>CM037094.1:102416249-105221722 GCA_020916435.1 Oxytropis ochrocephala | reverse complement strand
CAAGTACTTCGTTCGGTTACATTGCTCCTTAGAACTAGTTTGTAAAGAAGATCTGAAGCAGGACTACTATATTTATTGTCCGAACTTAGTTTTTATTTACTGCATAAATTGTAAAGTTGAGGGCGTTGCTAGCGATACATCACGGCGTACATGCTAAAGAGTTGCCAGGTGTATCTTTTGCATGAGTTCTTTTATTTATGTATAGTATTAGGATTTCACATCCTTTCATTCTGTAATGATGCTCAACATGAGCTAAACACTTTGTAGTTGAGTTGTTGTCTTGCTATTAATGAATTTCTAGTTAATGTTATGAAGTGTTAAGCGTTGCCGTTTAAATCTTTGCGTAATAATATTTTCAAACTTGTTTTGGTACGGCCTCTTAAAATAGGTAGATTCGTAGATCTGGACATGAGTGCATGAAAGGAGTAAGATTTATATGAATGAACAATGCCTTAAATACATTTTGAAATCTTTATACGAAATCTGAGCAATAGAATGGATAATGGTTCGCTAGAAGCATTCTTTGTGGAGTACTTAATATCACGAGGTGGAAACATTTAGAAGCACTGAGCGTAGGATTTCTTGTACTTGAAACTCGGCGTTTGTCTTTGAACCGCGACTCTTTCTGGCAGCGTTCAAAGCGTGTACGTCTGCCGCAGTTAACATTTGAGCCTTCTGCGTCTAGCGTTGGCGTCGCTGGGAAGGATTTAGCGCATGCTGCGACTGACCTCCTACCAAATCCATATTCACTGACCAGCTTTTATTTCCTTGTTTTGTTTAAATCTTTGGCTTTAAACCAACTCTTATTATCGATTTGTCTTGATTCTCTTGTGTTTTGAAAGCAGAACATTGAAAGCATATTAATCCTCGTGAGGCGATCTCTTACTACAATCCACTTTATTGCTTGTCTGACGTGTATGCTTGCTTGATTTAAGATTCTATACTATTACACAAGCGCGAACAACGAACAATGGTGCAGACCTGTTGAATAGTCACCTAACTCTCTGCGATGGTTTTGGTAATGGAGTAGAATTGTGCATTGTGGCACTCAATTGGTTACATATCAAACCCAACGCAACCTTCCGATGTGGAGTTTGCAATATATAGCTCGCGTTGTGATTATCCTAAATCAATTATAAAGAAAAATAAATATACATGATAATTTTTACTGAAGGCACATATGTACAAGCAATTGAAGTTTGTTAAATAACGTATTGCTATGGATGGTAAACATCCAGGCGCTATGGGGTGCAAGAGATATAGGTTCGAAGTAGGTGGTGTGCAGCAGGGACGGTGCACCAACTTTGTGCAAGAGTCGCTAACATTTGTCTCTCTTCCATTAATACATCAACATTCTCGATACCGCACTTTTGCCGCCATGACTTTACAATCCCCGCACCACTTGCTTTGGCTCTTTGGCCCAAACACACGGTAGGAGGAATCCTACATCCATAACCTCTTAATCCGACCCTCGTCTCTCTTCCTTCCTATGCACGAAAGTATGATATCTGTCGACTCATCACATCCAATCTCCTTGCGGATAGCAGATTGCGATATGCTTCTATTAACAGCAAACACAAATAACGGATAAAATTAATAAACAAGTGTCAGAGAAGTTTAATCGATACAAAATAAAAATCATGTATTAAAATCGAGTAATGGATAAAAAGAAGAATATGTCAAAGAAATTTAATCGATAATAAAAAAATATACCCACGTGTCAAAAAATCGAGTAATCTGGAGCAAAATAATAAACAAGTGGCCAAAGAAATCACCTGGCTGCTGTACATTATGTCCACGTGTCAAAAAAGTCGAAAAAGAACGGATAAAAATATAAACAAGTGTCAAAGAAATTTAATCGGACAATAAAAATATGTTCACGTGTCAAAAAAATCGAGTAATGCATTAAAAATATAGTCGATACGTCCTAACTTGCTAGGAATCATAAAATTAAAAATTACAATATATGAATTTTGGAAGATTTACAATTTTGTCCTTGACCTCCTTAGTTTTCGATCCACAATCTCCCCATCCTTGTTTTGTCGGGCCTCTAACTGCATAAAGACAACGATCGGCGGATTCGAGTTGATCTTTCCTCTCTTGGCAAAGAATTCATTTAAGTTTAATAATTGAAGAATCAACCGTGAAATTAAAAAAGATTCATTAAATCATAATAAATTAAAATCCAATTGTGTCTTACCAATCTTCTTCAAGAATTTGATATCCACTTGAACCTCTATAAGTGGTACTCGGATTAGGAAGCTCTCACTATCAAGCCGGCTTTTTTCTCTATTTAAAAACATAAGTATTATCAATGAATATCTTGTTTAAAAATATATATATATATATAGGTATATATATATATATATATATATATATATATATATATATATATATAACTTAAATAATTAATATACTAACCAGAAACTGACTGTGAAATGTATATCTACAAATTCGTCCAATCCTCCTTACTATAATCTTGTGATACAAAGGCCGATACCCTCAACTGATGGTCCCATCGGGGATGTTTTCTGCATACTTTTTCCCCACATCGCTCTATATGCCCGATGCAACTCTTCCCGCTTCCTTGAGTATCCAATCTTTCTGCATCATCGACATCAAAGTGTTTCTACTATACATAAAATGATTAAATAAATACAACTAAAAATTCACTAAATAAGATTATTAAAGAGGTCTAAAATTATATACCTCGTATTAAGGACCAAAATCATCTTTCGCTTAGGGTAAATCGTATTATCTTTCTCATTCCAACTTTTATTGAAATTGGAAAGATTTGTTTCCACCTATACCAATAAAGCTTACTAAATTTGTGCCGTTGTTCCAATTGGCAAACCTTTTAACACTCCATCGACCTTTTAAATAATTAAATCATTAAATAATTAGATAAACTGGAAAGCGTAGAGAAATAACATAATAATTATAATTAACTTACCTTATATTTCTGTGTCTTACTTTCTTTTTCGATGTAATTCCGTGGACTATATTCGTGTAACCTTGAGCGGAACTTCCGCCATCACCCCCATCACCACCCCGACACCTCATGATCACATGTGATGCCATCTCTCACTTGACCAGACCCAATGATAGACTCGATTGAGTTTTAGCTTTCTAATTGTTTAGAACCAACAAACACTTAACAAAATATAGAAGAAGCCATGCACTAAACAAGCTGAGTTTACTTGACTAAGTATATAACCTAGAGTAAACATACATAGGAAAGCCATGCACTAAGTTTCTATAACCTAGAGTAAACATATAGGAAAGCCATGCACTAAGAACTAGAACCTACACCAATATCTAACAGCTTGAGAGAAAGGAAACAGTAAAACTCACCAATGTCATTCTAGAGCAGATGATATTCCTTGAGAGAGGATGATTTCATGAGAGAGAGATATGAATTTAGTTAGGGTGTTGGGGATTTATGGTGAGTGATTTTCATGTCAGGTGTTGGTAGAGAAGGAGGGAGTAGCTCAATGGAAACAAAAAATTATTAATCCAAACCGCGTTTTCTAAAAAGCGCTTAGGGATCATCCAGCTGTTGCCTAAATACCCAGCGCTTGGAAATAAAAGCGCTAGGGATATGTATCTAGAAATACTTACCTCAGTTTTATAAGCGCTATGTGATCTCTCAACTCTAGCGTGTTTTCAATCGCTAGCTAAGCTTTGAATAAAAAAGCGCCAGTAGATCCGCTCTAGCGTGTTTTCTAAATAGCTAGCGCCAAAAAGGCAACGCTAGGGATCTATCTAGCGTATTTCTAATTGGCTGCTTTTTGAATAAAAGCTGAGGATCGGCTTCAGTGTTTTCTAATTTGCTAGCGCTGATAAATGGCTAGGGATTCGTAGCGAAATGTTTAGGTAGCGTTTTACTTTAAAACGCTACTAATGGTGTAGCGTGTTATTAAAATAGCTAGCGTTTTTTCTCATGTACTAACGAAATGGCGATCTTTTTACACCCAAGCGTAGAGACATTTGCAGTTAAGGGGCGTTTGCTTTGCTTTTAAAGGTGATTGGCGCTGACAACCGCAGGATCAATGTCTGCAATAAATGCTCGCTTATTCTTCTACTTGTTCTGTCAACAGTGAATACTGAAGACATAAGACAAACGTTGTAAACTGGCATATATACTTGTCGATCAAAGCTTGTATATTGATTACAATCAGATGCGTCGGTGACTGGGGTTGAAAATGGTGGCGAGTACATTTTTAATATATGGCATTAGTTATAAGATGAAATTAATAAAAGTTGAAATGAATAAATTACTCATATTTAATAACATTATAGCTTAGTAAATATGGAATAAAATCTATGAATGTGATAAAATATTAGATGTCAAATAAATATAATATATAAATGTACATGTATATAATAACAAATATATATGTATCAAAATAAATAATAAATTAGATATAAAAAGAAAGAAAATGCTTTAATGAAATAATATTGCGATCTAAACATTATGTCCACTAATTTTTGGTAATACGAAATCGCCAGAGGCACATTAGGTCGTAGAAAGCGTGGGGAAACTGCTCGATATCGAAATAACATACGACGATTAAAGGAACGAGGCGAATTAAAAGATTTAACATACGTGGAAGGGCGAATCAAGAAAGCAAGGAAGATTAATTACTTAATATAATAGAGATATGTTACGTCAATAGGAAGAGAGAGGAACATACAATAGATAAAAAATAAAATAAAAGTATGAGAAAACTAATTTGTAATAAATTTTATGCATAAATAAATTCATATTCAGACTGAAAAATTGAAAATAATGTTTAATGGAGTCACTACTTATTAATTTCTAAATAGATACGGATTTTTGAAATTTTTTAAAAATAAGTAGCATGGACAAGACATTGTACTTCCAACTGTTCATATCTCTAAGTGCATGGCGTGCTAAAGGAGAGAGTTGACCAAAAAAAAAAAAGGAGTAGAGTACAATAATAAATAATTTATCAAAAACAAGAAGAAGACACATTAATGTGCATGTGTATCATTTTGGGTGTGCTCAATAATTCATATATAGGTTTTTTCTGTACCCCACTCCCTGGTACCCATTCCCATAAGCCCCCATCCACAATTCGAAAATCCCAAAACGCCCCTCTCGAAACGTGATTTACATTTTGACCAATCGTATATACACCGGGGGAGTATATATATATGCACATTGAGCGTGAGCACAGGCGCGATTAAAACATGACAGTACGCTGAGGTGCATATACCGACGCTTAAATAAATCGAGTATATCACTTCTGTGCAATATATCTGACCCCAGGCATTTTTTAAATTTTTTTAAGTTCAAATAAAATTATTAGTGTCTCCGAATGGTTTTGTGTATTGTACAAGGTAGCTGCTAAAATTGGCGATTTACGTTATATCAAATCTAGCATAATTTAAGGTAAAAATGCCGCGCAATAGTTCATCGTGAATGTGGAAATTAGAATGTGAGGCTTAAAAATCGAGATTCAAATACTCGTAGAAAAACTTTGCTTAGGGACTCTGACCTCAAAATCCAAATTCAGTACGTTTCTTTATTTTTCACGATTTTTAATTTTTCATAGTCTCCAAAATCTAAAAATTTATATATTGTATTTTTGGTTTTATTAGATTTTTAGTAATTGTTTTTATAATTTTTGGAAGTAGTTTTACGGCTATTTACTTAATTTTAGTAGCCTTTTAGTAATAAAAATTAAAACAAATTATTAAAAAATAAAAAGTGCATCGTATATACCCCTTTGGAAGATGCGTATGCTCTGATTGGGCAAAAAATAACCATCGATTATATCATTACCCAAAGGGGTATATCACGATTTATTTATTATTTTAAAAAATTAAGTTTGAAAAGGCGTTTTGGGGTTTTTGGTATTGGGTGGGGGTGGGAGGGGATGGGGTGGGGGTACAAAGAAAAACCCTTATTATTTGCACCCTTACTTTTCTCCACATCTAGTCTTAACAATTAGGGTTTTAATTTTTTGTACCTTATCTCGGAGGATGTTTCGGAAAAAACAAAAAATAATAACGTTTTTGTTTTTAGTAGGGACAAAATTGGAAGTTTGGGACAAAAGGGGGTATAGGGTCCAAGGGAGGGTACAAAAATTAAAACCCTAACAATTACCGTAGAACCGGTATTTTAAGTGTATTTGGAAACTAAAAATTAGGTGCCTCATAATCTTATAACTATATCTTTTGTATGAGTAGGGATGAAGTTACTTAGGAATAAGAGTTTAATTAGTATGCAATTTTTTGTAAAACTTATTATATTATCCACCGATCACAATAATGGCAAGAATGACACATCAATTAGTAATTACTAATTGAGTAACTGATGACATATTTGGTATAGAATCATTTTTGTTGGCATATTTTTACATATATTTAATGGAGTTGAGTTACTTAATATTTAGTTATATTCGAGTCTAAAAAAGTATTTTTTTATGAATGAGTCTAAAAAGGATTAGATTTAAGTGGAAAGAGTACTCTCTCTAGAACTGTTTATAAGTAAAAATACTTTTAAGTTTCTTGTTTGTTGTTTTTATGCGAAATTATGTGTCATTTTAGAATACCAACTAGCAGGTTTTTCGTGCATGCATGTGCGAGGTGTTATCGTGTTATATTTATTAATAGACTTAATTTAATTGGTGCAGACAATACCCCGTAAAAATCAAGACTAATTTAAAGTAGATAAACAAAAAATTTCAAATTGTAATTGAGTTAGTCCGAACATTACCTCGTGAACATTTACCAAAAATATGTAATATTTCCTGTAGAGATTAGAAAAAAATTTGTAGTAAAGTTTCAAATTTTACAAATGGTCATATTTTTCAAGTAGAGACTAAATAAAATTTATTGACTGAGTAAAAATAAAATATTAAGAAAATGAATGAGTCATGTAGATGAAATTAAAGTAGATATATTGTGAAAAATAGAAAAATGAGGTAGAGTTAGGAAGAAAGAGGATGCGAGTGAAAAAGAATGAAAAAAGTGTGAGAGAGTGAAAAAGTTTGAAAAAGTATGTGAAAGAGAGTGAAAAAGTTTAAAAAAAGTGAAATTACATAAATATCCTAAAATTGTTTAGGTGGGAAAAATGGTAAGATTGATATTTTGGTAATAGGTTAGTGGTTTAGAATGATAGTAGATACAACATATATTATTTGTTTCCAATAATACCTCATTTATTATTTACAAGTCCAAGTTTTACATTCCTCTCTCCTCATAAATATAGGGGTATTTTAGTCCTATCATATTATTTAACCATAATCTAATCATTTTCTTAAAATTTGCGCATAAATTTAAACGACTGTTAAATATTTAACACAGAGGAAATATCTAGTTAGAATTATTAAATTAAATAATATAAAAATGAGCTTGATCGATGGCGGGGCTTGACAATAATTTTCGAAGTACCACAAAGTTAAATAATACATATAAAATACTGATTATCTATGGAGTTGAACAAGTTTTTATCATTTACCACAATATAAATGTAGGATTTGGATCCTCTCATCCTATAAATGTATCTGGTTCAAATCTTGGGTTCAACACCTTTTTAGGAAAAAAAATACACTCAATACTGTAAAATACAAAAAATAACTACCGAAATGCATTTAGAGAGAGTCAAACCACCGAATACAAGCTCATTACTCATTAGTCTAGCGTTTTACTACTTTACTACTGCATCAATATATAACATCTAACATTAACTTTATACTATATATGAATCGATTTGAGAAAAATCTAAAGGATACAGTGGCATCCCCAAATCCTATCAAGATCCACCGTTGACTAAAGTACTTAAGATAAAAAGGATAATAGCAAGAAAAAAAATGAAAAAAGTACTGTAGTACTAGTAGAGTACTACTGTCCATAGGCCACCAAACTACCAAAGGAAGACGGTGTGAATTAAATAATGGCAGCTGGTCTGTAAAATGTGGGTGGTTTTCTTAATTTTTCCAATCCAGAATGAATCACTTTCGGTGGTCACTCACTGATTAATTAGTACTACTGCTTAATGTGAACACTGAAAGAAAGGGACACACAGAAAAAGAGAAACGCAACGCGCACTGCAAAGCAAAGAAGGCCGGCAGGGGAACCAAAAGCACCGACTCACTCAAACGCTTCTAGTTTGCAATCATGGAAAAGAAAGGAAAGAAAACACATTTTCCAACACTTTTTCCTTTGTTTGGTGGAGGTGAAAAAGTGGGGAGGAAAGAAAAAAATCACATGGGATCCACAAAAATGATTTCTCTCCAATTTAAGAAGAAAAGGTGAATAAGACAAAAAAATATCTTCTTTTTCCAATTTTACCCAAAACTTTTATAGTTTATTTATATTTCTAAGGGTATTTTTGTAATCTTAAAGTTTACTACCTTCATTTCTTTTCACTTTCTATTCAACCAAACAAGGGAAGAGAACATTTTTATCTTTCATTTATTAACTTTTCACCTCTACCAAATAACCCAAAAATCATCTCACTTTCTATTTATTTTCTCTTATTTTTCTTTCCTTTCCTTTCTCTTCTTTTCTTCTACTTTTATTTCTTATCCAAACATAGGGGTGTTGACCGTACGGAAAAGTGCGCCGTGGAACAAGTCGCAAACCAACCTGTACTACTAAACTTTTGCTCACCCTAACATCACATACTCATAAGTCAAACTCTACCCACCCCTCAATTAATTCATGTGTTGACCTTTGCTGGATATCGATATCATTTGCTTTTCTTTTCTTAATTCATTCATTAGTAGTACTAGTAGCAGCATTTGAGTTTATTGCGTTTTTTTTTTCTTTCAAGCAACAAACGAAGTGATAGAAACACAAATTGAGAGGTTAGGATACTCTCCATTTCTCAAAAGAAATGGATGTTTTTATTTGAAGAAAGGTATACACAAAATTTATGGTGGGTCATAACATTAATTATTATGATACATTTAATTCTATGGCCCATCATGAATTTTGGGGTTGGGATCCTCTCCATTTCTCCATTTGGAGAGAGATGAACATAACGTTTCATAGTGGTAATAACATTAAATTTATAATAATAATTAATCTTTGTAATTCACTGTGTAATTACAATGTCTATCTCTCTCCAAATAAATCTTCCATTTTTTTGAGAAATGAGAGGATCCTGCTTGCCCGAATTTTGTGTCTATCTCTCTAGAATAGAAACGTCAATTCTTTCGAGAAATGGGAAGGATCCTAACACAAGGTGAGGGTAAGCTAATAGTACTAGTAGAATCGTTTTCGTCTAAAATCCTGCCGCCCCTCCCAAAAACAAAAACAATATGTTGATTGGAAAGGTTAGCAGACCAAAAAAGACGGATTAAATACTTCTCACCCACAAACACTAGTTTATACATTTTGAGAAAATAAATAAATACGTAATTCCCATCAACTTAGTACTCCCTTATCTCTATCCAACTTACGATATAAACCAAAATATCAAATTTTACCTTCATTAATTTGTTTCCTTTTTTATTATTTTTTTAAACAAACAGGTAAATTGTCCAAATTTATTAAAAAAAAAAGAAAAAAGCAGAGAAAAACAAATGGGGGATTAGACCGAAATCCTTGTCAACAAAAAAGATCAAATCATAACAATAATAGAAAACCTCTTACAGATCCCCTAAAACAAGGCCACCTACAGATTAGACTAAAAACCAAAAAACCAAACTAACTTACAAAAAATTAGATAAATAGTCGAGACCAACCAAACACTGGCTAGATGAGATAAACAGAATATCTAAGAGGTTGGGTCCTCTCCTTCCACTCTCCCAACATCTCCCTCCTTCCTCTCTATCTCTCTCTTACTTTCACTCTCTCACCAATAAAAAATTATAAATAAATGATGAGAGGGGGTAAAGTAACATAAGAGATAGAGAGGAAGGACGGAGATGTTGGGAGAGTGGAAGGAGAGAATCCTAATCCAATATCTAATAACCCTCAAATCAGGTCAAAAAGAAACAGAAGCCGAATTAGTCTTTGAACGAGTGTTATACACTCTTGTTGCTGAGCCGTTTGCTTTTTGTGTTTCTTCTTCTTCGGGACGTGGATCACTTTGATTTGGACTTATCCGCCGAGAGAGGAAGTCACGGGGTCACCTACATCGTCTGAGGACCCACCCCAGAGTTTTCTTAAAATATTCATGTCAGATTCGACGACCGGATTCAATGTAGCTACGTATGCTGAGGCAGCAAGCATATCCTCGTCACCTGAGACATCCCCAATCCTTACCTATAATTTTGTTTCTAAGATTTTTCATTTCTAAAATTCAATACAAACTACGGTAGTTTAAGTGTAATTAATTTTCTTGATGTATACTTCTCCATTTTCGATATAAGTAAAATGTGGTTATGTATATACCTTTCAAAAAAACTCATTTAATTGTCTAAAAATAATTTACTCCTATGTCTCATAATATAAGACATTATTACACTTTTCTAGCTTAACCAAGGTCCTGGGATCGATTCCAGCATTGGGCATGCAACAGTGTTAAATCTCTTGAGGGAGAGCTTTGCTGTCCATTGTGGTCTTATCCGACTCAAGAGATTAGTCTGTGATTCTTGTATGAGATGATCTGATTTATACCAATATATATATATATAATTTGTGTATGAATTATTAAAGTACCCTCTATGTATAGAAGCATCCAACATTTATTTTCCATATACCAAGACAATTTAGTATTAATAAGGGATATATTTGAAAAAGGAGTAATAAATATATCTACATATTTGTAAAGAGTATTATAATTTGGAACAAATAAAGGTGCCAAAAAGATCTTATATTTTGGGATGGGGGAGTAAACAAAAAATCAAAAATGATTCCTAATTACCCCCATCGTGGAAAAAGGAAAGCTTAAAAATCAAAAACAACTTGCACCGAGAAAGGAAAAAACAAAGCAATTAATAAGACTAAGTTTAGTACTCATTTTGTTCCATATTAACTGTATTACTCTCAAAAAATGTTACTTTCTAATTTTAACTATTTTTTTTTCTAATATTACCTTTTAATTACTACTATGTGCACTGTCTAGACATTATCATCTACTTTCACTACAAGAAACACGGGGATTAGCGAGTGAAATATCCGTCGCTAATGAGCCCATTTAGTCGCTCGCTAATGTCCATTAGCGAGGAGTTAGCGAGGACCGGTTCGGTCGCTAATTTCCCTCCTCGCTAGTGGCATTTAGCGAGGAATATGTCGATCGCTAATTAGCGAGACGATCCCTCGCTAATCTTGGTGACCATGCAACCGATCGATTGGCACGCTTATCAATTTGAATTTATTATTATTATTATTATTATTATTATTATTATTATTAGTAGTAGTAGTATTAGTATTATTATTATTATTATTATTATTATTATTACTACTACTGTTATTATTATTATTATTAGTATTATTATTATTATTATTATTATTATTGTTGTTGTTGTTGTTGTTTGGATGTGGTGTGGTGGTGGTGGTGGTGGTGGTGGTGGTGTGGTGGTGGTGGTGTAAAGAGAGAAGAAGAAGGAGAAGAGTAAGGGAGAAAGAGGGTGGTGGTGGTGGTGGTGGTGGAAGAAAGGCGGTGAGAGAGAAAGAGGTATGTGGTTGTGGTGGTGTGGTGGTGGTGTGGAAGAAAGAGAGTGAGAGAGAGAGAGAGAGGTTGTGGTTGTGTGGTTGAGGGAGAGAGGGTGAGAGTGGTTTGTGGTGTGGTGGGGCGTGGTGGTGGTGGTGGTGGTGGTTTGTGAAGAAAGAGAGAGAGTAGAGGAAGAGGAAGAGGAAGAGGAAGAGGGAGTGGGTATTGTGAAAGAATGGGTATTGTGAGTGGTGGTGGTGGTGGTGGTGGTGGTGGTGGGTTAGTTTGTAGGTGAGAGAGTAGAGGAAGAGGAAGAGGAAGAGGAGAGGAGTGGGTATTGTGAAAGAATGAGAGAAGAGTGAGAGAAGAGTGAGATAATGAGATAATGAGGTATTCGGTCGTGCGTGCCAATTAGCGAGGGCGTGCCAAGTCAAGTCGCTAAGCGTCCCGATCTGCATAGTCGGAGAGCGATTTGCGGTATCAAATCGACGGGGCGTGCCAATTCCGTCGCTAATTCCCTCATTAATGTGACCATTAGCGAGGACCTCTAATCCGTCGCTAATGTCGGTTTTTTGCGAGGACAAAAATTCCCTCGCTAATTCCGTCGCTAATTCGCGTTTTTTTTTGTAGTGTTTGTATTTATGAGAGTGGTGAATACACCAATTACTAATTAATTTCGTAAAATTCGGGATTATCATGCACATGAGTCTTCCTACTAATGAATTTTGATACTATAGACATCTTATTCAATATCAGTCTTGTCATCTTTGTGGTGATGATAGAGAGGGTATTATTCACATGTTGCGAGATTGCTCTAGAGCTCAGAATGATTGGAGGTTATTGTCTTTTAACACTGATGTTGGTGAGGTTAATAATGATGTTCGGCTTTGGTTTAAACATCATGCTATTAGTGACCAAGTTATTATGTTTATTTGTTGTTGTTGTTGGTTCCTCTGGATGGCTCGAAATAATGACGTTTTCAATCATGCAAAATGGACAACTTGGGAGATTCTTAATCGAGCTAAATAACTTTCAAATGATGTTGTTCAATTTTTGTCTATTGGGGTGTCTACTCGTGCTCCTAGATTGGTTCGTTGGTTTTCTCCTACTAGCAATTGTATTAAACTTAATGTTGATGAAAGCTCCATTGATAACTCAGGCCGTAGTGGCTATGGGGGTTTACTTTGGGATCATACAAGTGGCTGACTTCTGGTTCTCAGAAAATTGTGGCATTGTTACTAACTTGAATACAAAGTTCTATGCAATTGCCAAAAGATTGATTTACTTGGTAATGCTATGATTATCATATCTCGTACGGACATACACACAATTAAGGACAAGATTCTAACGTATAATGATTAAGTAATTAATGACAAGACTTAGCTTAAGTGATTCTAGATTGTAATTCATAGAATGTGGTTTAGGTCTAACTTAATCTCATGAAAATCGATGCATAAGGTGAGGATCATAAAACTTATAAAGCTTTTTTAGTAATATCGCATTTGTGCAATGTTCTTACTTAGTAACCTAATATATAAGTCCATGATATCCAATTCACCTAAATTCCTTTATAATAAGTATAACACGCGTCCCTTATTGACAAGTTTATGGAATTTTCCATTTGGTCTGAAATTTTGCACTAAACCCCTTCTTCTCTTCTTTTGTTCTTACATCGTTTAAATTCTGCCACTGCGTTATATACCAAATCATAGTCGGTCCATGATATCTTTCCTTGCGATACAAGTCGGTGACTTGGTCTTTAATGTGTTTTGGAACTTTTCACAATAAATTGAAATTGAATTGAATGAGAGGAAGGAAGTATCCAGGAAGGTACCTGAGAATGAGATATATATGTTTGACTTGATTGGTTTGTTTTGTTGTCTGATCTGTTAGTGCTAGCTGCTAGCCAGCAAGAAAATAAGGATCTAGATTAAGAATGTACTGATAGATATCACGTATTTAACTTGTTGTACTTTTTCCTTCTTTGTTTGAGTGTGGGGTTGACAAATGTTCAATGCTCAAATTTATGGTCAACCACCATATATTTAATACTAGTACTTTACCCATATTATTATGCATTTTTCTCATAACGCGTGCCTCTAATTGAGTGTGTGTGTGTGACAGTGACAGTGTGAGTAATATGATTGACATATGTAGAAGTCAAACTATGGTGCCACTTGTTGTTTTTTCCCAATTGCAAATTGTACATATTAGTAATTAGTATTAGTACTACAATACTTAATTCTTTGTTTGGAACTTTTATATGTGTGGCTTTGTTGGCATATAATTGAGTTATTTTGATTAGCATGTGGTTGCTGATTTGATTCCTAACTCATGTGTATGAAATTTATTAAAAGTATTGGCTCTTTGAATAAATCTCAGTAACTTATGCTTCCTAATTCTTGGCCATAAAATACCATGCATGTATTTGCAATGAAAAGGAAATTAAAATCAAAAAAATCAGAGATTTGGATTTAGTGTCTTTGATCGGAATCTATGATTTTAGGTTTTTTTAAGAGAGAAAAATAAATTGAGAGAAAGAGTATTAAATAAGAGAGATAGACAGCAAAAACACAGCGTCGATTCTGGATCTAGGACCGAAATTGGGGATTCAAAATTATGTTTTGGGTGCAATTGGATACAAACTTAAAATCTTAGTCTGAAATTTAAATTTTAGGAGGTTGAGAAAAAAAATTATATAAGGAGTAACACATTTTTAGGAGGTTTAGTGAATTCCCTCCATTCTGTGAGTTCGTCTTTACACAACGTTCTTCCTTTGCCCTAAAGTTTCATTTGAGAAAATCACACAAATTAAGAAATTTACCTCAGTTATTTAATTTGCCTACAATTGTCTACAATTTTTTTGTAATTACCTTCATTTCCCAAATTCTTTTTTTTATAAGCATATATTTACCCAATTCTTTAATATAGCAACTCTGTCTTCTCATAGAGTAGATGAGACTCTTTAGGAGTATACATCATGTAACTTGAAAAAAAACTTATAAAAGGGACACAATTTTTCTAAAAGCGACTTACATATAGTGATTAGTGACATATGTATCATGCACGTAGATGAATGAGATCGCAAATTAAGGAGTAGGTTTCTAGCTTCTATGATTTCATGAACACCTACAACTAAAACAAGCAGAAACATGCCACTTCTTTGTCAGTGGTTGAACTAAATAATTTTTATATTAAATAATTAGTCGACGTTGTTCAATAATTCGATGATGATTTGTCTAAAACAATTCTTGATCCGATGATTTTTATAACTATAATTAATTAATTAACTCAAAACTAATACCTGGTTACACATATAAACTTTGTTACTATCACAAAGAAGAAAGAAAAATATGATAAAGCTAATATGTTTTTCTTGCGTAGAAATGGAGGGATCGACTTCTTAGCAAGGTGTGATTTCTTTGTGTAAGAGTGAAGTGTTATTCCTTGTGTCATGAGGATCTTTTATAGGAGTTTGAACTCTCTTGCTATGAGACAAATGTTATTCATTGATTGACTCCTCCTTGTCTCTTGAATTTGCCTAGGGTTAGATTTCAGCAAGGGTCGGGCAAGTTGTGCTAGTGTGATAGGTCCGAGGCCCATAAGGGTGACTTACTCCTATTAAGGTGTGCGGGAAGGTGACTTACTCATATCATGTGTGTAGGAAGGCGACTTACTCATGTTGAATGAGCATGAGGAGACCTTCGGCTAGTGGACACTCTTGGATAGACTTGCTCATGTGGGCTACTTGATTCTTATGGGGCTGCCAGGCTATCTCAATACCTGACCTCCCAAGCATGAGGCTGTAATGGGTAAAGTGGTTTGTAAAGCAATAGAGGCGGTTCATATGCTCCAATGCACATGTGGGCGACTTTCTCATGTCTATTATCTGACCCCTCAAGCTCGAGGAATAACACTTCACTCTTCTTACAGAAAAATCCTAGCTTGCTAAGAACTCGATCCCTCCATTTCATGATTATAAATAATGCATGTATATATAATATTAATAAACTAAAGGTGAAAAAGTTTAAGGGGAATAAGTTTTAATGAGCTGCACATAATTTCCTCTCTAAACACTGTCGGCAGTATGTGATAAGACTTGCGTTTGTATGAATTGGTAACCAAGCCCAATGCCACCAGAGATCTCTATAATTTGAGTTTTGCTTTTCCCACCCCCTCCTCTACTCTTTCACACCCTTAACAAATTTTATTCCAAAAATAACCTCGCGTGAAAGCAGCTGTGAGGGCGTGTTTAACAGCGGTTTGAGCGACCTTGTTCGAACGCGTTCGAATGACCTCGTTCGAACAGGTGAAATGACGCACAAGAGGGTGTGAAGTCAATATTTAACTCACGCGAACGATGTCGGGCTAGTTGCTGGTGTGGCAGATCCAAACCCATAAGGGCAACTTACTCTTATTATGTGTGCTGGAGGGTTACTTACTCATATCATGTGTGTAGGAGGGCAACTTACTCATGTTGAATGAGCATGAGGAGACTTATTGCAAGTGGACACCTGGGCAGACTTGCTCATGTGGGCTACTCGATTCTTATGGGGCTACTTCCAGCTATCTTAATACACAACCTCCCAAGCATGAGACCTGTAAAATGTGAAGTGGGGTTTGTAAAGCAATAGTGGCGGTTCATATGCTCCAATGCACATGAGGGCGACTTTCCCATGTCTATTACACAACCCCTCAAGCTCAAAGAAGAAACGATTACTTCACTCTTACGCGAGAAAAACCTAGCTTGCTAAAAGTCGGTCCCACCATTTTCTACACAAGAACAGTTTCTAATGATAATTCAAAGTGATATTTCATGATTATAATTAATACATGTATAATATTAAACTAAAGGTGAAAAAAGTTTAATTAATGAGCTGCATAATTTCCTCTCTAAACATTGCCGGCAGTATGTGATGAGACTTGTGTTTGTATGAATTGGTAACCAAGCCCAATGCCACCAGAGATCTCTATAATTTAACCAAACTATAAAATTGTTGACCAAAAAAAACCAATATAAAATAAGGAAGAACCTAAATACATTGGTTATTTGACATCGTAAACTTTTAGTCCTCACGAAATTGTTAGAAAAACAGATGCAGAGAGAGAGAGTCAACTATATGAATAAACCACAGACCAACTGAACAAGCTAGCTGGCATGTATGATTCATGCACAAACAAACCACCTACCCATTGTACCATCCTCCCCATCTCAATTCGCTATCGGATAACAATAGGCATTAATTATATTTTGATGATTGCATGGGTTGGATCAACATACACAGCTTGATCATCATGATATAATGATCAACTAGTTGTACTTTCAATTAATTAAAATATATAAAAAAATTCATACTCCATGCTCCCTATAATGGATCCCCATGTGATCATTTTCACCCAAAAACACATGCATTTAGTTTGATTTGTTTTTAATTGTTATTTTTACCATTTCATGTACCAATTTATGTAAATAAAAAGTGAAATGAATATTAGATAAATGTTTAATATATTTATTAGATAAAAGCGCTGGCGATTTCCTCTCCAAATTGAGCAAATGGGAGCGCTGCCAATTCCTGATATTCCGTAGCGCTTCATATGTGTTGCTATTTCATAACATGCTTTCAGCAGCGCATTAGACATTCGGCAGCGCTTCATATGCGTTGTTGTTTCGTACCATGCCTTCAGCAGCGCATTAAAAAGCGTCGCTAAAGGCTAAGACCCAATGTAGGACTTTATTGCGCCAACCCAATGTAGGTTAAGCCTAAAACAAATATTAAAGGGAGATTTTTTTTATGGGGCCTTTTTTTAAAATTAATAACAAAATAATTTTTAGCGATAAATTACTTTACACGAAAAAGAATAATAAATTAAGGATTTTAGAAAAGTAGTGGGAAAAAACAAAGATATAAGAAAAGTGCCTAAGGATCTGCTGCCTAAGTATCTCATAAAACATTGTGCCATTGCCATCTAATACAGTGAATTGTGGGTACTTATTTATTTTGTCTTGCTTTTCATAATTAAGGAACCATTACTGCTGAGGAATCCTAAATAAAAAACAAGTATGAAGACTAGCAAAGCAACATGCAAAAGGTACAAAGCCAGCATATGGTACTACGGAAAATCAGATCTGTGTGATTTTTATTATATATATAAAAAAGACCCTTTTGGGACGCGGAGAGCACATGGATATGGAAATACTAAATCCATTGTTCAATGTTCAAACCAGTTTCTGAACTTTCTAGCATGATGGTCGGATTTTCAGAACAGCTGGTTGCTATAAACTCGCTGCTATTTTCTTGTTGAAGTATTAAGTGTGAGTAAATGTTTGCATTGAATAAAAATAATTATATTCAACAACATATACAGGGGACACCCAGCATTACTTACACGTCCCATAATGCTATGCTTCATGATAAACAAAATAATGAAAATTTGCTTCAGCTTATAAATGTTCAGCCTTTTAAAAATAAAAGACATTGGATTTAGGTTATTTGTTATTTCATACTACCTCAGTATTTAAAATATTTGAATAGAAAATCTGTAACTTTTTAGAAGACTTTTTTTAATTACTATATTTTTAACTATTTTTTTTTACGAGAGTACCGCTAATGAATTCACATTTTTATGTAGTCAATAGTAAATAGAATCTCAAGGTTTGAGTGCGAGAACACATTCCATCTAAAAGGCGAACTCGGTTAGTGCGTGAGTCGATCCCCAACGATGAAAAATTCAAGGCAAAACTTTATTTACCTCGTGACCAAACTCAAATTAGTCTAATGCTTGTATTGGTCATTTCCCTCTCTTAATTTCCTAATTTACGTTTTATAGTTGCTTCCATGTTTTTTTGGTCAAGTTATCTTGATTCTAATAGATATGGGCAAAGGCACAACCAAAATACAACAATAGTAACAACAGGAGCCCCAAAAAGACCCACACAAGATGAGGTTCAGAGAGGATACCAAAAGTAAAGAACACGAGTTTGAATAGAAAATTAAAAAACCACCTAAAATACCCAGACAAAGCGAGGCCCAAACAAAACCCAACCCACGGCATCACGATAAACAAAAGATAACACAAGCGTCAAACATATCGATCACCATCTTCACTCTTGAACATGAGCGAAACTTCACACAGCCAAAGATTGAATCTCGACCCTCTCGAACAACGAAGCGCCAAATCAATCGACTATGATTGATGAAAATCTGAAAGAAACAATCGAGATCTAGCAGGATTTGGAGGTCATAAAATGAAGATTTGAGAAACCCTAATCGTGAGCTTCAATCGAAGGCAGGCAAAGATTATCAGATAAAATCTCCAAATCTTAGAGAATCAGGATCATAACACGCTTTGCAATCTTCAACAATGATCTTTCTAATCGAATCAGGAGGTCTAGAGGTCCAATTGCTCTGAAGCATTCCTTTTGCAACCATAGTTGCTTCCATGTTGAATATCTTAACTTTGCTTGAATTTTAGGAACTTTTACTCTATTTTTGCTAAAAAGGAGGCCCAGAGGCCATTAATTCAAAACTTTTGTTTGGTTCCGAATTGTGGTGACAATGGAAGCTATGTATGGCATTTTCTTTTCCCACACTCCCTCCTACTCAAAACACACCCCATAAGGGTGTGAAAAGACAAAAAGACCAGCCAAAATCTCTTTTTTTTCACGAAATTTCACCTGTTTGAACACGGGTCTTGAGCGAGTTCGAATGACATCGTTCGTGTGTGTTAAATCTTAACTTCACACACACCCTCTTGTGCGTAATTACACATTCGCGTGGGGGTAAATGCGAGCGAGTTTGCATATAAGTGTTCGAACACCCTATTTTATTACTAAAAATGGACTCTCACACCACATTCACCTTTTTACATTGGTTGACCTCAGCCAGAATATATTGATTCTTGTCCAGAATCGGAAAAAACGCACGCTCTCTACTTAAAGGTATTTTTGGAATATTTGGAGTTAAGGGGTGTGAAAGAGTAGGAGGGGAGGTGGGAAAAGCTAAACCCTATAACAGTGAAAGGTATGACAGTGCGGTTCAAAACATGCCATAGAAATTTACAATTAGCAATAACAGTTAGACTCCCCTTTTATCAATTCTAAACACTAGACGCAGCTTTATAAATCAAAATATTTTACACTTGATCCGGCATCCCACCAGCTTGCACACAAACATACCCTTACAAAGACAATAATCCAAATTTAAAACAACTCAATATGGTAAAAAAAATGTTGGTCAAAAACCCCTTGAAAAGCTATAAATATATATACCAGAGGAATGATGATTACAAAATTTAGCCCATCATAATTTTTACATTTTACAAAACAATACGTACTCGGTATTGAAACCTGAAAGGCAACGAACTAATCACACATATAATGCTATTTGCCATTATGGATTCCTATCAAACTGGTAATGTCTGCACTCTTAAGTGTTTATATTTCTGCTCCTTGTTGAACCTTTTTGCACTCACTTCCAAACCTTTAGATAGAAGTTGCTTCAAGGCATCAACCCCCTCAGGCAAAGCTTCGTCAATCTGTCCAACAGGAAAGATAAGAGAATAAAAAACACTCAAGAGATGAAGTTTTTTGTAACTTGGCCGGTTCTCCATTAGTGAATGTGATGTAAAATACATGCAAATAGCACCAGTGTGTACCCAGTGGCGGATCTTGACAAAAAAGTCGGGGTGGGCGCTATTAAAAAGATATGGAAACTCAAAAATACGTGGGCGAGAGACGCGAGAAAAGCAAATACAATTAAAATAAAAAATAAGCGCCGAGTACACATGGCGCATCGGAGTTTCACGGCGTAGATTAATCATTTGCAAAGTTTGTGGATATGCGCACCAATAACACGATAAAAAAGTTAAGACACTGAAAATGTAATTTTTGTTTTACATATACTCAATTGAAGTTGTTTGTAAAAGATAATTTTAAATTTATTTGATCCTAATATTTTTGACAATATTTGATCCTAAAATTAAAATTCTAAATTTTGTTTTTGATAACTATCATCTATTAAATCATAATATTCAATTCTAATATAAGAGATGTGATAGTATTAAAAATATAAATAAAAGTTATTCTCTAATATATATGAATATGTTGTTATGTTGAGTAAAAAGCTACTAATGCATAACAAAGCACATTTTGATTTTATATACATATCGAATTTGTGATCACAACAATAGCAGCCATCCAATTGATAACTACAGTTGTCGGTAACGTCTCAGACTTGTGTTCAACTCCCATTAGAACAGTTTTTACAACTTAAAATAAAATATAAGCGCCGGATATATTTAACAAAACACAAAAATGACTCAACCGAGAGTTGAACTCGGAATCCGCCATCAAAAGAACGAAGGCATAGCCACTGTGACAGACTATAGATTGTTTTAAATTTCTGCAAAGTTTATATTTATTTAGTTACTAATATATAGCAGGGGTATTATAGTAATTTCACACGTTTTTTCAGGGCGGGCCGTGGACCTCCCCAGTCCTAATGAAGATCCGCCCCTTGCATGCTACGAATAACTAAGCTCCTATTTGCTTTAATGTTTTCCACCTCAGTATATTAATATTCAATCATTAAAAAGCCAGGGATTTTCTAGGGTTTCCACTGGATTCTCTCCACTTTTTTATCTCCAAAATTACCCCTCCCTCCCCCCTCAAAACCTTGTCTTATTTTTTATTTTCTCTGGTTACAAAGAGAGCCGAAGCCCAAAACCTTCTCTTATTTTTGTTTCAATGATTACTCGACATGTTTTTATGATATTGCACTGACATGAAGTAACTAAAATCACGTTTGTTAGGTAAACCATGGGAATCCAATTTGAAACCTTCATTACACAAGAGGAACCAAAAGTGCATTCAGCAATAAACTAAGAACTTACTCGCTGTCTAGCTGCTACATTAAATTTTTGAAGCAAAAATGCTTTAGGATCCATTTGGCCTGGGGCTTCTTCGATCCCTAGCAACAAAATAAATTGAAAATAACAATCACTAAATGATCTAAAAGCAGGAATAGAATTAACAATTTGCAACAGATTAGTAGTACTAACCAATTCTTAGACGAGGAAATTCTCTATTATCTCTGAAGTGATAGATCACACTCTTCAACCTGGATCATTGAAAAGCAAGAGCGGTGTACACGATGAATATTAGTACTCGAGAGAAGCACTGGATTGGACAAAATCAGAGATAACAAGATTTCATGAACTCATTTCCAGCACAACTCATCCCATAAACAATATTGTTGAATATAAAGAAACTAAAGTCTAATGAGTCATGAGTCATAAAAATAAAGTTCAAGACTTCAAGTAACAAAAAAAATTATAAAAACAACACAGTGACAAACATAATGTAAATGTCTAATCCTCCTTCTCAACCCCAACATAGTCATTTTCCTTGCCACCTAGTGTGAGGCATATCCATCTTCCTCTTCTCTTTCCAATTCCTAAAATTTGTTAGGATATGTTAGACCCTTGATAAGAGGGGTTATGTTAGTTGGAAGTAGTTATAGGGTGTTAGAGTTAGTTAGGTTGTTAGAGGGTTTGTTATAATTGTTGGGAGTAGTTATTAATTGGTTAGCCTATTCCCTACATCCACTTGTATTGGAAGCCTATAAATAAAGGCTCCCACCCCCCTTTTGGGGATCTCTTATCATTCATCATTTAACTAAAGTTTAGTAGTGGCCTTAGGTTAGGTGGGTCAGGGTTAGGAAGTAGGAGGATTGGGGATCTTACCTCTCCAAATTGTATTCCTCATTTCATATCAATAACATTCCATCTCCTTTCTCTTTCTCCTTTCGTTAATCTACATTCTAAGGTTTCCATTCCATATTTTGGGTTTACGTTAGGCTAGGTGCCTAATGATTGGTCCGACCTGCTTGCGGATTTGAAGGAAGCCGGCCGGATCTTGCGAAGGAAACTAGCGATGTTTAAAGAGAAACCTCGTATCTTCGATGCACGGGAGATGCGCGAGTGGCTAACTTGATCGGCGACATTTTGAAGCCAGCGGTGTCAATGAAGATCGGAAAGTGGTTAGACTACGGCATGGTTTATGAATTTAGGGACCTATGGGTGGTGGATCTACATGGAGGATGCTATCAAGATGCTACATAGGAAATTTTCAAAATGGCTTTCCTTTAATAAGTTCGGATACAAGAACACCTTGATCTCGAAAAGAAGAAAAATGTTGATAAGAAGAAGCGTGGGGTGAAAGCGAGAAAAATGTAATCCAAAATGCGGTGAAAGAAAACATTGCACAAGCTTTGAAGATGAGGAATCACACCAAAGCGAAAAGCAAAGGCGTGGCGAGAATGGCAAACCACGGTGCAAGAAATTGCCTCACGAATTGAAGGTTCAAGAAGAGATTCAATCACGACATCGGTTTCGTCACGAGGCGATCATCTTAACAAAACCTTCAAGATTCTCATCGCTACCGTTCGACCGGCGGAGCTTCAAAAACAAGCGGTTACAACATGCGGCCTTTCGGAAGCGTGTTGGATCCACCGTCTACATCGGTTCGCGTTTTGGTTTCGTTCCGTTGAGCACGAATCTGATTGGGAACATTGTTTGCGAGTTGATATTCGCGAGGTTTCAAGCATAGGATTCATGTTTTTGATCCGGTGGGAATCGCGGCGTCTCTGACTCCTTTGTCGTGATGTTCGCGTACTCTTGTGGCGTTCGTATTCCTCTGCTGCTTTGATTGACCAAGATTGCGGCGGGGTTTTGTCGAAAGCCCGCGAGGTGAAACAAAAGGGAAATCAAGAGCGTAAAGCTCGTGGTTCGTGGGAGATGCACTTGAGGAAATGAACACGATAACTACTTCGGACTTGAGGACAAGTCTAGTGTTGAAGTCGGTATTGTTAGACCCTTGATAAGAGGGTTATGTTAGTTGGAAGTAGTTATAGGGTGTTAGAGTTAGTTAGGTTGTTAGAGGGTTTGTTATAATTGTTGGAGTAGTTATTAATTGGTTAGCCTATTCCCTACATCCACTTGTATTGGAAGCCTATAAATAAAGGCTCCCACCCCCGCTAGGGGATCTCTTATCATTCATCATTTAACTAAAGTTTAGTAGTGGCCTTAGGTTAGGTCGGAGTCAGGGTTAGTAGGAGGATTGGGGATCTTACCTCTCCAAATTGTATTCCTCATTTCATATCAATAACATTCCATCTCCTTTCTCTTTCTCCTTTCGTTAATCTACATTCTAAGGTTTCCATTCCATATTTTGGGTTTACGTTAGGCTAGGTGCCTAACAGGATACTAGAAGTCTACAACAAGATTTTATTTATGATAGGTACCAGAATCCATCTTCACCCAAACAAAAGATTAAACTGTATATTAATGTAAAATGTAAAATAGGGACTGAATCAATGATGACAAGCCCTAATTACAGAATTACAATGGATAATTGTAGGAAATAGAAAGAAAGTAACTATTCTAGGCAATTCGAGAAGCCTAGGGACTCCAATTTCTAATCCCAATTTCAGCCTGCCTTCTAATTTCCCCCACTCCTACTTTTATACTACTCAAAGCCTCTCTCATTTTCGCTCCCAGTTGCTGACATGGCAGCAATTGGTTACAACAATGTCTCATTTTCCCTCCCTAAGCCATGATCCCCAACATCTCATTCATTTATTCATTCCCATACATCTTATTTATTTTGAGGTCCTAACAATTTATATGAAGAAAAAAAAATAATAACAACTCTGACGCTAATCCCTCTGCCAACCAGCAAATGCTCTGAGTTTCTGAATCTTGAAAAAACGCCAAAAAGCTGCTCATGCTCTGCAATCTTAGAGCTTTCCTAATTATAGGTTCGCTAACTAACTACCGACTGACTAATGATAAGTTTTGGGCCAACCCTGGTGGGTTGCGTTATTAACCATTCAAGCATTACATCAAGAGCATTAGAATTAAGCCAACATGTATAAACCTAAGAGGTTTAAGTTTAACAGTATTGGGCTGGGCGCTAACAATACCTTCCATCCTCCAAAGGAACCTTGTCCTCAAGGTAGAAGTTCATAAATTGACTCCAGATCATGATAACCTTTTACTAATATTGGGCTCGGGCTCGGCCTTAAGCCCTAACGAGTACGACACTTCCCTCTGCCATGGCCACTACCAGCACCATAAGCCCCATGCGAATGGTGGATGCCATGGCCTGCCATCAAAAATCCACCACGCTGAGCACCTCCTTTGGCATCTGTCCTAAAATCCACACGCCATGTTTACAATTCGATAACACTGAAAGAATAATGGTGAAGCTATATTTCCACCAATAATAGAGAAAGAAAAACTATAGAGAACTGGTATCTGACTAGGTTTCCATAGTAAATACTAATACTGTTCTTCATCTGAAAGATTTCCACCACTATTTAGAGCATAGTAAATACTAATACTGTTATTACATCCGAAAGTTATGGGGTTGTTCATAAAAGTTATTCTCTTACTGGCGTGCATTTTCCTACCATTTAGATTCCAAATGAGTAAATAGCAGTCATAGTTGAGGATAACTCCTCAAGTGTCCATGCACAGAAGTTTGCTTATGCTTTGTCAAAAAAAAAAGTTTGCTCATGCTTACTGAAAGTCAAATGGGGAGTAGAATTTAAACAATTTGGCGTAGCAATCATAAGAGCTTTTTCTAAACGGACAAAGAGGACAATTTCCACAGTTCCAATAAGCAATTGGATAGCGTCGACAATAGAACAAATATCAGGACCAACTATTGTTTCAACTCCAGGGTGCTCGTAAATACACAAAATAATTATGAGATTGGGTTGCCAATTATATCTATACCATACTATAAAGGGAATATGTAGTAATAACTGTTTTTGGTTTCCTAATTTTTGAACCATTTTGCCCTTCATTCAAAATCCTGCAACGGTTTCCAGTGCTGTAATAAAAAACAAATTAGCGGGAGAAAGTTGTCCAAATCTGTTTGAGATAATGAAGAATTAAGGTACCGGCTATTTTTCCATTCGGTTAAAAAACTTTCATCATGAAGTTCAAATCCTCCCTTGCCCGTAACTTCCACAAACAGTTCCATTTCTTTCTCTCTCCCCGATCCCTTTTTTTTCTCTGTCTCTCAATTTCTCCTTTTCTTCTTTTTAATATTTTGAATTTAATTCCTCCTGTTCATCTTTTTAATATTTTGGGGATTTAACTTACTGGTGGTTATGATACAATGCATTGCATCTGCAAGGTGTTGTCTTGCAAGAAAGAGATGAGAATGAAGAGTAATATATAGCCTATGAAGTATCCTCTACTTTGTAGTTCAATTTGTACTTGTAATCTCACTGAATGTACTGCACAGTTTACAAACTTTGCAACTCTGTTTCTGTTAGAACAGAGTACTTCTGTTAGTGCAGTTAGTGCTTATGTTCAGTTAGTGCGGTTAGAAATAGTTAGACTATCTGTTAGGCTATCTGTTAGAAGGTTAGTTAGACTTGTTAACTAACCTATTCAGTCAATGAGTGTATATAAACACTTGTAAACCATTTTGGAATTCAATCAATGAAAATACTTCAGAATTCATATCTGAAATCTATCAAAGAGGAGTGAATGTGTAGACAGCAATGGAGATGTGGTCGCCAATCTCACCAGCGCTCTGGCGTCGAAAAAGCGCAACAGAAGCAGCAAGTCATATCTTCCTATGTAAGTATCTACTGTAGCGTGGTAATAAAAGCGGAAGGCAGGCACGTATAATGAAAACTGGGCTGCCAATTATATGCTTATACCCAACTTCTGGAAGGCATGTTCTAAGAAATTATGAGGAGGCTGGAATTATGCCTTTCAGTGTCAATTGTTATCCCAATAGCCAAGTAAAGGTTTTACGGTGCTTCTGTACAAAGGATGAGGATTCGGAAAAGGCACCTGCTAAACTGGAAATACTTCTGAGAAAAGATCTTAAGTGCATGACAAAAAAGAGGAGAGTCACAAAACATGCTAAAGTTGCTGAAAAACGAGTAGATTAGAAGTGAACAAGGATAGCAAAATGCTTGATAAGGGAACAAATAAATGGACCACAAAGTATGTAATCAACATGTTACAGCAGTACAAGCACAAGGTGTCTTTCATTGTGCGAGATTGAAGAAAATTGCATGAAAGAAGAAATGCAAAAGCATGAGCTATTTCAAATGAGGCAAGAGACTAATTTAGTAAAAAGTAGTCTGGAATAAGCATGATACCCAATTTGACTTACAACACCTCCTAAATTGTTTTCCAGATCATCATAACAAGAAAGAATTGACTTAAAAAGTGATGGTATGGACTATGACTCAATAACATCTACATGACTTGATGCTAGATTTCAACACATATTTACATAATCTAATGTGAAATAAACACACGTAATATATCTAGGCGTATGCACTCAGATTTGGCAACAAGTTTACTATGGACACTCTAAACTGTAATTGAATAAGAAAAAATGCATGTACATAAAAGTAAATGTGCTTCACAATTAACATATAGTGGTGTACCCTTTGTGGCTTCCATGACCCCCTTTGTCATTAAGACGAAGCACCCCGCATGGCAAGTTCATGTCATCATGGAACTGCATCCATGCAAAATTTATTGAATAAAGAACAACATTAATGAGTCAAATAACCCATTAGACACTTGGAAAGCGAAGATAAGGCAATATGAAATAACTTACCACAAGCACCTGATTAAGGGGTAACTTGTAATAAGCAGCCAGTGGCCCTGTCTGCAGTAAAATCAAGAGACATAGTATAACATAAATCAATAATCAGCATAAGGCTTCATGCATAGCTAAAAATAAAAAATAAAGGTAAACGAAACCAGTTGTATGCTATCTCAAAAAAAAAAAAAAAAAAAAAAACCTTAAACGAAATGGATATCAGTATCCTACCTTACAGCAGAAAAAATTGGCACTTCAAATACAAATAAAACAGTAAAAGCGGACGTGATTGATGTAAGCAATCAGCAATGACAGCAAATCTTTCAATCCTTGATTATTTACCTTTATAGAAATATCTTGGGAATTCACAAAGACTGAGGACCTCTATTTGACAAAAAAAAAAAAAGTTCCTAATCCACAGCAGATTTGTAGAAAGCTGCTTTTCCCTACCACTTCTTATTTCCTTTAATTATATCCAATTTTTGAACTATTAGTATCAAACACATGAATTCTTAGTTCATTAGTTTCCACACCGACTATAATCTTACTCTACCATTTATTAAATAAATACTCCTAGTCCCTACATCACATCCCTTAATATATGACCCTATTATACTTTTTACGCATATTAAGAAAAGTTCATAATGTAATTAATATGTATAATTTGTGTATGATTATTACTAAATTACCCTTTGTGTATAGAAGCATTCAATGTTAACTTTTCATATGCCAAGAAAATTTAGTAGTATTAATAAGGGATATATTTTGACAAAGAGTAATAAATATATCTAGATATTTGTAAAAGGTCTTATATTTAGGGACAAGCAAAAGTGACAAAAGGGTCTTATAAATTATAATTAGGGATGAGGGAGTAAAAAAATAGGAATCCACAGTTGTTAAGGAACACAAAGTAAAAGCCCCACGGGAAATCACAAAATAAGCACAACCTACGGTGAAAACAGAAAAGTAAACTACCAATACTGCCTCTAAAATCTCCCAGGAAACTCCATGCAAAAAATACCCACAACAAAGCGGATGATCTAATATTGAAATAAACACAATAACACTAAGACAACTTGAAACCTTCAAAAGGATCTAATTGAGCATTTTAATTCTTTTTTAGGCCCTCCATAATATGCTGTTGTTACTAATATCAAAAGTTCCCTTTCAACCTTCATCTTCATACTATAGGTATTCGTAGAAAATACCACTGTCACCTCCTAACCCAACAGATCAACCAACAGTCCCCATTGAAGTGATTGTGGATAATGCAAACTATTCACACTGCCCAAAGGCCTAACAGATGATTGAACAAACATTTTCTACTATTCAACATCCGGACAAAGCAGAATCCCTTTTCATAACCAGCATCTATAGGTAATCTCCTAGAAAGACTATTCATGTGCTTTGTGAGGTCTTGGCAGCCTAAACACAATGTATCATTGAATCATCTACGCTCCCTCATTTTTTCTGAAACATGCTAAAAAGACTCAAGTGATAGAGATGTAATCACTGAATGAATAAGAGATCTCCACAAGTATGATAGCAATTGGACCAGAAGCGGGAAAAAGAAGAGAAAAGAATTGATCTTTATTGAATATGAGAAAGAACAAATTTTAGGTAATTCGAGAGACGTAAACTTTCCAGTTTCCACTCTATAAGTGCCGAATTTGGATATCCCAACCCCCCCCCCAATTTTTTTATATCGGTAATGTTATATAGACATGAGATTTTAGACAAAAATCGACAAAAACCAACTTACAACACCAATTAATCAAGTTTTTTAGACTATTAGCCAAGTGATCAATTAACCAAGTTTTTAATCAACGCCTCGAAAACTGTGAAAAAGCAGGTTGGCTAGTTGTCTAAAAAACTTAGTTAAGTGGTGTTATAAAGTTGGTTTTGTCAATTTTTGTCTAAAATCAATGTCTAAATAACATTTTTTTTTATACCAGCTACCATCTTCCACAAATGCAGTTAGTTGCCTCTTACATCAGTGAGTTAGTTATACCCTCCTTGTAGGAGGTTGAGGCCTAGCAATATCCCCCTGCAAAGTCCACCTTGTCCTCAACGCGGAATTGAGGAAAAGCTTCTTGAATGTCAACCGCTAACTCCATCATATTGGCGCACACGGTCACAAAAAGTAAAATAAAATAAAATAATTGAAGAAAGCAGACCAGCAATCTCGAATGATGTCAGGAGAAGTATCCAAGATGGATATACATATGACACTAATACAATAGACATTTTGAAGTACTTGCATTTCCTTTACTGTATACGGTATACCATAAATGATTCACATGATAAATACTCAGAGTTACTGACAAAAAAAAAAAACTAAAGCATGTACAGTCCTGTATATGTGCTGGATGTACTAACTAGGATTTACTGTGTTTAAATTTATAATCTTTCTTGATGGCTAGATAATTCGAGCAAGAAAGAGCTTAAGCCCTAAATTGACTAATAAAGACTCTCCCCTATCAATCCTTAATTTATTCAGTCAGGCAGTCAGCTATCTGTCACCAAATCATCATTGTCCCCCTAGAAGACCATTTCATTGGAATTAAACATTGTCCACTCTATATGATAGGTTATTAAATAGATGGAGGGTAAGGGAATAAAGTGTAAGGGGAGGAAAATGAGAGTTTGTTGTAACCACTTGCTTATGTGGCAAAGTGGAGGGAAAATGTGAGCATTAGTTGAGTGCTATAAATAGTAGTGGGAGGGAAATTAGAAGGCAACTAAGAATTGAGAATAGACCTAGGGTCTTTGGGAGAGATTAGGCCTCTATAGTGCCTTAGGTTACTTTCATCTTCATATTCTCTTGTATTTTCAGTTTTCCACCATTAATATACAGTTTCTATGTTCTAATTGAGTGATGAAGAGTCTCATTAATTCTGGTACCTATCACTATATCAGCAGTGAAAATCTGCTGCAACCAGCTCATACCTTTGGCAGTCATTTTCAATATTAAGATTTTCTTTATTTCTTATCATAGTTACCATAACATAAATCTCACAGACTTAAGTTTTAGCCACGTGTGCAATTTACTATAGTGCGTTTTAGCCTGGTTACAATGACAATCAGCAGTGTAAATCTCACTATTATAACCAGAATAGCTACCCCTCAGTAGATCATTAATTTCAGCAACAAAATGCACAATCAAATGAATTCATATGTGAAGGCACTATTAGGATTTCCAAGTGACAAACGCTTTAAATGACAAAACGTGTAGAAAATCTAGATGCATATGGGGAAGGGGGTAGCATACTTCAATTCCTTACCGATTCACCACTTAGATTCATGTAAGTTTGAGGCTTTGCAAGGAAAACGGGAACATCACCAACAAAACCTGTAACAGATTATCTATGAATTGCATGCAACAAATAATGAAAGAGAGACAGAAAAGGGGAATATCAAACACACAGACAAACCTTTTCCAAAAATGGCTTTGGAATGGACTGTGTCCATGGAAATCCCTTGTGACTCAGCAAATGCATCAATCATCTCAAAGCCCACCTGAGTCAGACAAAAACATTCTCAAATTTCATCGTCAGATTGCTAATTCAAATACCAACAGAAAGAATCCCTCCACAAAATACTTTTGATACAATTTCATCTAGAGAAAGAAACTAACTCCTAACAAACTTGTAACTAAACCGAACAAGTTGCTAACAGAAACCGTAAAGTTTAATATGCAGAGATAGGAATAAACATAACAAGTTAGGAGGAGGAAAAGAAGAAGCATGTACATTGTGTCTAGTTCCTTTGTATTTGTCGCCAGGGTTGCCCAATCCCACAAAAAGCCATGGGCTCGGAGCAACGGTGCAAAAGCAACGCCTGGTTAACCTATTGAGCATCCTCCACCAAACCAAACTGCAACAATGAGAAAAAAACACATTGAAGAAACTTTGATTCACTAGCTACTTTCGCGGACAAGGAAAATAAAATTGACGAGATAATTAAATTGAGTGCATTGGTAATTACTTGTCTTTTCGGTGTTGACAGCGGTGGATTTGGTGAATGGGCGAATCGCCCGTAGCGGTTCAGCTACTCAGTTTTCCTTTTTGTCAAGGACGTAAATCCAGTCGACAAAGTTTGAGCGAATCAATCCCGGTTTCAAGGTTCGTTCGCGTGTGTTAGTGATAATCAAACTGGAGAGAGGAGTGTTTTTTTGCCTTTGAGGTAGGAGAGAAGAAGTGAAGATGGTAAGAGAAAAAAAAAGTTAAAACCCATTTTAATCACCGGCAATTTATTGATAGGACAAATTCGTCCATCATAATTTGTCCTCTTTTTGAAAATGTCGGGGATTAATTTGTCTCATAAAATTATAAGGGATCAAATTGTTCTATCAATAAATTGTCAGGGACAAAAATAGATCTTCACTCAAAAAAATCACTATTTATAGGGGAGATGGGAGAGGATCCTCTGCAATTTTGGCGCGAACTGCAGAGCGCAGTTAGTGCAAAAATTGACATTTAACTGTCAGTTCGTTTCTGTTGATGTTAAATATCTCGACTTGCATACATTTAACGTCGGTTAGGTTGTTGGCCAGATGTTAAATGTCAATTTTCACTACTACTTTCGCTCTGCGATTCGTAAAGCTGCAGAGGATCTCTCCCCAGGCGCTAAGGCTTGGAATTTTGCTTTTACTCACCATTTGTTTGCTCCACATGTTGCTTTGGTAGAATCATTAACGCCCCTTTCTTCTCTTTTGTAGCTGGGTTGTTGTGTTTGGTGGTGGAACCTTCTAGTGTTTGTAGTGCCTATCATTTGTGAATGGAGAGGATGTTGGATACTACTCACTTACAAGTGGAAGGTAATTGGCGTGCTCTTTGGGAGATGAAAATTCCCCGAAGGTCGAGCACTTCCTTTGGTATCTTTGTAGAGATGTGTTACCCACCAAATCCAACTTGATTTATAGACATGTGGGTTCGGGTTTACTCTTGGTTATATCGTGGGTTCGCGAGCTTAGATATAAGGATGTCATTTTTTGAGTTGGGCCGCCAAAGTGTGTTGTTAATGCCTTCAATTCCAACAAGAATATTGTTTTCGAGTTTGGGTCTTATATTAAAGCTTGTAAGGGTATGTTTTCCTTTTTTAACTACAACTCTCATGTTGGGTTTGCAAGGAGGAATGCTAATAAGGTTGTTCATTCCCTTGCAGGGATGACTTTATTGTCAACTAGTCCTCAAGACTTTCATAACGTGTATGTTTTATATCTTTATTATATTTAAATAAGAGTTTTTCAAAAAGCCACATCATCAGTTAAAAAAGCCACATCACATTTAAAAAAGCCACATCATCGTACTAAGCACCTATTTAGCATAACATTCATCACTCATTAATGGCGCTTAATTTGAAAATTAAATCACACATTTGAATTAAATTGTGAGTGCAGTCAAATTATATTAGAGATAGTGCTCTTGTCAATATGTCAAGCGCACATTTAGAGCATTGCTAGAATCGTGGATCTACCATGATTACCTCTAATTACCTATAATCCGTGGTCAAAAAAGCGTGCCATTAATTGCAGCGTGAAGGAAGTAATTCAAATTTAAGATAAATTGTTGTCTAGGAAGTAACAAATATAAATGCATAAAATTAATTTGACTTTAATAGGAAACAAAAAGCTGTCACCATTATTGCTATTTGCCATTATAGAAGGAATTGAGAAATTGCCTCACGTATTTTCAAATTCTTTGTCCACAAAAAGGCATCTTCCAAATTCTTTCCAATTATTTTTTCCCACCATTTTGTTCTTTCATGTTTTTATCACTAACATCTTTAAGAGTTTATTCAACATTTGAGCATGACAATGTAATGGAAGATCAATTTTCACTCGTGTGGAATTATTTCTCAAAGCCACTAAAGTAAGTTCATTTCTTCTATTGAGTTAAACCTTTTCTTTGAATTGTTGATCTTTTTTATCCCTCAAAACTTGATTTCTTCATTTAATATTTTTTGGGTGTTTTGTGTTTAATTCTTTTTATCTCTCCTATGGATGTCAAATTGCATTTTTGAAGATCTTTTGATTTTATTTGTTTTGCTGTATTTTTATTTGGTTTTTAACTAAATTTTTTGGAATTTTCTAGGGCAGTATTTGCAATGAGGACATTGTCCCATCGAATAAACAAGGTAACTTTTTGTTTTATATTCACACTCTTGATGATTAGTTTCTTTTTTTTTTTTTCTGAGTTAGGCCTTGATGCATTAGCATACTTCTTTCGTTGTGTATGAAGGCTCCAAGAAGGATTCTTTTAAGTTGAGAGTAAGAATTTATGATGATATTTGTGATGATGTTCTACCGTTGAGATTTAATATTAACTATTTTCATTTTATGTTGATTTATATTATTAAATTTGTTTTGATCAAAAAATATTAGTCAATTTGTGAAGCCCAAGAACAGTACTCTGGAATCCATTATGTATCCTTCCATCCACTTCTCATCCTTTCAATCTTTTCCTTTGCTTTTACCATATTTTTTCCCCCTCGGTATGTGGTTTATGTGATTGAAAATATTATTAAATTCCTTCAACTTCAAGGACAACCTAATCCTTTTTTTAATAAAAAAAGACAACCTAATATTGGTAGCCTATAGGGAAAATATATTTATTCTTGACTTAAAATATTTTTCATACAAATATGAAAATTATTTCTTTAATATGATGTATTGTCTTTTTGGCCAATATGCATATCGTGATTTTAAGCCATACTCTTATAAAAATATTCAAATTGGCCGACTTTTTTTGTGTGTGAATCTGTTATCTTCAAGATTGGTGAATAGGACTTATTTCTTAGGTTTATACATTGAATAGCTAACAACAGTATTATTTTTTTCATTTTTATATATTGTATATAATTTACGGTATTAGATATTCCTTTTTATAAAATGAATGAAGTTTTATTATATATTGAATTTTAGTGTTTGAGTATTATACGTGCATGGTGAATGTGTGGCTAGAGTTGGAAATTATATATGATTTTCTTTTATTTGTGCTTCATAGTAGTTAAACTTTTAAGGCCATATAATAAGCACCACCTATAAGGATACAATTTAATTAATTAGTATATACCGACAATGTATAAATATTTTACACCGTCGATGTTTACCAATTATGTTTTTTTTCCCCGAAGTACGGTGTTAATATTTTAAAATTAACACAGACAATATATAAATATTTAAATAAATTTTATTGGATTTTAATTTATACTTTTGATTAATTTTAATGATTTCTTAGTGGACTACGAGGATTCATGGCGGCGAGCGGGGGCGTGGACACGGACGGGGAACAAGGAGTACTCCATGCCCCCGCCTTTGCCACGTTGCCATTCGGTAATGATATTGACCAAAATAGAATTTAAATGTCTATCATTGATATTTTGCAAAGCTGAATTTGTATTTTCAAAATTTTAATTCCTTTGCAAAAATATTCGAATTACACACAAATAATTCAATTTGATTTTTGAATTGTAGACTTCCCATTAATATTTGCACAACCAATTCCCACCAAAGCGATTTAGTCGGTTTCTATATAAGGCATACAAAATATGGGTGTTTTCATATCTTTGTTTTTTTCTTTGTGCACATCGTAAGCCCAGTGGAAATTTTAGCACTAAGCATTATTTACCTAAATACATATAAATGACATGTTTGTGCACAAAATAACATTCAAATTCAAGAACATTCCAAAAATATGCATACTAATTGTATGCGTTTTGTATCATTCATTCATTTGACAATAACAATTACACTTTGAGTGCGACTTGAAAGATTATAACTAACAATAGTATCCATACCATTTGCATATTACTACTACATGACATAAAAAATATGCTTCAAATTCAAAACAAAATATTCTATTCTCGATTAATCGACAAAATGAATTTCTTTGCAATATTTATCCATAAAAAACTATATTTATTCTTTAAATAAACTTAAATAAACTAAATTAAGTACAAAATTTAATTAATTAGTATACACCAACAATGTATAAATATTTTACATCGTCGATGTTTACCAATTATGTTTTTGCCAAAGTATTAAGGGTGTTAATATTTTAATATTAACACCAACAACAATATAAATATTTAAATAAACTTTATTGGATTTTAAATTATACTTTTGATTAATTTTAATGATTTCTTAGTGGACTACGAGTTCGTGGTGGCCAGCGAGGGGCGTGAACACGACGGGAGCAGGAAGTACTCAAGCCACGCACTCCCACGTTACATTCGTTAATGGTGTTGATCAAAGCAGAATTTAAATGTCTATCATTTATATTTTGCAAATTGAATTTGTATTTTAAAATTTTAATTCACTTCAAAAATATCACAATTTCACACAAATAATTCAATTTGATTTTGGAATTGCAGAATTCCCACCAATATTTGCACATCAATTCCCACTTGAAAGCGATTTAGTCGGTTCTGTATAAGGCATGCGAAATATGGGTGTTTTAACATCTTTGTTTTTCTTTGTGCTACTGGGCGTAAGCCCGAGTGGAAATTTTGACACTTTGTAGTTATTTACCTAAATACATATAAATGACATATCTGTGCACAAAATAATATTCAAATACCAAAATTCAAAAACATTCCAAAAATATGCATATTAATGAGTGCGTGTTTTGTATCATTCATTCATTTGACAATAACAATTACATTTTGGTATGACACGGAAGATTATAACGAACTATAGTATTACTACTACATGACATAAAAATATGCTTCAACTTCAAAACAAAAATATTCTATTCTTAGTGTCGACGAAATGAATTTGATGCAATATTTATCCATAAAAAACTATATTTAATATTTAAATAAACCTAAATAAACCATATTAAGGATAAAATTTAATTAATTAGTACACACCGACAATGTATAAATATTTTGCTTTATCGATGTTTACCAATTATGTTTTTGCCAAAGTATTAAGGGTGTTATTATTTTTAATATTAACACCGACAAATGTATACAAATTTAAATAAATTTTATTGGATTTTAATTTATACTTTTGATTAATTTTAATTATTTCGTAGTGGACTACGAGGATTTGTGGCGGCGAGCGGGGTCGCCACGAATCCCGTTCGATTAGACCCCATCGTGGTTCCTTGGGACCCCATTCGGTTTCACTACACCATTGGAATGCTTGAACCTTGATTTAACTCCGACTATTTAGTAGGTAATGTGATATTTGTATTGAATATACGTAATCTTTATGTTGATTCGATATTTAATTGTTCATATCATCTCTAAATTATGTTGTGTCTTGGCATATATCGTTGGCATCTTGAATGGAGTTGGTGCTCCGTGTGATTTTTAGAAAAATAGCACCAAATCTACGTTGCTATCGATCGAAACTTATATATCGGGGTGTGAATGCAATGCATATATGTTTTATACAAATTAACAGTTGTATTTAATTAAATTTCCACCATAATCAAATAAGACTCATCTTTTTACTAATCATAAACATCGACGATACATATACATAAATAATATTTTAACAAAATTATAATTACAATTTAAATTAAAAGAGAGGATATATACCGTGCTATGCATGAGTGATATCTAGTTATAATAACATAAAAATTATAATATTTAGTAACATAAAAATTATTGGTTTTGGTTGTTAAATAATTAAATCGAATTATATGATATTGTAAGATTTTAGAACATAAAATTGCACTTGTAACATAAAAATGACTTACAGTTCCATTAATTGAATTGAAATACATTGGTTTGTTTTATATTATGTATTATAGAAAAAAAATACTTTTGTACACATAAGAATCTATTGATTTTATTTAAAATTGTATTCACAAACTTTTTAAATAAATTTACTTATATAAGAAAATTCTATTCATAAAGAATAATGGAAAAAAACAATCGCATACCGTGCTACATACGGTATATAAATAAAAACTATAGATTTTATGTTTTTTTTTACTCAAAAATATAAATTATATGTTAAAATTATATTAATACGAAAATTGATAAAGATACTTAACAAACTAAATAGTAAGTGATTGTCAATAAAAATTTAAAATAGTACTCCCTCCGTCCCATAGTATATGACTTTCTAGAAAAAAAAGCATCCCACAATACATGACTTTTTTAGACTACCAATACAACGTCATTTTTTCTTTTCTAGTCATACCCTTCATTATTTTATATATATATATATATATATATATATATATATATATATATATATATATATATATATATATATATATATATATATATATATCTTCCTACAATTTTACTTTTTATGTTTTCAATGTCATTAATGAAGGACAATTTGGTAAACTAACTCACAATCTCTCTTTCCCATACAAAATTAACTACTTTTCTTAATTCCTGTGTCACAACCTTAAACGACATATAATATGGGACGGAGGGAGTATGTGTCATATAAGGTGAAGGATCATCAAAGTCACTCACTGGTGTACCAGTCAAAATGACAATATGATACAACACAAAATGCTATGAGTGGTTGACATGGTATCTACTAATATGAAATCTCAATCATTCATAATATTTTAGAATATATCCTACAGTCAATTTATTGATACACAAATGAGGACATAGTTGATCCCTCACCCTTAAATTCACCTAAATAGTAACATTATATCACGTACAATAAAGAGTATACACTTAAATAATGTTAATAAGGAATAAGAATGGGAAAAACTCGATAATATGTAGATCCATCGTGCGTAGTGCTACATACATAGTGTGTAGCAATAATATAAATTTTATGTTTAAAATATATTAATAAAAAATCCTATTAAAAATAGACCTCAATAGTAAGTTAAATAGTAATATTATGTCATTTAAATTGTGTCTAATTTAATAAAATTATATCTCTATTTATAAGTTTTTATCAAGCACTTCTTATAACATATTAAAGGAGAATGTAATAAAAAAATATATTAAATATATCATAAATATTGTATTCAAATATGCTTCATTATATTTTTCGGTGCAAATGACCTTATATCATGAAGATTGATTACATAAATAAGTTTAAATACTATGGAGATCCCTAAACTATTAGAAATTTCTAAACAATTTGTTAAACTAAAAATTTGAATTGAATGGTCATTGAATTTTAAGCACTTATATTGTTCCATGCATAAAAATTTATATTAAGAACTAATATCGATATCAAGCACACTATTTTTTTCATTGGAACAACACAGTTTTTAGTTAAGGGCATTATTTTAAACATATAAAAATTGTAACAACAAAATATTGTCAAAGGAAAAACCAAAAATAAATCAAAACATAATGCAATACCATTGATCATTTTTATCCTGATCTCTTGATGGTGTACATTTATCCTTCTTTTTTGATTGAAAAGAGGGCGAAGCCGAAAGGAAATTACAAGCGGAATTACGAGGAGTAGAGACTCCAATAATATCGACCAACACTAGAGGTTCCAACTGAGGTGAAATAGCAGTATGTAAGCTAAAAATGTTATCTTGACCACAAGCCATGTTTGCTAGAGCATTAGCACAAATGTTTGCCTCACGATAACTATGACAAAACTCAAGTTCCCAGTCATTTTGAATAAGTCTATGGATCTTGCGTAGAGACCCTGACGGCAACACTCCCCAAATTACCTTTGTTAATGCAATTTACAACGAGCTCACGAATCAACATCAACCACAACATGCGTGAATCCCATTTGGAGCGCTATCTGGAGCCCTTCAAGCACTCCCTAGAGTTCCGCAACATAAGCACTACAAGACCCAAGCTTTTTTGAAAAACCACAAATCCAGCTGCCGTCATTTCTACGGATAAGACCCCCACAACCTGCCATGGCGACACCACTTTTGCTAGCACCATCGTATTAAGCTTCACCTGACCCACATTCGGAGGATCCATTTGATATGAGAAGTGATTTTAGGCCTTGCACTCTTCGCATGGATACTCAACACAATCTCTCATCACGATGGCGGATCTTTATAGGAGTCGAGGGGAGCCACGGTACCCCCCGGCTCCCATTAAGTTAATATATACACGGATATATTTTATACTCAAAGTTAAAATATATAGAACCAAATGAACACTAAGCAACAAAAGTATTAGTAGCCAAGCGGATAAGAGCATTATTGGTGTATTTAGGGTCTCGGTTCAATTCTTGTGATGGTCACGCACCTCTTTTTATGATTATTTGTATATTTTTCTCAAAAATTAGTATAAAAAAATTGCATTAAGCAATATTTGAACTCAGGACATTAAAATTGAATAAGATAACTTTGACCACTAAACCAAGCAAACTATTATGAAACACAATTAATTTTGGTTTATATATTTATTCTTATTTTGCCCCCTCCAATTTTATTGTCAAGATCCGCCATTGCTCTCATACTCCTTAGACATCGCAACAATCGCTTTCCAAGGATGCATAGGACGATGGTACTCCTCATCATGATCCTCCTTATTTCGCCAAAGCCAAATACTATGACAAGCATTAGCCCATATAGAGCTCCACGACACTCCACTAGCATGGATTGACTTACTCTTGATATTAGCCTCAATCCAACTTACCATTGATTATTTCAATCTCAATCTCTTTGGTCAACAAAAAAAAAATCTATCCCAATCTCTTGGAACAAATAGCATACTCTCAGTGCAAGGTTTGCATTGCTAAGGCACATAATCTTTCTCCGTGAAATGTTACTGTTGGGCAGCGCCCTTCCAACTAAGGCAGTGACGAATTTTCTCACACTTTAATCATCTACAATTCCCCTCTCAGTTATCAAATCCATTTCTTTTATTTTGATATGCAAAAAAAAGGAATAATAAACTAAAGAAGATGCACTTATGAGAAAATTTGGGATTATCTTCATATAAAATGCTAATTCTTACATTTTATAGTTTTAAATTTTTTTATTGACATATTTAAGTAGTTTCTAAATAAAATAAAATATTCAATTAGTTAGTTGAGATGGAATGCAGGATAAAATCCAATGAAAAATTGTGATGTCGGAATCTTCTACATATATATTTGGATAGTTCTAACATAGGTAAGGTGAGTGGCCCTAATTACAAACACACAGGTCGAACTCTAGATGAGGTTATTAGAGTCCATATGGATGCATAAGGCATCAAAATCAAACACGCCATTCAACTAAAAGTAAGTTGACACCAAAAGTGTCGTGACTTGAATCTCGGCGTGACGGCTCAAAAATATAATTATTAGGAGTCGCCACCCAATTTATTAAAATAGGAAAAATTGAGAAAAACCTAACCAAAATAGTTAGTGGTCTGCGTTAACTAGGTCGGATTCGGAAGTCGGTTATGCGTAGGGAAGGGGTGAAACCCTAGTTTCACTGCACCCCTAACACATCTGTCCTAAGACAGTTACCCTAAATTTGATTGCGCAATAATAATTACTTATTTATTTGTTTACCCCAAAATAATATTTCAAAACATTAATTATTTACAAAAAAACAAGATAGGGACTAAATTAAGAAAATTTAGTTTAGACTTTGACAAGGAGACCCTGCGCCTACGTACTCTTGGTGCGATGAGAGACTCAAAAGTCACGTAGTTCTTCCCGAAAATTTGTTGGTTGGTTGATTTTAGTTTTGAAGGGGTCTAAGGTCCAAGTTGTACAACTAAAGACCATTAAACCGGATTGACAGGATGTACATCTAAATCGAATCCATTTATATTTTGAATTTTTATAAAATAGGTGCTAAGTATTTAATTTGTAGATTTGTGATTTTTTTTTTGAAGAAATTTAAGGTCCAAGTTGTACAACTAAATACCATTAAACCGGATTGACAGGATGTACTGTTGCGCCCCGAAAAATCCGGTTTGGACTTTTCGTTTGACAACGTGAAAATAGTAGAGCCGCCACCAATATTTATTTAGGAAAACATTGAAAAAACCTCTTTTTTGGAAAACGGGTGGTCTTTGCAAAGCGCGAGAGATGTAGGTTGAGAATTCGGTTGCGCATGGGAAGGTATTAACACCCTTTACGCCCTTTTCTAGAAAAGGAACCATTAACTTGATGTGCTTTTGAAATGTTTGATTTGAAATATATTATTCTACCTCTTTTCTTTTCTTTTCTTTCCTTTTGAGAAATGGTTTTATTGAAAGCGGAAAAAGGAATGTTTTAGTATCTTTGAAAAGCGGAACAAAACAAAGATCTTTTTTGAAAGAAGCGCTTGGCGGGGCGTAAGCCGGTCCCTACGTACCCTCCTTTGGATGAGGATCAAAGCTACGTAGTTCTTGTTTTTATGGATTTTTGAAAGTGTGCTTGGCGGGACATGAACCGGTCCTATGTACCTCAGCTTGGTGAGGATCAAAGCTACGTAGTTCTTGTTTTGCGTCTGAAAGCGGCTTAGGGGTTTAAGTTTTGGAGTTTTGAAATAAGACTCGAGTGTTCGTGAACACCAAACAAGCAAAAGGCTTGAGTGGCATTCGATATTAACTTTCGAAAGAAAGAGAGTTGAAGCCGGTAATCAAACAAGCAATGGCTTCAAGTGATTACAAGCGACAGCGTTGTATTATTTTCTTGAAAATTGTTTTGAAAAAAGGTGGTGAGCCTTAGTGATAATTACCACTAATAACTCGTGTTATTTAGGAAATGTGAATTGGTTTTGTTGTTTAATTAATGTGTGGGAGCTTTCATAATAGTCAAACAAGCATAGGCTTGGTGACTATCACTAATAACTCCTCATTAACGATCAAACAAGCAATGGCAGTGATGGCTAATGATTTGTTTAGGAAAATGCCTTAGAGTTTTTATTTGAAAAACATTTAAATTTGAGTTTGAAAAGAAGTAGAACATTACAAATCTTTTTCCAAGTCAAAACCGAGACTACAATGAGAGCATAAGCAAAGCAAACATAAAGAGTATTTACAATTTGCCATGAACAATTGAATACATGAGTAGGCGAGCATGTGAATGCATGAATATACAATTATAGAATGCAAGGCACAACATTATTGAATGCATGATTAGGCAAGTGTATGAATGCATGAGCATACAATTATGGAATGCAAGGCATAGCATTATTGGATGCATGGTCATGTAATAATGAATACAAGACATGATATTAATGGATGCATGAGCATTTAAGAGAGTATGAAAATGCAAGAGATATAAGCTCATATAAGTGCATGTACATGTAAGCATAAGTGGTAAAATGCAAAGTGTAAAAATGTTTTGGGTATTTTTGCAAATAGACAAGTGGTAAAACACTTAGTAAAAAGTTAATGAATGGTAAAATGAATATGCATGAGGTGAATGGTAATTATATAATGAGATAGTAAAGTAAAAAGTTAAAATGTTTTTCTTTACTTATGGTAAAATGCTAATGAGTGGTAAGGTAAAAAATAAATGAAGGGTTAAAAATTACAAGAACACACTAACACAATTGTATTTGTCTACACAAGATCAAACACACACTTTAAGCACACACATGAACCCTAAAAAAGGGCCTCTAAGGCCGAAACCTTATATGCACAAATCAATTCATTATTTCATGTCAAAACTCATAATCCACACATAGAACAAATCATGCAAGTCAAGTACATCATGCATTTTATTCACATAACTCAAAAAATGAAAAGAAAGCAACAAAACCCTAAATTCTAAAGCCCCAAAAACCGAAGTTTATAGACCCATAAATCAAGCCAAACATTCAACTTGTAAGTTATAACATGAACAATAGGATGCATATATCATGTGAAAATTCTTTATTCATGGAAAGGTGACAAAATGAGTGTAAAAATGCAAAAATGTATGGTTAAAAACACAAGAACCCTCTCGTGAGGCCAAGGGTTCACTTGAGCACCTGAGGCTCCCAAAGTCCTTGACATAGTGTTTGAAATGAACCCTCTAAGTCTCTTAGAGAGGAAAGAGGAGTAGAAGGAAGATTCACATGCTAATAGTTAAAAATGCAAGAGATAAGATATTTACCTCAAGATCAAAGCTACTGAGAGTAGGAAAATGAAGATCGAGAACAAATCAACAAAAAATCCTCACAAATCACCAACAATGCCACGCATAAACTTGAAGGAAATCAACTCTTTAGTGATGTAAAAATGGAATCAAGGATGAAAGGAAGAAGATATATGAATGTGGAGTGAATTTGAGGTGATTTGGTGGATGAAACTTGAAAAGAAAGTGGAGGAGGAGGAGGGAGAGGGTTCGGCCAAGCTAGGGAGGAGGAGAGGAGGTTGGTTGCTAGGGTAAAAATGAGTGAGTCTCCATGAGGCTCTCTTGCTTTTGGGTTTTTATATGGGGTAAAAACTTAAAAAGGGTAATTAGGGTAATGTGCTTCTTGCAAACTTGATAGGATTTGAGATAAATTTTGAATCGATGGTCGAGATGCAATGTCACATGGATTGAGGGTAATTAAAAGCACAAAATGAGAGAGAGAGGAGCTGAAATCGCAGCATAAGGAGTGGGGTGAAGGATAAGCTCATTTACAAAATTGTATTTTCCATAAAGCTTATTACCACAAGTGCCATTTTGATTGAATGAAGGGTGGGGATTGTATTTCACATTTAAATGGAAGGCCATGATTTAGTATAATTTGCAAACAATAAAAATAAATCAAAATGGGGTGTATATGGCTGATATATGCAGCTATGGAGAGTGGGAGAGTGAGTGGAATTGCAAATTGTCTTATTGTCTATTCTTAACCTTTCAAAATTCAAAAGAGTGTAGAATATTCCCTACAGATCATTCTTCTAAATTCATGCCATTTTGGGCCATATCCTATGATTCAATGATTGGGCTCTGAATTTTATGATCTCACCAATCCCAAAATTGATTTATTTACCCCACCTCAAAGGAAATGACCATTTTACCCTTCTATCCAAAAACTAGGTTTTTAGGCCAAAAGGTTTAATATTTATGCACAAAAATAATCACAATGGAGCACAAATATCCCTCAACTAAATCATTGATGATTGTTCAGTGATTTGGGACAAAAGACCGTTTTTATTGTGAAATGACCAAAATGCCCTTTCACTCTAAAAACCCTAGTTACTTACCCAAAACACATTTTTACTTCAAAAATGACTTTTCCCCCTAGGAATGACCTCTAATCTTTCAAAAATGCATGTTGAATGATTTGTCCTTAGAAATTGTCCCTTAGTTGCAAAATGACCAAAATACCCTTTTGCACTGAAAAAACCTAATTTGTCTAAGAAGTGCATCCCAACTTCAAAAATGATTTTAGAAGCTTTGAAATGACTTTTAGAACCCTAAATGCAATGCATGATACTCTCTTCTCCTCTGGTTATTTATTTTTGGGGAAAATTAGGGTTTTGACCAAAGCCGGACAAAATTGGGGTATGACATGTACATCCAAATCGAATCCATTTATATTTTGAATTTTTATAAAATAGGTGCTAAGTATTTAATTTGTAGATTTGTGATTTTTTTTTGAAGAAATTTAAGGTCCAAGTTGTACAACTAAAGACCCTTAAATCAAAGTTGTGGGTTTGATAAGATGTACATCTAAATCAAACCCTAATAATTTTTTTTTAGTTTTTAGAAAAATAAGTTTTAAAGGAAAAAAAAGAATTGATTAGACTAAAAAAAATTAATTTGAGCTAAACCAATATTAGCTAAGAAGATCAATTTACAAAAGATAGCTAGAATTACAAGCAGAGGACTTCCAAGAACATTAGATACGTCCCTTTCTTACTGTAATGGCATGTTCTAGAGAGAGAGACAGAGAGAGAACAGTGTTCAAATAAAATGATCATGGAATGCAACTACTAGAAAAAACCAACTGACAATATTATAAATAAAACTCTCAGAAAACACAATCCATCTAACAGCTCTACTGCTAGACAGCCAATACAACATCATATTTTTATAACTACAAATTAATTTATATAATCGAAGAAACAAAACTCCAAATTGATAGATCACAAGCTTGATATTACTATCTAATATAAGTGAAACAAATAACACTGTACATCGGCTTATCCAAGCTTCTAACTCTACACTACAAATTCCACATCTTTATAAGGCTTACCTTGATGCTTTGGCCCCTGGAAAGTAGAGAAGAAATTGGAACCCCTGTTACACGAGCCACCCCCACGTAATTGTGAATGAACATCTATTTATCCAAAAGTCGTTGAGGGAGATATGCATCATGCCAAGCTCTTTTAGATAATATTCTTGATGGCAATGGTGGTTGGGCTTGTGTAGTTGCGGTGTTGGTGGTCGCCTATGGGAAGACGACAGACCTTTGCTTGGTGACGGAGTACTCCTCCCTCCTCTTCTGCTGATTGACCCTTGACTATGTTTTTATATTGAAAATTAGGTTTTTAGCATTAAATTCGTTTGGTAGGCGCTTGGTATTTGTTTTGCGGATCTGAGGCTTTGGGCCTGCTAAGAAAACTTGGCCGAATCAACTCCTCTGCGTCTTTGATCCACAGAAAATTTGCTATTTTATTGATTAATTTCGTTTTATTTTATTTTTATTTTTGGATTATTGTAAAAAACATTTTAATAAGACAATCAATTAAATCTACTATTTTTGTAATATTCGAATTAGCACATAATTTTTGTTTAACAAAAAAAAAAGTAAAAATAACGCGAAAGTAGCGAAAACTAGTAAAATAGCGTATTCAACGACCAAAACACGCCAAACACGCAAAAAGTGCATATTTTCGTAATTTTTAGAAAGCGTCAAAAATACTGAGTTAAAAATTGAGTGTTCACAAAAAGCAAGCATGAATTCAATTGGCTTTAGGTGCAATCTGCATGAGGAAAGAGTAAGCAATAATCACGTCAAGTCCTTTAACAATTAACGATAAGCCTAGAATCGCCAGTGATTTCTCTGAAGTCCATATTGATATGTCTTTAAAATTGTTTTGTTATATGAAAAAAAAATTAGATTTAAAATCACTATATCAAGAGGCTTATAAACTCTATCGTCAAGATTGGAATTCATAAGTCATAATAAGGACTCCATGCGGAGTAGGGAGTTTACATCGGCTGTTATTCATACACGTTATGAAAATAGGTTGACATCACACTCTGAGATATTTCATGTAAAGAGAACAAATAAAACTACAATAAATCCATCCAAATTAAAATGCATGAAAACAAAAGATATTATGCATGAAAATAAATCAATCCAGTGTACAATGGATTTGAAGTTATGCATGAAAATTTACTAACCTACAGATAGTTACTTAATTTTTTCATTCAAATCCACAAAAGTTAATTTAAAAAATGAAAGTTAAAGTGGATTTTCACTAAAAGATAATGGGAAAAGATAGAGAGGGGCATGTATCAAGAAATTTTTGAGATAAAGTTTGCCTTCTTCAAGAACTACAAAACATATGATTTGAAATGCATGCCACACCAAAAATTTACAATGTTTGACAATTAAAATATAAAACGCAATATCATTGAAAAAGGCAAGAATATTGGAAAATTTCACATTTGCATTCACATGGAAGTTATATCCAGGGATATTTGGGGTTTGAAGAACAATTACCTCATTTATGGGAGAGGGTAGTGTCGAAGGAGGAAATCATAATGGTCCATTCGACTATGGACTTAGCTAATATGATCATCCCACACAAGTTGAGATATTTGGTATTGAAATGCTTGGAACTCATTAGAGTGCGTTCACATCCTTTCTTACGCTTCATTACGAACAAGATTGGTTTTGTAGTTTGCAAGACCATGAAAGGCTAATATGACATTAAGAAAAGCTTTTAATCAATTAATGGTTCTACTAATCTTGCTAATGAATTGCTTTGCGTTGTTGGGTTAAGGATTTGGTTACTGCAACCTGCAAGCACACACTTAATTTTAAAGTATGCATTTCTTCCTTATGATCAGTTCCTTGTAGTAGCAAAGCATCGAATCCAAAAATGGTTGCTAAGATTGCTTTAAATCTGACTATAAAATATGCCGCAAAGACATTGTCTTATGTTTGTGAACTCAAGTCTTCTTATGTTGTTAATGAGACAAGTAAAAGTTACAAGTCGCGTTGCTTAAGTTATTTTGCAAAGAGGAATTCAGAAGCCGTATAGAATTTGAAGGACTCAACAGAAGCCGTAGAGAATTTGATGACCGTTTTGAGTTTAAAAAAAAAATTATTTTAGCAGTTCAGTTCGGTTAAAAAAACTTTAACAGTTCTGAAAAAATTGATGAAATATTAAGTTCAAAACAGTTTGTGAACATTTCGGTTCAGTTCAAACCATGAACCGAACTGTTAACACAGTTCAATTTGATTCGCTCGAATTGTTAGCACAATTTAGTTCGGTTTGGAAAAATGTTTTAACCAGTTTGGTTCAGTTCTTCATATGAACTGAACCATGAACAATCTTGTCAGGGATATAATTTTTTTTGTGATAAATTTGTTAGAAATATTATGCACTGTCTTAATATCTTGTCGCATATTAGGTCTTATCTCTTAGAATGAAGCCAAAAGAAAAAACCAAATACCAATTTCAAAATAATGAAAAAAGAAAAAATCTTGAGAAAATAAATTAATTAAACCCGTAAACTTAACGGTAGACAACAAGATTTTAATTGGATTTGTAAGGAGACACAATTTATCACCACATAAATTTAGACTTTGTTTCGTAAAGTAGTGGATAACTGATGAGCTAGCAAATAACAGATAAGTTAATTGATAGTGAATAATGTGTTTGGTAAAACTATCTGATATATACAAAATGACATAAAAAGATATATTTAATTCATGATAATTTAACAAAAATAATAAGGGTAAATATACCAAAAAAAGTGAGTCGTCATCGCTATCCACTCAAACGCTACTTAAAGTAGCGTTTCAAAAAATCTTAAATGCTGCCCTAACAAGCTAAACACTAGTGTTCCCGAAACACATGTACTCGTCACCTATTAGTCAAATATGCTAGTTTCATCTGTCATTCGCTAGTTAGGGGTGTTCAAAATCGAACCAACCGAATAAAAAACTGCAAACTCAATTGTTCCTAACTATTTCCTTGAGTAGGATTTAGTTAGAACACGATGAATAATAAAGAGTAGGAGAGTATAGAATGAGTGATCTAAAGAATGTTCATCCTTTTCATTGGCCTCTAAAATTTTGTTTATATAGTACAATTAGAGTTTAATGCTAATCAATACAATAAATGACTAATCACGAGATCGTGGAGGAATCATAGGGATTTCCTTAAATACATGTCTTGAGTCACGGTTAGGCCGGCCAGGTAGTTAGGCGACCAGATGGTTAAAGCCGAGCCAGATAGTTTAAGGCCGATGCTTAAGCCGGCCAGATAGTTAGGTCGGCCAGATGTAAGCCAGCCGACCGATGCTTAGGCGGCCAGAGTGGTCGGCCGGCCAGATAGTTAGGCAAGATAGATAGTTAGGCCGGCCAGAGCGATGTAGGTGGCGAACATATAAACCAGAAGCAGATGGCCAGAATAGTTGTGAGAGTCGGCCCGTGCAGGGAATGTGGCGGCGACCGCATGATTGTGTTTTTCTTCCATTGAGTGCATTATGTCGTGAGCCTTGCGTCTGGCGGTCGGTGAGGGAACTGATCCTTGAGAGAGGCGAGCACGAAGTGTGAAGTCGTTCTAATATTTAGGTAGGCTCGGTCCACTTAATAGTTCTTGACCATCAAGTCCTTGACTATTGAGTCCTTGAGCATCAAGTCCTTCTTGGGTTACATGTGTTGCTTCATAGGTGCTCGTTTTCGTAACATCTTCCTTTATACTTTGCTCAGTTAATTTTGACATGATTGTGTATCACTCTCGAGCAATGAACATGTTATCTTCATTGCGTGGCGCGTTAACCGCTTTTTATCTAAGAGGACTTCTCATGGGTGGCAAGCGTGTTGGCTTTGCTTTTTCCCATGAGGTTCGCGAGTGTCTTGTCGAGATTGCTCGGTTTTCACTGAGTGTATCACTCTCGAGCAATGGCGTGTTGTCTTCATTCGTGGCGCATTAAGCCGCTTTTTATCTAAGAGGACTTCTCATGGGTGGCAAGCGCGTTGGTTTTGCTTTTTCCCATGAGGTTCGCTGGTGCCGAGGCGTTGCTCGGTTTTACCAATCAGAACTTTGTTTGGCACATTCTATGTCAAAACTATTGGAGAAAAGTAGCGAGGAATCTGTCAGTTTTGAGTCACCTTTTGTTCGATTGGTTGATAACTTAATTTTTGGTCTCCATCTTCTTTGCTCGGCTAGTCCTGTTTGAATGGTATCTACTTACTCAAAATAAAGTATCGATAACTTCAATATAATTATAATTTAATCTCGTAGTTATCCCACCAAAAGTAATTAATTGGCTTAAAAACATTAATATTGAAAACAACCGAGCTAATTTGTGCGATCGGATAAACAATCAAATTGATTTGTTATAAAAAATATTAAAAGGTTAATTGCTATTTATTTTAACAATAATGATGGACAGTTTCTTTTTTCAATGTGCAACAAATGCAATGTCCATGAATTAGATTAAATAAAAGGTTTTTGATAAAAATAATGTTAAAAGGTTTTTGATAGCGAATATAGAAATTGAAATGCCGATCATCATTGTTTTTTTTTAACAATAGTCATGAATGTCCATGATAAAGAAGCAACAAATATAAAAATGATATTTTTGTTGGTTATTTCACATGTAATCACCAGTGGCATCTACATGATAGATTATCCTTTGGACCACGATATTTGCAAAATATAGCATGTGTATACGATGAATAGCACGTCATTTAATAGAAATGAGTTTGAAGATGCTTTTAAACCTTTCTACGGAGGATGTTGGCTGATGAATTAGTATTGCCCGATGATATGAACCCGGTAGGAGGTGCCTTTTAATAACTTCGAGAGGCGAGGCGGTATCGTCGATTTCATAATCTCAGGCGCTCTTGGAAAAAGGATTGATCGGCTTTTAAATAGGTTGATTGCCAAATATTTAGCTTCATCGAAGCTAGAGTGTTTCTATCATTTTAAGATCTAAGTGGTTGAATGATGTTGTTTGTAACAATGCATTCAACATGTGAAAAATGAGTGAGTAGAGGATAGTTTTTCTGTGGCCCCACGGTGGGCGCCAATGTTCCTAACTATTCTTTTGAGTAGGGTTTAGCAAGAACACAAGAATAATAGAGAATAAGACTATAGAGAATGGAGAGTCAAATTGTGTTCGTCCTTTTCATTGGTCTCTAAGGGCTGTTTATATAGTACAATTAGAGTTTAATGCTAATCAATACAATAAAGGACTAATGCGAGATCTGTGGAGGAATCATAGGGATTTCCTTAAATACATGTCTTGAGTCACGGTTAAGTAGGCCAGGTAGTTAAGCCGGCCAGATGGTTAGGCCGGCCAGATAGTTAGGCCGGCCAGATAGTTTAGGCGGCCGATGCTTAGTAGAGGCCAGATGCTTAAGCCGAGCGATAGTTAGGCAGAAGTAGATAGTTAGGTAAGCCGAGCGATGTAGGTGGCCGAACATATATAAGGCCGAACCAGATGACCAGAATAGTTGTAAGAGTCGGCCCGTCAGGAATGTGGCCAACCGCATGATTGTGTTTTCTTCCATTGAGTGCATTATGTCGTAGAGCCTTGCGATCTGCGGCGATCGGTTGGGAACATCAACCAACCTAAAGCGAAAGCGCACAAAACCGCGCAAAATCTATTTGGTTTTTAATCAACGAAATGCGGTTTGGTTGGTAGCGCATTTTTGTTCCACCAACCAGAACTAAACCAAACCAAATTGCTAAGGGTTATTGACTTAAAACCTTCCTTACTAACTTATTAGCCCAAATCCAACTAAAACCCAACTCTCACTCACTTATTAGTCAAATCCAATTGATTCATTGACTCACTTACAAACAATATTGTTATGATATATTTAAAAATTACAATAAAACATTTAATTCAAATTCTTTTAAACATGGTTGTATTTATCTTAAAAGAATTAAAAGAGGAAATAATTTATATACTACATATATTAGAAGCGATTTTTTCTTAAAGATTCATGTTAGGCGTTTTTATTTTAGTTAATTTTAACTCGTTTTAATTCATGTTTTATCTTGGGAAAAAATCAAGCAATAGAAACTAATCCAAATAGCATTAATTTGGTTTGGTTTTAGAAAAAACAATGAATAAAGCCAAGCTGCATGCAATTCGATTAACTTTTGTCTTAAAGCCAAGAACAAATACAACGCGAACCTTTGCAGCGGATGAGACGCATCAACAAAGCCTTAATTAAAGGTTTATTTATTTTTATTTTAAATAAAGCACAGCTCTAATCATGATTTCATGTCCTTCAAAACAAAATACAGCTAATAAAAATCGTCCATTATGCAAGTTGCTCTGCCCTAACCAGCCCCACTCCAGTTACCCTAACCCTTTTTCCAATTTCCCTCACCAAAAACCACAACCCAAAAGGCATCATCGCTCACTCTCGCACAAATAATCCCAAAACCACCGAGCATATAAAAGGGGTAGGGAATTGAGAAAAAAAGAGTAGGGAGTGATCTTTACCATCGTATTCATACCTCATCATTAATCCAAAGAGGGAACCCTAATACTCAAGAGAAAGACCACTCTCTCTCTTTCTCGTTCTCTCTCGCCGCCAATCGTCATGGATCCCGAGTCAACTCAGTTACAGCAATCTCAACTCGCGGCGATTCTCGGCGCCGATCCGTTACCGTTCGAGAGTTTGATCTCTCAACTGATGTCAACGTCAAACGAAGAACGGTCACAAGCGGAGGCTCTCTTCAATCTCTGCAAACAAACCGATCCCGATGGACTCACTTTGAAGCTCGGTCATCTTCTTCACTCTTCACCTCATCAAGAGGCTCGTGCTATGTCCGCCATCCTTCTCCGTAAGCAACTCACCCGCGATGACTCGTTCCTTTGGCCGCGTCTTTCTCCTCAAACTCACTCCTCTCTCAAATCTCTCCTTCTTTCCGCAATCCAAAACGAGAACTCTAAATCCATCTCGAAGAAGCTTTGCGATACCATCTCGAACTTGCCTCTAGCATTCTTCCCGATAACGCTTGGCCTGAATTGCTTCCTTTTATGTTTCAATGCGTTTCATCTGATTCACCTAAGCTTCAGGAATCGGCGTTCCTTATTTTGCTCAATTGTCGCAGTACATCGGAGATTCACTCACGCCGCATATCAAGAACCTTCACGATATCTTCTTGCAGTGTCTTACATCCTCTACTGTTAACCCTGATGTTCGCATCGCTGCTTTAAATGCTGTTATCAATTTCATTCAGTGTCTCTCCGGTTCGGCCGATCGTGATAGGTTTCAGGACTTGCTGCCAGCTATGATGAGAACGTTGACGGAGGCATTGAATTCTGGTCAGGAGGCGACTGCTCAAGAGGCGCTCGAATTGCTCATTGAGCTTGCAGGAACTGACCCTAGGTTTTTGCGTAGGCAGATTGTTGATGTCGTTGGGGCAATGCTTCAAATTGCGGAGGCTGAGTCATTGGAGGAAGGGACTAGGCATTTGGCTATTGAGTTTGTGATTACTCTTGCAGAAGCTAGGGAGCGTGCTCCTGGTATGATGAGGAAAATGCCACAGTTTATTAGCAGGTTGTTTGCCATTCTCATGAAGATGCTATTGGATATTGAGGATGATCCAGCTTGGCACAGTGCGGAGACGGAAGATGAAGATGCTGGTGAAACCAGCAATTATAGTGTTGGACAAGAATGTTTGGATAGGTTATCTATTTCTTTGGGAGGAAATACGATTGTTCCTGTTGCCTCTGAACAATTACCTGCATATTTGGCTGCGCCTGGTGGCAAAAGCGCCATGCTGCTTTGATTGCACTTGCTCAAATAGCCGAGGATGCTCAAAGGTAGTTAAGATGTTAACTGGAATTTTATCACGTTGAAAAGAATATTACTAGAATTTGCTTTTGCTCCTTTATCACTTTACGCCTTTAATTATCTAGGTTGATTATATCTGCTTCCAATTGTTGATAGGTTATGATAAAAAATTTGGAACAAGTGGTGGCTATGGTATTGAACTCCTTTCCTGATCAACATCCTCGTGTAAGGTGGGCTGCCATTAATGCAATTGGGCAACTGTCTACTGATTTGGGTCCAGATTTGCAAGTTCAGTATCACCAGGGGGTGTTGCCAGCCCTAGCCTCTGCCATGGATGATTTTCAGAACCCGCGTGTACAGGTTAGATGCCCTTCTGTTTAACGAATCAGTTTTGACTATGAATTTCCTCACATTGATTAAATGTTAAAATATTATGACTTTTTGAAAGGGTTTTATTGAAGTCGTGACTTGAGAAAAATGCAAGCATTATTTGGTATATAATTTCAGACAAATATGAACCATTGGGATATACAACTAGTTGCTTTGCATATTGAATTCTGTTAACCATAAAACAATGATATTTGGGACGAGTCTCTATATGCTGTAGTTGGTTTAGGAGGAACCACAAGGTCCAGGAGTAAAGATCGGCTAGTACCCGCACCAGCAACTTAGAGCATCGTACTTTTAGTTTCCTATTTTATCATATGATATTATGGCAGTATAATATAACCTATGAATTTTGCTTCTTTTTTATTAGTCCCCTTTGTTTCTTTTATTTTTATCGTCAATCTTACCTGTAAGTGTTCCATTTCTGAAGTCAAGTTATGTAAATTGAATGAACTCTGTAGTATAAATGTCCTCTTAATATTGTCTACACAGGCACATGCTGCTTCAGCAGTGCTCAACTTCAGCGAAAATTGCACACCTGATATCTTAAAGTCATACTTGGATGGAATAGTTAGCAAACTGCTTGTACTTCTTCAGGTTTGTTTATAGAATATTATTTCCAAGAGTAATATTGCTATGGTTATTTTTCTGAATCGTCATAAAATTATCATTCTCCATCATTTAATTTTGGATATCCTGTACCTTTTTTCAGAATGGTAAGCAAATGGTGCAAGAGGGTGCCTTAACTGCTTTGGCATCAGTTGCCGATTCATCACAGGTATTTTATAGAAAACTGTGTTCTTCAATATTTATAATTTCTTTTCTGTGGATTACACATTTAATACTATGGTCTTCCTTAGGAGCACTTCCAAAAATACTATGATGCTGTCATGCCATACCTGAAGGCTATATTGGTCAATGCAACTGATAAGTCTAATCGCATGCTCCGTGCCAAGTCTATGGAGTGTATAAGTTTGGTTGGAATGGCTGTTGGAAAGGAGAAGTTTAGGACTGATGCTAAGCAGGTAAGTGACTATTCTTTATGAATTTCTGCTGAGCTCCTTTGAGATTGATATGTTGCAACTTTGTGATTCAAGAATCGGTGGTTTGTTTTTTATATATTTACTTCTTAAACCACCTTACCATCATTTGGAAAATAAATGGTCCATAATAAGAAAACGGAAGTTAACTGCTAAATGAACTGTGCATCTTGTCATTTCTGTAAATCATCTCTCTCTCTCTCTCTCTCTCTCTCTCATCAGCCAGATCTATTATGATTTTAATGTTAGTATCCTACATATGTTGGTTCTTTACTAGGTCATGGAAGTTCTTATGTCCTTACAAGTTTCTCAAATGGAGACAGATGATCCAACAACAAGTTACATGCTACAGGTATGCTTTGTATATTATTTTGCATATGCACAATGTGTTAATGTTCAGTACCAACAACTTTAATTTGTTACAGGCATGGGCTAGACTCTGCAAGTGTCTAGGGCAAGATTTTCTCCCTTACATGGAGTTTGTCATGCCACCATTGCTTCAGTCTGCTTCGCTTAAGCCTGATGTAACAATCACATCAGCAGATTCGGATAATGATATAGAGGATTCTGATGATGAAAGGTCCCAATTTTATCCCTTTTCATGAAAGTTCACCTTATTAATATACCCCTTTTACTGCATATGTCTCAGTTTCACACTCTTTTGTGACCATAGGCACACACAAAATCCTAATACACTAAAATTTTGGCCCTTACTAATTCATTTTTCGTTAGGCAATATATATCTGACCAAGTTTTGTCTATCCATTATAGTATGGAGACTATCACTCTCGGGGACAAAAGAATTGGAATCAAGACTAGTGTTCTAGAGGAAAAAGCTACTGCATGTAACATGCTTTGTTGCTATGCTGATGAGCTGAAGGAAGGATTCTTTCCATGGATTGATCAGGTTAGACTTGGACCACTGCTGAATGTCTTTACTTATTGACTTGTTGATGTTTGTTGCTGTATTTTGCGTTTCTTTTGTCACCAATTATTTATATTTATTTGTGATGCAGGTTGCAGGAACTTTGGTTCCACTCCTTAAATTTTATTTCCATGAGGAGGTTAGAAAAGCAGCTGTTTCAGGTATGCAAAATGATTGTTTGTGTTTTGGTCATTGATTTTCTCTTGCTTTGTAAATGTGCTTTATTTCACTAGCCTAACGGTGTCAATGTTTATAATCTCCAATATTTATATAGCAATGCCTGAGCTATTACGATCTGCAAAGTTAGCTATAGAGAAAGGGCTGTCTCAAGGTCGTGATGTGACCTATTTGAAGTTTTTGACTGACAGTATCATCCCAGCTCTGGTGGAGGCATTGCATAAGGTAATTGTTACAAGATAGTGCATGCAATCGTATGTGAGGGTTGCATGCACTATCTTGTTAGTTGAGTAGTTCCAGTCCTGGCTTACATTTGAGGATCATGGTCAATCTAGATGATATTTGGGGTGGAGTTTGCTTAACATAGCTGGTGTCGGCCATTGGTATTTATTTCTAAAATTCTGCCACTTTTGTTTGCTTGCAGGAACCTGACACCGAGATTTGTGCAAGTATGTTGGATTCATTAAATGAATGCTTACAGGTTCGGATCACAAGATAACTTAGTCATATATGGCTTTATGCTTTTGCCTTTTTTAAATGTTTTCTATTATTTATTTTTTATTTTTCATAATTAGAATTGTTATTACCTTGGCATAGTTGATGTTATTATAACTTACAAATGAAGAGCCTCTGATTTAGAAGAACAATGTACGTTAGCCTCAACGGCACTGTTGTTGGTTTGATTATATATAAAAATGAAATTTGACTTCTTGTTTTATGATCGGATTGATAGAGGATTTCTGTGGTAATTTACTTGAATGAGTTACGAATTTGGTCAATAGCACCAAAAAGCTTCCTTGTTAATGTTTGGTGCTGAAGTACACGTCAGTTTGTAGTTCAGGATTTTTTTAGTCTTGTTTTATAAAGAGTAGGATGAGAGATGTCTTGCAAGAATGTGATGTACCTTTCACTATCAAGGTGGCTGCTTAATTGTTAACATCATTTTGGATATCCATTCTGTTGTCACTTTCTTTATCTTAATATTGCTATGTAGTATTCATCTCTTTTTGTTCACTGTAATATTGCTCTCATTTTCTTCAATTTCAAGTGCATTGTATGTTTAGTTGATTATTGTTCATGAGTGGTTAAGTAGTTTTCTGAAATACTTAGTTACAACTAGCTTTTCTTATCTCCTCTTTTCTATCCCTTGCCTTTTAGATCATTTAGTATATTAGTATATATTTCTTTTGGATATGCTCTGATCTTTTAATTTCTTCTTTTAGATCTCTGGGATGCTTTTGGATGAGAGTCAGGTCAGATCAGTTGTTGAAGAGATAAAACAGGTGATCACAGCTAGTTCAAGTAGAAAAGAGAGAGAGCGGAGAGGGCCCAGGCAGAAGATTTTGGCGCTGAAGAGGGGAGCTGATTAAAGAGGAAAATGAACAAGAGGAAGAAGTTTTTGACCAAGTTAGTACCTACAAAAATTTAAACCATCATAAGTGCTGGGACACTATCTTTTTGTTTTAGGCTTATGCAGCTTGGTTTGTTGGTCATCCTTTTAAAATATTTACACATTGTCTCTTCAGGTTGGTGAGATATTGGGAACGTTGATTAAAACCTTCAAAGCTTCCTTCTTGCCTTTCTTTGATGAACTGTCATCATATTTGACTCCTATGTGGGTATGTTCTTCCAGCCTTTTCTATTTAGTTCTGTTTATTCGTTTGAATGGTCTTTCATCCTTATTATTTGTTCTTCACTGTTTATCATTGTTTCACTGTTTATCATTTTTAGCTGGTAAATCACAGATGATTTAAAATGCAGAATCCGTGTGATGTTTCTTATCTCTGAATTTTTGAAGTTGTGTAAATTGCTCTGTTCAAGTCATATTGATGAAAATTTTAGTTCATTTAAATGAATTTTCAAACTTGCTTTTCTTTGAGAGTGATTTTTCTTGTGTTCCATTTTGCTATATGAATGGTGTAATCTTACATCAAGCAGATTTTTTAGAGGATTTATGCCTGTGGACTAATTTTTCTTGAATAACCAAAACATTTATTTCATTGTTTTGACTCCTAGTCTATTATTTTGGAATCGGGAAGGGACAAGACTCCTGAAGAGAGGAGGATTGCAATTTGCATTTTTGACGATGTTGCAGAGCAGTGTCGTGAAGCAGCTATAAAGTAAATACTTTTTTTATTTAGATTCCCACTTCAGCGCGTGGTGATAATTATCAAGATTTGTTATCAACTTTATTGTATTGTTATGTGCCAATTGAGCAGGTATTACGATACATATCTCCCATTCCTGTTGGAGGCATGTAATGATGAGGCTCCTGATGTCAGACAGGTAAGCATTAGGCATGCCCTGTTGGTTAACATTTCAAATACCATTTTTATTTTTCAAGCTGTTTGATTGTTGGTATTTCTCCATCTTTCTGCAGGCAGCTGTGTATGGCCTAGGTGTTTGTGCAGAGTTTGGTGGTTCTGTGTTCAAACCTCTTGTTGGAGGTACTGCTTTATGAGCTTATGAACTTCCAAAAAAAAAACTTGTTATATTGAGCAATGAGTAACACATTAGTGACTTATTGCAGAGGCTTTATCGAGGTTAAATGCTGTTATCCAACATCCCAATGCTCTTCATTCAGATAACGTAATGGCATATGACAATGCAGTTTCTGCTTTAGGGAAAATTTGTCAGTTTCATCGCGACAGTATTGATTCTGCCCAGGTCTTTACTTATCTTCCCTGTGTATGACCTGCTTTTATGGTTTTGTTCTTCTATGATGATGTATGTGGCTAGGGATTTTTTTGGGCTGGGAAAACATGTTTCATTTATGATTATGCTAATCTGTTGCATTTACAGGTAGTTCCTGCATGGTTGAACTGTTTGCCAATAAAAGGTGATTTGATTGAGGCCAAAGTTGTTCATGATCAACTTTGTTCGATGGCCGAGAGGTTAGGGGATCAAATGCTTGTCTTCAAGTTTTCTGACTTGATATTGCATTTTCCCCTGTTGTTCTAATTCTAATTGTCATTTATCTCCAGGTCTGACAGTGAGCTATTAGGCCCAAACAATCAATACCTTCCAAAAATAGTTTCCGTGTTTGCTGAGGTTAGTTTCACACATAAGTTTGCTACTTTGTAGCCTTAGTCTTCTTTTTAATAAAATTGAGCTTTTTTTTTTCACGGAAGAAATTTAATCGAAACCAAGCTAATGTACAAAGCGGAAGTAAGATTGCTTCCCAAAAAAGAACAGAAAGAAAACATTAGTGTAAAAAGTGTGGCATGTGCCCTACTTCACATACACCTAGGGCCGTTTGGGCTGACGTATGAACAACTTAGTTGAGCTTATCTTATTTCCGTAAGCTCTCTAGGGATAGCTTATAAAAACAATTTTACTTTATTTTATTTGTTATCATTGAAATAGTGAATTTTATATGATAAGTGTTTAATTCAATATTGAATTGACAACTGATATGTCTCTATATAATACTTATTTGATTATGTATGTAGGTTTTATGTGCTGGTAAAGACCTTGCAACAGAACAAACAGCTGGTCGAATGGTTAATTTACTCAGACAACTCCAGCAAACACTGCCTCCCGCTACTCTTGCCTCGACTTGGTCATCTTTGCAGCCGCAGCAACAGCTTGCTTTACAATCAATCCTTTCTTCATAGTTTTCACAGCTTTGCTGCATTGCAATTCATCATTTCTTCATTGCACCTGGGATGGCAGTTGGTGTCGTGTCTTGCACTTTCTAGGAACAAGGTTTTTTGAGTTTGGTGGTCTCTAAATTTGTTACCCATTCATTCTTTTTGCCATAAGATGGTTTCCATCATTCATTCATGCATGGTGTTTTTATAGCAACATGGCTTCAGTTTTGAGAATGCAGAGTCAATTGTGATTGGAAAGGGAACTTTCTGTAGAGTGTATATTATGAGTGTTGATGGTGCAATTGAAGCCAATAGGAGGTTAGGCAGTTGTGGCTTGGGTCCTCGTGTTCTACTCGTCGGTTTGGTCATTCTTACCATATTGCGTAAGAATATTGGGTTGTCTGTGGGGCAATTCGTGCAGTTTTGGCCTATTGTATTGTTTTTATCATATCAGATTATGAAATGTATCATATGAGATACTAATACTATTTATTCATGAAGGTTGCAGACATCTGTTTTATCCAATCAATAATTTGTGATTATGGGGAAAAGGTAGAGCATCCTCGCATACATTCCTGAAGTTGTTTGCGACTTGGGTAGTTTATATTAATGGAATGTACTTAATCCTGGTTTGCAAAGTTCTTTTGGACATTGCGATGAAACATTAACATGGGGTGGGTTCTTTTAATGAGAAAATTATATTCGTGCATTTTCTACTATTGGCTATAAACCCTCGTCCATTTTCTTCCCCTCCAAACTACTAAACAACTAAACACACTCATGGAGATTTTAATCTCGAGTAATGAAAGATTGATATCTCCACTAAAGAAACCAATATTCAGAAGTTAAGAGAGCGAAATTTACCAAACAATAGCTCGTAATAAAAGACAGTTCACAATATAAACATTACTGATTTTTGATGATCACTGTCTTTCACCTTTTGATTCTCTTTGAATTTCAGCAACAAGCAGCATAAAGCATGATTTATTTATTTTTTGACGAAACATAAAAATATGATTTTAAATATCTAAGAGTAGTGGTATCTATGTTTCAAAAAAAAAATAGAGAGGTGGTATCTATAGAAAACAAGTCAGCTACGTGGTTGAGTGAAAGGGACATCGTTTGTAGAAAAATGTAGGTGTACGGGGTTCAAACCCCGCTCCCCCCTCCCCTCTAATAACTTACACACTAATTACTAACCATTTTGACTATCTAAAAAAAGTTAGCTATTTATTCCCACCATATATCTAGGGCGTACTCGACTACTAGAGCGGTATTCGAGCACAAGGTCATAATTGTTGATAATAGAAACTTTTTTTTCTTTTAAGAAAATGGGAGCAAAATCCCAACTAAAAAGACAACTAACACAGAGAGTACACATCTCCACACTATTAGCAAGCAACAAAACTAAGGAGGACACTGCTTAAACAAAATTAATGCCTCAACTTGAGAACAAACAAAACTAACAAGAGCATCTGCACTCGAAATAGCTTCACGATACACGTACACAAAGTGAATCTCACTGAGCAATTGAAGAAGCATGTAGTGCATCTAACATTGCTTCCTACCACCAGCCACATTACAAGAAACAACATGAGAAACTGCTCCAACATAAACTTGGACCACCAGTCTAGAAATACCCCTGTCACGACACAGATTCAAGCTTTCTCAGATACTCGTAACTCAGCATCAAAGGCACTCAAATAAATATCACACTTTAGTACTACGTGCTTGAGTACTATTTAGAGGGGTGGGGGTACTCAAATACTTTGTATTTGTAACAAACACTTGTATTCAGGTACTGGTTACTAAAATTTAGATTTTGAAGATTAAGTTGAAATTAGATCTTAAACCTAATATTTGTAAATCCCTTTCCCCGGTTTTCCGCCTCTCTCACATTGTGGTTCCTTCTCCTCTAGACCTAACCCATCACCATCAAGACAATACTATTTTTGCAAACCCCATGATTCCTTCTAAAATATTACTTATTGTTCCTACACATTAATTTCTTAAATCAAATAAAACTAAAAGTTAAATTGAAAAATTTCTTTTCTTAACTACACTTGAATGAATTTTGTAAATGAATTTATGATACACTTGAAATGATGATCGTGATTTTGTTCTACTTTTGAACTTTTTTACGCTCTACTCTTTCTTCTCTTCTTTGAAAAATAATCTGAGTTGCAAAAAGGGGTTGGCTTTTATTTGGCATACAACAATCTGGGTTATTTAAGATATCAGAAATGGTTTCACTTTTTGTGGGAAGATACCCGACCGGGGTTCATGATCGGCCGAATTCAACCCCTTGCATGGCGTCGGTTTCTCTTGAGTGGTACATCCTCTCAAAACTTATTTTATGATTGGTTTGTGGATCCGGTGGATTGCATTACTAGACCATGAGCATCCCTGGCTTTCCGTCTCTCCCATATTAATAAAATATATTGCTATTCGAAAAACTAAAAAACTCTAATCACATACGAAGGTTGCTCATGGTGGGTGACATGGGAAGGTCGCTCACAATAGAATTCGCCTTGAAGTATCATGTCATGTGTCTCAATCTACAATAGAATATAAGTGGTGTGTGATTTGAAGTTAGAAATAATGTACAAGTATCACATGATGATGTAGCAAGTGCGTTGTACAAACTACAAAGTCTACTACTTAGATCAAATCTTGAAGCATATTAAAAATTTAGGCGTGAAAGACAACATTCTATATAAGTGGTCGTCACGAACTAATATTCACTTCAATTAGGTTGACTAAACCAAGCCACGTTGATAAAATTAAGTCATAAGGTGAGGACAACCACTAAACTCATAAACCACATACTAACCCTACTTTAGATTAGATTTTTGAGCCAAACACTTCAGTCTTCAGATTCTACTTCTAGAAGAAATGAAAAACGAGCTCTCCACTACTCACATGCATGTGTGTGTATATATATATGATTGTGTTTTGACAAACTTGATAGCATTTGCATTAATGGGAAAGGAAGTGAGAAAGAAAAGCAAGTCAAAGTTTGTTGGGGTGAGACAAAGAGCTTCAGGGAAATGGGCAGCAGAGATTAAAGACAAATCAAAGAAGATTAGAATGTGGCTTGGAACTTATCAAACTGCTGAGGAAGCTGCTAGAGCTTATGATGAAGCTGCTTGTCTTCTTAGAGGTTCAAATACTCGCACCAATTTTTCTACTACACATTCTACTATTTCTACCAATTCACCTATATCTCTCAAACTCAAAAACCTCCTTGATCGTAGTACTAAAACAACCTCAAATAAAAGTCAAAGTCAAAGTCAACGTCAAAGTGAAAACCAGTCCACACCCACTTTCCAAAATGATGATGTTAGTCCAAATTGCAATACCATTCAGAACTTCATGGTAATGGAAGACAAAGCTGCATGTAGTAGTAGTGAAGGTAATAAGTCTTTGTTTTGGGTTCAGAACCAAGCTTGTGATAATTTATATGGGATAGATATGAATATGATTAACTGCTCAATGGGACTAGCAACAAATTCGTTGCAGTTTGATTATTCTTGGCCATTACCCCAACAAGGGGTGATCAACCACTTACCAACACTAGAGCCGCCATTATTAGAGGATAATTACGTATATGATGTTAATTATCCTCTCTCCCACTGTTCTGCTTCACTTAGTTGATGTCTATCTCCTATGAGAAATGTCAGCAACCTTCTCTTTTTAGATCTCTCTCCAACACTCACTCTATGATTGGTTAAATTCGCATGGTTCCACTAAATTGATAGGTCCCACTTCCAAAATGAGTGTTGAGTAGAGTGTGTAAAAGAGAGTATTGTTAGCACTTCTCATCTTTCTATATATCCCACCTTAATACAGATGATGAGAGTTTTTAGTAATTAATTGGTTATTACTTGCTTGTGTTTCCTCACCAATTTAATTGTTGAGATTGTAGGGTTCAGACACTTTAGTTCCACATTTAGATCAAAAACAGATGTTTGAGATGTACCTCGCATTTTGTGTTTTTCGTTTACATAATACACTTGTACAAAATCCATCTTATATTGTGATCAATTCTGTGTTGAAAATACTATAAAAAAAGCTTACAATAAATGGATAAGCAAGAAAATGTGTTCATGGCCAAGGGTTTCCAGTGGTTGAGGAATATTTTGACTATTCAAATCCACCTAGTCAAGGTGTGATTGAATTGCTAAGAAACAAAGAACTAGTCATAATCAAGAGATATAACAAAACAAATTGTTTTTCACCCAATTAAGTAGGAGACAACTCAATAATCTCATACAGTAACCACAAGAAAGTCAAAAATTACTTATGGATTTGGCCAAATCCCATCATCATAAGTCATAAGGGAAAACAATCAGCATCCACCACCTACTTGTATTATCCTGCTGTTTGTGCATCAGACACATCAAAAGCATATTTTTGAGGTTTTGTTTTACCACTCCCCTTCCCATTAACAAATTTTATTAAAAATAGCATGCGTGAAAGCGCTGCGAGGGCGTGTTTAATGGCCGTTCGAGCGGCGCTTGTTGAAACAGAGTTCGCGTGACCTCATGCGAGCAGTGAAAACGCCAAGAGGTGTGAAGTCAAAATTTACTTGTATTTCGAGCGATGTCGTTCAAGCGTGTTGAACAAGGCGTCATGCAAGCGAGTTCGCGTGACCTCATGCGAAGCAGTGAAAAACGCCCAAAAGAGTGTGAAGTCAAAATTTAACACACTCGAGCGATGTCATTCGAACACGTTGAAGGCGTGTTCGATCGCGTGAAAATTCTTGAAAAAAAAGAGCGTTTTAATTTGATGCTTTTGGTCATTTCGCACTCTTGTGGGAGTGTGTTTTGAGTAGGAGGACGTGGGAAAAGCAACACCCATTTTTGACTGTAATCCAAGATTCACAGCCGAAACCAAGTTCATGCAGTATACTATTGGCAACTTGGTTGATGGATAGGTTTTAGACCAAGTCTTCGGTGGGGCAAACATATGCAAGCTTTCTTCTGGAATGGAGCCCAGGACCTGCTGAGCATCAAAGTATCGTCTTGTTTAAGTTATCTAAAACAATTTCCATAGCTTTATTTTATGATACATTTTTCATAGGCATCGCCATGAAAAATGTTTTCTCTAACATATATACGTTTTTCTTTATGTTTCTTTTTGGTTGCGCTCATTTTATCAACTTTTTTCACCTGGACATCCAATAGGTTGTATTTGATTCACTCGTGTCCTCAGTTAATTATGTGATGATCAAAACGAAAATAAGGGCAAGTGTGAACAAAAGAACATCAACTGACGAATGAACAGTTCTGAATACACAATTGACACTGCAGACAACATATCCTAAATCAAAATGTAGATGCATAATGTTGACCATTTAACAGTTTGAATGATGGAACTATATCACACGGGAATTAAAAGAACAATACGAGTACAGGGCAATGTAACAAAGCATATACCCTGTTTTACGAGTGCAGGCAGCAGGGCAATGTAACAAAGCATATACCCTGTTTTACTTGAAGCAATGAAATATAAGAAAAAAAAACGTCTTGCATTATATATCATAATGATGAAATCAATAATCCTCTCCTTCCTCATCATCTTCTGCTCCCTCAGCACCAACCTCCTCATAATCTTTCTCAAGAGCAGCGAGATCTTCACGGGCTTCTGAGAACTCTCCTTCCTCCATACCTTCACCCACATACCAGTGGACAAAGGCCCTCTTGGCATACATGAGATCAAACTTGTGATCAATGCGAGAGAACACCTCGGCGACAGCAGTGTTGTTACTGATCATGCAAACTGCCCTTTGTACCTTGGCAAGGTCCCCGCCAGGCACAACTGATGGAGGCTGATAGTTGATACCACATTTGAATCCAGTTGGGCACCTGTTTCACACATTAACAAAAACAGCATTATATAACAATCCCTGATCAGAGCACTCGTTGCAAACAACACAACCGACAAAAGCCTTCCCTAGAAAGTCGAATCAGTTTACTTACACAGATCTATCTCCATTCACAAGATCATGTTATGAATTATTGCTACTAATTAATAGTTAAGGTGTAGCTTTCTGCAATATGCCCACTTTCTTAACACGATCAACTAATCTTATAACACAACTAGATCACACAATGCAAGACTCTAAAATCATCATTTTATAATGAAGTATGGAAAGAATGTTTACCAGTCAACAAACTGAACTGTCCTCTTTGTTTTGATGGTGCCAACAGCAGCATTGACATCCTTTGGAACAACATCTCCTCGGTACATCAAACAGCAAGCCATGTATTTCCCATGTCTGGGATCACACTTAGCCATCATGCTAGCGGGCTCAAACACGGCATTGGTGATTTCAGGCACAGAGAGCTGTTCATGGTAAGCCTTAGCAGCAGAGATCACAGGAGCGTGGGGACGAAAGCATGAAATGGATACGTGGATAAGGCACAAGATTGGTCTGGAACTCAGTGATATCTACATTGATAGCTCCATCAAACCTCAATGAGGTAGTGAGTGAGGAAATGATCTGAGATATCAACCTGTTCAGATTTGTGTAAGTAGGCCTCTCAATATCAAGAGATCTCCTGCAAATGTCATAAATGGCCTCATTATCCAAAAGCACAGCCACATCGGTATGCTCAAGGAGAGAGTGGGTGGAGAGAACACTGTTGTAGGGTTCAACAACAGCAGTTGAAACCTGAAACCAAAAATGAACAATTCAACATCAACAAAAACAAACAATAGCATTTGCAGTTACAATATTACAATATAAATTTGGAATTGATGCGTAATGTGGTGATATACCTGAGGGGAAGGATAGATTGTGAAGCCAAGTTTGGATTTCTTTCCGTAATCAACAGAGAGACGTTCCAACAAGAGAGATCCCAAACCAGAACCAGTACCACCACCAACGGCGTTGAAGACCAAAAACCCTTGGAGTCCGGTACAGTTATCGGCCAACTTTCTAACGCGATCTAAACACAGATCTACGATTTCTTTGCCGACTAAAGTACAACGAAACATGCAGGGTTAAGAACTAACATAAACAAAATAGATTATTAGGGTTAGGGTTTCGATTAGGTTTAAGAGTGAGTTACTAACCGGTATAATGTCCTCTGGCGAAATTGTTAGCGGCGTCTTCCTTGCCGGAGATAAGTTGTTCAGGGTGGAATAGTTGACGGTAAGTTCCAGACCTGACTTCATCAATGACGGTAGGTTCCAGATCGACGAAAACGGCACGGGGAACGTGCTTTCCAGAACCGGTTTCGCTGAAGAAAGTGTTGAACGCATCGTGTGCAACTCCGAGCGTCGAATCACTGTGAAATCGTCGATTCAATAAATTCATCAAAATTAGGTTTAAGAAAAAAAGGAAGATTAGAAAGAAAGAGAGTGAGAGATAGATACCTTGGCATCATACCGTCGGGCTGAATGCCATGTTCGAGACAGTAAAGCTCCCAGCAAGAGTTTCCGACTTGAATACCGGCTTGACCGATGTGAATGCTGATAATTTCTCTCATTTTTCTTTGTTTCGATTTCGATCTGGATTTGGAATTTGAAAAATGAAAAAAATGAGAAGTAGAAGGAGAAGAAAGGGGGAAAAGTACTTTAAAAGGAAAAAATATCCGCTCACTCACACACACTCTCTCACTAAAGACTAATGGGCTTTTTGTGGTGTGTTTCGTTCGGCCTACTAGTGTAGTGTGGGTGGGTGGCCGGCTAAGTAACGAGAAGGCAATCAGTCACATGCGCAACACATGGTTGCTTGCTGGCTCCTTATCATATGAGATGGATTTGATAAGGGTTTAGAATCCGGGGCCTATGCTCATATGCCAGCCTAGCCTCTCTCTGTCTTCCCAACATCACCAACCCCACCCACCATATGCCTGCCCTTCACTAACGCAATTCCCCGGTATCGAATCCAATTTTGGGTATGCGTGATATTAAATTTTTGAGGAGAGTTTCTTTGCCAATCGATTGTGCCCTACCATTACCGATAGATTAGTCTACACTGATTGCTTGCATGAGAGGATCTTTCGGTTTATCTGAAAAAATAATCCAATTTTTGTTTGAATAACTTAACAAAAAAGTGGTTCATACGGATATGTGTTGTTTGGATAATTTTGATCAAAATTGATTTTAGGTGTAAATTTACTAAAATAGGTTTCAACTTAGAATTATATTAGCAAATTAAAATTTAATAAAATAGTTAAAAAATACTAATAATATAGAATTTTTTTTTGACAAATATAATAGTTTAATTTTGAGTTACATACATTATTTAATATTTTCATAAATAAACATTATATAATTTTTTTGACTCATATATATTATATTAATTAACATGCTTATCTAAAAAAAATTATATTAATTAACAAATTCTTTTATAGTTTTTGTCATTTACATTAATGAGTTTGTGTAAGAAAGACTAAATAAATGGGCCTGGGAGCCTCATTCATTCTTCTTCTCTAACCAAGGGATTGCAATTTGCAACTCTGCAACTTAAAATTAACACAAATGCGACATCTATCCAAAAATGTAAGGAGATTGGGTGAACAATAATATGATATTATTGCCTCCTTCTTTTATTGTCTTGGACACAAAATCATAATAGTTAAGAGGGAAGTCGGGAACGATAGAATAATTTAGTAGAGATAAGTGTTTGTAACTCTAGAAAAATACCGAAAGGCCAATGGAGGATGAATGGTAGTCCAGTCAGTTCAAATAGTGACCGTGAGAATTTAACTAGAATTGATTCTAGCTAGAATGAAAAGCTACAAGAAGTTGCTTCTACTATAATCAATTCTAGGAGAACGAATTGCTTTTACATTTAGCAGCCAAACAACTATTTTAAGTATGAAATCACGAAAGTGTATGTCAAAAGCACTTTTAGCACCTCCCACCGTCAAACCAAACATGTTATATCCCACCAGTAATTATCAATTCCACATTGAAATATTACATGTTAAGGATTATATTGAATTTTGAATTTTAGGTAAAAAGATTCATTTTATTAGTAATAAATAATTATATTTAAACACATAGTATAATTAAATATGTACTAAACTACACTAGAGTGAGTGAATACTCAATAGTGTTTGGATGAGATTGTATGAGTCACTTCCAACTTAACTAAAGTCTATGTCAACAACATTAAATCTCTTGAGAAAGTGTAGTCCTATTCAGCTCGAGCAATTTAGTCTGTACAGCACGCAGATGATACCTTTTTACACCAAAAAATCAGAGTGAGCGAATATTAATTTTTTTAGAAAATGTTAGTGTCACATTCTTTATCACACTTTTTCGAACGAATTTTTTTTTTGGTTGAAATTAATATGAATCCCAAAAATTTATGTAGGACACACATGATTTAATGAAACACAGTTTGAAATGCAACCAATAATATGAGAATATGTTAAATAGTGTTATGTTTGACAAAAAAAACAAGTGCTAGTTGTACACCATTAGCGACACATTCTTCAACACTCATTTTCCAACAGACCTTTAATATTGGTTGAATTTTAAATGTGTTCTATTAAATCATGCAAGTACAGTGTAAATTTAGTAGAATCGAAATGAATTTCAACCAAAAAAAAATATTGTGTTTAAAAATGTGTGATAAAGAATGTAATGCAAACACTTCTCTATTAGTTTTTTTTTCACATACTCCCTCCGAACTCATACTATAGTATAAGCAATAATCACTTTTTTAGATTCATATAGTCTAGATGTATTACTTTTTTAATAAATTTAAAAAAGTGTTTCTTGTTTATAAATAAGTCCAAAGAGAATACTTTCTTTTTATACTAGATGAATTAGACTAGAGTGAGAGAAGTAGGAAGTGTAATCTTGTTATTAATAATAGACTAGGTACTAGCACATGTAACGTGGAATTGGATCTCTCGTGAAATGTTCAAGTCACGTTATCATCATAATCATAATATATAAAAAAGGCTGTTTTTTTTACACCCCCTTCATTATCACTTCCACCCCCATAAATACCGTTTTGGACAAAAATGCCCCCAGCAATAGTGAAAATTTCGGAATTACCTTAGAGAAGACGTAAATCCGGTAGGGGTTTGTGGTTTTCGGAATTACAAAAAGCGAGGTAATTCCGGTTCACATTTTGTGAACAGGAATTACCTCGATTTTGTAATAATCTGAAAACCACAAACTCTCTGGGAAAAAATATAATTAAAAACAAATTAAAAATAATTAAAGACGCGTTTTTGATGACGAAACGAAATAATACATGAAAGTTCTGAACGAAAACAACAAAACACAACAACAAATAAAATGAAAAGAGCGGTAGAAATTAGTGAGATGGTGGTTGGAGGCGTCGAAGGGCCTCAAAGCCAAAATTCTTACGGTTTCGACATACGGTGAATAGGACTCGATCCGAAATATGTCAAAGCGGTCCATCATTACTCGAACGTCATCGTTGTTCTTCACATCCATGGTGGACCATCGAACACGATTATTATTATCGCCCGTAGTGGGGTAGCGATAAATGATCCGGGTGACTTCTTGCTCGTCACCTCCAGTTTGCACCTTCGTTGTTATTTTTCTTTCGAGCTTCAAAGGTGATCTCGTCGTTAAGCTCGCATAAAATGGGGCTGGACTCTCGAAATGGACACCATTTTCTCTGTTTGTGATTGTGCCCCGATTGGCGTATTGTTATTTAAATCGTAAATCGTTTATATCGTATTTTAAAAATAAAGCGCGTGTAAATCTTAATTTAATATACAAACCTAAAAATAAAAAAATTGGATTACCTCTAAAAAATGTAATTAGGTTCAAAATAGGGGTATTTGGTTTTACAAGTAAATCAAAAATACCATTTGAACAGGAATTACCTTTTTAGAGGTAATCTGAAATTTTAATTTTTTTAAAAACAGGGTATTTTTGGGTTTAATAGGGTTATGGGGGTGTAAGAGAGAAGAGGAGAGTGCGAAAAAACCCTATAAAAAATTGCACCTAAAATAATTCATTATCGAGTTGCATTTTGAAAAGAAAGAGACAAACTAGAAAATTTAGCTAATATCGGGAGAGTGACTCTAGCTTAATATATATGGATCATTTATTATAAAACTAGTGCGGTGACGTCGTCAGATGGATTTTGAAGAAATGTTCATGAGTTACATAGAGAGAGAGCGATAGGCAGCGTCACATTTTACATATTTTGGTTCTATAGAGAGAGGTGGTAGGGGGAGGGGGGTTTGGAGAGAAAGGGAGGGAAAGGGAGAATTTATGTAGGTCCGATCCCACAAAGGGGACACTCAATAGAATGTATATTCTTAGATAAAAAGAAAATATCGTTATTAATATTATAGCTTAACTCAATTTTTTCATAATAAACTAGAAAGCTAAATTCTTTTGATTAGTTTTTTTTTAATGTACTATTAAATTGTTTATATTTATAAGTCCTTTTAACATTTTCAATAGTATACTTTTCAATATTATGTCATATATAATTATATTGTTGGTATATTATCCCAACCAAAAAAAACATTGTTCATATTAGGGGTGTTCGCGGTGCGGTTTGGTTCGGTTTTGAACAAAAAAGTGAACCAAACCGCAAAGTAAAAATAGATGCGGTTTGGTTTGGTTCGGTTGGTTTTTGAAAAAAAAAACAAACCAAACCAATGCGGTTTGGATTGGTTCGGTTGGTTCGGTTTTTTACGAGAAAAAACACAATTTAGAACCCGTTTGGATTGAGCTTATTTTGAACTTATGAAAAACAACTTATGCAAATAAATTAATTTTTACGTATTATTCATAAGCTTGTAAAGGTAGTTTGTGGAAAAATAACTTAGCGAGATACAATTTTTGTTAGTGAAAACTTATGAATTAACATAAAAACTTAGTTATTCATAAGTTGATTTTCATAAGCTCAAAAATAAACTAATCCAAATGACCCCTTAAATAAACCTCTTTCATTATTCTCTATATATATTGTTTTGTCTAATTTTATTTTCATATATAGGATTTTGCGGTTTGGTTTGGTTCGGTTTTTATAATCAAAACCGCAGTCCAAACTAAACTTTGTGGTTCACTAATAAAAAAAACCGAACAAAACCAATAGAAAGCGGTTTTTTGCGATTTTCGATTTGGTTTGATTCGGTTTGCAGTTTTCTATTGATTTGGTTCGGTTTTGAACACCCCTAATTCATATATTATGTTTAATAATTTCTATTGTTACGAATATGATTTAAGATCATGGATTGGTGGAGCATGGCGGTCATGTGCTGCCGCCCACCATCGATAACTGCCACTTTCAATTATTAGCGGACAACGAGACAAAATAACAGCACAGTCTGTCTTTTGTTTTTAAGGTTTGAAATTTGCTAGACAACTAATATTAGGGTGGTGGGTGTAGATGGGAATGGATTCATTTGAGAGTCTAGTGTAATTTACTAATTTTAGTTCTTTCACCTTCCACTCCACTTTTCTACTTCATAAGTTCATAGGCTCTATTTGGTAAAAAAAAAATAATGGATAAATTAACGGATAGCGGATAAATTAGTTTATATCAGATGAATAAATAGTGGATAGCGTATATCGGATGAGGTAACAGATTGAATTTTAAGTGATTGGTAAAATTAACGTTTGAACTAGCTAATAAATATAAAATGACATAAATGAGCATTTGATTAATGCTTGAATATGAGAGAGAATAATCATTTAATGGTAGATAAATGAGAAATTTAATTAAAATAATAAGATAAAATGGTAGAAAAATTAAACGCTATAAGCTATAAGTTCAAACGCTACTTCAAGTAGTGTTTTTAAAAAATGCTACAAGCTAGTGAAAAATGCTATAAGTTTGTCTTGTCAAACAGCTACCACGAGTTTATCCGCTATAAACTATCTGCTATAAGTGTGGTTTGCCTTTGTCAAACAGAATCTATGTGTGTGTTTCTTCTATAAGTTATCCTTATTTATAGAAGGCAAATATCACTTATTTCCCTCTTTAAATATGTGAACAAATTTCACTTCCCATGGAGATAGAGGAGCTTTCGGATCTCTCGAACAATACTCCAACTTGTCAGTAGATGGGGCTCGGCCACGCTCTACCTCTGCAATGTTGAAGACCCACAAAACAACCCCACAACTCAGTCAGAAGGGGGGGTGGGGTACAAAAGCAAATACATTTGGAAAAACTACCTAGCCAGTTACCTTAATTGTCACGAATAATGCCTCCACAACCTGCTACCTTGGACGACTGCTTAATCACACCATCTACATTCCAACTAATCTGGGGAGGAAACCAATGAACCTCAATCAGATCATCCTCATACACCCCACCGAAACCAAGTTTGTTACCAGCATCATAATAGCACTTAACTTGGTCCGTGACGGTCCGCCAAGGCCTAAAGGATCTAATGATAGCCGAATCACAAGCCTCTTTATTCTTCCAAGACCATAGGCAGTGACAAACCGTAGCCCAAATTGAGTTCCAATCACAATTATCAACTCTCTAACGAGCATGCAATAAATTGAAATCAAGCCAATCCTATAAGTTACCACCAAAAAGGTTCGCTTTGGGCCTCAACGAACTAAATTCGCCCACAAGGAAGTCGCCAGAGGGCAATCTCGCAGCACACGAAGAACGTCGTCTTCAACATTATCACCGTGGGAGCACCACTTATCCCCAACCCCGTACAATGTTTCCTCTTATTGGTGAGCAATAATCAAATTTTACATTCTAGAAGAACCACACCATTGAAATTAAATGTATCACTTGTTACTTAAAAAAGTTATGAGTAAGAATTAGTTATGTATCGTATACAATGATCAATTAGATTGCAAAAGTATTCTCCACTCGATGCTTCACTCCTAAGAGACATTCACATGCTTCAATTTTTATTTTATTTTTGAAAAAAAGAGACATGCTTCAAGTGTTAGATTTATTTGCGCTGAATCAACCCGCTTTTATTAAAGGCGGAAACCTTAGAGTACATAGTACTCAATTGTATCCTTTTTAATTTTTATTGTTTATTTTGTGTTGTTTGCACACATGTGTTCTCATAAGTCATTCTTGTAATAGGTTATGTGCGTTTAGTTCTACGTGATGATAATTGATATTAGGCTTAATTGCAGTTTTGGTCCCCCTATTTTCACCAACTCACAATTTTAGTCCTCCAACTATTTTTTCACAATTTTAGTCCCCCTATTTTACCAATTTGTAAAATCAAAGTCCCCCATTTGTTTGGTCAATCTTATTGGTGAGTTGTCATTCATTTATCCTATGTGGAAGTACACTAGCATGCCATGTTGGAATTTAAATTAAAAATCTTTATTTTAATTATGACAATTGTTTTTTAATTATTATTTATAATTATTATTATTTATAATTTAAAAAACAAACAAAGGCAAAATACACGAACATGACAACCTCTGCAATAGGATCTATTTTTTCCAAATCAAATTTTCTTCTACTGATAAATAAAAAATCAATTTTTCTTCTCCATTCATCGTAAATTGATTTTCCAGATCCACACCCCCTTTATGTGCTTCATCTTCTTACCCCACACCTTCTCACTCTCTTCCATTTCTTTCACTCCCTCTCCTATGTTTTAGAGTTCTCCTCCATTTCTCTTCTTCTGTAGATTCTCGTTTGTCTCTAATGTTGTTGTTAGGGTTTCAGTTTTGGATTTATGGTGGTTTTCAATAATGAAGGATTCTGGTTTTATGATTTTTGGATTTACAAGTGTGTTTTATTTTATTTAAATTATTTTTTATATTATTAAAAACAATTGTCATAATTAAAATAAGGGTTTTCAATTTAGATTCCAACATGGCATGCTAATGTGTCCTTCCACATAGGACAAATGAATGACAACTCACCAATAGGGTTGACCAAACAAAGGGGGACTTTGATTTTACAAATTGGTAAAATAGGGGGACTAAAATTGTGAAAAAAATAGTTAGGAGACTAAAATCGTGAGTTGGTGAAAATAGGGGGACCAAAATTGCAATTAAGCATTGATATTATATAATCATTAACTTGAATTGACAAATATAATCAATTCAATTAGTGGCAGATTTTTTTTGTTTACTATATAATCATTAATTAACAAGTATTTTGTTTACTTTATATTATTTTTTTGTGTTATTTTTAGTGGCAGATTTAGAACTCGAGGTTAGTGGACCAATTTTTTTTAAATCACGGATCAAAAAGAAAATATTAAAAATAAAACTTTTATATGTTTAAATTACACACAAGGCCGGCCCAAGGCATAAGCGGCCCAAACAAGGGCTTGGGGCGTCAATTTTTTTTAAAAAAAAGGCCCATGCTTCGCACAACCCCCCGCTACTCACTAGAACCCCCTTTTTTGGTGTGAAAAGACCAAAAACCCTTACTGAAAATTGATTTTTATTTTTTTAAGGATTATGCACGATTCGGCGCACGGTTGATCGAACTTGATCGAATCTCGCTGCGCCGAATCAATCAAAATTTACTCAGACACCCCAAATTATGTTTTGACTAGGTTCGACCAAGCGTGTGCCAATCCAAATCGATCAGTTGTGCGCCGAACCCTCTCCACCGTCCAGTCAACAGCTAATTTTTTTAATTCTCCCCAACGGTTATAAGTTTAACGTTTTCGATTGTTTTAAATCAACGGCTCACGTTCGATCACACCTATTATAGATAAGTGCAACAAGTCACACAGACCGAAAAAGTCTAAAAAAATAAATCGTGCAATGAATAAATTGAATCGTTAAAAATCAGTTAAAATTAAACAACTAGTGTTAGCCATACTAGTGTTAGTAAAGAATAAATCGAATCGTTAAAAATTAGTTAAAATTAAACAACTAGTGTTAGTCATACTAGTGTTAGCAAAGAATAAATCGAATCGTTAAAAATCAGTTAAAATTAAACAACCAACATCCAACAACAATCAGGGAGGTTCGACCCTGCCAAGTGTGAACCAGTTCAATGCACGCATGGTCGAACCACACTTAACAGGTTCGGTGCACGCATGACCGAACCGTAGTTACTGTTTAAATTCAGAGGTATTTTGGGAATAACGGGTGGTATGGGGGTTCTAGTGAGTAGTTAGGGGGTTCAAATAAGCATGGGCCAAAAATTTTTTAAGAAAAAGAGCCTCCATTTGAGTCTAGATAGTCCACAATGGTATGAACTTAATAGAGCTTAGCCCAATATTGGCGAAAGTCAGAACCACACTAGTCTTGAGGTACAGGGTTCAAGGTCCTGTGGGACTCATATTTCACCTTTTTTGCCATTTTTTTAAAAAGCATTATCGTCTTTTCTTGCAAAAAAATCTGGCATGCAATTTTTTTTTGGCAGTTATTTTTCGTACCCCCCTAATCCCCTACGACACCCCCATATTATACGTTTTGGACAAAAATGCCCCTAGGAATATATAAAATTTGGAATTACTGAGTGAATTGGTAATTAGGAAGAAGATAAAAGATTTCGGAATTACCAAAAATTGAGGTAATTCCGGTTCAAATTGTTAACAGGAATTACCTCAATTTTGGTAATTAGGAAATCCTTTTATATCCTTCCGGAATTACCTAGTTTTGAAGGTATTTCCGAAAAAAAAAAATTATTTAATTAAAAACAAATTTAAATTAATTAAAGACGGCGTTTTCGATCACGAAACGATACAATACATGAAATTGATGAAAAAATAACATAACGCAACAACAAACGAAATAAAAACGCGATCTTGTTTACCTCAAAATTTTGGCAAGGGCATTAAATTAAGCTTTAAATGGTGTTATTCGCACATTTTAATAATATTACGTGGCGCGCAGTCAATGTTCAAGTCAATGTACCATAAGTTCAACGATAAAGTTGTACAAGTCTCGACAATGCAAGCAAACTTCGACAGACTTAGTTCTTGATTCACGAGGCAAAGCCGAAACTTTCGACAAGAGAAGGCCCGGTTGTTCGGCAAAAGCGGGTCCAATGCTTCGCCAAATCCTTCGACAACAAGGTGGTCGAGCGCAAGGAGCAAAGCGATTAGTGGGCGGTTATTTCCCTAGTTTTTAGGAAGTGGTTATCGTGCTTGCCCACGATTGTATCACGAGTATAAATACTCCTTGTAATAGGAAAGCGTGGTCACCACATCTTTACAAAAACTCGTGAAACTCAACTTCCAAGCCAAAGCGAAACAAGAGTGAATCAGATTACATTTATGCGTGTTGGTGTACCAACTTCTTTTCTCTTTCACTTTAATGCAATTTTTACTTGTTTTTACGTTTGTTGCACTTCTTGCTTTCATTACGCTCTCAAACTATCTCTTTCTACTATTTTCTGTTCTTACGCACGCTAAAAGACACAAAACTTCTAGGCAATCACAAAGAGATTTTCTAGTTTGATCTCGCGATCTTAATATTGAAAACTAGTGATTGTTTGCTAAAAACACCAAAGAAACAAATTGGCACACGGTGGGACCTTTGCGATTATTTTGTGTCGTTTACGTTAAGTGTATAAATTTGTATGCACTTGAGGAGTGGTAGAATGGTACGTACCAATTCTAACAACGCCTCAGTTCGATACACCGTGATATCACAAGTGCAAGGAACAGCGGTAGATTACGCCAATGGCGGTGGAAATGTTGCGGGGACTACGACCCAGGTGACATCAATAACCGTTCCCCACGATGTCAATGACCAATGTTGGTTCGACATCGTCTCATGGCCTTGCCACAAAGCGTGAGGACTTCCTTCTAGTCCTTATGTGGCAACGAGGAATAGTCCGAAACACGTTTCCAAAATATGAGTCTACCACCATACCCTTTTTGGGGTATATGGCATGCTCTTTGGAATGCCACATGTGTCGACCTTTTTCTCCTTCACACGTTTCTTACGAGGGTGTACTTGGTGAAATCCTCTTTGCATTAACAATGCGTCCTTGTTGGCGTTAAGACAACAAGTGGGAAAGCAATCATGATATGGTTAATATCTGTCGACTCAACAAATTGGTACCGTGTTCAATCCTTTGATTGAACACAAATACCGATTATCGGATGTTAGCGGACCAAATGGGTAGGATTGCGATTTCTTTGGGGCTCCTACGGAAACAATAGGCGATTACCAAATTGTGGGAACAATATGCCTAACACCCCACGAGATCGATGGATCGAGGCCCAAAGCGGTTATGGGCGAACAACAAATGGGGAATCACATCACGAAGTAGTTATGGTGAATCGAAACCAAAACGCGATGAAGTTGTTCGACAAGTGCAACGAAATAACGTTTGCGCCAAGACAACATAGCCACTTTGGTCGAAACCATAATGGCGCAAAATGGCCTTAACGTAGGTTTACATAGGCCTAATTTCATATCGCCCCTGTGTGAGTATATCTTGCGAGCGGAATTGCAAGAGGTTGGAAAGTCCCTAAATTTACTAAGTTTGGGGTGACACCAATGAGTCCACTGTCGAACATATTGCCCGGTGACATGATGGCGAGGCGGGAGACATAGCTCAAAATGAGAGTTTGAAAATGAAGTATTTTCCAAATTCTCGACTAAAAATGCCTTTACGTGGTTTACCACTCTACCCCCCCAGTTCCATATACACATGGGGGCAATTAGAAAAGGCATTTCATGAGCAATTCTACATGGGCGATCGAAGATTAGCCTCAAAGAATTGGCGGTGTTCACGTAAAGTACACGAGGCTATTGATGATTATTTGAATAGATTCAGTTATTGAAGGCAAGATGTTTTACACAAGTGCACGAACATGAGCTTGTCGAAATGGTGCAGTGGCCTTGACTATTCAATTCGAAAGAAATTGGATACGTCTCATTTGAGAGACATGGCCCAACTAGCCGATAGAGTTCGACAAGTCGAAAGGCTTAAAGAGGAAAAGGCTAGAGTGAATAAGTACAATAAAAAGAAAACTCGGTGGGTTTTCACAAAAAGAAAAGATAGCCTATGTAGGCGAACAATTCGACTTCGCATTCGGTGATGTCGAATCGAGGAGATAGACGTGGTGAACTTAAGCCCTGGTCCTCCTTATGCTTGCAAATTACTAAGGCACGCAAATGGGAATAATCTGTGGAGCCTAAAAGCGATAGATTTGTGCCCAAAACATACACTTTTGATGTTACTAAATGTGATGAGATCTTGATTTGCTAGTGACTGATGGCCAAATAATAGTGCCAAGCGGCACGAAAGTTCCTCCTCTCGAGCAGAGGAAGAAAAAGGGTTATTGTAAGTTTCATAATTTTTTGGGACATACAACCGACCGTTGTGTTCTTTTTCGTGGATATGGTTCAGAAAGCGATTGAAGAGGAAGACTCAAGTTTGGAGATAAAAAGAATAAAGCACCGATGCAAATTGACGACCCCCTCCATCAAGTGGAGGCGATGTATGCTGAACCAATTGAGATGAGTATCAATATGGTAGGCGTAAAAATGGTGGATTCTCCTAAGTCTACCAAATCTCTCTGTGAAAAAATCAAAAGTGTAGTGCAAAAGAGTGAGGAGGTTTGTATGGTGGTGAAGAAGAATATGAAGAAAAGGTACAACAATCTGTGTACCCCAGGTGAGGAAGATCGATAGACTTCACGAATCGGTGTAAATTGAGCTCACGAGGTCATGTTATGTCCAAGGTGCGATCTTTGTGTTTGACAAAGAAGCGGCTAAGAGTGTCGAATCTTTGCGAAGTTCGACCACCCCGAAAAGGAAATGGCGGAGAAGAGGCCAAATTTCAACTTCAAGAGAGGAGACCTTCCTTACAAGGTAAAGAATTCAAGCTGGGGCTTCAACAGCAAGCAAGCCGCGGTTCTTTGGCAAGGGGTAGCAAGAAGGAGTTTTTGTTTATCGCCTCTGCCAAACCATTTTTTCCAAGCAGATCCATCCAATGAGAAGTGGATACACGGCTGGATGTAGACACTACAAAAATCTTTGTTCAACAGATCGAGCGGCTAAGCCAATCACGAGGCGAGGCCTCAAAGTATAATTATAAAAACAATTATAAGGGGAAGAATCCCATGACGCGAAGACCCGATGGCGTCGATACCGTGGCTCAAAAAGAAGGCAACACGAGTTGCTAACGAGCCAACGCCAAAAGCGGTTAAGAGTGTAACTCCTAAAGCGAAGTGGGGAACACAAAGATAAGTATAGGAGTGCCAATCAAGTGAGGTTGGAAACAAGGCTAAAGGAAATCTATTGTTATAGAGGAACCAAGAAGGCTCGCTATGGAGAGGATTTTCCTCCATTAATGACTTTAAAGAAGAAAAGTGCTTCATTCGACATGGGACGAAGATGTCACATCGATTTCGACGACTACGAGGCTAGCCGGCGTCATCCGCAGCGTGGTATCCATTTTGCCGAGTGAGTGCGATCTTTATTCAGCGATCCCCAAATGGCGTCGAAGAGGACTTCATTGGGGATATGGCTAACCACAAGCCAAGTATGCTACTATGTCATGAACAATGGCTGCGTAGAAGAACAAATGGCCACTTTCGAGAGGCGGACGAGGGCATGCGGCATCATTTGAAGCCCCTTGTACGCGTCCAAGCAAAAGTTAATGGCGTAGGCATTAACAAGATCTTGGTCGATGGAGGGGTCATTGTTAACTTGATGCCTCGTGCCATGCCGAAGACAATAAGTGCATTTTGATACGGACATTAGACCTCATAACATTATGTTAACCAATTATGAGGGAAATCGGCGGTCGTTGGGAGTGTCGAAGTAGAAGTGGTGGTAGGGCGTAAGAAGAACCACCACGTTCTTTTGTTATAAGCATCAAAAGCAAGCTACAATCTACTCCTTGGGAGAGAGTGGATACATGGCGTAGGAGCTGTTCTCCTCAAGCCTACCGACGGAAATTGGTAATGTGGAGGATGATGGTCCGGTAGAGTACGTCGAAAGCGGACGAGTTATTTCCTTCTTGGCGTAAACAACGTCACCGGGGAGAATTTTGAGAAGCAAATGGCGAACATTGCGCCATGTTCATCTTCTAGCCAAGCATACATCTCCTCAGATAATGTGCTTTCCTCCATTCACTTATACCCAACACATGGTTTTGTGTGGGAAAGAGAGGAAATAGAAGGTGCCAATGTCTATCCTGAGGGTGTGCTACCTCCAGCAGGATGGGACACCGACTCTCGAGAAGGTTTAGATGTCGCATTACCCGGTGCTCGATAGAATTACGGCTTATATGGCCGAAAATAAAATAAAAACGGCTTTGGAAGCCGAGTTAAATCAACAAACAATGGCTGTCGAAGCCATAACTTCATCTGAAGAAAATGGTGAAGTCATAAATGACAAACTGGATTGCATTTATGACGACGAACCATTGGGTTTTGAAAAAGACCACAGAGATTCTACAAAGCGCATGCAAGCTCAAGATCCGATCGAAGAGGTGGATTTGGGAGATGGCTTGATCAAAAGGCCAACATATATTAGTGCACATCTTGATGTCGCCTTCAAAACCCAAGTCATTTCACTTGCGGGAGTTCAAAGATTGCTTCATTGGGAGTACACTGTGAAATGCCCGGTTTGAGTCGAGAAGTGGTGGAATTGCAAATACCCATTCGACCGGGGAGAAAACGATGAAGCAAACGCGCAAGAAGATTTGCTCTCGGATATTGGCTAAAATCAAGGAAGAAATAGAAAATTTGTTCAAAAGCAAATTCATCGAAGCGCCAGTACGTTGATTGGTTAGCTAATATAGTTCAAAGTAATGAAAAAGAATGGAAAACTTCGAGTTTGCGTAGACTTTAGGGATTTAAATAATGCAACACCTAAAGATGAATACGCTATGCCCGTGTGAGCGAAATGCTAATAGATTCGGCAGCAGGATTTGATTATCTCGGTTTGCTAGATGGCTACTCGGGGTATAATCAAATCTTTATTGCCGAAGAGGGCGTGTTTAAAATCGCCGATGTCCGGGGCATTAGGTGTTTATGAATGGGTGGTCATGCCTTTTGGTTTAAAAATGTTTGGTGCCACTTATCAAAGGGCAATGAATTCTATGTTTCACGATTTTATTGATGATTTTATGCAAGTATACATAGATGATGTGGTGGTTAAGTCATCCTCGGAAAGTGGTCATTTAGACCATCTTCGACGTTCTTTCGAACGAATGAGGAAATATGGATTGAAAATGAATCCAACCAAATGTGCTTTACGTATGCGTGCGGTGAATTTCTGGGTTTTGTAGTACACAAGAAAGGCATAGAGATCAACGAAAATAAGACTAAAGCAATTATGGAAACGAAGGCTCCTTCGACTAAAAAAAGAAGCTGCGATCACTACTAGGGAAAATCAATTTCCTTGAAGATTCATCTCGAATCTAAGTGGCAAAACACAAGCTTTTTCGCCATTCTTGAGATTGAAGAAAGAAGATGAATTCAAGTGGGAGCAGGTTCACCAAGATGCTTTCGACGCAATCAAGTCTTATTTGGTCAAGCCACCAATTTTATTACTGTTATTGGAAATAAATTCTTTGAAATTGTATATAGCGACTTACGATAACACAATAGGTAGCATGCTAGCGCAAGAGGATGATAGTGGTGTCGAAAGACCCATTTATTACCTTAGTAGGGTTTTGATTGATCTTTGAAACTAGGTATAGTCCAATAGAGAAAGCGTGCCTTTGCTTGTATTTTTCTTGTACAAAATTGAAGCAATATATAAAATCGTGAGATGTTTATGTTTATTCGCATTTTGATGTTATTAAACATATGTTGTCAAAACCAATGTTGCATAGTCGAATTGGCAAATGGGCTTTAGCTTTGCTAGAGTACAACTTAACTTACCAACCCCTTAAATCAATTAAAGGACAAGTGGTTCTTGATTTTATATGAACCATTCCGTTGTCGAATGTGAGATACATTCATTAGACATACGTCCTTGGAAGCTATACTTCGATGGCTCAAGCCATAAGAATGGAGCAGGCATTGGAATTTTGATTATCTCTCCAGAAAATACTCCAACGAAGTATAAATTTAAAATTCGAGATTCTTGCTCAAATAATGAAGCTGAATATGAGGCTTTAATAGTAGGCCTTAAAATTTTACTCGAATTGGGGGCAAGTTATGTCGAAATAAAAGGTGATTCTCAACTAGTGGTCAAACAATTGACTAAAGAATACAAATGTATTAATGAACATCTTATTAAATATTTCGTTATTGCCAATACTTTGCTAAAAAGGTTTACATTCGTTCACCTAGAACATTTACCACGAATTGAAAATCACGTGGCAAATGAACTGGCACAAATTGCTTCAGGTTACAAAGTATCGAAGCAAAGCCTAGAAAGAGTTAATTGAGATAAAAGATAAATTAATCTCGAAGACTCTCTCTATAATACTCCTTCAACGTTATTGTCAACACCAAAAATTGGGGGCAATAAATACAAGTGAAGTGAGCGCGAAAAAACGTCACATTTTCGACGATATTGACTTAGCGAGAAATTTTTGCTATTGACAATATGGTTGATGATGATTGGCGAAAACCCATTGTAGAATATTTGCAAAATCCTACAGGAACACTAACAAAAAGTAAAGTACTGAGCTCTAAGCTATGTGTTAATTGGAAACGAATTGTACAAACAAACTCTCGAAGGGTGCTACTAAAATGTCTTAGTGAAAACAAGGCATATTTGGCGATTTCGATACACATAGTGGAGCATGTGGCTCACATCAAGTTGGCCACAAAATGAAATGGTTGTTATTTCGACAAGGAATGTATTGGCCAACTATCTTTGAAAGATTGTATAGAATTTGCCAAAGGTTGCCAAGAATGCAAAAACATTTCTGGAATACAACATGTGCTGCAAATGAGTTGCATTCTATAGTGAAACCTTGGCCATTCAGGGGTTGGGCTTTAGATGTGATTGGAGAAATAAAACCAACTTCGTCGAAAGGCCACGTGATACATTCTAGTAGGGATTGATTACTTTACTAAATGGGTAGAGGCAATACCTTTAGCCAATGTAGATCGAAGCGATGATAAGGTTTATTCAAAATCATATCATTTATAGATATGGAATCCCGAAACCATTACTACGACCAAGGCACTGTGTTCTTTGGTCGAAAAATGGTAGATTTATTTCTTTGAAATTGGTTTCAAGTTATTGACCCGACACCATACTATGCACAAGCCAATGGTCAAGTAGAGGCGCCAATAAAATCATTATTAATTTGATTAAAAGCACGTTGGGCGTAAGCCTAGAAGTTGGTACAGTTCTCTTGACGGTGTTATGGGCTTGTCGAACTTCACCTAAAAAGAGTCTATAAACACCACTCCCTACGAGGTTAACATTTGGGCATGATGCGGTGTTACACGTCGAGATTTGTTTACAATCAACAAGGATTCAAAAACAATGTGAAATTCCTTTTGATCATTATTGGAATATGATGATTGATGAATTAGTTGATGTAGGCGAAGAGAGGTTGTTAGCTTTAGAAATCTTGATTCGATGAGAAAGAAAGAGTAGCTAAAGCTTACAATAAAAGGTTAAGTGAAAAACCTTTGAGGAAGGGGAGTTAGTGTGGAAAGTCCTATTACCTATGGATAAAAAGATAGAGTTTTAGGCAAATGGTCACCAGGTGGGAAGGCCCATTTCGCGTGTTGCGTTGCTTTTCGAATGGCGCTTATGAAATCGAAGAGTTAGGTGGACGAAAATAGAATCTTTAGAATAAATGGCAAGTATTTAAAACGATACAAGCCAACGTTAACCGAAATAAAGATTGAGCAATTATAAGTAAACCAAAGTTGTTCATAAATGGCAATGTATAAAGAAATTGTTAAAGTTACATGACCATTTTTTAGAATGCTAAGCTATTCTGGTCTTAGAAGGTCGACAAGGTAGCCTTATGCCTCTCCATGATGCTAACACTTAGAGAAATAGAGGTGTCGAGAAGATCTGACTCTTTGTCGAGATCGTGCGAGAATAGCTTGGTGCTTGTCAATCTTCTCCAAGTGCTCTATAGCTGCCATTGCTTTGGTAGTTTTGGTGGACGAAGAAGCGAAGACTCATGCGTTCGGCGATCACGCCTTCCGATGCTTAGCATTAGACAATTTGAGTTGAAGGGTCTTTATCTCTTCCTCAATCGCGCGCAATCTACTGCATCCCATTCGGCGATTGCTTTCTCATCATTAGCTGCTTGGGTCTCAAGAGCTTCGATGTCATCTTGATCAGCCTTAAGAGAGGCGAGTTCCACCTCGCAGAGTTGAGTCTCTTGAACCTTGCGCTTAGAGGTGGTCGACCGTTGGTTGATCAAAAGAGAAAGTTGCTCAAAAATAGGGCCAAATTCCATGAAGAACGCAAGGATATTTGGAGGAGGTCTAATCTGGTGATCTTCTGAATGAGGATTTTACCTCAAGATACACAGATGAGTCATTCTCAATGGTTGCCACCAAGTCCCCTTCTAACACCTTCGTCTTCAACTGGCAAAGCAGGCTTTCGACCGTCTCTTGGTTGATAGAACTTAGAGAGTTGTTCGAGGAACTGCAAACCAAACGGCTCGACGAGCTCTTGAGGCTTAACATAATCTTCAAAGCCGCCAAGGATCCGTCTTCTTTAGCTCACCAATTCTTTGGCCGACAAGTATACTGTTGGATGACTCTTCGCGAAGCACCTTGATCTGCAGCCACCTCTACTCTAGGCTCCTCCGGTTCTTGATCAACCATATTTGCTTCAGAATTTCGACGGAGGTAGCCACTACTTACGGTCCTTCGGTTGTTGGAGTGGTAAGTTTCGGAACTTGGCAGTTTCTCAACAACGATCTCTCCGGCTCGACGCGCGGCGGTTGGAATAGCCTCCTCCATAACAGAGCATTCTCTTCGACGACCGCCTCTTGCTCGACATCTCCAAAGACTTGGCGCAAACTCCTCGAAAATGGGAATTTGGTGGTTCTCCAATGCTTGGAAAATTTCTTGTGATTGCACCTTGAGGAGAAGAAGGAAAAATGGAGCATAGGGATTCGACGACTCTAGATCGTGGCCTCAACCATAGGCCCGAACTTCGGGGTTGTTTCGAAAGCGATCCACCCACCTATACACAACAAGGTGTATCATTTAAGTTAAGAATTGGAAAGGTGAGATCGAAGAAGTCTAAACTAATGTCGAAAGGGAGTTTACCTCTTGTACCTTAAGTCTCTTGATTGGAGGAGAAGAAGGTGGTTCAGGAGCCTCATCAATAATGATGCCTTGAGTCTTTGTTTGAATCTCAGGAAGATTTCTTTTCTTCGACCTCTGAGTGAGGGGGATGTTATCATCACTTTCAGTGTCCTGCAAAAAGAATTTGGGTTATGACAGGAAAGTGAGTGACAACGGGAAGAGAAATTTCGACGGATTAACAAGGCAGGAGTATAGTACCTCATCATCTTCGGGGAGGACCATCTTCCTTTTAGCTTTGATCTGCTGAGGGGATTTTTGCCGGTTGTTTTCTAAAAACAGAAGGTTTTCGACATAAGTAAAAGTCGTAATCAAAAATAACTTGAAGCGAATAAATGGCAACATACCTTCTTCGGGACAATATGCAGGTAGATCTCGCGGCCCTTTGTTTTCTTGGTTGTTGGAGGAGATGGTGCTGTGGTAGCCTTGATTGCTTTGGCCTTCAGTTTGGGTGCAGGTTGACCTGACGTCGAAAAACATTGGTAAGAAAACAGAAATAAAACTAAGTTATAGATGTTCAAGACTCGAGAGAGATTTAGGTATCGCTAAGTAAATACAGGTTGTTCGAAGGAGCGGTCGCCACCAATTTCTTCATGATATTTCTTCGCAAAGGTGTCACTAGCCTCCCAGAAGAGCGGTGGTATAGTAATTAGTCCACCATTCATGAAATTCCTTAGTACATGAGAATCGGGGTTGAATTTGAGGGCTCGAAGCTCAGGCCCTATAAGTGGAATTTCTTGAAGGCGTGTTTGTAAGGTCGCCACCGAGTGCGGATTCGAAAATTCTCGCCTATGAAAACATCTTCGCGCAGTCGAATCGACAAAGGCCAAACCGTCTCGCGAGAATAACTTGGGAAGTATCTCTTAATCAGAAAGTTGTTTTTAGCTTTGCCAGGGGTAAGTCTGGTAGAAAGAATAGCAGGAGAGAGGTAGGCTTGCCAGATTTGGGAAATCTCCTCAGCTTGTTCGACAGAGGAAGAGGGAAATGGTTGCCGAAACCAAGTTGGACCAAAAGGCCTTTGCACAAAGGGAGCCATAGAGTCTACGAAACTTGTGCACTTCAGGAACATGTCGAAGTGAATTTCGAAAGACTCTTCTGGAGGAATGTTTATCTGTTTGGGTTTCAACTGAGCTAGTCGAATACCTTCAGTCCTCCTAGACTTCAAGGTTGAGTGAACAGACTTAGGAATAAACAGACCTAGTCGAGACTCAAACGTGGCTAGCAGCCACAATTGCAATAGCCACAATGGGCCAGAAGCCAAAAACTTGTTGGTGGGTTCGTCTTCTTTTAGTTCTAAGACAGCATTGTCAAGCTCCTGATAGAGAGAACCCAACAACAGTTTGGCAAGATTAATGTTTTCTTTCTCGTGGAGTTGGGCTGCCAGTGGAATATAGGTTTTAGAAACACGGAGTGAACGGGTGCGAGAAAACAAAAGGATAACCAAAGGGTTAAGAAGGCTACGTGTTCTTTAGCGAACATCGTGTCATTGTCACGGTTGTGGTTCTCAGAATGTAAGGAGCAAAAGTGGCATTATTGAAAGTGAACGGGTATACATACTCAGGATTAGCAGGATCAAAAGTCTCACCTAGGGGTTTCAGGCCTGTGATGGCAGCAACATCTAGTAAAGTGGGAGTCAGCATGCCACATCTCAAGTGGAGGCTATGAGTGGCACAATCCCGAATCTGCATAGCGAGCCCAATATCAAGTCTTTGTCATACTTAGGCCCATACCTAGACAACTGGATAAGGTCAAAAATACCTTGTTTTTTCCAGATGTCGGCCTTTTTAGCCTCTACCTTGTCGAGCCAATCTATGTAAATCTGTTGGTCGAGCCTAGGAGCAGACCTAAAGACCCTAGAGGGACTATTCAGAAATTCTAAATGAAAAGGGGTCTTGGTGAAAATGCAGGGTGAAGGCAGGCATGACTAGGGAAAATTTCAGAGACTTCAGTGTTCTCTAAAAGGGTATTAGGAAGAGGACCTAGATATGCATGAGTATAAACCCTAGTAGAGGGAATCAATACCTGGGTTTGCCATTGAACTGCTCGACTATCGTGAAGGTCAGGCTCATCAACAAAGCCATCAAGGGTTTTAGGTCTGTTGGTGTCGTCGTTCTTCGTTGAACATTCAGCAGCAGATGAGGAAGCCATGAGAGATCAGAAGCAAATGCGAGACGAAGTTCAAGCGTAGGATTGAAGGAAAGGAGTGAAAGTTTGAAACTTTTGTGATTTTGGGGATTTTTGCAAAACGCGAAGAGTGAAGAATACGGAGAGGTTTCACAAGAGTTCAAACCGAGTAAAGAGGAATATGAAGGGTTGTAGCGTTTATATATCTTTGGAAGCTACTGATTATTGGCACGTTCGCCATAACTCGCGACGTTCGCGACGTTTGAGAGACGTGATGGCCCACCAACTATGCAACGCGTGTGCCAATAAGGCGGTTCGTTTTACTGTGCAAGTAATGATGGTTGTCTTTTTCGACCCTTTGTTGAAATGCAAGAGGCGGTAGAAGTGACCATTGCACAGTATTCAAAAAATGCCTTTTCTTCCCTCCATTCCTTATTCCGTCGAAAAAACATTTTTTGGGGGGCAATCTGTTACCTCAAAATTTCGGCAAGGGCATTAAATTAAGCTTTAAATGGTGTTGACTGCACATTTAATAATATTCTGTGGGCTGCAGGTCAATGTTCAAGTCAATGTACCATAAGTTCAACAGTAAAGTTGTACAAGTGCTGACAATGCAAGCAAACTTCGACAGACTTAGTTCTTCAAGTTACGAGGCAAGGCCAGAAACTTTCGACAAGAGAAGGCCCAGTTGTTCGGCAAAACTGGGTCCAATGCTTCGCCAAATCCTTCGACAACAAGCTGGTCGAAGCGCAAGGAGCAACAGTTAGTGGGCGGTTATTTCCCTAGTTTTTAGGAAGTGGTTATCGTGCTTGCCCACGATTGTATCTGAGAGTATAAATACTCCCTTGTAATAGGAAAACGTGGTCACCACATCTTTACAAAAACTCTGTGAAACTCAACTTCCAAGCCAAAGCGAAACAAGAGTGAATCGGATTACATTGTACGTGTTGGTGTACCAACTTCTTTTCTCTTTCACTTTAATGCAATTTTTACTTGTTTTTTACGTTTGTTGCACTTCTTGCTTTCATTCTGCTCTCAAACTATCTCTTTCTACTATTTTCTGTTCTTACGCACGCTAAAAGACACAAAACTTCTAGGCAATCGTCAAAGAGATTTTCTAGTTTGATCTCACAGTCTTAATATTGAAAACTAGTGATTGTTTGCTAAAAACACCAGCAAACAGGTACAAACTAGTGAGATGGTGGTTGGAGACGTCGAAGGATCTCAGCAACGGTCCTTCTGGTTTCGACATACAGCTGAATAGGACTCCGCATCTGAAATATGTCAAAAGTGTCCATCATCACTCGAACGTCATCGTTGTTCTTCACATCCATGGTGGACCACTGAACACGATTATTATCGCCCATAGTCGGGTAGCGATAAATGATCCGGGTGACTTCTCGCCGTCACCCTCCAACCGCACCTTCGTTGTTATTTTTCTTTCAGAGCTTCAAAGGTGATGTCGATCCTTAAGCCTCGCATAAAATGGGGTTTGGACTCTCGAAATAGACACCATTTTCTCTGTTTGTTATTGTGCCACGATGGTGAAGGGCGTTGAGTGCGAGAATCACGAGAGTATTGTGTATTATTGAGTATCCATGAGAGTGTTGTGTGTGTGTGAAATAAGTGAAATGGAAGGGTGTATTTATAGGAAAAAATGAAACCCTTGAATGAATTTCCAGATTGATGAAAAGTGGTCAAGCAAAATCTGGACCCTTTAAAGTGTTGGGAAAATCTAGATCGTTAAAAGTTGTCGGCAAGATCTAGGCCGTTAATTAGTAATGAAATAAAAAAATGTTTTATTACTTGAAAAAATGACTTTTACCTATGTTCGGTCAATTTTTACCATGCGTAATTTTTAAAATTTTTTTAAAAATTACAAACTTGTAGAAAAAGTATAATACTACGATATTGAGGTTAAAAACGAGATACAAAATTATTTACGACTGTAATTGTACACCAAAGTGGCCTAAAAACATGTTTTTAGTGTTAAAAATGACTTTTTGACACTTGTTTATTATTTCTATCCGTTACTCGATTTTTTTGACACGTGGACATAATTGTTTTCGTCGATTAAATTTCTTTGACACTTGTGGATTATTTCTATCCGTTACTCGATTTTTTTGACACGTGGACATATTTAAATATTCTACGATCGTTAACGTGTACAAAAAAACCAACAAATAATAATGTGAAATTATATAAACAATCAAGATGTGATATCTACATAATCATATGGTGTCATTTGAACATAACGGAACATAATCAGAACAAAAGAAGACCATAAGCGCATGCGCCCAACGTATGGATATTGCCACGATCTAGCTTCATCCGAGACGATCGACCCCCCAAGAAGGATGTGCGAGGAGGATAGGGCTAGTGTGGTTCAACTTGACAAGAATCCAATGATTCCTATGGATGAACCCAACACAAACCAACCGACTGATCGAAATACAATCTCCCCTCAAAGGGAAGAATGTCCAGTTCTCATGAGGCGACAACATAACCACGGGTCTCTGATATCTAGTAGCTATGATTCAACAATATGATTCAACGCCTCAATAGACACCAAACCGTGTAGATTCTTGTAGAATGGAATGTTGTGTTGGGCATCTATACGGTTGATGCTCTTTTGAAAAGAATCCACAATTTTATTAATTTGTGCATTGATCATCCCATTAATTGACTCCCAGCTTTTGCATAAATCACCACCACTAGAACCCAATGATCTCTTCAATGCCCAATGGGCAGCCTCAACCCTATGGCACGTAAGGCAAAATTAAAACAAAGAAACCACAATCATATACTTAAGGCACATAAGAAAAAAAATTGCGTACCTATTAGTCGTGGTATTTCCATAGTGTCTTACTTTATCGGGCCCACAGCCACAAAATCTTTCCTTGTGAGGATACAACCATTGCTGCTCACATATGCAATAAGTTGGGGTATGTCAGTAGACGATTGCTCAAAATCATGCAAAGCCTCACTAAACTCATCATCAAATGTAGCATCAACTACATGATGCCAAAGTGTCATCAGTGACTCCACTCTTTCTCCCTTCACCAGCTTCTTAATTTGAGCATGAACATTTTTGTTGATATGATATCGACAAAGCAAATTCACGGCCTCCGGAAACACAACCTTGATAGCAGTCATCAAAGCCTCCTCACAATCAGTGAGGATAACCTGAGAAACACAATTCACACGTTCTATTAGAAATGGAAAAAATAAAAAAACAGTTATGTAATGGCAAAAACTAAAGTCAGTTAGCATTGACTTACTTGAGGAAGTACAATATCACACAGCATCAAATCTCGTAGGCTCTGCAGCACCCACGTGTAGTCATCATAACGCTCATGAGACAGATATGCAAACGCAACAGGAAATGTCAACTCAGTGGAAGTGACACCAACAATCTCCAGCAGAGGCAATGCATACTTGTTGGTCTTAAAGGTACAGTCCATAATCAAAACAGTGGGAAACATCCTCAATAACTTAATACTATCAGGATGTGACCACATGATCTCCTCAACAATATCACTACCTTTAAGTCGTCTCGCCCAACACAAGTAATGGTTCTTTGAATCGGTGTCATAAAAGCTGATCTCGGTCATATTACCTCTCTTCCCTTCCGAATATTGGCGCGGGTTCTATACAACCGAGTAATGTTGCTCAAGTTGTTCTTAAATTTGTTCTTTAATGCTTCAAGACTTTTGGATGCTTTCACTCCCAAGCGACGATGCTCCCCAACAATTGATCGCTCGTCCTTGCTAAACTTACCAAATATAGTTGCTCCAAACAAAGTCTTATGAGGCTCATGATTGTGAATCCCATCCACCACTCTCACCATCCAATTAGAACTAGGAGGCAACATTGGTTTAGCTTTCAATCGAAACCTACAACCACATCTTTTCGAACTCTTGTGTCTACCCGCGCAGAACACCCAACATCTACTCGATCAGATGTGCCCGTCTCTCTCATGACCATAAAGAACCTTGTTTTTTCCCTTTCCCATTCTCCGTCGTCTCACGATCGAACAATAACCACAATGACTCCGTTCGCTTTCCCAAAGATATCTAACCCAACGTGTCATTGCATCACGAGTGGGAAATATCTCGGATGTAGTAAAGGCAGGTTAAATCAGTAATAACCATCTATTTAAAAAAATTAAAATGTTAAAAAAAAAAAAATTTGAAATACCTTTTTAATAGGTATTTCAGCTCCTAATTGTGAACCGGAAATACCTATTAAAAAGGTATTTCAAAAATCTAATTTAAAAACACAAAAATTCTAATTACCTTTTTCGGAGATAATTTAGGTTCAAAAATTGTGAACCGGAAATACTAATTTTCTCAAGCGCTAATTAGGAAAAATCACCTACAATATTTGGAAATACCTCTTTTTTTTGGTAATTCCGAAATTTTTTTTTTTTTATGTAGGGCCAGTTCGTTTCTTTTTTAAATGTCAGGGGCATTTTAGGCATTTTGATACTTATGGGGGTGTGGTCGATAATTAGGGGGGTACGAAAAATAATTGCCTTATTAGCGGACCTACCCTCTAGCGATGGATCAAGCCCACACCTTGAAAAAATAAATTTAAGCCTATACGCCTTATAAAAAAAATATTTTGCATACCCTACAAAAATTAATGTGCATCAAAACTCTTAATTTTGCACCTACTCTACACTATATCATACTCATACAATCACTCACATCAACTTCTCTTCCTCTTGTGTCCATAGAGGATAATTATGAGTTGTGTAATCAGAGCAGAGCCAACACTAAGCGAGGCCTAAAGCAAGCTTCGAAAATGAGACCCTTTTATATTTTAGTAAAAAAAACACTGCAAATCGCAATCTCGCAACAACAATATCAAGTGAGGTCACCGCAAGCAAAAATGTAAATTTACATAATCAAAATGTGAGATTGTGAGAGGAGATTACACAATAACAAATTTGAAAAACACAAGCAAAGTAGTGACTCTCTTACAACATGTTCTTATCAATTTTATAACCACAATAATGGAGAAAAAATCAATGATTTAAGGAAAACACAACTACACATTTTTTTACAATAACAAGAACAAACAATAATACTGCATGCAATTTATCAAAAAAAAAAAAGGCAGTTATTTTTCGTACCCCCCTATTCCCCTACGACACCCCCATAAGTACCAAAATGCCTAAAATGCCCCTGGCATTTAAAATAAAACGAACTGCCCTACATAAAAAAATTTCGGAATTAGCAAAAAAAGAGGTATTTCGAAATTTTTGAGGTGATATTTCCTAATTAAGCGCTGAAAATTGGTATTTAGGTTCATCAATTTTTGAACCTAATTATCTCCGTAAAAGGTAATTAGAAAATTTGTATTTTTAAATTTGATTTTTTTGGAAATACCTTTTTTTGGTAATTCCGTTCACAAAATGTGAACCGGAAATACCTATTAAAAAGGTATTTTAATTTTTTTTTTTTTTTTTTTTTAACATTTTAATTTTTTTAAATAGATGGTTATTACGGATTTAACAGGTGCCTTTACTACATCCGAGATATTTCCCACTCGTGATGCAATGACACGTTGGGTTAGAGATACCGGGAAAGCGAACGAGTCATTGTGGTTATTGTTCGATCCGAGACGACGGAGAATGGGAAAGGGAAAAAGAACAAGGTTGTTTATGGTCGTGAGAGAGCGCAGGGCACATCTGATCGAGTAGATGTTGGGTGTTAATTTGGTAGACACAAGAGTTCGAAAAGATGTGGTTGTAGGTTTCGATTGAAAGCTAAACCAATGTTACCTCCTAATTCGATTGGATGGTGAGAGTGGTGGATGGGATTCACAATCATGAGCCTCATAAGACTTTGTTTGGGAGCAACTATATTTGGGAAGTTTAGCAAGGACGAGCGATCAATTGTTGTGGAGCATCCGTCTCTGGGAGTGAAAGCATCCAAAAGTCTTGAAGCATTAAAGAACAAATTTAAGAACAACTTGAGCAACATTACTCGGTTGTATAGAACCCGCGCCAATATTCGGAAGGAAAGAGAGGTAATATGACCGAGATGCAGCGGAGACTTATGACATCGATTCAAAGTAACCATTACTTGTGTTGGACGAGACGACTTAAAGGTAGTGATATTGTTGAGGAGATCATGTGGTCACATCCTCGATAGTATTAAGTTATTGAGGATGTTTCCCATCTTGTTTTGATTATGGATCGTACTTTAAGACCAACAAGTATGCATTGCCTCTGCTGGAGATTGTTGGTGTCACTTCCACCGAGTTGACATTTCTGTTGCGTTTGCATATCTGTCTCATTAGTTTCTATCCCAAACAGAGACAGAACAACTCTGTTGAGAAGTGGATGACCATGCCGCATACGGGACATGTCATAGCTACTAGATATCGAGAGACCCGTGGTTATGTTGTCGCTTCATGAGAAGCTGGACATTCTTCCCTTTGAGGGGAGATTGTATTTCAATCAGTCGATTGGTTTGTGTTGGGTTCATCCATAGGAATCATTGGATTCTTGTCAAGTTGAACCACACTAGCCCTATCCTCCCGCACATCCTTCTTAGGGGTCGATACGTCGTCTCGGATGAAGCTAGATCGTGGCAATATCCATACGTTGGACGCATGCGATTATGGTCTTCTTTTGTTCCGATTATGTTCCAGATTATGTTCAAATGACACCATATGATTATGTAGATATCACATCTTGATTGTTTATATAATTTCACATTATTATTTGTTGGTTTTTTTGTACACGTTAACGATCGTAGAATATTTAAATATGTCCACGTGTCAAAAAAATCGAGTAACGGATAGAAATAATCCACAAGTGTCAAAGAAATTTAATCGACGAAAACAATTATGTCCACGTGTCAAAAAAATCGAGTAACGGATAGAAATAATAAACAAGTGTCAAAAAGTCATTTTTAACACTAAAAACATGTTTTTAGGCCACTTTGGTGTACAATTACAGTCAGTAAATAATTTTGTATCTCGTTTTTAACCTCAATATCGTAGTATTATACTTTTTCTACAAGTTTGTAATTTTTAAAAAATTTTAAAAAAATTACGCATGGTAAAAATTGACCGTAACATAGGTAAAAGTCATTTTTTCAAGTAATAAAACATTTTTTATTTCATTACTAATTAACGGCCTAGATCTTGCCGACAACTTTTAACGATCTAGATTTTCCCAACACTTTAAAGGGTCCAGATTTTGCCGACCACTTTTCATCAACGGTGGAAATTCATTCAAGGGTTTCATTTTTTCCCTATAAATACACCCTTCCATTTCACTTATTTCACACACACACAACACTCTCATGGATACTCAATACACAATACTCGTGATTCTCGCACTCACCGCCCTTCACCATCGTGGCACAATAACAAACAGAGAAAATGGTGTCTATTTCGAGAGTCCAAACCCCATTTTATGCAAGCTTAAGGATCGACATCACCTTTGAAGCTCGAAAGAAAAATAACAACGAAGGTGCGGTGGAGGGTGACGAGCGAGAAGTCACCCGGATCATTTATCGCTACCCGACTATGGGCGATAATAATCGTGTTCAGTGGTCCACCATGGATGTGAAGAACAACGATGACGTTCGAGTGATGATGGACACTTTTGACATATTTCAGATCAAGTGAGTCCTATTCAATTGTATGTCGAAACCGTAGGACCGTTCTTTGAGATCCTTCGACGTCTCCAACCACCATCTCACTAGTTTGTACTGTTTTGCTGGTGTTTTTAGCAAACAATCACTAGTTTTCAATATTAAGATCGTGAGATCAAACTAGAAAATCTCTTTGACGATTGCCTAGAAGTTTTGTGTCTTTTAGCGTGCGTAAGAAGCAGAAAATAGTAGAAAGAGATAGTTTGAGAGCGAGAATGAAAGCAAGAAGTGCAACAAACGTAAAAAACAAGTAAAAATTGCATTAAAGTGAAAGAGAAAAGAAGTTGGTACACCAACACGCATACAATGTAATCCGATTCACTCTTGTTTCGCTTTGGCTTGGAAGTTGAGTTTCACGAGTTTTTGTAAAGATGTGGTGACCACGTTTTCCTATTACAGCGGAGTATTTATACTCTCGGATACAATCGTGGGCAAGCACGATAACCACTTCCTAAAAACTAGGAAATAACCGCCCACTAATCGTTGTTGCTCGCGCGGCTCGACCCGACTTGTTGTCGAAGGATTTGGCGAAGCATTGGACCCGATTTTTTGCCGAACAACTGGGCCTTTCTTGTCGAAAGTTTCGCCTTGCCTCGTAACTTGAAGAACTAAGTCTGTCGAAGTTTGCTTGCATTGTCAAAGACTTGTACAACTTATTGTTGAACTTATGGTACATTGACTTGAACATTGACTGCGCATTTCACGAGAATATTATTAAATGTGCGAATAACACCATTTAAAGCTTAATTTAATGCCCTTGCCGAAATTTTGAGGTAACAGATTGCCCCAAAAATGTTTTTTCGATTTTAATAAGGAATGGAGGGAAGAAAAGGCATTTTTGAATATCGCAATGGTCACTTCTACCGCTCTTGCATTTCAACAAGTGGTGAAAAGACAACCATCATTACTTGCACAGTAAAACGAACCGCCTTATTGGCACACGTTGCATAGTTGGTGGGCCATCACGCCTCTCAAACGTCGCGAACGTGCGAGTTATGGCTTAACGTGCTAATAATCGTAGCTTCCCAAAGATATATAAACGGCTACAACCCTTCATATTCCTCTTTACTCGGTTTGAACTCTTGTGAAACCTCTCCGTATTCTTTCACTCTTCGCGTTTTGCAAAAATCCCCAAAATCACAAAAGTTTCAAACTTTCACTCCTTTCCTTCAATCCTACGCTTGAACTTCGCCTCGCATTTGCTTCGATCTCTCATGGCTTCCTCATCTCTCACGAATGTTCAACGAAGAACGCACGACACCAATGGACCTAAAACCTTGATGGCTTTGTTGATGAGCCCGACCTTCACGATAGTCGAAAGCGGTTCAATGGCAAACCAGTGTATTGATTCTCTACTAGGGTTTATACTCATGCATATCTAGGTCCTCTTCCTAATACCCTTTTAGAGAACACAAGTCTCGAAATTTTCCCTACTCATGCCCTGCCTTCACCCTTGAATTTTCACCAAGACCCCTTTTCATTTAGAATTTTCGAATAGTCCTCTAGTGGTCTTTAGAGTTCGCTCCTAAGCTCGACCAACAGATTTACATAGATTGGCTCGACAAGGTAGAGGCTAAAAAGGCCGACATCCGGGAAAAAAAACAAGGTATTTTTGACCTTATCCGATTGTCTAGGTATGGGCTCAAGTATGACAAAGACCTTGATATTGGTCGCTATGCGATTCGGGATTGTGCCACTCATAGCCTCCACTGAGATGTGGCATGCCGACTCCCACTTTACTAGATGTTGCTGCCATCACAGGCCTGAAACCCCTAGGTGAGACTTTTGATCCTGCTAATCCTGAGTATGTATACCCGTTTATTTATGCCTCTTGTTCATTTCTTTTACTTTGTGCCAAACGAGCTTTTAAACCCACCGATATCTCATTTGGTTTAACAAATAAAGTGTGCAGTTTTTTGAATATTTATCTAATGTGAAAGTTTCTAGAAACACTGTGACACCTCCTTCTATTGTAGAAAGGGGGGCTACTAGCATCAAGGTGACTCGATCTGCTTGGAGACCCCCTCGTGCTCAGTTTGTCAAGGTGAACACAGATGCTCACTTTAATCCAACTACTGGTGCTGGTGCTAGTGGAGTAGTGTTCCGTGACTCAATGGGGAAACTGGTTTCGTGGGTTACCTCCATAGCAAACTCTCCTTTTGTTGCTGAAGCTCTTGCCATGCGTGATGGAATCTCCCTTGCCATGACCCTTTCTCTCCCTTCGATCGTTGTTGAGACGAATTGCAAAGACCTCGTGGAAGTTTACAGAGGAAATCTTATTAGAAAGGAAATTGACCATATAATGTATGATATTCATAAAATGAAGAAGCAATTTACTGGTTGGTCAGTAGTGTGGATTTACAAGCGGAAGCGAACTCCATAACTGATGCGATCGCCAAGCTTACAGGTTCTCACAGTCTTCCGCCTGATTGGGTTGTGAATACACCACGATCTATAGATGTTTTACTTAGATCAGAGGACGTAGGTGATAATTGAAGATGGTTGGTGTTGTTTGGTGAAGAATTGAAGGCTGATGGATCAATTTCGACTGATTGCCGAGTTAGGGTTGGAGTTCGTCTCGTTGAAGGAGAGTTTAGGTTTTTGCCATTTTCGTGTAATTGTGTTTTGTGTTGTTACTTTATGTTTTGTCTCTGAATAAGCGTAGGTCTGGGCCGGGTTTGGATTGTGGGTTGGGCTATCTCTGAAGTTCAAAAAAAAAAAAGGCCAACTTCTCTTTATCGTCTCTAACCTAGAAATGGAGAAAGATCGAAACTCCGTCAAACAGAATGGTGGGAGTGCCACAAAAGCACACAGACATTAAAATGGAGAGGACAAACTAGTAGTATATTTTCAGCTAGAATCAATTTGAACACATAGACCAACATCTTCTCAACACAATGAGATCATGGCGAGTCATTGCAAACGCACGATACAAATGTTTCAATGTGAAACCAAATATATGCATTGTTGCTTATGTGTGTTTCTTCTATAAGTTGTCATTATTTATAGAAGACAATATCTCTCAAAGGGCCAAATTAGTAATCGACACTTGGTGAGTTCAACTAGATTTTAAACCCCTATAAACATTGATATCATCAACTTTTGTTTCCTATTTTTCATCTACAATAAAATTTATAAGTTTCTTTCTAGACTTTTGTGAGTGCCTTCTACCTTTGGGGGACGGATCGTTTGACTTTTGCACGGGAAAGTCAGAGTGCAATTAGTGCAAAATAGCATCACATAAGGGTATAAATGTATTTTAATACATGGACAAAAAGGGAAATTGCTACAAAAACCCACATATTTGGTGCAAAGTTAGTCTGACTTTAAGTCAGACAATCCTTTCCCCTACCTTTGTCTCATACACATGTAGTTGGGCCCGACAGTTCGGCTTGCCAAAAAAGTCAGAGTAACTTGGTATTTTGGCATGCCACCACGTATAGCTCAACCTACCTAGTCTATTGAGTTTACACATTTCTATTTTTTTAAACATTTTTTTATTTCTATTGTAATTTTGGTGGGTGTGATGGCAAAACCCGACTGACGTACCCCTTTTAGTGCAAATTTCTTTTTCTAATATTTTTATAATCATTTATTTTATGAGTTGCTAGCGTATTGGCCCGCCAACCTCTACACCGTGTCGTTGTAGAATTTGTTCAACTTTTCAACTCACCAATCATTAACGTGTCAGCTCGTCTCACCCCTTTTTTGGTGGCTCCACTAGCTCTAACACACCATATTCTAACAAAACTTTGCAGTTAAGTATGTTTGAGCATTCATAATATTGTGAGGGGAGGGGTTGGGTGCCTTGGAACGATTAAAGACACTCATCTAAGAATATAAATCCTAATGAGTCTTCCCCTTGTGGGACCTACATCAATTCCCTCCAAAATTCCCTCCAAACCCCCTTCACTCCCTCCCCCTCCCCCTACCCCCTTCCCCCACCCCTACCCCCACCCCTCTCCCCCTTTTGGAATCGAACATTAATTTCGTAACAAATTATAAAAAGTGTAACGCTATCTGATTATACCTTTCTGTGATATGTCTGAAAAAATTTAATTGTTTAAATATGTAAAGTTTATTTCTTAAGAATTAATCTAACATTAATTTCAGAATAAATTATATAAAGTGTAACACTATACAATTATACTTTTTTGGGTACTTTAGTGTGTGAAAAAATTTAATTATTTAAATATGCGAAGTTTATTCCTTAATAACGAATTTTATTTAAAAAAAGTTAATTTTGTAACAAAATTTAAAATTAATTTTGAGTCAAAATATGTAAAGTGTATGACGCTAAACTATCGCTTCACTCTCTCTATAGAACCCTTCATCGCCCCGCTCATCTGGACGGCCACCATACTAATCAGATCTTTAGTCTTTTCTCATCTATCTCTCTTTCTTTTCAAATATATTTTCTCTCATTTTATATAATTTTCTCTTTCATATTTCCCTTACAAAATAAGCCTAAATATACTAAAGATTTCCAATACTTTGATGAGAAAACGTACAAATTAATGAAAAGTACAATTTTCTCCCTCATTTTACTACTCATACCTTTATTCCTTTTAAAAATGAGTTAATAAAGGAATAATTGAAGAAAAGATTAATTTGTGTGGAAAAAAGTACAAATTAATGAAGGTAGCATTTATTGAAGTAGAGTTGATACTTGGCTTCTAGTACCATATTAATTAATTAAAAAGAAAAATAGGGAAAATTGGGTGATTGATGCAATGGATGGATAGGAATGGCGCTACGTAGAGTTGCTGCAGAAGCGAGCGACTAAAGGCGATGATGAGGTGAATCACTTTCTCTACCAAACCAAATCAATAGAGACACATTGGTACCATGCCAAATATTTTTGGTACATAACAATATAACATGCTACACAACACAACACTCATACATTAACATTAGTGGATATGAAACTTACATTAGTGGATGATGATGCGTGGTTGTTAAAGTTAACTGTTAACGTGGAAAAGAGAAAGATAAATACAAAACTTAGATTTTTAGTTCCCATTTCCCAAAGGTATATACCGTATACATAACATATACCCCATAACAAAATCAATCTGTCTTTTTTCGTGTTCTCTTGCGGGTAAAGCAAAGTAAACAAACCCACCCATTCATATTTTTAATATACCAAATGCTTAACAGTGCCGTGTGGGTGTGGTTTGGGGTCATCGTGAATGACTCATGTGAATCAAGAATTATTATGTTATAATCCCCCATTTCACTTTCAAGCTTTTTTACTTACTTCTCTCTTTCTCTCTCTCTCTCTCATTACATTACCCTAAATTATAAACCCTCCTTTTATTCTTATTCTATGCTGCTATTGCCTAGGTAAGGATAATGGTTAAGGGTATGTATGTTTAATTTGTTTATTTATGAATTATTATGAATTAATTATCATATGATAACTGTGTATATGTCCTCTGTTTCTTCTGAATCTTGATCTTAATTGAATTGAGACATTTAATTATTTATTACATGATGATGAGATTTGAGATTATACGAAACCCACTTATTGAATCCAATCCATTCTGTAGATAATTGATTGAACTCTACAAAGTTGGTTCCTTCCTGCAGAGCTTGTAGTTGAAGCTGCATCAGAGAGAATGAAGATGCTGTGATGAAAGCTGAATTTTGTGGTATGAACCGACACTTTTCTCACTCTTTTCGAATCAATCTTGATTTGGTTTATTTCTTCTTGTGGTGGGGTGGGTGAGATCAGGGGTAGAGAAAAGATAAAAATTGAAACTTTTTTTAAATATATATTTTAAGATAAAAGATTATCCAAAAAGATGGGCTTGGAGACAATAAGCTCAATAAAGAGACACGCTGACATCAAAAGATCAAAACCTAGATGTAGATATAACAAGTAAGAATTGATTCCAATCTTCTCTTACATGGCATATATAAAGTATATCTATAGTTCAATTCACCCTTTTTCCTTCAACACTACCTTGTTGTGTTCACAACTGAAGATATATAATATAATAGACTGTTGATTCATAATTCATGCTTATAATAATGGATATAGTGTTATGAGTTAATTACCAGTCTCCTAATTTGGTGCTGCTAATTTACAGGAAAATGGCAACATCAGTTGAGCCACCAAACAAAATTAAGCCAAAGGGAAAGCACTACTATACAATATGGCAAACAATGTTTGAGATTGATACCAAGTATGTTCCGATAAAGCCTATTGGCCGAGGAGCATATGGCGTGGTGTGTTCATCCATCAACAGGGAAACCAATGAGAAAGTTGCAATTAAGAAGATTGGTAATATATTTGATAATTGTATTGATGCATTGAGAACTTTAAGGAGCTGAAGCTGCTTAGACATATTCGCACGAGAATGTGATTGCTTTAAAAGATGTTATGATGCCAACACAGAGAACAAGTTTTAAGGATGTTTACTTGGTCTATGAACTCATGGATACAGATCTTCACCAGATTATTAAGTCCTCTCAGCCACTTTCCAGTGATCATTGCAAATATTTCTTGTTTCAGGTACTAACCAGTCTGTTATGGTATTTTCCATTCACTTAACTCTTCTTTAATCTTTTTATAAACTTTTTTTTTGAATGAGCCTTGGTAGGAGTTTGGAGTATAATTACAATACAGTCTTACAGTGTTTAATTGAAACTGCCATGTTTCAAAGTGAATTCTCCATTTTCTATCATTAGCATACACCTTAAGTGAATTAACTATTAGGTACTAACCATTGAATGTCCTCTTTCATGCATTCTTATACAATAGCATTGGGTGGGTTTCATGGAGTTGGAAAATTTGAGTTATGGCTTTATGTTATATGGTTTGAATGAATGATGCTTGGAGTCGAATCAAAAGAAGTTTGTGTTCGCCCCTTCCTTTAGTTTGTCTGTGATTGTTGAAAACAATGATTAAACCAAAATACATATGTTATAGATGTTATTGAATCATAATTTTGTTGAGGTCCATTTTAGAGAAGAGGTTAAGGATGTGCCTGTTTGTGACAGTACAGACAGTAATCTTATGTAGCTTTTAAAACGTGTTAAATACCAATAAACCCAGTCAACATGTTAAATGCACTGTCAGTGCAAATTAGATTTACACTGATATTCAATGAAAACTCACTATATTACCACATCAGCCCCATGTTATAAGTGCATTTTAAGATTAACTACAATTGCGGAATTGTGGGTTTTCATTGAATGTCGGTGTAAAATTGGTTTACGCTGACAGCGCATGTCCCATTTTCTCTTATCTTTTCCCTATTTTCATCTTTCTGACATCTTCAAGTTGGAAAGAGTTGGACTCCTTGTAGCAGGAATGGACTAGACAACAGAGCCATTGGCCCGAGTTAGGAAATGGACGTGACCTTATCATTGATTAGATAATCCAGTATTCAAGTTCTTATGAAAAGATTCAAAAGAACCTATTATGAACTATAATTGTCATGCATCTTGTCTGGATTATATATGAGTTTTGAGTGCTTATCAAAAAAAAAAATATACGAGTTTTGAGTAGAATGTTGATCAGCATTGATATTAGTAATCTACTACTAATAGAAAACAGTTAATAGATTCTTAAATATCCTTCTGGTTGATACTAATCATAAACTTTTCAGTTACTTCGAGGTCTTAAATATCTTCATTCTGCAAATATTCTTCACCGGGACCTGAAGCCTGGGAATCTCCTCATCAATGCCAATTGTGATTTAAAGATATGTGATTTTGGCCTTGCTCGAACCAATGGAGTTGACGGCCAATTCATGACAGAGTATGTTGTCACGCGCTGGTATCGTGCTCCAGAGCTTCTGTTATGCTGCGACAATTATGGAACCTCTATCGATGTTTGGTCAGTAGGATGCATTTTTGCTGAGATTCTTGGTAGGAAGCCAATCTTCCCTGGAACCGAATGCCTAAACCAACTGAAACTAATTATAAGTGTTCTCGGAAGCCAGAACGAATCCGATCTCGAGTTTATCGATAACGCAAAAGCCAGAAGGTTTATCAAATCACTTCCCTATACAAGAGGGAGACACTTCGCTCAGCTATACCCACAAGCAGATCCATTAGCCATAGATTTGTTGCAAAAAATGCTTGTATTTGATCCAACTAAAAGAATTACTGTGTTAGAAGCACTTCAACATCCATATATGGCTGGTCTATATGATCCAAGGAACAACCCTCCTGCTCAGGTTCCTATCAATCTTGAGATAGATGAAAACTGGGGAGAACAGATGATTAGGGAAATGATGTGGATTGAAATGCTTCAGTATCATCCTGAAGCTGCTTCTGCTAATGAATAGGTGATGCTTCTTCCAAGTTTTTCACTTATGTTGTTGCTTCACATAGTTTGTCTCTAGTAGTGATGTTTTTCCCTGTAACCTTAAGGACTTAGCTACTACTGAATTTTGTACTTGCAGGAGATTGTTTTAGTATGTGCTTTTTTTTTAATATGGCTTCCTCCTCATAAGGATAATGGCATGAGGTAACTCACTTGTATATAGCCATGCCTAGTGTTTTGGTCCTTGGCTAAATTTAAAATACTTATTATTGCTCATAATTTGTTTTCTTATATTAAACAAGGAAGAATAAGATACATGATTAGTGTTTGCTTTCAAATATATTTGTGGTTATTATTATTATTATTATTATCTGATCTGATGTAAAGAACATGTAAAGCCCTCAGTTAAGCATGCTACATTTTTTTTTTGTGCAAGAAGCATCGTATTCATCAATGATATGTAAAACCCTTCATTCTATTCCATAAAATAAATCCATATTCAGCATTAGCATGACAGCATGAATCCAGATGACTCTATTTTTTTTTTTTATAGGTGGGAATAAAGCTCAGTACTCTAGGATGTACAAGTACAACATTTGAATATCCTGTGCACCAACCAAGTGCACTAGACACTGGGATGGATGAATACAGCTTATTTCATTTTATTTCCTGAGTCTTTATTAGCATTTCATTTTTATTTCTTTTACTTTTTTTAAAAAATAAATAAAAATGAAATGCTAATAACGCTGTCTCATGGTATTTAAAAGATCTTTGGGATGAAAAACCAAAAAAATAAAAATAAAAAAGATCTTTGGATATCATTTTGGTCCTGCAAAAAAATGTATATTTAAAAAAATATCCAAAGATCTTTAAATGAATATTTAAATTTTTTAAAAGATCTTTTAGCGTATTTTGTTTAAATTTAAAAAAAGGTTCTAAAAACACCACTAAAATTCCGCTAAAAGGTTGTTAAATTATGTTTATGTTTTGGACAAATTATGAGGTTGCAATTATGCATATGTAATAGAACATCACTCATGAAAAGTAATGCATGAATGTTGCTACCAGTTTAACAACTCAGCCAACATATGCAGTTGTAAATACGAAATACAAATGCGAAGGGACTAAAATGACATTGCACTATTACTTTAAGAGACTAAAATAACTGTAAGTGAAATCTTTTAGGGACTAAAATGAGATTAACGTATAAAAAGCCACGTAAGCAGATGTGGCACTAAACGCAACATCAGCTAATTTCACGGAGTTAAGGATGCCCATTAACGTGGGGGACAAACCTGACGGACAAAATACACATTGGGGGGCTTTTTGTATTTTTGTTTGATTGAGAGACCAAATTGACAGAGAGTTACACATCGAGGGACCAATTTGACTATTTACCCGGAAAAAAAATTCACACATAAGTATGACGGTAAATACCATTGCATGTGATGAGTTGAGTATCCATTGTCAAATTGTCATCTCTAATGGGCACATTCTAACATTTTGGATACCCTGTCAAATTGAAAAGGGTGATGCGTTATATTGAAAATACTACTAGTTTGGCAGATTTCAACCATGAAGCAGCAGATGTATATTTATCAAGATTTAACAGTTAAATCAGTTGAATGAATTCAACAATCTCATGAAATCTATCTTGCTCAATCTCGATTTCTCTAATTCGATTGTTTATAAGTATGAGGTGGAATTGAGTCATTGCCCCATATATATGCTCATGCTCCGTACGTATTATTCAATGAAGTGATGCTATGCGATGTGAATGCAGACTAGACGAGTAGTAGTTGTATTACGAGACAGACAGAGATAACTAATGGGACCAGTGTCAGTCACTCACAAAGCATAAACAACAATAAAATGGTAGTAACAGGGATGGATATACTTCACTACGAAGCTTTGCAGAGTTTTTTACAGTTTGGAAAAGGTGTTACAGGTAGTAATAAAAGGAACATGACTCATGAGATGTAATGTAATGTATTATCTGGCTTGCAGCTACTGACGCGTCTATTTTGTTTACTCATCTTGTGTTGTGTGGCTTTTGTGGTGTTGCTTTGTAGAAAGAAGGGTGGGTGGGAACTTGTATTGTATGTGTCTTTTTCTTTATGGAGTTCTTCCTCTCTCTCTCTCTCTCTCATGTCTTAATTTGCCGTGATTGGGTTCTAATTGAGTTTGAATACCTCTTGTACTCACTCTAATTATTAAAATGTCTACTAACTTCTGTTGAGTCCTCACATGCATGGATCAAGTTCAGAGATCCACTCTGCACAAGCTTAGCAAGAAATGACAATCTAAGTATATGTGTTTTGATTGTTCATGTGTTGTGGGATTAATTGTATTGCTGACTTGCTGTCACACAACACCACAGAGGAAGCAAATTTCACTTCAAATAGTTGCTTTACTTTACCCACAACAATTCTGTTGTCATAGCAGCTAAAGCTCTATATTCAGCTTCAGCTGATGATGATGACTGAGCCATTGTTGCCTGTTTCTTTGACTTCCAAACTATTAGGGAATCACCCAAATATATACAAAAACCAGTGGTAGATCTCCTTTTCACTTGGCAATTCTCCCAATCTGCATCCACATATGCAGTTAATTTTAAATTTGTCTTAGCTGGAAATAAAATTCCTTGACCTGCACTTCCTTTTATATATTGCAATAATTGATGTACTGCTTGTAAATGATTACTTCTTGGCTTAACCTATTCACTGCAAAGGTTATGTCAGAGATGGATATGGTGAAATATATAAATTTTACAATTTTTTTTGCTTATATTGTCTAGTGTTCACGAAACAGTGTACTGGACACTGTCCAATACTATACTTCCATCCAGTCCATTATTTACTTGTTTTACGAATCAAACTAACCCTAAATAAATCATCATAGGTAACTGATCAAATTTTGAAAACTTGACTATTTTTACCCTTCAAATTTTTGTCTAACTCTGACTCATTGACAAATTTGTGCTTGTCCGTCCATATAGTACAAGAAACTAACCAACAAATGCTCCAGGATTCACGAGCTTAACAATATTTCCAAGGCTTTTTGTTTTCGTACCCCCCTCATTCCCTATCACACCCCCATAAACCCAAAAATGCCAATAATACCCCTGCCTTTTTTAAAAAAAAAAAAAATTAATTTTTCTAATTACCTCAAAATAAGGTAATTCGGTTCAAAAAAATTAAAATTTCGGAATTACCTCTAAAAAGGTAATTCGGTTCATAATCATGAAAATTTTGAATTACCTCTAAAAAGGTAATTCAAATTTTTAATTTTTTGGGTCTAAAATGTCTAAAAATGATGAAAATAAGCACGTGAAGTAGGTGAACTAGGCGACATCTAGCAAAGCATCCGGGCCAATCCGGGGCCAGGCGGTCGTATATATACGATTTGTTTTAATTTTTATTACTAATAGGCTACTAAAAATAGTCAAAACTACTCTAAAAAATATAAAAACACCACTAAAAATCTAACAAAACCAAAATAAGGCTATACAAATTTTTTTAGATTTTTGGAGACTATGAAAAATTTAAAAAATCGTAAAAAATAGTAAACGATGGAATTTGGGATTTTGAGGCCGTAGTCCCGTAAGAAGTCCTTCTACGAGTCTTGATTCTTGATTTTTTCGCTTCTAATGGCCGTGGTTTCATTACGATCGAGTATGTTGTCGAAAACCGATTTTTAGCCTAAATTATTCGTTGAAATAAAAAAATTGTAATTTTGAATTACCTCGAAATAGGTAATTCCTGGTTCACAAATGTGAACCGGAATTACCTCATTTTGAGTAATTCGAAAATCTTTCTAATTAGAGGTAATTCCGAAAATCTTTCTAATTAGAGGTAATTCAAATTCCAAATTTTTTTTTAAACAAACCATGTAATTTTTGGGAAAAAGTAGGTATTTTTGTCCATTTGGGATATTATGGGGGTGTGGTAGATGATGAGGGTACCAAAAATAAAACCCTATTTCCAAACATGCTGTAATTTTTGTAGAAGCTTACTTGACATGCACGAATTATGTATGGCTGGAGTTTCTTTTTTATTAGTTGATCATAGCAACTGAAATACCCCTCTAATAATGGTTGTATATTAATTGTTTCTTAGATAGTTTTATTCTATAAAATTAAATGACCAATTTGATGCACACACAAAATATGAGGGGCCAACTTGCACCTAATAAATATTTTAAGGGACGAAAAAGTATATTAGCCTAAGTATAAATAATCATGTACTTTAATTTAAACGACTTATTTTATAATCTTTTAAATAATACTAAAAAAACGATACAATGCAGGACATATAATTGTTTACTGACTTACTATCCATATAAAAGAAACTAACCAACAATGTGCTTGATATTCACGAGCTTAACAATCTACATGAGGCCAAAAAAGTTTTCTAGGTTGTTGAGGCATGTCATTTAACAGGTGTGGAAAATGTAAAATTAATTTTTGTTATGTACCGTATCTATGGATATGTTAAGTTCGAGATAGTAGGTAGGTTATAAGGGTTTTGATCAATATTGGTAACGTCCGAGATAATAGGTAGGTTATAAGGTTTTTGATCAATATTGGTAACGTCCGGGCTTGATGTTCCGAGCTGAGGTTGGGTGTACCTGCACAGTCACTCTGATGCTAAAGTCAGTAGTAGTAGAGTTAATGCAAATATATGTGTGATTAATGCGTCCCTCTTTCCTTGGAATAAATGCAGTATTTATAGGTTTAGGAGGCACTTGGGTGTCATCATCTGAACCGTTGGTCGTGGAGGCGCATGGTGGGCTGTTGGATGAATGATTATGCTTTACTTTGCTGGTGCGCCAAGCGTCGGTTTGACCTTTTGAGCGGAAGGGGGTGCGAATATCATGTGCAGAATTTCTCCATAACAACTTTTATATATTATGAAAATATTTTAAATGAGACAAATATACGTTTTTGGACTTGAACATAACCGAAATCCCGAACAGGCCGTAATTTTAATTTGCAAGAGCTTAATTGACATGCACGAATTATGTATGCATGGGTGGAGTATATATTTTTGGATTAAAAATAAAATAAAAGTTGATTAGTAGTTCATTGATGAGTAATGGTCATCTTATAATGAGTATAGTCTTTCTTATGTAAACTAATTAATTGACTAGAAAATAAGTTTGTAGATAAATATTGACCAAATGAAGCAGCCATCTAGCTAGGTTTGTTTGGGTAGAATAAAGTTAGAACTCATTCTACCACGTGATATAAGAAGGAGTTACAACTTACAAGTCTTAAATATTTTTTATTTTAATTAAGAAGTGAGAAATGGTATTTGGCTGTCGCTGGCGGTGGCAATAACTTAAGCGAGAAGACTTAGGAAGGTATTTGAAGCTTCTGAGAAACCAACATGTGCTAGTAGATATTGAGATCCAACACAAGTTGGGCTTAAAAAAAGCTGTTTGCAGAGATGGCTTCTACTTTTTAATATTAAAACTTAGTAATTAATCTGGCTGGCATGACCACCGCACTGGATTTTGGTCGGGAACTTTTTTTTTCTTTCTTTTTCAACAACCCACAACTGGAACCATGTGCCTATCATTCTCTCATCTATACTACTAGTAACCTAGTAGTAGTAGTAATACAGTAAATGGTCAAATGCTGGCTGTATTCTTGAAAAAGGTTTCATTTCTTTAAACTAGATACACGCGTCTTATGACGAGATGGTGACAATGCGCCTACAGATGTAGTTTCAAAAACATCAACATTTTATAAGGGGGTATAAAAATACGCAACACATATATATAAGACGAAGAAGAAGCAATAATAGCCCTTGGTGGGATGAGGCAATAATGTCATCAAAAAATATAGAGTGAGGGTATATTGATAAACAAAGTTGCAGACAAAATGAGGATACATTATGATAATAAACAAAAGTGTTGGACAAAAAAATTTTCGAGGGGTATGTCGGTCCAAAATATATAGAGTGGAGGTATATTGGTAAATAGTGAGGTACAAAATGAGGGGTATATTGGTAAATGGTGGGGTACAAAATATAGAGTGGGGGTATGTCGGTCCAAAAATATAGAGTTGGGGTATATTAGTAAACAAAGTGGGAAGTACAAATGAGGGGTATATTGGTAAATGGTGGGAATAAAATTTTACCACCAAAAGTGGATAAAAGTGTTGGACAAAAAAAAATTTGTGGGTATGTCGGTCAAAAAATATAGAGTGGAGGATATTGGAGTGGGGTACAAAATGAAGGGTATATTGGTAAATGGTGGGAATAAAATTTTCCCACCAAAAGTGGATAAAAAAATAGTGTTGGACAAATAAAAATTTATGTCAGGTATGTTGGTCCAAAATATATAGTAGAGGTATATTGGTAAACAAAGTGGGGTACAAAAAGGAGGGTATATTGGTAAATGGTGGGGCATAAAATATAGAGTGGGGTATGTCTCATCCAAAAATATAGAGTGAGGGTATATTGGTAAACAGTGGAGTACAAAATGAGGGTATATTGGTAAATGGTGGGAATAAAATTTTCCCACCAAAAGTGGATAAAAAAATAGTGTTGGAGAAATAAAAAAATTTGTCGCAGGGTATGTCGGTTCAAAAATATATAGTGGGGGTATATTGTAAAGCAATGGCAGTACAAAATGAGGGGTATATTGGTAAATGGTGGGGCATAAAATATAGAGTGGGGTATGTCGGTCCAAAAATATAGAGAGGGGTATATTGGTAAACAGTGAAAGTACAAAATGAGGGGTATATTGGTAAATGGTGGGAATAAAATTTTCCCACCAAAAGTGGATAAAAAAATAGTGTTGGAGAAATAAAAATTTGTCAAGTAGTATGTCTGGTCCAAAATATATAGTGAGGGTATATTGGTAAGCAGTGGGATACAAAATGAGGGTATATTGGTAAATGGTGGGGCATAAAATATAGAATGGTATGTCGGCCCAAAAATAGAGTGTGCAGATATTAGAAAAAGTAAAAGTACAAAATGAGTGTATATTAATGGACATAAAGATGACATTATTTACAATAATGCCATCCAAAATTTTTTCCCCCCAATTTTGCCTCATAAAGGCGACCTTCTATTAATAAAGGGGGGATATACTACTCCCTCCGTCTCAAATTGTTTGTTGTTTTAGCAAAATCAATTTGTCCTAAATTGATTGTTGTTTTAGATTTTCAATTAAATTTTTAATGTTCTTTTACACTTATACCCCTACTAATCATGACAATTTTTTACCTCTAATAAAAGTTTCACATTTATCTACGTAGAGAGATAAATAGTTAAATTGTAAATTAAACAACACTTTTTAAAGAATCTATACTCCTAATCATTTTTCTTAAAGGGTGTGTCAAAACCTTAAACTGCAAACAAAATAGGACGGAGGGAGTAACTTAAGAGCATCCTATCCTAAATAGAGATCTTTATATTTAAGTATTTAAGTGGATCCCATATTTAAGTATCATTATTTTATAGTTTTTTAATGTTATTACTTAATAACTACTCAACTCCTCCAATTCAATATCTACAACAAATTTTTTAAATGGATCTCACAAATAATTATTATATATCATTTTTCAATAATAAAAAACTAGTGCATAGACCAATATCTAAAAGAAATAGAAAATTCTTCTCTAGAAACTCATGCTTAATTGGTAGTCACCTTTTTTCTCCACAATGATAATACCTAATAGGCACAGCCATTTAAGTACTTTATAAGTACCACCATTGGAGATGCTCTAACCCAATTAAAAAAATTATTACTACCTCTCATCTTATTTGCCTATCATCTTATTTGTAAGAAAAAATTGTCATTGTTGTAAAAAAAAAATTGTCATTTTAAGTTTATTAAATAACTGATGTATAAGTATTAGTATATAATAGATCAAATACATATGTTATTCATTTAATCTAAAACTACAAAAAAGAGATCAAGTACATTTTTTTAAGCTAAAAAATTTGATCAAGAAAGTCGAGGTACATAAACCTAACCCAAGAAAAAGAAAGAAAAAAAAAAGAGAGTAAAAGAAATTAAAATAACATCGAAAAAATAAAAAAAATCTCCTCAAATTAACCTGGTTTTCCGTTTTCTATCCCTTGAGTGAGTATTAGGTAGTTGAGCTTCCGTTTGCAAAAATTTTCCTTTATCTTTGAGATCACCTCTGTAAAGGTTTTTCACTTGCAGTAGAATTTATTCAAATATCTAATATCTTCTGGTTTCTCTTCTTCATCGGTAATATCTTTTCTCTTGCATTTTTATCCTTCCAATGATTCTTCAATACATAAGTTATTCAATGAATTTAAAATTGTAAATTTTTATTTTAAATAGGAACATAGCAAGGAGTACTAGACTAATGGAAGTAGTTTTAATTCTATTTTTTACCTATTATGTTTAAAAAATAAAATAAATATTTGTCTCTTACTTTTTATCCTAAAAAGAGAGATGCAGGGTTAAGTGTAAGTAAGAAAGAAATAACGTGGGGAGAAAATAAGTCTCTTTTGATTATAATATTCTTTTCTAATAATGAGATTATTATGATTTTTCCAACTTCAATCAAATTATATATATACATGAAAAAATGTGACCAAGAAAATGCATATCTTCTATATTATATGTAGCTTGTCACTCTCTCTCGCCAAACTTCATCAAAAAATTTAGCCTTCATTTCAATCATATTTACAATAGTTGCCATTAGTTCATTTTTTAATTTTAAACTTAAGTCTTTTTGTTTTGTTTTTTTTTCATATATTAATATTGTAAAACAAAACAATAGTTCATGACAAAATACGTAAAGTGTAATATTAAGTAGTGTGTTTGGGGTGCTTTAACGTTTGGACAAAATTTTAATCGATCAAATAATACTTTAGCGTTTCAAAAAATTAACTATTCAAATACACAAACTTCGCTCCACAATAATCGATTGGACGGAAAAAGTTAATGTGATGACAAAATACATATTGAGATGCTAAGCACCGTGTTTCGTTGTACTTTATGGCTCGGAAAAAATTATTTGTTTCAAGACGCAGAGTTTGTTCAGTAATGCTTAGGTTTGGTGAAAAAAATCGTGTCAAAATACGTAAAATGAGATGCTAAGCGGTGTGTTTTGAAATACTTTAAGATTCAAAAAAATTAGATGTTCAAATACGCAAATTTTAATGTCTTTGCTAATGTTTATTTTTAACTTTATAATCTTCTTATTTAATTTATAACTATAATTCAATTTTTTCATGGAAACTTTAGCCACATCAACAATAGAACCTCACATCATATTCTTTCAACTTTCTATAGGTGCATCTATTTTATTATGGTTTTCATCCTAAAACAAGTAAGGACCATTAAAATATATAGTTATTTTAGAACAAAATGAACCCATTAGTTCCAATTGTGAGTAACCTTTGGGAACTAAACTTCTTCTATTCACTCTTCCATTTTCTCAATTATTGATTATTTTTAGTTTATATTTTATTTTTATATTCTTCCCCGAATTTTGATTATTACCTGTGATAAATTTGTGGATGAGGATAATGTTTTGTGGACGATGAAAAATCAAATTTGAAGTCTTAAAAGATTGATTCTCCAACTAATCTTTTTATATTTTTTTTTTTGTAAATCAATGTATCCTTTGGGTGATTGTGGAGACTAATCTATTTGAGGTATCAAAATCCATTTAAGGGGTTGAGCTCTCTCAACAAATGTTTTTTCATACGTGATCGACCAAAATGATCGAACTCATGACCAAATGGTTAAGGGACTCTCTTTTTATATTTTAAGGAGTACATTGTAGTCCCAAAAATTTAAGATATTTTAATATGTGATGTTTATTCTTCAATAATCAATTGGGTGACGTTTATTAAATTTATAGTTATAATTTAATTTTTATTCACTAGTTATTTGACTATATATTTTACAAATCAACACCATTGTTCTATTGCCATAAGGTATCTCGGAAAATGGGAATTCGACTTAGTGCTTCCGAATTCAATTCCCATGATGGACAAGCTTTCAGACAATTGAAAAAAGAAACGAGTATTATTTTTATAATGAGGTTTGCTAATAAATGTATAAAAAAATTATTACTCATTTACACGAAAGAATTTAGCCAATCCCGTGCATTGCACCGATTATGGGACTAGCATCTTAGAAGGAAAATATACCACGTTGACAAATGAGTTTTTCCCCCCCCCTCCATATACCCCATACCCCATATAAATATCCAAATAGACGAGATTACCCCCGATATCCAAACAATTCCCGAAATACATCATAAATAGATAAATCCGGAGGCCAATTTTTAGGTTTCCTGATTTACCTTATTTTACTGGTATTTCCGGTTTGTAAAATATGTTCCAGATTTATCGAAATGCGGTAAATCTGGGAATCCTTTAAACCCCTCCGAAATTTTTAAAAATATCCCTGATTTACACATAAATTCGGGAAGGGGGTTAAGATTCCTGAAATACCTCAAAAATAGGTATGGAGGCAAAATTTAAGGTTCTCAAAATACCTATTTTTGAGATATATTTTGGGAATCTCAAAAATTAAGGTCCGGATTTAAGGATAAATCCGAGAATCTTTAATTTTTTTATTTATTTATAAAAATCAGGGTATTCGGGTTAAATGGCAATATGGGTGTATGTGATATATGGAGGGGGTGGAAAAAAACCCAACAAATGAGGTTGTTTATTCTAACGTTATATGGGAGCATCAAAATCTATTAATTTAGCTAGATTTATATTGATCTTAAACACAATATCATCATCGGGGTTGCCGAGTCACAAGTTACATCTAAAGGTAAGTGTTCCAGTTATGCTACTAAGAAACATGGATCAGATAACAGATTTATGCAATTGGACACGCTACTAGAAAAACTGAAATTAGAAGGCGTGACTTTTCGGCGGATTTTTATCCGCCAGAAATTTTTCGGCGGAATTATGTTTTTCCGGGGGATTTTATCTGACAAAACACTTTCGGCGGATTTCTTTGCATTTCCGGCGGATCCATTTTTGAAAAAAAAAAATTCAGCCAGAAACGTACCGTTTCCGCCAAAAATGCAACACGGTTTGAAATTCAAATTTATATTCCGCCAAAAAGAAACAAATCCGCCGAAAATGCAGCTCCTCGGTCAACGCGTTACTCAGTCCGCCGAAAACCTACAAATTCCGCCGCAAATTCAGCCTCGGCCCACGTGATCTATATTCCGCCGAAAACGTACAAGTTCCGCCGAAACCAACACTCAATATAAATTGATCATCTGGCCTCAGATTTGCAACTTGTTCATTTCAATATTTCTCTCCTTTACTTTTATTGGAAGCACGAAACCAACACTCAATATAAATTTATCAGATCGCCTCAGATTTGTATCTCAGATTTGCAACTTGTTCATTTCAATATTTCTCTCCTTTTCTTTTCATTTTGTTTTTTTTCTGATAAAAGCAACTGATCAGAACATTGCATTCCCTTATTCCTTGGTTTGCAACTTTGTATCTGAGATCAATGAAGCCAATCATAAGTGCTTCCAGGTTGCATAGTTAGAATCGGAGAGATGATGAGAAACAAGGTGGAGACTGGAATGATCTAAGTCATAAAGAAAAAATGGACTTGATGAATCTGCCATGGATGAACATAAAGGAAATACGATTGCAAAACACAAAGAACAGAGTGAAAATACGATGCAGAAAGATAAAGCTACTAATTAAATTTATGGCTATTATTTTAAAATGTTTTTTCAGCTTTTTTAAAATGTTTTTAATTTTTTTTTTTTAAAAAAAAAAATGTATTTTTCGGCGGATTTGCATGTATTTTGCGGCGGATTTGTTAAAAAAATAATAAATTAAAAATTTTCGGCGGAAATATCCCCCAAAAAGCGCAAAATTCACGAATGATTTAAAATCACGGAAAAGACGCGTGAAATTCACGAAATACGTTGCCACCACCTTTTATCGGTGGAAAAATCCACTAAAAACGCACGTATTTTGCGGCGGAATTGGTGTTTTTGTATGAAAAATCCGCCAAAAAATCCCATTTATCTTGGCAGATTTGTACTTGAAGACAAAGTTATATCGGGTCGGAATATTGGCTTCAATTTATCTTGCAATGCAACTTGGCATTTCCGCGCCAAATGCCAATTTTTTTGGTTTTTTTTTTTGCGATCTGCAACTTTTTTTTTTTTTGGTTTTGGTTTTTTTCTCTTTTTTCCATTTTTTTGTTTCTTTTGGTTTTTCTTCAATTTTTTTCTTCTCTTATATTTTAAGGAGTGATTTATCATCTCGAAAATTTTTAGATGCCTAAAAGTGTGGTTTGGTGTACTTGATCGTGAAGTTTTTCTTATTTTGTAACAAAACGTCTAAAAGTGAAATGTTAAGTAGTGTGTTTTGAGAGCATTACAGGATTTGAAAAAAATTTAACTCTTCAAATACCGTAAGTTTGGTAAAATATAATAATAAGTTTGTGAAAAATTAAAATACGTAAAGTGGGATGCTAGAAGCAGTATATTTTGGAAGTACTTTAGAACCCTAAAAATTGTAGATGTTCAAATACACAAAGTGTGTTCTCAATAACCATCTCTTTTTGATTTTATAATTTTCTTATTTAATTTATAGTTTTAATTTAATTTTATCTACTTTAACTTCAAACCACATTTACAATAAATCATCAATCGTATTTCTTTCAACTTTCTATATGTGCTTCTATTTTATTTGTAATTTCCATCAAATCCATCACGATACCACGTGTTTCGCTTTCTATTTTATTGTTTTCTTTATTTTGGTCATTTTGCACCAAGGGGTATTAAATTTTTTCTTTAATTGGTTTTTATATGTTTATCTTTCTTTAATATTCGAGTTCATGCAGTTGTTGCACGCATTGACTTCGTCGGAATTTCAGCCACATTTACAATAGAACCTTCATCATCTTCTTTCAACGAGACCTTCAGTCACATTTACAATAAAACCTCCATATTCTTTTTCAACTTTGTATAACTGATCCTATTTTATCATGGGTTTTTCTTCAACCATGCATGATACCCGAGTGCTTCACTTTTTCATTGTATTGTCCTTTTTTTTTTCGATAAGCAATTTCATTGAAAGGAGCACAAGGAGTGTCTATCCCTTACAATGAGAGAAAAAAATATACGGAGGATGTTCAATTTTTCTTTCTTATTATGGGTTTATTTTTTGTATTTGTATTTAATGAATGTTAATAATTATTAAAGTTCTTTAGACTTTTTCTTCTTATTTTATCTACGGAGGATGTTCAATTTAAATGTCTTTATTAAAGTTCCTTTTAAATTTATAATATTTATTATTTAATTAATATTTATAATTTAATTTTTTATTCACAGTTATTAGATTTTATATTTTGCAAAGTAACATCATTTGCCTAATGACATAAGCTACTTATTAGATTTTATATCACAGTTGATAAGCTCGATGTTGACTCAAGATAAAATTTTCGCTCAAAGACGATGCGATATTATTCTTTCGAAAAAAATTAATTACTCGATTATACGATTAAATTTAGCCAACCCCGTGCATCGCACGGGTTATGGGGCTAGTACGAATATATCTCTTGACTTTTGTCAAAAAAACAATAAAATGCACACATCTTGTTAAAAAAAGCATACATGAAAATATCAATAATCAAAAGTTGAAATTGATGTCTAGTAATTTGCTTTTTTTGGCATTATAATAATCTAAGAATATATATCTTGTAGAGTCTCCCTTTGTGGGACCTACAAGATTTCTCTCCAAAATCTCCCCTCTCCTCCCTTTTCCCTCCAAATCCTTAACCCTCTACCCCCACCCCGTTTTGCTCTCTAACCCCCTCTTTTTTCCCCTTTTTCCATTTCATATTTTTATGCCCCTTCTCTCTCTCTCTCTCTCTCTCTCTTTCTCTCTCTCTCTCTCTCTCTCTCTCTCTCTTCTTTCATGTTTTATATTTTAGTGGTAATTTACGATTAAATAGAAAATATATTATTTATATAAGCAAAATTTGCACCTCCATAATCAAAATTTTGGAATCTAACATTAATTTCGTAACAAGTTATATAAAGTGTAACGCTATACAGTATACCTTTTGGGTACTTTAGTGTCTGAATAAATTTTATTGTTTAAATATGTGAAGTTTATTCCTTAATAACGAATTTTATTTTAAAAAAGTTAATTTTGTAACAAAATATAAAATTAATTTTGTGCTAAAATATGTAAAGTGTGACGCAAAGTAGTGTTTTTTTGGGTTGAGTTAGAATTCGTAAATAAATTTAGATTGTACAAATATACTGAGTTTGTTTCTAAGACTTGGTTTGGTCGACTAAAAATAATTTACTTTCAAAAACGTGAAAGATTTAAATTAGGTAGTGTTCAAGTTTGGGGTTCAGAAATATTGTTTAATATGGGCTAACCATTTACTCTAACTTTAACACAAATTATTTTTTGTTCAACAATTTGTTGTCCACTGTCCTACTACGAAACACTTTCATCTTTGCAAATATATGCTCATATTTTTTTGTACAGTCTTAAACAATATCTCAATAACTTCTATCTCCGTTCTAAAATTTTCCATAAAATAACAAAACTATTACATTCTTTATAGTCTATAACTATTTTTACATATATGCTATTTGAAAATTTAACTTTAGTTTCATAATAATCATGCCACATAAGTTAAGTTTTGTCTTTATTATAACCTAAATAATTGTCCCCTCTCTCCATAGAACTTGAAGCATTGGCCCCATCCATTGAACGGGTCACCGCACTAGTTTGAATTAATATTGAGAGATCGAGAGGCCAAAAGCGTTTACAGCTCACTAATTCACGCCACAAAGAAAATAAACTCAGAAGTCTATGAGTAACAAATAAACTATTTAACCAAAAAGGTTGGTACAAATAGTAATCGTATTTAGATCCCATCCAATGACCCAAAGTTTTAGGTTCAAATCTTGGTGTGATAAAAATTCTATTGAGAGGAGAAAACCACACGGACAGATAAAGTTGATACTCGTGGCCATTCAAATTCTCCGATATGGATTAATCATTGACAAATCTAGTGAAAATTGTAAAAAAAAACATCGTAAAAGAAACAAATAAAAAAAGAAAAGAAAACGATTGTTTTAATAAAAAAAATTGCAAGTAGCATTCTTTACCTAAGATTCCAAGAGCATATTCTATAGAGAAATTAAAATTACAAATAGGTGGTCCAACCTTAAAGTAACAACAGATCACCATCATGCATTACGTTACCATTCGGTAAAAAGCAATATATAAATATATATTTTTGTCCACAAAGGTACATAAAATATTTTGTAAAAAAAAAAAGTACATAAAATATAAATACGCGTGCACATGAATAGTAGCAGTGATCAATCGTGCTCCGTCCGATCCTTACCCCGCTCACGGATTTGGGTTGGCAGGGGTTATTAAATTTGGGTAAATCGTACTTTAATAATTGAGCTGCTTTCACCATAGTCGACTTAAAAAATAGTATGAACGTGTTTGTGTGCTGTGTTGTTTATTTAACAAGTTGAAAATATATAATTAATAATACCTCACATATTTTAAGATAAAAATAATTGTTTACCTGTTAAAATTAGAAATTTTTTCATACTCATTGAATTTTTGGTAAGTATGATACACTATACGACAAAATTAATAATAAAAAAATGATGTGTCATTAAACGATCGGTTGCAAATATGTATCTAACAAAACTCAATAAATATTACAGTACTTCCGATTAAAATTACAACCGTAAAAATTACGACAGTTGTACCATAAATAAATATTAAAATGAAATAAGATACTCGTACATTGAATGCAGATCCTTTTGCCCCACTTTCACTGTCTTTTCTATCTGTGCTGTATTATTATTTTCTCTTTTCAAATCTGCAGTACACAATATGACACATCTTTTACAAACACCAAACCGCCCACCCACCACCAACTTTTCAGGTTTATTTTAATTCAATAATAATTCCACATTAACAATAGAATTTTTTCTATAAATTCAACCCTTGTTTCCCTTCAAAACCTCTTTCCCTTCTCTTCTTATCTTCCTCTTCAATTTGGTCAATACCTATCTCTCCCCTTCCTTATCATCTTTTCTTCCTGTTACCCTGCCCATATAGTCTTTGACACCCTTTTTCAATTCTCTAGAAACCCTCTCTCTCTCTTTGATTTGGATTTCTATGTTGTTCATATGATATGATATGATACATATGGATGAATGAATGATTGAAAGACACCACAAATTATGATAAACTCTACTCTCAAACGCAGGACACACTTGGTTCAATCCTTCTCTGTTGTTTTCCTTTACTGGTTTTACGTTTTCTCATGGGCAACTAGATAAATATTGCTTCTTTATTTCCGTTATTTCCTTTCATTTCAATTTCAATAATCAACTTTCAGTATTATTCAAACATCTAATCAATTTAACAAGCTAGCTAGAATAATAATAATAATAGCCTTGTTAATTAGTTGTTACTGCATAGATAGAGTTATTACAAGTTATTAGCATAAATAAATAAATAAATATGGCTTCTCCTGGTGGAGATTATTCATCTGGTTCTGGTTCTGGTTCAAGTTCTCTTCAAAACTCTGGATCTGAGGTGCATGTTGTGGTGGATCAAAAGAAGAGAAAGAGAATGTTATCCAATAGGGAATCAGCACGTAGATCAAGGATGAGGAAACAACAACATGTGGAAGAGTTAAGTGCACAAGTTGAACAGTTAAAGAAAGATAACAATCAAATCAGCAACAACATAGGAGTAACTACTCAGATGTACATGAACGTGGAAGGTGAGAATGCTATTCTTAGGGTTCAAATGGCTGAACTAAGCAATAGGTTGCAATCTCTCAATGAAATCATACATTTCATAGAATCAAACAACAGCAACAACAACAACAACAACCTTTTTCATCAGAGCGATGATCTGTTTTTCAATGATTGTGGATTTGTTGACACGTGGAACTCTTTCTCTGCTAATCAATCGATGATGGCTTCTGCTGATATGTTGATGTATTGATTTGATGAGTTTTGGTTTGGAATTAGGAAAAGGTGTTTGGTTTGATTGCTTCTATGTGCTGGCATTGATTGTGACATGTAACAACAATCCATGTTTTGTTTGTTGTCTTTAGTAGTACTATATTTTGGTTTGGTTTTGTTTTGTTTTTCTTGTAATAAATTGTGATAATGTCAATTAATTTCATTTATCTTGTGATGTTATCAGATGATGTATTAAGGTTTGTGTCTGTCTGTCTTTGTAACTTTTTATGAGAAGAGGATTTTTTTTCTTCTTTCTCAACAAGAATGGAAAAATCAAGGTTTTTATTTCTATGTATTTGTGTGTGTGTGTGTTTTTTTTTGTTGATAAGAAATGGAAGCAGTATTATTTATCCGTGAGTAGTCAGCACATTTATTAGCCTCGCAGAAAATGTGTTTAAACAACCAAGTAATTAAGGGCTTCAGGTGCAAATTAAAACAACTAGTCACAATCAATTAATGGTTTGATTGCTTCAGGTGCAAATTAATTATTTATCTTGTTAATTACTAGTGTTGTTGGCCACCGTAATAGAGTCAATCTTGAAGATGACTTGTGATTTGTGAAAGTGATAAACAGCGAGATATTTTGGGGCCATAAAGAATAGCAGCCAGACCCCATCATAACAGCAACACAAAGCTAAATTGCAATAAAAACCCACAAAATAGAGTTAACATAAATAAATACTAAAGAATGTAAACCAGTCAATTCCAAGATACGGTGCCCTAATCAGCAGTGTTCTGTTCATGTTTGATAACCCGTTCCAGAAGTTGGCAGCATCTTTGCAATCCTCAATTCTTTGCACGATGTTTTCAGGACAAGAAAAGCATCTATGACAATTAGTATTTATTGGTAGGGGTGCACAAAATATACATACATGGTTACAAAACTAATTCATAACCATGAAATATCGATTTGATATAATCGGTTCCATTACCAATTAGCGTAACCGTTTATTATTTTACAAAACAGGTAATATAAATATCTAAATTTATTTATTGAACAAGATATAGATATGGATGTAGTTTAACTGTTTAAGTCATTATTTTGTGCACCCCTAATTATTGGTCATGCCTCTTTTAGCTCTTCCTTCATTAGTTAAAAGTTTTACATCGACTAATTTTTAAGGGAATGTTCTAAGTTTCAAGGGTCAGGAGCATCAACTAAGGATCAGCTTCTACTAGAGGCAAATGGCCTAAAGTCTAAACATAAACTTTCAAGATTAGCACTTTCCGAAATCGAGTGAAACATTGTTCCATATATATATGCTCACCAAAGTTGTCAAAGTTGCCCATAACCTGTTGTGATAGAAGTCATCAGATGATGAACAATTACTTTATAATTAAGGTTGGTGAAGTGGTAGGTTAGCCGAGCAAGGTGGATGTGTACGTAGTCCATGTCTGCTGGTTTGGGTAATAGCCACTGTGTTTACTAATTCCTGCTTCTGGGCCAAAGACATGCCCCTTGCATAGGGTGGAATATTGTTAGCCATCACTGATCCATAGGTGGTCCTCGTCGCATGTCAATCTGCCCTATGGTCTCAATTGGCCTTCTAGCCATCTGCACCTTATGATGTTGAAGATCAGTCGAATTAATTGTAACATTCGTTATATACTGCCTCCTTTGGTTGGGCATTGGAAAAATTATTTGGTTATGGGAACACAAAGTTAGGAGATACTTGAGATGAAATTGTATGCCGAGGTCCTACATTGCATTGTGTGGCTGAATCTGAGACACATTCTCTATTGAATTAGGATGTACTCCTTGGCTGGGGTTGACAAAACCAACCGAGTTATTGTTAGGAGTGACTCTTCTGTTCTCCAATTCTCCGGTTTGTTGAACCTCACCATATTAACTTAGTCATACAATTTTTGAGGCACTTGATACATAATGTTCATGTATCTCCTTGCCAATTTGCTACATGATGAAGGATGTGGTCATGACCACAAGCTGCTCTACTTCAACATCATGAGATTGTTTGTTACATCAACTAGATGAGGTACATGTTGGTTTTGTGCCCTTGATGAACTTGCTTGGTCAACATTTTTGCGAGAATTCCTTTTTTTTATTTATTTGAAGGGGATCCATGTTGCTAAAACTCTTCCCAGAACGTAGGTGCATATGTCATTGATAATTGTGACCAGGCGAACCAAACCTTTTAGGGTGTTTTGCCTATTGTGGTCCCACTAGCCATTCCAAGTTTGTTGTCAGACTTAGAATTTAGCTAAGGATCGGCTAATAAGAAATTTGTTGATTCCCTTTCTTCAAGCAACTATACGGAGGAAGAAACTTTGTTCTTCAACTATGAGTTCTCTGCTACTCTAAAGAGTGTGTTAGGATTAAGCTTTTGTGAAGGTTTGGTTTACTCTAAAGCTATACTAAGAAATTGAATAATAAAAACAGACGTAAAAATGCTTGAAAAATAGAGTTTGATTGGTTGTTTGTGTCCAAAACATTTACAAACCTAGTATGTATACAAAAATGATCTCTATTAGCCATGATCACTAGTATACACTAACCATGATCAAAACGAATTAATCAACTGAGATTAACATGTGCAATGTCCATTACACGCTAAAACCCTTAGAAAATTGCCCCACTAACTGCTTAAGGCGCATTACGTGGGAATTGTCCACTATCTCCTAGATTTTTGGCTCAAAAATGTGACTTTGACTGTTTTTTTTTTTTGTTTTGATCTTTAAAATAATTCACATGTTTGGTCCATGTGCCTTCCGGAGTTAATCATGCATTCAGTAGTTCCCTCGGCTGATGGTTCATTGGCCAAACTTGTTGCTCAACTGATCTTGCATCGGCAACACCTATAGCTCAGCTGAAACCTCGTCCGACTAAATATTAATAAACACGTATGGAAATTGTCACCATGTGCGCCTATGAGGTTTGCCATATAAACAAATTAAGCAATTAATACCAATCATAACATGCTAATACGCAAGCATCTATAAAGAGGAATTGTAGAGGAGAAACTAATTAAATACTCCGATCATTTTAGAAAAAAAAAGGCAATTATTTCAAATTTCAAATAATATATATAACAATGGAATCTGGACTATTAATATGAGAATATAATATTCGCATTATTGCATATGCGTGCCTTTATTGTTCTTATTCAGTACAGATATAAAAACAAACTTTTATATCACACAAATTAAATAATGACATTAACATCAACTATTTTTATTTAATAACATTATAGGTTTAACTTCTTTTTCAAAGTTGTTTTTTTTTTTATAAATATAAACGATGATTTATACTCTCAAATTAATGAAATATACCACTTAAATAATTGGTGAAAGTTTGAGATCGATCATTTAATACATCTTAAAAATAGTGTTTACTTATTATATTCTCGATCAACAAAAAGCACCATTTGTTTCTTATAGGCTAAATTAATGACATATACCACTTAAATAATGGTATACTAATATATTTCTTTTCACAAAACAGTGACGCTTCATTTAATAATACATGCCAACCATCATCTCTCATACTTTGCAATATTCTTTTCTTGCAAACTCTAACTAATGCTATAACATTTACAATATTTTGATCACGTCTTTGTAATGTTTGAGACAATTCATTAGTAATTTCTAATATATTCCTCATCATGTGCAAGCTAAAAATAAATTCAAAACATTGCATAGATTTCAATAAACGACATGCTTCAATTTGTTGATATGAGTTTATGCCATGTTCCTCAATATTTTCAAGGACTTCAATCACACAAGTAAACAAAGAGATCAAGCTAAGAAGTGTACCATAATGTCAGCCCCATCTTGTATCTCTAGCATGTTTCAATGTAATTTCTTGATTCAAGCCAGAACCACTAGAGATTTCTCCACTAGTTAATGCTTCAGTAACTTTAAGAAATTTACTTTCTCTAAGAATCTCCCGTCGTTTACACATGAAGCTCCAACAACATTTGACAGATTGTTAACCAATGTAAAAAGCCACTCATCTCAATTGATTTTTTAGCAACCCCCACAAGTGCCAATTGAAGTTGATGAACAAAGCAATGAACATAGAATGCATAACTGTTTTCTTTCAAGATCAAACTTTTGAGGCCATTGAATTCTCCTTGCATGTTACTAGCCCCATCATAACCTTGCCCACGCACTCTTGAGAAACTTAAACTATGTTTTGCGAATAATGACTCCAATGCTAGTTTTAATGATATGGCAGTTGTATATGTTGTATGATTTACGATGTTTTTAAAACCAATCGGAGAACAAATCGGTAAGACATCTAAGTCATAGTTCAATTGGTTCATGGATGAATCAGATGACTACTAAATATATAAAAAAATGTATTAAATTTTGGAGAAAAATTAAAGAAAAAAACATAAAAAATTGATGGCGCAACCCAATCCAATTGGTAGTTCAAAGTGATTCAGCCGTGGTTCAACTCAGTTCTAGACAGTTCAACTAGGCTGCGATCCAATTGGAGTTGAACCAACCACTTAATTGGCCGATTCCCGGTTCAATCGATTGAACCGCTAGGTCCGATCTGGTTATCGCAACACTAGTAATTTATCATCCACCTATGAGCGTGTTATTTTCTTCAAGGCCGTGAAGCACACCAAATAATAATTTATAAAATTTTTCTAAAAAAACGCATGAAAAAGGTATATGTGTTTCACTTTTAAATGATAGCAACTGAAATTGTTTTTAATCTCAAGTTCCATTGAAAAGTCTTGAGAGTTGAGAATTCTAAAATAGTCTTAACATTCACAAATGCATCCATATAAGACAAGCTATGACGCTTCAATTATGCAAAACTTTCAAAGATGACAAATGAATTTGACAAGGATGAATCATGTTTTAATGATTTAAAAACCAACTAGCTCTTCTAAAATGAATTATTTATTTTGCCAATGTTTCTTTTGGGGAAGGGGAGGGAAAAGGGAAGGGATGTCTTTACGTTTGGAAGGGGTGAGGAGGTATATCTACATAGGATAGATAAAATATGAGTTGATTGTTAGAAGGGCAAGAGTTAAATTTGGAAAAGAAAAAAAACGAGATTGTAAAACTCAATTGCCATCTGTCACAGTAGTTGAGAGTGGTGTGCCACAAACACACTCTTTATTTCCACTCAAAATCAATATATGGAAGGTGAAGGTACATAATCTGTTACTGATCTAACAAATAAACCAACTTCTCATACTCTATTTTAGAGACAGTATCTATATATACAACTAATCAACAGCTCAAGAAATTTTAAACAATAATAAAATAAGCACAAAGCTGGTGCTGATAATATTATGTTGACTGGACACCAATATGTTAAAACAACTGCATACCTGTTAAAAGATTGTTCAATTTATCACAATCCTCACATATCCAAAGGTTCATCATAATATTTATAATCTTTATTGTGGAACCAGCATCAGTACTTGAATGGACACCAATATGTTAGCTTTTCACCCCCACTCTCCATTTTATAGGAAAAATAGGCAAGGGATCTTGGTCACCAAAAATTACTACAAGAGCAAGCCCCATTAAGGAAGTGGTGGAATCTCATGTTATCCCTCACAACAATTTTTCTTCCTGTAACTTTGGATGCGCCACACATTACAATATGACAATCCTCACATATCCTAAGGTTCTTCATAATCTTTATAGTGGAACCAGCATCAGTACTTAACAGTCCAAATGCCAGAGCCAGTTTCTCACTATGCGCCATAAGTAAGAGCCTCTTTCCTTCATCATCTATATCATATGGCACAGAACTTAGTTTTGGTTGATATCCAATAGCCTTCAGTCGTTCAAAAAGGTCATCTAATGTCTTCTTAATCTTGTTAATTTCTGGATGTTTCCCGTCACCAGCAAAGAACTCGTGAACCGTGCCATTTTTTGCTTCAACCCAGCTACAACCTGGAAATTTTTTCACTTGTTTCCCTCTCATCAATTTCCTGACCCTGGACACATCATCCCATCTTCCAGCTGATGCATATGTGTTAGCAAGCAATAAATAATTCCCCAAGTTATCAGGTTCAAGCTCAAACAGATGGCTAGAAGCAATTTGAGCAACATCAGGGTTCCCATGGATGTGTGATGCTCCAAGAAGTGCTCCCCAGACAACTTCATTGGGCGCCATAGGCATTGTCTCAACAAGTTGAAGCGCTTTTTCCAAGTGTCCGGCCCGGCCAAGAAGGTCAGCCATGCAAGCATAATGAACTGCAGTTGGAACAACACCATAATATTCTTCCATGGTAGCAAAAAGCTGCTGACCCTGGTCTACCATACCGGCATGACTACATGCCGTAAGCACCCCTAGAAAAGTAACATGATTTGGTTTTATACTAGTCTCCAACATCTCATAAAACAATTTGATAGCAGCACGAGCGCGGCCATGTATTGCAAACCCCACAATCATTGAACTGTAAGAAAAAACATTCCTTTCCCTCATTCCTTTAAACACATTGTATGCCTCGCCCACATTACCACATTTGCAGTACATGTCTATCAATGCAGACCCCACAAGAACATTGCTTGAAGGTACAAATCCAGAACTCTCAGCAATATCCCTTATCCAGTTGGCATACCCAGACACACCCAATTGAGCACAAGCAGAAATGACACTAATCAATGTAATTTCATCAATCTCTACACCCTTTTCGCGCAACACCCGGAAAAATTCCAATGCTTTCTTTGGCATGGCATTCTGAGCATACCCACTAACCATGGCAGTCCAAGCCACCATATCCTTAACAGGCAACCCATCAAACAAGTCCCGTGCAGAATCCATATCGCCAATCCTGGCATAAGCAGTAATCAACTGGGTCCAAGAAAAAACATCTCGGTGGGGCATTTCATCAAACACCTTACGCGCTTCATGGCTCAACCCACACTTAACATACATATCAATGATGGTGTTGCTGACAAATAAATCAGAGGTAAAGCCAAGTAAAAGCGCATGAACGTGAAGCTGGGCACCCAAGGAGATGTTTCCAATGGCGGGAAAGAGAGCGGAGAAGGTGAAAGATATGGGAGTAATGCATTGGTTTCTCATGGAAGTGTATAAACGAAGGGCTTCGTGTAAGGGACCTCGAAGAGTGTAGGCACGAATGAGAGCTGAGTAGAGGAAGGGGTTAGGGTAATGAACCTGTGAGAAGAGACGGCGAGGGTAGGAGTGGATGGGGACATGGGGGAGGTTGATGAGAAGACGGAGGAGCTTGGTGATGACGTAGGAACATTGATGGAGGTTGTGGCGGTAGATATGAGCGTGGACTTGTTTAGCGTGGTTGAGGGTGGTGCATCTTTCTAGAATACTCACCGCTTGCCACTCCAAAACCTTTTGCACAGCCATCTCTTGCTGAGAATAATAATGTGAGCCTCAGAAAGTGTGAATGTTTGGAGACATAACATGAAACTTAGACCAACATAACTCCCACATCGGTAACTTTGGAAACAAAATACGCTGCAACGCCTTATAAAAGATGAGCTGAACAGCTATGAAAAGTATCTTTGCGCTTGGGGCAATGACGCAGCTAATGAGGTTCTAACCGAGGCGCGTCTATTGCTGGTTGAAAACTATTTCCAAACCCCTCTTAGGCCTTGGTTCATCCTTGGCCTTTGAGAATTTCTGGAAGGACTCCTTTTGGGTAAAGCCCTACAATCAAGTCTTCAAATTTTGTTTATTTGGTTTACATTGGAAATGGGATTTACCAATCTTAAAATTACGTCGTTTTCCTTCTTGAACGATTTAGTCACATTAAATAATAAAATAAAATAAATTTTTAATTCAAAATTTTAAAATTATTTTTCTCTTTTCTTCAACCACCTACCTACTACTCTCCAATCTAGGCAGTGGTAGGTGGACTCGTGATCATATGTCATATCCACAACACAACCATGACTGAGCACAACAGCGTTGAAGAAGAGAAGGAAGAGAAATGGGAAAGAGCATAAGGGAGTTAGGGGTAGAAGACTTTGTTACTGCAGGCTTATCAGCTGAAGATGCCAACCAATTGAATGTCGTTTTAAAGGATGTGCTGCTGTCCCTCCCCGCCGCCGATCCCGCTGACATATGGCGTCGCCTCGTCAGTCGGAGACTCCTCAAACCGTCATACCTCATCCATTCCATCAGCTTCTTTATTACTCTATCTATTATTATCATTCTGATTCACCTCTTTCTTCTCCCCTCTTTATTGGTTCCCCTCTCTGTAAGTTTACTCTCTACTACTCACTCTTATCATGCCATCTGCTTTTATTATCTACTTATGTCTTTCTATTCATTTCATTGTTGTTTTGTTTAACATTTACTCATTCACTTGTACTATTTAATTAATTACCAATTAGTTAACTTCTCCATTTTTGTTAATGGTAGTTAGAGGCTTAGAGCACAGTTTGTTGGTTAGAGTTTCCGTTATTCATTGCTTGATCAATGAGAAGTATGATTCAGTACGATTCTTACAGTACTATCTGGTTTGAACTTTTAGAGAGCAGGCCAGACGCACCAACCTGGGTCGCCTCATGGAAACTCATGCTTCTCACCTTTTAGGATCATCCTCCTACAAAGACCCTATCACTAGTTATCCTCTTTTTCAAAACTTCTCTCTTCAACACCCTCAGGCATGTTTCATTTTTATTTTAACTTTTCTTTTTTGCTTATTCTCATTTCCATTCTCTTTCTATAATCAAAAAACAACCTCTATTTGCTTTGCATTATGCAGGTGTACTGGTCCCTCGTTCTCAAAGAACTTTCTATTTCCTTTGTTGAGCCTCCAAAATGCATTTTAGATACTACCTCCGACCCTTCAAAACACGGAGGAACCTGGCTTCCCGGTTCTGTCCTCAATATTGCACACTGCTGTTTGCAACCTTGCTCCCACCCTAACAAACAGGATGACAGTATAGCCATTGTCTGGAGAGATGAAGGTTTTGATGATTCCGACGAGGTTAATCGTATCACTCTCAAACAACTCCGACATCAAGTAATGTAAGCATCCTCTCACATCACCCTTCTGGTTTTGATGATCCCTTGACTTTTCCTTTGAATTGCAACTTGTGTCCCCTGACTGAAGTTGTTTACTTTTTTAATGTTTCTGTCAATATGATTCCCAGGTTGGTGGCAAATGCAATAAATACTACATTCACTAAGGGTGATGCAATCGCAATTGATATGCAAATGACTGTCAATGCTGTGGTTATATATCTAGCCATTGTTTTAGCTGGATGTGTTGTGGTATCCATAGCTGATAGCTTTGCACCAAAAGAAATTGCAACTCGCTTGCGTGTTTCCAAGGCAAAGGGTATTTTCACGCAGGTGATTTTAAGTTTAGTATCAAGCGTATGATTTTGTTTATAAAGCTATCTGTGATCCTAGGATAACTTTTGAGAATACTTATATCCCAATCTTATTTATGAGGGCACTATCTCATCCAGCTTTATGTATCAATTCCAGCAAGCTGCTGGTTTAGGCTGACTAGACTTTTTGCGAATGGTGTACTGCAATAAGAGTTCAAAAGCTTGGCCAAGGGTTAGGTATTTTAAGGATTAACTAGGTTGAAAGGTAGCTGGTTTGAAAGCTTACTACATTTATGTCATTGCAAGGATAATTTATGCAGAAAATTCAGGCATTTATATAAGATGAAATAAAGAGAAAGGTAGTGGATTAGTGCGAGCAAAAACGCTGAAGAAAGAGGGATTATGCATGGGGGATTTTCCTGTAAGTGCCTACAAAAATGGTAGTCATGGAGGAGAGGAAGAATAATAACTTTGGAGAGTGTTTCTATGAATTTCCATTCTCATAACAAATAAAATTTGCACTTCACTCAGCTTTTTGTTTTCAGGATTTCATATCAGGAGGTGGCAGGAAATTCCCTTTGTACAGGTAAAATATCATCGACATTATACTTGCTGCTACGTTTTCTGCTCTTCATCTTTTGAGTATTTAAATCATATTTTACATGGGCCCTTGGCACTGTTACTTATAATGCCCGAGTCTAATTTATCTGTTTAAGTGCAAATTAAGTTTATTTCCTTTTATCCTTAACTTTTGACAATCGATACAATTGGCAATCTAATAGTTATCATAGTTAGGTTATTTGATGATTATTTGTTGATGTATCCTTTAATTAATGCTTCAAATCTTTGTTTTTCTTCCGGAAGTTTATCAGTACAAATTCAACGTCATGGTCCACATGTTTGGATGCTTGTCGGATGTATATTTGACTGTTCTTTAAGCATGTAGACCACTAGAAACCTCATTCTGAAATCTGCATATTTCTCCTTGCAGTCGAGTCATTCAGGCAGCTGCATGTAAAGTTATCGTGCTCCCTGTGATAGGTGATGATGTAGCAGTACAATTAAGGGAACAGGACTTATCATGGAAAGATTTTCTCTTCTGCCAGTCAAAACTTCAGGTAGTACAGATTGCGATGAGTATAATGCCAATGATATTTTACCTGTGCATAATCTCATTATACTAAAGTATTGTGTAATGACATAAGTTCTGAAATTCCTTTGTTGTGGTCATTTTTGCCAACTAAAATACTCACAGCAAGAGATCCAAAAACAGGGAGAGGGGGAGGATTTCACTCTTTCTCTTGTGTTTAGTCTGACCTTATCACTTAACTCTTGGCAGATCAGATCATTACTCTCCAATCTATCAATCAGTCTGTTGATTGTTAGTAGTTGGCTGTTGGTATTAATTAGGTGGTTGGCTGTTGGTATTAATTAACTAGGTGGTCGGGTCGTTGTATTAATTTAGTTAGTTGTATTTCTCTTGTATATATAGAGATGTAAATCCTCTTCATACATCAATCAAATATTCGATTCAAGTTGGTACCAGAGCACACCGCTCGGTCCTTTCTTTTATTTTATGGTTTCACCGCCACACAACAATAACCATCGCTTCAGCTCGTATCAAGAACTCACCATCACCTTCGCCGCCGACGCCTCAACCGGAAACACGCGGCGCCACCATTGGTCACAGACGGGCGCCGATCTATCAAAACAGCTGAAAGACCGCCGTCCCCGACCGCCGCCACGCCGCCACGCCGCAGACAGAGACGCGTTCGACCTTCCCCGCGCGGACGCCCACGCGCCGCCTTGTGGGTCCTTTTTCAACGCCGTCGGTTCGGTTGTGTTCACGAGGCTCCTCTATCTGCTTTGACTCGTAAACTCTCTCCGGTCTCCTGCTGAGGGTGTTTTATATTTTCCTTGTCGCCGCCCCATCTGCTCGGGTGTTGTTGTTACATCGCACCGCTGCTTTCCGTTAAAACCGCATTTTTAGTTGCATTTTCGCTCGTCATTGCTCCAACTCATTATGGTCGATAATTCTAAGGAAACCAAGTCCGAGAAGTTATGGGTTCGATCTCCTTCGCTTTTTCCGAACTCCTACCATCACTCGCAGAAGTTGAATGGAAGGAATTATTCGATCGGGCGAATGCGTGGAAATATGGTTTTGGTCGGGCGGATGTCCGACCATCTGAGAAGAAGGCGCGACGACATCACGCCTCCGAAAAGAGAAGAATGGAAGAAGCGCCGATTATCAACTTTTGGCTTTATTGTTACAAAATGGCTGAGCCTAAATTAATGGTACATTTTCGCCCTTATAGACGGTCGCGAGATTCGAAGAAGGCGCGCAAACGGTTTATGCAAATGATATACACCCGCTATATGAAACAATTCATAATCCGCAACACCGCAAATGTCCGATTCGACCGCCTTCCTATTCAACAAGGCACAATCTATCTCGTGAGGAAGCTAAATTGATGTTGTTAAACGAGGACGTAAAGAAGAAGATGACAGAGAGACTAGACAATATGCTTACGGTGTTTGTTCTCCATGGATCGCACAAAGAGTTTGAATCGGTTCGAACCGCACATTGACTAATTCGACATCCCCACATCGAGGCGTTATTTGATCGTTTGCTCCGAGTCCCCGCTCCGTAAGCATCGTGTAAAGACTCAGTTCTCCATCGCCAATGTAGTCTTCAATATTGATTTTGATGTCGCTAACCGTGGAGGTCGAGGTCGTGGTCGTAGAGAGGCCGGTCGTGGCGCAGGTGGCAGAGGAAATCTCCATCGCTCTTATTGAAGAGGATGGACACACTCAAGATCGGTGTTATTCTCTTCATGGATTTCCTGACAAAACCGCTAACGTGGCCCAATCTTCGTGGATCTGGCGGAGACATCTTTTCTCGCCCGCTGAATATAAGGAGTTCCTTCAATTTAAGGCAAAGACAACAAGCATTGCCTCTTCACCACTGCCGCTTCGCAACTATACCTCATACGTAATTCTACGGCCTCGTTTTTCCCATTCTCGAGTCCTCGACCATGGATTGTAGATTCTCGTGCATCCGATCACATGTCCGTAATATTTCACTTCTTTCAAAATTATCTCCTCCTAAAACACCTCACACCATTACTTACGCCGATGGATCTAAGTCACGCGTAAACCGTGTCGGGTCAAGCTTCACCCTTCCAACGCTACAATTAAACTCAGATTATTTGTACTGGTCATTCCATTTGATTTAGTCTCATTGGCAAACTCATTGATGATAATCAATCAGGAAGTAACATTTAATTCGATGGTGTTTTTATACAGACCGAGTACGGCGCACGATGGAAGTGGATCTAGGTCACGAGGTCTCTTCTATCTTCATTCAAATTTCATCCATTGTATGTGGCCGCTTCGCTGTCTTCGTAAACTCTTCATCGCCGCCTTGGTCATCCAAGTTCGATAAGTTCAAACGTATGGTTCCTCATCTTTCACACCTACTACCTCGATCGCGAGTCATGTCAACTCGTAAACATACTAGAGTTTCTTTTCCTAGTAAAGGTCAACAACGCTACTTCTCCTTTTGATATTGTTCATTCCGATGTTTGGGGTCCTAGTCGTGTTCCTACTATTTTAGGTTATAAGTACTATGTTACTTTCATTGATGATTTTTCAAGATGCACTTGGTTGTTTTTATTAAAACATCGCTCGAGTTGTTTAATGCCTTTCAAACATTTCATTCGTAAATTCAAAATCAATTTGGAAAGACAATTCGAGTTTTACGCAAATGATAATGCAAAAGAATATTTTTCTCGCACACTTTAACTCCTTTTTGACTTCCTACCAGATATACACCAATCTAGTTGTTCTCACACACCACAACAAAATGGTGTGGTCGAACGTAAGCATCGCCATATTGTTGAAACCGCCAACATCGCTGATCAATGCAAATGCACCATTGAAATTGGGTGACGTGACGCAGATTTACAAAGATGTTATTTGATTAACCGATGCCGCCTTCTCGCTTTAGGTAATCAAATTCCTCACTACTTTTGTTTCCACAAGATCCACTTTATATTGTTCCCACGTGTTTGGTTCCACTTGCTTTGTCCATGACCTCACTCCGGTCGTGATAAATTATCCGCCGAGTCACAAATGTGTCTTTGCTGGGTACTCTCGTGTTCAAAAGGATATAGATGTTATCATTCCTAGTACACATCGCTTTTATGTGTCCGCCGATGTTACTTTTTTCGAGGACACAATGTTCTTTGCCTCACCCGTCACTTCCAATTCAAGCACCACCTCCGGTGTTACCTGCACTCTCTCTCGATGTTCCTCAAGTTATGTAACAAGTCTCTCCCACACAAACCGAGCAATGTGTTTGGTATCACTTATGAACGCCGCCGCCCAGAGGAACCTGAGCTCGCTTCTTCCACCGATTCTCGTGACTCGATCCTACTTCAATCCCTTCTTCTCGCGGCCTCCTCCCGACACTTCACGACCACCATCATAGTCAGAAGGTAAACGGTCCACTACTAATCCCCATCCTATTTATAATTTCTCGAGTTACCACAGCTATCTCCCTGCCACTATGCCTTCATGGTCGCTTGTCCTCTATTACTATTCCTAAGAATGTTCAGAAGCTCGCCTCATCCAGATGGAGACAAGCAATGATAGATGAGATGACAAACTTTGGAATCTAATAAGACATGGACTCTTGTCTCTCATCCTACCGGAAAGTCTACAGCTTGGTCGCTGGCGGGTTTTTACAAAGTGAAAGCTGGACCGATGGATGTGTGGATCTACCAAGCGCCCGCACTGGTAGCCAAAGGATATACTCGATTTATGGTTTGGATTATAGTGATACTTTCTCTCCGCTTGCAAAAATGGCATCTGCTCGCTTGTTTTTGTCTATGGCCGCCATTCGTCATTGGCCTTTATACCATTTTGATATTAAAAATGCATTCCTCCATGGTGATTTAGAGGAGGAGATTTATATGGAGCAACCACCCGCTTTGTTGCTCGGGAGTCGACCTTGTTTGCAAGCTTAGAAAGTCATCAGATGGTTTAAAACAATCACCTCGAGCCTGGTTTGGAAAGTTTAGCAAAGTCATCCAACAATTTGGCATGATACGTTGTGAAGTTCGATCACTCGGTTTTCTTTTAAGTGCTCACCCTTAAATAAAATGATCTATCTTCAGGGTGTATGTAGATGATATTGTCCTTACAGTGATGATGAAGAAGCGCATTGAACAACTTAAGCAACACTTGTTTAAGCACTTTCAAACCAAGGACCTCGTCGTCATGATATTTTTTTCGAATAGAAGTCGCCCAATCCAAGCTTGGTATTGCTATTTCTCGAGGAAATACGCTCGATATTCGAGGAGATCGATGCTTGATCGTAAGCTTCGCTGATACTCTTATGGACCCAAATGTAAAGCTTATACCTAATCGTGGGAGCCCTATTCGCACTCCGTGTCGATATAGAAGATTGGTTGGAAAGTTAAATTATCTCACTACGACCAGCCGTACATTGCCTTTCCTAAGTTAGTGTGTCATTAGTCGCTTTCTTAACTCACCATGTGAGAGTCACCGAATGCGCTTGTTCGATTCTAAGGTATATCAAAGGATCACCGTGAGTGGGCTTATCTATACGCATAAAGGCCACACTAATGTTCTTGGATATTCAGATGCGATCGGGCGGTGAGACGCAGTGATGTAAGATCCACTTTCAGTTATTGTGTTCTCTTTGGTGGTAATTTGATCTCATGGAAAAGCAAGAAATGATTGTTGTTGTGAAGGTCAAGTACTACCGCCGAGTATCGTGCTATGGCTAATGCAACTTCAGGAACTTGTGTGGTTAAGGAATTTGCTTCAAGAGTCGAGGTTTTCATGAGATTGGTCCTATGGAACTTGCTCGTGACAACCAATCTGCTTTCTACATCTCTCATCAAATCCAATATTTCATGAGAGAACTAAACATATAGAGGTTGATTGTCATTTCATTCGAGAGAAGATTCTCTCGGGCATCATCAAAACTTCCTTCACACTTTCTAATGATCAACTCTTGCGCACATGCTAACTAAGTCCTTACGGGTCCTAGAATAGCATACATATGTGTAATGTCGGATGCTTCGACATATATGCTCCAAATTTGAGGGGAGGGGAGTGTTGATTGTTAGTAGTTGGGTGTTGGTATTAATTAGGTGGTTGGCTGTTGGTATTAATTAACTAGGTGGTTGGGTCGTTGTATTAATTTAGTTAGTTGTATTTCTCTTGTATATATAGAGATGTAAATCCCCTTCATACATCAATCAAATATTCAGATTCAAGTCAGTCGATTCTGTAACGAATATATTATTCTCATCTGGAACCACAGGTAATGATTCTCCTTAAAACATATGAGGTAGAGACTAGAGACTACCATTATAATGATTTTCTGGTTATATTTTGGCTTTCATCAGGAGATCCAAAAGCTATTCCTTGACTCAACTTTTCCCCGATACGAAGTGCTGCTGATGGATGGGCTGCTATTGATGTTCAGGTTGAGATGTCTATTGCTGGCCTACAAATTTAGGATGGGTGATAGGACCTACTGTATTATATCATTGCTTTCTAACTGGTGCAACTCTTGCTTTATATCATGGATCTCCTCAAGGCCGTGGTTTTGGAAAATTTGTTCAGGTGAGTCCTCCAAGTTAAATATTTTATTACTTATATGATATTTGCAAAGTATAAACAAATTTTATGGGATGATTTTATGTAATTATGATAGTTAGAAGTGTAGATCCTTTTATTTATGACTATTTGTATCTATAACATTCTCCCGCGTGTACATTAAACACACAAATTCTATCACATGTCTTTCATCTATTTTCCTTCTCAGTAAACACATCACTCCAAGGCACAACCTTATTCATTATACTTCAATTGTGCAGGATGCGGGCGTTACCATTTTGGGAACAGTTCCCAGCTTAGTAAAATCTTGGAAGAGTACACAATGTATGGAGGGATTAGATTGGACAAAGATAAAGTAATATCTCTCAGAAGTGTATAAAATTAAATAACTACTAAGAAAGATGAACTGAACTACCCTTACATGCAGATCATTTTGTTCCACTGGAGAAACATCAAATGTTGACGATGATCTATGGCTTTCTTCAAAATCTTATTACAATCCAATCATTGAATTATGTGGGGGTACTGAGCTTGCGTCTAGCTACATTGCAGGAAGCTCCCTGCAGCCTCAAGCTTTTGGAGCATTCAGCACAGCATCAATGACAACCGGCTTTGTCATTTTCGATGAAAATGGAGTTCCTTATGTAAGAATTTTTTCTGAATAAATGATACTCTTTGGTCATTTGATTTTATTTACTTACGCCGCCTTTTCTCTCCACATTACATCATGTCAGTACATTGGCGTAGTTTTGCTATTGCAATGGTGATAGACAAAGTGTGCCTATTGAATCTTCTAGGCTAGGTAACAGAGGAAATGTTTGTGAGATAATCACTAATCAGATGCCATGGTCTCAAATTCTAGGATCTAGCCGAACTACAAATGGTCATCATTTTGAAATTCTCCACATGGTTCTCTTTCAGTATTTGTTTATGTACCTAGTTTTTCTGCTAGCCCTTGGATCACCATTTGCTTCCTCTAACTTCCAGTCCAGTTGCATTTTTCTATTCCTTACAAATTTCATACTCTTCCAAAATGGCATGTTTGCTTTATCTTCTAATTCTAAACACACCTTCAATAATTTTTCATCATCTTTTCTTCATTATAGCAGACCATCTCTGGGTTTAGACAAATTATTTTTTAGGTTTTCTAATTTATTTGATCTCTTTGTCCTTGGTGGCAGCCAGAAAATGTTCCTTGTGTTGGTGAGGTTGGCTTATTTCCTCTCTCTCTGGGAGCATCTGATAGATTGCTGAATGCTGACCATGATGAGGTTTACTTTAAGGGAATGCCCATTTATAAAGGAAAGGTATGTACTTCAATTAATATGCTTAGAGTGATTTTCACATTTAGTTACAGCTATTTGGAAATATCAGCTTTTTCATTGATAAAGGGAAACATGTTCTCTCAACCGATATGGTTACTTATATCCTGAAAGCTTTTGAGAACCTGCTTTACAGGAACATATTTTCACGTACAATTTGCACAATTACAGAATTACACCTTGAACATCCAAACAAGTTGGAGCAAAAAGATAGGAAAACGCTGAACTTCGAATGTTTTGATTGTTGGTTATCAAGTGTTGTTAATTACTATACAAGTTATCAATGGCCAAAAGTACTGTAGATCAGTAAAATCTATGTTAAAGATTTTGAAACAATCCTTCATTGTAAATTACATAGACTAAATCTGTAATTTTAACTACTCTCATTCTGCTATTATTGTTATAACTTGTTATTTTATATTAATACATGTGTGTTAGCAGGTTCTTAGGAGACATGGTGATATAATTAAGAGAACTGTTGGTGGTTATATTATTGTACAAGGGAGGGCTGATGACACCATGAATCTTGGTGGAATAAAGGTATCAGTGTACTCTTGCAGGGAGAATGCAGAATACAAAAACTACTAGGAGTGTCAATGAATCTAAAAGTATTTGGCATTATGTAGAGTGGCTGTTTTTCTTACTTAGAATTTTCTGTTGCTGATATGCAGACAAGTTCAATAGAAATCGAACGCGTGTGTGACAGGGCTGATGAATGTATTTTGGAGACAGCTGCAGTTGGTGTTGCAACTGCAAATGGGGGCCCAGAACAATTGGTTATATTTGTAGTTCTAAAGAAAGGATACAATTCAAATGCAGATACTCTGAGGATGAAGTTTTCTAAAGCTATTCAAAGCAACCTCAATCCTTTATTTAAGGTCTGACCCTTTGTTGAATTTAAACTTTAAACAATGATGCATTGGTCACAGCTTATTTAAACTAAGCTGCATACTTACTTTGTGAAATGTAATATACTCACAACTCTTTCCATTGCATTACAGGTAAGCCTCGTTAAAATTGTGCCCGAGTTTCCTCGTACATCTTCGAACAAAATCTTGAGGAGGGTAATGAGGGATCAAATGAAGAGTGAGCTATCAGTTCAGAGCAGACTTTAGTGACCATTGATTCTCAGGCAGACCGGGACAGGCACCAACGTTCAGTCCTCTTCATGTGCATAAATAAGTGAAGGATTATTCGAGTCAGGGATGAACAAGATAGTCAATCCTTTGAATTGGAAGCGTGCTGGATTATATTTTTTTTGCCAATAAACTTGTTGGATTTTTTGGCAAATGCTACTTAAAACTCACACAATTGTGAGGTTCTGGGCTTGATAATAGAATACTTTTCCTCTTTAGTAAGTTGCTTCCTCAATTTCTCCACTTCTCTCCTCCACTTTCCTTCTCCACTTCTTTTCCATATTGCTTTGAAGAATTATTCCACGCACCACCATTCTGATAGTTTCAATTAAAAGGTACTATTATTTTTAAATTCTTAACATATGTTGTGTAACTAGATTATTGTTGTGGTGAAGATGCCTTAAATGGTATCAGAGCCATTTGATGGGTGAGTTATTAGTATGGATATATTATCCTAACATCATCTTATTTGTGTTATATTATAACTAAAAATGTTTTTAGTGTTTTCTTAAAATCATCGTCTTTTCCCAGATAGAGTTTTTAGTGTTTTCTTAACTAAATGGAATTAGATGATTATACTCATCAAGATAATTCAATAAAAAATGAAGAATTAGCTGAATATTCAAAAAAATTGGATCAATTAAACAAATGGACAATTCCTGCAGTTCCTTCTAGCCAAATATATAAATTTGGTCTTTTTGATCTCAAATCAAGATATGTCATTAAGACCATTGAATGCATCGCTCAAGTTTTTGAGAATGTTCGCACTATAAAATTATTAAGTAAAAAGATTTACTTCCTTTTAAAGACTATAATTTTATTCATATTGGACTTGTGCAAATTGCCTTTAAACCATTAACTTTGTTGGGATTAAATGCAAGTATTCTTGCATATGTTAGAAATGGTAGATGTAGAGATTTCAAGCCTTCTCTAGCTGCTTTAATTGAAACGAGTCTATGTCATGGACCTGTTTATTTTAACGTATCTCCAAATTTGAGTTTGTCTTTATCTGACAGAAATATTTTAGATGCTATGCAACTCACTATCAATACTAATGGGTATAATTTTACACCAGGTAGTGAAGTTATAACAATATGTTATAGAGTTTATTATAAGGTTTTAAATACGCTTAATCCAAAGGTTAAACAAATATCTTTTCCAGGGACAACAACTCTTGTCCAAACTAATTTATTAACTTCTAATATAGTGACCAATAGGTTAATTAAATGGAATGAAATTAACTTTCCTGAGTCATGGTCGCTACCACAAGCAGTGGAACCTAAACCTATCTTAAATAGAGAGATAGATCAAATTACTCAAACAAATGAAGGGGATATAGAAATAAAGTTTAACCCTCAAAGGGTTATTAGAATACCAAGAAGTCTTTCTGCAAGGCATTCTGTTAGTGAGTTTTATACAACTCCTAGTGAAACACATAGACCTTCTACTTCTCATCCAATAGAAGAAATAGAGACAGTGGAATGAGTTTTCATTTATAAATGAGGTACATATTAGATTACTCTTCCGGTAGTGGAATGAGAGAACTTGTTAATGATGAGTTCCAGCAGAATAAATATGCCCAATTTAGTCATTATCAATGTGTCGATGGGGCCCAAAACAGCACTCTTTGATTAATAATGATATTTTGTCTTTTTTTAGCCATGCGCCACCGAATATAATAAGTATTTTTTAACCTACTTTTTAAATAAGAGCTTTATTTTCCTATATAAGGCATGCAATGCCTCAGTTGTAATCACCACTTGATAATAGAATACTTTTCCTCTTTAGTAAGTTACTTCCTCAATTTCTCCACTTCTCGGCTCCACTTTCCTTCTCCACTTCTTTTCCATATTGCTTTGAAGAATTATTCCACGCACCACCATTCTGATAGTTTCAATTAAAAGGTACTATTATTTTTAAATTCTTAACATATGTTGTGTAACTAGATTATTGTTGTGGTGAAGATGCCTTAAATGGGCTCGAATGCAAGACATGATATCTAACCTAACAATTTTGACATTTCACAGTTGAGCTAGGTCTTATAAATAAGAGCTCGTTTGTTACGGATTAAAAAATAAGTGATTTTGCTGTTAAATAATTTAAACATTAGTTTTTAGAGATTTTTAAGAAAATGAGAAGTTTTGTGTTCACAGAACATACGAAAATCACTTATTTTAAAATAATCATTCTTAAAAATCGATTTTCAAGAGAAGTTTACTCAAAACAAATTTTCTCATATGAAATAGCTTTTTAGATTATTTTCATTTTTCATTTTTTAAAAATCAGAATAAACAAACAACATGTCATTATAAATAATTATTTTTAAAAAAATGTAATTTTTTTAAAAATAAGTTCAGAATAAACGGGCATTAAATATGTTGAATTTTTACTTTGGTAGAAATTTTGTATGTAATTTGATGTGTAAAGGCAATGAAAAACGACATGACAAGGGTAAAATAATGTTATGGAAGTACACAAATCATTACTTGAACCTAATTCCTAGGATTAATACCATAATGAAAATCAAGTTTTGAAAGTTAGTTTTACGACACATTAAACTTGTATTTCGAAAATTAACTTTCGCGCACTTCCAATCTCAAAACAAACACCATAATGAAAATTAGTTTGGGAGTTACCTTTCAAAATGTAATATAACTATATAAGTGCTGAAAAAATCTGGATGACAACTTGTAGATAGAGGTTGGGGAGAGAGGAGTGGGAACAGCTGCATCGCTTAACAGTGCCTACTTGGCCAAATTTCACTACAAGTCGACTGCACTTTTTTCAAAACAGATAAGGCATAAGGTTTTTTCAAAAGTTCTATTTACCTAAATAAGCTGTGCCATAGTCATCTAAAAGCCTTTGTGATATCAAAGCCGACCTATTTAAATAAATAAACCTAATTTTTTTAATTATCAATATTATTTTGTATTAAATTTGGTACTCTGTGTTAAGTCATAACTTCGCTAACAATTTTTGTTAGTTTGTACATATTAACCTACAACAATTTTTGACATAGTTGAAGTTATTATTATAAAATAGAATTTAAATAAGATGTCATATAAAGATATTTTCCTAAAAGGTTTTGTTAGATCTCAATTAGAACTTAATCTCATTGACCTATTAGCTTGTTAGTCGATTCAAATGATTTACACCATTGAAATGTTGTAGGTCTTCTTAAGAAAATAGTCAAACAGCCGCGCTTTATCGTGCCGTAAATGCCTGCGGTCAAAAAAAAAATGGGCTTCACGACAGCACACGCCGCACTTTAGCTTAACATTTTCAACGAAGGCAGGCCAAAGCAAAAAAAAGTTTTCAAATTTCTACCAAATTTATTCCCACCCCTATTGGGAGTTACCTTTCACACCACATTCACCAAACACGCTCACCAATTTTATCAGATTCAGATGTCGTTGCTCGATCGTGTTCGAACCGCCTTTAAACACGCGGCTCCAATAATATTTCACGTGATGTTAATTTTTAATAAAATTTCATATGTGTGAAATAAGAGATGGGTAGTGGGGAAAGTAATATCCTTAAAAAAAGACAGATATCGTTCCTATGCAGTTGTAAAATCCTGTATGGTTTACCAGAAGTAACTAACGAGTGACGAGAAGGAGGAAGAAGGAAAGTACTTACACACAGCCACAGTTACTGCGTCGTTTCGGTGTCTATCGGTCCCGTATCAACTTTCAAGAGCTTCTGTTGACTTCTTTTCAACGTTCGAAACCTCTAAAAACAGTAAGTGTTGGGTTAAGGAGAATTTGGTTTCCGCGTGTTTTGAGCACAAGCTGTTTGACAAAAGAACCCAACCATTTGTTTCAACGTTGTTTCAGCTAACAACCTTGTTTTTGTTTTCTGTTTGATTGGCTGAATCACTGTGTGAAGCCACCAAAATGCTAACACTCCAAACCGCAATTGTCCCTAGACGCTTCTCACATTTCAGAACAACAAAAGTTGATGCAAGTCTTGAAAGTTTTTCACATTTAGGATTCTTGTCTTATTCCTCTGTATCTACACGTCACGTTGTAAAGCCTATATCATGTTCTGCTTCAACAAACTCTCCTTCAAAACCCGAACCTGAACCCAATCCTAAACCCAGTTCCAAACAAAGATCAAGAACTAATGGAAAAAATAGCCAACCTAAAGATGATAAAAACTCTGCAGATAGTTTCCCAACAACAATTCCGAGGAAGCCAAGGCGCGGTCGTAAGAGTGAGGCCATGAAAGTGGAAGATCTTATACGTGGCAGACTTGAGAGTACATTTACTGCAATTAGGCAACAAAATGCAGATGCTTTGGAGAATCATGAAGATATAATGAAGGACAGTATTCGTGGATTTATTCTAAACCGATGATGAGGATGATGAAGAAGAAGAAGAAGAAGAAGAAGAAGAAGAGGGGGTGGAAGATGGTGATGAAGAGAGTGGAAAGAAGATGGTGATTGAGGAAGAAAGTGAGAGTTGGCCATTGGATGCAGATGTTGGGTGGGGAGTAAGAGCTTCAGAGTATTTTGAGAAGCATCCAATAAAGAATGTTGTGGGAGAAGATGGTGTTGAAATTGACTGGGAAGGGGAGATGGATGATAATTGGGTGCAGGAGATCAATTGTTTGGAGTGGGAGAGTATTGCTTTCCACCCTAGCCCTTTAATTGTTCTTGTCTTTGAACGCTATAACAGGTACTTTCTACTCTGCCTAGATGTTTTTTGAGTAGAGAAGATCAGAGTTACTGGTAAATGGTAATCTTTCTCAAAGAAAATGTGATATGTAGTTTAAATGAAAATAACTTGATGCCTTAAAAAGTCTCTATCGTGTTCAAGTCTTAGAAAAACCGACTGACTCGGATTAGTGTGGATGTAGTATTCAAAGTTTTCTGATATGATATCTTGTCCTAAAAACAGTTTTCTGATTTGATTTGAGTTTTATTTTTGTTTGAAAGATTTGTGTCAACTGTGGAAGCAAAATTGAACTTTCTTTCACAGAGTCACTAGGAATGCATAAAACAATTTATTAGAAAAGAATATCTAGAACAACTATTTTAATCATATGTTTTTATGTTAAAGTTTTAATATATGAAAATGCCAGGTTACTGTAATGATATGGTTGTAGCAATTTTAATTTTGTTTAGTTACTTAATAACAATAGCTAAATGCTAAATGCAGCCTTTGGTGTTTTATTTTGCTATTCCTCAGGGCCAATGATAACTGGAAAAATTTAAAAGAACTGGAGAAAGCAATTAAGGTTTACTGGAGTGCCAAAGATCGGTTGCCTCCCCGGGTATGGTCAATTTCTTTTCATATACTAAAATGCACTTTCATCTGTTAGATGCCTGAACTGAAATGACAAAAAATAAATAAATATATTGTTTGCTCACTACCTCTATAAGCCATCATTCTGGTCCATTCACTGGTTAGATTTGTATTTTCTGTTATTTATCAGTACACAAATGTTACAGGTGATAGCCTCAACATTTTAGAACCTGGAGTCTCTTCTGTTTTTCATTATTATTATATATATAATACTTTGAGTTTCTTATTTATAGGCTGTTAAGATAGACATTAACATCGAGAAAGACTTGTCTTATGCCCTGAAAGTTCGAGAAAGTCCTCAAATTTTATTTTTACGGGGGAATAAGATCGTGTACAGGGAGAAAGGTGAGATTGTTCATCATTCTCTTTGCTATTTATGTTTGGTTTTGGCATCCAGACATGCACATTCTCTTTGTCTAAGTTCTACTCTCATAATGATATACTGTTTGTTATACCTTTGCAGAACTCAGGACTGCGGATGAACTTGTTCAGATTATTGCATTTTTATATTACAATGCAAAGAAGCCTGCATGGATCAATGAGGAGACCTTATATTTACGTTATTAATTTACTTTCAAGAGTGTCAATGCCCCTTGTCAAGGTGAAGGTTGTTATGCCTTTGTAATGAAATAAAACAATTAAAATACGCAGCAATATTAATTTTTTAAATTATTCTTATATTAAAAATTACTCAAACTTAGAAAAATGTTGTTGACCAAAAGTTGGGTATAATTTAATAAAAAAAGATCTAAAATGAGTATGGTCTTGATTTGCACAAGTTGCCATGCCTTCTCTCAATAAAAAAAGTTGCTTGCCATGCCTGTCTGGCTATAAAATAACACAGCTTTCGTCATCGTAACATGTTATTGTCAAAAAATCAAAATCATCATAACATGTTTAAAAACATTTTGTTTTGTCCTTGTATTGTATGTTTAAAAAAAAAAAACAAGGTACATCAAACGAGTGCAAAAGCATCGAAGGAGACAGAAGTTTGATGTGATAATCATAATAGCCATTCAGCGGAGAATCCAAAGGAGAGTTTAGTATTTTTGAGCATAGAGATGTTGTGGGCGCAGTGCAAGCTTCCACAGACTTTATATCCTCTCTGTCTCTGCCACAACCAACCACTCTCAAATTGGCACCTGACCTCACGTCCAATCACACATCCTCGTGTGGAGTGGAGCACATACATCAAGCACAAACCCCAATTCTCATTGCTCTAAATTCCCTTCATCTTCATGCCTTTACTCTCCAAATCCATTTAGGTGCATGTTTGGTTTCACTAGAAGATACAAATATTTTAGTTAAGTATGTTAAAAAAATTGCTCGCGTAAAAAAATAGAGGTTGCCCTAAATAATGAGCAAATTATTTTTTAAAATGAATGTACAAAATTATAAAAGACATGATAGATTAATTGATACTAATTTTGTTCTAATTTTTATTATTTGTGGTCTACTCTAACACTAAATACACACATGACGAGAAGGTAATGCTATTGCATATTGGATCACCAACTGTTCATTGCAGTTGAAAGTTGCTACAATCTCTCTATTTACATTATAATTAAGGACATTTTGATCATTTGTCCACTTAAAGTATTTTTATTATTATCATCTCTCTTCCCCATATTAACACTAATGTAGGGCCCTACAGTTATTTTCAACTGCAGGGTATCGTAGTCCTAATTTAACTCAAAAGCTAGAATGTCATTTCTTGAGCTACTAGGGCATTTAGCCTCTTTTAATGAAAGGAAATAGATCATTAATGTAAACAAAATCCAAAAACACTTCTAACATTTTTCTTTAGTAATATTATTAAAATTAAAAAGTAAGATAAGGACTTCACACTTCAATGGAGTACGGGGTATATACCCCACTTGCACCATGATGGGTCTTGCTTACATTTTACTCAAAGCCACATACACTTTAAAGCTCATTCCTTCTAAAGATTAACCCAACCACATTTCTTTTGTTTTTTTATAGGTTAAAGTATGTTCTTTTTTCTTCATAAAATTAGTGAAGCCTTTTTTTTTTCAAAACCCAAAAAATACAAATTCAAAAACAAAACAAACTATACTAGTTTTCACAAAGGAGACACTCATGGTGTTTGCTAACTAGATAATTAGAAAATAGTGTATTTTTAGTTTTTAAAGAGAAATTAAAATGCACTTATTTTTTTTTTATCAAATATGAGACTAAAAATGTAAATAATTTGTTTTACTACAATTAAAATTTATCTTGTTGAAGTATTATTTTTTACGAGCTTATAACATTTTTTTAAACTAATTTTTACTATTTTTTAAAATGTAACTTTAAGTAGTAGGGCTTCTCTCTTTCTCTCGTCCATATTTTTAAATAAAGAGAAATACTAGACACAATTTCTAACACTTTTTTTCGAAGAAAGCTCAAGAAAGCAAATTTTAAAACCATACATCATTTCACATCTATTAATGGTAAGAATTTTAAATTATTATTTTAAAAAATAATTTAAAATTATTATAAGTGAATGAACAATTAGAATAAAAATTACTACATGATTTAATAGAAGATTATTGTTAGTTTTAAAGAAGTGAAGTTCAAATTCCATGGATTCAACTAAAAACCAAAAAAAAAACTAAAAACCACTTTCGTAAATTATGAAAAAGCTAAGGTCAATAAATGCAACAACAAAAATAATACTATCACATTAATATATATTTTTTTTTGTGACAATAACTATCACATTAATTTGATGAACGTGATTCCTTTTCCTTGTTTGTTGGGTGAACAAGGAATAGAGAAAGAGAAAGAGAAAGAGAAAGTGAAGGGCTTAGAAAGAATATATAGCGTTCATTGTCTCTTCGGCTAGCTTCTCTATTCACCTCTTGTTGATATTGTGAGTTAATAAAACTCGTTCTCCCTCGTTTTCTTCGCTAAACACTTTTCAATCTCACAAAACAACAATGGGAGACGAGAAGAAACCCAAGCCTGCTGTTTCTGGTGTCTGGTCCGCCGTCAAACCTTTCGTTAATGGCGGAGCCTCCGGCATGCTCGCTACCTGCGTCATTCAACCCATCGATATGATCAAGGTCGAATAAAGTTTTCACCTTTGCGTTATTTTTGTTGAGATTCCCCCAATTTGATTAATGGGTAATTTTGATTTCTCTTACCTGATTCAGATCCGTGGTTTGTTTTTTCTGTGTAGGTGAGGATTCAACTGGGTCAAGGATCTGCTGCAAGTATCACATCCACCATGCTCAAGAATGAGGGTGTTGGTGCCTTCTACAAGGTTAATTTCACTTTTCTATCAATCTTGTGTTTTTGGATTTTGTTTAATTTTCTTCAATGATAGATCCTTGTTTCTCATGTGTTTTATGTTGATAATTGCATGTGTGGGGTGAATCTGTTATTGATTCCAAAACGGTACAATGTTGCGTTTTGTGCTTCTATGACCTGTTTAATTTTCTCAGTTATAGATCTGCTAGGGGAAGGGGATTCTATACACTGTTGTTTTGGCTTTTGAGTCACTGTTGTTTTGATTTGAGATTGGGATTTGGTTTTGATTTTGGTTTTGTCATTTATCCTTTATTGAGGTATAAATCTACTGGTGTCTAAATTTAATCAATTCATGCAGGGTCTATCAGCTGGGCTACTCAGGCAGGCCACATACACCACTGCTCGACTTGGAACATTTAGGTGAGCTGTTATGATCACCTTCATCACTATTAGTATTGGGGTAAAACAATGATTTTATGATGCAATTTAGTATAGAGGCTTCTTCAGAAGCTGTTATTTTAGCTTCTGAGAAGGGGCTTTGTTTTCCTTTTCTTTTCGTTAGACTTGCATAATTGTTACTCTCTCTCGTCCAATTCATAAGAAAAATTTGCAAGTTTAGGTTCATTGAATAACCGACTAGATCAGATACAATAGTTATTCAATGAGCCTGAAACTGCAATTTTTTCTTATAAATAGGACTAGAGGGTGTATAATCTTTAGAAGATCTCTTGCAATTCAAATGACCACAAACAAATGGGCCGTTAATCCATTAAAAAGGGATAAGATTTAATGCTTTTATCACAACATCATCTTTTATGGTTTTAATTTTGAACAGTTTTGTCTTAATTGGTTTTACTGTTTTATAGAATCTTGACAAACAAAGCAATTGAGGCTAATGATGGCAAGCCTCTGCCACTCTACCAGAAAGCTCTATGTGGGCTGACTGCTGGTGCTATTGGAGCAACTGTTGGTAGTCCAGCAGATTTGGCACTCATTCGTATGCAGGCTGATGCGACTTTGCCTCTGGCTCAGCGAAGGAATTACACCAACGCCTTCCATGCACTTTATCGTATTACTGCAGATGAAGGGGTTTTGGCACTTTGGAAAGGTGCTGGACCTACTGTAGTGAGAGCCATGGCATTGAACATGGGAATGCTTGCATCTTATGATCAAAGTGTTGAGTTCTTCAGGGATTCCGCTGGTCTAGGTGAAGCTGCAACTGTGGTTGGTAAGTAACTGTTTTGCTATCGTTGACTAATCTTAGTTTTACTTATTGACTATATTTTATTCCCTTGATGTTTCAAAATCGTACACTTCATTTCCATAGACCCTCCTTTATAACACAATTTAAAACTTTCCAATAGATAACGCCAAATTTTTAGTCTTTACCTGTTCTGTTTTTTAACTGTTTAGTGTTATCTGAAGAGCGTCTTCGAATCATTGATTCAGTGTTATCTGAAGAGGTTGTTTATGTGCCTTAGCCTAATACTGGAGTAACCTAATACTCATCAAGAAAGATAATTCTGCACACTTCCAATGTGAACTGGTGTAACCTAATAGGATTCAATGGGACTAGCTGATTTAATTTTATAGCTTGTGAAGTATGCAAACTCACCACAGTATAAATGACCAAATTAAAGTAGTACTATCTTACTGTTTTGACTTCTGTACTTGGATCGCTTCATATTCAAAATTTCAAATGCAAGTGATTGTTTTAAGATAAGATCTATTAAGAGAAGGGCACTATTGTTGTCTAAAGACTAAGGAGTGATGTTCACGGCATTGATTGATTCTGTCCTATTGAACTACGTTTGTTATTCATGTTGCAAACAATTAAAATTTATTAGCAATCAACCTATTGATTACTTGTTCTTTGTAACATTAAATCCATCTGGGTCTTTATCTGGCAATATCCATGATACCCAAGGGACTGCATAATTAGTTATTCACTTTTTGCTGTTTGCTTTCGTTTCCATTAGTGCTCTCACAATATGTTGCTCTTTATCTAATCAGATGTGGGGCATGTTTGGGTAAACAACTTAATTAAAAGCTTATAGGATGAACACTGTTTATTTTAAATACTTATGTATAAGCTATTTCTATAATCCAAATAGAAAATATAGTTAAGCTGTTTAGTACCAATGAATTTATTCTCACAGTTGGCTACTAACATCTCTTATCTTCTTCAGCTGCAAGTTCCGTATCTGGATTTTTCGCAGCAGCATGCAGTTTGCCATTTGACTATGTGAAGACACAGATTCAGAAGATGCAACCTGATGCCGAGGGAAAATATCCATACACTGGCTCTCTTGATTGTGCTGCTAAAACCTTGAAAGCAGGAGGACCCTTCAAATTTTACACCGGATTCCCTGTCTATTGTGTCAGGATTGCTCCTCATGTCATGGTACTGTCATTCTTTTCCCTATCTTTTCTTTTTCTAACTCTGCATTTGGTTGGTTTTCTCATGTTTATATATACATTACTTGTTCCAGATGACGTGGATCTTCCTCAATCAGATTCAGAAATTGGAAAAGACTTATGGGTTATAGTCTTCTACTACGATGATGAGGATTTTGTGCCCGAGCACAAGCTTTGAGCATTGAATAATTTGTTGGCTATGTTGTGGCCTTTTTTTTGCAATTGAAAACCAATGCTGATCATTTTTTTGAAGATTAAATTAGTCATTGTATCAGTAATTTATAGAATTGGATGCAACTGGAGCTAGTAATAGTACAAATTCCATTTTTGAATGGAGAAATTTCTGCAGTGCAGATTAGAATAAGTAATCTATCCCAGACAGCTTTTCGATGTCAAGTTTTGTAATTTTTTTCTCTCCATATCTGGACCTATTTCTTACAGCTGAAGATTCAATTTCATATTATTTTATAAACTTTTGTCATAAATATGTCTTGTTGATGTCCTACTTTTTCACCTCAAGATGTGCTTGCTTATTAAAAAAAAAAAACAAAAAACCTCAAGATGTGCTTAGCATACAAACAATGCGTACTAGAAAAATGTTGGTCGACAGTTGATAAACTATATGTTGACCAGTCAAAATAAATTGTTCATGACAAAAGAAGTTAATAGATAGAGGAAGTAGCTTCGTGCTACATCATTCAAAGGTGACAATTACTCAAAGAGATTACAGGATGAGAGGGTCGGGCATAATGAAAGCCTTCAAGCTTGTTAAGGAAGTAGCTTATAATAATTAATCAAATTGTTCCCTCAACTATCACTTTCTTTTATTGTCCAAAAAAACTGATTTTCTTTTTAATTTTGTCTCTAAACTATTTTAAATGATTAAAGAATTTTTAAAGTTGTTTCTAAGCAATCAATTTAGTCCCTCTTTAAATGTAACTCATGTAACTTAGGGATCAATTTGATAGATAGAGAAAAATGTTAGAGATTTTTTAATTAATTTAAATAGTTTAGGGATTAAATTAAAAACATAATAATTGAGAGACTAAAGCTCATAGGCAAAGTCGATCTGTTAGCTTATAGCGAATCAATTTAGTTGTAGGTGTTTAAGTAATACTAAATTTTTAAATGCTTTTTCATTAGTTTATAACGTTTTTAAAGTATTACTCAAGAAGTAGCGTTTGTTTTATAAATTATAAATATAGCGTTTTTTTTTTCTCTCACAACTTTAGTTAAATTACTCATTTATCATATATTAAATGAATTTCTCTCTCATTTTTAAGCATTTTTTACATATGCCTATTTACGTAATTTTACATTTATAAACTACTTCAACTGCTAATTTTACCAAAAAATTAAATTTAATCCGCTACATTATATGCTATCAGCTACTTTTTAGCAAACAGAGCCTAAATTGAAGATTTACTCCTATATACAACTTTGGAATTTATAGAAGTATAGTTGACAATCAATTAGTAACAGATTTACTCTTTATATACAACTTTGGAATTAACAGAAGTATAGTTGACAATCAATTGAATCAACTAGATGGGGATCTAATCAAGCTTGTTGAACTTGGCCAAAAGAAGCTGAGTTTGAGAGTTTGAGCAGAAAATGAGCTCGTCAAATAAAGAAATAATTAAAACTCGAATTCTGTATAATTTGACTCAGTTGTTAATATATAAACCAACACCGTTGACTTATTTGCTTAATCTATTCTGGGACAGAGTCAACACGATGTCAATCGATGTTGGCCGATGCGAAATTTGATTCTAAATACCAGTGTAGATTAGTCTTAAGCTATAAGCGTTAGGATACTCTCTCGCTAGCCACTAGCCAGTAATTGTTCGAAATAAAAAAAGGTTTTTTTTCCAAACCCCCACCCATTATACCCCATACCCTCATAATTGACCAAACGAGCTAATATACCCTTGTAATCAAATTTTTTTCTGGAATTACGTCAAAATGAGGTAAATTCGGAACACACTTTTTTTGGATTTTCAGATTTACCTAATTTTGATGTATTTCCGGAAGGTTAACTATGTTTCGGAAATCAGAAATCCAAAAAACTGGACATTTACCCACAGTTTTGTCCGTAAGTAAAAGTCATGGTTTCATTTGAGATTTTTGGAAATATGGTATTTCTGGAAATCATCCCATGGTCCATTTTTTTAAAAAAAATCTTTTACCTGCGTTTAAAACCGTGAGTAAAAGTACTATTTTTGGGAATTTTGAAAATACCATTTTTACATGACTCTGGCCGTTTTCACATATTTCTAGAAATTTTCACGTAATTCCAAAAAAATTAAAAATAATTACGAAATGCCTTTAATTCTGGAAATTTTAAAAGAAAGTTTTTTAAAAATAAAAATAAGGGTATTTTTGGGATTAAAAACAATATAGGGGTATGGGATATAAGAAGGGGTTGGAAAAAAAACCCAAAAATTGTTGTTATGGTGACATGTCCGGAACCGGCGCCTACTTTATTCTTTACTACTCTTGCTCTCTTCAAAACCTCCGTACGAACTACCATCGTAGTTGATGGCCAAACCTCATGAGCTCATGCCATTCTACGCCATTCTTCTCGACACTTGTGCTTCTGAAAAGAATTTAAAGAATCTCAAACAAATTCACGCCCAGACCATCAGACTCCGCATTTCCCGCTATGACTTCATTCGAACCAAACTTGTATCTTGCTACGCTTCTTGTGCCCAATTACACCAAGCCAATATCCTCTTTTCCTTCACCAATCGTCAACCCACTTTCCTCTTCAACTCTCTTATCAGAACCTATGCTTCTCTCAATTTCTTCTCACATTCCCTCTCTCCTCTTCCGTCAAATGCTTCTTGTCCATAAACCCTTTGATCGACACACCTTACCTGTCGTCCTCAAATCTTGCGCTGCCTTATCGTCTCTAAGGATCGGCCAACAACTCCATGGAGCCGTTTTAGTTAATGGGTTTGCCTTAGATTTAGCAAATTCGAATGCTTTGATTCATATGTATTCAAAGTGTGGGCATTTACCTTGTGCACGCAAGGTGTTTGATAAAATGTCGAAAAGGAATGCGATTACGTGGTCAACAATGATGGCGGGTTATGGAATGCATGGCTCGTTTGGAGAGGTGTTTGAGTTGTTTGATAGAATGATTGAGGCTGGAGAGAGGCCAGATGGTCTAACTTTTACTACACTTTTGAGTGCTTGTAGTCATGGGGTTTTATAGATAAGGGAATGGAATATTTTGAGACGATGGAGATGAGGTTTGGGGTCAAACCTGGGCTTCAACATTATACATGTATGGTGGATATGTTGGGGAGGGTTGGGCAGGTGGAAGAGGCGGAGAAGTTAATTTGGAGAATGGAGGTTGAGCCTGATGAAGCTTTGTGGGGTGCCTTGTTGGGGGCGTGTAAAACTCATGGGAAGGTTGATGTGGCTGAGAGAGTTGCAGAGAGGCTTTATGGGAGGGAATTGAGTGTTGGGATGGCGTCCCACTAGTCTCCATATAAGTATAGTATCATGCAGCAGAGGATTCAATTCATCTTATTTTTTAAACCTTTGTCATAAATCAGTTTTCTTATTGTCCTGCTTTTTCACCTCAAGAAATGCAGACAAGAAAAATGTCCATTGATATGTTTATGGCACTGTCAATAAATGATATGTTAACCAATCAAAATAAATTGGTCATAACAACAAAATGTCAATATATAGTTGATGATCGAAAGGTTGAATTTGATTATGAAAAAGAGACTGCATGATGAGAGGGCCGGGCATAAAGAAAGCCTTTAAGCTGCTTTGTTCATTGTTTACGGCTTTATGCTAGTTTCTAAATTAACAGATGTATAGTAAAAGATAAAATGTGAATGCATGAAAGCTTATACTTATCTACCCTCCAAGCCCTCCAAGTCTACATGATAACTGGTACTAATGGCATCAGCTTCATTCTCATGCTGATCACCACATGTAGCTCATGATGAATTTCACTTGAGTTGTCATTCAATCCATTTTCATCTGTTGCTGACATCCTTTGCCAAGTTAAGAGAGGTTTGGATCAGGTGGAGCATCTTTACACACATCATCTCTTTCAAGCATCTCGATCACTTCATTCATCGAGGGACGGTCATCTGGATTCATTTGTATGCATTTCAAGGCTATTGCAATCATCTTCATTGCGATATTCTTTTCCTCCTCCGTGGCTTTGGTCGCATCTATTGTTTCCTCAAATTGATCATAAATCCATGTAGGAAAGTAGTTTTGCCAACAATCCTCCATATAACTTATGTTCTTTTTTCTACTTGCCATTTCCATCAGCATCATCCCAAAACTATAAACATCAGCTTTGTGAGAGATGCTTCCAATGTTTTTGTACAACAACTCAGGAGCCATGTATCCCATGTTCCCCTTGGTGCTGCTGTTAAAGATAAAACGCTTTGATCTATTCTATACAACTTGGCCAATCCAAAGTCAGATATCTTGGGGTTGAAATTCTCATCAAGAAGAATATTATGAGGTTTTATATCAAAGTGTATGATTTCCATGTCACAGCCTTGGTGTAAGTATTGAATCCCACGAGCAATTCCAAGAGAAATGTCATAGATTTTCTCATAGCTTATTGATGAGTTTGCTTGCTCCTGTGAAAATGTGTGTTTATCAAGTGACCCATTTGGCATGAACTCATAGACCAGAGCTTGTTTTGTTCTTCCAGAACAAAATCCAATTAGCTGCACGACGTTGACATGACGAATTCTTCCAATGGTTGCAACTTCATTGATGAAGTCCTGTCCATTGGTTTGGGACTGTGTCAACACCTTAACAGCCACTTTTCGTTTGCTTCGAAGCTCTCCTTCATAGATGTTGCGCCCGAAAAAGTCCCCGAGGGGTTTTTCTTCGTTTACAACGTTTTAAAACAATGAAGTCGCCACCAATATTTTTTATAAGGAAAATATTGAAGAAAAACCTTATTGGAAAGCAGATGGTCTTTTGAAAAACCGAAAGGTTTGGGTTGAAAGTCGGTTAGGCATGGGGGAAGGTATTAGCGCCCCACACACCTCCTTTCTACTTTGAAAAGGAACCTTTAATTAATCATGTGATTTTAAGTGTTGATTTGAAAAATATTTAAATTTGCCTCTTTTGAATAGACTTAATGAATATATTTATTTTCGATTTCGACGAGAGTTAGCCGCTTTGGTTTTTTGAGAGGAAAAATGTTTTTAGTTTGTTGTGCTTGACGGAGGATCCGCTCACGATATCTCCAGTGCGATGGAGAAATCAAAGCACGTAGTTCTAGGTTTTTATTTTTATATTGCTCAATTGTGAAAATCGAGCTTTCATGATGATCAATTGAGCAAAGGCTCCAAGTGACCACCATTAGAACTCCATTGTTAACAATCATGCAAGCAAAGGCTTCGCGGGACCAATAACAAAGTTTTTCGATTTATTTAAAGTCTTTTAGAAAAATTAGGCGTTCATGATGATCAATTGAGCAAAGGCTCCAAGTGATCACCGCTAGTTCCCATTGTTAATGATTATGCAAGCAAAGGCTTCGCAAAACCATTAACAAAGTTTTTTGATTTATTGAAAGTATTTAGAAACATTAGGCATTCGTGATGATCAATTGAGCAAAGGCTCCAAGTGATCACCACTAGTTCCTCATTGTTAATGATTATGCAAGCAAGAGGCTTCGCAAAATCATTAACAAAGTTTTTTTAATTTATTGAGAAATTATTTGAGTTGGAAAAAGAATTAAAACGAGAAAGGGTGAAAATTGCGAAGTGGGGGTGTTATTAGTCGTAGGGGTTGTATAATTAAGCAGGGTGTAAACAAAGAAGCCCAACTTGCATAAGGAAGCCCGAAGACGAGAGACCGGGCTTAAGTGAAGTGGGGTGCACGCGTGAATTAGGGAGGTGTGATTAATAATCGAATAATAAAAAAATGAAAAAAATAAAAGGAAGGGACTTATAAACGAAAACCCTAAATTAAAACCTAGAAACTCAAAACCTCACCCTCCCACTACCAACTGCTGGCGCTTGCATGGATCCGAAAGTTAGAGGAAAGGGCGGAATTTTCGCCCCCATTTTGGTGAGAGAGAGGAGAAATTAATGGGAGAGGAGAGAGAGGAATGGGTCGTTTGTTTTGGGTTGGGAGGAGAGAGGGTTCTTGGGTCGTTTGGTTTCGGGTCGAGAGGAGAGGCTTCCGGTGGTAGTTACGACGGCGATGGAGAGAGAGAGGGTTTCCCGGTGGTGGTTGCGACGGTGATAGAGAGGAGAGAGGGGAAAGCGGTGTGGCTCGGTGGTGGAGAGAGGGCGACGGCGTGAATCGGTGAGTGGGGTGATTGCGACGGTGAGGACTTGGTTTCGTGGTGGTTTCTTGGCCTGCATTTCATGGTGGTTCTTTGGTTCGGTTCTTGGTGGAGTTCACGGAGCTTTCACGAGAAGACGAAGTCTCCCGCGACGCCTTACTGTGTTCGGTTCCTCCTCTTTTTAGTCTATATATTTTTTTTTACGCTTTCTCCGATCGGCTTCTATTCTACCCCATTTTCATTACGGTTTGATTGTTCTTGAGTCCGATTCGTTGGTTATATGTTCATTCATCATATTTAATGAATATTAAAACAAGATATAATGTGTTCAAACAGATCTAAAAAAGCATTTGAACAACATATTTCACATTTTTGTATCCAAATTGTCATTTAGGAACCAACCCGATTTTTGATTTGTTTCAAAAAGGTTGAAAAGAAAAAACGAGATCCGCACTTGTTTGTTTGAGCGATCATATCAATTATTATTGTTGCGGTGCCTCTCGTTGTTGCCTTTGTTGTTCTTGCTTGATCGCCATCGTTTAACTTTCTTAACGCTCGGATCTAGAAAAATTGTTTAGGTGATTAGGGTTTTGATGTAAAACCCTAACTGCTTTTTTGGTGATTTTTTTACTCGAAAATTGTGTACCCTTTGATCGTTAATTGACCGCCTATTTATAGTTAAAAATTAGGTTAGGCATTTAATTACATTTGACTGGTTTTGACTATTTTTTCAGTGTCCGGATCCAAGCCAAAGAGACTTGAGAAGCATTTCTTGGCACCCAGATCTGCTGCTCTGCTCTTTGTTATTTTTTATTTTTGTATTTTCAATTTATTTGTTTTTGTATATTTGTATTATTATTTTTTTGTATTTTTGGACATTTGGACATTTGGGACTCTTCTAAGTTGTAATAAAAATTAAATAGTATTTTTGACATTTTGGACTCTTAAACACTTTTAAATTATAAATAAACTAGATAGAATTTTTTTTTGACCTTTTTGACTATATATATATGCTCAAAATAAATTAATCAGATAAAAAGAAAAGAATAATAATAATAAAAAGAGTCCTGGTCAATCACAAAGAGAGAACGGGCGAGACTAGATTGCATTTAATACGCTAAAACGAGACTCAAAATAGAAGCAATGAGCTCATTACCTAAAAACATTACTTATGTACGACTAAAACGAAGAACGCACGATTTAAACAGCGTGCCTGCTTAACTTAAACAGTGGTACTTTGATTTAGTTGAGTTCCAATTCTTGAAATTGGCTTGAGTTAAGGGACGGACAAAATTAGGGTATTACAATAGACACGACCAAAGCCTCCTTCACCCAACTTATGCTTGAAATGTTTGGTCATCTTTTTTATTTCAGAGTAAGAGTACCTTATAGGAATGAAATTATGGTGACTCTGAATAAAATCTTCTACCGTGTCATGTACTGGTAAATGCCTTTTTCTCCATTTAATTACAAAGAAGGCAGCCACAAAAGGTGATCCAAGAACAAATTTCACAACAATCCATGCAAACACTGGAAATAAATAAAATTAACAGTAGTAATCAAGTTTCTAAATAGCAGTTGCAGTAACCGTCGCGGTTACGTTAAGGCTTTCGTGATTTCGACCGCTATTGTGTTACAAGTTGAGGTCATGAATTAATCACAATAATGCATAAATTTTATTAAAATTATTTGCTGCAACCATTTTGTCGCGCAGAACGGTCATCGTCGGCATAATTTTGTCATGGGCACAGCATTAATCCAACTATACACTTTCAAGTCGCATAGATTGGATTGATAAAAATAAAACTTGAAAGAAGAGCAAAGATTAGATAGACTTACGAGAGTATACTCCAATGTGAAGGCAGTTAGTGAATAAATACCAGTAGGCGGCGCACCACGGTGGTTCTTGCTGTTGCGGTTGAGTGTATGTTGAGGACACCGTATTGGCCTCCAGGAAAACACATCTCAACATGAATTTGAATGTATTGGAGGCCCTAGAGGTATGACTTCTTCAACACACTTTCACATTGTATTTCTAGGATTTTTTCTATGTCAATTTGAATTAAGCACTAGTAGATTAATTATGATACGGGGGGTACAAAGAAAGATGTTATAATATATATTAGCTCATGAGAAACTCATATCTTCCATTTTTTTAGCAGGTTCCGCAAAAGGGAAAGTGATTGTTCTAAAGCCTTGTCTAATTTGGCATAATAGAGATACAAGTTCCATAGTTAGTAACTTAAATAGGCAACTTAATGGTTTGAAATTTTGTTCCTGGATTTTACTCATATATGTAAGAGTTAGTTTTCGAATCTATAAAAGGTGTACATGTTGATCCTTTTTGTAACTTCGCCTATTTAGGGACTAACTCGTATACTTGAATAAATTGAAGGACTAAATTGAGAGTCGATGATAACTCTAAAAACTAAGCTTCCTATTTACTTAACCTATTTGTTTTGTTATTATTTTATAATGTGTGCTCATTTGTGCAGTGGGAATACTAGGCCCTTTTTTGCTGATACTTGCTGGAGTCACAGTATACAGTATCTATTTAATTCGCAATGAAAGGAAGAGTTATAAAATATTAGGGAAAATCCCAAGTCCCACATTGACTAGTGATAAGGTCTCTAGAGGGTTTATAATGAAGAAAGAACCTCACCCATACAGTTCGGTTTTGTGGGGTTGAGTTAAGCCTAAAACCACAGATGGTAAGAGCTGATCGTGATCTCATCATGATCTATCGCCACCTACCAAAAAAAAAAAAAAAAGACACGCTACATGCCCAAAAAAATAAAATAAAAAGGTCTTTGCAGCGTGAGGGGGTGTATTATAGGAAAATCCCAAGTCCCACATTGACTAGTGATAAGGTCTCAGAGGGTTTATAATGAAGAGCAACCTCACCTTCATGCTCCTGGCCATGTGCAGCTGAGGTTGAGTTAAAACCACATTCTAAGATAAAAGAATCAAAAAGTTTTTGGAGGACTACAAAGCACTTAAGCCTGCCAGATACTCTTTTGCAGATATTAAAAGAATCACAAACCAGTTTAAGGAAGAATTGGGGAAGGGAGCTTATGGAACTGTCTTCAAAGGAAAGCTATCAAATGATGTTCAGGTTGCTGTGAAAGTCCTAAACACTTCAACAGGAAATGGCCAATAATTCATCAATGAAATGGAAGCAATGTGTCAAATTCACCATGTCAATGTGGCTCACTTGGTTGGTTTTTGTGCAGACGGGGTCAATGTGTATGAATTTTTACCAAACGGTTCGTAAACTAAATTTTTGTAAAATTTGGGAAATCAAAATGACTATTAATTCTAGAAATACAAAATCAAAGTTATCTTATTTACTTTAGAAGAAAAATAAGGGAGATTTTCAATCTCTCCGAAGTAAAGAAGAAAATTGAGTGAAAAAATTATTTCTTGTCTAAATTATGTTTATCTCCTTAAATAAAATAAGACATTATTTGAATTAGTTTTTTAGGGGCATTAATATACTTGCAAAAATTGGATGCTTATAGGGTGATAGATCAACTAAGTCCTTCACCAATGAACTACTCCATCTAGTGGCGGATTCAAGACCCTAGGTCGGGGGGTGCGAAAAAATTTCATTATGGTTTTTTGAATTGTTAAATTTTTTTTTCTTCAAATGTCCTCACTTAATTTACTAAAATTAAATGAATCAATTTATCCAACTCTACATATATTTAAGAGAAAATCACCAATTGGTCTCTAAGTTTACCAGCTATTATTTATTTAAGTCCTAAAGTATGTGAAAATAAGAAGCAGACTGTAAAAATATGTGATATCAATAAAATTACTTCCTAAAATTTTATAAATAGTGTCTTATAGAGATTAATAAGACATATTTATTAAAAATTTGGTGCAAATTGGGTGCAAATTTAGGGATACTAATGCAAAATTAAAATTTTGGGGGGTTCAAAATGATTTTATATAACAGTACTAGTACTAACATTTTGTTTTCATGAGGTTCAACTGAACCCTCTGAGTATAAGCTAGGTCCGCCACTGACTCCATCCGTCCCACGTTGTTTGCAGTTTAAGATTTTGGCACACCCTTTTAAGAAAAAATGATTAGAATTCTAGATTTTTTAAAAAAATATTGTCAAATTTATCATTTAACTCTTTACATAGATAAATGTGAATCATTTATTGAATGTAAAAAGTTGTCGTAATTAATAGGGGTATAAGTGAAAATGAATGTTAAAAGTTTCATTTAAAACCTAAAACAAAATAAATTTGGGACAAATTGTTTTTCCTAAAAAAATACCGTAAACAATTTGTCACGAAGGGAATACTAAAATTGACTGTAGGATATAATATAAAATTTCATCAATGTTTGAGATTTAATAAGTGGTGGACCCAGGACCCTGGATCAGGGAATGCAAATTTTTTCAAACACACATCGCTAAAAATATAATAAAAATAGCACTTTAAGAGCCGCAATGGAGAAACCCCAATTAAGTACTAAAATGGGCCTCGTGTATACATCACTCTTTAAAAAATTTTAAGAGTACTACTTATATAGGAATTTCATCTCTTCAATTCAGAACCCCAACAAAATTTACTAAATGAGTCTCACTAATAACTTTGTATCATTTTACAATTTATCAATAATTTACATGATATATAAAATATTAGTTTTTTAATAAAAAGTAAATGAGTGGATCCCTGCGTGCGTCAGAGGAGAGAGAGAGAGAGAGAGAGAGAGTTCGTCTATAAGACTTCCATTCCATCCTAATAAGTACCCACTTTTCATTCTCCAATGAGGGTACTTATTACTCCCTCCGTATCAAAATAATAGTCATTTAAAGTTTTGACACGTAGATTAAGAAAAACAAAACAATAAATTGACAAAGTAACATGATAGTTTTACTATATTATCCCAATCAATTAATAAATGCATGTTGGTGATGTCTTTGGTTAGTGAAAAGTTACAACAATTAATGGAAGTAAATTGAAAAGATTTAATAAATGATGCATCGGAATGACAAAACGACAATTAATTTGAAATTTTTTACTTTGCTTAAAAAGACTATTATTTTGATACGGAGGGAGTAAATTCCAACTCTTAAGAGATAATAAATCCCCATTGTGGATGCTTAATAGGTTCACAACTTGTGTTACCCTTGACCAACATTAATTTTTCAAACATATTTCGCTAAAAATATGATAAAATACATGAGAGTTTGAGTGATTGTGTGAGTGAAAGTACACATAGAGTAGTCTGCAAAACTAGAGACTTTGATGCAAAACTAAGAACTTGGGTGCAAATGATATTTTTCAGAGTGTGCAAAAACGTTTTTTCCTAAGGTATGAGTACTAATTTTATTTACTACAGTACTAAGCGAACCCCCTGAACAACATGTAGCCTCGCCAATGGATTTTTTTTGAAGCAAACAAACTTAGGCCATTTTATCCATTAAAATAGTGTTAATACGATGCGGAATAAAACGATGGACATAGTGACTAGCAAAACATTGAGCTGTCCTAGCTAAACTATAAGCAACACAATTGACTTGTCACTGAATAAAACTGAGTGAACAGTTATGTAAATGATAAAAAGTCTCATTGCAAGAAGAGATAATAGCCCCAAACTCGTTGGCTAATCGCAGAACGGCGTCAACTACAGATTTGCAGTCAAACTCTAAGTCAACATAATGAATGTCCAGCTGAATCAACCATCGAAGAGCCTCTAATAAACCCACTACTTCAATCTCTTGTGGCTTCAAAAAACCATAAAACCAAATTGTCTTCGCATTAAGAAATCGTCCGCCATGGTCCCGCAAACAAATTCCAAAACCACAACGTCAACGCCAATGGATTTACTACTATTGATTTAATCTTAATCTTTCATAGCATCTTACTTAATATTTTAGAGTCAAATTTAATGATTCAATCTTAATGGTTCACCCTTCATTCATGAAGAAATTGGTTTGATCCCTCACCTCGATGACAATAGAAATTTCCAACAATTCTCCATTTACGCTTATGTACTTTAACTCTGTTATTACATTTTTCATCTGCGCTGCGGACGGACGTTTATTCGAACTTATCTACTAAAGATAAATCTTGTGAGACTCTTCGAGAGATTTTATTAAACAAACATGGCATACATGTTCATAAATCGTTTTTGTTTTGCTTTCATGTTTCAAATGATAAGGATTTTATGAAATCACTTTTATGGGCTTATAAAAATAGTTTTAACATTATTTTATCATTTATAAGATAAACAACTTACGATAAACACTTATATGATAAGATTTTTACGCCATAAACGCCGTTTATCTCTCGTGTATTTCTCGCAACTCACTTATTTTTCACCAATTCGTCTCTTCCCAAGTTGTTCTTGGAACCTAGCTAGCATTATTGTTGATTTGCCGCGAGTCAACGCTACTCTACTCTTCTTGTCTTTATCGTGTAGCGTTGCGTGTTGCATATAGTAGCAGTATATCGCAATTGGCTTCTTCCGTAAAACGGAGAATAGAAATCGCTGTGTTATCTTTGGGAATTCTGAAAGTGCAGTGCTGTGCGTGAGAAAGTATGGATGGTGTGGGCAGTATTGTGATTTGGTCTAGAAGATAACAATGATTGGTTGTGGCGTGTTGCTGTGTTTGTTTGCCTTGAAAGGCGAGAAATAAGGATCTTCCCCCCTATCCATCCATCTATTTCCATTTATTTATTTATTGTATATATAAATGGCAACGGCTCCATTCATTCACGCTCGCTATTATGCTTGCTCCCCCCGAATTTCCAATATCAACAACAACTCTTCTCATGCTCCACCATCATCTTCTTCTTCTTCTTCCTCCTCCGCCTCCAACTCCGCTTTCAATTTCTCTCCTGGTAACCTTTTTCCCTTTCTTCTAATTTATCAAACCCGTTACTTCTTAATTTTCCAATTACGATTAGGATTATCAATTAGCATTTATTGTGATCTTATTATATATACAACTTATTGTCTTCTGATTTAGACTCAAAAACCATACAATTCTGAATTTCTACATAGACAAATGCAATTTTGGTGGCCTAATATCAGTCAATATGAAATCATTAATGTTCCCCCATCAGAGTGATTGTAAAGTTTAGCACCATCTATAGAGGGAAACCTGGTATTATGGAGCTCTTGCAATTCTGTATGCATACCTATGCCCATTATCAAACAATAAAGATACAAAATTTATATCTATTGGCATATGCCTTGTTGGTGATCCTTGGTACAACAATAGGATTGGTTGTCATGATGAGTTCTAGTCAGAGAAATAGCCTATCCAATCAGTGGCATCGGATTTCATACACATAGTGCTCCAACATCACAATGTTTTGAACCTTGTGCATTGTACAACATTTTTTACAGTTATGTGGCCCTTGGCTTGCTATCCCCACCCTGTCTCTCCGTGACTCTTTCTGTACTTGTAGTCCAGTACTAGCCTATGTCTAGTAACACTTAGTGTGATAGTTCAAATAACCCGTATTAATAATATTAGTGCAAGCCTGAATAACTTATGATTTTCATTAATGCTAGTGGATGAACTTCTGCAGGTACAAACAGTGGACAGAGATATCAGGGCCTTCGAGCTCAAGCCATGAGTACTATTACTAATGAAAAGTCTATTCCTAGCATGGGAAATTCGAAGAACAATCCCGACCATCTCCTTGTTCTTGTTCATGGTATATTGGCTAGGTATATAAAGTTTCTTGAATTTGAGTGTTAAATTTTGAGTGAAGCCTACTATGAGTTGTAGGCGAAAACTGAAAGATGAGATTAATGTGCATAATGTTTTTATTTTGGATAGGTAATACATTGAAGTTTAACTGACAAGAAATATGGTTTTATCCTGTTTATGAATAGTTGGTTATTTGATATCCTTTCTTGTCAATCTTAAATTTGACTCATTTTTTACAAAAAATTATAGTCTCACAATTTGGCAAATGAATGCGAGAGAAGTTAAAAATGCCTTTTCTTGATTAGCATTTTTATGAGCTGTTTCCACTGCAAAATTTGTGGCATGGATGTGTATCATATATCCACTTATTTCTGTTGGTCATTTCGTGGTTTTTTGTAGTTTAGTCTCGTTCAAAGCTGTACTGATGCTTTTACTGATACAGCACTGGGGACTGGACTTATGCAGAAGCAGAGTTAAAACGGCGCCTAGGAAAGCACTTTTTAATTTATGGTTAGTACATATTTTTTTACTTATGGTTCTCTATGTTAATGTTCGATAAAGATCCTCTTAAGTGAGCTTTTTGTAAAGTGCATATGTAAAGGGTGTATACACAGCAAGAAGGAAAAGAATCCGCCTTGGTAAAAGTTATTCTGGAAGTTATGTAAGGGTGTATACACAGCAAGAAGGAAAAGAATCCGCCTTGGTAAAAGTTATTCTGGAAGTTATTGTTCAGGAAAGTATCTACTGATACTAATGAAAGCACCTCCTGAAAATCTAAATAAAGAAGCCCACTTCCTAAATCAAACTGAATCTTTCAGTAGTGAGAAAATTGGATTGCTTAAAAATAAAAACTTGCTGTTAATGAAAATTGAACAATCAAAGCCAGGTTGTTGGTGAAACACTTTGGCAAAGTCTAGCTTCATACTTATTGACTGTATCATTGGGATTCCCTTGAATCTCAACACTCATTTGTAATCAATAGCTTGTCTATTAGGATGGAGTGGAACCAAAGATCAGGTCTTATGTCCAATAACTGCTTCATATTCCTGCTTCATGGTAATAAACCAATGAGGGGTCAGTCAGGGCTTATTTTGCATTGGATGGTTTCCATGTGAGTTGATGTGCCTACGTTGTCTTTCAGCAGTTCCATTTTGGTGATGAGTGTAAGGACAAACTATCCTATGTATGAAGCCTAAGTCAGAAAAGAATTTAGACAAAGACCTAAACTCACCATCCCAGATTGTTTGATCAGTCTTTAGACGTCTATTAAATTGCAATTTAGCGATAGACTTAATTATATATAGGTCTTGAACGTATCATGTTTTTTGTTTGAGTGGGTAGATTCATGTATATTTTGAAAGGGCAACTACACTAAGCATGAGAGAAACATGAGAGAAATTCTGAAAATAGTCAAAGATAAACATAAGAGAAATTCTGAAAATTTAAAATGTCTGCTTTATTTGGGGTAGCTGATTGAGATACCTTAGCCAACTCAAACTCAATCTACTTTGTTATTGTAGGGTGCTACCAGATATAATTTGGCTTGCAAAATCAAACTCCCACTCTTGTGCTGAACCTTTCTTAAAAATTCGGAGTTAATCCAGCCTAAGCTGTTTGAATTTTTTTTTTTTTTAATTTTTGTGAAAATTTACTTTTTATTGCTTGGGTTCCTGCCTCTTCTATGAATGTAAATTTATTTGTCTGGCAGAATTCCTTAAGAATTCCTTTGATCTCTGCAGCAAGTTCATCAAATACTTATACCAAAACGTTTACTGGGATTGATGGAGCTGGAAAGCGATTAGCGGATGAAGTGAGTCCGAAGATAGCCAGATTTGTGTGTCCAAAGTTGGATTCCCCATTTCAGTTTTGATTGCTGAGTTTCTTCTGAATTTTTTCATGTTGTGTGTTTATTTCCTTTCATGAAAGCAGGTCTTGCAAGTTGTCAAAAAGACAGAGGGTCTGAAAAGAATTTCCTTTCTGGCCCATTCTTTAGGAGGCTTGTTTGCTAGATATGCAATATCCGTCCTTTATTCACCTGATACCTATAATAGGGACCAACCCAGTGATCTTGCACACAGCATGGCAGAAAATTCCCAAAGTACAGGCTTTTCCAGAGGAGGGCTGATTGCTGGATTGGAGCCAGTCAATTTTTTTACTTTAGCAACTCCACATCTTGGTGTAAGGGGAAAAAGGCAGGTCTGTTCTGGAGAATATCAATTATTGTGCCAATTTTTTTTGCTATACATAAACTTTTCTCTGAATCATATATACTACAGTTGTTTGTGTTGGCTACTTGTCTTAGTGTTATGCATTGGTGATTTACCACTTGGAGCTTATGTAATACCGTATTTTATTCATAATATTTTTCTTCTTATCTGTTGCCAGCTTGGTTTTGGCTCACTCTACACAGAGTAATTTTATCTTCCTAGCACCTTGGGTAATGTGGCAACCGGTGCTTTAATGGGGTCTATTCCCTCCAAAATACTCAGTGATATTCTAATTTGTAGCTCCAAATCTTTGATAGGGACTTGGGTATTATGGGGTTCTCAAGTCCCACATCGTGTAGTATGGGATGCTCGGTGGAGTATTTAAGTGGCTTGGTTCTCCCCCCTTGATAGCTAGCTTTTAAGGGAGGGTTCCCCAAGTGCTTAGATACTTATTAATTGGTATCAGAGCTGGTTGTCGGCATCTCGGGGAAGGCTACCCACGAAGAGTTCTGACCGGTGGAGGGTTCTGACCAACAAAGTTGAGTGAAGTGCCACCGAGTAAAGTGTCGTGGAGTGCAGCCGCCGAGGACGTCGGCTCTCAGGGGCGGTGCTATGATAGGGACTTGAGTATTATGGGGTGCTCAAGTCCCACATCGGGTAGTATGGGATGCTCGGTGGAGTATTTAAGTGGCTTGGTTCTCCCCCTTGATAGCTAGCTTTTAAGGGAGGGTTCCCTAAGTGCTTATATACTTATCAATCTTCTATACTGTCACTTGTGTTCTTTAACACTAGAATCAAGTTAAGGCACCCTTTTGCTACAGTGTCTTTTATTGCTCATTTAGGTACTGTAATACTCTAGTAAAATGCAAATGGTTGAAACGAAGTTATGCTGATATAGTTTTATGAAAGGATTTTAACTTATTGAAGCCCTATAAGCTTATTATTTATATACCCCTTTACCTTATTATGTTTGTCTTCATTAATATCTCTCCTTTTTAATATTGATTTAGCTTTTGTATCGGACGGTTTTAAACAAATTCAAGCATTGATATTGAATATAGCCACCTGATGTCCTGATCCATTGTTTCCTGAATGATATGGCTCACTCCTTTTCATATAAATAATTTCCTTCATTCTGTTTTCCATTTATTGTATGTGTTGTGATTTGACCGATATTAGTGGATATATGTTGAAAATCAATTTTTCGTAGTTGGTTCTTACTTTGATTATGCATGTGTTTACATTTTGATTTTTTACACACGCATACAACCTTAAAGATTTTTTAAAATAGGAAAAAAAAGAGAACAAAAAGATGCTAATAGCTCATATTTTAAAGCAGTTCCATTGAAAAAAGGACAACTTGGTGCTATAAAGTTCCATCCATGGTAGGGTCCATGGAAGGGTTGGACTCGCTATGGCCTATTATAGGCAGCTTTACCTTGCATTTGCAGATCATTTGCTAGAGACTCATTTCGTGTCTTGAACACATGTACTTCTAGCCACATGGAAGCCACTATAACCATTTTGCCAAGGCTCCCCTTCATTAGCAGTTTCAATAATTAGAGAACATTAAAGTAGGATTTACGTTATCCACAAACAGACTCTAGCAGAGTTTTAAATTTTACTGGATAAGTCTTGTATTACAATAATGTTAATGACACTTTTGAATCAAATAAAACTATGAATGAATTAAATTAAGTATCAAAACCATCCTTCTGCCAACACTCGTTTAGATGTCTTATTGATGCTCTTCATATTCCCAATTTATACAGTAAATTTATAGGCCATAAGAGTTTCCACTGTTTATTATGCATATTTTCAGCTTCCATTTCTGTTGGGTGTCCCAATACTAGAAAAGCTTGCAGCACCCATAGCTCCTCTTTTTGTTGGTCGGACTGGTAGTCAGTTGTTCCTTACTGATGGTAAACCCAACAAACCACCTCTTCTTTTAAGAATGGCATCTGATTCTGAGGATGGAAAGTTTCTGTAAGTAAAAGAATCTATTTGTGCTTACTTTATATTATTTCTTCTTCAGTTAAGTACGTTACTCACAAGGTTTAATGTTTTTGTAGATCTGCACTTGGAGCATTTAAATGTCGCATTGTTTATGCTAATGTTTCGTACGATCGTATCCTGTCAGTATGTGTTCTTTGTTTTACAACCTGCTAGGTATATCAATGATTACTTCTGTTTCTCCATTCTCCATTTTGGTAATTTCTTTAACTTAATATAGATATGGTTGGATGGCGCACATCCTCTATAAGGAGGGAAACAGAGCTCAGTAAGGTTAATATCATGATTTCCCCTTTTGGATTGTCTTAATTGTTCACTTGTTATTGAAGGGTAGTTTGGGCAATAAAATTGATTTTTTAACTGAGATTGCATGGATTAAATGTGATTAAATAACTTTGAATTATTTTTGCTTATAATTTATCTACGGAGGAGTGGGCCCTATCTATAGGCGATGTGGGACTAAACACAACCCTTGTACCTAAGGTGCTGGAAGCTGCAATGAATGACAACCCAAAGTTGCCGCAATGAAGGCTGCTAGGCGGATTTCCAACACAATACTAGTGATCTTGAGTGTCTACAATAATATTTTTAAATTTAAGTAAATAAATAAATGAAAACGAGGGGGAGAAGTTATTAAAATTTGGAGAATAAGAGTTAATGCTGGCATCCTTGTTGCTCAGGGCAGATTCCGTATGAAAACTCGGGGGAGAAATTATTTAATATAGGAAAATGGAAAATACTTTAAATGGGATATTGAGAATGTGTATGTCTCTATGGTACTAACGCCATTGTATTGGCAGCCTCCTCGCCAATCTTTAGACGGATTCAAGCACGTGGTTGATGTTGAATACTGTCCCCCAGTCGCTTCTGATGGCCCTCAGTTTCCTCCAAAAGCGGCGAAAGCAAAGGAAGCAGCACAAAATGCGCCTGATACCCAGAAAACTGTGGAATATCATGAAATCGTCGAAGGTGATATTATTTTTTAGAGCAGCTGCAGATTTATCATTTATCTGCTCGGTCACTGTTGTTCCACTAAAGCCACTATGTATCTTCTTAACAGAGGAGATCATACAGGGATTACAGCAGTTGGGATGGAGAAAAGTTGATGTCAGCTTTCACTCAGCATTCTGGCCTTTCTTTGCTCACAACAATATTCATGTACGGCAATCATTACATCTCTCGGGTGAGATGGTATTATTGATAAAGTTTTTTACATGAGTGCTTCTCTGATTTCAGGTGAAAAATGAACGGTTTCACAATGCTGGTGTAGGAGTAATTGCTCATGTGGCTGAAAGCTTAAGGCAGCAAGAAGCATCATCAATTTTGGCTGCTAGCTTGTAACTAGTGTATGTAATTTCACTTTGCCTGGGAGTCTGGATATGGCTAACTGCTCAAAACAAGCTGTGAAAAATTCTGTCTTCTATTTTAGCAGTCACCAATATATTTACAACATTTTACTATGATCATATGTTAATGCAATCATATAGTAGTACTTAGTTGTGAACTTGTGATTATCATGCAACTTAGTAGGAAATTCATTATCATATTAATGAAAACAAAATATGGTTTGTGTATTAAGATGACTGGTATAGAAAGGATTTTCGTTGGCATTTGGAAGTAGGATACACATTTGAACTTCTAAATTATTGGAGATGATCTACATGATTTGTTTTTCCTTATTTATGTTACAATTGTCATGGACATGATTAACTTGGGCTGGATTTTAAAGTTTTGAGCTGTATATCTTGCTTGGGGTATTATTTAATTGTGTCTAATTTTGTCTCAAGCTACGACCTCTACATTTTTATTTTTATTTTTATTAAAGGAAAAGGTAAAAGTCTACAAATTTGCCTCTTTGTTCTAATGTTCGATATAATCCAGAACATATGCAATTACCTTGTTTGCTATTTTACAAATGCTACTTCTCTAGGTATAGTGTTTGATTGCTCATCTTGGATGTGATATTTGTAACTTAAAAACAGATCTAGATGAGCAAGATTATGTGTTATCTTCTAATTTAGTGGTGTACTTGTCGCTGGTACTCAGTTTTGTGTTAGTCTCAACTTTCAGTACCCATATGTTTGAGGCAAATAGATAATATCAACCAGAATGCTTGAAATTAGTCCATTTCCTTTCTGTAAACTTCAATTTTATTTTCGCTTCGACTCCTAATATTCCTGTTGCCTGGCCTGTTGGTGTTAGTTCAAAGTTCAAACATTATTTGGGTAGCCGCATGATAGTGGTTAGAGGTGGGAATAGGTTGAGTGAGTCTGGTCTGCGTTGAAAGCGTTAGGCCTGAGTCTGGTCTGTGACCTGTGATAGGTTGACTTTTGAGGTCTGACATGACCTTTTCGAAAGCCTGTTTAAAAGTCTATTTCATTAATATTTTTTGAGAAAACCAACAATCTTTGAGTGGTGTAGACTTTGTAAATAGACGAATAAACTATTAGATCAATGTGATTGAGATCTAACAAAATCTTTTAGAGACTTATTGTTCGCTGGTGTTTTTAGCAAACAATCACTAGTTTTCAATATTAAGACTGTGAGATCAAACTAGAAAATCTCTTTGACAATTGCCTTTAAGTTTTGTGTCTTTTAGCGTGCGTAAGAACAAGAAAATAGTAGGAAGAGATAGTTTGAAAGCAGAATAAAAGCAAGAAGTGTAACAAACGTAAAAACAGGTAAAAATTGCATTAAAATGATAGAAGAAAGAAGAAGGTGGTCCACCGACACGCATAATATGATCCGATTCACTCTTGTTTTCGCTTTGACTTGGAAGTTGAGTTTCTCGAGTTTTTGTAAAGATGTGGTGACCTCGATTTTCTATTACAAAGGGGTATTTATACCCGTAGGAACAATCGTGGGAAAAGTGGAAATCGCCTCCTAAAACTACGGAGAGTAACCGCCACTAATCGCTGCTCGCACTTTCGACTAACCCGTTGTCAACCGCTGACGAAGTGTTGAGCCCCCACCGCCAAGCGTTGGGTCCTCTCTGTCGAAGGTCTCTTGCATTACTTGCTTCATAGCTTTGAGAGCTAAGCTTGTCGAAGTTTACTTGCACCTTGCACTTGTCTACCTTTCTCGTCGAAATCATGGTGCATCGACTTGAATATTGACCTATGGCCCACGTAACAATATTAAATGTGAAGTCAACCCCATTTAAAGCTTCATTTAATGTAATCGTCGAAATTTTGAGGTAACAGATTGCCCCCAAAAATGCTTCTTTCGATTTTAATAAGAAGTGAAGGTAAGAAAATGCATTTTTGAATGTTTGGCAATGGTCACTTCTACCGCTTGCATGCGCTTTGTTGAATCCTCGATCCTTTTCAAAGCCTAATGGTTCGCCATCATAAGTGCAATCAAGTTCGTCATCTATGACTTCACCATTTTCTTCAGATGAAGGCATGGCTTCGACATCCATCGCTTGTTGACTTATTTCGCTTCCAAAGCCGTTTTATTTTAGTTTCTACCATATAGGCCGTAATTTATCCCACGCGTTGGAGCCGCCGACATCTAAAACTTTCTAAGAGTCAAGATCCTATCCCGTTGGGGTAGAACACCTCGTGGGTAGTGTTACCTCAAAATTCGACAAGCGGCATTAAATTAAGCTTTAAATGGTATTGATCGCACATTTAATAGTATCCGTGGGCCGCAGTCAATGTTCAAGTCAATGTACCATAAATTCGACAAGAAGTTGTGCAAGTTGCTCGACAATGCAAGCAAACTTCGGCTGACTTGGTTCTTCAAGCTACGAAACAATGTCGAAACCTTCGACGTGAGAGGGCCCAAATGTTCGACAAAATCGAGTCCAATACTTGGCCAAATTCTTCGACAACAGTTCGGTCGGCGCAAGAGGAGCAGAAGATTAGTGGGCTGTTATTTCCCGGTTTTTAGGAAGTAGTTATCGCGCTTGCCCACGATTGTATCCGAGAGTATAAATACTCCTCAGTAATAGGAAAACGGGTCACCACATCTTTACAAAAACTCTCGTGAAACTCAACTTCCAAGTCAAAGCGAAACAAGAGTGAATCGATCGATTGTGCGCGTGTCGGTGGACCACCTCCTTCTTTCTATCATTTTAATGCAATTTTTACTTGTTTTTACGTTTGTTGCACTTCTTGCTTTTATTCTCGCTTTCAAACTATCTCTTCCTACTATTTTCTTGTTCTTACGCACGCTAAAAGACACAAAACTTAAAAGGCAATTGTCAAAGAGATTTTCTAGTTTGATCTCACGCCTTAATATTGAAAACTAGTGATTGTTTGCTAAAAACACCAATAACAAATTGGCGCACGGTGGGACCTTTGCCGCTTATTTTGTGTCGCTTCGTTAAGTGTATAAACTTGTATGCACTTCGAGGAGTGGTAGGATGGTACGCACCAATTCTAACAACGCCTCTAGTTCCGATACCGTGATATCACAAGTGCAAGGAACAACCAGAGATTCTCGCCAATGTCACGGTGGGAATGTTGCGGGGACTACGGCCCCGGTGACATCAAGAATCGCTCCCCACGATGTCAATGACCAATGTTGGTTCGACATCGCCTATGGCTTTGCCACAAAGCGTAGGACTTCCTTCTAGTCCTTATGTGGCAACAGGGAATAGTTTGGAAACACGCTTCCAAAATATGAGTCTACCACCATACCCTTTTGGGGTATATGGCATGCTCACCGGAATGCCACATGTGTCGACCTTTCTCCTTCACACGCTTCTTCCGAGGGTATACTTGGTCGAAATCCTACCGATTAACCAATGCGCCCTTGTTGGCGTTAAGACAACAAGTAGATTTAAAGCAATCATGATATGGTTAATATGTCGACTCAACAAATTGGTACCGTGTTCAACTTTGATTCGTAACACAAATACCGCTTATCGATGTTAGCGAGACCAAATGGGTAGGATTGCGATTTCTTTCGGGGCTCCTACGGGAAACAATAGGCGCTACCAAATTGCGGGAACAACATGCCTAACACCCACACAGAGATCGCTGATCGCCGGAAGCCGAGCGGTTATGGGGCTAACAACAAATGGGAAATCACATCCCCGAGGTAGTTATGGTAAATCGAAACCAAAACGCGATGAAGTTGTTCGACAAGTGCAACGAAATAACGCTTTTGCGCCCAAGACAACATAGCCACTTTGGTCGAAACCATAATGGCGCAAAATGGCCTTAACATAGGTTTGCATAGGCCTAATTTCATATCACCACCGTGTGAATACGTGTTGCGCATGTAATTGCCAAGAGGTCGGAAAATCCCTAAATTCACTAAGTTTGGGGGTGATACCAATGAGTCCATCGTCGAACACATTGCCCGTTACATGATCGAGGCAGGGACATAGCCCAAAATGAGAATTTGAAGATGAAATATTTTCCAAATTCTCTAACTAAGAATGCCTTTACGTGGTTTACCACACTACCCCCGGTTCCATGTACACATGGGGGCAATTAGAAAAGGCTTTTCATGAGCAATTCTACATGGGCCATCAAGATTAGCCTTAAAGAATTGGCCGTTGTTCGACGTAAAGTACCGAGGCTATTGATGATTATTTGAATAGATTCAGTTCATCAAGGCAAGATGTTTTACACAAGTGCTCGAACATGAGCTTGTTTAAATGGTCGCAGTGGCCTTGACTATTCAATTCGAAAGAAATTGGATACGCCTCATTTGAGAGACATGGCCCAACTAGCCGATAGAGTTCGACAAGTCGAAAGGCTTAAAGAGGAAAAGGCTAGAGTGAATAAGTACAATAAAAAAGAAAACTCAGGGGGTTTTCACAAGAAAGAAAAGATAGCCTATGTAGACGAACAATTCGACTTCGCATTCAGTGATGTCGAACCGAGGAAATAGACGTGGCTGAACTTAAGCCTGGTCCTCCTTATGCTTGTAAATTATTAAGGCCTGCAAATGGGAACAATCCCGTAGAGCCTAAGAATGATAGATTTGTGCCTAAAACGTACACTTTTGATGTCACTAAATGTGACGAGATCTTTGATTTGCTAGTGATCGATGGCCAAATAATAAGTGCCAAATGGCTCGAAAGTTCCTCCTCTCGAGCAGCAGGAAGAAAAAGGGTTATTGTAAGTTTCATAATTTTTTGGGACATACAATCGACCGTTGTGTACTTTTCGTGGACATGGTTCGTAAAGCGATCGAAGAAGGAAGGCTCAAATTTGGAGATAAAAAGAATAAAGCACCGATGCAAATTGATGTCGACCCACTCCATCAAGTGGAAGCGATGTATGCGTAACCAATCGAGATGAGTATCAATATGGTAGACGCAAAAATGGTGGATTCTCCAAAGTCTACCAAACCTCCCATTGAAAAAATCAAAAGTGTTGGCAAAAGAGTAATGTGACAACACGTTACTCAAGAAGAATACGAGGAGAAGGTGCATACTGTGGTACCCCAAGGTCGAGGAAGATTTGATAGACTTCCGAACCAGGTGCAAATTGAGCTCGAGGTCATGTTATGTCCAAGGTGCAAGGTCGTGTTTGATAAAGAAGCGCTAAAAGTGTCGAACGTCGTGGAAGTTCGACAACCCCTAAAGAGGAAATGACCGATAAGAGGCCAAATTTCAAAGACTTCAAGAGAGGACCTTCCTTACAAGGTAAAGAATTCGAGCAAGGCTTCGACAAGCAAGTCGCAGCCACTTTGGTAAGTGGTGTAGCCAAGAAGGAGTTTCAGGCTATCTCGCCTCCGCAAACCATTTTTTCCAAGAGCAGATCCATCCAATGAGAAGTGGATACACTTTGGATGCGCATACACTATAAGAGTCGCCACGGGCCGAACTGGCCAAGCCAATCACGTGTGAGGCCTCAAAGTATAATTATAAAAACAATTATAAAGCGGAAGAATCCCATGACGAAGACCCAATGGCGTCGTTACACGCCAAAAAAAAGAAGGCAACACACTGGTCGCTAACGAGCAACGCCAAAAACTAAGTTATGGTGTGACTCCTAAAACCGTGGGGAACACAAAGATAAGTATAAGTGCCGCCAATCAAGTGAGGGTTGGAAATAAGGCTAAAGCGGAAATCTATTGTGATAGAGGAACCAAGAAGGCTCGCTATGGAGAGGATTTTTCCTCCATTAACATCTTTAAAGAAGAAAAGTACTTCATTCGACATGGATGAAGATGTTACTTCGATTTCGACGACTCGAGGCTAGCTTCGACGCCATATCGCAATGTGGTGTCCATTCCGCCGAGTGAGTACGATCAGTCACAGCATAGCCCCAAACGACGCCGAAGAAGACTTCATTGGGGATATGGCTAACCACAAGCCAAGATGCTACTATGTCATGAACAATGGTCGCGTGGAAGAACAGATGGCCACTTTCGAGAGGCCGACGAGAGGCATGCAACACCATCCGGCCGCTGTACGCCCAAGCAAAAGTTAATGGCGAGGTATTAATAAGATAATCGGGTCGATGGAGGGGTCGCCGTTAACTTAATGCCTCGTGCCAGCGTCAAGACAATAGGTTGTTTGACACAGACCTTAGACCTCATAACATTATGTTAACCACCATTATGAGGGAAATCGCCTGGCCGTTGGGGTCGCCAAGTGGAAGTGGTGGTAGGAATCGCCGAAGAACCACCACGTTCTTTGTCATAGCATCAAAGGCAAGCTACAATCTACTCCTCGGGAGAGAGTGGATACATGGTGTAGAGCCGCTCCTCAAGCCTACACCGTAAATTGGTAATGTGGAGGATGATGGTCCGTGGAGTATGTCAAGGCATCAAAGTTATTTCCTTGCCGACGTAAATAACGTCACTGGGGAGAATTTCGAGAAACAAATGGCTTAATATTGCGCCATGTTCATCTTCTAGCCAAACATATATCTCTTCAGATAATGTGCTTTCTCCATTCACTTATACCCAACACATGGCTTTGTGTGGGAAAGAGAGGAAATAGAAGGTGCAAATGTCTATCCCGATGGTGTGCTACCTCCAATGGGATGGGACACCGACTCTTAGAAGGTTTAGATGTCGCATCTGTTTGGGATAGAATTACGGCTATACATGGCCGAAAATAAAATAAAACGGCTTTGGAAGCCGAGTTAAATCAACAAACAATGGTCGCGAAGCCACAACTTCATCTCAAGAAAATGGTGAAGTCATAAATGACAAGTCTGGATTGCATTTATGATGACGAACCATTGGGTTTTGAAAAAGACCCTAAAGATTCTACAAAGCGCATGCAAGCTCAAGATCCAAAACAAGAGGTGGATTTGGGAGATGGCTTGATCAAAAGGCCAACATATATTAGTGCACATCTTGATGTCGCTTCGTAACCCAAGTTATTTCACTTCGCAGCAGAGTTCAAAGATTGCTTTGCTTGGGAGTACAAATAAACGCCTTGGTTTGAGTCGAGAAGTGGTGGAATTACAAATACCCATTCGACCAAGGAAGAAACTGAGTTGAAGCAAACGCCAAGAAGATTTGCTCCTCAGATATTGGCTAAGATCAAGGAAGAAATAGAAAGGCTGTTCAAAAGCAAATTCATCAGAACTGCCAGGTGAATTCTTGGTTTTGTAGTACACAAGAAAGGCATAGAGATCAACGAAAATAAGACTAAAGCAATTATGGAAACGAAGGCTCCTTCGACCAAGAAAAAACTCCAGTCACTACTGGGAAAATTAATTTCTTCAAGATTCATCTCAAATCTAAGTGGCAAAACACAAGTTTTTTCGCCATTACTTGAGATTGAAGAAAGAAGATGAATTCAAGTGGGAGCAGGTTCACCAAGATGCTTTCGACGCGATCAAGTCTTATTTGGTCAAGCCACCAATTCTATTGCCTGTTATTGGAAACAAATTGCTAAAATTGTATATAGCAGCTTCTGATAACACAATAGGTAGCATGTTAGCGCAAGAGGACGATAGTGGTGTCGAAAGACCCATTTATTACCTTAGTAGGGTTTTGATCGATGCTGAAACTAGGTATAGTCCAATTGAGAAACTGTGCCTTTGCTTGTATTTTTCTTGTACAAAATTGAAGCAATATATAAAATCAGCAGATGTTTATGTTTATTCGCATTTTGGTGTTATTAAACATATGTTGTCAAAACCAATGTTGCATAGTCGAATTGGCAAATGGGCTCTAGCTTTGCTAGAGTACAACTTAACTTACCAACCCCTCAAATCAATTAAAGGACAAGTGGTTGCTGATTTTATAGTAGACCATTCTGTTGTCGAACGTGAAATACATTCGTTAGACATACGCCCTCGAGATTATACTGATGGCTCAAGCCATAAAAATGGAGCAGTATTGGAATTTTGATTATCTCGCCGTAAAATACTCCAACGAAGTATAAATTTAAAATTCGAGACTCTTGCTCAAATAATGAAGTCAATATGAGGCTTTAATAGTAGGCCTTAAAATTTTACTCGAGTCAGCAAGTTATGTTGAAATAAAAGGTGACTCTCAATTAGTGGTCAAACAATTGACAAAAGAATACAAATGTATCAATGAACACCTTATTAAATATTTCGTTATTGCCAATACTTTGCTAAAAAGGTTTACATTCGTTTCATTTCTAGAACATTTACCACGAATTGAAAATCACGTGGCAAATGAGTCGGCACAAATTGCCTCCTCGGTTACAAAGTATCAAGCAAAGCCTAGAAGAGTTAATCGAGATAAAAGATAAATTAATCTCGTAAGAAGACTCTCTATAATACTCCTTCGACGTTATTGTCAACACCAAAAATCGGGGGCAATAAATACAAATGAAGTGCGCCATTTAAAAACGCCACATTTTTGACGATATTGACTTGGCGTAAATTAAACCAACTTCGCCGAAAGGCCACAGATACATTCTAGTAGTGGATTGATTACTTTACTAAATGGGTAGAGGCAATACCTTTAGCCAATGTAGATCAAGAGGCAGTGATAAGGTTTATTCAAAATCATATCATTTATAGATATGGAATTCCGTAAACCATTACTACGCATCAATGCATCGCTTTCACCGGTCGAAAAATGGTAGATTTCACACTAAATTGGTTTCAAGTTATCGACTTCGACACCATACTACGCACAAGCCAATGGTCAAGTAGAGGTCGCCAATAAAATCATTATTAACTTGATTAAAAGCACGCTGGACGAAGCCTAGAAGTTGGCACGCTTCTCTTGACCAAGTGTTATGGGCTTGTCGAACTTCACCTAAAGAGTCTATAAACACCACTCCCTACAAAGTTAACATTTTGGGCATGATGCGTTGTTACCCGTCGAGATTTGTTTACAATCAACAAGGATTCGTAAACAATGTGAAATCCCTTTGATCATTATTGGAATATGATGATTGATGAATTAGTTGATTTAGACGAAGAGAGGTTGTTAGCTTTAGAGATGCTTATTCGACAGAAAAGAAAGAGTAAATAAAGCCTACAATAAAAAGGTTAAGTTAAAAACCTTTCGAGGAAGGAGTTAGTGTGGAAAGTCCTATTACCTATGGATAAAAAGATAGAGTGTTAGCAAATGGTCACTGTGGTGGAAGGCCCATTTCGCGTGTTGCGACATGCTTTCGAATGGCGCTTATGAAGTCGAAGAGCTAGGTGACTAAAATAGAATCTTTAGAATAAATGGCAAGTATTTAAAACGATACAAGCCAACGTTAATCGAGATAAAAATTGAGCAATTATAAGTAAACGAAAATTGTTCATAAATGGCAATGTATAAAGAAATGGTTAAAGTTACACACCATTTTTAGAATGCTAAACTATTACACCTCGTAAATTCGACAAGGTAGCCTTATGCCTCTCCATAATGCTAACACTCAAAGAAATAGAGGTGTTAGAAGGTATGCTCTTTGTCGAGGTCGGCGAGAATAGCTTGATGCTTGTCAATCTTCTCTAAGTGCTCAATACCGCCAATGCTTTGGTGGTTTTTGTAGACGAAGAAGCAAAGACTCATGCGCTCGACGATCGTGCTTCTTCGATGCTTTGCGCTTGACGCTTTAAGTTGGAGTGTCTTTATCTCCTCGTCAACACGCGCAATCTCGCATCCCATTCAGCGATTGCTTTCATCATTAGTCGCTTTGGTTTCGAGAGCCTCGATGTCGCCTTGATCGCCTTTAAGAGAGGCGTAGTTCTACCTCACGAGTTGAGTCTCTTGAACCTCGCGCTTTGAGGTGGTCGACCGCTGGTTGATTAGAAGGGAAAGTTGCTCAAAAATAGGCCAAATTCCATGAAGAACGAAAGGACGCTTTGAGGAGGGTCCATTTGGTGATCTTGTGAATGAGGTTTTTACCTCAAGATACACAGATGAGTCATTTTCAATGGTCGCCACCAAGTCCCCTTCCAACACCTTCGCCTTCAATCGCAAAGCAAAGCTTTCGACCGCCTCTCCGATTGATAGAACTTAGAGAGTTGTTCGAGGAATCGCAAATCAAGCTGCTCGACGAGCTCTTAAGACTCAACATGATCTTCAAGGTCGCCAAAGGATTTGTCTTCTTTAGCTCACCAATTCTTGATCGCTAACAAATACTGTTGATGACTCTTTCGCGTACACTTTGATCCGCAGGTCCCCACTCTAGGTGCCTCTTGTTCTTGATCGATCATATTCTCTTCGTGTATTTCGACAGAGATACCCACTACTTCGGGTCCTTCGCTTGTTGGAATGTTAAGTTCTCGAGCTTGAGCGAGCTTTCTCCAACAACGCCTCCTGGCTCGACTTACCAAAGAATTGGAATAGCCTCCTCCATAGCAGAGCATTCTCTTCGACGACCGCCTCTTGTTCGGCATTTCCAAAGATTTGGAGCAAACTCCTCAAAACAGTGGATTTCGTGGTTATCCAACGCTTGGAAAATTTCTTCAAATAGCTACACCCCGAGGAGATGAAGGAAAAGTGGAGCACTGGGATCGATGAATCTAGATCACGCCTCAACCATAGATCGAACTTCTGTGTTTGTCCACGAGCACCCACCCACCTACACACAACAAGGTATATCATTTAAGTTAAGAATTAGAAAGGTGAGACCGAATAAGTCTAAACCAATGTCTAAAGCGGAATTTACCTCTTGTACCTAAGCCTCTTGATTGGAGGAGAAGAGGTGATTCAGAGCCTCATCAATAATGATGCCTTGATGCCCTTTGAATCTCGTGAAGGTTTCTTCTTCTTCGACCTCCGAGTGAGGGGATGTTATCATCACCGCTGTCCCGCAAAAAGAATTTGGGTTATGACAAGAAAGTGAATGACAAAGGGAAGAGAAATTTTGACTTTGATTAACAAGGCGAGAGTATAGTACCTCATCTTCGTGAAGGACCATTCTCTTTTTAGCTTTGGTCCACTGAGGGATTTTGCCTCGGTTGTTTTCTAGAAAGAAGGTTTTCGACATAAGTAAAAGTCGTAATCAAAAATAACTTGAAACGAATAAATGGCGACATACCTTCTTTAGGACAATGTCCTGGAGTAGATCTCGCGACTAATCGCTTTTCTTGGTCTTTGGAGGAGATTTTGCCGTGGTAGCCTTGTTTGCTTTGATCTTCACTGGGGCAGTTGACCGACGCCGAAAAACATTGATAAGCAAACGTAAATAAAACTAAGTTACGATGTTTAAGACTCGTAAGGATTCGGGGTATCGCTAAGTAAACACCGGGTTGTTCAAGCGGAAGGCTACCACCAATTTCTTCATAATATTTTCTCGCAAAGGTGTCACTAGCCTCTCCAAAGAGAAGAAGTGGTATAGTAACTAGTCCACCATTCATGAAATTCCTTAGTGCATGAGAATCGGGTTAAATTTGAGGGGCTCAAACTCAAGGCCCTATAGTGGAATTTCTTGAAGGCTTGTTTGTAGAAGTCGCCGCTCGCTTCGATTCAAAATTCTCGCCTATGAAAACACACCGCGCAGTCGACCGACAAAGGCCAAACCGTCTCGCGTAATAACTGGGAAGTATTTCTTAATTCCAAGCTATTTTTAGTTTTGCCAGGTAAGTCCGCAGAGAGAATAGCAGGAGAGAGGTAGGTTTGCCAGATTTGGGTAATCTCCTCGCCGTGTTCGACAGAGGAAGAGGGAAATGGTTGCACAAACCAAGATGGACCGAAAAGGCCTTTGCACAAAGTGGAGCCATAGAGTCTACTTAAACTTGTGCACTTCAGAACATGTCGAAGTGAATTTCAAAGACTCTTCTAGAGGAATATTTATCCGCTTGGTTTCAACTGGCTAGTCGAATCCCTTCACCCTCCTAGACTTTAAGGTTGGTTGAAGCGCACTTAGGATATACTGCATCTAGTCGAGACTCGAAAGTGGCTAATGTACCACAATTGCAATAGCCACAATGGGCCGTGGCCAAGAACTTGTTGGTGGGTTCGCCTTCTTTCGCTTCTAGAACAAGATTATCAAGCTCCCGACAGAGAGAACCCAACAACGGCTTGGCAAGACTAATGTTTTCTTTCTCGTGGAGTCATCGCCAAGTGGAATATAGGTTTTAGAAACCCGGAGTGAACGGGCATGTAAAAAACAAAAAGTGGATAACCAAAGCGGTTAAGAAGGCTACGTGTTCTTTAGCGTATTAATCGTGGTCGCTGTCACGGCTTGTGGTGTTCGTGATGTAAGGAGCAAAAGTGGCATTGTTGAAAGTGTGACGGTATTCATAATCGTGGATGAGCAGTGGTCAAAAGTCTCACCTAGGGTTTCTGCACTGTGATGGCAAAGAACATCTAGTAAAGTGGGAGTCAAGATGCCACATCTCAAGTGGAGGCTATGAGTAGCATAGCCCCAAAATCGCATAGCAGCCCAATATCAAAGTGTCATACTTGGGCCCATACCTAGACAACTCGGATAAGGTCAAAAATACCTTGTTTTTTCCAGATGTCACTTTTTAGCCTCTACCTTGTCGAGCCGCCTATGTAAATCGGTTGGTCGAGCCTAGAGCAGCACCTAAAAACCCCGGAAGGACTATTCAAATTCTAAATGAAAAGGGTCTTAGTGAAAATTCGGGTTCAACATGTGCATGATCTGGGAAAATTTCGTAAACCTCGTTGTTTTCTAACAGATATCGTGAAGAGGACCTAGATATGCATGAGTATAAACCCTAGTAGAGGAATCAATACACTGGTTTGCCATTGAATCGCTCGATCATCATGAATGTCGCTCATCAACGGCCATCGGGCGGTTTTAGGTCCGTTGGTTCGCTGCTCTTCGCTGAACATTCAAAGCAGTTGTATGAGGAAGCCATGAGAGATAAAGAGCAAATGCGAGACTAAATTCAAGCGTAGGTTGAAGGAAGTGGAATGAAAGTTTGAAACTTTAGTGATTTTGGGGATTTTTGCAAGACGCAGAATGAAGAATGCGTAAAGACTTCACAAAAGTTCAAACCGAGTAAAGAGGAATACGGGCGGTCAGAGCCGCTTATATATGTGGGAAGCTACGCTTATTGGCACGCTTCGCCATAACTCGCACGCTCGCGACGTTGAGAGACGTGATGGCCCACCAACTATGCAACGGTGCCAATAAGATTTCGCTTCGCTTTACCTGCAAGTAATGATGGTTGTCTTTTTCACCACCGCTGAAATGCAAAAGGCTGAGAAATGATCATTGCACAAAGATTCAAAAATGCCTTTTCTTCCTCCATTCCTTATTCCGTCGAAAAAGCATTTTTCGGGGGCAATCTGTTACCTCAAAATTCGGCAAGCGGCATTAAATTAAGCTTTAAATGGTATTGATCGCACATTTAATAGTATCCCGTGGGCCGCAGTCAATGTTCAAGTCAATGTACCATAAATTCGACAAAGAAAGTTGTGCAAGTGCCGACAATGCAAGCAAACTTCGGCTGCACTTGGTTCTTCAAGCTACTAAACAATGTCGTAAACCTTCGACAGAGAGGCCCAAATGTTCGACAAAATCGAGTCCAATACTTCGCCAAATTCTTCGACAACAAGTCGGGTCAAGCGCAAGGAGCAGCAGCTAGTGGGCTGTTATTTCCCCGGTTTTTAGGAAGTAGTTATCGTGGCTTGCCCACGACATCCGAGAGTATAAATACTCCCTTGTAATAGGAAAACGGGTCACCACATCTTTACAAAAACTCGTGAAACTCAACTTCCAAGTCAAAGCTAAACAAGAGTGAATCGATCAGATAACGCGTGTCGGTGGACCACCTCCTTCTTTCTATCATTTTAATGCAATTTTTACTTGTTTTTACGTTTGTTGCACTTCTTGCTTTTATTCTGCTTTCAAACTATCTCTTCCTACTATTTTCTTGTTCTTACGCACGCTAAAAGACACAAAACTTAAAGGCAATTGTCAAAGAGATTTTCTAGTTTGATCTCACAGTCTTAATATTGAAAACTAGTGATTGTTTGCTAAAAACACCAGCGAACAGGTAGTCACTTCCATCTTCCACCACTTCCCTCTCCCAAACAAAACCATGTGTTGGGTACAATCGAACAGAGGAAAGCATATTGTCAGATGAGATGTAAGCCTGACTAGAAGATGTGCATGGCGCAATGTTCGCCATCTGTTTTTCAAAATTTTCCTTGGTGACATTGTTTACGTCAGCAAGGAAGTAGCTTTGGTCTGCTTCGACATATTCCACAAGACCATCATCTTTCCACATCACCAACTTTTGGTGTAAGCTTGAGGGAACAGCTCCTACGCCATGTATCCACTCCCTCCCAAGGAGTAGATTGTAGCTTGCTTTTGAAGCTATGACAAAGAACGTGGTGGTTCTTCCGACAGCTCCTACCACCACTTCCACTTCGACAAATTTCAACGACGGGCCGATTTCCCCTCATAATTGGTTAACATAATATTACGAGGTCTAAGGTCCAGTATCAAACAGCCTTTCTATTGTCTTCAAAGATGGCCTCGAGGCATTGCTAACAAAGAGCCCCTCCATCGATCAAGATCTTATTAATACCTACGCCATTAACTTTTGCTTCGACGCATAACCGCTTTCCAGATGGTGTTGCATGCCCTCGTCCGCCCTCTCGAAAGTGGCCATCTGTTCTTCCACGCACCCATTGTTCATGACATAGTAGCATATCGGCTTGTGGTTAGCCATATCCCCAATGAAGTCTTCTTCGACGCCGTTGGGGATCAGAATAAAGATCGCACTCACTCGGCAGAATGGACACCACGCTGCGTATGACGCCGAAGTTAGCCTCGCAGTCGCCGAAATCTGAAGTAACATCTTCATCCATGTCGAATGAAGCACTTTTCTTTTTATAGATGTTAATGGAGGAAGATCCTCTCCATAGCAGCCTTCTTGGTTCCTCTATCACAATAGATTTCCCTTTAGCCTTATTTCCAACCTCACTTGATTGGCAAAGACCTATACTTATCTTTGTGTTCCCTACACGCTTTTAGTGAGTCACACCCTTAACCGCTTTTGGCGTTTCTCGTTAGCAACCAAAGTTGCCTTCTTTTTCGAAAGCTACCGTAACGACGCCATCGGGTCTTCGCCATGGGATTCTTCCCTTTATAATTGTTTTTATAATTATACTTGAGGCCTCACCGTGATTGGCTTGACTGTTTCCAAATTTCTGACGAGCAAAGACTTTATAGTGTCCGTGATCCAAAGATGTATCCACTTCTCATTGGATGGATCTCGCTCTTGAAAAAATGGTTCGCAGAGGCAGCGTATAGCACAAACTCCTTCTTGGCTACACCCTTACCAAAGAAATCGCGCTTGCTTGTCAAGCCTTGCTCGAATTCTTTACCTTGTAAGGAAGGTCCTCTTTGAAGTCAAATTTGGCCTCTTATCCGCCATTCCTCTTAGGGGTTGTCGAACTCCGTAGCCTTCAACACTTTTGGCCGCTTCTCTTGTAAAACAAACACCACATCCGGGGCACAAAGACTACCTCGTAGTTTTTAGTTTGCACCTATCGAGGAAGTCTATCAACTCCTCTTCACTTGGGGTACACAAACTGCATTTCTCTTCATACTCCTCTCGAGTAATCTTTTGTACAAAGATCACCCACCGCACAACACTTTTGATCTTGTATGTCGGAAGGTTTAACAGCTTAGGGAACCCGCCATCTTCACATCCACCATGCTTATATTCATTTCCATTGGCTCAGATACATTGCTTCGCTCGTGGAGTGGATCACAATCTGCATTGGTGCTTTGTTCTTTTATCGCCACATCCTAGTCTCCCTTCTTCGATTGCTTTTCAATGTATTTATTCACTCTAGTCTTTTCCTCTTTAAACCTTTCGACTTGTCGAACTCTATCGGCTAATTGGGCCATGTCTCTCAAATGAGAGGTATTCAATTTCTTTCTAATTGAATAATCAAGGCCACTGCAGCCATTTCGACAAGCTCATGTTCGTGCACTTCAGGTGAAACACCTAGCCTTTAATAGCCTAAACCTATTCAGTAATCACAATTGCTTCGTGCACTTTACGCCTAACACCGCCAATTCTTTAAGACTAATCTTCGATCGCCCATGTAAAATCTGTTTCATGAAAAGCCTTTTCTAATTGCCCCATGTATATATGGAACTGGGGTAGAGTGGTAAACCACGTAAAGGCATTTCTTAGTTAGAGAATTTGGAAAATATTTCATCTTCAAATTCTCATTTTGGGCTATGTCCCCGCCTCGCCATGTAACTGCAATGTGTTCGACAAAGGATTCATTGGTATCACCCCAAACTTAGTAAATTTAGGGATTTTCCAACCTCTTGGCAATTCTCGCTCGCAACACGTATTCACACAAAGTGGTGATATGAAATTAGGCCTATGCAAACCTATGTTAAGGCCATTTTGCGCCATTATGGTTTCGACCAAAGTGGCTATGTTGTCTCGAGCACAAACGTTATTTCGTTGCACTTGTTTAACAACTTCATCGCTTTTGGTTTCGATTTACCATAACTACCTCGTGGATGTGATTTCCCATTTGTTGTTCGCCCATAACCGCCGGGCTTCGGCAACCACCGATCTCTGGGGTGTTAGGCATGTTGTTCCCCGCATTTGGTAATCGCCTATTGTTTCCGTAGAGCTCCCAAAGAAATCGCAATCCTACCCATTTGGTCCGCTAACATCCGATAATCGTATTTGTGTTCAATCAAAGGATTGAAACACGGTATCAATTTGTTGAGTCAAGATATTAACCATATCATGATTGTTGGCCCACTTGTTGTCTTAACGCCAACAAGGACACATTGGTTAATGCAGAGGATTTCACCAAGCACGCCTCGTAAGAGACGTGTGAAGGAGAAAAGGTCGAGACATGTGGCATTCCAAAGAGCATGCCATATACCCCAAAAGCGGTATGGTGGTAGACTCATGTTTTGGAAACGTGTTTCCAAACTATTCCCGCTGCCACATAAGGACTGTAAGGAAGTCCCATACTTTGTGGCAAGGCCATAGATGATGTCGAACCAACATTAGTCATTGACATCGTGGGAAAGCTGCTACATCGATGTCACCGGGTCAGTAGTCCCCGTAACATTTCCAACGCTGACATTGGCGTAATCTACCGTTGTTCCTTGCCCTCGTGATATCACAGGTTAGAACTAGAGGCGTTGTTAGAATTGGTACGCACTCATTCTACCACTCCTCAAGTGCATACAAGTTTATACACTCAACGTAAACGACACAAAATAATCGCAAAGGTCCCATCTGGGCGCTAATTTGTTCGCTGGTGTTTTTAGCAAACAATCACTAGTTTTCAATATTAAGATCGTGAGATCAAACTAGAAAATCTCTTTGACAATTGCCTTTAAGTTTTGTGTCTTTTAGCGCATGTAAGAACAAGAAAATAGTAGAAGAGATAGTTTGAAAGCGTAATAAAAGCAAGAAGTGTAACAAACGTGAAAAACAGTAAAAATTGCATTAAAATGATAGAAAGAAGAAGGTGGTCCACCGACACGCATAATATGATCCGATTCACTTGTTTCGCTTTGACTTGGAAGTTGAGTTTTCGTAGTTTTTGTAAAGATGTGGTGACCTCGATTTTCTATTACAAAGGGGTATTTATACCCGTAGGAACAATCGTGGGGAAAAGTGAAACCGCCTCCTAAAACTACGGAGAGTAACCGCCACTAATCGGCCGCTCGCACTTTCGACTAACCCGCTGTCAACCGCTGACGAAGTGTTGAGAGCCCACCGCCAAGCGTTGGGTCCTCTTGTCGAAGGTCTCTTGCATTACTTGCTTCATAGCTTGGAGCTAAGCTTGTCGGGTTTACTTGCACTCCTTGCACTTGTCTACCTTTCCCGTCGAAATCATGGTGCACCGACTTGAATATTGACCTATGGCCCACAGAACAATATTAAATGTGAAGTCAACCCCATTTAAAGCTTCATTTAATGTACTGTCGAAATTTTGAGGTAACACTTATCTTTAAAGGATATTCTATTTAATTTTTTTGATAGAATTTAAATTTTATTTTATAATAATATCTTTAAATATGTCAAAAATTGATATAGATCAATATTTTAAGTAAATAAAAAATGTAAGCAAATTTATAGATTAACAGAAAGTAAAAAGTTAAATAGAATAATATATTAATAAAAAATAATATTTATATTTACTTTAGTAGGCTGGCCTGATAGGCCTAGAAGGCTTTTTAGATGGCTCGTAGCTTGGTCTTTTTACCTAAATAGCTTTTAAAAAAGCCTTACCCTTATCTATTTAGAAAAAAGTCTGGCCTAGCCTGGGCTTGATGTAGGCTGGGGCATAGGCCCCTGTAGGCCGGCTTGGCCTATTTACACCCCTAATAGTGATACCCCACAAAATCCGCCACAAGTTGTGTGTGGAATGAAGGAGAAAAATTTATTGATTAATAAAGTTGCCATTTTTATTTTTGATATTTTATTGTTATTTTGAAGTAAGGGTATTAATGTCTTTTGATTAATATCATTTTTTCTCGCTTTCTCTTCAATCAAACGAAAGAGAGAGAATTTTAATAAAAAAAACAAAAGAGAGATATTAACCTAAAAAACAAATGAAAATTTTGAAATTGTGAGCTTATAGGGATTAAAAACAAAATTGTAAAATTTTATAGGGACTAAAAGTTGATGAAATTTTTATAGGGACCGAAAACAAAAAGTGATATTTTATAGAGACTAAAAACATATTTAACCCAATAATTTATTTAATCTACTCTATTTCTCACTCATCTCTCTTATTTCACTTTCTCTCACTTGTGTCTTTCTTTGCTATTTTCACTGGATCCAAGCATAGCATAAAAGTTAACTTGTAGTGATAATTTTTTTGACTCATTGTAGTGACAAATATTGTTTATCACTAAAGCGTTATCAAACAAAGCAACTATAAAAGTAATGTATTTGTTTTATTTTTTGATAAGAAAATAATGTATTTGTAGGTAAATCTTATAGCGGTATGCTAATAATCATCGTTGGATGTTGCTTCGAAATTGATGGCTTAAATTTCCAATGTCAAATGTGAATCAAACGTTTAACAAAGAGAATTTATGAGTCGAAAAAAAAAGAGAATTTTATTTTATAGAGTTTATTTGTCATTCTTGTAAAAAAAGTTTATTTTTCATTAAAAGCCCAATAAATTTGACTTTTAGTGACAGACATGGTTTGTCGCTAAAAGTTCATTTTCTATAATAAATTTATAATTCCTATTTGTATATTTCGAACTTTCTTTTGAATGAAATGACATGAGTTTATTTGCTTAAAAAATTGTAATTTGTTACTCCATCCGTTCCACAATACATGTCATTTTAAAATAATTTACACATAAAAAAGATCAACAAATTTTGTTGTTTTTAATGGAACTATTTATCTTTTCCCTAGAATACAACAAGCTATACAAAGGAAAAAGATAATTTACCCCTTTAAATAGCTTGTTGTTTCCATGGGTTTGATGAATTCTTGTATTCTTATATACTTCAATATATTATGCTATTAAAAAACGATATTTAATGTAATTTTTCAATTAAATTTATAAATTTGTTGGATAAGCTCATTTATAAAACAAGTGAAACTCTCTTAGCTGGTCAATATTATCAAACCTATGCACCAATAATGATATGAAAAATCAAGCTGTTTGGAGCTTGTATAACATTGAAAAGTGTTTTTGATTGAGCCACGAGGCCCACTTAGCCACTGGACCCGACTGACCTGGGCCATCAGAGACCCGTGTCCACGACCCAACACTCCATGATGATCTATAAGGTCCATGCGCTACTTGGACCACACCATGCGCCACTTGAGCTATCTTAGGCCCATCTCCCTTTTGATCCATGTATGAAGGCCCAAGTAGGTTAAGCCTCAACGACTCAGATGATCTCGAACGATCCAAAGGCTCAGAGCCATCTCCCGAAACTCTATAAATAGTGGTTCTCATAACCACACAAGGCAGACGCCTCCTTCAACTCGCAACCACCACGATTCTCATCGACTGAGAAAGGCACGAGTGTCTTTTTGTAGTGAGTCGCACCCCATCTCGCTCAACACACAGAGATCCGACTCGGCCAAGAACACTACCGACTACAGCCCTAACCCGACCCGGATAAAGACAGCTAGGAATGGATATGGTGTAATGAAAAATAATAATAAATAACAAAACGTTAAAATATATAAAAGGAGATGCGAGAAAATCTTGATTTTGAAGAGCAACTAGATATAAATTTGCAAAACTAAATCTCTATTGAAACATCCATTACTTAATGGTGATTTTTTTTTTAAAATAAGACAAAAAATGTTGATTGATTGGCAATTTCCTATCCATTTTGTTTGCATTGGATTTCAAATGTACAAGTTTGCGAGTTAACAGATATGAAGAAAGAGGTTTGGAAACTAACATTTCTTCATTATGTTAACTAATTATTACTCACCACTAACATTCCCACAGTGGTGGATACACGTTTAGTCTAGGATGATCAATTGCACAACCTGAAAAATAAAATAAAATAAAATCCGTACTAATAATGAGAATATGCATACAACCAATAATATCTCAAGGAGTTGATTTAGTAGATAATAACATAACTTGTATCTATTAAGTATGGAAGACGACTTGAGAAGAGTCTAAAATTTTATTTGCTACAATTACCAATCTGAAGAATATGTTTAATCCATTGTCACCTCCTTTTGTATAATGTGATTGGGCTTTTACCTCTCAGCTTCCTCTAACTCCATTTCCTCTCGCTTTCATTCCCAACTTTATTTCTCCTTTTCTCCATCACGCGCCTACTATTTTTTTTTTTTTTGTCTGAAGTCTTTGACCCCCGCCCTGTGTTTAGGGAAGGGGCTCGACAAATTGCAATTACAGAGATAAGAAAGTTTCTAACTCCAATTTGTTTCATTTCGAGTATCGAACCCAATTGCAAATCGAGTCTCTCGCTTTAAATTAACATATATTTTTGCATCAGACCAATGCACCACACTCACAATCACTAACGTAATGGGTGATACATGGATGAACGAACGCTAAAGTAACTTGCATTAAGAGAAATGTATTTAATAACATTGACGCTATTAAGAGGTTTATAATTTATGTATTTAAATATATTAAACTTTTGTTTTTATTATATTTTTAGCAATATATGTGTTTAAAAAAATTTGCACTCCTAACTCAAAGTCCTAGATTCGCCACTGTTTCTCTAAAAAAATGCTCATAGAATTAAGTTGAGAATAGGCATGCAACCAACAATAATAATAATTTCAAGGTGTTGATTTAGTGGAGAATAGGCATGCAACCAATAATAATAATCTCACAATAGATACCTTTTAAACTCACGTCGAAGCTACAACTACATGTTGTAGAGTTTGGCAGAACATATGTCTTCCAACATTTAAACACATAAACAAACACGCTATAAGACGAATGTGCTATACTCTATACCCTAGAAATTTAGTTTATAAAACAATAAAAAAGGCATGCAACCAATAGGAGAATTGAACAAATATTAATAGAATCCCTTAATATATTTTATAAGATGAAATTATGAAGTGATCACATATAACAGCTAGAGATCTCAAGTCATCCAAACCAAACCCTACCAACAAGAGGAGAAGAACTAACTCCCCCATATATATAATTCTCATCATAGATCATTCAAGATCAATGTTTAAATTAAAAGGGATTCCTATAATCATTTGATGTGATTTTGTTGTTGGTTAATAATTTATGGGGCGATGGAGCCATCTTCAAGAAGACCAAGTTCTGCTAAAACAGTATCGCAAATAGGAAGACGTTCACGGACCATGAAACCAAGAGAGTTAGCTTCACGAACAGGTGAAACAATACCATTGTTCTTTGTGATGCTAATTCTAGAAGCTTTTTCAAGGTGAGATTCAGTGTCAATTGTAGCACAATCAGGGTTGCTACTTTTTATCAATTTAACCTCACAAATCTCCTCTTCATGATCTCCATCCACTTCAACACTGTATTTCCCTGATCCATCTGTCACAGCTTCTTTGCTAAATGTAACTGTTCCATTATCTTCTTTGCATTCTACAAGAACCGTTGCACCTGGCAGGCTCGTGCTAACCCTAGTTTGAAACTGGATGCGGCACGTGTCACAGTAAACATCGCCTTCAATGAAGAAACGGTCAAAGCTAAGAGCTGAACCAAACAAGGCTAAGAAACAAAGTGCTGAAACAGCGACGATGCTGCTATTTTTGGCCATTCTGATGATGAATTAATATTGGTTTGGATGGAGACTTGTTTCCGGGGAGAATGTTTTCAAGGTAGCAATTGTTGCATTTTATAAGGTACAGGGTTTACCTTATTTTAGTATTGTCTATTTTTATGAGGTTCTTATTAGTCCTTTCCATTTCTGGTGGTTGGTTGAAATTCTTGTTTTTTGACCGCTGCTCTTCTCTCTCTCTCTCTCTCTCTCTCTTTATATCTCCGTCTCTACATTACAATGAGGGGTCTCAAACGCCTTAGTTATTTTGGAATATTCACCGCATATATAGTTCATTCGTTTTCGAATATAAACAAAAAACATCAATAAAATCATGTTATCAAATATACGCAAGTCAAACTTTTTTAGCTAATGTACCAAATTACCCTTATTAATTGTTCCACTTTTTCTTTTCTTAGTGCATGTAATTTTTGGTTTTCCAACTTTTTTTTCCGCAGTGTTCAAGAAAAATTAATAGAGGTATTATATAGGAATTACACTTCCTATATATTAATGAGGGGTCTCAAACGCCTTAGTTATTTTGGAATATTCACCGCATATATAGTCCATCCGGTTTCGTATATAAACAAAAACATCATAAAATCATGTGATCAAAAGTCGAACTTTTTAGTTAATGTACCAAATTACCCTTATTAATTGTTGCACTTTTTCTTTTCTCAATGCAAGGAATTCTTGGTTTTCCAACTTTTTCTTTTTTTGTTTCACAGTGTTCAAGAAAAGTTAATAGAGGTAATACAAGAATTACACTTTGTTTCTAACTTTTTTTAATAGGTGTGTATAGTCGTCTTTTGTTTATTTATTTATGAAAACCGATGGAGTAGTTGATTGCAAATTGCAAAGGTCTGTGGTAAAACACATGTAAATGTTATGTGGTGAGCCCAATATGCTTCACTTTCTCACTACCCATCCCCTATCCTCTATCGTTTATGCTAAAGACAAAAAAAAATATGATTGCAAGAAAAATCTTGAAAGAGATAATCAAATCTCACTTGGATCATTAATAACTTTAAGTGACCCACTAAATTTGTTACTCAAATTCAAATTTGGTGAACTAACTTTTTGTGACAAATAAAATTAAACTTGTTATTATACATAAATTTCGCTACCAATAAGGGTATTGTATGGATTGGTGGTAATGAATGAAATGAGATGGAATGGAATGAGACAAGGTTCTATTGTTTGGGTTTGTACATGCTTTATAAGAAATTAAGAAAAAATAAGAATCTAATGGGATCATTCATTTCTGCAAATGAAATGTGATACCGATATAGAATTCAAAGCTTCTACGTCTGGCTTTATAGTTAAGATCTGTATCTATCTATCTGATGATATATATTATGACATGTGCCTCAAGTCTACAACGACAAGGCAAAATTGCCAGAACATACTGTAAATGATTATTAACCAAAATCATTTTTGGTTATCTATTGACAAATTTCCTATAACTCTATTTCCCTATGGCCAATGATATCGATAATACAAAGGATTAGAGAAAGAAGAAACAGCAAATTGCTCTCCTGAAATAAAATCATGAAGAAAGACACATTAAGTGTAAGGTGTTATTAAAATTAATGAAATCCAAATACTACTAATTAACGAGCAATAGAAAGAAGATTAATTTACCAACTTCCTCTTGGACACAAACACAGTGGTGCATGCTAATTCAGTGTGCCCCCATCGAGGAGGATCTTCCACATTCACATAAATTAAATTGCCTTCGGAGATTCGGCTTTTGATGCATTATTAACCCCATTCTCATCACGGGGTTGTGGGAGCATAGCTAGCTATCTGTTTGGATAACAAGAGTGTTATAAGAAACAGACTAAAATTTTGTCAAAAATAAATAAAGAAAGAAACAACCTAAAATTGCATTGTTTTCCTGAATCACATATATATGATAATGTATTCCTAAGTAGTAAGTATTATATGACTATTCAATGACAAATTTAGGGGGATGGCAATCGTGCTCAAGTGCCTACTCCCTCCATAACACATTATAAGCAAAAGTGAGCCAATACAAATTGATATATTTGGTCCAAACTTTGAATCAAATATATCAACTTCTATCTCAAGTAGTAAGTTCACTTTGGCGAAATTAATTGATATCGGGCGAGTCAAGCACCAAAAAAAAAAGCAAAAAGAAGAGCAGATCGATTCAAAACTGGGAAACTAACGTTCCCCCTCCCCCACTAACATTGTTTATCAAAAATTTATATAAACTTCTATTAACTTACTTTTGCATATTATGTGTTACAGAGGGAGTGAGCATGACAACAAACCCCGAACATGTGCCCACTAAACTCTTATCTGAATTTGATGGGAAAAACCCGCTTTGATCGGAGAGGTGATGGGTTTGCGGATGTTGATACCCGACCACGCCTCAAACCTGCTCAACATTATTTTTTTAATTTTATTTTACTTTATGCATCTATACTCATTTGTTTATTTATTTTTGGTATACATCTATACACGTTTATTTTGTTTCATAAATTTTGCTTATTTTTAATTTTGATTTATTTGCAATAGAAAAGTCTATTTTAATACTTTTAACTTTATTGTATCATGATTGTAGAAACAGAGACCCAGAGGAACCCTAACCCATTTAGGACGAGTGTGGGGGATGAAAAAACGGCTCCACTAGAGATAAAGGCAGGAACGAGGGATGCAAAATCCTCCCTTAATACATTTTATAAGCTGAAATTATGAGGTGGCACATATAACAGCTAGAGATCTAAAATCATCCAAACCGACCAACAAAAAAAGAGTTTTAGTTGCTACAATTACCAACACAATGGTCCTTTCCATTACCAACACAATGGTCATTGTTTATATTTTTTCTAGATCATTTAATATTAATTTAATATTTTTATTTAAATTATGAAATTATAAAAATTAAAAAAAAAAGTTTGCCCTAATAATTAAGTATGGAAGACGACTTTATTGACTATGAGAAGACTCCAAAATTTTAGTTGCTATAATTACCGATCTGAAAAATATGCTTATTGGCTCATCTATTGTCACCGCCTTTTGTATAATGTCATTGGGCTTTTACCTTTCAGCTTCCTCTAACTCCCTTTCCTTTCATTCCCAACTCTATTTCTCCTTTTTCTTTCATGTGTCTACTATTCTTTTTGGGTCTAGAAGTCATTGACCCTCCCGCTCTGGTGTTCATGGGGACGGCTCTAAATAATTCGTAATTCTATTCGGGAGGTAAGTAAAGTCTAACTTCAATTTGTTCCATTTCGAGGATCAAACTCATTGCAAGTCGAGTCCTGTCCCTTTAAATTAATATATATTTTTACACCACCAATGCACCACACTCACAATCACCGATTTAAATGCGTGATACATGCATGGATGAACAAATCACTACGCCATGCAGCATAAGGTTTGTCGGCGTTTTTTTGGCATTGGTAGCGCTTTTTAAAACGCTAGAGAAGTCGGGCGCTACTAATGCGCATACACCCCATTAGTAGCGTTTTTAAGAAACGCTAGCCATTTACCCAAATAAGTGTTTTAGACATACGTAGCGTTTTATATAAAACGCTAGCCATTGACCCAGCCGCTTTTTACAATTCCTAGCTGTCAGAAACGCTAGGATCCCATAGCTCATTTTACTACCATTCCTAGCGTTTTAAATAAAAACGCTAGGGATCCCATAGCTCCTTTTTACTACCATTCCTAGCGTTTTAAATTAAAACGCTAGGATGCTATAGCCCTTTTTACTACCATACCTAGCGCTTTATAAAAACGCTGGGGATGCTATAGCACCTTTTTACTAGCATTCCTAGCGCTTTATATAAAACGCTAGGGATGTTATAGCATTCCTAGCGCTTTATATAAAACGCTAGGGATGCTATAGCACCTTTATTAGCATTCCTAGCGTCAGAAAAACGCTAGGGATCCTCTAGCTCCTCTTTACAATTCCTAGCGCTTTATCTTTAAAACGCTAGGTATTGAATGAATTTTTAACTTCATTTCTAGCTGTTTTCACTCTAAAACGCTACCTATTGATCGAATTTTTTTAAATATTTTTTTATTTTGGTTTGTTCTCCATTTTAATTACAACCTATAAATTCATTCCCTTTTCAACAAATTCAGAAAATACATTCCAATCCAATATATCATTCAAACAAAATTCACCAACAAAATTCATCAAATAATATTTCCAATCCAATATATATCATTCTAAGAAGTACTTACAACATAATATAAATCCAATATATACAACATAAATAATAACTAAACTATTATGAATCTCAAAACTTGCTACAAAAAGCTAGAAACAAAATGGCACCACTCCCTCGATCGTGTAAGTTGTTCAAACAGAGTAATTCGGATTTTTTGAAGTTGGAAAATATCAAAAAAATGAAATAAAATTAGAATTAAAATGTTTATTAAATGTGAGTAAGTATTATAATATCAATATAAAAATAAATCTAAGTAGTTACCTTGGTTGGGATTGTTACTTTGTCATGAGTGATAATCTCTTTCATATACCTCATAACATAGTACCCACAATCATTGCTATTTGGTTGTTTAGGACACTACAAAGCAAAAGATTATAACTTAATTGTCACATTTTTATGACCAAAAATCAATTAAAATTATAAGAATGATTCTTAAAAAGCTTACAGCTATGGGTAGCCATCTTGTTTTAGTCGTAGATAATCCCAAGTATTCTTTCAAATAATCGTAACGTCATACATATATATATAACGTTAAGTTGAACAAAATACATATATTAAATTATACAAATTAAAATGAGAGGGTTACACATACACACCTCTCAACCATCAGCATTTAAGTCTTCAGAGACGTTGTAATGGCCTTGAAGTGAATCCGGATAATAGACAACATTTTGCTTAGGGTTTATTGCAAAGAGTACCCAATGTTGCCTGCAAGTAAATGAAGAACGAATGAGTACACATTAATTTACACTATAATACAATCCTCAAAATAATTAAACAAGTGATTGAAGACTAAATTTCTCACCCATTATTGAGTGGTGCCAAAAATAAAGAGTCGCCCTTCAAATGCTTGGCTTCCATGAAGCGTGAATGGATATAACTTTGTACTTCACTCTTAATCACAAAGAATACGCTTCTCTCAGATTACCTTGCTTAAACACAACGATACACGCCGGACACAAGAAGAAATACTTCGTGTCCGTTGAGAAGGGACCAGAAGACGATTGTACAAAAACCTATAAATAATATATATACCACTACAAAAAAAACCGTCATTAGCGAGTGAAATATCCGTCGCTAACAGGCTAGTTAGTTAACACACATTACTCTAATATAAACAACTTTCAGATCCTCATATATATACTCTAATATAAACAACTATTGTGTACAAATAATTTAATACATACCTACCGTATACTCTAATATCGATGGCAAGTGGCCCAATCCATCTCAACTATAGCTTTCATATCCTCGATGTTGATCATTACCAATCTGCTCCAGCCCACAATGTTATCAAGCGGTAAAAATTTGGTCGATCCCGGTTCATTTTTTGAATGTGGACCTTTAGAGAATCGATGTAGTTCGAATTCATCATTGGGAAATTGACCAACATGTTGGACTGGCCAGTATAGAAGATGGTCTGGAGAGTTTGGTAGTGGAAGGGAAGGTTGGGACACTTTCATGGAAGGGGAAGGTCGGGACACATGGGGTACCTAGTATATATTAAAAAAATGATTAATTAGCTAGTTAGTTAACACACATTATAGTCATTTAATTATTAACAAAAATATTGTCACTTACAACGACAAGTTGTTCAAAGCCATGCCACAAAAGTACTAAGTGCTTGATCCACAGAAATATATCCGCATTAGCAATTGGAAACAGCAATGGTGCGCACCTCTATTGAATAGTCTACCCTAACTCTCAAATGGTTTTCGTGCATGGCCTCGATTGTGCAAAGATGTGGCACTCAATTGGTTACATATCAAACCCATCGCAACCTTTCGATGTGGGTTTGCAATATATAGCTCACATTCACAGCTATCCTAAATCAATTATAAAGAAAAATAAATATACATGATAATTTTATCAAATACATATGTACAAAAACAGTCGAGTTTTGTTAAATAATTGTGTTGAAGGGATGGTGCAGCTATCTCGGGCGCCATGGGGGTGCAAAGAGCTCAATAGGTTCAAGCAGGGGTGGTGCAAAGCAGGGATGGTGCACCAATCCTTTGTGCCAAGAGTCGCTTAAACATCCTGTCTCTCTTCCATTAGCACAAAGAACATTCTTGGATAGCTCGTCATACTTTTCCGCCATGACTTTACAATCCCCGCACCCTTGCTTTGGCTCTCTTTTGGCCCAAACACGCTTGTCTGAGGAATCCCATATCCATAACCTCTAATCCGACTGCTCTCTCTTCCCTTCCCAAGGCACGAGCAAGGACATCTTGGTGACCATCACAATCTGTTAAATCTCCTTGTGATACAGATTGTGATATGCTTTACGATGCACAAACATAAATAACGGATAAAATTAATAAACAAGTGTCAAGTGAAATTTAATCGACAATAAAAATATGTCCACGTGTCAAAAAAATCGAGTAACGGATAAAAATAATAAACAAGTGTCAAAGAAATTTAATCGAGAATAAAAAATATGTCCACGTGTCAAAAAAATCGAGTAACGGATAAAAATAATAAACAAGTGTCAAAGAAATTTAATCGACAATAAAAATATGTCCACGTGTCAAAAAAATCGAGTAACGGATAGAAATAATAAACAAGTGTCAACGAAATTTAATCGACAATAAAAATATGTTCACGTGTCAAAAAAATCGAGTAATGTGATTAAAAAAATATAGTCGACACAAATTCCAACTTGCAATTTTTTCATGAATTTTGGAATACTTACAATTTTGTCCTTGACCTCCTTAGTTTTCGGATCCACAATCTCCCCATCCTTGTTTTGTCGGGCCTCTAACCGCACAATCGCATTGCGATCAAGGGATTCTTGAGTTGGATCTTTCCCCTCTTCAAAGAACTATTTAAGTTTAATAATTGTTAATCAACTGTAAATTAAAAGATTCATTAAATCATAATAAATTAAACTAATTGTGTCTTACCAATCTTTCTTCGAGAATTTGATATCCACTAGAACCTCCTCTATAAGGGTACTCTGGATTAGAAGCTTTTTCTTTATTCGCTTTGCTCTTTTTCTATTTAAAAGATAAGTATACATTAATGAATGATATCTACTTGTGAAATATATATATAACTTAAATAATTAATATACTAACCAGAAATCCGGATCTGTAGTGCGTATATCTACAAATTTGGTCCAATCCTCCTTAGTTATAATTCCAAGATACGATCTTTCGAGGCTCTGTCGATGGTCCCATCAGACGTTTTATACTTTTTCCCCACATCGCTTACTGTAAGCCCTATGCAACCTTCCCGTTTCCTTCAAAAGATCCAATCTCTTCGGGACTCATCGACATCAAAGTGTTTCTAGTTATACATAAAAATGGATTAAATAAATATAACTAAAAATCACTAAATAAGATTATTAAAGAGGTCTAAAATTATATACCGTATTAAGTCCCAAAATCATCTTTCAGATTTTTAGGCAAAACTCGATTATCTTTCTCATTCCAACTTTTAATTGAAATTGGAAAGATTTGCTTCACCTTAGTACCAATAAAGCTAATTAAATTTGTGCCGTTGTCTCCAATTGGCAAACCTTTAACACTCCATCGGACCTTAAATAATTAAATCATTAAATAATTAGATAACTTGGAAAGGTAGAGAACAACATTAATAATTAGTAATTAACTTACCTTATATTTCTCGTGTCCTTTACTTATCCGATTGACGATATTCTTTTTCGATGTAATTCCTCGGGAGTGAACTTCTTTGTGGTTCTATCACCCCATCACCACCCTCGACTACTCTCGTGATCACTATGTGATGCCATCCGACTTGCAATGACCCAAATGAAATAGACTCGGTGAGTTTTAGCTTTAAAATTGTTTAGAACCAACAAACACTTAACAAAATATAGAAGAAGCCATGCACTAAGTAACAGTGAAAGCCATGCACTAAGTAACCTAGAGTAAACATATAGAGGAAAGCCATGCACTAAGTATATAACCTAGAGTACTAAACATATATAGGAAAGCCATGCACTAAACAGAGAAAGCCATGCACTAAGTAACCTAGAGTAAACAGAGAAAGCCATACACTAGGAAAGCCATGCACTAGTCAAGTTAATAATGCTATCTAAGCTAGACTAATCTAACAACTAATTAGATACAACATTGAGCTAAGTAACAGAGAAAGCCATACAAAAGATACATAACAAACCATAAAAAAACCATAACAAATAGTCATTGCAGTGAGAGAGGTGGAGAGTACGTGAGTGCAGAAATACCTTTTGAAAGGGAGAGAGAGTGCAGAAAAAGGAAACAAATGGGAGTGAGCTGCGTGGTAAGATAGCACCAACGAGAGAGAGGATGAACGAAGAGGATAGGGTTTCGCGTTTTACGCTTTCCGGGTCGCGTTTATGGGTTTTTCGGGTCGTAGCACCAAGGAGATGAACGAAGATGAACGAAGAGGGTTTCCTGGGTCGTGGAGGTTCGCAAAGGTACGATGAACGAAGATGAACGAAGATGAGTTCTGGGTTGTTCGTGGAGAAAAGTTAGGTAGATGAGTTCGGGTTGTACGTGAGTGTGTGAGGAAGATGAGAGGCGCGCTTGTAAAAATTTTAATAGCATTCCTAGCGTTTTTACATAAAACGCCAGGGATCAACTAGCGTGTTTACCATTCCTAGCGTTTTCAGAAAACGCTAGGAATGCTAGTAAAAGGTGCTATAGCATTCCTAGCGTTTTCAGAAAAACGCTGGGGATGCTATAGCACCTTTTACTAGCATTCCTAGCGTTTTATGTAAAACGCCAGGGATGCTATAGCACCTTTACTAGCATTCCTAGTGTTTTATGTAAAACGCTAGAGGATCAACTAGCAGCGTGTTTACCATTCCTAGCGTTTGTCAGAAAGCGCTAGGAATGCTAGTAGTAAAGGTGCTATAGCATTCCTAGCGTTTCAGTCAAAAACGCTAGGGATGCTATAGCACTTTTACTAGCATTCCTAGCGTTTTATGTAAAACGCCAGGGATGCTATAGCACCTTTATTAGCATTCCTAGCGTTTCAGAAAAACGCTAGGGATCCTCTAGCTCCTCTTTACAATTCCTAGCGTTTTAACTTTAAAACGCTAGGTATTGAATGAATTTTTAACTTCATTTCTAGCGTTTTCACTCTAAAACGCTACCTATTGACTGATTTTTTTAATTATTTTTTTATTTTTGTTTATTCTCCTTTTAATTACAACCTATTAATTCATTCACTTCAAAGAAAATTCATCAAATATCATTCCAACAAAATTCAGCCAATATCATTACAATCCAATATATAGATACACACAAAATTCAACCTATTAATAGATATTTTTGTTTACAAATCATACAACATAATAAGTAACTTACATTATGAAACTCAAAAGTAGCTACAAATTAAAGCTATACCATATATAACATAAATGACTACTGTCTTGACTACTAGATCTCATGATCACTAAGTGATGCCATCTGACCTGCAATATAACATAATCCATGTTATTGTTAAATTTACAAAAACAATATAATAATTATCTATTAATAAAAAATAACGAGAAATCATTAAGTCTATATTACCTTTTCCTTTTCCTAGATAAAATTTTGTTTGCAATTCGCGTCTTGGTATTTTTTTCCGATTTAATAAAAATTCCATCATTATGATCTTTTCTAAAATATACAACATCCTCTATAGAAGTATTTTCCCTATTATTGGTTCCGATGTTACAAGAACGGGTCGCCCTCAACACCAACATCATCGGGTGCTTCATCATCATCGTTGTTATACACAAAATTTTTGTCATCAATAGAACAATAGACCAATTGATATTAACGGGATCGGTGACATAAAACACTTGTTGAGCTTGCGATGCTAAAATAAAAGGTTCATCTTTATATCCTAACTTGTTGAAATTCACCCGCATGAACCCTAATTCATCAATCAGTAAACTAAAGATTATTGTCAACCCATTCACATTTGAACACGTGCTCTCAAACATATTGTAATCCAACTCCCATATGTGTTCAATGAAGCCAAAGTAAGACATATTCGCATATATGGGATTTCTATCTTTGCACTTTGGATGCATGCATAGAATGAGCTACAAGAGTCACCCCACTATTTTGCATTTTACTCGATCATCTTGTTCTTTTGTATAGAAAGTGCACTCGCTCATTAGATAGTTGTTGTAAGAGAAGACATGTATATTTGGACCTTTTGCTAACCATCTCAATCTTTTTGAAATCGAAGTAGGATTCAAACACACTCACCATCAATGTGATGTTTTAGCCACACTATGAAACTCCTATTGTGTTCTTTTGCTAACCAAACTTGCTTCTTTCCAGGAATTGACTCTTAAGAATCTCCTTGTGCTTGGCAACATATGAATCAACCTCACTATCATTGTGAAGAACGCGTACAAGTGTGCTTGCTCTAGTTCTTTCCTTGATACCATCACTAATTTATTTCTGTCATCCCTTTACTAATCTTTCCGCATGACGAGACCTTGGCAATCCCCACGAATATTCAAGACTAGATAGATAGCCCGTGCAAAACTCAATAGCCTCTTCAACTATGTAGCGCTCAACAATACAACCCTCAGTCGTGATCGATTTTTCACATATCCTTTTAATATCTTCATGTAACGCTCAAACGGATACATCCATCTCATGTAACATGGGCCACACAATTGTGTCTCTCAACTGGATGAACTATTAGATGAATCATTATGTCGAAAAAGGAAGGTGGGAAATACATCTCAAGCTCACACAAAGTGACAAGAATTTCTCTTTGCAATGTTGGCAACTTTCCAGGTCAATCACTCTACTACAAATCGCCTTAAAGAATAAACAAAGTTTGGTTAAGGTCCGACGCACTTTCTTAGGCAAAATGGATCAGATACCAATGGGTAGCAAATTCTCCATGAGAACATGACAATCGTGGGACTTTAGAGACTTTAACTTGAGGTCTTTAATCAATACAAGAGTCGCCACATTTGAAGAGTATCCTCCGGAACTTTAACTCCATGAAGAAACTCACAAAAGACAGTCTTCTCCTTTCTAGATAGAGTATGAGTCACGGGAGGTAGATATGTACGTGTACCCTTCTTTACCGGACCCAATTCAGGTCTCAAACCCATACTAACCAAATCCAACCTTGAGTTGATGGTATCTTTAGTCTTACCCGGCATATTGAGTAAGGTACCAATGACACTTTCAAGACATTCTTTTCAACATGCATCACATCAATGAAATGCCTTACATATAATGACTTCCAAAGATGGCAACTCAAAGAAAATCGACTTTTTCTTCCACCCCGTTTGGCAATCTCTCCCTGCAAAAGGCTTCCCAAATTTAATGTTCAAATCTTCCACCTTTTCAAATACTGCTCGCTCACAAAGGCGGGGAGCTCTACGTGTTCTCGTATTCCCATCAAATGCCTTTCTCCACAATCGATAGTGATGAGTTGATGGCAAAAATCTACGATGACCAAGATAGATATTCTTCTTACCATGTTCCAACCACATCCAACTGTGTTATCTTCACACATATAGGGCATGCACACCGCCTCTTTGTTCTATCGCATCCGGATAGATTGCCGTATGCAGGAAAGTCGTTAATTGTGCCAAAGATCATAGCCCTCGTGGTGAAACTTTCTTCTCGAACCCATCATACACTCTACCCCGCCTCCCACATTTGCTTCAAGTCTTCAATTAAAGGAGCCAAGTATACATCAATATCATTTCTGGTTGTTTGGGCGAGAAATTAACAAAGACAAAGATCATATATTTGCGTTTCATGCAAAGCCACGGTGGTAAGTTATAAATCGCCAAAATCACGGGCCATGTATTGTGGGAGCTACTCCGATACCGTGCGGGTTAAATCCATCGCCAGACAATGCAAGCGCGAGGTTTCTCGGGTCATCCCCGAAATTAGGATACTCAATATTGATTTTTTCCATTGCGGAGAATCTGCCGGGTGTCGAGCATACCATCTTTAATCCTTTCATCCTCATGCCATGTCAAGTGTTTTGCATCTTCGAACTACGATACATGCGCCTAAATCGAGGAATTATAGGAAAATACCACAACACCTTTTGTGGAGCGGACTCTTTCTTCCTATATACCGCGGTGCATTACATTTAGGACACGACTTTAACAACGCATGTTCATTCGAAATAAAATGCAATCATTCGGACAAGCGTGTATCTTCTCATAGTTCAAGCCAATAGACCCCAACATTTGCTTTGCATCATACGTCCGAGAAGGAAGCACATTATCATTCGCAACATTTCTTTCGTAGTGAGAGTAAATCGGTAAAGCTCTTATCCGTCCATCCGTGGCGAGTTTTCAAGTTATACAACTTGATCACACGACCAATAATTTTGTGAATTCATTACAACCCGCATACAATGGTGTCTCGCATCGCTTATCAACTTCTCAAACATTTCGGGACAATCATTAAGATCCTCTTCAACCACCTTTGCCATCTCTTCAAATTCGTTCGCATCAAATGAATGTGTTCGGTGTCAACCGTGGCGCATATCTCTTAATAATATCATTCATATTTGAAGATTCACCTTTTTCTCACCGTGCATTATCCAACAAGTGTAACTTTGATCAATTCCATTCGCCTTTAAATGTCGTGCCAACTCCTCTGCAAAGAATCGATTTTACATAACAACACCTTAAACAAGGACATTTCATACCACTAGAAGTCCCTAAACGTTCAACAAAGACAAATTTCACAAAATAATCCACTCATGTAAGATACTCCTTGGATGAGCGATTGGCGGACATCCAATTTCTATCCATAATTGCCAAATATTTATAATAAAATCACGAGAAGAGAACTTTAACATATGACCCATCAAGCAATTCGAATATAATGAAGAATCAATTCATATAAAAAAACAAAGGAACCATATAATCTAGTCTTCCAAATAATTAATTTATGTGTAACAAGAAGAGGCTAGTGGTGAAAAAAAATAAGAAGAGTCTAGTGTGCACAAGTGACAAAACTAATATATTTCTAAACTAGCTAGAACCCACAATTAATATCTAACAAGAAACAGAGAAAGGGCAGAAAACTCACCAATGTTGTGCGAGTGAGAGAGATGATGTTCACCGAGAGAGATGATTTTCGTTGAGAGAGATGATGTTAATTTGAGTTAGGGTGTTAGGGTTTTTGCGTTTACGGGTGAGTGATTTTGCGTTTCGGGTAAGAGTGTTAGCCGAAAAGAGGAAGTAGCTCAATGGGAAACAAAAAAATTATTTAACCATACCTAGCGTTTTCTAAAAACGCTAGGGATCTATCTAGCGTGTTTTCTAAATACCTAGCGTTTTGAGTAAAAGCGCTAGGATATGTCTAGAGTGTTTACTAAATACCTAGCGTTTTATAAAAACACTAGGGATCTATCTAGCGTGTTTTCTAATTGGCTAGCGTTTTGAATAAAAGCGCTAGGGATCTGTCTAGCGTGTTTTCTAAATAGCTAGCGCTTTCTAAAAAACGCTAGGGATCTATCTAGCGTGTTTTCTAATTGGCTAGCGTTTTGAATAAAAGCGCTAGGGATCTGTCTAGCGTGTTTTCTAATTTGCTAGCGTTTTAAGCAAAAGCGCTAGGGATCTGTCTAGCGTGTTACCTAATTGGTAGCGTTTTACTTTAAAACGCTACTAATGGTGTAGCGTGTTATTAAAATGGCTAGCGTTTTTTTATAAACGCTACTAAAGGTGGCGATCTCTTTTTACAATTCTGGCGTAGTGAATGTCTAGTAACTTACATTGAGAGAAATATATTTAATAACATTGACGCTATACTCAATATTCAACGATTTCAAACTAAGAAATCATATAGAAGGCAATTATGAGGTGTGTAATTTATGTATTTCAAAATATTAAACTTTTTCTTTTATTATATTATTAGAAATGCATGTGTTTAAAAAATTTTACACTCCTGACTTAAGGTCCTAGATTCGCCACTGTTTCTCTAAAAAAATGCTCATAGAATTAAGTTGAGAATAGGCATGCAACCAATAATAATAATCTCAAAGTGTTGATTTAGTGGAGCATAACATAACTTGTATCTCAAGGTATTTAGTGTAACTTTTTTTGTTTGGCTAAGCGTGTGTTTGGTATCACATTAGATAACTTTTAAACTCACGTCGAAGCTACAACTACATGTTGTAGAGTTTGGCAGAACATATGTCTTCCAACATTTAAACACATAAACAAACACGCTATAAGACGAATGTGCTATACTCTATACCCTAGAAATTTAGTTTATAAAACAATAAAAAAGGCATGCAACCAATAGGAGAATTGAACAAATATTAATAGAATCCCTTAATATATTTTATAAGATGAAATTATGAAGTGATCACATATAACAGCTAGAGATCTCAAGTCATCCAAACCAAACCCTACCAACAAGAGGAGAAGAACTAACTCCCCCATATATATAATTCTCATCATAGATCATTCAAGATCAATGTTTAAATTAAAAGGGATTCCTATAATCATTTGATGTGATTTTGTTGTTGGTTAATAATTTATGGGGCGATGGAGCCATCTTCAAGAAGACCAAGTTCTGCTAAAACAGTATCGCAAATAGGAAGACGTTCACGGACCATGAAACCAAGAGAGTTAGCTTCACGAACAGGTGAAACAATACCATTGTTCTTTGTGATGCTAATTCTAGAAGCTTTTTCAAGGTGAGATTCAGTGTCAATTGTAGCACAATCAGGGTTGCTACTTTTTATCAATTTAACCTCACAAATCTCCTCTTCATGATCTCCATCCACTTCAACACTGTATTTCCCTGATCCATCTGTCACAGCTTCTTTGCTAAATGTAACTGTTCCATTATCTTCTTTGCATTCTACAAGAACCGTTGCACCTGGCAGGCTCGTGCTAACCCTAGTTTGAAACTGGATGCGGCACGTGTCACAGTAAACATCGCCTTCAATGAAGAAACGGTCAAAGCTAAGAGCTGAACCAAACAAGGCTAAGAAACAAAGTGCTGAAACAGCGACGATGCTGCTATTTTTGGCCATTCTGATGATGAATTAATATTGGTTTGGATGGAGACTTGTTTCCGGGGAGAATGTTTTCAAGGTAGCAATTGTTGCATTTTATAAGGTACAGGGTTTACCTTATTTTAGTATTGTCTATTTTTATGAGGTTCTTAGTAGTCCTTTCAATTTCTAGTGGTTGGTTGAAATTCTTGTTTTGACCCGCCTTTTCTCTCTCTCTCTCTCTTTTATATCTCCCGTCTCTACATTACAATGAGGGGTCTCAAACGCATATATAGTCCATTCGTTTTCTAATATAAACAAAAACATCAATAAAATCATGTTATCAAATATAAGCAAGTTAGAGCTTCTACGCCTGACATTATAGTTAAGAATATCTATCAATTGATATATATATTATGACATGTGCCTCAAGTCTACAACGACAAGGAAAAATTGGCAGAACATATTGTAAATGATTATGAACCAAAATCATTTTTGGTTATCTATTGACAAATTTCCTATAACTCTATTTCCTCCTATGGCCAATGATATCGATAATACAAAGGATTACTGCCACAAAAGAACAGAGAAAGAAGACACAGCAAATTGCTCTCCTGAAATAAAATCATGAATAAAGACACATTAAGTGTTAAGTGTAAGGTGTTATTAAAATTAATGAAATCCAAATACTACTAATTAACGAGCAATAGAAAGAAGATTAATTTAAGGGTAAATAGTCAATTTGGTCCCTGAAAGTGTAACTCGCTGTCAATTTAGTCCCTGAATCTAGCGAAATTGCAAAATAGTCCCTGAAGGTATCATCATCCATCGACCACGTTAGTCACGTCGTTAGTGACATAGTTAACTCCGTTTAAAAATGAATATGTGGCACGTTAAGAGCCATGTGTAACGCCACATATGATATTATTTTTAAAAAATAGTTTTTTTTAATTCATTTCCACTACCCAGGGTACTGCATATATGGTAGCGCATTTTTCTTGTTTATAAAAACTCAAACGTCAATAAAAACCAAATATCAGGAACTTCAATAACTGGAAAATAAACAAAAGATCAAACATTTGCACCACTAGTGAGAGATCAATCAAACCCCTAAAATGTGATTTTCATTAACCCTAGAATCACAATAACAGTACAACAGAATTTAGGGTTTACACTAAGCATTATAATAACGAACACATATGTTACCAATGAAGTTAAAAAGCATGAAAACTTGCTAAAATACCTTGAACGAAGAAGATGAACGAAACAATGGATGACAAGCAGAGAGGAACGAAACGTTGGAAGAAGGAAGAACGAACTATGATGAAGGAAGAACGGACGATGATGGACGATGATGATGGACGAAGCTGGAAGGTGAGAGGTTGAGGAAGAAGAGAAGTTGACAAGGTGAGAGTGAGAGAAGAAGAAGCTTCTGTTTCAGAAAAAAAAAAGTGGTCCCTGCAGGTAGTGGAAAGGTTGAGTTTTGTTTTAAAAATAAAAAAAACTATTTTTAAAAAAATAATATGTTTAATGTCAGTTTCGTCCCTCATACGTGGCGTTACACATGGCTCTTAACGTGCCACATATTCATTTTTAAACGGAGTTAACTATGTCACTAACGACAGGGACTAACGTGACTGACAGATGATACCTTCAGGGACTATTTTGCAATTTCGCTAGATTCAGGGACTAAATTGACAGCGAGTTACACTTTCAGGGACCAAATTGACTATTTACCCTTAATTTAATTACCAACTTCCTCTTGGACAAAAACACAGTGGTGCTAATTCAGTGTTCCCCCATCGAGGAGATGGAATATCAACAACCTCATTTATTGAAGCAAGTTGAGGAGGATCTTCCACATTCACATAAATAGCCTTCGGAGATTCGTCTTTTGTTACATCATTAACCCCATTCTCATCAACAAGTTTTGATTCAATAATGCCACGGGTTGCAGGAGGATAGCTATCTGTTTGGATAATATAAGTGTTATAAGAAACAGACTAAAATTTAGTCAAAAAAAAAAAGGAAACAACTTAAAATCGCATTGTTTTCCTAAATCACATATATGATAATGTTTTCTTAAGAAAGTAGTATATGACTATTCAATGACAAATTTAGGGGATGACAATTGTGCTCAAGCGCCCTCCCCTACTTGCAAAGTTAACTATATAATAGTAAATAGTAACAATTCACTAAATAGTAAATTAATAACAATTCACTAAAAAATCTTATGCAAATAAGGATCTGAACATTAAATAGAAATAATGATGTGAACTAAATTGCCTTTTTTTTTTTTTTTTCTTTTTGACTCAAGCTAAATTGCCTTCTATAACAGACTAATATTTTTTTTTTTTGAGTGGTAGAGAAATGAAATTCAAATTTGAAAAGTTACCATTACATTTATAAATACAGAGTATAACTTCGTATTAATTTTGAATTCCAAATCTAATCTAATCTAATACATATACAAAAGAAAATGAAACATGGGGTCTAATTGCTTAGATATCAATCAGATAGGATGTCCACCTAATTACCAAATTAAAATGCCACCTCATTATTATTAAAATGGCGTGTCCAATAATAATTCCCATGTAATTCGTTTTTTTAGCTGGTCAACCACAACATTATATTTTATCAGTAATAAAATATAAGTAGTATATATTTGGTTTAAAGTTAAGGCTAGATACACAACCTTTTTGCTTATATGTTGTTACTAGGGGAGTAAGTATGCATTTTATTTTTTTGTAAAAAAAGTATGCATTTTATATATTTTAGTCAACTATATATACATATATATTTAAAATCTTATTTAATTATTGTGATTTAATTTAATATAATATTTATTACTAAATTTTTCCATCTTTGTCCATATTCTGCAATGTGATGCTTCATATTCTTTTCACAAAGGTTTGTTTGGAAATGTCACATATTTTTGGAGTTAAAACTACCAACACTCACTTCTCCCTCTCCATTTCTCTGCCCACGATGGACAAAAAATATGTAAACCTCGTTATCTTATAAACATAATTTTCACATAGTATTTGGAGTTCATGTATACAAAATGTACAATCTCTCGTGTGAAAATCGCTAATTTGCAAGTATAATATTACTTTCAGTCATGTCAATACATAAACAATTAGTAGAAGCCTACAACTACAAGTAACTGGAAGCAAATGGTTTTGCTTCTGATTGTCTCTTAACCAAGAAGAGCTGGGAACACATCGGGTTTGAGTATGTTGTTACGCGAAAAGTAGTTGTTCAAGTATACACAATCGCAATAAGTAATATAGTGATAAAAGTAGAGATCGTCTCCACAAGGATTGATGTTAATTTTAAAGTTTAACTTACACAAACACTAGTGAAACAAAATTTGTATAGTCACAAGTAACAGTAAAAATGAGTGTTTGAATAGAACAGATAAAAGACTAGTTCAAATTTGATAGAGATAAGTTGGACTGCTTGTTGCTAAGTAAATCCCCAAAAGCAAAGCGTTATAACGTCAAACGCTATAGCGTCAAGCGCTGTAACGTCAAACGCTATAGCGTCAAGCGCAAAGCGTTTGCTAAGTAAATTCCATGGGATGCAGGAGGATAGCTATCTTTTTGGATAACAAGAGTGTTATAAGAAACAAATTTTGTCCAAAAAAAAAAAAAAAAAAAGAAACAACCTCAGTGTTTTCTAAATCACATATATGATAATGTTTACCTAAGTAAGTATTATATGACTATTCAATGACAAATTTAGGGGATGGCAATCGTGCTCAAGCACCCTCCCCTGTATAAGATACTCCCACCATAACACATTATAAGCAAAATTGAGTCAAAAAAAAAAACTAATCTATTTGGTCCGAACTTTTGAATCAAATATGTCACTATTTTTCTAAGTAGACATGGCAACAAAATCTATTTGTCACTATTTGGTCAAATATGTGTTAGGGAGTAAGTAGACATTATATGCAAAAGTGAGTCAACAAAATTGAGTCAAATATGTCACTATTTGGTCCAAACTTAGTGTTAGGGAGTAAGTAGACATGACAACAAAATTGATAACTAGATGTATTTTATATAGAGTTATTTATATGTCTAAACTTAGTAAATTGCTCTCTTTCAAGCAAAGATAAAGAATTAATATAGTATTTTATGTAATATGTGAATACTTGAGTGTTTGACATGGTTAAAGTTGTTATTAGGCCATTTTGGATATATTGTGATATGTTTGATGAGTTTGTTTAGTGCAACCTACAGATGTACCAGCACTACAATGCTTCTGCACTGGATTAACATAATGCACCTGCACTGCAATGCACCTAAAATCATCTACATATAAGTGCTTGGACTATCCACTTGCCTTGATGACCTCATGCTTAGTCACTAAAGCAAGTGCAACTTGCACATTTCGGCGCCCACAATACCAACATAGCTTTAAAGACTCACTCACATAGGGATACATGCTCATCTCTTATTGGACCTCGCTCTACACTTGAGTGTATGCTTCAACTTGAGAGAAAACTTCTGAAATCAACCATGGTTACACCTCTAGTTTACTTCATCTCCAAGGAAGGAAACACCTCTATGAAGACTATATAAAGACCTCACTCCTTCTGTTAGGAATTACCACAGCAGAATTCCTGCAGAACCAATGCAACAGTGCACGGTTTGCAGACCAAGAAAAAACCAGCAAGATTCAAACGCGAGAAAACAATGTTACAGATTTGATTCTTTGATTGAGATCGATCCTATAATGTCTAACAAGCAAAACGCACAAAGATTTGAAGTTCAATTTCACACGGATTGTGAAATTGATCTCGAATCCCCAATTTGTGCCGATGAACCCTAATTGGCAATTATGAACCCTAAAACCAAAATTAAGCAATTGCAGTGAAATTAAAGAACACAAGGGAAATGTTTTCAGTTCAAAGATCGATTGATGCCTACATCCGGGGACCAAGCCAATTTGCTTGTCAATTGCATTGAATCTTGAATTGAAGGTTTACACTTTGAATATGAATTCCCAATGGTGTTTCCCCCTCACAACCCAATTCCCACGAATTTCCCAGTCACTCTTCACACTCCCAATTCTGTTGTTCTTGTTACAATCATACAAAGAAAGCTATTTATAGCATTACAAGTTTGGCGCCTAACTTGCAATGCAAGTAACTAACATAACTAACTTTGCAACCGAAAGTAACCGCTTGATGTAGATGTTTCTGGTGAGCTGATAATGACACTGAGTTGCCACGTAGGATCCACCTCAGGTGTGAGTTAGCCAATGGAAGTGCCACACATTCAACAATCTCCACCTTGGCACTTCAAAACTCCAATGCAAAAGACTTTTCCAAGCAAAGTAACTCGGTCCAAAACCTCCACTTAGCCACAATCAACATTCAACAAGTCCAAGCAATGCTTGAACTTGGCTAAGGGAACAACCTTGGTGATAAAATCAGCAGGGTTGTGTGCTGTATGAATCTTCTTTATAATCACCTTGCCTTCAGCAATGATGTCCTTTATCCAATACAGCCTAGTGTCGATGTGCTTGGTCCTTTCATGGAATGTTTGATTCTTGCATAGATGAATTGCACTCTGGTTATCACGAGTATCTTTGTCACCCTGTATCTGTTTTACTCCAAGCTCATTTACAATCCCTCTAAGCCACAAAGCTTCTTTCACGACCTCTGTTATGCCTATATATTGACTTGGTTGTTGAAAGGGCTACTACATGTTGTAGAGATGCCTTCCAACTCACTGTGTTGCCATATAAAGTGAACACATATCCGATCAAGGACCTCCTCTTGTCACGGTCACTGCAAAGTCCGAGTCAACATATCCAATGACTCCACCTTGAGCTACATCCTCTTTCCTGTACTTCAAACCAAGTTTGCAGCTCCCTTTGAGGTACCTTAGAATGTTTTTAACAGCTAGCCAATGTTGTTGGCCTGGATTTGCCAAGTATCTGCTGACTAAGCTCAAGGAATAAGCCAAGTCAGGTACGTATACACACCATAGAGTACATTAAGCTGCCAACTGCACTAGCATAAGGGATTGCTTCCATTTCCTTCATTTCCTCGTGCTTTGGTGATCACTCTTAGACAGTTTGAATCGTGAACCAATAGGTACACTAATTGGGTTTTGCAGACAAAGCATATTGTACCTATTCAGAACTTTCTGAATGTAACCTCCTTGTGTGATTGACAATCCTTCATTCCTATCAATTTCCATTCCAAGTATTTTCTTTGCTTGACCCAAGTCTTTCATCTCAAATTCTTTCATTAGAAGCTCTTTAAGCTTGCTAATTTCCTTCTTACTCTTGCTAGCTATTAGCATGTCATCTACATATAGAAGTAAATAGATGTAGTTTGATTCCTCTATTTTTCTATAGTAGACACAACTATCAAAGTTGCTCCTCTTGTACCTTATGTTCAACATATAATTGTCAAACCTCTTGTACCATTGCCTAGGAGATTGCTTCAGGCCATAGAGATTTTTTCAGCAGATGCAGACCATATTTTCTTCCCCTTTTCTTCAAAACCTTTTGGTTGAGCCATGTAAATTCTTTCTTCAAGTACACCATGTAGAAATCTTTGTTTTGACATCCATTTGCTCTAGATAGAGATTAAACTGAGCTACAAGTGCTAGAAGCACTCTAATGGATGTGTGTTTGACCACAGGTGAGAAGATTTCATTGAAATCAATACCTTCCCTTTGAGTGTAGCCTTTAGCTACAAGTCTTGCTTTATACCTTGGAGGGTCCTTCTCAGTCATTCCTTCCTTTTTCTTGTAGATCCACTTGCAACCAACTAGCTTTGCACCAGTAGGTTTCTTTACCAGAATCCAGGTTTGATTCTTATCAAGTGATTGCATTTCATCAACCATAGCTGCTTGCCACTTATTTCTGTCTTTACAATTCATAGCTTCTGCATAGTGTCTTGGTTCATCATCACCTACACACATTAAGTATTAAGAGCATAAGTTGTCATAGATCGATAACCAAACCTATTTGGTGGTTTGATTTGTCTTCTCTCTCTATCTCTGCACAGAACATAGTCTTGTTCTGCTTCCTCAGGTTCTGTGTCACTTTCCTCAGAACTTGAGCTTTCATTAATTCTATTCTCAGTAGGAGCTTCCACAGTATCAGATTGAGTTTTCTTCTTTGAAGTGCTTGTCTCTAACTCCACCTCAAGTTGAGTATCTACTACGTCTTCTCCTTTTCCAAAGTTTCATTGCTCATTGATTCCTCAATCAGTTTTGATTCATGAAAGATAACATCCCTGCTAATGATACACTTCTTCTCATCAATAGACCAGATTCTGTATCCTTTCACACCTTGAGGATATCCCATGAACAATCCTTTCTTTGATCTAGGTTCCAATTTTCCCTCATTCACATGGAAAAATGCAGGACATCCAAATGTTCTCAGATGTTGATATTCTGGAGGATTTCCAGTCCACAATTCTTGTGGAGTTTTGAAGTCTAGAGTTGTAGATGGACTTCTATTAACCAGGTAGCATGCTGTATACACTGCTTCACCCCAGAAGGACTTGCTTAATTTTGCACATGACAACATACATCTCACTTTCTCTAGCAAAGTTCTATTCAACCTCTCTGCAAGACCATTTTGTTGTGGAGTACCTCTCACTGTCATGTTCCTGTATATACCTTCCTTCTTGCAATACTCATTGAATTCTTCATTGCAAAATTCGAGCCCATTGTCAGTTCTTAAAGCCTTCACCTTATTACCACTTTGTGTTTCCACCTTCTTTTTCCATTCTACAAAGGTCTTGAAAGCTTCATCCTTTGTTTTAAGCAGATAAATCCACACCTTTCTAGTAAGATCATCTGTGAATGTTATGAAGTACCTCTTACCACCATGTGTTGGTGTTCTAGCAGGCCCCCATAGATCAGAATGTATGTAACCTAGTTTCTCCTTAGTTTTGTGAATTCCAGTTGCAAATTTGACTCTAGTTTGTTTACCTAGAATGCAATGTTCACAGAAACCAAGGTTTTCAATTTTGTCACCACCTAGCAGACCTTGTTTCTCTAATTCTTTCAAGCCTTTCTCACTCATGTGTCCAAGTCTATGGTGCCACATGAGTGTCTTGTCATTAGTGCTTGAGTTACCACATTAGCTTCTCCAATCACAGTCTTGCCATGGAGTAGATAGAGACAGTTCCCTTGTCTAGAACCTTTCATGACCACTCTATTCCCCTTCATGACTTTCAATACACCATCTTCACCCTTGAAGCTAAAACCGGCCTTCTCAAGAGTTCCAAGTGAAATAAGAGCCCTCTTTAGTGCAGGTACATGTCTAACATTAGTTAATTTCTTAGTTGTCCCATCTGCAAGTTTTATCATAATCGAACCTATGCAATTACCTTGCAAGCAACATTGTTTCCCATTTCGACTGTCCACCGAGTAATCCTTATATTCACGAACCACTCCTTCCATGGACACATAGGATATGAACAACCGAATCCATTACCCACTTTTCATCTTGATTACTAGTGCTTGGTGTATCTGTTCAACATTATCGAGAGATCGCAAAGAACTAACACTTCACAGTCATCATAGGTGTGTCGATGCAACCGATGCACCTCCTTTCTCCTCGTAATTGTTTTGCTTCTTGTTCTTTCTATCGGGCAATTTTTCTTAAAATGTCACGGTTTTATAACAGATATAACACTTGTACTTGGTTTTAGATTTGGACCTTGACCTCCCTTTCCTTTATCATCTCTATTATCACTCCTCCCCTCAGCTACAAGACTTTCACCATGATCCATTTCTTTTCAGTTCTTTTTGACAATTCTTTTGACATCAATGCAGCTTGTACTTCATCTAGAGTTATAGATTCTCTACCATATACTAATGTATCGGCAAGAATATCATACGAACTATTTAATGACCTTATCAAAGTAGGGCTTGATCCTCATCATCTATCTTAACATCTATGTTTTCTAGATCCGAGAATCAACTTATGGAACTCATCTATATGATCACTAATAGACGTACTGATTGCATTTTGAGAGTGTAGAGTCTTTGTTTGAGTAAAGGCGAGTGGCCAATGACTTTGTCATGTAGAGACTCTCAAGCTTGAGCCACATCTGCTGCGAAGATCTTTTCCTTAGAAATTTCCCTCAAGACTTTATCTCTAGGCTTAGTATGATTGCACTATGGGCTTTATTCATCAATTCTTTCTTTTCTTTCTCGGACATATTTTCGGAAGCCTTCTTTCCCTTCCAATGCCTCTTCCAACCCTTGTTGGACCAAGATTGCTCTCATCTTCATTTTCCAAAGACCAAAATCGTTCTTGCCATTGAATTTCTCAATATTGAATTTTGCCATTTCCATTTGTAAAGAACCTCCCAACGAAAGCTACTGATACCAGTTGTTAGGAATTACCACGTGAGAATTCCTGCAGAACCAATGCAACGATTGCGGTTTGCAGACTCAAGAAAAAACCGGCCAAGATTCAAACGCGAGAAAACAATGTTACAGATTTGATTCTTTGATTGAGATCGATCCTATAATGTCTAACAAGCAAAACGCACAAAGATTTGAAGTTCAATTTCACACGGATTGTGAAATTGATCTCGAATCCCCAATTTGTGCCGATGAACCTAATTGGCAATTATGAACCCTAAAACCAAAATTAAGCAATTGCGGTGAAATTAAAGAACACAAGTGGAAATGTTTACCCAGTTCGAAGATCAGTTGATGCCTACATCCGGGGGACAAGCCAATTTGCTTGTCCAATTGCATTGAATCTTGAATTGAAGGTTTACACTTTGAATATGAATTCCCAATGGTGTTTCCCCTCACAACCCAATTCCCACGAATTTCCGAGTCCACTCTTCACACTCCCAATTCTTGTTGTTCTTGTTACAATCATACAAAGAAAGCTATTTATAGCATTACAAGTTTAGCGCCTAACTTGCAATGCAAGTAACTAACATAACTAACTTTGCAACCGAAAGTAACCGCTTGATGTAGATGTTTCTGGTGAGCTGATAATGACACTGAGTTGCCACGTAGGATCCACCTCAGGTGTGAGTTAGCCAATGGAAGTGCCACACATTCAACACCTTCACTTGGAAATATATCACAATCCAAAAGTTAGATTCAAATTTCAATAGACATAGTTAGTTTCTATTTTGTATGAAGGAAAGGAAGGAATTGACAAATCATCATTTACCTCACTTCGTAGTATTTACTAAGTGCTGAGTAGCTGATGCACCTGCATTGCTAGGAGACTTCATGCAAAGACCTACAACTTGTGTAATCTATATCTTGTTGTTTCTCTTTTGTGATTTCAGTTATATAAACATGAACTATTCAATCTATATATGCCTTACAATGTCTATTATGAGCTAAATCTCTTTTAGTTGGAATGTTCTAACCATTTAATGATCTTTTAAGTAAGTTTGATGCTTGTATATGATGTGTGCACTTTAGTTCTTGCTTGATAATTCTTTCAACACTTATTTTGAGATTGATCACTTAGAATAAGTAGATTTGTAAAAGCAGACATGGTTTACAATTAAGAACTCAAGAACTAATATGGGTAAGTGTTTTACATAAAGGAAACTTTGGTAAAACCATGCTAAGTCTTAGACATAGAATAACATAGTTCATAGGGTGACACTGTGGGAACTTAGTAAAGACAAGAGTGAACTTATTTAGCATCTTAGATATATGAGCTTGTAATGAAACTCTGAAGACAGTGACTGAAAGACACATTGCAAATGCAACAACATTGATGCACCGCATCACATATCTTGCATTGAACACTTGAAAGTGAATTACTTGGTGATGACATTCCAACTATCTTTTCTCTATTGCATCAACACTACTTGCACTCTGCTTTAAATTACATAATTCTGATATACACCACCTCCCAATATATTTGTTATTTGGTTACCTCACACTAGATACATTGTATTGAATTTTAAAAGAGTTAAAACAATCTCTGTGGGTTCGATCTTATATATACTTGTTAGAGACTGTGTATACTTGCACATGTTTTTCTCACACAAAAAATATGAACCTTTGGGTACCCACCCGACCCAACCCGCATTTGATGGAAAAAACATGCTTTGAGTGAGGGAGAATGGGTTTGGGGATGTCAATACTCTCCCACAACCCGCTCAACAAAATATTATTTATTAATTTTATTTTTCTTTATGCATATATACTCATTTATTTTGTTTTCATATGTTTTGATTATTTTCAATTTTGATTTATTTTCAATACAAAAATCTATTTTAGTACTTTTAATTTTATTGTATAATAATTATGATTTCATTCTATTAATTGTCATAAATATAAAATTATTTATTTTTCCTATAAATTAGTGTCAGAAACAGATACCTGCGAGGAACTCTACCCCCTTTGGGATGAGTGTGGGAGATGGAAAACCTGACTGCACTAGAGATAACGGGGACAAGGGATGCAAAATCTTCCCCTGATCGGTCTCGTTGCCATGTCTAAGAGGGAACACTCTATCAGTAATAAAATATAAGTAGTATATGTATTTGGTTTAAAGTTAAGGCTAGATACACGTACCTTTTTGCTTATATGTTATTATTGGTGGAGTAAGTATGCATTTTTTTTTTGTAAAAAATGTATGCATTTTATATATTTTAGTCAACTATATATATATATATATATTTAAAATCTTATTTGATTATTGTGATTTAAGTTAATATAATATTTATTACTAAATTTTTCCATCTTTGTCCATAGATTTCGAGATTCTTCAATGTGATGCTTCATATTCTTTTTCAAAGGTTTTTTTGGAAATGTCACATATTTTTGGGTTAAAACTACCAACACTCACTTCTCCCTCTCCATTTCTCTGCCCACGATGGACAAAAAATATGTAAACCTCGTTATCGTATAAACATAATTTTCACATAGTATTTGGAGTTCATCTACTTATATATATATATATATATATATATATATATATATATATATATATATATATATATATATATATATATATATATATATGTAGTTTGTCAAGCTTTGGCGCCAAATGCATTTTTTTTTCTTCCAATAAAATGAGTTTTATCTTTTTACTTTACGACATGTTAATGTGTTTATGTCCAATAAAATCAGTTTTATCTTTTTACTTTACGACATGTGAATGTGTTTATGTGATAGCCTTTGTAATTTTTTATTTTCACTAAAAATTATTGCATTCTTTTCCTATTTACACTGTTATCTATGATAACGTGTCTTTTTAACTTCATATTGATATTAGAAATTAAAAATCTAAAAATATTTTATCCATTTAAAAGGTAATTTTAGTCATAAGTAAATGTTAAGAAAATCCAGGTTTAGTCTCTCATTTGTTAAGAGTAAAGTAATGTGAGGACTAAAGTAGTAATGTTTACTAATTGCAAAGACTATTTTAAAAATTTGAAATTGCGGTGACTAAAGCTGGATTTTTTGATATTTCATGAGGGACTAAAAATACATTTTAGGCAAAAAGAAAATATATCAGAAATTAAAAAACAAAAACAAATTGAAAATCTAAAAATATTTTATCCATTTAAAAGGTACTTTTAGGCCCCGTAAATGTCAAGAAAATCCAGTTTAGTCTCTCATTTGTTAAGAGTAAAAAGTAACAATGAGGACTAAAGTAGTAATGTTTAATAATTGCAGAGACTATTTTAAAAAATTTGGAATTGTAGTGACTAAACTGGATTTTCTTGATATTTGCGGGGACTAAAAATACCTTTTATAAGACGAAACGCATGCAGATTTTCATATCTAATTGATATGTTTTACTGAAATCCTGCTATACAAATCAGACAGACTAAATAAAAAGGAAAAATAGTAGAAGCTAACCTATGATAACGTGTGTGTTTTAACTTCATATTTATATTTTTTTGAGCTTCAACCAAAAAAAACTGCACCTGACTAGCTATTATACGTGGCATACCCAAACATTTCGTCTACTACATTTTATTTAGGTGGTGACTACGTTACCCACTTAGAAATTGTGAGTGCCAACACCTATCATAGTTGTCTAAAGATGATTGGCTTAAGAGTTTGTCATATGCCATGTCATCAATTAGAGCATAACTTTCAACAAATTCCTTTTAACCCAATCTAAAAAAGTTAATTTACTTTGGACCCCTATTTTCATTAGAATTTACAACAGCCATCGGGCTTCTCTGAGAAATATTTTCCATCTCTTCCCTTCCCTTTCAATCACCCCACCACCACCATCACCATCATCATCGTTCCTACAAAATCAAAGCTTCTCTATAACTATTCTCTTCCATATCGCCCCAACTCACATCTTCCTCCTTTCTCTTCCATCTCAGAAACTTTTCCCTTCCCTCACCGCAACAATCGCGCTCTACTTCTACTTCTTGATTCGTTTTTGTGCGCTTCGTGAAAGAGTTCGTCGGCTCGTTGATTCTTGCCGGTTTATGCGGTCCTTTTCTATTTTGTTCTATTTTCAATCGTCGTTTCATAAGCTCCTCTCTTCGATTAATTCTCTTCACCAAGCAGCTTCGGCAGGTTTGTTTATCCTTCCTTCCTTTCGTTTATCTTTTATTTTTATCCATATTTAAGATCTTTGAATTTTAGGATTGTTCATAGTTTCATTCAAACTTGATGGCAAAGACAGATATAATTGGCAAGAAATTGTTCTGTGAGGGCAGAGATGATATTGTTGAGATTCATCATTCTTGATGATAAAATATATAATTGGCAAGAAATTGGCCTTCGAAGGAAATAGGAACCTAAGTTGTTATGTCGTTTTGAGTGGTTTTGAGTTGTTTCGAGTGATTATGATAATTGGCAAGAAATTGGCAAAAAATATCTTTCACTGTCAATAGATGTTTATGTGGTTTAATTTTGAGTTGTTAAGTAGCAAGATTAAACCTAAGTTTTTTATTAGCACACCACATGTTTGATTAAATTCCTAAGTATACATTTCTAGCAACTGTTACCAAAGGTATGCTTTTGAGTTGTTAAGTTGCAAGATCGAACCTAAGTTTTTTATTAGCAACATTTATTATGCTTTATCTTTTGATTTGGAAAAAGCTTGTGGTAGTATTTCTGTGGTAATGACTTATTAGCAACATTTATTATGGCCTTACTGCCTAGTATTTCTGTTCCAAGCTTGTGGTAGTGACTTTGTAAGGAGTGTGAACCCAAACCCTTTCTATATAACAGTATAAGAGTTCACTTGTACGTTACTGAGAAAGTTGGGGTGGCTATCAGTGAATTGTTTGTACATGATAGGAAGCTTGATATGACAAGACAGGGAAGACTACTTTCTCGGTGGTTTCTGTTTACTTGTTATGTATTGTTAAAACCTGGGCTCAAAGAGTGCATTTTGCTCTCCTCCTAAACTTCTTTATATGTTTGCACTGATTATTGCAAAATGCAATTTGTTTCCATTTTGATATCCGATTTCAAAATTTTGTGAAATAAATTGTAATCGAGAAATTGTTCTGTGTTACTGAAACATTGAAAACAAGAAATCCAACTAAATACCAGACATTTAAACTGGATGTTTTCCAAATGATGCAGGAAAATGCAAGGACAGAAACACTTCTGGAAAAGTTGATCCAAAGAATACAAAAGTCCATCCTCAGGGCGAGGAAATAGATTGTCAATCAACTGAAGATTTTGAAGTCATTGCAAGTTGTTGTGATTAAACCAAATAGAGAGTGTAGATTTTGTGTTGCCAAGTATCCCAAAAAAGATTTGCTTTGATTTATTGCATTGATTACCAAGATTGGTTTTTATTTATTGCTCCCAATCAATTTTTTTTGACAAATTCTTTGTTTTGAAGATACAAAAAAATAAAAAAAGATAGCATGAATCGAACATACAACCTCAAGGTTACTCAATCCAAACCTTTACCTCTGCACCACTTGACACTGTGGTATAAATCCCAAAACAGTTAAAATAAGATATAGTATAAAAATTTGTCAACGGTTGAGATTAAATATTGGTGTATTCAATCTTCAAGACTCATAGCATTTTTCAAAATATCCTACAATCAATATTTATTTAATGTTTTAAATTATTATTAATAATATAAGTTATTAATTTAAATTTATATTTTGAAATAAATTAATTTGAATTTTAGTCAACCTAATCTAGTGGTTGGCTCAATGGTCTAGACTTGTATTGACTAGTGGTTGGCGCACCAACATTCGAACCGATTCGGGCAAGCGTGCGACGAACCGTACTTAATGTTTAAAAAATAATAGAAATTACAAATTTCATTAAGGTCACCTTGGTCATTTCATCCCTTTATAAATTGTCTCTTGAGTAGCCTCGGAGTTGGAAGAAGTATGGGCCATCAATTATAATCTATTACATTCATTCTCACCTTTGTATTTTTGGTGATGTCGATTATTCTGGACTGGGCTCATCCCAACCCGTGGGGGCCCATTAAGTGACCCATAAGGCGATTTGGATGATTTTCAATTTTAAAATAATTTTCAAACTGTCCGAACCAATCCAATCCAATACTGGACGAGTCGGATTTTACATATTGGGCTCACGAGAGATGCGTCTACAAGTTCGACAAACCGCACTCGTAGTGAATTAGGAGAGTTGTGAGATCTTTGTTGACGGTTGACTTGTGTAAACCACAGTCAACCTAATTGCCAGGGGGGATATGGGTTAAACTTGGTCAACCTAATCAGGAGAGTTGTTTTGACCTACGGTTTCAATCTTAATTAATATAATCATCTATCAAGGTTAATTAGTAACTTGCTTTGACCATTAGTCTCAATCATCTAACCATAGCCAACCTAATCAGGTGTCATATTGGTTTCAAAAACTAAATTGATATATTATTTATTAGTTATTGTAATAAAAGGCCAATATATTGTAAACTATTTTTTAAATCAATTATTTTTTAAGGCTAAGAAAATAGTAAAATATTTGATTTCTTATTTTTTAGGAATTTATTCAGGAATAAAAAATAACAAAAGTTACTAAAAACAAAAATGAATAACAATCCAGCGGTTAGGCATGAGGCTAGCGAGAATGCAGTCCTTAGTTCGAGTCCATATTTCTGCGCATTTTCTTTTTTTACGGTCATTTTGTATATTTTTCTTAAAATTGAAACTAAAAAGTGCTCGGGCAGGATTTGAACTGTGGTCAAGAATGTCGACATACCAAAATATTACCACTAAACCAATTTTTGTTTTCCCTTTATTGAAAATGAAAAAATTTGTTTTCCATCTCATATTTTATATTTAGGGCTTTTCACTTTAGGAAAAAATATTGTTGTCATCTCCTGCCAATTGTCTTTCCCTCAACCGAATCGTGAGTTTCTTTCAATCTTATGGACTCATAGCATTTTTCAAAATATCCTACGATCAATATTTATTTAATGTTTTAAATAATTATTAATAATATAAATTATTAATTTGAATTTATATTTTGAAACTTTGAAATAAATTAATTTTAATTTTAGCCAACCTAATCTAGTGGTTGGCTCAGTGGTTTAGACAGACGTGCGCCAAACCGTACTTAATGCTTTAAAAAAATAGAAATCAAAAATTTCATTAAGGGCACATTGGTCATTTTGCCCCTTTATGGGGGTCATTTCACAAATTACATTCATTCTAACCTTGAATTTTTAGTGTTGCCAATTATTACGGCTATAGTTTTTTTTTAAAAAAAATTACGTCTAAATATGAAGAATGCTTGCGACTAATTAAACAAACAATGAGTTTGACATAGTGGCTAAGACGTTGTATATTCTCTCTTGTGTCATGTGTTCAACTCCCACGATATGATCTTTTTTTTTTGGTTTTTCTCAAATAATTAAGAGATTATTTAAACTTTACATAAGTTTTGTTCCACTAAAAATTATAAAAAATGTCTCAACCATGGATCGAACTTGATACCGAAAGCATGCAACTTGATTAAAGTGCAAATTGATTAAAGTGCAACTTGATTAAAGTGCAAATTGATTAAAGTGCAAATTGATACACCAAATAATTGGTTAATTGATAAATCTTAATTATTATTTTTTGAGCAAAAATTTAATTGTATAATAGATATAAATTTGATATTTTTAAATTTAATTAACCAATCAGTATTGGACAACCTCGCTATTATAGTAGGTAATAAATTTTGCAAAAAAAAATAAAAATATAATAGGCATGAATTTACTTAGAAACATAATAGGCATGAATTTAACTTGAACCACAAAGTTACATGACAATTGAATTATAACATTAGCTGTAATCGGTATTAAAATTTAACAAAACATTTTTCAAGGTCTTGTTTCGAGCAATGCATTGGGGATTGGTTTCCTTCAAAGTACAGGATGCTTCCAATTGAGGCTGACAAATAATAGTTACCCTGCATAAAAATATGGACTTAGAAACAAATATTTGTATTCAAACAACTTATTAATTGGATGCATAAAAATATGGACTTAAAATTTAAACATAAAACGTTACTTGTTGACAGCCCTTACCCGTTTCGATGTCTTTTTACCGATAGATTCTTGACTAAGATCGATGACTTTAGTCTTCGCTTGATTACCACAATTTGTATCAACATCCTATCAACGGGCGTCTTTCAAACTATTCACCTCTTCACCATCCCCACCTCTATCATTATGACCATTTGAAATTACTTGGGACGATACGGAGACAAAATATCTTCAAAGCATATAATTATAGTCACAACCAAGACATCTCAGATTAAGATAATGCAAGAGTAAAAAAAACAGCTACTGATAAGACTTTTGTAAGTACTATGCAATTTCTAAGTAATTCAACAATAAAGCAAGTACAATTCTATGTAATGTCATGGATCATTAATATTTCTCTATATAATAGTTCATTATACCTAGGCATGAATGCAAAAGCTATGTCAAGAAATTGTTAGAATAAATAAAATATATTTCATAATATCAATCATTTACTATTCATTGGATCATACCTTGTTACAAAATTAAAGTGTGGTCCCTTATACAAGCTATGTAATATGATTTTGTTTCAAATTTGATTTTATCGATTAATTACATCTATATCTGTATTTATATGATGTATGTATCTGTAAGTTTCTATCTATCTATCTATCTATCTATCTATCTATCTATCTATCTATCTGAACAAGTCACTAGTCAAATTGCAAGATCAAATAACAAATAAAGGCTATTTATTGAATACTAAACAAGTATTTATTAAATACTTGAAGGTGAACAAGTCAACAAGTCAAATTTGCAAGAACAAGTAACAAATAAAGGCTATTTATTAAATCTTGAACAAGCATATATTAGCATCCGGAAGAGTAATAGACGTTATTTATTAAATCTTGAACAAGTAACAAATAAAGGCTAGAAGCAATCAAGACAAAGTGAGATTGTGATTATAGAAGTTTAACTTCCTTAAATACAACCATAATTATGCATATTTTGATAAGTTTAACTCCCTTAAATACAATCCCAAGTAATGTCAAATGCCAAGTTGTGCTTTGTGAGGATGACAATTCTATTTTTTTCTTCCAATAACAGTGTCATATCAAGTGACTACTAATTAATCTGGTTTATTTTGGACTTGTCAAATCTGTTTTTGTAGGCAAATCGGTTTCAGTTTTTGTATCTAGTAAAAAAGCCTCATACACCAATGGGAAAAATGGGTTCACCTATTTCAGTACATAGCTGCTGGTTTTGCTTATTAATAGTCTAAGGACTTGAAATCGTTTGTAAATGGAGTGTAAAGCTACTAGTCTCTTTACAATAGATAACATTTTCTTGTATTGTCTGACCTTGTAAAGATAAGTTTCTATATAGGAAAACTAAGACTTGGCTGCTTTGTAATCAGTAACTAGTGTGTCTATTCTTAATTGACATTTAGATTTGATTCTATATTTCTATTACACAGTTCAGCCATTAAATCCATGTTAACCTGCAAAAAACAATTCTATGTAGTTCAATAAGGGAATCACAATTGAGCCAATACACTATAAAGGAATCAGAATTGATTTCTATGTAGTTCAACAATAAAATAAGTAAAATAAGAAAGGAATCAAGAAGAGCATAACTAATAATCAAGGAATTGCAAAAAGAACTAATAAAATAAGTCATGTTAAACAAGTATCAAAATCTCATGTTAAACTGCAAAAACAGTTCTAGCTTTGCTATACATGAACAACCAACTAATATATTTCACTGGGAATTGAACAATAAAATTTGCTAAGCAGGCATTCTCATTGAGAATTAATTTTTTGGTTAAGTAACATTTATTTCCACACAGGAATTTCATCAAACAGATGGTGTTCTAATAAATTTTTTAGAACAACTCAAATAACTAGCGAGAAGTAAAGGACAGAACATCTATCAACTGTGAATGTAAAAGCATACCATTGACGGAGGAAGAAGCAGCAAGCGATCTTCGATGGGAGATGAGGGGAGAGATCAATCACAGAGAGGAAAAGCCACGAAGGCCAGAGCAGAACCGTTAAAAAATGCGACGATGTGTGAGAGGAGACTTGAGGAAGAAGCGTGGCGATGTTCGATGGGAGAGGAGGAGAGATCGATCACAGAGAGAGAGAGGAGAGAGTGAAACGCTAGGTGAAGGTGATAGGAGAAGCGATCGTGAGGTAGAAAAGAGGCGAAAGAACTTCTTGTGGAGAAGAGAAGAGAACGAAAGAACTTACTATGGAGAAGGATGTGTGGTTCCTGTATAAACTAAACAATTGGGCTGAGAAATTAGGGCACAAAAATTAGGATCAATTTGCAATTTCTCAAAATTGTTATTACTAAAATGACTTGGCAACATTAAAACAGATCAGCTCATAAAATTTTGACAAGTCACCAAAGTGTTGGTACCACACTTTTTATACTAGGTACATTAGAACTCACCTTTTATTTATTAGTTGTGTCCCCGTGTCCTCAATCTACTACATTTATGTTCAACACGTTTCAACACACCAGTAATTTCTTTCCTGAGAGCAATAGAAATAGGCAATAGAGAGAGAGGAAAATAAAAAGAAGAGAGAGAGACTGAAACGAAAAGGGAGGGTGAGATGCGATGGTGAGGGAGAGAGGGTTTCGCAGATCTATGGAGGATGGTTGCTTGCGGTGGTGTATGGCGGAATGTGGTGACATGGACGAGAGGAGCGTTGAGGGACTAGGACGAAGGAGATACGGTGGTGGTGAGGGATACGTGTGAGAGAGAAGAGAAGAGCTGTAACGAAAGACATGAGACCTGGCGGTTGCACGGTGGAGAGAAAAAGGGTATGGTGGTGAACCGAGAGAGAGAGAAAATTGAGGGAGTGGAACAGAGGGAGTGAGAGATGTGGAGGAGAGAGGCGGCACGGCCGTGAATGGAGTTGAACGAGAACGAGAAAAGGGATGGACGGATGGCGGAGCCCCAGTGATGGTTGCGGTTGGCGCCTGGAGGTAAGGGAATCGTCTACCCTATGTCGGTTCTACTATTATGCAATTGATCTCTTGATTCTAAATCATCTGACTCTCTTCTCTTCTCTCTTTGTTCATCTCAAATTTGTTAAGTAGAGCCTCATTTTTATTGAGTATTGATTTTGGCTTTCTATAAAGATGAATTTCTTTTTATTTATTTATTTATTTATTTTCCTTCTTTCGTAAGCATGAAAGAAGGGGTGGAATTTTGACTCTATGAAGTTCAATTGATTTTTCATCATCTTTGAGACAACCTACAAGAGTTTCAGGATATCCTCATTTTTTGACCGTAATGTTTCAGAAGTAGTAACATTGTGTGATTTGCAGAATGTGTGGGAAAAGGAGACACAACTTCTCTTGGCTCAAAGAGAATTGATCAACAAGATAAAGAAACAGCTGGATAGTTCTGAGAATACAAAAGCAAGAGCTCTTTCTGAGCTTGATAAGGCCAATGTAACACACTTCAGGAATTGACAAAGAAGCAAAACAATGTGAGAGAATCAAAGCATTCAGCAATGGAAGCAGCTGAGGCTGTGAAGAATCAAGCCAAAGAACTTGAAAAGGCACTGTCTCAAAAAGCCATAGGATATGAAGCTTGGAAAAAAGAACTAGAGCATGCAAGAAAAGAATACACAAGAACTGTAAAGGAACTAGATGCTTCCAAGCAATAACTCAACAAAATAAGGCAAAATTTTGATGCAGCATTGGAGGCTAAATTGGCTGCATTCCAAACAGCAGGGGGAGCTCAACGTTCCGTGAAAATCATTGAATAGCTCCAAATGGTCTCAAGTAGAAAATCTTTGTTTTGAAAGGTTTTACAACATGCAATTCCTTTTAATCACCTTTTTGAAATAGAGTTGGTTTTGAGGTTGATGACTGATGACTACTTTGTTAGGAGTCCATGGCTTTGTATGTGACTGTGTCCTACATTTACAAGTATTAGAAAGATATTCACCATTTGGAGGGTCTCAGTAGATTATTTTTACAATCTATATTGTCATGATTAGTGGATGAGAACTTTGAGGCAGCTTTAGTTTGGTCAGCATTGGATCAATTGCTAAGAGATGAAGATGACACAACTTTGACTACAACTTATACTATCGGGTTGTTATTCTTGATAGTGAACTCAAGTAACATTTGTATCTTATGTGTTCAATTTTAGGTGTTGCCATATTATCTTTAACATGATATCCCAAAAGGCAATGGAATCAGTGTTGATATTCTTTTGGTTTCATTTTTCTAACTAAATACATTTCGAGTAGACCCCCCATTTTGTTTGCAGCAAAAGGGGCGGTGTGGTGCTTTGACATACAGGGAGGTAATAACAAATCCTTAACTTTAGATCTTCCGAGGTTTGGATGTTCTGAAAGTTATTGTTTTATGGGTTGTGTCAAAAAGGGAAATTGGACTATGAAACAAATGAAGATTAACTTGATTTCCTTGGTCAACAATATGCAAATGAAATTGATGATGCCAAAGGTCAAAAGGATGACCAACATGATGCTTATTCAACGACTACATAATTGCATATTTTGATAATGATACTGCTAATTATATACCTTGCAACTCTTAACTACTCATGAATCAGAGTGCCTGCCATTTTTACTATCCACATTACCCTCCTCAATAATATTCAGAAAAACTCGCGTTATAATTAATAATGTTATAAATTACTACCAAATTAACTTATTTTCCTATGTCTTTATGGTTTCATGAGTATATCAATCATTTAATGAATACCTTTCGCTCATCTTAACAAGAACCCTATTACGCATTTTCCCATTCCATATACCACCTGTTTGAAATGTGTATAGTAAGAGCAACACATCTTAAGACTTAAAATGACATTTATGTGTAATTGCCCATTTTATGGTGGAATTTTTTTTTAACTCTTTGATTTATTTATTTTGTTACCTTTCTTTTTGAAAATGCCTTCCTTTTGTTAAACCTTTACCCTTCTTGGGTTCACATTCTATTTTGTAATTTTTGCTTTCCTCTCCAGTTGTTATCCTTCTTTTATATTTTCATGTTTTCTAAATTATCCTTTTACATTATTATTTAAAACATTAAATTAAGTTGTTACTTATCAATTGGTAAACAAACGTATTTGTGAATTAAAAGTACGATAAACAAAAGAAGATGGTGAATGTTCTATATTATATGTGGTTGAAGTTTCCATGAGTCAATGAAACAACGCTGTACTTAGTAGCCGAGGTAGTAGCGTATATTTTATACAATAGAGAAGCGAAAAGTAAAAGACACAATTATTTGCCTTAATACTCAGCAAAACTATTTCCAAATCTATGAATTTCATAGTCATTAACTCACGCATCCATGCAAATAAGTTCCTTAACCTTATTTTTTTATACAAAACTCCTTTACATTATTTTACCCAACTATTTTTTTACTAAAAAAATATAATTTAATATACGCCCGTTATATGCGTATAAAGACCTAGACTACCCCGTGCATCGCACGGGTCATAGGGCTAGTGTATACAAAATGGACAATCTCTCGTGTGAATATCGCTACTTTGCTAGTATAATATTACTTTCAGTCATGGCAATATATAAACAATTAGTAGAAGCCTACAACTACAAGTAACTGGAAGCAAATGGTTTTGCTTCTGATTGTCTCTTAACCAAGAAGAGTTGGGAACACATCGGGTTTGGGTATGTCTGTGGGCTTTTTAGCCCATTTTTTACAAAATGAAAAACAAGTAGAAAGAATGATTCTGGACTGATAAATGATAATGTATCATAAGAATATACCTCTTCTCTTATAAAAATAAAAATAAAAAAGACCATACCTTTCTCAGTGGCTACAGACGAAGCCTTTGGATTATTATTCATTTTTCCTGGTTCAGGTGCCTCTGTTATCTGCAAATCTGAATAAATAAATAAAATTATAAGTATAACGGAATGGTTAGAAGCTTGATTGCAGAGACCTACACTTCTTTCTTTACCTCACAGGAAGGACTCAACTTTTTCCTATTAAGTATACCCCAAAAAGGACAAGCATCTATATAAATTTTAAACCCAGATACATTGTTAAGAATTTTAATTTTGATGCTATACTAAGGAAAAATGCTAGCAAAAAATTCCCTTGCATATTACATATTCTTCTTTTCACGTGAATTTCACATTATTTAATAAGGCTCACGAGCGTTACCAAATAATAAAATGTGTGCTCTCTAAGATAAAAGACAAAAAATACACTTTTGTCTTCTTTATTATTTTTTTACTTTCGTCATTTATTTTTTAGGATTAAATATATTTAACGTCCCCCTCAAATTTCATGATTTTGCTTATAGTTTCTATAACATTTTTCATCAATTTTTAATTCTCATGATATTTTTTTGTCCACAGTTTTAATCCCTATAAAATGTTAACTAATGTATATCCATCAAATTTTTGAATGAAGTGTTGCAGATATACTCTATGTGATATTATAGAATTCTAAAGAAAAAATAAGTTTAAAATTTGATTTCTAAGTCCACATTTTTTTCTTGAGTTTTTTGTGCTTAAAAACTCATATTTAATCCATCCTTTTTAAAAAATTCCAAGTTTTTGTGCGAAAGATATTTATAATGTTCTTAACATGTATGCTAGACCCTCTGTTACTTCAAAATTCCAACAAAGGCATTAAATTAAGCTTTAAATGGTATTGACTGCACATTTAATAGTATTCTGTGAACCGCAGTCAATGTTCAAGTCAATATACCATAAATTCAACAAAGAAAGTTGTACAAGTCTCGACAATGCAAGTAAACTTCGGCAGACTTGGTTCTTCAAGCTACGAAGCAATGCGAAACCTTCGGCGAGAGAGAGGCCCAATTGTTCGATTGAAGTGGGTCCAATGCTTTCGCCAAATCCTTCGACAACAAGTTGGTCGAAGCGCAAGGAGCAAAGAGATTAGTGGGCGGTTATTTCCTAGTTTTTAGGAAGTGGTTATCGTGCTTGCCCACGATTGTGTATCGAGAGTATAAATACTCCTTGTAATAGGAAAGCGGGGTCACCACATCTTTACAAAAACTCGTGAAACTCAACTTCCAAGCCAAAGCGAAACAAGAGTGAATCGATTATATTATACGTGTTGGTGTACCACCTTCTTCTTTCTATCATTTTAATGCAATTTTTACTTGTTTTCACGTTCGTTGCTTTTCTTGCTTTTATTCTCGCTTTCATACTATCTCTTTCTACTATTTTTCTGCTCTACGCACGCTAAAAGACACAAAACTTAAAGGCAATCGTCAAAGAGATTTTCTAGTTTGATCTCACAGTCTTAATATTGAAAACTAGTGATTGTTTGCTAAAAACACCAAAGAAACAAATTGCACGCCGGTGGGACCTTTGCGATTATTTTGTGTCGTTTTCGCTAAGTGTATAAATTTGTATGCACTTGAGGAGTGGTAGAATGGTGCGTGCCGGTTCTAACAACGCCTCTAGTTCCCGATACCGTGATATCACAAGTGCAAGGAACAGCGGTAGATTCTCGCCAATGTCGGCGGTGGGAATGTTGCGGGGACTACGGCCCGGTGACATCAATAACCGTTCCCACGATGTCAATGACCAATGTTGGTTCGACATCGTCTATGGCCTTGCCACAAAGCGTAGGACTTCCTTCTAGTCCTTATGTGGCAACAGGAATAGTTTGGAAACACGTTTCCAAAATATGAGTCTACCACCATACCCTTTTGGGGTATATGGCATGCCTACTTTGGAATGCCACATGTGTCGACCTTTTCTCCTTCACACGCGTTTCTTCCGAGGGTATACTTGGTGAAATCCTATCGCATTAACCAATGCGTCCTTGTTGGCGTTAAGACAACAAGTAGATTTAAAGCAATCATGATATGGTTAATATCTTCGACTCAACAAATTGGTACCGTGTTCAATCCTTTGATTCGAGAACACAAATACCGATTATCGGATGTTAGCGGACCAAATGGGTAGGATTGCGATTTCTTTGGGGCTCCTACGGAAACAATAGCGATTACCAAATTGTGGGAACAATATGCCTAATACCCCACGAGAGATCGATGGATCGCCAAGCCCAGCGGTTATGGGCGAACAACAAATGGGAAATCACATCCCTGAGGTAGTTATGGTAAATCGAAACCAAAACGCTGATGAAGTTGTTCGACAAGTGCAACGAAACAACGTTTGCGCTCAAGACAACATAGCCACTTTGGTCGAAACCATAATGGCGCAAAATGGCCTTAACATAGGTTTACATAGGCCTAATTTCATATCGCCCCTGTGTGAGTATATCTTGCAGGCAGAATTGCCAAGAGGTTGGAAAATCCCTAAATTCACTAAGTTTGGGGGTGACACCAATGAGTCCACTGTCGAACATATTGCCCGGTACATGACTGAGGCAGGAGACATAGCTCAAAATGAGAGTTTGAAAATGAAGTATTTTCCAAATTCTCTAACTAAAAATGCCTTTACGTGGTTTACCACTCTTCCCCCTGGTTCCATATATACATGGGGGCAGTTAGAAAAGGCTTTTCATGAGCAATTCTACATGGGCCAGTCGAAGATTAGCCTTAAAGAATTGGCTAGTGTTCGACGTAAAGTACCTGAGGCTATTGATGATTATTTGAATAGATTCAGGTTACTGAAGGCAAGGTGTTTTACACAAGTGCCTGAACATGAGCTTGTCGAAATGGTGCAGTGGCCTTGACTATTCAATTCGAAAGAAATTGGATACGTCTCATTTGAGAGACATGCCCAACTAGTGATAGAGTTCGACAAGTCGAAAGGCTTAAAGAGGAAAAGGCTAGAGTGAATAAGTACAATAAAAAGAAAACTCGGTGGGTTTTCACAAGAAAGAAAAGATAGCCTATGTAGACGAACAATTCGACTTCGCATTCAGTGATGTCGAATGCGAGGAAATAGACGTGGGTGAACTTAAGCCCTGGTCCTCCTTATGCTTGCAAATTATTAAGGCCTGCAAATGGGAATAATCTGTAGAGCCTAGGAATGATAGATTTGTGCCTCAAAAGCGTACACCTTTGATGTTACTAAATGTGACGAGATCTTTGATTTGCTAGTGAGTGATGGCCAAATAATAGTGCCAAATGGCTCGAAAATTCCTCCTCTCGAGCGAGAGGAAGAAAAAGGGTTATTGTAAGTTTCATAATTTTTTGGGACATACAAGCGACCGTTGTGTTCTTTTTTCAGGACATGGTTTAAAGCGATCGAGGAAGGAGGCTCAAATTTGGAGATAAAAAGAATAAAGCACCGATGCAAATTGATGTTTGACCCTCCATCAAGTGGAGGCGATGTATGCGGAACCAATTGAGATGAGTATCAATATGGTAGACGTAAAAATGGTGGACTCTCCTAAGTCCGCCAAACCTCCCTTTGAAAAAATCAAAAGTGTTGTGTAAAAGAGTAATCTTTGTGCAACACGTTACTCAAGAAGAATATGAGGAGAAGGTGCAATCTGTGTACCCCAAAGGTGAGGAAGATTTGATAGACTTCACGAATGCGTGTAAATTGAGCTCGAGGTCATGTTATGTCCAAGGTGCGATCTTTGTGTTTGATAAAGCGGCTAAGAGTGTCGAGTCTTTGCTAAGTTCGACCACCCCTAAAGAGGAAATGGCGGATAAGAGGCCAAACTTCAAACTTCAAAAGAGGGACCTTCCTTACAAGGTAAAGAATTCAAGCAAGGCTTCGACAAGCAAGCCGCAGTTTGCTGGCAAGGGTGTAGCCAAGAAGGAGTTTGTGCTATCTGCCTCTGCCAAACCATTTGTTCCAAGGACAGATCCATCCAATGAGAAGTGGATACATGCTGGATGTAGACACTACAAGAATGCTGTTCAACAGGCTGGAACGGCCAAGCCAATCACAGGCGAGGCCTCAAAGTATAATTATAAAAACAATTATAAAGGGAAGAATCCCATGCGAAGACCCAATGGCGTCGTTTGCGTAGCTCGAAAAGAAGGCAACACCGGTTGCTAACGAGCAACGCAAAAAGCGGTTAAGGGTGTGACTCCTAAAACCGTGGGGAACACAAAGATAAGTATAGGTGCTGCCAATCAAGTGAGGGTTGGAAACAAGGCTAAAGGGAAATCTATTGTGATAGAGGAACCAAGAAGGCCTGCTATGGAGAGGATTTTCCCTCCATTAACATCTTTAAAGAAGAAAAGTGCTTCATTCGACATGGATGAAGACGTCACTTCAGATTTCGACGACTCTGAGGCTAGCTTCGACGTCATCTGTAACGTGGTATCCATTTTGCCGAGTGAGTACGATGCTGTTACCCCAAACGACGTCGAAGAAGACTTCATTGGGGATATGGCTAACCACAAGCCAGTATGCTATTATGTCATGAACAATGGCTGCGTGGAAGAACAAATGGCCACTTTTGAGAGGCCAGACGAGGGCATGCAACACCATTTGAAGCCCTTGACGTCCAAGCCAAGGTTAATGGCGTAGGCATTAATAAGATACTGGTCGATGGAGGGCTGCTGTTAACTTAATGCCTCCAGCCATGTGAAGACAATAGGGCTGTTTGATACACAGACCTTAGACCTCATAACATTATGTTAACCAATTATGAGGGGAAATCTGGCCGGTCGTTGGGGGCTGTCGAGGTGGAAGTGGTGGTAGGAACTGTCAGAAGAACCACCACGTTCTTTGTCATAGCATCAAAAGCAAGCTACAATCTACTCCTTGGGAGAGAGTGGATACATGGCGTAGGAGCTGTTCCCTCAAGCCTACACCGTAAATTGGTAATGTGGAGGATGATGGTGCCGTGGAGTACGTCGAAGGCACGAGTTATTTCCTCGCTGGCGCGTGAATAATGTCACTAGGGAGAATTTTGAGAAGCAAATGGCGAATATTGCGCCATGTTCATCTTCTAGCCAAGCATATATCTCTTGAGATAATGTGCTTTCCTCCATTCACCTATACCCAACACATGGTTTTGTGTGGGAAAGAGAGGAGATAGAAGGTGCAAATGTCTATCCCGATGGTGTGCTACCTCCAACGGGATGGGACACCGACTCTTAAAAGGTTTAGATGTCGCACTCAAAGTGCTGCAGGATAGAATTACGGCTTACATGGCCGAAAATAAAATAAAACGGCTTTGAAGGCGGAGTTAAATCGACAAACAATGGCCGCCGAAGCCACAACTTCATCTCGAAGAAAATGGTGAAGTCATAAATGACAAACTGGATTGCATTTATGACGACGAACCATGGGTTTTGAAAAAGACCCAGAGATTCTACAAAGCGCATGCAAGCTCAAGATCCATCGAAGAGGTGGATTTGGGAGATGGCTTGATCAAAAGGCCAACTTATATTAGTGCACATCTTGATGTCGCCTTGAGAACCCAAGTCATTTCACTACTGCTCGCAGGAGTTCAAGGATTGCTTTGCTTGGGAGTACAATGAAATGCCCGGTTTGAGTCGAGAAGTGGTGGAATTACAAATACCCATTCGACTGTGGGAAGAAACCAAGAAAGCAAACACCAAGAAGATTTGCTCCTCGGATATTGGCTAAGATCAAGGAAGAAATAGAGAGGTCGTTTCAAAAGCAAATTCATCGAAGCGCTGGGTATGTTGATTGGTTAGCTAATATAGTTCCGATAATGAAGAAAAATGGAAAACTTAGAGTTTGCGTGAGACTTTAGGGATCTAAATAATGCAACACCTAAAGATGAATACGCTATGCCCGTAGCGAGAAATGCTAATAGACTTCGGCACAGGATTTGATTATCTCGGTTTGCTAGATGGCTACTCGGGGTATAATCAAATCTTTATTGTCGAAGAGGATGTGTCGAAAAAAATGACTTTTCGATGTCCGGGGGCATTGGGTGTTTATGAATGGGTAGTCATGCCCTTTGGTTTAAAAATGCTGGTGGCACTTATCAAAGGGCAATGAATTCTATGTTTCACGATTTTATTGATGATTTTATGCAAGTATACATAGATGATGTGGTGGTTAAGTCATCCTCAGAAAGTGGTCATTTAGACCATCTTCGACGTTCTTTTGAACGAATGAGGAAATATGGATTGAAAATGAATCCAACCAAATGTGCTTTCTGTGTACGTGCAGGTGAATTCTTGGGTTTTGTAGTACACAAGAAAGGCATAGAGATCAACGAAAATAAGACTAAAGCAATTATGGAAACGAAGGCTCCTTCGACCAAAAAAGAACTGCAGTCACTACTAGGGAAAATCAATTTCCTTCGAAGATTCATCTCAAATCTAAGTGGCAAAACACAAGTTTTTTCGCCATTACTGAGATTGAAGAAAGAAGATGAATTCAAGTGGGAGCAAGTTCACCAAGATGCTTTCGACGCAATCAAGTCTTATCTGGTCAAGCCACCAATTTTATTGCCTGTTATTGGAAACAAATTGCTAAAATTGTATATAGCAGCTTCTGATAACACAATAGGTAGCATGTTAGCGCAAGAGGATGATAGTGGTGTCGAAAGACCCATTTATTACCTTAGTAGGGTTTTGATTGATGCTGAAACTAGGTATAGTCCAATTGAGAAACTATGCCTTTGCTTGTATTTTTCTTGTACAAAATTGAAGCAATATATAAAATCAGCAGATGTTTATGTTTATTCGCATTTTGACGTTATTAAACATATGTTGTCAAAACCAATGTTGCATAGTCGAATTGGCAAATGGGCTTTAGCTTTGCTAGAGAGTACAACTTAACTTACCAACCCCTTAAATCAATTAAAGGACAAGTGGTTGCTTGATTTTATAGTGGACCATTCTACGTTGTCGAATGTGAAATACATTTGTTAGACGACGTCCCTGGAGATTATACTTGATGGCTCAAGCCATAAAAATGGAGCAGGTATTGGAATCTTGATTATCTCATGGAAAATACTCCAACGAAGTATAAATTTAAAATTCGAGACTCTTGCTCAAATAATGAAGCTGAATATGAGGCTTTAATAGTAGGCCTTAAAATCCTACTCGAATTGGGGGCAAGTTATGTCGAAATAAAGGGTGATTCTCAACTGGTGGTCAAACAATTGACAAAAGAATACAAATGTATCAATGAACACCTTATTAAATATTTCGTTATTGCCAATACTTTGCTAAAAAGGTTTACATTCGTTCACCTAGAACATCTACCACGAATTGAAAATCACGTGGCAAATGAATCGCACAAATTGCTTAGGTTACAAAGTATCGAAGCAAAGCCTAGAAGAGTTAATTGAGATAAAAGATAAATTAATCTCTCGAAGACTCTCTCTATAATACTCCTTCGACGTTATTGTCAACACCAAAAATTGGGGGCAATAAATACAAATGAAGTACACGCGTAAAAACGCGTCACATTTTTGACGATATTGACTTGGCGTAAATTTTTGCTATTGACAATATGGTCGATGATGATTGGCGAAAACCCATTGTAGAGTATCTACAAAATCCTACAGGGAACACTAATAAAAAAGTAAAGTACAGAGCTCTAAGCTATGTGTTAATTGGAAACGAATTGTACAAGCAAACTCCTGAAGGGGTACTACTAAAATGTCTTAGTGAAAACGAGGCATATTTGGCAGTTTCTGATACACATAGTGGAGCATGTGGCTCACATCAAGTAGGCCACAAAATGAAATGGTTGTTATTTCGACAAGGACTGTATTGGCCAACTATGCTAAAAGACTGTATAGAATTTGCCAAAGGTTGCCAAGAATGCCAAAACACATTTGGAATACAACATGTGCTGCAAATGAGTTGCATTCTATAGTGAAACCTTGGCCATTCAGGGGTTGGGCTTTAGATGTGATTGGAGAAATAAAACCAACCTCGTCGAAAGGCCACAGATACATTCTAGTAGGGATTGATTACTTTACTAAATGGGTGGAGGCAATACCCTTAGCCAATGTAGATCAAGAAGCAGTGATAAGGTTTATTCAAAATCATATCATTTATAGATATGGAATTCCAGAAACCATTACTACAGACCAAGGTACCGCGTTTTTCTTTGGTCGAAAAATGGTAGATTTCATTTCTTGAAATTGGTTTCAAGTTATTGACTTCGACACCATACTACGCACTGCCAATGGTCAAGTAGAGGCTGCCAATAAAATCATTATTAACTTGATTAAAAAGCACGTTGGACGCAAGCCTAGAAGTTGGCACAGTTCTCTTGACCAAGTGTTATGGGCTTGTCGAACTTCACCTAAAGAGTCTATAAACACCACTCCCTACAGGTTAACATTTGGGCATGATGCAGTGTTACCTGTCGAGATTTGTTTACAATCAACAAGGATTCAGAAACAATGTGAAATTCCTTTTGATCATTATTGGAATATGATGATTGATGAATTAGTTGATTTAGACGAAGAGAGGTTGTTAGCTTTAGAGATGCTTATTCGACAGAAAGAAAGAGTAGCTAAAGCTTACAATAAAAAGGTTAAGTTAAAAACCTTTGAGGAAGGGGAGTTAGTGTGGAAAGTCCTATTACCTATGGATAAAAAAGATAGAGTTTTAGGCAAATGGTCACCAGGGTGGGAAGGCCCATTTCGCGTGTTGCGTTGCTTTTCGAATGGCGCTTATGAAATCGAAGAGTTAGGTGACGAAAATAGGACCTTTAGAATAAATGGCAAGTATTTAAAACGATACAAGCCAACGTTAACTGAGATAAAGATTGAGCAATTATAAGTAAACGAAAGTTGTTCATAAATGGCAATGTATAAAGAAATTGTTAAAATTACGACCATTTTTAGAATGCTAAAATATTACGATCTCGAGAAGTTCGACAAGGTAGCCTTATGCCTCTCCATAATACTAACACTTAGAGAAATAGAGGTGTCGAGAAGGTACTGACTCTCTTTGTCGAGGTCGGCGAGAATAGCTTGGTGCTTGTCAATCTTCTCCAAGTGCTCTATAGCCGCCAATGCTTTGGTAGTTTTGGTGGATGAAGAAGCGAAGACTCATGCGTTCGACGATCGATCGAGCCCTTCTGATGCTTAGCGTTTGAAAGTTGGAGTTGAAGGGTCTTTATCTCTTCATCAATGCGCGCAATCTCCGTATCCCATTCAGCGAGTGCTTTCTCATCATTAGCTGCTTGGGTTTCAAGAGCCTCGATGGCGTCTTGATCGGCCTTAAGAGAGGCGAGTTCTACCTCACAGAGTTGAGTCTCTTGAACCTTGCGCTTAGAGGTGGTCGACCGTTGGTTGATTAAAAGAGAAAGTTGCTCAAAAATAGGGCCAAATTCCATGAAGAACGAAAGGACATTTTGAGGAGGGTCTAATCTGGTGATCTTCTGAATGAGGGATTTTACCTCAAGATACAGATGAGTCATTCTCAATGGTTGCCACCAAGTCCCCTTCTAACACCTTCGTCTTCAATCGCAAAGTAAGCTTTCGACCGTCTCTTGGTTGATAGAACTTAGAGAGTTGTTCGAGGAACCTGCAAATCAAGCGGCTCGACGAGCTCTTGAGGCTTAACATAATCTTCAAAGTCGCAAGGGATCCGTCTTCTTTAGCTCGGCCCAATTCTTGATGACAACATTTGTTGGATGACTCTTTGGCGAAGCACCTTGATCTGCAGATACCCCCACTCTAAGCTCCTCCGGTTCTTGATCGACCATATTTGCTTTGTGAATTTCGACGAGGTAGCCACTACTTTCGGGTCCTTGGTTGTTGGAATGGTAGGTTTCGGAACTTGGCGGTTTCTCCAACAACGATCTCCGGCTCGACGCTACCAAAGCGATTGGGAAAGCCTCCTCCGAACAGAGCATTTTCTTCGACGATCGCCTCTTGTTCGACATTTCCAAAGACTTGGCGCAAACTCCTCGAAAATAGGAACTTGGTGGTTTTCCAACGCTTGGAAAATTTCTTGATGGTTGCACCACGAGGAGATGAAGGAAAAGGGAGCATAGGGGACCGACAACTCTAGATCAAGAAGCCTCAACCATAGATCGAACTTCGAGGATTGTTCACGAGCGATCCACCCACCTATACACAACAAGGTGTATCATTTAAGTTAAGAATTGGAAAGGTGAGATCGAAGAAGTCTAAACTAATGTCGAAAGGGAATTTACCTCTTGTACCTTAAGCCTCTTGATTGGAGGGGAAGAAGGTGGTTCAGGAGCCTCATCAATAATGATGCCTTGAGCTGCCCTTTGAATCTCAGGAAGGTTTCTTTTCCTCGACCTCTGAGTGAGGGGGATGTTGTCATCACTTTCCGTGTCCTGCAAAAAAAAAAAAAAAAAAAAAAAAAAAGAATTTGGGTTATGACAAGAAAGTGAATGACAAAGGGAAGGAAAATTTCGACGGATTAACAAGGCAAGAGTATAGTACCTCATCTTCAAGAAGGACCATTTTCCTTTTAGCTTTAGTCCATTGAGGGATTTTGCACAGGTTGTTTTCTGGAAAGAAGGTTTTTCGACATAAGTAAAAGTCGTAATCAAAAATAACTTGAAGCGAATAAATGGCAACATACCTTCTTTAGGACAATGTCCGGAGTAGATCTCGCGCCCCATTGTTTTCTTGGTTCTTTGGAGGAGATTTTCTTTGTGGTAGCCTTGCCTACTTTGGTCTTCACTTGGGTGCGAGTTGACTGACGTCGAAAACATTGGTAAGAAAAGCAGAAATAAAACTAAGTTCTGAGATGTTTAAGACTCGAGAAAGATGTGGATATCAAGAAGTAAATACCAGGTTGTTTGAAGGAAGGCCGCCACCAATTTCTTCATAATGTTTTTCTCGCAAAGGCATCACTAGCCTCCCTAGCAGCAAAGAAGTGGTATAGTAACTAGTCCACCATTCATGAAATTCCTTAGTGCATGAGAATCGGGGTTGAATCGAGAGGTTCAAATTCAAGGCCCTATAGTGGAATTTCTTGAAGGCATGTTTGTAGGCTACATTTGTTTTCGGATTCGAAAATTCTCGCCTATGAAAACACACCTGTGCGCGGTCGAATCGACAAAGGCCAAAGTATGCAGCGAGAATAACTTGGGAAGTATCTCTTAATTCGAAGCTATTTTTAGCTGTGGGTAAGTCTGGTAGAAAGAATAGCAGGAGAGAGGTAGGCTTGCGATTTGGGTAATCTCCTCACTTGCTCGTTCGTAAGAAGAAGAAGGAAAATGGTTGCGAAACCAAGTTGGACCGAAAGGCCTTTGCACAAAAGGAGCCATAGAGTCTACTTAAACTTGTGCACTTCGGGGAACATGTCGAAGTGAATTTGAAAGACTCTTACGGAGGAATATTTATCTGCTAGGGTTTTTGGTGAGCTAGTCGAATCCCCTTCATCCTCCTAGACTTTAAGGTTGGGTGAAGCAGGACTTAGGGATATCTGAGACCTAGTCGAGACTCAAAAGTGGCTAGCGACCCACAATTGCAATAGCCACAATGGGCCAGAGGCCAAGAACTTGTTGGTGGGTTCGTCTTTTTTCGATTCTAGAACAAAGATTGTCAAGCTCCCGACAGAGAGATCCCAACAACGGTTTGCTGCAAGGTTAATGTCTTCTTTCTCGTGGAGTTGAAATTTTGCCGATGGAATATAAGTTTTAGAAACCCGAGAAGCGGGTGTAGAAAACAAAAGGGATAACCAAAGGGTTAAGAAGGCTACGTGTTCTTTAGCGAATTAATCGTGTCATTGTCACGGTTATGGTGTTCGTGATGTAAGGAGCAAAAGTGGCATTATTGAAAGTGAATGGGTATACATAATCGAGATTAGCAGGTCAAAAGTCTCACTGGGGGTTTCGGACTGTGATGGCAAAGAACATCTAGTAAAGTGGGAGTCGGCGATGCCACATCTCAAGTGAAGACTATGAGTGGCACAGTCCCAGAATCGCATAGCGACCAATATCAAGTCTTTGTCATACTTAGGCCCATACCTAGACAAGCTGGATGAGATCGAAAATACCTTGTTTTTTCCAGACGTCGGCCTTTTTAGCCTCTACCTTGTCGAGCCAATCTATGTAAATGTTGGTCGAGCTAGGAGCAGCACTAAAGACCACCGGAAGGACTATTCGAGAAATTCTAAATGAAAAGGGGTCTTAGTGAAAATGCAGGTTGAAGGCAGGCATGGTAGGGAAAATTTGAAACCTCGGTATTTTCTAATAAGATATCAGTAGAGGCCTAGATATGCATGAGTATAAACCCCTAGTAGAGGAATCAATACCAGGTTTGCCATTGAAGCGCTTTCGACTATATCGTGAATGTCGGGCTCATCAACAAAGCCATCAAGGGTTTTAGGTCCGTTGGTTTAAATCGTTTTTCGTGGAACATTCAAAGACAGAGGAGGAAGCCATGAGAGATAAAAGCAAATGCGAGACGAAATTCAAGCGTGGATTGAAGGAAAGGAATGAAAGTTTGAAACTTTAGTGATTTTGGGGATTTTTGCAAAACGCAGAGAATGAAGAATGCAGAAAGACTTCACAAAAGTTCAAACTGAGTAAAGAGGAATATGAAGGGTTCAGCGTTTATATATGTTGGGAAGCTACGCTTATTGGCACGTTCGCCATAACTTCGCTGCGTTCGCGACGTTGAGAGAGCGTGATGGCCCACCAACCACGCAGCGTGGGCCAATAAGGCGGTTCGCTTTGCCTGTGCAAGTAATGATGGTTGTCTTTTCGACCACCGTTGAAATGCAAAAGGCGGTAGAAATGACCATTGTGACAATATTCAAAAATGCCTTTTCTTCCCTCCATTCCTCATTCCGTCGAAAAAAACATTTTTGGGGGCAATCTGTTACTTCAAAATTCCAACAAAGGCATTAAATTAAGCTTTAAATGGTATTGATTGCACATTTAATAGTATTACGCGTGAACTGCAGTCAATGTTCAAGTCAATATACCATAAATTCAACAAAGAAAGTTGTACAAGTCGTCGACAATGCAAGTAAACTTCGGCGGACTTGGTTCTTCAAGCTACGAAGCAATGCGAAACCTTCGGACGTGAGAGGCCCAATTGTTCGCGAAGTGGGTCCAATGCTTTCGCCAAATCCTTCGACAACAAAAGTCGGGTCGAGCGCAAGGAGCAAAGAATTAGTGGCGGTTATTTCCTAGTTTTTAGGAAGTGGTTATCGTGCTTGCCCACGATTGTGTCGAGAGTATAAATACTCCCTTGTAATAGGAAAACGGGGTCACCACATCTTTACAAAAACTCTGTGAAACTCAACTTCCAAGCCAAAGCGAAACAAGAGTGAATCAGATTATATTGTACGTGTTGGTGTACCACCTTCTTCTTTCTATCATTTTAATGCAATTTTTACTTGTTTTCACGTTCGTTGCTTTTCTTGCTTTTATTCTCGCTTTCAAACTATCTCTTTCTACTATTTTTCATTGCTTTACGCACGCTAAAAGACACAAAACTTAAAGGCAATCGTCAAAGAGATTTTCTAGTTTGATCTCACAGTCTTAATATTGAAAACTAGTGATTGTTTGTTAAAAACACCAGCAAACACCCTCTTAAAAAAATTGAAGGGTATACATTAGTTAACATTTTATAGGGATTAAAACTGCTGGCAAAAAATATTATACAGACTAAAAGTCAATGAAAAATTTATATGAATTAAAAATAAAATTGTGAAATTTATAGGACATATTTAACTCTATCTTTTGAAATGTTCACTTGTCGTTCTTAATCTTTTTATAGTTAGTTAAAATGTTAAGTCTTTCTGTTAAGTGATTGTTAACTAGGGTTGACATATATAGTGATGTGGATAATTTGTGATGTAAGCAGCTGATTACGTTATTACTTATTAGATCATTAAATATTTTTTATTTTATTTTTTATATTTTTAAAAATGTTGGTTTAAATCTTTAAAAGATAACCATTAAAACGAAAATGCAGTAAAAGATAAGGACAAATAGGTCTATTTTAGCAGTAAGATAAAATAGTGTGTTGGTAAGTAGGTGATTTTCTAGAAATTTATCCAAATCTCAAATGGTCAAATTCAATGTTGTAAAATTAAACCTATTTTTTTAAATCTAGTTTGTTTTAAAAAGTAATGTATTAAAGTTGTAATTATTATAATTAATTGGTGTTAAAATATATTATAATTACAATTTATAAAGTTTTTAAATTAATGTACGTTTACATCGTATTTGTTTTTTCGACTGACTTTTACTTCTTATTTTAAAATATATTTCATTTTGACTTCTTGATAACATAGATACAATTTTAAATAATATTTTTTAAATCATAATTTTACATTTTTAGATTTTAATATTTATCTATTTTTTATTTGAGACTACTTTTTTATCTACTTTAAATTTATATTTATTTTCACGGGGTAATATATTCAGACTATTTAAATTATGTCTAAATTCATTCATAGAAAGAACACGACAGTCCCGTGCGTATACACAGGTATCCTACTAATTCTCTTCTATAAAATGATTAAAATTAACTTAATATAGAATTCCTTAAATAGTATGAAAATTGTATAGAATAAAATACTAAATTTTTGCTTTGTTTTTTATTTTACAAATACCACATTTTTGTTGAGTTCACATAGTAAAATAATTTTATTTGGCAATATATACTTTTTGTCCTTTATTTTTTGTTGTTTTTTTTGGCATTTATCTTTTTAAAAGATCGTTTACGTCAATTATTTTTTTATAGTTAATTAAAATGGTTTTTACGTTAAGTGACCATTAAATATGACTTATATGGATAGTGTGACTTGGATAATTTACCACATAAACTGTTGATTGTGTTTTTTTTTTGAACCAACTGTTGATTGTGTTATTTAACCACTAAATGTTTTTTTTCGTCCTTTATCTTTTAAAAAAAAAAAAATCTTTTCTTTTTTAAAAGCTACAATTTTATCATTAATTTTTTAAAATGTTAGTTTAAGTCTTTTATCTTTTCATAGTTAATTAAAATAGTCCTTCCGTTAAGTTCTTAACTATGAATTACATAGATAGTGACATGAACATGTTTGTCGTGTCATTATAAAAATAATAATTGAAAATTGTTATGTTGCGCTGATATAGAAATTGAAAAATGATAATTCAAAAACAAATTTAAAAAAAATCAAGAATTAAAATAAAATAAAACAGACAAAATTTTAATTTGCATTGATAATCACTATTAATATTAATACCCATACTGTCATGAGTGAGTAACATGAACCAGTCATTACAAAGACAAAATACTGATTCTGTACTATATCAAACTAAAACACTTCATTACATTCTATTATTTTTTGCTTTTTTAATCCTTAACAATAAAATTTTTGGCTTTAACAATAAAATGATTGTTTAATCCTTAGAATTGAAAAGAAAAAATTGCTTATACAAGAATTCACTCTCCACTTTTATATTTAGGTGGAGAACTTTAACCATGAAACCATTAAAAATCATCTGACAACTCCACAATAACCTCAATTGAAGTTTCTCTAGCACATGCACATGTAAACTCTTAATATGTTCAGTTTAATTAATTATTTTCAATACAAAACTCATAATTCTAAGTTGAATAATTTGGTAATATTATACAAAAAAACATTTATGAAAGTTTTGGATAAGACATTTATATGCTGGTAACCTCATTGAGGCACTTAGATACACAACTTAATCAAGTATTTATTAAATAAATGCTTACGTATAAGAGATTACATATAAATATAAGTTGTTCCTACAAACGTAAAGAGTATGACATTAAATTCTGCATAAGCTGAAAGCAACTTACATACACATCAGAAGAATTTTATGATCTTTTGCAAACACTTTTAATATCTTTAAATTATATGCATGCAAATGATTATATAAGCTCCAATAAGTTTATCCAAACATGTAATAATGATTACTTACATATCTTAAAAAGTATAATCAAAATTTTCCAAGGAAGTATTAAATAAATTTAAAATTATGTAAACTTGATTTAGGAAAACTAGCCGCTGCTGAACTAATAATAATAATAACTGAATAAACAAGATTTATTCACACGTGGGTACATACAACAAAGCCTCATGCAACTGCACCTCAAGAGGCTGAAAAAACAGTGGACTGCTTGCTCATATATGATACTTAAAAGAATTTTTTTTCAAAAACAAAATCACGTATCACTCCAGTTGTCATCATCATCTTCGCCATCATCGCTCGCAACAACCTGCAAGTTCCTCGATTATGGATGCAAAGTAAGTTGAAATGCAAACACCGAAAACAGTAGGAAAATAGAGTATTGTATGACAAGAGCAGTGACAAAACTATACCTGACGGATTGCATTTGCTTTCTCCAAAATTGCTGTAACTTGGACATTTGCGGTGGGACCTGTCGTAGCATTTGGCTTTCCTGTTACTGTAGGCCTCAGGTTGAAGGACTGAACCAAGCAATGCAGAAGTTAGCCACAAAATAACATGTTATTTAGAGGACCAAAATGAATATTTACCGGCAAATCATTGAGATTATTAAATAACTACTTACTTTTGTTCTGATTTGATACAGAAAATCTTCTCTTTCATCCATCTCTTTTCCCATTCTCAATTGGTTTGCTTCCTTCTGACCATTCAACTTATGTGAACCCAGCTGTAAGAAAGGCAACACAAAATGAATCCTTTAGTTAGATTCCAATATCTACCATGGTTGAGTAAATTTTATGTCTGAGAAAAAGAGGTAAGACCAAACAAGTACCTTTTCCTTCAATTGATGTATAATGTTGTCATAAGAGGAATGACCATTGTGATTATTTTGTAATTGCTCAACCTCAGCATGCCTAGGCTGCTGGAAGATAGTAGATTCCAGAAGACTCTGGTCATTAATATCTTCCGCATCTTTCGACATACTATTTTGTGTCTCATTTGTCTTTTCCAACTGTGGTTTAAAGACCCGCCATTGCATAGGAGGAACAGGAGGAGGCGGTGGTGGTCGAGTAGGTTCTGGATGACTATGTGACATAACAACATTATTGCGTTCGGAATGTCTGTTACTTTCTTTCTCAACTACAGGATTCACATTATCAAAACTTGGAAAATCGAGTAAAGGCCCAGACAAAGAAGGTTCAACACCATTTGTAGTAGATGTACGATGTCCACCTTTTATGTCGATGTCGTCGAAGGATACTCTGCCATGTTCTTTGGTACTTGACATAGATTCAGTTGACGACCTTCTGTGAGGCGAATCATCTATCCCACGATCACTGCTTTCAGGAGTTTCATCAGAATCCCACTGATCAGAATCGTAGTCGGAGCGAGGGGTTTGACAATCATCTGATACATAGGGAGATGATCTACAGAAAGTGTCGTCACCATCAGAGTGAAAGCCTGAATCATCCAGAGGAATGGAAGACTCTGGTACCAGTTGGAACGAAGGAAACATATCTCTTATACTTTCATGATGATTACTCCCATCAGGAAATTTCAGTTTTAGTTTGGAGGTGTCAAGTCCACTGACAGGATGAAAGGATATCTTCATATGTTCAAGTGGTGGTGAAGGAGGAAGTGAAGCTATAGGATATCCTGAACTAACTTTTCTTTGAACGTTGTCTCAGGATGTGATTGCCCTACAATGCCATTTTGTTCACTCTGCTCCAGTATAACAGATTTCAGAGAATTATAATGTCCTCCAGATTTTTCATCGAAAGAAACTTTGCGGTGGAGGCTTTTTAATAATAATCTATGGCCAAGTCCAAACACATTTAGTGAGTTTTCACCATTTCCCTGGTTGGCTTCAGGAGAAACCTTTTTTTCAGTGGCAGCTGGGAGAACACTTCCAGGTGCAGCTGTCCCGGTATCCCGCAAGCTATTCGTCTCAGTTTGACCATTTTCAGATATACAAGCTTGGCCATCATTATGGTCTGATGTTAATAATCTAGAGCTTGATTCATTTATAATCTCTTCAACAACCTCTCCTGATAATTCCTGTCCCTTGAGCATTGAATTGCCACGTGAACCATCATCCATCTCATTTTTATGCTCAAATCCCCTTGATTTAAAGAACTTGACAAGTTAAAGTCAGGAGGTTTTGATGGCTCAAGTCCTAATAATCCACCATTAGTCCAGAACCTAACTGAATGATCACCCAAAGACTCTTGATTGTTGTTGATCTTACCTGCTTCTTCATCTGGTAATTTGGAGCCTTTAGAACCAGAAAATGATCTATTAGTTTCAACCGGTTCTGACACTGTATCATTAGCAGTGTTAGAATCAATGGAGGTATGAGTGCACACAGAGTGATCCAAAACCGAACTTTCACGTGTGTGAGGATCCCGTTCACTGACCGGACTCTCAGAGGAATGAGAATCAGCTTTATTCTTGGCTATTTCTTTGCTAGCAGGAATATCTGATGGATTCACATATTCCAAATTAGATAAATGTGGTTCTGATGTGAGAGGAGGAATTTCTGGCAGCGAGTCAGGAAATTTACCAGACGTTTTTTTGTTTGAGGAAACTGTGTCCTTGGTAATTTCTTCTCTATAATACGGAACATGCAATGGACTCACAGATCCCAAATTAGATGCATGTGGATCTGATGTGCAGAGAGGAATTTCTTCCAGCGAGTAAGGCAAATCCCTGATTGCATCTTTGTTTGAGGAAACGGTGTCACCGATCATTTCTTGGCTATCAGGAATATCTGATGAACTTGCCAATTCCAAACTAGAAGCATGTGTCTCTGACACGAGTGGATGATTTTCTTGTGGTGAGTCAGGAATATTTCCTGTTTCTTTATTTGAGGGAACAGTATATCCAGTCTGGGAAACATCAGATAAATTGCTGTCAAATAAATTAGAAGGAGCTTCAATAACTTCATTTTCAACCATTTCATCAGTGTCAAGTGAGGTAGACTGCTGCAACTCTCGTTTTGTTTCATAGTCAAGATCAATTTCAGATTCTGATTCAATGGAGTTAAGAGCATCCATATAATTATCAGGTTCGCTATCAACATCCTCTGTTTGAACCTCACTGAAGACTGGTTTCATGTTTCTTTCTTCATTAAATTGAATATCATTGTAATCAATATTTGTTATGCTAACAGCCTCATTTGGATGCATATTTGAGTCATGCTTTTCCGCAACCCTCTCTGGAGTTTTATCTGTATCACAGACTTGACTTGTAGATTCAACTATTTCTTCCTTTTCATCCCAAGTAACACCAGATGAACAAGAGGCAATTTGCTTTTCCAATGAATCGTGTGAAATATCATCATCTAAAGGAGGAGATACTGACTGAAGATTTTCAGCTTCCTGTGTCAACCTTGAAGAAGATGGTTCCTCGCAATCCTTCTCATCAGGTTGCATACAATTACTTGAACGGAAAACACATTCAATGTAGCCAGCACCAGACTTTGAATCAAAAGAATTTGAACGATCTTCCAGATCTGATTTCATTGTCATGTCTATTGTGGACGTTGAAGTTCTCCCATTGATAGAGGATGAAATAAATTGCGTTCTGGGTAGTCAATACACCATTTAAGTGCTAATTTTGAATATATAATGTAGGCCATGAGTATGCAGTAGATATATGGAATGGAACTTATGGAAGTTTACCGCTACTGTCGCTATGCATCTGTTGACCCCGCGAAAGTTCCCCATTCCTTCGTGATGACCTTTTCTTCTGTCCAACATTTTTTTATATAAGCACCAAGAAATTGTTTGCAAAGAAATTAAAAGGATGCTTTTATTGGGAACAAAACTTGGTTAAAATCAATCTTGCCACTGAAATGTTTGGATCATTATTGTACCTTGTATCTACGGGATTTCCTAGCCTTTTCAGTCTTCTCAGAGTATGGTTCGTCTGAATCTGCCGATGCTCTCTTGAAGAAGGTTGGATCTGAATATCTCCTGAAACACGATCCTGGACCACCAGTATCGAATCTGATTGACACATTTATTTAAACTGGATTAGCTGACGATACTTACATTTTCAAAAGTTGAAAGAAATGAGAGTGATGAGCAAAAAAGGCAGGGGAATGATCCAAGGATAGCCGTTCGAAATTGAACAAAACTAGTACTTTTTTACCACCTAGAAGTAAGATACTAGTTAACTGTCTAAGTTGTAGTATACCTAACTAATTGTGCTATTTTCAAACAGAAAAGCAAAATAGGGGGAAGGAATCAAAAGAAATTTCAACGTACTTATCAAGCAAGTGCATGCGTGGAGGATCACGGCATTCTTCATATGAATCCATGATAAAGTGAGGCAAGTCATTGTATATGAAATGATTTGAGCAGTTTTTATACGTGGATGCCATTCACAACCTGAAAGGAAACTGTTTTACATCAAGAACTCCTATATTGTCTGAACATCAAAATCATACACATTTAATGATATAATATGTCATAATCTAGAGCAAAATATATAGATATATGTTATCTATGCAAAGCTACCCTAGTAACCCCACTGCCACTAGTTTGCTTAAATTTGCATGCAGTATGAAATTGTTGCCTAAAAGAACTATACCAGCTGTGTAAGCAAAATGAATGTGACTTGTTTGTGCCAATACAGCCTTTTCCAAAGGAGGTAGAGAAGCCTCGATGTTTTGTACGCGAATCATCAATCTATGACTCCTAGAAGCTGTCGTCATAACTTGCTCCTGCAGACCATGAAAAACCTCTGCTGCAAAACTACATTTTCAAAAGAGCAACATTGTTAAAACTCAACATGAACACAAATAACAGAAAGAAAACTAAATGTCATAGATTGAAAGCATTGATAACATGGACAAGGTTTCAAGAAGCATAGAGCAAATGCCACAATTACAATGAAATGCTCAATTATATATACTATAGACTATAGAGAACGGTGTACATGCCAAACATGTAAACAGACAATAGAGTTTGAATCCAAACAAGAGAAGTCATTATTTCTTTCAACATTAGAATTTTTTTAGATTTTAAGAATAGCATAATAGGGGTCCTCTGGGAATTTTTTAGCTATGAAGCACCAACATTTGCATTTCCTTCACATGTTTTATCGGAAACATATTTGATAGGGATACTAATGTTTTTGAGATACTTCATTCCTTATTTTTGAGATACTAATATTCCCCTTTAACAATTATGTTTCCTGCATAATAATAATTTCGCCTAGTTAGAGTTCTATTCAAAAATTAGAGAGGAAGAGGGAGGACTGCAAACTAGTAAAATTTCTCAATGGCATTCAGATTAGTCATACTGCTTCTACTATGGACTGTATCTCCAGCTGTTTTCCTTGAGCTCAAAGTAGAATTAGTTTAATCAAAAAGGAGAAAACTCTAGAAGAAATTCAAGAAAGAATCAATCAAGATTCAAGAGTCAGTTAACTCAAGTAACTATCCAAAATTCCAAAGAGCAACCAAGTAGTGTAGCTGTACACAACTTATGATAGTCTACAAAGCTGAAGTCCATCCAATGAGAAAACTCAACATTTAAAAAAAAGTCAAAGCATTTTGTCACTTCACCAATTAAACTTTGGCACAAAAACCTAAAAAAAAAAAAAAACCTCGATTCAACGGCTTAAGTCTCTTTCTTCCTCACTCAGCTAAATAGACACATTTAGTCACTACCAAAATAAGCTTTCTGAGCAACCCAAAATCCCATTCAAGCCTCAGAAATTGACCAACCCCATTTCCCAAACAAAAACTAAACAAGTAAAAATTGGGAAAAAAAGTAAAATTGAAAGAAAACATACTCAGCAAGATCACCAAGTTGCCTCAAGATCCCAACAAGACCAGCCACAGCAACACCATCCAAAACTGCTTTAGGGTCTTCTCTATTGGTCTCTTTGTAAAGCTCAGGTTGCCCCAAACCGAACTCATTCCTCACCTCTAATCTCACCAACGGCATCTTCTTCTTCTTCTTCTTCTTCTTCTTCTTCTTCTTCTTCTTCTTCTTCTTCTTCTTCTTCTTCTTCTTCTTCTTTTCACTGAAACGCTGAAAATCCAAAGGGGGACCCTTTAGTTCTTAACTCCTTCTGAAACCACTGAATGAAGGGAGTGAATGAATGCTCATGTGCTTATGGGAAAGCAATAAATGAAAGAATGAAGAGAGAGAAAGAAAAAAAGATTGGATTTTTATGGAGTGTATAGATAAAGAAAGTAGGTGGGTGTGGGGATTGGAGCAGCGTAACTGCCAAAGAGAAAGAACAAAGGAAGAGTGAGAGAGAAATAGAGAGCAAGGTTAAGTGTACGGATCGGTGAGGTAAGGGAGATGAAGGACATTGCCAACTCTGCAAGCCATTCTTGAACGGAAAGAAAAAAAAAATCATTGTCCGAGAAAACAATGGGGATGGAGTAAAGTACTAAAATGCCCTTGATGTTTGGAATAAATGCCTTGTGTGTCTGGAAAGTGTTGTGGGTGTTGAAATGACTTTTTTGACCCTTTCGACTTTTGAACTTCCTCCTACGTGGGAACCACAAACTTTTTGCCTTCTGGGGATTTGGTCAAAATGGTAAAAACAAAAGAGTAGTACCAAAGGCATGAAACACGAATTGAATATGACATGACATATATTGCTCAAATAGTATGTTTTTGAAATTGAAATTTAGTTTATTTATAGACTAAGAGGTATCATTTGCACACAAGCGCACAGAATAATCTCTCGAATTGGAGATAATAAAATTATTTCTCAAAAGATTTAACATTTTCTTAAAAAAGAATATTTATGGGTACGAAAAGGATAATATGAGACAGTGATGTTTATGAACACAAAAATAAGATGCTCTTCTTGAAATAATTAGAGACGAAATGGGTTTTCTGATATTTCAGTTTCAAGGACTAAAAATCTCTACACATTCTTTTTTTAGTGGGGGTATATGTATAGCTGGAGCATTAATTAGACAAAATAATTGGAAATTAGGTAGTTTGAAGTTTGTTATAACGGGGAATGGATCGATTTCAGAAGTATATGTTCATACATAGCCAATCATAAATAATATATGATAGAGAAGCCGTTGCACATGAATTACTAGAGCTGCAAAATTGACAACTTGGCATGGACCATTACTTAAACCAACCTCAAGTGTAAAATTTGGCATTTTGTTCAGAACAAAACAAATAAAGGAGAAATAAAAAAAATGTAGAAGAAAAGGAAAATGAAAGCGATCGAAAGAGATTTGTCATTAATATTTAATAATAGTACGGGGCAAAGAATATATAATTTTATGGCTTGCATACATCTTAATTGATGATGATAGGAGTAGGTTTCCAGTTAAGCAAAAGTACTACTATTAAATTCCACATTATCATTTTTCAACAAAAAAAGTAAACATAAAAAAAATAACTGCACTTGCTCGTAATTAAGAAAATGTAATTATTAAATATTGTATGCCGTGAGAAAGCCATGCTACAATGATAGTACTCAGTTTTAACAAAAAAAAAAATATTACTTTGATCAGAGGAAATAAAATAAAAGATATTTAGTCCGATGAAAAAACAAAATACTCATAGTACTACAATCTTAAGTCAAATCTCAACAAATTATTGACAAATAAAATAGGATTAGCTAGGTAGCCATATTTATCGCGGAGTCCGTAAGAGTTGACCAAAAAATCCAGATCGAGGTTGAACGTTTGGTAAAAGGTTTGACTTGAAACAGTTATCTAGAAACTTTAGTTGGCTTTCACTTCATCCAAAACATATGGCATTTTTTAAGGAGCAAAAGAAATGCCATTTGATCTCTGAGATTCTGTTGTAAGTTTTCTGAATTTAAAAATGGCGACACTTATCATGTTGTGGGTTAAGTTTAACTATGGTTATGCATCTTCCAACAAAGTGTCAAAACACAACGGCACTCTGCTGCCAAATCCAAATGCTTAGCTGCGTAGTGGAAACTTCACGCTGCTGCTGCTGCGTCACTGTAATCAATGTTCACAGACATTGCCCATAATCCATCCTTCAATTTGCTTAGGTTTCTTCCCAATATTCAAATGCAAATTATCTTCACTCTACTAGTCTAGTATAAGTACTTTGTAAATTTTTCTTAAATTAAGTCTTTGGATACTGGTGTAGTACTTTGTTAATTTATCATAAATTAAGTCTTTGGAGTTAGATTATTTTGTGAGACGATTATAATATGTGTGGCAGACCGGATAATAAAGCTAAGGTGTTTCCATGCCTTTGATTTGAGCACACCTTCTAATTTGGCCGTAATATTCATCCATTCCAAATCAGCAACTCATCGCCGCATCGGTTACGTAAATCAGATATCTTCTATGCACAATTGTAGAGGTTAATCTCTCGAGTCGGGCAAAATCACATTGGACGGTAAAGCTCTCTCTTAAGAGATTTAACACTGCATGCTCAACGTTGGGTTCAAAATCAATATATTGGTTAAGCTGAAAGAGACGCGTTCTTCAATATGATTTTCTCCAAGTATATGTCTTTCTAGCAAAAAAAATTTGTGTCCCATAATATAGTACTAGATTTTTTAGAATACCAACGAAACATTAATGTTTATTTTCCATTCATACTCTTCATTATTTCATAATATTTTTTTTCAATGTCATGAAGGTTAATTGGTAAATTAACTCGCAATTTCTTTTTCCCATACTAAATTAAATGATGTTTTTTAATTTGTGTGACACAAAGTAAGAGTATATAATAGGCTCTTAGGCCCCTATGCCCCCGTAACCCAATTTTATCCCCAAAATACCCCTTTCATTTTTAACAAAATTTAACTGGAAATTGATTTTTTGAAAAATTTCCGGATTTATGTGAAAAATTGGCTTCCGAAAGTATATACGTGCAAAAGGTATTTCCAGAATTCCCAAAAAAATGGCTTCCGAATGTACTAGTACTGTACCCGTGCATACACAAGGGTGATACAGTATTTGTTATAATTTGTTATGAAATTATAAATACGTTGAAAATTCGAAAATCCAATAAAAAAGGAAAAAATTGATAATTTGTTATATTTTAAAATTTATTAAAATACCTGTGTTGGAAAAAATACAAAAAAAAAACCGGTATCTTCTTATAATATTAATAATAGAGTAAAAATGAAGAAAAAAGCAAAATGAGATTTAAGGTAAAATATGCACTTTGTTGGTGCTTCCGTTGACACTCCCATTGGTACTCCTGTTGGCGCTCTCGTTGCCTCTCTCATTGCCACTTTCATTGACACTTTTGTTGCCGCTCTCGTTGTCTATCGTTGCCGCTCTCTTTGCCACGTGTTTAATAGTTTTAGATTATATGAAATAGTAATTTTAGATTATTTAATTACTGAGTAGTATATTAATTTAATAATTTAACTTTTTGAGAAAAATACATTTGAAACTTTTGTTAGAGGCAAGTTTTTTTATACAATTGGTATTAGATAAATTGATTAATTTTAGTAGTTTGAGTAGATTATAAAGTTAAAAAAAATTGTTAGTAATAAATTGATTAATTTTCGGAATGAAAATATTGTTTGGGAACTTTTTAAAAAAATTGACTTTTACCTACGGTTTATGTCCGTAGGTAAAAGATTTTTATAAAAAATGACTTTTACCCATAGTTTTTGTCTGTAGGTAAAAGTTTTTTAAAAAAATGACTTTTAACGACGGTTTCTGTTTGTAGATAAAAGGCAATTTTTTAAAAAGCTCCCAAACAAATTGTTTTCTTTCCGGAAATGCCCTTTTTAACATAAATCCGGAAGCCGTTTTTTGGGGAATTTCGGAAATACCTTTTTTCACATAATTTCGGAAATTTTTCACGTAATTTCGGAAATATCAAAAAAATACGTTCCAGAATTATGTCGTAATAGGTAATTCCGAAAATTTGTTAAAGAGTCGGGGATAAAACCTTGAATGGATTGCGTGCAAATAAAATTTTAAAGTTGTATATTACAATTTGATTTTTTGTTTGGAAAATGTCCATTTGGCTCTTCAACAACTATGTGCAATGTTATTTGATTTACACAAAAAGATAAATGTCATATCCACTTGCGTGAAGGGAAAATATTTGCTGATTAGCCGAGTTCATGACAGTTGAGCTACGATCGACTAACTCCTGATTAGTTGTAACAAAGATTGGTGAAATGCAGATCGATTGATTCTAGGTCGGCTCACTCTTGATATAAGAACTGATTAAGATCGACTAATTTCAGATCGACGGAATCTTAGCCGATTGGCTTTTGATCTGTTGAATCTCATTCGATTGACTCCCAATCGACTGTCGACAAAATAAAAAATCATTTGCTTAAGATCTAGCAGACTAAATACGACTATGTCACTTAGATAAACAACTGAGGAGCGATTGATGAGCATGATCACCTGACATAGTCACTTGGCGTAGAATTAACTAAACATGGCTCATAAGTTTATTTGGACTTGGAGAATGTTATTTGGTCTATTAAAGACCAAATAACACTACAAAAAAAAGACCCATTAGCGATGGAATCATATTCAGTCGCTAAAACAGTTGGTAGCGACAGATTTAGCGACAAAATATGGATTGTAATTTCTGCTACAGGTAACGACGGATTTGGGTGGGTTTATCGAGGAAATTTTTTTCACTAATTTTAATCGGAAATTTTTAAAAAAAAAATCACGAATTACGAGGTGATTAACGAGGAAAATTCCCTCGCTAATTTTAAGCAGGAATTTGAAGGAAAAAGAACACGAATTACGAGGTGATTAGCGAGAGAAATTCACTCGCTAATTTTAAGCATGATTTTGAAAAGAAAAAAAAAAGCATGATTACGAGGTTATTAGTGAGGGAAATTCCCTCACTAATTTTAATTTTTTTTTATATCTGACCGAACTAATCTCATTTCCTCCTATTCTCTCTTCTCTCACTTTCTCTCCTCTTCTCTCTTCTTCCCTAAATCACACTTCTCCATTTCTCATACTTCACTCTTTTTCTCTCTTACTCTTCTCTCTTTATCCGAACCCATCCTTCGCCACCACATCATAGCTCCCATCATCCTCACTCTTCTCTCTCTCTATACAATTCCTCTTTCCATATTTCACCTCCACCACCACCACAAAGTTAACTTCCACCCTGACTCTCCTCTCTCTCTCTCTCTAACCGTCCCTCTTTCTCTCTCTACACAAACCCTCTTCCAATATTTCACCTCTACCACCACCACCACCAGTACCACCACCATTTTCACCCCTTGGATTTTTAAAGTTGCTCGTAAATTTGGGAACCTTGATAATAATAATTTAATAATATAATAATAAATGTAAAAAACATTTAAAAAAATTAAAACGGTACTAGCTAATTTTAAGTGGGATTTTGAGAAGAAAAACACGAATTACGAGGTGATTAGAGATAGAAATTCCCTCGCTAATTTTAAGCGGGATTTTGAAGAAAAATAATGACGGATTACAAGGTAACTAGCGAGGGAATTAGCGACAGAATATTTTCTCGCTAATAGTTAGCGACAGATTGAAAATTCCCTCGGGTTAGCAATGACCTTTTTGTGATGTAATTTGGTCGTCGCAAATATTATTTAGCGAGGAATTTTTACCATTAGCAAGAAAAAATTCCGTCACTAATGAGCTTTTTGTTGTAGTGTTATTTATGAAAAAGAAATGCCATGAAAAGACCAAGTAAAACCACCACAGTTAACACTTTCTGACATCTTTGTGATGTGGAGACAAGAGTTAACCACATGGAATTCGAAGGTTCAATCAGTTTAAAAAAACATATGAAAAGGGAGTAACTTCTAGAGTAGTCAAGGGTTAACCACTTTCCTTCATTGTCATTAGCCTTAGTTTTCATGTAACTTTAGTTTACTAATTCAACCTTCTACACTAGATATTTTCTAGAGTAGTCTAGGGAACTTTAGTTGAGAAACATAATACATTTTTCAACGCAATTACTTTAATAAAAAGGGGACCAATGTCAGTCGCGTGAGTTTGGCAACATAGCATTTAATTAGCTGATCAAACAACTGATTAACCAACTAACAACTAATCCGTTGATCGGCTAATCAAACGGTTAATAGATATATTTACTTGTAATAATAATAATAATTACACCCTTTGTTCAAAAAAAATAATAATTACCCCCTTAGAATCAAATAATATAGTTTTTTATTGCTGGAATCCCCAGCCAAACAACAACCACAAAGGCATGGATCTATACCCTAACATCCTTTGACAAAACAAAAATTAAAATACAATCTGGCGGTGGATTATCACAAATTCTAATTATTCATTTATCTTTTTTTTGACAACGAAAATTCTAAGTGTACTATTAGTTAATTTAAAATACATAAGCAATGAATCTAACTTGAGATACTTGATTTCATTAGTTAAGCTAAGACACATACATTGAATCTGACTTTCATATGGATCTGCCTATTAATTAAGTGTATATTTGACTACTTTATATACCCCTTTGCAAATTGCAATTGGTACTTATGAATATTGAAAATAACTTGAAGAATGACAGAACATTAAAACATCTCAGTTCCCGAATATTGTTTGTAAATTGGTGTCGTTTAGTAGGATTCTTTATTTGTTTGTTTTGTTGTGTGTCGTCTAGTTGGATTAGAAATCAAGTCTCTTATAAGTTCAATACATTTTAATTAATTTCTTTAATAAACTAACAAATAAAGAATGATTACAATTTACAAGGAAAAAGGGGAAAATATGTAATCCAGCCGATGAGAACTACAAGGACCTGACTATGTTTTCGATGTGAGAATTTTGTTAATACTAAGTACACTACTAATAGAAGTACGTTTGTTCTTGTATAAAAAAAAATAAAAAAATACATTTGTGAACAACTCGGAAGTATTTAAATGAGATAGTAAGAGTCTCTTCCAACTTAACCAAAGTCTTAGGATAGAGTACAATCTTAGACATGAGGTATACTTCAATCATAGAATGATCAAGGAGGGGGAGAAATTGTAGGGTGACTTGGTCGGATTGGTTCAATTGTCTGATGAGTTGTTTTTCCTTATTGTAATTCAATCTCTCATGTATTGTACTGTAATTAATAACTATCTTTTCTAGATAGGGGAGAAGCAGTTGGTTAGGGTGTTTAATCCCACTGTTGTGTAGTTATTGCGCGAGGTACTTTTCTCTTTCCTGAGTTTTTTTCTAATGGTTTTTGACTCAGAGAGGTTTTGAAGAGACCCTCCTCCCCCTTTCTATTGTCTCGGTTGGACACCCCTTGTGCTCCATTTCAATGAATCATTGCTTATCTAAAAAACAATCTTAGACATGATTCGCAGACTACCTTTGTAAACATTTCAAGTCTTTTCACTTTTATTAGATGCATGGTGAGATTGAGTCTTCGAAGAATTTTTTTTTGTTTAAAGACCTAACTCACTTATTTATTTATTTATTTTTACATAGACTTAACTACCTTCTTCCATTAAAAAATAATTATAAAGAAAGACAGAAATAATAGTTTCACTCACATGACCTCCATGTGGCCTATTTATTTACTCATATGCGAATAAAGATACAACAATATATTAGCAAGTTCTGAGCAAAAATTAAATATATTTGAACATATCTAGTAAGAAATAGCAAAATATTAGCAAGCTCTGAGTAAAAATTAAATATATTATAAAATAAGAGATAAAAGAACAAGAAGAAGATGGAAGAAGATGAGAGATTTTCTATTCACTTCAAGTGTGTCCATATACATAGGAGACAACCCTATTTATAGGGTGAGAATAGAGAAAGTGATTAGTCAATAATCAAAATCCACTAATGAGTTGATAGAGGGAGACTAATGGACATCCACTATAATAATATTCATAACACTCCCCCTTGGATGTCCATCGAGGATATGCCTCATTAAAAACCTTACTAGAAAAAACCCAATGAGATAAAAATCTAGTGAAGGAAAAGAGTACAATATCCTTTCAGGAACTGCCTCGTTAAAAACTTTTTCAAGAAAACTCAGTGGGACAAAACCATGGCAAAGGAAAAAAGAGTGCAGTCTTTCTCCCCCTGTTTAAAGCTTCACTTAAGAATATGAATTCCAACATTTGGAGTCTCTCCCTGAGTGCATATGAAACAATCTACTCTATTGTCACTTGTGATTGTATCCTCTTTTAATGGAATTTGTGATCAGTATTATCTTCAAAACATCTTCCTTGAATTGTTGGCATTTGGACATGAAATGGAGAAGCAAGAACCATAGATTGTTTTATAGATCATAAAGATATTTCAGTGTCACCACATGTAGATAATAGCTTACTTGTAATCGACTTGATCCGGATCGGAAAAATACTATATATCTACATGGTTAATTTGTGTAACATACATAAAAATGATTTATTCATTACAATAGCCAAAAATATCCAACTTACCCTTTTTTGATGCATTTTGGTTTGTGATATGCATGCATGCTTTTATAGTCTTCAGGACTAAGATATTTGTTATTGCTTGCCACACAACTCATGTATTCAATATAAAAAATATATATAATGAGTCAATTAAGAAGTAGTTCTTTCTAACTTGTTAAACAAAAATTTAACTAGCTAATTGTTAGGTCTCGGATCAAGGCGAGACTTTTGTTTTTCAAAAGATTTTATTTGTAGATATTTCTTTATATCTTGAATCCTTTTGGGATTTTCCATGTAAGGACCAATCACAAGTTCAACCTTAAAAACCCATTTTATATAATTTAAGGTCGTTCATATAGAACTCTTTCTTTGAGTAATCTATAAATTTGGAAAACTCTCGGGAGTTCCAATAATAGCAAACTATAGCAAATTCATATATTGATCTTTTCATAGAACTCTATGGACCATTGGTGTCATTTTTATATCCCTCGTTTACAATATAAATTGAGACGATTATACCACATGTGTTCAAATTATATCATCTCATGGAGTCTTGATTCAATTTGAGTAATAATCTCGAGAATCCATAAAGGTGTGCACTGGAATATTAAATCATTCGGGGATCTTTAAATAATTATGACTATCAACAAATAAGTTGTAGCAATGTTCAACTTGTGAAAATTGAGCTCTTCATGTGCTACAAGGCTAATTAAGTACTAAAAAGTACTCGCATCCACCATTGAGCAACATGTCGAGCTTTGTATCTCACAATTTCACAATTCTCATTCTGCTTCAATTTCATCTTTCAATTTTGGCCAATTCACATTGTCTACAATCTTTAGTAGACTTTGATTAATGATCCTCACTAATATTTATCACATTTAGCGCTATATTTAGTAAAATCATTGTCAACGTTGACTTCGTTTTGGTTCCATTATATTTCATTCTTGACATAATTCATTGAGATCTCTTTAATTTCATTACTTTTCAGGTACCTAATCAGTTCTTCTGGAACTGTAATGTCATTTATGTCTGAATACTCTTTTTAGAGTTTCTATATCCTCTCTTGGACCATCTTTTGTTTTAGCTCCTTTTCTTGTTCGAGGATTTTTACCTTTGGAACCGATTGGTCTACCACGCTTCATGCGCGATTGAGACTCATTTGCAATATACGATTGTCCAACAGGGACATCCATTTTATTGGAGCATTAGCAGCTGATATATATGATTTGGTCACACCTTTGGATCAGTGAATGCATTTGGTAGATGATTTCTAAGCTTTTCAAATGAATTATCTTTTGAACTTCTAGTTCACATTGTTTGGTTTGAGGATCAAGATGAGATAATGATAATTCATTCATACTGATCTATTTTGTCCAGCTGCTTATTCTCTCCCCCTAATGTTGGGAAATGTAATTCTTCAAATGATAATCATCACACTGGACTATAAACAAGTCTCCAATGGCTGACTCAAGATAATATATTATACATGGAGATTTATATCCAATATGTTTTCAAAATTCTTTGAGGACCCATCATAGTGCATTGCACATTCAAAAATTCTAAGATGGGAAATATTAGGTTCGTGACCAAAAACCAAATGTAAAGGGGAAGAGTGTGATAACTTGTTGGCTTGATGCGAATCAATATTATAGCATGTAAAATTTCATGTTCCCAAGTAGAAATTAGAATTCTTATCTCATAAGTATTGGTCATGTAATTAACTTTAGACGTCTAAAGAATGGTTCTTCAAGACCATTTTATGAGCGAGCGTATACTAAGTGATGTCCAATATCATACAACACTTATGAGATGCTTTTAGGGTAATTCACATAATGACCTATTACTCAAATTAGTTGAGCAAACAATCACACAAACTTCCAGTTGTGAGTTGACGATATATATGTGGCCATATATTTGATGCATCAATTAAGATCACAAATATCTCAGTGGTCCACATGATTAGTGTACTCGTTTACAAATATCACCTTATATAATTTCTAGAATTACGAGAGACTTGTTCGCTCAAATTACCAATTTCTTTTGGGAACTGGTGAACACAAAAGTTAGTAGATTGAAGAAACTACTGGCTCTTCAATACAAGTTCACATTAAAAAAATTAACCATTTTTCGCATCATTATATACTCGGGATGGTCCAATCGATCTTGCCAACAACTAAATTATTATGACATGTAAACTTTTGGTTTACAATAACATGTGCTTCAATTGCACATATATAAGTGCAGTACAAATCAGAGGAAAAAATAGACAATATTTTGTCAAAGTATGCCTCGTTATATAAACATATTCAATATCTCTTTCATCTCTCGTTTCAATATGATATCCATTTATATGAATATCTTTGAAAATTAAAAAGCTTCTGTTAGACTTGGGGGAATCCAATGGATTCTCAATGTGTAAATGATACATAGAAACCCTTATTTGTGCAATCCTTCAGAGATGCTTGAATAATGGATTTATTGTACTTCATAAACTGTATCACAAATTTTCATCAACAATCATATTTACTTTGTTCTTCAGGAACTATATCTCAAATCTAAGCGATGACAAAAAAATCATGCTTTGAGCAATCTTCAATGGATGCTTGAACATTTTTTCGAGTTCTTTAAGAACTATATAACAAACTTTCACACTTTGAGCAATCTTGTAGGATGGTTGAATATTTTTTCGAGTTCTTTAAGAACTATATAAGAAACTTTCACACTTTGAGCAATCTTGAAGGATGCTTGAATATTGAATTCTTCAGGAATTCATCAGGAATAGTCAAACATGATAATCGTCTTTATACAATCCAACAGGGATGCTTGAATGTTGAATTGTTCGGGATTTCATCAAGAATAGAAAACATGATAGGGCTATAAGGAAACACGATAGCCAAATAAAATTTCTATGCAAGAAATATTAATAAAATATTAACATGATAAAATAAAAGCTATAAGGAAGAATATCATAACATGTAATAAGTTAGATTAACTATAAGATAGTGGAAGAAAATATATCCATATTACCGTCATCTTCATAAGATAAATTTTGTCTCAATATGTCTTTTTATTTTTATTTTAAGTGATTGTTGATAGAGATCAACAAGATGTTTTAGCGTACGACAAGTACGACCTTTGCCCCCACAACGATAGCAAATATTGCTACTCTGTCCACCTTTTTTTCATTCTTTCCAATTTTTTTTTTCCACTTCAGGTGGGAAAAAAATGCTCTTGTACCAAAATTATAATGTGAGTCATTCACTTCTGGGAATGAACTTCAATTCATTGAGTGGTTTGTGAGTATTCTTTATAATCACCATATCACATAATCTTGATTCATAATATTTTTCTGAAAATATTTTCTCATTTTGCTAATTCAATAGAATATTTGAGACATAAATTATATGTCATTTCTCTTGATTTTCTTTGTTTCAAAACATACTAAGGTCAAATAAATCTTATAGATTACAATAACCGTGTAAAAGTCGACTCGATCACAAATCTTTCATATATGATGATCAAAGAAAAATATACTTTCTAATCAATTGTTCTTCAAGAACTATACGACAAATTTTAAACATTGACGAAAAAGAATCATGCTTAGAGCAATCCTGCGGGGATGCTTTAATATTAAGTTGTTCTTTCTTTGAGTTCTTCAAGAACTATCACAAATATTCATAGACAATGATTAAGAAAATAATTCTTTATGCAATCCTAGAAGGATACTAGATTACCAAATCATTACTTCTTCAATAATTATCAAGAAAAAAAACTATACTATATATGAGCAATCCTTCAGGGATGTTTGTATTTTAAATTTCAAAGTTACTCAGGAACTATATCATAAACAATATGATACATAGAAACAATTATTTGTGTAATCCTTCAGGGATGTTTGGATAATAGATTTATTGTTCTTCAGGAACTATAATATCACAAATTTCATCAACAATGGTAAATAAATACAAAATGAGATAAACCAAAAATATGATCACAATTAAAAAAAAATGAGAAGAAGAAGAAGAAAAACAATTCTTGCAATAGATTCTCAAAGATGGTTGAATATTAACTCATTAGAAAATTAAAAACTTTTGGTTTTCATAGACTTCTTAATAGGAAACTAACCGACAAATCTAAGACAAAACTACATTGGTATGGATCCAATATTTACTTCAATTATACGTGATCTGATGAACATTGTTATGTGGTCTGATAACTCAATCTCATATACATGAATCTAACTTTTCATATTCAATCTCATAACTCAAACAATTGCTAGAATTATGTGATCTGATAACGTGTGTCATCCCGTGAACAACTTGACACAGAAAATAGTACACCATTCATTTGATCATGGAACAAATACAAATTTCACAAACATAGAAAGTTAGCAAAGATAGTTACTATGATATAGTGCAAATTCACAAACTTTATAAAATTAAATACAATATGTATAGGCCAGTGAAATAACATCAAATAGATAAGAACATACTCACATAGCAATCGGTCAAACACCAAAAGTATGTAAGGAAATCCTCAACTACCTCAACCAATTGCGAGTTCCACAACTCTGTAATGGTACTGCTGCTTAGATACCTCGGGTTGTTACCGCTTTCGAGATGATTATCCCATCCATCATATGGTAGATCCTCCGTCTTTGATAATGTATTATAAAATAAGAGATAAAAGAACAAGAAGAAGATGGAAGAAGATGAGAGATTTTCTATTCACTTCAAGTGTGTCCATATACATAGGAGACAACCTTATTTATAGGGTGAGAATAGGGAAAATGATTAGTCAATAATCAAAATCCACTAATGAGTTGATAGAGGGAGACTAATGGACATCAACTATAATAATATTCATAACAAAATACATTTATTTACTCATCATGGGATCGAGTTTCCCGTTACTTCTTTCACTATTTTTCTCAATAAAATAACGAAACTATAGATCAGGCCACTGACATGAATATTAGCAAGTTCTGAGAAAAATTAAGTATATTTGAACATATCTAGTAAGATAATTAATGTAATTTTATTTATTCACGTGACTGTAAGTGGAGGAAAAATTAATTTTTTTTTGTCGAATAAAAAAAATTAAAAATTTAAGTGGATGGAGAAATGCCCTTCCAACAGGAAACATATCCCGTTTGACCAAAAAATTCCAACTTTTCACTTGGTAGTACTAGCAGATAGCAATACACAAACAACGGTTCGGGTATTTCGGATAACAGTTCATGTAGTTTGGACTCAACAGTTCGGTATCAACTGTTCGTAAAAAATAATTCAAAATTTTAACAGTTCGGTTCGAACTGAACTATTAAAACGATTCGATTTTCGTGAATCGCTAACATGATTCGATTCGGTTGATCGAATCTATTTAAACAATTCGGTTCAGTTTTGTGCATTTCTTCTTGTGAAGTGAACCATGAACATGCCTAATTGCACCCACATAAAAAATAGGCAAAATAGCACCCGGGGTCCCTTAACTTATTTTCTGTTTTCGCTTAGGTCCCTTAACTTTTAAAGCTTACGTTTAGGTCCCTTAACTTTTTAAAACGTATCACCGCAGATCCTATTTAACGTTTTAAAGTTAACACCGCTTAACCGAGTATTACGTGGCTTTTAGAGTGCCGACTGGAAACGCCACGTCATTTTTTTTTGCGTCGGATCTTTTTTTTGGACGGTTGAGTCCGATTTAAATCCATCTCCGTGTGTGTTGCAAAGCAGCAGTGATAATAATAGGAAACACTTCGGAGAATCGAACCTTCTTACCCGGTAGATTCTCGGCACCCTTGCCGAGATTTGAGCCTTCGTTCTCGCCCCCGATTCTATTTCCCTCAGCGGTGTTAGAACGTTTCCTTGATGCATCGAAGTGGGTTCGATTAGGTTACGAGTTCCCTCTCGGTGGTTCGTTTACTCGTAACTCGTCTTCTCTTGTTTAAAACGCGGTGGCGGTGGTAGTGGTGGAAAAGCTCATCTTTGCATGTTTAGAGAGAGAGAGAATTCCTCGAAGCTTCCTCTAATGGTTTGTTGATAATGGGGTCGCTTCTGGTTTCCATAAAGGGCATTTGGGTCTTTGTTTCTCGCCTTCAAAATTGGAACTTGAGGTTTGGAAATGGGTGTTTGTGTTTCCAAGAGAACTTCTTTCACAGTTTCCTCTTCTTCAACAAATGAGATAGTGGTGGTGGTTGTGTGGCTCTCGCATTTTGCTTCTTGGGTGGCATTTGATTTTGGTGATTGGGATCCGAGATGGATGTACTTGGTTTTTGAGGTCATTTTGGTCTTTTTATTATTCTTCTTGAGATGGATTTAAATCGGACTCAACCGCCCAAAAAAAAAAATCTGACGATAAAAAAATGACGTGGCGTTTCCCGGTCAAGACTCTAAATGCCACGTAATACTCGGTTAAGCGGTGTTAACTTTAAAGCGTTAAATAGGACTGCAGTGATACGTTTTAAAAAGTTAAGGGACCTAAACGTAAACTTTAAAAGTTAAGGGACCTAAGCAAAAACAGAAAATAAGTTAAGGGACCTCGGGTGCTATTTTGCCTAAAAAATAACAAGAGAAATCTGTCATACCCCAATTTTGTCCGACTAATTAAAAATCAAATAAAAAATGTATTTTTGTGAATGTCTGATTCTAATCGGTACTTTCTCGTTTTCAGGAGCATTTCATCATTTGAGTCTAGCCGTGTACGCATTTTATTCCTGTTGTGCGCTAACTGTTGTTATCGTACACATGTACGAGTTCTTTGTTCTTGTGCTCATTACTTTATTGTTGTTATTATAGTTATTGTTTTTAGTTTAATTTATTATCATTATTATTATTATTGTTATTATTGTTTAAAAATATATCAAGAGTTTAATTAAGTAGTCTTAGTGTCGCTGGAAAAAAAAAGAGAAGTCTTGGTCTTTTGATTTCTTATTAATACAAACAGAAATATAGAGGCAATATATGCTCCTTTGGTTTGATTGGTTCTTTGTTTTTTTAGTCTCAAGCCAAGGCCACTTTCTACATGTTTCTTGATTATCCCATTTTGACTCTTGACTACACTACACACACTTGCTCTTGATGCATCACCAAAGAAACATAAAGCAGAAAATACATAAGAAGTCGGTGGAAAAATCGAGAAAAAAACAAAGATCATAGAATAAGAAATGTGAAAGGAACATATGAGGAGCCATGAGTTGGTCTTAGAAAAAAAATAACAAATGCCTCTATATGAGGAGCAGTAGCTGAACGCAAGAAGGGGGGAAGGGAGAAGTTGAGTAGAACAGAGGAAAAGTTGGAGAGGAAACAAGCACTATTCATCTTCTTCCTCACCACAACAACACCAAAACAACCAACAAACAAAAACACAAACCAAACCATCACTACAACAACACAAACAGCAACCAACAAACCACCAAACACCACTCTTACAGCCGCAAAACAACAACCACACACCACCACCACGCCGCCGCTACTACCCGCGCGCACCATCGTCGCCGAAACCTCTCTCGTTCTCTCGTTTCACCATCGTCGTTTCTGAAGTCCTTCTCTCTCCCTGGACCTCCGTCACCCTTCGCGCACCACCACACCGTCGCGCGCCACCGCCGTCATTACCGGAGCCATCGCCTTTGTCGCAGCCACCGTCCTCGCCGTCACTCTCTCCGTCGAGATTCCGCTCTTCCGTTCTACCTCTCTCTCGCGCGGTGCTCTCTCTCTCTCTCTCTCTCTCTCTCTCTCTCTCGCGCGGTGCTCTCTCTCGATCTGGTTTTTCCTCCGCTCTTCCGTTCTTTTAAGTTTTTTTTTAATATCTGATTACTAATAAAACCCCCATGTTTGATTACAGCTTGTGTTTTTAATAAAATGTGGACCTATGTTTCCTTTGGTTCACATACTTATGATTAAAAATATTTTCAAGTTGATTTTATTATTGTTCTTTGCTTGATGATGTTTAATATTGGTGCTAGTATTTCATTGTAGTATTAAATGTTATTTTTGTTGTTAGTTGATGAACAATATATTCATGTTTGCTTGATTGTTGCAGTATGAGTTTTGTTCATTCATTTGCATTTGGTTATGGATTTAGAATTGATTTGAAATTTTCTACTTCTTTTCTAAAACCCATTTCCTAGATTCATTTTTAAAACCCTTTTATTTTCAAAGCAAGAATAAATAAATTGTCATTGATAACCAAACGCGCCGCTGCCGCGTTTAGGTTGTTAATGATGATTTTGTTTTCAAAATGAGTTAATAGTGAGACCATTCTAACCGTTGTTGTTCGGTCTTCGCAAAAGCTCAATCCTACTTTCGAAAACTTATCTATTCCTCAAAAATAAATCAATTGTCGTTAATTATCAATCGCGCCGTTGCCGTTTAGATTATTAATGGTGATTTGCTTATCCTCGGCGAGTTAGTAGTGGGACCATTCTAACCGTTGTTGTTCGGTCTCCACAAACACTCCTGTCATTGCGAAAAGCGTTTTCTTCCTCATTTAATAAAACCGATTGTCGTTAATGATCCAAACGCGCGCGCTGTTGCGTTTAGATCATTAATGACGATTTTATTTTCAAAAGAGTTAGTAGTGTGGCCATTCTAATCTGTTGTTGTTCTGGCCGCTACGAACACTCACCAAATGCGAAAAACTCTTAAGCGTTTCGTGACGCAAAGCGAGAACTACGTAGCTTTGATCCTCATTCGGTGAGGTACGTAGGACCGGGTTCATGTCCCGTCAAGCACCCTTAAAAAAAAAAAAAGTCTTTGTTTTGTTCTCGATTTTCAAAGATACCAAAAACATTCTTTTCCCTTCCTCGCTTTCAATAAAACAAAAATTCAAATAAAAAGAAAAGAAAAGAAAAGAAGTAGAACAAATTGTTTTCAAATCAAACTTTTATCTAAACCACACATCAAGTTAATGGTTCCTTTCGGTAGAAAGGACGCGGGCGCTAATACCTTCCCATGCGTAATCGGCCCCCGAACCTACATCTCGAAGTTTTCAAAAGGCCATCCGCTTTTCCAAAAAGGTTTTTTCAATGTTTTCCTAAATAAATATTGGTGGCGGCTCTACTATTTTTCACGTTGTCAAACGAGAAGTCCAACCGGATTTTTCGGTGCAGCGGTGGCGACTCTCTTTGGGGACACTTTTTTTAAAAAGACGAGGTCAAGCCTAGTTAACTTGATGTGTGGTTTAAAATTGATTAAGTTGAAAGCTTTGTTCTACTTCTTCCTCTTCTTCCTTTTCTTCGTCTTTTCTCTCCTCTCTTTGTTTGTGATGCTTGATTGTCATAGTGTCGCGTTGCACTCATACGCATTTGTTTTTATGTGTGTTTCTTGTTTCTTATACTTTTTTATTTGTTCGCAATGTTGTGTTCATGCATTTCTCAATTCCCATGTCCCCTATTCTCTGCTCCCTTTCTTAAGGTAAAAACATGCATTTCCCCATTCTATTATGATCCCCTTCTTCTCCGCTCCCTTTCTTGAGGTAAAATGCGCATATATGTATTGTTGAAACCTAGTTTAGTTCATTGGTATTCGATATTGAACCCTAGGGTAGATGATATGTGGTTGCTTGCTTTTGTGCAGGACTAGTGCGGGTTTTCCTTTTGCAGTGTGGGAATATATGTGGGTAGTTCTAGCAGCGGTATGCCTGGCTACACACACTCACACCTTATGATTATTGCTTTGAGAGGGCCTAAAACCCAAGGTCCGATAAAAACTTAGGAGAGTGGAAAGCGAGTAGTGATTGCAATTGGACCGTTGTCCTTCCGACTCTCCCGAAAGTTTCGGCCAGTATGCTCTTTCATGATGCCTCACACCGGATGGTGTTCCATCGTTGTGGGTGCTATTGTGAGAGAGAATTAGCTCTAACTGGGTGAGAAAGTGACTAGAACCCACATGGGAGGAACATTTGAGTTGCCTTAGAGCCTAGGTTTCCCCACCTTTTCGTAGGATACAAGGGGCATACCAAATTGTGTGTTGCATTGTAATCTAGTCATGTTTTTCCAAAAAAATAGAGAAAGAGCTGCCGTTGTAGCCTTTCTTTTCTTACGGTCCGCATTTGAGGAGGCGACATGTGGCCCGCTCTTTTAAAAAAAAGAGAAAGAGCTGCCAGTTGTAGTCTTTCTCTTACTAGGTCCATATGAAGCCACATACGGCCCGCGTTTTCCAAATATAAAAAAAGTAATTTGGGTTAATGCCGATAAAGATTTTGCCCTAATCTGCATATGCATAAAAACATCATCATCATTTTGCATGCATCCTCGCATTGCATCTAACATAAGCTTTTACTGACTCATGCATGCATCATTGCATCCCACTAAAGGTTTGTCTGCGAGAATCACAAAATAATATCTTGTCATAGGTTTGGTATGGAATCAAAAAGTGAAACTTGAATGCATGGAATGTGCTTTGTTTCGCTTATTGATTCTAACCTTTGTGTTTCAAAAAAGAAAAATCAAAATCCACCGTTAAACCTATGGCGAGACAGGGGCTGCTTTGTGGTTCACGGCATAAGACAAACTAAAACTAACACTAACACTCATCCGCATTGCACGCATTGCATTCATTAATATCCTCGCTCATTAAAAAAATGTTTCGTCGAGCAAGTCGCAAGTGGTTCGCCGTCACCGATACTTCACCCGACTACAAACAAAGGCGATGGCTAATCCGCAAGAGCATCCGGAGATTTGGCGAAAGTAATCCGAACATGAAGATTTGGGCGTGCAAATTCTCGAACTCGAAAGCGGTGGCTCGGGAGAACCAAGTGCTTAAGGATAAGGTTGGGGCAATGGAAGCCCGGATGCATGAGATGGTGGTCATGCTACAAAGTTTAAAGAGTGGGACATTTCTTTGAAGTGGGCGCCGAAGTGTGGGTCAAGATGGTGTCACTCCTTTCGTTCCTCCTCCGATGTCGATGAAATGCCACACCCACGGTTCCTCGGGAGCCGGGTCAATCACATTGTTTTTGCTTGAGAAATGAATGTGTCAAATCAATACACTTCACAAAGATATCCTTGGGGTATGCTGCGCTGGGTACATGCCGCATGAATCGTTGGACTTACTCTGCCGGTGTGGTGCGCGCTAATCAAGTCATTGTCGCGTGTTCGGGAGCTGCTGGGAGGACCACGATTCGGACTCTAGTCCTCATGTTGTCCTCGGCCCCACCCGGGGGCTTGCGGCACCACCTCACAATGCTCCTCACTGGATGGTATTATTACGGTATGGGAGTCACCCCAAGGACACATGTTTGAGGGTCGCGACCAAATGACCCCAGTCGTACACTCGAAGAAAGAGTAAGAGGCGATAGAGGGTGCGGTGTCGAGCCAAGGAGGCATGGGAGGCGTGTTTGGTCCCAGATTTGGTTTTGCCACCAAAATTCAAAGCTCCCGAGGAGGACCAATACTGAGGAACTGGGCGTCGGTGAGTCGCACACGATGTTTGATCACAAGGCTCGGGGTTATCGCAAGAAACGAATCCGTTTTGATCCAATACCAATGACATATCTTGAGTTGTTTGATTATTTAACTTCCAAGAACTTAGTCAACACGCGCGTTCAATGAAGCCACTTCACCGCCATTTTCTAGAAGTTACAACGCTAATACTACTGCGGTTTCCATGAAAGCGGGGTTGGTCATCTTGTGGAAGAGTGTAAAGTCTTCAAACATGTGGTGCAAGACCTAATCGATGCCAATTGGATTTCATTCAAGCAAAATGGTCCAAGCATAAGCGCAAACCCATTCTTAGGCACGAGAGGCCAACACCTAATGCCATAGAAGATTTTCTTGGGCAAGTAATAAGAAAGATTGTTAAAATCATGATGGATCGAGGGTATAAGGTTGGAGTGCGGCTTGGGAAAATGCGGACAAGGAATTCTTGCGCCCGATCCGGCTAAAAGGAACAAGGACAGTTGCGGGTTGGGATACAATCCAAGTCTAGCCAAAAGAAGGAAAATGGCGGAGGAAAGAAGTGGCGGATGGTTGGGTGAGTCAAAGGCCAAGATCCACGGCCTCGAGCATTCTATGCTCGTGACATCCGCCGAGCCGTGAGTGCGGGTTTGCTTAATCACAACCAAATTGCCGCCATCCGTGGTGGATCACGAAACCGAAAGAAGGTGGGTGCAGTGCGGTTCGTCATTTGTCTTCTTGGAAAAGAAGTGAAGAATTGGGAAGGCTGGCGATTTCCGTGACCTTTTAACTCAAAGTAATTAGTTGTAATGCAACCCGTGGCTCTCGCCAAGGCTATAGGACAAGTTGTTAGGGGCACACATGTTTTTATTTTCAGAATCATCATCATCAATAAAAGCGTTGTTTTTGAATTTCCATCAATAAAAATCATTTCTTTATATTTCATGTGTCCTTTTTCTGTTTCATTATTGTTTGCTTGTTTGTTTCACTTTTCATTTCGCTTTTTCGCCCGGCAAAAAGCGGATCCACAACAATTGTCTCTCAAAATAATAGTGCTAGCGATCCGCATTTCGACTTTGATCACCCTATCAATCAAGTGAGGGGATGTTGAGAAAAGCGGGAAAACTCCACGAAGCGATGAGAGTAATCGAGCAAGAAGAAAATGTCATCGAGCCCCGTGGGAGTCTACGGAAATGGTCGATTTGGGTCTTGAAGAGGGCGATGAAGAAGGAAGTAAAGGTGGGTGCTGCAATGAAGGAAGGGAGAGCGCAAAAGAAATAAAAAGCAAATATATAGGAGTAAATAAATTATTGTCCTTGAGTTAATTTTTGAGAAAGCGAGCAATCATGATTTGAAATAAAGTTTGATCATCTTCCCATATTCTCGAAAAAAAATGCTGCTACCATCGTAAGCCAAAAATCCAAAAATCACCCGGACAAGGATCACCTCAAATATTAAAAAGGCGCATCACTTTTTCGGCTCACCACCCAACCAAAAAAAAAAAAAAAAAAAATCAAAAAGAAAAAGAAAAGGGATTTAAAAATGAAAATCCCAAAAATACAAAAAATGTAAGTGGTGGTGATGCACGTTACCACAAAACACAAGAGATCATTGTCTCAATAAAGCGCAAATACTTCCCTTTGACCTCGGCATTCCGCCTCCACCAACCCCAGCCAGAATAAAACTTCCAAACACCTCATCAAGGCAAATAACCATCATAAACCATCAAACGTCACCAACGCCGAATAAAAATCATCCTACCATTAGCTTCAAGCACTTCATTAAACCTAATCATCCTTCCTCCACAAAAACCCACAATCTCCAAAAATCCATTCCGATCAATGATCGATTGCTTTTGTTTTCTCAGAGTTTTAGCTTTAGGACAAATAAGTTTATTTATTTAAATATGTTTGTCCAGAAAAAAAGATCTCAAAAAAAAGGGGGAAAGAAAAATCAAAAGGCTTGCACCCCAAGATTCGTTCAAGTTACAATTATATCAAAGCAAAGTTTTAGAGATCACCAAGTGGGTTGAAGCTGCCTCATACTCCAGTATAACCAGTTCAGTGGTTGCCAAATTTGTGAAGAAAGATCCGATTTGCCGTTATGGTCTTCCAAGCAAGATCATCGCTAATAATGGCAGCAACCTGAACAGCAAAATGATGAAGGACCTGTGTGCAGAGTTCGAAATCCAGCATCATAATTCTTCTCCTTACCACCCGAAGATGAAGGGGGCAGTCAAAGAAGCCAACAAGAACATGAAGAAGTTTGTGCAAAAGATGGTGGTAACCTACAAGGATTGGCATGAGATGCTTCCCTTTGCTTTGCATGGCTACCGAACTTCGATGCGCGTTTCAATTTGGGCAAATCCTTCTCTCTCGGTATATGGGTGGAGCGAGTCCTCCCTATTGAGGTTGAGATACCCTCTCATGGTCTTGATGGAAACCAAGTTAGAAGAAGCGAGAATGGGTTCAAGCGTGCGGATCGGCTAAACCTCATTGAAGAAAAAGAATTGCGGCTTTGTGTCATGGCATTTGTACTCAACAAAGGATAAGAACGACATTCGACAAGAAGGTCAGGCCTCGAGAATTCAAGCGAGGAGATCTTGTGCTTAAGAAGATCTTGCCCATCGGTCGATCCCCGAGGAATTGGGCGCCCACTTATGATGACCCGTATGTAGTCAAGAAAGCCTCTGCGGAGGGGGCGATACTTACCAACATGGACGGCGAAGATCTCAAGAACCAGTCAATTCCGGATTAAGTGAAGAAGTATTATGCACGAAAGAAATAGAAGCGAAAAAGAAAGAGCGAGCCAAGTAAGAATTAGCTCGCTAGGTTGAAAACCCGAAAGGGCCTAGGCAAAATCAGAGCGACCGGTGGATCGAAAACCCGCAAAAAGGCGATCGAGCAAAAATTAGGGTCGGAAAACTTGAGCATGAAAGGTAAAGAAAGGCATACAACTCCTCGAAGAAGGCGGGATGAGGAGTGACCAAAGTCAAGGGCGTAAATGTTTAGCCTTTATTCCACGAGACGGATGATCGAGAGATCGGCTTCTTTCCTTTTCGTGTCTTTTTGTAGTTTAAACTTTCAAATGTATTGAGCGATCGGCATAACTGCGTGCGGCCGATTTTTTTACATCAATAAAGCTCAAACTTTCTCATATACATTTGTTGATTATTTTACGCTTTTACGCTCAAAATAAACGTTTTATGATGATGGTGATCTGAGCGTAAAGCATGTGCATACATCATATAGCATTGCAAATCCTTGCGAAATTCTTAAAAGTCACGGAAAGAGGCAATTCCCAAAACAAGTTATTCATGCAAGAGGAAGTGATTGAGCCCACGATTGCTTGAACGACAAAGTTAAAGCCCACCGCACCGCCCATGAGCCCCGCAAGTTCAATATATTCCTCGGTCTCGTGCCATGAGTGTCGCGGATTGGGTGAACCAAAGAAGATGAGCCAACAGGGCAAAAGAGCAAGAGAGCAAAAAGGAAAACAAGCGATCAAAAAGAAAGGCGATCAAAGAGAGAGAAAAAAAGCGATCGAGAAAAAGAAAGTCGACCAAAGAAAATCAAGAATAGCATCTCATTGCATTCATCATTCCACTAAATCATCGCATCGCATACGCTCGCATAGCATGCATTTGCATAATAGACTCGTGTAACATGCATTCATACTCCATGCGCCATGCCTTGCATCTGATAGCGTGTGCGGTACCACGGATTATTGCGATGGCATTGGCCGCCAAGCAAGGCAAAGAAAGGTCCGCTAGTTTGAGCGGACACACACGGATCGGTGCAATGGCGTTGATCACTAATCGAGGAAGCCGAAGAAAGGTCCGCTAGCTTTGGCGGACACATTGGATCGGTGCGGAAGCATGGATCGATTGAAGAAAACCAGTAGGAATCGTGAATCCTTTCGGGACCCAGCGTCCGCTTCAAAAGCGGACTTCACCTCATATTCGAAGCTGCGGGTACCTCGATTCAATACGCCCGGATTGGCCATCTCAACCGATCAATCAAGCGAGATTTGTGAATCCGCCCAGGACGTAGCGTCCCCCCGGGACCAATCGTCCGCCGGATCCGTCGTTATCGAGCGCGAAGCGAATCATCGGACTTAGGGTCCCCGGTTTAGTTCAAATCAACGGTCCAAGCGGCGACTTTGAACTCGACCTTCATCTCGCCAAGTCATCACGGAACATGACGGATCGGCCCTCGGACCTCGTGTCCTTCATTTCGCCAAGTCATCGTGGAGCATGATGGATCGGCACCCTGAACTTCATGTCCTTCGGACTAGCCGCGTGTCATGTATAAAGCATAGCGTAAGTCCATCAAGGTAAGATGTATCGGTTCCACAACTTGATATTGAACCTCGGCCGCTCGGCGAGCCACCTTGAGTCACAAGTGCTCGCTTCGAGAACCCAGTGTTCCGCCCGAGCCACTGGCGCTCCTTCTTTACTCGCTTCTCTATCACTTTCTTGATTTCCTGCCAGTGTCGGCCTCCCAGAGGCCGATACCTTCTTTACTGCTTTATTTTTTGCTGTCTATGCCACCCGAGGGTTGACACCAATTTACTTCCTGCTTTTGCGCCTTAGGGTTGGCACCAATCTATTTCTCGCTTTTGTTAGCTTACTGCGAGGTTGACACTTCATTCATTACGATCATCTCTGGTGGCATCCATTCACCCAAAAAGAAAAACTAGAAAAAAAAAAAAAAAAAAAATTCGAATTTCCCCAGTGGACAAAATTGGTATAATTTACGAATTCTTTATTTCTATTTTATCTTGAAATATGTCTAAAGCAATTCATGTTTCTTGATAAAATCCAAATAAAAGAGAGGCATTGTCATCATACCCCAATTTTGTCCGACTAATTAAAAATCAAATAAAAATGTATTTTTGTGAATGTCCGATTCTAATCGGTACTTTCTCGTTTTAGGAGCATTTCATCATTTTGAGTCTAGCGGGTATGCGCATTTTATTCTGTTGTGCGCTAACTGTTGTTATCGTACACATGTACGAGTTCTTTGTTCTTGTGCTCATTACTTTATTGTTGTTATTATAGTTATTGTTTTTAGTTTAATTTATTATCATTATTATTATTATTGTTATTATTGTTTAAAAATATATCAAGAGTTTAATTAAGTAGTCTTAGTGTCATTTGGAAAAAAGAGAAGTCTTGGTCTTTTGATTTCTTATTAATACAAAGCAGAAATATAGAGGCAATATATGCTCCACTGGTTTGATTGGTTCTTTGTTTTTTTTAGTCTCAAGCCAAGGCCACTTTCTACATGTTTCTTGATTATCCCATTTTCAGCTCTTGACTACACTACACACACTGCTCTTGATGCATCACCAAACAAACATAAAAGCAGAAAATACATAAGAAGTCGGTGGAAAAATCGGAAAAAAACGATATCATAGAATAAGAAATGTGAAAGGAACATATGAGGAGCCATGAGTTGGTCTTAGAAAAAAAATAACAAATGCCTCTATATGAGGAGCAGTAGCTGAACGCAAGAAGGGGGGAAGGGAGAAGTTGAGTAGAACAGAGGAAAAGTTGGAGAGGAAACAAGCACTATTCATCTTCTTCCTCACCACAACAACACCAAAACAACCAACAAACAAAAACACAAACCAAACCATCACTACAACAACACAAACAGCAACCAACAAACCACCAAACACCACCCTTACAGCCGCAAAACAACAACCACACACCACCACTACGTGCCGCCACTACCTCCGCCGCACCATCGTCGCCGAAACCTCTCTCGTTCTCTCGTTTCACCATCGTCGTTTCTGAAGTCCTTCTCTCTCCCTGGACCTCAGTCACCCCCGCGCGCGCACCACCACACCGTCGCGCGCCACCGCCGTCATCACGGAGCCATCGCTTTGTCGCGACCACCGTCCTCGCCGTCCTCTCTCTCCGTCGAGATTCCGCTCTTAGTTTCTACTCTCTCTCGCGCGGTGCTCTCTCTCTCTCTCTCTCTCTCTCTCTCTCTCTCGCGGTGATTGCTCTCTCTCGATCTGGTTTTTCCTCCTGCTTGAATGAAATGGGCGTCGAGGAGAAGAATGGAACAGTCTTGAGGTTAAGCTTAGTTTCCTTTTTTTTTTTTTTTTGTTTTGCCCCGATAGTATATGGGCTTCTCTTTTCTTTTAAGTTTTTTTAATATCGATTACTAATAAAACCCCATGTTTGATTCTGACTTGTGTTTTTAATAAAATGTGGACCTATGTTTCCTTTGGTTCACATACTTATGATTAAAAATATTTTCAAGTTGATTTTATTATTGTTCTTTGCTTGATGATGTTTAATATTGGTGCTAGTATTTCATTGTAGTATTAAATGTTATTTTTGTTGTTAGTTGATGAACAATATATTCATGTTTGCTTGATTGTTGCGATTATGAGTTTTGTTCATTCATTTGCATTTGGTTATGGATTTAGAATTGATTTGAAATTTTCTACTTCTTTTCTAAAACCCATTTCCTAGATTCATTTTTAAAACCCTTTTATTTTCAAAGCAAGAATAAATAAATTGTCATTGATAACCAAGCGCGCGTTGCCGTTTAGGTTGTTAATGATGATTTTGTTTTCAAAATGAGTTAATAGTGAGACCATTCTAACCGTTGTTGTTGGTCTTCGCAAAAGCTCAATCCTACTTTTGAAAACTTATCTATTCCTCAAAAATAAATCAATTGTCGTTAATTATCAATCGCGCGTTGCCGTTTAGATTATTAATGGTGATTTGCTTATCCTCGGCGAGTTAGTAGTGGGACCATTCTAACCGTTGTTGTTCTGGTCTCCACAAACACTCCTGTCATTGCGAAAGCGTTTTCTTCCTCATTTAATAAAACCGATTGTCGTTACGATCAAAGCCGCGATGCCGTTTAGATCATTAATGCGATTTTATTTTCAAAAGAGTTAGTAGTGTGGCCATTCTAAGCGTTGTTGTTGTTGGGCCGCTACGAACACTCACCAAAGCCGCGAAAAACTCTTAAGCCGTTTTGAGGCCTTAGCGAGAACTACGTAGCTTTGATCCTCATTCCGGTGAGAAGTGCGTGGACCGGGTTCATGTCCCGTCAAGCACCCTTAAAAAAAGTCTTTGTTTTGTTACGATTTTCAAAGATACCAAAAACATTCTTTTCCCCTTCCGCATTTTCAATAAAACAAAAATTCAAATAAAAAGAAAAGAAAAGAAAAGAAGTAGAACAAATTGTTTTCAAATCAAACTTTTATCTAAACCACACATCAAGTTAATGGTTCCTTTCGGTAGAAAGGGCGCGCGTGAGCGCTAATACCTTCCCCATGCGTGCATGAATTCCCGAACCTACATCTCTCGAGTTTTCAAAAGGCCATCCGCTTTTCCAAAAAAGGTTTTTTCAATGTTTTCCTAAATAAATATTGGTGGCGGCTCTACTATTTTTCACGTTGTCAAACGAGAAGTCCAAACCGGATTTTTCGGGTGCAACAAAATCTTGTTTGAATGCTACCTTGCCTCCCTACTTCCTCTGCCCATTCAAACCACATCATGGTTCCTTTATCGCCGCTTCCTCCACCTCGTTAAAATTCTTGAAGATGAGCGTGAACTTACTTCACGATGGCTATATATATGAACTAAATTCACTAGGGTTAGTTTTCAAAAAAATTCATAATGAATTGAGTTCACAAGATTGTTATCTTAAATTTTTTCAAAATGAACTAAGTTCATTAGTGTTATAGTGAACAAAGTTTAGTATTCAATTTGTTATGACACTTGTGATCTCAATTCACTATGTAGCAACAAAATGTGGGTTACGATAGGGGTACTAATTAAGTAATAAATTACATAAATATACTTATTATAGATATATATATTATTTATAAGTAATTAATTTTTTAGTCTTTTTATACGTATTTTGAATTTAAAATATTAAATTGTTTTAACTTTCATACTTTCCAAATATTAAAATATAAAACTAAGACTGACATTTATATTTTTTAATAAAAATGTTAAACTTTTGAATTTTAGTCTTACTTTTTATATATTTCTAATTTTATTATATTTTAATTTATATTTTTGTTAGCTATTGGGGTCATGGACCGTGGGGATCTGTGGGGATGGGGATGGGGGGAAATGTCCCAGAGGTGGGGGAGCGGGGATGGGTAGAGTTTGTCAATTTGGGGCGCCCGGTGGGCGTACCAGTGTGCCCGAAGTTTTTGTTGGGCACTGGGCCTAAAAATAGCGACCCAAAATCAACGGTAAGTTTTGGGCGGCACGATAGGCGATGATATTATTAGCGGTCCGGGGTGGCCCATGGGCTTGGGGTGGCAGTTCTTATTTTGTTTTTATTATTTTTTTTGCAAAAAAAAAAACAAAATCACACACACACACAGTGACACACACCACACGTGCATTTGAAAAAAAATAAAACCCTTTCACTCACAGACTCACGCCAAAAACCGAGAAACGAAACGACACACACACGAGGTTTTTTTCCTCTCTTCACCAGAAACCGCCGCTTCCTCTCTTCACCACCGCGTCCTCTCTTCATCATCGCTCTTCACCATCGCTTCTTCACCATCATCGCTCTTCACCATAGTTTCTTCTCCATCGTTTCTACAGTCCACAAAACGCGAGGTTTTTTTTCTCTCTCTCTCTCTCTGATGTTTGATTTAGTGAAATCGATTAAGAGTTGTTTGAAATCGATTAAGAGTTGTTTTGAAATCGATTAAGCCATGAGACTGAGAGTGAAGGAATGTTATGTTGAAATCGATTAAGACGTTGATTTTGTTTTTCTATTTTGGTTTTGTTTCTATTTTGGGTTTTGTTATGTTGAATGTTATGTTTCTATTTTGACTGAGAGTGAAGGAATGTTATGTTATGTCGATTAAGCCATGAGACTGGATTTTGTGTTTCTATTTTGGGTCTCTGTTATGTTGAATGCTTCTATTTTGACTGAGAGTGAAAGAATCACATGACCACCTCCTGGTTTTGTTTCTATTTTGGGTCTCTGTTATGTTGAATGCTTCCTGCCACATATTGTTGATTAATGTCTGATTATGATGAACAATATGTCTTTTGTGATTCTTATGTGAAATGTTTATGTGACTCTTTAAAGTTAATGTGTTAAATCTTTTGTAGTTATGAATCTTCAACCCATTGCTGAGGACGAGGTTTTGGAAATTGATTCTGATGATGATTTAAATATACTAGGGGATTATAGTCACCCTAATGATGAGGTTTTGGGCAATAGAATGATTTGTATTTATTGTATTTTTCTGGGAACAAGAAAGCTATCAACAATACACTCTTAAATAGACATTTTATTATTGATTCACTGTTTGGCCCGATGGGCCTGGGCGGACCGGCCCGAGCCCGGCCCATTGACACCTCTAGGGATGGGGACGGGGGACAATTTGGGAGGCGGGGATGGGGAGCGGGGGAGTACTCCCCGCACCCGCCCCACCCCATTGCCATCCCTAGGTAAAACTCTGTTGGGAGGATATAATCACACACGCCGACAAAACCAAGTACCGTGGCACCAATTTCCCGGTGTATATTAGTAATCGATAAAGCCGATGAAAACTACACACTAATGAGATGGTAACAAAAAAATAAAAGAAAGGAGAAAAAAAAAGCCAAAGTGAAAAAAAAAGGCCAATTGGCCAAAAAATTGAAAGCCAATTGAACAAAAAATCTTTCCCCCCAAATTTAACATGCATGCCAAGCCGCATACATGTTTTAGATACTTTCCTTGTCACTATAGCGAAATAGTTGGGTATCTATACCCAAATGACATGCCTTAACCTAATTAGTCCATGTGTCAAGTATTTTCCATAAACTTCTGACCGTCAGATGGGCGGGTTGGCTAACAATTTGTTAAAGAGTAAACCTCTAAAGAAAAGAAGCATAAGAACAACGATAAATAACAACGCTTATCTAAATAAAGCAATAAATAACAACATCAAACAAAATCTAAGTATTTTTGACTAAACAAATTCTAAGTATTAGAAGGACATCACATTTAAAGACAAAAGTCACACATATTAGATCAAGTCATAACACAAGCAGGTTTAAAGTTGGAGCATAAACAACGACCTAATCACACAGATTAGATGAAGTCATAACAAAATCAGTTAAAAGTTGTAAAATAAACAACAACCTATAATAACATTATCTATATTCATCAAATGTAACCATAAAAACTTAACTTGTAATACCATCTTACCAGGTTCGAGGATTAGTCTCTAGAGTTGCGGGTAGAGAATGCCCGATTTATACCAAAAATGTACACATGAAAACTTAACTCATAATTAAAGAGAAAAGAAGACAACATAATTAAAAAGTGAAACACGTACATAGGTCTCATGCAGAGTGATTTAAAAGTAAATATCAATTTAATTATGCTTCTAATACTTATTGATGCGAAATTATCTAAATAAAGAAGAAAATACCAATTTGGACATCTAATTTTTTCAATATTCTAAAGTACCCCAAAACACACCGCTGCGCTAGAATCACACTTTATGTATTTTGCCACCAAATTATTTTTCCATCAAATAGATTATTGGCAAACGAAGTGTTTCAATAGTTAAAAAATTTCTGAATACTAAAGTAACCCAAAATACAGTATCTAACATTTCGCGTTACGCGTGTTGCTACAAAATAATGTTGTCCCCATCAAGTACACTAAAACACACTATTTAACATCCCACTTTATAATATAAAAAAAATGTAGATTAGTCATCGGTAAAACTCTGTTGGGAGGATATAACCACACACGCCGAGAAAACCGAGTACTCGTGGTCAACCAACTTCTCTAGTGTACATTAGTCATCATTAAAGCCCATGAAAACTCCACACTAATGAGATGGTAACAAAAAAAAGTAAAAGAAAGGAAACAAAATAAAAGCCAAAGTGAAAGAAAAAAAAAAGCCAATTGACTCCGATGGACGAGTTGTCTAACTATTGATTAAATGAATTACTTTTAAACAAAAACAACAGTAAATAATAATATCAAACAAATTGTAAGTATTAGAAAGACATCACAATCAAAGACAAAAGTCACACATATTATATCAAGTCATAACACAATCAACTTAAAGTTGGAGCAAAAACAACAGCCTAATCACACATATTAGATCAAGTTATAACACAAACACCAATCCATCAAGAATGACTATTCTACGTTAGTTTGCTCTTGAGGTTGATAGATTAGTCGTCGACAAAAACAATGAAAATTACGTACCAATGACATGGTAAAAAAAAGAAGAAGGAAATAACAAAAAAAATAAAAATAGAAGCAATAAACAAAAAAGAAAGTGAAACAAAGAAGAAAGAAGAGAAAAAAAAAGCAACCAAAAAAATGAACCAAAAAAAAAAAATCATGCCATAGACCATAAAATCTTTCCCACCAAAATCCAAATCAATTTATAATGCATGTCAAGCCAAATAAGGTATAAGATACTCTTTTGTGACTGAGATTTGTCCTTTACAATGTTTACACAATCCAAACTCATCCTCCGCACCAGTAACTACCTGCGACCATCGAAATTTTCGCTTTCGCGGCGGAACTACAGCAACTCACCGGACGACTCTGAATCGACGGTGAACAAAGTTGTTGAACTTCTCCGAGCCCCAACTCAACAGTGGGACAATGATCACCTGCGTCCCTTTCTCTTCGATTCCTCACCACTTTCCTCTCACCAACTCCTCCAAATCACTATCCGCTTAGCTTCCATTCCCAAAGCCCTCGATTTTCTCAATTACCTCAGAGCCAATTCCAATGCCAATACTCAATACCTCCCTTCCGTTTTCCAGGGCGCTCTCGAGCTTGCTACTCGACACCCCAATTCTGAAGCTGAGCTTCTCATGCTTGACTCTTTTCGAAAATCCAACGACTGCATCATCCCTCTTACTGCTGAATCGGTTTCCATTCTCATGCAGTGCTTCGAGAAGGCTGGAATGTTGGACGATTCGCTTCTTCTCTTCAAAGAGCTTGACCCATCTTTAAAAAGCACCCGAATTTGCAACCGGTTGTTGATGGGTTTGCTTAGATCGGGTTGTACTTTTGATGCGCTCTACCTGCTTGATGAAATGCTTGAACCGAATTCTGAGTTTCCTCCTAATGATTTGACGGGTGAAGTTGTTTATGGGGAGTTGGTGAAGAAGGACCTCACTGGAAGAAGCGTTGCTGATGAGGAAATTGTGGGGTTGGTTACCAAGCTGGGTGAACATGGAGTTTTCCCTGATACGTTTAAGCTTACACAACTGATATCCAAGCTGTGTTGGAAACGGAAGTGTTGTGTTGCGTGGGAACTTTTGCATGGTTTGATGAAATTGGGTTATCCAATTGAAGTTGCATCGTGCAATGCATTATTAACAGGGCTGGGAAGAGAAAGAGACTTTGAGAGAATGAATAAACTGTTGGCTGAGATGAAAGAAATGAATATACAACCTAGTGTTGTAACCTTTGGGATTCTCATTAATCATCTCTGTAAGGCTAGGAGGGTTGATGCGGCATTGGAGGTGTTTAATAAATTGAGAGGTAAAGATGAAAATAATAGGTTTAATGTTGAACCTGATGTGGTCTTGTATAATTCTGTGATAGATGGACTTTGTAAAGTTGGTAGGGAAGAAGCAGGTTTGAGTTTGTTGGAAGAGATGAAAACGGAGAAGAAAAATAGGCCAAACACTATTACTTATAATTGCTTAATCGATGGGTTTTGCAAAGTTGGCAACATTGATAAAGCACGTGAGCTATTCAGTCAAATGAATGAGGAAGGTGTACAGCCAAATGTGGTCACCCTCAATACATTGGTTGATGGTCTCTGCAGAATTGGTAGGGTCCATAGTGCAGTCGATTTTTTCAACGAGATGCAGGAGAAGGGTTTGAAAGGTAATGTTGTTACTTATACTGCACTGATATCTTCATTCTGCGGTGTGAACAATATTGATAAAGCTATGCAATATTTTGATGAGATGCTGAGTTCTGGTTGCTCACCAGATGCAATTGTTTACTATACTTTGATCTCTGGTTTAAGCATTGCTGGAAGGATGGATGATGCCAGCTTTGTTGTGTCGAAGTTAAAACGGGCTGGGTTCCGTCTTGATAGAAGTTGCTACAATACTCTCATCAGTGGTTTCTGTAAGAAGAAGAAACTGGAAAGAGTTTATGAAATGCTTAACGAAATGGAAGAAGCTGGAGTTAAGCCCGATACTGTCACCTACAACTCTTTGGTTTCATACCTCAGCAAAGCTGGAGATTTTGAAAATGCCACTAAGGTGTTGAAAAATATGATTAAAGAGGGTTTTGAGCCCAATGTTATTACCTATGGGGCAGTTATACATGCATATTGTTTAAAAAAGAAGATTGATGAGGCCATGGTGATTTTTGGGGGAATGTGTTCTACATCAAAGGTTCCTCCCAACACTGTGATATACAACATTTTAATAGATGCTCTTTGCAAAAACAACCGTGTGGAGACGGCTGTTTCTTTGATGGATGACATGAAAGTAAAGGGGGTTCGGCCTAATACAACCACATATAATGCTATTCTCAAAGGTGTTCGAGATAAGAGAATGCTGAACAAAGCATTTGAACTTATGGACAGAATGGTTGAAGATGCTTGCAATCCTGACTATGTAACCATGGAAATTCTTACAGAATGGCTCTCTGTTGTTGGTGAAGTAGAAAAACTGCAACGTTTTGTCACAGGTTATCAGGCGTCACTTTCTTTATAGTACGCCTGAGCCAAGTCAAAATGCTTAGATTTTAATAATTTATGCTTTGAATTTTATGTATTCCTAGCAATTTATGCATGGTTTATGCAAACTATATGTATAATAATTTATAAAACTCCTATAAATTATTTGTCTTTGACAAATAGCTGTTTTTTTCACATTGATTTGGTAGCTTGGCCTTATCACTTACTGGGTGAAGGTTGAGTTTTATTTTTTGGTATCTTTTGTCTGCGTACAACCTGAAAAAGCGTACCTATTAGGAGAGGAAGGTTTAGTTGATCGCACGCATGCAAGCTCTTAATCTACAGCTGGAGCCCCTCAAGATGATGGGGATGTGGAGTGAAATGCGTTGTGTTGTGTATGCAGCCCAAATTATGGATTTCTAAAACTTCTTGTGACTTGAATTTAGAGTCTCATTTTCTCAATCTATTTATTTCTAGGTTAAAATTTTTGATAATTTTATGTCGGCCTTTCTCTGGTTCAGCTTGAGTAAACTAGGAGTGATCACACAAGATAAGTTCTTTACAATGACAAATTAGGGCTTGTTTGGATTGACTTATTTTTGAGCTTATGAAAACAACTTATGCATATAAACAAGCTTTTATTTATTATTCATAAACTTGTCAAGGTAGTTTATTAAAAACAACTGATGGAGGTATAACTTTTGTTAGTGAAAATTTATGAATTAACATAAAAACTTGTTTATCTCTATAAGTTGTTTTCATAAACTCAAAAATAAGACAATCCAAACTGTTTTCATAAACTCAAAAATAAGACAATCCAAACAACCCTTAGTCTCTATGTCATCCTTTACCGTTATTCTTTTGCGGTTTGTGCGCAAAAGTTACTCTTTTGCTTATAGTCAATTTGGAATCAAATTTACTTAACAGCTACTAAACATATTCACAATCATCTCTAGTCCAAACGCAGACAGAATGTCAAAATCAATTCTGCTATGCCCCGAAACAAAACACTACATTTTTTTCCCTAGAAATTCTGGTGTCAGCGTTCTCTTAAATCTGGTAGATCATATGCCGAGAGCAGCTTTTTGTTTTTCTCTTGTTTGCATTCAGCATACCAGCTAGAAAAATCTTCTTTATACTTTTGCATTTCTCTAAGAATAGAACAGCACATAAATTATGTAACATTCATATTTAATATAACGAGGAGCAACAAAAATGAAAAGAGCACAATATAGATGTAGTCACAACACGAGACTTATGCTGCTAATTGGTAAATCCCAACACAAACACATCCAGTGAGCATAGAACTGAATTCAATTTTGTTTGTGTTAAGAAAACTACCAACCAAGGTCGTCGAACAGTGATAGGACAGTTTAGATTTAACGTTATGAAATCGCACCTTCCTGCGATGTTTGCTTTAAAGTGAAAAAGCTTAGAAATCTCACTGACTCTCCACCCCCAAATTATCCACATCCTTACGGTTATCTAAGCATTTGAGAGTACAACGACAAGGTATATAAGGCATAAGCAGTAATGAACTCAAGCAAAATAGGAAAGCACCTGCTGCACCACAGAAGTAGGTTGACCCGATGACCAGCTTTTGTGGCTCTAGCACCTTGGCGATTCCCACCATGATGAAGCACAGCTTCTTCGGCGACGTCGGAAGAGTGAAAGATCTATTGATTTCAAATAATGGACTCCATGAAAAGTGTATTCATAATACATTACAATATAAAGCTGCAAGAAGCAATGATCCATCCTAGCATTACTTGTTGTAAAAGCCTGCTTGGAATTAGGAAAAACAACTTAAATTAGTTTAAATTTGATTACTTGAATTGGTCTAAATTTGATTATTTGAATGTTTAGATTAGGTTAAGATCTGAATTCAATTCAGATAATAGATGTGATCTATTATCAGTTTTATTTGTTATGCGTTGTATTTGTATTTATGTTTTTTCTTATGTTGGACCACAGTTTCATCTTGGTTTGACCAGTTTAAAGCGATTGAACCATGATCTGGAGGTCTCACCAGTTCAATGTCCCATCCGGTTCCAAAAGTATTATTCAATCATCTAATTCTCAGCATCACACATTCACTTCAACTTCCATAATGTTCATTTCATTGTCTTGCAGCATTCAAAAGTACCTAAACAATACATTCAAATCTTGATGGTGTTTGGAAAAATTTTACCATGTATTTCGCTCAAGCATAGGAAAGTAACAAAATACTGAACGAAACACAGAATATGAATCTTAAAAATACACTGAGAATTATATGCTAAGTTTCAACTCATTTCCAGGATTAACTAACAGCAATATTCCATTAATGCATGAGTATAACCGAGTTCAACTAGTTTAACTTATGTTGCTTAAGTCACACAAAGAATGCAGTTTCAGCACTAACGAACAGTCGAACACACAATTTCTTCCATCATTTTCCGATCAAACAAACAAAGTATAAAAAAAAAATCATTTTTAAGAAATCAAAATATACCACGCATGAGCAAGTAATTAGGAGGAGGAATTGAGGACTCGAAACATACTCTGTCACGCAGTCTTGGAGGCACAAGATTATGCAAGATCTCGCGCACGAAGCCTGTGCGGTGGCAGGTGCCTCTCCGTGGAGATGAAAATTGAAGGAGAGAAATCCAGTTCAAGGTTTTTTTACGCTTCTGCCTTATAATTCTTGTTCGGAATCAGCACCAGCCTTGCGTTCTGCCTGCCTTTCCCAGGGTTCTCTGCCTCAGCGACTCTTTTTCTACCTTGGCTGGCGTTCGCGGTTTCCGGCGGCCTCGGGAGCTGCCGTGAAGTGACATTCTTCCGATCCTGCATCGGAGGAAATCGGGGTTTTCTTTCTGTTAGCATGGTAGTCGAAATGGGGGAATTAGGATTGTCAAAGAAATATTGTTTTTTTTTTGACAAAAAAAAATTGCTTTTTTACTTCTTGAAGTTTTTTTTTGGTCAAGCACTTCTTGAAGGCTGTTCTTCGGTTACTTTTTTTTTTTTTTAAAGAATTAGTTATTTTTTTTTTTTGCAAAACAATGGGGCTATGCAACCAAGAACAAAAGCACTAAAAATCTCTGGAACCAGGTCCTACAACGGTTGGGCGGCATCAGCAACAAAAAGGAGAAACAAAATAGAATAATTTACTACAAGCTTGAAGAGACAAGTCAAATTTAATAAAGAAATCTGTCACCTGTATTGCTTCCTTGAGAGAGTGAAACAACGAAAGCGGAAGCGAGCGACAACGGGGGCAACAACAAAAGTGGCAATAGGAGCGGCAATGAGGGCAACAATGAGATTGACAATAGAAGCAGCAACAAGAGCGACAACGAGAGCTGCAATGCCATTTTTAATATACGAATAACACACTTGCTTTTTTCCAACTTACTGCAACACGAGTTTTTAAGCAAGTTGAAAAATAATTTTTTTTTATCAAGCTTTGCATTTTTTATTATTTAATATTACAATTTTCAAAGTATTTATAGATTCATAGTAAATTATAACAAATATAGTACCCAGTGGCGGATCCAGGACCCCGGGGTCAGGGGTGTCAAATTTTTTAAATACACAATTTACTAAAAATATAATTAAAAACGACTATAATATATTTAAATAAACAAATTATACATTTCATAATTTTCTACGTGATTTCATATTCAAATCGTTGAATAATAAGCTCAGAGTCAATTTTATTGAATACATCACTCTCAATGTACGTCACCAAACAATCGTTCATCCATGTATCCCACATCCGATCACGCAACCTTTCTTCACAATATTCATAGCAGAGAAAGTTATTTCTACATGTACGGTTGCAACAGACAAAACTAGTGTCAGCTTCAAAAGAAAACTTTATCAGGTTCAACTTGTGTTGCATTAGACCAATACAAATTAAATAGCGCAAATTAGTTCCTAAATACAAATTAAATAGCACTAAAAAAAAAATATTGGCGCTCCTCTTCCAACTGAGTTTTTGCCACACCCAAAATCCGAACCTGAGACATTGCGATGGGATCCAAGTTACCACTCAAATCAACTGTTGTTGGTAAAAAAATTCAAATTAAATAGCACTAACACAAAAAACTAAATAATACTAATAGATTCAAAATTAGGATAATAAGAACAAGAATGGATCCAAGGAGATAGAGAGACAAAAACTTTTTTAAAATAAAATATAGTAAGAGTGTGAGTGATTGTGTGAGTGTGGTGCATTAGAGTGGTGCAAAATTAGGAACTTTGGTGCAAAACTAAGAACTTGGGTGCAAAACATATTTTTAAGGGGATGCAAAAATATTTTTCCCTAAAGTATCGGTGTTAATTTTATTATTTGAGGGGGTTCACTTGAACCCCCTCAAATATATGTAGGTCCGCCCCTGATAGTACCACTCATGCGGATACATGGGTAAAGTACTAGTTATTCCTAAAGATAACATGTTTTTTTCACATAAACTTTTGTCAAAAAATCTAAGTTTAAATCCTACGAATATTTTTTCTCTTAAAGTTTATGGTTTATTTGGATTAGTATATAGATCATATTAGTTTGAAAAATGGATTGCTTGGGTCATGGTGTGTGTGGAGTCTGTTACTTATACGGTCACGGAGAATCATAATCTGATCAATCCTATTATCTCAGTCTCAGGTATGGTTTTCCGTCAAGGTGATCCGTTATCACCTTACTTATTTATTCTTTGTGTGAAAGGTCTTTTAGCTCTTATATATTGAAAAAGCGGATGGTGAAGGTGTATTGCATGGTGTTAAGGTGTGTAAAGGTGCTTTTGTTGCGACCCATCTTTTTTTTTTGACAAAATTGTATCCATCTTTTATTTGCTTATGATTGTTTCCTATTTTTCGGGCTAATGAAAGGGAAACAAGAGTAATAAAGGATATTTTGATTAAGAGAAAGAACCCATAGTTACTCCACTTGAGTTAAGAAACAATCCTTCATAAGCAGCTGGGTCGGCATTACCACACCAAACATCATAATAAGTAATAACTATCCTTTATCTAATCATACAATGACTTACACCATTTGATTGGAAGGGGGGGTGTCTTTAGAGGTTGTCCCACAATAGAGAAGTGATTGGAATTAGAATTTATCTATGTAAAAATGACTTCAAAGAATTAAATAGCATAAGCTTGATTTTTATTCAACTGTTAAAATCCCTTTAATGACTTTTAATTCTTCAAATAATATTTCACCATCAAGATAAGAATAAGAATTATCATGTTTTGTCCCATACCCATTAGGAACCCGCAAAAATTACTCATGATTTGTGGGTAATTGCTCGCACAAATGGATACAGATTTGGGAACAGACAATTACCTGTAAATTTAGGCTGGTATGGGCGCGGGTTATATATATATATATATATATATATATATATATATATATATATATATATATATATATATATAGACACACACACATATTACTAATATGGCAATTCTAACTATGTTCAAGTTTAAATGATTTTTGACTCAGACTGGAAATCAAGATGTGAAATCAGTTGGATACAAATGAGTTTTTGTGGAAAAACGAAATGATAATGGTGAAATTGTGAGATTCAAAGTTAGACTTGTTGCTCAAAGGTTTAGCAAAAACCTGTAATTGATTTTGATGAGACGTATTCACCTATAGTGGATGAAAGGGCTTGTGACTTAATTAGCTTTTAGAAGACATAAAGGGATCAATTTGCACATGATGAATATTGTTACAAATTATTTGTATGACTCATTTGATGTGATAATAATATGAAGATATCTGAAGGGTCTAATATTTTAAGACACACTCTTCAGACTCTCAAGATGAGTACTCAAATTGAACTATTCGCTCCATAAGATGATATAATTTGAACAGATGTGGTGTAATTGTCTCAATTCATATTCTAAAGGAGGGATTAAAAACGATATCACTTGTTTATACAGATTTATGAAAATATCAAGAAATGAATTTGTAATAGTTTGCTATTATTGAAACTCCTGAAAAGCTTTCAAAAATTATAGATTGCTCAAAGAAAGAGCTCTATATGAATGACCCAAATTATATATGATGGATTTTGAGGTTGAACTTGTGAATGATCTCTACATAGAAAATTATTTATATTAAGTACATGAGTTGTTTGGCAAGAAAATAACAAATATATTGGTTCTGGAGACTATAAAAGCATTCATATTACTAAAGGTTACATTACTTGATATGATAATTAGTAGTTATATTGTTCATCACAAACCAAAATGCATCAAAAAAGAAAGTAAGATGCATGTTTTATTTTTGACTATTCTAATGAATAATTCATTTTATATATATTCCACAAATTAACCATGCAGATCCAGATCAAGTCAAAATTCAAGATGTCCTGAAGATAATACTGACTACAAATCCCCATCAAAATAGGACATATCACAAATGACAGAGTAGAGTAGATTGCTCCATGTGCACTCTGGGAGAAACTCCAGATGTTGGAAGTCATATTCTTAAGTGATGCTTCAAACAGGAGAGAAAAACTACACTCTTTTTTCCTTTGCCATGGTTTTGTCTCATTGGGTTTTCCTAGAAAGATTTTTAACGAGGCAGTTCCCACATCAAGGATAATGTACTATTTATCCTTCACTAGATTTTTTCCACTGGGTTTTTTCTAGTAAGGTTTTAATTAAGATATCCTCACTTAACATCTTTGAAGGAGTGTTATGAATATTATGTAATTAGTGGATGCCCATCTTGATCTTCCAGTTTCTCTTAACTCTCATTCTTGAGTGGGTTATTAGTGGCCTTTACTTTGTTTTTCCACTTGCCTACTCGTGTCTTATAAATAAGACTCATTCTAGTGTAAATATATACTTGTGTTGAGAGAAAATACAAAGACTCATCTTCTCCCTTTATCTCATTTAGACACATCAACATTTTTGAAGAACTTTGACCTCTTTTATTTGAATTAATATGTGGCATGGTGACTGGATTATAAAATGACGTGGCAGCCATATATGCTGCCTACATCACCTGCCACATCATTTAATGAGGGACACATCAAATTTTTTGTTTGGTAGAAAACCAACTCAGCAAAAAAAAATTAAAAATTCCTCTTTGGACTAAATGTTCTGAATTTTTGAAAATAGGGGAACCAAAACTATAATTTAACCTAATAATAATAATAATAATTGATAGTAGATGGATAATAGTAAATGTTAAACAATGAAAGGCTAACTCCCTCGCTTCTGTCTTTCTTTTCTCAGCTTTGCTATCAAATTTTTTCTTCCATTTCATTTATGATACACCTGCCACACTCTTAATTAAGGGGTCACAACATAGTTGGCCACAATCATGGGACATTCAAGCAAATTACGACATATGTACTCTTGGACCACAAATCAGATTGCAAAAAGAAGAAAAAAAGATAACAGAATCGAAGCATTACAAGACAATTGCTTTGTTCAAGGCTGAAGCCAATTCCATTAGGTCAAATTCTAGTGTGTAAATCACCTTTACATGATGCCATTGACACGAATCTAATCATCTCACAATCATTTCCATACATTTTTTCTTAAAAAAGAACAAAATGCTCAAAGCCATAATCCAACTTCATTTGTGCAAACTTGCAATGCAAGCAGAGCAAAACAGAGAGAAACAAGTAAAAGAAACATAGTTTAATTTCTCTATATTTTGAAAAATTGAAATCCTCATGGAGCTCAATTACATGAAGCCTGTAATTCAGAGATCAGAAGGTGATTCTGAAATGCTTTCCAAGTTAGGTCTCCAAACAGCAACGCGTCTTCTTCTTCTATCTCTAGGCATGGAAACCTTCTCCGAAAGTATATCAGTTAAATAGCGATCAGAGACAACAAAGCTAGGTTCTTTCCTCTTTTTCTTCTTCTTCTTCTTCCTTTTTAGCTGGTTCTCCTCTGGAGAAGGGAGAGGCATGAGGAAGTAAATCTTGCCACGTTGGAGCTCTGCTTCAGGTGGAACGATCACGATCCTTGGGAATCCACCGTCACCGGAGGATGCGACGGAGGAAGAAGAACGTGGCTTCTTGAGAACGTGTTTGGGATGTGCGTTCATCACATCAATGGTTTTTATTGAGCCGTTGATTTCTTCAACACGGCCATTGAGGAACTATGCGGATCACGTCAAGTGCTCCACATGGAAGGATGCAGGAGATGCAGTGTCTTATGGTCTTTTTCATATCTCTCTCTCTCTCTCATGGGGAGAGGAAATATAGGAGTGAGTAGTAGAAAGTTTGCCAAATTACATTTTTATAAAAATAGAGATTTTTTCTTTTATTTTTATCAGTGTTTTCTTTTCCTACTTTGATTAATTATAGGTAAGAGGAGTACATAGATGCTAGCTTGCGATGAAATTGATAGCGTGAATAATTGCACAACACCATGTAGTTTGGCTTTTGTACCATTATTTAGGGACCCTACCCTCCTCAACCCACCCCCTCTCTGTTTTTAATAAGATTAGGTAATTAGGATCAAAAGATTGGGATGCTTATAGTATATTTGAATGATGGGACTAATTACTAATCATAACATCATGTGAGTATGTCGTTAGAAGACGTACGTGTATCAATAGAAAGGTCACACATCTAACTTAACAATGAATATAAACAGTACTTAAGATTTGACCCTAAAGTTTGCCAAAAAAAAAAAAAGGTTTGTCCCTAAACTTGAGTCTGTGGTTAGTCGAGACATTTGAAAGAGTTGAGAAGGGGTCTAAGATTCAAATTCTTACTATTATAATACACTAACAACTAATATTCGGCTATATATATACTAAGTCTAAGTCTTGTTGGGAACATGAACATGATATAGGGTTTGTTCCAACGAGAGAGAAAATGACGTGTTCGTAAGGTTGTCCCCAACTCTAAAGCCAATGTGTTTGTCAACTAGCAATATCGATCACCTATAACTATGGGTGTTCAAAACCGAATCAAATCAATAAAATCGTGAAATCAATCAAACCAAACCGAAAACCGCAAAAGTCACTTTCTATTGATTCTGTTTGAGTTTTTTTTATTAGTGAACCACGTGATTCGGTTCGTGGTTTTGATTACAGAAACCAAACCAAACCGCAAAATCATATATACAATACAATTTTTTTGTTTCAGATATGTCCACTTACTCTTTAATTGTCATCTATCAGTAATTTGTGAATACTGTTACTTTTTGTGGTAAATGTTTTACTGTTAACAACATGCAAATATAACATTGATTCATTATCACTAGTCCTACGACCCGTCCGATGGACGGGTTGACTAACAATTTGTTAAAGAGTAAACCTCTAAGGAAAAGAAGCATAAGAACAACAGTAAATAACAATATCAAACAAAATCTAAGTATTGTTTTTGACTAAACAAATTCTAAGTATTAGAAAGACATCACATTTAAAGACAAAAGTCACACATATTAGATCAAGTCATAAGACAAACAACTTAAGTTGGAGCATAAACAACATCCTATTCACACACATATTAGATGAAGTCATAACACAATCAGTTTAAAGTTGTAAAATAATCAACAACCTATAATAACATTATCCATATTCATCAAATGTAAAAAAAAAACTTAACCCATAATACCGTCTTACCGGTTCGAGGGATTAGTCTCTAGAGTTGCACGTAGAGGATACCCATTTTATACCAAAAAAATGTACACATGAAAACTTAACTCATAATTAAAGAGAAAATAACACAACATAATTAAAAAGTGAAACATGTACGTGGGTCTCATGCAAAGTTTGATTTAAAAGTAAATATCAATTTAATTATGCTTCTAATACGTCTTGATGCGAAATTATCTAAATAAAGAAGAAAATACCAATTTGGACATGTAATTTTTTCAAGATTCTAAAGTACTCCAAAACACACTGCCTAGAATCACACTTTATGTATTTTGTCATGAAATTGGTTTTCCATTAAATAGATTATTGACAAACGTAATATTTGAATAGTTTAAAAAATTTCCGAATACTAAAGTAACCCAAAACACACTGTCTAACATTTCACGTTACGCGTTTTGGTACAAAATAATTTTGTCCCCATCAAGTACATTAAAGCACACTATTTAGCATCCCACTTTAAAATATAAAAGTATAAAAAATGTAGATTAGTCATCGGTAAAACTTTGTTGGGAGGATAAAACCACACACGCCGACAAAACCGAGTACTCGTGGCCAGCCAACTTCCCCGGTGTACATTAGTCATCGATAACGCCGATGAAAACTACACACTAATGAGATGGTAACAAAAAAATTAAAAGAAAGGAAACAAAAAAAAGCCTAATTCCACATTGATTGGCTAGGAATAGAAGGGTAGGGAAATTAGTTGATACACGGTGTGTATACGTGTCTGATGATGCAGGTTGGAATAATTGGTTGGTGATTGTTTTATTGAGTTTTCATGTAGGAAACGTATTGAAGAATCAATTGGTGATATTTTGAATTGTAATGTGCGAAAATAATAGACAAAATGACGTACGCAAGCAATCCAATTGAATGACAAAAAATTGAGATGCAGACTAAAAAATTATTCTCGCCTGACATTAAAAATGCATGTCAAGCATGTATATATATATATAATCGATTGTAAACATGATTCTCGCCTTATGGGTTGACTAACAATTTGTTAAAGAGTAAACCTCTATAGAAAATAAGTATAAGAACAACAGTAAATAATAACATCAAACAAAATCTAATAAGTATTTTTTTTTTGACTAAATACATTCTAAGTATTAGAAAGACATCACATTTAAAAACAAAAGTCACACATATTAGATCAAGTCATAACACAAACAGCTTAAAGTTGGAGCATAAACAAAAACAGTAATCACACATATTAGATGAAGTCATAACACAATCAGTTTAAAGTTGTAAAATAAACAACAACCTATAGTAACATTATCCATATTCATCTAATGTAACCATAAAAACTTAACCTATAATAGCGTCTTACCGGTTCGAGGGATTAGTCTCTAGAGTTGCGCGTAGAGGATACCCAGTTTATACCAAAAAAATGTACACATGAAAACTTAACTTATAATTAAAGAAAAAAGAAGACAACATAATTAAAAAGTGAAACACGTACGTAGGTTTCATACAGAGATTGATTTAAAAGTAAATATCAATTTAATTATGCTTCTAATACTTATTGATGTGAAATTATCTAATAAAGAAGAAAATACCAATTTGGACATGTAATTTTTTTAAGATTCTAAAGTACCCAAAAACACACTGTCTAGAATCATATTTTATGTATTTTGGCACAAAATTGTTTTTCCATCAAATAGATTATCGATTTAACGACGATTTGAATAGATAAAAAAATTAATACTAAAGTAACCCAAAATATACTATCTAACATTTCACGTTACGCATTTTGTTACAAAATAACTTAGTCCCCATCAAGTACACTAAAGCACGCTATTTAGCATCAACTTTAAAATATAAAAATATAAAAATGTAGATTAGTCATCTAAAAAACTCTTGGGAGGATATAACCACACACGCTAACAAAACCGAGTACTGTGGGCGTACCAACTTCCCCGATGTACATTAGTCATCGATAAAGTCGATGAAAACGCACACTAATAAGATGGTAACAAAAAAAGTAAAAGAAAGAAAAAAACAAAACTTAAAAAAATGGACCAAAAATGAAACCCAATTTCTTGATGCTAAATTATCTAAATAAAGAAGAAAATACCAATTTGGACATGTGAATCTTTTAAGATTCTAAAGTACCCCAAAACACACCGCTTAGAATCATACTTTATGTATTTTGGCACCAAATTGTTTTTCAATCAAATAGATTATCGACTAACGACGATTTGAATAGATAAAAAAATTTAATACTAAAGTAATCCAAAATATACTATCTAACATTTCACGTTACGCATTTTGTTACAAAATAATTTAGTCCCCATCAAGTACACTAAAACACACTATTTAGCATCCAACTTTAAAATATAAAAATATAAAAATGTAGATTAGTCATCGGTAGAAACTCTATTGGGAGGATATAACCACACACGCCAACAAAACCGAAAGTACTGCAAGCAACTAACTTCCCCGATGTACATTAGTCATCGATAAAGCCAATGAAAACGACACACTAATAAGATGGTAACAAAAAAAAGTAAAAGAAAGAAAGAAAAAAGACAAAACTTAAAAAAAAATGGACAAAAAAAATAAAACCCAATTGCCCAAAAAATTATTCCCCCAAATTGGATGTCAATTTCCAATTGCATGCATCCCATTCAAGTATTGAAACTTCATGATTTAACATTAACAAACAATCATGTGGATTACCCAAATAACAAAACCTCTCAATATGAAACAAATTTAATTGGAACTTACTCTCATTGTAAAATTTCTTTAAACCTTAAATGTTGTGGGTAGATTTTTATTGTATATGGGCAGATTTGGCAAATTTATAAATTGTGTTTTGTCTCGTCAAAAACCAAACCAATTAAAACCACATTGATTTGATTTGGTTCAAATTTTTGGAAGCCAACTGAACCAAACCAAATTGCACCCTATTTTTACCTTACGGTTCAGTTCACTTTTTTCCTCAAAACCAAACCAACCTACACCGCAAACACCCCTACAAACAACTATCCTTCTAATTGCTTTATGCGGTGATTTAAATTCAAAATACATTATGCGGTGAATTAAATTCAAAATTCACTATATGGAGGAAAAAACATTATCAGTGTGGAAAATTTATTTTTGGGGCCAAAGCTCCACACACTTTTGTCTGAGGATCATAGATGCCTACACCAACATAGCTCAAATCACAATGGCATGCCCATTTACCACCCAACAAAAGTACCTAACATCTATGGGTAATATATCATCCTATTACTCCCTCAAACACTTTTTATATCAAACAAAATTCTAATTCACATGACTAAGAAATGACCTTGGAAAAAACTCTTTTTAAATACTCTTACGTATCTCAGTGATGACCTAAGATAAATGGAGTTTGAAGAAAAAAGTCTATGATTAATTTAATTAAATTCTGAAAACTAACATTTGTTAAGTCTAATTAATTAGTAACCACTAATATTTCCCTATAAAAAAATGTTACGCCAACTTGTTGTTTGTCATTGGGAGGTGTTTAGTTTTATTCTTTTCTTTATACGTGTAAAGATGGTAGTTCAAACTTCAAACCTCAAAGAGACTTAAAAAAATTAAATTTAAAAGTAAGATAATGACATCAAGGAAAGTACTTTGTCCTAATCGATCTCTTCGGGAAGTAATTAGTTTTGGGTGATTGATATGATTTGCATATTATGTTGATCTATGGATCTTCTTATTTCTAGTAGTTAATAGCCAACCCCTGTGATAAAGAAGACAAAGAAGTTAAAACTGTTTGGATTGTTTAATAGCCTGTTAATTTTAGTTATGCCCATCCATAATGTGGTCCACTCATTAATTAATAGTCACTAGTACATATATAGATGTTAATAGTATAGTAGGGAGCACAGAGGAAGGATGCATAGCTGGGCTTTGATGTTCTATTTGCTCCGTGTTATTTGTTGTTTGAGTTTCAGAAAGTTATTTCAGAAAATCAATCCATCGAAGAAATTATTGGAATGAGTTGCAGACTAAGTCGCTCTTTTTAAGACGTTTCGCAGCACTGCTCAAAGTTGTGCAAGCAGACTATCAATCACGACATCCCCAGGATAAAATAGTACAATAGAAACTGATATGAAAAATCACTACACGGTGAAATTTTGCTCGAAATAATACACCTTATGTATGGTTTGAAAAAACCACTCAATATGATTTTAAACCACTCTATATGGTTCGTAAACCACTCTTAAGAATAGAAATTTGGAAATGCTTCAATTTCGAGAGAGAAAAGAAAAGTGTTTAAAGAGAAGAGAGAAAAAATTGCAAATGCATCAAGTTTTGGTGTGAGTAAGAAAGTGAGAAAATGTCTCCTTTTATAGGTGTATTGAGCAATTAGTCGTTGGACAATTAATGTGCAACAACTCCACAACGACTTACCAATGACTCAGCAACGACTCAACAATGACTCATCAAGTGGAGAAAACATGTTGACTTGGTCATTATGACCATTGGAAGAAAAAAGTTACGGTTTTACCTTTGACTAGGTCAACATGACCCTTGGATCTTTGACTCAGTCAACACACACAATAATAAAAATCAATTTTTTTTTTTTTTGAAAAAATCAATATACACCACTTAGCCCAAGCCTAGGTCCGACCTAGCCGAGCCGACAGGAAGGCGACGGTGCACGGGTGTGATGGTCATTTTGTGTACGTCCTCTCCCATTCACAAAATTGGCTACTCCTTGGGGCCCAACCCATTCATTGTGTGGGTTTCCCACTTATAAGCAATATTGAAGTGCCAAATCTATCCAATGTGAGACTTTTTCAATTCACACACATCAAAGTTTTCAACAATTCCCCACTTGAATTTAAAAAAGGAGTTTAGAAATAACATCAAACGCCTCCATAAGATTGTGTATAAAAGAGGTGTCTTACGACTTGAACCTTTGCATAGCGATTATGATTTAGATTCAACAAGAGTGACTCGTAGTCTCGAACTCTATCTCTAACATCAAAATCACCCACAACCTTTTTCATAGGTGTATTCTCAAAAGCCCGTGCTTTTATGGCCCTGCACGTCTATTCTAGTTTAATGTATACGCTCTAGGAATTTCTGCCAAAGATCCAGAAGAACTGGCCCCACTTCCACATTCACAAAGGTGGGCCTATCAAGAATACTCCTATAGCTAGGTACACCACTCCACATAGAGTATATATCTCTTTAAGAGTTTCTATTACCTCAACCTTACATCACTTCAGGAATCATGCTTTTTTACTTATAATTGCATGTTCATCTCGTATCACTTCACAACTTGTTGTTACCCCTTGAACCTAATTATTGGGATCTTTATTGTTTTAGGTCAAGTTACCATCATGAGTGACTCATGGTTCCAAAGGCAAGATAGTCCCATCTTTTGAGATGTATTTTTGACTTTCTCTCCGCTAATCCTTTTCACAAAAATGCATCTCACTTGATGGGACTATCGCTTTAGAACTTAGGTGATCCTTTGATGAAAGGCGCCAATCCCGCAAACAACAACATAATACAAGACCAACGGTGTTGTTGACAACTTGCAACAACACATCGCTTCGGCAACTTGCAACAACCACTAGGCTTTTAACATCGTGGTTTAACATCGCTTAAAATCAATCAATGTTAAAAATAGATACGATGACAATTGGCGTCGTCCCTCAATCTCTTGCTATTCTCTCTCGCGGTGCAACACTTCTCTCTTGCTCTCACTGCCGCCCTCAATCTCTCGCTCTCAACAAACCCAAACACAACCATTGGTGTTCTTGTTAATATGATACCGACAAAGCAAATTCATTGCCTTCGAAAACACAACCTTGATAGCATTCATCAAAGCCTCCTCACAATTAGTGAGGATAACCTGAGAAACACAATCCAGACCTTCTATTAGAAATGGAAAAAATAAAAACAATAATGTAATGAGAAAAATAAAGTCACCAACATTTAATTACCCGAGGAAGTGCAATATCACACGCCATCAAATCTCGTAGGCTCAAAGACCCACGTAGTCATCATACCGCTCATGAGACAGATATGCAAACGCAACAGAAATGTCAACTCGTTGGAAGTCACACCAACAATCTCCAAAGCAGAGGCAATGCATACTTGTTGGTCTTAAAGGTACAGTCCATAATCAAAACAGTCGGAAACATCCTCAATAAATTGATACTATCAGGATGTGACCACATGATCTCCTCAACAATATCAGTACCTTTAAGTCGTCTCGTCCAACACAAGTAATGATTCGCCTGAATTAGTGTCATAAGTTGTTGCATCTCAGTCATTCTACCTCTCTTTGCCTTCCTGACATTGTTATGGTTCTATACAAACCGCCTAATGTTGCTCAAGTTGTTCTTAAAACTGATCTTTAATGCATCAAGACTTTTTTGTGCTTTCACTCCCAAAGACAGATGCTCCTCAACAACTGACCGCTCCTCCTTGGTAAACTTACCAAATATAGTTGCTCCAAACAAAGTCTTATGAGGGTTATGATTGTGAATCTCATACACCACTCTCACCTTCCAATCAAAACTAGGAGGTAACATTGGTTTAGCTTTTAATTGAAACCTACAACCACATCTTTTGATGTCTTGTGTCTACTAGTAGAACACCCAACATCTACTCGACTGTATGTGCCCCGTCTCTCACAACCATAAACAACCTTGTTCTTTTTCCCTTTCATTCTCCGTCATATCGGTTCGAACAATAACCACAATGATTTCGTTAGCTTTTCCCAGATTCTAGCCCAACGTGTCATTGCATCTCGAGTGGGAAATACCCGATGTCGTAAAAGGCGCAAGTTAAATCCATAATAACCATCTATTAAAAAAATATAAATGTTACATAAAAATTTCGGAAATACCTTTTTTAGAGGTAAATTCGGTTCACATATTGTGAACCGAATTTACCTGTAAAAAAGGTATTTCCAGAAAAAATTATATTAAAAAGGGAAAAAAAATTCGAATTTACCTTCTGTGGAGATAATTTCGGTTCAAAAATCCTGAACCGGAAATACCAACTTTTGCGCTGAATCCGGAAATATCAACACCTTTTTCTTGGAATTACCTTTTTTTAAGATAAATTCGGGAATTTTGTCGGGTGGTGTGGTCTGGTCAGTTTTTTTATAAAATGTAAGGGGCATTTTTGAGTTTTTTGTGTTTATGGGGGTGGGAGTGACAAGGAGGGGGGGGGGGTGTGAAAAAAAAGCCTTTATTTTTTTGATTATAGGTTGTTGCAGATTTAGTGCAGACAAGTTTTGGACATGAATTTGATGCATATTTGATGTTGCTCAAATTATGTTATAAGTAGTTATTTATTTATTTTATTTTATAGTTTTGGTAATATATCATGACTAGGTAGCTAGGACACTATAATATAGAACATGCATATTATGAAAAACAATTGTGGTCATGCTAAATGGATTTGATAATATGTACTTGAGATTATCATGTTTTGAGTATTCGAGATTGTGTTGAAGATTCGGTAGTATGTATACTTGAGATTGTGAAGTTGCATCTTTAAATTCTCTGGGTAATTGAGATTGTGAAAATGCATCCTAGTTTTATTGCTGAAGATTTCTGCAGAAATAGGTTAGGTTTGTCTAGCTATAAGTTCTGTTGAATTTCTGTTTGATGGTTTCAGATTATTTCTGGACTTTTGTTTTTGGTGTGCTGCATATGATTGTTAGTTACTTTGGTGTCAACTTAGTTGGGATGATTGTCATTACTCATTATAGTGATGCCAATTTTAGTTCTATTTGGATAGATGTCCTTTTAATAGGATGGCTCATTTTTCCTCTTGGTTGTAATTTTGTTTCCATCATGGGTTTGGGTCTAGGGCCATGTCTTTTGTATATTTTCCACTTTTTCTTAATAAATTGTAGGTTGAGTACTCATTCTTCTTTCTTGATGATTTTTCCCTAATGAGAACTTTCCATCAGAATGTTTTAATGAGGCTCCATGAACCCTTCTTTTGTTTTAAAAAAAAAAATTAGACCGTGTTTATTGTGTACGTTGTTGAGAAACGAATTTTACTTTTTTTTTTAAAAAAAAAACCTTGAGTTTTAACATCGGTTCCTGAAATACCTGATGTTAATAATTATTTTTTAATATCTATTGTTGCACTAAACAACCAATGTCAAAAGTCGCACTTAATATCGGTTCTAACTAAAACCCGATGTAACGGAATTATAAAAATGCGCTTATATCTCATAAAAATAGACTTTTGGCATAAGTTATTCGACTAAAACCCGATGTGATCAAATTATAAAAATGTGCTTATATATACTTTTGGCATCTAGATAATACCCGACGCCAAATATCATTTTTAACCGATGTTAAACGTAATTTTCATTGTAGAGTGAATAACAAAAGGATAGAAGAACATAGTACTAACTCATCGAATTAAGTCACGATAAGGGATGAACACCATTTTGTAAAGGAAAATGTTAAATGAAATTGAGAATTACCTATATCTTAGCTGAAAGCGATAATTGTGTGATGCAGCTACTGGGCGGTGACATTTAGCGAAGCATCGATGTAGTTATAAACAATAATTGTGGGTACAATATAAGTCTTTGGCTTATGTTACAAAGCCTTTTGCATAGTAACTCTTACTAAATAAATAGTAGTCATTGGATTCGCTTTTTTTAAGCAAATTTAATCTAATGAATAGAAATGAGTAAGACATTGTTATCACAATTATTTTTTGTTTTATTTAAATTAAACAACTAAAATAAATTACCCATTAAATCTGTTCCTATTTTTTAGGGGCGGTTACAAAACTAAATCAGAATTTCCACGTTTTTCTCTCTCTCACGTTTCTTTTTCTTTTTATTCACATTCTTCCTATCTTTCTTTTTTCCAACGTTCTTCTTCTCTAATCCACGCTCTTCTTCTTCGCACTCCGTTACATCACGCGAAGGAAGTCGCAAAAACGCACTCACGCAAAAACCTTGTATACGTTGTTGAGAAACGAATTTTACTTTTTTTAAAAAAAAAAAACCTTGAGTTTTAACATCGGTTCCTGAAATACCTGATGTTAATAATTATTTTTTAATATCTGTTGTTGCACTAAACAACCAATGTCAAAAGTCACACTTAATATAGGTTCTAACTAAAACCCGATGTAATGGAATTATAAAAATGCGCTTTATATCTCATAAAATGACTTTTGGCATAAGTTATTCGACTAAAACCCGATGTGATCCAATTATAAAAATGTGCTTATATATATACTTTTGGCATCGGACAATACCCGACGCCAAATATCATTTTTAACCGATGTTAAACGTAATTTCTGCCGTAGTGAATAACAAAATGATAGAAGAACATAGTACTAACTCATCGAATTAAGTTACGATAAGGGGATGAACACCATTTTGTAAAGGAAAATGTTAAATGAAATTGAGAATTGCCTATATCTAAATGAAAGTTTATAATTGTGTGATGCAAGCTTACAATGATGACATTTAGCAATTACTGATGTAGTTATAAACAATAATTGTGGGTACAATATAAGTCTTTGGCTTATGTTACAAAGCCTTTTGCTTAGTAACTCTTACTAAATAAATAGTAGCCATTGGATTCTCTTTTTTTAAGCAAATTTAAGCTAATGAATAGAAATGAGTAAGACATTGTTGTCACAGTTATTTTTTGTTTTAATTAAATAAAACAACTAAAATGAATTACCCATTAAATCTGTTCCTATTTTTTAGGGACGGTTACAAAACTAAATCAGAATTTCCACGTTTTTCTCTCTCTCACGTTTCTTTTTCTTTTTATTCACATTCTTCCTATCTTTCTTGTTTCCAACGTTCTTCTTCTTCTTCTTCACGTTCTTCTTCTCTATTCCACGCTCTTCTTCTTCGCGACCGCTACATCACGCGAAGGAAGTCGCAAAAAGCACTCACGCAAAAACCTTGTATACGTTGTTGAGAAACGAATTTTACTTTTTTTTTAAAAAAACCTTGAGTTTTAACATCGGTTCCTGAATTACCTGATGTTAATAATTATTTTTTAATATCTGTTGTTGCACTAAACAACTAATGTCAAAAGTCACACTTAATATCGGTTCTAACTAAAACCCGATGTAATGGAATTATAAAAAATGCGCTTATATCTCATAAAACAGACTTTTGGCATAAGTTATTCTGACTAAAACCCGATGTGATCCAATTATAAAAAATGTGCTTATATATATCCTTTTGGCATCGCAGACAATACCCGACGTCAAATATCATTTTTAACCGATGTTAAACGTAATTTCTGCCGTAGTGAATAACAAAAGGATAGAAGAACATAGTACTAACTCATCGAATTAAGTCACGATAAGGGGATGAACACCATTTTGTAAAGGAAAATGTTAAATATGAAATTGAGAATTGCCTATATCTTAGCTGAAAGCGATAATTGTGTGATGCAGTTACCAGCGGTGACATTTAGCAATTACTGATGTAGTTATAAACAATAATTGTGGGTACAATATAAGTCTTTGGCTTATGTTACAAAGCCTTTTGCTTAGTAACTCTTACTAAATAAATAGTAGCCATTGGATTCTCTTTCTTTAAGCAAATTTAAGCTAATGAATAGAAATGAGTAAGACATTGTTGTCACAGTTTTTTTTTGTTTTAATTAAATTAAACAACTAAAATAAATTACCCATTAAATCTGTTCCTATTTTTTAGGGGCGGTTACAAAACTAAATCAGAATTTCCACGTTTTTCTCTCTCTCACGTTTCTTTTCTTTTATTCACATTCTTCCTATCTTTCTTTTTCCAACGCTCTTCTTCTCTAATCCACGCTCTTCTTCTTCGCGACTCGCTACATCACGCCGAAGGAAGTCGCAAAAACGCACTCACGCAAAAACCTTGTATACGTTGTTGAGAAACGAATTTTACTTTTTTTTAAAAAAACCTTGAGTTTTAACATCGGTTCCTGAAATACCTGATGTTAATAATTATTTTTTTAATATCTGTTGTTGCACTAAACAACCAATGTCAAAAGTCACACTTAATATCGGTTCTAACTAAAACCCGATGTAATGGAATTATAAAAAATGCGCTTATATCTCATAAAATGACTTTTGGCATAAGTTATTCTGACTAAAACCCGATGTGATCAAATTATAAAAAATGTGCTTATATATATCCTTTTGGCATCGGTACAATACCCGACGTCAAATATCATTTTTAACCGATGTTAAACGTAATTTCTGCCGTAGTGAATAACAAAAGGATAGAAGAACATAGTACTAACTCATCGAATTAAGTCACGATAAGGGGATGAACACCATTTTGTAAAGGAAAATGTTAAATATGAAATTGAGAATTGCCTATATCTTAGCTGAAAGCGATAATTGTGTGATGCAGTTACTAGCGGTGACATTTAGCAATTACTGATGTAGTTATAAACAATAATTGTGGGTACAATATAAGTCTTTGGCTTATGTTACAAAGCCTTTTGCTTAGTAACTCTTACTAAATAAATAGTAGCCATTGGATTCTCTTTTTTTAAGCAAATTTAAGCTAATGAATAAAAATGAGTAAGACATTGTTGTCACAGTTATTTTTTGTTTTAATTAAATTAAACAACTAAAATAAATTACCCATTAAATCGGTTCCTATTTTTTAGGGACAGTTACAAAACTAAATCAGAATTTCCACGTTTTTCTCTCTCTCACGTTTCTTTTTCTTTTTATTCACATTCTTCCTATCTTTCTTTTTCCAACGCTCTTCTTCTTCTTCACGCTCTTCTTCTCTACTCCACGCTCTTCTTCTTCGCACTCCGTTACATCACGCGAAGGAAGTCGCAAAAACGCACTCACGCACAAACCTTGTATACGTTGTTGAGAAACGAATTTTACTTTTTTTAAAAAAAACCTTGAGTTTTAACATCGGTTCCTGAAATACCTGATGTTAATAATTATTTTTTAATATCTGTTGTTGCACTAAACAACCAATGTCAAAAGTCACACTTAATATCGGTTCTAACTAAAACCCGATGTAATGGAATTATAAAAAATGCGCTTATATCTCATAAAACAGACTTTTGGCATAAGTTATTTTGACTAAAACCCGATGTGATCCAATTATAAAAAATGTGCTTATATATATACTTTTGGCATCGGTACAATACCCGACGTCAAATATCATTTTTAACCGATGTTAAACGTAATTTCTGCCGTAGTGAATAACAAAAGGATAGAAGAACATAGTACTAACTCATCGAATTAAGTCACGATAAGGGGATGAACACCATTTTGTAAAGGAAAATGTTAAATGAAATTGAGAATTGCCTATATCTTATTGAAAGCGATAATTGTGTGATGCGATTTACAATGGTGACATTTAGCAATTATCGATGTAGTTATAAACAATAATTGTGGGTACAATATAAGTCTTTGGCTTATGTTACAAAACCTTTTGCTTAGTAACTCTTACTAAATAAATAGTAGCCATTGGATTCTCTTTTTTTAAGCAAATTTAAGCTAATGAATAGAAATGAGTAAGACATTGTTGTCACAGTTATATTTTGTTTTAATTAAATTAAACAACTAAAATAAATTACCCATTAGAGCACCTCCAGCGGGAGGTTCACTCTTGGTTCGTAAAAGTAAGAACCGATGTTTATTGCAAGTTCACTGTTGGAGGTCTCCACGTGGATGCCAAGTGTTGATACGGGTTCGGCGAGAAGCAACTGGTTCGCAAATGGAACGTGGGAGAGAGAAAGAGAAAAACCAAAGAGAGAAGAGAGATAGAGAGAGAGGAAACGAGAGACAGGGAAGAGGGCAACAAAGGGATTATCGAGAGAGAGTGAGATAGTGGTGTGGTGATTCTGTCGGCGGTGTAGTAAAAAGAAGGGCGTGGCGGGATGCAGTGGTGTGTACGGCGGAGCAAGAAACAAATTAGAGAAGGGGAGGAGCAAAATCGATGAGATGGAGTGAAAGAAATGAAGGATATGGAGAAAGGGTAGAGAGATGGGAATGAAAGTTGAACTTGAAAAGTTGCAGAGAGTGCAAGACGATGTTGAGTAGCTAAGAGAAAGAAAAGAGGAAATGGAAAGAAAGATGAATTAGGAGAGAGAAAGAAAAACTAAATTAAATTTTTTATTAAATTTTTTAATTTAAGCACCGAATCACTGTTGGAGCAAAATCTGTTTTGGTTGCTTTAAAATTATTTTTCAAATGGGTCCCAATTAAAATCTATTAGAAACTCATGGGCAGGTTCACAGATGTGGATGCTCTTAAATCTGTTCCTATTTTTTAGGGCGGTTACAAAACTAAATCAGAATTTCCACGTTTTTCTCTCTCTCACGTTTCTTTTTCTTTTTATCACATTCTTCCTATCTTTCTTTTTTCCAACGTTCTTCTTCTTCTTCTTCTTCTTCTTCTTCTTCTTCTTCTTCACGTTATTCTTCTCTATTCCACGCTTCTTCTTCTTCGCACTGCTACATCACGCCGAAGGAAGTCTCAAAAACGCACTCACGCAAGGAAATACGTTGCGACGCACACCATTGATGCAAAAAGGGCACCGATGAAACACGTCATTGAAGCACGCTCTTCCATTACGCCATTGATGGTTGAATATCCAGTTGACGAACATGAGACTAAAATCAGTTTTTCACGGTTACTTGCTCGTAAGTCGTTTCTTAATCACACAATTGTAACTATTGTCTATACTCATAATCAAACTATTGAAAAGTTTGGTCGGTTTCTCTCAGACTTTCGTTATTATTGTACTAACCAAACTACTGAAAAGTTTGGTTAGTGGAATATTAACTAGAGAATTATTGTACTTTGGTTATTGTTGTACTAACCAAACTATTGAAAAGTTTGGTTAGTGCAATATTAACCAGAGAAACCGTATTCTGGTTATTATTGTACTAACCAAACTACTGAAAAGTTTGGTCAGTGGAATATTAACCAGAGAAATACTGTACTTTGGTTATTATTGTACTAATAAACTATTGAAAAGTTTGGTTAGTGCAATATTAACCACATGATTGTTTCAGGTGCTTAAAGTATTATTGATTGCATTTTCTTTAGTTTGCAAAATTCAGTATCATATATGACGGCCATATAAATGCATAATTTTGTGATTTTGGTTTCCTATATTTTAGTACTCCCTCTGGTCCACTTTATAAGCAAAAAAACACTTTTTAGATTCATTCAATAAATGATGTATCTAGTCAATATTAAAGACTAGATACATCATTTATTGAATGAATCTAAAAAGTGTTTTTGTTTATAAAGTGGACCAGAGGGAGTATCATTTAGCATCATTTATTGTTTATCGTTTCCTTTTTTTTTGGAAACTGAATTATTGTTCTTTTATTTAAAATCCCTAATATTTCTCCATATTTTAAGGAATGGAAAAGCTGAATAGTATTTAACTGTTTCTATTTTATTATTTATCATTTAACAATTTACTATTCTACCCTTTAGTAATAGTTACTAAACATTATGTTTTGTAACATAAACTAGACTAAAGGCTTAATATCTTATTAGTATTTGATGATGAACACGTTTATTGAATAATAATAACTCCACCAGTTTGAATCCTCAAATCTCAATGTCTAAATTAAATTCACTCTTCTTTTAAAAAAAATTAAATTCAAGCATTGATTTTTTGAGAATATATTTCTTTTCTTTTTATTTCATTCATTTTCTAAGTGCAACTTAAGATGATTTTTTCCCCCACTTCTACATTTATTGTTCTGTTTTTTCTTGCTGAAAATTAATATGTTACTAATAAACCTTTTTATTTATTTATTTATAAATGTACTAGTAAACCTGGTAACCAACCAAACTAAATTGAAATTGTCAAATTGAGATGATTTGGGTTCCATGAAAGTTTAAATTTAATCTTGGCTCATACTTCTTACCCACAACTCCACTATTCAGTGCAAAACACCTCAATATCCCCTTTTTTTTTCTTTTCTTCTTTCCGAAACTCAGAATGGTTCTGACTCAAAGTTCCGAACCGGTTCGGTGGAGATCTGCCGAACTTGGTAAGTTCAATATTAGGGGGTGTGCCTCACAAGATAACATACTCGGTATTTAGCGACCGAACTGCTTCGGTGCTAATCTACCGAACCTTCCTTATCCCCAAAAAAATTAAAACGCACACATTTCATTAATGAAAGCTTTGTCATTTCACGCGTCTGAGAGGTGTAGTGAGTAGCTCCGGGTGTGTAAAAAGCATGAGTCTATCTTACCCACTCAACCTACAACGTGTAATTGGATTGTGTCTTTAAATACATCAAAACTCACACAAAATTCACACTCACCGCTAAATTTATTTAAAACTCTATACGCTCTGTTAATAATATAAGATATTCTCATATATTTTTGACCTATAAACATTAAATTAAGTATATTGTGAAAATATAAAATAATTAATTTAAAACTACTAATTTTAGTAACTGTTTTGGACTGAGCCAAGGGCCCATTTCGCTTTGTGGGCCAAGGCCGACCCAAACTAGCCCTCACCAACGCACGACTATTGGGAGCGCATCTTGGCGCGCAATCAACGGCCAAGAATGACCCCACCGAATCCTACGGTCACTACGCGCCTCCAACTCCTGTAAAGAGGGATCAACCCTTGAGAAAATGTACACTTTCCATATCGTTATTACGTCCCTGCTTAGGTTGATCTCACTCTGACTCAATGAGCTACTTCAAATGTGCTGGTCAAAAGCTAATGGTTTTTCAATTCTCAAAAATAGACTTAAATACCTGATGTTAAGATGTCAAAAGCTAATGGTTTTAACATCGGTTCCTGAAATACCTGATGTTAATAATTATTTATTGATATTGGTTGCACTGAACAACCAATGTCAAAAGTCACATTTAATATCAGTTCTGACTAAAACCTGATGTAATGGAATTATAAAAAATGCAACATGAATCATAACTTGCTACAACATAAAGGGATCCAACTCATGACTTGTTCTCCCAGAAGGATATTTTCAAAAATCCAACCGCTTTCTTCACCCCACTTAATCAAGATGAGATTGTTAAAAAAAGATGGGATAATTCGCAGCTGATGGATGACTTACCTAAGTTTGCGACTTGTTTTAAAGAAATGAACAAACTGCTAGAAGTGAACAACCCCTTGAGCTTCTAGAGAGGGTAATAGAGTACGTATATTCATATGGGAATGTGCACTTATGACTATATATAGGTTGTTATGAATTTGTTTCAAAAGTGAATTATATTAATTCTCTCAAAGCGATAATTCTGATATCTTGAAACACAGATACTCTATATGATACGTTTTTTGTCACTCTAGACTGCAAGCGATAAGCGATAGTGATAAACAAATTCAAACAAAAAGAAGACAAATTTAATGTAGAAAACTCATGTCAATATAATTGGATAAAAAGAACGAGATCTAGCTAAGTCCAATAAATCTTCCATTATATATTATGTCAAATGATGAGTACAATCTTTTAAAGCAATTTAATTAGGTGCTTTTATATCACCATATAACTTTATTATTAAAACAGAAAAACAACCAAAAATGTGGAGGTATGGCGAAACAAGGAAAGATGAACATGCATGCATCGATCGTAAATGTTGTTAGAGCTTGACGAGTGCAAAGTAGAGGTGATGATTATTTGTATTTCTGAAAGACCACAGTTGCACCTTGTCTTTAGCTTGCAAAAGGTTTTCTGCTACGAGTTTGTTCCATTCACGTGTTATGTTGTAGACAACGGTAGTATTCATTTCCCATTTCTTGAAGCATATGTTATTGTAGAGTTTAAGATTAGGACCCAACATAGACATAGGCATACCGAGAAGCCTATCGTTTTTCCCTTCACGCACATCCAACAACGATTCCTCTGATGGTGTTAGCAATTTCTTCTCTTGAATCTTTCCTCTTGGAATGGAGAAACGTCCATTGTTTGGTTTCAAGTCAGTCTCAGTCAATTCCTTTTGGATCACCAATTTCACCTCACCACCTTCCATTTTTTCAATACATTCTTTAAATGCAGTTGGCAAATCAGGTTGATGCTCTTGCATAGGAATATTATTGATGTTGTTGCTCTTGTGTTTCTTTGATGGCCTACTTGAACATTCTCCCTTTTCGTTTCTTTTGAGACACTTCTTGAAACCAAATCGCTCGAGAATATTCTCAAGATTTGTTATCTTTGATCTCTTACTTCTCTTGTTCTTGGTTATTCCTTTTCAAAAGTCAAACTCAAGTTGCACCCTTTAGAAGTCTCGTTCTCTGAATCAGCAATCTGAGAAGCTTCAAGGAGCATATCAACAATTCTATTGAAAGCTGAAATGATGTCTTGTTCCTCCATTTTCTTTGCAGAATCAATAGAACTCTATTTCTCTCTTACTGCTCTTTCGTTAGCCTTACTCTCACTCGTTAGGTATTGTGTTGTGAGCCAACTCAAATATATATCGTTTAGTCGTTGTTCTTTAAATTTTGAAATTTAATAAGATAAATAGATTTTTGTTTATAGTAAAGATAAGATAAGATAACAAGTTTTTTTTACAACCGTATACTAATTATTTTTATTAAAAAAAAAAAACTATTTATCTTATCTTTAGTTAACAAAAAATTAAAACTAGCTATCTTATATTTAACTTTCAGTTTTATCGTCATTTTTGCTTTCTCGTGTAAAAAAAAATTAGCACTCATTTCTTTGACAAAGTCTTTATCGATTATTTTGATAATTATATCATATTTATATATGCTAACACTTATATCCAATATCGAGTCTGATCTAAATATCCAATATCGAGTACAAGGGTTTTATTTTTCGCACCCTCCTCAACATCAATCTCACCCCATAAATCCATTTCTTTCCGTTTTTACCCCTGACTTTTTAAAAAAAAAAAATTAAAAATTTCGGAATTACATTTTTTAAAGGTAATCCCGTTTCAAAAAAAATTACAAATTTCGGAATTACCTCTAAAAAAGGTAATTCCGAAAAGATTTTCGGAATTACCTCAGAAATGAGGTAATTCCGGTTCACATTTGTGAACCGGAATTACCTATTTCTGAGGTAATTCCGAAAATTACAATTTTTTTATTTCGAACGAATAATTTAGGCTAAAAATCGGTTTTGGACAACATACTCGATCGTAATGAAACCACACCATTAGAGTTTAAAAATCAAGAATCAAGACTCGTAGAAGGGACTTCTTACAACACTACGGCCTCAAAATCCCAAATTTCATCGTTTACTATTTTTTACGATTTTTTTTAATTTTTCATAGTCTCCAAAAAATCTAAAAAAATCTGTATAGCATTATTTTGGTTTTGTTAGATTTTTAGTGGTGTTTTTATATTTTTTTAGAGTAGTTTTGACTATTTTTAGTAGTCTTTTAGTAATAAAAATTAAAACAAATCGTATATATACGCGATCGCAAGCATCTGGATTGGTCCGATGATCTTCTAGATGTCGCCGCTCACCTACTTCACGTGCTTATTTTCAGTCATTTTTAGACATTTTGGACCCATAGTTGTATTTGTACTCCTATTTTATGTTGGTCATTTTATATATTTTGACGTATTGTTATTAAATCGTAAATCGTTCGTATCATATTTCCAATAAAACGCGTTTAAATCTTAAGACCAAAATATAAACTTTTAAAAAAAAAATTAAAAATTTCGGAATTACCTTTTTTAGAGGTAATTCCGAAATTTTTAATTTTTTTTGAACCGGAATTACCTTTTTTATAGGTAATTCCGAAATTTTAATTTTTTTTTAACCGGAATTACCTTATTTTGAGGTAATTCCGAAAAATTTAATTTTTTTTTTAAAAGGCAGGGGTAGTATTGGGTTTTTTTGGAAATATGGGGGTGAGATTGATGTTGAGGGGGGTGAGAAAAATAACACCCCCGAGTACAATAATGGTTCAATTTCATTTATTCTTGTACTAATGATGTTTATAAGCTAAATGTTTTTATTAATACAGGATTTAATTATCGGAAAAAAATATGCTTATGTGGCCACTAGTTCACAATCTGAGTCATATATATTTAATTTTTAGGCTTAATTACAGTTTTGTTCCCCCTATTATGACCAACTCGTCACATCTCGAAGACACAGACCAAAACCAACCTTATTCCCTCCCCTATCAAACACGACATCTACATTGCACTTGACAAAACCAAAAGAAGTGTGTCCGCTGAACTCTTCAATCAGCAGCAGCTTGCTGCACATTCAATGCACTTATTGGTTGGTTTCAAGTTGCTAGCCAACCCGAGAGCAACTGGCTGCCTTGCAAAACAATAGCTGCAACCGTGTCTCTAGAATTATTCCACACAAGTTGGTTACGACTTGACCAAATGCTCCACAAAGACTTTACTTTTGAGCCTTAGTTAGTAGATGGAAAATGGAGAAATATTTAAAAACATAGTGAATGTTAGACACTGAAAGGAAGAATTGTGATTTGTAAGACTAAGGATTTATGAGAGACAAAAGAAAGAAGAATATTAACTAGCAAAAGAGTTCTCACAATCCTTTAAGTTGTTTTTTATACTTAGATAGAGCTTTATGTTTTTCCTTCATAAATTGGTCCTTTAAGTTTAAAAACACCAACACAGTTGATCTTCTTCCTCAATCTTTCAACATACACAGTCAGACTGCAATCTTGCCTTTTCTTTTTAACCATGATTGTGTTCATCAATTTTCTCCTTCTATTATCAATGATAATTCAAGAGACTTGTTCCATTGAATTCGTATGAACTTAGCCCGTGATACCCACATATATGGTTGACGATTTTTGTTTTTTGCAAGTCATAATTTGTCGGACGAATTTTTAGGGTCTCTAGAACCCTAAAAATATAATTCACATTTAAAATAAAATTAATTTCAATAATAAAAGTTTTACATTATGACAAACATAGTTATTTTTCAGTTATAGGGAAATGATATATTTTGTGCTGACAATGCGTAATATTTCCTCTCAATAATCAAAAGTAATCAAATTATATCAATAACATGTTATAACTCTAAGGGAAAAAATACAAAAAATAGTTATAACTACAACATATTATATTTTTCTGACTGGACTCAAAAATAGAAGAGTACTCATTTGTAAAAAAATGATATTTATAAATTATAAAAATAAAATAGAAAAATAATTACATCGATACACACACATATATTGTTGTTAAAGATAAATAAATTATACTAATAATAAACCTTTCTTTGAGGAAACTTAAATGTTACATATTTATTGAAAAAAATCTAAAATTCTATAAAAAAATATATAATTTTTTTAGTAAAGTATAAAATATATCCACCCAAAAATAAAAATAACATTTTTAAACAAATAGATTTCTTGCCAGAATTTATTAAAAAAAATAACTATATTATAAATAGATTGAATAATCAAATGATATTGTCTCCTCTATTTGCCAAGTCACTTGCTTTTAGTGGATAAACTCATTATTGGTCTTTAACATGACTAAGGGTGGCAATTCCTACCCGCAAGTGGGGACCCCGCACGGATTGCCTCACTCAGAGCCCCGTGGGCGGGGAATGTTTCTCCTTGGGGATGGAGACGGGGGAGAAAATTCTCATGCAGTAAAAGTGGGGATGGGAATCATACCCTCCACCATGTGGGGACCCCGCTCCGAATATATTATATAAATATTAATAAAATATTAAATTGTTTTAAATTTTATACTTTCGAAAGTAAGACTAATTTTTATATTTTTTATATTAAAATGTTAAAGTTTTGTTTTTTAGTCTTACTTTTATAATTTTTCAATTTTATTATATTTTAATTTATATTTTTGCGATAACTTTTAATAGATCTTTGGAGTTCTCGCGGGGATTGTAGGGATCCGTGGGGACATTGATGGGGGAAGAAAACTCTCCGAGGCGGAGATCGAGGATGGGGACGAGCTAGGGACAATTTGGGAGGTTGAAATGGGGAGCGCGGAAGTACTCCCTGTACCGCCCCATTGTCATCTCTAGACATGACTAGCTTATAGCGTTTTTTCAGTAGGTTGTAGCATTTTTTGAAACGCTACTTGAAGTAGCGTTTGAGCTTATAGCTTATAACGTTTCAGTTTTTCTCCCATTTTTTCCCTAATTATTTAAATCAAAATCTTCACACATCCTCCATTAAATGAATCGTCTCTCTCATTTTTGTCAATTTATTAAATTTTATATTTATAAGCTAATTCAACCGCTAATTTTACCAAATATTTTTAAGTTTATTCCACTAATTTATCTATTATCAACTCATCCGCTATAAGTTAGCTTGTCCATTTTTTCAATACCATGTCATCACTGATTTTATCGATGAATAATCTACACGAGGAACCTAGCTGGCCACGAGGAATCGGTTTTGCCGATCCGTGTGGTTCTCCCCCCTAAGATTCAAATTTGAGACTCTAAGATGGGATCTTAGTCTAGCTACCAGTCGGACAAACCCTTTTTGGTCTATCTACTTTTTTTTGAACATAACCTTAGTACCTCATCCGGGTGAGAGCTTGGGCCATGGATGCTGATCCACTGCGGTCAATTGTGTCCCCCCCCCCCTCTCTCTTTCTCCTCTCATTTGTTTTTCACTCTTTTTTGCTTGGAAAAAATCAATGATGAGGATTTAATTAACGTTGAAAGATCCAATGGTGGGTGTATGTGCATGCATGGTGACTATCTTGAGTGTGGTGGATATCATTGGGATGTCATTTAGAAATCCCTAAATCGTTAGTGAATGTCATAACTCATAATTTTACCAAAAATAAAATGTGATAACTCAAAATGAGTGGAATTTATTTTTGGACAAATAATGCAGCAGAATTTAATTAAGTTAAACTCCTTTGTTTTCCTAGCTCAACACTTCTTTATTGTGTATGTAGTACAATACATTATCTTAATCATGTGGTGGCCTAAGCAATAATTTTCTCATTATAAAAAATAACTAATAATAATAATAAACCTCATTTTGTTGTGTGTACAAGAAATTCATTTCTACTTTTCTACATGGTGCGGACTATGGATGGATTTGGATCCCTTCTGTCAACTTTTTACCTCATGTCGCATCTGGGTCGTAGAAATTTGGTCTGACAAATGAGGATTCAAAGCTGTATTTTATATCTACTTTTTTGAATACATTATTTAATTAAAACAATAACAAAAAGAATATTTTTTTAGATAAAGAAAATCAGATTAATTAAGACGTGAGTGCGCCAACCCATTTACAAGAAGGGCTTTTATAACCTCATTAAAACCTTCCTAAACCAAAACTCATTGGAAAAAGACTCAACAGAGAAAAAGAGTATATCAAAACAGATTAAAACGTACATTAATATTATTTCAATATTTTTTGAAGCAATTATTTCAATATTTTCTTAAATAATTTTTTTGACAAAAATATTTTCTTAAATGCTTCGAAAAAAACATTTTCTTAAATTGTACTCATCTAAAAATTGTTCATTATTTATTTATTTTACACACGCACCTTTTTTTTTTTGATGAGATTTAATACACACACCTCTTAGCTTAGAAAATATCTAAGAAATCGTTTAAGATTAGACGCGTCATCACGATAGAGAAGAGCTACATAGCTTAGCTTCAATGGAGGTCAATCATTAGAAGAAAAAAAAACTAAAACCCTCCAACACAAAGCTCCCATAATCATCCATCCATGGCTGAGGTAGTATCTGCCAAGAAGAACAACAGCTCAACAAAGAAAGATAATCCAAATCTTCTATTGGGTCGTTTCGAGGTAGGCAAACTCCTCGGCCATGGAACCTTCGCGAAGGTTCACCTAGCACGAAACATCAAAACAGGAGAAGGAGTAGCAATAAAGATAATAAGCAAAGAGAAGATCCTTAAAACCGGTTTAGTATCACACATAAAACGCGAGATCTCAATTCTCCGCCGTGTCCGACATCCCAACATCGTAGAACTCTTCGAAGTCATGGCAACAAAAACCAAGATCTACTTTGTCATGGAATTTGTCCGAGGTGGTGAGCTTTTCAATAAAGTGTCTAAAGGAAGGTTAAAAGAAGAAGTTGCAAGGAAATACTTTCAACAATTGGTTTGTGCTGTTGGGTTTTGTCATGCTAGAGGGGTATTTCATAGGGATCTAAAGCCAGAGAATTTATTGTTAGATGAAAATGGTAACCTTAAAGTTTCTGACTTTGGTCTTTCTGCTGTGTCTGATGAAATTAGACAAGATGGGTTGTTTCATACTTTTTGTGGGACACCTGCTTATGTTGCTCCTGAGGTTTTAGCTAGAAAAGGTTATGATGGTGCTAAGGTTGATATTTGGTCTTGTGGTGTTGTTTTGTTTGTTTTAATGGCTGGTTATTTACCTTTTCATGATCGTAATGTTATGGTTATGTATAAGAAGATTTATAAAGGTGAATTTAGATGTCCTAGGTGGTTTTCCCCTGAATTATCTAGTCTTCTTACTAGGCTTCTTGATACTAACCCTCAAACTAGGATTTCTATACCTGAAATCATGGATCATAGGTGGTTTAAAATAGGTTTCAAGCCTATTAAATTCTATGTTGAGGATGATAAAGTTTGTAGTCTTGATGATAACTTTCACATTGATGATCATACTCATGGTCATGATCATGATCATGATTATGATCATGATGATGATCGTGATATATTTGAACCGGCTTCGGAGGTATCGGCGTCGGAATCAGACTGTGAATCGCGTAGAAGTAGGAGGAATAATCGTGGTTCATTGCCAAGGCCTGCGAGTTTGAATGCGTTTGATATAATATCGTTTTCGCAGGGTTTTGATCTTTCTGGTTTGTTTGAGGAAAAAGGTGATGAAGCAAGGTTTGTGTCTGGTGCATCTGTGCCTAGGATTATATCAAAATTGGAGGAAATTGCTCATTTGGTTAGTTTTACAGTGAGGAAGAAAGATTGCAGGGTTAGCTTGGAGGGTTCTAGAGAAGGGGTGAAAGGACCATTGACTATTGGTGCTGAGATATTTGAGCTTACACCTTCTTTGGTAGTGGTGGAGGTGAAGAAAAAAGGAGGGGATAGAGCTGAGTATGATAAGTTTTTGAACACTGAATTGAAGCCTGCTTTGCAGAATTTAATGATGGAGGAGGAATCTGCTACTTCAAGTTCTTCAGGCCAACCTGAATCTTTGCAACAACGTGCATTTTCTGATTCTGCTATTGACAAACATTCAGATACTGAATCTCTCAACTTAGATACCTGAAATTGAAAAATCACAGATGATAAAAGATATGGCATTTCTACTGTTTTTTTATATTTATGGTAATATATCTTTGTTTCCTTATTTTTTCAGGATTGTCCTGCTTTTTTAGGTTTGCTCAGCATTAGATGCTAATGTATTTGTGTTTTTTTTAGTAAAAAATAAACAAAGGGGAAACTGTATTTGTATGTTGTAAAAAGGGTTCACTTTCTGTGCAGTAAATAACTATAACTAGTATAGTTGTGGAGTCCGTAGATCCGGGTCGTTCGATATTGATCTAAGGTCCAGATAACTTTATGTTTTTTTATTTATCTATTTTTTAAGTGAAAATCTTGACCGTCTGATCAATATCGGACAATTGGAATCTACCGGTATAAATTCACCAGAATTGTGACTGCGACTGCACAAGATCCAATTCCGGTGTAAGAAGGTTTACCCAATTTAAATATAGTGAATGGAGTAGTATACTTGTTTACATGTCTTGGCAAATTGCTGTATAAAATAAGAGCATAACATTTTGTTTATATTGAATCTTACCATTTTAAGTCCTTTTAGATTGGTCTATAAAGGAAAGCAATTCCCTAGCATTAAGTACCAGCATATGCCACAATTAAAACTTGTAAACATTGTATGTATATAACCAAATCAGGTTCAAAATTCAGATATTTTTCTCCCACCAGTTACTGATATAAAGGGAAGCAAATCATTTCTCAAACGTGATGTGTATCAGTGTATGAGCTAATTCACGGGATATTTTAAATCCTAACTTTTAGGAGAGTGTGTGGATAAAAAATGTGGGGTGTATATAATATAATGTAATCATCCAAAAATAAAGTTAATGCTTCATCATACTGGCCCTACATACTTACTAGTGGTGCTTATTGCTGGACCCAATTTGCTAAGAAGAAACAGACACAGTAAGTTAATTTGAAGCTGGCCCTACAAACTTAACAAGTGGTGTCTAATAAACACTTGTTTTTTAAGGTTTCAATTAAAATTGGCTAAATTATTTGTTTTGGTCTTTATATCTTTTGGCGCCGATTTCGTTTGGTCCTTTTATTTTTTTTTTTCGTTTTGGTCGCTTTATCTTTCATTTCGTTTCATATTGGTCCCTCGCCGTTAGTTTAGTTTAACAGACGCCACGCCTTAAGTAGATTAAGCTTAATCGACGTGGCGTCTTAAATTAATTAAATGACGTGGCAAATTAATTCTTCTTCTTCCTCACTGTCAAGCTTTGGTTTTCATGTCCAGTCCACATTCATCAAATTAATTCTTCGGTCAAGCTTTCATGTCCAGTCCACATTCATCAAATTAATTCTTCTTCTTCCTCACTGTCAAGCTTTGGTTTTCCCCTACTTATTCTTAATCATCTTTTCATAATTCCTTTGTTCCACTTTCGTTTTTCCCTTCTTATTCTTCCTTTCGTTAATGATCTTATCAAGCTTCGTTTTTCACATCTTTGATTCTTCTTCTTCGAAACCCAATACAGATCTGAAACGAAAATCAAAACCCATTACACGTGTATAGCTGAAAGTAACGAAAACGAATCCCATTACAGATCTGAAATGAAGAAAATCGAAACCCATTACAGATGATAACGTTAATTGATTCACTGTTCTGATTTGGGGATTTGGTGCCTGAGGTGCAACAATGGGGTTTGCAGTTTCGATTCCGTTGAGTTCTTTCATAGACTAGTTCTTTTTTGCATCCACTTAGTTTCGATTCCGTTGAGTTCTTTCATAAAGGCTAAATTACTATTTTTGGGTATTTTGTTCTTCTTTTTTGTATTGCTGTTGTTGCTGGATTTTATTCAGATTTGTTTGTGTTCCAGATTTGTTTGTGTTCCAGATTCGATTTTTGTGTTGCTGGATTTTATTCAGATTTGTTTGTTTTCAGAAGATGGTGATGATGATGAGGGGGTGGGTGGGTGGGAGGAAGATGAGAGTGATTCTGGGTTTTGTTTTTTGATTCATGGGAGGAAGATGGTGATGATGATGAGGGGGGTGGGTTTCTGGGTTTTGTTCTTCTTCAGATTTATTTATTTCATTTTTTAGTGTTTTTTGTTTTTGTGTCAATTTGGTCCCTTATGTTTTATTTTAGTTTCAATTTGGTCCTTGTTTGCCATGTCATTAAATGAGTGTAATTAATTTGCCACGTCATTTAATTAATTTAAGACGCCACGTCGTGATTAATCGCCGCCAGGCGTGGCGTCTGTTAGCTTTTAAACTAACGGCAGGGACCAATATGAAACGAAAATGAAAGATACAGGACCAAAACGAGAAAAAAAAAAAGATAAAGGACCAAAATGAAATCGAGGTCAAAGATAAAGGACCAAAACAGTAATTTAGCCATTAAAATTAAAATTTGTTATTAACTCCTGAAGAAAATTGTAGGTTTGGTTTAACATATTAAATGCACCCTTATTGCTGATGCAATGGATTATGGAAGCCGACTAGAATAGGTGACTGTCTGTCTAGCTAGCTACTTCTCTTCTTATAATACTAATTAATAATATATCTCATGCTTGTTTCTTTCTTTCTGTGTGATTCAGAACAAGATGAAACCATGCTTCCAAATAATTCATTTGTAAGGGGCCCTCGTGGTTAATGGAACAAATTATTTAAGACCTACTTTGCTGTTTACTTCTTTATGTCCTTTTCTGTTATTGGTAATAACTTCTACATATTCAAACTAACCTCAAACTGGAAAGCTGAAGAAGGTACATGATTGGATAGGATAGGATAGGAGAAGGAGTTTTTTCTCTCCTCAAAGTCACGGGAGCAGAGATACTCTCCCGTGGACTATTAACTGCACAAGGTAATTTATTTTTATTGTCAATTTATTTTTTGGTAAATTACACAAGGTAATTTTTACTATGAAACTACACAATCTCGGTAACAAAAAGCCTTGTTTCTCTCTAGATTAGAAAATAATATCAAATTCAACCAACGTATACTGCGTTTTGTTAAGTGGGGGGGATATACTAAGAATTACTTGTGCTTTGATAAAAAAAATACTAAGAATTACTTGTGCGTTTGTAGTGCGTGTCTTTTTCAGTTTTTTGAACTATTTTTCATTGAAAATTTTAAAATATAGTATTCTATAATTCTATTTATCATATGCTATATATCTAGGTCATCCAGCAGGTTCGTTTTATTTAAACCAGGGTCGTTGGACGTTGCTGTCGGTAATAGCGATATGTGTACAATACAACTCATTAAACTTTTCCCCACCTACGAGGCTACGACTATCCCTTTTAATCTACCGCCCTCACATTTTTATTTTTTGCTCTTCGTTTCTCTCTCTGTGTCCCGCTAGTGTTGGCAATGACCAAAACTAAATTGAACAAAGTTTGAAATTCGACTCAATAAATAGTTAATTGAACTCGGTTTATGAATTAAATGAGTTGAACTTGAGTTGAAAATTGAATTCGTTAAATAAACGAGCTGAACTTGAGCTGAAAATTGAGTTTGTTAAATAAAGAAGTTGAACTCAACTAGGTATAACTCGACTCGTTTCGATAATTTTATATATATATATATATATATATATATATATATATATATATATATATATTATTTTTCTTAATATAATCTTTTTTTTTGTATTTTTAAAACAATATTTTTTGTTTATTGGTTGGTGCAACTTGTTTAGAATTAATTATATTATTATGCTTGTCTAGTTTTTTTATTGAACTCATGAGATAGGTAAGCAATAAATATTATAAATATATTTAGTTTTCAATTTTTTTGAAGCATATTTATATTTTCAATTAGGTAATTATTTTTCCATAAAGAAAATTAGATAATTATATTTATCTTATAAGTGTATAGATTTTTATATTTTTATTTAATATAATCTTTTTTATGTATTTTGTGTTTTTTTGGTAAATATGTATTTTGTGATTCTAAAACAATATTTTTTGTTTATTTGTTGGTGCAAGTTGTTTAGAATTAATTATATTATTATGTTTGTCTAAATTTTTTTATTGAATTCACGAGATAGATAAACAAGAAATATTATAAATATATTTATATTATCAGTTAGGTAATTATTTTTCCATAAATAAAATTAGGTAATTATAATTTCTTTTATAAGTGTAATTATCTCTCTCTCTCTCTCTCTCTCTCTCTCTATATATATATATATATATATATATATATATAAACATGTTAAATTTAGTTATATACAATCTATAATATGGTAAAAACAAAAAATTAAACAATTTAGATATCAATAATTCTATATTTACAAAATACGATTGTTACAAGTCCATAAACTAGGACATTACCTTTATGAATGTTATAATTGGGCCTCTATTAAGTAGTTAGGAGAAATAAGGCAATAAGGCGTGACACAATTTTGAGAGAGAAGTGTCTTGTATTTTGGAGAGTTAGAGCAAATCCAGCGGCAGGTTCGCAATGAATTCGCAAATTAAAGAACCCACCCCACCAGTGCGTTCACGGCTGGAGTTCAACAAGATTTCGCCACGGTGGCGAAACGAGTTCGCTATGAAGCAATCGGATCGTAACAAATAATTGATTAAAAAAATATTTTTTTTTATTCTGCAAAAAGCATAAAAAAAGGATGATAAAATAACCACCAAGAACATGATACAACCAACAGAATCAAATGCGTATAGAGAGAAGAATTTCAACTTGAAAATTCTACATATAAAAATCATACAAAAAAGTTAATAAAAAGAGGGAGAAGTGTAGAGAAGAATAAGGTGAACTGCAAAAATGAAGGTGAGTGTCGGCGGTAGAGACGATAGGTGGGCGGCGTTAGGCGGGGGGTGAGCGGTGCTGGGGTGTTAGGCGGAGGGTGAGAGCTTCAAGCATAAATTAGTGGAAAATGGAAGACCAGAGATTGAGTGAGAAGATGTGAGCTTGAGAGAGGAGAATGGGAAAGTAAATCTGATCTTGAAGGATTTGATTTAATTCTGAAATGAGGGTGAGTGATTGAGTATGAGTGAGTGAGATGATTTGTTTTCTGATGTGAAGTTTCTGGAAAATTACTGCAGAATTTTTTTTTATATATTTTGGAAAATGGCAAGTGGACCCCATTTTATGTTTTTAACTTATTGCACTATTGGAGAGAAAATATGCCCAATTTCTTAAATCTGATGTGTTTTAATTGGGCCCACTATAATTGAATTAAGCAACTCTAGTCAAGTTGCACAGATGCAGATGCTCTTAGACCCCTTGAAGGGCCTAAAGAGTTTCTTATGTTCTCAACATTGTCAATAATATTGATTTGTCTATTATTTTCCTCCTAATCAAATCGGTATCTATCAACCAGTATCAAAACACAGATTTTGGAACCGCGGGAAGTGATTTAGTGAAAATGATATCACGATTTCATGGAAGTGTTTATGCTTATTGGAAAGCCAAGTGAGTTGTTGTAATGTTTGCATTGGAATAAGTCCTGCATAGAAGTTGCATAGATTTTTGAATTGATTCTTGACTCTCCATTGCCTTCAACCAAACAGATACTTTATAGCAGAACAATATTACTATTTCCAAGTTGCATGTTCTTTCTTCTTTAGGACCAGGATAGCAATAATATATAAATATTTTTTACATTTCAAGCTTCAACAAAATACATTTTACAACACTCCACTTGCAAAATAACGTAACACGCTTCCATTGGTACAAGAATAGCTATATGGTATTTGATCACATAAAAGAACAAATAGAATTAAAGAAGAAAAGAATTTGATTAGCAAATATCAGATAGCATTATCACAAAGCTATACTCAGCCAACTGGATACAAGTTAGTGAGTGAGTGACTTATAACACAAAAGAAGAGAGTCAGATAAAACTTTAAGTGGTCTCCACTGACAAGATCTCTAGTTCAGCCCACCAGAGTGGAGAAAGTCTTGGGACTGCTTGTTCAGGTGATATACCAAGCACTTCTCTCAATTTCTGAATTTATGTCCTTCATTGTTGGTCTTAACCTTGCATCAGATTGAACACAATCTCTGATCACATCACAGATCACATCAAGTTCATTCTCTTTGAAGGACTGCAGTGTTGGATCTATCAGGTTTTTTCGCTTATCGTCCAAGTACTCAGCAGCCTGGGAGGAAGGAAGTTGATAAAAAATTATTCATTAAAACTCATACAATGTTGTAACCTGGGGGCAAGAGGGGGAAGGGGCACAAATTTTAAACTTACCCAGTTCACAAGGTGGCCTTGTTCTTCAGTGTAAGGTAGTTTCCCAGAAATGATTTCAAGCAACAATTTTCCAAAGTTATAGACATCACTTTCAGGAGCAGGTTTAAGTGGCAACCCAGTTTTCTTTGATTCATCTCCAGTTTCCTTGGATGGTGAAAATCCATTATTGCCAAAACCGATCTCCGTAATCTGAGAGAGCACAACAGAATGGGAATATGTTACTTCATATCTAACATAACAAAAATGCAAACAAAACAGAATAGAAATGCACAAACGATATTTTGATACAAAACTTTCACATCAAAATAGTTTATTAATGCAGTTTAAGTATGTGGTTAATTACGTCCAGTAGACGGTTCATAGATCTAATTAACGAGTGGCAAAACTCATTAACCATCTACTGAAGGGAACTAACCACATATTATATTTGAACTGCGCTAACCACAATTTCCAGGAGTTCATATCTAGACGTAATTGAATACGTGGAAATTGCGGTTAATCACACTCAATTTCATAGTTAATTACATTCTGTAGATGGTTAGTAAGTTTCACCAAATGTTATATCCATTAACTATTTTTGGTGTCGATTTTTGTTGTCAATTTTTGTGTTCAAATAACACAATTGATAGAAATGTGTATACCTTTTGGTCAAAAAAAAGAGAAATGTGTATACCTTGGCGGCAAAGTCATCTGTTAGTAATATAGAAACCGAGTTAAGGTTGGAATGAGGTACGGGTGGATTCAGATCATGGTGCAGGTACTGAAGACAATAACCAGTGCCCATGATAACCCTCATCCTTGCACTCCAATCAAGATGTTCAACTTCTTTAACTGAAAGAAAAACAAGGAGCCAAAACTTGAGCCTTTTTTTTATTTTTGGTACACAGTCACAGACAACTCAAGCCTTTAGACAAAAGAGTGTTACCATGAAGATGCTCGAATAAGGTTCCATTTGGAGCATACTCAAACACCAACATCCTTGAGAATGGTTCTTCTTCATCGCTGTACCCAATAAGATTGGTGAAGTTCTTGTGGTTAACACGGGATAGAGCAGCAATCTGAAGCATATAAGAAACAAAATTAGCAACAGTTAAGTTTCAAAATGAGAGTCCCTCTGAATTGAGTTGGGACACTAAATATTTCCCTTTCCATTGACTTAAGAAGAAGAAAACCTTTTTCCTGTAGGCCATCTCCATGTTCTTTGACCAATCCTGGGAAGAAGTAACAACCGTAGTGTCAACAGCAATCTCAACTCCACTAGACAGTGTTCCTTTATATATGGTGCACTCTTCGAAACTATGAATGATATTGCTGAAATCTTCACAGGCTGTCTCCAACTCAGCTCTTTTCAAATTGGGGACCCCTATATTTTCATATAAGCACAAATAAAGGTTAACAACTTAACATGAGTTTCTGACTCAAGCGAGCATTTACGTGACATTAAAGCTCATACATAGTTGACTTATATAACTGGACCCTTCATTTTCATAACAAAGACGGAATCCATTTTCTTGCAACTGACAACTGTAAAATTATTAAAGACATCCACAAACTTGTTGCTACTCAAATTAGGGAGCTGATGCTTGAACAGGTAAGTCTGCATACCTCTGCAAAACGTGATGGACATACTGTAACTCTTTGCGACTAAATCAAATCAATCACATATCATTATAGGCTAAAAGAACAAGCTTGAGGGATGTCAATGCTAAGGCTTTTACAAATTGGTCAGTAAAAACAAATTCGGCTAAAATTTCCTTATTCAATATCAATAATTTATTTCAGTTTTTTCAGGAATCACAAATTCTGTAATAAGGCACTCAAAATTTATGTTCTACATTCTAATAGCGTATTTGAAATTCCTGAAAAAACTTGACTGGAATGAACTATTAATATTGAATAAAGAAATTTTAACAGGATTCTTGTTTTGTGGCAAATGCCTCGGTATTAACATCCCTCATGTATGTATGTTCTTTAGCCTATAAAAATGTGATTGATTATTTGTAAAAGGATACCATAAGTACGTAACCTTTTGCAGAGGTATGTAGATTCAGCTGTTCAATTTATTCGAGCATCATCTCCTTTTTTATCAATGCTTTTCATTATTTTACAGCCATTCAATTGCTAGAAAATAGAATCTGTCATTTAATGAAATATACCATTTTAGGTGTCTACCTATACAAATCAATTACGTTCGAGATTTCTTCTAAATGTTATCATCTCAATTAATGGCATTCATCTGAAAAGGGCGGCTAAGTGAATGAGGTTCCCACCAGGTGGGGTATGAGGAGGGAAGGGTAAATGTACGCAGCCTTACCCCCGCAAGCGGAGAGGCTATTTCCATAATTGAACTCGTGACTTCAAGGTTGCAAGGCAGCAACTTATCGTTGCGTCAAGGCTCACCAACTCAATGACTTTCATCAAATGTCAACAATTATTTGCTACTTAACAAATTTGGTTGTGTTATGGCCTGACTACTCTCAAACATGCTTGAAGAATGTAGTGAAAGCAAGATCTAATCTTCCAAATGTTAAGCAGCATAAATGCATTAAAATAAAAATGATTTTATTAAGACATAGCTTTCATTTTATATATTTGGAAAAAATAGACATCGGGTGATAAGCTCAATTAAGAGACAGGACATAATTGTTCAATTGTAAGTTCCAATTCGCTTGCAATATTACCTGTTACGAATGCCTTCTGCAACTGTCCACTTATTCCACTCTTCCAAGGCTTTATTAATTTTGCTGCTCGTTTTCGCCAAATACAAAGCAGAATCACAATAGCAATGACCAAGACAGCCACAACTGAGATAACAATGATATACGTCCACAGAGCTGAATGTGGTTGATTTGTTTGATTATCATGCGTAGAACCAGAAGGTGAATGCAGTGGTGGAGGTGACTGATTTTGTTTCTTATTGGCAACTGGCACAGCTGGGAATGCTCCACTGCTTATGGTAATTGGAATATAACTTATTTGTATAGTAGGCCCACCACTATAAGGTACAGCTGCAAGATTACTGGACTGACCAAGCAACTTACGACGTGCAGGATTGACTAGATTTGATACTTTCTGGTTAGTATCTGATTCATTAGAACCTACATGATGCAATGTATGTTTTCAAAGTCAGTTTAAAAGAATGTTTTTCAGTTTCTCACAGGCCAGAAATCAATCAAGATTCTCCACTCACTAGGCAGATTGTCACAGTAATTCGCTTCATAGCCATGAGGGGAAGCCTTCCTTAGCTTGAGCCTTCAAATAAGAGTAGGCAATTTCAGTAAGTTAATCATGATGAAAGGACAAATATGTACATAGTGGGATTGAGATGGGGCAATGAGTTATTATATACATACAGCGGAAGCGCCATGACATTAAGGTATTTTTTAAGTGCTACTTTAATTGGAACAGTCGATGAATCTTCCTTGTTCCATTGCTTGAGATCTCTATACAACACACTGTTCACACCAAAAGGTCAAAAAATTGGAAGCATAACCATTATTGCTAATCACATAAAGAGAAACAACAGACAAGTATACAATCCAGGTAAATGATACTGTTAAAAGTAATATACTTCAAAATCTAACATTATTTCCTTAATTCGGATTATAAATCAACTCTTAACTTTCAGTTCTAAAATAAATAATTAAATGATTCTCTATAACAATTAGTCAAATGATTATAGAGACCAGATTTAAGGCAATCAAATGGAAAAACTAACACTGCACACCCATATTTCTGCAAGCCCATTTGAGTTATGGCTAACGTACTCAAGAAATTTCAAGAACTATTATGAAATGATCAATAGTTTTGGCTTTCACCAATATTAGGTTGGAAAAATGATAAACATGAAAAAGTTTCATCGATCATTGTCTGGATGAGTTTTAATCTTTGCTCAGTTGCAATAGAGAAGAGAAAATCATGGCTATATAGATTACAACTTCTATAACTTGCGTAACAGAAACCAAACTGTGATTACAGGAGTGGATTATACATAAAAAATTGAGAACAGACAAATTTCATCTTCGCCCTATACAGACATCTAGTGTCATGGTGTTTATGCATAGAAGTTTAAAGAGATAAATGAGAAACTCCAACAGAATGAAGATCTCTATCTATCAAAGACAACGTACAAGAACTTAACATAATAAAAAGAACTCAGTTATGAAAGATATGTAGATCTCTGACTGATTAAGAAAATATATTAAACCAAATAGCGACATAATTAAGAAATCATCATTATGCTACATGGATCATCTTATATTTGGGTTTTAGGTCTAACTCAATCGCAAAAGTTTGCTCAAGTGGTGAGAATTTCCCAAGCCTTATAAGTACTACCATGGCTATATCTATAGTCGGTACAGGATCTTAACAGGTCATATATTCAGCAAGGACAGACCTGGGATATGTAAATACAAGCGCATTGGAAGTTGAATCAACTAAGTGAAATCTATTTCACATGATGCCTGACATTGTGGAAAATGGAAATAATTTTCCAAAGAGCACCCAATATATATTTGTTTGAATCAGAAATTCAGAATAAAATTTGTGAAAATGATGGTTCTTATACTTGACTTACTTGCCCCTACATTCAAGTGATGCAAAAGGAAAGACACACCACAGTCACCGAGTCAAGGAGAAGAATGAAGATCTGCTTACCAATGTGCAAACTTTCTATTCTTGCAATGAAGTAAATTTGTCAGAGATGATGAATAATTGTCAACAAATAGTGATTTAGAGGGCAATCCAGTGTTTCTGAGCTCTTGAGAGTCACTGCCTTCAATTTTATTGTCATGAATTAGCCTAGGGAAAAATTGAACTTCATTTAAGGTATACCCAAAATTTTTAACAAAATAGGTAAGTTAAATATAGAGTTAACTTACAATTGTTTTAAAAGCAACATCCTACCAATTTCTGCTGGGATACTTCCAGTCAAATTATTGTTCCTTAAATCCAATAACTCCAGCTTGTCTAGATCTCCAAGTTCTTTGGGAATGGTACCAGAAAAATTGTTCTTGCATAACACACTATTTCAAAGTAATAAAGGGCGATATCTAATTAGAAATGAATTGCAATATAATTTACTAAATTAAGTCAAATGAACTTAGAGGAAATAGCCTCTAATTAAACAGATAAATTAACAAATGGGGTAAGAATTAAGATTGGTATGAAACAGGGAACATTGCGAGAACCCTTACAGAGATTTTAAGTGATTAAGTTTCCCAAGATGAGGAGTTAATGTCCCTTCCAATGATAGCCCATTAAGGTCCCTACAAGAAACAACAGGAAGACACAAAATCCTGTAAGTGCATAAAGTTCAGCATTGTATTCACCTCAATGTAAATGCAACCTTTCTTAAAACATCAAGAACTACTGCATGTATTAGTCTTCACTAAAAATAATAACGGAAAACTTAAACGGAGGAAACCAGAGGAACAAACTTACAGCATTTGCACTTTACCGTCAACACAACGAATGCCCAACCACTTGCATGGGTCGGAATCATTTGGGTTCCAATTTGCCAGAGCACCATTAGGATCGGAAGTTATTCTTGCCCGAAATTCCAACAAAGCCAATCCTGCAAGTTCCATTACAAAGACAACAATCTTACATCAAGATACAACAAATGCATCAGATCACATGAATTTGCTAAAAGCCAAAAGGGCAATCGATGAAAATTACCTTCATAGTTCAGAGACCAACAGAGTTGAATTCCAGATAGAGAAATGAATCCAATGAACCATAATCCAAATGGACACCATTTACACTCCATTACAGTGTGAAGGCAACAGTAACTTCCGTCTCGACACAATTTGATATCTCTTTATAGGCAGGAAGCAATCATATGTACAAAATTGGTAGGTTTTTCTATACAAAGAAACCCTTCCACCACCTATATCCAGATGAAGCTCACACACTAACTAGACAAAACTTGTATTACAATGGAAAGTACCAACAATTGCAGCAGCTCATAGGTCTGAAGATCACATCATGGTCCCTCATTTTCGTATCTAAACTCTTCCTTACAACCTTTTTTCTCAACATAAACATAACCAAACTCCTCCAAACTCCAAATGATACCCAGCAATGAGGTTGGAACTGAAATACAAAAAATTACACCCAGATAACTAATTAACAAAAGGAATAAACTTTTACAACCACAAAAGCATAACAACGAAGAAACAAGGAATAACCCTATTAGCAAGCAAAAATTCAGTAATTTTTTTAATTAAAAAAAAAAGTAGCAAAAAGCAAAAAGGTAAGAAAGCATTGAATTACCGTGCAAATGAGAGAAAAGGGTAGAGGAAAAGGATTCCCTTTGTTGCAACAGAACAATGTATACGGTGATGATACAATGCAGCTCGTGGAGATACGGTTAGTTTGGGGGGCAAGGGGGAGGGGTTGAGACCTGCAGAAAAAGGCAGCAAAAATTACAAGAAATGAATATTCGTATTTAAAATTCAAAATCGTGAATTCTTTTCTTGTATTGCTGCCTTTTCAAGATGATCTCAGAGGAGACTCTGTTCGACCATCATCATCAGGCTTCAGCCCTCTTTCGCTCTCTCTCTCTTTTTTTTTTTGCTTTCTTTCTTTCGCTTTCCCCCCTCCCTCTTTCTCTCTCTTCCAATGTTTGTTTTGTTAGTTGGGGTGTTTTTTTCATCTTCTATCACTTTCTCTCTCTTCATCACCATCCCTCTCCTCATCAACCGCGCAAAATTTCCGGTCTTAATTTCTCAATATATATTCCAAAATTCGATGCAGGTCTCACTTCCGAATAACTCGGACACGCTTTTTTTGTCACTATTGTCTCTCTGTCCTACTCTAACCGGAGGAAACTTCAATAAATGCCTTCCATGTCTTCTATAAGCAATTGTACGGTACTCGAACACTACAGTCGGAATGAGGAGTTCTTCAACTACTTTATAATTCCTACAACCCTCCCATACTCACTAACACCCCAAACCCTCAAATATTTCAAAATACCATCACGTGAAACGCCACCCCCACACTGCATTTTGGTTTAGTTCAAAATCTGTATTTTTAAGCAGGTTGGAAAGAAACTTCCGCACTCTATTAAAAATCTTGTAAATACGGTACAATCTCAAAAACCAACTCTAATTTCCAATCTCCAGTTACTTAGATTATAAATCTTTAGATGAAGTAAGTCCTTAGGAATTTAATCTACAACATCCACAAGTCTAGTTGTTTGGTCCACCGATATATCATTCCACACACTGATGGTGGTTCCATCATCAATTTCACACACCTCTAAGGTAGATAAATCAGTCCATGAATTAGCAATGCTCTTCAAAATAAAAGAGTCAGTAGGCTTAGTTATAATGTCTCCAGAATCAACAACTTAATTTGGCCCTGAATTGTGCTTTTTAGAAGAAGAAACTGTCTAGAAATGCAACAACTTAATTTGCATCATAGTTCTCTTAAATTTCAACACAATTTCCATCTGCCTAATCAAATTTTTCAGCCATGAGATGTTTTTTGCCATAAATATGTAGTTTTTTTTTTCTATATACAAAATCTACATGGTCTGTTTCCCTAATCGTTTGGTCTTTTCCTACTTCAATTGTCTTTTTCATTACGAGTTTGATTTCAGGTGAGCATTTACTATTTAATTTGTGGTGTTTTTGCTTACGAAATTATTCATATAGTTTGCTAAAATGTACTATTGGATTGGGTGTTTGTGTGTCTCCTTTGTGGATAATGTTTCTATTGACTTCAATTAGTTAACAACAAAACTATTACAATCTTTATATTTTACAACTGATTTTAGATAACTTACATCTTAAATTAACATTTATGTTTCAATATAATCATGTCACGTGACGCGATCAGCCCGTGCGGATGCACGGGTAATGTACTAGTTTAATCTACAACATCCACAAGTCTAGTTGTTTGGTCCACCGATATATCATTCCACACACTGATGGTGGTTCCATCATCAATTTCACACACCTCTAAGGTAGATAAATCAGTCCATGAATTAGCAATGCTCTTCAAAATAAAAGAGTCAGTAGGCTTAGTTATAATGTCTCCAGAATCAATATTTCAAAATACCATCACGTGAAACGCCACCCCCACACTACTTTTCTTTAACTCTGTTAACCAAATATTGGAAGTCACTTCTCCTAGGGGCTCTACCCATATATAACAGGAATGCCCAAATACTTCCCCAAGTTAGTGGTCTCTCTAAAACCAGAACATCGAGTGATCTTCCTTCTTACTAACCGAGTGACATTTTTAGAGAACAAAATATTAGTTTTCTCCATGCTCACAACTTGCTCAGACATGGAACAAAATTTATTCAGAATGTGGTGAACACAGTGAAAACACTCTTTAGTAGCCTTTCCAAATAGGAGAAGGTCATCAACAAACATCAGGTGAGACAGAGCAGGGCCATTACGTCCTGCCTTAAGAGGAATCCAATCCCTTTTATCCACAACATCAAGAATCAAATGAGTGAGCTTGTCCACACATAGAACAAAGAGCTAAGGAGACCTAGGATATCCTTGCCTTATTCCTCTGTCAGGATGAAAGTAGTCAGGTCTTCTACCATTCCAAAGCACATTAGTTTGTACACTAGTCACACCATTCATAATGATGTCAATAATGCGGTGAGGAAGACCAACCTCCCTCAAAACTTCCAAAACAAAGGACCACTTCAAACGGTCATAGGCCTTGGCCAAGTCAACCTTAATATCAAAAAAAAACCTCGCATCTTATTCATGTTATGCACAAGTTCCTGCGCCACTACATTATTCTCATGAATGCTTCTAGTGAGAACAAAGCCAGTCTAGTAGGAGATATACTATCAAGAATGGAAGACTTCGATCTTTGCACCAGATTTTTGGTCAAGACTTTGTAGCTCACATTACAAAGAGATATAGGCATGAATTGGTTAACAAACTCAGGCTTCTCCACAAAAGTATGCCAAAGATGCTTGATATAATTGTAGAAGGAACTAGAGATTATATATCCCAATGGGCTTGGTAAAACCAGCAAGACACCCATCAGGTTTCGAGGCCTTCCAAGGAGACATATTAAACACAACCTAATCTATGTTTTCAGTAGTAATATCCCTACCCATATCATTACACACCTATTCACTGCGGCGATGAGTGAAGGAATAGGTAGATTGTATCATATCAAATATAGGTTGATCTTCTCTGAACAAATCAATAAAGTGGTTGTTAACCATAGTCATTAGAGCTTGCACATCATCTATCCATTGACCCTCATTTTTGCGGAGCATACATATTTTGTTTTTCCTATTGTGGTTTGTAGCTTTAATATGATAATAGCGTGTGTTCCTATCACCATCTTGAAGCCATTGGGTATGTAATCTCTGAAACCAGACCAACTCTTCATGGTAAAGGATATCATAAAGTTCAACTTGAAGCTCTTTTTATAAGTGAATAAGGAAAGAGTTCATGCTCCCCTCTTGTTGTTTCTTTTGAATACCACCAAGTCTTTCCAAAATCTTAGCCTTTTTTGCTCTTAATTCCCTATATGTGGTTCTTTTCTAGTGGCTCAGGTCAATTTCTAGCTTCTTGAGATTATCAGGGAAAACTTGATCAGGATTCCACAAATTCTCAAAACTGTTATTGAAGTTGTGATGTCTTAGCCAAACCATTTCGAAGCGGAATGACTTAACATCAATATGCATATATTGATTTTGTAAGCAAAGGAGTAAAGGATGGTGGTCATAAAGTTATATAGGTAAAACCTTAACAATGGCATCCGGATAGGAGAGTCTTCACACATCATTACTAAGGCTTCTGTCAAGACGACCAAATATCCTAGTAAGATTGTTATTGAGAGGTCCCCTCCATGTGTATTTGGATCCCACAGATCCACGGTCAATCAAATTGCAGTCATGGATTTGATGCAGAAAGTTTGTGTATTTGTTGACGTTAGCAGGAGCTTCACCTTTCCTTTCATCAGCAACAACTACCTCATTAAAGTCACTTACTAGAAGCTGTACCCATCAGTAATTCTCCTAGATATGAGATGGAGTTGATACCATAGATCTTTCCTCAAGTATTTGTAACACCCCCTTTTCAAATACTACTAATTAGTCCATTTTAAAAAATCAGTTTCTAAAAACCTTTCCACGCACCATAAAGAGAGTGCTACATTTAATCAAAACACCTTACATAACTCCAAATTATTAATTATTATAGACTTCAGTGTATAAGATACATAGCATCAAATGACATCCGGAAATAGGTATTACAGCAGCGGAAAATAACAACTTAACATCTTAGTTCAGAATATAAGGAAAATAATAGACTAAACATTCCCCCGGTGCTACGTATCAGAGCCGACTCGACCACACTAGAAGGAGTATCTCTAAACACCTTTTAAGCACCGTCACCTGCAGGTTGCCGGCGTACGAGGCAACACGACGCAGTAGGGTGAGTCTCAATACATAGATAATAATAAATAAAACAAGAAACACAGTAGAATAGGTGCACCAGATATACAGTCACTTCAAATACACCATTAATTTATGAACACCAACTCATAATCATCATCAAGGCAACACCAAACATATGAATGTATGCATGAGTGCAAGTATGCATGTGGATCCATAACCACCTCAATAACCCCGTCGGGCACCCACCGCTTTGGCCGAAGCCATATCACCGCTTTTGGCCGAAGCCACATCACCGCTTTTATATGCATATGATTTATGTGACACCATGACAATGCATCACCACACAATAAATTTATCACATCAATTATCAACTCACCTCTTTGGCCGAAGCCCCCACCGCTTTTGGCCGAAGCCCACATTGTAACACCCCCTTTCTAAACAACTATTATTTAATATTTATATTATCAGAGTTTTCAAAATAAAATCATTGAAGGGAATGTCACATTCCAACGCTTACAAAAACATCCAACTTATAGTCAAATAACACGAAGTCAATAAAACATTAATACGATACGCAAAGACATTAGTTTAGGGACTGCCCACAACACTGTTTTAGTTTACAAACACCAAAATATAAATAACGTCTCCAACATGGCGGAAGAATCACTAAGTTTAACATTATACTTAGTACATCATCAATAAAAGTCTAAAGCATCAAATAATAAATAAAAGATGACTACGCCTCCCCGGTGCTACGTATCGAGAGAGAGACACGACTACTAGTAGGCGGGCATAAGGATGCCCTCACTCGCGGGTACCGCAGTTCTTGAGACATAAGAAGCAACACGGCCTTGAAGAGGGTGAGTCTTTCATACAAATAATAATAGTTAGGATAGGCATTACATATTGGCAAGGCAACAAACACTACTAGTTCACCACATTATCAACACATCATCATAATTATAATGCATTCACAAGGTATAACCACCAAAGGAAACATCAATAACATATGTATGGGTACATGCATGAGTGCAACATGCATGAGGATCCTTCATCACCGCAAATTTGCCTGGAGGGCACCCACCGCTTTGGACCGGAGTCCCACACCGCTTTGGCCGAAGCCTACACACCGCTTTATGCACATGCAATATGTGACTCTATGTCAATGCACCACAAACAATACATTTACCACAACAATCATTAAACTCACCACTTTTTATTTCACAACTCACCGCTTTTCATTTCACCACACCATATAAGCCTTAAAGGCACTCACCGCTTAATCATCACCGCAACACAAATATTTTATTATGCACACTCTCTATTTATTTCCTCAACTCCATCTCACCAACAAATTAGCCTCGAGGGCTTCCGCCGCTTTTGGACCGAAGTCCCACACCGCTTTCACACTCCACTTAATTACAATTTAATTTATACTCTTACGTTAATATTTTAGCTCACAATTACTCCACAACACAAGAGTTGGACTAACTAACGCCCCTAGGGACCACAAGACACCTAGGAACCACACTCAGCGCCACGGGGCGGCCACTTTGGCGCCCGCGCAACACACTCACACACCCACATGCACGGCCGGTTCAACCGGGCGCACTAGGTCGCCACATTTGGCGCTGCGCGCAGAACAAGACACACACACACGCACACGCCCGCACAACCGGCGCATACGCAGACACGCAGGCAGCCACATTTGGCGCGCCGCCAGACGCACCGAGGCTGCCCATTTGGCGCCCCGTGGCTTCGCTGACAACACACACACAAACACACCTAAAACGGACACAGCGCGCGCATCGTGGCCGCCCATTTGGCGCCCTGTGCCCTGCACAACACACACAGACACACGCTTTGTCATGGGCGCCAGATTGCTAGGCAATTGGCGCCAGCCGTAAGCCAACTCTTCCCACTTGCATAATTCTTTCAACACTTCAACAACACCAATTACCCAACAATTTTCATACTTAATCCACACCATACTACCAACAATCATCAAACATTTCTTTGATTAGTCTACAACTAACATGTTCACACACTTCACTCTATTGAAGAGTTCTCACAAACAATTTACATGCACAATTTAATCACATACCCACTTCCAATCATCAAGCAAAGACATAGCATTCCAATTGGGCATCAAACACGCACAACAAGGATAGGTTTCACAAATACAATCAATCATTCAACACCCTCAACACCTAGCCCACATACAACACAAATCCTAAAGAGTATTCTATGTATAGAAAGAGCCCCCATACCTCGAATAAACCGAAAACAGAGAGCTCTCTACGGAGTCACCAATGTAACCACAAAGAATCGAGCTCCTCCCTTCCTTCTTTCTTCCTTTTGACACGGTGCAAGGAGGGCGAGTCACGAACTCTCGAGCGGGATCTAATTTCAACGGCGTAACGTTTGACTCGCGCACATACAATTAAACACAAGAACAATCAATTCATTACCCAATCACGCTTTATTGGAAATACGAAATCGCTCGTTTACAAATTATTAACTAATGTTTGGAAAAAGGAGTACCTATCGGAAAGTACCGGAAGGACAACACACAATGACAACGATTGAAGGATATGGATTTGAACGCCATACTGAGGGGCCGAATTCACCGAGGATGGTGAGGATACCGAATCACGGTTCAAAAGTCCTTACAGCACCAAAACGTGAATATGTGACAGTTTGGAGTTGAATCCATGGTGGATTTTCGATTTGACCCATGACTAGCTCAAGATGATGATGGTCGACATAAAAACCCAAGCAAGGAAGGCCGCGATCTTAGGTGAAAGGGTCGACCATGGTGGTGAGGCCGTGGTGGTTTGTTGGGTGAAACGCGAATTGAGGAGAGGATTAGCTTGCGAGATGATGAAGGTCAGAATCGATGGAAATGATGCTAAAATCGAGTTCAGAGGGAGATTTGAGTGGAAGGGTGAAGTTCGAGAGGTCATCCATGGAGGAAGAGTGAGAACGAGAGGAAATGGCGTGAGGAACCATGGTCGCCAAGTTTTGCTTGTGACTTCACAACAAGGAAGAAGAAGCTGTAGGAGGCGGCTGGCCTCGGATTCTGGGTCATCTCGTAAATTTGGGCGCGCTGGGCTTAAGTGACTCGGATGGTGGGGTGCGCTTAGCAACCTGGAGGGTGTATGCGAGTAAAAATAACCAAAAACCCATTTTAAACACTTTTAAATCCCAATATCATTATAACTATTATTTTAACACCACCTCAATGGACCAAAATAATTTTCTAGGTAAATAATATCTCAAGCACTAATATTTTATAAAAATAAAATAAATAAATATATATATATATAATGATAATAATCATATATTACCAATAGCGTATTACGATATAATTCAACGTGATTTGAACTAAATTTCAAACTCAAACCACTATAACTTAAAATAGTTTAATCTTATCAATATAAAATAGTTCATAAAACAAATACATATTAAAAGAAATCGACACACTTAAAAATCGGGGTGTTACACACATCATTCATAATTTCATCACATCAAGTATTATCCCACCACTTTGGCCGAAGCCCACATCACCTCTTTGTTATCACCTCTCCACCACAACTTATTTATTAAATTAAATCTCACCCATGGATTAAATCCCACCTAAGGACCAAATTGCCTCATAAGGACCTTTTCAACACCTAAGGACCATTTTAGCACTTAGGGACTAGTTTGACACCTCGGGGACCATTTTGACATCTAAGGACCATTTTGACATTTAGGGACCATTTTGACACCATAAGGATTATTTTAGTACCTGGGGACTATTTTGACACCTAGGGACTAGTTTGGCACCATGAGGATCAATTTCACACTTAGGGACTAATTTGAACTCACACCTAGACACTTTGGCACACACAGGCGCCAAACTAGGCGCGCAGTGGCAATGCAATCGGCGCCGCGCAACACAACACAACACAAAGACTCCATCTGCACATCGGCGCCACACCAGGCGCCATGGGCAGCCAATATTGGCGCCCTATGCACAGAACACGCACACGGGCGCACTGGCGGCGCCTGGGCAGCCAAATGGCGCCCTCTCCTGACAAAGATCCACGCGCGCCACAACACCAAGCACCAGGCGCCAGTTTTCCCTACAACTGGCGCCCCTCCCCTGCACACCTCCCACGCACGCAACACACAAACCAGGCGCCAGATTTCTAGCAAATTGGCGCCCCCCTCTATTCCCTAGCACCTTAATACAATTTCCTCCACAACCACCTATACACCTCAACCAAACTCTACTTCAAACAATTTATTAAACACCTAATAACATCAATATTTCTCGTAATCAATTATATTAATTATCAACCAAACACCTCATTATTATTTAACACTTATCACACACCATAAACACTTCAACACACTTTTTATTCAACAATTCAACACTCACTTAGGCATTTAATCAACATCATTAAATCAACATAATCTCATATTTCTTCACATTGAAGCATTTTATCAAACATATGGCATGCACATTTAACAACATATTTTATTTACAACATCAAGCATCATGGTATCACCAAATTAAATACATATACAACAACAAACATATAATTAGCACAAAACTCAAATCATCAAACACTCAATACTTCATTAATTAATTAAACAATCTACTCCTAACACCCAATCCATATGATTTGAGGTTTATAGATTATTAACTATGAAAAGAGATTCCATACCTCAAAATTGAAGAACCTAGTAGCCTCTCCTTCAAAAACACAAGAACCACCAAAAATGGATACTCTCCTACTTTGAGCTTCAAAAACCCATTTATGGCAAAGTGAAAATGGAAAGGAATTAGAGTGTGAAATTTACACTAAAAGATAGAGAAAGAAAAATGGGGAAGATTGGTACCAAATACCAACTTACCCAAGCAAAGATGAAGATTTCCTTCCTCCTCCTTCCCACCAAAACCCACGCACCCCTTTCTCCTCTCCTCCTCCCTTTTCCCTTTTCTTTTTCCTGATCCTCACTTTCTCCCTCTCGGTTCTCTCCCTGTTTATTTCTTCTTCCTTTTCTCTAATTCTCACTAAATGGGTCTATTAGATCATGGGCCTATTAATGGCACCACCCCCATTTATTTCAACCACTCGCTATCATAATAAAATCAATACTTCCTTATTTATTAACCACCACCTCTTATTTATTTTAAACACCTTATTATTATTTTAATACAACTAACCACTATAACACCTCCTAAATAACACAAAACTTCAAATTAATTAATTAACTTACCACTATTTAAATATGGCCAACTAAAACACTACTTAATTAAATTAGTTAAGTAATCACTTAATTAAATTAGTTAAATAATCACCTAATTAATTTTGCAGCGTTACAGTATATATATGGACTTGCATAGACTGGGGTGAAATGGTAGCTTTGGCCTAATGTAAGAAGTATGGAGATGATGAAATTGGAATTTGTTAATGATCTCTTTAATCTCCAAAATTTGGGTCTTCCGGGGCATGGTAATTTAACCTGCAAAACCCCTATTCCTCAACAAACAAAAATCCATCAGAACCTAACTTTCTAACAGTATCATGCAATTTAGAGAGGGAGTTCTAGTTTCCATAATAACCATGTCTAGGTACTGTTTACAATACGAAAGAAATCCGGGCTAGTTTCCCCACGACAATTCCACACCATTATTTTATGATTTTGTAAGTTCATGAATGGAACTAAGAAAATAAGCACCCCCTGTGTTACTTTTGAAGGTGACTTTGTGTCTGCTTCACAAATTCCATGTTAGAGTTGGTCTCCTCTGCCTCCTCACCATAAGAGCATCTATGTTAGAGCTAACATCCATTCTAGTAATAGTAGTTGGTATGTTGTCAATTAATAATCGAGAAGAATGCTCAAGAGGCCGAGGCCATAGATGAAAGTGAAAACATACCCAAAGGATCCCTCGTCTAGATCCACCGATCTGCCTCTATCAAGAAGAAGAATGAAGTAAATCTAGCTTAATAGTGAGATGAGGTCGACTTCTAGCATCTCTTCCAAGGCAAACAATCATATCCTCCAATAAAAAAAAAAACCCAACTAGACCCAAACTCCCATCATTGGTAACAAAATGTGGAGCTTTGCAAAATTAATTAGTCTCTCATTGAAGGTCTTAAAAAGTCAATTTGAGGATGGAGAGTGGTGTGTGGCAGGTGATTTTAATGCAGTGGCTTCAAGAGGGGAGAGAAGTGGGTGCATTACAAATTTCAATCAAGCAGAAGCCAGAGAGTTCTGTGGGTTCATGGAAGATCTGTCACTGGTTGATGTGCCGGCACAAGGTAAGAAGTTTACTTGTTTTGGGTCTGATGGGAGGGCTAGTAGGTTGGACTGAATACTTCTCACTGACGGTTTGGTGGAGAAATGGAATGTAAGCACACAAAGTGGATAGGCGATAGAGAAATTTTGGACCATCGCCCGTTTGGTCGGTATCTTGACCATAAAAATTTGGGGCCAAAGCCATTCAGATTTAATAGCTCATTTGGTTGGAACATGGGAATTTAGAAACTTTGTCACACGTTGTTGGTCTTCCTTCCAAGTGAGAAGGAATAACTCTTTTGTCTGAAGGAGAAACTAAAAATGTTGAAAGAGAAACTTAAAGTATGGAATAGGGAGGTGTTCGGCACAAGGAATTAAAGATTGAAAGGATAGTGAAGGACCTAAATGAAATCGAGAGAGGTGGCAATGAGACGGAGGTGGAGCCGACGATGATCAAAGGAGACGCCTAATCAAGAATTTTGGCAAGATCTCGCATGCAAAGGAAAGCCTTATTGCTCGGAAGTCACGTGTTAGGTGGTTGAAGGAGGGGATTCTAATAGTCGATATTTTCATGCATGTATGAAAGGCAATGAAGGCGTACTCAACTATCAAAACTATTGGTGGATGGAGTTTGGGTGGAAGAGCGTGTAGGGGTAAAGATGGCGGTGAAGAATCATTTTGAAGGAAAATTTAAGGAGGAAAACTACCATAGGCCCACTTTAGATGGGATCCACTTTAACAACATAACCGGAGTAGATAATGAATTTCTCTTGATGTCGTTTACCGAGGAGGAGGTAAAGGAGGTGGTGTGGGAGTGCGACGGCAACAAGAGTCCGGGCCCGGACGGGTTTAATTTTAATTTTATAAAGTCATGTTGGGATATATTGGCTCCAGAGGTATTGAGCTTCTTTGAAGAATTCCACAGTGTGCTAGGTTGCTAAAGCGATTAGTGCCTCCTTTCTTGCACTTATTCCCAAAACAAAGAATCCTCAAGGGTTAGGTGAGTATCGGCCGATCTCCCTAATTGGATGTCTATATAAAATGCTTGCAAAGGTCTTGGTGGGGAGAATGAAGAAGGTATTGAGAGGTGTCATATCGGATTGTCAAAATGCTTTTCTAGCAGGTAGGAACATCTTGGATGGAGTGGTTGTGGTGAACGAAGTAATAGATATGGCAAAAAGGAAGAAACAAACATGTGTAATTTTAAAAGCGGACTTTGAAAAGGCTTATGACTCGATGAGTTGGGCTTATCTTGAGTACATGTTTGGGAGGATGGGTTTTAACGAAAAATGGAGACAATGGATGAGAGTCCGCTTTTCCTCCAATTCAATATCGGTTTTAGTTAATGGTAGTCCGACGGAGGAGTTTCAGGGCCCAAAAGGGATTGAAACAAGGTGATCCACTAGCTAGCACCGCCTATTCTAGTAGCGCGGAAGGCCTAGCGGGACTTGTAAGGAAAGGGGTGGAGACCAGGGAACTTGAGCGGCTTCAAGGTAAGTAATTCTCTCTCGGTTGAGTTATTACAATTTTGCAGATGATACGATATTTTTTTGTGATGGAGGTGATAAGAGTATATGGTGTTGGAAAGCAATACTCAGATCTTTTGAACTAGCATCGGGGTTAAAGGTAAATTTTTCTAAAAGTAACGTAGTTGGTCTGTTGAAGAGAGGATTTTGGCGGGAATATCACAATTCCTTGCGTGTAGGGTAGGTAAGGACTCTTTCAAATTCCTTGGGATCCCAGTAGGTGCAAACCCAAGAAGAGTGGCAACGTGGCAACCAGGTTATTGAGGTGCTAAAAACCAAAGCTAAATAGTGGAAGAGTAGACAATTGTCCATAGGGGGAAGAGTAACACTTATCAATTTGGTGTTAGCCTCCCTTCCTTTGTACCTCTTCTCATTCTATAAGGCCCCGAGGAAGATTATTGAAGAAATTACAAAATTGCAAAGAAGCTTCTTGTGGGGAGGGGATGAAGAATCTAAAAAGATGGATTGGGTGAGATGGAATATTATTTGTACCCCAAAGGATAAAGGGGGACTGGGAATTAAAAATCTAGAAGCCTTCAATATAGCTTTGTTAACAAAATGGAGGTGGAGGTTGTTGGTGGAGGAAGGTAGTCAATTATGGCGCAAGTTGTTAGTGGAAAGATATGGATTAAATGGTAGGTGGCCAAGAGCATCGGAATACACGTGGGGATGGGGGAAACTATCTATTTGGTGGAGAGATCTTTGCATCTTGGGGGAAGGTAGTATTCTGAATGAAGATTGGTTTGAGGGGTTAGTTAAACTAAAAATGGGAAGAGGGAATTTGGTAAAGTTCTGGACCGATTTAGAGACTGATTAAAATCGGTCACTATAGAGACCGATTTAGAGACCAAATCCTTTGAAAATATTAGGCCCTTTACGTTGGTCGCTAAATCAGTTGCTAAAGTAATTTAGCGACCGATTTAGTGACCGAAAGCTTAGCAACCGGAAAATCAGTCACTAACTATTTATCCTAAAAATTTTACTGTAACATTAGTGGCTGGTTTCGTTTTTTTTATTCTCAAAAGATTAATGTTTGTTTTTTAAATATTTTCGCTTACTGATAGAAGCTGTCGTTTCTGAGTTTTTAAAAAATAATTAAACCTAACCCTTATACAATTAACCAACCCAAGATTTAAAAAAATAAACTTGGTTCACAAAACAAACATTGGGGCGATTTGCAAAGCCCTCACATGGTTCATTCCCAAAAAACTGCCGTCACTCTCAACATCAGCGACTAAATAGTCTATTCAGTATTAATAACTCTTTTGTCTCTCCGGTCTTCCATGGAGAAGCTTAGCGGAAAAAGAGCATTGGAGGTGTTTGCTTCCTTATAGATTCTAGAGAGAGAGAGATCACAATGACGGTAGCGGCAGGAATCGGGTACGCGCTGATAGCGCTAGGACCATCCCTCTCCCTCTTTGTTTCCGTAATTTCCAAAAAGCCCTTCTTGATCCTCACTGTTCTCTCCAGGTGCGTTTCTCCGATCTCATGTAAATTCAAACCCTAATTCACACTTCACTCACCCTCGCAATATCACAAATTCTCTGACTTGTTTTTATTAATTACTTCGCAGTGAAAGTTATGGTCTTCTATAGACTTCGAATTGCGATTTTTTCTGCTTCGCTTGTTATCTTAGGCTCTTAATCTAATGCAATTTTTGTTTTGCTGATTACAGTGCACTTTTGTGGCTTATAAGCTTGATAGTGTTGTCTGGAATATGGAGGGTTTTTTTGCCCCTGAATACAACCGCATGGTGGCCTTATGGTATACTCATATTATCATCTGTTGCTTTCCAAGAAGGGCTCAGGCTCTTATTCTGCAAAATTTTTAAGTAAGCTTTATATTACAGTATTCATTAAATGCAGTTTTAATCTATTATTATTATTATTATTGCTGTTGTTGTTTTTATTTTATTTTTCAAAATCCCATTTACACTATAATGAGACAATTTCTGACTATTTTTATGGAAACTGTTTTGTAATGTTATAATACTTGTGCTGTTTTTGTGTCTGGATTAATATTTTTTCTTTTATTTCCCCCCTTGGTGTCATGTAGAAGGGTAGAAGATGTTTTGGATGCTTTTGCAGACAGAGTTTCAAAACCACATCTTTTCCTGACAGATAAGATGATGATTGCCCTGGGTAAGAAAAATGGATGCTTTGTGGCCTGTTTACCAATCATTTATTTGCAATATCTCTCCTTAATCCTGATCACTTTGTTTAGTGCAATTCTTACTCAGGTAAGCTTTCACACTTAAAGATGCCCATTTGAATCTAAATCCTTCTAAGCCTAAGGTTTCTAGGAGAGAAGTGATTTGGACTTCCAATATCTCTCCTTAATCCTTCTTTTTTGGAGGTTAATTCAATATTGGATGCCTCCTCAAGGTATGTATGCAGCCCTATTGACATTGACATCAGTGTAGTGTAGTGACATCAGTTGCTTGCTTGGAATTAATGTGTAATTTTTCGAGCAATGTTAATGCTTGAGTTTGGTTCTTGCAAGGATATAGGAGATCGTGAAATTGTAGATGGATAATAAGTGCTATAAACATATGCAGCCCAATTGACATCCTTCCTGAAGGTATGCATACAACCCTATTGGACTAGAAAGTGCTATATACTTTTATTCTTGGATTAGAAAGTCACTAACTTGGAACTTGGATGTGTTTCACATTGCTCAGGGAATTGACCTGTTTGAAATTTCAGGTCATTACTAACTTTGGTCATCCACATTCCTTCTCATTTAAGAAGTTCCATTTGGAGAGACGAGGTATGATATAGTCCAATTAAAAGCAACCAATTAATCACATCCATTCTTTTTACCTTTTGTTTTAGGCAAATATGTGTTATAAAAAGGTAAACATATATTTTTTTTGCTTTATTTTCAGACGGAATATGAACATTCACCTAAGCCGGAGTTGGAGTTGGAGTAAAGAAAGGAAAGATTTTCAACAACTGTCATTTAATGAAGAGTAAGATGGTGAAGAATTTGATTTTGAGAGACAACAAGACTTTTTTTTTGGTGATTCAGAGAGATGAGACTCAAAGTGAACATTAGATGTATTTTGTTAGCACTTAAAAACTCTATTATGACTATATTATCTAGGACATCATTTAAAATATCAGTGTTGTATTTTACCAAACACATTAACATCTTTAATGTAATGAGTTTTTTTTCTTCTGAAGAAGTTAACATCAATTAACTATTTTTATTACGTTTTAAATTACTATCGACATGTTGGAGATTGAATTAGCGAGTAAAAAAATTAAAAATTGATGAATTTGGTCACATAGTATGGTCTCTAGATCTAGTAACTAAATTTGTTGAAATCGATCACAAAGTTGGTTGCTAAAATCATCATAAATCACCATTAAATCGGTCACTAAATTGGTCACTAAATCGGTCGCTAAAATCGATCACTAAATCCTGGTCGCTAAAATCGGTCACTAAAGTGGTCGCTAAAATCGGTCACAAAATCGGCCGCTAAATAGTCGGTCACAAATCGGTCGCTAAGGTTAGCGACCGGTGATATAGCAACCGATTTTTGTTGGTCGCAATTTCGATCGCTAAATGTTGTAGTGACCGATTTTTTTCTCTATAGTGAATGAAAAATTGGTCACTAAATGATGTTTTTTTGTAGTGGTAGCAGGGGTAAAGATGGCGGTGAAGAATCATTTTGAAGGAAAATTTAAGGAGGAAAACTACCATAGGCCCACTTTAGATGGGATCCACTTTAACAACATAACAGGAGTAGATAATGAATTTCTCTTGATGTCGTTTCTGAGGAGGAGGTAAAGGAGGTGGTGTGGGAGTCATGACGGCAACAAGAGTCCCAGGGCCGGACGGGTTTAATTTTAATTTTATAAAGTCATGTTGGGATATATTGGCTCCAGAGGTATTGAGCTTCTTTGAAGAATTCCCACAGTGTGTGTGCTAGGTCGCTAAAGCGATTAGTGCCTCCTTTCTTGCACTTATTCCCAAAACAAAGAATCCTCGCGGTTAGGTGAGTATCGGCCGATCTCCTAATTGGATGTCTATATAAAATGCTTGCAAAGGTCTTGGTGGGGAGAATGAAGAAGGTATTGAGAGGTGTCATATCGGATTGTCAAAATGCTTTTCTAGCGGTAGGAACATCTTGGATGGAGTGGTTGTGGTGAAGCGAAGTAATAGATATGGCAAAAAGGAAGAAACAAACATGTGTAATTTTAAAAGCGGACTTTGAAAAGGCTTATGACTCATGAGTTGGGCTTATCTTGAGTACATGTGGGGAGGATGGGTTTTAACGAAAAATGGAGACAATGGATGAGAGTCCCGCTTTTCCTCCAATTCAATATCGGTTTTAGTTAATGGTAGTCCGACGGAGGAGTTTGTGGCCCAAAAGGGATTGAAACAAGGTGATCCACTAGCACCGCTCCTATTCCTAGTAAGCGCGGAAGGCCCAGCGGGACTTGTAAGGAAAGGGGTGGAGGCAGGGAACTTGAGCGGCTTCAAGGTAAGTAATTCTCTCTCGGTTGAGTTATTACAATTTGCGGATGATACGATATTTTTTTGTGATGGAGGTGATAAGAGTATATGGTGTTGGAAAGCAATACTCGAGATCTTTTGAACTAGCATCGGGGTTAAAGGTAAATTTTTCTAAAAGTAACGTAGTTGGTCCGTTGAAGAGAGGATTTTGGCGGGAATATCACAATTCCTTGCGTGTAGGGTAGTAAGGACTCTTTCAAATTCCTTGGGATCCCGTGAGTGCAAACCCAAGAAGAGAGGGCAACGTGGCAAACCTGTTATTGAGGTGCTAAAAACCAAAGCTAAATAGCTGGAAGAGTAGACAATTGTCCATAGGGGGAAGAGTAACACTTATCAATTTGGTGTTAGCCTCCCTTCCTTTGTACCTCTTCTCATTCTATAAGGCCCCGAGGAAGATTATTGAAGAAATTACAAAATTGCAAAGAAGCTTCAGGGGAGAGGATGAAGAATCTAAAAAGATGGATTGGGTGAGATGGAATATTAATTGTACCCCAAAGGATAAAGGGGGACTGGGAATTAAAAATCTAGAAGCCTTCAATATAGCTTTGTTAACAAAATGGAGGTGGAGGTTGTTGGTGGAGGAAGGTAGTCAATTATGGCGCAAGTTGTTAGTGGAAAGATATGGATTAAATGGTAGGTGGCCAAGAGCATCGGAATACACGTGGGGATGGGGGAAACTATCTATTTGGTGGAGAGATCTTTGCATCTTGGGGGAAGGTAGTATTCTGAATGAAGATTGGTTTGAGGGGTTAGTTAAACTAAAAATGGGAAGAGGGAATTTGGTAAAGTTCGGACCGATTCTTGGCCGGGAGGATCCGACAGGTGCACTTTTTCCTCGGTTATTTGATGGTTGTTGTGAGCAAAATGCGGTGGTGGAAGAGATGGGGTTATGGACGGGTAATGGCCGGAAGTGGGCGGTGAATATGGCCTCGGTTTTACAAAGAAACCGAGCAGCGAGAACTTGATTATTTTGATGCAAATGCTTTGCCGATCCACGCCTAAATTGTGGCAAAGGCGATGGTCAGTCTTTGGACTTTGGATCCGGCAAAGGGTTTCACGGTGAAAGGTTGTTACGATTGGTTGATTGGTTTTTTTGCAGGTGATAGTGAGCAATTTACGGATAGCATGATCAACGCTTGCAAGAAGCTATGGAGGAACGATGCCCCGTCAAAGATAATTATTTTTGCTTGGCGTGTTTTACACAATAGGATTGCGACGCGGGAGGCTTTGTTTAGAAGAGGAGTAACTCACTCGCATGAACACGACAAGTCTTTGCGTTTTTTGCTTCATGGAAGATTTAAAGCGGTATCTCATTTATTTTTGAATTGTCATATTATTAAAAATATCTGGCAGCTGGTCTTTTCTTGGTTAGGGGAGCCTTATTATGATGAAGAGGATGTTAATTTGACGCACTTTATGGAGTTCGGAAGGATGCTTAAAGGCAAGAAACAAAAACGAGTCAAACATCTCATATGGTTGGCGGTCATTTGGAATGTTTGGATGGCGAGAAACATAGTGGTATTTAAGGGCGAGGTGATATCAATTCCTTCAATACTCTTGGGCATTAAAGACACGACATGGTGTTGGTTCAAAGCTAGGAAAGGAAGAGTCATCAAGCGAGGATGGGCGGAGTGGTACAATAGTCCGTTGGGTGTAATATCTACATTGTAATTCACTGTCAGGGAGAAACAGGGAGGGTGCTTAGCTATGTTGTAATTCCATGTATGATTAAAGAATAATTCTATTTTTATTGTAGGAAGGGGAGAAGCAATGGGTTAGGATATTTTTCCCATTGTTGCACATTCTGTTTTGTGTGAGTGACTCTTTTCCTCCTGCAGTCTTTTTCCCAAGGGTTTTGGTTTCAGGAGGTTTTGAGGAGGCACTCCCTTCACTATCAGAATCGTTGAGCACAATTTGTGCTCGGTTTCAATGAATGTCTTGCTTATCTAAAAAAAAAAATACGTACACTTAACAAATTGAAACTTTATTCATGGAAGTGACTTCTGGTTAGATCAAAATTGGGCTAGTGCCTCTTCTATGATTTGGAGTGTATCTCCAAGTTATAAGACTCGTTTTTATTATGTTTTGATATTTGGTGGCCCCAAAACTCATTGGAGCCTTCTCATTTTCTTGACTACTTTGTAATGGGCTCAGAGTTGTTAACTTTCCATATTAATTGAAGTTTTTTTTTTAAAAAAAAAAAATTGAAAATTTTATTTGTCATAAGCAAATATTAATATTGTTAACAAGAATAATGAACGGACAAAGATGGATAAGAGCATAGGACATTTGGTATATAAAACATATTTTCTGTGTTTGTTATGAGACATGATTCTCCTTTATAGGTCAGTCAAATATGCTTAATTAATTAATAATTTTTGTAGTATTTTATAGTTGTAGATCGCTGATGCATGTCAGTACGTATAATATAATGCTAGGTTGAACGTCGTCATCCATGAAATAATAAAAAAGGCGCCTAATTCTTTGAAAGATTCTTATATATATGCATGCAGAGATTAATATATTGTGATGTCAACTCTAATACATATGTGAAGACAAAATCATACCACTGTTTTTATAATTCTTAATATCCATTGATAGGCTCTCCTATTTTCCTTCCTTTTTCACGTATTTTTTTTCTGTCAAATTCTATACTTTAATTCTTAGAATATCGATCTGTCACCACTTAATTTCTCTCTCTCTCTCTCTCTCACACACACACTCTTACTGTGATCATGAGCAGAAACAAGCACATGCCAGACAGGCACTTTTTGTCCCTATTGAGACAAAAACAACCTAATTCTTCTTTGGAAATTAAAAACATTTTAGATGCATGGGAAAAAGTTCAAAATTTCTGCTCTTATGATCAGCACATATTATGGGAGAAACATGTTTACCATGTTTGTCTCTACTCTAAGACAGCGCCAAACTCCCCGTTTTCATGTACCAAAATTCAAACTTTGATATATGCATAAAAATTAATACTATATTATAGCATTCACATGGAGCACATGATCCATATTAGAGTCCAAACAACTTATATATAATTAATTTCTCGTCAGAGGATAGATAAACCAGAATTCACAACGTTGTTTTTTGAGTTATGGTGAAATTTGAGCAAATTTTTCAACATTGAACAAAAGACCTAGAGTAGGAAATTAGCTTTGATGTATATAATAATAATTGTACATATTGGGGGGATCGACAAAGACATCACTCATGAGTTAAGTGGTAAACCACATATATGGTTGCGATATTCAACAAATTAAAAGAGTTTGGTGCATCACAAGTCAATAAAGTTGATATTAATTTCAACTTCATCCTCTCTCTTCTATGTTTCCTTTAGAAGAAAGCTCTCAATTGTCAATTGTCAATTGTCAAACGGTTTGCTAACAAATCCTCCCCTTCCCACATGCATTCGATCACTTTACAGTAGATCAGCTGGCAAATTGGGCTGCTCGGCCCAACTCAGCGAGCAAAAAAAGTAAGAAAGTCGAACTATATATAGTTCAAATATTTATCAGATCATGGTTTTTAATGACCAACTCAACCCAAAAACAATGGGCCATCGAGCCGAGTCGGCCAAACGTATTTTTAATAAAGAAAGCTATAGAAAAAGCGTTTATAAAAACATAAAAAATGAGCTCGTCTTGGCCCAACGGGAGAACCGGCCTAAAATAGTTTTTTTCCTAGACCTCTATTTAACAAACCTAGCTAGTTCAATACCATGCATCGGGCCATCGGCCCGTTGGGCTGAGCCAACATTGACAGATCTACTTTACGACCCTAATTAAGATTTAAACGCTAGTAAAAAGACTTTAGTAAGCTTCATTCACATTGATTATTATTGGGTCAGCCTGTTTAAAGCAATAAGCTAATGTAGGTCAAAAAGTTTAAATCTTAGTTATCTTGCTATTGTTAGGTTTAGTAATACCATTTTATTTTTATTAAACTACAGAGCTTGGACTTAGACATTCTTACTTCAATAATATTGTGCACAAGAAATGATCTATACTAGTCTTTTCTTTTTCTTAATTTCCCACGTTTGGAAGACTAGAAGCTAGAGTCAAGATTCCAGTCATATAGCTTATGTGTGCAATTAGAAAAAAAATTACAAATTGTCAAATACTCCCTACCAAAATTGAAAGTGCCTTAAAGATTAAACTATACATTAAGGACTAATTAATATAATTCTGTCACATTTCCCTACCAAAATTGACTATATAAAAATGCCAACACCCCTCACATTATACTCCATTATTAGGATTGTTCAAATCGCTAGCTAATATTCTAAAAATCATACCAAAAAAATGAGACGTCATAGTTTGATGAATAGCAAAGAAGGCTGTGGAAGCATATGGCATTAATAATATAAGAAAGTAACGATCGAGAAATTCCACATAGTGACAGAAAACACAGTAGTATGGAAATAAGAACAACAAAGTCTTAGTTTTAGGTGAGAAAAAATTTGAAAGTTTGACGAAGGTAACGGGTCCCATAATAATAACATACGTGCATGTATGTATATATATATTATATATAGATCATATATATATATTTGTCTGTTTTAATTTATTTTTGATATATATATATATATATATAAATAAGGGAGAGGTCAAACAATAAAGATAATCACGAGCAAGGTAGATTTTTACAAGCTGTCAAGGGAAAAGGGTAGTAGGGGGAGAAAAGTGTCACATGATTTGCAACAGTACAAAAGGGACCAGTAATATATCTGTATCCATTATGTTGGTTTATTACAATTTAAAGACAACAAGTAGCCTGTCCGAATATTGTTGATTCTCATATTTCTTTTTTTCTTTTTTTTTTGCTTGTTTTGGGAACCATAAAAGTCTTCCTAATATCTTAAACTTATGACTCTAATTCTTCTGCTGATCTAGTGATAGACCAAAACAACACTCCAAACCAAAACCAGGAATATAATTTCAAGTTACATTCCCTTTCATTTTCTTCCACCTCCTCTACCTATACCAAACAAAAGCATGATCAAAGAAGAAAATTTCCAGTTCAATCTGTTATGAATATTCTTGTTGTGAAAGTTTAGGTGCTTTTCTGAAGATGACTGAGATATGTTTTGGAAGAGAACTAATAGAGTCACATCATCATCGTGAATGGTTAGTATTTAATTTAAGGGAAATTCTTATTTCTTTGCTTTTGTTTCTTGAGCAAGTCATTTATTATGTCAGTTTCTATATCATTTGATTCATTCTCTGCTATATTCTTGGATTAATTTCTTTCCCTATATCCCTTTTGTGATGTACTTGTGGTGATCATGAATATTCTTTTTTTCTTTTTTTTTTTTTCTTTTATCTATCATCATCAATACTTCTTGAGAACATTAGCTATTCATGGAACTAGGCTTTCCTAGAGGTTTGGTTCTATGTGATTAATAAAATCCCTTTTGCCTTTGCAAAACAAAAAAGCTTCTTGAGATTGAGAACGCTAGTTGAAGCTATATATATTCATTAATTTTGTAACTTCAGATTTATATATATATATATACAACTTGTTAAGGATTTCCTAATCAATTCCCAACTCTTTTTTTCCTGAGAAAAAGTTTAAACTATTAGATATATATTTCTTTCAGAAGTGCATTCCCCTAAGGAAGATATGCTTTTAGTTTTTACTATACATCTTAATTTGCTGATATATAAACAGGAAGAATACACAAGAATATATCATAAAACCTGAGTATACATATAGAAAAAATGGCAAGAAAACTGATTATTAGAACTCAGAAAGTTTTTTTTTTTTTGATAAGCAGAACTCGGAAAGTTGATTTATACACACTGAATGAACAATATGTATCTCTCCTCAGTATCCTAGTTTTCTGTTGATTCTCTTCCTTTCTATTATTGACCTAAAGGTTTTTATTTGGTAATGACCTAATTAAACTAGTGCGTCTATTCATACAAATTTACATCATGTTCCTCAATTCTTCTGTTGATTAAAGGATTTCCATTTTTCATTAGGTGATTCACAGGAAGTACTTAACAAGATCAAATTCTTTAAATTTATAGATCTGAGCCTGACATCTGTCAGAAATTTTACTCACAGCTAGAGAAGTTGGTTACATTATTTTTATTAAAATTCTTGTCTTTTAACCTACTACATATCCAATACAATAATATAATATGGGTATTTAATTATTATTCTACATTTACTTCTTGTTACTGACTACTTTTACTATCATATACTGTAACTTTATTACCATGTCGACCTTGAAGCATTTCACAGTCTGGCTAATTTAAAAAAATTTGAAGCTTTGTAATTGCTATAGGATGCTACAGGTTCTCGTATTTAAGTCACTTTTAATAGTTGCTCATCTTGCCAACTTTTTATTTTAATTTGCACATTTTCTTATTTATTTCAGACGTGGTAACACAGTTTTAAAAATTGAAGTTGGAGAGAGGTGATTGTGAGGAACAAGAAATTAATGAATATGTCAGAAGGATACGAGATTCATGAGAATGAGAGGAGTGCAGGAAAGAGTACTGATGAGGAAAATGCTGATGACACTTCAATGGAATCTTTTCAAAAGTTTGACTTGAATGAAGAAGCTAGTAGTGAAGATAATGAAGAATGTGATGAACTCAATATTATAACAACAACTGATCAAGAGGGATATGAGAAAGCAAATTTGGATCATGAAGGTACTTCATCAAAAAGAAGTAGTAGTGGTAATAATAATGAAAGAAAAAGTGGTGTGAGACAATATGTTAGATCAAAAATGCCTAGGCTTCGGTGGACTCCTGATCTTCATCTATCATTTGTTAATGCTGTTGAAAGACTTGGGGGACAAGAGAGTAAGTAGTTGTGTATATCTTCTTATTTAATTAACACACACGTGTGGATATGAATGAAAAGTTATTATGCCCTAATTGTGAAGTTTTATTTTGGTTGAGCTTTTTTGTTTGTATTAATTGATGCAGGAGCTACACCTAAGCTGGTGCTTCAGCTAATGAATGTGAGAGGACTCAGTATTGCTCATGTCAAGAGTCATTTGCAGGTAGGACAAAATTAGGGTGGATATATATATATATATATATATATATATATATATATATATGTTTCTTTGCAGCTATTAAAATACAATAACTGTTAAGTTATCAGAAAAGAACAAAAACTGTACAATCTTATAAGTTATAACCATTAAATTTTTATTTAACATAAAATATTAAAATAAAATGTGGGATTAGGGGATTAGGCTGTTCATTAATTAAAATCAACTGCATAAAATATTAAATTTTTCTTTTTAGAACTGCATTTCCTATGATAATTATATATATATATATATATATATATATATATATATATATTATTTATTCATATATTAATACAATCGGTACTTTGCAAAGTAATCAATTCAATATACTTTATCTTATACTTATAGAGGAGTTTTACTCGACGCTAGGCTCCCAAAATGCTTTTCATCATGCTTCGTGATCCCTATCTCAAAGGTTGTATGCTCAATGGGTCTCGGGGATTTTAGACATATTTTTACTGGGTTTCTTCTCTAGCTAGTTGGTGGCAAAGGTGGTAACACGCCGGGTCATGGGTTGTTCTTTAATTGAGAGCTCTATATATGGGAAGTCTCTTTTGATTACATTGTTGTTGTATGGGTTAGAATACTCCTAGCTAGTTGCATCTCTTATTTGACTCTCTCCTGGAATTGAAAACTTGTCAAGGGTTTGCTCCTAGTACTCATCATACACAAACTTTTATCCTTTTAAAAAATATAGTACGTACTTTTGAGTTGATTTTTCCTTTTGATGTATAGTTTCATATAAGTCATTATATGATTATTCAATTTCATTTCAGATGTACCGTAGCAAGAAACTTGACGAGACTGGACAAGGTGAGAAAAATATACCTTAAATCTCCTTAGCTAGGCTTGCATGTTTATGTCAATTAATGAAATATCCGTTTTATGTGTAAGAGCTTAGATTTAGTTAAGGTAACTTAAGTTTAACCAAATCTCTTGATTTTCTGACATTAATTGACCATTCTCATCCACTATGCAGTACTAAGTCAAACACACAGATCAACCCATGAACTAGGTCGTATTTCTCATGCAGCCCATCAGTCCATGATTCCTCATCAACATTTCAGGATGGGAAATGGTGGAATTATTCTAGAAAGTAATTACAACCAACATAATTATAATCTCCACGGTCTCCTGCATCCTTCCTCATTATCACATTCACATTCAAGGACCATGATCAATTCAAGGTAACCATGCATACATTCAATATATTTTGTTCCACAAAACCTCAATTACTTCATGCATGCATGTTTTCCATGGTTTCTCCTATTTATCATATATATTTGCAATCAATGTTTTTCTCTAGGCATCAACAATGGTACTTCAATAATCAATCTCTAAGACCAAGCTACCTAAGCAACCAAGTTGTTTCATCAACAACCTTAAATACACAAGGAAGATCAGTAGCTTCAAACCAACATCAACTAAAGGATACAACACTTGCTCCTATGAGACCAAGCCAGTTTCTTGAAGAGAAAAGGTGGCCTCCAGGAGAAGTTATAAACAACGTTCAATATTGGAAGAAAAATATGTCTTCTAACACAGAGGCACAATCTGTTGTACATGATCGATTTAGCTCCACTCTAACATCTCTTAGACCAGCTGAAGTGAGCTTTGGAAACAACACAAGAATCAGGGAACATCTATCAAACACAAATGAGCACCACAACTATTTAAGCAATTCAAAGCTAGAATTTGATCCCCCATTTCGGATTAAGGTAACATTATAGAATTGAAGCTAAATAAGATATGTATATATGTTTATTTATATGTATTCATTTCATGATCTTTTTTTTCTGCAGTTGAATGAAGAAAGAATCCAGAAAGACAAATGGGTTCCTGATTTGCAACTGAGTTTAAGTCAAACAAATTGCAACGATGATGGGAATACTGATTGTTTAAGAGAAACCCAAGATATCAACACCAAACTCTCACTTTCTTAGAATTTATTCGTGTGCATATATCACAACCGAGTCAAATATGATGTGTGAGGTTTGATATTTTGATATATATTGATACTAAAGCAGTTACAGAATTACAATGTTTTTTGAGGGTACAGAATTACAATGTTGCTACAATACCAATTGTTGGCTTGCCAATAAATAGAGTGATTGCTGTTGGCACCACCCTTTTTTACTTTTCTTACCTCCCCTCCACCCAAAAAAAAACCCAAATACCAACAGTCAAAAAGTGTATCACTATATATAAAAGTACGTAAAAATATCACTATAATGACTTTCGTCTCAATAAAATCGGCACCAAAGCCAGCACACTAAAATTTGCTTATTCGGCGGATTAAGATAACAAAAAAAAACTTGTCGTCTCAATAAATACTAACTGTTGTCGTTTCTTAGAAAATTTCCTTCTTCTAATGTCTCTTCTTGTTTTGCTTGGACATAGTGATGATTGGGGTGAACGGAAAACCATATTGATCATTTTAAAAAAGGAAAAAAATAGGTCACTTCTTTTCCCACACCCCTCCCTACTCATCACACACCCCATAACCCCCTAAATACCCAAACTACCCCTAAATTAAAGACACAACAACTCTCACTTTCCCTCCCTAACCCCTTTACACATGTTCACTCTCACTTTCCCTCCCGAACCCTAACCCTCTCACTCTCACTCTCACTCAACCGAACTCTCACTCTCACCCTCCCTCCTCCATTCTCATCTCCTCCAACCTCTCACCTCCTTCATTCAAGCACTCTCAGGTTTTCACTCTCCTATCACCTCCTCCATTCGTGCAAATATAAGGTAATATCTCACTCTCTCCATTTCTGTGTTTTTTTTCTAGTTTTGCGCACTGTTTGGTTGCCTGCAACTGAACATATTTGGAGGCGATGACATCTAACATGTGTTCGACTGGGGACTACCGAACTAGTTCGGTAAGGCATACCCGGACGTTCAATTGTTTAGCATGAAATGACTACAGAACCGATTCGGTGAGGCGCTCGAATCATCATTACTTACATGCGATAAAAGTTGATTTTAATTTGTTATTATCGTTCGTTGTAATTTACTTGTGTTAATTTATTTTATTTGTTTGTTTGTTTTTCTTCAATTATGGTCAAGACGAGAGGTGAGAATTCTCGGTCATAGCTTTGGGCCTCGGGAAGGAGACCACCTCCTACGGCTTCAAACCAGTAAAAGGAAGGAGGATGCACATGCCGATGACCTAGCGGGGTTAGGGTTAAGGCGAATGTAATTATATTCTTATTCAACCTGAGAAGATTGCGACATTGAAACCAAATACCATCTTTCATGTTGGTGAGCGATTGCCACAGTGATGAAGGCGCGTGAGGAATTTGTCATTTGAGTCTTGGGTTGAGCACAAATCTCATTCCATTTCGATCGGTTGGGTTGGGGTATTTGTGAAGAAGTAGAGTTTTGATTTCAATGGGTTGTGGCGAAACTCTATTTATAATAAGCATTGTAAAATGTGAGCCGTTGATTTCAATTTTAGATCACAAATCTGAGTCATTTAAATTTTATCCGTTGGGGCACATTTTCCAAAGGGAATGATATCCACTCATTTATCTGACACATTTGGTGATTGTGGCCGTTGATTAAAACTGTCGGTGGAATCTGAGACGTTTAAAATTTGGAATAATAATACAAAGGTCAGGTTGTTAACCTCCGTACCTGTTCGGTATCCCATCTCCGAACCAATAAAAAAGGGTGTTCGGTTGTTAGCATCCGAATCTGTTCGGCAACCAATCTCTGAACCATCTATAGTTCACACAACAGGGTGTGTGTGAAATTAAATAAGCCTCGTATATAGGCGTCAGAAACAGTTCGGTAGCCTACCTCCAACCATTTAAAATCTAGGAAAAAAAAAAGAGGACGCTTACTGGGAACCATTTTGTTATTTAATAGTATTTTGGTCATTTTAATTGCAGGGTTATAGGTTGTGTGGTGACTAGGGAGGGGTGTAGGAAAAACAATGTTAAAAAAATAAACATGTTGGTGATACAAGATTTATTATTGTATATGGGACCTCTGGTTGTGGTTGTGTGTGCACACGCTTTTGCTTTTCAAAAAAAAAACAAGGGTTATTGGATTGAAATTGATGAATGAAGTGTTGGTTGGAGCTGTTGTGGGGGTGGAGGTTGGAAAGAGAGGGTCGGAGACTCGAAGGATAGGGGGTAATATTTGGTCCATGCTTGCACAACCCCCCCCCCGCTACTCACTAAAACTCCTTTTGGTGTGAAAAGACCAAAAACCTTTCATGAAATTTGGTTTTTATTTTTTTAAAGATTATACACACGCTCACAGCACGGTTGATCGAACTTGATCGAATCCATTGCTGGCCGAACTAGTCAAAATTTACTCAGACACCCCAAATTATGTTTTGACTAGGTTCGACCAAGCGTGTGCCGATCCAAATCGATCAACCGTGCGCCGAACCCTCTCCACCGTTCAGGGGTATTTTGGGAATAAATGGTGATATGGGGGTTCTAGTGAGTAGCTAGGGGGTTGTACGAAGCATGGGCCTAATATTTTGGAAAAAAATGGATGTGGCAAAAAAAAGTAAAAAAGGGGGTGCCGATAACCAATGCCTTTTACAAAAAACCCATGTCGCTTTTAAAAAAAACCCATGTCACTTGAAAAATAAAGGTTTAGGCTTAGTTTTTCAAATTTAAAATAGGGTTTCTTTTTAACCCCCCCACCCCCCCCCCCCCATCACCACTTATAGCTTCATCCAACAATTTTCTTTCAATTTTCTTCCATTTATGTCATTTTATATTTATAAGATAGTTCAATCTGCTAGCTTATCCGTTATAAGTTCGTCCGCTATATAAGCTAACTTATCCGCTCTAAGCTAATTCATTTGCTATCCGCATTTTTTTTTTGTCAAACATAGCCTAACAACAAATTTTGGCTTGCTTCCCGTTAATCCTTTGTTTCACTTCATTCTTAAAAAAACCGGGAAAAATACTTTGCTTTTCCATTTGTAAAAGAAAATAACAAGTACAAGAATATAGGCCAATCAACATTAAACATTAGTAGTAAAAAAAACATTACACATTAAAATTGCCAATGTAGGCCTATTGGGAGAAAAACTACTATATTTTTTGGCCTATCTTGTCAAAAAAAAGAAAAACTACTATATTAACAAATAATGCATCCCACAACTCATGCGTTGTTACAATGATTTTAATCACACAATGTGCAGTAGTTACAGGGGAATTGGTTCTTCTTCACAAGGTTATAAAATATACTCACCGCCAATACTTCTTCAACTTTAGTCTCTCGCACTCTCATCACAAAAAAAAAAGGTAATTATGAGTGATCTTTTAATCTCTGAGACCTCACAAAAAATATGGCTAAATGAATAAGTGAGGTTACCTGAGAACAACATTCATAATCAAGATTCAAATTTTGATGTTTTCACAATCATTTCCCACTTGCTATATCCAGAAGCTTTACTAGTAAAACCCTCCCTTTTAGCATGGCATTCTGTGCCTTGACTCGAATACCGAAATGTATTATTCTTCAATGAAACTAATGGAAGGGCATGACAAAGCCATGACTCAGAAGGTGACTTTGGCAATGGTGGTGGCACAACACATTTTCCATCAACTAATACAATTTGCTTGTCGTTCATCTTTGTATCTTTTTCCAATGAATTTTGAACAAGTTGCAAAGACTTGTGTTCTTGCCTCATTTCTTGATCAGCAATTAATCTTTCATCCATATCTTCTTTGGCCATGAGACTTAACATGCTAGACAAATTCACAGAATTGGCATCTGTAGAACATAATACTTCAGAATCCAAACTCTCCTCCAAGGCTGCTTGTAGGTGTTTCATATCTCGAAAAGAATCTGCAAGAGAACATGAATTTGAGCATGGTGATTTTACTGTACTACCAGTATCTATGTACAATGTCTTTTCCATTGAAAAACTCCTTGAATTTGAACTTCTTTTGGATCCTTGTGACAGAACCTCGTGACTTCTTCTATTCCCTCGGCTCGGTAGATTTGATACTCCGAATCGATTATTCTCCACCTGTTTGGAATTACCAAGTAACCTTGCTCCTAGAAATGGAGATATGCCAGCTGCAGCAGTTCCTGAAGTTCGACGAAACGAAGCGAGCCTACCTATCTGTTTCATGTCTGATAATGCAGCTCTAGAACTTGATTTGCTCTTATGAATAGCATCCCAAGCCTACAGGAAAACTTTATGATTGTTGGTCTATGAATTGATCCCATGATTAGTGAAAAATACTTATTTATAATAAAAATGAGGTTAAGCTATGGTACTACTAAAAAGGAAAGCAGTAAACAGTCATTTTGGTCCCCGAGTGGACTTTCAATGATTAAACTGATTGATAAAAGACACTTTTGAGAACCAAACTGACTAACGAGAGATACATTTAAGGATCAAACTGATCAATGAAAGACACATTCAAGGATTATAATGGCAACATCTCATATATTCAGAGACCAAAATGACTATTTACACAGTACAAAACATAAGACTAACTTATAGTTGTTACCTTCTTTATGGCTGGAGCTGATCTATAATGAGAAATTTTGTTAGGTTTTCCAACCTCATAGGGAGAACACAAGGGAAACTGGTTACCAATTTTAGTCTCAGGCACTGAATTTAACAAGCACAATGAATTCTTAATGCATGAGTGAGGAAACAATCCGCAACCCTTAGCTGAAATATTTGCAAAATCATCAGTTTCATGGTCACTTTCTTCTTCTTCTTCTTGTTCCATCTCCTCTTGACATTGGCTAGTGTATGGTATAATATCAGTGATATGTCTATTAACTAAGGACTTCTTTTCCTTCCTAACCAATTTAGTAAAATCTCTAGGTTGTTCAACCAGAACAGATTTCTTTCTTGGAACATGTTGAAGAGGTTGTAAAGTCATAGCTTTTGCTGCAGGTAAAAACCGATTCATCATGAAGTCTTGAGCTTGTTTATCAGTAGACTTGTTTACAACCAAGTTATCCATTCCACTTATACCACTTACACTAGGTGATAGTGTTTCTAAGGCATCAGAATATAGATCATCATCATCATCATCCTCTTCCAAGTTTGTTAACTTTCCTTCATTAATCACCATTTTGTTCCACATGGAATGGAATATAGCCTAAGAAGTAGAATGTGATCCAAGTAATATAGTGATGAAGTAAGAAGTGGATAGTGTAGAGTCATCAAAGAAGTGGTAAGTGAACATCACATGGTAAGAGAGTTTAGTCCCATAAAAAGTGAAAAAGATCAGAATTCACAAGGAATGGGTGGGAATGAGTAAGAGCAAAGAAAAGTAGAGGAGTGAGACTGAGACTGAGACAGAGACAGAAAGCTATAGCATAACTTCTTTTGCTTTCCCTTGTTTTCTGATTTTACTACTATGTGTCTGTGGAATAAGAAGAAAAAGAACTACAACTCCAAAATGTCTTCCAATATTCGCTATGCTTTTTCATTAGAATTTAATTCTGATTTGTGTAGAAGTTTGTACACTTCAGTCTTTAATAGTCATGCAAGCAAGGCCTGCCCTCAAAGTCAAGCAGGAAAAAAAAAAGAATTTCACATAGAAATAGAAAGTGTATTAGCCAAACTGTGCACAAAACCGACTTCAGAAGGGTGAGGCGCGAGGACGCTCTCCTACTTATAAACTCTTTTGAGACCATATATCTAGTCAATGTGGGACTTAGATTTTTTCCAATGACTCAAAGAATTCCAGTAGAGTCGAGTAAACACCTAAGGGGACAAACTTCTTTCCTCTTCCGCGCCTAGGTGTTGGTTTATTTTTAATTTTAAGAGTGATATAAACATAATTTATTAAAACATAAGTGCAAAATATATATATATATATATATATATATATATATATATATATATATATATACTAGTATGAATTACCCGTGTACTACACGGGCAGACGTGTCATCGTGATATATAATTTTTAATTTATTCACTCGAGAAAAAATATTTTGTTTTATGTTTTAGTCGTTTGTATGAGTAAAAACCGACTCTCGTACATTTCCCAATTTGGATCTATTACAAATTATACATAGGTATGTATATATATATATATATATATATATATATATATATATATATATATATATATATATAAACTTAAATTATTATTTTTCAAACCTTAAATTATAACGTTCAATTTTTTTTTTCACAATTGCAAATATAGCATTGAACTAATGAACTTGTTCAAATTTTGTGTGGTTTCCGCAAATCCGAAAGTTTGGCTAACAAATGTACAATATTTTTCTTATGCGTAAAACTATAAATACTTAATATTGTATTTTAATTTTTAAATATCAAACAAAATTATAAATACTTAAAGAAATTGATGCTGATTATATGATTGTGATTAATTAAATATAAAACAAATAAAACTGTGACCGTTTTCCTAAAACAATCAAATATGATCAACAACATTTAAAGGGGAATTGAAGAGCACTTAAATGTAATGTTTCCATGCATGTCTGGCTGGTGTTTGTTGGAAGAGCCAAAATCCATTTAAACATCAGTCGTTGATGTTTTCGTGATATTGAGACCATTTTGATTTTATTGTAACGTGATCTAACGAATGGGAATGCAGTATAAATGATGTGGCACCCGCATGAACTTGTAATGCTTAGGTGGATTTGATGTGTTTGCTGACTATTTTTTCTGAATATGTGACATGGAAGCTTAGGTGGTTGTTTCATGGTTATATATAATATTAATATATAACATATATATATATATATATATATATATATATATATATATATATATAATATATGTATATAGACTGTTACTTCTCCTTTTAATTATTTTTTTGGTTCATGTGTTAAAGGTTGCCACATGAACAATTTTTTATGATAATGTCCTCGATGCAAAGATAAAAAAAAATTGAGCAATTGTTTCAATTCTTTCATGGGACTTTTTTTACCCCCACCATCTTCCAATATACCCCCACATACTCTGAAAAGACCAAAATACCCTTTACAAAATTTAAAATACCCCAACATATCCCCAACTCAAAAAAATAATAATTGGAAATCATATATACATTAAGGTGGGTATATACGATTACATTTTAAAATACAAATCCTATATATATATATATATATATATATATATATATATATATATATATATATATAAGGTGGGGGTAAATACGATTATCCCTAAATATTTAAAAAAATAAAATCGTATATACCTAAGGTGGGAGTACATACAATTTGTAAAATTACAAAGTCGTATACACCCTCACACCTATGTATATACGACTTTGTAGCCCAAATAATAAATAAATAAATAAATCATTTAAAAAATTAAAATTATTTTTTAAAAAAAAATAAATTAGATATGAATAATACGAGTATCGGGTGTTTTTTAGTTCTGTATAGGGTGTAATTCATTAACACGTGACAATGTTATACGTCGAGAGAATAATTTAAGCTAAAAAATCGGTTTTCGGGCAACCTACTCTGATCGTAATGAAACCACAGCCATTAGATCCAAAAAAAATCAAGGACCAAGACTCTTCTAGAAGTGACTTTTTACGGGATTGCGAGGCTCAAAATCCCAAATTCCATCGCTTACTATTTTTTATTAACTTTTTAAATTTTCATAGTCTCCAAAAAATCTAAAAAGATTTGCATAGCCTGAGTTTGGTTTATTAGATTTTTAACTGTGTTTTTATAATTGTTTGATTAGTTTTGACTCTTTAACAAATTTTTGGTAGCGTTTTTATAACCTTTTTTAAAAATTTATATAAATTAATATTAACAAATCGTATATAAAGTAATACAAATTGTATATACCTTTGTTAATTACAAATGGTATATACCTCAAGCAATACGTATATACAATTTGGTTTTTTAAATATAATCTTATTTAAAAAAAATTATGTATATACGATTTTTTAATTTTCAAAATCGTATATATATATATATATATATATATGGGTGAGATATATACGATTTTGTCCAACTTTTTTAGGGGTATTTTTGTCAAAAAAAGTCTTGTGAGATATATGGGAAGATGGTGGGAGTAAAAAAAAACGTTTCTTTCATAAGGTAGATGTGCATTGAATTCTCAATTTTTTTTATTGGACCAAAAAAAATTGGGTACTTTTTTCTTATTAGATGTAAAAGGACCCCAATTTCTTACAACTCCTACTCAGTAGACACCCCCAACACCTTAATATTTTCAAAATGTCCTTCTCTTTTTTTTTTAAATTCAGAATGGTTTAGCCTCAAAATTCCGAACCGATTTAGTGGGGAACTTCTGAAGTTGGGGCCCTTGAGATTTTTCGTATTAGATGTAAAGGAGACACATTTATTTTCGTTATCTTTTCATTCCTTCTCATTTTCTCGAAAAACATTGAGATAATCTTCATTGATTTATTAATAGATTTTTCATTATTTTTCTTGTTCTACGGTTGCATTTATTGGTTTGATGTTTATATCCAACCTCGTTTTCTTCTTTCTTCTTAAAATGTGGTTTAAGGCCTAACTCAACCCCACAAAACCGGCTTGTAAGGTGATGGATGCCTCCCAACGTGACCCGAGTGGCTCGATAACGGGTGGCCCAACGGATCTTGGGTTGGCTCTGATATCATCTTAGAATGTGGTTTTAGGCGTAACTCAACCCCACAAAAACGACTTGTAAGGTGAGGGATGCCACCCACTTATAAACTCTTTTTCAGGCCATATCACATCCGATGTGGGACTCTTAACACACCCCCCTCACGCCCAAGACTGGACAACTGGAGCGTGACCCGAGTGGCCCGATAGTGGGTGGCCCAACAGATCTTGGGTTGGCTCTGATATCATCTTAGAATGTGGTTTAGACATAACTCAACCCCACAAAACCGATTTGTAAGGTGAGAGATGCCCCCACTTATAAACTATTTTTTAGGTCATATCTCATCCGATGTGGGACTCTTAACATTTCTTGACTAATATCACATATCTTGATTTTATTCAATTATATTTCTTTTCTTTTAATTTCGATTTTTCTCAACAGAACTTGTACAAAATGGCTTTAATGCCTATCTACGACCGACGATTTGCTGAAAATACAAGAAAAGAAATATAATTGGTGACATTTTTCTCAAGCATTTTGAAATATAAATATAATTTTCTCAAAAAGCACACATTCTTTTTCAATATAATATCAAGATCTTGAATAACATATTCATAATTCTTTGTCACATGACTCTTCAAGCTCAAAGGCATTAGGGTTTTTTTTTCACCCCCCTCCTTGTCACTCTCACCCTCATAATTACCTAAACGGATGAAAATACCCTTGAAAACTTACAAAAATCACATTTCACAAATCGATTTGAGTTTACAAAGAACAAAAGAATTTGAATTTCCCTTTTTTTTTTTTTTTTTTTTTAATTATTAATTTTTATTTACATTTTCCTTTTTTTTTAATGATGCAGAGTAGGCGACTGCAGAATGAGTGTAAGCGAGTAGAGTCTTCGAGAATAGTTGGCAGTTCGGGCAGGTCCAGACGATCCCTTCTCCACCCATATCGGGCAAAGCTCCATCTGCGGACAGGATCATACGGGGGTTGTTGAGGTATCAGATTCGGGCGCAGACTTTTTGGCAGACTAGTAGAGACGCAGCCTACCCCGACGAGTGTGATCCTGATTACTTCACGTCGTTATTTTCAGTCACTTTTAGACATTTTGGGCCCGTAGTTGTATTTTACTTATTTGTATTTGTACTCGTATTTCTTATTGGGTATTTTATATATTTTGACGTATTTTAGATCATATATGACGTCTCTTTACTCGTATGTCGCAATGCTTTCGTATTGTTATTTAAATCGTAAACCGTTTGCATCGTATTTTAAAAATAAAACGCGCGTAAATCACAATTTAATATACAAATTTTATTTTATTTTTGACAAAAATATACAAATTTTTTAAAAACAAAAAAAAAATCTGATTTACCTCATATATGAGGTAAATCCGAAATTCCCAGCCTCGGACCCCCTTTTTGAACCGAATTTACCTTAAAATTGAGGTAATCCGAAATTCTTCAATTTTTATTTATTTATAAAATCAAGAGTAATTCTGGATTTTAGGTAATTATGGGGTAGGAGTGACAAGGATGGGGTGAAAAAAAAGAAAAAAGAAACCAAGGCATTACTCCCTCTGGACTCAAATATAAGCAAAAAATATTTTTTTAGGTTCATTGAAAAAATAATGTATCTAGACTATATATTGTTCAGATACATTATTTTTTCAATGAACCTAAAAATGTGTTTGTTGCTTATATTTGAGTCCGGAGGGAGTATTATTTTTAAAGGAAACGCATTCCAAAAAATACACTCATGACAATAAAGATTCTCAAATTGACTCTGTCAATTCCAACATTGAAAATAATAAACACATCATCTTCCATTAACAGAGATGGATAAAATGTCCAAAGAAAGATTTATATGTCACAGATTTGAAATATAGATGACATATCTAAGAAAAAGCTTAGAAGGATCTATCTGAGAAAAAAAATTAAAAAGACCTATGTGAATTTTTAAAATAACGTAGAGGACATAAATATATTTTAACCTAAAAATATTTTTTAAATGTACTCAACTATATAACATCCTATTCTAAGCTGCCTAACAACCAATATAAAAAGCTCTTTAATTCAATTAATGATAGAAAAACTCCCAACTACACTACTGATCAACATTAGCAATTCCGCCCATGTGACTTTCCTTGTTGAATAAGAACATATGCATGAAACTCGAGCGCATAAAATACATATATCGTCAATGTTGAATATAAAGCACGTTGAACACATTTAAAACAGTAATATTATGGAGTTAGCTTGATGGAGCATGATATAATTTGTATTTGACAGATCGTAGGTTCAAGTTCCCGCTAGTCTTGAGGTAAAGGTTTTTCTGCCTAATTGCCTCCATTGTCGGTGTGATGGCACTCTTTTAAGAGGTGATTTGTAAGATATCTTTATAAAGCATTTCCGAAAGAGCTTCTCGGAGTGCTCGCTCTAATCCTAATGAACCCCGGAAGTCAAAACTCACTTAAACTTTTTATAACAAAAAAAGAGGTTTTATCTACCTTGAACTGATGTGTCATCCTCTCACTTAATTTTTTTTAACAAAATACAAAGAAAATATTTAAAATAGACTGTCCAAATTAATCATAGGATTGATTGGACCACCTTGTCAAAAAAAATGGATTGATTGGACCAAATTAATCACTTTTTTTTGTCATGTTTCGGAGATGAGTGGTTTTAGATTATTTTTCCGCCTGAAATCATCTCTCTGTGTTACATTTTTTCTCTGTTTATCTCTGTGTTACATTTTTCAGAGATGAGTGGTTGTAATGTTGTTTTATTATTAATAAATTGTAGGGCCAGATTCTTTCCTTCTTGATAAGTATGTCCCTAATGATGGTTTTTCCATCGAGGAAGGTTTTTAACGGCACTCCATCATCCCTTCTTTTGTTTAAAAAAATCTAAGTAAATTGTTTCCACATAGTTCTAATTTTTCTTTAGTTGTTTTTACTTGATTTCACCGTTTAAAGTGTGTGGTTGTTTTGTTCGTCATATTGGTGCGACATTTGGTTTCCCATTTTGCTATTATGTTAATTTGATTAAGATTGACTGACTAGATTCTATTCATTACATATTCAATCGATGATTTGAACACCAATTTTACATATTTTGAATCATGAGTATTTCGATGACTTTGATTTAGTCACATATTTGTAGATAGGTATTTTGTTGTTGTCTACTATTAGCCTAGGTATTGTGAGTTTGTTCACTTAATTTTTGGAAATATTTTTTCCTTTTTGAATGAATGAATATATTTTTATTAAGAAGAAACATCAACCTCTAATTCTATATTAAAATTAATTTAATATTATGTTAGAATTATAAGTAATTGCCTTGCTTAACAAAAAGAATTAGACTTAAATATCATTTTGGTCCCTACAAAATGAGCGAAAATCTATTTTAGTCCCTACAATTTTTTTTTTAAAAAAAGGTCCTTGCAAAATGTTTTTTTAATTCATTTTGGTCCCTTTTTAAACTGATTTGACACATTTTAACACAGCTGACAACGTTGACGTGGATGTTTTAGTACATGTGGACCGTTATTTCACTTAAAACAAATGTTAATTTCTTATTATGCCCTAAATTGAAGTTATCCCCAAATTGAAGTTGGGTGGGTATAATGAGAATTTAACATTTGTTTTAAGTGACATGACATTCCACGGGTGCTAAAAACGTTCACGTCAACGTTGTCAGTTGTGTTAAAATGTGTCAAATCAGCTTAAAAATAAAGGTATGGACCGAAATGAATTAAAAAACATTTTACAAAGATCTTTTTAAAAAGTTATTTTTGTAGGAACTAAAATGAATTTTCGCTCATTGTACGGGAACCGAAATGACATTTAAGCCAAAGAATTATAAGTAACTGCGCTGGCACATCAACTTCATCCCTGCCTCATTATATATATACATGACAATTATAAGAAGGATGGTAACCAATTGAATATATACTTGGTAGTATCTCATTTCTGTAATGATGGCCTACCAAATGACCAATTTGTTTATCGTTTTCTTTGTCCTTGTTTCCATCATGTGTCTCTCCTTTGCCATTCCCAGTACTGATAGTGAGTACTCCATATTAAGCCATGAAAAGTTTTCTTCCTCAGATGAAGAACTATTCCAGCTGTGGCAGAAGGAGCACGGGCGAGAGTATGGAAACCCAGAGGAGAAAACAAACAGATTCCAAATTTTCAAAAGGAATTTGCGGTACATCAATGAGATGAACTCAAAGAGAAAGTCACCACTGCATCATCGTTTGGGTCTCAACAAATTTGCTGATATGAGTCCCGAAGAGTTCAGTAAAACTTACTTAAAAGAGATAGAGATGTCCTCCAATGGAAATTATAGAAAGCAGAAAAATGACGATGATGACTCGTGTGAAAACCTTCCAGCTTCTGTAGATTGGAGGAAACAAGGAGCTGTTACTGAAGTTAGGGACCAAGGAAAATGCCGTAAGATTTCAAGATATATATATAGCATTCATGAACAAAATTAATTTTAATTTCTCTTGTTTTTTTGGCATCTCATTTAAGATAATAAGAATTTAACTTGTTGATTTTCAGAGAGTCATTGGGCTTTCTCAGTCATTGGGGCTATTGAAGGATTAAACAAAATAGTGACCAAGAATCTAGTCAACCTATCTGTACAAGAACTCGTTGACTGTGACCCTGCCAGCAACGGTTGTGCCGGAGGTTTTTACTTCAATGCCTTTGGTTGGGTTATAGAAAATGGTGGAATTGATACCGAAGCTAACTATCCTTATATAGCTAAAAATGGTACTTGCAAGGTATGGCTTTCATCATTTATTTTAGGTTTATTTTTAATTTTAGTTCTCCAAAATATAGTGATTTTTTTATTTTAGTCACTGTAAAAAAATGCTTTTTTTTTTGTGTTAGCTCTTCTAATTTTCAAAATCATTACTTTTAGTCCGTAAGTGTTTTTTGTGTTTAAAAATGTTGATGAGTTTTTTTTACGTGGCTATACACTAAAATAAACAATCAACTATATTCGTAGGGACTAAAATGAACATTTGTTATATTAGCAGGGACTAAAAAAGAAACCACGTCAGTTTTTTTAAACATAAAAAACACTTTGGGGACTAAAAGTTACGCTTTTATAAATTGTAAGGACTAAAATGGAAAAATGTTTTTTACATGGACTAAAATCAAAAATCATTATATTTGCGGAACTGAAATGATATTTAAATCTTTATTGATCATCACCCAAAATGTTAGTACCGCAACCACACAATTAGATCTTCTTTTATGTGGCTAATAGCTAAGGTAATTTATTGTTGAAGGTGAATGCAAACAAGGTTGTTAGTATCGACAACCTTCTAGTTTTGGATGGAACAGAAGAAGCTCTGTTATGTCGTGTTAGTAAACAGCCTGTAAGTGTGAGTTTGGATGCAACTGGCCTTCAATTCTATACTGGTGTAAGTATTTTTATTGATATAATATTTTTTTTGGGTATTCAATGTGTAGCTCTGCCAAATTTTTAATTATGAAATTAAGTTCATTTTTAATTTTCACTAAAACTAGGGAGTCTATGGTGGTGAGAATTGCACAAAGGATTCAAGGAAAGCAACTGTTGTTGTTTTAATAGTGGGTTATGATTCAGTGGATGGTGAAGACTATTGGATTGTAAAAAACTCGTGGGGAAAAGATTGGGGAGAGAATGGTTACCTGTATATCAAAAGGAATGTTAGTGATGAGTGGCCTTTTGGGGTATGTGCAATCAATGCTGCAGCTGGTTATCCAATCAAACAAGTTCTGTCACCATCACCAGCAACACTTTTTTCTTCAACCATAAAATGGATTAGGGGATGGACTACTAATCCTTCTGTGGCTTAAAGGTTTCTCTATGCAATGCAATGCCACCTTACTCTGTTATGAACTAGAGAGCATATTACTACTACTTTTTTCCCTGAAAATAATAATGTTTGTCAACTGGATTATTTCTATATACATTTACTCGATTTTTTTGACACGTGGACATATTTAAATATTCTACTGACGTTAACGCGTGTACAAAAAAACCAACAAATAATAATGTGAAATTATATAAACAATCAAGATGTGATATCTACATAATCATATGGTGTCATTTGAACATAATCGGGAACATAATCGGGAACAAAAGAAGACCATAAATCGCATGCGTCCAACGTATGGATATTGCCACGATCTAGCTTCATCCGAGGCGTATCGACCCCAGAAGGATGACGTGCGGGGAGGATAGGGCTAGTGTGGTTCAACTTGACAAGAATCCAATGATTCCTATGGATGAACCCAACACAAACCAACCGACTCTGGCCGAAATACAATCTCCCCTCAAAAGGGAAGAATGTCCAGATTCATGAGGCGACAACATAACCACGGTCTCTCGATATCTAGTGCTATGACATGTCACAGTAATGTCGGCATGGTCATCCACTTCTCAATAGGTTGTTCCTGTCTGTTTTAGGATAGAAACTAATGAATCTCTAATGTTGCATGCGAACATTGTCACCCATCAACCGTGTGTCAAAAACGGTTGTCATCCATCTCACTAATTAAATCATTAGAACCATCCGCCAATCGTGTTCCGAGCCAGTCTAGTGAAGTAGAGATGCATCTAAAGCCACGATTTCCATCCCCGCGACATTGATAATGTCGTCAATATACTCCTATGTAAGAACTCTGTTCACATATGCAATAAGTTGGGGTATGTCGGTGAGCGATTGCTCAAAATCATGCAAAGCCTCACTAAACTCATCATCAAATGTAGCATCAACTACATGATGCCAAAGTGTCATCGGTGACTCCACTCTTTCTCTTCACGACTTCTTAATTTGAGCATGAACATTTTTGTTGATATGATATCGACAAAGCAAATTCACGACCTCGAAACACAACCTTGATAGCGATCATCAAAGCCTCCTCACAATCGGTGAGGATAACACGAAAACACAATTCACACGTTCTATTAGAAATGGAAAAAATAAAAAAAGTTATGTAATGGCAAAAACTAAAGTCATTAGCATTGACTTACTTGAGGAAGTACAATATCACACTGACATCAAATCTCGTGAGGCTCTGCGGCACCACGTGTAGTCATCATAACGCTCGTATGAGCCAGATATGCAAACGCAGCAGAAATGTCAACTTCGGTGGAAGTGACACCAACAATCTCCAGCGGAGAGGCAATGCATACTTGTTGGTCTTAAAGTCTGATCCATAATCAAAGCGATTGGAAACATCCTCAATAACTTAATACTATCGAGATGTGACCACATGATCTCCTCAACAATATCACTACCTTTAAGTCGTCTCGTCAACACAGTAATGGTTCGCTTTGAATCGAGTGTCATAAGTCTGCTTTGCATCTCACATATATTACCTCTCTTTCCCTTCCGAATATTGGCGCGGGTTCTATACAAGCGAGTAATGTTGCTCGAGTTGTTCTTAAATTTGTTCTTTAATGCTTCAAGACTTTTGGATGCTTTCACTCCCAGCGACGTATGCTCGACAATTGATCGCTCGTCCTTGCTAAACTTACCAAATATAGTTGCTCCAAACAAAGTCTTATGAGGCTCATGATTGTGAATCCATCCACCACTCTCACCATCCAATTAGAACTAGGAGGCAACATTGGTTTAGCTTTCAATCGAAACCTACAACCACATCTTTTCGAACTCTTGTGTCTACCATGAGAACACCCGACATCTACTCATTTGTATGTGCCCGTCTCTCACGACCATAAAGAACCTTGTTCTTTTCCACTTTCCCATTCTCCGTCGTCTCTCGATCGAACAATAACCACTGATGACTCCGCTTTTCGGTATCTCTAACCCAACGTGTCATTGCATCACGAGTAGGAAATATCTCGGATGTAGTAAAGGCACTTAGGTTAAATCGTAATAACCATCTATTTAAAAAAATTAAAATGTTAAAAAAAAAAAATTTGGAAATACCTTTTAATAGGTATTTAGGTTCTAATTGTGAACCGGAAATACCTATTAAAAAGGTATTTCAAAAATCTAATTTAAAAACACAAAATTTGAATTACCTTTTACGGAGATAATTCCGGTTCAAAAATTGTGAAGCCTAAATACCAATTTTTCTGCGCTAATTAGGAAAAATCACTCTACAATATTTCGGAAATACCTCTTTTTTTGGTAATTCGGGAATTTTTATGTAGTAGGCCGGTTCGTTTCTTTTTAAATGCAGAGGGCATTTTAGGCATTTTGATACTTATGGGGTGTGGTCGATAATTAGGGGTACGAAAAAAATAGCCAAATAATAATGTTTGTCAACTACTTGTGTAGTGTGGGTAGTACTTCTATTTTGGTGCTCTAATAAAATAATTGGCGGCATTTCTATAAGATGAATTTGGTTTACTACATGGATGTTTGAGTTACATTTTCTTTTCAGCAGCAAAAATTAGTATATTAGTAGTATATAGGGAGGTGGCTTCACGAGCTTCCAACAGGGGAGACCAACGTGGAGGGTGGACTAGCGACATGTGGGAACTTCAAAAGCGGCGTCGTTGGCGAATCATGGGAAAAGATGTGTTGGTTGACACGTCACCCCGTATCGCGGTGGGGATCGCGCGTGGCCTCCATATCTTCACCATGCGAGATCAACACGTCTTGCCACGGCCACCTCGTTACCTCAACATTATACTCATTGATGATTTGAGCCCCGTATCTACGATTTTGGATTGCGAATCGACTCGATGCGCAAATGGTGGTATGGGCGGCGTGTATTGCTTGCCAGTGGTGCTTATGGAGCGCTCCACGGGGAGGAAGGCACGGCGGAGATAGTGGTCGCATGATTAGAAAAGCGGCGAAGGCAGCCGAGTATTACGGTCTTTGGATGAGAGGCGGCGGCGGCGGTGACTTCGATGGTGGCGAGATGGTGGAGAGCCTCAGAAAGTCGCTTTCCACATGTGGCCCGAGTCACCTTCAAGAGGCCCATTATCACGGCGGAGTTTTGGGCTTGCTCAAAGACATTCGTCCTCACCAACAACTCGACCCGAGTTGACTAAATCCCGAGTTGACTCGTCCATGACTTGATATGCGTATTAGTAATAATAATTAGTAATATTATTATTTAATATATGCATGAGTTTAGATCTTCGTATGAAATCTTGTGGGGACGGGTTATGAAAGAAAGTGACACATCTGATATAATAATAAATAAAATAAATATTTTTTTATGCATGTCACACTCTCTCATAACTTGTCGCAAGTACCAGTGATGATTCAAGTAAAAGTGTGATGATGCAAGTAAAAGTGAAAATGACCAAGATTATTGGAAGATGAACAAAATGAATGAGTGAGACCACTAGTTTAGTACTCTCTCTGATCTACTTTATAAGAGAAAAATCAATTTTTAAGTTTATTGGATAAATGATGTATCTAGTCTTTTGGAGAGAGCATAGCACATAGAATCCAACTGATACGAGCTTCTATATTTTCACTTTTTTCTCTTTTATGTTTTCTTCACTTTAGAAGGAAAAAAAAATCATGTTCGACTTTTTTGTTTTACTGTCTTTTTGTTTGTTTCTTTTCCTTTTGCTTTATTCTTTTGTCCATTTCATATCTTTAATTTTTTTTTTTGACAAAAATTTCATATCTTTTAATTAAAAAACTATATTCGTTATTAAATAATGCATGTTTATTCAAAGGTTACGTGTGTTATTAGGTTGTCGCACATCTAATCTCATCGGATACAATACAACAAATGTTGAGTAAAAGTTAGAGAAACAAAATAAAAAAATATAATAAAAAATAGAAACATGAAAAAAAAAATCCTAATTGATGAGAGAGACTGTGAGCGTGACGAGAACATTTTGCAGTGTTTTGTAGTTCGGGCAAATTCAACCTAATTTCAAATCTAATTTAAATTGTAATATTTCGTTCGAACATTTTTTTTTTCAAATCATATCTGAACTAACTCGTAGTAATTTGATTCGAAAATCATATCTAGATGCATCAGCAGCAGAATTTGCATATTTGAGTTTTCCCTCAATCTCAGAACATGCAGCTCTGTTTTGTTGAGAACCAGATATTTGCACTTTTTTCTTTTGGAATTTCTTATGGATATTTCAAGGGTCAAATCTAGATTCATTCTCATTTGCAATTGTATGGACTATACCTGTAGACAATGCTTGAAACTAGTCCTCTTATCATGAACCTTAACAACAAGTGTATTTCTCTAAGGTTTGGACCAAGTATTGAGCTCCTCACCAGTAAATTTTATCTAAGGACCAGACATAAACAATTTAGGGTTTGGATTTACCTCCACATTCTCTTTTAGATACTATTTATTCTCCGACAGCTCTTTCTCCTCCCCCCTCTGGAGACATTTAGTGTAAGTTGTAGTTTTTCTAGGGTTCACAAGCAAGAATGCTACATAAATAAGATCTTAGAATCTATGGTTCTCACACAGTAATAGACACTAACCTTTATCTATGGAAATACTAATCTTCAATCCTTGATGACTTCAATAGCAATGAAAATTCTTTTCTATCTCTTTCCCTTTCTTTCTTATGACTCTCTTTATTGATGGGTGGTAGAATCATACTATCATAGGTAGAGATAGAGAAATGTTTAATTTCCTTCATTATATACATTGTTTCCATCAAACAATATATCACTCATCAAACAACACATACCCCTTCATTAAAATAACTTCTCTAACAATCAGGTACATTCATTTAAACATCAACGAATGTGTCATTACAATTAATTATTAAACCATAATATATATTTACCACACATGAGACATAATATTTCTTACATTTAGTAGTCTGTCTCTATAGGTTTTGAAGGTTAAGGTTTCTACTATAGCTTCATCTCTAATCTGATCATCGCACAATGAGATTTATTCTTCATTCTCCTTGATTTTCTTTTTGCTTCGTTGCAGGATATCAACTTCCTTAGTAGAAGGCATTGACTGACCCTTGATTACAGAGTAGAATCCTTTGATGACTATCTCTGTCAAAATAATAATGTACTTGTTGTTATCAAACTCTTTGCTCCTAGTCGCAGGATCGGCCAGTGGTTTGAACAATTCTGATTCCTCTGTTTTCAAGTGATTGCATCGAGGAAGGAACTTTATTCCTCGACTGTGGGTTCTCTAACCCTTTCAAAGAGTGTTAGGATAGGTGTGAGAGGTACGTATTATCTAAAAAATAAAGGAAAACAATAAAGATGAAAAGTAAAGACTTTGCGAGAAAAATAATAGATTTGATTGATTGATGTGTTTTTTTTTTACACAAATATATGATTCAACACTATATATCGAGTCTACAATTGCTCACTGTTGGATCAACTGAGATCAATGTCTATGACCATCCCTAGCCCATAAAATCTCGGAGCCATTTCTCCATGACCTGACTAGCACTGGTTAGTGGGGTAAAACCTAGTTGCTCATATTTCCATGGTGCTTTGACGTTCATTGGTGTATAATCGCTTCAATGTTGTGTCACATTCATTGAATACTTGCGCTCAAGCAAGTATTCAATGCTTCAACTACACTTCCCTCGACCAAGTTTCTTCTTGGCCTTCAATTTGTTGGTTCCCTAACAGAGCTGCCCTTTAATAGAGGCTCCCTTCAACCGAGTTTCATATTTCCTCGGTATACTCTATTTCCTCCTCGGTGCCTAGACCCTTCTTAGTATATTCACATATTCCTGAACTGAGCCTCGCATTATTGTTATTTTTATGACAAGCACTCTGCTATCCAATTCTCTAGTGTCTTCAAAGCGATCGGCCTCCTATATTTAACTTAGCTCCTCATTGTCCCTCAGACGACAACTCATATTATTTTGAGTGTTAACAGTACTAATAATGAACAAAAATCAATAGCAAACAAAAATTCTTTTTTTTATTTCAGACAAGCAAACAAAAAATTCTAAGAACCAAAAGCCAAAAATTAAATTATGGAAATTATTAAAACTTTAATTGCACTAATTATAATCCAAATATTATATTATTTTATATTATTAACTTCCTATATAATCAAAACATATGCAACCAAAATGACTTTGTTAGACACTTTAAATTTTGTCATTCGTCAAAAAATGGGGGTAAAATCATAAATGTACCATTAAAAGACAAACCTATTAATCTTTTTGAAAGGATTTAAAAATACATAAAAAAATCTGCGCTATCGGTGGCGTGTGTCGACTTTTTTCTTGTGTTTTTTCAAAAAGTTTTTTTAGTTTTTTTGAGTTTTTTCAAAAGAACTAAGTTTTTTACTAAAAAACTTAGTAGCTATTTTTATATTCTACTCAAACTACTAAAATTAATCAATTTAACCACCAACATTGTCAAAAAAAACATACCTCTAACAAAAGTTTCAAATTAATTTTTTCCAAAAAATTAAATTATTAAGGCTCTGTTTGGTAAAAAATAGCGGATAAGCTAGCGGATGAGCTAGCGGATAAGCTAGCGGATGAGCTAGCGGATAGCATATATCAGATGATGAGCTAGCTGATAACAATTGATGTGTTTGGTAAAACTAGCAGTTGAACTAGCTGATAAATGTAAAATGACATAAAAAGATATATTTATTTAATTCATGATTACATTTATTTAATAATGATAGATAAGAAATTTAAGAAAAATAACAAGGGTAAAAATGCCAAAAAAAGTGAGACGCCATCCGCTATCCGCTAGCGTCTTTTGAAACGCTACTTGAAGTCAAGTAGCGTTTGAAAACACTAAACGCTAGTACTTACGTATACTATTCACCCGCTAGCTCCATCCAGCTACTTTCATACGCTATCCGCTAAGCGGATGGGGATGAATCAAGCAGAACCTAAATTAATATTATACTCAATAATTAAATAATGTAAAATAATTTTTATAATTAAATAATGTGATTAAATTAATATTGACTCATATAGAAAAAATGAGTAAACATGTGTGCCAGCGGGAGGCGCGACGAGAGAGGCGACAATATGATCGACAGCGAGTGACAATGGGATGGAAACAACGAGAGTGACAACGGGGCGTCAAGTCGGCAACAAGAGTGCTAACGGGGTGACAATGAAAGAGGCGGTTAGGCGTGACGGGGCGCCAAGTTTTTCCTTTTTCTTTTATTACAATTTTCTGACTTTCAGCGTATTTATAATTTAAATGAAATTATAATAAATACGATTATCAGCGCGTCGTGCGTATGTATGAGTAAAATATTAATTTATTATATGAATAAGAAAGCAAATGCCTCCTTTTCATGCCCTTTTGTTAGCAACTACATCTCATATTCTTCAATGACATCCAAGGTCAGCATTTAGTCATTTACAACAAGTCCACAAATCTGTCGTTCTTTCTTTCTTTTTTCAGGCCCGTCATAAAGAACAAAAAGTGAAAGTATATTGTTCATGTCATGTCATCACACAAAGCTGTCGAACTAAGAGTCCTTTACATGACTAACTAAAGATTCCTGGTTGTTACTTGGATATGCGTAGGAATTGTGCCTTTAAAGATAACTTAAGAGTATCAGTTTCCTTCTTTTTCTGCATCTTTTGATCCCATAAAGAAGTCTTGCTGTACTTTTTTAATATCGCTTATCATTATCTGACATGGAATCGCATTATAGTCCTTGTTGGTATCGACATAATGTCTATCTTCCTTAATGTTCGTTCTTCCATCAAGATTTTTCAGACTCTTTAGTAGCAGCATATATGGACGTAGCCTTTACTAGTGTTTTATAGAATGCTTTGAATAATCTAGTAAGAAGTAGCTAGCTTAAAGCTATACATTGTTTATTTACTAGTGTGAAAAGGGAGATAGAACAGAGGATTTTAAATCGGTTGTCCATTTAAGTCGTAATTTCACAATGGGTTTTAATTTTCATACCCCTCTTCTTAGACCTTATACCTCCGTAACCCATTTTAATACCCTTTCATTTTAAACAAAATTTAAGCTGGAAATTGATTTTTGAAAGATTTTTGAATTATGTGTAGAACTTACGGAATTATGTGAGAAGTTAGCTTACGGAAGTATGTGCAAAAGGTATTTCGAATTCCAAAAAATGGCTTCGGATTTGTGTGAAAATGGTATTTAGGAATGAAAAGGTTGTTTGGAAACTTTTTCAAAAAATTGACTTTTACCTTCGGTTTCTATCAGTAGGTAAAGGTTTTATCAAAAAATTGTTTTTACCCACGGTTTCTATCCGTTGGTAAAAGGTTTTATAAAAATGACTTTTAGTGACAGTTGCTGTCTATAGGTAAAAGTCATGAATTTTAAAAAGTGCCCAAACAAATTTTTTTCATTAGGAAATACCATTTTTAGAAATCCGGAAGCTAATTTTTGGGGAATTTCGGAAATTCCTTTTTCACATAATTCGGAAGTCATTTTCACATAATTCGAAAAAATTTCACGTAATTTCAGAAAAATAAAAAAATCGTTAGAAATTATGTCGAAATAGGTAATTTGAAAATTTGTTGAAGAGAAAGGGATAAAATTGGTAGTTTGGTCAATTTGGGGGGGTATAAGGTCAATAGGGGGTATGAAAATTATAAAGCCTTCACAATTAATTAAGTTGAAAACCAAATTTCCATAAAACTTTTTCTTTTGGTGAAAATACAAGTAAAGATCCTCTCAATTTCTAAAAGAAATTGAGGTCAATTACTAAATTTTGTGTGTATAAAAATACACATCCCCTTAAATATGTGACATATGTTTTATATTTATGTGCATTAATATAGCAAAAACTTTGGCAATTGACCCTCAATTTTTTAGGAAATTGAGAGGATCTCTACTCAAAGGGACATTAATTTGGGAATTGGACTTTGTCACGTGCATGAGCGGACCTACATTGAATTCAAAGGTAAATTTTTTCAATATGATCAAGGGGCTACACAGAGAAAACAAACTAGAAACCTCTAGGAAATAAGTCTGCAAAATTTGCCATAAAGGTCTCCACAACAAAATTTGGAAAATGATGGAAAATCCTACTACAACCCCAAAGTTGAAACCAAACTTAGCAAACTCATGACCACCTTGTTTGCTTCCATGTAAACATGATGACAAACAAAAGGTGTCACTTTGTGTCGAGGAGACTACGAATGGAAGAAATCAAATGGAAAAGAGGATCTTTGCGAAAAGCATCAGGACCGAATCAACAACAATAGTCATTGGATCGGACTCAACAACAAATAGCTTATAGCCTCGAGATACAACAATTGTAAACCCATATGAATGGCTTTACACTCATCCCGGTAATGGAACATGAACCCACATTAGAAGCAAAGCCACAAATGAAATTACCAAATTCATCACGAATACAACCCCCAATAGCACAAGAATCATCGAGATTAGTAACAACTCCATCACAGTTTAGAGCAACCCAACCTTTCTCGGGTGGTCTCTGTTTTGCGTGTAAAATAGTGTGGTATTATAAATTTAGTGCAAGTATACACGTCGTACAAGTAATAGAGTGGATATAAGTAAGAGATCGTTCCCACGAGGATTGATTGTACTTTCAAAGTTCAAGTCTTAAAACACAAGTGAAACAAGTAACAAATCGGCACTAAAAGTTGGTGTTAAAACTAGGAACATAAATAAAACAAGTAAATAAGATAGTGGTTGTGAATATGGATGAGAATGAGTTGGGTTGTTGCATGCAAGTAATTCCTCTCTAGTCGGGCGTTATAATGTTTTGCGTTATTGCGTACAAATGCTAATGCTGTATAGAGCGTGGCCACGTTTGAGCATTTGTTGCAAAAGAGCTATGCTTTTCAAAGACAAAACGTCGAGTTTCAAGTATAAGAGGTCCTATGTCTAGGTTCTAAATAGGCCCACTCACGTATTTTAAGCACCCAGCGACAATGTTCTATGAACTATTTATCCTTTCTATGTCTAGACTTAGATAAAAAATGCCTAAAATGTCTTTAGTGCACCTTACCGTTCATATAAATCTTTGAGTTCTTTTCATAGACCATATGCTGTACCTATGAATCTACCTATTTTAAGTGATGGAGTCTCAAACAAGTTTGGAAATATTATCATGCAAAGATTTAAAACATGTAGCGTCAATACTTAGCATAACATTTAACTAGAAATTCATTACATGCAAAACAACAACCCAACTACAAAATGTTTAGCTCATCTTTGAGCATCTCTACTGAAAGATAAGAAGTTAAAATACCATACATAAGCGAAAAGAAAGCGAGTGCAAAAGATACACCTAAGTAACTTTCTGCATGCGACTGTAGAGAGCGTTACAACGTCACGAGCTTCCACTGATGAGTGGTTATATTTGGAAATGGAGTTGAGTAGAGTTCAAGCAGAAGTCTGTTTCCGAACCGTTTTGAGAACTCTTTACGAACAATGGAGGAAGGTAGATGATGGAGGTGTGGTGGTATGATGCGGTGTGTGTATGCATATCTAGAGAGAGACAAGTCTTCCATTAAATAGCCAAATGGGTCGCATGTTCGCGATGTCATTTGCCCACCTACCAAGCTCATGCGCGCCTTACGGCCCGACAGCATGCGGTGCTACGGTCGTCATCCTTTGTCGACACATGGGAATAGAAGATCTTCGACTTTACGAATCTTTAACCATCATTGCTAGTGCGCCATAAGCGAGATATTTCACTCTTGCTCTGCTTTGCCCTTGCTCGGGCGTGGTGAGAGGGCGTTGCGGCGTTCGGCTCTAAATTTCTGCACAAGCACAAAAAGCATCAAAATGCTCACAAAGGCACCAATTGGTGCCAAAATGCCTGAAACTTCGTAATTTAGCCCCTAGCTAACTAAGAAACAATAAACTAACGAGAAAACTAATAGAATCGACCTACAATTGCTAGAGAACTTGCATGATTTATCTTTGAATAAGTATAAATAACTCATATAAATATGAGTTATCACACTAAACTTAAATCATTGCTTGTCCTCAAGCAATCAAGACAAAACAAAATTAAGCAAATGCATGAAATCAACTACACGGCGGGTTGCATTCTACTCAATCATTTGATCAAAAATTATTCTCGAGGGCTAATTCTCTACACACTCACGCATTGATGCACAATTAAATTCTAGATTCATTCTTTGCCCAAAGTGAGTGTGTGACCTGCTGCATTAATTCCATTCCTAGCTAGGTTGGGAAGCTATTCCGACCTATGAAAGAGTGGTTTCCATTTGGTGAGAGCAAAACATCTTTCAAAGCAGAGAATAGGCTAACATTTTCACATAAGAAATGGGGGTTTATTTGAAGCATGACAAAGGGTCTTAATTGGGTGCTAGGACTAGGTTAGTGCAACTATTTTTCGACTCACACACGCAAATGAGCGCAACCCCCTCATTCTTGTGCAGCGACTTCCTTTGATTCATTCCACTTGGAATTCTTTTTTTTTTTTTTCTTCTCTCTCTTTTTTTTTTTTTTTTTTTACTTCATATATTGGGTTGCCAGATTTGTTGTTTGGTATTGCGGACAAAACACAAAGCACTTGTGGATTTTCCACTTATTTACAACAACACACTCTTTTTGGTCTTTTTGGAGTAGGCGTTACAAGCGTTTATAGGTGAGGCGTTATAGCGTTTGAAACACAAAACACAACACACACGGCATACGTTATAACATTACGGGTAGAGCGTTACAGCGTTGCACTCACACTACACTGCACTAACCATCCTACGGTCTTTGCACCCGACCTTAGTACAACGATATACCCCCAGAACTTAGCTTCTCTCTGCTACTCTAGGTTTTTAATCAAGTTTTACCACCACCATAGTTTACAAAACTAGCTTGACATAAAATATTCACTAGCTAACTAGATCTTTCCTTAAAGCAGAGTTTGTGTGGGAGCGACAATCAATTCTATTCATCTAAACATGCATCGGCTACTCACACACACATTCATCACTAGATTTAGCCCAAAGAGAAATATTTTTAATGACTATGAGTAAGAATATAAAGCGATTTTCATTTGATTTCATGCTTGTACAAAGCAAAACAAAAACTTAGAACACTTGGAATTCTCCCAAAAACTTGTTTTGCGTGTAAAATAGTGTGGTATTCGCAAATTTAGTGCAAGTATACACGTCGTACAAGTAATAGAGTGGATATAAGTAAGAGATCGTTCCCACGAGGATTGATTGTACTTTCAAAGTTCAAGTCTTAAAACACAAGTGAAACAAGTAACAAATCGGCACTAAAAGTTGGTGTTAAAACTAGGAACATAAATAAAACAAGTAAATAAGATAGTGGTTGTGAATATGGATGAGAATGAGTTGGGTTGTTGCATGCAAGTAATTCCTCTCTAGTCGGGCGTTATAACGTTTACACGTTATTGCGTACAAATGCTATACTGTATAGAGCGTGGCCACGTTTGAGCATTTGTTGCAAAAGAGCTATGCTTTTCGGCCTGACAAGCGTCGAGTTTCAAGTATAAGAGGTCCTATGTCAGGTTCTAAATAGGCCCACTCACGTATTTTAAGCACCCACGGCAATGTTCTATGAACTATTTATCCTTTCTATGTCTAGACTTAGATAAAAAATGCCTAAATGTCTTTAGTGCACCTTTTTCGTTCATATAAATCTTTGAGTTCTTTTCATAGACCATATGCTGCATGCCTATGAATCTACCTATTTTAAGTGATCGGTCTCAAAACAAGTTTGGAAATATTATCATGCAAAGATTTAAAACATGTAAGCGTCAATACTTCATAACATTTAACTAGAAATTCATTACATGCAAAACAACAACCCAACTACAAAATGTTTAGCTCATGCTTTGAGCATCTCTCTGAGAAAGATAAGAAGTTAAAATACCATACATAAGCGAAAAGAAAGCGAGTGCAAAAGATACACCTAAGTAACTTTCTGCATGCGATGCTGTAGAGAGCGTTACAACGTCGAGCTTCACGATGTAGTGGTTATATTTGGAAATGGAGTTGAGTAGAGTTCAAAAGCGAAGTCTGTTTCCGAACCGTTTTGAGAACTCTTTACGAACAATGGAGGAAGGTAGATGATGGAGGTGTGGTGGTATGATGCGGTGTGTGTATGCATATCTAGAGAGAGACAAGTCTTCCATTAAATAGCCAAATGGGTCACATGTTCTTTGATGTCATTTGCCCACCTACCAAGCTTTGCTGCATACGAGCCCGACAGCATGCGATTGCTCTGATGCGTCATCCTTAATCGACACATGGGAATAGAAGATCTTACGACTTTACGAATCTTTAACCATCATTGCTAGTGCGCCATAAGCGAGATATTTCACTCTTGCTCTGCTTTGCCCTTGCTCGGGCGTGGTGAGGGGCGTTTGCGGCGTTCGGCTCTAAATTTCTGCCAAGCACAAAAAACATCAAAATGCTCACAAAGGCACCAATTGGTGCCAAAATGCACCAGAACTTCGTAATTTAGCCCCTAGCTAACTAAGAAACAATAAACTAATGAAAACTAATAGAATCAACCTACAATTGCTAGAGAACTTGCATGATTTATCTTTGAATAAGTATAAATAACTCATATAAATATGAGTTATCACACCCTAAACTTAAATCATTGCTTGTCCTCAAGCAATCAAGACAAAACAAAATTAAGCAGAAATGCATGAAATCAACTACACCGGCGAGGTTGCATTCTACTCAATCATTTGATCAAAAATTATTCTCGAGGGCTAATTCTCTACACACTCACGCTTTTGATGCACAATTAAATTCTAGATTCATTCTTGCGCCCAAAGTGAGTGTGTGACCTCTGCATTAATTCCATTCTAGCTAGGTTGAAGCTATTCCGACCTATGAAAGAGTGGTTTCCATTTGGTGAGAGCAAAACATCTTTCAAAGCAGAGAATAGGCTAACATTTTCACATAAGAAATGGGGGTTTATTTGAAGCATGACAAAGGGTCTTAATTGGGTGCTAGGACTAGGTTAGTGCAACTATTTTTCTGACTCACACACGCAAATGACTGCAACCCCCTCATTACTGAGCAGCTTCCTTTGATTCATTCCACTTGGAATTCTTTTTTTTTTCTTTCTTTTCTTCTCTCTCTTTTTTTTTTTTTTTTTACTTCATATATTGGGTTGCCCAGTATTTGTTTCAGGGTATTGCAGCAAAACACAAAGCACTTGTGGATTTTCCACTTATTTACAACAACACACTCTTTTTGGTCTTTTTGGAGTAGGCGTTACAAGCGTTTATAGGTGAGGCGTTATAACGTTTGAAACACAAAACACAACACACACGGCATACGTTATAGCGTTACGGGTAGAGCGTTACAACGTTGCACTCACACTACACTGCACTAACCATCCTACTGGTCTTTGCACCCGGCCTTAGTACAACTGATATACCCCCGAACTTAGCTTCTCTACGCTACTCAGGTTTTTAATCAAGTTTTACCACCACCATAGTTTACCAAAACTAGCTTGACATAAAATATTCCTAGCTAACTAGATCTTTCCTTAAAAGCAGAGTTTGTGTGGGAGCGACAATCAATTCTATTCATCTAAACATGCATCGACTACTCACACATACACATTCATCACTAGATTTAGCCCAAAGAGAAATATTTTTAATGACTAACGAGTAAGAATATAAAGCGATTTTTCATTTGATTTCATGCTTGTACAAAGCGAAACAAAAACTTAGAACTTTGGAATTCTCCCCCACACTTAGAGTTAAGCGATTGTCCTCACCGCTTAATGATAAAAAGCTTTTGTGTTTTTTTTTTTTTTTTTTTTTAAATGGGAGAGGAACATTTAAGCAGGACACAAACAAACAAATTATCGACTATTAACTATCCAACATTGAAGCAGGCGTTATCACGTTGGGCGGTTATTTATTTCTACGTAAATGAAAACTACAACTATTCTACTACTAAAAATAGGGCTAAATTACTTGTTGAGTACGACACGATGCTTCCACTACTGCTAGTGGGGATTCTTGCTTGGCGGTTGTCTTTTTCTTTTCCTTCTTCTTTTCATTTAAACCTTGCCCGGACAACGAGGCGTGCCAGCGTCTAGTGTATCTTGAGGCGTTATAACGTCTACCACCTTTACTTTCTCCTTTCTTGACCCTTCATTCCTACAAAACAAAAATTAAAAGACACAAAAAGTGTTGGTTAATCAAAAATCATTGGGTTGCCTCCCAGAGCGCTTGCTTTAAGAGTCTTGACCGGACTTGGAATTCAAAACCTAAGTTAGGGTGGATAATAGGACAAGAAGAAGACATCATCCTTCCGCTTTCTCTTTTTGGTCGGAAATCCCATGTATTTGGCATATGGAAGCAAGTGTTCCCATGCATCAACCAATAAACATTTGGGGTAGGAATTCTCCTCACTTGAAAAAATTGAGCGTTCATTTTGCGGGGATTATTTTCTTCAATTACAAAGGTTGAATCTCAATTGTCACATGACTCTTTTCATACCTCAACCTTGGATTTTCTTCCTTGTCACTTTGTTTTTGAATTTTTCTTTTTCTACAACTACACAATATTTTGTTTTTCTTCCACTATTTCCAAATGACCACATTCACGTTCATATTCTACACTTTCTTTTTCTTCCTCTTGCTCAACCACATCTTCAATACAACTCTCTTCTTTTAGATGCTCCATAATCGTCTTAATGTGAGCCTCACATTCTTACATGAAGCTTCAAAGTTGTCACGATGCACCTTCATATATTCAATGGAATGAGTTAAGAGTTCTTTGAATTGAGTTGTTCTCATATAATCCCTCTTGTTTGAGCTTGAGAATATGAATCTTGCTCACACATAACATTTCCCATTCCATAATCCATATTTTGGGCGATCATGGGCATGGAATTTTCCTCATATGACCCCTTTCATATTCACTCTCATGGAAATCATAATTGAAATATTGTTGTTGAGCATTCAATTCTTGCATAGAGTAAGAACTCCAATGGTCCATGGCATAAAGTGGAAATTTTTTTTTTTTCAAATCACTCAACACAAACAATAATAATAATAACTACAAAGAAAACACACTACTGGACATAAAGCACAATGCAAATTCACTCCCTAGTTCGGTTGAACTAGAGCTTGAATGGAACTAAGCATCTGTTGTAACGTCTACTGTTCAAACACGAAACAACAAACAACACAAAGTAAAATTCTTTCAAGCTGGTGTTTTAATACTTTTGAACAATAAAAGTTACTACAATCCACAAACTTGGCGCCAAAAACTTGTTTGCGTGTAAAATAGTGTGGTATTCGCAAATTTAGTGCAAGTATACACGTCGTACAAGTAATAGAGTGGATATAAGTAAGAGATCGTTCCCACGAGGATTGATTGTACTTTCAAAGTTCAAGTCTTAAAACACAAGTGAAACAAGTAACAAATCGGCACTAAAAGTTGGTGTTAAAACTAGGAACATAAATAAAACAAGTAAATAAGATAGTGGTTGTGAATATGGATGAGAATGAGTTGGGTTGTTGCATGCAAGTAATTCCTCTCTAGTCGGGCGTTATAACGTTTACACGTTATTACGTACAAATGCTAATGCTGTATGAGGCGTGGCCACGTTTGAGCAGCTGTTGTAAAAAAAGAGCTATGCTTTTCGGACAAAACGTCGAGTTTCAAGTATAAGAGGTCTATGTCTAGGTTCTAAATAGGCCCACTCCTCGTATTTTAAGCACCTGACAATGTTCTATGAACTATTTATCCTTTCTATGTCTAGACTTAGATAAAAATGCCTAAATGTCTTTAGTGCACCTTTTCGTTCATATAAATCTTTGAGTTCTTTTCATAGACCATGTCCATACCTATGAATCTACCTATTTTAAGTGATCGAGTCTCAAAACAAGTTTGGAAATATTATCATGCAAAGATTTAAAACATGTAGCGTCAATACTTCATAACATTTAACTAGAAATTCATTACATGCAAAACAACAACCCAACTACAAAATGTTTAGCTCATCTTTGAGCATCTCTACTGAAAGATAAGAAGTTAAAATACCATACATAACTAAAAAGAAAGCGAGTGCAAAAGATACACCTAAGTAACTTTCCTGCATGCGATCTGTAGAGACGTTACAACGTCCGAGCTTCACGATGAGTGGTTATATTGGAAATGGAGTTGAGTAGAGTTCAAAACCGAAGTCTGTTTCGAACCGTTTTGAGAACTCTTTACGAACAATGGAGGAAGGTAGATGATGGAGGTGTGGGTGGTATGATGCGGTGTGTGTATGCATATCTAGAGAGAGACAAGTCTTCCATTAAATAGCCAAATGGGTGCATGTTGCTGATGTCATTTTTGCCCACCTACCAAGCTTTATGCGCACACGAACTAACTAACAGCATGCGATTGCTACGGTGCGTCATCCTTGTCGACACATGGGGAATAGAAGATCTTCGACTTTACGAATCTTTAACCATCATTGCTAGTGCGCCATAAGCGAGATATTTCACTCTTGCTCTGCTGCCCTTGCTCGGGCGTGGTGAGGGCGTTGCGGCGTTCGGCTCTAAATTTCTGCCTGAAGCACAAAAAGCATCAAAATGCTCCGCAAAGGCACCAATTGGTGCCAAAATGCACTGAACTCGTAATTTAGCCCCTAGTCTCCAACGATACAACTTGCACTCCTTCGCAAATAAAGCGCAATATGCTTCCTACCATGCTCGCTCCAACTCTGGGATACAAAATCTGAGCACAATTTCAGCCAAAGCAGTGGGGTTAGGTGTACTTCGTAGGAAAATAACCTCATTTATATTTAGCCATTACAACATGATTGCAACCCAAAAAAGGATGGCCTAAAGATTATAGTCCTCAGAAGAACTCAACCACATGTTAGCAAGGATTCAGTTATGCAAGTCACTTCTCCAATCACACGCCTTAACACAGTTGCAATTGATAGCAAGCCACACCTGGTCAACCAAAGCTTAATCCTAAGAGACGTGGAGCACCGACTCAATGTCACGGTTACAAATAGAGCAAAGCCCCAAACTACCAAACTTTCTCCTCTTGCTAGCTTCATTTGTAATAAGGCCATACACTGCCAGGTGCCACAGGTGAAGCCGATTAGCTTCAATACAAGACCACCGCCAAGTAGCCTTAAAGACTCTATTGTGTGAGCTATGAAAGGGACAAAGTAACGACTCATATGCAGAAGAACTAGATAAACCACCTCATTAGTCAACTTCCAAACATTATGATCAAACCCTGCTTAATTCGAAGGGGGATGCAAATCAAGAATTTGTTTGGCGATGTTGGGAGGGAGCAAATATGAAGTCCTCCCCAAATCCCAATTTCCCCATCCACCAAATTAGCCACAAAAATGAGACTATCCGGATCACACACAACCTGCATGGTAATATAATTAAGACTCTCCACGTTGGGAATCCACGAATCATTCTAGGCCCTAATCGATCTACCATCCCCAGTTCTCCAGATCAGGCAATCCTTCCACGCATTGTAAATACCTCTCCACAAGCTGGACCCAGCGTTACTCTTGTTTATGAGAGGCCCTGATTACCACCACACGCATACTTCGCTTGAATCACATGGACCCAAAGGTCCTCTCTATTATAAATGAGGCCCCTGTTAACTTTCATCATAGCTGTTTGATTAATATTTCTAGATTTTGAGTTTCAATCCTGAAAAATAAATAAACAACTGTATTTATCTCTTTATAAAAATTTATTTTTGCCCCCCTCAATTTAAAAGTATTCACTTTGATCTCTAAATTAATTTTATTGCGACACTGTTGCACTGTGTCACTTAATTGATATGACGAATGATTGTCCAGTGACTTATATTGAGAGACATGTACTCCCTCCTATGACTATAAGCAACAACAAAAAACTCTGATTCTTTTTTTTACTAAAAATGATATTCATTTATTCAAATTGATGGATATTACATCAATCATAATACAAATCTAGCATTGATAAAACATAAAGGATGAATCTGCAAACAAACTCATAACATCCAAGTTAATAGCATAAAATGGCAAAATGACTACAAATGTGACAAAATAAAAGTCACCAGAGTACCCATGCCTCTTGATCTGTAACTTTGAGGTCGTAGCTATTGGTTGAATCTGCAATAGGTCGAAGTTGATCTACCTATTTGAACCAACCGAACACTACAACAAGACGAAAAATCAAAAATGGCGCATCAAGACGACAAACAACAATATCATCGATGAAGTCAAGACAAAATACACAATAGAAGCTAAATCTATGTGGTAATCACTTACTTAGATAAAAAAAGACATGAAAAACAATCCAGAGTGGTGATTCTTGCCAAAATTTGAAAAACAACTAGGCTTAGAAAAAAATTATTATTTAAAAAAATTATAATTCTCTAAAAACTCCGATTCTTGATTACTATTTTTTTTTTGACAAACATCGAATCTTGGTTATTATTATAAACAAAAGTTAACAACTTTTTCTAAATTTAATATTATTATTTCAAATAAACTTTTTAATTAATTGAATTATTGGCAATAAAGTGAAGTTCAAGATTTTATCTATTAATATTATAAAGGTTAATTTAGTACTTAATTTGTTTTTACATGAAATCTAAATATTTAATTACACTTAACTGAATTTTTTAACTATTGTAAAATAGAGACCGAATGAAGTGACGTAGACGACAATCACTAAGTGTGTAATTTATTTAATAAATATTTTCGAAACTTTAATTTTGTGACATTTTCAATGATGCGTGTGTTTAATTTTTTTTGCATATTCCTTCGCTCTGAGTCCTAGGTTCACCACTAGTCACGTTGGCAATGTGGAATTCGTTTTGACAACTGTTAGGAGAGTTAACGGTAGAGGTTAAAAGTGATGATAGAGAAAACTTTAAGGACAAAAAGTGAGTGCAAAAGCTTATAGGGACTAAAATAAACATTCTTAAAATTTATAAGAAGCATAAACTGACCTGTACCTGAGCATCCCTGGAATGGACCGGTCCGGTTTAAGATCGTTCTATCACTTGGTGAAGTCGCGAGCAGAGCTTGAACGGGTTGTACCTGCAAAGACACTTTGACGCCCAAGCCAGGGGAAAGAGTCAAAGCAGGAAATGAGTGAGGTGTGAAAAGTGTGCCTTTTTGCAGGGGGTTGACCTCTATTTATATAGTTAGGAGACGCTTCATAGCCGTAGGATTAGTCGATTCGATCTCAACCACTGATCATGACCTTAGTACGTTACCTATAGCTAGGCGCTTTGGGGACCATCATTGGGCCAGTTCTAGCCCATCAAGTGGATTGGGCCTTAGGCCTGGTCCAGAACATAAACATATTTAAAACTCTAGTTCATTTAAAAATGCTGAATTCTAGAACCATGAGAATTGAGGAACATTTAGGTACATTCATTTTTAAACAACAGAAACCCGTGTCATATATATATATATATATATATATATATATATATATATATATATATATATATATATATATATATATATATATGGTATGGGTAATTTTAATGGAATCATCAGCGTAAATGCAGGCAGGCAGGCAGGCAGGCAATTGCAGTGAGTGAGAAAGTTAAAAAATGAAGCATGTTTGTATCGATGCATATATCTGGGCTTCAATATCAATGCTGCTGCTTGTCTTGGCGTCTGAATAGAGAGACGTTGGGAGAGTGGTAGTAGTACTATTACTCTCTGTTCCTACACACGTTGGAACCAACTCAGAATATCACCCTTCTTCCCTTTATTATTAGTCTCAAACTAACTACTGCACACCAAAAAGCTTCCGCATACGAAAGTGACCCAACACTTAGTAAAAAAATAAAGACAACTAAATATAAAAAAGGAGAGATAGATTCTAATTTGACTTAAAGTATAAAGCATTGACGACAAATATATACGTTTTATGTAGATATAGTTTTTTATGAGTAGATCCCTTTCATTTTTCAGAAAAAACGAAATTGTCTACTATGAAAGTTTTCAGATATTAATATCTAATATATATCACTAGTATTTATTTATATTCTAAAACATAATGGACATCTCCATTTCTTCTTGATTATGAAAGTGTTCTGATAATTTTTAGTTATAAAACAAAATGGATCTCTATTCTCTACTCATTTTTCATAGTCTTTTTCTTTAATTTTTGGTTAAGAAACTTTTGCTTTAAACAATACTACTACCTTATGATTTAATTTTCCAATATTAATTTGTATATAATTTATTAAATAGTTATTATTTTAAGATTTAATGTATTGTCTAGTAGAGCACGACAAGATTTACATCTCATAAGATTTGAAATCTCCACTAGTTCTGTTCAATAGAGTAAATGTAATTCTCTCTCTCTAAGTTTTTCCTACCTCGAATTGGGACGGCACCATGTCACCCATAAAATTTTGTAACGAAGAAAAACTCTGAATATTAAGATCATACAACAATTCATGCACAAAATATTTTACCTTGTTTTTACCCAAGTAGAAGAACCTACCAATACCATCAACAATTATCATTAATTGATATCCATAGGAAAATGTGTACTTTACAACTCAGTTTCATAAAAATAAAATTGGTAACAGTAATGTTTAATGGAAAGGGTGAAGCAACGGTAACATTTGAGTTCAGTTTTTTTGGAAGTTCCTTAAGGGGCAGTATGGGAATATTGAAAAGTTAACGGAACCTTTGATATAATATTATTATTAATATATTAATATGACTGCATATATATATATCAAAAGCACACATGAAAAAAAGAGAGATCAGAGAACTGGTAACAGTTAACAACAGTTGAAGAAAGAAAGAGATAGAGAGTAGTGGGTGGAAAGTGCAATTTCTCTTGATCTGTAATCACCCCACTAATCTATCTAGGAGGATCAAAGTATCTATATTTTTTCCTCTGTTTCTTTGTGCTTCATTAGCAGTAGGATTTGGAAGATAGAGAAGAGTTGTGATCATGGCAGCTATAAAGCCAGAGGAGATAAGTCACCCACCAATGGAACAACTTCAGGGTTTAGAGTACTGTATAGATTCAAATCCACCTTGGGGTATGCATTCATTCCCCTTTCCCACCTTCAATCTTTTCTCAATCTTAACTTCATTTTCAGTGTTTTGATGCTTAGCTTAGCTTTAAATGTGTTTGAACTTTTATCAGTGGAGACAATACTTCTGGGTTTCCAGCATTACATTTTGGCCTTAGGAACTGCTGTCATGATTCCTTCATTTCTCGTTCCTTTGATGGGTGGAACTGCTGTAAGTCATTCCTATCTTCAACTCCTTTTAACTTTTTCAGTTTGCTTATTATTATAATGTAAGTTTAAATCTATATAACACCACCGACACTTCAAATTGAAAACGTATACAGGGTATGGTGTCTGCGTCAGAGCTTCATAGATTTAAATTATTTGATATAGTTCTGCAAATCTTTTGTTGTCTTGTGTATTATTTATTACATAGATAGATTTTGTTGTTTGTCATATGCTAAAATGAAGTTGGTGGGTCCCAGTAAGATAGAGAATTGATATTCATATATTGGGTTGATGGTCCAGGGTGATAAAGTGAGGGTGGTACAAACACTGCTTTTTGTTGAAGGAATTAATACACTTATACAAACACTGTTTGGAACCCGGTTACCAACAGTGATTGGAGGATCATATGCATTCATGGTCCCCATTGTATCCATTATTCGTGACCCAGCTTATGCATCCATTGACGACCCACATTTGGTTAGTACATTTCTCTAATCCCCCTGAACTTAATTGTATAATGTTTGAATACAAATTATCTTGAATTAGTCATATTACTAATCCCCCTTGCATTGCATGTAATCTCCAGAGATTTCTTAGCACCATGAGAGCAGTCCAAGGTGCCCTAATAGTAGCATCAAGCATACAAATTATTTTAGGATTTAGTCAAATATGGGCCATTTGTTCTAGGTAAGTATTTCTTTAAGTTAATGAATGAATGAAATTTGAATCCATAGTCAGTCAATGCATCAAATAATTAATGTTCTCTTCCTGTATATGCAGATTTTTCAGCCCACTTGGAATGGTTCCAGTAATTGCATTAGTTGGTTTTGGATTATTTGACAGAGGTTTCCCTGTGGTATAATAACAACACTGAACCATGTCCCCTAGTACTAGTATTTGGAATATCTAACTATATATATATATATATATATATATATATATATATATATATATATATATATATATATATATATTTGTTATTGCCTCATATTATTCACCATGTTGTTCTGTCCTTTATCAGGTGGGGACCTGTGTTGAAATTGGAATTCCCATGCTAATCTTGTTTATAGTTTTCTCTCAGGTACAAATTAAGTAGTTAAGTCAAATTAGTGAATTATAAGTTCCTGTTTAAATAAATTAGCTTGTGGAGAATAATAACCTTATGTGTTATGATATGTTGTATGGTGCAGTACTTGAAAAATTTTCAAACAAGACAAGTACCAATACTAGAGCGATTTGCTCTACTAATAACAACCACAGTGATATGGGCATATGCACATTTATTAACAGCAAGTGGAGCATACAAACATCGCCCTGATTTAACCCAACATAGTTGTAGGACAGACAGGGCTAATCTCATTTCTTCTGCTCCATGGTTCGTACTAAAACTCTAAAAGCATCTTTGTGGTTAAATATTTGTAACAAATATATATGCTTTTACTTTGAAGAAAATATTATATATCATTGTAGCAGAGAATATGTTGAGCTATTTATAGCTAGCCTTTGACATATGAACATGTTGTTGCTGCAGGATAAAGATTCCATACCCTCTTGAGTGGGGTGCTCCTACATTTGATGCTGGTCATTCCTTTGGAATGATGGCTGCTGTCTTAGTCTCATTAGTTGAGGTATTATTATGTGCCTGTCCAAGATTTTAAATTCTAGGCGCGCTAGCAACGTTTGCAGTCATGTCGTAATCCTTAATAATGCCTAGAATTGCGGTCAATTATTATTGATGAAACCTCAATTGTGGTTGCGACGATGTCAAAAACCAAGATATTGCGGTCCAAATTGCAGTTACCGACCGTTTTTTAAAACCTTGCTCATGTCATTAACATTATGGACTTGTGTTGAAGATTTTGTCTATGATTTTGACAGTCAACTGGAGCATTCAAAGCTGCATCACGTCTAGCAAGTGCAACACCACCTCCTGCTCATGTCCTTAGCCGTGGTATTGGTTGGCAAGGAATTGGAATCTTGCTGAATGGCCTTTTTGGAACTTTAACTGGTTCAACAGTTTCTGTGTAAGTGCTATATTCTTCTTCTAGTTCATGGTTTTACTTTTTATGGGACAAAAATTGATTCATTTAGGATCATAAGGACAGAGAGAATGTTGGACTCCTAGGAAGCAATCGTATTGGCAGCAGAAGGGTCATTCAGGTTTCTGCTGGCTTCATGATATTCTTCTCAATGTTAGGTCAGTAGCAAACTATAGTGTTACATAAATATGTAAATTCCATAGTTATATCACTTAAAATAAAATGCATATTTTGCTTGTGTCTTTCAGGTAAATTTGGAGCTTTATTTGCTTCAATACCATTCCCCATTTTTGCTGCTATATACTGTGTTCTGTTTGGACTTGTTGGTAAGTTCAGTGCCCTCTATGTTGAGCATCTATATCTATTGGTTTCATTTAATCTCTATATCTTCTGATGACAATTGCTGTTTTTTAATTTTCCAGCTTCTGTAGGGTTATCATTTTTGCAATTCACCAACATGAATTCAATGAGGAACCTCTTTATTACTGGTGTTTCCCTCTTCTTAGGTTTGTCCATTCCTGAGTATTTCAGAGAATACACTATTAGGTCCCTTCATGGTCCTGCTCATACCAAAGCTGGATGGGTGAGCTTTTGTTTTATCTTTCTATGTAAAATAATGTTAGTTTCCAAAAACTTATCAAACTCCTTCGATATCTTATAGCTCACTGAGCTACTTTTCTTTGCTTTGATTTTTGCAGTTCAATGATTTCCTGAATACAATATTCTACTCTTCCCCAACTGTTGCATTGATTGTTGCTGTATTCTTGGACAACACTCTTGAGTATAAGGAAAGTGCGAAAGAGAGGGGAATGCCATGGTGGGCTAAGTTCAGAACATTCAAAGCAGATAGCAGGAATGAAGAGTTCTACTCTCTCCCTTTCAATCTCAACCGCTTCTTCCCTCCATCATAATTCCTAAAACAATATTTCAAAATAGAGAGAGATGTTAGAAGAAAAGCATTGTACTATATGATGATCGCTTTGAGAGTGTGTGTGACTTTGGTTACTTAATTTTCACATGATAATAATCAAAGAACAAAATTCATTTGTTCCTTTACTTTCTTACATCTTTTTTATTTTTTCATTCATTTTATCATAATCACTTTTGAAGTTGGATTTAGTGTTTTAAATACAATTTTTAAAACACGCTAAATCATAATCGCTAAAAATATAATTAAAAACAACTGTAATATATTTAAATAAATAAATAAATTATATATTTCATAATTGTCCTCTACCTGATTTCAAATTCTGATATCGTTGAATAATAAGCTCAGAGTCTCAATGTATGTCACTAGGCAGTCGTTCATCTGTATAACTCAACACGATAATGATGCGCTGTTGTAATGTCTCTTGGGTTATGTTCTGATTGCCCCTTAACAAACACATCTTCCATAGCAGGAACATTAATAGAATTATTATTGCAAAATGAAATTACTTCTTGCAATAAAGACTCTCATCCATCATTTCTGAGTGTTTCAAACCTGTCCTTTGTGATGTTAACCAAGTTCATAGCATTCAGAATGTCTTGATCTTTCCTTTGTATTGCTTGTGACAATTCATTTGAAATAGGCAATACATCTCTCATCAAATGCGATGCAAGTAGAATCCCTTTGTTATGAGCACTATTAGAAGCCTAAAGTGAACAACACAAACAATATGCAACATCTTTTTCAATGTTGTACTCTATCCAATTTCCAAATTTAGTGAACCATGCTGGAGAAAATCTTCTCTTTGAGCTTCCAATACTTCTTTGTGGAAAGTTGTGATTCTTAGGTTGACACGGCCCTTTTTGCAAATACGCTTTATGTATCTTTTCTTGATCGTCAGGATGATATGTCACATTTTTCTTCGCAATTCAGGATCCGATGGCAACTCATCTAAATTAATTTCAACACGTGACTCTCGTTGTTGTTGTTGTGAGCTTGATCCACATTCTTCAATTGATGACATTGATCTCTCTACTAAAAATTTATTCATTTGATGACCTACTTCAATTCAAACACACTAATACTAATTAGAATTAAGCTAATACTAATTGGGGACTAATACTAATTACCAAAACAATATACTAATTTTTGAATACTATTGTAAATCTATTATCTACTATCATCTACTAATTTACTAAAATCAATCAATTTAACCACTAACAATTGTCAAAAGAGTAAACAATGACAACGGGAGCGGCAACGAGAGACTTATACTATCATTATCATCAATATATTCTAATATATACAAACAACCCACTACCAAAAATACTAAATTATCCCTCATTTTTATCTCAATCATAAGGATAAAGATGTCATTTCAAATTATTTCTCCCTCTGTCACTTACTTTTATTATTAGTGGGACTCACTCTCACATAATCTTTTAATTTTTTATTTCACTTTAAAACCTACTTTTCTCTTTTTTTTCTCTCTCTCACTCTTTCCACTTATCTCTACTATCAACATAATCAAACAACTCACTACCAAAAATACTACATTATTCATCTCTACTATCATCTACTAATAAATTACTAAAACTAAGCAACTTAACCTCTAGAAAATTCCAAAATAATTTTAGATATCTTTGAAAAAAAACAACAAGGTCTAATATCTATTCAACCTACAAGCAAATATTAAAAAGACACTTTAATATAACTCACTGATAAAAAAACACTTTTTAGTCTCTTAGAAAAAAATTAGATGACGTAATGACTATTCAAAGTACCGATAAGTATTTAAAAAATATAAGACAAAAATGATTAAATTAATAGTGTTTTAATTAAAATCCGTAAATTAATATTAAGTCATTAATATTAAGTAAATTAAATTAATTTTTTAAATCATTAAGTCAATATTAAATCATGTCAAATTTACTACTTACTATATTATGTCTATTAAAACTACTAAAACCAATCAATTTAACCACTAACAATTGTCAAAAGAGTAAACAATGACAATGGGAGCGGCAACGAAGACTGACAATGGGAGAGCAGCACTAGGAGCGCCAACGAGAGACTGACAATGGGATGGCAACGAATGTGATAACACGAGAGTGCCAACGAGAGAGGCAACGTGGAGCTGACGAGAGGCGGCGGTGGGATTGGCGACGAGGGCGACAATGGGAGCGCCTACGGGAGAGGTAACTGGAGCGACAACGAGAGAGGTAACGGGAGCGAGAAAGGGGGTGCATATCTTATATTAGATCTCATTTTCTTTTTTCTACATTTTTACTCCATTATTAAGATTATAGGAAGATATCGATTTTTTTTTACTTTTTGCAACACAAATATTTAATATTACGGACTAATTTTATAAATAATTATTTATAAATAATAATTCTGTTTTTCAATTCCAACATGAAAATATTTTCTCTTATATTTGTTTCTATATGTACAAAATATTGTTTTTTAGCTCAAAGGGAGATATTATATATTCTTTTTATGAAAAATTATACTTTTATATTTTTATACTTTATGCAATATTAAGGACATGACGGGTAGCCTTGCATATGCACGAGTATTTTGTTAGTTAAACTACAAAATATCCCCCCATTAAAATATACACAAAAATAAAACTGACATTTAATTGAAATTAAAGTAATAAAGTGACAAATATTCACATTGTAATTTTCTCCTCTTGTTTTTGTGTAAAAAGCATGGAATATATCTTGTTTTTTGTTTTGTTTATGATTCGGTGTAGTATTATTCGGTGTAGTTATTATGCGAAAACATGCCGTAAAAGTGAAAGGGTTTTGTATAAAAGAATGGAATAAAGAGAAACCCTCAATTTCTTATCCTTTGCTTTACACACAAACTCATTCCATCATATGATTCAAATGCACTCAACTCAATCTCTTCTAATTTCCTCCCTATTTTCGCTAGTTACTTTCTTCACCTAACCTTTCTACTCTTTTTTCATATATAAATTAAATACTGATATTATCGTCCATTCTTCCAGCAACGCCTAGAACCAGAGCGAAAGTACAGAGCTTTAAGGCGTTGTAGTTGGATTCAAACATACCCAGATTGAATTTTCTCTGTACAATTGAGTATTTGAGGTAAACTCTTCTCTTCATAGCTGATTGAGGGAAAACTTCCTATTAGTGATAACCCGTTTTTAAAGTTGTTATTTTGTAACTATGTTTGAAGATTATGTCATAAACCATGAAATGGGTTGTTGAGAAATATGGTTTCTCCACCTTTCATCTGATCACATTGTTCATCCCCTTTGAATAAGAAGAAAAAAATTGAAATTTTACCGATTTCTTTTTGTTGAGTTTATCACAGTAGGATGCACCTATTTTAGGATTTTTTTTTTTCAGGTTTTTGGAAATATTGAGTGGAAGGAATTTTTTTAGTATTGGTGTAATGGATCAAGGAACAAGCAACGGCAATAGTGAGATGTTGAATCATGTTGATAAAGGGGTTTGTAAGAATTTAAGCGATTTGGTACTTGAAGGAGTTGCAACTGATCGCTTGGGAGACAGGGTTATTTTATGTGGACCTTCAGAAGAAAATTGCAATGATCTCAGATTGAATAAGAAGCTAAAGGAAGGACCTGAAGGAGTTAATGGTGAGGACATTGGTGACCCTCCGAAAATCAATGATACATTGCGCGAGGTTGATCAAGGAACCAGTTATAATTCAAGTAATTCAGTTGATGGAGAAGTACTTGAGACCTGTGTTGTAATAGATTCTTCTGCTCATATTGAGCATGTCAATGGAGATAATAAGAAATTGGAAGCAAAAGCTAGTGAGTCAGGGTTGAGCAAGTTATCAATTAAAGCGCCTAAAGGGGTTTCTGAGATGGATAAAAATTCATGTGTGATTGATATGAACTGTGGCAGTTACAAAGGGTTTAGTGGTAATTTGGAAGGTGAAACCATTTGTAGGATTTGTCACCTTGCCTCAGGGCAACAATTAGAAGCAACTGCTGTTGGAACTCAGAGTAGTGCTAGTGATAATACAGGTTTGATTATGCTTGGTTGTGCATGTAAAGATGAGCTGGGCATTGCTCACAGTCGTTGTGCTGAGGCATGGTTCAAGATTAAAGGAAACAGGTAATTGTTTTTTGTTGATATGTCTGTTTATTTCTTGTTCATAGATCAATATTTGTTTATTTCAATTGTGCTACTGCTTGTAATGTAGATCTTGTTCAAGTTGTTGTGTAACTATTTTTTAATTCACAATGCCATATGGGTTTATAAGGATTCATAGGGTCTATTTGGTTAGAGAGAAATGTTTCCTTTTTGTTTTTTACTGAGAATTACAAAATTACTGATAATTACAAAGTGACATTTTGGTTTCACTTCATTTCCATTCAAAGAATTATGTAGGAAACAGTAAAAATAACATTCTTTGTTGCCATTTTTTTGTACAAAACTTTAGAAACAAAAAAAAAAGCGAAAATGGGGTAGCATTTTTGTAAACTATTAGTTAAAGCAGGAAATACAAACAGAAAATATTTTCTAAAACTAAACAGGTTTTCAAGTTCCCATTACTTAATATTCCAATTTGGAACAATATTTGAAAATAATACTTTGTATATTTTCATATAAGTATAGCATTAGATGAGAACAAAGGTCGGTCCCGGGTAATCGGGTTGGACCCCACCCCATCCCAGAGGGGAGAACCACACGGACCGGCAAAGCCGAGTACACGTGGACAGCCAGACCGGCAAAGCCGGTGGATACTTGCGCGTAACCCAAAAGATGAGAACAGGATTTAGGCGATAGGAAGTCCTAAATAGCAGTTCTATTGTTGTTGCTATCATTATTATTATCATCATTGTTGTTGTTTTGTTGTTGCTGTTTGGTTGGTATAAAAGACCATCAAATTTGGGTCTGCACTTATGGAAACGGCTTATTACTTATCATTTTTTCAGTTTGTTAATGCATGTAGCTCATTGTTGTTTTGCTTTTCAATGGCACATCTCTAGTTGGAGAACCACTATCATAATTATGCACCCTGACACTTGGAGTCTCTATTGGTAATGGACTTCCATAACGGGTGAGTTAGGCAAATCTCTACAGACATTCAGACACATTTGGAGTTTTTAAGGGGGTTCTTTATATATAGGGGACGGGAGAGGCACTCGAACTATCCTCGAGGAGGTTTGAACACTGTCCGTTGATATGACAAGGCTAGACAGTTACCTCTGCACTAGACAAAATTATAAATTATGAACTTGGATTTGGCATAAACATGATTAGCAATTAGGTTCTAGTGTTTGTGAGCTGGAGTTGAGTTGATTGACATTCAAATGATGGCATCAAGTCGTTGTTCAATATCTAACATATGATTGATTGCATGTATTTTTCATGTTGATGTCTTCTGTTCATGTTTGACAAAAAGGTGCTCATCTTGTCTCCATGATTCTTTGAATCCTCTGTTTCTCTGTTCCACTGATGTAAGGGGAACGAATAAGTTTATACTTTCTTTGTCATTGCTTCTTAATATTAAAGTATGTAATGAATACTCTGAGATGCCCTCTTCACTTGTCTTCAATCTAGAGCTTTGTTAAAGTCTTAGCAACATTTTAAAATTTTGTTTATGCCTTTTGCAAGATTTAAATTATGGATTAGTGGTTCAGTTCAAAATTCTATTGCACCTGATGAAGGACAGTATGAAGTTACTTTCTTTTTTGTTCTTGTTTGAAAGTACTTACACGCTGTTTATATCTCAGTCCTCTTTGTAGTTTTAACATAGTTATTGTTTTTCAAGTTTGTACCTTAGTGCTGATAATAGTACCTTTGTTTACCTTTTCTGATCACAGGTTGTGTGAAATATGTGGTGAGACTGCAAAAAATGTTGCAGATGTTATTGGTAATGGATCTATGGAAGATTGGAATGGAAGTGGATTCATGGACGACAATGGTAGAACCTTATCACGTAGAACCTTACCGCGCGGGTTGGTTAGATGCTGCAGTGGACAGCCATTTTGTAACTTCTTGATGGCGTGCTTGGTAATAGCTTTTATTCTGCCATGGTTCTTCCGTGTAAAAATTTAGTGAAGGATTCAATCAAACACTATTCTTCTTCTATAAAAAGTGCATGCATCATTGGTTCTAGTGAAGGAGTGGCAATGCTTAATTAACCATGATTTTCTCAGCTTAGCAATTGAAATTTCATTACAAGAAAGTTAACAGTTTAGGCAACAGATTGTTTCCACATTACATTCTTTGGATTGGAGTGAGTATGGTGTTCTGAATATAGGTTACTTTGTTGATGACACGGAAGGAGGGATTTTCTTTTATCTATCTAAAGGGTGGAGAGAGAAAATAAGATATTTTACTTTGTTAGAATTTAGAAAGAAGGTACATAATTCGCCGCTGTTATTCATTTTCTTTGGTTGATGTGTTGTGAACTAAAGTTCAAGGAGAATCCAATGTCATGCAGTGGTCATCAACGATGTTTATATTTCCTTCTTAAATGGTATTTTTGAAAATTGCAAATGTTCTAACCCACTTCAGCGTTAGGAGAGTTGGTTTTGTCAGCATTTGTCTTTGGGCGTAAGTTAAGTTGTTTAACCGACACCCTTCACAATCCGAAATGTGAATATCTATCTAACACACCAAACTTCAAAATAAAAGCTATGAAAAGAAAATTAATACGAGTACCTTAAAATTCATCACATTTACTTTTTTCTACTTGTGTCTCACTCTAACCTGTCTAAGTAACTAAGTTTCGTATGCAAAGTGCATTACATTATCAGAAAACCGAATAGCATTAATCTTTAGGCTTAAATATGTTTTTACCCCCTGCAAATATGGGGTGTTTTGCTTTTACCTTGTAAATTTTTTTTTTTTTAAAAACCCATCGCAAAATCAACTTTTTTTCTTTTAGTCTTTCTGTTAGATGGACGTTACAAAAAACGTCTATGTGGCATTTTTAATTCTTTTCTAATTTTTTTAATGCTGATTGAGCTGCCATGTCATTATTTATTTTAATTAATTTAAATTATTGACTAAATCAAATTAAGATTTTTTAATTAATTAGGCTTCCACAAATTTCTCCATTATCCTCTCTCCCACCTCACGTTTCATTCATCTCTTCCACAAATTCCTCCATTATCCTCTCTCTCTCACCTCATCTCATCTCTATCTCTCACTTATCACTATATTCTTCTCCATTCAACTCTTACTTCCACAATCAAATCCCTAATATTCAACAGAACAAAATGGTCCAAACCTCAAACTTCATCTCTCTCTCTCTCTCGTTCTTCACCACCATTATTTCTTCTCATTCCAAATCTCAAACTAGAACGCATCTTCTATTTCTCACAGAACCAGCACACAGTTTAATTAAACCACACACATTTATTAAACCCATAAAACATTGATTTTGAGATGAAGAACAATCCATAAAACTTGAAACAAACCCTAAAATTAGAATCGCAATAAAAGTTAATTACATGTTGTGCTCATGGTTTGCTGGTTCTGTGAGAGAGAGAGAGAGAGAGAGAGAGAGAGAGACGAAGAAGATGAGAAGATGAGTGCTGGTTTGATATGAGGTTGGATGGGTACTGAGGAAGGACAAGGAGATTTAGGTTTTTTTTGCATGGGGTAAAAGCAAAACACCCCTATTTGCAGGGGGTAAAAACGTATTTAAGCCTAATCTTTAACTTGTGAAGGAGCATGCTTGAGGTAATTTCAATTTTAAAACAAAAAAAAAACTATCATGACAAAAGAGGCACAGTATACACACAAAACTTGGCATAAAAGTAATTGACTTAATTGCACTTTTGGATCCTCTATATTTACTCATCTATGATTTTAGTTCCACAATTATTTTTCCACGACTTTAATCTCCCCATTTTCTCAATTTTTAAAATGTTTGTCCATCCTAAAATTAGTCAAACTTGTTGCTAACATTATATTCACTTAGTTGATGTGGCATGCCACGCTAAATTGCCACATGGACTTTTAAATTAAAAATATATATTATTTTATTTTAACAATGTGTTTTTTAAATAACTAATGATATCTAAAAAACATTTGTAAATGTTTTTACTTGGTTTCACGGACGGACTGAAACCATGATAAAAAAAAAACCCCTAATCCTCACTATTTCTGAAACCTAAACCAGAGAACAAATCGCTAGTCCTCGCTATCACATGCTTAAAGAATCGCGCTTTGTCTATTCCAGCAAAGAAGTTTTCACGAGACCCCCTACTTCAGGTTGCAACATAACCAAGCCATCAACTTGTGCCATTGCCTGCACCAAAATACCTCAAATTAATGTCCTCTTTTAAAGCAAATTATAACAGAAAGACCTCAAATAATGTCCTCATTTTTAAAATAGATTTCCTCTTTACTTTCTTACTGCAAATGAACATGTGAATGTAGAGGAGAGATAGGGCGCCTTTAGGGCGGAAAGGTACTCATGCCTTTAACTAATTGTGTTTATATTCCTTCTTAATTATTTTTTCTTTCATCTTTTCCCTCCAAAATAAGTCTAAAGTCGCTAAAGGTACCTACTACTAAAGACACTCAATCCAAATCCGTAAATGTGATACCTGCGTCATTATCTTACGTACGAAGCGCCATAGAAAAAAGTGGGTTCAACTTAACATGTTGATGCAGATACATGTGCCATATCTAAGTTGTATATCTTAATCATGTAGACATGACAAATGAGGGGCTTAGAAAGGAGATGAAGTTGGGAATTAGAGATTTGGTTTAGGGTTCTTGGGATTCAGATATCCATCCAAGCAAGAAGAAGATGAAGCTTTGGGGTTTTCTAATTTAAAATAATAAAAACAATATTTATTTTTTTAATTTAAAAGTTCATGTGGCAATCCAGTGTGGCATGCCACATCAGTTAAGTGAGTATTATGTCAATAGCAGGTTTAACCAATTTTGGGAGGGGCAAGCATTTTGGAAATTGGAAAAATAGTGGGATCAAAATTGTGGGAAAAAAATTGAGACACTAAAATCATAGATAAGTGACTATAGAGGGGTCAAAAGTGCAATTAAGTCAAAATGATTACTAGTAACATCTCTAAAACACAACTGTGAATTCAAAATGAATAATCCCTCAAACCAGATAGAGTTAATCAGTTCCATATTTGTCAAGCACCCTTCTTCAATGAGTGGAGGGAGTTGCCTCGTTTATGGTTCATGTTGTGCTTGTGGCACTCACTCTTGTGGTGTTACTCATGACCGCTCTATTGCTTAGAATGGGCATCATTCCCATCCACATAAAGAGAGTGTGCAAGAACTTCAAATCTCCCATGCATCTTAGCAACATCAAGATTAACCACATACATATGTGCAGAGACACCCGACCCAGAAACTTTGGGAAATTTAACAGTTTAGTAGTACTATTCTCTTTGTTTTGGGAGATTGAACATGTTCACCGCTTAAGAAACAGCAAATGCATCTTCATTATCAATTTATCAGTAATGATCGGCTAACAGCAACAAACAAATACGTGTTCATGTTATCTCTAGGTTTATCTTACTGAAAAACATTCACTCGAACATGTAAACAATAACCACATAAAACACAGTAAAAGAAAGCTGCCAAAGATCGACCCTATTCCAGAATATTCAGGATTGGTCAAAAGATGGAACTTTTTGTGTTGGATATTGGATAACAAAAGATGGAACTTTAAATCACCAACCATTACATACAAATGCTTCTAGAACAGAAAATCCAGCATAGCTAAATTAAAGAGGAGAAATGCATACAATAAGGAAAGCAAATTCAAAATTTGGGGGATTCCTCAAACTCAATCAATCTCTCTTCCTTCTTCCTCTTCAATTCAGCTTCATAGTTTCTCAACTTTTCATTCATTTTCTCCTGCAACCAGCACCCATATTTCAAACACTAAAAAAGCAACAATCTTTACTAGATAGCTTTAGAAATCCATAAATTTCTAGAGGCGAGAGAAAGACGTGAATACTAACCTTGTAACTTGTTTCAACACGGTGCATAACATAGAATCCAAGGATGCCTCCAAAGATTGTACCAGAGATGATTCGAATGTATCCCCATTTCTGAGAAGGAGGCCTCATCGATTCAATCCTCACACTTAGGGCTGGAAATCTGAATCAATTCTTACCAAGTTGAGTTAAGCACGAATGATCTGAATCGCCACACTTACTCGAGAAAGAACACAATTATCACGAAGAAAGTCGGAAAGGCAAGCCAAACCCTCAATATTTAGATCAATTTCAATCAAGCTCCCCGTGCTTCTTCCTCCTCTCGTTTCCCTCTTTCGCGCGGCCAGGCTGCGGCTTCCTCCTCCGTTTCCCTCTCCCTCTCGTTTCTATCGTGTTGAAACGGTGTGCCCTAATTCCAAAAGGGATTTCTTAGGGACAAATTCGTCCTAAAAAAATAAAAAAAAAGTCACTTAAGAGTCGTTTGGATCAGCTTATTTCAATTTGGGGCCGTTTGGATCGGTTTATTTAGGCTTATCTACTAGCATAATCACTTATGAAATTGTTTGGGAGAGCTTATGAAAACGACTTATGGCATGTTCATAAGCTATTTTAGAGCTCGATTGTTACAGCTTATTTTTAAAAAAAATCACTTTTTTAAAAAAAATAATCACTTATTACGATATGTTGTCTGTTTGTTACCGATTCTTAAAAAAATGAAAAACTGAAAATAATCTAAAAACTGTTTCTCATGAACATCAGTTTTTTAAGAATGATTTTTTTTAAAATAATTGATTTTCAGTATGTTACACAAACACAAAACAACTTCTCATTTTCTTAAAAATCTCTAAAAACTAACCTCTAAATTATTTAACAACAAAATCACTTATTTTTTAATCAGTAACAAACGAACCCTTAAGCTAATTTCCATAACCTCTAAAAGATAGCTTAAGATAGTTTTAACATTATTAATTTCATCATTTATTTTATAAACAGATTATGCATAAGTACTTATATGATAAGGGCTTATGTCATAAGCGCTTAATTAAGTTGTTTATCCAAACGGGCCATTGACATAAGCACTTATGAGGCTCTTTAGGAGAGCTTACAGAAACAACTTATGATATGATTAAGTTGTTTTCAACTAATTTCCATAAGCTCTCCGAGATAGTTTATGAAAACAAATTATAACTTATACAAAAATAGTTTAACGTTATTGTATCATTTATCATATATAAACAGTTTATGTATAAATGACTACTCGTTTAGTCAAACTGGCAAAATAAACTACACATAGAAATAATAACACACTATCTTGATTTCAAACGATCATCTGTTGGCATTTTGTTATGCAATGTCCTCCAAGCAATTAAATACATTGATGGGGATTTAAGAAATTGAAAGCATCCTTAAAAGACAATTTACTCAAGTCCATACCTTGCCATGGCCGCAAGGTGATCCATAGCAGAAAATTTGGCACGCTTATTTGTACAATATTAGCTATAAGAGTGGGAAATTTGCTTGCCAACGCAGAAGGAATCCACCATTAGTTGTCTTGGATGAAATCAACAACTCCAAAATGCAAAGAAGCACTAACATACGAAACAACTAATATTCTTTGATTTACCACAATCTTATGCAACAGTCTGTGTTAAACACAAATTGCAGCGAAAATTTTGTAAATAAAATGTAATATCTCATTTTAGCAAAAAAAAAATTTGAAACTACATTTTAGCAAAATTTTAAATGTATAAATGCGGACAATTCCACATCGGATATTTAATAACAATTACCCTTTATTTAGTCTATTCTCTCACTCTTTATCCCACAACAATCCAGTGACGGATTCAGAAATTTTTCTTAGTGGGGGCAAAAAAACTAGTCCATATTATTTTTATGTACAAATTATTATAAAATTTAACAAAATGCTTAGTTTCATGACAAAAAAACTTAATCTCGAAATTTAATGTGTTTGGTGTTGATCTGTGTTTTTGGTGTTAGAAGAGAGGTCAAAATAGAAAGATAAAGAAATCAGATACATATAAAAATTTATCGGGGGGCTTCTAGGGTGAGAGAGCAAATCAAAACTCTTGCCGGCGAACCATTAAATATGACAGTAAGATGTAGTATAAAAATTAATCAACGGTTGAGATCTAGTATTAGTTTATTCAATCTTAATCATTCATAGCATTTTACACAATGTCCTACAGTCAATTTTGATGGTTCACCAGTGAGGAATTTGATTCTTCCCTCACCCTTGAAGCACCCATATTTATCTCTTATAACTTTTTACATGTATTTTTTTGTAAAAAAATGTCTCATGAGGGCAACACATTTTTTTATGTGGGGTCAAAATAATTTTATTAATTATATTTAGACTAAAATTATTTAGCTTAGTGGGGTCACTTGCCCCCCAATTGTCCTAAGGTGCATCCGTCCCTGCAACAATCAAACCCTACCCGGCTAGCCCCTGTTCCCTCTGTCTCCCTCGTTCTTGCCGTCGTTTCTCTCGTACTCGTGTATTGATCTTTAAAAAATGTTTTGGCGCCAGTTGTTCACTAATAATTGTCACACGAACCAAATTATTACGAGTTTTTTAAGCATTTTAAAGGACACCGATTACTAAACAAACCAACATTAAAAGTCTGGTTTTCTACATTCATTGAAACTACACCGCTTTAACCAACATTATATTCCTTTTCTATACTAGTGAATTATGAACATGATCAATAATTAAAGATATCCACAATAGGCCGAGATCACCACTTATCTCTCCATAATTTAATGATGTGGTCATTACCAATCTCTCAATAGGCATTAAAAAGAATTGATTGCACATTTGCCTTAAGCCCGACCAATGAGATGATTTAACATAGTTAACAATCATATGAAATTAAACAACTTTGTTTTTTTTTTTTATAAACAAAAGATTCATTGAAGGGAGCACTAGGGGTGCCCAACCCTTACAATGAGAGAGCAGGGAAGGGGGAGGGCCTCCTCAAAACCTCCCTGAGCCAAAACCCATCAGGAAAAAGACTCAGACAGGAAAAAGAGTACCCCGTGCAAAAAGCACAACAGTGTAAGAATAGCCACTGTTTCTCCCCCTCCCACAAAACAAACGTTAAAGCACAGTATAATTCATGGATTAATTACAACATAGACAAGCAACCACTCGGACAACTGAACCAATCCGACCAAGACGCTCCGCAATTCCTCCCGCTCCTAGCCTTAAACCAACTCCATGTTGTATCCTTAATTCCCGCTAATATAGAGTGAACTGAAATCGCCTCCCCCTTGAAAATTACCTAGTTGCGGGACAGCCATATATTCCAAATCACCGCCATCCATACTAGATGCTTTACTCTTTTTTTTGCCTTTTCCCTTTCACAATTTTACCAAACTCCATAAAGTGCGTGATAATGTTATCCGAATCGTCCATAACAGCCCCCATCCACGAAAGAATATTATTCCAAATTGTTTTGGCCACATCACAAGACAAAAAAAGGTGCTCCACCGATTCCTCCTGCCGAGAACATAATACACAGCTCAATTCATTTGTAGACCGGATAACACCCCTTCTAAAAAGCGCATCCCTAGTAGCAATTCGCCTCAACAACACCCTTGTTACCTCAAAATTCCGACAAGGGCATTAAATTAAGCTTTAAATGGTATTGACTGCACATTTAATAGTATTCTGTGAGCTGCAGGTCAATGTTCAAGTCAATGTACCATAAATTCGACGATAAAAGTTGTACAAGTCGCGACAACGCAAGCAAACTTCGGCGGACTTGGTTCTTCAAGCTCTGAAACCATGTCGAAACCTTCGACGAGAGATGGCCCAATTGTTCGACAAAGTTGGGTCCAATACTTCGCCAAATCCTTCGACAACAAGTCTGGTCGAGGCGCAAGGAGCATCGGTTAGTGGCGGTTATTTCCCCGGTTTTTAGGAAGTAGGTATCGTGCTTGCCCACGATTGTATCGAGAGTATAAATACTCCCTTGTAATAGGAAAGCGGGGTCACCACATCTTTACAAAAACTCGTGAAACTCAACTTCCAAGTCAAAGCGAAACAAGAGTGAATCGGATCATATTATACGTGTCGGTGGACCACCTTCTTCTTTCTATCATTTTAATGCAATTTTTACTTGTTTTTACGTTTGTTGCACTTCTTGCTTTTATTATGCTTTCAAACTATCTCTTCCTACTATTTTCTTGTTCTTACGCACGCTAAAAGACACAAAACTTAAAGGCAATTGTCAAAGAGATTTTCTAGTTTGATCTCACGATCTTAATATTGAAAACTAGTGATTGTTTGCTAAAAACACCAGCGAACAAATTGGCACGCCCGGTGGGACCTTTGCCAGTTATTTTGTGTCGTTTCTGTTAAGTGTATAAACCTGTATGCACTTGAGGAGTGGTAGGATGGTACGCACCAATTCTAACAACGCCTCTAGTTCCGACTACCGTGATATCACAAGTGCAAGGAACAGCGGTAGATCTCGCCAATGTCGGGCGGTGGGAATGTTGCGGGGACTACGGCCCAAAGTGACATCGATGAATCGCTCCCACGATGTCAATGACTAATGTTGGTTCGACATCATCTATGGCCTTGCCACAAAGCGTAGGACTTCCTTCTAGTCCTTATGTGGCAACAGGGAATAGTTTGGAAACACGTTTCCAAAACATGAGTCTACCACCATACCCTTTTGGGGTATATGGCATGCCTACTGGAATGCCACATGTGTCGACCTTTTCCCCTTCACACGTATCTTCTGAGGGTATACTTGGTGAAATCCTCTGCGATTAACAATGCGTCCTTGTTGGCGTTAAGACAACAAGTGGACGAAAGCAATCATGATATGGTTAATATGCTGACTCAACAAATTGGTACCGTGTTCAATCCTTTGATTCAGAACACAAATACCAGTTATCAGATGTTAGCAGGACCAAATGGGTAGGATTGCGATTTTTTTTGGGGCTCCTACGGGAAACAATAGGCGATTACCAAATTGCGGGAACAACATGCCTAACACCCCACGAGATCGATGATGGTCGCCGAAGCCCAAAGCGGTTATGGACGAACAACAAATGGGAAATCACATCCCCGAGGTAGTTATGGTAAATCGAAACCAAAACGCGATGAAGTTGTTCGACAAGTGCAACGAAATAACGTTTGCGCTCAAGACAACATAGCCACTTTGGTCGAAACCATAATGGCGCAAAATGGCCTTAACATAGGTTTGCATAGGCCTAATTTCATATCACCACCGTGTGAATACGTGTTGCGATGAATTGCCAAGAGGTGGAAAATCCCTAAATTCACTAAGTTTGGGGTGATACCAATGAGTCCTTTGTCGAACACATTGCCCGTTACATGATCGAGGCGGGGACATAGCCCAAAATGAGAATTTGAAGATGAAATATTTTCCAAATTCTCTAACTAAGAATGCCTTTACGTGGTTTACCACACTACCCCCAGTTCCATGTACACATGGGGGCAATTAGAAAAGGCTTTTCATGAGCAATTCTACATGGGCGATCGAAAATTAGTCTCAAAGAAGCGGCTAGTGTTCGACGCAAAGTGCACGAGGCCATTGATGATTATTTGAATAGATTTAGGCTCTCTTTGAAGGCAATGTGTTTTTACAAGTGCTCGAACATGAGCTTGTCGAAATGGGCTGCAGGGGCCTTGACTATTCAATTCGAAAGAAATTGGATACGTCTCATTTGAGAGACATGGCCCAACTAGTGATAGAGTTCGACAAGTCGAAAGGCTTAGAGAGGAAAAGGCTAGAGTGAATAAGTACAACAAAAAAGAAAACTCGGTGGGTTTTCACAAAAAGAAAAGATAGTCTATGTAGATGAACAATTCGACTTTGCATTTAGCAAATGTCGAATCGGAGGAAATAGACGTGGGTGAACTTAAGCCCGGTCCTCCCTATGCTTGTAAATTATTAAGGCACGCAAATGGGAATAATCTCTGTAGAGCCTAAGAATGATAGATTTGTGCCTAAAACGTACACCTTTGATGTTACTAAATGTGACGAGATCTTTGATTTGCTAGTGATTTGATGGCCAAATAATAGTGCCAAATGGCTCGATAGTTCCTCCTCTCGAACAGAGGAAGAAAAAGGGTTATTGTAAGTTTCATAATTTTTGGGACATACAATCGACCGTTGTGTACTTTTCGGGGACATGGTTGTAAAGCGATCGAAGAAGGAAGGCTCAAATTTGGAGATAAAAAGAATAAAGCACCGATGCAAATTGATCTTTGACCCACTCCATCAAGTGGAAGCGATGTATGCAGAACCAATTGAGATGAGTATCAATATGGTAGACGCAAAAATGGTGGATTCTCCAAAGTCTACCAAACCTCCTATTTGAAAAAATCAAAAGTGTTGTGCAAAAGAGTAATCTTTGTACAACACGTTACTCAAGAAGAATATGAGGAGAAAGTGCGATCTGTGTACCCTAAGGTGAGGAAGATTTGATAGACTTCTGAGCAGGGTGCAAATTGAGCTCGAGGTCATGTTATGTCCAAGGTGCGGTGATGTGTTTGATAAAGAAGCGGCTAAAAGTGTCGAATCTTTGTGAAGTTCGACAACCCCTAAAGAGGAAATGGCCGGATAAGAGGCCAAATTTCACTTTCAGAGAGAGGACCTTCCTTACAAGGTAAAGAATTCGAGCAAGCTCGACAAGCAAGCGCGATTTCTTTGGTAAGGGTGTAGCCAAGAAGGAGTTTCATATTTATGCCGCCTCCGCCAAACCATTTTTTCCAAGAGCGAGATCCATCCAATGAGAAGTGGATACATCTTTGGATGTAGACACTACAAGAATCTTTGCTCAACAGTTGGAGCGGCCAAGCCAATCACACGGTGAGGCCTCAAAATATAATTATAAAAACAATTATAAAGGAAGAATCCCATGAGCGAAGACCCAATGGCGCGTTGCAGTAGCTTTCGAAAAAGAAGGCAACACTTGGTTGCTAACGAGCAACGCCAAAAACTAAGTTAAGGTGTGACTCCTAAAACCGTGGGAAATACAAAGATAAGTATAGGTCCGCCAATCAAGTGAGGGTTGGAAATAAGGCTAAAGCGGAAATCTATTGTGATAGAGGAACCAAGAAGGCACGCTATGGAGAGGATTTTTCCTCCGTTAACGTCTTTAAAGAAGAAAAGTGCTTCATTCGACATGGATGAAGATGTTACTTCGATTTCGGCGACTACGAGGCTAACCGGCGTCATCCGCAAGCGTGGTGTCCATTCCGCCGAGTGAGTACGATGTCTTTATTCTGATAGCCCCAAACGACGTCGAAGAAGACTTCATTGGGGATATGGCTAACCACAGCCGGTATGCTACTATGTCATGAACAATGGGTGCGTGGAAGAACAGATGGCCACTTTCGAGAGGCGGACGAGGGCATGCAACACCATCCGAAGCCCTCAGACGTCAAGCCAAAGTTAATGGCGTAGGCATTAATAAGATCTTGGTCGATGGGAGGGTCTTTGTTAACTTAATGCCTCGTGCCATCTTTGAAGACAATAGTGGTTGTTTGATACGGACCTTAGACCTCATAACATTATGTTAACCAATTATGAGGGGAAATCGCCGGTCGTTGAAATTTGTCGAAGTGGAAGTGGTGGTAGGGCTATCGGAAGAACCACCACGTTCTTTGTCATAGCATCAAAAGCAAGCTACAATCTACTCCTTGGGAGAGAGTGGATACATGGCGTAGGAGCTGTTCCTCAAGCCTACACCGAGAAATTGGTAATGTGGAGGATGATGGTGCGGTGGAGTACGTTGAAAGCGGACAAAGTTATTTCCTCACGACGTAAATAATGTCACCAGGAGAATTTTGAGAAGCAAATGGCGAATATTGCGCCATGTTCATCTCTTCTAGCCAAGCATATATCTCTTGAGATAATGTGCTTTCCTCCATTCACTTATACCCAACACATGGTTTTGTGTGGGAAAGAGAGGAAATAGAAGGTGCAAATGTCTATCCTGATGGTGTGCTACCTCCAACAGGATGGGACACTGACTCTTAGAAGGTTTAGATGTCAGTACCCAGTGCTTGGGATAGAATTACGCTTACATGGCGAAAATAAAATAAAAACGGCTTTGGAAGCCGAGTTAAATCAACAAACAATGGCTGTCGAAGCCATAACTTCATCTGAAGAAAATGGTGAAGTCATAAATGACAAGCTGGATTGCATTTATGATGACGAACCATTGGGTTTTGAAAAAGACCACAGAGATTCTACAAAGCGCATGCAAGCTCAAGATCCGATCGAAGAGGTGGATTTGGGAAATGAAAGCGATCAAAAGGCCAACATATATTAGTGCACATCTTGATGTCGCCTTGAACCCAAGTTATTTCATTCGCAGGAGTTCAAAGATTGCTTTGCTTGGGAGTACAATGAAATGCCCGGATTGAGTCGAGAAGTGGTGGAATTACAAATACCCATTCGACCGTGGAAGAAACCGATGAAGCAAACGCCAAGAAGATTTGCTCTCGGATATTGGCTAAGATCAAGGAAGAAATAGAAAGGTTTGTTCAAAAGCAAATTCATCGGAATCGCAGTACGTTGATTGGTTAGCTAATATAGTTCGATGAATGAAGAAAAATGGAAAACTTAGAGTTTGCGTAGACTTTAGGGATCTAAATAATGCAACACCTAAAGATGAATACGCTATGCCCGTAGCAGAAATGCTAATAGATTCGGCAGCAGGATTTGATTATCTCGGTTTGCTAGATGGCTACTCGGGTATAACCAAATCTTTATTGCCGAGAAGAGGATGTGAAAGCTTGACTTTTCGATGTCCAGGGGCACTAGGTGTTTATGAATGGGTGGTCATGCCTTTTGGTTTAAAAAATGCTGGTGCCACTTATCAAAGGGCAATGAATTCTATGTTTCACGATTTTATTGATGATTTTATGCAAGTATACATAGATGATGTGGTGGTTAAGTCATCCTCAGAAAGTGGTCATTTAGACCATCTTCGACGTTCTTTTGAACGAATGAGGAAATATGGATTGAAAATGAATCCAACCAAATGTGCTTTCTGTGTACGTGCGGGTGAATTCTTGGGTTTTGTAGTACACAAGAAAGGCATAGAGATCAACGAAAATAAGACTAAAGCAATCATGGAAACGAAGGCTCCTTCGACCAAGAAAGAACTTGATCCACCAATTGCTAGGAAAATTAATTTCCTTGAAGATTCATCTCAAATCTAAGTGGCAAAACACAAGTTTTTTCGCCATTATCGAGATTGAAGAAAGAAGATGAATTCAAGTGGGAGCGAGTTCACCAAGATGCTTTCGACGCAATCAAGTCTTATTTGGTCAAGCCACCGGTTTTATTGCTCGTTATTGGAAACAAATTGCTAAAATTGTATATAGCGACTTCCGATAACACAATAGGTAGCATGTTAGCGCAAGAGGATGATAGTGGTGTCGAAAGACCCATTTATTACCTTAGTAGGGTTTTGATCGATCTTTGAAACTAGGTATAGTCCAATTGAGAAACTGTGCCTTTGCTTGTATTTTTCTTGTACAAAATTGAAGCAATATATAAAATCAGAGATGTTTATGTTTATTCGCATTTTGATGTTATTAAACATATGTTGTCAAAACCAATGTTGCATAGTCGAATTGGCAAATGGGCTTTAGCTTTGCTAGAGTACAACTTAACTTACCAACCCCTTAAATCAATTAAAGGACAAGTGGTTCACGATTTTATAGTAGACCATACATTTGTCGAATGTGAAATACATTCGTTAGACATACGTCCTTGGAGATTATACTTGATGGCTCAAGCCATAAAAATGGAGCAGTATTGGAATTTTGATTATCTCACCGAAAATACTCCAACGAAGTATAAATTTAAAATTCGAGACTCTTGCTCAAATAATGAAGTGAATATGAGGCTTTAATAGTAGGCCTTAAAATTTTACTCGAATTGGGGGCAAGTTATGTCGAAATAAAAGGTGATTCTCAACTAGTGGTCAAACAATTGACAAAAGAATACAAATGTATTAATGAACACCTTATTAAATATTTCGTTATTGCCAATACTTTGCTAAAAAGGTTTACATTCGTTCACCTAGAACATTTACCACGAATTGAAAATCACGTGGCAAATGGTGGCACAAATTGCCTCGGTTACAAGGTATCGAAGCAAAGCCTAGAAGAGTTAATTGAGATAAAAGATAAATTAATCTCGAGAAGACTCTCTCTATAATACTCCTTCGACGTTATTGTCAACGCCAAAAATTGGGGGCAATAAATACAAATGAAGCACAGCGTCGAAAAACGTCACATTTTTGACGATATTGACTTGGCGAAATTTTTGCTATTGACAATATGGTTGATGATGATTGGCGAAAACCCATTGTAGAGTATTTGCAAAATCCTACAGGAACACTAATAAAAAAAAAGTAAATCTGAGCTCTAAGCTATGTGTTAATTGGAAACGAATTGTACAAACAAACTCCTGAAGCGGGTACTACTAAAATGTCTTAGTGAAAACGAGGCATATTTGGCAGTTTCTGATACACATAGTGGAGCATGTGGCTCACATCAAGTAGGCCACAAAATGAAATGGTTGTTATTTCGACAAGGAATGTATTGGCCAACTATGCTGAAAGATTGTATAGAATTTGCCAAAGGTTGCCAAGAATGCCAAAAACATCTTTGGGATACAACACGTGCTCGCAAATGAGTTGCATTCTATAGTGAAACCTTGGCCATTCAGGGTTGGGCTTTAGATGTGATTGGAGAAATAAAACCAACTTCGTCGAAAGGCCACAGATACATTCTAGTAGGGATTGATTACTTTACTAAATGGGTAGAGGCAATACCTTTAGCCAATGTAGATCAAGAAGCGGTGATAAGGTTTATTCAAAATCATATCATTTATAGATATGGAATTCCGAAACCATTACTACGGACCAAGGTCTTTTATTTTCTTCGGTCGAAAAATGGTAGATTTTTTCTTGAAATTGGTTTCAAGTTATTGACTTCGACACCATACTACGCACAAGCCAATGGTCAAGTAGAGGTCGCTAATAAAATCATTATTAACTTGATTAAAAAGCACGTTGGACGTAAGCCTAGAAGTTGTACGATTCTCTTGACCAAGTGTTATGGGCTTGTCGAACTTCACCTAAAGAGTCTATAAACACCACTCCCTACAAAGTTAACATTTGGGCATGATGCGGTGTTACTGTCGAGATTTGTTTACAATCAACAAGGATTCGAAACAATGTGAAATCCCTTTTGATCATTATTGGAATATGATGATTGATGAATTAGTTGATTTAGACGAAGAGAGGTTGTTAGCTTTAGAGATGCTTATTCGATGAGAAAGAAAGAGTAGCTAAAGCCTACAATTAAAAAGGTTAAGTTAAAAACCTTTGAGGAAGGGGAGTTAGTGTGGAAAGTCCTATTACCTATGGATAAAAAGATAGAGTGTTAGGCAAATGGTCACGGGGTGGGAAGGCCCATTTCGCGTGTTGCGATGCTTTTCGAATGGCGCTTATGAAGTCGAAGAGCTAGGTGACGAAAATAGAATCTTTAGAATAAATGGCAAGTATTTAAAACGATACAAGCCAACGTTAATCGAGATAAAAATTGAGCAATTATAAGTAAACGAAAATTGTTCATAAATGGCAATGTATAAAGAAATGGTTAAAGTTACTGACCATTTTTAGAATGCTAAACTATTACAGTCTCGAGAAATTCGACAAGGTAGCCTTATGCCTCTCCATAATGCTAACACTCAAAGAAATAGAGGTGTCGAGAAGGTACAAACTCTCTTTGTCGAGGTCGGCGAGAATAGCTTGATGCTTGTCAATCTTCTCTAAGTGCTCAATAGCCGCCAATGCTTTGGTGGTTTTGTGGGGCGAAGAAGCAAAGACTCATGCGTTCGACGATCAGGCCCTTCTGATGCTCTGCGTTTGACAGTTTAAGTTGGAGTGTCTTTATCTCCTCGTCAATACGCGCAATCTCTGCATCCCATTCAGCGATTGCTTTCTCATCATTAGCTGCTTGGGTTTCGAGAGCCTCGATATCGTCTTGATCGGCCTTAAGAGAGGCGAGTTCTACCTCACAGAGTTGAGTCTCTTGAACCTTGCGCTTGGAGGTGGTCGATCGTTGGTTGATTAGAAGGGAAAGTTGCTCAAAAATAGGGCCAAATTCCATGAAGAACGAAAGGACGTTTTGAGGAGGGTCCAATTTGGTGATCTTGTGAATGAGGGTTTTTACCTCAAGATACACAGATAAGTCATTTTCAATGGTCGCCACCAAGTCCCCTTCTAACACCTTCGTCTTCAACTGGCAAAGCAGGCTTTCGACCGTCTCCTGATTGATAGAACTTAGAGAGTTGTTCGAGGAACTGCAAATCAAGCGGCTCGACGAGCTCTTAAGACTCAACATGATCTTCAAGGCTGCCAAAGGATTTGTCTTCTTTAGCTCAGCTAATTCTTGATCGCTAACGGTATTTGTTGGATGATTCTCTTTAGCGAAGCACTTTGATCTGCAGGTTCCCCCACTCTAGGTGCCTCTTGTTCTTGATCGATCATATTCTCTTCAGGTATTTCGACAGAGGTAGCCGCTACTTCTGGTCCCTCAGTTGTTGGAACGTTAAGTTCTGGAACTTGAGCAGTTTCTCCAACAACAGTCTCCGGTTCGACTCTACCAGCAGTTGGGATAGCCTCCTCCATAGCAGGAGCATTCTCTTCGACGACCGCCTCTTGTTCGACATTTCCAGCACTTGGAGCAAACTCCTCGAAAACAGGGATTTCAGGGTTATCCAACGCTTGGAAAATTTCTTCAGCAGTTACACCCTGAGGAGATGAAGGAAAAGGGAGCACGGGGGCTGACAACTCTAGATCAGCAGCCTCAACCATAGATTGAACTTCAGGTTTGTCCACGAGCAGTCCACCCACCTATGCACAACAAGGTATATCAGTTAAGTTAAGGATTGGAAAGGTGAGACCGAATAAGTCTAAACTAATGTCGAAAAGGAGTTTACCTCTTGTACCTTAAGCCTCTTGATTGGAGGAGAAGAAGGTGGTTCAGGAGCCTCATCAATAATGATGCCTTGAGCTGCCCTTTGAATCTCAGGAAGGTTTCTTTTCTTCGACCTCTGAGTGAGGGGGATGTTGTCATCACTTTCAGTGTCCTGCAAAAAAAAAAAAGAATTTGGGTTATGACAAGAAAGTGAATGACAAAGGGAAGAGAAATTTCGACGGATTAACAAGGCAAGAGTATAGTACCTCATCTTCAGGAAGGACCATTTTCTTTTTAGCTTTGGCCTGCTGAGGGGATTTTGCCTGAATTGTTTTCTAAAAAGAAGGTTTTTCGACATAAGTAAAAGTCGTAATCAAGAATAACGTGAAGCGAATAAATGGCGACATACCTTCTTTAGGACAATGTCTGGAGTAGATCTCGCGACCACTGTTTTCTTGGTTGCTGGAGGAGATTTTGCTGTGGTAGCCTTTCTTACTTTGATCTTCAGCTTGGGGGCAGGTTGATCTGACGTCGAAAAACATTGATAAGCAAACAGGAATAAAACTAAGTTACAGATGTTTAAGACTCAGAAGGATTTGGGTATCAAGAAGTAAATACCTGGGTTGTTCGAAGGAAGGGCTGCCACCAATTTCTTCATAATATTTTCTGCAAAGGTGTCACTAGCCTCTCCAGCAGCAGTGGTATAGTAACTAGTCCACCATTCATGAAATTCCTTAGTGCATGAGAATCTGGGGTTAAATTTGAGGGGCTCGAAACTCAAGGCCCTATAGTGGAATTTCTTGAAGGCTTGTTTGTAGGCTGCCACTGTTTCTGGATTCGAAAATTCTCGCCTATGAAAACACACTGGCGCAGGTCGAATCTGACAAAGGCCAAACTGTCTGGCAGAATAACTTGGGAAGTATTTCTTAATTCCGAAGCTATTTTTAGTTTTGCCAGGGGTAAGTCTGGTAGAGAGAATAGCAGGAGAGAGGTAGGTTTGCCAGATTTGGGTAATCTCCTCAGCGTGTTCGACAGAAGAAGAGGAAATGGTTGCAGAAACCAAGATGGACCGACCGAAAGGCCTTTGCACAAAAAGGAGCCATAGAGTCTACGAAACTTGTGCACTTCGGGAACATGTCGAAGTGAATTTGAAAGACTCTTACGGAGGAATATTTATCCGCTTGGGTTTCAACTGGGCTAGTCGAATCCCTTCATCCTCCTAGACTTTAAGGTTGGTTGAGCGAGAGACTTAGGGATATACTGAGACCTAGTCGAGACTCGAAAGTGGCTAATGACCACAATTGCAATAGCCACAATGGGCGAAGCCAAGAACTTGTTGGTGGGTTCATCTTCTTTCGATTCTAGAAAAAGCATTATCAAGCTCACGATAGAGAGAACCCAACAACGGTTTGGCAAAGACTAATGTTTTCTTTCTCGTGGAGTTGAAAATTTGCCGAGTGGAATATAGGTTTTAGAAACACAGAGTGAGCGCATGTAGAAGAAAACAAAAAGGATAACCAAAGGGTTAAGAAGGCTACGTGTTCTTTAGCGAACATCGTGTCGGTGTCACGATTGTGGTGTTCGTGATGTAAGGAGCAAAAGTGGCATTGTTGAAAGTGAACGGGTATTCATAATCCGGATTAGCAGGGTCAAAAGTCTCACCTAGGGGTTTTAGACCTGTGATGGCAAAGCAACATCTAGTAAAGTGGGAGTCGGCATGCCACATCTCAAGTGAAGGCTATGAGTGGCATTGATCCCCAAAGCGCATAGCGACCAATATCAGTCTTTGTCATACTTTAGGCCCATACCTAGACAACTGGATAAGGTCAAAAATACCTTGTTTTTTCCGGATGTCGGCTTTTTTTAGCCTCTACCTTGTCGAGCGGTCTATGTAAATCTGTTGGTCGAGCACAGGGAGCGGACTCTAAAGACCTGGAAGGACTATTCAGAAATTCTAAATGAAAAGGGGTCTTAGTGAAAATTCTGGGTTGAAGACAGGCGTGACTGGGGAAAATTTCAGAAACTTCAGTGTTTTCTAACAGGATATCAGGAAGAGGACCTAGATATGCATGAGTATAAACCCTAGCAGAGGGAATCAATACCTGGGTTTGCCATTGAACTGCTCGACTGTCGTGAATGTCAGGCTCATCAACGAAGCCATCAAGGGTTTTAGGTCCGTTGGATTAAATGCGTTCTTCGTTGAACATTCAATGGCGAGATGAGGAAGCCATGAGAGACAAAAAGCAAATGCGAGACGAAATTCAAGCGTAGATTGAAGGAAAGGAATGAAAGTTTGAAACTTTAGTGATTTTGGGGATTTTTGCAAAACGCAGAGAATGAAGAATGCAGAGAGACTTCACAAAAGTTCAAACTGAGTAAAATGGAATATGAAGGGTGGTAGCCGTTTATATATGTTGGGAAGCTACAGTTATTGGCACGTTCGCCATAACTCGCACGTTCGCGACGTTTGGGAGACGTGATGGCCCACCAACTATGCAACGTGTGCCAATAAGACGGTTCGTTTTACCTGTGCAAGTAATGATGGTTGTCTTTTCGACCACTGTTGAAATGCAAGAGGCGGTAGAAATGACCATTGCACAGTATTCAAAAAATGCCTTTTCTTCCCTCCATTCCTTATTCCGTCGAAAAAGCATTTTTTGGGGGGCAATCTGTTACCTCAAAATTCCGACAAGGGCATTAAATTAAGCTTTAAATGGTATTGACTGCACATTTAATAGTATTCTGTGAGCTGCAGGTCAATGTTCAAGTCAATGTACCATAAATTCGACAGTAAAGTTGTACAAGTGCTGACAACGCAAGCAAACTTCGACAGACTTGGTTCTTCAAGCTACGAAACAATGTCAGAAACCTTCGACAGGAGAGGGCCCAATTGTTCGACAAAGTTGGGTCCAATACTTCGCCAAATCCTTCGACAACAAAAGTGGTCGAGGCGCAAGGAGCATCGATTAGTGGGCGGTTATTTCCCTGGTTTTTAGGAAGTAGGTATCGTGCTTGCCCACGATTGTATCTGAGAGTATAAATACTCCCTTGTAATAGGAAAACGGGGTCACCACATCTTTACAAAAAACTCTGTGAAACTCAACTTCCAAGTCAAAGCGAAACAAGAGTGAATCAGATCATATTGTACGTGTCGGTGGACCACCTTCTTCTTTCTATCATTTTAATGCAATTTTTACTTGTTTTTACGTTTGTTGCACTTCTTGCTTTTATTCTGCTTTCAAACTATCTCTTCCTACTATTTTCTTGTTCTTACGCACGCTAAAAGACACAAAACTTAAAGGCAATTGTCAAAGAGATTTTCTAGTTTGATCTCACAGTCTTAATATTGAAAACTAGTGATTGTTTGCTAAAAACACCAGCGAACAACCCTCCAAGCAAAGATTGAAATTTTAGATGGAACGTCGACTTTCCAAACACGCTTGCATACCACTGCAGCTTCGGCCTGCACCAGTTCATGCGCATCAGCAGACAAAAAAATCAGTCCAATTCCAACAAAATCGCAAAGAATAAGCGCTACAGATCCGCATCGCTGCTGCGCAGAATTTGGACTCTGTTCAACACCATCGGTCCAATTCCAATTCCACCTCCATACGCCATCGTCCCACTGACCGAACTGTTCAACGGTCGCGTCCTTGAACCTGCAGAAATTACAAACAGCAGGGAATAGATCCGCCAAGCGCTCTCTACCCAACCAAACATCACTCCAAAACCTCACCTTATTACCCCTACCCAATTTAATTTTAACCAAGTCACCAAACCACCCTTCCGGCAAATTTAAACCATCACCAAGTAAACAAAGATCCCTCCACCAAATGGATTTTTTCTCCCACCCTCGTCGACTAGTAATTAAATCCGGCCATCTTCCCTTGAGATCATATTTTTCCACCAACACCTCCTTCCAAAGGGGATTTCCTTCCTCTACAAGAATTCTCCAACGCCATTACGCTAGTAAGGCTACGTTAAAGATCTACAAGTTTTTTATTCCCAGGCCCCCTTTTTCCTTAGGCAAGCATATTGTTTCCCACTTTACCCAGGCCAACTTCTTGCTTTCTCCATTCCCCCCCCCCCCCTAGAAAACTTCTTTGTATCTTCATGATTTGCTCTATAACTCTCTTTGGCGCTCTATAGAAAGAGAATAAATACAAGGGAAGTGACGCTAACACCGAGTTAATAAGCGTGACACGACCCCCGATGGATAATTGTCTACTTTTCCAACTATTTAACCTTGCTTTAATTGAGTCAATGATTGGCTGCCAAGTACTCACCCTTCTTGGGTTTGCTCCCACCGGAACCCCAAGAAATTTGAACGATTCCGATCCAACCTTACAAGCTAAAAAATGAGAGATTCCGACCATAATTCTATCTTCAATATTCAACCCAATAACATTACTTTTGCCAAAATTAACCTTTAATCCCGAAACCAACTCGAAACTTCTAAGGATTGCTTTCCAACACCAAATGCTTCTTTCCCCCCGTCACAAAAGTAAATTGTGCCGTCCGCAAATTGTAACAATTCAACCGAGAGAGAGTTATTCAGACAAAACCCATTAAGATTATTTGATTCCACCCCCTTTCTTACCAAACCCGCCAGACCTTCCGCCACAATTAGGAATAAAAATGGAGCAAGCGGATCCCCTTGCTTTAAGCCTTTTTGTGCCACAAACTCATCCGTTGGACAACCATTGACCAACACCGATATTGAATTAGACGTGATACATACCCTCATCCACCTACTCCACCTATCCCCAAACCCCAACCTGGCCAACATATAATCCAAGTATGACCAACTCACAGAGTCATACGCCTTCTCAAAGTCTGCTTTCAAAACCACACATATTTTCTTTTGTCTCTTGGCCGAATCCATAATCTCGTTAACAACCACCACGCCGTCTAGAATGTTTCTACCCGCAAGGAAAGCACTTTGACAATCCGATATCACACCCTTCAACACTCTTTTTAACCTTCCCGCTAACACCTTAGCAAGCATCCTATAAGAGAAACACTACAAGAAAAACGTGCATTTTCGGCGGATTTTTCCGCCAAAAAACAGCAAATTCCGCCGCAAAAACGTGCATTTTCGGCGGATTTTTCTGCCGGTAAAACGTTGGTGGCAACGTGTTTTCGGCGGAAATTCCGCCGGTACTTTCCGGGGGAATTTTGTCATTTTTGGGGGAAAATCCGCCGCAAATGACATCTTTTTTTTTTAAATTCCGCCGAAAATGACACAACATTCTGCCGAAAATAATTTTTTTTTTTTAAAATTTAAAAATCCGCCGGAAATTACATTAATCCGCCGAAAATTAATTAATTTTTTTTAAAAAAAATAAATTTAAGTCATACCCAAAGTCTGGAAGTAATAAATAAATAAATTTTAATTCTTTTTTTTTAAGTAATAATTTTATAATTTTATGCGAGATACATCCATCTTCAAGGAGGAGTAGAAAAAACTTCAAATCAACAGAAAAAACTTCAAATCAACACTAAAAATTCACTACCAACCCAGAAACATGAAATCATGTATCAATGGTGCTCTTCATTATTTGCAGATCTGATTGCAGGATAAGGTAAATAGGAGGGGATCTTGAAGCCAGAGAAACACCATAGAGAAACAGAGAGAAGGTGAATAAGTGGTGTTGTTGAGAAAAATTGAGAATAGAGAGGTAACTGAGAAAAAGGGGAAATGGTGTTGTTGAGAAAAAACAAAGAGATTTGAGAGTGGGAGACGTGAGAGAGAGGAGAGAGATGTTGGGTAGAAAAAAATTAAAGTTGTTTTAAAGACCTCAGAGAGAGGTTTAGAGAGAAAGAATTGCTTCCGTGAAAGAAAGAATTGCGTCAGAGAGAGGTTTTAAAGAAAGAATTGTTTTCGGCGGAATTAACATGTTTTCGGCGGAATTAGACTCGTTCAACGAGGCGTCCTTTTCGGCGGATTGGGTGTCATTTTCGGCGGATTCCAAAATTTCAAATCAGACACCTTTTTTTCTTTGCAGTTTTCGACGGAATTAGTGTCCGTTTCGGCGGAACTAATTTTTTTTCCCTGTCCTGTTTTCTCCTACTCTGTGATCCGCCAAAAATGTCAAAAATTCCGCCACAAATGTCAAAAATCCGCCACAACGTTTCTGGCGGATTAAATCCCCCAAAAAGTACCAAATCCGCCGGAAAGTTTCTGGGGGATTAAAATCCGCCAGAAAGTTATGCCTTGTAATTTTAGTTTTTCTTGTAGTGAAATAGGCCTATATTCCCCAAGCGCTTGTGGATTTTTTGTCTTGGGGATAAGAGTTAGGAAGGACGCACTCACCGCCTTTGGTAGTTTTGCACATCTGTGAAATTCTTCAAAGAACAACATAATCTCCGCCCCAATCAAATCCCAGTTTGCCTTAATAAAGCTGAAGTTAAATCCATCCGGCCCCGGGCTCTTGTTACCATCACATTCCCAAACCACCTATTTCACCTCATCCATTGTAAACGGTGCCAACAACATCTCGTTCTCCACGCTAGAAATTTGATTAAAACCCACCCCCATCCAGGGTTGGCCTACTAAAGTTCTCCTCTTTGAATTTCTCTTCAAAGTGATTTCTAACCGCCATTTTGACTCCCCCCACATCATCAACCCACTCACCATTCACAAGTAGTTTTAACATCTGGTTTCGTCTACGGTTACCTTTGATACATGCATGAAAATACGACTATTCGAATCTCCTTCCGCTAGCCACCTAACTCTTGCCTTTTGTGCAAGTAAACTTTCCTTGGCATGAAGTTCCTTCCAAAACTCCTCATTCAATCGGTTCCTTAGTGTATCATCAATACCTCCCCCCTCCGAAGCCAGCCTTTCAACCTCATTCAAATCCCTGACAATGTGCTCAATTTTAAGATCCTTGAAACCATACACCTCACGGTTCCAAATCTTTAGCCGATCTTTTAAAACTAGCGTGTTCCAACCAACAGTTGTTGAACCTAAAAGGTTTAGGCCCCCAATTAAGCATTGAAGTAACGAGCCAAACCGGACAATGGTCAGAAATCTCCCTGTCACCAATCCACTGAGAACTAGCATTCCACCTTGAAATCAGTCCCTCGTTTAGCAGTATTCTATCAAGTCTACTTGCCCTCCCATCCGACCCAAAACAAGTAAATTTCTTACCCAACACAGGCAGGTCCACTAACTCCATATCTTCCATGAATGCCATAAACTCCCTTGCTTCAACATTGTTGAAACTAGATGAGCAACCGCTCCTCTCAGATCTTGATGTAACTGCATTGAAATCCCCCGCAATGCACCAATCTCCCATCTCAAAGTCATCCTTTAAAATTTTCAAGTTCTCCCATAATCTCCGTTTCCCAGCCATGTTGCAAGCAGAATAGACGTTCACCAAGTAGCACGATTACCATGAATTTTGGCGCACACACCAATAAAGTGTTCCCCAGAGAATGAGAACAAAACCTCCAAGCTATCAGATCTCCATACCATTAATAATCCTCCGGACAAACCGTTTGCATTTTTACTTATCCAATCAAAGTCTGGGTCACCCCAAATACTACCAACCGCCCTATATGCTATCAACTTTGTGTTTACAGTTTCACTATTCATGAAGTATTCATTAATGTATTTACTTTTTTGTCATTTAGTGTCAACAAACATATGTAATTCATCAATTTTGTGTTTGGTTTAATTATTCATGAAGTATTCATTTTTTTTCCTTCTGAATTCATGAATTATTCATTTTTTTACTGAATTCATAAAGTATTCTATGATAATATGCTATTTAAATTTTCAGTTTGTAACAAATCTCAACAATACTTTTTTTTTGACAATAATCTCAACAACACTAAGTGTTTCTTTATTTCATATGATTATAACTATGTTATACAATTGGATGAATTGCTTAAAAAAACAATTGGATGAATAACTACCGTCTATTAACAATTCAGGTAAGCATTTTTTTAATATACTATTTTAATTTTAAAATTATGTTAAAACTTTAAATAATTATGTTAATTATAATTTAATTAACTACTAATTTCTTTAATATTAATTTTTTAAAATATATTTCAAATAAAACATATTTTTGGTCCATCGCACGATTTTCTGTACTAGTTAATATAACAACTAATGATTAAATGTTTCAAATTTTCTCATTTACTCAAATCTAAATTAATTTAGGAGACTTAAATTAATCGTAATATTTATTTCTTTTTTTTATCAAAATATGACACTTGTTTCCTCCGTAGAATGGATGAAATTATAAAATGAAGTTTTGAACTAACTAGGATTATGATTTTAGTAAGTTAATTTATTATTTAACTTGATTTACATATTTAGATTTGTTATTCAGTAACGGTTGATGGGTCACTCCCATACGTCGAAGAAATTGGTTTTTAGAGGAAATGTGACGTACTTGTGTCTACCGAGCGCAAACAGACCGTACATCTTTGGAAAAAAATTAAAAAAAGATTTTTCCGAAAAATATTGAACATAATAAACCAGACATCGAGGTAAAAGAAACTCACTGCGAATCTCCTTCAGTCAAAATTAAAGTGCAATCGTCAGATGTATTTCCACCTGCCTTATTAGCGTCCTCCAAATTTTGGGCTTTGTTTGTGAGGCTCCAACGTGATTCTGACATCGAGTGTATAACAATGCCTATTGTTCTGTTTATGTTGTTAAATCTCTTGATCTTTGGCATTGACGACTAGGACATGTTAACATAGCTTGTATCAAACGATTGTGTACTATAAATTTGTTGTGTTTTGTAAAGGAATATTTGATTTTTAAATGTTGTTGACAAAAAAACCCATAAATGTTAGAGAAACTGGGCAGCTGGACTTGTTACACTTCTGATTTGCCTGATAATAAAAATACAACAAGTAGATGAGGGAAAAAGTATTACATCACGTTCGTAAATTGTTATTCTCGATATACTAAAGTTTATCTTATGAGAACCAATGATGAAGCCGAGGCTGTGTTTATCAAATATAAAGTTGAAGTAGAGAATCAATTAGACCGAAAATTATAACGACTAAGATCAAATAGGCGTGGTAAATACAATACAACTAGCCTTAAGGAATTTTTGTGAAAAGAATGGAATAATTCATGATTTCACTACACCATATACACCACAACAAAATGGGATAGCTGAAAGAAAAAATAGAACTCTTGAGTATATGATGAATTCAATGATAATTAGTTCTGGTATATCTAACACATGTGAGGAAGCTATTTTAACTGCATGTTATATTCTAAACAAAATCCCTCATAAAAAAATTAGACAAGACACCCTATGAACTTTGGAAAGGTTATCCTCCAATCCTGAAATTCTTAAGAGTGTGGGAGTGTTTAACTAAAGTTGGACTACCGAATTTTAAAAGAACAAATATAGGTCCCTATTGTCGTCAAACTCTTAGGTCCTAGCCGTGCTGTCGGCTAGAGGTTTGGACAGTCTTTGATTCCTCTATCTTCAAGCAATTGTGTCGAGGTGTTGAGGTGTTGAGGAGGGAACTCTGCTCCTCGACTATGGGTTTCCTGACTCCTCTAGAAAGGGTCAAACAAGGTGAGAATGGGACGCGAGTGTTGGATTATACTACGGCTAATGCATAAAGTAAAGATAAAAATGCGATAAAGGAAAATAAATTGAAATAAACGTAGCGTCTTATGTATCACCGTTGCCTTGGAATTTTTATATGATGTGGCATATAAGAGACCAAAATGAAACTCAACAAAAACACGAGGGATCAAATTGACAAAAGCACACAAATATGAAAAATCACTCTAATCTTCATCTTCTTCTTCTCCGGCGAGCCATCACCACCACAACACCAAAACAAAATCCTATCCCAATTAACAACAACAAAATGAATTGAAGAACAATCTTCATCGATGGATGTTTTTGTGTTTTTTGGGTTTCATACTCAACTTCTGGTTCATCTTTAATTTAGGGATTTTGGTGTTGATTTGGGGCTAAGGAATTGAAGAACAAAACTTAAATCAAGATGAACATGAAGAAGGGGGTTTAAGGAGTTGGGGCTAAGGAGTTGATTCTGGGCTAAGGGTTTAAGGAGTTTGGGGCTAAGGAGCTGATGAACATGATTTGGGGTTAAGGAGTTGATTTTGGGTTTGTTGTTGTTGATTGGGATAGAATTTTGTTTTGCTATCCTGGTGGTGGTGGCTCGCCGGAGAAGAAGAAGATAATGAAGATTGGGGTGATTTTGTTTTTGTCAATTTGATCTCTCATGTTTTTGTTAAGTTTCATTTTGGTTATCATATAAAAATTTCAAGTCAACAGTGGCACGTAAGACGTTAGTGTGACGTCTGTTAATAAAAACTAATGGCAAATGAAACCTAAATGAAACGTGAGGGACCAAAACAAAATAAAAAAAAGATAAAAGACCAAAATGAAACCTAAACAAACATACACTAAAATTGAGTGAAAAAATAATATATGGAGTGGCATCAATCTTGTGACGATAGTCGATAGCTTTGCCAAAGAAAAATCTTCTGAGACGAGAGGGAGAGGGAGAGGGCAATGTCCAGTGTGTTGAACTTGAAAAGCATCTTCAACTCGACCACCTGTCCAACTCATCATAGCCATAGAGACGAGACAAGCCATGCCGAACCTCGGAATTCTTCCATCTTCAAACAACCTCAGAGAACATCTCTGTTATATTCAAATAAGGACCTTTTTTGTCGTAACACCGCCGGTGTCTCTGCTTCTTTGGCCGATACCACTCTCAACGTAACTGCCGACCAAAATGCAAAAATTTGTAAGTTCTGCGAAATGGGTGATCTCAAAAATGCAATGAAATTGCTCACAAGACCACAAAGATCTGAATTTTCCTTGAACACTTACTGCTCTGTTTTGCAGCTCTGTGCTGAGCTTAAATCTTTGGAAGATGGAGAAAGGGTTCATTCCGTTATCACTTCCAATGGCATGGTAATTAAAGGGACTTTAGGTGCAAAACTAGTCTTCATGTACGTGAATTGTGGTGATTTGGTTAAAGGGAGACGGATATTTGATGAGATTCTTAATGATAAGGTTTTTCTCTGGAATTTTATGATGTCTGAATATGCAAAGATTGGTAACTATAGGGAAAGTTTGTGTCTTTTTAACAAAATGCTGAAGTTGGGAATTGCAGGGGATTCTTATACATTTACTTGTGTATTCAAGTGTTTTGCTGCATTGGGAAAAGTAAGGGAGTGTAAAAGTGTTCATGGGTATATTTTAAAACTGGGGTTTAGTTCTTATACTGTTGTTGTTAACTCTCTAATTGCAGCTTATTTTAAATGTGGTGGAGTTGAGAGTGCACACAATCTATTTGATGAATTGACTGATCGAGATGTGGTTACCTGGAATTCTATGATAAGTGGGTGTGTTATGAATGGTTTTTCAAGAAATGGACTTGAGATTTTCGTTCAAATGCTGGTTTTGGGGGTTGATGTGGATTTGGCAACCTTGGTTAGTGTTCTTGTGGCTTGTGCAAATATTGGCAACCTTTCATTGGGTAGAGCTCTTCATGCTTATGGAGTGAAAGCACGTTTTAGTAAGGAAGTCATGTTTAACAATACTTTACTAGATATGTATTCAAAATGTGGTAATTTAAATGGTGCAACTGAAATTTTTGTGAAAATGGGTGAAACAACTATTGTTTCTTGGACTTCAATCATTGCTGCTTATGTACGAGAAGGTCTATACGAAGAAGCTATCGGATTATTTGATGAAATGCAAAGCAAAGGTGTTAGGCCAGATATTTATACTGTCACAAGCATTGTTCATGCTTGTGCTTGTAGCAACTCTCTGGATAAAGGAAGGGATGTACACAATTACATTGTAAAGAATAAGATGGGGTCGAATTTGCCTGTCGCGAATGCTCTCATGAATATGTATGCAAAATGTGGAAGCATAGAAGAAGCTCATTCAGTTTTCTCTCAAATTCCAGTTAAGGACATTGTCTCGTGGAATACGATGATAGGAGGTTATTCACAAAATTCACTTCCCAGTGAAGCTCTAAAACTGTTTATGGACATGCAAAAACAATTGAAGCCTGATGACATTACAATGGCTTGTGTACTTCCAGCTTGTGCAGGCTTAGCAGCTCTAGACAAAGGGAGAGAATTACATGGGCACATATTAAGAAGAGGGTATTTTTCAGATTTGCATGTAGCCTGTGCACTTGTTGATATGTATGCAAAGTGTGGGTTACTAGCTCTAGCACAGCTACTATTTGATATGATTCCCAGAAAGGATCTTGTCTCATGGACTGTTATGATAGCTGGATATGGCATGCATGGATTTGGAAATGAGGCAATTTCCACTTTTAACAACATGAGGATTGCAGGTATCGAGCCTGACGAGTCCTCCTTCGCTTCCATACTTTACGCTTGTAGTCATTCTGGATTACTGAATGAAGGGTGGAAATTCTTTAACTTGATGAAAGATGAATGCAGCATCGAACCGAAGTTAGAACACTATGCCTGCATGGTGGATCTCCTTGCTCGCTCTGGAAGTCTATCAAAGGCATACAGGTTCATTGAGACTATGCCAATTAAACCAGATGCTACAATTTGGGGTGCCTTGCTTTCTGGATGCAGGATCCATCATGATGTGAAATTAGCAGAAAAAGTCGCGGAGCATATTTTTGAATTAGAGCCGGATAACACAAGGTATTATGTTCTTCTAGCAAATGTCTATGCAGAGGCAGAAAAGTGGGAAGAAGTGAAGAAGTTACAAGAAAGGATGGGTAAACAAGGATTCAAACAGAATCCAGGTTGTAGTTGGATTGAGGTTCGTGGAAAATTTAATATCTTTGTTGCCGGGAACACTAAACACCCTCAAGCGAAAAAGATAGATTCGTTGCTGAAGAAATTGAGAATGCAGATGAAGGGTGAAGATTACTATACTAAGTTGAGATATGCTTTGATTAATGCAGATGATATGGAGAAGGAAGTGATTCAGTGTGGTCACAGTGAGAAGTTAGCTATGGCTTTTGGTATATTAAATTTGCCACCTGGGAGGATTGTTAGGGTCACTAAGAATAGAAGAGTATGTGGGGACTGTCATGAGACGGGGAAATTCATGTCGAAGACAACCAGGAGGGAAATTGTCTTGAGAGATTCAAACCGGTTTCACCATTTTAAGGATGGTTTATGTTCTTGCAGAGGTTTCTGGTAAAGCATTGGATAAATTCAGTAGTAGGGAAGGGAAGTTCTCTCTATTATCAATTGAATTTGATGGCTAACAAGTTTTCTAATTACATTTTTCTTACTGGTGTAAAACACATTATAGATTAGATATAAGGTCAAGGCCAAAGTAACTGTAGAATCAGTTGATTAGACTTGTGGACATGTTTTGAGGCAAATGAAGGTAGTGTTTGGTAGATAAGTTAAAGTAGAACAGAACAGGATATATATGAGTTCTGTTTGTTTTTGATAACATGATAAAATGGTACATTTTGGTGTCCCTAGAAAGGTAAAACCAAAGAGAGCAGAATGCAAGAGGTAGCCAGCCACCCCTGCATGGTTCTCTAATTGGGATTCAGATGCACCAAATTTTTTCTAAAAGAGATGAATAGATGAATGGCACTGTGGCAGGATGTTATGATTTGTGTTAATGGTCTTGGTTTGCTTTTAGATTCTGATTTGTTTTGTTTTCTGACAATGTTCACCAATCAAAATGGGAATTACCATAGAAATGCTAGTACTAATTAAAATGGATACAGGGTAATATTATTGCCATAATATATGCATTTTATTTTAAAATTATAAATAATAATCTGATTATTAAAAAAAACCAGCATAAAATTTGATAATGTAACATAATTTTAAATAATTATCTAGAAAAAAATCTGATTTTATATTGCATAAATAGACCTTCCTTCCTTCCCAATGAAGATTATCATATAGACCAGTTAACTCTTGGTCTTATTTCAAATTTTAAATGAAATTTCTTCATTAGATAGGAAACATTAGATATGAAAAATGTCTATGACTCGATTTGGGATCAAATAATTGAGTATAAGCAAAGTAATTGGTATTTTTGATGATATTTAATGTTATATTGCACTTTAAATTATGTTTGCTAATTGTAAATTTTAATTTAGATATTTCATATGGTAATATATTATTGTTGACTATTTAAATTTTAAGTTTCTTATATAAATTTTTTTGGACACTGCTAGTATAATTTTAAAATGAGATATATTTTGGCAATTTACATCTAAAAACAAATTTGAGTCAATGATCCAAACAAAAGAATCGATAAAAATCAATTTTTTTAAATGCATTCAAACAAAAATCACATTATCTCAAAATCAATTCATAACAATCACATTATGCTTCATCTAATGGCCAATCCACGCCATCCACCATCTCTGTTTTTTTTTGGTTAAAAAGAAAAGAAGAAAAACTTGTGTGCAAGTTTGCAATTGTTATGTTAATAAGAAATCTGCATCTAAAGTCAATTAAAGTAGCCAATATTCACATTCCATGATTGTGTCTTGCTTTGCTAGCACAATGGGTTGGGTATCCTTCCTGTTACAAATAGATTGTCTCACGCTGTTGCAGATCTGAACTTAGATCCGACAATCCTCTATTTTGCAAAGTTGAAATACAACTTTTTCCATGCACAAATGTAGATCAATTCTTCGAGGTATTAAGATCTATTTTGGTCGATATCTCCTATCAAATGAATCAAATTCCTAGCTAGATAATTAAATAGCTCAAATATTTATCCCTAGCTAGATAAAAATTCAAAACCAAACAATTAAATGATTATCTCAAAAATTTAGATCCCCATCCTGTTGTATAGGTTCAGTTATTACTAAAAATAATAATGACTTAGGAGGTGTTATATTCTCTTAGGAACTTATTAGTAATTTGCTACTTAGTTAGTCTTTCTTACAGCTCTATATATAGAGCACATTGTAATCACTTTCACTATCTTTTTTCAATATGATTATTTTTTTTTTGGTCAACCAATATGATTATTTATGAAGAGTATCTACCTCTTTTACCTCATGAGTACACCTATGCTCAATTCCTCTCTTATGAGTTTGATCTATGGATGTATGATCCTATGATTTTTAACAGTTATCATATGTAGATAGCTTAGTAGTTGATAATTGTTGGCGCTTCACGCTTGGAAACTTTGTCAAAGTTATTCTGTCTAGTAATTTTTTATAGATATTAAATTTTATCAATTCAGCCATTGAATATTTTATATTATATTAATAATCATGTATATCAAGTTTTATATAATTAGAAATTTGTACCTATGTATTTTACTTGTATCTTTTAAAATATATTATATATACATCAAGTTAAAGTTATTTGATGAAGTATCAAATATTTTAAAAATTTGAGTAAGTTTTATGGAGTTGATCTTCTTAGTAAAAAAATTAATTCATTGGTTGAATATATAATTTTTCAATGTTTATTCCTAGAATAACTACCCTTTTTCTTGATTATAAATTATAGTATTCTAGGTTTAATTACTCTTTCAATTCATGAACTATTTGATAAGGAAAATATTAGCTAGTACAAGTAATAATGCATTAAATCAAATGAATTTATATGATTGGTTACTTTTTCCCTTAAGACCTAATGTTATTAGTCAAAGTTCTCTATCAAGCCCTTCAAAAAACACATGTACATTCTTGCATATTTTTTGAGCAAGTCTTCTTACAAATAGCATTTCTCATCTGTTTTTTTTAAAAGGTCTATGAGTTAAAAAATATTGTAATTGGATCCATAAACTTGTTAAATAATTTGTAATAGGGTCTCTCAAATTAACTTGAGATCCTATATTTTTAAATATTTGTAATTAGGTCCCTTGAACTTTCAAAAATTTGGTATCAAATGCATGCTTATTGACAAGTTTAAAGACCTATTTAAAAATTATTTTAAAGCCTAAGGATCTAGTTACAATTTGTTTAAAAGTCCATGAATCCAATTACAAACCTTTTTAGTTAAAAAAATACCTATTTAGAAACTCCCTTAATCTAGAAACCCTCTAATTTATAATTAATTCATCTCATTAAGAAAGTTGGCTAATTTAATTAGTGGTATTAAATTTCTTCACAAAAAAAACCCAATTTTTTTTAGAGAAAACTTAAACGAAATGATTGATTGAATGTGGTGCAATAATCATAATATCCATTTCTATCATAATCATAATTTAAAAATGGGTGCAATAATCATAATCATAATATTTTTTGACAAGTCATAAAAAAATGAGGCTTATTGGGTCAGCAGAGTGGTGGAATGAATAAGAAAGTATGAGAAAAAATGCTTATAGCACAAGTTAATAACAACAACAACCTAAATCAAGTTTTACTCACTCATAATAAAAATAACATCCCTAAATACGCACATGTAATCTAACTCATTGCACTGCACAAGCAACCCATTAAAATAGCAAAAAGAAACAAACGAAAAAAACTGAATATTCAATTAAATGCTTGTTTTTTACTCTCTCTTTCTATTTGGTCCCTGTAAACTGTAATGTAACAATTGCAATCAAATTATCAATTTTCCTATTCAAAACTCTTCAGCGACAGCACTTTGTGCACAGGATTAAAAACACAATCAGAAAAACAATAGAAGAAAGAGCAATTGCTACACCAAGAACAACTTTATTTGGCCCATGATGATGCTCTTTCCTGTGAACACTGCTAACATCATCGCTGTCAATGTCATTATAATCTGAATCACTACTATCATCATCAGAAGAAGAATCCTTTGCAGGTGGAGGAGACATTGGCATTCCATACTTATCACAAGGAGAAATCTCAAGCTTCATTTTTGAAGACAGAACCGAATGGTTATAACATAAGTTGCTGTTCCCAACAACCTTAAACAATGCCAAACTTTTAATAAAACTAGAGTTGAATGGTACAACCCCACGAAAGTTATTGTTAGCCAAATTCAAGTATTTGAGGTTCTTCATTTCTGAAATGAATTTTGGAATAGTTCCATTAAGCTGATTTGAACTCAGATCCATGTGAACTAAACCGGGTAAAGCAGAAATAGAATTTGGAATAGACCCAGAAAATGAATTTGAAGCCAAGGTTAGATTTTTCAGTGAAATTAAGTCCCCTAAGGAAGATGGTATCTCACCCTTGAACCCATTAGAAGAAAGATTCAAACTTTGAAGGCTATCAAGCATGGTAATGGAAGTGGGTATGTTTCCTTTAAGCTTATTACCAGAAAAATCAATGTGGGTAAGGTTAGAATGGATGTGTTTTGGAAGATAACCAGTGAGGTTAGCATGAGAAATGGTTAAAGTTTTAAGCTTTTTCATGTGAGCAAGAATAACGTAAGGACCAGAGGCTTTAACTGGAACATATGAGACAGTGAGATCCGTGAGGTTAGCTAAGCGTGAGAGCCAAACACCTGAGATTTTTTGGGGGAAATTGAGGAGGTGTAGAGATTGGAGTGTGGAGAGGGATTTGAGGGCATTGTAGGAGAGAGAAATGGAGGTTGAGCAGTTGGAGAGGTGAAGTGAAATGAGGTGGCGGAAGGGTTTTGAGGAGTCACAAAGTGTGGCATTGTGGAAAGATGGTTGAGAACAAGGGTCATTTGTTGTTGAGATGTGGAGGGATTGAAGAGTTTTGAGTTGGTTTGGTTCAAGAGGGGAAGTGGAAGGTGATGATGGTGGAAGAGGTGGAGAAGATGAGGTGGTTTTGGTGGTGAAGAGGAAGAAGTATAATAAGAGAATGAAAAGCAGTGGTGATGATGGTTTCATAGCTTAATGGTATTGGTAGATATTAGAAAAGAGAAAAGAGGGACTAGGACAAGTATGAAAGGAAGCTAGAAAGCTTGGAAAAAGTGAGAGATGTTTGAGTGAGTACAAAGATTGGTATGGAGGGAAGGAAGTGTAAAATAGGAGAGAATTGAGAAGCAGTGGAGCCTTCTGTTTCCCTCTTTTCTAATAATCTACAAAGATTAGCCTTTGCGCAATCTATGACAGTTGGGGCTACTTGTCTGCTTTGCTTTGCACTATTTCCCTTTTGATGGGAGATGAATTAGTAGTTTATTAAATGAACTCTTATTTTGTTTTGTTTTTCCCTCTTTCATATAAATGAGTTTGACATACCAATTTTGATTAATTGATCTATTCAATTCATGAACTCATTTTAATTTCAGGTTTGAGAGATTATTAAAAGATTTGCACCACTAATTTAGAATGTCAAAATGGTCTTTAACCTTCTATTTAGGAGTTAATTTTACACTGGTCAATGCCGAATTTGTCATTGCAGGAATCAAATTTGGGAGCACCAAATCGACTTTCTGTGTCTCAGGGTAGCTTATGTTATTGGGCCAACATCGGTGGTTAATTTTCGATCATATTAGTCATTTTATATCAGTCAACTTAGTTTATAATACTGTCTAGCATGAACTAATGTAATTAAGAATTTTCATATTTAGGAATTGTTCCGGAGTGGACTCAAGGCCCGATGCTGTCCAATAGGCCCAATAAGGCCCAATACTGTAGCTATAAATATGGCACGAATCCCAGGGAATGAGGTACGTCATTATTACTTGTGGTCTATTTTCATTCATCGCTTTGCAAGGCAGGCGGAGTGCTTTCGCAGTACCACCCGGCGACCAGATTCAAGGACATCAACACCATCGGCCGAGCTAAAGGACTACATCGGCATCACTACTCTATTGGTCGTGCACGATCATTTGGCGACCACGGTGGGAGCGCGAGCTGACACTTCCACCATGCAACCAAGGAAGCACGCCACACGAGCCGTCGCGAGCCGACCGCCCGGGCGAACGCGCTTCCCACAAAGAAACCCCAGCAGGCGTGCCACTAACCATCCACGAATCACTGGGACAACCTCGCCAAGAGCCTTGATGCACGGGGCGCCGAGGACCCGATCTTAGAAAGCGTATACAACGCGGCGGCCCAAAACGGCTATGCACCGTGGGAGTTGATTGACGCGAGGATTGATGCATCCTTGCCCGAGCACGTAACTCGGGCCTTCCTTCAAATCCTACGAACAAGAATCGGATCATCGCCGGCCGAGATGCGCTTCTTTCCCCACTATGAAAGGGGATCCATTCCGGCCCGCCAAATGAGCGGCGGTGAAAAACGCCAGTCAAACGCGCCCTTCCCCCCACGCACCTAACTCCATCCGGAAGGAACGACCGTCCTCGTGGAGGCACATCACGCCGATCCCCCGCACGAAGAGTCCGGCGCGTGAGGTCCCCCCGCTCGAAGGCGTGCGTAGTCGCTGCGTTCGCGTTCTTCACGACCGTGATTACGCAAGTTCTAGCTATAATCCGGAATCGGACCGCTCGCCCACAAGGTATTCCTCGTCACGAGTACTCCGGTTCGCGGATCAAGAGGCGGTCGTGGAACTCTTATGACGAGCCGGATACCTACCAGTAAAGGGAGATCGGGGACGTCTCCCATCGGTCGAGAAGCGAGAGCCCGGCGACATGGAGAGGCGATCGTCCCATACGCCTCCGTTGTATGGTCAAATAGTGGCGGAGGACTATACGGAGCGCCGCCAATGAAGCGGACCATGCCTTGCGCTTTTTGGGGCGAGAGAGAATTAGCGGCCGGTCATGGGCCATTCTCGAGGAGATTCGTCGTTACCGTATCCCCAGAGACACGAGAAACCCCAATTTGAATAAATTCAACGGCCGTGGGGATCCGCACAAACACTTAAGGTACTTCAACAATTATCTGCGGCTATAGAGAGCTAGGAAGCGACCATGAAGTGCGGACTCTTTCCACGATCGCTCGAGGAGCGAGCACCGGAGTGGTGGGAGAGCACCGCCGCCCAACACCATCTCTTGGGGACGGCACTGGTCGAACATTCTTGCCAACTACACGGCCAGCGGATGCCTAGAAACGGCATGAAGAGCACTTGGATACGATTATCCAAGGGACAATGAATCATTGAGGCGATGACATAGAACGATTCAACGTCGAAAGCCGATCAGTCGCGAACCTTTGACGGACGGAGATAAACTAAAGTATATCAAACGTGGTATCGAGGCCGGACCACGCGCTTTGCGAAGAGTTCGCCTAAATCGTTACATGGATCCCACCATGTTCCTACGAAGGCCAACGATCATATGGCCTATGAAGAAGCATTGTTCGCTAGAAAGAAGGCGCCATCGCGCGCCCGAGGAAGAAGCGAGGATAGGTCGCTTGAAGAACAGAGCGATCCTTGTGATAACGGGACGGACTAACGATCCGTGAATAAATGGCAGCAGGCGCTCTTTTTTCCCACTAGGGTTTTTTATCGAGGCCCGACCTTTAAAAGTCGTACTTTGTTATTTATTTCGCGTGCAAGAATGTATGATTGGTCGCCGCCATGCGAGTAGTAGCAGAGCGCCATAGGTTCCCCAGCCGCCATCGAATCGGCTGCGCGTGACCCCGTGCGATACAAAGAGCGTAGGCCCCGAGCGGCCTACAACCGAGTGCCACCGTGTTGGCACGATCGAGCTGCCATAGAATGGCACAAGCGTAGACCCCGTGCGGTCTACAAAGAGCGTAGGCCCGGCGCCTACAATCGAAAGTGCCACCGTGTTGGCACGATCGAGCCGCCATAGAATGGCGCAGCGTGACCCCGCGCGTCTCTAAAGAGCGAGCCCCGAGCGCCTACAACCGAAGTGCCACCGTGTTGGCACGATCGGTAGCCGCCATAGAATGGCATGGCGTGAGACCCCGTGCGGTCTACAAAGAGCGTAGAGCCCCGGCGCGCCTACTGGCGAATGCCACCGTGTGGCGAGGGTCAAAGAATGACCCACGAACAAGCATGGGCCCCGAGCGGTCTACAGCGGGAGTAGGGCGTCGAGCGACCTACACAAAGGCGGCCGACAAATGGCCTTCGACGAATGACGATCAATGAATGGTCTACAATAAACATAAGTGGCGGTGACCACCTCCGGACTTAGCGTGGTAGCGACCACGCGCCGAGAGATGGAGATCGATTGTGCAAAGCAACCTACCGCTTACAACATTACTCGAAGCCAACGATCTAAGCGCCTTCGCGCCGCTTAAGCGACCTAGGCTCGGGGGCAAGCCCCGGTCGACAAAGCGCGCATCGGATGGCCCGAATAAATCAAACCCGAGGAATGGTGCATGCGAACCGCGGCAGAAGAGGCCGACTACAACTATCGCAATGAGGGCGCCTAGATCGAATCTAGTAGACCCGTTGCCAAAAAGTCGCAAAGCGCGTCGAACAAGTTCGCTACGATAGCGGCCCATCGAGTCACGATCATTTGGCGACCACCTCGGTAGTGGCGGCGTCACATGCTCAAGAATGGCGGATTCATCACACACCGCATGAGTGGCGGCGTCCTCACCCCGTCGGTTCACGACTAGTCGCTCGCTCCCGCAGGTCGGCGCGCAAGGCGACAGGGGGCAACGGCAGTTAAGCCTCGAATAAGCGCGCTAAGTCACTCTTGATCACTCGGCCGTCCACGGACCACTCTGGCAACAAATCAAGCCTTAGCAGCCGCTTTGGCGACCGGGCTTGGGGGCAAGCTGTTCGGAGTGGACTCAAGGCCCGATCTTTGTCAATAGGCCCAATAAGGCCCAATCATCGTAGCTATAAATATGGCACGAATCCCGGGGAATGAGGTACGTCATTATTACTTGTGGTCCTATTCACGCCAAATGATCGTACACGACCAATAGAGTAGTGATCTTGATGTAGTCCTTTAGCTCTCGCCGGTCGATGGTGTTGATGTCCTTGAATGCGGGTCGCCTCGGGTGGTACTGCGAAAGCACTCCGGCGCCAAGTCGGCGATGAAGCGATGAATAGGACCACAAGTAATAATGACGTACCTCATTCCACGGGATTCGTGCCATATTTATAGCTACTGATATTGGGCCTTATTGGGCCTATCGACAAAGATCGGCCTCGAGTCCACTCCGAGCGATTTGCCCCAAAGCCTGGTCGCCCGGTTGGCGGGCTAAGCTTGTCGCCCGAGTGGTGCCGTGGACGGCCGAGTGATCAAGAGTGACTTAGCGCGACCTATTCGAGGCTTAACTCGTTGCCCCCCGCCGTCGACCTTGCGCGCGGCGGACTGGCTGAGGAGCGACTAGTCGAAACCGATGGGGTGAGGACGCCGCCACTCATGCGGTGTGGATGCTGCCATTGCTGAGCATGTGGACGCTGCCACTACCGAGGTGGTCGCCAAATGATCGTGACCTCGATGGGCCGCTATCGTAGCGAACTTGTTCGACGCGTTTTGCGACTTTTGGCAACGGGTCTACTAGATTCGATCTAGGCCCTCATTGCGATAGTTGTAGTCGGTCTCTCTTCTCGCCGTGTTCGCATGCATCATTCCTTGGTTTGTATTTATTCGGGCCATCCGATGGCGCTTGGCCGGACCAGAATCATTCTGAAATTCCATTAATTTCAGATACTAAGCAGGCTATAGTTTTGTCAAAAAAAAAAGCAGGCTATAGTTTAAGACACTATTGTTGATTCACTCTTATTTAAAATTTATTATGTAATCAAACTTCTTTTTTTTGACAAAATGTAATAAAGCTTTTAAAAAGCTATAAGTTTTTAACCTTAAATAAATTCACAGGCTAAAAGAAGGTTACATATTTTTCCAATCTTAGATCAAGCTATGGATCAAATCATAATCTCATGTAACCTTTTACATATTTCCAAAAACTCTTGGTAAGCATCCATCAAGTGACTTAGCAATCTATAGCAACACAAGTATCAGAGATGGTTTCAGGGTCAACTTTACTCACAAATGGGTCTATCTTAACCCAAATAAGAGAGAAGACAGAGGCCAACAACACTGACCAAAGAATAACAATAGTAGGAGTACGGTTTTGACGACCCATGAGACCCTTAAGAAATGGATAGAGATGAAAAATCACCCAAAAGGCAAAAAACACCTTCCCAAAGAGAGGTCCCCAAGACTCATATCCACCATTAAGTGCATCAGAAAATCCAGCAACAACACCAACCATGTTAACAATGATAAGAGTTGTTGGAGGAATCAAGAGAGTAGTCCACTTGATTATATAGAGTTCACCAAACTCAGTGTCCTCAGCAGCCTTGGCAGTGACTGTGAAGTTGGTATCAACACCAGCTAATACCTTGAGAAATCCTTGGAAAACGGCGAAAAGATGAGCTGAAACACCTCCAATCACCCAAAACTGCTCGTTACGCCACAAATCTTCGATACCAACACCACTCCAACGCAGCTCAAGCACACTTGTCACTATAATTGACATGAAAAGTCCAAGAAAGAGAATACTTGCAAGGTTGGAAAGCTGTATCAATTTGTAAAGAACAACATGTTGTAAACGCATTAGTACAATATAGAAACTGTTATATACTTAATTGTTGTTATAACTAAGGTTTCATATTCGCGATCCTTGACATTGCAGATAGATAATTGTGGTAAAATGCAACCTGAATCATGGTCGCAAAGACTCCATAAACCTTAAAATCGGGGCCCAGATCGCGGTTACGGACTTTGATTTTAAAAATTTCACCTAAAAAACATTTTATATTTCATAGGACAATTGTTGGATAAAGGTGAGGAAATTACCGTTGGTATGATAAATTTTCCTGTGAGAAGGCAAATTGCAGGCAAAGTACAATAAGCAACAAGTGGAAGGGATGTAAAAGGGTAGACAATGGTGTTTATATAAGCCAATCTCTGCAGCCATTTGAGGCGGCCTCCTGCGAATGCATACCAAAGAGGACAATGTCTACTTAAGAAAATTTCAACTGATCCAAGTGCCCAACGAAGCACTTGGTGCAACCTATCAGACAGGTTAATAGGTGCTGATCCTTTGAATGCAGGCCTTAATGGCATGCAGTAGAGTGACCTCCATCCTCGGCATTGCATCTTGAACCCCGTTAAGATATCTTCCGTAACTGAACCATAAATCCAACCAATCTGAAAACACAAGAAGATATTTTAGCAAAAATATCATTGGACAAGAGAAAAGAAAAGTAGAATCTAAAGATGGACTTTGTGCAATATAGGCAAACCTCTTTTCCCCATTCAGTCTTCTCTTCATATCCACAGCTAATTACGTGAATGGCCTCCTTGATCAGCATTGAAGGATCTGTAGAATCGGGAACCCCTCCATTCTCCAATAATGTAGATTCAATGAAAACAGTAGACAAGCCAAAAGTTTTCTCAAAGCTCAGTTGTGAAATCAGCGTTGACTTCTCATGCTCGTCGTAATCTGCAGGAAGAAAAGATACCAGAATAATATTATTACACTTAGAAGATTCTGCAACATGCTTCTCTAAAACCGATTGGCAAAATGAACTGTGCTTACTGTCAGTCTCCCTGAGATTAGAAATGGCGGCGTCAAGCTCAGCCCTCTTTGCATCTCTAGAAAGCAGTGTCAAATCTTTGGTGGACTTGTTTGAGGAGAAGCAACAACATGATGAAGAACTTGGTAAGTTGGGCATAGAAGGTGGGCTATAGCCATAAAGTGCTTGTCTATTGAAAACACATCCAGTCCCCACATACATTGGTCCTTGAATGCCATCAAGCCCTCTCATGTTTACCTGAAATCAATAGAAATTAGAATTCCATTAAATAGGGATGAAACTTTTCTGTTGACTCTGGTAGTAAATCTTTGCTTAGCTATAAACTTACATCAAAGAAAACTGTATTGCGGTTGGCATATCGATCACTACGATCAATACCGTCAAATCTTTGAGGGAACTGCACATAACACACATCTCTACCAACTTCTGGATCCATGAGAAAACACATTGCTTCTCGAACAGCCTTGCTGTTATTTACATAATGATCACAATCAAGATTGAGAATGAAGGGAGCATTTGTGAGAACTGCAGACACTCTCACCTACATAAACCCATACAAATATCAAGCATTATAAAATCTTGATGACCTTATATGAAATATTGTTAAGCTATCTATACATACCAGTGCATTCTCAGCACCAGCTTTCTTATGATGTTGGTATCCTGGTCTTTTCTCTCTGGAAACATAAACCAGCCTGGGAAGTTCATTTCCTTCAATGTCACGTGCACCCGTGTGTCCGAGGAAAGCCTAAAAATTGGAAACAAAAAATTTGCTTTAAAACTCAGATTTTGGTAAGAGACATGCAGTTTATGAGAAGTGCATACAACTATAGTGTGTCAATGTAACAATAATTAAGTAATGGAACTAATAAATCTTCTAACCAGTTATTTATTTCTCTTTCCAAACAGAACCACTCAAATTAGTCTAAATTATTCTTAACGACAATCATTATTAGCATTGAGAATTGATTACGTACATAAATAATGGATATACCTGAATCATTCCAGGGTGATCGCGTGAATTATTTCCTGGCCAAGGTGTTCCATCCGGCATAGTCCATCCTTCTTCCGGTGTTTTTTGAGCTTTAGATACCATAGCATTAACTCGTACTTTATACTCTTCATATTCTCTCTGTGACAGAATCCAAAGGTGATCATGAAGAGGTTTCTCTAAGATACTCAATTTCGAAGAAAAACAAGGTGGTGACCATATCAGATCAGATATATTAAATGTCACATCACATTTGTTGTTTTGTTCATTTGAAGTCATTAGTGAAGGAATCTTCACATGCTTACCTTCATAGCTCTACGTTCCTTGACAAAAGAAGGTTGCACTTTGTCCTTAAGGTAGTCAATCTTTTGTGAGAAGTAAAACTCAGGTGCTCTTGGTTCAATTGAGAACTTTTTGCAAAATGGCACCCATTTCCTAGCAAATTCAGCTGTCTCCACAAGAGATTCAAATGTGAGCATTGCTGCACCGTCATCTGACACATAACAAGACACTTTATCTACTGGATAGTCGACCGCAAGGATAGAAAGCACTGTATTAGCTGTTATCAACGGTGGCTCTTTCAAAGGATCGACTGTACTGACAAAGAAATCAACAGCAGCAAGTTTAGAAGGTTCACCCTCTCTTTCAAACCTGTGCCATTGCATAAACATAGTGGCCATCAGCACCCAAAGCACGCGCTCAGTATCAAAACATCAAAGTTAAACATGTTGTCATTGTCATTTACCTTGCGGAGAGGTTCTCAATAAAAGTGTGTCTATTGACAGGATACCATTTAGGGAACTGATCTAACACCCATGAAAATGCAAACCAGATCTCACAGATGATAGATGTCAACCACAGAGGAAAAGCGCTGTCAACGGGATTTGTAACTCGATAATGGAAGAAAAGACCCACGATTATTAACCGCACGATGATCACGATTCTGTATGGCATGAGTTTTGATTTTGATATTGGAATAAGTACTGAAAGTGGCAGAGCAGCAGCCTCTGTGGACCTGCACAACATATTATATTACCATGTGGAACTGTGGATTATATAACAATTATGCGGTTATTATTCTTTTGACAGGTTTAATACACATTCTGTTGTCCATGTCAGGAAACCTATTTCATTTCTCTTTGAACTTACTGTATTTCTTCTATCTGTTGCTCTGGTGGAACTGAGGCCTCATTTTCAGCCTTAGATGCAGCCTTTTTCTTCTTCTTCTTATCCTTTCCCTTCCAGCCTTCCATTCTCTTTTTCCAGGTTGGTTTCCCGGATTCTTCCTTTACTTCTACAAGAAAACATTATTATTATTATTATCATTATCATCACTGATTATTTCTAAAAAAAATTAGCAGAAAATTTGATCTAAAGTTTCTGTCATTTACCATTATCAACTGTGGATACTGAATTGATATGTCTAGCATGGAGTCCAACATCCTACAAAATAGGTGTGCTTGTAAGCACAAGTTTGAACAACTTAACAATATTTCAAGTAACTTCATATTTCCAACTTCCCCTCAAAATTCCTATTGTTCCCAAAAACTAAGCCACCAAGTATTCATCTAACAATCCCTAGTAACCACATTACCTCAGAGTTATTGAGCTGGGAAGCCATTGTGGATGGACTTTCGTCAACCTTTATGTCGTCGTCATCATCATCCTTTGTTCTCTCTATGAAGTAAACATACCTTAGCATATGTAATAAATTTGTGCATGCAAATATATTGTACACATTAAATGATTAATCACCTTCATTATAGGGAGTGGCACACTTGAAGCAAGCCTTATGACCCTCATTGATTTCAAGCTCAAAACAGGACTTGCAAATTGGGTAGTTACACTGATGACAAGCCACAAACACTTCTCCATTCTCACTAAACCCTAGTTGTTCCCCACAAATGTTGCAGAGGGGAACACTAGAACCAGATGGCATCATTTTTGTTTTTGCACCACCTTTTATCCAAGGACCAAAATGTCTCTCTGACTATTTGCTTCTGAATCTGTGCTCATCATGTATGCGGCATATTTATTTATATGAAATAGCATAAACCCATTGGGTGAATGGAGAAAGCAATTTTTGTAGCAGTGTAAAGGGTGTTCATAGTGGTGGTGAATCACCAGTGGAGGTTGGGGGTTGTTTTTCTGAGGTTGAGTTGTTAGGGTCATGGTTTCAGTGACACACAAAGGTACCAGCTGAGACATAGAAAGAGAGCTAAGAAGAGAAGTAACGTCTATTTCTTAAGATGAATGAAATGAACAATCTTTCAGTTGACACTTAGTTGCACAGGTTAGAAGCCCTTGTTCAGTTGTTTCCACACGATAGCTCAACCTATTTATTAAAATTCTATTTTCAACAATCAACTACTATGCTTCTTTTGTTTAGCAAATCTATTCTAGGGTTATTAGAGTACTTATTATCACATTAATTAATGTTTTCTATCAAAAAAAATCACATGAATGTTTGCCATGCTACTTTGAAACCATTATGCTCCATTTTTCTTTATGTCCATCACGTATTAGTTACGAACTCAATTTCCATAAATAAAATCCACCATTATATAAACTAGAAGAAACACGGCCTTCCACGATTTTATCTTGTTTTTTGTGAATTTTTTGTAGGTATATATTATTAAATAAACTTGCAAAATAAAAACTTATCTTATCCAATAGTTAAGTATGCTATTATTTTATTCTTTTAAGAAAAATGATTATTTATACACCAGAAAAAAATTATATTAATCAATAGGAAACATACCTATAAAACAAGCTTCAGTTATACAATAAGGAGTTTCCTCAATCCAAATCAAGTAAGGATTTCAATAGCAAAGTGGGTTAAGCTATCACTTAACCCAAAGTTGTGATGCTTTTAGTAAGCTTCAGCTTGAAGGTGTGTTGAATATAACAATTATTGGTGTTGTAGTATATAATAATTAATTAGCGTTGTATTATTAGGTCGACCAGTATTAGCACTTGGTGCTCCCTTCAAAATGTTGAGTCCTTGTATCTTGATCATTGTGGTGAAGTGAAACAAGCAAACTTTTGTTTGTCATATTGTTTCTCCAATCTATATCTCATTTCACCCATTTCCATAATCCAGTTATGTGTATGTCTTGAATTTAAGGACATCAAAACCTCACAACATGTGCTTCATGTAAATATTCTCCCTAAAGCACACATTACTGGCTTTCAAATGTTCCTTACCAGTCATCCAACACTCCACTATATTTTGTAAAGAATAGTGAAGAAACACAACGTAACGCAATTGTCACTCATCCACTTGGGCATCTATATATAAAAAGGGTATTTTTCTGTCACGAATAAGTTAACTGGTCCAGAATTCACGAATAAGTTAACTGGTCCAGAAAACATCTCAAATTTTGGCCCCAATTTATTCCATCACGAATAAGTTAACTGGTCCAGAATTCACAAACAAGTATTCAAACATATAAACTTTTTTAAATGAAGCAACAAACACAAATGAATACGCAGGTCACCAAACATAACAAGTTTAACTTCTAACCAAGACATTAAATATTTACAAATAATTGTTCCACCCCCAAAGACTAGCATCGAAACAAGGCAAGAGTGATATGAAATAGAGATTGACAAAATAAAATAAAAGATTGAGAGAAGGCAAATACGCATGGCATGAATCACGCCAAGTAAATGAGCAAATACAGGTCATTAACATATTCTACTGGCCATTGAATCGGTGAGAAAACACCAGAGCAGGAATCTAAGCAAGCATATCTAGACTAAAACCCTGTGCTTTTAGGCCGTTTCCAGTTAAAATCACGGCCTTCAGAGCAAGTGCAACATAAAAAACAGTCATTACAGTTTTGATCAATTCCAGGAATACTCATCCAGAGAACCACTGTCATCCAGCTTATAAGTTATAACTATGCTATAGAATAGACCTTTACGGTTTTAGATGTGTCACACACAACAAGGTTGTCTGTATCAGCTGGGGTGGTACACAGCCAATTGACCTGCCAAATCAAATGTATAAATAAACATATAAACATATAATAGACAATTTTTGCAGAAGTAGAAAAAGTAACAGGAATCTGAAGTTTCCAATGAGATCACGTTACAAAAGTCACCTTTTGGGGTACACTGATGTTCAGATGTAGGATATCACTGTTGCCATCACTTAACCCAGCATCAGGATGACTTGACCAATTCCATACCTTCACCATCTTATCATTTCCTCCCGATATTAAGAATTTCCCTCTTTCCCCAAACAACGAAAAGGCCCTGTGTCACCCATTTCAGTTAGGGGACAAGTGAATTTAGTCTCACAGTTAACTAAAATAGAGATTGGGAATCGACTCACAGTGTAGATACAGCTGCATCATGGCCTCCTAAAGTGTAATCAAAATGCAACCTCTTTTTTCCATTTTGAGCTCCATCTGTATTGCTAGTTGAACTACCATCTTTTAATCTTGATTGTGATCCTTTTCGGGAATTCAAAGAGTTTTTTGACCTTGCAGTAGCAACTTCCGATTCAATATCGATCACATTAATAACTCCACCTCCTGCAACAGCACATATCTTGCCTAATTTATCTACCATGTCAATTTCTGGGACAGTTATTGCATGAATAAAGGCAGGATTGAAAAACTGCCCAGCACTGCTATTACTCACATTACCTGCAGTGAAGAAAGGATAGCATTAGCAAATTGGGTAGTTACTAGTTAGTAATTAGTTTTTGTTTTCCACTCACTTATATATTTACTGTATATTATTCTAATAATTTTTTAGTGTATATAGGCATTTATAAGCAAAAAGAGAAACAAAGGAAGCATTTAAAATGTAAAATCGACTATGAAAACAAAATTAGCAAAAGGGTCATCAATTTACATTGCATTAAGTACCAGCTGCTAGTTCAGTAATTATCAAAATGCATGCATGTATGCCTCGCGTATAAAAATATTCAGACAGAGTAAAGAAAAAGCCAGCATAAAAAATGTAGAATTCAACTATGGAAACAAAATCAACAAAAGGAACATTAATTTAAATTGAATTATGTACCGGCTGCTGGTTCAGTTATTATCAATGTGCATGCATTTACACCTCATGTATAAGTATATCCAAAACTCCAGACTTCAGTGAGAATTTTTATGTTTCTTTCAAAAATCTACCTGCTTTGCCGTATGTGACTTGCATTACAAGACTAGTCACAAACCAGCACTTCCATGTTTTATTTCATCGGTTATATTTTTAAGTGGCGTAATCTGTGGTAGAACCATGGTCAAGGGCAACTTTGGCTGCAAAAGCCTTTAACCAGAATTTAAAACAATCATCAAACAACAACAAAAATCTTCTGCTACTTGCAAAATGCAAACAACAAAAAAAGTAGAAATGTGAGGACTTATGGTATTGCAAATATCAAAGTACATGCATGCTGCATGGATGCTTCGTGTATAAATTTATCCAAATAGAGAAAAGAAAAATCCATCATTAAAATAAAGAATTCAGCCATGAAAACAAAATTAACAAAAAAGATAATTAATTTATATTGCATTAGGTATGGTTCGTTTATTAACAATGTGCATGCATGTGCAACTCATGTATAAATATATCCAAAAGTCCAGACTTCAGAGAGAATTTTTATGTTTCTTTCAAAAAGCGACCCCACACGTGACTTGCAGTCCACAGTCACTGATCACAAACCAGCATTTTCATGTTTTATTTCATCAGTTATAACAAAAGGCCGCTGTAATTTAGATAATCTACCATCTAGGCAAAACTTAAATTAATAAAGGGAAAGACATTTATGAAAAGTTATACCAAAATCCACTACTTTGTAGGGCCGCGCTTTGGAGAAGTCCCACAACACAAGCTTTGAATCGAGACCTCCACTAATTACTGTGAAAAGACAAAATTAATCAACTTTCTATAAATAACGAATGTAAGTTTGCGGAAGTAGCATAAACATAACACCAAAAAGTTTTGTAGAGTTTAACTATAAATAGAAATTTATGCTTACACAAATTCTTTTTATTAATAGATATCCTACTCAATTATTAGGTCTATAGGCATTTTTTATACAAGTTTCGTAAATATTATTTTCTATGCCTTTTAGTCGTGAGTGGCTTACATCTCTTGTTTATGCATATGCATTATACTGTTGTTAAGCACACAAACTGGGTTTTTTGAGGTTACAATTGCACAAATTAGATTATCTTCGGCAAATTAACATTTGAAAAAGGAACCCAATTCAACCCCATAAAGTGTCCATGTGACATTTTGATTAAATAAACTGGCCTTCCAGGTCCATGCAGAAAACTGCAATACCATGTCTCATAGAAACAAGAAATCACAGCAACCTCACTCAGGAATTTGTAGTACTTTGTTGAGTGTTCTACATTGTCATTATAGTCCAATAATCTGTGACAACGACAGAAGCAATAAGAAAACCAGGAGGAGTCATAGTCAGTTTGCTTCAATCAATGGACATAAGATGGATAAATCAAATTATGTGTCACAGCTTCTGTTCAAATGCAGGAAATCTTACAAGATTTCTATTATATTAATCAGAGTTAGAACAATACAACAACCCGAGAAGAAAATGTTTTAATATCCATGCCAGTTTCTTTGGCATTTTAAGTTGTTCTTTTTGAAATATATATCTAGAAAATTCTATAAATCACAACAGAAAGCTGCAAGGACAACTTACAAAAATCAACTTCAAACATGACAGTCATATCATATTTTCATTGAAAACCATAAATTGTACTATGAGGGGGTATTAACTATTAATATGGCAAAAATAAGCAAGACCGTGTTTATCTACCTTCCCAAGATGTCCAAGGAAGGAATTCCACAGTGCTACAAATCTACAACATAGCGTCAAGGTGACATAAACAACAATATTAAGATATCAAATTAATCACAAATTATAGAAGAAGATAGCTAATTACTTATAGTAGCCATGTAGTAAAAAAGATAGCTAAAAAGTAATAAGGATACACTTGTATGACCAGCTTCAGCTCGTAATGTTTTGTAAAGGCATTGCTGCCTTATGTCAATTATCTGTCAAAAAATATTCACAATCATTATGAAGAAAATGAAAATGTAGGATGCTTAATTAAACATTAATTTGGCTTTCCTGAAATTAAAAGAAGTAGGAAATTTAAAATTGCAAACAAAACAACTAGTAAACCACATTGCAGAGGAAAAGACACGAATCATAATTTAAATCACACATCGCAAAACATACTGTACTGTATGCATCCATGTTTTGTGGCATTGATTGAAGCTTTTAGAATACATTGCAAGCTTATGATTTCTTATGAGAGAACAGATCAACATTACTAGGCATCATCCTTTTCAAAATACAATGCGTACTTACGGTTTCTAATGATAATAGATCAATAGTTAGAAATTTTAGTTATTGTCACCAAGAGAAACAACACGATAAAAAGGAAACTCAGTGCTATAAAACTCTAGCAATAGTAAGGTCTAGGGAAGGGTAGGACCCATAACCACTTGTCCACAGAGACTCTGATACCATTTAAGGGACCGATTAATTATCTCAAAAGCTTAAGCCATTAGAAGCAAGTTCATGCCTGGATTTTATATCTCTAACACAGTACAGTGGAAAGACAGATTCATATAAGCAGATAAATGAGATTTTTACATTAGGGTAAGTTAGAAGGCGCAAGACAAATAAATATGAGGACTTTGAGTTGCATGTAAGTTAGAAGGCATACCTTCATCTCACCGCTATCATCTGCTGCAGCAAGAAATGAGGACTTTGAGTTGCATGTAATCTGCAAAACCAGACACATAATTGTAATATAATGGAAATGGTAGTAGCACAATTTAAAGTTTGATATTAAGTAAATAAATACAAGTAACTAACAGAAAAATTATGCAGAGCAGAGAATTTAAATAGGGAAGGTTAAGACACTGAAAAAGAAACATTCCTTATTTGCAACAGTGTCCATTAACTTTAGTTATGCTGGCATTTATTGAAAGGAACTAAACAGTAAAATAGAAAATTGCAGATACACATGATAGAACGTGTTTTCATTTTTAAATACCTAGAAATAGTAGGAACATTCAACAAGATGAAGTAAATGCACAACATGATATTATATTTGAATACAGGTTCAACTATCTACCTTGTTTATCTCCTCTTTGTTATAATTATAACTCTCCAATGGCTTCCATTTGGTGGCGGCCTTCAGATCAAAACAAAATATACAGAAGATCAGTATAATAATTGATGATCTTCCTACAAGATGTAGTGAATTAATATGGAACAAGAATAAACCGAGATTAACAGAAAATGCGTGAATATCCAGATATCCTTGAGATGAAAATGAATAATGCAATAAATGTGATGTCATGCATGTGTTTGAGCATGCATGCGCGGGTAATACAAGGATGAATAATGCAATAAATGCGACGTCATGTGTGTGTATGAGCGTGCATGCACAGGTAATGTACAGGTAATGTAAGGAGAGAAGGGTGTCTTGTGTGTAATAGCAAAGAGAAGGTACTGAAATCAAGCATCTTTGGAGCCCATAAAATGCTTACCAGACGCACATCAAAACAATTGATTTCCTTTTCTGAGGAGACATAGATATTATCTTCCTTCCCTGATTCAAGGGACAATTTTTAGAAAAAATGTAAGTGAAATTATCTTCCTTCTCATTACTTAATCTTGTTTTAAACTAGTGGGAGGAAGTAATGGGAGGAGACATAGATATTATCTTCCTTCTCTATTTACAACATAACAATGAGTTTAAAACAAGATTAAGCAGTTGCAAGTGAAATTGAACTAAAACCAATGATAAAACTCATAACCAGACCTGACTTGAAACAGAAGGACAAAATGGGCTGCGTGCTAACATCCATAACGAGTTGCGGCTCATCATTGCATCGCAAGTCAAACCAGCAAACGCGCCCATCCTTTTTTCCAATAAATTCAACACCAAAGAGTTAAATTAAATTCAAGAAAATCATGATCAACATCAATAACAGCAATAATATAAGAGATGAAACGAGAAAGGAATGAATGAATGTTGAAGTGTGAACCCTAATTAGTATTAGAAAGGTAATGAAGGAAAATAAGAAGGAACTCGTTTGAAAATGGAAAAGAGAAGAGAATAGATGAACTGACATCACCGGAAGTAACGATGAGGCGAGGGTGTTGAGGTGAAGCAATGCAACAGTTAGTGCTATCTTCGTGACCTTTAAGGCGTCGAGCTTTAAGCTTAACCTTATCAGGATGGAGATTAAGCTTACGCTCACCGTCCTTCTCCGCCATCGATGCCGTTTCTGATTATGTGAAACCTAAATTTGTTGTGTATTGTATATCTATATATACGGTAGGTTTTAGAAGGAAACGGAAGAGAGTGAATGTGGTGGTGGTGGTGATGATGTTGGGTTTGGATTGGATGAAGTCGATGTCGAACTGGCTGTCATGAAACCGTGCTGAGAAGCACTGACACCGGGCACCACCAAACGCCCGCCACTCCATTTCATTTCCTATCCTTTTTTTTGTTTTTTTATTCCTCGTTTATTTCTGGCAAATAGCAACGGAAAATGTTTGAAAATACCTTAATGACCTTTTCTTTTAGACACAACTTCTTTTTGACAAAACTTTAGACACACCAGGACCAACTGATGATAGATACCCAACTTCTTTACTCGGACTTGTGCACTAACGAAACTAATTTAACGACTAATTTTACCAAACCTTTTAAATTATCTTATTTTGTCCTTACTACAAACAATTGGAATGGGGGCGTAGAGGAAAAAAGTGGAGTGTTGTGGATTCAAATTCACACTTCTAGTGTTCGCACAACACTTACTTTTATTTCACCGCTAAATTGTACTTTTAGGAGAAACCTTTAAATTATCTACTACTTTCTCTAGTCTTATTTATAAGTCCATTTAATAACCGATGTATTTGGTTTATTTTATTGACCAGATGCATCAGTTATTCAATGAATCTAAAAATTCATTTTTTTACTTATAGTGTGTTAACTATTTGCATCCAACATTGAGGTTATAGAATAAGTATTGAGTATTACCCATGTCAATGCTATCAAATTATTATTTTCAAATAAAAATAGTGTGGGTGTTTTTGTGTGATTGGTCCTAAACACATGATACCCCCCACATTCTCTTGGCCAACCAAAAGTTAATTAAAGCAGTAAGAAAATGGACGTCACCAGGTCTTCTTTTGAGTAATTTTCTTTTGTCCTTTCTATAAACTGTCAGGGATGAGAAAAGGAAGGAAGAAAGTTAAGTTATGCGTTCAAACCTTTACTCCTATGTTCACACAATTTACTTATGTTTCACACAGTAAGTTAAGTTATGTGTGATTGGTCCTAAACACATGATACCCCACCTTCTCTTGGCCAACCAAAAGCTAATTAAAGGAGGGAGAAAAGGGACGTCACCCGGGTCTCCTTTTGAGTAATTTTCTTTTGTCCTTTCTTCTATAAACTGCCAGTGATGGAAAAAGGAAGGAAAAAAAATTAAGTTATGCATTCAAACCTCTACTCCTAATGTTCACACAATTTACTTATGTTTTACACTTACTCTCACTATATAGTCTAAATATATCACTTTTTTAATGAATATAAAAAAAAGTTATTTATTAAAAACAAGTCCGGAATTGTATGTGCTCTTGGGACTTTTTGAGTAACTAATAAAGCCTAAAATTAGTGTTATTTTTTTAAAAAAGTTTTTCATCCCAATTCAAGCTCAAGGTAAGAATTGAAGATCGATTGGTTCAGTAGTCGATAGATTTGTAGAAAAATCATTTTCTCAAAGAGTTCGAAAGGTTTATCTACTTTAAACTCAAATGTCATCCCTTACCTAAAATTGTTGTAAGTACTTGACTATTTCTCCCTTATTTCCAACAAATTTACATCCAATGGGTACACTAGATGAATAAACCTTGCAGCAGTACCATCTTGTTGTTGAGTATAAACCCACTGTACAAGTACAGTCTACTATATTCTAATTGTTGATGCCAAATAGCCAGTTTTCTTAATGAAAATTAAAATAAAAAAATCCGTAAAGTCTAGCTTAATTGACAAATCTCAAAATTGTTAAACTTAATATCATCACCCAGTTTTGAATGGAGACTTTACAGTTGTGTGTGTGAATTTATAGTGGTACGTACCACTCCGTCTCCTGAAGAAGAAAATTAGATGAAAAAAAGAAGCACAATATCATTTAAAAACATAACTGGTAATACTACTTGCCAGAACAGTTTTATTAGACACAGCTGGAATTCATACACAAAAGCAAACATTTAACCGTCATGTCCAATACATCATAAGACCTACCCAGCTCTAACCAAAACAGTTGTTATCAGTAACGGGCAAGTAAGAATTTGAAATCAAATTATTGAAACCTCAAAAATTAAGCTATGGAGTTTGCTTAGCTTAACTTCACCTTCCAAATTGCTTTTATTTGACAGTACAAGCAACAGCATAAGCCCATGACTTGAGATGTTTCTTCATTGCCACGTCATCATCAATTGGAGGCAACTGAGTTACACTCAGAAATCTGTTACCTCCATTAACATCAAACCCCAAATCAAGTTCTCCAATAATCACTTCTGCTTCATTCCGCTTCTTCCTCATTCTTCTCTCTCTCTTCTCCTTTCCCTTCCCAGATTTTCTCACCACTTCTGAGACGTTACCTTTCACTTCTTCACCACATTTGTGACATAACACGTTCTTCTGAGACTCACATTCTTCTCTTTTGGGGGAATCAATTGAAGCTTGAGTCAAAGAAGGTACTTCAGTAAGTTCAGTTTCATCACTGCAAGTGATGATATTAGTGTAGAACCAAAGAGAGTCTAGGTTCTCAATGACCTGTGAACCATCCATGATTTTTCTTTTCTATTATCACTAGAAAACTGAAATCCAGAGTCATATAACATGTGAGTTAGTTCTATATAAAAACAATAAACGAGGTAGCTTGTGTAATAAAATCAGGAACTTTTTCATTCTTTTAATTTGCAGAGTTTAAATTTGGACGTACCTTCATGAAAATGCCAAAGCAATGCGGAAGGCAACATCATCGCTGTGTGTTTTTTTTCTAGAAGACTAAACTACCCTTGGAAATGATGTGTTTAGTACGATAATCACACGGGGACAGTTTAGTCTCACAACAGGAAACCAGCGGCCGCTGACAATGACAGAGACAGTGGGCGCAGGAGTTACGTTGTTGCAATGTTAATTCCCCTCCACATTGCAAGTGTGCAGTTTCCCTATTAATTAAGAAGAAAAAAGTGGGTCAATTCTCTATTTATTAATCTCTAAAATGTTACTTTTTCTTTTATTATTATTTAATTATTTTTTTTGTATTATTTAAAATTTAAACTATGAAAACCTGAATTGCTATTAAATACTACTTCCCGTCTACTTTATAAATAAATAATACATTTTCAGTTTAATTGAATTACCGATGTTTCTGGCACATATTATATACCAGATACATCAGTTATTCAATAAATTTAAAATTGCATTTTTCTCTTATTTTATGTTGTTTTGATGTGAAAGTTGAAGCTTATAAATATTACGTCTACAGAATATATTAATAAAAAAAATTACATTATTAATAAAAAAATTAATGTATTTTCAAAAAAAGAAATCTTAATGTACAAATATTATATTTACATGCATAAATGTATGTTTTTCAATAAAAATAATATCAGTCAATTATTTCTATTGACAAACAAAAAATTTATTAAATTGAGGAATGAAAGTTTATGTACCAAAAAATAAAAGGTAAACTGAGGAATGGCGGTTTTGAATAGAAAAGCAAATATAAAAAGCAACAAAATATGAAAATACAAAAAGCAAAATAACAAAAAAATCCTTCAAAAAGAAAATAATTAAAATAGCTAACACAAAAGACCATGAAAAAGGAGAGGAAGATTGTAATTTTTTTTGGTACAAAGGAAGTTTGTATTTATTATAAATAAGGTTAACTACTTTTGCCAAATCTAATGTTTTTTTTATTATAATTGTCAAATCTAATGTTATTATTCCACTATTCACTTAATTGTGTAAAAAAAAAGTAAAATAAAATATTCTTTCTATTTAATATCATAAAGGTCAAAATGGTAAACTTAAGTTATTTTCTTACATAGAATTTTAAAAATTAATTGCACTAAATTGATTTTTTTAACCATGTTGAAAGTAGTTGTTTTTACTTATAATAAATAATGGTCGTAGGGAGAATTACATATTAACTCAACTCAAGGTGATAAATATATATATATATATATATATGTTTAAAAAATATTTATACAATATTTATTATAAATAAAGGTTAACTACTTTTCTCAAATCTAATTTTTTTTATTATAATTGTCAAATCTAATGTTATTACTCCACTATTCACTTAATTGTGTAAAAAAAAGTAAAATAAAAGATTCTTTCTATTTAATATCATAAAGGCCAAAATGGTAAACATAACTTATTTTCTTACATAGAATTTAAATAATTAATTGCACTAAATTGATTTTTTTAATCATGTTGAAAGTAGTTGTTTTTACTTATAATAATGGTCGTAAGGAGAATTACATATTAACTCAAGGTGATAAATATATATATATATATATATATATATATATATATATATATATATATATATATATATATATATATATATATATATAGTTTAAAAAATATTTATACAATAAGTTATTAAAAATTATTATTATTATCATTATTTAAGTACATTAAAATCAGTAATAAAAATTCTTTATTAATATTTAGGTGATCACTCCCATACCCATGCAGAGTTGGGTGGGTATGATACCTTCTAGCTAAAATATGCAAAATTAGTTCAATATTTATTTTTATTTTAAAATATTTAAATAGAAAAAAAAAAGGTGTCATTGAGTATTTTGCCTATAAGGTATCATACTCTCGCAATTCTAGATGGGTATTGAAGAAAAAACCATATAAAAAACATTGCACTAATATATAAAAGAACACGGGATAATTGCACAGATTGTTTTTAAATGATAGTTTTACATTTTTAGATTTTAATATTTATCTATTTTTTAATTTGAAACTTCTTTTTATCTACTTTAAATTTGTCTTTTTTTCAAGGAGTGTTGTCTGAACTATTTAAATTATATCTAACTTCATTCATAAAAAGAACACAGCACGGGTATTTTACAAGTAAATATATAAAACACAAATGAAAGGACACAATTAACCTTACAAACGAAGAGGGGTGGTCGGAATTCACACCGGAGATTGGTTTGGAGGTGGAAGAAGGGGAGGACGAAAATGAAAATTTTGACCATATTAATAAGGATTATGAATTCGAATTTAAATTTGAATATGATTAAAGAGGATTTTCAGAATGAGGATTTTGTCTTGTCAAAAGAAAAAGAATGAGGATTATTTTGTGGGTCAGAATAATGAAGAGCTTTTAATTAGGAATAGTGTTATTGACGACATTAATGTTATGGAAATACTAATCAATATGCTGAGTGTGCTAGTATTTTTTTTTTTTTGAGATTAAAGGGAGTGTGCTAGTATTCTTCTAGAACAATGAAGGACTTGTTTTTGCTGTTGCTACTTGGTTCTTTCAAGGTCCACCTGACCCTTTTCTAACTGAGGCTGTTGGAATGCACTATGCACTTACTTTTGCACTTGAGACAAACTTCTTGAAATTACAAGTGGAATCAGATTGCTTGCAATTGGTGATGGACATGAGGAGTTCGAGACAGTTCTATTCCTATTCTGACAGAGTTTTATTTGACTGTCAAAAATTATCTTCACAGTTTAATTTTTTTAAATTATCGCATGTTAGACGTAGGGGGATTCACATTCGATTTTTTTAATTTCTTGCTCAACACCATCTAGTTTCACATTTTTTATCAGTTTTTCTTTCAATTCTGCGAATGTGATGTTGTTCTTAAGCCTGAAATTTTTAGTTTTTGATTCACGACTATGAATCAACGGACCGAGAATGGTCGCCCGAGACTGTTAGTCATCTCATACTCAACTTTACAGGGGTGCGTAAGTATGGGTTGTTGTGGTGCGGGTGGTGGTGGTTGAAGAAGATGCATGATCTCTTCTGGAGTTCGTCTTGTGTTCACATGTCGCCCCATCGGAACGTTAGCTAGATGTTCCATCATTGCGCGGACGTCCTCGTCGCTTCGGATCTCCATGGTGAAATCTTTGGATACCCCATCATCTCTACAATTGAACTTTTTGAAAGCGTATACGCTCCACGTCTTTACGCCACGCTCCTGCGGGCGAATCTTCCTCTCGGCCCTTTTCCTTGGTTAGGCGAAGGTGATGTCCTTACTCATCCTGCGAGAAGACATGGTTAGGAGGAAAAAAACACATCACCATGTTAAATCGGTGGTAGTGATCCCATTGTGGTGAAGAAGCGGTTGTTAGGAATTTGTCGTTTAGTCTTGGGTTGAGCACAATTGCCATTCCATTTCGGTTGGGTTGGGAAGAAGGAGAGAAGGTTTTGGTGAAGAAGCGGTTGGGTTGGGAAGAAGCGATTAGGGTTTGGTGAAGAAGCTCGAGGATATGAACCCCTTTTATAATAGGCGTGGTGAAATGTCGGTAGTTGATTTCATTTTTAGATCACAAATCGAGCCGTTTAAATTCTATCCGTTCGAGCACAATTTCCAAAGGATTTACATCCACTCATTTATCGACACATTTGGTGATTATGGCCGTTGATTAAAGCGCCGGTGGAATCGAGGCGTCCAATACGCTATCTTTGCAGAATTCTGCGGCAAAGACTTGTTCGAACAACATAATTCGACCATGTTCGCATGACCACCATCGAACTGTTCGTATGACACTATTCGAGCAGTGGTGAAAAACGCCCTAGGGTGTCTGTCCATATTTAACACACTCGAGCGGTCTCGTTCGAACACATTCAAGCCCCGTGTTGAGCGGTGAAAATTTCTGAAAAAAATAGGTCTTTTGGTCTTTTCACACCCTTATGGGGTGTGTTTAGAGTAGGAGGGGGTGTGGGAAAAGCAAGAGCCTTAAACTTTTTTTCTCCAAAACCCAAACCAATTCGATATTGGACATATTGGTTCAATTCGACCCACAAGTCATGCACTGAAATATTAATATTTTTAAATTATAAAAAAAACTGTAATTTTTTTTTTTAATATTTTAACACTTCTAAATAGCTAAAAAGAATCTAAAATTTTAAAAATACACCAAATCAAATTTTGGTATGATTGGTTTGGACAAAAAGTGCTCAAACCAAAAATATTGATTGGGATTTGATAATGGGTTAATTTGGATTTATCCGATCCAACTAACAACACCAGTGCAGATATATATATCTTTGGCTCTTTTTTTGGGTTTTTTTTTCACCCCCTCCTTTTCTCCTAGACCTCCATAATTATCGTAACAGACAAAAATACCCCTCAAAACTAACAAAAATCAGAATTTACAAAACAAAACTCATAAATCCAGAAAAAAGTAAGTATTTAACGAGAGCATCCCGAATTTATCACTAAATCCGGAACGAAATCCGGAATTACCTCACGCGTTGGGTAATTCCGGTTCACAAATTTGAACCGAATTTACCTCATGTGTGAGTTAATTCCGGATTTCTTTCCGGATTTAGTGATAAATCCGGGAATCCCACTTTTTTTAATCATTAATTTTTTTTATTTACATTTTCCTTTTTTTTGCAGGGGCGAGTAGACGACCAGACAGTGTAGCGCGAGCAGACAGACGATCCCTTCTCCACCGATTTCGGGTAAACCTCCATCTGCGGACAAGATCATACGGGGGTTCTTTGAGGTATCGATTGAGCGCGAACTTTTGGGGGGTGGTAGAGAGGCGACCTACCACGGCGAGTGCGATCGATTACACCTACCTTGAGTACGATCGAGTAACGAGTGCGTCTTACTCAGTGCGAGCCACGGCGAGAGCGATTGCGGATGAGGAGCCCGTTGTCCCAGAGACAGATTACGAGAGGATGCAGAGAGCAGCTGCATTGGTCCGGGATGCGCTACGTGTCGACCGTTCACCTGATACTTCACGTCGTTATTTTGAGGCCGTTTTAGACATTTTGGCCCCGTAGTTGTATTTTACTTATTTGTATTTGTACTCGTATTTCATATTCGGTTTTTATATATTTTGACGTAGGACGTCTCTTTACTCGTATATCGTAACGCTTTCGTTTTGTTATTTAAATCGTAAAGCGTTCGTATCATATTTTAAAAATAAAACGCTCGTAAATCACAATTTAATACACAATTTTTTAAAAAAAAAATTAAAAAAAATTCCGGATTTACCTTATGAATCGGATTTACCTGAGTATGAGGTAAATCCGGAAATCCCACACTTAAAATCAAAACCCCATATTTGAACTGGATTTACCATAAATTGAGGTAAATCCGAGAATCTTCATTTTTTTTAAATTTCGGGGGTATTTCTGGGTTTTAGGGATTTATGGGGTCTGGGAGAGAATGAGGGTTTTTTTCCCTACTTACTAGTAGAATACCCGTGCATACGCACGGGGTGCTGTCGTGTTCTTTTTATGAATGAACTTAGACAGTACTAAAATAGTATGCACATTACCCCGTGAAAATAAAGACAAATTTAAAGTAGATAAAAAATGAGTTTCAAATAAATATATATCATTGCAGCTATCTGCTATCCCCGTATTTTGTTATATATCAGTGCAGTTATTTCTTGTTTTTTTATGTATCAGTGCAGTTATCTCATAGTTTCAATTGATTATTTGAGTTGATTAGTAGATTATAGTAGATAGTAAAAGATAGATAGTAGATTATCAATAAAAAATACGTATCCCGTGTTTTCTTATATAGTGACAACTATTTGTCCTATTTTAGGTATTAGTGAGAAATATTTGTCGCGTGTGTTTTAAATATTAATCTGTTTAAATAGTCATTAAACCTTCTTGTTTTTTAGGTAGTAGGTTTATAGTAGTCTTTAAAAATTTAAATTACCAATGGCAAATATTAATTCATGCAGTTATCCTGTGTTTTTTATATATCAGTACAATTATCTCGTAGTTTCAATTGATTATCGATAAGAAATATTTGTTTTAAATATTAATCGGTAGTTTAAAATATCATTAAGTCTTATTGTTTTTTAAATAGTAGGTTTATAGTAGTCTTCAAAAAATTTGATTATCAATGACAATTATTAATTCTGTATTTTTTTTATATATCAGTGCAATTATCTGTGTTTTTTTATATATCAGTGCAGTTATCTCGTAGTTTCAATAGATTATCAAGAAGAAATATTTGTTTTAAATATTAATCAGTAGTTTAAATAATCATTAAGTCTTCTTGTTTTTTAAATAGTAGGTTTATAGTAGTCTTCAAATTTTTTGATTATCAATGACAAATATTAATTCTGTGTTTTTTTTATATATCAGTGCAATTATCCAGTGTTTTTTAATATACCATTGCAGTTATCTCGTAGTTTCAATTGATTATTTTGGTTGATTAGTAGATTATATTAGATAGTAAAAGATAGATAATAGATTATCAATAACTTTTTAAGGTGATAACTTTTTCCAATAAAGTGATGATAGATTTTTTTTCTTTTGTTTTTTAGTGTGACTCATTTATATTTTTATAGGTAATTTTAGTAGAGTAGTATTTGAATAAATATAGTGTAGATTAGAAATTTAGTTAAAAAAAAACTAAAGCGAAGTGATAAGAGAAAGAAAAGAATTGTTTATGGGAAAAGTAGAAGTAAAGTAAAAAGAAAAAAAGGAAGAAAGAGAATGTAAGAGAAAAGTGAAAAAGGAAGAAAGAGAGTGTAAGAGAAAAGTGAAAAAGATGATAGAAAGAGAGGAAAATGTAAGTGAAACAATTAAATTAGACAAATTTGACCCTAAAAAATTGAAGTGTCAAAGTTACCAAATGTCTTTATCAATACAGAGTGTAGATAGTGTAGATGTAGATCAATATAGTGTAGATCTAATACAATATCTACTTTTGTCGCATTTTCTCCCCCTCACCTCTCCGGTGCACTTGTTTCTCTTCCGTCTTTGCCAAATCAATTCTTCTCAGAACGCCTCCTCCCCTCTCTCCCCGCAAGAAAGGAATCCTCGGTATCACAGTCTGCACTGCCCAAGTCCCGTTGGCAACAACAGTTCCTCATCTTCTCTATTTTCTTCCATTTCTGTAAGTACTTTTTTTTTTCATTTGTTCGTTCATTCCAAGTTTTCTCATGTTAATAATCTTTATTTTCTTTCTGAATATAGTGCCTGCTTGCTGTCATCTGCTTCACACAGCCTCAAACTGTCTCCGCATACTGCATAGTTTCAGAGACATACCTGTTGTTTTAGTTACCCAATCTTTTATTTGCTATATGAAATTAAATAACTATTGCTTTTGCAAAATCACTGGAATCCCAAATCAAATTTTGATGCTTTAGGAATTAGGACTACCAATTATCACTGAAATCCTGAAAATGTCACTTCTAATCCCCTCATCCTCTGCATCCCCGTTGTATTTTTCTAAATTAACCATTTACAATTCAAATTCCTTGCAACTCTTTTCCTGTAATTCTTTCACCCCTCTTCAACATAGAAAGATTCCTCATTGTAAAACAAGACATATAGGCATCCCCTTTCAAATTGGACCAAAATATGCGGCAAGGCGCAAGTGGCATGTTCATGATTCATATGCTGAAGAAGGTACAATGTCATTGGACTGGGACGTTGAAGAAGAAATTGAAGATGCAGGGTCTCCATGGGAAGGTGCCGTTGTATACAAGAGAAGCGCTTCAAATTTACATCTGGAGTATTGTACTACTTTGGAGAGATTAGGTCTAGGAAATCTTTCAACTGATATCTCAAAAAGTAGGGCTTCTCTTATGGGATTGCGAATTACGAAAGCTGTGAAGGACTATCCCAATGGAACTCCTGTTCAGATTTCTATAGATGTGACCAGGAAGAAGAACAAGTTGAGGCTTGATGGTATCATAAAAACTGTCATCACTCTTCTTTGCAATAGGTATTACCCTCATGAATTCACATTGCCTACTTACAATTCTGGTGCTTTGTTTTACATTTTTTCTTCCTTGATTTTACATTGCTTTATATTTTTGTTGACATAGATTAATTCTTCAGGCCTCAAAAATTAAAATCTCTATGGTGGTGATATTGGATTTTCAGTCTTGAATCTTGATACTCGTTTATGCACCATCTGCAAATTTATTTTTCATGTTTGTGTGTCTATTATCAAAAGAAGTTCTAATATGAAAGAAGTAGACAACCCCTTGCCACCTGGAATTTGTATTCCCCACTCCAATTTCCACCCCTTTTAGTTTGTTAAAATCACACAGGAACCCTGCTTATCAGGATTAGGCTTAGTTGTGCTTTGTCTTAAAACAAGGAATAGCTTGCTATTTTTTTTAAAGATGAAAGCTGTATAGTACGGGAAGTTTTTGTACGAAATGCAAAAATTGTGACATATCTCTTTTTTTAAGAAGCAAGATGCAGTTACTTCCAGAATTGATTGAAATCAGGTGGGATGATATCCTTCATTCACTTTTCGTTTGTTACTTCTCGTAACACACAAAGTTTCTCTTTTCTAAAGGAATGAGAAGCATTTTATTCACCAAAACTAGCTGGAAGAGACTGCTCAGTTTCAAACAGCATTAAGAACCTTCCTACTACTATCAGATACATCAGAATAGGATGGTATGCTGTATTATGTGCATTCCTTTGTTGCTTCTGCCAATACGAAACTTCAATTCAATGGAGTCTTCACATCTAGTATCCATTATCTACAAGATATCTAGGTCTTCTGCCTCTTCTCAGTTCTATATCCAGTACTTAGCTTTAGTGCTGATCTGTAATCGACTATTTGCTTTTGAGACAATAGTTGAACTATTGTCGCATTTGGTATTGATGACTGTTTGTTGATAAATTTGTCAAGTTATTTGTGTAGTGCACTACATGTAAATGATAAAACTCATACCACTTTATTGAAATTTGGAGTAATTGACTACATTTGTTTTATGCCACTGAAAGCAGGGCGGAAAGAAGCAATATGTCCTCTTTTCTATGGAATGTTATATATGTCTTTTATATTCTGAATAAATGTCTTTTATATTTAAAACTCTGTATGAAACCCCTCTTAAGATTATATTCATGCTATCCGAGAGGATAACCTAGTGGTAAAACACAAGCCAATGTTGTGTGGACTCCGGGAGTGTGGGTTTGAACCCTCAAAACCCCTTCCCCCCCCCCCCCTCCCTTAACCAACTGTACTAAACAAGACAAACCTACGTGTATATCATGATTCTCTCTCCCAAACCCTTTTCTGCATCACTCACACACAGAATGTAGGAAATGCTTCCTTTTTCTTTGGTGTCCACTCTTGACGGCTACATATACCGAGCTAACAAGGAGGGGGACACAAAGGGGAGACGACTACTGGAGTTTCCATGATTTTTTTACTGTGGGGTCTGAGTTGTGGTGAAGGTGCATAGACCTTGCTGAGGAAACACACAAGTTTCATTGAACCAATAAACTCAAATTTATTACTGGGATAATTGAAGTTGTAGAATCTAGTGACATGATTAACAATCATCAACTCAGTCTTTCACAACAACACTCAGAAATGTTGATGCTTGTTTATGCATCATACCTGAAACATCCTCTGTAAACTCTAACCCCTGGGAAGCTGCAAATTCCAAAATTGGAGGATCTTTCCTACTTCAATATCTATTCAACCCAAGATCAAATGAAATGCTTTCACCGAAAAGTAATTGGATTCAACCTGAAAATTAACCTGTTATAGAACTTCTTGTTCTGCCTTTTATTGTCTTCATTGAACTCTACTTTTACCTATAGTGATGATTCTGGTACATGTACCTCCAGGCTGTATGACTAGACTTCTATGCTTAGTCCAGAATCTTCTCTATTTCCTCCAATACAAATGCTTTCCTTCCAATGTTATCATCCCCCAAGTGCTAAATGCCTAAATGTTCAATGGCTGTTGGTTTTCTTAGGACTTTTGGTTGAACTGTGTCACATAATTATGAGCTGAATAATATGATTGGTTTGTTTTATGAAAAACTAATTTTTGGCTACATGATAGTATTCGGTTGCCCATGTCAGTTTATAAAACCTAATTTTGGTGCAATAGTAACATGTAAAAGTTCTTGCGTGGTTGAAGTAACATGATATCACAAGTAAGTTTACAAGAGCTTCTAAAAGATTTATTCCGTTTAGGTGTCTAGAGGCAGTGCATCGCAAATATCATCTTATGTATTGTTCACTTTACTTGCTACCATCTTCCCGGATAGTTATTTTATTGTTCAATTATTCTACTAGGCAGGCAAAAAGTGCAGATGAGCTGTTTCATTCAAGGACTTGTTGAAGAAACCGGCCCAATAAAAAGGATTATTTGTTGTGTTCATGTGAAAATAAAAATGATACAAACATAGGCCTCTTTTATTTCTTCTGCTTCCTTTTGAATCAAAGTAACTTATTTCAGTGTGTTTTCTATTGAAGGTGTTGCATGCCATGTGCTGAGTCTGTATTCTCTGAATTCTCTCTTTTACTCACCGAAGAACCTATTCATGAACCAGAGACAATTGACTTGGGTGTTATTTTTGGGGAAGACAAATTTTCAACCCCTGGAACAAATGCCGAGGATGATGATGATGCACTAATCGATTTGGATGATCAACTATATTTTCCTCTTGAAGAGAAACAAATTGACATTTCAAAACACATAAGAGACAGGGTGCATCTTGAAATTACCATGAACTCAGTGTGTGATTCTGGGTGCAGAGGCATGTGCCTGAAATGTGGTCAAAACTTTAACACTGGCAATTGCAACTGTAGCAAAGAGGAAATAAAAGAAGAAAACTTTGGCCCGCTTGGAAATCTAAGGGAGCAGATGCAGTTGAAACAATAATGAAGTTCATTTCGACCAAAAAAATTATGAACTTCATGCTTTAGATTTGCTCACTGCTGAAATATTATGTCTAAAATTCCTGAGTTTATGGGATTGATTGATGTACTAACATTGTTAAGCGCTGCTAAGAGCTCTTCTTGCATCCATGCTCATACAAGGATGGATGCTATCAAAAATCTTTATCGTGGTAAAATAGTCTTTTTTAGTCAAAGTAGTGGTTTCATTAGAAAAGGCCAAGTCCAAAGCCATTCAGGCACATGCAGGATCTAACAATAGATATGCTTGTTCACTACCTAGATAATTTGTGGTAGCATCACAGGTATGGAATCTGTAGCTACAAGATGATTTGTGTCATCCTCTCATTGTTCTCCCAGGGACTAGCTGACTCAGGTCATTCCAAACAATGTCTCATGATGAAAGTCATGTTTCTTTCTTTGATGTCATTGTTATTGTTATTGTTATCAATTTTGAAATAGATGAACCCCTCACGAAGGGGCCTGTTGTAGATTAGTGCCCTTATGTTACTTCCCTGTTCTGTTGTAGCCAATTTGTTGTTAAATTGATAAGTTAGAAACTCTATCTGGGTGAGTAGCTTTGTAGGGTATATTGATAGTTACGTTGTCTATGGTTGGCAAGCGTTGAACATGTAAACCAGACCAAAATGATCTGGTCCATACACATAGTGGGGTAGCACATTCAGTAGATAGCATCATACTCTCCCATGGCTGCCGCCAAGCCACAACCCTTCATTCTCAAGTTACTGATTTGGGGGTAGGGCCATTGTTCGACCCGTCTCTTAGCGCTTCTTGCTCGTGTTTCCATGATTATGGCCCTAAGTTGGCTCTGGGTTACCTAACCTTACCAGTCCCATCTTTCTTAATGCCATTTCTCTACAATTGAGAGTCCTCCGTTGAAGCCTCTAATATTCTTGTCCTTTTCAAGGTTAGAAGAGATTATGTAATTAAAATTACGCAATTAAAGGTGCAAGCCAAAGAGCAAAGAGCGCATCTGACAATAAAAAATTAGTGACATGTCAAAATGTTATTAAAAGACTACAGGTGGAATTTGTGGATTTGCAGTGAACATTTTCCACGTGCATCTCCGGTTAAGGTAGCAAAAGTTCGAATAGGCGGATTTGGGCCATCGCCACGTGACAAATTTAAATTAAAGGGGATTTATTTATAAAAAATGTATTCTGTTCTTCTTTGCTCGTTTATTTATTTTTTTGTTTGTTTTCAAATAATTGTTTTATGTAGTGCTCCTACTTTGTTTTAGTTTACGTTTGTTTTGGATGGTACTGAAGTTTTTGGCTGAGAAAAAGCATCAATCTTCTCTGTATTGTTCCAAAGCGAAACAAAAGACACAAAGTAAAAGACAGAACGTTATAATAACCTGAAATTCAACGTACTTGCTCTGCCAAATTAGCTTTTACTTATGACATTATGACCTGAATTTAATTTTCTTCTAATTCTATAAAACGTTATTGTTTGCAGTTTGATTTAGTGTAAATAATAAATTATTCAAATTTGTCTCTAATTAACATAATAATCCTTAGGAGTAGGATCATCAGCTGCCATGACTCTGTCCAACAAAAAGATTGAGTAAAGATATCTGAAATGTTGAATGAAATTCCTTTCCTTTTTGTGTAACATTACACTTTACAAGTTTATGGAATGCCAAATTCCAGAAAGGAAAAAAAATATTACAAGTAACAACCAGATATAGAGAAAAAAAATGGGAAAGGAATAAGAAAAAAAAAGGCTGTTACAAATTTGAATGATATTAGCAAATGGAAAATGTAAACGTGAGAAAAACAAAATTGGATTAAGAACATGAACAACATCATCATGTGACAGTAGAAGCAACAGTATGTGCCCACAATCTGAGACTATTTTTCATGTCTATTTCATTGTTAATAGAAGGGACTTTCCAATTCATCAAAGGATTCTCTTTTTTCCTTTTCTCATGAACCTCCCAAGCTTCAGAGAGATAAGGTCTCTGAACCACAAACTCATCATCATCATCATCATCATCTTCTTCTTCCTCATCTTTCTTCCCTAACCTTTGCAACCCAGGAATAATTGAAGCCAAGGTTGAATCTTTATCTTCCTCTGAGAAAACAAAACCCAGATCCATAAACCCTTTTAACTCCTCAAATTCAAGGTCAGATAAACTCTTACTTTCCCTTTTCTTCCTTCCTTTGCTACTGACATTCTTCTTAGGTAAAAACAGTACTTTTTCTGGTTGTGGATTTTCATTTTCATGTTCTGAATCTGTGACTTCTTTTCCTGAGAGAATGGTTTGAAGTTTTGAAGTAATGAGAACTGAGTCAGGTGAAAGAGAATCATTGTTAAAGCTTGTGATAGATGATGATTGGTCACTCATGGATCTGGTATGAATAGTTCTGATCCGTTTAAGTTTTGGTTCTGATGATTCATTTTTCTGACTCTCTATAGAAGTTGTTGATGTTGATGAACTTGTGTTTTTCTTCAAAATGTTAAGCTCAAACCAGAAAGAATCAAAGAAGTTTAAGATAGCTTCAGGTGTTTCCATCACTGGCGGCTATGGAAATCTTGTGAATTGCGTGTTGTCTAGATGAAGAAGTAATTAAGTACAATTAGTATATATATACTGTTTTTCATGACCATTTTGCCCTTCATGTTACCCTCAAATTACACAGTATCTATCCAACGACTATTTACACGTTTTGAATTTGGGACATTTCTTTTTCAGGAAATAATTAAATAAAGTGCAACAAAAAAGAACTCTTCTCTTTTCTTCTGAGTGAAATTATTGTTATTGTTTTTTTTAGATTATATTGTTATAGTTTCTTTTGGTAAATCAAATGTATGATACAAGAGAACTAATCTTTTAAGGTATTAGAGATTCATTTAAAGGATTAATCTCTCTTAAAAAAATGTGTTTACATACGCTTCTGTCGGGAGTTGAACTCAAGATTAAATAATATTTTTTTTTTGTAAGCTAGTAAAAGGCAAAGGTTGATTGAGGGGAAGGGAAATTGGTAATTATATGGAAGTTACTAGATAGAGCTAGATATATAATGTTGATAACAAGTGATCAACCACTAATTATGTGATGGATACTGATATTGGTGGTTGCATTGCATCTCTTCTTGTTTGGTTAATAATGGCACGGAACTGTTTTGTGTAAAATTAATGGCTCTAACAATACCAATAATTGTTTGTTGCTTTCAAATTACACAAGTTTGAATTTGCATGTGCCGCTATCTTTTTTTAATTATGTATTTTTTTTGTTATAAATCTATAGCAAAAGAAGAATCAAAGAATGATAGAAGAAGAGAATATGGTAGTCTTTTTATTTCTCTTTTCAAGTACATCTCTATACATAAGGTGAACCCTATTTATAGGGTGAGAATTGGTAAGTGAGTGGTTACTAATGAAAACCCACTACTACAAGGGAGTAATGAGAAGATGGGAGAATAATGGACATCCACAAATACTAATGTTCATAACACTCTCCCTTGGATGTCCATCAAGGATATGTCTCATTAAAACCTTACTAGAAAAAACCCAGTGGGATAAAAATCTAGTGAAGAAAAAAGAGTACAATATCCTATCAGTGGGATCTGCCTCGTTAAAAACCTTTCCAGGAAAACCCAGTGGGACAAAACCATGGCAAAGGAAAAAAGAGTGCAACTTTTCTCCCCCTGAATGAAACGACACTTTAGAATATGAATTTAAACTTCTGAAGTTTCTCCCTGAATGCATATGGAGCAATCTACTTTGTTCTGTCACTTGTGATATATCCTCTTTTAATGGAGCTTTGCGGTCAGTATTATCTTCAAGATATCTTCATTGAATTGTTGACATTTGAGCTTGAAATGAATAAGCAAGAACCATAGATCGTTTCATATATCATAAGGATATTTCAATGTCACCACACATAGGTAATAGCTGACTTGTAATTTGACTTGATCTAGATCAGAAAAATACTTTATATCTGCATGATTAATTTGTGTAATATACATAAAATGATTTATTCATTACAATAGCTAATCATAAATATGCACCTTACCTCCCTTTTTCTGATGAATTTTGGTTTGTATAATGAACTATATTGCTACTAATTATCACATAATATTGTCATATCAAGGGATCTAGCATTTGGTAATATACATGCTTTCAGTTCATCAAAAAAAAAATATACATGCTTTCATAGTCTTCAAGACCGTGATATTTCATATGTACTCAATATAAATAATTTCTGCAGATCATTATGAGACTTTGTTTTTCAAAAGAATCTATTTGAAGATATTTCTTTTTATCTTGAATCCTTCTGGGATTTTCCGTGTAGAGATCAACTACAAGTTCAACCTCAAGATCTATCAGATATAATTTGAGATCATTCATCTAGAACTCTTTTTTTTTTGAAAAGTCTATAGTTTTTGGAAGCTCTTCAAGAGTTCCGATAATATTGATGTCATCAACATAGACATCAATTATAGCAAATGATTTTTCAAATATTTTCATAAAACTATACAAAAGTGATGTCATTTTTGTATCCCTCCTTTAGAATATAAATTAAGACGATTGTGTCATATGTGTTCAAATTATATTACCTTATGGGGGTACTGATTGAACTTGAGTAATCATCTCGAGAATCCGAAAAGTTCGTATTGGAATATCAAATCCTTCATGGATCTTCAAAATATTATGACTACCAAATGAGTTGTACAAATAAGTTGTAGCAACATTTAGCTTGTGCAGATTGAGCTCTTCATGTGCTACAAGGCTAATTAAGTACAGAAAAGTACTTGCATCCATCCTTGAGCAACATGTCGCGCTTTGAATCTCACAATTTCACCATCCTCATTTAACCTCTGGTTTCACACCTTTAGGTGTTTGGACTACAGGTCCAAAAATTTATGTAAAATGAGCTTAATTCTGCTTCAATTTCATCTTTCAATTTTGGCCAATTCTCACTTTGTCTACAAGTTTTAATAGACTTTGGTTCATGATCCTCACTATCATTTATCACATTTAGCGCTATATTATGTGTAAAAATATCGTCAACGTTGACTTTCTTTCGGTTCCAATGTATTTCATTATTGACATAGTTCATTGAGATCTCTTTAATTTCAGAATTTTTCAGGTACCTGATTAGTTCTTCTGGAACTGAAATGTTAATTATGTCTGAACACTCTTTAGAGTTTTTATCTCCTCGCTTGGACCATCTTTCATTTTAGCTCCTTTTCTTGTTCGAAGATTTTTTATCTTTGGAACCGATTGGTCTACCACGCTTCAGGCGCGATTGAGACTCATTTGCAATATTCTATTGTCCAACAGGGACATCCATATTATTGGAGCATTAGCAGCTGATATCTATAATTTGGTCACTCCTTTGGATTAATGAATGCATTTGGTAGATGATTTTCTAAGCTTTGCAAATGAATTATCTTTTGAACTTCTAGTTCACATTGTTTACTTTGAGAATCAATATGAGACAATGATAATTCATTCCTATTGATCTCTTTTTCCAGCTGCTTATTCTCTCCCCCTAATGTTGAGAAATTTAATTCACCAAATGATAATCATAAAATTGAACTATAAACAAATCTCTAATTAGCTCAAAATACTTTACTATACATGGAGATTTATATCCAATGTATATTCCCAAAATTCTCTGAGGACCTATCAAATTTGGATCATACACGCACATCCAAAAATTCTAAGATGGGATATTTCAAGTTTGTGACCAAAAAATCAAATTCAAAGGAGAAAAGTTGTGATAACTTGTTGGCTTGATGCGAATCAAAGTTACAACATGCAAAATATGTTCCCAAATAGAAATTGGAAGTTCTTATCTCACAAGAATTGGACATAGGCGTCTAAAGAATGGTTCTTCAAGACCATTTTATGAGTGAACGTATACTAAGTGATGTCCAATATCATACAACACTTATCAGATGTTTGTAGGTGATTCACATAATGACCTCTTACTCAAATTAGTTGAGCACACAATCTCACAAACTTCCGGTTGTGAGTTGACGATATATATGTGGCCATATATATTTTATGTATCAATTAAGATCACAGATATCTAAATGGTCCACGTGATTAGTGTACTCGTTCAAAAATATCAACTTATATAATATTTAGAATTACGAGAGACTTATTCTCTCAAATTACCAATTTCTTTTGGGAATTAGTGAACACAAAAATTAGTAGATTGAAGAAACTACTGGCTCTTCAATACGAGTTCACATTAAAAAATTTAACCATTTTTGCATCATTATATACTCGGGATGGTCCAACCGATCTTGCCAACAACAAAATTATTATGATATGTAAACTTCTGGTTCACAACAACATGTGTTTCAATTGCACATATATAAATGTAGTACAAATCAGAGAAAAAGACAGACAACTTTTCCACTACACTTATTTCATCTATTGTTTCAATATGATGTCCATTTGGACTGATATCCATAAAACTTAATAAATTTTATGAGACTTTAGAAATTATAATATGGCACAATGTGTAAAAAATTGGTTCTTTAGGTAATTAGTTATACACTTAGCTCTTCCGGAGCTTTAAATTACATTTTGCAAACTTCTGGTTGCAAGTTGATAAGAAGAACACATGCTATATATATGACTTCAGGTCGTAGCTAGATAATGTACACAATCTAATATAAAGTACTCATATTTAAGTTTATATTTAAAACTCCAGCAGCTGGTTTTTCCCAAACATGTTGTATGCCAATATTGTGCTGTTGTGCATCGGTTATACCAGTAGCAGAAACACTACTTTGCTGTTGTGCGTCGGTTATGACAGTAGCATAAACGCTGATGTGCTGTTGTTTTTTGCAAGCTAAATTCCAAGCCAGAAGCTGGTCTATGGCGAGTTGTACAGCAACAGTGGCTGGCCGATCAATTCCCTCCCACACCTTGTCATTTCGCCGCTTCCACAACGCCCACAAAATCATGGAAAAATTTTGTTTTTGCTCCTTCGTAAGAACTGACAGCAGCTGGAAAAAAGAGTCAGCAAATGGACGGTCGTCATGCATATGTTGCTGGACAACAGTACCAAAACTAGTAGATCTCCATACCGTAGCAGCCTGTGGACATTTAAAAAATAGGTGTAAATCAGTTTCTTGATCATGTTCACATAAAGGGCACTCCTCCCCACACGGTATATGACGCCGTGTTAAATTACATCGACTCGGTAAACAACCCCTAACAATTCTCCAAAGAAGGATTTTCACTTGTGCTGGTATCTTAAGTCTCCAAATGTGCATCCAATTACCCGGGACCCAAAGATGAGAATTATCAACCAAATCTTCCATTATCCCAAAATAAGAGGACCGAACCGAATACATTCCATTACAGCTTCTCCACCAAATAAGTTTGTCTTCCTCGCCCAAATTGTGAACATCTTCTTGATAATAGTAGCCTCCTGTCTAGAAAAAAGAGAGTCAACCAACCCCTCATTCCACCCATCCTTTGTATCACGCCAAAGATCAACCACTTTCAAATTTTCCGCTCCTCCAACAATTGGCGAGCGTATGAATGCATCCTTCCTGCCCTTGAGCCAAGGGTCCTTCCACACTGAGACACTGTTTCCATTGCCTAATCTCCATCGTGCACCCAAATTAACTACCACCCGAGAAGAGTAGATACTGCGCCACACATAACTGGGATTGTGGCCCAAGCGAGCCCCCCATAAAATCACTATTCAGAAAATATTTGGCTTTGAAGACACGACCAACAATAGTATCTGCATGGGTCATTATTTTCCCATGCCTCCATGCTCCTTTCTCATTGTAAGTTTTTCTCAATTCAACCAATGAAGACCTTTCCTAGCCTGTTGATTGCTTCCCCACCAAAAAGAGTTAATCATGCGTTCAAGCAAGATTATTGAAAGCACAACATTGTGATAAAATTTTCTTTGAAAAAAACTTTATGATAAAATAATGTTGTCAACTAAATTATTTCATAGGCAAAATAGCACCTGAGGTCCCTTAACTTATTTTCCGTTTTCGCTTAGGTCCCTTAACTTTTAAAGCTAACGTTTAGGTCCCTTAACTTTAAAAAACATTGCACATTTTTCCCATTTAACGTTTTAACATTAACACCATTAACCAGGGTCTGATGTGACTATTACAATGCCTATGTGTCATAATCCATGTCATTTTTAATTATTTTTTGACTGAGATGTCATTTTAAATTTAATTTTTAATGAAAATAAAAGTAAAAACTAAATGTTTGTTCATTGTTTTTGTTCATCGTCTTCTTCCCGTGGATCTGATCTAAGTCATTGTAACCAGAAACAACAACAGGGGTGTGCAATACCAGAAACGAAAACGAAATCCATAGATGAAAATGAAATTCATAGATGAAAAAGAAATCAAAATCGAAACAAACCCAAAAACCAAAACAAATCTAGAAACGAAGAACGAAAACCAGATTGAAATCAAAAACTGGAGAACGAAAATGAAACCCATAGATGAAAACAAAATCGAAATCGAAACCCATTGATGAAAACGAAAACGAAACAAACCCATAAACATAAATCGAAATCAAACCCAGAAACGAAAATCAAAAACCAGATTGAAATCGAAACCCAATCAAAAACCGAAATATGAAATTGTTGCTGCTGTGAGTTGAAGATGAAGAGAGAAAGCATGTTCGGGTTTGAAGCTAAACCCAAAACCATATGACCATTATAAAACTTTGAAACAAAGAAACAGATCTCGGTTTTGTTCTCCCATTCAACTGAAGAAATCCTGTGCTGGTTTTTATTTTCAAAAATGAAGAACAAATCTGGGGAAGAGAGGATTGGGGAAGAAGATGAGGTTTTTATTTTTATTATTATTTTGTCAATAAATGTGACGCGGCGTTCCTAATCAGCCATCTAAACAGCCAAGTAATACAATGTTTAACGGTGTTATGTTTAAAACGTTAAATAGGACTATAGTGAAACGTTTTTAAAAGTTAAGGGACCTAAACGAAAACGGAAAATAAGTTAAAGGACCTCAAATGCTATTTTGCCTTATTTCATATTACTCATGTCACGTCAGGATAATAACACATTTAATTTTTTTTTGACAAAAGCCAATTCATTCATAATTAACTCTGAAATACTGAAATACATGTAGGAACATCATAATAATTTTGAGGACTAGCTGACAACAAAACCACCCCTGCAAGGGAATGAACTACTTTGTTAGCACTCCTACAAGTAAACTCAACAGAAGAGTTATGATTAAAGAAAGAAAACAAATTCTTACAAATTTTGTCAAAAGGCCCAAATTCTACCTAAACTTTGCTTTGCTAATTTTATTTATGGTATCCACACGTTATTGTGTATCACACGCACTTTGAGATTTCTCCTTAATTGAAAAACTTAGTCACGTGTACCAAAGATGATAATATGATATTGATAGTAGTACATTTACATGAGATTTTCATTCAGACACACGGATTCATAGTCAACTCAACTAGTCAATTAGAATATTTATCATATTCCATATTAATTTCAGATTACTTTTTTTTTCTTTCAGTTGTTCAGATTACTGATTTCTCAAAAAAACAGTCTAGATTTAGGAAGTGTATTCTGGTCAATAAATATTTCCCAAAAAAAACAGTCTTCTAAAAGAGTTGAGAAAATCATATTATTTCACAAAGGGAAATGTTTTATGTTACGAAACCAAATGCAAGAATTAGAGATACATGGTCATTGTGACTTGTGAGCTATGAAGCACGGACACAGACACGGATACCGGACACAGACATCGGTTTTATTTTGATTTTTTTGAAAAATACAAATAATTGAAGTGTCAGTGTCAGTGTCCGACACGATACGTGTCAGACATTAGGACATGTCTTCAACTGGAGGTGTCCGTGCTACATAGCTTGTGAGGTGTTATTAAATGCTCTCCAATACAATTACAAATGCATTTCTTATGTTCCGTATGCTGCTATTCGTAGTGAATAACAGCGCTCTTTCAAAAATTATACGAAATTTTATAGACTTGATTTACTTACAAATATTTTTAATTCATTAACTTTTGAATGATGCTATCCGGTACTAATTCCACTAGTAGAAATCTTGGTATTACCTGCGGAAATTTTCTGCAGGTATTTCCTGAGAACTGGTATATTGATATATAGAAAATTTGATGCGAACTCTGGTATCCGCTGGAAAGTTTTTGAGTTTCCTGCAAATATTTCTTACCAACCAAAATTCGCAGGAAAGTTTCTTTTATTTATTATTTAAAAAATTTAAATATTTTATTTTATCATTTATAAAATTTGACTTATTAGTCAAAAAATTGACTTATTTGAAAAACAATCCAAAAAGTTTCACCACAAAAAAATCAAAAAAGCTGTAATAGTAACATTTCCAAATTGATTTCTTGCAGATTCGGCGTCGCCACGCTTCGATTTTTAGAATCGCTTTGGTCTCCAAGGACGTGAAAGCGTTGGTAGAAGTTCGATCCAGCTTGACGCAGGTCCTCAAATTTGAATCTCTCTCTCTGTTATTCGCTAAATCGCTTTAGAAGCCGTCCAAGAAAAGCTTCTTGTTATCAAATTCTTCGTCCATGATTTTTCTCTCATTGGTGATCTAAAGTTTGGTTTTCATTTTCGTAAAACATTCTCTCTCGATTTTAAATTTTCAATTTGGTTTTCATTTTTTGTTTTCCCTATTTTTTCTGGATTTCACTTCCTTATACCAAATTATGTAAAAAAAATATCAAAAATCATTCATCATATCAATTTCATAAAAATGGTTCATCATAACAATTTATGCTTCTCCCATACAAAAATTTATAGAAGAAGAAGAAGGAGATGAGAGGAAGTAGAAATCGTGCATTTAGGGTTATAAAATGGGATTTAGGTTTGACTAAAATCACGTTGATATTTTCAGGTCCATGTAGATGCTATGTTTTGGAGCTTCTGTATTTCTCGGTGAAAAAGTGTGAGGATGTGCATGTATTTAGAGTGTATTTCTCGGTCATTAAAGATAATTTTGTCTTTTTATGCGTCTTGGGGGTGTGCACTGAGTAACTGGGGTGGGTAAGAAGTATGAGCCTTTTTTTCTGGTTAGGATGGGCCTCCTATGTTAGCCCACTCTTCGCATGTAGCTTGTGTTTTGGTTTGGGCCTCGCCCAACTTATCAATGAGAAAACCGGCCACATTGGATTAAAAAAAGGAAAAAGGGTGGAGGTAACATGTAGAAATGGGTGCAAACAACAATCGATAAGATAAATAAAAAGGGAAAGAAATTATGCAAGTGAAACAAGGGGGTTAAAGTCTAATACTCTTGAGTGTTTTACGTTTAATAGTTTTTGGTTTTCCACAAACCAAGTTTTGTGGAAGAGAAGGGGAGACCAAGTACTAAACTGTCCCAAAAACGTAGGAAGTAAAATGTTGTGTTTTGAAAATTCTAAAAAAAGATTAAGTGAGGGACTAAAATAAAAGGTTATGTGTTGCTTAATGTGCCACATATACAAATAATAGACAATATTATTTGACAGTTTCAACATTGTTTGAAAATGTCGATGGATAACTTGTCCCTTAAATATGATTAGAGACTAATTTTTCATGGGAAGAAATTGTGAAACAAGTAAAATGACCCTTTACTCTAAGCCCATATATATCAGAAGGAAAGCATGTTGCTTCACGTTGTGAACATATATGTGCCAACCTTAATGACATGTTTCATGGCCAATTATAAGCACATGATATATGAAGGCGTTTTAAGTGTGCAGGAGTGAATTGCTATTACATGATGTAAATAGAAATTAGTTAAATCCATTATTTAACTACAGTTAGATTCAGTTAATCATTGTAACTGAATTAGTTTTGCTAAATTAAGAGTTAGTTAGCTAGCTTTGTATATAAGCACATCTGTACATTGTAATTCTCAGTTTTTGCAATGAATGAAATTTCTTTCTCTAGTTTTCTCTCTTTCACATTGTGAACTCAACATGGTATCAGATTAGAAATTCTCCTTCGCGCCTTTACTATCGCGCCTTCCCTCGCTTCCTTCTTCTTCCCCGCTCCTCTCAAATCTCTGCAAAATTCTTGCTGATTCACCGCAACAATGGTGTCTTCATACTCTGATTTTGCTACAAATCCTTCAAATCCATACTATATGCATCCAAATGAGAATCCTTCTCTTGTTCTTGTTCAACCCGCTCTTGACAACAAAAATTACCAAATCTGGAGCCGTTCAATGAAGGTGGCTCTTATTTCCAAAAATAAGGTCAAATTCGTCGACGGCACTCTACTACCACCTCCGATCTCCGATCCTCTCTATGAACCATGGAATCGATGCAACAATCTCGTTATCTCATGGCTCCATCGTTCGATTTCCGATGATATTGCGAAATCTCTCCTATGGTGCGATCGTGCTTCCACTGTTTGGAAGAGTTTGGAGCAACGGTTTTCTCAGGGCGATATCTTTCGCATCGCTGACATTCAAGAAGAATTGGCACGCCTCCAACAAGGAACTCTCGATATATCTTCGTATTTCACCAAATTGATGACACACTGGGAGGAAATTGAGAATTTCCGCCCAATTCGTGACTGTACGTGTGCTATACCGTGTTCTTGCGGTGCTGCTACAGATCTACGCAAATTCAAGGAGCAAGACAAGGTAATCAAGTTCCTGAAAGGCCTCAGTGATCAATTCTCTCATGTCCGCTCGCAAATCATGTTGATGACTCCCCTTCCAACGCTTGACAACGCGTTTAACATGGTGCTTCAACAAGAACGACAGTTCAATCTCCAATCCACCACTGATTCTTCAATTGAGAATCAATCCTCGGTGAATTACTCCTCTCAAATGCCTTCTCGTCCTTTCAACAATTCTGGCCGAGGTCGTGGCCGCGGCAATTTATCTGGTGGTCGTGGTAATCGTCTATGCACTCATTGTGGCCGCTCCAATCACACTATTGAAACTTGCTTCATCAAACACGGATATCCTCCTGGTTTTCAACATCGTAAACCAACCTATTCAACAACTGCTGCGGCTCCTTCTTCTTCTGTGGTGAACTCTGTTCAAGAATCTGACTCCACGCATTCTACTTCTTCCTTATCTGCTTCCACATCAACAAATGAATCAAGTGCTTCATTGTCGACAATCCAAGAGCAATACACTCAGATTTTACAGCTACTTCAACAATCAAACTTGCAATCATCCTCCCCTGCCTCTGTTAACTCTGTCTTTGCCACCAATTCCATTTCACAAACCTCTTCATCTTCCTCATCTGGTAAGAAACAAGACAAACTATATTGTGACAAAAACAATCGTTGGTGGATCGTAGACACCTTTGGTGCTACGATCACATAACCCATACCTTCACCAACTTCATTTCCACATACCATATTGCACCCAAATCCATGACCATGCCTAATGGTGTGACATCATTACCACAACAATAATTTGGTTACGTGTTCTTTGTTTGGCTCCTCATTCTTCATAATGTTTATTACTTTCCCTCATTTCATGTCAATATCATTTCAGTTACTACCTTGTTTGATTCACTCCTATATGATGTCAAACTCTATCCTGACTGTTGTGAAATTTTGCAGCTATTCCATCCCAAGATGACTGGATTTACAAACTAGGAGGATTGGCAAATTGTATGTGCTTGACACACTCACCCCCGGCTTCCTCTCCCACTTTTGGTTCTATCAATACCTTCATTTCCTCGCATTTAGATTCTGTTAAGAATGATCCTGCCACTATTTGGCATTTTAGGCTAGGACATCTAAGTCCTCATATACACAAATGTCTTTCATCTCAATTTCCATTTGTAACATTCAATGATAATCATAAACCTTGTAATACTTGCCATTTGGCCAAACAAAGAAATTTACCATTTGCTCATAGTACTACTAAGTCTGTTGCTATTTTTGATTTAATCCATGCTGATATTTGGGGACCTCTCTCCACCCCTTCCATAAGTGGTCATAAGTATTTCTTGACACTAGTAGATGACTATAGCAGATTTACTTGGGCAATATTCATGAAAAACAAAAGTGAAACCAGAACTCACCTAGTCAACTTCATTGCATTCATTGACACCCAATTCAATAAGAAACTAAAATGCCTTCGTAGTGACAATGGTCCCGAGTTCCTTATGTCTGAATTTTACCTTTCTAAAGGCATCATACATCACAGATCTTGTGTTGAGACACCTCAACAAAATGGCATAGTGGAAAGAAAGCACCAACACATCTTAAATGTGGCACGTGCTCTTTCTTTTCAGTGTCAACTACCCCATAACCTTTGGCATCTCTCTATCCAACAAGCCACTCACATCATCAATGCAGACCCACACCTTGTTAAACAACCTCACACCTTACCAAATGCTCCACTCTACTCCCCTAGTCTCATTCACCTAAGAGTGTTTGGTTGCCTTGCATATTCCTCCACTTTACATAACCATAGAACAAAATTTGAACCGAGAGCAAGAAAATCTATATTTCTTGGATATGAGAAAGGCACCAAAGGCTATCTTCTCTATGATCCAAATTCTCATGAATTTTTGTTTCAAGGAATGTTGTTTTCCATGAAACTGTTTTTCCATTTGCAACACATTCACCCAATACTTCTATAAATAACAACAATCATATCGCCCATCGAGACACGGATACATTAGATATTCCCACTGGACACGCCATCACCTACAACTCCACCAATTGACCCTCCTCTCTCAATGACTCTCCTCCATCCCCACAATTATCTACCTCCACACCGCCACCAACTCCCAAATTTTTATCTCACCTCTGCGCACCAACGGAAAATCAACCGAGAATCACCAAACCTCCTACTTATCTTATCGACTACCACCGCAATTTGCTATCCTCGGAGTCGCCAAAGATCTAAAACCAGTACTCCTTCTTATCCCATCTCTTACGTTGTAACATATGACCATTGCGACCCACCCCATAAACAATTTTGCTTGTCTATCGGTTCCCTTCCGTAACCTAAAACCTATAAACAAGCTTCGCAAGCTTGATTGTTGGCGTGTAGCTATGAAAACCCGAGTTAGATGCTCTTGCATCCACAAACACTTAATTCGTTGTTGATTTGCTGCGAGTAAGCAACCAATTGGTTGCAAATGGGTCTATAAGATCAAGCATCATGCTGATGGATCCATTGAAAGATACAAGGCTCGTTTGGTAGCAAAGGGGTACACTCAACTAGAGGGTGTGGACTACTTTGATACTTTCTCACCAGTGGCCAAATTAACAACAATTCGCACTCTTCTCTCTCTCATTTTGCAATTAAGCGGTGGCATTTAGAACAACTTGATGTAAACAATGCCTTCCTCCATGGTGACTTACATGAGGAGTATATGGATTTGCCTCCTGGGTTACTCAGTTCTGATGTGTCTTCAAATAAAGTGTGTAAACTGAATAAATCACTATATGGACTAAAACAGGCCGATGGCGGTGGTACTCAAAACCGTCTCTGACTCTAATCTCCCTTGGATACTCTCATTCATCTGCTGATCACTCCCTTTTCACTAAGCTGCACAACTCTCACTTCACTGCACTGCTGATATATGTTGATGATATTGTCTTAGCTGGTGATGACTTGCAGGAAATCCAATCGGTTAAGCAATTCCTTGACTCACAATTTAAGATCAAAGACCTTGGGAGGCTGAAATACTTTCTTGGATTGGAGGTAGCAAGATCTGCACAAGGTATATTTCTCAATCAGAGAAAATACACCTTGGAACTGCTTGAAGACAGTGGCTTATTAGTTAAATCCATTATTTAACTACAGTTAGATTCAGTTAATCATTGTAACTGAATTAGTTTTGCTAAATTAAGAGTTAGTTAGCTAGCTTTGTATATAAGCACATCTGTACATTGTAATTCTCAGTTTTTGCAATGAATGAAATTTCTTTCTCTAGTTTTCTCTCTTTCACATTGTGAACTCAACAATTGCATTGCCGGGCAAATCTTCTTTGGCAGTGAGCTTATTTAGCTTCTCTTCTGCCTCATGAGTCATAACATTGATGCAGTTTAGTTGAATGGTCAAGTCAACTGCCAGAGAAGTAATTCGCCAGTAATGCACTTGCACATGACTCCCTAATGTGCTTTCTTGATGAACTATATCTGAGCGTCCATCTGTATATATAATGTTGGTGATATATATTAAAGCACAGATATGCAATGCAAAGAAGCATATTAAGCCAAAGGATATTCCAAGCACATCCAAGCAACTAGTAGACAGTAGTTACTAGAAAGAAAGTGGTCCATATTTGGTACCACATATTTTTTTTGAAATTCCTTGCATTTAATTTTCATGAACTTGTCTGAACAGAGATGCAAGCAACATGCAGTGAAAGAGAGTTTGTGACAAAAATACTAATTTTACATGCATATATGTATATAACCGTGAGTGTTTGTCTTTATGATCATGTCTCCACAAAAAGGGAATAAAAAAGCTCATCATGATGCAGACAAATCCTTTTTTTTTTTGAAAGGAATTGATTGATGGTGAAAGGAGTAACAATAATCTTTATTGGAATTGTGCTGCTGGTATATGCTGCTCTGCTGCTACTCCTTTTAAGTGGCATATCCAAATTAGGTGCTTATAAGTGGAGTATCAATATATATATAAGGCTTACATTTGGTGAAGATTGACTCAAAAACAAATTTGGAGGTGGAAGTGTGTGATTGATAAATGCGCTGTTGAGGAATGATAGAGCAAATCTCCATTGGCAGAGAGAAGTAAGTAGAGAGCTTGCTTCAACATGCATATATGCTTCTGGTTTGCCAAAGGAGATTTGTCCTGCCATTTTTGGACAGCTTTTCACTAAGTGCAACACGTTTAATAACTTCATTTAGTTTCTTTCCTATTTATTAATGGTTTTCCTTTCATGAATACATGGCAGATGGATGTTGAAGAATTTTAATTTTGTATCGCATTGAAGACTGAAGAGCAGAATGATTGTCCAACACTATTATTTGTCATTCCACAAATGAATAACATCACTTGCGACAAGAAAGCAGTAGTAGTAGAATCTTATGCACGTATATACTGTGATGTGAAGCTAACACTAATTGAAGCTTCAGTTAGCCATTTTCTTAGTTGCTGTATTAAGTATTTTTTATAAGCAAATGTTAGTTGTTAACTGGTTAGGGATGGAGAATTATTAGTTCTTAGGATTCCAATTTGTTTAAACTCTTTTGGTGTCCCTTAACTCACCAACCGAGATACTTTGGGACCCCCACATTGTTAATATATGTGATCATATCTTGTTCTCTCAAGTAAATCTCAACTTTTGTAAGAAGCTATTATTCAGTATACTAGTTTAAATAAATTCCATACCATGTATCACAATCAAATGCTTTGCATTTAATAGCATACAACGTAAATCGCATGGTTTATTAGAGATGAAAATTAGTTAGTTAGTTAATTAATTAGGTGGTTAATCAACTAATTAGATGACGTGATCCTATATAAATAGTATGTGGTTTATCTTTGTAATAAATTCTTCTAACATGGTATCGGAGGGACTTTTTGCTTCTGCAAAATTTTATAAAAGGAGGAATGTTTCTCCATTTTTATCTCTTCGTTCAATTATGGAAGATCACACAAGAAAATTGGTGATCTCTTCCTTTTCAACCTTTTTTGGTTTTTCTACCAGTGGCCATATCCGAGTAAAGCAACAAGCAGAACATACCAAACCTTCATTATTTCTACAAGATTGCTCGTGCACAAGTTTAGAAGGAACATAGACGCTATCAATCATTAGGAATTGCAACAAAACAAAAAAGTCTTATTTCATTTTTCATATTTTTGTGTTTTTGTCAATTTGGTCCCTCATGTTTTTGTTAAGTTTCATTTTGGTCCCTTCTATGTCACATCATATAAAAATTCCATGTCAGCAATGACACGTAAGACGCCACGTCAGCAGTTAATTGTCAGTGTGCCGTTCGTTAAGAAAAACTAACAACATGGACTAAAATGAAACAAAAATGAAAGACGAGAGACCAAAAAATAGATAAAAGACCAAAGCAAAGATAAATGACTAAAAATGTAGTTTAGCCTAAATCATACAATGTGATTTTTTTTTTGTAATAACTTTTTACCATTTAATAAAAATAAATGAATTTCTCTATTTCTTTCTCAAAGCTTCCTACATTTCATTAAATATCGGACACATCAACAAAGAGCTCACAAAACAATGTCAAAATTGCCCTTAAGGTGTGCTTGTATTAGATGGTTGTAGCTGTTAATTGCAAGGAAACTGCATTGTGAAAAATGCATGTAAGGAGCTTCTAGTTAAAGTGCATTGAAAAGCTCCGAAGCACAAACACTTCTTCAAAATGCTGTGTTGTGTGTTTGTGTTGGAATCGAACAGAAGTACAAGTAGCTTCTCTTAATATGTTTATTGGTTTATATATGACTTGAATATAGTAAAAAAAAAAAATTACGCTTAAATATATATTTGGTCGCCGCAAATATAACCATGATCCAGTTTAGTCTCTACAAACAAATATTTAAACCCTGGAATTTGTATAACTGTTGTTCCAACATATGCAGCTCCTCACACTTTTTAAGGGTCAAAAGAATAAAGCTTTAGTTTTGAAAAGAGCAAATTGAAAACTTTAAAAACTGGCCAAGAGCACAAAGGGTGGGTATCATATATAGCATAGCATTGAACTTTTCAGTACTTTGGAATAACAATCTTTTTTTTTTTTGACAAATTTGGAATAACAATCTTAAAATTAAAAGGTGAAAAAAGAAAAGAAAAAGAGAATAAGCTTATTTAGGAGGAAGTTCTAGAAGAAGTGCTTGTTAGGATCCACTTTTAGCCAAAAGTAAAGAGTCATAAAATTGGTTTTGTTTCCTCGAATTGATTCTAATTAGAAGCTAGGATTTGTAGCTTTTGTTTCTAAAATCGATTCTTAATCTTAAATTTGTTGTTGAGCTCACTTTAATATGAAATTCATCAAAGATAAATTATTTCACATTTAGTTCACTTTTCATCATTGCAAAACCAAACACACACTATGCTCGTGTCGGTTCATCCTTCTTCTATCACATGCAAAATATGTATTCAATTTTTTTTTAATAAAAATGTCAAATCTTTCTTGATCCCATAAAATCATTATGATATTGTCCCAAACAACCTGTTGAAAAGGTTATATACCTCATAAGACTTAACTCAGCATATATATGCTGTTATATTTCTGTTTCAGCATATCCAATAAGTGTTCTACGAAATTTTACGATTTTGCACGTACAGAGGTATAATCCATAGCATATATACCAGCAGTACAATTTTATTGAATATCAGTTCCAAATGTATATATGCGAATAATGCAGAATATTTTGCATCCCAAGGAATTAAGCATGCTTTGCAACACAAGCAGTGGTAATTAAAGAGAAAGGGTTATTTGAAACTATTGTGTCAGCGTCCCTAGTAAGCTTGTAAGGTCATAAAATAATTTGTTGAACTTTCAAATGAAAAATCTGAAACATGTTCCCTGTAGCTTTCTATGGTCTAGATTCTATTTGTTGCTGCTAGTGGCCTCCAATTCCAAGTAGTCTCCAAAGTTGATTATGTGTATGCTAAACTTGACGCAGCATTCTTAATCCAATAGATTCTCCAGAAGAAATATGCATGACGTACAGGGGTACTCAGTCCGACTTATGATACTAAATAATAGTTTAGAAAAATTGTTACTAAATGAACATAATAGTAAGTTCCTCATCAATGAAAAAATTTGGTGACCACACCAAAATTATATTGTGGCAAACATGTACTAATCAGTGTTTTTGTTTACCTGCTCTCTCACCACACAAAAACTAAATTGTGGTTAATATGTACTAATCATTGAATTGTTGTATAATGGTCACCGAAAAATTTAGTAACTATTACTAAGGAATTCCTTAGTATTATAAGCCGTTGTCGGATATTTTAATCTTTACATCACTAATTTGCTCTCTCTCTCTCTCTCTCTCTCAAACCGTCCGGACAGTAGAAACAGAAGAAGACCGTGCGCGGCGAGCCAGAGGAAGAAGACAAGGACACCAGGAGCCAAAGGAGCCAAAAGCCGCACCTAAAATGTATGCGATGGTGAGGGGGCACAACCTGACACATCTCTAAACTTTCCAACGAGACCGCAAAAATCACTTAATGGTTTCTCCATTGGGAACAGCTGAGAAGCCGAATACACCCATTAAGGGACACCCCTCCCACGACAGCCCAAAATCATGTTGACCGAAGAAGGCCATTCGAGCTCGCCAGGTACTCCCAAAAAAGAACAATTAGCGCTTAGGAGAAACCCACAACCCCCTGCACTCTGGGAGATTGAAGACCTACGGTGCACACTAGAACCTACACGAGGCTACGCAAAGGCTACCCTCAAGCATAACAGCCACAATACAACAAGGAACGAAGAAGACAAAAGAAGACGAAGGCACCAACACAATGAACTCCACACACCCTCTTTATATAGTGCAGGAACAAGGTCGAGGCTACAAGACTCACAGTTATGAAGACACAAAAAACGAGAGTCAAAGTGAAGAAACTGATGAGGTCAAGTCATGGTCAAGGGTCAAACAGTCAGAATCCATCAAATCAATCAACCATTTAATCAAATGAGTCAGCCGCAACAAAAACCGAGAAACACCTTCCAAACACCGAAGGGATGAACCCCCGATGAAGAAACTGAAGGGTTGTACATAGTCGAGCTCCCCTTTATCTTGAACGACTTCGCGCTTCGCACTCGCCACTCGAAGTGCTCTATTCCCAATCGGACCAGCCAGTATCCTTAGGAGCTCGACCCTATCAGACCAACCGCTCGAAGGGCTCTGTTCCCATTTTTGTATGTAGGACAGAGTTGGGTTCAACCTAAACTTTTTGAGTTGAGATGGGTTGCTGGGTTGTGACAGTTCCTAAGCACTCCTACTAACAACTGATTTTAAAAGTGGCTATTTTAAATCAATTATTGTGAAAACCGATTTAAAAAGATAACATTTATAAAAGAGTCGTTCAGTATGGGAACCAAAATATGTACATATGTACAATACTAATGAAAACAATAATTTGCACATTTTATAATTTTTATACAACATTCATCAGGCGTATGCACAAGCCATAACGAAAAAACACAAGATTATAAATTAGTTGCAAGTTACAACTCAATTCTACTCTTCCCATTTAAATTTTTCCCTCGTAATGGCTCGGAAAAGAATGTGCAAAATGTCGTCGAAAGTGTGCAATATCTCCGGGAGTTACTTTTGGCACCTTAAGAAATCTCTGCAAATCGAAACATATATAATTAGCTCAATATATATATAACCTTTTATTAAAAATAGCCAAATGCGTAGAGACTATAAGTGAAATATCGGGGTTAGATTTTCATAACTTCCGATGTCGTCCAGCGGTTAGGATATCTGGCTTTCACCCAGGAGACCCGGGTTCGATTCCCGGCATCGGAACTTTTTGCATTTTCACAAAAAAATCCACACTCCAAACTTCCAGGTTTTACTTTTCATTGAAGTAGAGACTTTCTTGAGGGAGTATTGCTGGGCAAATCTTCTTTGGCAGGTTGCACACTCAAAGGGTAATCATAGCTTGTGGCTACCTACCTGCCAAAGGAGAACATGCCCTGTAATGCTGCCACAACTGAGAAAAACATACTCATCTGCTCAACTAGGATGGCTACTCTAAACCTTATTTATGGCTTGCTAGAATGGGCATATCCTCTGGAACAATTCCCTCGTTTTGCATTTCATATCGTTTTATTCCTTTGTCCCGTAGGAACCATCCCTTTTGGTGAACATTTTTTTACTGGAGATAATTAAAATGAAAGCAGATAAAAAGTTTGTTTCCGCATATTTAGCATTGTATGGTCCATACAGGTTGCATAGGTGGTTTTTCATGCTCCAAAAGCCTAAGCCCGTCTTTCCAGCGGAATGTAGCCTTTCACTAAATTTAATTTCGTGTCTGAAAAATTAATAGAGTTACTTTTGAGAATAATTAATAGAGTTAGTTAGTATATAGTAAAACTTATTACACTATCCACTAATCACAATACATGGTAGGGTTGACACATCAATAGTTACTAATTGAATAATTTCTTTTTAATAACGTGTCAGACTATCGTTGGTAGATAGTGTTAAACACGTATACACATGTCTGTATATAAATTAAACTCTAAAGACAAAAATGATATATAACCCGTTCGTTACTTGGTAAAAAAAAAAACGTTCGTTACATTTTGTTTTCAGAATAATCTCATTTCTATTAAAACTAATCATTTTTTTAAGTTTTCCATATGTTTGTTATAGTTTTTTTTTTTAAAAAAAATAAGAATCTAAAAATAATTTAAAATCGCTTAAAATAAGACGTTATTTTGAGTAACTTCTCATAAAAATAATTTTCACAGAACGACTTTTTTACTTAGAATAGTAATTTTCATTATGTTACTCAAACACAAAAAACTTATATTTTTCTTAAAAATCTTTAAAAACTACTCCCTTCATTTCATATTACTTGTTGCTTTTGTAGGAAAAAAGTTTCTATTTTCTTGCCATTTTCAAAGTTCAATGCAACATTTATTATTATTTTGTCAATAATGCCCTTTTAGTATTTACTATAGAGAAATAGATGAAATGAGAATTATTAAAAGTATTATAGATAAAAGAGAAATAATGATATAAAAAGTAACAAAATTTATTGGTCTCATTGTTATGTGTAAAAAGTTAAAAAACGAAAGTAATTTCTAAATTACTTAACATTAAAAATTCTAATTAATCTTTAACAATCGAGCCCACATAGATGGATAAAGGTAGGATATAATATAGATAGTATAAACATTATCATATCATGTGTTTGATATGCACGTGATAAAAAATTTGACAAGATATATTACGCATTTTGCGTACAAAGATAACATATATTATATGTTTTTGATAAACTAATAAATAATGATATGATAAATATTATATGTAAATTTCAATATACTTCAAATTTTTTAGATTATATAAAATGTCAAAATTACCCTTTTCATAATATGTGCACTATTTTTAAAAATTAAGTATTAGTATTTTTTAATTTTAATTCAATATCAATTTTTACTTTTTAATATATATATATATATATATATATATATATATATATATATATATTATATTTTATTAGATTTCAACTTTTTATATTTAAAATATATTTTAGACGGACAACTAAATAAATTATTTTCTTATTCTATCCTGTTGTGGTAGGGGTGTCTATATATGGCCCGTCCGTCCCAACCCGCAAATCTGTCTCAACCCATTGATTTCGAGTTGAACCCAACCCTGACCCACTAATAAAATGGAATCATGGGGCCAAGGGATGTTCACAGGTGAATTTGGATAGTATTTGCTCAAATCTATTGCATGGACCAATTACAGTTACTCAGTTTTAGTTGGTTCGGAATTTACATTTTTTTCCTCCAAAATCCAAACCAAACCAATCTTATATTGGACAAATTAGTTCGGATTAGACTCATTGGGTCATTCACTAGAACTCAACCTAATAGTCTTTTGTATTAGAACCTGTTTTTGACCAGGTGTATTTTAGTTAGGTTAGAATTAAAACGCCTTGTTGCAATTGGAGAATAGTGAATAAGAATATATGATTTCAGATTGTGTTTGTACATTCTTCATAGTCATAGAGAAACTGATCTTTGGTGAGAGGTGAAATAAATTAAATAGGCTGGAAAATAAATAGGACGTTGCTTGTCTTGTGCTATATGAAGGAAGATCCACTGATATCCGTTGGTCCGAGTGGTAATTGGGGTCGAATTCCACCTCAAGGTTTGGAGTTTGAATCTTAGACGTGACAAAAAAATTCTATTAAGAAGAGAGAACTATATAGATTGAAAAGTCAAATATACACGTGGTCGATCAGATTTTTTGACATAGACCTAATCACCTACAAAACCGGTAAATGTTACACACTAATAACATAATAAAAGAATATGAAAGAAGATACTAGGGCATATTCTCTTTGTACGAGCAAGGTTTGCTATCATTGAATAGCAAATAATTAATTTACCCAAAAGTTGTTTATGCTGAAACTAGAAGCAGCGTAAGGATTCGGATCCTCAAAATGTAGAAGCACATTGATTGGGCCCTACATAAGAAAGCATGAAAAGTTTGTAAAAAAAAAAAAAAAGAAAGCATGAAAATGTAACTATAATTGCCACCATAATAATTATGCTTATAAAAAACAAGTGTCTTAATTATACAAATTAAGAAATATTGAACTCGTTAGCGTTAAAAAATATCCAAGTCTTACCCAAAAAAGAGTTCATGCAATAGAAAAAAGAAAATTTGACCTTTAAACAAGTATCTCAAAAACCAACATAATTGGCTTAGTGGCTTAATCTACCTTAAAACACGAGAGGTCGATCCGGTGCTCCCGAGTTCGATTCTCGCAATTGAGAAACTCTTTGTTAGTACGAAATTTGATCCTAAGCACAAGTGGGGATTAATTTTTCCTTAAATATGTTGGAATACTAAGTTAGCTAGGAATGGTTAGAATAAAAAAAAAACAAGCATGTCAAAGGTATCTACATATCAACTTCAGTTCTGAAATAGATGGGAAACTACAATGGTTGTAGAAAACAAGAAGACAGATGGGTGGTCTGATTGAAGAAATAGATGAATGCAGTTGGAATTTAGCAGAAATAATTGCAGGAGAATCGCTGGGCAAATCTCCTTTGGCAAATTGCACACTATGAGAGAGAGAGAGTTGCATGTATGTTTGAGATGCATATATCTATCATAGTGGCTACCTGCCAATAGAGAAGTTGCCCTGTAATACAGCTGCAAATTGGAAGACACATAGAGGAATGGGAACTGGGAATGTTATTTATGGCTTGCTAGTTTCAGCATATCCTATGGAACAATGCTTTCATTTGCTTCCATGTGCCTTTCATATGCGTGGTTTTATTCCTTTGTCTTCCGACCATCCTTTATGCTCACATTTCTTTTACATACACACAAGATATATATAATTTCAACCGCTATACCGAGGAGATTAAAGGAAAAAACTAAAAGTAACTTAATTGGTTTCTCCAATTTTATGTTCCATTTTTCATCTGTGGGCTGTGGCCATCCAAACCGCAAAAGTCTGGGACCCTTCACAATATGAAATATAAGAAAGAAAAAACAAAGTCAATAAAAAATTGTTGTATTTGATCTAAATCCTTTAATAAAGTAAAGACCAGGTCAATAAAAATTGATGTATTTGATCCAAAATTTGATGTAGTTACGTTGATTTTTATTGACTTACTAAGTAAAATAAAAACTCATACCATCAAGGGCATTACTTTCCCCACTCCCCCTCCTACTCAAAGTAACACACCCATAATCATGGAAAAAGACTAAAAGACCATTAAAGAAATGGCCAAAGCGTCTTTTTTTTTTCAAAAAAATTCATCGGTTCGGACACGGGCATGGGGCATCCGAACCAGATCAAACAATACCATCCGAGTGTGTTAAATATTTGACACACACCTCTGTTGCGTGAAAATGAACTGGTTCGGATGGTTCCATCTGAACCAGTTCAGACAACACCATCAAAACGGGTTCGGACTGTGTCAACCGAACATGAGCGATCTATATATGTTCTCATTGAGCACGTTATCTTGGAAAGCAACGATGGTGCTTTCAAAAGTAGTACCAAATTACAAAGATAAGCTACTTTCATCACATGCAATAGTGTCTAAAAACTGAAACACGAGAAAAAAATCCAAGCAGTCATCTTCAACATGCGTCTCAAATTACTCTCAACCTCCTTTGAATGATCTTCCAAAACATGAATTTCCTTCTTTTTATTCCCAGCAAGCAACTTTGTTGCTATCATAATTGGAGATGCAATCATCTTTATTTCTCGGGAGAAGAGCTTTAAATCAATATCCTTTTTCTTGAAATCATTTCTCATTTGGTAGGTGTAGTAGTTATCCAATGCATTAATTGTTTCTGCCTTCCTCAGAAATTTCTGGTCTTCATTAAGAGAAAAAGGAGATGAGAACAGTAAACTAAAGTAAGAAATACAAATGTTGAACTTGTTCGGTGGTTTGTAAACGAATTGGTTCGGTGGAGGTGAACCGAACCCGTTAAAAAAACTCTGTAGGGGAGGTTTTCATGTGAGAGTAATTTTAGAATATTTGAGATTTGGGGGTGTGTAGTGAGTAGGAGGGGAGTGGGAGAAGCAAAGCCCTACAATCAATCCACTATAAACATATGGCATGGTTTTTTTATACCCCACCCCATCCCCTCCCACCCCCACCATTTTACGTTATATCGAAATTACCCCTGACATAATTTCACAATTTTGATTTGCATTGAATTCTTTCTGATTGGGACCCACTTAATCTTCTATCGTAGATACCTCAATGGAAGGTATATACGATTGCTTTAAATAATGAACGTTGACCTGAAAAAGTGTGCATCCTATATATGTCCTTCGAGATGTATATACGATTGTTTTATTAAATGTCTCTTTTGTTACCCATCGTATATAGGTTATATACGAGTGGGCTATGAAGATCTAATTGTATATACATCTGGGCCATGTATATACGATGTTAAAAAATTACCCATCGTATATACATGGTTGACGAGGTATATACGATTGGGTTTTTTTTTGTTTTTTAATGAAACAGATATTTGTTTTGTTGAAACAGATATTGACCCGCCTGCTGCAGATGTCGACTCTCAGTTGGCTCCTGTTGATATCGATACTACAACGGCGTTTACCACCGATACGGTATATATTTTACTCTCAGTCTATGTGTCCTTCAGTGCATCGTCCCACTCCCGGTGATGCGCCTAGATGTGTCGATTTAGCCGATGATTCTATTGACGACTTATAGATTCACACCTTTTTTGTATTACACGTGTATCTATTACTATATCGTGTTTTTGTAATTATACGCGTTTATTTTATCCAAGATATCTACACCGTTGATGTTAACCAAATCACGAGACTTCAAATTATAACCGTTAATAAAATCACAACTGTTAACAAATAATAAGTCTATCGTATATATCTCTTTTTGGACATATATACGATGTGTAATCTTTAGGCATCGTATATATGTTCGTTGTGCGTATATACGATTGACTTAAATCGTATATACGCACAATGAACATATATATGATGCCTAAAGATTATATATCGTATATCAAAAAAAAAGATATATATATATATATATATATATATATATATATATATATATATATATATATATATATATATATATATATATACGATTCGTATAATTTTGTCAAAAAAAAAGGTTTTTTAAAGGGCATTTTGGGAATTCACTATTTGGTGGGAGTATATGGGGATTGGGTGGGGGTACAAAAAAAACCCTAAACATATTGGTTTTTCTAGTTTATGGGCCGAGTGAGCAATAAGCACACTATAACTGTGGTGTTTGCTTTTCCCACACCCCCTCCTACTCTTTCACACCCCTTAACAAATTTTATTCCAAAGATACCCTCGCGTGATGACGGTTCGAATGACATTGTTCGAACACGTTCGAACAACATCATGTGAACGCTATAAAACAGATGAATGTGGTGTGAGAGTCCATTTTTTGTAATAAAATAGGGTGTTCGAACAAGGTTACGTGAACTAGTTCGAGTGACCCCATTCGAACAGGTGAAATTGCGCACAAGAGGGTGTGAAGTCAAGATTTAACACACTCGAACGATGTCATTCGAACCTGTTCGAAGGCCCGTGTTCGAACAGGTGAAATTTCGTGAAAAAAAAGAGGTTCACTACAAGAATAAGCTTGCATTGCCACCAAACTTTGCCACGGAAGACTGGCCGTCGCAAATTTGCCACAGATTTGCGACGGAAAGACATTTCTGAAAAAGGCGCTCAAAATCCCGCTCAAATTTGCCACGGAAAATGATAATGGTCGCTAATTTGCCACGGAAATTATGTTGGTCGCTAATTTGCCACGGACATTTGGTCGCAAGTCCGTGGCAAATGTTAAATCCCAAATTAAAACCCACAAACAATACGCATTACTCACTCTCCCACCCACGACTCCTCCTCCTCCTCCGCTCTCCTTTCTCTCGCACGAACGCTGCGTTGATCGCGCGCCACCAAATCCTCCTCCTTTCTCTCCTTTCTCCGACCTCCTCCTCCGTTTCTCCTTCGTCCTCTTCAGCCACGCACGCTTCCTTTCTCTCGCGAATCAGAAACCCATAGCTTCCTTACTCTTCATCTTCTTCCTCTTCGCTTTCTTCTTCATCTTCAACAACAGAAAACCCACACGATTCTACCACAGAAACCTTCGATTCTCCTTCTTCCTTTCCCGTTTCCTTCCTTTCTTTCTTCGATCGATTTCCTCCTTAGAAAATAGAAACCCACGCAGAGCCAGTGAAGAAGAACCCACGCGAATCAGAAGCGAATCTGGGAACCCACGCGAATCTGCTAGCACTTAACTTACAGATCTCTTGATTTTGGGTAAATTTCTCTTCAAATTCCTAAGTGTTATATATTTTTGTTACTTCAAGCAATTTGTAGAGGTGTTTTTCAAATCTGGGGCTTTTTGTCACTAGAATTTTTTTGGTTGAAAATGCTGGGAAAATAATTTATGGTTTTTCAGCTTTTGTTTATAGGATTTAAGATTTGTTTATGATTTGTTTGATGTTAGGGTTTTGGATTTCGTGAGAGCTAGCGATTCTGATTTCGAAGCCATCGTTTGGTGGCTGTTAGTTTTGCTCTTATATGCATTGTTCACTTGTAGGTAGTGTGCTCGTGATGATTTGATTATAGATTATGAGAAACAATTTGAACCCTTCTTGCGGTGAAGAGGACATCCCTATTGGGGCGATGCCCGGTTGTTTTAGGCTTGGTTGGAGACATGGTCTTTGGAAGAGGTTCAGTATCTTCTCGCTCTTTTCGTGTCTCAAATATACTCCCTTGCTTGGGCGACTTCAATGAATTCCCTTGTCGCCCTTTGTCTAAAGCATGGTTTTTATGTTTTTAATCTTATATTTTAGCCTAGAAAGTGTTTAGCAAAATTGGAATTTTGAAGATATTCTTTAATGAATCGCAAGATAATATGATCAAACCATTCAATAGTGGTGGTAGTGAATTGGGATGAAGGATGTCTATTGCGATAATTGTATTCCCATGCTCACAACTAATTTTGTTTTCTTTCATGATAATTATATGATAAACAAGATAAAAATTATAAATCTACTTTTATGGATTAGCTTCATTGTTTTAATTTGGTCTAGAAGCATAAGAACATTTCAATTTCTCTTTTCATTTTTGTCCAGTTGAATCGAAAGGTAAGCTCCGATCACGAGTCTCTTGATTTTTGCGTTTCTTATATCTCAAGCATAAGAACATTTCAATTTCTCTTTTCATTTTTGTTCTTCTTTCTTGTTAATTGTTGTGTGGATAGCTTTTGATTTCAATGTGTTGCATCGTCCAACAATTTTGTTGTTTCAATGTGTTGCTTCTTCGTTTGCCTCATAGATTGGATAGTTTTGCAAGAAATGCATGATGCGTCTTTAGTTGATTTGAGATGCAAATGGTTTTAGCAGATCAATTCTTACGAAATAGGAATTGGATAATTCCATCGAATTGAACTATGTTGTTCCCCTCGCAATGACATTGCATTTTTGGCAAATGATCGAACCATGCCATTGTAAATCACAATTCTTTCTTTGATAGATGGTTAATAAACCGCTACATCCATTAACCATCCACATTTTAAGCTGCGTTAACCAACAATTTTGTGTGTCAAAATATCATTTCTCGCTATTTATTTTTGTTTTCTATGATTCATTGATACTATCTCCTTCTATATTGTGATTTTTGTCATATTTTTATGTTAAAAAAATTGGATGCATGAGTTAGTTGGTTTGTTGAACCGTGCTGAGCAAATTGCATTGAATTTTAAATTACTTGAAGTGGGTTTGATTATCTTGTATTTCAAGCATCAGAGCCATAATTGTGCAAATCTGTGTCTCTTCTTTTAATTGCGAAGGTAGAAAGAAGAGGGTTTAGGCTTCGGTGTGTGACGTGTGGTGAGTGTATTGCCAAATTAACAAGAGTTGGAGAGAATGTCGTCGAGGTCTACCAGCAAGGATGCCTGAGACCTTTTTCGCGCTCTTTGGTCTGCTTATACTGCAACCCCCACAAATCTGAAGGTCCTTTTTCTCTTTCACTCTCCATTTTTCCAAAGACGTTTACTTTTCCCTAACCCTACTCTGTATTTTTCTTTAGATTATTGATTTGTATGTCGGGTTCGCTGTCTTCACCGCTCTCATTCAGGTACTTGCCAACCTTGCTTCAAATTTTCTTACTTTTTTGACTGTTGTTTAATGATATTTACCTGTACGTTTTGTGAATTGTGCTTATGCTAATAATAATATCAATCTTTGGTGATTCCCAATATGAGTGTGGGATTAGTCCTTTACCAACCCTTTTATTTCGGTTCTTGTTTGATGATGGGAAGCTGTCAGTTTGTTCTTTTTTATCTAGTTTCAGTGCTTAGACAATGACAAATAGTTTTTTGGTTTACTGTGTGAATGGATGATGCCATTGGAAATTTAGGGACTTTCAAATTCTACTCAACTCAGTTGCTTCAATTGATTTCCTTTCATTTACAATTATTTTTTTGTTAAGATTCAATTTCGACTAATTGAATATAGTATGCTAATGAATTCCCTTGAAAATTTTGTAAAAGTGAAGTTAATCTTTTTCTCGTGAAGGTTCAAGGTTGGTTTAGTAGGTTTATGTTAAAGTTTACGGTCTTGTTGAAACTTGAAACCGATATTTTTGTTTTTCTTTATGAGCGGAGTAGTTTACATGGCTTTGGTGGGATCATTTCCATTTAACTCGTTCCTTTCAGAGTACTTTCTTGCATAGGGGGATGCGGTTCTAGCTAGGTAAGTGGCCCAGGAAATTAAGACTTGTTGGCTAGCTAGCTATGCATAAATAATAGGTTCATATGCATGCATAAATTAAGTTCTTGTCTTGCTTATTGCTGTTATTATTCTTTATTTTGGGACCAGTTTGTCTCCGGATTCAACTGAATAAAGATAATAAGGAATTCAAGGTAAAAGTTCTTTTCTTGTGTATATTTTTGAATTTTGATGTTTGTGTAGATATATACCAGTCAAATTGAAACTTCAAATTACCCATGCAGAAACTACACATGTTTGTCTTGAGAAAATAGAACAGGAAGGAAATGAAGAAATTGTGTTGTCTTCACATATTATTGTTTTATTTACTTGATATGTTCTTACAGATTTTTTTGTTGACAATTTCATACAGATAAGCTAATTGGGTTTTTTCCATCATATTACAGGATATCGCACCCGAGCGAGCATTTGCAGATTTTGTTCGCATGATATTATTTATAGATAGTCACTGCAATTTTCAATTGATATCGTTGGTAATTGTTGGTAAGTTATTATTTGGTACATTGACATGATTAGTCTAAAAGTTTCATTTAAAATAACCTCTCATTGTACAAGGTATTCGAGGCGCATCTGGAGCGATCAACGGCATCCCTAGCAAATCACACATAGAAATTGGTATGTGTTTACAAGAAAACGTCATATTGGCATTCTTACAGTGTTTGATTTAATTACCTACTTACATTGTAATTTTTGTGTGTTGTTGCAGATACTAGAGATATTGATGAGGAAAGAAGAAACAAAGTGATCGAGAAAATCCACCAATCGGCAATTAGAATAACTAAAACCCGAGGTGTCAAGCTCTCGAGTTTCATATCATCAATCAGGATCCACCGGCCCCTTTCGGATGAAGCGGTCATCAAGGCAATGGAAGCGCAACAAGAGAGCTAAACTTGACGAGCAAGTTGATGATTAGTAGAGCCTATCATGATTCATTGTTTATGGCGAGTAATTACACGGTGACAAGTTCTGTGTGTTTTTAGAAAGGCGAAATTTATTTTTCGATGTGTCTTGAAACATCCGGTCTTGAAATTTCTAATGTTCAAATAGATTTGGATAGGACCTAAGCATGAAAAGTGTTCATTAAAAGGTTTTGTAATTGACATTAATTGGGATAATGCACTATTGACATACATTCCATACCCTGAAATATTTGTTGCTCATGTACGTTATGTAATTCTTTGGGTGTCTCCGATGGGCATGATTTTTATTCCATGTTACAAAGGTATTTCTTTGTTTTTTCTTTGTGTTATGTGCAACAATCTGATGCTACTTTTTTTACTTTTTGTCAAGCGAAACTAGAACTCTAATCTTAAGTAAATATACATCCAACTACTGAACTTATAATTAGATGCATTTCACATGTATGTGGACATGCTTTCTAGTTCCTTGTTTGATCAAGCTGAATATTGATAAGCCAAAATAACTTATTTTCCTAACTAATAATGGAAAATGTTCTCGCTCTTGATTTTTGCAGGATGACCATAAGCTGAGGAGTTTGCTAGCATTGAAGATATGTCAAATGGTGTAAAAGTATTGGCTCTCACCTTAGCCAAATTGTCCCTTCAGTAATATGATATCTTCTCGTAATGATTTTAGTGTTGACTCTCATTGTAAAACAAGGACATGTAATTCGTCACATACTGACTTAGTAAATAAATAATATCAAATTTTATGAATACCCCTTTTGTCTATCAAAGTGAAAAATTTGATGAACCATCTTATGTGAAAAGTGGTTCTACAATGAAGATTTTCTTTGGAGGATAATGTTAATTGCCTATATAGATAGGACTAAAAGACCTTGAGTTTTACTACTTCACTAGACAAACAGAATAGATAAAGGAACTACTTGACATAGTGACATTATTAAGATGATGATGATGATTATTATTATTAAAGTGATCTAATAGGGATTTCGTAAATAATTGTGATGATAATATTGACTAATGAATGGGTTGAAGAATTAAAATTATGATTTATTTTTTTAATTTTTTTTTAATTTTTGCGACGGATTTGCCACGGATTTGCGATGACATTTGCGACGACTTTGCCACGGATAATTGCGACGGATTTGCCACGGGTTTGCGACGGAAAGATTTGCCACGGAAAAGTCCGTGGCAAGCGATTTTGCGACGGCGTTTTGCCACCATTTTTGGTCAGTGGCAAATCCGTGGCAAATGTTGTTTTGCCACGGAAATTTGTACATTTGCCACGGAAATGTCCGTGGCAAATCAACGATTTTCTTGTAGTGGTTTTGGCTGGCCTTTTGGTCATTTCACACCCTTGTGGGGTGTGTTTTAAGTAGGAAGGGGGCGTGAGAAAAGCAATCGCCATAACTGTCAAGGTTATGGGCTAGGTCTACAACATTCCTAGTTAGGTTTAATGACTACTATTGTTTTGAAAAAAAAAAGACTACTATTGTCTTCCCACTTTATATATGATAAAGAAAAATGGCAATTTCCTTTGTTATATAATATAGCATTTTTTGGTGTACATATTACGTAGATATTGTAATTTTTTGTGTTATTAACGTTTTGTTATAATACATAGTAACATTTATCTGGTGTTAAATATATTTTTAGTCACTAAAAAATTTGTAAATATTATTTTTAGTTTCTACAAAAATTTCACTCACTATAGTTCCTTTAAAAATTTGTAAATTTTATTTTTTGTCTTAAGTTACTTGTTTTTAAAAGTCATAAAGGACTGAAAATATTGGTGGATTTTTTAATGGACTAAAAGTAAATTTTGCAAATTTTATAGGATCAAAAGCATATTTAACCCTTTTAAAAGTATCTCATCTATTTTATATTAGGCGTAATTATACTTTTGGTCCTCCTATTTTATCAGGTCCGTAATTTTAGTTTCTCATTTTATTTTCAGCAATTTTAGTTCCTTAATTTTATCAAATCCGCAATTTTAATCCCTCCATTTTTTTCCTGCAATTTTGATCCCCCAATTTTATCAAGTCTGCAATTTTAGTCTCCCGTTGAATTGCCATCCGATTTTTGACGAATAAACTGACATGGGTGGGCATGGCAACGGGGCGGGTCGGGAGCGGGTATTGCATCCCCCGTCCCCTCCCCTATCTTTATCGGGGTTGGGTTTTGTATCCCCCATCCCCGTCCCGAACGGGGACGGGTTCTCCGCGGGTACCCGTTTCCGCTACAAATTTATAAGAAAAATACAAAAACATATTTATAATAATTAATAAAACAAAATCATAATAATTATACAATGATAAAATAAAGTTAAAAGTATTAAAATAGACTTTTCTATAAAAAAAATAGATCAAAATTAAATATAAACAAAATTTATGAAACAAAATAAATGAGTAAATATGCATAAAATAAAATAATTAATTTATGTTTTGTTGAGCGGGTTCGGGGCAGGGACGGGGTGGGTATCGACATCCCCGAAACCCGCCCCGTCTCCGGTCAACGCGGGTTTTCCCCATCAAACTCGGAGCGGGATCGGGTGGGTACCCGCGGGTTCGGGTTACATTGCCATGCCTATGGGTGGTGACGTGTCAGATGTTTGTTGTGGTAGCGTAATCATTGGGTGTTCACATATTTATATTTTGGAAAATGTTACTGGTACAAAATGTAGCGTACGAAAGCGAATAAAATCAAATAAGCTGCACATGTCATCGGCTACCCGCAGGCCGCAGGTGTTGGGTTATCAAGTACACTGTTATTTTGACATTTCTTATAAAATTTTGTACTACCAACCAGTCCGCTTATATTTTTAATAATATATTTTATATATATTATTAGACTAAACCAAAGGTATTAAATGTATATCTTTTGTATATCGTCGAGTGTCAACATGACATGTACCTGACACGTCAACACTCAATGAATACGCCAACACGGCACATGTCAACAACATTAGTATTTCCATAAAAAAAAATTCGATGGCAATTTAACATATCATGAACTTAATTTGCAGATTTGATAAAATTGAGAGACAAAAATTACAATAAATTAAATAGGAGAACTAAAATTGCAGATCTAATAAAATAAAGAGACCAAAACTGCAGTTAAGCTTTTATATTAACTGATATTTCCTCTTAACACCAACTATAACTGATATTTTTTAGTCCAAAAACAACTATACATTTTATCTTGAAAATTAGCATAACAAATATGTGTACACAATTTTAAACAACATTTAATATGAGACAGAGTGGGTATCATTTATAAGATCAGGTAGACAATGATAGAAATCAAAGTAAGTACTTGAACCACTCTAATGTCATTGCCAGCTCTCTCAAACAGTTCCTATATCAAAATTCTAAACCGACATAATATTTCCCATATTTTTTGCGCTTTTATTTCCTATTCCTCGAAGAACAAACCCAGGATATGACCTCATTACAGCCCATAGACATGTTTTGCTGTATACAAACTATGCCCCCCTTATTTTGAGCATGTGAGCTAGTCTCGATTCCATAGAGGAGGATAAGTAGATGAAAAGCATAGAGCTTTTCACTACAAGCCAATGAATAGATACAAATATATAACATCTTTTTTTCCAATTTAGAGACAGACGTGTCAAGCACAAATCGACAACTATAAGGATGAACTTTTGTATCATTGATACAGGAGATAATTAAGAAGACAACAAACTAGTCCTCTCCTTTTTATCATATATAGCTAGTAGCTTTCAAAAAGACGAATTAGTGCATACAACAAAACAAAGCTAATAAGAGCAATTTAAGGAGAATTGCAACTACTAAAATCCAAACTTTCTTTTTGCCTTATAGTGCTAGTGCTTGCCTGTGTGGATTGGAATGAGATAGATAATTTGGTATTGGGCAAATCTTTCCACTTGCCTTTTATGCAGATTAAGTTCTATCTATTTGTCAATTTCTGGAGTTAGAGAATGAACCCCCAATCACACTGAATTATTCCAAACGCCTTCCTTCAACTTGCATTAACATATGTATGTATTTAGCTAGCTATTATATTCTGTATGTCTCTGTATGTGTCAATTAACAACTATATGATTAATTCTCTCCAAAATCTTTCCTTATTTATAAAATTTGATTGAGTTAATTTGGGGATAATTTAATCCAAAAGCTAGTTTGCAAGGTAAGAGTTGTCACTCACTAATAACAACTAATCAGGTCATCTCAATCCTTCACATAGCACTTCCAACACACCATATTAACACTTAAGAATGGACATTAAGAGTGTGGACTGATAATCGGTGATCCAACAATGAATTTAAGTTAGACTCTGATAGCATTTTAAAAGTTGAGTTTGGACTTAATTACTCAACCCCAAAGCTAGCTTGTAGGGTGAGGGTTGCTCACTTGCTCCCCACTTATGTGTTGGTGCACTCCACTATTTTACAGAGTGCAAATAGGATTTTTTTTTGTGGCACAAAACTGTAACAAAATACGGTTACTGCTACAATGGACTTTTGTGCATGTTATTGCCCTGTTGTTACCTCAAAATTCCGACAAGGGCATTAAATTAAGCTTTAAATGGTATTGACTGCACATTTAAATAGTATTACGTAATTTGCAGTCAATGTTCAAGTCAATGTACCATATATTCGACAAGAAAGTTGTGCAAGTGTCGACAATGCAAGCAAACTTCGGCTGACTTGGTTCTTCAAGCCTACGAAACAATGTCGAAACCTTCGACGGAGAGAGGCCCAAATGTTCGACAAAAAGCGGGTCCAATACTTACGCCAAATCCTTCGACAACAAGTCGGGTCAAGCGCAAGGAGCAAAGCGATTAGTGGGCGGTTATTTCCTGGTTTTTAGGAAGTAGTTATCGTGCTTGCCCACGATTGTATCCGAGTATAAATACTCCTTGTAATAGGAAAACGGGGTCACCACATTTTACAAAAACTCGAGAAACTCAACTTCCAAGTCAAAGCGAAACAAGAGTGAATCGGATCATATTATGCGTGTCGGTGGACCAACTTCTTCTTTCTATCATTTTAATGCAATTTTTACTTGTTTTTACGTTTGTTGCACTTCTTGCTTTTATTCTCGCTTTCAAACTATCTCTTCCTACTATTTTATTGTTCTTACACGCACGCTAAAAGACACAAAACTTCAAGGCAATTGTCAAAGAGATTTTCTAGTTTGATCTCACGGTCTTAATATTGAAAACTAGTGATTGTTTGCTAAAAACACCGGCCGAACAAATTGGCACGCACGGTGGGACCTTTGCCGATTATTTTGTGTCGTTTCGTTGAGTGTATAAACTTGTATGCACTTGAGGAGTGGTAGAATGGCACGCACCAATTCTAACAACGCCTCTAGTTCTAACCCCGTGATATCACAAGGGCAAGGAACAACGGTGAGATTCGCCAATGTCGGCGGTGGGAATGTTGCGGGGACTACGGCCCCAAAGTGACATCAATAACCGCTCCACGATGTCAATGACCAATGTTGGTTCGACATCGTCTATGGCCTTGCCACAAAGCGTAGGACTTCCTTCTAGTCCTTATGTGGCAACAGGGAATAGTTTGGAAACACGTTTCCAAAATATGAGTCTACCACCATACCCTTTTGGGGTATATGGCATGCCTACTGGAATGCCACATGTGTCGACCTTTTCTCCTTCACACGTATCTTCTGAGGGTATACTTGGTCGAAATCCTACTGCATTAACCAATGCGTCCTTGTTGGCGTTAAGACAACAAGTGGACGAAAGCAATCATGATATGGTTAATATGCTGACTCAACAAATTGGTACCGTGTTCAATCCTTTGATTCTGAACACAAATACCAGTTATCAGATGTTAGCAGACCAAATGGGTAGGATTGCAGATTTCTTTGGGGCTCCTACGGGAAACAATAGGCAGTTACCAAATTGCGGGAACAACATGCCTAACACCCCACGAGAGATCGATGGATCGCCAAGCTCAAAGCGGTTATGGGCGAACAACAAACGGGAAATCACATCCCCGAGGTAGTTATGGTGAATCGAAACCAAAACGCGATGAAGTTGTTCGGACAAGTGCAACGAAATAACGTTTGTGCTCAAGACAACATAGCCACTTTGGTCGAAACCATAATGGCGCAAAATGGCCTTAACATAGGTTTGCATATAGCCTAATATCATATCACCACCGTGTGAATACGTGTTGCGCATGAATTGCCAAGAGGTTGGAAAATCCCTAAATTTACTAAGTTTGGGGGTGATACCAATGAATCCTTTATCGAACACATTGCCCGTTACATGATCGAGGCGGGAGACATAGCTCAAAATGAGAGTTTGAAAATGAAATATTTTCCAAATTCTCTAACTAAAAATGCCTTTACGTGGTTTACCACTTTACCCCCCCGGTTCCATATATACATGGGGCAATTAGAAAAGGCTTTTCATGAGCAATTCTACATGGGCTACCAAGATTAGCCTTAAAGAATTGGCGGTGTTTGATGTAAAGTACACCGAGGCTATTGATGATTATTTGAATAGATTCGAGTTTATGAAGGCAAGGTGTTTTACACAAGTGCTCGAACATGAGCTTGTCGAAATGGCTGCAGTGGCCTTGACTATTCAATTCGAAAGAAATTGGATACGTCTCATTTGAGAGACATGGCCCAACTAGCCGATAGAGTTCGACAAGTCGAAAGGCTTAAAGAGGAAAAGGCTAGAGTGAATAAGTACAATAAAAAGAAAACTCGTGGGGTTTTCACAAGAAAGAAAAGATAGCCTATGTAGGCGAACAATTCGACTTCGCATTCGGTGATGTCGAATGCGAGGAAATAGACGTGGGTGAACTTAAGCCCGGTCCTTCTTATGCTTGTAAATTATTAAGGCTGCAAATGGGAATAATCTGCAGAGCCTAAGAATGATAGATTTGTGCCTCAAAACGCGTACACTTTTGATGTTACTAAATGTGATGAGATCTTCGATTTGCTAGTGAGTCGATGGCCAAATAATAGTGCCAAATGGCTCGAAAGTTCCTCCTCTCGAGCAGAGGAAGAAAAAGGGTTATTGTAAGTTTCATAATTTTTTGGGACATACAACTGATCGTTGTGTACTTTTCAGGGACATGGTTCAGAAAGCGATCGAAGAAGGAAGGCTCAAATTTGGAGATAAAAAGAATAAAGCACCGATGCAAATTGATCTTTGACCCACTCCATCAAGTGGAAGCGATGTATATGAGAACCAATTGAGGTGAGTATCAATATGGTAGACGCAAAAATGGTGGATTCTCCAAAGTCTACCAAACCCCGCCAAAAAAATCGGATGTGTTGTGCAAAAGAGTAATCTTTGTGCAACACGTTACTCAAGAAGAATATGAGGAGAAAGTGCGATCTGTGGTACCCCAAGGTCGAGGAAGATTTGATAGACTTCGAAGGGTGCAAATTGAGCTCACGAGGTCATGTTATGTCCAAGGTGCGATCTTTGTGTTTGATAAAGAAGCGGCTAAGAGTGTCGAATCTTTGTGAAGTTCGACAACCCCTAAAGAGGAAATGGCCGGATAAGAGGCCAAATTTGACTTCAAAAGAGGGGACCTTCCTTACAAGGTAAAGAATTCGAGCAAGGCTTCGACAAGCAAGCCATGATTTCTTTGTAAGTAAGGGTGTAGCCAAGAAGGAGTTTGTGCTATCTCGCCTCCGCCAAACCATTTTTTCCAAGAGCGAGATCCATCCAATGAGAAGTGGATACATCTTTGGATGCGCACACTATAAAAGAGGCCGCTCGGTGGGCCGAACAGTCAAGCCAATCACGGTGAGGCCTCAAAGTATAATTATAAAAACAATTATAAAGGAAGAATCCCATGACGAAGACCCAATGGCGTCGTTACGGTGCTTTCGAAAAAGAAGGCAACACTGGTTGCTAACGAGAAAACGCCAAAAGCGGTTAAGGGTGTGACTGACTAAAACCGTGGGGAACACAAAGATAAGTATAGGTCTTTGCCAATCATGAGTGAGGGTTGGAAATAAGGCTAAAGGAAATCTATTGTGATAGAGGAACCAAGAAGGCTCGCTATGGAGAGGATTTTCCTCCATTAACATCTATAAAAAGAAAAGCGCTTCATTCGACATGGATGAAGATGTTACTTCGATTTCGACGACTCGAGGCTAGCTTCGACGTCATCCGCAGCGTGGTGTCCATTCCGCCGAGTGAGTACGATCTTTATTCTGATCCCCAAACGACGTCGAAGAAGACTTCATTGGGGATATGGCTAACCACAAGCGGTATGCTACTATGTCATGAACAATGGCTGCGTGGAAGAACAGATGGCCACTTTCGAGAGGCCGACGAGGGCATGCAACACCATCCGAAGCCGTTATGCGCCCAAGCAAAAGTTAATGGCGTAGGTATTAATAAGATCTCGGGTCGATGGAGGGGTCGTTGTTAACTTAATGCCTCGGGCCATCTTTGAAGACAATAGGTTTGTTTGATACTGGACCTTAGACCTCATAATATTATGTTAACCAATTATGAGGGAAATCGGCGATCGTTGAAATTTGTCGAAGTGGAAGTGGTGGTAGGAACTGGCCGGAAGAACCACCACGTTCTTTGTCATAGCTTCAAAAGCAAGCTACAATCTACTCCTTGGGAGGAGTGGATACATGGCGTAGGAGCCGTTCCTCAAGCTTACACCGAAATTGGTAATGTGGAGGATGATGGTCGGTGGAGTACGTCGAAGGCGGACAAAGTTATTTCCTCACGACGTAAATAATGTCACCGGGAGAATTTTGAGAAGCAAATGGCGAATATTGCGCCATGTTCATCTTCTAGCCAAGCATATATCTCTTGAGACAATGTGCTTTCAGTAACGCCCAAAATAATTTAATTATTTAATTAATTAAGTTATTTAAGGCTTGCAACACTTAATTAAATTAATTCATTAAGTTGGGTTTATTCTATCTAAGAGGGTCTAATTTATTTTAAATAAGTACTAAGTTGGATTTATTTTATTTACTGAGGAGGTGAGAGGAATTAATAAGTGGGGGTGGGGAATAAGGCCCAAGGGCCATTATTTAGGCCCAATAGTAGTCATAAGGGATAGGGGTCCTAAGATGGAGTGACCAAACCCTCATTTTGAAGAAAAAAAAAAAATAGAATAGAAGAGAGGAGGAGAGAGAGTGATTTACGAACCAAGGAAGGGAGAGGAGGAGGAAAGTTTTCTTTGATTCTTGGTGGTAAGTCACATTCTTGACCTTAAAACTTCATCATTTTCTTCCTTGTTCCATTTCTAATAGTTCCTAAGCTCATCTTCTACATTTTTGAAATTTCATGGATACCCAAAGAAAGGGAAGCTCACGTTCAGCTTGTTATTGAGGAAAGGAAGGAACTTTTCTCAAGTTTTGTGTTAGTAAGTGAAAACCTTGGTTCTAATCACCCTCATTACCTTTGCATGTCCCATTTCCATGAGTCCCATGGACCCATTCTCATTATTTTGAATTTCCATTTGTCACCAAGCAAGGTTATTTTCGTTGGGGCTGGAAATCGATTTTGGAGGCCTCATTTGGTTGTTTTCTTGGTGGTTGATTGAAGCTTTAGCTCACCCAAGGTTAGGGGATTCTCATTACATTTTTGATAACTTGTAGGATGTGTATTATAGTGAGAATAGCTCTAGGAATGATTGTGTTGATTGTATGTTGATGGTATGTTGATTGTATATTGATTGTATGATTGATGTTTAAATGCTTGAATTTGGCTATAGCATGTTGATTGTTGTTTTGGAAGCATGAGTTGTGATATAGGCATAGTGTATGTTTGATGATTTGGTCATATGAGCATGAACAAGTAAATATGATAATTAGCATTAATAATTCATTGGCTATGTTGGTGTGGTTATGTGAGAATTAATTTGTTTGGAAGAAATTAGGTTTTTGAAGTGTGTTGGGTATGGGTTGGAAGGGGGGGGCGCCAAATGCCTAGCATTTTGGCGCACAGTCACTGAAATTGTGCGTGTGGGGTTGTGGCAGCGGGGGCGCCGATTCTTTGGGCAACTTGGCGCCTGTGTCCAAGAACTGTGTGTGTGTGTGTGTGATGCGGGAGGGGGCGCGATTCTTTGGGCAACTTGGCGCCTGTGTCTGGAAATGGTGTCTTTGCGCGCCATCTTCTGCTGCAGCAAACTTACGCGCAAGAAGGCCAAGGCTTGATCAAGGCTGCGCGCCATCTGCTTGCGCGCCCTCGCAGCGTAACCTCGTGCGCACACCTCTCACCGGAAGGACGAAACTTTGAGAGTTAGAAGCGACTATCCGCGCGCTTCTTCTGCGCGCTCTCTTCTGCCAGCGCCCGGATTATGCGCGCCTCCAGTGGGATTTTTCCAAATCCTTCAGGCCGTTGAATTCTAAGTTCTTAAATTTATTTTGGTGTGTCAAAATGGTCCCCGAGTGAGAAAAGGTCCTTAGGTGTGATTTAAAATTAATAAATGATGAGGTGATGATTAATAATCGAGGTGGTGGTGATTAATAATTGAGGTGGTGGTGATTAACAATTGAGATGGTGATGGTCAAGGATTGACAATGGTGGTGAGTTAATAAATGACGTGGGCTTCGGTCCCAAATGTAATTTAATATATATATTTTGATGGACCGTGATGATGCATTTGTCATAGTGTCACATACATCATATGCATTACTGCGAAGGTGAGGATGGTGATGTGGCTTCGGCCAAAATGGTGGTGTGTGTGTTGCGACGGGGTTTGGTGGTGAGTATGGATCCACATGCATATTGCATACATGTTCACATTCATACATTCATAGAAATCTTGTTGATGCTTAAATGGTGAATCTTCTTGTTGTGGATATTATAATTGAATGGCAATTAGCATGATTACTATGTAATTTATTATTGCTAGATGTTTCCTAATTATAATGCTTATCTTACTTGTTATAAATTATGTAAAGAGACTCACCCTAGCATTTCTTGTTGCACGCTCTCTCGTGGCGACAAAAGCAGTGATTCCGAGTGATGGTCTTTGTGCCCTCGGGTTTTATTGAGTCACTCGATAAGTAACATCGGGGTTGGGTCTTAGTATTATTTATGGTTATGTATTAAACTTATTTTGAACCTATGTATTGAGTATGTGAACTCAATTTTATTTCATTGTCTTTCGCAAACTCTTGATGGATTAATGTAAACGCTAAACAAAGTTATTTTGAGGATTGTAACCACTTGACTATGTTATGCATGATACTGGCGTTGATGCGTTTGGATTTTGATTATGTTTTGATGATGTTTTATTTGAAATGTACCACCCTCTTCGAGGTGCGTGGAAAGTTTTTGAAAAACTCTGATTTTAATTAATTGAATTAGCTTTAAATATAAGGGGGTGTTACAGCTGTGACGCTCCATTTCGTTGATTATTAAATTATGTTATACTATTAGTGTGCTGAATGACTATGGCTAAAAAGCGTGGTTCGCCACTAAGGCTAGATTTTCTTTCGCTGGTGTATTTACAAGGGCATCACTGAGAGCCTTGCAAAGGTGGCCAATGCCTGTTGCAAGTAGTATCAGTTACCTGAGTAATCCCATAGTCAGCCAGTGCACTATTTTATAACACACTAAACTAAAAGATGACCAGAAAAGATTTTTGTATACTCGATTTTTGATTTAAATTGCTTAGGGTAGAAATGGGGTGTTACATTAGTGGTATCGAGCGATTCGATGCTGTCCGGCCAAGTGTGTCTGTCATAGTATCTATGACAACTAGGTAGTGTTAATTGTTTCTTAACGAATGTTAATCTTTGCAGATGTTAGGTTGAGAATGGCCGAAGGATTGATCTTTGCTCTAGCAGAGGCTCTGCAAGCCATAGCACTGAGCTATGGGAGAAGCGAGGGCGGTAGAGAAGACGCGGAGGACCGTAAGCTAGCCACTTTTCAATGAGAGAACCCGCCTACCTTCAAGGGTAGAGTATGACCGGACGAGCTCGACTTGGCTAAGGGAGATTGAGCGTATTTTCCGTGTGATGGCATGCACTCCGTGCGAGAGAAAGTGAGGTTTGGGACACACATGTCAAGGAAGAAGCGGATGATTGGTGGTTGAGAAAGAAACAAAGACTAGAAGGCTGCGGAGGAGGAAATCACTTGGGAAGTTTTCAAGGAAGAGTTCACTAGAAAGTATTATCCAGGAGGGCGTGAGGCTAAAAAGGAGGTGGAATTTCTTGAACTGAAGCAAGGCAACAAATCGGTGGTGGTGAGTATGCACCAAATTTGAAAAAGCTAGTCAAGTTTTGTCCCTATTATGAAAATGATTGCAACTCGAATTCTCCAAGTGTGTGAAGTTTGAAAATGGGTCGCATCCCAGACATTAAGAAGGCCATTGGATACCGGGAGATTCGAGACTTTGCCAAGCTAGTGGACAAGTGCAGAATTTATGAAGAAGACAAGGTCTTTGCAGCCTACAAGATGGTAAGAGAGAAAAAGAATGCTCAATTCAGAAACCATATGATGTGAGTGGAGGCAAAGGAAATGGAAGGTGGTGAGGGTAAGAGTTCTAGTGGGGAGAGGGGAGCTCTTTGGTATTGTATGCTTTACTTGCAAGAAACACCGCCATAAGAGTAATGAGTGCACCGAGGCTCGTTGCTACAAGTGTGGTCGAGAAAGGCCATAAGAGTAGTGAGTGCAATGAGGTCCGTTGCTACAAGTGTGGTCGAGGGGCCACAAGTCTAATGAATGTAAAGAGAAAGATGTTTCTGTTTCAACCGTCGTGAAGCGGGGCATATGAGCAACAAATGTCCTAAACCCAAGAAGGAAGCGGTTAAAGGAAGGTATTTGCATTGGCGGGATCCAGGGGACAACGATATTAGAGGTACATGTTTCATTAATGGTACTCCTTTAATAGCTATTGTTGATCTTGGTGCAACACATTCATTCATTCTTTGCTTTATGTCTTTTGAAAAAGCTGGTCTTGTTATGTCTACTATGAGAAGGGACATGGTTATTGATACCCCACCAAAGGTTGATGAACTACTTCACGATGTGTGCTAGATGTCCTCTCGTCGGCTTTCGCAGAGAGTTTCTTGTTGATCTCATTTGTTTGCCATTAGGAGGTTTGGGCGTCATCCTTGGTATGGGTCGTTAGTTGATAACCATGTGCATATCAATTGTGCTAGTAGATCCGTGAGTTTTCCTAATTCACGGGAGGAAGAATCTGTTATGTTGCATTCAGTCGATTGCATAAGGCCATGAAGGGGAAGCCAAGTTGTTTACCTTGACGGCGTCTTTATCGATTGAGGTCAAGCCAAGATTGAAAAGCTGCGCGTAGTTCGTGAATTTGCTGAAGTATTTCCCGATGAAATCCCAGGTGTGCCGCCTGAAAGAGAAGTTGAGTTTAGTATTGATCTTGTGCCTCGCACTAGACCCGTGTCCATGGCTCCATATAGGATGTCCGCATCCGAATTGTGCAATTGAAGAGTCGGTTGGAGGACTTACTTGAGAAGAAATTCATAAGACCTAGTGTGTCACCCTGGGGAGCGCCAGTACTTTTGGTGAAGAAGAAAGATGGAAGTATGCGACTTTGCATTGACTATAGGCAGCTGAACAAAGTAACAATCAAGAACAAGTATCCACTTCCGAGAATTGACGATTTGATGGACCAGCTAGTTGGTGCTAAGGTGTTTAGCAAAATTGATTTGAGATCGGGCTATCATCAGATTAAAGTGAAAGATGAGGATATTCAAAAGACAGCATTCAGGACGAGGTATGGACATTATGAGTATTCTGCAATGCCGTTTGGTGTCACTAATGCACCAGGGGTATTTATGGAGTACATGAACCGTATTTTCCATGACTACTTGGATCGATTTGTGGTGGTTTTCATAGATGATATTTTGGTGTACTCAAGTCAGAAGAAGATCATGCGAGCATCTGAAGTTAGTGCTAGAAGTGTTGAAAGAGAAAAAGTTGTATGCTAAAGCGCCAAAGTGTGACTTTTGGTTGAAGAAAGTTAGTTTCCTCGGCCATATCATTTTCAGTGATGGGATTGCAGTAGAATCCATCTAAGGTTGAGGCGGTGATGCGTTGGGAGGCTCTAAGTCGATTCATCGAGATTAGAAGTTTCCTTGGACTAGCGAGTTATTATAGAAGATTTATTGAGGGGTTTTCTAAGTTAGCACTTCCGCTAACTTTCACTAACTTGTAAAGGAAAGGCTTTTGTGTGGGATTCCAAATGTGAGGAAGCTTTCAAGAATTGAAGAGGAGATTGACAACTTCTGTTTTGACATTGCCTAAGTCAGGAGAGCCTTTTGTAGTGTATTGTGATGCATCTAAAATGGGGCTAGGAAGTGTTTTAATGCGAGAATGGTAAGGTTGTGGCCTATGCTCAAGACAGTTGAGAATTCATGAGAAGAACTATCCTACACATGATCTGGAGAGCTTGCAAAGCAATCGTTTCGCCTTGAAGATTTGGAGACATTATTTGTATGGTTCTAGGTTTGAGGTATTCGGTGATCATAAGGGATTGAGATCTGTTTGACGGAAGGAATTAAATATGAGACAAAGGAGATGGTTGGAATTCTTTGAAAGACTACGACTTTAGTTTGAACTATCATCCGGGGAAAGCTAATGTGGTGGCTGATGCTTTGAGCAGAAAGTCCTTGCATGTATCCGCAATGATGGTGAAAGAACTTGAATTGATTGAACAGTTTCGAGATTTGAGTCTAGTCTGCGAGGTGACACCTAAGAGTGTGAGATTGGGTGTGTTGAAGATTCACAATGACTTTTTGAATGTTATTCGGGAAGCTCAAAAGAGGGACATTAAGCTAGTTGAGATCACAGTTGGGATTGACCACTCCCAGAGTGGAGATTATGTGGTAGATGCGCAAGATGTGCTAAGATACCGTGGAAGAATTTGTGTTCCCGATGATGAAGAAATTAGGAAGGCAATTCTTGAAGAGGGTCACCGGAGTAAGTTGAGTATTCACCCGGGAGCTACGAAAATGTACCAAGATCTGAAGAAGTTGTTTTGGTGGCCTGGTATGAAGCGTGATGTGGCTCAGTTTGTGTATGCTTGCATGACATGTCAGAAATCTAAGGTAGAACATCAAAAGCGGCAGGTTGATGCAACCACCAGACGCGTTCTGAATGGAAGTGGGATTGTATCTCCATGGATTTTGTGGTGGTTTGCACGACTACAATGGAGGGGTTTGATACCATATGGGTGGTTGTTGATAGGTTGACTAAATCTGCGCACTTTCTACCAATTAATATTACTTATCCGATTCAGAGGTTAGCGGATATCTATGTCAAGACAATTGTGAAGTCGCATGGTGTGCCCCCGAGTATTGTGTCCGATAGAGATCCTAGGTTCACTTCCGAAGTTTTGGAGAAGTTTGCAAGAGGCTTTGGGTTCCAAATTGAGATTGAGTTCGACATATCATCCCCGCATGATGGGCGTATTGCAGAGGACCATTCAATCACTCGAGGATTTGTTAAGAGCATGTGTTCGGAGCAGGAGGTTCATGGGATTCACATTTGCCACCGATTGAATTCACTTACAATAACAGATTTTCATTCGAGTATCGGAATGGCGCCTTTTGAGGCATTATGCGGGAGGAGGTGTAGGACTCCTTTGTGTGTTGGTCTGAACCGGAGAAAGTGTGGTGCTAGGTCCGAGTTGGTGCGTGAGACCACGAGAGAGAAAGTGAAGATGATTAGAGAGAAGATGAAGGCTTCCATGCAGAGTAGGCAGTAAGAGTTACCATGATAAGAGAAGGAAGGATCTAGAATTTGGGCGGGTGATCATGTATTTCTAAGAGTTACTCAAACGACATGTGTGTAGTAGTGCGTTGAAATCTAAGAAGTTAACCCCACGTTTTATTGGACCATGCTCATTTCGGAGAGAGTTGGGAAAGTTGCTTATCGGGTGGCCTTGCCACCTAACCTTGCTAATCTACATGATGTATTCCACGTGTCTCGATTTGCGGAAGTATGTGCGGACCCATCTCATGTAGTGCGGATGGATGATGTAGAGGTGAGGAGAACCTTACGGTGGAGACAATGCCGGTTAGAATTGAGGATCGTGAGGTGAAGGTCTTAAGAGGCAAAGAGATCAATTTGGTGAAAGTAGTTTGGCTAGGAGTTGTGGGGAAAGCACGACTTGGGAGTTGGAAAGCAAGATGAAGGAGGCTTATCGAGTTGTTCGATTCGGGTAATTTCGAGGGACGAAATTCTTTAAGTGGGGAGAGTTATGTAACGCCTAAAATAATTTAATTATTTAATTAATTAAGTTATTTAAGGCTTGCAACACTTAATTAAATTAATTCATTAAGTTGGGTTTATTCTATCTAAGAGGGTCTAATTTATTTTAAATAAGTACTAAGTTGGATTTATTTTATTTACAGGAGGTGAGAGGAATTAATAAGTGGGGTGGGGAATAAGGCCCAAGGGCCATTATTTAGGCCCAATAGTAGTCATAAGGGATAGGGGTCCTAAGATGGAGTGACCAAACCCTCATTTTGAAGAAAGAAGAAAAAAATAGAATAGAAGAGAGGAGAGAGAGAATGACGAACCAAGGAAGGAGAGAGGAGGAGGAAAGTTTTCTTTGATTCTTGGTGGTAAGTCACATTCTTGACCTTAAAACTTCATCATTTTCTTCCTTGTTCCATTTCTAATAGTTCCTAAGCTCATCTTCTACATTTTTGAAATTTCATGGATACCCAAAGAAAGGGAAGCTCACGTTCAAACTTGTTATTGAGGAAAGGAAGGAACTTTTCTCAAGTTTTGTGTTAGTAAGTGAAAACCTTGGTTCTAATCACCTCATTACCTTTGCATGTCCCATTTCCATGAGTCCCATGGAGACCCATTCTCATTATTTTGAATTTCCATTTGTCACCAAGCAAGGTTATTTTCGTTTGGGGCTGGAAATCAGTTTTGGAGGCCTCATTTGGTTGTTTTCTTGGTGGTTGATTGAAGCTTTAGCTCACCCAAGGTTAGGGAATCTCCATTACATTTTTGATAACTTGTAGGATGTGTATTATAGTGAGAATAGCTCAGGAATGATTGTGTTGATTGTATGTTGATGGTATGTTGATTGTATATTGATTGTATGATTGATGTTTAAATGCTTGAATTTGGCTATAGCATGTTGATTGTTGTTTTGGAAGCATGAGTTGTGATATAGGCATAGTGTATGTTTGATGATTTGGTCATATGAGCATGAACAAGTAAATATGATAATTAGCATTAATAATTCATTGGCTATGTTGGTGTGGTTATGTGAGAATTAATTTGTTTGGAAGAAATTAGGTTTTGAAGTGTGTTGGGTATGGGTTGGAAGGGGCGCCAAATGCCTAGCATTTTGGCGCTGGTTCTTCAAATTGTGCGTGTGGGGTTGTGCAGAGGGGGCGCCGATTCCGGGCAACTTGGCGCTGTGTCCAAGAAGCGTGTGTGTGTGTGTGTGCGGGGGGGGGGGCGCCGATTCTTTGGGCAACTTGGCGCTGCGTCTGAAATGGTGTCTTTTGCGCGCCATCTTGCTTGCGCGCAAACTTACGCGCAAGAAGGCCAAGGCTTGATCAAGGCGCGCGCCATCTTATGCAAGGCGTCCTCAGCGTAACCTCTCGCGCACACCTCTCACTCGAAGGGACGAAACTTTGAGAGTTAGAAGCGACTATCCGCGCGCGCTTCTTGCGCGCTCTCTCTCTAGCGCGCCGGTGTGCGCGCGCGCCTCGATGGGATTTTTCCAAATCCTTGTGCTTTGTTGAATTCCTAAGTTCTTAAATTTATTTTGGTGTGTCAAAATGGTCCCCAGTGAGGAAAAGGTCCTTAGGTGTGATTTAAAATTAATAAATGATGAGGTGATGATTAATAATCGAGGTGGTGGTGATTAATAATTGAGGTGGTGGTGATTAACAATTGAGATGGTGATGGTCAAGGATTGACAATGGTGGTGAGTTAATAAATGACGTGGGCTTCGGTCCCAAATGTAATTTAATATATATATTTTGATGGACTGTGATGATGCATTTGTCATAGTGTCACATACATCATATGCATTACGCGAAGGTGAGGATGGTGATGTGGCTTCGGCCAAAATGGTGGTGTGTTGTTGCTCGACGGGGTTTGGTGGTGAGTATGGATCCACATGCATATTGCATACATGTTCACATTCATACATTCATAGAAATCTTGTTGATGCTTAAATGGTGAATCTTCTATTGTTGTGGATATTATAATTGAATGGCAATTAGCATGATTACTATGTACTGTTATTGCTAGATGTTTCCTAATTATAATGCTTATCTTACTTGTTATAAATTATGTAAAGAGACTCACCCTAGCATTTCTTGTTGCCTGCTCTCGTGGCGACAAACAGGTGATTCCGAGTGATGGTGCTTTGTGCCCGCAGGGTTTTATTAGTCGACTCACGATAAGTAACAGGGGTTGGGTCTTAGTATTATTTATGGTTATGTATTAAACTTATTTTGAACCTATGTATTGAGTATGTGAACTCAATTTTATTTCCATTGTCTTTAAAACTACTCGATGGATTAATGTAAACGCTAAAGCGAGTTATTTTGAGGATTGTAACCACTTGACTATGTTATGCATGATACGCGTTGATGCGTTTGGATTTTGATTATGTTTTGATGATGTTTTATTTGAAATGTACCACCCTCTTCGAGGTGCGTGGAAAGTTTTTGAAAAACTCTGATTTTAATTAATTGAATTAGCTTTAAATATAAGGGGGTGTTACTGGTTTGTGACGCTCCATTTCGTTGATTATTAAATTATGTTATACTATTAGTGTCTTTGAATGACTATGGCTAAAGCGTGGTTCGCCACTAAGGCTAGATTTTCTTTTATTTGGTGTATTTACAAGGGCATCATCGAGAGCCTTGCAAAGGTGGCCAATACTGTTGCAAGTAGTATCGATTACTGAGTAATCCCATAGTCACCGGTGCACTATTTTATAACACACTAAACTAAAAGATGACCAGTAAAAGATTTTTGTATACTCACGATTTTTGATTTAAATTGCCGGGTAGAAATGGGGTGTTACACTTTCCTCCATTCACCTATACCCAACACATGGTTTTGTGTGGGAAAGAGAGGAAATAGAAGGTGCAAATGTCTATCCTGATGGTGTGCTACCTCCAACAGGATGGGACACCGACTCTTAGAAGGTTTAGATGTCAAGCACCGGTGCTTGGGATAGAATTACGACTTACATGGCGAAAATAAAATAAAAGCGGCTTTGGAAGCGAGTTAAATCAACAAACAATGGTACATCGAAGCCATAACTTCATCTGAAGAAAATGGTGAAGTCATAAATGACAAGTGGATTGCATTTATGATGACGAACCATTGGGTTTTGAAAAAGACCCTAGAGATTCTACAAAGCGCATGCAAGCTCAAGATCCAGTCGAAGAGGTGGATTTGGGAAATGGCTTGATCAAAAGGCCAACATATATTAGTGCACATCTTGATGCTGCCTTCAGAACCCAAGTTATTTCACTTCTGCAGGAGTTCAAAGATTGCTTTGCTTGGGAGTACAGCGAAATGCCCGGTTTGAGTCGAGAAGTGGTGGAATTACAAATACCCATTCGACCAGGGAAGAAACCAGTGAAGCAAACGCCAAGAAGATTTGCTCCTCAGATATTGGCTAAGATCAAGGAAGAAATAGAAAGGCTGTTCAAAAGCAAATTCATCAGAACTGCCAGGTACGTTGATTGGTTAGCTAATATAGTTCCAGTAATGAAGAAAAATGGAAAACTTAGAGTTTGCGTAGACTTTAGGGATCTAAATAATGCAACACCTAAAGATGAATACGCTATGCCCGTAGCAGAAATGCTAATAGATTCGGCAGCAGGATTTGATTATCTCAGTTTGCTAGATGGCTACTCAGGGTATAATCAAATCTTTATTGCCGAAGAGGATGTGTCGAAAACAGCTTTTCGATGTCCAGGGGCACTAGGTGTTTATGAATGGGTGGTCATGCCTTTTGGTTTAAAAAATGCTGGTGCCACTTATCAAAGGGCAATGAATTCTATGTTTCACGATTTTATTGATGATTTTATGCAAGTATACATAGATGATGTGGTGGTTAAGTCATCCTCAGAAAGTGGTCATTTAGACCATCTTCGACGTTCTTTTGAACGAATGAGGAAATATGGATTGAAAATGAATCCAACCAAATGTGCTTTCTGTGTACGTGCAGGTGAATTCTTGGGTTTTGTAGTACACAAGAAAGGCATAGAGATCAACGAAAATAAGACTAAAGCAATTATGGAAACGAAGACTCCTTCGACCAAGAAAGAACTTGATCACTACTAGGAAAATTAATTTCCTTGAAGATTCATCTCGAATCTAAGTGGCAAAACACAAGTTTTTTCGCCATTATCGAGATTGAAGAAAGAAGATGAATTCAAGTGGGAGCGGAGTTCACCAAGACGCTTTCGACGCAATCAAGTCTTATTTGGTTAAGCCACCAATTTTATTGCCTGTTATTGGAAACAAATTGCTAAAATTGTATATAGCAGCTTCCGATAACACAATAGGTAGCATGTTAGCGCAAGAGGATGATAGTGGTGTCGAAAGACCCATTTATTACCTTAGTAGGGTTTTGATCGATGCTGAAACTAGGTATAGTCCAATTGAGAAACTGTGCCTTTGCTTGTATTTTTCTTGTACAAAATTGAAGCAATATATAAAATCAGCAGATGTTTATGTTTATTCGCATTTTGATGTTATTAAACATATGTTGTCAAAACCAATGTTGCATAGTCGAATTGGCAAATGGGCCTTAGCTTTGCTAGAGTACAACTTAACTTACCAACCCCTTAAATCAATTAAAGGACAAGTGGTTCTTGATTTTATAGTAGACCATTCTGTTGTCGAATGTGAAATACATTCGTTAGACATACGTCCTTGGAGATTATACTTCGATGGCTCAAGCCATAAAAATGGAGCAGGTATTGGAATTTTGATTATCTCGCCAGAAAATACTCCAACGAAGTATAAATTTAAAATTCGAGACTCTTGCTCAAATAATGAAGCTGAATATGAGGCTTTAATAGTAGGCCTTAAAATTTTACTCGAATTGGGGGCAAGTTATGTTGAAATAAAAGGTGACTCTCAATTAGTGGTCAAACAATTGACAAAAGAATACAAGTGTATTAATGAACACCTTATTAAATATTTCGTTATTGCCAATACTTTGCTAAAAAGGTTTACATTCGTTCACCTAGAACATCTACCACGAATTGAAAATCACGTGGCAAATGAACTGGCACAAATTGCCTCCGGTTACAAAGTATCGAAGCACAGCCTAGAAGAGTTAATTAAGATAAAAAATAACCTATCTCAGAAGACTCTCTCTATAATACTCCTTCGACGGCATTGTCAACACCAAAAATTGGGGGCAATAAATACAAATGAAGTACGCTGTTTAAAAACGTCACATTTTTGACGATATTGACTTAGCGAAATTTTTGCTATTGACAATATGGTTGATGATGATTGGCGAAAACCCATTGTAGAGTATTTACAAAATCCTACAGGAACACTAATAAAAAGTAAAATACTGAGCTCTAAGCTATGTGTTAATTGGAAACGAATTGTACAAACAAACTCACGAAGGGTACTACTAAAATGTCTTAGTGAAAACGAGGCATATTTGGCGATTTCGATACACATAGTGGAGCATGTGGCTCACATCAAGTAGGCCACAAAATGAAATGGTTGTTATTTCGACAAGGAATGTATTGGCCAACTATGCTAAAAGATCGTATAGAATTTGCCAAAGGTTGCCAAGAATGCAAAAACATCTTTGGAATACAACATGTGCACTGCAAATGAGTTGCATTCTATAGTGAAACCTTGGCCGTTCAGGGGTTGGGCTTTAGATGTGATTGGAGAAATAAAACCAACCTCGTCGAAAGGCCACGAGATACATTCTAGTAGGGATTGATTACTTTACTAAATGGGTAGAGGCAATACCTTTAGCCAATGTAGATCAAGAAGCGATGATAAGGTTTATTCAAAATCATATCATTTATAGATATGGAATTCGAAACCATTACTACGGACCAGTGTACTATTTTCCTTTGGTCGAAAAATGGTAGATTTATTTCTTTGAAATTGGTTTCAAGTTATTGACTTCGACACCATACTACACACAAGCCAATGGTCAAGTAGAGGCTGCCAATAAAATCATTATTAACTTGATTAAAAAGCACGTTGGGCGTAAGCCTAGAAGTTGTACGATTCTCTTGACCAAGTGTTATGGGCTTGTCGAACTTCACCTAAAGAGTCTATAAACACCACTCTCCTACTGAGGTTAACATTTGGGCATGATGCAATTGTTACACCGTCGAGATTTGTTTACAATCAACAAGGATTCGAAACAATGTGAAATTCCTTTTGATCATTATTGGAATATGATGATTGATGAATTAGTTGATTTGGACGAAGAGAGGTCGTTAGCTTTAGAGATGCTTATTCGACAGAAAGAAAGAGTAGCTAAAGCCTACAATAAAAAAGGTTAAGTTAAAAACCTTTGAGGAAGGGGAGTTAGTGTGGAAAGTCCTATTACCTATGGATAAAAAGATAGAGTTTTAGGCAAATGGTCACTGGGGTGGGAAGGCCCATTTTCGCGTGTTGCGATGCTTTTCGAATGGCGCTTATGAAGTCGAAGAGCTAGGTGGCTAAAATAGAATCTTTAGAATAAATGGCAAGTATTTAAAACGATACAAGCCAACGTTAAGCGAGATAAAGATTGAGCAATTATAAGTAAACGAAAGTTGTTCATAAATGGCAATGTATAAAGAAATTGTTAAAGTTACTGACCATTTTTAGAATGCTAAACTATTACAGATCTCGGAAGTTCGACAAGGTAGCCTTATGCCTCTCCATAATGCTAACACCGAGAGAAATAGAGGTGTCGAGAAGGTACAACTCTTTGTCGAGGTCGGGCGAGAATAGCTTGATGCTTGTCAATCTTCTCCAAGTGCTCTATAGCGCCAATGCTTTGGTGGTTTTGGTGGGCGAAGAAGCGGCACTCATGCGTTCGACGATCGAGCCCTTCCGATGCTCTGCGTTTGATGAGTTTGAGTTGGAGTGTCTTTATCTCCTCGTCAATACGCGCAATCTCGCATCCCATTCAGCGATTGCTTTCTCATCTTTAGTCGCTTGGGTTTCGAGAGCCTCGATGTCGTCTTGATCGACCTTAAGAGAAGCGAGTTCTACCTCGCAGAGTTGAGCCTCTTGAACCTTGCGCTTGAGGTGGTCGGCCGTTGGTTGATTAAAAGAGAAAGTTGCTCAAAAATAGGGCCAAATTCCATGAAGAACGAGAGGGCGTTTTGAGGAGGGTCCAATTTGGTGATCTTGTGAATGAGGATTTTACCTCAAGATACACAGATGGGTCATTCTCAATGGTTGCCACCAAGTCCCCTTCTAACACCTTCGTCTTCACCGACAAAGCAAGCTTTCGGACCGATCTTTTGATTGATAGAACTTAGAGAGTTGTTCGAGGAAATGCAAATCAAGCGGCTCGACGAGCTCTTAAGACTCAACATGATCTTGAGAAGGTCGCCAAAGGATTCGTCTTCTTTAGCTCGGCCAATTCTTGATCGCTAACAAATATTGTTGGATGACTCTTTCGCGAAGCACTTTGATCCGCGAGGTCCCCACTCTAGGTGCCTCTTGTTCTTGATCGATCATATTCTCTTGTGTATTTCGGACAGAGATACCCCACTACTTCAGTCCTTCGGTTGTTGGAATGTTAAGTTACGAACTTGAGCAGTTTCTCCAACAACAGTCTCCGGTTCGACTCTACCAGCAGTTGGGATAGCCTCCTCCATAGCAGGAGCATTCTCTTCGACGACCGCCTCTTGTTCGACATTTCCAGCATTTGGAGCAAACTCCTCGAAAGCAGGATTTCGAGGTTATCCAACGCTTGGAAAATTTCTTGTGATTACACCCGAGGAGATGAAGGAAAAGGGAGCACGGGGGTGATGAATCTAGATCGTGGCCTCAACCATGGGATCGAACTCCGAGTTTGTCTACGAGCAGTCCACCCACCTACACACAACAAGGTATATCATTTAAGTTAAGAATTAGAAAGGTGAGACCGAATAAGTCTAAACTAATGTCTAAAGGGAATTTACCTCTTGTACCTTAAGCCTCTTGATTGGAGGAGAAGAGGGTGATTCAGGAGCCTCATCAATAATGATGCCTTGAGCTGCCCTTTGAATCTCAGGAAGGTTTCTCTTCTTCGACCTCTGAGTGAGGGGGATGTTATCATCACTTTCAGTGTCCTGCAAAAAAGAATTTGGGTTATGACAAGAAAGTGAATGACAAAGGGAAGAGAAATTTGACGGATTAACAAGGCAAGAGTATAGTACCTCATCTTGAGGAATGACCATTCTCTTTTAGCTTTGGTCTGTGAGGATTTTGCACAGGTTGTTTTCTAGAAAGAAGGTTTTCGACATAAGTGAAAGTCGTAATCAAAAATAACTTGAAGCGAATAAATGGCGACATACCTTCTTTAGGACAATGTCTGGAGTAGATCTCGCGACCACTGTTTTCTTGGTTGCTGGAGGAGATTTTGCCGTGGTAGCCTTGTTTGCTTTGATCTTCAGCTTGGGGGCAGGTTGACCTAACGTCGAAAACATTGATAAGCAAATAGAAATAAAACTAAGTTACAGATGTTTAAGACTCAGAAAGATTTGGGTATCGAAGTAAATACAGGTTGTTTGAAGGAAGGCTACCACCAATTTCTTCATAATATTTTTTTCGCAAAGGTGTCACTAGCCTCTCAAAAGCCCAGTGAGTGGTGTAGTGTCAGCCCACCATTCATGAAATTTCTTGGTGCATGAGAATCGGGGTTGAATTTGAGAGGTTCGAAATTCAAGGCCCTATAGTGGAATTTCTTGAAGGCTTGTTTGTAGTCGCCTTTGTTTACGGATTCGAAAATTCTCGCCTATGAAAACACCTTGGCGCAGTCGAATCGACAAAGGCCAAACCATGTCTCGCGAGAATAACTTGGGAAGTATTTCTTAATTCGAAGCTATTTTTAGTTTTGCGGGGTAAGTGCGGTAGAAAGAATAGCAGGAGAGAGGTAGGTTTGCGGATTTGGGTAATCTCCTCGGCTTGTTCGATGAAGAAGAAGAAGGAAATGGTTCTTGAAACCAAGTTGGACCGAAAGGCCTTTGCACAAAGGGAGCCATGGAGTCTACGAAACTTGTGCACTTCGGGAACATGTCGAAGTGAATTTGAAAGACTCTTACGGAGGAATATTTATCCGCTTGGTTTCAACTGGGCTAGTCGAATCCCTTCATCCTCCTAGACTTTAAGGTTGGTTGAAAGCGAGACTTAGGGATATCTGAGACCTAGTCGAGACTCAAAAGTGGCTAGCGACCACAATTGCAAATAGCCACAATGGGCAGAGGCCAAGAACTTGTTGGTGGGTTCGTCTTCTTTCGATTCTAGAACAAAGATTATCAAGCTCACGATAGAGAGAACCCAACAACGGTTTGGCAAGACTAATGTTTTCTTTCTCGTGGAGTTGGGTGCCGATGGAATATAGGTTTTAGAAACACAGGTGAGCGGGTACGAGAAAAAAAAAAAGGATAACCAAAGGGTTAAGAAGGCTACGTGTTCTTTAGCGAGACACTGTGTCAGTGTCACGATTGTGGTGTTCTGTGATGTAAGGAGCAAAAGTGGCATTGTTGAAAGTGAACGGGTATTCATAATCAGGATTAGCAGGGTCAAAAGTCTCACCTAGGGGTTTTAGACGTGATGGTGATGGCAACAACATCTAGTAAAGTGGAGTCAAGCATGCCACATCTCAAGTGGAGGCTATGAGTGGCACAGATCCCCAAAGCGCATAGCGGCCCAATATCAGTCTTTGTCATACTTAGGCCCATACCTAGACAATCTGGATAAGGTCAAAAATACCTTGTTTTTTCCGGATGTCGGCCTTTTTAGCCTCTACCTTGTTGAGCGGTCTATGTAAATCTGTTGGTCGAGCCTAGGAGCGGACCTAAAAACCTGGAAGGACTATTCGAGAAATTCTAAATGAAAAAAGGGTCTTAGTGAAAATTCAGGTTGAAGGCAGCGTGGTGGGAAAATTTCGAAAACTTCAGTGTTTTCTAACAGGATATCGTGGAAGAGGACCTAGATATGCATGAGTATAAACCCTAGCAGAGGAATCAATACAGGTTTGCCATTGAATCGCTGCTCGATCTATCGTGAATGTCGGGCTCATCAACGAAGCCATCAAGGGTTTTAGGTCCGTTGGGTTCGTGCGTTCTTCGTTGAACATTCAAAGCACAGATGAGGAAGCCATGAGAGATAAAAAGCAAATGCGAGGCGAAATTCAAGCGTAGATTGAAGGAAAGGAATGAAAGTTTGAAACTTTAGTGATTTTGGGGATTTTTGCAAAACGCAGAGAATGAAGAATGCAGAGAGACTTCACAAAAGTTCAAAGCGAGTAAAGAGGAATATGAAGGGTTGTAGCCGTTTATATATGTTGGGAAGCTCTGATTATTATCGCGCGCTCGCCATAACTCGCATGCGTTCGCGACGTTTGGGAGGCGTGATGGCCCACCAACTATGCAGCGTGTGCCAATAAGACGGTTCGTTTTACCTGTGCAAGTAATGATGGTTGTCCTTTCGACCACTGTTGAAATGCAAAAGGCGGTAAAAATGACCATTGCACGATATTTTCCATTCCTTATTAAAATCGAAAAAGCATTTTTGGGGCAATCTGTTACCTCAAAAATTCGACAAGGGCATTAAATTAAGCTTTAAATGGTATTGACTGCACATTTAATAGTATTCTGTGGGCTGCAGGTCAATGTTCAAGTCAATGTACCATATATTCGACAGTAAAGTTGTGCAAGTGCTGACAATGCAAGCAAACTTCGACAGACTTGGTTCTTCAAGCTACGAAACAATGTCAGAAACCTTCGACAGGAGAGGGCCCAAATGTTCGACAAAACTGGGTCCAATACTTCGCCAAATCCTTTGACAACAAGTGGTCAAGCGCAAGGAGAAAGCAGATTAGTGGGCGGTTATTTTAATTATGTTTTGATGATGTTTTATTTGAATGTGCCCACGATTGTATCGTGAGAGTATAAAAACTCGATTTTAATTAATTGAATTAGCTTTAAATATAAGGGGGTGTTACAACCACATTTTACAAAAACTCTGAGAAACTCAACTTCCAAGTCAAAGCGAAACAAGAGTGAATCAGATCATATTGTACGTGTCGGTGGACCAACTTCTTCTTTCTATCATTTTAATGCAATTTTTACTTGTTTTTACGTTTGTTGCACTTCTTGCTTTTATTCTGCTTTCAAACTATCTCTTCCTACTATTTTCTTGTTCTTACGCACGCTAAAAGACACAAAACTTCAAGGCAATTGTCAAAGAGATTTTCTAGTTTGATCTCACAGTCTTAATATTGAAAACTAGTGATTGTTTGCTAAAAACACCAGCGAACACCTGTACTTAAGCCATGAAAATGTGACCCACCCCAAGGCAAAACGCGCACTAGGGTTAAACAAAAGTACCCTCAGAATACCACTCACTTGGTAAATCCTTTTCTCTCTCTATCTTTCTTTTCTTTGATTTCTCCATGTCTACTCTCTAACTACGAAACCCTAATCTCTATGGTTTTTCAATTTGCAGGTACACAAGACTCAAAATAATCGGATCCAAGGTACGAAACAAGTGTGTGAACAAGGTGCGATGTTGAATGGGTGGGATCGTTGCGATTGGGAAAGAAGAAAACTGAAAGAGTGAAGGAACACAATAAACTTGTAAAAGTAATCTATTTTACTTTGTAAAACTGTGTAATATTTCTCATTGATTTCTGATCGCTCATGTATGTATTTACAGGAACATTTCTAGGTTGTTAGGGTTTGCTACTCAACAAACCCTAACGTCTAATTTTGTTAAGAACCCTAACGGCTCTTTCCTAATACAGTATGATCTCTACTAGCTCAACGACTATTTATTACAACAATTATCAATTACAAAGGTTTTCTGTTACCAAACCCTGAAATTACAAATTAGAGTTTTCCCTTATTTCTAGTAACAAACATAAAATCAAAATTATACTATTATGGTCATCTCATTCTTTCATATTGGGTAAAAGTGCAAATCTCGATAGCCGTATAAGTAGGAATAATGACACCAAAAATAATATTATTTCCAAAAAGTAGAGATCAATAAACACGCTATGGAATACCGTCAATATCTATCAGAGGAAACAATGAAAGCGATAATATACAGATGTTGCGGTCAACAACGTAGATATCAATAAAACACCAAACCTTTTAGCAAAATAAATAAATAAATAAATAAATAAAACACCAAACCATCCAATGTAAAGACGGTTTTCAAAGGTGTGCACAAATGATTTGCTCCTCGTCGTTGGATATCAACTTGTGTTCATTGATCCATGTATCAGTGTCCTACTTAATGGGTTTTATAATATCGTTGGACTTCCTAATCACATTGTCGGCCTTTAAATCGTGGTGCAGAATGGTGTGGTAGTGGGAGGAATTCTGACTGCAAGGGAGAAAGACGAAAGTTAGATAACACTCTTCAAGGCCTAGCGAAGGGAGTAACTGGAGGAAAAATGAGAGACGGAAATTTGGTGTGGAAGGGTTTTCTGATAAGGATTCTCTACGGTCAAAAATTAAAATGACTGCACGAGATCCTCGCCTTGCACTGTTTTATGGCCAAACAAAAAAATACTCTGAAATCCTAACCCTTAATTCAAGTGACTGCATGAATGGAGGCATATTTTGACAGGAGACAAACCGGGTCCCTACTTATTAAATTTGTCCACTATAATTATAAAGCTTGGCTGCCTGTGTTACCTCATTGTATTTCCAAATTATTTTTTAACAAATGGAATGTATACAAACTTAAATTAAAATACCAATAGAATACTTAATTACCAAGGTCCTTGGAAATCAAGATTCCTAGAGAAGTTTGTATTATCAAGGAAAGAGAAAGGGAATGTAGTTGTGTATTATTGATTTGTGGTTCTTTAGTGTGAAAGAAATTAAGAATATAATAAAGAGTGGATTTTGTTAGTGGAGTGTTATTAAGTGGGTTGGAATAGCTAATATATAGGAGTTAACTGAAAATGGGTAGAAGTCAGGGAATCTGAATGTGCAGAAGTGGAAAAAGGGCTATATAGAATAAAACAGAGGTTATGTCAGTGCATGTGATACAAGTGTGGCCACTAGCTAGCTAGTGATGGTTTGGCATGCTAATGGAAGATAGCTAGTGTAGTTTAGCAAAAGGATACGAAGGAAGGAAGTGAGACAGAGACCCGTGAACTTACTTCAACTGAAGGAAGGACTGAATTAATAATAATGCTTATGTGCTTGTCTCATTGGCAGCTTATATCCTCCTGACTCGACTCAGTCACCTCACTAATACTACTATTTTTCTGATTGAGACAATCCTCTCTCTCTCTTTACCCATTGGTTTAGGAGTTCCCATTTCCCTTCCCATGCAAATTTTAACAGTCTCATCATCATGAATAGGACAGTTATCCCTTCACATAATATGAAGGTTTGCATTTTTCTAAGAGTGCTATTAGGCCTGAAAACAGACCCCACAAGAAAAGAAAGAGCCATTCACTTAAGGACAATGTTATGTATCGCGTAAAGTCGTAAACAATGCGGTATTTGAGTTTGACGGGAAGAAGTCAAAAAAAAAAAAATAGTTACTATTGACTAATCAGTCACATACATTTGTGATGCTTCACAAGAAGAAGCGTGTTCTCCCTCCCTTAACTAATTACTAACCACTGTCATTTGTATATAAAAAAAATGAGGTTCGGTAAAAATTAAATACCACCTCACCTCTTCCTTGCTTGTTGTGCTAGAAAGTTTTCGGCCTGGTGCATTTAGCATTTTCCTTTTTTTCAATGAAAATTTTGGGTATTTACATGTGAAAAAATGTTTAGGGATTAGGTAAGAACCCATAAATTCTAATTGGATATGTGACAAATAGAAAGCAACAATGGCCTATGTATAATTAATGTATTTTAATCAATTTAAAATGGCAACAGTCCAAGTCACAACACTCCCTCCATTCACCACCTATAAATACCATGCCAGCAGCAACTACTCTCACTCCAACATTCCTAAATCATAAGAAAGAGAAAGAGATAGAGATAGAGATAGCAGATGGCTTGCAAAGTGCAGAAAAGGATATCACTCCGCAGAAGACTTCACATTCTCCGTGTCCTTACCAACTCTAATCATGTAAAACATTCTAACTTCTCTTATTACAATCAATCCCTTCCCAATATGCTTTTTTCCCCTCATTGATCACAATTATAATCAATTTATATATTTATTTTTCAAACACTGACGTTGTTGCTGGTTTATTTTAAAGGCCAAGAGAAACTCCATCAACAATAGTAGTACTTTTCAACACATTTACAAGCTAAAGTTGGCGCTGGAAACTATCAAAAGAGAGTATGAAAAGCTAATAGCAATAAGAAGAGAGTACATATACATTAGCCAGTTGAACCATGTCAAAGAGAACAAGGTCTGTTCTGTTCTGTTCATTTATTGAAATGAAAATCCAATCAAAAATAACATTGATATGTCTATTTATTTAATGTTGTACAAATTTTAACAGGATGTGAAAGTAGAGAAGATAAGAGAAGGAACATTTATGGTGAAGGTGGTTTGTGAGAAAGGAAGTGACAAGCTGGTTACAATTTTAGAGGCTTTCGACGAGATGTGTCTGAATGTTCAAGAAGCGAAAGTTTCAAGTGAAAGTGAGTTCTCTCTAGAAGCTATTGTTGTGGCTGAGGGTCAAACTTTTGTTGATGTAAGAGATGTTACTGAAATGCTCCTCGAAGCTATTGAACAAAAGCAGAGTGATGAAGAGAAGTCACAAGAGCTTGAAAAGTGTAGTAGTAATTTATGATGTTTTAACTTTTAAGAACAACTCTAAGATTATTCAGCATCTTCTTGAGAAGGATAAATATGGTTGGTTATTGGATGAACTTTTTTACTTTAGGATATTGATTTTCAACCTAAATATATATATATATGTTATGAATTTGATTTGATATGATATGTTGAAAGTTGACTCGTTGGTTTATTACTTTACTTTTTGAGCTTTTGCTTCATGATGCTTTCATTGTTGGATTTCGAGATTTAGATGTGCGGTACCATACCTTCCATTGTAAAGTCATTTCGAATGGAGACTCAAATTCTTTCACACACGAACAGGGCAAGGGGAATCATATTGATCCATTATTGAGGCTCTTTTTTTTTTTTTCTAACAAAATGAAGGGTTTTTTCTTTTGGACCCCCACCCATTCTCCTAACACCCCCACCCACCGTGTGAAAATACTAAAATACCCTTGACTCTTTACAAAATCACCATTTCTTCACATAATTGGTCATACCTACGTTTGACCACCTTCACTGCTCGATATATACGTCGAACTTTTCGTATATATACGATCACCGTAAATCAACCAATCGTATATATCCCACCACGTGCTATATACGAGCGAGCAAAAATTTACTCACCGTATATACCTATTCAGCGTATATACGATTAATGTAAATTCATCCAATCGTAAATACGCCAAACAGACCTATATATACGAAGAAAAAGTAAGCATCATCGATATACACTGTTTTGATGTAAATACGATGAGCAATTTTTTTTTTTTTTTTACTAATTTTTTTTCTTCGCTTGCAGTGTCCAGGCAGGCATAGAGGAGACGTGAGGTCTCTCCGATCGAGAGAGATAGGAGTCATCATCGCCCGAGCACGAGGACTCGGAGGCATAATCACTCCATGCTTGGTAGCGGAGAGAGACAGAGACAGCACACTGAGCGGTGAGTATGAGCTGAGGCGGCTAAGTATCGGCTGAGCGGCTCAAGATCACCACTGGAGCTTTCTATCTCGGGGATTACCCGCAGCAGAGACGCGCGCAGCAGAGGATTGGCAGAGGAGGCGGTTTCTCAAGATCATTCCCACTACTCCTCGATATCATCCACAGATCCCCCAAGACGATCCTCAACCTCTCCATTACCATCCCCACCTCCCGAGTATCAAGCAGCAGGCGGCCAGTCGATGCTTATTACTCGCGAACCGGTCCATGTCCGAGTATCACGAGGTGCCTCAGCGATGATCGGGAGGAGCCTCGGGAGGAGCCTCACCCTCTCTTTTATCGACTTGGCAGATCATGTCTGCAGATTTCTATACTACACGACCCGGTAAGTTTTGCATTTTTTGCTTAAATAATTTATTTAAGTTACATAGTCTGCACTTTTTGCTTACATTATTTATTTATTTTTATTTCAGGAGTATCAGCGTGTTGTCAAAGTATGGGCTCATGGCAACAAAGTCCATACTAGACTACATCTTCATTACCACGACCTACTTGAGCGCACCTGCGTGGTCAGGGACTCCAGATTGGCCCCACTTCTCCAGACCGGCCACGCCACAGTAGACCATGAGTTGCTGTCGGCTTTTATTGAGAGGTGGCACTCAGACACTTCGTCATTTCACTTGCCATTTGGTGAGATGACGATCACTCGATGACATCTCTCGTCTCTGCTGCACCTTCTCATCCGGGGAACTATGCCACACCTCCCGCCATCACCGTGTGAGCTCGGAGTTTGCCACACACCACGAGACATATCTGGGTGTGTCACGGGTCGAGGTCGCTAACAACACCCGTGGGGGTCCGTGACATGCCTTCAAATGGTGGAGGAGCAGTGTATGAGCGTAACATGGAGGAGGGGGTGACATCACTCATTCTTTGTGAGGGCTTATCGCTTCGCTTTCCGACCTACTGATATCTTCACTACGAAGACCGGAGATGTGGCCGAGGCTAAGTGGTCGGTCTACTGGATGATCCGAGAGCGAGATGTTCTTGGAGGCTATGCATGGGGTGCAGTGCACTAGCCGCCATGTATGAGTCCTTGAACATTGCGTCTTTGAGGACTACGCAAAGAATGTGGAGGGTATGCCACCTATTTCAGTACACATTTTAACTTCTTGTATTTTTTTAAATCATGACCGACTTTTGGTAAATTCTTGTGAATTAAATATGTTGTTTATTTCTCGCATTTGTGCTTGGATTATGTGGTATTTCCTCGGATGGCGAGAGGTTGCCCGGTCATATCCCAAAAGTGCGGAGCCACTACTGGCGCGCACTGGGAAGAAGAAGTCGACCACCAAGCTCGGCCACTACTGGAGGATGCTTGATGAGCCGAGGCGGAGGATGTCTGCTTGGCGACCATTTGAGAGAGGCAGGTGGTAGACCCTTTGAGCGATCTCCTCTACAGAGGCTTCATCGGTGGGTGACTTTGAGTTCCGTACATGCACGATAGGTGCTGCGTCGGCTTTGGGTACACGCAGATCATCCCACGTGACCTCTTAGTGGCCGTCCGAGTCATACCGATCTGCGTGTTTGGGATCGCCCACTTCATGGCATCCGTGGAGGACATCATGCGACTACTCGGGTTGCTCGTGGCCGGATCGGTATCAGACGTAGGTACTTACAGTGGTACGTCAGGGCTTCTATCCCCCAGACTATTACGGCTCCACCATCACCTAGAGCTCGGCCACCGACACCTCCCCGAGATACGCTACGACGATCATGACCGGATTAGGGAGCTTGTGAGGCTTGTAGAGAGGGGATTCGTGATGGCGACATCGCGCATGCCATCCGGCGATCGGACAATCCATAGGATGGTGGGGATGGCAAAGCACGGATGACGTGGTGGGAGCTTAGGCGACGGGGCGAGGGCGGCGGGGACGCCGTTAGGGATTTTTATTTGTTTTTTGATGTATTTGATATTATTTTGGCACTTTATTATATTATTAACTTTTTTGGATGCTTTATTTATTTTACGAGTTTCCATGAATTTTTGATTTCATTGATTCGATAAAACAAAGTTACACAAGCGATAAAACATAAACAACTTGAATAAAAATAGACAGATAAAATGAAAATACAATAGAAACTATCGCTGGTGGTGGAGTTAATCGACGAAGGATCTCAAATGACGGTCCTTCCGTTTCGACGCATGAGATGAATGTAACTCCTCCATTTAATTGTTATATGAATGGACATCATGTCTCGGACGTCATCCTCATTGTTGACATCCATGGTAGACCAAGTAAATACCTCCACTAGTAGTTTGGGTTTCAGATAAACAATACGAATTATCTCATGTTCGCCGTTCTCGGTTGAACCATCTGCGCAGTAGTTTTCGCTAAGAGCAGAAAATGATATATCGTGTTTTAACCTACACGAAACAACATCTCTCCCATCGAAACTTATACCATCATCTTTCAATATGATACCCTGATGATCAACAAACCCCATATTAGAATGAACAAGAGTGAGGGAAGAAGGCTCGTAGTATGACATTAGCGAAGCCTGCATCATCTTCACTTGTGATGTGTGAGAGAAGGAGGAGTGAGTATTTGAATTTTTGGTGTGAAAATAGTGATGGTGGGAGTGAGTTTTTATAGATGAGGTAAAAGATTATCAACCGTTGATTTTGGCGTGCAATCTACACCGTTGATCAACTTTGAACGTTAAATCATGAGCGTTAAATTTTTTTTACAAATTAAAAAAAAACAAAATTTAAGGCGCATCGTATATATGTCAATTGGGACATATATACGATGTGCAATTTTAACGCATCATATATATGTCCCAATTGACATATATACGATGCGCCTTTTTTAAAAAAAAAAAAAATAGATGACAAAGGGCATTTTGGGGATTTCGTTTTGGGTGGGGGTGTTAGAGGAATGGGTGGGGGTATAAAAGAAAAAACCCCAAAATGAATCGGGTTATATTCATTAAACTCAGGGCAAAGCCCAAAACCGATTACAAGATGGGGATTACTTTTCCACACCCCCTCCTACTTAAACACACCCCTTCAATTTTTAAATTCCAAATTTACCCCAATTAAAAAAAACAAAAAAACCCACACCCCTCCCCTCCCTTCACTCTCTCACGTCTCACTTCCCCTATCTCTCACTCTCCCTCATTCGAACCCTACTCTCACTCTCCCTCTCACTCACTTTCTCTCAACTCACTCAATCTCACTCAATCTCTCACTCAATCTTCTCCACAAACAAATTCAAGAGCACCTGGGTTTTCGCCTCCTCTCACACTCTCTAATCGTTCCATTTTCATCTAGGTAAGTCTCTCCCTGTTCTGTTCGTTTGGGTTTTTTTTCCTGAGAAACTGAATTGTTCGAACGACGTCCTTCGAACACATGAAAACGAAGGTGTTCGAATGAGGTCGTGCGAACACCATTCGAACGACCTCATTCGAACCGTTGTGAGTTGGAAACTGATACTGACTTGTTCGAACAGGGTTGTGCGAACATGTTCGCATGTGGCCGTTCGAACAACCGTTTGACAGTACAGTTTCTCAGCTTTTTTGTGATTGGTTCTCTTAATTTGGTTTAATTGGTTCTCTTGATTGTTCACTACAACAGAATTGCAAAAAAAGGACGCACCCTTTAGAGGCGCTTTATTATGAAGCGCCTCTTATTATCAAAACAAGGAGGGACTTTAGAGGCGCTTTCTAAAAAAGTGCCCCTGATTGTCAAAATAAGGAGGGTCTTTAGAGGCGCTTCATACACGGGCGCCCCCAATTCCTGAAACATAGGAGCCACGGAAAGACAATCAGAGGCGCTTACACACGAGCGCCCCCAATTCCTAAAACACTGAGCCACCAACAGGGGCGCTTTCCACTCGAGCGCCCCATTCCTAATCACCAACAGTGGGCGCTTTACACACGAGCGCCCCAATTCCAATTCCTAATCACCAACAGGGCGCTTTACACACGAGCGCCCCAATTCCAAATTCCTAATCACCAACAGGGCGCTTTGCACGCGAGCGCCCGATTCCTAAATTTTTAATTTCCTTTCCGTTGCTATGTTACCTTTCTCTCACGCGCGCTCAGACTCACATTCTCACTCTTACGGTTCCTTTCTCGTTCTCACTCTCCAAACCCAAACCCTAGCTAAAACCCCAAATCTCTCAACGTTCTCACTCTCTCTCCCTCAAATCTCTCAACGTTCTTGAAGCGGAAAAACTATCACCTTCACGGCGGTGTTTTGAGTTTGTCATCAAGCTCACTTACTTTCACCTTCGCCACTATCGGTCTGAGAAAGGAGATAACGGCGGTGTTTTGAGTTTGTCATCAAGCTCGTTTCAAACCCTATCTTTCTTCCACCGCCATCTCAAACTAACTAACGCTCTCAATTTCAACTTCTTCTAACTACCTATGTTGCTGCAGATTCCACTTCTCTCTAGCTTCTGCATTTCACAGAGAACACAATAGTTCTGGAGGTACGCCTGATTTCTTTCTTCTTTCGCTTCATGTGTTGGTAATGAGTGTGGTGAAATCTCTTCAATGTTTTCTTTCTTTTATTTTTGTTTATAACTTCTGCTGCTACTGTTATACGATATAAGTGTGTAGTGACACATTGACTAGTTCTTTTAGAGAAAGAAGTTCCACTAAACTTGAAACTTGAAATTGCAATTGAAGAGAAGAACATTTTAGTCATAGGTATATATATATATATATATATATATATATATATATATATATATATATATATATATATATATATATTAAAAAAATAGAATGTGAGATTGCTTCAAAGCAGTCTTTGAAACAAGGACGCCAGTATAGATAGAAACATGTTAGATAGACCAGAAATGTAGTTAAAAGGGGAAGGAAGCGCAAGTAGTAGGCATTATGGTTAATATCAGTTAGGAACCTTTGGGTTTTGGATAGAGTTAGAGAATTCATCTCTTCTCTGAGAAGCTCTTAGCTCTGGGATTATAGGGATCTTTCTCCGTAATAGTTCTCATTTTCTATTAATAATACATTTTCTTGTTACTTTGAATTCGGGTTCCTATCAAAACGCATGTGTCATTCTCATTACAAATATACTATCATGCGACATAGCTCTATACGGACTCTAAAATCTGAATTGAAGAGACTGCTCAGTAGTTGAGCATTGACATTTGACAATGATCTCACACTTTGAACAAAATCTAACCGAGTACAGAACATTTGGGGACTATAATGTATAACCAAATGAAAAATATTACTTAAGCGAAAAATATCTTACTTGAACCAACCATCATTTCAAGAATTACTACATCAAGCAGAAGAATAATTTGGATATGATCATCCAATGGGTAGTCTCACTCTTGCTCTTGCCATATTTCCTTTTACGCTTTGCGGTTGAAAAATTGGCACAACAAAAGTGTATTTTCGAACCCGTAAGTTATCGGACTACTGTGCATTTTTACTTTAATTGATTTTGAGGGCTTGGAATTGTAGGTGGGGACCACGAGGAATCTTGGTTTGTTGTATAACTAAAATAGTTCGAATTGTAGTAGATTGTGGTGTTCTATTTTAAACCATATAATGTTTAATGTATGGGAATATTGACTTGAATTTTGCGAGTTGTTGTTCTACTTCATATAGTCAATATAACAAATTTGCAGATTCTCTATCCTATTTTAGTAATCCTCGTGTCGATTGACTTTGGAGCTTCAATCTAAACCCACCGCCTCTCTTTTTAGCATTTGTGATTAAACTAACTCGAATATGAATTTAAGTTGAAAATGGGTTATATAATTAATAAAAATTTGACAGACAGATTTAAAAAAGTATTAAAGGATAGGAATTGTTATTGAATTGAACTCTTAGTTCCTAGTTCAAGATCGATATGATACACCAACAAAGTCAAGAATGAAAAATACAAAAATGGTATAGGTACTTGGATTTTCCAGAGACACAGTAACTCATCTCAATCACAACAACTTCCAAATTACCCGATAACCTCCAATTCCTATTGCCCCACCTTTTTATGACCTAGTGTCTAGTATATATATATTTTGAGTTTCAAGTTGTTTTATATTTTGAGGATACCGAATATATTATATACTGGTTATCTTATACTTGTCTTCTTTGAACTGATCGAGAGATGTATAGTAAATTGTGATTTTTGTTTGAGCTCCACATGCATTCGACATGCATTCAAAAAGTTGTACGTTGTGTGTTTTTCACCTTTAATATGTTTAAGTTCTCTTATCAGGAATTTATAATAAATCAGTCTAATATGGATAGAAAGTGGATGTCTGCCAATCGTCTCATCAAAAGAATATGTTGATGGAGTGGAATATTTTGTGAACTTTGTCGTTCGACGTTTAGGAACTTCTAGTAAGTTCAAGTGTCCTTGTTTAAGATGTTGTTACGCCAATCGAAAGTTCTTGCACTTGAGTTGGAAAGACATTTAAAGGCCAACGGAATCGATCAAAGTTATATTTGTTGGACAATGCACGGTGAGGAAAGAGGTGAACCTTCAAATATGGATAATAGTACTCAAGGATGTGATCGGTTGATTATCTGAAACACATACATTTGATTTGGCGACCAATTTGAAGAGATGGCAAAGGCGGTTGAAGACGATCTTAATGATTGTCCTCAAATGTTTGAGAAGTTGATAACCGACGCGGAGACACCGTTGTATGCGGGCTGCACTGAATTCACAAAGTTATTGGTTGTGATAAAGCTGTATAATTTGAAAACTTGCCACGGATGGACGGATAAGAGCTTTACGGAATTACTTGCACTATTGAAAGATATGTTGCCGGAAGACAATGTGCTCCCTTCTCGGACGTATGATGCAAAACAAATGCTAGATACCATTGATTCTCTAAGGACAGAATCAGTATTACTGACTCCGTATCTGTATTAGCAATTATTTTATTTCTGTGTATCTTTGTCTTTTTAAAGTTTATGAAAAATAGCTAAGGTTTTAGTCATGATTAAGCGTATGGGTATTGATATTTGGTTATCATTTATTTAGGTTAACAATGGTTATTGTGAATTATATATATCAAACCCGCTTACGTTGGTCGCAAAGGGCATTGTTTGTAATAATGAGGACTCCACCTTGCACAATCTTCCCATACCTCCAAATCATGCGAGAGTCAAAGTTGAGATTGTTGTTGTGGGTGATGTTGAATTGCCAGTACCAATTGACACTGCAGAGATGACTTTATTGACTGTAAGTGATGCACTTGGCACCTTTGTGGCATGGCCATCAAATCTTATCAATGTAAGGAGCAATTAATATATTTGTTAATACTTCCATATTGCCTTATTGTCATAAATTTATAAATAATTATATTTCTTAATATATAGGTAAACAAAGCAAGATCTCGGATTTCTAGGCATGTTGGCAAATCCCAACGCTCCCCTTCTAAAGCTACCAAGAACCATGTGTCTAGGCGAGTAGATAAAGGAAAAGAGATTCAATCCCAACCCTCCACTTCTATTGCTCCCAATAAATCAGTGTCTCGGCAAGTAGATAAAGGAAATGACATTCAATCCCAACCCTCCTCTTCTAAGGAATTCATCGCTTATATAAAGAATCATGCCGCAACAATGACGAATGGAGATTTGATAAATGTATTGATTGATCCAGACATCCTGGGAGTTGACTGCATTATACCCCTTTCACAAGATGAACTGCGAGAGGTATATGATCACAAGTGGGCATCTCAGGCTACTATTTTAATATACATCAGGTATTATTATTATTATTATTATTATTATTATTATTATTATTATTATTATTATTATTATTATTATTATTATTTGTTATTATTATTATTATTATTATCATTATTATTATTATTATTTGTTAATTTATTTGTATACATTTTAACTATAGGTATTTGTTCTATGAGATTATGAGCCCCATGGACTTGACACAAAAAAATTAATCTTCTTGTGCCCCGAACGTACTCATCTACTGAATCTCTGCATTAGAAATGGCACCTCAAAAGAAAATGTTGCACAAATGAAGAAAAACATTAAACAAAACAAGGAAGCGGTAAAAGCCTATATCAATGAACGCTTGGCTTTGGCACATGAAAGCAATTGTGATAGCTTGTTTTTGGCACCCACTCTCTTAGAGTAAGAAATTATTATCCCCTACCTACGGATTGAGCTAAGACATCCGAAATGTTGAATGAAATTCCTTTCCTTTTTGTATCCAAAGAAATATATATGATCTCGTTATTTATTTGGCTATTCAAATTTTTGTAGAAAACATTGGATATTGTTGGTAGTTGATCCTAAAAGAAATAGAATTTTCTATTTAGATTCGTGTCATGGTGATCCTAACAACCACCTCAAGATGAGAGCTATATTTGAAAGGTGTGTATTTAGATACATCGCATATTTCATCATTTAAATTATGTATTTCAATTAATTAATATAGTTATATGTATGATGTTTCAAATTGTTTGACAACTTATTGGGGATCGAATAAGGTCAGAGCCAGAGATGGGAATGTGAAAAATAAAACACAATGGATAGTCATAAAGGTAAGTTTATAATTATTCTTATCCATATGTAAATATTGCTCGCATTTTAATAATTAATTATTATTTTGATTTCTAGTGTCCTGCATAACCAAACAATGATGATTGTGGGTATTACGTTATGAAGTTTATGAGGACATAATCACTCACCATCAAATAGAAATTCCATAAATGTATGTAATTTATATAGTTTGTTTTTTCACAAGTAATTTTATATCTAGCACTTAACCACTTAATTCTAAGTTTATTTTATTTCATTTTTACAGATATTTTCTGGAATGTCGGTTGGAGCTCCATTTTTCGATGACCAACTTATCGAGCTCGAGGAGGAGAGTGGTGTCATCATGTTGCACGGTTTGATTATGAAAATCGAAATTCATGTAATTTTGGTTAATTAGCTTGTTTTTGTTCCTAACACTGGATCCTCCCCAACTATTTCTCCATGCATTAGGTAGAATGTTTTTTGCCCAAGCACTTATTTGTTGAGGAGAAACATCATGTAATCTTTAATTTGTTGTCTATATATGTTGACATTCGAATTTGGTTAATGAGTTATGTATTTTTGTTGGTACGCACTTTGTTAATGATTTATAAGTTTCTTGCAATTGGTTTGTTGATTTGGAAATTTGGTTCATATTGGATGTTGAATTGATTTTGGTTGATGAACGTAGGCACTACACCAGAAAACCAACAAAGTTTGCAAAATATTGTATAGATATACCGTAAATGTAAAATATATTTTTTTAAAAGCAGAGAATTGTGGGCGCTCAAAGTTAAAAGCGCCTCTGTTTGTGTAAGCACACTTGACAATCGGGCGCTCCCAAGAGCAAGCGCTTCGTTGGTCGGACTCAGCAGCGCGCTACCTAAGCGCGCTCGATTGTCAAGTGCGCTAACACCAACAGGGACGCTTTATAAACTGAGCGCCCCCAATTGTTAGAGACGCCAAGACCAAAAGAGGCGCTTTATTTGCGAGCGCCCCTGTTGTCTAATTATTAGAGGCGCTTCCTGAGCGCTCCTGTAGAGTGGTTGGCAACAGCAGCGCTAGATTCAGGGGCGCTCGTAAGCGCCCCTAATTGATAAAAAAAAAAGCGCCCCTGATGGCTTTTCCTGTTGTAGTGGTTGTTTCAGATATGGTGAGGAGCAGAGGTGGTAATTCAGCACAACCATCCGAGAGAGCCGGTCGGCCACCTCCTACGGTTTCAAACCGCAAACGGAGGGAAGAAGTCGGTGAACCCTCCCGAGGTAGGGGTCGTGCTAGGGGCAGGGTTGATGTTCCTCCTCCCCCACTTCCCGAGGATATTGGGCAGGATATTGAGCGTGATGCTCAATTTCCGGCATATGAGTTGGCTGGCCCTTCATCTGCTAGGCCTTCATCATCTAGACATCATGAGGAGGAGGCTGCGGAGCCTCATGAGGAGGAGGCTGCTGAGCCTCAGGAGCCTCATGAGGAAGATGGTTCTGTCTTGCCCACATACGAGACACATATTCTTACTGATTTCTATTCTGGCTAGGTAAGTTATTATTTTATAGTTGACTGTTGTAAATTTGTTTATTATGTTGTTGAATGTTTTGGCTTATTGTGTCATTTCTGAATGCAGGTTCGGCCGGATTTACAAACAATTCCACATAGACACATGCATGGCGTTGTTTCATGTTAGGAATAGGACACTGACGGCGCCTTCGTGGTTGGTTCCTCTGGTTGGGCTTGGTTTCCCCATTTTCCACAAGGGGCTGCTGAACGCATTCATAGAGCGTTGGCAGCCGGATACATCATCATTCCACCTTCCTGTGGGTGAGATGAGCATCACCCTTGATGATGTATCCCAACTGCTACACATCCCCATCACTAGTCGGTTCTATGACATGCCAGACTGGACTTCGTGGCAGGGAGAGCAGCTGTTGATTGACTATTTGGGGGCCACACCCGAAGATGCAGCTGCCCAGACTTCGGGCCCTGGGTTGTCTGTTGGGCTCGTATGGCTGAGGGATAGGGTCTACCACCCAGCCATAGCTGAGGGGTGGTGGGCTCATGCTGCTAGGGCCTACATTCTGTATCTTTTGGGTTGCACCCTATTTGCTGACAAGTCAGGCAACAAGGTTAAGCTTGGCTACCTTGGTATGCTTACTAATTTGGATGATGTTGGAGACTTCTGCTGGGGGGCCATGGCCCTTGCCCATTTGTATGATCAGCTGAAGGATGCTACAAGAAAGAAGACCAAGAAGATTGCTGGTCATCTTCATTTACTTCAGGTATAAAACATATTTTTTACTTTTAAGTTTGCTTTAGGGTTAATTTCAGATTAATAATCAACCAATGATATGTTCATTACAGGCTTGGATCTTTGAGCACTTCCAGAGTGCGAACTTTTCCTCCTGGGTGGTGCACGAAGAGTATGATGAGAGTATGCCACGGGCGAATAAATGGTTGTGCGATGATGGCCCTGGGGCCATCAAGTCACATACCATCAGATTATGCCTTGACCGGCTAGACCGTGAGGAGGTGACATGGGACCCTTACACAGCCCATAGGGAGGTGAGACCCTTTGAGGAGCTGGCCAGGTTCAGAGGGTTCATTCGGAGTGGTGGCTGCATGTTGCGCCATTTGCCAGATCGAGTGCTCAGACAGTTTGGGCAGGTCCAACACATTCCGGAGGATCCTGCACTCTTCATTAGGGTCGCCTGCACCCCATCCGAGTGTGATGAGAGGTGGACACGATTCGAGGACCACTTGGTGGCGCGGGGCCTCCACGTGTGCCGTACTCCTCAAACACGGTGCCGGGCTACTTTCCATGGTACTCTAGGGTCTCACATCCCTTTCTCTTCCCTCAGAATTATGTACATCTTGCTGATGAGCCTGCTGTCGGTATGGTACGTGTCTTTTATGTTAATTGCATTGATAATGTTTCTTAATCTTCTATTATTTAAATAATAATGTTATGTTATTTGGTTGACAGATGCTACCAGAGCTGCTGGATTTGGTTCTCCATGACTGAATAATGGACAGTCCCATCATCTCTACAATTGAACTTTTTGAAACGTATACGCTCCACGTCTTTATGCCACGCTCCCTCTGGCGAATCTTCCTCTCAGCCTTTTCCTTCAGTTTGGGCGAAGGTGATGTCCTTACTCATCCTGCAGAAGACATGGTTAGGACAACGAAACACAACACCATGTTCGCTCGGTGGCAGACAAATCCCATGGTGATGAAGGGCCGTTAGGAATTTGTCGTTTGAGTACTGGGTTGAGCACAATTGCCATTCCATTTCAGGAGATCTGAGGATTTTGGTGAAGAAGCAGATTAGGGTTTGGTGAAGAAAATCTGAGGATGTGAACCCCCTTTTATAATAGGCATGGTGAAATGTCAGCCGTGGATTTCATTTTTAGATCACAAATTTGAGCCGTTTAAATTCTATCCGTTCAGGCACATTTTCCAAAGGAAATGACATCCATTCATTTATCTGACACATTTGACTGATTGTAAACCTTTGATTAAAACTGTCGGTGGAATCTGAGACGTCCAATACTTGTCATTCTGCAGCACTTGTTCGAACACCATCATTCGAACATGTTCGCATGACCCCATTCGAATGTGTTCGCATGACCCTATTCGAACAGTGAAAACGCCAAGAGGTGTGAGTCCATATTTAACACACACTCGAGCGGCCTCGTTCAAACTCGCTCAAGGCCCATGTTTGAACAGGTGAAAATTTGTGACAAAAAATAGGTTTCGCCTGGTCTTTTGGTCTTTTCACACCCTTATGGGGTGTGTTTCGAGTAGGAGGGGGTGTGGGAAAAGCAAGCGCCTTACAAGATAAACACGACACAGGGCCAACGGGCCGGCCCAAAAACAAACAAAATGGGTTCAAAAACCAACCTGAAACACCAACAACAAAAACAAGTAGTAACATATTAAGGATATTGCTTTTCCCACACCCCCTACTACTCAAAACACACTCCATAAGGGTGTGAAAAGACCAAAAGGCCAGCGAAAACCTCTTTTTTTCACGAATTTTCACCTGTTCGAACACGGGCCTTCGAACAGGTTCGAATGACATCGTTCGTGTGTGTTAAATCTTGACTTCACACCCTCTTGTGCGTAATTTCACCTGTTCGAACGCGGTCATTCGAACCTGTTCGCATGACCTTATTCGAACACGTTCGAACGACATCGTTCGCGTGAGTTTAATATTGACTTCACACCCTCTTGTGCGTAATTTCACCTGTTCGAACGAGGTCATTCGAACTTGTTCGAACGAGGTCGTTCGAACCGTCGTTAAACATGTCCTCACAGCGTTTCACGCAAGGTTATTTTTGGAATAAAATTTGTTAAAGGGTTTGAAAGAGTAGGAGGGGGAGTGGGAAAAGTAATACCCATACTTAGACTGGCCCCCAAGGGATTCAAGACCTTTTTGAGTTGGGTTGGGCCAGCCCAAATTTATTGCAATGTGGGTCAAACTCACGGATCCATGAACTCGTTTTTTTAAAAAAATTGTATAATACAATATTTGCTAGCTTTTTAATAGTATTTGATAAAAAAAAACTTTTTAATAGTATTCCACATTTAACCCTGCATTTTTTTCTCAATACTCATGAGCTATATATAGCTTTACTTAAGAAGCATCGGCCTTTGAAATGAATGCGCTTATCTAGTTGAACGGTGTGTGTTTTTTAAAATTATTTTGGGGGCAAAAATTAATTAGTGGTTGCTATTGGTACCCCTGTTTCTAATATATATAATTTTAAAATGGCAAAATTATCCTTGTGAATAAGTTGCACATAACTTTTTTTTAAAGAAATACATATTAACTTTTTCTAAAAATTAACTTAAAATATTTATTTGTCAAAAAAACTAGTAATATTTATAAATTAGTAATAAATACTAGTGAAATAATTTTATACAATTTTCAAAAAAAAAAAACATTGACACTATTAAATAAACAATTTCAAAATATAAAAACTGTACAATTAAACAAATAAATCTATTATATATTTTAAATAAACTAAGAAGTAACTATATGAAATATATTATATGTTAATGACAAAACTACTCATGTGACAATTATATTTCATTTGGTGAAAAATTAAATTATATATTTTTAATAATAAGTTTATTTTCATCACATGTTTTAATTTTTTAAATTTCAATAGACTTATAATTTTGAGATTATATAAAATGAATAATTACCCTTATCATAAAATTATACATTATTTTTTAAATTAAGAAGTAATATTTTTTATTTTTAATTTTAAATCAAAATTTATTTATATTTTTGGCTTTTAGTTTATATTTTTTATTATATTTAATTTTTTTATATTTTAAAAAGAGAAAATGAATAAATTATTGATTTATACTATCCTGATTTTTTTTAACCCAACTCAAATTCGGAATAAAATTTCAACTAGAGAGACAAGATAGGATAATTTACGGGATTAAATTATCATATTTTGCACGCTAAACTGACACGAAATATAATAGACTTATTATATTCTGTTTCTTTATCCTAACAACCAAACCGACCTTTATGGCTTCTTGTACTTGGTCTCAAATTGAAATTATATTTAAGCGGTTTTTTTTCTTGAGATAAATATTTAAGCGGTTTTAGCTCCACATGGTTTCTGTATCAACATATGCCAGGTCATGTACTATTGGTATATTTTAAATTGGAACATGTTGAATTTTGGTATATTTTAAATTGGTACATATTGAATTTTAAATGGTGATATCAGGATTTGACAACAGATTCCTTTGAAACTAGCTAGTGTTACTAGTTTACTACTACTAAATAAATATCCACATTGACGTCAAAAAAAAAAAACACATTGGCGTGTTGATTAAAAAACTGCAAAGAGAGTTAATTAAAATAATATTGATGGAAAAAGTCTACAAAGCATGTGAATTACATTCCATTGGTATGTAGCCAATTGAGTAACATGTGAATTACATTCCATTGGTATGTAGCCAACTGAGCCAACCACGTTGGTTTCCAATTGAGTAACATTGGGATCATCAAATGAGCACTACTAATATTTCTTTACACACGAAATGGATATATCATCAAATGAAATAATTTCCCCTGGACCATGGTATTTCACATGTAGATCAAACATGTTTTACCAAAGAGGGTTGGTTCAATCTGGAACGAGTTTGTATCTCATTTCAATGTCTTAAGTTTGAGTTTTTGTGTGGTAAAAACTTTATTAGAAGAGGAGAATCATGTGAGCCAACAATATTGAGTACATGTGGTCAGTTAGATTTTCCAGTGTAGATTAGCCACTAATAAAATTAGGGTTCAACATTGGTTTTCTAGAATCATATTTTCTTATAAGTTCTTTTTTGGTCCTAAAACTTGAATAATCAGATTCCTCAATAAATTTTGAGCGAAATGGACACCAATTTTTTGTTATTGGTGTTGTTTCAATTTGGTCTCCTATGTTTTATTTTAGTTTCAGTTTGGTCCCCTATGTTTTCTTTTAGTTTCAATTTGGTCCCTGTCAATCACCAGCAGCAAGAACACCAGAAATTGAAGAATAGCAGCAAAAACACCAAGAACATAGTGATTTTCTGTAACAAGTTTATCCCGGGTTATACCGAACCAAATTACCAAAAATTGGTGTCCATTTCGCTCAAAATTTTATATGGAATCTGACTATGCAAATTTTAGGACCGAAAAAGAACTTACAAGAAAAAGTGATTCTGGAAAATCAAGGTTGAAGATGAAGAAAATTCAAGAGCTTCAAGTCAACAATCGTAAAATACTCAAAAACAACACCAAATCAAACGAAATTTGTGCGTAACTTGAACGAAATTTCACAAGGATCCTGAATTCACCATCGATTTGCATAAAAAAGTAGTACAATATATTTGAAAGCACAAAATTAAAATAAAAAATGCAAAATGAAATAACTTTATGTTTTTTTATTAAAAAAAATGAAATGCTACATCATTTAATAAAATACACATCAGTCATGACACTTACGATGTCACCTCAGCAGTTAACTGTCAGCGTGGCGTCTGTTAACTTGTTGGACAAAAAATACCATTGAGTGACCAAAGTGAAACAAAAATGGAAGATAAGAGACCAAAACAAGACAAAAATAAGTAAACGATCAAAACGAAAACGTAGAGCAATAATGAAGGACCAAAAATACTATTTAGCCTAAATAATATAAATAAATAGTGATATATCCTTTGGCCCATGATTAAAAACTAGTCTAATTAATTTGATCCCTATACATTTTAACATGAATTATACATGACTTACTAATTTTTTGAGACCAAATTAGACATCTATTTTTTTTATCTGATAAGACCAAAATAAATATTGACTTTAATATATATATATATATATATATATATATATATATATATATATATATATATATATATATATATATATATATATATATATATATATATATATATATAAAATTAGTTGTTGTATTGCTTCACTCTTTTAGGAACCTTGGAAGATTGATTTGATTATGGTTCTTGATATTTTGATGTAACATGTTAACCTCTATTCCATGTCTTCTTAGAGAATGACAGATCCAAACCATAAGTGACTCGGTCAATAATGACATCTGAATATTTAAAGTAAAATTGTTATTTAAACTTTGCGAAAGATACCCATTACAGTATCTCTCTCTTTTTTTTTTTTGGTGAAAGCTACCAATTCTCAATAATTTATATCCAAAATTAATGTGATGATATAAAAATCAATTTTTAAATGGGATATTATAAACAATTTTAGGGTGGTGACTTTTTAAGCTTAGTTTTGCCGTTTTCTTTTGTTTTTCGTTATTATTATTATTATTATTGATTGATTGATTGATTGACATTTTATATACTATTATATATTAAGTAACAAGTTATAAATATCCGATAGCACTCGGATGATATCTCTTCCAACTTAATCAAAGTCTTGAGTTCGAATCCAGCCTTAAAAAAGTTCTAAAATAGTCCTTGCAAATATAAAGCGTTTACAGTTAAGCCCATCAGTTAATTATCCATCCAAAAAAGCTGACGTGGCTAACGAAAATGACGTCAGCATGACATTATCAATGATGTCATTGCCACATGACATCATCTCATTTGACCATGTGTCATTGAACGCCACGACATCATCTCATGTCATCAAGTTAACCAAGTTATCAAGTGGTTCAGAGACATAATAGGAGTACTTTACAGAGAACAGTTCCCTAAACTGCTATAGTTTGAACCATGTAAAGATAGGCAAAACCAAAGAAAACTCGTGACATAACTAAAGCAGGTAAAATAGGAGTACCCCAAGAGTTATAGGGGTCATCCCCACTACAACAGATCTAGTAGATGGGCAGCGTTTTTTTTTATCCATGGCGCGCTTGAGTATTCGCTGAAGGTGGCGTGTGGTTATTCACTTCCAACAATGGGTAGCGCTTCCTAAAAACGCCACCCATTGCAAAACACGTCCTCCCTAATACTTAGCGCTTTTTAAAAAGCTACCGAATATATCATAAGCGTCCTCCCTAATACTTAGCGCTTTTTAAAAAGCGCTGAATATATCCAAAGCGTCCTCCCAGATACTTAGCGCTTTTTAAAAAGCGCTGAATATTACCCCCTTATACCCAAAGCGTTGAGTATTGCCTATTTGTGTTACTAAATACCCAGCGCTTTATTAAAAGCTACTGAGTATTGCCTATTTGTGTTATTAAATACCCAGTAGCTTCATCAAAAGCTACTGAGTATTGTCTAAATTTTTTTAATTTTTTCTGCTTTTGTGTGTTTTCCTTTTATATTTACAAATTACCTGCATGTACCAATCCAATCCAATACATAATGTAATCAATTTGCTAAGAGGAACACAAATTACATATAATGAAACAAATTACATAAGAGGAACCAAAACAAAATAGCTAAGAAGTTTCATTATCTAATTCATATGTATCCAAAACAAGCTATCAAGTTACAATATTATGAACCAAAAACTAGCTAGGCTAACTTATTTGTATCCAAATGAAACTTTAAAAAAACGGGAGAGATGATCGCACCATTCTCCCTAAGCTCAAGAATCGCTCAACAGAGTATGTGTTGCTTTGACAATCGCTAAAATACTGAAATTATATAAATAAATAAAATTAGAATTGAAATGGTTAAATATTGGAAAGAACCACTATTAAATCGAAATCATATAAAAATATATTATAAGTAGATACCTTTTTCGGGATAGTCGTTTTCTTTTGGGTAATAATATCCTTCATATATTGCATGACGTAATACCCACAATCAATGTTATTCAATTGTTTAGGACACTACAAAACATAATTAGATTAGTTAATTGTTAAATTGAGTTGAATATAGTTTTTTGACAAAATAATGTAATGTATAAGTTAGAAACTTACAACTATTGGTAACCATTTGACCGTTAATTTATCCACTCCCCAATATGTCCTTAAACCGTGAATAGAATGTCATATAACTATATTAATAACAATATATACATATATAAGTAAAAGTAAGAAATGCAGAATGACACAAAATAAACACACCTGTTAAAAAGCTCCACAAACTCCATGTGGTTTTTGTAATGACTTCCAGTATGGCAAGTCAAAGAAAATCGACTTTTTCTTCCACCCCCGTTTGGCAACCTCTCCTGCAAATGGCTTCCCAAATTTAATGTTCAAATCTTTCACCTTTTCAAACAGCTTGTTCACCCACAAAGCCGTGGGAGCTTTACGGGTTCGGTATTCCCATTGAATGCCTTTTTAACAATCGACATTGATGAGTAGATGGCAAAAATCTACGATGACCGTGGTAGATATTCTTCCTACCATGTTCCAACCACATCCAATCGGTGTTATCTTCACATATAGGGCATGCACACCGACCTTTCGATCGCATACCAGATAGATTGCCGTATCTTTGGAAAGTCATTAATTGTGCCAAAAATCATAGCCCTCAAGTTGAAAATTTCTTCTCTCGAACCCATCATACACCTCTACTCCATTCTCCCACATTAGCTTCAAGTCTTCAATTAAAGGAGCCAAGTATACATCAATATCATTTCCGGTTGCTTGGGCCCTAAATTAACAAAGACAACATCATATATTTGCGTTTCATGCAAAGCCATGGAGGTAAGTTATAAATCGCTAATATCACGGGCCATGTCTCGTGGGAGCTACTCGAATACCGTGCGCGGTTAAAACCATCGCAGACAATGCAAGTCGAGGTTTCTTGGATCCAACCCAAATCGGGATAATCAATATCAAATTTTTTCCATTGCGGAGAATCTGCCGGGTGTCGTAACATGCCATCTTTAATCCTTTTCATCCTCATGCCATGTCAAGTGTTTTGCATCTTCGAACTACGGTACATACGCCTAAATCGAGGAATTATGGGAAAATACCACAACACCTTTTCTCGAGCAGAATCTTTCTTTTTATACCGCGATGCATTACATTTAGGACACGACTTTAAAAATGCATGTTCATTCCGAAATAGAATGCAATCATTGGGACAAGCGTGTATCTTCTCATAGTTCAAGCCAATGGACCCTAACATTTGTTTTGCATCATACGTCCGAGAAGGGAGCACATTATCCTTCGCAACATTTCTTTCAATAGTGTGAGTAATTCAAGAAAGCTCTTATCCGTCCATCCGTGGCAAGTTTTCAAGTTATACAACTTTATCACGACCAATAATTTTGTGAATTCAAGATAACCTCATACAACGGCTCTCTCTGCATCCGTTATCAACTTCTCAAACATTTGAGGACGGTCATTAAGATCGTCTTCAAAAGCCTTTGCCATCTCTTCAAATTCATCCCCAACAAACGTAGGTATTTCGGTGTCAACGGTGCACATCTCTCAAGACTATTACCATATTCGAAGATTCAACTCTTTCCTCACCATGCATTGTCCAACAAGTGTAAGTTTGATCAATTCCATTACCCTTTAAATGTCCCCCCAACTCGCCTCGCATTAATCGATTTTACATAGCAACAACGTAAGCGAGGACATATCATATTACTAGATCTCCCTAAACGTTGAACAAAGACAGATTCACAAAATAATCCACTCCATCTCTATATTCCTTGGGATGGACGATTGGCGGACATCCACTTTCTATCCATAATGTCCCAATATCTATAATAAATTCGGATAAGAGAATTTACAATTTTATTGAAGCTAAGACATTCAATCAACTAGCTAGCTAGTTTCAACTAAACAAATCAAAGACTTTGATGTCTTCTATATAGTCATTAATTCTTCATAGAAAATAAACAAAAGAACAAAAAAGTACGAACAAGTGGAAGCAACATCGACAAATATCCAACCAAATTTGTGAACAACGATCGCGAAGCTCCGACAAAAAAACTCCCAAAACCTAACAAACAATTTGCATATTCGATTTAGGCATATTTGATTTTACTAATATAGATGACACACACTTTGCTTAAAAACTCTATCATTTGAGAATCAAAATCTCAACAAAACCAAGCAACAAACACATATCAACTAATTTCTCTCCTATCAAACACATTCAACTAATTTTACACATATCAAACACATTCAACTAATTTTACACATATCAAACACATACAAATACATTCAACATATTCCTCTCTTATCAAATATTTTTTTCACACATTCAACATATTCCAATCAAACTACATATTCATCTCCAACCTAACAAAAACCTAAAAACAAAAAACAAAATAGAGAACTAACCTTTGAGAGAAGATGAGGACAAGCAATGAGGACTATGGGTGCTAGAGAGGATTGAGACAAGCAATGTGGGTTTTGGGGTTATTGTGGGTTTGGGGGTTTGTGGGTTTGGGGGTTATTGTGGGTTTATGGGTTTGTGGGTTTGGGGGTTTGTGGGTGTGGATAGAGAGAGAACGAGAATGAGGGAAAGTCGAGAGAGAGGAAGAGCTAATGAGAGAGTGAGGAGAGAAGAGAACCACCGTGAGAGAGAGAGGCGTGAGCGAGAGAGATAGAGGTTTGTGGGGTTTTGGGTGTGGAGAAGAGAAGAGAACCGTGAGAGAGGAGAGAACGCATACAGAGAGAGAGAGGAGAAGACAAGCGCGAAAGGAAATGAAAAAAAGAGAAAGCGAAAACGAAAAAAAAAAAAAGCAATACTCAAAGCGTTTTTAAAGAAACGCCGAGTATATGGTGAGAACGCGTGACATATGGGGGCGTTTGTGTAAAAACGCTGAGTATTGCGTGTGTTATATGGGCAGCGTTTGTTTAAAAACGCTGCATATTAGGCTTTCTCGTCATCAAATAAGCAGCGTTTAACAAAAAACGCTGAATATTCCCCTTTCTCGTCATCCGAATACGCAGCGTTTTCCAAAAACGCTGAATATTCCTCTTCTCTTGATCCAATAACCGGCGTTTGCCAAAAAGCGCTGAATATTACCCTTTCGTCATCCAAATACGTAGCGTTTTCCAAAAAACGCTGAATATTCCCTATGCTTTTTCATCTATAGGTGGCGTTTATTAAAAAACGCTGCTTATGGTGGCGCTCTTTTTTAGCCAATCTGGCGTAAACATATATAGTTTGATCCACACAAAAACTCCTACTTGTTGGGGAGACATTCCAAGGGGTCCATAATTATTTGAAAACTCCTATTTGTTGGGGAGACATTCGAAGGAGTACCCCAAGAGTTATAGGGGTCATCCCTAAACATATTGCCCGCCCCCTCAAAATAAGTGTCATTTTATATTTTTAATACGATATTAATATTTTTCTAATTGTTGAAAAATATAGCTAAAAGAGGTTTATGCCCTTATTAAAATCATAGATATGTCTCTAGTATTTTAGTTATACGCACCATTTTGGTTAGGTTTTAAGAAAAAAAATAAAAAATAAAATAATTAAAGAAAAAAAAGGAGAGAGGCTAGAGAGAGGGGGCGGGCAATTAGAACCCAAAATGAGAAAAATGAAGGAAACCTTAGCATAGTTTCACTATGGGATTTCCATGGCATCTAGCCAAGAAATCTTCATGTTGGACAATGTTTGATGCAATTTTAGGTCCCAAGAGCCGGTATGAAGACAATAGAAGTGATGGTGGCAAAATCTCGATTTCTGGGTTTGCGTACAAATCTGTGCAGAAAGTAACAACACATTGTTCGTGACTTGAAAGATGAAGAACAAGAGTTTCACCTTCTATGTAAGGCTCACACAAAATAGGTATATTGATTTTCCTAAATCGGGTCTTGATGCATGTATGGACGGGTTGTGGTTTTGATGAATCAACACACACAGTAACAGTAGCAGTAATTGTATAAGCACGAAACACCAACAAGATGATCACCCAGTTCGGAATCCACCACTCCTACATTTGGGGGATTTGGTTGAAACACCAAATCCAATTCATTGAACACAAAACAATTTTTAGGTTATCAGACTTCTTGATTAGGGTTTTGCCTAATCACACTCAAACTCCCTCAAAATAGTGTTTACAGCTCTCACAGATTTCACAAATCTAAATTTACAACTTTTGCAATTCTAATTACATAGAGAAGCCTAGACTAAAGTATTATATATGAGTTTCATAGGAAGCTAGTTAGTTACAACTAATATTAACTAACTAGCTAACTTTCTAACTTTCTAACAACTAAACAACCAAACACTTAGCCTAACAAACTACTTTGAGTCTTAAAACAAAATTGATGTTTCACATAGCTGATTCCAACAAATCTCCACCTTGAAACTCCAATCCTAGGTAGCTAGAAGCCTTCCAATAGTCTCATGGATGAGACTTACCCAAGGTAGGGTCCTACATTAACCAAATTCAAACAATGATTGAATTTAGATGTAGGAAACCACCTTAGTTAACGTATCAGCTGGGTTATCTTCAGTTGCCACTTTTTTCATTTCAACAATGCCTTGACCAATAACATCCCTTATGAAATGCAATCTCATGTCAATGTGCTTTGTTCTCTCATGAAAAGTTTGGTTTTAATTTAGAGAGGCAAATTGCACTTTGACTGTCACACATGACAGTAGCTTCTGCCTCTTTGTCTTCAAACACACCAACAAAACCTTTAAGCCTTATAGCCTCTTTAGTGGCTTCCGTCAAATACCTTTGATATAGATAAGGCTGCAATTGATTGTAGGTTAGCCTTCCAACTCACCAAACATCCATGTAGAATAACACACATAACTAGTGAGCGATCTTATTATTTCTAGATCACCTGCAAAATTAGAATCTACAAAGCCAATAATGCCATCAATTTCCTTGGCAGATGATTTGCCATAAATAAGCTCATGTGTCTTAGTACCCTTTAGGTACCTAAAAATCCACTTGACTGCAAGCCAATGCTCCTTTCTTGGGTTAGCCATAAACCTGCTAACTAGACTAGCAGCATATGCTAAATCTGGTGTAGAGCAAATCATAGCATACAATAAACTTCCAATTGCATTAGAATAGGGTATACTCTTCGATGCCTTCAATTTATTCTTCACTTTTAGGAGATTGAGTTGATGACAGTTTAAAATGTTCTGCTATAGGATTGGAAACAACCTTAGATATATTGAGTTTCCTTAGAAGCTTCTCAGCTGAGTTAGTGTCAAAATACTTTTATCCCTTTGCCTTTTTATCTTCATTCCTAGGATGTTATTAGCTGATCCTAAGTCCTTCATCTCAAATAATGAGCTTAAAGTAATTTTAAGCCTTTTAATATATAGCTTTTGTATCATTCTTGAATAACATGGGATTAACCATTCACACATGAATTCTCAACAATATAATTAAGGTTCTCATTCTCAACAATTTGGTTTTACCTGAACTGGAAGAAGCTCATCAATCATCATGGTACATTACATACCATATCAAAGTAGGCTTTTATTGGAAAGAAATTAAGAAAAGGACTTCCACTTCCATGTTTGGTGAAAAGTTAGGCCCCTTTTCTTTAATTTATATTTTTACATTTTTATAACCTAACCTCGTTTAGAGTCGAGCAATCTTCCTTTTTGTTCACCTCATTATTATAATTAATGACATAGAATGGCTCATTTACATCGTCTATATAAAATGTGGACGCACCAGTCCGTATATCCCCCATATATCGATGTAAATGACTACTTGTTATAGTTACAACTTACAAATACAATTAATCAAAACTTTAAAATATATTAAAAGTTTCATATTTTTTTAATTGTTTACTGTTCTCAAAAATAAGAATTAATTGAAGTTAAATTTAAGAATTTATTAATACTCAAAGTTGCAAAGATGTGTCTGGGTAGCGTATACACACGCAAAGCAAACACAAAGGAAAAGTTGGATTAGTTTAATGGTGAGTAATGTTATATGGACAAAATATTTTAGACAAATATAAACAAAAACTAATTCACAACACTAATTAACCAAGTTTTTTAAGCTATATATTAACCAACCCGTCTTTTCAGAGTTTTTTAAGTCATTAACTAAAAACTTAGTTAATTGGTTACTTGGTTAATTAATAGCCTAAAAAACTTGGTTAATTGGTGTTGGAATTTGTTTTTGGCTATATTTGTCTAAAATCTTTTGTCCAAATATCATTACTCTTAGTTTAAATGGTGCCCGGCGAGATAAGACAAAAAGGGTGGGACTTAATAATTGGTTATCTTCAACTAATCAACGAGCTTATCCTTATGGGAAAAATTTCATAAAAAATGACGATTAAAGAAAGAAAGGGTTGCTTTCAAATGACATGTACATATATTAATATTAATTATTAATATATGTGTGTGAGGTTCGATATAATGTAGTATTTGCTCCCACGTCCCTTAATAAACAAAGACTATAGAGCTAGCGTAACCAATCTGTCAACATGAAACCCCATTTTTAAAGGGCATTCTCTCACCTCCTTCTCTCTTTATCTTGTCTTGGCCTTCTATTATTTCTGTCTGTATAATGTATCTAATCCATTTCCATGCTTAGATACCCACACATTAATCATCACGATTTTCGTATATTTCCACCTACTACTGAGATCAAGGGTCGAGATCAGAGGCATCACAGTTACCTGTGCAGCTAGCTAGTTTCAAATCTCAAGGAAAATGAACAGTAAATTCCGCAACACGTATATGATCAATGATGAACAAGAAGACACTGAGGTAGCTCATCAAGAAAACATTGCCGACTCCCCTCCTTCTTCATCCGCGTTTAACATCGATGCCTCAGTCCCTTCTCCCACTTCTTCAGCTAAAAGAAGGTTAGTTACTACTTCAAATTTCACATCCAATTAATCCAATAATACATTTCGTTATAAATTGAAACTCTGGCAATATAAGCTAGCTATTGAGTTGTTTGTGAGTTGGTATAGAAATATATAATTAAGGTATATATGGGAATATAATTATAAAGGTATAGTAAGTGAGATTTGTTAATAATTAAAGCAGGCGAGCCATACAGAAAAGGGTGGTGCAAATCCCAATCAAGGAGACAGAAGGATCAAGGCTAAAAGGGGAGAGTAATACTCCACCCTCTGATTCATGGGCATGGAGAAAATACGGACAGAAACCCATCAAAGGTTCCCCATATCCCAGGTATATATGTATCATATTCATATGCAGTACAGTTCTCCTAGTAACAATTTCAATAAAAATGACTTATTTTAAGGTGTGATCGATCTGTACAATGAATGAGATTCTATTGTCACGTGTTTGGTTTTTAAGTTTCTGAACATAGGTTTTTTTTTTTTTTGTGTTTGTGAATTGTGTGGGACACAGAGGGTACTACAGGTGTAGCAGTTCAAAAGGTTGTCCGGCGAGGAAACAAGTAGAGAGGAGCCGCGTGGACCCCACCATGCTTGTGGTAACCTACTCCTCCGACCATAACCACCCCTGGCCGGTGTCACGAAACAACGTAAGGCCCATAGTCAAGAAGCCCGAACCGGACCCAATTGAACCGGAGGAGAAATTTTCTGGTTTGGACGGGGACGAGTTGGGGTGGTTGGAGACGACGTCGTCCGCTATGCTTCCGATTATGGTGGAGTACGATGCTGATGTGGCATCGGTGTTGTTGCCGATGGGGGCAGAGGAGGAGTCGCTGTTTGCTGATCTTGGGGAGCTACCGGAGTGTTCCACGGTGTTTCGACACGGGTTGCTGGATGGGCGGCGGAGGTTTACGGCTCCGTGGTGTGGGACCACATCTTGACAAATTGATGCCCCGTTTGACACGTTCGTTCTTCGTGCGTCGCAAGAAAAATATATCCTGATTTTATTTTTTCTTTTGTTTTTTCTTATTCTCTTTCTATTTTTTTTGTCACTAGTGCTTAGGCTGCTAGTTAATTTCTTTTCTTGAGGGTAGAAACTAGAAAGCAAAGCAACTAAAATAGAAAGAGAAGAAATTGGAAAATAGAAACAAGTTTGGGTGTGGATTAAGGAAGAAGGTTTGTAATTAGGCCGTTGGTTTCGTATGTATGAACAAATTGCGCCATGTTACTTTCAAGAACCCATTTCTTTTCCGCTGACTTTTCAGTTACTAGAACGGCATATTAATGAGCGCATTTATTTATTTATTTATTTATTTATTATGCCGCTGATAAAATCCAATTAAATGTTATACGGCTCATTCACTCTTTTTAAATTTCTAGTTGCCCCTTCAACAAAACGATATTTATATATTGTAGTATAATAGTGTGTTTTACCCGTGCGCTAAATAATTATAAATTATTAATATATTATGTATAAAAAATGTATTTGTATAATTTTGGTCTATACTTTTGTCAAAAAAATAAAACTCGACATTACAAATTTACTTGGTATAATTGAAAAATTGTTGACTACCCACAGACTGTCCAAACGTTGTTATGCAAAACTAATATCCACTAGTGCTTAGGACAAATTATGCATTGGTCAACACCGAGTTTGTCCACTGCAGGAATCGAACACGGGAGCACTGAATCGACTCATGTGTTACAGGGTAGATTAAGGCACTGACCAAAGTTGTTCTTTTTAGGAATCAACCCATTGCAGAGACTGATTTCAATACATTTCCAGCCATTCATGTAATCGAGCGAAACAATATTTATCATGTTTGTTTTTAGATTTATTTAAATATACAAAAGAATATAACAATATTCGAAGTTATCTGAATATTAAAATGTAATTTAACCATATACACCTCAATTCAATTTGATATAATAGTGAATTTGAGTGAATGATTCATATTAATAAAAAAACACATAAGTCATATAACAAACATTATTTCAGGGACATTAAGTCATAAAGCTGCCAGTTAGAAACAACAAATTGTAAAATACTTCTCGGTATACCACATCTTAGTGTTCGTGCATAGTATAATTTTCCTCGTCTAGAATAAGAATCTTTAGAGAACTTCTTGACTTCACACGTGAAACAACAACATACAACTGACCCTGACTTTTGTTTCTTGTCATTGCAGAGCATAGCGACCGAGGGTATTGTAGTCGCTTAAACTTAAACAATATTCCAAGATCACTGGGAACCAAATTCATTCGAGAAATATATACTGGTTCGCCAATATATTTTCCTGTGAGGATGGTTGCACCTATTACATTCTTCCTCAAAAATGTTACCATTAGTCGTGTACTATTGCATAGGCCAACAGATTGGTAAATATTCCTCATGAGAATTACAGGGACACCAATCTTAAGCCGCAACTTATGATTTGGGATACCAGAGCACTTTATTTCGTTTTGAAATTCAGTTGTAAACCACTCAATTTGAACGTCGTTGTCTTCATCAGACTGGCATACAGAATCTAAACTTAGGTATTCAACCTCATCTCCTGGTACCAAAGACATTACAAAATCATTGACTTCACCTATAGACTCTAGAGTTGGAGGCAATATACTTTGTTCTTCAAAAAAGTGTGGGCTATTCATATTTTCAAGCAAGCCTGGATAGGTGAAATCTACCAAAGTTTTAAGTGGATCAGTTGGTTCCATAATCACTAAATCCTGTGGAATTTCGATGTCACTCTCACCAATTTGGTTTGAACTGCAATCTCCATCACCAACACTAAGAATCTATTCAGTAAATTCTTTGATTTTCTCACACTCACTCTTGATATCAGATCGACCAAGCCTCATATTAGTCGTGAGCCTCAAAACTTTATAGTTTGACAATATTTTGGATGAATTTATCGCAGCGGAAACTATTACATCTCTTGTACCCTTTCTTATCACGGGTAGTATTTGTCTAAAATCTCAACCAAACACAATCGTCTTTCCACGAAATGATTTATCAAGGTTAGCAGGATGAACTATAGACATGATGTCACGTAGTGTGCGATCAAATGTTTCAAAACAGACAATTTAATTTATGAAATCATTTTTTTAATTTCAGGATATGTAACTATTTTTTAAATTGTCCGTTAATTAATAATTATTTTAAAATGAAATAAAATAGTCTATTTTATTCTAATAAGCTCTTAATCAATTTATCAAATTTCTCTTAATGATCAATTAACTCGCGTATCATATAATCAGGTCCTAATTAACCAAAAAATACAAAATATTATAGTGGAATTCAGAACTTGGATTTTAATTTGTTAGTTATGCACAATTACCGACAAACTATTAAGTAAGATGATCATGATTATGAATTGTATTTTATTATATAATTATTTACTCACTAAAATTGATATATGATTATTTTCAATAGCTAACGTGCATAAGGAGTAACTAGTATCCATTACCCGTGCGTTGCACGGGTATATTTGACATCGTGAGTAATAGTGTCAAATTTAGTCATGCACGGGTAAGTAGTCTGATTATCGCATGATAAAAGTAGTCTTTAGGCTTGTCCATACTAAAAAAAAGTCCTTGTTTTTTAGGGAGAAGTAATGAAAAACATTACTCCCTTATATATGGCTGAGTGTCTATAACTGTGCATTGTGATGTTGAGTCGATTTAGTATCACAAAATGTTTTTAGTCAATATTATTAGAAGCAATTTGATATCATGGTTACTCACAGTGATAACCAACTTCACTAAGTAATCGCTTTCATTCGCTTCGTGTGATACATATGTGTTTCATTATTAATACATAAAAGAAGTTCAGAAAAGTGTATCTAAATTTAGTAAAGTGCGAAATTGCTTTTAATTTATCATTTATATTTATGGAAAATATATATAAGGTATATGCTTAGTGCAGATTAATATCCTAAGTTGTACTTGTGGTTCACGGGAAAAAGCTTGTTGAAAATTTATGTTGAGTAATATGTCATTTGAAGATGATGTAAGTTAAAAAAATTAAGTGAGTTTGTTTTACATAAAATTTCTATGATTGTTAATTAATTAAAATTAATTATATGATATTGTAACTTATTAGAAATAAAATGGCACATTGTAACATAAAATGACGTTTGGTTTTATTTATTGAATCAAAATACATTGAGAATTAAAGATGAAGAAAATAAATACATTTTCAGAAAAAACATATTAAATTGGCAGAAAAAGTAAATAAAAAATGCATTTCAGACGGTTCAACCCAGGTCCAATGGCGATTGAACCACGATTCAATCCGGTCCAACCCATTTCAGAATGTCTTAAATTGGTCCTTATAAATGAGGCATATAGGACAAAATGAAACATAGAGGACCAATTTCACATGAATTCACAATTTGAAATATAAAAGATAACACAAACAGTTGGATGAGACCAAGAAAAACTTAGAAGACAAATTCAAAATTTTAATAAAACTTAAAAGATCTGAAACGCAATTTTGCATAGTAAAATATATGCAAAATCAGCATGAAACTTGATACACTTAATGTCAAAATTTAATCTAACATAACATTTTATACATTTTTTCACCACATTGTCACTCATTTTTTGCTCCAACTTTAAAACAAACCAAAAGTTGATCAAAATTACAAAAGACCTCCCACATAGAATAATATAGCAAGGTATAGTAAATTGAGTGATCTACAAAATTACTAAATAACCTAAATTGTAGAAGTTAATTGAATCATCCAAAATGATAGAAGCACCACTATCAAAAAGTGAACCTATGAATTTACGAAAGTGCAAAAGATAGACTATGAAGAGCGGTATGGCGTTGCATTAATGGATGTTGTTGAGGGATTAAACATTTGTAATAAAAACCAACATGTCAAGCATCAAAGATTGGAACAATCAATATAAATCTTACTATTCCTATCAAAAAGAAAAATCATACTAATTGTTTTTAAAGTGGCTCAAAAATACAACTAAATTAACCAATATCAATGATTTTGAATTTCATTAAAAACCACTTTTAAATAAAGGCGAAACGACCATTGAATTAAAGTTTCAGATTGCTTTGACAAACAAATTATAGCCTATTCTTTAGTGTATTTAATCTGTATTAAAGTGTATATAGAATTTCATCGAGTAACTCAATGTTCCATCAAAATAATTATACTTGATCATATCTCAACACAAAAAATACTACAAAAAAATTGGTTTTCAAAGATTAGAAAATCTTGAGTTGCTATAGATCTTACTGATTTAATTCATCTGACAATGAACAATAGCTCGTATATATAGTGAGGTGTCAATTTGCAGTACATCAAGCTCCAAGAATATAAGTCCATGTCCATTTGATCAATCTGTCATTTAAGTAGCAGACGTTGTTTGCATCAGGATCCATTAGTATGTAAAGAAATTGTAATCAAACCAAAAATCATATAAGATAATCCAAATTTACTTGCAGAAATCAATAAAATAAACCGGAATTGCACAAATTATAACTTGTATCACAAACATGAGGTATAGAAAAGTACACTTGCAAGCTACTTTCACTAATTTCAAATATGGACAACAAACCATCTAGTACTTCAAATGGACACATGCATTGACCCCAAATCTAGTAAAAGATTTATCGACCAAATAAGATAACAGGCACAAAAACTCAATTAATTGTTGCTTTATTCGCATCAAATAAAAAGCAAAATTTAATCTAACACAAAAATAAAGGAAAAACAATTAATAGTGTGAATTGGTGAAACTAAGGGAGAGAAACAGAATGTACCAATAAACTCCACTGCATCCAGTATTACGCACAGCTAGTATGAAATGTCCAATCCAACCTATAAAAACCAAAGAAGCTAATATTAGTAACATTTGAAAACCAAAAAGGAGCTATTATATTAGTAACGTATAATATTAACAAATTATTGAGGATGAAAACACAACTGAAATCAGAAATGGAAGAAAGATAAGGATTGAATCACCATTATACATGAAAACTCCATTCTCCATAGGATTATTTTATAGATTTGTTAGGTTGTTGAATTTTTATTTCTCATCCTTTATTTCTTTTTTAGTTTAAATTTATCTTCTTTTAAAAATATTTAGATCAAAAATTAATTTTTGTGTATTTTATAACTAATAAAAAGCGCTTTTAAAAAAAAGTTATTTATTTATAAATTAGCCTAAGTAGACATATTGGTAACGAACCGGTTCGACATCTTGGCATCACACTTGTATTTTTTGAAACAGGTGGTGAGAGGGAGGAGGTGGTGGTAGTGAGAGGGATAACTATAAGGTGGTGGTGTTGGTGGTGAGAGGCAGAAAGAGATGGTGGTGGTGGTGGTGATAGGAAGAAGGTGGTGGTAGTGGCGAGAGGGAGAGAGATGGTGGTGGTGGTTGTGAGAGGGAGAAGGTAGTGGTGGTGGTGGTGGTGGTGGTGGTGGTGAGAGCGATTGGAAAGGTGAAAGAGGGAGGGGGTATTGGAGTGATGGGGTAGAGGTATTTTTGGGACTTTTAAAAATTAGAGGGTGTTTATGAGTAGAAAAGGGTGTGGGAATAAAAATCTAAATGCTAACCATCAAATAACATACAGACAGGCACAACTTAAGGTTGACGCTAACTAAAATCATTGTTTGGCCATTGTTTTTCCCACTCCCCCTCCAACTCACCACTCACTGCACACCCCAAACAAATTTTATTCTAAAAATAATCTCGCGTAGAATGCTTGTGGAGGACGTGTTTAGTCACAGTTCGAATGACTTTGTTCGAACACGTTCGAACACCTGCATACGAACGCAATAAAATTGGTGAATGTTGTGCGAGGGTCCATTATTGTTGCCTCGGTTAGCAGCATACGAACGAACTAAATTAGGGTGTTCGAATACATCTATGCTACCATGTTCGATTGGTGTCATTCAAACATGTTAAATTACGCACAAGAGGGTGTGTGTGCCAATATTTAACACACTCGAATGGGACTATTCGAACGTGTTCAAACAGGTGAAATTTTTTGAAAAAAAAAAGACATTTTGTCATTTCATTAATGGCCTTTTGGTCTTTTCACACCCTTATGTGGTGTGTTTTGAGTAGGAGGGGGAGTGGGAAAAGCAACCCTCATTGTTTTTGGCTTGACCAAAAAAAATCCTTGTTTTGGGCCTCATCACTAAAAAAAGGCTTCGCCCAATATATATATATATATATATATATATATATATATTATATTAAACCATGAATGTTCCACATTTGCATCCACCTATCCTGCCACGTCATTAAATACGTCACCTTCATTTTAATCCACGTCAGCATTTTCTTACACTTGAATATCCACGTCAGCTTCTTGCAATGTGTTCCACTAAAATTAAACAAAAATCGTAGCCTCACTAAAAATACGAGCAGTGTCCTATTGGTGGAAGAAGCAACTTTTAGCCAACTGAGCTGTAATTCAATGTTGATATAATACGAAATACAACATATTTATACAATCTATTATTCAAATTAATTATACTATTTGATGTAAATTTGAATTTGAAATAGTGCTATTTGAATATTTTTCCAACACAATTCCATAGTTTTCGCGTAAATATTATTACTCACATCTCGGTCTTTAGTTTTGAAATTCAGATTAACAAATTAACTATTTTATTTGATGTAAATTTGAATTTGAAATATTTGTATTTGAATATTCTTCCAACACAATTTCATACTTTTTGCCTAAATTCGAGGCAATTTAAATTCAAATTTTAAAGTTTAGGATTTAAACTATATATTTCTCACCTCTCTACAATATCATCCTCCATCTCTCCCTTTTGCGGACCTCTTACTCAAAGTCACACTTACCTTTTTTCCCACCAGTTGCACTGAATTGATGAGTCCATCAACCACTGTCCACCGCGCCGCCTCATCAAAAATGGTGGAGAAAACTTATATTTTATTGTCCATCATTTGCATTTTATATTATATGATTTGTTGAACAAGGAAAATATATTGTCTCTTATCTCTTATTTAAAATATTCTGCATATTATGTTTTTAAATTTTGTGTGTGTGCTATAACTATCGCAAAAACCAAAATTATGAAACAACTAATAATTAATTTGTAGTGATCTCTATATAAGTGATTTTTCTGTCACAAACTTGATTACTTTTGTTCCTCTATGCAAACCCAGAAGAAACCCAACCTCCAATGCACATTTGTTTCTCGACATGTATATCGCAAACTCTGTTGTTCTTGGATCTCCACCAATGTCTACTCTCTTCAGTTTCTTCCCTCCGAACATTTGGACTTATTTGCAGTAAAATTTGAACCTCGATGGTGCCTACAAGTGCAATATCCCTCAATGATGCCTACAATTGCAATATTCTCCCTAATTACAAAGGTCCTATGTTGAGAACCCAACTCTAAGGTGAGAATTATACATTTTTTTTAAAATTTCTACATGCACTCAATTTTAATTGAAAAATGACTTGAAATATATACATCTAATGTGGGTGTAGTTCCATTATTTATTATTATTATTATTATTATTATTATTATTATTATTATTTTGAAGCAAATTATTATTATTATTATTATTATTGTTGTTGTTGTTTTACTATCTAATTAATCCTATAATTGGTCAAAAGAATCTAATTAATCCTATTATAATCAAATTAGGGTATACACATTATTTGGGAATGTTTATCAAGTGATTACATTTTTCTTTGTCGGAACAAGTGATTGTATTGTTATTTGGTGTTGATAGTTATATAATTAAGAGAACTTTTATCAAAAAAAAGTTATATAAGAGAACATGATTGTTCCTCCTCCTCTATTGCTATATAGTAAATGTATCACAAGGCTTTGATTATATTTCAGATCAAATTTGGTTTTCTCTTCTAATTTGCTATTTAGTTTAAACATAATATGTTATTGATTCTTTTTTTTTTTTACATATTTTTAATTTTCAAATACAATTATTCCTTTTTTCCTAACAAGATTATGTCTTTCGCGACCCAAAATTCTTTTTTCCCCATTCATAACAATGTACTCTCAGAAAGGACCATTTGAGGTGATTTTTTATTATTGGAAATCTACTAAGAGATTGATTGCCAAAATATCTTTTATTGCAGATCTTCAATGCATAACAACATACTCTCAGAATCCTAATGTCCTTTCATGTGTGATGTAGCTATATAACAAGATTAAATGTATATAATATGTTAGTATCAAAATATAAAAAGAAGATTTTTTTTATATTTTCTAATATTAGAATATTAAACTACGACTTTTTAATCATACTTTTATATATATTTTTTCAATATTATTAGATTTTAATTTATATTTTTAATGAATTTTTAATGATTTTTCGGCATTTATGCGGGGACTATGGGGATTTGTGGGAACGGGGAAATTTGGAGGAGCTGAGGGACTATTGAGTATCAGGTTCATTAGTAATATATATATATATATATATATATATATATATATAAATTCTCTTTTACAAAAATGTTACAAAATAAGTCTAAATAATATGTATATTCGTGCAGCGCACAGGAGAAAGGAAAGTGAACATTAACTTAAAAGCTTATTTACGAAAATACCCCTGATTGTTGGGCTGAAAAACAAAATCTACCCTTTTACCAAGTACCATTAAGCCGAAGCATCTAAATTCATTAAGATAGATCTATCATCACTCATTTTGGAAATTCTGAAGGTTTTAAAAATAATAGTAACATGTATAAAATAATTATACAACATGACAATTTTTTAGCTGGACGAAAATGATTCTTAAATGAACTAATGAAAAGTTGCTTATAACAATAAAATGGAATTCTCATAGGTTCACACACGCTTAGGGGGGGAAATTATGAAGGATATATTTCTAAATAGATGAGACATTCTATTATCGTATAACCACCGAACATTGCGGCATTAGTAGTAGTAATGTGCTTTTTTATATACTCATTCAGAAAACATTAGATGATAATCATATTTTCATTGGTTTCAATACAATTCATAGTACTTTGTTTGAATACTTTTATATTAATTTTTTAAAATTAATTATTACAGAATATTATAAGGCAGGAAACAAAATCCTTTACATGACAAAACCCCCACATCCTATTTGAAATTATAATATAATATATATATATATATAACTAAATTTAATTTCATACTATTATATAAATATTTACAATTTTACTAATGAAAATTGAAACAAAATGAAATATATGTATTTGTTTAAATACAGTAGTTGAAGTAGTTGCCTTATGGTGTCTAAACACATGAATATCGACCCGTGCTGACACGGGTGAATTATACTAGTATATATACAACCATGAAACAGCCACCTAAACTTCCATGCACATATTCAGCAAAAATAGTCAGCAGACACCTCAAATCCACCTAAGCCTACTGTTGCACCTCGAAAAATCCGGTTTGGGTTTCTCAGTGTACAACGTGGAAAATTTTTAAACCGCCACCAATATTTTAATTTTAAGACCAAAACATTGAAAAAAAGTCTTTTGAACAAGGCGAATGGTCTTTTGAAAACTAGAGATACAGATTCGGGGGTCGATTACGTGTGAGGAAGGTACTAGCACCGCACACGTCCTTTCTACCGAAAGGGAACCTCTAACTAAATGTGTGGTTTTAACGTTTGATTTGAAAAATACCTAGATTTGCCTATTTATTTCTTGTTTGAAGATGAATGGGAAAACTTAATGAAAATTTTTATTTTTGGCGCTTGACGAGAATTGGCTTCTCGCTCCTACGTATCTCCTAGTGCGATGGAGAATTCAAAGCTACGTAGTTCTTGGTTGTAATGAAAAGGTTTTTGTTTTTTATCTTATTTAATTGTGAAAATTGAGTTTTCACGATGATCAATTGAGCAAAGACTCCAAGTGACCACCATTAGCACTCCATTGTTAATAATCATGCAAGCAAAGGCTTCGCAAGACGACTAACAAAGTTTTTGATTTAATGAAAATCTTTAGGAGAATTAGGCATTCATGGTGATCAATTGAGCAAAGGCTCCAAGTGACCACCACTAGTACCTCATTGTTAATAATCATGCAAGCAAAAGCTTCAAGACTACTAACAAAGTTTGATTTTGAAGAATATAGGTTGGCAAGCATTCATATTATAATAACTAAATACAAAAATGCATCTTTAAGAAGAGGGGTGAGATAGTAAAAATAGAAATCTTAAACAAAAGAGAGGCTGCATCATTAAAATAATAGGGGTACGAATAACAGCCTGATGTTTTTAAAAAAACAGTGGGGTTGTAGTATTAAAAATAGGGTGCTATGTAGCTTCAGTGAGTTGTATAATTAAACAGGGGGTGTAAAAATAGGCCCAACTCAGTTTTTGGGCTGGAGTGTTGTTGGGTCGCAAAAACAAAAGACTTGCTGGGTTGGGGGCTTATGAATTGAAAGGGAGGGTGTAAAAAGACAAAAGTGCAATCAGATTTTTTAATAGAAAAAATATAAAAAAAATAAAAACAAAAATTGATAGAAGCTGCTGGAAACAGCTACCATCTATTCCCTTTTTATAAAAAAATGATTAACACAAGTTGAGTTCATTTAATAGAGATAAAAAAATGTGGGTGAGCATAGTTTTAAGAGAGAGAGAGAGAGAGAGGTTACGATACTAGAGAGAGTGAGAGAAAGGAGGAAGAAGATGCGAGCCGTGGAGGTGTGGTGGTGGTGCTCGCCGGTGGTGTGGTGGTCACGCTGGAGCTTCGTTGAAGGGTGGTTTTGTGGTTGTTGTAGAGAAGTGGTGGTTGTTGTGTGGTGATGAGAGTGGTGGTTTAGTGGTGGTTATGGTGGTTTTGAACCTTGGAGTTTTAGTGGTTTTGTGGTTGTTGTAGAGTAGTGGTGGTTGTGTAGTGTCATATGAGTGGTGAAAGAGAAAGATAAGTGGTGGTGAGGTGATGATTTTGGGCTTTGTTGTGCTAAATAGAGAAACATATGTGCTACTTTGATGACTATCTCTCTCACTGTAATGTGAAGATGAGCAAGATAGTAGCACTCTTGTTTTTTCAATTTATTCACCTCTTCAGGATCCTTTCTCTCTCTTTTTTTTTCAGTTCCCCTCTTTCGTTTCCCAGCCTCCCCTGCTCTTGTTTTCTGATTTTTTTACATTGTGTCCTCTTCCCTCATTGTTGCCACTAACTGTTATTTATACACCATTTGTGTGTGGTGTAGGTGTGGTGAAAAAAAGTAAGGGATTACAACCCGTGGGAGACAAGCTATGGCAGCAGCTGGTACATGGTAGTGGGAGACATGTTTTTGCCCAAAATGTGAAAAGCCAATGGACAAGGGAAAAGGAATTTGAGCTTCACTCTTAGAATATCAAAACTCACAACCACAACAACAAGCAAGCAGCAAGCGCATGCTGAGAAACAATACTCTCTTTCTTTTTATTGTGTTTTTTTTACTTTGTACTATTTGCTTTTAATTTTTTTGTCTATATATGTAACAAAAGTTGACTTATGTATTTGTACTAAATTAAAAACTCTTTACAATAAAAGCAATTTTGAAATCTGATTTATTTTATGTAAAAGTAATGATTTGATAAACTAATAAAAATATATGGATAACAACAATAGGTAACGAGACCATTACGCGTAAATGACGAGACGCGAGCGCGCACACACAAGAATCAAAACATACGCACGAATAGAAATAATACGCGCAACAACGATAATAAGTACGAGTACACGACCATTACGCGTAAATGACGAGACGCGAGCGCGCGCACACAAGAATCAAAACACACGCACGAATAGAAATAATACGCGCAACAACGAGAATAAGTACGAGTACACGATTCGAAATGAATACGCGCACACGGTGAGAATAAGAAATGCTAGATTTATAACGAGCGCAACTTGAACACATTTGTGCAGCTAAGACCTACAAAACGAGGCACATATTTTGGGGTTTTCTGAAAATGAGAAAAATGCCCGTTAAAATTGGGCGTTTACAAAGATACAATTTTATTCGATTTTCAACTAGTCGGACAAAATTGGGGTATGACACCTACGGAGTCCACGCGTGCGCCACATCAGTCATAATCAACCTTCATATAACCACATCATCAGCGCCTACATTTACAACAGTTAGATCCCTTCACATCACAATAAAATCAAGGGTCGAAATATGAAGAAAAGATCAACGGTGCATGTTGATTTAGATTTCGACTGTTCAGATTAGCACCAGCCATAAAGGGAAACATCACCTTTAATGCTCTTTAATTGAATTGATTTGTAATTAAGTGGGGAATTGCAAATGGAGTGTAAAAAATACGAAGGGATCAGTACATATCCATTTAACTTTAAATAACAAATATATAAAACTCTAATGAACCAAATTAATAAAAAAATTAAACGGTATATAATAATTTAAAAAACCGTGTGATCCAATTAAACGCATTGAATTTCAATATGAACTAATTAAAATCAATAACAACATGATCCACAATATCAGCCCATATAATTTGGTCAAATTCCCATATATGAAACACATGGAATAAAAACATTTACTAAATAATTAAATTCGTAACTTTTTTTTTACCAAGAATTCGTAATTCTATATACCATAAATATAAATATAAATACTAATATAATATAATATAATGTTATACAAATTGGCAAGGTCTATATTACTATATTACTTTTATTTTAGCTTTATTGCTGACCATATTCAAAATTCAAATTCCAATTTAACATGTGGAGATTATGATTTTAAATTTATGCCTTTAAATTCAATTTCAGAAATAACAAATTTAAACTCCATGCATTTGAGAAAAATATCTCTGTCATTAATTATTGAAATTGAAGAAATTGATATATCATTAAATCGGATTTAATATTTATACAACTTTTCCAAATCAATGGACTCAGTCTGAGTTTTACGTACTGTAAATATATTTTTGCTATTCAACTCTTCTTTTTTCATGATTCATGATTGACTTATTGACTTATTTTATCTTCTTTTCTCAATCCTCCCTCTCTCTTTGTTGTTTTACTTTCACTCATTTTTGTTTTTTTTTCTTTTTCATTTCAAATGCATGGATTATTTTTTTTATCTACCAGAGATTGATAGATGGAGGCGGAAAATAGGAGAAGCAAGAAGAAGAAGAGTTGTGCCATAGGGATTGTAAACTAGAATCGAATGCATGCATGTTGGATTGTGGCATGCTACTTGGCCGATTGGAACGCTGTGATACGCTAATTTTCCTCATCTATCCTCTTTTAGCGATTTCAACAATGCCTCTCTTACATCATCACTCATATAGTATCATCATAACTTATTCATCTTTTTTATTTTTTATTTTTTATTTTTATAATTTTAGTTTTTGACATTAACGTCACTTCCTCTTTGCTTGTTTGATTTTGTTTATTCACCTGAACCATAAAGTGGATTTGGCTTACTTTATCGAAATTTGCAATAACCAGTAGATGGTTTGCATGATGATATCTTCTATTCTCCTTAGGTTTTCAATGAAACGTTAGCTTAGGAAAATGTTATCGCAATATTGGTGTAGGGACAGGTAATCGCAATGTTATCGCAACTTCTTCAACCTTCCAACTCTCTTTTTTCTTCTTCTGCAGATTTCAGACGCGAAGGGAAACGAGTTGAAAATGACGGAAGATTTCGTTTTTCCTTCCACTTTCTCACCTTGCAAGCAACTGTCTTTATCTTCACCACAAGTAAGATTTCGTTTTTCCTTTTCATTTTCGGTTTTTAGTATTCTTATTCGTTCCTCTTCTTCAAATTTTTTACTTTCAAACTGTAATTTTATGTTGGTATGTTAGGGTTGGGTGCTGACTCCCATATTGCTCATTTTAAGTTTGGGATTTTAGAGTTTTGCTAATGTTGTTGATCTCCCTTTCATTTTTTTCAATTTTTTTCCTTAATGAGGTAATAGAGAGAACAGAGAGAAAAATCAAATTTGTTTCAATAAATGTGTCATTTACTTCTAGTGTTTTGATTTTTAAATTTCTATAGTTTTTTTTGTATCTTATTCTTTAACCTTGACACATTCTCTCCATTATAGGTATGCTAAATTTATGGTCTTGCATTATTTTTTGCTAGGACATATGTTACTTTGAGTTCTTTTGTTTCTTTATGATTAGTAGTTGATATTTTAACTCATTTTTTCATGTACATTGTTTTTTTATGAGTCTGATTTATTTTTATGTGTGAAAGAAAGGTGTGGTGAAAACAAAAATTTGTCGACCTTGATTCATTAGCTTTTTGTTCTACAAACCAAATGAAAGGTCAGTAGGAGGAAACATACGCTTGTATATTTGTAATATCAAAAAAATAGTAGGAACCTGACAAGAAAACATGACTACAAATGCTAGCTATTGAACTTGGTAGACATAAACCATTGATTCCTATTAGTATGTTTAGAGTATCATATTTTCATATGATCACTTCTTGTCCAAGATGATACATTGGTCAAGTAGATTAATTTGTATTATATTGGTCTTTTGTATTATAATTTAGTTGAAGCTGACATATGATTGATAGAATTTGGTGAATTGTTTCACTTGGGAGAAGCCAATTTAATGATTGCTTGGTGTTAATTATTTGATTGCATGTTATTTTTATTCTAATCGTCATTTCCTCTTCCTTCACGCAAGTCAGCACCATTTGGACCAGATGTAGTGTTTGATGCAGTGGCATCCATGTTGGAAACTGTTGCATGAGGGTTGCTAAAGATCCAGTTTGACCTAAATTATGTATCACAAATTTCTATTCTGTTACTAACAAGGTCGGTGTGATATTAATTTGTTTTTAGATTGTTTTGTGTTTCAATTGGGTTTCTTCAATTCGATTCTATTGGCTTGAATTATCTATTGAAGACACAAGTTGATCATGGTAAATCACATTAAAAAATACTTTACTGTGTAATTGATTTTTGTTTAGTAATTTTATGATGGCTATTGGTTTTTATAGTGTCACATTACGCCCATCCTCTCAAAAAAATCATAATTCCCACCGGCCTTTCGAGTTTGTCTATACCAAAAAAGATAATAACTTCACAGTACAATAATTTTTATAATTCAAGCACCCTTTATCCACATAGGGTGAAACAAAATTTGATTTCATAAAAAAAAGTGACACAAAATTTGCTTAATTTTATTCAACGTTATACCTTATATACAAATTTAACAGTTTGATTTCACCAAAATTGCACCACCATCAAATAAGGCTCATATTTTTATTAACTAATAACTAAAATCCACTACAAGAAAATCGCTGATTTGCCACGGACATTTCCGTGGCAAATGCACAAATTTCCGTGGCAAAACAACATTTGCCACGGACAAAATTGGTGGCAAAAACACTCGTCGCAAATCGTTTGCCACGGAATTTCCGTGGCAAATTTTTCCGTCGCAAATCCGTGGCAAATTTTTCCGTCGCAAATCCGTGGCAAATTTTCGTCGCAAGTCCATGGCAAATCCGTCGCAAATTTTTAAAAAAAAATTAAAAAAATAAATGGAGCAGTAGTTTCCTACTACTCCAACTTCTTCACAAATTGGGTTATCTTTCAAACTAACAAAAAAGGAAACTTGTGAATAGTTTGGCCCAGTTAAAATTGAAATATAACTAGATGCAACACAAACTACAAACTAAATTCATAAAACCCCCCAGTGTGCAAAATTTCAAAATGGAAATAACAGGAAAAGAATTACAAACTCCAGTTTGACATTTGATGGGAGGGCATTACGCCAAACCCTTGTTACATATGCATTGACCTCAAGACTAGTAAAATTTCATATATAATTACAATCACTTGTAGGTGTATACATATCTCTAAAAATACAATGAACAAATAAAACGTACACTAGAATAACGCTGTAGTGAGAAAATAAACCAATCCACAACCCTTGTTACAATGAACAAATAAAACATTTAACCTCTTATTAAATCAATTCCCAATTGATATAATGGTAACTCATTTACCTGGTGAATAACGCTGTAGTGAGAAAATAAACCAATCCACAACAAAGGCATTAACCACTAAATACCAACATAGGCTGGTTAAACTTAAATCGGTCTACCTCATCATCGGTTTGATTACCGTTTTGTTTCGCTCATGTTTTTTCCTTCAAAAAATTCACCCAACATTCGATCTAGATCTTCTGCTGTGTATTTGATGTACTTCTGAGGATTCTTTCCACTCTCCACTAGAGGCCTGTAAACACATCATTTTGCAAAATAATAGCTTATTCAAAAACCACAAGGTTGTGAAAGAGATGTTATGAACATATCAAAATATGAATTAAAATGAGAACGCACTCCAAAGCGTTTCACAAATGATCTATAGGCAGGCAACAAGACTTCAGCAACTGCAAGTCTAAGAGACTCTCGCAACTCGAGTCGAACTGTCCATTGAGATTGTTTTCGGTGAAGTTCCTCAAACATAACGTTGAACGTTTTAAACCTGACAACACGATAGACATTGGCATGTTAAAAGGGTGAATCATTTCGCTATCCGAAAAGTCCATAAGGAAGAACAGAAAGGGTACCTGTCTTTAACAAGTGCTCTTGAAGCACCGCTACTACTTCCAGCTCCACCTTCACCACCAGCAGTACTACTCCCGCCACCTGATGAGGTAAGGCCCTGAATAGATAGGCACTGAAGAATCTGCCAAGGGAAAGGATAAACATTCAGCAATGGAACAATAAACAAAATATCCAAGTAAACATATAAAAATGCTGCAGGACACGCGGTAGTCGGTAAAGTCATTAGAACAGCACCTTTGCCCAAGCATTTCTTTTGTATTGATTTGCATGCTGTTGTACAACCCTCCTATGTCTTTGCACCCAATCATCCCCAAGCAAATCCTTGGCTTCAGACCTAAAATAAAAGAAAATTTGGAGAATAATAACTTTCATCCACTGCAGTATAGAACAAAACTAATTCCAAGAAATCAATAATATAACCAAAATATGTCGAAGACATACCTTCGAACTGATCTGACAATATAATGAATATTGTTCATGAGAAAAAGATGTGTCAATGCAGGGTCTTTATATTGCTTTGATTTACCATCCAGATTTCACAATTCCCTCATGCACAGTAATGATAAATTATGTCAACAAAACATGACCCTTTTTTTATAAATAATAATTTTAAAACTGCTCGCCATTTTTCTGCAAGAAAGTGGGAAATGAAATTAACAATTGCTTAGCGTGAAGAGAATAACAAGTACTTAGGCTTATGTAATGTAATGTAACTGACCTTTCCTTTGGGTGAAGCAAACCAGAAGTAAATGAGAACATAGGAGAACTCAAGAGTGTAACAAGAGGAAAAAGAGATACCTTCTTCAACTAAGCATGCACATAGAAGAAGTGCAGATCCCCATAATTGTCCTTCTTGTGCACGCTGTATACATGAAAATCCATATCAATAAGGCCAACTGAAAACAGTACGCAAATCATATTCGAGGCGAAAGTTGGCAACTGTTACGCAAATCATTATATGTTTTATCAACTAAACAGAGATGATAGGTTCTGGGCAAAAATATGACTAGTGGAGATGAATGAAATGAAAAATTGCTTACACCGTTGTTCTCTAAATTTCGAGGTAATGGTGGCAACTTTCCATTCTGAGCAACTGAAAATATTAATTTCACTCATCATGTCATCCAATATCAATCATAAAACAGAATATAATCAAGCATAATCAATGAAAAATCCTTCACTCACCATCAATTGCCTCAGCACTTTGCAAGCTGTTTAACAGATTCATTATAAGATCCTGGAATGAAATAGAACTCTCGAATAAGATTATATATTGGTGAAGTTACTTATATGTCAGGCTTCCAACGGGAACAAACAAGCAAATTATGTGCTATTTTTCAAACTTCAGTATCCCTCACCTGCTGAATAGATGTCTGCTGAAAAAGATTGTGAAGATGAGGCACGAGATTTGATGCAGAGATATTGGTATTGGCAGAATCATTGGGAGACTGTGCAGTTGGCTGAAGAGGCATACATCCAACAAAAGATATACAAGCATTAGTTAGATATCAAAAACAATAATCAGTGAAACATCCAAGATAAACCAAAGAAGCTGAATATTCACCAAAAATATTATAAATAAGAAAGCTATGTTTATTTAGAACAAATGATATGTGTATAAACCATTGGTTTGAAATCCACCATCCAATCACCAACACTGGCAGATTTCCTCAGTGGTGATACTGATCCCTATATTTGTGCAATAAGGAGAGAATATCAAATGAGAGGGGGTAAAGAACATAAATGTATAGATGACAACCAATTAGACTATCAACCAACCTGTGACTGTGAAGATCGGCGTGAACTTACAGGAATATCCTGTGCAACAAATGAAGTTAGTTTGAGTTGTAGATGGTGACAAGTCAATTATAGGGAGGAAAGCATACCTTCACCAGATCTAAATTTTCTGAGGTCACTGAGAACCGCCCTTTAATTTGCACAAGATTAGCCTTAGATTTATCATCTGGGGAATCTCGGAATCCTAACAAAAGTTGGGGGAACAACAACCAAAGTCAAAATCAGATGTTTAACATTGCTGGTCCAAAAAATACCAGAACTTGCACACAGCCTGAAATGCACATGATAATTGAAATACCTCCAGAGGATTTTATTGGAGCCGATAAACTATTTGCCGAAGCTCGGTTAGGAAGCATTAATGGTCCACTGAAGCTTGGTGCTCGTCGTACTTCACGATTACTTCTCTCACCTGAAAAGAGGAATTTAGGGTTTTTGATTCTACCAAAAATTGGGGGTTTTCTATCTAATAGAAGTAAAATAGAAGCAACAAACTTACCTTTAAGAAGAAGAACTGAGGAGGCGCTGAGAGAAGAAGAAGGGAAGAGAGAAATAAACTCAAACCGTTTTCATGAGGCTACGAGAAGAAGAGAAGAAGAAGAAGGAAGGAAGAAGAAGAAGGAGCAGACCGAGAGTGAGAGAGTGAGAGAGCGCGGTGGTGCAGTGGAGGTTGAGGGATGTGCAGTGGAGGTTGAGGGAGGGCGGAGGTGAGGAGAAAGGGAAGGGAGAAGAAGAAGGAACGACGTGAGAGTGAGCGTGAAAGAAACGACTACACTCCCTTTAATTAATTCTGATTCAAACATTTGCCACGGGTTTGCCACAGAATTTCGGTGGCAAATTATCAAAGTCTGTGGCAAATTATCAAAGTCCGTGGCAAATCCTTACCAAACTTACGAACACTTTTCTCATTACAGATTCCGTGGCAAGTCTGTGGCAAACCCGTCGCAAATTGGCGACGGAAATCAGGTTGTGGCAACCGTTTGTGGCAAATCAGGCTTATTCTTGTAGTGATCCATATCCAACATTATACACAACTTTTTATATTTCGTCTTCGTGCAAGCTTTGAATAACGCGGTGAAGCGGTTGATTGTCGATCTCGAGGATGGGAAGTCGCCCACGGGTCGTTTTCCTTTGTCTTGGACTTGGGAGCATTTCGTCTGCAACTGATAAGTGATTGATACTAAATCTTACGCCGTGGAACAGTGGTTCCTGAAAGGAGAGGATGTGATCTCGTACAAGTTTATAGAGTGGTGGGGAAAGGAGTTGGCCAAGAAAGGGGTGAAAATCCATTGTGGCTCAATGATTGACGCCTTGGCTGAATCCGAGGCCAAATTAGAGGACTATTTCATTACTTACCTTGCTTAGAATTTATTTTTCTTTTGAGGTCTCATATGACCGTACGATCCGAGTTGGTCTTCTTCTTTTAGGAAGCCTCCAAAGAAAGGCGTGGAGTCGGTTTCCAAGAAGGATTCACCTCGGAAGCGGGGCCCCGAGAATGTTGCCAAGGACAACACTAATCCCTCCGCCCATATTAGTGCATGAAATGAGCCATTATTTGGAACCTTAAATTCTTGTGTGGTCACAAATCTTTGCTACACGCTATTATGTGATCGTTGGAGTGAGCTTCATTCATTGTTAAAATAGTTATTATCTTTCGTTGGGTTAGTCTTGGGAATTTTGAAAGAAAGTAGGTGAGCAGGAAGTGCAACCATGCTGCATTCTTTGAAGTGAATTAACATTGATGAGGCCACTCTTCTCATTGGTAAGATTGGGAACTATTTATTTGCTTAGTTTTGTTAAGAAAATTTCCCCCGATTCAAGTGGGTTGTTTGGTTAAAAGAAAATCATTTGTGTGTGCTTAGACACGAAACCTGGTGGCATCAATTATGAGGCACATTTGAGCTGCAAATAATCCTTTGTTTTTGGTTTTTCATTGCTAGAAAACATGATATCATTTTATTTTATTTTATTTTATTTTGTACATTTAGGTATGTGCCCAAGAAGATCCACTTTGCTCTCTAGAATAATCGGTAGGCCAACCTATTTAGGAGATGAAACTTCTTTAATTTTTTCTTTTCTTTTTCTCTCATTTCTCTTCTTCTTTTTAATTGCATGTCAGTGTTTATTTTCGATACGAAATCAATCCATTTTTCAGTAAGAATTTATTGGTAGAATGTTTAAAGACATTTACTAGTTAGTGATTTCATATATAATTTCTTCAGTTCATATCACTTTAATCAGCTTGCTTAATAAATTTTTCAGGAGCAACTTGTTTGGTGGCTTCACCTGTTGAGTGAGAACACGATGGCACATCCAAACTTGCAGAAGCCATATGAGGGCAGTAAAAGCTTTTAGGAAACAAAGTTATTTGGCTTGTGATCGGTCTTATTGAAGAATAGAGCTAGCGGAAAAGCCAGGAAAAGATTGGATATTTTGCTTGAAGCTCTCTATTATCCTTCTAAGTGCCTTGTTTAGTACGATATCACACTTTTGTGCAATTATGAATTGAGTTGTATCCATAAGTTACATTTAATGAGTTACAAATGTTTGTAATACAGTTATTGTACGGTGATTATATTTTCAATGGAAATTCATATTTCTAGTAATTTAATAAATTTGTTCAATATTTTACGATTGCCATAGAGGTTAGAACTCCTACAAAAAATTCTACCAACTGTGCAGTTAAAAACCTTCACAAAGAAACTCCTACAAAATCATTAAGATCTCAGGAGGTTTTTAACCCCCTCAGTTGGCAACAGGGAGGATATAAGATTCTGGGGAGATTTATGGTTGCCTAATCATGATAAACTAGAATCTAATTGCTTTGTTTCTATTTCTGATGATGATCTTAAGCTTGCTATTAGACATTTCACTACTTACAATGGTGAATGGAATTGGTCTCTTATTGAAAACATTTTGCCCCCAAATGTTATTCAAAGTTTGGAAAATTATCCTCCTCCATCTATATTTCAAAATGATGATTCCTTTGTTTGGAATGGCTCTACAGATGGGAGTTTTTCAACAAAATCAGCTTATTTAAACATTTTTGGGGACCAAAGGAATTCTAGAGGGACTAATTTTGATTATACCGAAGGGGAATGAGAGGGTTCGCACCTTTTTGTGGAAGTTGAATCATGAAGCTGTGATGACTAATGTGGAAAGATGCAGGCGTATGATGGCCACTTCTAGCTTGTGCCCTCTGTGCAATGCGTATGACGAAACACTTTTCCACAGGTTCAAAGATTGCCCGTCGAGCTTTGCCATTTGGAATTCCTCCAATTGCATCAATCAGGGTCAATTTTTCAGTAATAGATCCCGGAGAAATTGGTTGGATATGAATTTAAAAACAAAGAATAGAAGAAACGACAAGACTTACTGGAGTCTGAGACTCGGAGTTGTTCTGGATTTGATTTGGAGAAATAGGAATGATTCTGTCTTCAATTCGAAATTTCATTCCACTCAATCTTCACTTATTCAAATTAATCATCAAGTGGATGTGCTTAGGACTTGTTTGGTTCGGGATGATTCTCCGCTTCCCCAAATCCAGCTTTCAGCTGAGAATAATTGTGAAACTTGGTCTCCCCCGATGTGTGGTTCTTGGAGCTTGAATTGTGATGCGTCCGTGAATTCTAATGGTCATGTTGCAGCGTGTGGTGGGATCCTTCGTGATCATTGATAACTCTTATTTATAAGAGTTATTTATGCTTTCTTAGCTTAAATTATTGGGAGTTCTAAAGTAATATTGTGTTTAATTAGTTAAAATAGGTTGTTTAGTGTAAAAGAATATTTGAATCTGGTTTGGAGTCATTTAGGCACTTTGGTGCCCCATTTGTGCTTTTATGTGTGTATTTTACTGTTGCAGCATCAGGTGTCACAGCATTGCGTTCCCGCGATAGATGAGAGAGAAAATGCTGAGGCGAGCTATCAGAAAAGGACGAACACGCCCTATTGCTGGTACCAGACTGTCATATGCTCAGAATTTTCCCTTTTTGTGGGCATATTGCACTCCTAGGCAAATGTAATGACAAATGGAGCCTCCAAAGGATATTTCTTGGATCCTACGAAGCCTCGATACTCCAAAATAGTCCACGTACCCACTCCTCCTAGGCATATTGTTTTCACACAACAATCATCAAGGGAATCTCATCTTTGCTTTTGCTCGTCGTCTGCATCCGTGTAGCGGGTTGGAAGCGGAATTGAGAGGGATTCTTCAAGGCATGACAATTGCGTGGAGCAGGGGGCTTGGATGTTAATTCAGACTCTGCTATGGCGATAGACCTTCTCTCTAGTTTGGGTGAAGATTGTGAATGTTTGATGGATCTGAATCGTGAGATTTGGGAGGTAGGTGATCGAGAAGTTATTATCAGATGGAAGAAGGTGAAGAGATATGCTCCAATCTCGTTGCTGATAAGCTGGCAAAATTTGGCAATAATTATAATGGCAATTTAGTTATTTTTGACTTAGCTCCGGATTTTTTGGTCCAAACCATTAGAAATGATGGTTGTGGGCTTGTTGGATTTCATATCCTGTAGTTGTTCTGTTTGCTGGGCCTTGAGCCACTTAAGTTCATAAAATAAAATAAAAAAGGGTTTTTTTTTTGGACCCCCACCCTCTCCCCTTAAACCCCCACCCACAATGAAAACCCCAAAATGCCCTTCTGAAAACGTATTTTTTTAAAAAAAAATTTGTCGGGGGTATATATACGACCCTATTTTTTGCCCATCGTATATACACCCCAAGGCGTATATACGATTGACAAACCCCCACCATAATCGTATATACGCCTTGGGAGGTGTATATACGATGAAAAAAAAAAGGTCGTATATATACCCCCCCTGTGTGTATATACGATCCCCATTGTATTTTTTAAATTTTTTTAAGTCAAATAAAAATTATATAAGTCCTAAAAATAGGTTTTGTGTGTAGTTCGTTAAAACGTGACGATGTTATACGTCGAACGAATAATTTAGGCTAAAAAATCGGTTTTCGGGTAACATACTCTGATCGTAATGAAACCACAGCCATTAAATCCGAAAAAAATCAAGAATCAAGACTCCCTTACAAGGGACTTCTTACGGGAATACAGCCTCAAAATCCCAAATTCCATCGTTTACTATTTTTTACGATTTTTTTTAATTTTTCATAGTCTCCAAAAAATCTAAAAAAATTTGTATAGCCTTATTTTGGTTTTGTTAGATGTTTAGTGGTGTTTTTATAATTTTTTGGAGTAGTTTTGACTATTTAACAAATTTTTAGTAGCTTTTTAGTAATAAAAATTAAAACAAATTATTAAAAAAAATAAAAAAACCCATCGTATATACCCCTTTGAGTACGTATATACGACCCTATTTTTTGCCCATCGTATTTACACCCCCAAGGCGTATATACGATTATGGTGGGGTTTGTCAAACGCATATATATACGCCTTGGGGGTGTATATACGATGGGCAAAAAAAATAGGTCGTATATATACCCCCAGTGTATATATACGACAAAAAATTTTTAAAAAAATACGTTTTCAAAGGGCATTTTGGAGATTTAAAATTGGGTGGGGGTTTAAGGGGAGAGGGTGGGGGTCCAAAAAAAAAACCATTCACATATTTCGAGCCACATTGTTCTTGTGCGGTTTTGTTGATAATGTTTCACAACATTTATCAAATTCCCTAATTTTATTAACATCCCACTTGTTCTTATTAGTTATAAATTACCTCCCAATAATTTTTTATTGATGTTAAGAGGATAAATGAGAAAACAAATATTCTAATCACACTGGACATGTTCTCATTCTATTCAAAGTCGAGCAAAACACAAATAACATAAAAATGCTAAAAATGCTACTTTTGAAATTTTAGGCATAATTGCATATCCTTTACAATAATATTTAACAATACAGAAAGAAATAATGCCTTCAATGACATTTCTTAGTAAACATCTTCACTAGAAATCTACGAGTGTAGATATTTTACGACAATAAAGAAAGACTAGAAGATTAACCGCGGAACATATTTTTGTTGCTTCTCTTGAAGAGCAATGTGAACAGACTATCACTAGTTCAGATTGGTTTCACTGGAAACAAGTAAAAGCATCAGTCTTTTTTTCTTAGGTCCATATATTCACGGCGAAGTCCACTGGCATTTAGGACAACAATTTCAAGCTTATCCCCCTGTTAAAACATACATCCATAGCACGTTAAATTTTTATCCTAATGTCAAATGATAATTAAGTATGTAAACAAACTTACTGTGCAAGTTGTGGATGCAAAAATAGTTTTGGCCAGATTAACTGCTTCTGTTTCAGACAGTCGAGTAAGAACATCCTAGAAATAGATCGTATTTTAATGTAGGTGTTAGTAAAAAGAAATTTGAAGAACTGAATATTTCAAGCACAGCAAAAATATAAGAACTTCACCTTGGCAGGTAATTTGTATTTTAAAATGGGGGGAATAATGAATTCCTCTTGAGACATATATCCCGCCCTCTCAGAGCCACCATTAGAGCCACCATTAGTATGTGTAAAGACACGTCCCTTTACTATTTCAGGTTCTATTTCAGTAAGTAGCAGTCAGCAAAATATTTAATGGGATATGAATAAGAATTGAAAGCTAAAAGTTGTGCACCTTCGCTGTCAAAGCCGACCAAAACAGTGTAAGAATGATAAACAGATTTGCTAAAAAGTACGTCTGAAAGCAAGCTATCTATTTTAGCACAGCTCATTGGCTTGTTGTGTTGATGTTTATCTATCTGCATTCAGAATCATAAGACGATATGATGTCAGTTCTACCAGAGGCTTCAATTTTTTTTTACACGGTCAACTTCAAATAACAGAGCCACACAAGGTACATAACGATGCCACAGTTTTCCCAGATTTATAACTAAAATCTAAAAGCATGATTGATCAGCTTATATATATGCTTATAGAACCAATTGGTATTATTAGTGCTAGAACATCAGGAAAATCCCCTTAGTACAGAATAATGTTGCAGAGCTTCAAGGGTCTGCAATGATTTCTTTCTAATCACTATTTATAAGCAAAATGCCTTATTGGGCCTAACTAACTCCTAAAATACTAACTAGCTAACCCAATTAACTAACCAACAAGGGTTACCTTAATTGATGCAAATGGTATCATCAAATCAATCCAGCATGCCATTCAAAGAAAAACATTTTATCATGCATCTTAAGATGCACATTGAACTAATTTGAGAGAGACATTACATTGCAAGGTAATTTCTTAAATGACAAAAAACATGACTGAGGAGGAAAGTCCGACAACTAACCCCAAATTGTTCATTCCAAGAGCTTTTCACCTTCTAGACAGCAATTTAAAATGAATGCAGATTTTAGAAAATAAAAATTGAAAATGTTTTCAAAAAGTAAACACACCGCTAGTTATTATTTGTTGTTGTTAACCTTGGAGGTTACCATATTAGGGCTTTTGGTTACAATAATGCAAATATTCAGCCCTTGTTTTGCATAATTAAGAATATTGAGATTTTGGTTTCTTCTTAGGGTATCTGCAACCCAAGTCAAACTAATAATCTACCCCAGAGAAATACTATGGGTTTATTGTTCTGTCATTCTACATCAATTATGTTACAAACACAGAGGTTGAAAACAAACTGTAAACCAAGCAAAGTTCTCTTCCTAACTTAACCAGAAATTTTTTCCAAAGACCTAATATATAGTAATCAACCTAGAGGAATTTTAAGACAGCAGACAGAAAATTAAATAAAGAATATTGTTTATCAGTTGCATAGCCATCCTGAAAAAGTTTGAAATCAAAATAGCACTTATGCTGAGAGTCTTCGACTCACTCACCAAATTCGACAAAGCCTCTTGCAAAGCATTCACGTGGGCTTGCAAACCAGAAGAAACCATCACACTTTTTTCAGTTCTATTACAAATCCCAAAAATCAAAAATCAATTGAGCTTCAGCAAAAGTTAAAAATGAAAAACAATAAATTGATTGTGTAGGGTATAGTATGAATTAGCGTACACTTGTGAGATTCTGGTGTGATGATAGTGGGTGAAATCCGCTGCGATGACACAGTAATCTGGTCCGGCAATTGCAAAACAAGATCTACAAATATTAATGTTGATAATTAGAAAATGAATGGGTAATGTTTATATGTACTCAATATTTTTATTGATGATTAAGATTACTTACTCAAATCTTTTATATTTGTAAGCAGGCATGGCTGATATGGACTCTAATTTTGCAGTCTGTCCAAAGGTACCACCATCTTCTTCAGCAACAACTTGGCAACTAACTACTGAATAATACGTTTGACCTCTAAGCCATTCCTTAAAAACAGTATCTGATTCACTGAAAGTATTTGATAACCGTTCATTCTTTATAACTTCTAAATTTAATAGATGCATTGCTTCTGCCTCTTGAGGATCTGAAACACCCACCCCAACATTTGGTAAGGTATAAAGAAGATGTTGACACCTAGTTAACAAAAGACCAAACTCATTATTGGATGGAGATGTACATGACATACCATGAACGACAATTTTGCGATCTGATTCACTGAAAATATTTGATAACCTTGCTTCTGACTTTTGAGGATCTGGAATACCCACAGCTACCTTAGTCATGGCTTTTATGAAGTTGCCATGTGAATTTCGGACACATTGCACCAAACATTGGATACAATTTTCAAGCAGGAATAGACACTTATGGTAGCAGTCCAATCCTAGAGTTTTCAAGTAAGATTAGACACAGTTGACACCCTATTTTGTCGAGGGATACTCGGCTAGTTGTATCTTGAAAATCGATATATCACAAGTTAAAATTCCAACTAAAAACTATTGAACTTACCAAATGCAAAGGTACTTGTAGCACCAAACGCAGGGGTGCTCGTAGCACCAAAAGAAGGGGTGCTCGTAGCACCAAAAGAAGGGGCTCCGGTCGAACCAAATGTTGGCTGACTTGATGCGCCAAAAGGAGTTGTGGAACCAAATATACTGCTTCCAATTGCTGGTTGTGATGGTTGGGTGGCACTTCCAAATGGGTTTGTTTGAGTAGGAGTAGAGTCAAAACCTCCAAAAGCAGGCATCTGACCAGAACCTGATGATCGTAGGAAGGGATAGAGTTGATTCTCAAATTGAATTAGAAAACCGCAATATAAAATTATGATAAAAAGAAGGAAGAAAAGTACGCAAAAAAAAAGGGAAATGGTTACCATCATTAGATACAAATAATGCAAGGATGTCATAAACTAGTCCTTAAGTTATGTAATCTTCAAGTCTTTAAAGAGATGAGTAGCATTGAATAGAAAGCATATACAGCTGGGAAAAAAAATCCGATATCTTCTATAATGTTCTTGTTCTTAAGTGTTTTTTACTTCAAAAAAGACCAATTTAATTCAAAAAATTGAGCAAATGGCCTAATAAAAAGCCATTGAAAGGAGACAAAACTTACGGTTTGTTGAACCAAACATCCTTACAACTTTCCAAATACAGTGGTAGCTTGTTGCTCCCTAGCTGCAATCGACACACATCAAATAATTAGCTTTTCTTTAATTGTTTGTTTTTTATCTTCTTTTCCCAGTATGAAGAAAATTGGAAAACGCAAGAAAGAAACACGCAAAACGCAGGTCGCCCTACAGATTAATCATTGATTTCTGAAGGTGCAAACAAACAAGGAAAACGGAAGAATTGCAGCAAGACCAAGATCACCAAATTTAACTCCACCTTAGTTTCCATTGATGAAAATATTATCACACTTGTGAAATTAACAGCCTAATATTCCTATTCCAGATACGCACATTATAAGGATTTAGGAATTTAGGATTAGGTTTTTCAATCAAATCAATGAAACACATCTATATCACATTTTTCAATCAATGGAACATATCTATATCACAAATCAATAGCCTAGGATTTGAGTCTAATTCTCTTTGTTTTCTCCAACAAGTGTGATAATACTTTCAATTTTTAACCATCTCATCTCAGAGTTAAAGAGTATATAGATTTAAAAAAACAAAAGCAGATGAAGATTGAAGAAGAGGGAGGGACAGAGAGTGGCTTACATATACAAGGAGACGGCGCAGGTGGTCGTCGTCGTCGGACGAGGGATAGGCCGCGTGGTGAGGGTTTGACGGTGACGGGCTGCGTGGCTTTGCAACTTTCGCTTTCTGTTTCCTACTCAAAACACATCCCATAAAGGTGTGAAATGACCAAAAGACCAGCCAAAGTGTCTTTTTTTTCATGAAATTTCACGTGTGAACACGAGAGCTTTCGAAACGTGTTCGAACGACATCGTTCGAGTGTGTTAAATTTTGATTTCACACCCTTCGAAATATGCGCACTGCTCGTTTCGACGGCGCTATTCGAACCTGCATTCGAACTGGTTCGAGCTGTGTCATTCGAACTAGTTCGAGCCTTGTCATTCGAACAATTAGAAATTAATGGACTGAGATGTTAAATTAGATTTCAGGACCTCTGCTGTTCCATTTGATATGACTGTCATCATTCAACTTTAATTGCCTAGAAAGTGGAGGATACCAAGAAGTCTAAAGCTAGGAGAGTTTTTATTTGTTTTTTTCAACGTTAGCTGCAGACATAGTTAGTCAGTCACCAATCAATTCAACCACTCAGAGCATAATACCACTTTCACACACATACTAATATTTAATTTAAACAAATAAAAAAAGGGAAAGCAATGTTCCACGTGAGGGACTGTAGGTGTCAACATGAAAAACTTAAATCAAAAAAGTGAAAGCAATGTACCACTTTTAGAATTTGAGAATAGTACGTTCGGACACGCTCATCCGAACGTGTTCGGTGGGTGTCAACCGAACCCGTCAAAAACAGTGTGTGAAGAGGCTTCCACGCGAGGCTAGTTTGGGAATATTTGAGGTTTGGGGGTGTGTGGTGAGTAGGAAGGGGTGTGGGAAAAGTAATGGCCTTTTTTTTTCTTTTTTTTTTCGTCAAGCGCAGAAAGCTTCTTTACTAATAGGGTTTTCTTTTGTACCCCACATTCTTCACATACACCCCCACACAACAGTGAAACCTCAAAATACTCTTGACAAAACACATTTTTTTAAAAAAAAAATAAGACTAATCGTATATATGTTCATTGAAAATATATATGACCCTAAAAAAATAAGACTAATCGTATATATGTTCATCTACATGCTCCCACCCAGAAGGATCACGCTTAGCATCAAATAATTTCTGTTTTTTCTTCTTTGGTGCACATTTTGTTTTGACTTTAGATTTAGGTAGAACCATTGAAAAAGTAGAAGGGAATGCTATCTCATTAAGTTGCCTCTTAATAAGAAATTTCCCCTCCTCACTCACTTTATTAAATCTTGCTAAGATAGCATCAAACTGATAAGATATATCACAGCCAGATGATTTATCCTAAGTGGATTTATGGATATTGGCTATATTTGTAGCTGGGTAGCAAGTATTTAAGCCTATTTTTTATTTACTTAAAATGTTGACCTATATCAATTTTTGACATATTTAAAGGTATTATTATAAAATAAAGTTTTAACAGAATTTCCTATAAAGATAAATCTCTTAAATATTTTGTTTGATCTTGTTCGGTACTTAGATCTTGGATGAAGATTGGACCCAGAGTACTTGGAGATTTGCCTTGGATGGTTGAATATGTAGTGAATATTTTATGTTTTTATATAAGCTAAACAAGTTTGTTTTCTTCTTCGTGCAAGCTTTGAATAACGCGGTGAAGCGGGTCCTAATTAATTCTGATTCAAACATTTGCCACGGGTTTGCCACGGAATTTCGGTGGCAAATTATCAAAGTCTGTGGCAAATTATCAAAGTCCGTGGAAAATCCTTACCAAACTTACGAACACTTTTCTCATTACAGATTCCGTGGCAAGTCTGTGGCAAACCCGTCGCAAATTGGCGACGGAAATCAGGTTGTGGCAACCGTTTGTGGCAAATCAGGCTTATTCTTGTAGTGATCCGTATCCAACATTATACACAACTTTTTATATTTCATCTAATTAAATAAAGGATTAACGAATTACAAGTTGCTTTTTGTATTCTAATAAGTCAATCTACAAACATGTATTCTTTTTTTATTCCAAAAATTACATTTACATATATGTATATATATATATATATATATATATATATATATATATATATATATATATATATATATATATATATATAATTTCAAATTAATATTAAAATAATTTCAACTTAAATTAAAAAAGAAAATATGTATAGCATGCATAATGTATGCATAATATATACTAGTGTGTGTGTATATATATATATATATATATAATATACATGCAAGTGGGATAGACGGAATCGTTGAATCAACAACGGATAAATATTGTCTTGCAAAGAAAATGTTATTAACATCTATTTGGTTATCCTCATTTTTTTTTGGGAAAACAGACAAATTAAGTTGGAAACAAAGCGACACATCACATTAAAAAAGTTATTAAGATGTACCTATGTCTTACATATTTCATCGTATTCGTACATTGGTCAAAGTTGCACATTTAAAAAAAACGAAAACACACAATTATCTATACTATTAACATTTGTAAATAATCTCATTAAATTATTTGTCAATTGTCATCTCTTAAGCATTTTAACAATTAAGACACACTTAACAATTCTTCTAATACACACCTCTTTCTTTTTCTACTTAATTCTTTTGGAGGAAACTTCTCTTGCACACCTTATAAGGACAATTACAATACAAATACACCACTCTCACCCTCTTACACACACACACACTCTCTCTCTCTCTCAATACGTTTGGAAGTATTCTTCAATCAATACTATTTTCACCTATCTTCTATGACCCACTATCTATTGTTTGGCAATCATAAAACTTATAAGGCACCCTTCAATGTTCAATACTCTTCCCTTAAACTTCTATATTTTGGCCTCTTCGCATCAAATTTGCGCGGCTTCAAATCCTTCTCAATGCATGTAGCAGTTTTACCTCCCACCGAGGACAATATAGATTTGAAGCCATATTCAAGAAACCAAAGAACATAAATACTATGATGTCAATACAAGATCGAAGACACTGCAATGCACAACATCAAATAAACCAAGAAGGACGAGAGGGAAACCGACGAGCAAAATCATGAATTTGCAATCAAATCGAAGAATATTACAGTAGATACAGAGGAAGCAGATTGGAAGGAACCTCGACGAAAATTGAAAAGCAAAACTAACGAGGAAGAAATGAAATAGATACATGTTTATGTTTTTTAAGTGTTTCTTTGGGTTTTATCCTCTGCCCATTTTCTATTCATACTTAATAATTGATTAAGAGTTGTGTATTTTTGTGTTGTTAGACGGTCTCTTCCTTCATCGTGCAAACAATGGCCATATATTTGGTTTCTTTTTGCTATAATATTTCGAAAGATAATATATTTTATATTTAATTATTTATATTAACTAATTTGTTTTATTCAAAAATGATTTTAATTATTTTGTGAAACCGTAAGTTACAAATTTAATCAAGCATTTATATCATTGTTTTCAAGTTTTGACATTATTTTAAATTTATTGAAGAATATTTCATTTAACCGTTACATTTTCTTTTTATCTCAATTATAATATCAATACGTTATGATTGTCTGATTTTAAAACTTTAACTTTGTACATTTTATTCAGTTATATATTTAGTATAGCTATTGATAGTGGTTTAAAGCCAATAAAAACCCATGAATATGGTCTGACGATTTATTTTAAAGTTCAACGCTTATGTAAGTTTGTTGAAACAGAACTTCTTATTAACGTTTCTTGCACATTATATTATAATATTAAATTTATAGTTTATCTTTGAAAAATATGTTTTGCTCACCGTAAAGAAAAGTAGAGGGTGGATTTCATCTTTGAGTTTGATACATTTATTGATCCGCACTTTCTATTATATATAGTCCTATTGCTCAAATATTAAATCTTTGGTTTGCTATGATTTTTTCTCATCAGTTTTGTTACCTGAATCTTTCTAGAAGAGTCTATTGAATTTTAGGAGATTTTCGTCTCACACGAACAAATTTTTAAGGACAGCAGTGCATTCACACGTCTCAACTATAAACTGTATTATATCCACTATAAAAATCAATTATTATAAAAACTTATTCAAGTTTTGAGTATCCATATATGATAAACTAATGTTTCTATTTTTACTAGACCTCCTGCGTATCACGAGCCTAGCTACATGTTTTAGACTTCTTTTTAATAAATTTAACCAAATGTTTATGTGTATAAATTTATTTAAGTATTATAACATATTGTAACATAAAAGGTATCACATAATCACCTACTATTTAAATTTTTTTATCTATCTTTATCAATTTTCTTATTCATATAATTTTAACATATAATTTTTTTGTGTCAAAAAACACAAAATTTATAATTATTTACTATTTACCGTGCGTAGCACAGACCTGCATATTACATGATTTTTTATTTTTTGTTCTCATTATTTTTTTTTAATAGAATTTTCTTATGTAACTAAATTTATTTAAAAAAATTGTGATACAATCTTAAATGAAATTTGTAGATTCTTGTGTGTACAAATGTAATTACTATAACATAAAGATGTATTTCAGTTCAATTAATGAAACCACAAGTCATTTTATGTTACAAGTGTCACTTTATGTTCTAATAGCTTACAACTAGGAGAATACTCGTGCGATGCACGAGTTGTTATATAATTTGTTTCCTTTAATTTTATATAGATTTTATACAAATATATACATAAGTTGTCGATATAAATTATGTATTTTAAAAATATAGTATTACATTAATATATTGTTGAATTTTTATTTATGCCATATTCTTATATAGTGTATTGTTTTTTAATATGCACAATTGTCCAAATTTTAGTGAGCTTAATTGTTGAAAATAAAATCTTACTAAACTTCATTTTACTTAGTAATAATAAATGTCATTCAATTTAATATCTTGAATTTATGAGCATGAATTTTAATAATAAAGACATGTGAAAAATAATATAAATAATAAGAATATTTTTGATATAGCATTTTTTAATATGTGTAAGACAAAGAAGAAAAATAATAATGATAATGATTGAAGATTAATACTAATGAGAATATTTTTTGATATAACATATAGCCTAAATAAACACTACGTAAAAAAAAATTCTTTTTGTTTAAAAACAAAAATAATGGTTTAATATGTGAAAGTTTAAGGATGAAAATAATGAGATTTTATATTTCTTTTAAAACATTAGAATAAAAATAACTAAGTTATACTAAGAAAGTGATCATAATATATTGATAAACATGTTTGGAAGTGACTTACATTTGTAATGTGCATCTCGCATTTGCTTTCTCTTATAATGTTATTCTATTTTTATTTTCTTCTTCCACATTTCAGTGACATCCTCTAAATATTATTATTATTATATTAAGCTTGGATGAGTTTAAATTAAATAAGTTAATGGTTGTGTATGAATAAATATAAATCATAGAAATTAAAAAGTAACTACTCTATTTTTTCTTTATTTCTTTGTTTATTCATCAATTAATAATTCATAAATATTAATTAAAACAAAATTTGAAACTTAAAACAAAAGTGATAATAAGGAATTTAGATTTAATAGGAAACTTAGAAAGAGAAAACAATCAAAATCAAATCTTTATTTTTATTCTTTATAATGATATGAAAAATATATGGTCATTATTCACAATATGAAATGAAAGATTTATTTTATTATAATTGTTTTTTATGCAACTTATAATCTAAATAAGCTACATAAAGTGGAGAGTAAACATATAATATTTGTAAAAGAATTGAAACATTTAAATCTGAAGCTTTATTTGTTGTTTTTACCTCAAGCACTATTCTTATTTAAAATTAACCATTTTAGATGTGAATTTGTAAATAAAGTATTAGATAGAAATATATACTAAAGGCATTAGATATGATGATAGTTGAAGAAAATGATATTTTTTTTCCTTTGTGATATAGAGAAGAGACACCTAATGTATTTTCCTTCTTAGAAATGACACCAAAGGTTATGAAGTTTCGAGGAACATATGCAACTCATTTAGATCTAGCAAATCAACAATTTTACAAAACTATGAAATTAAACATTTTTTTTGACAAAAAATTAAACATTTTTATAAAGAACAATATTAAAATATACATAATTTCTTAATGCCTATAACTTTACAAAAAATCGTTGCCTATTTGTCAACTTCAAACTATCAAGAACACAAAATTCTTTACCCTTTTTGTGATTTCTACATCTTGTGAAACTTGCGATCCTTTCTTCTACTCCTTGTTTTTTATATGATTATTGCACCTAATGTAATTTCTTCTTAGAAGTGACACTAAAGGTTATGAAGGCTCAAGGAACATATGCAACTCATTTAGATCTAACACATCATACAATTTTACAAAACTATAAAATTTAATATTTTTCTAAAGAACAATATTAAACTATACATCATTTCTCAATGCCTATAACTTTACAAAAAATTGTTGTCTATTTGTCAACTTCAAACTATCAAGAACATGAAATTCTTTATCCTTTTTGCGAATTCTACATCTCGTGCAACTTGCACCTTTCTTCTACTCCTTGTTTTCTATATGATTCTTGCACCTAATGTAATTTTCTTCTTAGAAGTGACACCAAAGATTATGAAGACTCGTGGAACATATGCAACTCATTTAGATCTAACACATCATACAATCATACAAAAAATTAAACATTTTTCTTAAGAACAATATTAAAATATACATAATTTCTCAATGTCTATAACTTTACAAAAAATCATTGCCTATTTGTCAACTTAAAACCCATTAAGAACATAAAAATCTTTACCCTTTTTGTGCATTCTACACCTTCTTGTGAAACTTGCTCCTTTCTTCTACTTCTTATTTTTTATATGATTCTTTTTGTCAAAATCTCTACCCTAACCATCCAAAGATCTCTCCTTTAAATAGTCATTTCTTGTTATAATTAGTTTAAACTCTATTTCTTCCACTCATATTCCACTAACTCGTGAGTTTATTGTAAATTAAAGCAATAATTCATGTAAATGTGAAACCCCTCCATTCAATGCATAATGGTTACATAAAAAATAATTTTAAAGGTCAACTTATTATTTCTTATTTCATCTAAACTATTATAATTGATAAATATATTTATTAATTCAATTGATTTAAATTTTGACAAATTCTAATAATAATATAATTTCTATGTAAATAAATATATAATTTAAAAAAAACATTTAGAATAAAAAGTAATAAATATAACAAACAAAACAATAAAAAGTAACTAATATAAGAACATATAATTGAGTTTAGAATGAACACATAATTGAGCTCATAAGTCTCATGAATTGAGAATGAACATTGATTAATATAAAAAAAATCTTGTTTTTTTATATTTAATTATATATTAAAAATTAAAATCAAAGTCTCATTTATACAAAAATTATGATTAAATATAATATATGTGTAAATTTATTACTATGTTGGAATTTATTAGTAGTAGTGGGTTGGACACAAAGGTAGGTATTAATAAATAATAAAAGAGAAGTTTTTTAATAGACAAAAATAAAAGCAAAAATTCAAGAATTATTGTGGAGACTCCATTGGGGATTCTTTTACTTATATGTATAGATATAGATATAGATATAGATAAACATTTCCCTTCATTGTGTTATGAATAATTTTCTGTTTAATTCCTATTAGCAATCTATAACCGTAGGTTTTTATTCTTCTTGAGAATGCTCATAGGCAACACCAAATATTTTATTCCACTAAGAGTAGCATTTAATAATAATAAGTTAGTGGTAATAATGAATTTAAGTTTCTTTAATTGTAAATTATAAATAAATATTAAAAAAATTAAAAAAATTATTGAAAAATAAATGGAAATGATGTGGAGCATCCTAGAGCTTGAAAAAAAGCTTCCTTTATATAGATGTCATATAATTCAATTTAATTATCTATCAATCATAACAAATTTTATTTCATTGCTAAAACTCACTTAACACTTTTTAACTTGCAATATCTTTGAAAGATAAATTAATCAGTTTAGTTTTTCAACAAGTATTTTCCGTGCATCGCACGCATTAGATTATATATATATATATATATATATATATATATATATATATATATATATATATATATATATATATATATATATATATATATATATATATATATATATATATATAATCCTTGTTTTGGATTAGGCCACAATTGGTTTGGTAATTGCTAATTGATTATCCACTGGTAACTCTAAATTCAAGATCTCCAAAACCCTCAAAAATCACCCCCAAATACATTATTTGTGTTCCATTAAGGGGTTTTAGGGGAGCGGATTCTCTCCCGTGTTGTTATCACTAGAGAAAATAAAGTGAAGAAATCATATCCCTCTATTTTTTTTAATTAGAGATCTACGGCCAGAAATAAAACACCTCAATATTCAATTTTGGTTTTCCCCTTTCCGTTGTTCCACATTCTACAAAAGCTTCCATGATGGACACGGTGGAGAAACACCGCAACGGGTGTGGGCGAGAAACATCGTTCGGTGGTGACCGAGGCCCCTTTTCTTTAACGTTTCTTTCTAAGCTTTCCCTCTCTCAATTTGTTTCCCTTCGCACGCTAGAATTGTCCACACAAATGCAAAACACAAATTGGTTTAACCATGCATGAAAGAATGAAAAAGAATAATGTAATGAAAGGTTCAAACTAATATACTGCAAGGCATAATGTAAAAAAAGGTTCAATGTATTTGGAAAGAACTCCCTAAAAGGTCGATGAAAAGTTTGCGCTACTTATAAGAAGTAGATTAAATGAATAAGGGAGTTCGATTAAATGAATAATCAAGCTCCCTTAATTGCAAAATTTGATGTATTTGGGAATTATATTTCTAATTGCAAAATTCGCAAAATTCATTTAATCAAGCTCCCTAAAAAGTCTATCTAATCAAGCTCCCTTATTCATTTAATCTACTTCTTATAAGTTGATTGATTTTGAGAAAACAACGAGGATGGAAAAAAAGATGATATAAAAGAAAGAGATTGAAGAACAAAAAATTAACAGAGAGGTGGAAGAACAGTTTAGGAAGAAAGTGTATGGAGATCTCTGTATTGGGTGGCAAAAAGGAAGGTTTGGGATGAGAATCTAGTGATAGAGGTGGAAGAAAGAGGGCTCTGGATTAGATCACTAAAACAATGTTTTAGTGATCATCACTAAATTGATTGTAACCATTGGATCTCTCATTTAGGTTCCAAATGAGATCCAATGGGTGTTATTAAAAATGGTATATATGTCCGTTCATATTGTTAATTATATTAAGTAGATAATTTTTTATTAAAAATAATAATACCTAAGAATTATTTATGCCATTGTTTTCGGATTTAATGCTTTAATGAAAACCGAATGAATGATAAAAAAACATTCCATTTAATGCTTTAATGAAAAAACCGTTCCATTATTTATGACATTGTTTTCTCTTAATTGATTTGATGAAAATCATATGGGATGAGTATGCATTCACTTGTAGTACAGATTCAGTATGAAAACTTTACAAAGTATGCATGTTGTTTTGTTTAATCAAAGACAAATTTACTTAGCATCGGTAAATTCTTTCTAACCACTTGAATTCGGTACTTTAGTTATTTATATACTAACCACAATATCAAACAACATTGGTTATAACCACCTTACCCTTGGGCCTCAATTATCTCAAGAATCACTTGCTAGTTGCTACCCTTCCTCTTAACCCCTCTTTCTATTTATATAGGCAAGGCAATGTGCTTTACTTCTCAATTTATCCAATCCCCAACTAACAAGTTAGGTAGCTAACTCGGGAGTTACACATCATCAATCTGACCTCACGAAATCTTCAGAGTGCATCTTGATTGGTTATCTCTAAAGTAATGTCCCGAAAAGTTCAAATCAAAAGCAGCAAGCTTATCGAATATATTTAGTAATTAGTGGTAATAATTAGAGGTCTCAGCCTCAGTCATCTCATCTGAGATTTATGCTATCTAACCTTAGGCATTAATCTTAATTCAATTGAAAGTTCAGAACAGAGGAACAAAGAACAGTTTTTGAAAAAGGAAGGGAGAAACAAACAACCAACAAAATGGCATAAGAATAAAATATCAGAGGAGCAGTACCATATAAGAATGCATTATGACCCAAAGGTTAATCTCAGTTGGTAAGACGTTTCACCTACACACAAAGGTTGTGAGTTCGAGTAATATAAGGGGAAGTAGGGAGCCACTATTGAATATTGATCCCCTTTTAAAAAAGAAAAAAAATTATGCATACTGATACTACTTTTGATTCATAGTCTAAACAATGAGCTTCCAAAATAATAGAACCCCAGCAGGGAAGATTGCATATTGCATACAGCCAAAAAGTTACAAGTCGTCAAGATAAAGATATCCCTAGAGATGATTAGCAAAACTCAAGCCTCTCGGATTAACAAAGTCAAAAGCGGTGATTTCTTTCCTCCACATCATTGATTGCCTTCAAAACGATGAATGTCCCCTGGTGAACTCAAGACACAATCTCAATTCAAACTAGTAAGAGCTCCATCATGTAAGCAAAGATAAGAATATCCACTTTCACTTTCACGCGCGCCGCCGCTGCTTGCTTGGTCTTCAATTAGTTTTGTTGCCGCAGGCGCGCATTGACACAATCAAAACTCGGAAGATATGAAACATTTACACAATGCAGAGATGTAACCAACTTGAGCAATACACGCCTAAATAGTATGCGCCATCTTTTCTTCCAACATGTAATGAGATATGAATGTTTGCGTTGAACATTTCACATGGAGTTTTGGTGCACTCCGCACCGCAGTAAAGCCACGACTTTGTGCAAAGAATAGAGACAAACAACACTTGTTTGTTAACCTTTAGTGTTCTCATCCCATACTATCAATTTCTACTCTTTGAATCTCGCCTCCTTTATCCTACTTTCTCCATCTGTTTCATGCACACCATAATTTTCTAAAATAACATTTGTTTGCTTCATTTCTTGCACTCTTGTAAGATCTCGAGATTCTTCCAAAGAGCTGCATAAGTGCTAGAAATGAGGAGGAATCGAGAGGATGCTATTTGTATAAATGTTGATTAACACATCTTTCACACATTCCTCTAATTTAACATCTCCATAGACTCGGCAAGCGTAGAAAGCAGTAATGCGCCATGCAAGAGCATCACCCTTAGTTGGCAAGCTCTTGATTAGTTGATGCGCTTCATGTAGCATTCCGCTCGCCCAAGAGATCGATAAGACATCCATAATGCTCAACTGTGGCGAAAGTCCATATTCTGAATCATGTACTTAAAAATTTCCATTCCCTCATTTACAAGTCCTCCATGACTACAAGTCATCAAAATTGCCAAAAAGTGACTTCATTTGGTCTAAGCCCTCATTCACCATCCTATTGAAAAGCCTTATGGCATTAGTTGGCTGCCCATGAACTCCATGACCTGAAATCATGGTTGTCCAACATTGGTTATAACAGTTTTTAAATCATGGTTGTCAAAATTAAAGCTATCCAAAACAGACATAATAACTGATAACAATGATAAGGAAAAAACGGTGGATATACACGCAGCCTAGCCATAACAAGGATAAAAGTTGGCTATTATCTATCTAGCCATAACAAGTATCAAGGTTGACTATTCACTATCTAGCCATAACCATGATTAAAGTTGGCTATTATCTATCTAGCCATAACAAGGATCAAGGTTGGCTATTCACTATCTAGCCATAACCATGATTAAAGTTGGATAATCTCTGTCTAACCAAAATATGGCTCATTCTTGACAACCCATGGACTAAACAATGGAAACAGAAAATCACAAAATTAGAAAATCAAAAAAGCACATGTATGAATGCCAAGTTTACTGGGAAATCAGAAAATCAGAAAACCATAAAATCAAAAATGCATGAAAGTTTATAGTGAAACGTAAAATCGAATCATATTTCCCTTTTGTTGAGTGAAACCATAATCAAATGTCTAAACTCGTTTATTGAAATCGAGAATCTTAGTGATATCGGAAAATTAGAATCTTAAGGAGATTTATTGTTTCATCGAGCAACCTCGATTCTTCTTCTTGGTTTGGGTTGAAATCCTAGTCGCCTTCAAGCGTTGATCGGTTTCAACGATTTCACGGTTGCGTGGAGTTTCTTCGCTCTTCGCCGCGCTATCGAGAATATTAGAATCTGGTTTATGGTTTTCTGAGAGACCTCGCTTCTTCTTCTTGGTTTGGGTTGAAATCATAGTCGCCTTCAAGCTTTTGGGTCTTTGAACGATTTCACGGTTGGATGGAGTTCTTCCGCGAATCCTTTCTGGGTTTCTCCTTCGTTCCCTTTCTCCTTCGTTAACTTTCTCGGGTTTTCTTTCTTTTGATTTTGAAACGTTTTCAGCGTGAATATGGTTTCTGTTCTCTCCTTCCTATTTTTGTGGCACTAATTTAGCACGTTTTGATTTTATGATTAGAGTCAATATTTAATGGCTAATAACTAGAAAATCCAAAATTAAAATTTATTTAATTTGTGAAATTATGTTTGTATTAATTTGTAGACAGTTCAAACCGCTTTCTTAGTAAAAGAAATAAAAGGACGAGATTTTTTTCACTTTATTTTCTCCAGTGATAACAATACATGAGATAATTCGGTCCCGGGTTGTAATATCACTAGTAAATAAAACCCGGGAGATAATCTCCATCTTTTTTCCCAACTCTCTCCTTTCCCTCTCTCAAAATCTCACAAACAATAAAATTGATATTATTAGTGAAACATAGGTGAACCTCGCTCTCCTCTCTCTTTTAACAATAATACACTAATTATTTCACAAAAAAAAAAAATACTAATTATTAACCATTTTGTCTTAAAAAAAAAAAAAACTCCCTTCAAATTTTAACTCAGATGTAAACCCATCAGTTTCTTTCTAAAAAGTTATAGTGGACATCTTATTAAATCCCTTAAAGTGATGAAAAGTCATTTCATCATTCGCTTCTTTTTATCTTCTGGCATTGAAATATTTGGAGATGAAGTGAGGGAAACTCCAAATCCAATTGCCAGCAGAAAAACTTTCAGAGACATGCATCATGCTAATGCTTAACCATCATTATTGGCACCCACAGTAGAGTTAGTGAAATGATGCAGAAAATATCCCCATCATTTAGAATGCATATTTATTACTCATTCATCTCCTCATTGTCCTAAAAGATGAAAACAAAATCTGACAATGTATACATTTAATTATTTTATATAAAAAATAAAATGTGAAAATATAGAAGGAGAAAGGAAATTAACAATGTGCACTAGTGGCCGGCTGGTATTATCATCAGAATTTTGGTGAGATCTTTAAATTATTAACAATATGCACAAGATTTCAAATATTATATCATCATATCATACTATATTTATTTATATATAAAACGAGTAGTAATAGTTTGCATATAATAAATAAATGGGCAAAAGAGTATCATGATTAGCCACATGCATGCTTCTCTGCTCACCAACAACTGAAATGGAATGACTTTAGAGACAGGCCACAACATGAGTTTGTGTTCCTCCATTACCACCAAACAGTGCCTTATATATTTATTTATATTATATAAATTTAAGTTCATTTAACAAAGTAAACACTTGGCATTGATTGAAACACCAAATAAGAATCTCAAATATCCCATATTATGGTCCTCACGACCTATCCAATATTGCATACAGCCATACACGTCCTTATCACAGTTCCCACCTTTTCTGCATTAAAATTTGTCTCCTTTTCAAATCCTACAATCACTTCTCAGTTCCAATCTGTATTTTCATTCTTTCACATTAGAAAATCATCATAGTTCAAATTCTCTTTTACCATACTCTCATATCTCTTAGGGAGATGGTAGCTAAAATCAATTATGTTTCCCACGAAACATATCCACAAAATGTTCAAGTTCAATTTGTCTCAAAATCTGTTTCTGATAGGTTGCTGCTGAAGTTCTACGATGAGCCGCAGTTCGACTTCGATTATGAGCAAAGTGGATTGTGGTCTCCTCTAGTTCCTCGTACAGTATTCTTGAGCTCACCGGGAAGAATTTTCACGGAGCAAGAAATGCTTGAAAGACTTAGAAGCAGAAATGCAGCAAGTCATAGAAGAAAAATCAGAGTGATCTGCTTCAGTGTACAAAAATATATATTTCCATTATTTCTTTTCCTGTTCCATTGCTTCCTATTTAGTTTGTTTTTTCTTTCTGAATTGGTGCTTATGAATCCTACCTCGTTCCTTTTGTAGTTGTTCTGTTGTTCCTGACAGAGAATCAAAGTAGAAAGATTTCCAGCGCAGGAAGATGCACAATTTCCCTGCGATTGCGTTATCATATTCACAAGAACTTACTACATGTATTTAATATTTTTTTTCCTTTTTCTCTGCCCAAAATTTAATGTATAATTGTATATCTTAGTTGGTATAAGAAGTATATATATTATCGATTTCTTATTAATTCTATTTAGAGAAGATTCCTAAGTTACCTTTATGTTAGAACATGAACGTGCTCTAACGGGTATGGTTCATTGATTGAGATGCTGCTTATAGCCACGTGATTTTTGATATAAGAGCTGTGTCAACAAAATTCCTCATCTCTGTTACAACAATGTTATATGAGACTTTCACACTACAACCAAAATTCTATATGGACACAATGCATTTAAGCACTTCAAATCATTTTTCAACTTCCAAACACTTTTGGTCTTCTCCAAACAATATGAAATGCCTAGAAAAGTGACAAAAGCTCACAAGTAGGGCACATGGTGAGAGGAGACCCGCCGCTTAGCTCGAGTAAAGGCTACTGGTCCGGTGGACTAAAAGTCCGGTTAAAAGTAGTTTATAATCACTAATATCTTTGACTCAAGATGTTTTTTAATTAAGGATAAAACTGCGAAGACTCAAATGTGAACTAAAATAGACATTACATTGATAAACAATGTCGGGACTTGAGGTGAAAACAAGGTTAAAATTGAGTTTTTCATTTTTTTTACCATGCTACATTAGAGTTAAAACCAACTTTTATAGTTTTCAAAAAAAAAAAAAGCTATTCAAAAAATTGAGCACTTTAATTTAATGGAGTATAAAATAACTTTTGCACTGTCTTTAGATCTAGATTCACCATCGCTGTCAATTGCATATTTTACGTACTAACGGCATATGCATATTTGTCCTCATTAATTGTTTTGGTGTCTGCATGTGTTGTACGTACATGTCACATGTGATGACTGATGTGTGATCTGTACAGTGAAGAAAAAATGGCGTTCAAAGTGACAATCCCGAAAAAGATCTCAGCCTTAAAAGTGTTCAACAGCACGAGATTCCAGCTTGGAAAGGTAAAGGGTGACCACTTAATATTATCCGAGTACAAGAAATGGCAAATAGACAATCCTTCAAACCTCCTCAACAAGTTTTTAATTGTAAATAGCTAAATAGGAAAACCGGTTTAACAGTTACCTAAATAGGAAACCATGTCTAATGAAGCACTAAGAATATACATGTATCTAGAAAGGCAAAATTCATGTCTAGGTTTAAAGAGTATCACAGATTTGTCTGGTTTATATTTCTGTGGATTCAAAGATTATGTGCAGCTCTCAATCTACTCACATGCATCTGCAATATTCATAGCTGAACTGAAATGCAGGAACATTAAACGGGTATAGGACTTTCTTGGAGGGCTTCCTTCCCAGTGATACCTTCTTTTAGATTTTTAAAGTATATGTCATAGTCCTTTTCTGGAGGAGGATTTGCTGGATCCACAGTAAATGGCTCGCTAAATGGAACAACACTTTTGACCTGCAATAGATAATATAGAGCATGTAGCTTCCAAATTAGAGTGAGACTGTTCACAATCAAATTGCTATAGATCCATGTATATAGGGAAAAGTAATTTATCTCATCCTTGAAAAATTACATGCATTTATAGGGAAAAATAATTTATCTCATCCTGAGCACACTCTACCCAATTTCTAAGAAGGGTTGCAAAGGGCATACAAAAACATTTGATAGAGAAACTAGACGATAATCAAATACAATAGCCAGTAAATACAGTTCCCATTCAGAAATGTCACCCAAAAATTAAAAACTGTAAAAAATACTGAAGAATAAATTATGAAAAATATGGAGCTAAAAGGATAATTTTACCATTCAGATTTCATCTAAAAAGGTAAAAGATTCTGAATAAATTATGAAAAGTATGGAGATAATAAAGGAAAAGGCTGACCTCAAATGTTTTGTCACATGCATAAGGGCTGTCAAGTGCAGCTACACACATACGAGCAATCTCTTCCCTTGATATTTTACCCTATTATTTTTTGCAATTAATTAGCAAGAGCACTTGAACTGAAAAAAAAAAACATCCAGATATCTTTTGTTTTCACAATACCGTAATATTATCTCCTTGATCGAATATAAGATCGGCTCCAGCAGGTTCCTCGGTCAATGCACAAGGCCTCACAATTACATAGGGAATGCCACTTTCTCGAACTAAATCCTCACCCTATTGCAACATTAATAATTGTTAGCAATGAAGTATGTAACACAAAAATGGAAAAAATGGAAATTCTATATTTAAACACCTGCTGAGCAAGTGGGTTAAGTAGTTAAAACAGCTTGACGGACGACGGTTAGTTAATTTCACATGAGATATACAAGGGAATTTGCATATGTAAATATCATTATTCAAGTGATAAATATGTAGAGAACAGACCATCAAATGAACCCCATTTTTACACATCTAAAAAAGTTACATTTTAGCTAAAGCTTTCAGATTTCTCGTAATCAGTTGGTCGACTAGATAACTGGACTACTTAACCTCTATTACTATAAAACATGCTAAGCATTGGACCGTGAAAAATAGATTTTTCAGAGGGCTAGCACTATCTCAATGACCAAAAGTATGATGTTCAATTTCAGTTTCAAGTCTCATATTGAAAAAGTATCAACCAAAACCAGTTTCACATACCAAAGGCCAAATAGAGTAACAAACATCACTTTTTTTTTTGCAAACTAGACACCTGAAAATTTGGTAACACATTGTGCCATATAAGGAGCCTTGAAAAGTTTTCTACCTTTAGTTTAAATGTGAGGATGTAATCAAGTTCCTTGTTTAGTCGAACGGCAGGAGGCTGTTTGCTTAGATCAAGTCCAGGCCTTTCTGGCCTGGTAACTCCAGCTGAGCCCACATGTACAAATCTAAACATGACAGAAAACGTGCACAAAAAAAGGTTAAGCATACGAGGGATAAAAAGGATGGGGACAGCAACCAGAAAGATGAGGCAATACCTAGGCGTTATAGGATCCTTTAAATATGCCCTTATGCTAGATACAGGAAGCTCAAATGGACCTTCCACAAAAGTTGGATTTAATTTACCATCATATTCAAACTTGCTGAACATGAGCTGCAGAGAATTTTGATTCATCATTAAGAACTAGTGTGAGAGATTGCAAGGCCAAAAGACATAGAAATACTAAAAATCAGAGCCATGCCTGCAATGATACAATGTCGCTTGGATCAAATGGCAGAGCATCAGACACAGTTCTTGCTCGAAATATAGGCCTCAGGGAAGAAAATGGCAATCGAATCTGTGAAAGACAAAAGAAAAACACTCTTAAGAGTTGCATTAGATAACATACCCTCCAACTGTTGTATTAGATTTTAACTACCGATTGCCATTTTCCTTTCTCTGTGTCAATGCCTCCAGTATACCCAAGAGCATCCCAATCAGGGCTTGTGCGAACAATGACTTTATATCTACGCCCATCACCTTTTACACGGAACTCCAAACCATCATATGGAGAAAGATCCTCGGGATCTGAAAAATTCTGAAGAACAATTATGTGAACTCTCTTCTTTTCATACAAGAACTTAGTTTCCCGAAGTAATTTGTTAAAGGGAAATGGCAATATATGCTCATAACAGGCAGCAACAATAACTGATAGTTTTAGGAAGTCGGACACTTCCATACTGTCAAAAATGAACAATCAAAATTGTTGTTCCATTCTTCCTTAAGAAATGAAAAGGAAACTTCTGAACACTATCAAAAAGGAGGAAATAAAAAGAAAAGGCTAGTACTTCATTCTTTCTAAGAGAAGCTAAATCTTGTCTCTTTAACCTTCTTTCCTTTTATTTTATTTGTTTAAAATGTCCAGAGCAAGTACTGGGCGGTTATAATATATTCTATTTAGTAAATCACTTAAAACATGAATCTAATAATAGGTGATATCCAATAACAGATCGATGTCTGATATCTCTATTCATTCATATACCTGCATGTTGAGATAGAAAAAAATAATTAAATGAGCATAGGTGAGCCTCTCAATATGATAAAATATTAGTAACAAGGACCACTTATACTGCAGCAATACATTTTAGTGAACCTCTCAATATGTTCTTTCATTTTGATAAGTGCAACAATTAGAAGTTTGAAGTATATTATTATTATTCCAGAAATGGTAATATTTGCTTGAAAGGAAGAATGATGTTGTTATGTCTAGTGAGTTGAGGTCATTTTCAAGATCCAAAAAAGGATTATCTCAGAGTTTGTTCAAGCAACTTTAACTGAAGGCTTCATCCCACTTTGTGTACCAAGAATAAATAATATGAATCAAATTCGTTCAAAATGTAACCCATTATTTTCATATTGTGGTACATACTGAATCAAGTAGCAAGTAGCCAACACAAATCTGCCATTTGCAGGCCTCAAATGGAAAGTTAAGATAGCTAATTGCAGTTACCTTTGTTCTGATACTTGAAAAGCCACCATTATTTGCCGTCGAAACCACACCTAGATTAGACCCACAGCTGTATTATTTTTAGTTTAGGCAGTAGAACACAAAGCCCCCCAAAAGTGCAGTCACGTGAATTTGCAAGAATTTGACACATACCTTTAAAAACCCCAGTTGGTCCACCAGTTTCACTACCCTTTGGGTCAATTTGAAAAGAACTTTCACTAACTCCACCCATTACCACATCATCTAAAGCGCCCCAAGAAAGCTGCTTATAATTATCAGCTTCCGCTGCAAGAAAAATAGAAAAGCAAATTTAATCAATTGGATGCACAGAAGTATTACTAAAATCACTTGCTCTTTGAACTACAAACAAATAGTAACACAAAGCCAATCCATGCAACAGAGAGATTCTTCTGCCAAGTCAGAAGGCCCCTCCAATCAGTCCTCAAAGTTAATGTTCAATACAATATCCAACATGTCATCCTTTAACTTCATTCCTATTATTATCTAACCATAGCATGTATTCAAAGGTCATCAGCAAGATTGTCAACCAGGAATCTACCTTCAAATCCAAATAGTAGCTTTCCCCTTCGAAGTCCAAGGTTGTTCTTCACAGCCTTGATCAAATTTCTCATTCCTATGTACTCTACCTTTTCTGGCGAATCACCTTTTATCTGCTTTCAGTAACCAGCAACTAAGAAAAGATTCTAAACTGGACTTCTAAATTAAACAGACAACAGTTGACTCTAATGATAGTGTAAACAGAAAGGAAAAACAGTTGGCTACCTCTGGCTCAAAGAACTTAATTCCCTGCAACATAAATAATTTCACTCAGTTAGAAAGAAATAATTAAGAAGCCTTCAACAAGAAAACAATAACTAAAACATCAAGAAAATTAATCAGTTGATATAAGTAAACTTTAACCCCACTCATTTCTCATGATAGGCATGCACTGATATGAAAAATCAAATTTCTACCGCCTTAATAAAACTAATGTACATACTTGGCTGTATTTTGCTCTGTCCGGAGTGTCGCCTTCCTTAGGGCCAACAATGACAGAAACAGCATTGATCACTTTCTTCACTCCTTTAAAGTATTCAGGGATCAAAGTACTATCTTTTGTAATGTCTCCAACAACCTTAGTTTCAGCATAAAGGTTAGTTGGCAGCAGAGGAAGACAGGAAGTAATGGGTAAGGAAACTAGCAAACTTTATGCAGTATATTATATGTAATTACACAATAAAAATGTGTATATAGCAGGAAAGTTCAGCATCGACGAACATCATTATCTTCCACCAACTTGTCTTGAAACTTTTGGACATCTTTCACGTAAAAATCAGTAAATAATTTGTAGATGGCTGAATGTCAATTTATTATCACTCTATGCAAACACATGCCCTCCAGAACTAACTCCTTTTTTCCCATTATTGATGCATCCATCATATTAAGTTTAAGGTCCAATTGCATCTCATTGTCAACAAAATAATAACTAAAAAACCAAGTTACCAATTATTGAAAAGTTATGAACCAAAAGCAAATGGTTGCAAACTGAGGAAAGCACATATTTACTTCATCATCTGTAAAGTATTCCAGTACATTCAATTGAAGTAACTCACCAAGTCAACATCTGATCCCAACATCTTTCTTGCCTTCTCTTCATTTCTAACCTGTAAACATTGATACAGAAAATAAACATAATACTGTTATCCATAACACCTAACATATTAGAAGAATTCTACATTTTTTCCTTTATCTAGGAACTAGAACTACTATTTGCAATGAGCTCTAGTCAGAGAGGTAACAAAAAAGCAATACCAATACTCGCACTGGAATTCCTTTCTGTCGTAATACGTCAACCACTCTTCGACCAACACCACCAGTAGCTCCAGCTACCAGAACGATACCAGAAGTTCCCATTGAGTTAACTGATTTACTTGGGGAAGGATCGGATAGTTTCTCAACTAGAAAGTCAAATAACTTCACAATTCAGAAATGATAAATATTCATTAGTTGATCCATATTCCATACCAAGCTCTATCTCTTTCTCTTTTCATTGCTCTCAACTATTATTTGATTTATACTAATTTAAAATTGAATAAGTTACCTTAGCAGGAGATGGGGGTTCATTGAAGAAGAAAAGTGTTTTTATAAATCTTCCAAAATCCCAACTTTGTCTTCCAGCTTTAGCTGATATTACCGTTCTATTTGTTCCAGAAGAGATTCTAGTTGAGGCTCGTTCATAAATTAATGTCTGAGGTGTTCCATAAATCTTCTGAAGAAATGGCTTATGCAGTTGTGTTGCCAAAAAAGGGTTTGAAGGTTTCGTAAAGAACTTCCTCCTAGGCAATTTATGGTCCTACAGCATGAAAAGAATAGCAATTTCAAACAAGAAGCGCACCAATTTCACTGGCTACGATGAAGTCGGAAATTTCAAGTTTTCAACTTCAGAAACAGCAGCAATTAGAATCAGCATGCATGGATGGATAAGAATGGTTCTAGTTCAAATCAAAAATTTATTTGGAAATTCAATCAAATTCAGAAAAGACATTACAGAAACAGAAAACCACAGATTAGTGAAGAGTAAGAGGAAAAGGATAACTAGAGAATTTTACCTGGAAATTTAGAATAGTGGAAGCAGGTGATGAGAGAGTTGTGGAACACCATTCCATTAGGGAAGTAGTTCTGTGATGTGGGAATAAGGTCCCAAGTCTCAAGTTACGGTTGCGGTGATATTTGCAGTGCAAGATTCATATCAACCACAAATAAAAATTTACAATTTCTCATTCAGAGAAAATTAAAAATGCGTTTGCCGGGAGTCGAACCCGGGTCTATTGCTTGGAAGGCAATTATCCTAACCGTTGGACTACAAACGCTTGTTGTCAAAATAGCAATCCACAAATATAATAATCTAAAGAGATGGCTGTTTTTTCTAGCTTCTACATAAGAGAAACAAAGGGGGAAATATTTATTTGTTTCTAACAAGGTACGAGAGATGGCTGTTTTTTCTAGCTTCTACATAAGAGAAACAAAGGGGAAAATATTTATTTGTTTCTAACAAGGTACGAGAAACGATAAGTGCCTACTTAAACGAGGGAGATGAAAATTGAAATTCTCTTACATAGTCACCTAAAATCAACAACAAACAATAAATTTCAATTAGGTAGTTCAGTTAGCAAACTAAAAGATATCGAAAGAGTGCACCATAAGAATGTAATCAGGAGGTATCAAATTCAAACTCGAGAAACTAACATTCTCCCCCTCTCTTATTAACATTGTCTATAAAAAAACAACAAACAATGAGAGGGGAACAAGTGAACAGAACGCGATGTGACCAAAATTAATACATTAATCCATAATTTTATTCATTATTCATAAAACAAGAAAAATAACACGGTATCTCAACTAATTCATTGTTATTCACCCTAAAAATAACATGAGCATTTAGCAATACTGCTTCTGATGTTATTCTATCACCCTAAATTTTATTTACCAATAAATTAATATATATTCTTAACTTATTTTGGAGACCCCAGTTCAAAACTTGAAAATTTATTATTTACTATTTTTTTATTCTTATTATATTTACTCATTTTGATGTTTATTTTTTAATATTTTTATTTTAGTTAAATTAGTTTGTGTGTGATATTTATAATTAGAATTTTCCAAGATTTTATAATTAAATTTGGAAAATGTTTTAATGGTATTTTTTATTTAGTTGTAATTTTATTTTATTTATGTTTAATTATTCTTTAGATCTCTCAATATTTTGGATTTTTTAAATAGATCCCTAAATTAAAAAACAATATGTAATAAGTTTCTAAAATCTAAACTAGCATAGTTTTTTCGATTAAGTCCTTCAGTACAGTTAGTCAATATTGACATGGTATTGACACTAGTGTTTTTGATCCATGTGATGCACGTATATACATTACACATTTTGTAAATAGGTATCTGAACTAATTGACAACTTGTGAATATATCCCTAAATTAATTTAAACATTTCATAATTGATCATTAGAAAAATAATCAAAAGTAAGTTGATACTTGATATTTTCAAGTAAAAACCAAGCCAAAATACAACTATCGACGGTTTGATATATTATTTTATTTTATTATATTAAAAATAAAAAATTAAAGTTATTCTCTTTTCCTAAAAATAACAAAAGTAAATTCTTATGTATATAAAAATAAGAAAAGTAAATTTTTATGTATATAAATAATAAGAGTACAAAGTAGTAAACAAATATTATTCAAATATTTTCCTAAATATGTATTATTCAAAAGTAATCAATGCATTTGAATTTTTTTTCCTTATTTTTCCTAATAGCTAGATAGTAAAATTTAAATTACGCAACAAAATAATAACTAAAGTTTATTCCCTATAGGTTTTATGAAATGTTTAATATATTTTATTATATAGACATGCATTCAATATTCTCTTATTTAATTCTTTGAAAAAAATGTAGCTATATTTTATAACCATATAACTTTGTTTTTAATTATGTTTTTAGTTAAATAGTTATTTGAAAATAAATAAATAAATAAATAAAAAAGAATAAAAATAATAATAATAATAGTAATAGTAATAATAATCATGTCTATCTCCAAAACAAAATCTAAAATAAAATATTTATAATTAAAATTATTTGCTATAAAATATTAAAAAATCACACTTATTTTAATAAATCTCAAGTCTCACCACTTCAAAAACTAAAATTGTTAAAAATTAATATTATTTTATTTTAAAATATAAATGTAGTTTATTTCAAATGAAATACTAAGCACATGAAGAATTATTCAAACAAGAATAAAACCTCACCCGAAGTCTGAAAAACTTGTGAAATAAATTATGCAAAAATTTTATTAGTTATCAAGTAAAAATTAAATCTATACTTTTAAAATGTTAGAGATGTTTTATGAAAGCTAATTTTAATTTTTTTTACATAACTAGAGAAATATATGATATTTTTGAGTACATTTAAAATAAATTTTTAACTAAAGGTACCCTTTAATAAAATATAATTTTACTTTTTCAATTGATCAAATTAAAATATATTAAATGTTTCAAAAACTTTTAGGGTTTGCTTCAAAAAAAATCTTTTAGGGAATTACCTTTATTTATTATTTTATAATATAAATTGAATTTTACTATCAAAATAATTTGGAAGAATAAGAACTAAAAAATATTCTTATGAATTAATTTCATTTAAATATATATATTTATTTGCTACTTTATAATTTTATTTATAAACAAAACACTTTATTTTGATTGTATTTTTGTTTTAATACCAAGAGATCGGGTATATTTGTATTAAAGTCACTACTCAAGTTAGTATACGAGTTTGGATATAAGTACTTTTCAAATACGTGCATGTGAACATATATATTAGTAGTATTCCTGCCCAAGCCATACCTATCGTCGACCCTAAATATACTACTTTTTATTCATCTAAATTTATGATAATTATCTTACGACAATTATATGAACGTTAGTAGTTAAATTCTTAGTGGAGATATATATTAGTATTTAGATATATTTATGGTATAAAATAATTCATTATGTTTATAAAATATTTTCAGTCAACTCTTATGAAAACTTATAGTAAATATATGTTTAATTTTTCTCTCTCTTTTTTTGGTTCAAAAAAAATTCTCTCTCTTTTTTTATATTCACTGATATTATTAATTTCATAATTTTTTGACCAAGATTAATTAATTTCTTAATTAACAATATCTAGGCACAATATTTAATGCCAATAGCACTTGCGCCAATTCCATTTCTCCTCCGCTCCTCATCACATATTTTCAAACCCTAAGCTCTCTTTTCTCTCCTTTTTCTTTTTGTCTCTAGGTCCTCACCCTTTATCCATTCTATATTATTTCACTTGCATAGCAAAATCATTGTGCCTAGATCATTGTTATAGATCATTGTTATAGTCGCTTGCATAGCAAAATCATCCCTTTATATTATTATCTCACTTGCCTTACTCTTTATTTTAGGTCAAATGGCACGACCATGCACTTCAATACTCCTACTCTTGGTTCTCTTAGCTTCACTATGTTCATGTTTAGAAGGCAAAAATATTGTTCAGAAAGCAGAAAAGCAGTGGAAGATGGTGAACCCATCTTCAAGGGAAAACTTGTTTCTCGATCCACTTGCTAAGGGTACCATGCCATACCCTTTTGTCCGGAGCAAAAAAGGGCATGGCATGGTGGTTGTTGAGAAGCTCATAGCAAACTACAATTACAAGCATCAAGTTCTGTCAAAAGTCGCCCCAAGCCCCGGTAACGGCCATCAGTAATAACTTGTTTGTTTTTTATGTTTCTCTTTCTCTTTGTTGGAATGATGTTAAAATTTCATTTTTGTGAGCATCGAAACTATATTGTTTTTTATTGGTTCAATTTTGTATTAGGAATTTATATGACTTTGTATAATTTTTACTCATTAAGTTCTTACAAATAGTTGTGCGGGCTCTTTGATCCTTAAAAAAATAAGGTGAATACTCCCCAATAGGCATGGCAACGGGCGGGTCGGGACGGGTTTTGCATCCTCCGTCCCCGCCCCTACCTCTAGCGGGTCGGGTTTTATATCCCCCATCCCCGTTCCAATTGGGGTCGGGTTCCCCACGGATACCGTTTCCGTCACTAACTTATACAAAAAATAAAAAAAATTATATTTACGATAATTAATTTAATAAAATAATAGCTATTATACAATGATAAAAAAAAGTTAAAAATATTAAAATAGACTTTTCTTTTCAAAATAGATCAAAACTTAAAATAAACAAAATTATGAAACAAAATCAATGAATATATTTGCATAAAATAAAATGAAATAAATAGTTAATGTGTTGTTGAACGGGTTTCGGGCGGGGTATCGACATCCCCGAACCCGTCCCCGCCCCCATCAAAGCGGGTATTCCCCGTCAAACTCGGGTCAGGTCGGGTGGGTGCCCGCGAACTCGGGTTTTGTTGTCATGCCTACTCCCCAATACCCCAAAGTTTTGTTGAGTGTACAACTCAACATCCAATCATTTAATGACATGTCATTTTTTATATTTAATAATCTTAAAATAAATTTAAACTTTGAATTATCTGTCCCTACTGGATATCGATACCCAACAAAACTCAATAATATCATAGAATTCTCGAAAAAATAATTGGTTCAATCTTTTTTAATACTTTAACATTCTTGGTACATAAATAAATAAAAGTATCAATAAATAAGTATAAAATGTTATATTTTGTAAAAAAATAATAATAAAATGTTATATATATATATATATATATATATATATATTATTAAGACACTTGGAACAAAAATTTAGTATGAGAAAATAATACTTGATACTTGAGAATATTTAATAGCATTTAATCACTATACAATAAATGTTAAGTATGTCCATTTTTTTTTTGAAGCAAAGTATGTCCATTTTTAATGAAATAAAAATGCTACACTTGCATTTTTCACATTTTGTTTTATTGATTGAAATTTATATGAATTCCGCTATTAATTTTAGATGGTACCACACTCGCACATAGTACGTTTAAGTGAGATCTACTTAAATTTCAATCAATATTTTTTTTGGCAATAAGTTTCAATCAATATGAGAAGCACTCCTTATTTAAAACATTAAACATCAAAATTATTTAATCACGGTAATAGTTATTTTAATTGACTAAATAATAATAATAATAATACTAATTAATCAATAATTTTTTTGACCGAAACATTAAATATTACTTTTTCTGGACAAAAAAAGAAATTAAAGATTACATGAGAGACACTAATATAAATTATCTAATACTAACAATAAAGTGCATAAATTATATTTGTTTTATTTAGAATTAGTTATTTCTTTTCGGAAAAACATATAAAGAAATAAGTACCAGCATATATCGTTCGTACTATTGTTTACAGAAGAAAAAAAGTTACTAACAAATTGCATGGTGGACATATGTCCCCATTTGAAAGCAAGTAAGAATGAAAACTAACTAAAGACCAGTGATGATTGATGTCACTTGTCCATTGACGTCTAAATGCTTTGCACCTGCCCTTGCGCTTTGAATCTTTTCAAAGAACTCCGTTAACTGCTCTTCGAGTCTTCACGTAGCGCTCCAAGCTTCGAAACTTGCCTCTGGGTTCTTTCGAAATCACGTAAATGTTATTCGTGTATGATCTTTCTAGCCTTCTTACCCTTGGATGACTTTCGAACTCTTTTTGTGACGCCTTGCTTACGCGTCCTTATGGTTAATGAGATTGTTCCTAGAATCTCAAGACGACACTGATATCTGGGGAATTGTTGAAGATGGACCCTATGTATCTACAACAACTCTTGATGATGGAAGTACACTTCCCAAACCCAGAAACACTTGGACACCTGAAGACAAACGGATGTTACTTCTAAACTCCAAAGCTAAATTTTAAATAGGCTTAAATATGTTTTAGGCCTCTGCAAATATAACATGTTTTGGTTTAGCATCCTGCAAAATAATTTTTTTTAAAAACTCCTTGCAAAATGCAGATTTTTGAGATAGGCCCTTCTGTTAACCAACGTTACAAAAAACGCTGACGTGGCTAACAGAAGTCTGACTTGTCATTTTTATTTTCTCTTCTATTTTGTTTATTGCTAACTTGTCATTATTTTAAGTTTTCATTATTTTTTATTCTCCACTCTCTTCTCTCTTCTCTCCCTCTCTCACCCACACCACCACCACCACAACTATCTCTTCTTTCTCTCACCCACACCACCACAACCACCACACCACCACCACCACCACCACCTCTCTTCTCTCTCTCTCACACCACCACACCACCACCACACCACCACCACGCCACCACAAATGAAACCCATTAAACTCAGATTTCTTCTTTAGTTCTTCAATAATGGATGAAACAAATAAACTCATATTTCATCACTCAATGGGTTTCATTTGTTCTTTTGCTTCTGTTTTTTCTTGTTGCATTTCAATGGATGGAACAATTAAACCTAGATGTGTGATTATTGGATAAAACAAAAGGACGAGATTTAAAATCCCTAAATCCTCAAACTACACACTGAGAGAGGAAAAGGAGGTGAGGAGAAGAGAGAGGGTGAAATTAGAGAGAAGTGATAAGTTGCAATTGAGAGAGATTTTCGAACTGAGATTGAGAGAGGTCTTGAAATGGGGAGAAGATTTCTGGTGGTGGGTGAGAGAGAGAGAAGAGAGTGGTGGTGGTGGTGGTGGTGGTATGGTGGTTTTGGTTTGGGTGAGGGAGAAGAGAGGTGGTGGTGTGGGTGAGAGAAAGAAGAGTAGGTTGTGGTGGTTGTGGTGATGGTGTAGGTGAGAGAGGGAGAGAAGAGAGAAGAGAGTGGAGAAGAAAGGGAATAAAAATAATGAAAACTTAAAATAATGACAAGTCGGTAATAAACAAAATAGAAAATAAAATAAAAATGACAAGTCAGAATTCTGTTAGCCACGTCAGTGTTTTTTGTAACGTTGGTTAACAGAATGACCTATTTCAAAAATCTGTATTTTGCAAGAGGTTTTTTAAAAAAAATAATTTTGCAGGGTGCTAAACCAAAACACGTTATATTTGCAGGGGCCTAAAACATATTTAAGCCTTTTATCTAATATGTGCTTTAGATAGAAGTGAATATGATAAAGTAGTTGAGAAACAAAGTGCCAAAGAGATGTGGAATACATTAGAGCATCCACAATGATGCACAGAAATACAATACAGAATGTCCTAATTAATGTGCCTCAATGTTATCTTCAACAAACATGCTAAGCTTGTCTCATTTAAAAATCCCAACAACCCTCATTTATGTCCCCCCCTCCCCATGTGTTGTTTGTTTTAGCAGCTCGCGCCACTTCCAGAAGGCTTTCCTAATCAAAGCTGTTTTGAAAGAGCTTTCTTTTTGTCTTCTTGATGTCAAACAGTAGTAGTAGTTCAACTTTTCTTAAAGGTAACATTTCAGATTGAGCTCTGTAGTACTACAGTTACAGTAGCTGGATATAATTTGCTCTCTAAAGATTATTAGGAGTGCATACGAATAAACTAAAATATCCAAATTGGGAAAGATTATTAACTATCCTCTTTTTATGTTACTCCCTCTCCCCTCTGTCCCAAAATATAAACATAAAAAAAAATACATGTAGTTTGACTAAAATATAATTAGGTACAGATCTTTGTCTAGTAATTGAACATGAACAACTTTATCCTACATCTACCACCACTAACTACATTTTCTACGCTTCCCTTCCATTGAAAGACATATATTTATGGGTTAGGTAAACTAGCTAAGCAGCATAAGCAATAGCAGCAGCAGCACCAAATGAATAATAGTATACTGCAGGTGGAACAAACAAACTAAGCTGACACTCAAAGTTTCTTCCATGTGGGTCCATAATCCCTATTTATTTTTTTGTCACATACTAAGTTATCATTGATGTTCATTAATGTCTCTCCCATTGCCATTACATATCCCTGGCCCATCAATCATCCACACAATGCAGGCTTAAGCCGCCCTCTACTTACTTTCTAACCAATTTTAAGATTTCAAATTCAAAACCTATATATATATATCTATCAATCATTACATACCTTGAACAGGAAACACAGTCCTCTATAAGCCATCGAATGGAAGATAAATACGACTATCACACTTGCAAGGAAAATGATTCACCTTTATATTAAAGGGGAATTAGTAAGATCCAGTGCATTTTTTTTAATAAAAAAAAAAGGTTTTAAGGAGTTAGCATTAAGACACATTTTATTTTACACATAGCTCAAGAATATTAACTGATTACAGTGTACAGTACCATTATACATGATCAATGTACAATTGACATTGCTGAGAAATGAGGATAAGATACAACTTCGAACTTCAAATGTACAATAAATAGAACTTCAAAAATGCCTAATTATACATTCTTGAATGCATTTCATAAATGTTTAAACATTATCTTAAAAATTAACTAACCCTTATAGTATACAATATTACGAGTATTATACTCATAATCATCTATTAGAAACAGAGGAATCAACCAAAGAAAGATAAACTTGACTCTGAATCACTGTCTTACCAATTTTGAAACCCGGCACCACCGTGAAAACCGCCCTAAGTTCACCGGATTTTGAATCACTGGAATCCCCTGAAGTTGTTGAAACAGGTTCATGTGTAACACTTTCCATATAAACCTCAGAGAATCTACTATTCTTCTTAACCTGAAAAATACTTACACCTTCCTTAAACGACATTGCCAAACAATGCAGACTCCAAACGCGCTTTGTCATTTCAGCAAACGCTGTAAAAAACGCACAATCTGGATACCCTCCAGAATTCACTAACTTTCTCTGATTCAAGTTACCAAACAAGGAACATTCCATTTTCGCATGAACCACTTGAAGATACTTCGATTTTAGAAACCTTGCAAAAGATGAGTTTGGATTTTGAGATAAATACTGTTTCACGTTCATAGATTTGACCCTTTTGAATTTCTCAAAGTAGAGATTTTGGCTTTGGTGATGAATGTTTTGAGGATCATCTAAAAGACAGAAATTTGGATAGTTGAAGCCTTCAAACATTGTTATGCATACAAAAGATTCAAATGCAAAGGTACGATGATGTTGTTTGGTGAAAACTGCGTTTGGATGAATGAACTTGACAGCTGATTCAACATCCCAATGAGCAGATTCCATTTCAAGAATCATCACCTTCACAAAACTCTTAACTGATCTCAAAGTGTAATGAAGGAAATGAACAAAGTGAGTTGGGTTTAAAAAAGAAAGTTTAAGGTTGTCGAAAAACGACAAAGGACCACTTGAGTTGAGTTTATTTTCAAGTGATTTATTGAATGAAATGCAATCTTCAAGATTTTTCCTAAGGGATATGATGTGAGAGTCTTTAATATCAACTTCTGATTGAAGTTTCTTGATGGTGATTTCATATGTCTTCATAATACTTTGTTGTTCTTGAATCTCAGCAAGCATGATTGTAACTTGAGGTGAAAGATCAAGATCTTTTTTCAAGAACCTTCGTTTTAATTCTGATATAGCTCTTAATTCATCAACAACTGCTTGATCAGCTGATTGAATTGAATCATTGTTGTAAGGATGTTGAGCCATTTGAAGTTCTGCATATGCTGCTTTTATAGTTGTTACACCTGCAAAGAGTCTTGCTATTAGAGCCTCCATAACTGCTTTGTTTCTCGTCTTGTTGTTGTGTTCGTTTTTTATGTGATCTGTGAATGGATCTTCCTTCACTTTGAGATTTGAGTTGAGCATGCAAATTCCATTGTTTGATGTAGTTTTGAGACTAATCACCTTCTGAAATCTCTTTGCAAATTTCTTGCTCTTGCTGTACATTGCTGATTTGGGTTTCACAGTTTCCATCTCAAAAAATTGAAGAGTTCTTTTTTTGAGCTAGTGATGTAAGAGTTAAATGTATGGAGCTAGCAAAGAAATTTTGAAAGATTTTGGTTTGAAAAGGAGGTACAATTAAATCTTTGACTACTAAGGACAGAAAGAGATAGGTAGTGATATTGGTAATATATAATTAAAGTAAGTGGAAAAATTAAGCATATTATTATTATAGTAGTAGTACTAGGATTGTTATTAAAGGGCGGGAAAAGAAAAAGTAGGAATAGTTTATGCTTTGTGATTTGTGATAATGATAAATAGTCGAAGTAGGCTTGTAGTAGAAGAACTTTGAGATACAAGCCATTGATTTTTGTCCTTTTCTTTTTCTTTTTTTATCAGCATACTTGTTTTTGGGAATAATATTATACGTTTAGTGGTGCACAGAGAGATGATAGTGTGGGGGCCATGTTGTCTTACGTGATTGTTGTTTATGATCTAATTTTGGACCCTACCAAGGTGTTGCCAAGAAGAACTGTGTGTGAATCTATGATGTTTGAGAACATTATGAAACATGAGAGGCCAGGATTCAAGGAAATGTTGTTTATTAGTGGCATGCTACTAATATCTTGTGATTTGGAAAAAAGCAATCCATGAAATTAAGCATTTCTTTAGTGACTTAGTTTGACAAAAATAGGCAGTAGAATAGATGAAGAACTGCACACTATGTCGTTGAATAAAGTTTACCGTTGTCCTAGCTCTATATTAAAATTTGAAAATGATTATATGTGTTTGTGGGGGACACTGTAGTCAGACACATTATTGTTTGTGGTCTTCAAAAGTTACAGTACTCCTCATAAGGGATAAGTAGCAGCAGAGACTCCAGAAGGATGAACAATGCTTTGCCCATAACTCTTTTATTCAATGCACTCATCATTTTCAAAGTCAAATTTACACATGCATAGACTATGTATGGACAAGTCTAAATTTAGTGGTTCACTCTTAAAATCTCAAATTTATGTGTCAATGTAGATGTTTAAGACTCGGTTTGAATAGCAGATAGCGGATATACTAGCAGTAGTATATAATGTAGCTTATATAGGAATTGCAATTTCAAAATGGCATTTGTCTACTTATGATTAGTTCTATTTCCTTAATTACCTTAGCTGTATTTCATGAATCCAAACAATGGGACCAAAGTCGCACATTGGTGGAAAAACATTACTAAAGGAGACATAGCCGAAAGATGATGGTGACTGAAACATAGTAGCTCATTTTTGACAAAGCTCGCGTATAAGAAGATGCACGGGGACAATATATAGTCAACTAGGGACACAGTAGTGGTTTAGAATAATATCATTGCCTCTTCTTTTTGAAATTTGATGTAATAAGTATAATTTTAAAAAGGCTTAAATACGTTTTTTTACCGACGAATAGGGGTATTTTTTTCTTTCATCTCCCGCATTTTTTTTTTTTTTAAAAACCCTCGCAGAAATCAACTTTTTGGTTTTAGTCGTACATTAGATGGGCGTTACGCTATAAAAACGTATGTAAAGCGTTTTTAAATACGTTTTCCCACGAAAATAGGGGATGTTTTGCTTTTACCCCCGCAAAAAAACCTAAATCCCCTTCTTCTTCCTCAAAGACTCCACCCAACCTCATATCAACTTTTCCATCTCCAACACAAACCAACGCTTCCATATCAAACCGTAACTCATCTTCTCATCTTTCTGCCTCTCTCTCTCTCTCTCTCTCTCTCACGAACCAAAGAAACCATGAGCATAACATGTAATTAACTTTTATTGCGATTACGATTTTAGGGTTTGTTTCAAGTTTTATGGATTGTTCTTCATCTCAAAATCAAGGTTTTATGGGTTTAATAAATGTGTGTGGTTTAATTAAATTGTGTCTATTTCCTGTGAGAAAGAGAAGATGGGTTCTATTTTGAGATTTGGAATGAGAAGAAATAATGGTGGTGAGAGAGAGAGAGAGAGAGAGAGAGAGAGAGAGATGAAGTTTGAGGTTTGGACCATTTTGTTCTGTTGAATATTAGGGATTTGATTGTGGAAGTTAGAGTTGAATGGAGAAGAATATAGTGATAAGAAGTGAGAGATAGAGATGAGATGAGGTGGGGGAGAGAGGATAATGGAAAATTTTGTAGGGGTAAAGCAAAACACCCCCTATTTGCAGGGGGTAAAAACGTATTTAAAAATGTCACATAGACGTTTTTTGTAACGTCTATCTAACAGAAGGACTAAAACCAAAAAAGTTGATTTTGCAAGGGGTTTTTTTTTAAAAAAAAATTGCAGGGGGTAAAAGCAAAACACCCCATATTTGCAGGGGGTAAAAACATATTTAAGCCTTTTAAAAAATAGGTTAAATTGCATTTTTGGTCTTTTATCTTTGACCAAAATTTCTGTTTGGTCATTTATCATTTTTTTTCTAGTTTAGTCCTTTATTTTTCAAATCTATGTCAAAGTGGTAGTTTGATATGTTTTCACGTTGGTCTTTCAAAACAAAAATACAAAAAAATTAAGAATACTATGATTTATGAATGTCTTCAAGAACATCAAGAATACTTCAATGGCTTTTATTTTTCTCAACCCCCTCCTTCCCTATCTCGCCCCCATAGTTCAAAAAATGCCAATAATACCCCTGCGTTTAAAAAAAAAAATTAAAATTTTCGGAATTACCTCAAAATAAGGTAATTAGGTTCAAAAAAAATTAAAATTTTGAATTACCTCTAAAAAGGTAATTCCGGTTCATAATCATGAAAAATTTGAATTACCTCTAAAAAGGTAATTCCGAAATTTTTAATTTTTTTTTTTTAAAAGTTTATATTTTGGTCTTAAGAGTTAAACGCGTTTTATTGGAAATATGATACGAACGATTTACGATTTAATAACAATACGTCAAAATATATAAAATGACCAACATAAAATAGGAGTACAAATACAACTATGGGTCCAAAATGTCTAAAAATGATGAAAATAAAGCACGTGAAGTAGGTGAGCAGGCGATATCTAAAGCATCCGGGCCAATCCAGGCGGGTAGTGCGTATATATACGATTTGTTTTAATTTTTATTACTAAAAGGCTACTAAAAATAGTCAAAACTACTCTAAAAAATATAAAAACACCACTAAAAATCTAACAAAACCAAAATAAGGCTATACAAATTTTTTTAGATTTTTTGGAGACTATGAAAAATTAAAAAAAATCGTAAAAAATAGTAAACGATGGAATTTGGGATTTTGAGGCCGTTGTCCCGTAAGAAGTCCCTTCTAGGGAGTCTTGATTCTTGATTTTTTCGCTTCTAATGGTGTGGTTTCATTACGATCGAGTATGTTGTCAAAACCGATTTTTTAGCCTAAATTATTCGTTCGAAATAAAAATATTGTAATTTTGAATTACCTCGAAATAGGTAATTAGGTTCATAAAATGAACGGAATTACCTCATTCTGAGGTAATTCGAAAATCTTTTCGGAATTAGAGGTAATTCCGAAATTCCAATTTTTTTTTTTAACAAACCATGTAATTTTTGGGAAAAAGTAAGGGTATTTTTGTCCATTTGGGATATTATGGGGGTGAGATAGGGAAGGAGGGGGGTCAGAAAAATAAAACCCTACTTCAATTTCTTATTTCTTGAATAGGTCATGCAATATGTGATCAAATCAAATGAAGTTGGACTATAACTTGAATAAAATTTCACAATGAACTCAATGAAAAAACAAATAAACATTTTAAAATTAGGGTTGAATATGTTTTTGGTCCCTATAAAATTTGAGTTTTTTTTCTATATTAGTCCCTCAAAAAAAATTCACCAATTTTTAGTCCCTTTAAAATTTGAATTGTTTGTTTTTAGTCTGTCACATTTAGTAGCCCTTATAAAAAAAATTATATTAAAAGTCAAGGAGCGTTATTAAAAGTCATGAGAGACTAAAAAATCAAATTTTATAGACCAAAAGTTGGTGAACTTTTTTTGAAGGACTAAAAACAATAAACCTAAATTTTATAGGACCACAAACATATTTAACCCTTAAAAGTATATTGCATGGGATTATCATTTTAATATTTTAAATATGCTTACATAAACTCATAAAAAAAACTGCGTAATTAAGCAAGAATACTTTAGTTTGAGTAAAATAAAAGAATATTTTAGTGTTGTTTTATATTTCTTCTCATTTATTGTCTCGGAATTATTACTTATCTGAATCAGTTTTTAAGGAGATTTAGAAAACAAAATTCAGGAATTTTTGTTGCCTATTTATAGAGGTTCAACGAAAATGTTAACAACAATCAGAGTGGCGCAGCGGAAGCGTGGTGGGCCCATAACCCACAGGTCCCAGGATCGAAACCTGGCTCTGATAATTCAGTTGGGATTCTAATTTTTGTTTTAATAGAACTATTCTTATACACACTGCGATTTGCGATGTCATTAATGCATGATATTAAATACCAGTGTGCAATACGTCGTGTGATCTGAAAAGATCATTAATTTGTTGCAAAACAACCTTTAATTAATATTCCAAAATGAAATCGGGAACTACATAATGAACTAGATTTTTTTTACGGTGCTAAGTTACAATGCAATTGCCCTTTACAGTATATCCAACTCTAGCCAGTTTTGAGTGAGATTGATCTTTTTGATACCAACTTATCCTACTTGTATATAATTAAGGATGATGACATTTAATTGTAATTCACGTCTTGTATTTGTCTCTGTAATCGATAATTAACATGATGTTTATTATTCCATTTCAAACTACTTCTGGTCGTATAGCTGTCTGGTTATGCTATACCTTTCAAAAAAAACTTGTCAAGCTTTTCTTCAAAAAAAAAAGCTATGCAGTAGTGAAAGAATATTAATAAAAATATCAGCTATAATAGGCTGCATTTTGGAATAAAATGTGCACTGTGATAATGAAAATAAAATTGAGTGCATTATTAAGGCCAAAACCCATTAGCATCGAGAACCTACTAAAAAAAAAAGAAAAAAAATCAGGCCAAAACTCGCTTGACACAATTCATTGCAAACTGCCCTGCATCTTTTTAATTTCTAATTTTAAGTAAAATATACCTTTATATAGTTATTTAAATTTAAATTAATTATACACATTTCTTATTATCTTTCTAACGGATGTTTTTCAAAACTCGCTTGCATTAAAAAAAAATTCTTTACTACCTACCCAAGAATCTCTCATCAAATGTCAAAACACATTGTACAATTAACATTATGTATAGAACAATCTGACTTCATTATGTACGCTCAGTAATAAGGAAATTGTATAATTTTTACAGTGTAATCATACCTGAGCCAGAATCATTCTAATCATAACCAAAATCAGCTACCTTACAATTCAAACTATACAATACTTGTAGAATGGACCTGAAGCTACTAAACATATCATCACATATAACATTTGCATTTAATCTAGTATTGCATTGCCGAGAGACGGTTATATTCATTAAAAGTTAAAACCCATTTAGCCTTGTAAAAAAAAAACACATCTACCCCACTCATCAATAGGGACGGAGTTGGCCTCCTCAAGTCTTTCCCTAAACTAACTTTACCAAAACCATCTCTGCAAAATTCAGTCGTGACTCACCAAAGAAGGGTCTAAATTTCAAAACAATCTTGAGATAATTCAAGCAGGCAACTTAAGTTTTGAATTGTTCTTCCAACTGCAAAACAAAATTCCCAGTAATACTTAATTGTCATATCGTATCAGTATAGTAAAAACATGATGAACTTTAACAGATAAATATGGTTTACCTGATGAAATAATAGTAGAAGAAATCTGCATACAAAGCAGTCTGAACAACACCTGAGACGCAGGCTGCAAAAACAAAATAGCAATCTTGAAATCGACCAGAGCAGACATATAAATTCAAAAGTAGTTCTTGCATTTTAGCATACTTACCTATCCATCGGCTAAAGTGTGACTCAGTCATATAGCGGTATATCCAGTTCAGAATGTAAAATGCACGGTATGCACTGCAGTTTAAGAATTATTAGTACATTCTTTATCATTATAATTAATTACAATTAATACATTCAGAGGCAGAAAGTTCTAAATCAGCCCAATAAAAAGGATTTGCACATCAGGTATTATTCAAAATGCGATGACAAGCGTATACATGTATACATATTTGTAGAACTAAAGTATCGTACAAGCTATTCCAGGGTAGCAAGTATGATCCTTTTGGTATAACATCGCAATAAAAGATTTTTCAATATCTAAGAAAAGGACTGCTAATGACTAGTATAAAGATGGATAAGCAACCAAAACGTAAAGGTAGATTTCAGAAGTGCACATACCCAAGAAAGAATACATATTGCCCGGTCAAATTGTCAACATTTCCACTCCTTTGCAACAAAACCAACTGGGGAAGTATCGCAACTGCCTCCAAGTATATTGAAAATGCCCAGAAGATCTGAAATAGGTATGCACAAAACAAACATGCACATTTGTTATTCATGATATTGCAATGTGACAGAAATACTATAAAGCTAACATGTAACGCATACAAGAATCCAAATTGACAATCAACAAGAGCAGGCATTATATAATTGGACATGAAAAACATTTAAAACAGTTACAAGTAATCTTTAACTTTTGCAACACTTGGCAACCACCACACACAGGTTTTGTAAAATGCAATGTGGATGCAGCATTGTTCGCCGAGGAAGGAAAGTTTGGAGGTGGGTTCTGTATTCGTGATGAAGAGGGGAGTTTTGTCAAGGCTAAAACTATGTTCTTCAATGGTTTACCTCCTCCACAAGAAGCGGAAGCACTATGTCTCCTTCAAGGAATACAATGGCTGAAGAGTGAAGGCTATACACATGTACTTATTGAACTTGATTGCAAGAGAGTGGTTGATGCTATTTGCAACAAGTCAAAATCTCACACTGAAATTGGCAGCATTGTTACAAAGTGTATTGAGCATCTCAACACTCTACCAAACTATAGGATAAGTTTTGTCTCTAGGCAAGCAAACCAAGTGGCTCCCTGTTTAGCAAGGACCTCTAGGTATCATGCTAGCTCCCAAGAATTTCATCAGCTCCCCCAATGTATTATGTTACACAATTTGAATGAAATGAGATGAGTTATCTTTTGTCACAAAAAAAAAAACTTTTGCAACACTTCCCAGAAGAAGAGGAATTAAAGAGGAGGGAAAATCAGTCACAAATGCAGCAAATTTCATAAGTAGATACCATATCACAAGAATTATATTTATTCCTCACTATGAGTGGCCAACTTTATCAGTTTATGACTTTTAGTCTAACCCAGCTAACAATGTAATGGAGCCATAAGATGACATGTCAATGTTGAGTATTTCAAAGAATCAACAGAACAAAGTATCTCTTCGTCCAAATTTGACTTAAATTTGCATATTTTCACTTAAGACACTAAGTTGTTCTTGGCTCCTTCAGATGCAAACTCCTTGCTCCCACTCTCTGGCTCATCTTGTCAACGGTCAAAGCTATCGCTCCACCTCCGTGTGTGGGTCGTCTGGAAGCACGTTTTTCAAGTAGCGAACAAGCCAGCTCACCTTCTGGCTAAGGAAGGCTCTAGACTAATGATGTTTGTGTTATTTTTGAGTGCCTGTTGGTCTTCCTGGGCCCCTTGTTGGCCGATGATGTAATGGGCTCTGCCCTTAACTTCTAGTTGCTTTTTTTGCTTGTGGCCCTTATGAATCGCCAAAAAAACTAAGTTGTTCTTGGAAGACAATTAATTTATATGGCCGATCTAGAAAAGAAGCAATTAAACAACATTTTACAGCACAAGCCATATAACAAAGCAAGAGATAAACTGGGTAATAAAGAACAACATTCCTTAGCATCACTCTGGTACAGAATCCCAAACACAACATAGATCTCCTCAAAGAATCTATTTCAAAATCCATCAGATTAAAGTTCACTTTCATATATATCATAATTAAAACCAAATCAAAAATATTTGATGTCAATGAGATACGTCAAGAACATATACACTTTTAAAATATCTAAAAAGAAGAAGAATTTTATTATAAACCTGTTTTGGTTTAAATTTACCAGATTTGACACGAACAGTCAAGATAATGAATAGATATAATTCAACAGTTGAAATGACAAAAAATACATTATATTAATAGTGTGTGTGTGTGTGTGTGTCAGTCTCACACAGCAAACATTGATCATTAGTTTAATCACTACATTGAATTAAATGGACCATATAAATCTCACCTGAACGTTACTCATTCATTGACTATGCTAGCAGTGATAAATAAATACAGGACATAATTGAAACTCAACTGAACTGTAAGTACTGATTAATCTCATTCATTGACTATGCTATCACACAGTAAGGCCTTTTCAGGCTGTGACGTTGATATTCAAATCAAAGGTAATAAATTGTCTACAAACAAATCCCCAGTTTTAATTTCAAATGAAAAAAGTCCATTTCAATTTCAAAAATGAAGAAAACTTGTTAAGAATTACACACATTTGCATTTGATAACAGAGAGAAAAATGTTACATACCAAATAGGTCAAAGCATTTTCAAAATAGGAAAACAGAACAAACAAAACTCAAGCAATACTTAGTCGCAACTCAAGGCAAAAGAAATAAAGAAAATACATAACAATGCACAACATGTAATACCAAAAGGAAGAATAAAAATTGTTGGGTGCATTCATTTAATGTGTTTTTATTCATTATTACAAATATTTAACCGTATTTTCAACTTATTTTCTGTATTTAAAAATTTGCAGCATCGTACAAACAAGGAAATAATGGAAAAAAGAATGTGTCCTTTTGGTAATTATAGATGAAAACAGAAAACAAACCAAACAGACTTTTTTACAGCATTTCGTTTTCATTTCCGGCTAATTTTGACTAATAAATACAAAACACTACATTATTTTTGTATTGACGATTTCATTCACAAAATCTTTAAAAAAAGACGCAAAATAAAAACAATGAGCGACTTTTTGTAATTATTATTGAAATCATGTGAGGTGAAACTGAAAAGTGAAAATTGAACACAAACTAAATACTAGCTAAAAAAATGAGGATCAAGAATAATTCCTTGCAACAAAATGCTCAAGAGATTATATAATAATTCAAAGCAATAAAAAGCAGTGCAAAATTTCAGATTCCCACAATTATGACCAAAACAAAACTAGGTCGACCTTTGATCAAGAGTTTACAACGATCAAGAGTTTACAACCATTTGTTTCCTGGTTACTGGAGCTAAAGAATTGGTCATCTAGTCAGTTTCACAGTGTTGTCAATGGCGGATGGTGGTTTATGGCGGCAAGCCAAAAACCCGCCATTTTAGGCCACCATAAAGCCGCCATATAACGCCATCCTTCACACATTAGCCATGGCAGTGGTCAAAAAATCCGCCACCGCAATCCGCCTTGGCCGATATTTGACAACACTGGTTTCACAGAGCCATATGTTATTGTACAATGCACAAACAGCATAACATCTACCGAGTTCCAATGGCTCTCTTAAAATCAAATGAGAGATGCTAGCATAACAAATGAAAAACAATAAAATCCCATCATTCAAATAAATTTCAATCCAGGAGAAGACAATAATAATAGGATAATAATCAATAATGCATAACCAACAATCCAACCCATTGGCAAAACAACACTGCTCAGAGAGAAGAAAGCTAATATTCAAATGAAGAATTATTAGAAAATAACAACACAATTTTTACTAATAAGATAGAGAATATGTAAGAGTTAAAAAAGCAATGGACCTCTTGAAAGGTGAATTTCTCGTGCAAGACGAGTGCCAAAACAAAGCTGGCCGCAATAAGAAAATAATGGCGAAATGTGTCGAGGTCTTTATCATAACTTCTTCTGACCATAGGGTGAACACGCATGCACCAAACAATGGCTAAAGAACTCGCAATGAACACCACTTTCATGAAAGTGTTGTAAACGGAGATAAAGTCCGTAAACAGATCCAAATAACGTGCCAGAAACACGATTGCATATAGCTCTTGAGTCTTGCGAGATACCCCTGAAACAAAACAAAAATGAAAAATCAACCCCAATTTACTGTTCATTTACACACGAAACTAATAGATTATCACTAATTATTCATCAGTTTACTATTTTCGGAATGAATGTGACCTAGCTAACGCAGTGATGCTAAAAAATCAAAAAGGAGAGAAGAAAAAACAATTTGAATTGATAATTATTACCTGAGCATGATTTTGTGGCGTAGATTTTGAGGAGGAGGACGATAATGCTGAGGAGATGGGTCATGTCACCGGCGAGCCTGAAGATGTTCATTGTTCCGTCGACGAATGGGTTTTGGCCTTTGCCCTAGAGAGAGAAAGAGAACAGGAGAATGCGAAGCGCAATGGAATCGAAAATGGAACCTCGCAGTTGTTTTATTTTTCTTTTCTTTTTTATTTTATTATTATTTTTTGATCGTGTTGTTTTGTTTGGTAAAGTATATTGTGTTGTGTTTGAGCATGTGCTTGTGTGCAGGCAAAGGAAGGAGTTGAGGTGGCACTCGTCCACCGCTTCTTCCCATTTTTCAAAGGCTACAATTAAATTGTCATTTTCACAAAGAAAATTATATATTAAATTATCATTTTTTAAAAGAATATACAAATATTTTGTCAAATAAAAAGAATATACAAATATATTATTTAAAAAAAACAAATAAATATTTTTGGTATACAAAAATAAGAAAAGGAAAAAACAATACAAAAAGAAAAAACGAAGGACGAGGGACTTAAGCAACATCAGTAGAAAAAATGACCTACATGCCGGCACAAGGGTGGTGGTTAGGGGTGTTCACGGGTTGGTTTGGATGGATTTCGACTCAATCCGTTGCTCGAACTAATCAAATTTATTCAGTTTGGATTGGTTTGGATTTTGAGTTTTTTTTCTATAAAATCCGAACCAAACCAATCCGATGATGAATGGGTTGGTTCGGATTGGGCACGCAGATTATGTGTTAATGTTAAATTTTTAAAACATAAAATTCTAAGTTTTTTTTATAATAGGCAGCAAAACAAAACCGAGTTATAATTTAGGAGAAATATAAATTAACTGCTAACTTTAAGAAAAAAGCACACTAAACTTTTAGAGAAATATACATTTATTGGTGCAGAAAATAAAAATTGTTTAAATAATAGTAGTAATAGAGAGGGGAAGGGGGGTAATTAGAAATAATGAAACATATTAGAGCCAGTAAAGAAAGGCAACTAAGAAGGATTGAACTAAATAGGAAGAAAGGGTTGGGAGTGAGGAAGAACTAGCCTCTCAGGAACAAATATATTAAGGAAAGAAATTGATAGGAATAAATAAAGATGACTTTTGCAGAGTAAGTTGTGAATTTGTGAGCCATAATGTGATGGATGTGGTCTGGTGTTGATAGCTTAGTAGCTTAGGAAATAAGAATAATGAATGCAATCTTTTTTTTGTTCAAAATAATGAATGCAATTTGAGCCTTGAATAATGAATTAGAAGACCATTATATAGTACAGTAGTGCGCTAGTTCAATACATACGGGTTGATGGTTTGGATCGGTTTTATATTTTTAAATCCGTTATATCTGAACCAAATTAGTATGGATTTTAACAGGTTGGTTCGGATTTGACCCGTTCACAAAACTTATCCGATCCAAATGTTTCGGTTTGGATTGGACAATGGGTTGGTTTAGATTTATACCCAAACCGCTGAACACCCCTAGTGGTGGTGCCAAGAAATCAACAACTACATTTTTCTCCCTGAGAGTGTGCGTGACATTCACTAAGATGCAATGATATTTTTAAGGGTGTTATTTTTCGTACCCCCCTCATCATCTACCACACCCCCATAATATCCCAAATGGACAAAAATACCCCTACTTTTTCCCAAAAATTACATGGTTTTGTTAAAAAAAAAAAAAAAAAATTGAAATTTCGGAATTACCTCTAATTAGAAAGATTTTTGAATTACCTTAGAAGGAGGTAATTAGGTTCAGAATATGAGCGGAATTACCTCACTTACGAGTATTTCAAATTTTTTCGGAATTACTAGGTAATTCAGAAAATCTAATTTTTTTTTCAATTTTTAATATTTTCTAATTACATTTATTTTTTGAGCGATGGCGAGTAGGCGATCGGACAACGTAGAAGCGGCGAGTCTTTTGACCAACGTAGAACGAATAATTTAGGCTAAAAAATCGGTTTTCGGACAACATACTCTGATCGTAATGAAACCACAACCATTAGAAGCGAAAAAAATCAAGAATCAAGACTCCCTTAGAAGGGACTTCTTACGGGACTACGGCCTCAAAATCCCAAATTCCATCGTTTATTATTTTTACGATTTTTTTAATTTTTCATAGTCTCCAAAAAATCTAAAAAAATTTGTATAGCCTTATTTTGGTTTTGTTAGATTTTTAGTGGTGTTTTTATATTTTTTTAGAGTAGTTTTGACTATTTTTAGTAGCCTTTTAGTAATAAAAATTAAAACAAATCGTATATATACGCACCGCCTGGCCCCGGATTCCTGGATTGGCGGGATGCCACTAGATGTCGCCTGCTCACCTACTTCACGTGCTTATTTTCAGTCATTTTTAGACATTTTGGACCCATAATTGTATTTGTACTCCTATTTTATGTTGGTCATTTTATATATTTTGACGTATTGTTATTAAATCGTAAATCGTTCAGTATCATATTTCCAATAAAACGCGTTTAAATCTTAAGACCAAAATATAAACTTTTAAATAAAAAAAAATTAAAGGTAATTCCGAAATTTTAATTTTTTTAAATCTTAAGATCAACCTTCATGATTTATGAACCGGAATTACCTTTTTTAGAGGTAATGAAATTTTAATTTTTTGAACAGGAATTACCTTATTTTGAGGTAATTAGAAAAAAATTTTTTTTTTTTTTTTAAAAAAAGGCAGGGGTATTATTGGCATTTTTGGGTTTATGGGGGTGTGATAGGGAATGAGGGGGGTACGAAAAATAACACCCTATTTTTAATACTTAGGATGAGAGTAGCATATACATGATGAAGGTTGATCATGGTAGGACACAAGATGAATAACAAAGAGTGAGTCTAAATAGCGATTAAGTCTCTGGTATCCTTTATTCCGAGCAGAGGCGGGGCTAGCATAGAGTGTACAAGGGAGCTATACATAAAAGTTTACTTGCATTTTTTGTCTTCCAAATTTATTCGATTGGCAAACTTGGTCATTTTATTTTATTTTTCACGATTTTACTCTCCTAATTTGGTAATTTTGCTCCATGTGATTTTTACTGGTCCCAAAAATTGTAAATTTTGCAAGTTTGGTTCCCATTTTCTCAAAATCCAACATTTTTGGGGACTGAAAGTAAAAATAATCCTTGATTATGCGGATAAAAATTGTCAAATTAAGAAATATGGGGACCAAAATTGTCTAGTAAATAGAGGAACCAAAACCACAAAGTTGGTAAAAAACACCATATTTGTTTGAGATAATAATAGACAAGTAGACTTAAACTAATAGACTTTTTGTTGTTCTTTTATCTCCTTAGCCAAAATTATCACATTTATCAACTACTCTTTTCCCCTGATTCCAAGTTAAGGTCAAACCTTTGTGAAGGGACGTTAACGCCACAAAAAGATTGTCCTATCCACCAAGGTGACCCGAGAAGCCCCAAAACCAACTATCATGCAAACTTCTAAGTAAGTCAACAATTCCCGATGCACTTGGATTACCAATACTTTGGCCATCAACATTAAGAATTACACAATCTCTCTAATTGGATAAAAGAATGATATATAGATATATGGCTTAAATATCATTTACTCCCCTGCAAATATCACCATAATCCATTTACCCCCTGCAAAAAAAAAGTTTTCAAATGGACCTTGTGGTGCGCTTGATATACACACAAATGTGCAAGTATACACAATCGTATCAAGTAATAAAGTGAAAGTAGAGTATCGTTCCCACGAGAATTGGATTAATTTACAAGTTTAGAATCAATAGTTTACTAGTGAAAGGTAACCATTATTCTACTCACAAATAGGTGGTGTTGATAAACAAACAGAATGTAAATAAGCAATAAAAAGATGTAAGGAATCCGTGGAAAATGATAGTTGAGATGTTTTCACCAAATAAGTCACTTTTAAGAGTTTCAGTGGTGTAGGTACACGGGATGCAGGTACACCTGTATGTGCATTTCGGTCACTTTCTTTAGAGTTTCATTACAAACTCTTATGATCTTTGCTTTTTGCAGTAAAGAAAAAAGTTGTCAATTCCTCTCTTGCCTCCTAACAATGATCCAAGTTGCTAAATAAGTTCACTCATGTATTTGCACCATCCTAGAGACTATGTTATCCTATGTCTAGGTTTTAGCATGTAATTAACAAAGTTTCCTTTATTAAATACTTATCCCTATTAGTTCTTGAGTTCTAATCATAAACCATGTCTGTGTTTATGATTTACATTCACTTTTAGTTGGCCAATTCTAAAGATGAATTTGAAAGAGTTATCATACAAGAACTAAAATGCAAACATCACATATGAACACAATAACTTACTTAAAAGATCATTATAATGCCACAACATCTCAACTAATGGAATTTAGCTCATATTACTCATTATATAATAGAGAGAAATTGTAAGGAACATGATAGAATGAGTAATATTACAAAAGAAATCAAAAGGATAGAGATTACTCAAGTAGGAGATATTTTGCATGAGCTTCCAAAGTTGAAGTACAATACTAGTGCCTTACACAAGTTTCCTTCAAGTAAAAGTGAAGGGAGTGGTTGTCGAGCACTTCCTTACCTTCCTTCTTTTCAGAAACTTAAATAAAAACTGAAACTAAACTACAAATAAAGAAAAACAAGTGATCCTTTAAAAGCTTGGATGAAGGATGATTTGCAAGTGAAGATATGACCTCTATTTATAGGCACGAAAGCTTTCCTCTCTTGAGGGGTTTCCTTTGGCGCAAAAGATCAACTGAGGGGACCAACCAAGATTAATTTCAGACAACCAATGAAGCAAGTAGCTCGGGTTTGGTCGCTTTCTTGCATGTAAAACACATGGGAGGTCCAATGGAGAAGTGCCACATGTCTTTAGATAAGTGAGCCTTGCAACTTGATTTTTATGTTTATCACCGACTTCTGCAAGTGGCTCTGCTCCAGGTGACTAGGCATGACGTCACAAATCAAGTGTGGAAGCATCAAATTGGTCATTGGATGTTTTGGTACAAACCGCCGGGTTTATAGCGAGTGTAAAGCGATGTTTCCACTCTTGGTGTAGGCAATGTTTCCACTTCAGAGTATTTATGACCGAACAAAAACATCAAACCTAACAAGATATGTGCATTTTGCCTAAATTATTGTCCTAATACATTTGAATCCTTAAAATGTTGTTCTTAATAAATAAGCTATATTTATATATTAATGTATTTGAAAATAAGTAATAACCTAAGCTATGGTCATTGGATGTTTTGGTACAAACTGCTAGTTTATAGCAGGTGTAGGCAGTGTTTCCACTCTTCACAGAAAAGCGGTGTTTCCACTCTTGTCAGAAGAAATTTGAACAAAAACATCAAATCTAACAAGATATGTGCATTTTGCCTAAATTATTGTCCTAATACATTTGAATCCTTAAAATGTTGTTTCTTAATAAATAAGCTATATTTATATATTAATGTACTTGAAAATAAGTAATAACCTAAGTTAAAATAGATGAATAACTCTATATAAAATAGAGTTATCACCTTGTCAATATTAAGTATTTCTAGTTAGGCCCCTCTGTTAACTTTCCATCCAAAAATCTAATTTGGCTAACGGAATGCCACGTCATCAATGTCGTAACTGCCACGTGTCATCATTTAATTGGGTCTATGTGCCATGTGGCACTAACATGCTACGTCAGTACCTCATGTCATCATTGCCAAGTGGCCCTGCCAGCGCCATGTCAGCCACCAATAATTGGCTGCCACGTGGCAGTTGGCTTAACAAGTGGGGCATAGTGTGTTACTAAAAAAATAAAGATTTTGGGGGCTATGAGGATCAAACTTGCGACCCACTTGTTGTGGACACTATCAAATACCATTAGTCTACATCCAATCTTGTGAACATTAACTCAACTATCAATATATATTACATAAAACATAATTAATTTTAAAAAAAAACTGCAGAAAATCTTCATGAAGAACCTCATCAACCAGAAATCGCAAATCCCAATTTTGATGGGTAAACGAGATCTGGAAATAAAATCAACCAGAAATCGAAATCACCCAGAGATCATTATCTTCGAATTTGTAAACAAATTGAAAACCTTTGAATTTGTTAACGAATTGAAAACCCAATTGGAAAAATCATCACCCAGAAATCTCAATCCCAATTCGAATCTGAAGTTATGGTTTAGCAAATTCAAAATGGTAATGAAGTAATGAAAACCCAATAGCAAATTCATAACCCATAAACCATGGTTATAATAATGGTAATGAAGTTATGGTTTTGAAACCTGGACCTTTATCTTTATCTTTGTCATCACAAAAGAAAATCAAAATCAATATCATCATCCTTTAGAGTTGAATCTTCAGCGATCTGGGTATGGCAATGAAGTATTCAGATCAGATTTTATATTTAATATATTTATGGTTGACACTGAAATCATAACTCATTAGTTGGTCCAGTGGTTTAAGAAAGGTGGGATGAGTAAGACGACAAGTTCTACACTCATCCCCAACAAAACTATTATCTACACTAGATTTATACAAAAAGACCACATCTGAAATTACTTATTGGGTCATTTGGCAAATTGGACACTTGGCTTTTTTAGGGGTAAAATTGACTCAATTAATTGACTCACAGCCAAATGTAAAATTGGTTTTGTTCAACATTGTTCCCTCTCGCTGCCCTATCGTCTTCTCACTCTCAAACCTCTCTTCTTCTTCTTCTTCTTTTCTCCTCTGAAACTTCAATCTTCTCACTCTTCTCTCACACAAACCCTAAAACCCTCATCTTCTACACCAAAGTTGCAGGAATCAAACCAGAACCCAACCCCAAACCCCTCATCCTCATTTTCTGCGAACCCTAATCCCAGCATCAGAGTGAGAAGGCACCAGAAAAAAATGTTCATGGGTATTTCGATTCCTCTGTTCTTCTGTTCTACTTCTTCATTATGGTATTTCGATTCCTCTGTTCATCCAGAACTGATTTTTGTTTGTTTTGATTTTCATAGGTTTTGTGGTTTCGATTCCTCTGTTCAAATCGAAACCCCATCATCTTCAAATCGAACAAACCCTAACTTGAGGTAATTTTTAAACATGTGATTCACTTTCTTCTCTTAGTTTTTGGTGTTCTTATGCTTTTTGTATTCTTAGGTTTTGTGTTTTCCCCTATCTTCAGATTTTGCTACTGTAACAAGTTAATGTTTTTGTTTCATGTTTGTTTGATGTCTGGGGTTGGGATTTTGATTCAAAAAATATACATTTTCTGATTTTGAAGTTATGTTAACTTTGGGTAGTTATGAGGAAATCGTTTCTATGTTTACACTCATGTTAACACAATAAACCTTTTGTGTTTTTTGGGGTATTTGTGGTTTACACATTCTTTGATCATGGTTGAAGATTATAATGGTTGTGGTTCTCTTTTATTATGACTTTATCCTGATTTCCAATTTCTAGATAGATGGTTATTGTTACCATCTTAATATTTACTCTATTACTTGAAAGCACGTTAAAATAAGACTTATCATATGGATCTTGAATCATCATCGAGGATTGGGCATTTCATTAGTCTCTTTCATTTTGTTATTGTTGATCTCTTTCATTATCGTGCTAAACTCATTAGTGTATAGCATGACTGTTATTGATCTTGCCTAATCAATTACTATACTATAATAACTTCAATGTTTCATTCTTTTGTTGTACTGGATGGCTTATAACATCTTTTATTAAAGGGATGTCATATAATATTTGGTTTTTACAGTTTTCAATCTCTTTTTCTAATTGTTAAGAATGGTTTTAGTTATACTTGAAGAGTGTAAAGCAATCATTTTGTGAGATTTTGAGTTGGTCGAAACTTCACCAAGCATGATGTGAGTTGTAGTTTCTCCGGTCTGTCATAGCTAAATACCTTTTAAATTGCAGTGCTATTCGCCTTATTGTAATTGCATTTTGCACTCGAATAATAAACTCACTCGACAACAATCTATTATTCTCACTTCTCACCAAATCTGTTTGCAAAGTTTCCTCTGATTTAGGTTTTGTTCCTCATGTTATTACCTTTCGTTGAAGTTGGACATACAATTTGGAAGAGTTTGTTATTAGGTTTCCTTTATATTTGATGTTAGTATGTATTATTGATGTTGAAACTGATTTATAATAGCTGAATGTGTATTTAGATAACCATATCATGCTACTTAGCACTAATAAAGACTTTCTAAAATTTCCAAAACAAAATGATGTTGGATCTGATATTGACAACCTTAAATTTGAAATCGGAAACTAGCACTAAATCATTTGTGTAAATTAGTGTATTTTGAGTTTCTCTGCTTTTAGCTGATTCAGGGATATGTGTGTTTTACGTTTTTTAAGGGATTTTGGCGTTGCATTTACCGTATGCATTAACTTTTGGGATTTTAGAGTTATGCTGATTTTTGCTTTTTTAATGAGATTTTTGGCTTCTTTCTATTGAGCTGATAATGTTACAAGATCTTATAATTTAAAAAAAAAAAACTGCCTGAAGAACATTACAAATTCTTATTGAAATTGAACTTATGCACCTCAAAAATCGGTTGTCTGCTTTTTTTTACAAAGTCGTTAGTGTTTTCAATATAAGAGTAATTTAACTAGATATCTTAACTAAATACTAAAGTGGTTGCCTGTTGTTCAGTGCAATGACGGAAAGCGGCAATGAGAAGCTCGGACGGGAGGTTCACGGGGTATGCTTTTTGTTTGATCTTGATGTCCTAATCATGGTTTGTTTTTGTCTTCAATTGTCTAAAATGTGTACCAATTTGTGAATCTGCATATTTGTGTTATTAATTTCTGTTTGCATTGAAGAGTTGAAATGCTCACACCAAAATGTGACTTTTATTTAGGTTATTAATGAAAACCAAAGGATGCTTATCAATTTAAATAATGAGCTACATATGGAGTATATAAAGTTGTACTTAACAGTGAAAAATAACATTGGGAAATACAATTAGATTCAGCAATAATATGATAGAAATTGAATTTTTCAGATATCAGGTTGGTTGGGAATATGGATTCAATGATCCTGTCTAAATGCTTAAACATGTTTGGTTGCTCCTAGATATCCAACAACAACATATCCATAACTCAATGAGTGGCTCCATGTAGCAAGCAATATTATCTTACTAATTTGATTATGTAACAACAACATATCCATAATTCAATTGCCTTAGGGGGTCGACTTGGATGTGCGAATTGCTTGAATGGGTTCGACTCATTCTTTCCACATTTCAAATTGAACATATGCATTAGAGTAGAGAAAAGTTTATTAGAAACTGTGGTCTTTGACACCGGGCAAAAGTTGTGACGTTACGTATAGTCTCCTATCTATGGTCGGACTAACATTGAGGTGTAAATATTTTAGCTGTAGTTTTGATTTTTTTGATCGATGCATACGTCAATAGTAACTCTCATTGCTTGAGAATTTGATCTATTTGTATTATAGCTGAAGCATGGAGAAGAGGAGGCAACAAGAGTATCAACAGGAAGAGGAGTGGAGTATAGAGAAGTTACGAGGTATTGAGTTAGTTTGTCTCCTGTCATAAAAGATTTGGTTTTAAGCAATATGAATGAAATACCCTTCAAAAATTGAACAATTAAGTGCTATTATTTGCTTTCCTTCTTTTGTGTGGAGTATAACATGAAGTTTACATATTGGTACATGATTCATAGTTACTTTTTGATTGCATACAAGCTTCCTAATAATGGACTTTCAGTTACCTTAAGTTTTGATTGTTGAGTTTGTGGATTTCTCCAAAATGTCTACATTTGCTTTTGATTTCTTACTATTTAGGCTTTGCTAATATATGTTTACATACACTCCAATATAATTGAAGATAGAAAAACAACTTTGTTGGGAATGTTTGGTAATTTTGAAAAATTAAAGATAGAAAAACAACTTTGATTTTGATAGCAACCCTTTTTTTAATTGATAAAATAGCATTGATGCAGCTTTGATTTTGATAAAAAAACTTGCGAGATTTCACTCTACACTTTAAGCTATTGAGGATGGTTACTGATAGAAAGGAAATGGTATTGCAAGACTTTAATTATATATGCATATAAGAATTTTTTGTTTGTCATGAGTATCATTTCTATTAAATGTCTAATGAATAATTTGTTGTTATATCTTGCAAGAATCAACCAGATTTATCTATATGCTTCAAACATGATTCTATCAGCACAACTTAATTTTGTAGTTGATCAAACACTTAATGTGCGTGGAATATAGCACTTTCTCAGGGTGTGATAAAAAGACTACTCCAGCTTTATACATTGTGAAGCAACTATGCTCTAGGAGCTTATCTAAAAAGGAAAAAAACTATGCTTTAGGAGGTATAATTGTAAAATGGATTTTACCTTATATTATAAGAGGTCATGTGACGAAACTATACTACTCCTTCATGTGTTCATCAAGTGTGCTAATGTTGTTTTCAAGTACTATAATTGATGTACAAATGAAATGAGTCATTTTCTTTTTGGGGTTTCCGGGTTTGTAATGATTAGAAATGATGGAATAATTTGCCTCTTCAAAAATTGACCATGAGTTCAAGAACTTAAGACCAATTAAACTTGAGTCTTCATTTTTAAGGAATTGGGCTGCTTTTTGTAGTCATTGAATTGATTTGAGGTTGTAGAGGATTTTCCTCTTTGGTTGAAGTATTGTTCCTGGCTCCAGCTTTAGAGAAGACAATGGCTCTTCCTATTGTAGCTGATTTAATCTAAATCATCAATAGTTTGACCAGAGAAATTCCAACAACCGGTAGTTAGATGATTCATTTCCTAAGTACGTATATATCATAAGGATCCTTTGCTACTCGATAGTTCTTAGTGTTTTGCAAACTAATTCTGGGAACCATGTTGACTTAAAGAAATAAAAAGTAAGCTATGTTGTAAAATTGATAACTATTTTAACTATGAAAAGGTTAAAAATATGATTTTGCCAACACGTGAAATGTTGTATTTGCTTAAAGCTTTTGTCTAATTTTGGGAATCTGCATTGAGTTCAGGGACATACAGCTAGCCGTGTAATGGTTTCAGTGTCTGGTCTCATCTGGGGCTGCATAAAGAGAGATGAAAGAGAAGGTTGGAGTGTTGATTTTTGTCAGCTCCAAATTTGCTTCTGGGAGACACGAAAGGATCTACAGAGGCATCTATGGTTGATGTATTTCTTTGTAAGAAGAAGAGAATGAATTCTAATTTTAACCACAAAATATTTGATATTTTTTAATTTACTTACTATATAAGAAGAAGCTGCATTTAAATTGGGCAGCTTTGTGTTGATAGTGAGCGAGCGAGTGACTTTGCATAAGACTATCATTACTTATGTAATTTTGGTAGTTTGTACCTTTTTCATGTACTGATCATTTTCAACGTTTGGATGTTTTTTACGTTTTTTTTTTCTTTGGTTTATTCATTATTGGTGAGACAAGTTGTGTTACTTCGGATCAATTCACCCCATTTTTGATATCTGCAGGAAGGAAATATAGCATTTATTCTTATAGCACTTATAATATGCTCATCTATTGCATTGTTCGGCTTGCAAAATACCAAATCAAGAGGTGAAAGACAAAATATCGGTATAAAATGGATAACAGGACTTTATGATCTTTGCTTCTGATCACGTCCATTTTTTCTTTTTTATTTTTTATTTTTTTAGATAGGCAATTGTTAGTGGGGTGGGGGAATTGTTAGTTCCTGACTGAACAGGGGCCTCCTCTTCAGACTCATATAGTGCACTCTTTCACGTCCCTTACCGCTAACCGAACTACCTTCCCTTATACGTGGCCACGTCCATTTATTCCATGCTTTGGTTGGAAGAGTTTTTAATTTAGTCACAATTTTGGAACGAAAACTTCAGATTTGGTTTTTGAGCAATACTTTGTTCTTTCTTGCATTCTCAATTCCCTGATATGTAGTAGCAGAGCAAATTGATGAGGTATGATCCATTTGTGCTTTGGATCCTTTTAACACCTTTGGAAACCATTATTGATCATCATTTTTCTCTACTTAGATACTTACTACTCTAGACCAAAAAAAAAGTTAGATATTATTTATTCATGAAGCAGACTTACGTACTTTTACAACTTTTTTTTTTGGTCAACACTTTTACAACTTTTATAACAAGTCACATAATGTTTTTTTTTGTCAACAACTCACATAATGTTTGTAAGGACCTAAATTATTGTTCAAACTAACTAACCGTTGGGCCAAGCCCAAGAGTCTTATAGCAGTATACTCTAAGCTGGTCCCCAAAAACGCACAAACAGCTTGAACTTCTTTCTTATATAGTGATAATCCTCATAGTCTTTGTACAAATTGTTGGAGGGAACCAACATTGTTCATGAAAAAATCTTTTTCCATGGGGGAACGAAACTGTGAAAGTGTGAAGAAACTTATAATACTTTAGGCATATAATTTATGCACAATCTTTTGGTTTAAAGATTTGAGTACCACAGAGAAGTCTATCTTATAGTTACACTTTAAAAGCAAAATTTATCATGACTTAACTTTTTTTTTTTTGGAATTTAACGGGCCCTTATCATGACTTCACTTTTATTACAACTAAAAGACTATCCGACACTGCTTTTTAAGCAATACTAATCATGTACATTAGTGATACAATGTTTTAGTTTGTTTCTCTAACTATATTATATTTTAGAGAACAAATACTTAATTTGCAACACTAATTGTAAACTGATTAAAATAATCAAGCCAATGCAGCGAAACCCGTGCGGATGCACGGGTACGTTACTAGTTTTTAAGTAACAAAGGTGTATCACATTTCTATGTAAGCGCCATGTGGCAACTATTTATTGGGTGCTAACATGGTGACAAGGAGTGGTAACGCGTTAGCCAAGTCAGTTTTTTGGATGAAAAGTTAACAGATGAGTCTAACTAAAAACAATTCATATTTGCAAGGTCCATTTTAAAACTTTTTTTTTTTGCAGAGAGGTAAATGAATTATGGTGATATTTAAGCCTAAATATATCTACATCTTATATGCGGCTTGTCAAGAAGCGCGCGAAATTGTTTTTTTTTGGTTACTTTTTTTGTTTCTGTTCTTTCTTTTTCATTTTATTTTTTTGGTTTTGTTTTTTTGCTTTATTTTTTTGGTTTTGTTTTTTGTTTTTTTATTTTTTTTGTTACCATGTCATTGGTACGTAGTTTTCATCAACTTTGTTGTTGACTAATATACGCTGACCACGAGTACACGACTTTGTCGGCCCGTGTGGTTCTCCCTCGTAACAGATTTTACCACATCCAAGGTTCTTCTTTTATATTTGAAGTTTTTCCAATCTTTTTTTTTATATTTTAAGAAGTACTTTAAAGTCTCGAAAAAAATTAGATGTTTAAATATGCAAATTTTTGGTGAAACGATATAATTTCATGACAAAATACGTAAAGTGTGTTGCTAAACAGTGTGTTTTGGTGTAGTTGATTGAGGAAAAATTATTTTGTAACAAAATGCGTAAACTGAAATGTTAAGCGGCGTGTTTAGGGGTACATTAGGATTCAGAAATAAATTTAATTCTTCAAATACCAAATGTTTCGTTGTAAATAACCAGTATGGTAAAAATCGTTAATAAGTTTGTGACAAAATACGTAAAGTGCGATGGTGACAATGTATTTTGGGGTAATTTAGGGTCTCGGAAAAATTTTAGATGTTCAACGAAGTTCATTCCTCAATAACCTGTTTGATGAAAAACAAAAAAAAACTGTGAGAAAATACGTAAAGTATGATGCTGGGTAGTGTGTTTAGTGATACTTTAGGGTTCAGAATTTTTTTTACATGTCCAAATTGACGTTCTCTTCTTTATTTTGATATTCACACCAACGAGTTTAGAAACATACTTAAATTGATGTTTAGTTTTAGATCAAATTTTGCATGATACCTATGTACGCGTTTCACTTTCTAATTGTGTTGTCTTTTTTTCTCTTTAATTATGAGTTGAGTTTTTATATTTTCATTTGATGAATATAGATAACGTTATTAAAAAAAATTATACTTTTTTTCTTATTATCTGTGGATGTTAAATTCCAATGTGTTTGTTAAAGTTTATATTTAATTTGATAATATAATTGTTATTTAATTTATAGTTATAATTTAACTTTTTCCGTAAGAACTCCGACCTCATTTACAATAGAATTCCCAACATTTTCTTTCAATTTTGTGTAGATGCTTTCATTTTATTAGTGATTTTTATTCAACGTGCATGATGTATTGATGTACTCCCACCGGAGTTAATTACAAGCCAAAATAACTACCTTTACACTTTATTTTAAGATTAATTACCTTTACACATATTAAGGATAGTAATTTTATGCACTTAAATTTCTTAGATTCATGTCAAAAACGAATAGATTTGCTTTTCATCTTATGTTTGGGGCGAAATCAACTTAGGGAAGATAGGAATACCATTTGGAAATAATCATAAAGGTTGCAAAATTTTGCTAATATCCGAGACCCAAAATGTGTTTTCCAACCAAATCGATGCTCAAATAAAATTCACAGTGTAAAATCCACCAAAAAAAAACATGGTAAGACACTAAGGCAAGTGGATTTTATTTTAAACTAGATCTATACTCGTGCATTCGCATAAGTTATATTGTATTTGTAATTAAAGAAAAAGGTAGAAACCGATAAAAAAAAATGATATTTCAAGTTGCTTAAAAAGTTAGTGTTGCAAAAAAGTTAAAAAAAAGTCAATAACTTCTTCAAATCTTAAAAACGAAGTAAAAATCAGAAGAAAAAAAAAGAGTTGAAGATAAGAAGAAAGAACATTCATATGAGAGATGGAAAATATACAATTAAAAGTGAATCTAGTGACATTGCAACCACAACGATAGCCTCCCATGTGGCCACCCCGTAGCTACCACAACGTTCTAAAAAATCCATGTTGCAGAAAGTTAAAAAAGTCAGTACATTCTTTAAGTCTTAAAAATGGAGTAAAAAACATAAAAAGAAAATGAGATGAATATAAGATAAAGGAAAATGCAAGATACAGTTAAAGTGAATCTGGCGACGTTGCAACCACCGTGATCGCCGCTCCCCGTTGTCGCCTGTCTTTGTCGCTCCCCATCGCCGTCCCCTATCGCCGCTCCCCATAGTCTCCCCCATCGCCACATGGGTACTTACATTTTTGGTAGTTTGATGACTAATTAAGTAAATGGTAACACACTTATAAATAAAAAAAGTAAATAGTAACACTTTTGGTTTATAAGTGTTGAGCAAAAAACTCAACTATTGACAATTGAAAAATTAGGAAGATGCCTTTATTAATTGTTGCAAAACGCTATCGTATAAAAGGATTTCGCATAAACCTTAGAGATGAAATTTGAGAAGTGTTTACAAGTGATAACATGATGAGACGCACTCAGAATTTTGTGTTTTACATAGGTATAACTAGGGAACAGATGAGTTGAGGCCAATTACAAGCCATAAAAGAACAAAATGTAACAATTTTGGCATTTGATGCAAGAGCATGGGTCGTGCTCCTCACCGGTCTTTTTTGATCTATAAGTATAGAACTTTTGAATTTGTGCTTAGATGCATGATCAGTATGCGCTTGACTCAAAATTTGTGCTTAAATGCATGATCACTGAGGTGCATACCACTAGTGTCTTGATTCATTCATGATCTTTCTGACCCTTATTGTTTCATTTGGCTTTGGGACTCTGACATCTTACTTTTGAGGATCACATTCTTCTCTTTTCTCAATACTTAGCCTAAAATTAAAATAAAATGAAAGAGTAGTAAAGTAGCTCTAGAATAGAACTAAAATACCGAATAACTTACTAAAATAAGTACTAAAAAGGCGCATAAATTAGACTTATCAAACTCCCCCATACTTAAATCATTGTTTGTCCTCGAGCAAAACATTAAAATTGATCACTTGGCCAATCTTGGAAATTTATCAAATTCATATACAAACCTGAAGTGAGTTGGTGGTATCCAACAATATTTACTTATTAGTTTGAAACTTACCTATTGAACTTTTTGTGATGGACAAGAGAGATTATCAAAACATCAAGTTCGATGCCAATTTAGCTTATTCTGAACCGTTGATTAAATCGAATGGCTGAAAAGTGAACAGGAGAGAGTGCATCAGAGAATGCACAGGAGACGATCCGGATCCCTTCTTCACTCTCTCCTCATCCACGAACTGACATAAAAACGTACTCCACTCGTATTCAAGGCAAAGGTAATCGTAAAAACCTCTATTAACTCAATTTAAGAATGGATTGTTTTCTGATGCAATATTATTTCATCATTTATTACTTTTCAGAACGAAATATGGGAGCTACTCTTTCCATTTGCTCTATATCTTTTTTGGCCAAAACAAATTGGAAAAGATCGATGGCATTCCCTAATGGTCCGAGCGCGTAAAAGTAGCATCGCCTCAAACTACAGGAGCGTCAGTGCTTGAAAGACGTCGTCCAACTGCATGAAAGAACCATACTATTGTGTCGCGTCCATTGATTGTAGAGAGGATCCGTTTTCACCGGAGCAGTGAACGTTTTGTTAATGAATGAAATATTGTTCTTCAAAATCAAATTGATGCGCATGGATCGAATCCAAGGCTATTAGACAGCTTAAAAGCTATCCTAACAAAACCTAAGGAAAAACTACTAAAGCAAGAAGACAATAAAGAAATTAAATTACTAAAATAAAAGACATTTCCATTGATAATAGAATATCTGGACCTCTCAATTTATTCATGCGTTTTTTCTTTTGTACCCCCACCCCATCCCCATAAACCCCACCCACACCGAAACCCAAAACGCCTTCCAAAACGTTTTTTTACAAATTTTTGACCAATCGTATATATACACGCAGGGGTATATATACGACCTTATGCATTTAAGCATCGTATATACACCCCAAGACGTATATACGATTGGGAAAACCTCACTATAATCGTATATACGCCTGGGAGGTGTATATACGATGCCTAAAAATAAGGTCGATATATATACCCCCTCGGTGTATATATCGACCCCCATTGTATTTTTTAAAATTTTTTAAGTCAAATAAAAATTATATAAGTCGCGAAAATAGGTTTTGTGTGTAGTTCGTTAAAATTTGGCGATGTTATACGTCGAACGAATAATTTAGGCTAAAAAATCGGTTTTTAGGCAACATACTCCAATCGTAATGAAACCACAACTATTAAATCCGAAAAAATCAAGAATCAAGACTAAAGCTTAAAAGGGACTTCTTACGAGACTACAGTATCAAAATCCCAAATTCCATCGTTTACTATTTTTACGATTTTTTTAATTTTTCATAGTCTCCAAAAATCTAAAAAAATTTGTATAGCCTTATTTTGGTTTTGTTAGATTTTTAGTGGTGTTTTTATAATTTTTTGGAGTAGTTTTGACTATTTAACGAATTTTTAGTAGCCTTTTAGTAATAAAAATTAAAACAAATTATTAAAAAAAATAAAAAGTGCATCGTATATACCCATTTGAGTACGTATATACGATTGGACAAAAAATAGCCATCGTATATACGTACCCAAAGGGGTATATACGATTTATTTATTTTTTTTTAAAAAAAATTAAGTTTCAAAGGGCATTTTGGGGTTTTTGGTATTGGGTGGGGGTGGGGGTACAAAAGAAAAAACCCTTTATTCATTTGTGTAAATCCAGCGGTTGCTATTAAGGGAGGTCACATCTACGGCTGACTGGACCTCTCAATTTATTTAGGCTCTGTTTGGCAAAAATGAGCGGATAGCGGATAAGTTTGTTTATAGCGGATGAACTAGCTTATAGCGGATGAACTTATAGCGGATAGACTAGCGGGTTGAATTTTAAGTGTTTGGTTAAATTAATGGTTGAGCTTGCTTATAAATATAAAATGACATAAATAGACATTTGTAATTAGTGTTTGAATATGAGAGAGAAGAATCATTTAATAGTGGATAAATAAGGAATTGAATAAAAATATACTCCCTTTAGTGTTTGGTTTTTCAACGTTGGATAAATAAGTGTTTGGTTTTTCAACGTCGAAAAAGAATCATTTTAAGTGTTTGGTTATTTTACATGATTCTTTTTCAACGTTGAAAAACCAAACACTTATCTATCAGTAGCCAGCCAACAAATGTTACTTTTTTCAACCTTATTTAATGATAACTTTCTAATATTGCCCTTCATTTTATTTTACATTTAGTTTCAATAAAAGATAAAAGAAATTAAACAAGTTTTTATGTCATAAATAATTTCATTGAAAACCGAAAAATTCAATGTTACACTCCACTTTTCTTTATTGAAAATCTGAAAAGTTTCATAGAACATGAAAGTTAATTAATGAGACTTAATCAAGAGGACTAATAAATTCCTAAGAAAATGATTTAATGAGGATAATTTGGGTAGTTAAAGTAATTTTTCACAAAAATAAATGGAAGTTAGTAGTTATCTTAATATGTGTGATATAGTTAAATTTGCTTATATTGTGTAACGGAGGGAGTAAGAGTAACAATGGTAGAAAAAATGAAACACTATAAGCTATAAGCTCAAACGCTACTTCAAATAGCGTTTCAAAAAGTGCTATAAGCTAGTAAAAAATGCTATAAACTTGTCTTGCCAAACAGCTACCACGAGTTTATCCGCTATAAGCTAGTGGTTTAGTTTTGTCAAATAGAGCCTTAGTAAATTGAGAGGCTCCAGACTCTTTAGAAACCACAATTTATAATTTACTTGCAATTATAAATTATGGTCACACTCGTTTTTCAACGTTGGCTGGCTGCTGGATTTCGATCCTCTAAGGCTCTGTTTGGAAAAAAATAGCGGATAGCGGATGAACTAGCGAATAGCGGATGAGCTTATAGCGGATAGCGGATAAGCTAGCTGATAACAAATAAAGTGTTTGGTAAAATCAGCGGTTGAACTAACTGATAAACATAAAATGACATAAAATGACATATTTAATTAATAGTTAGATTTATTTAATCAATATAAAATATGTATAAATAATTTTGCTATAAAATTATGATAATTAAACTAATTATTAAGATATTTAGAAAATAATTTTTTTAAATATAAATTTTAATAAATATTTTATTTTGGTTCACTTGTTTATGTCTATCATATACTAGTTGAAGCTCTTCCTGTCTTACTAACCCTGCACCTGATAATTATGTGCTAACAGTGGTTTTATAACTCTTTTTATCAACAGTAGCCTAATAACTTGAACGTGGTGATGCAAATATTTTTTTACCTTCTCTTTTAATTAGGACTATTCGATTCTAATGTAATAGTCAAAAAGAAAACTTTTGGTTACTTTGGGTTTATTAATTTAAATTTTGTTTTAATAGTTCTCTTATACTTTATTTAACTTATTTATTTATCTTTATCTATATATACCATCAATAAAAATATTTATATATATATATATATATTGATTTTTCGAATTTATATTTGTTTTAATTATTATTCATTCTAAACTAATGTCATAACTTTACTAAGTCACAAGAAAACAAGGTGTTACTATTTATATAATTTTTTTATGGAATAGCATTATGATGGAATAAAGTTAATTCAATTTTTTACTATTTGGAAATAATTTTCATATAAATAGTACATCATATATATATATATATATATATATAAAATTTGTATATAAAAATTGAATATTTATCATATAAAATATATGTTAATTTTATCTTTTATACAATTTAATATTAGACATCATTTTTATTTTTTAAATAATCACTACTTATTTTAAATTCATGAGATGAAGGTTTTTTTATTTCTTCTTTTTGATTTCAAAGACATCTATATATTATGACAAATCTCATTAGACTATTTTAAGATATACTTGCTTAAAATGAAATTGTATTTTATTATTATTATTATTATTATTATTATTATTATTATTATTATAATTAAAATTGCTAGAAACCTAATTTAGTTGTCTTTAATCTAATTCCTTTTTTTGAAAGAAAATAATTATTAGACCTTTTGAAATTCTTCATGATGTAACATTTATGCAATATTAAAAGGGAAGTATATAACATTAATATGAATTATTCCCTTAATTGACAATAAATTCATGAGTTAGTAAAATATTAGTGGAAGATGTAGAGTTTTAGTCGGTTATAATAAGAAATTACTATTTAAAGTGAACAATTTTGGAGGGTGAGTAGAGAGATCTTGGCAAAAAAAATTATAGTCAAAAACAATATTTACATATGAGTAGAAGAAATGAGTGAGTTTCATAAAGAAAAGACAAAATCAGCAAAAAAAATTGGTTTTGCATGTTTGGATCACTTAGTGAACAACACAATTGATGCAACAATGTTTGGTAAAGCTATGGGAATCTGGAATCATGTTTAATTTTGATATTATTCTTTAGAAAAATATTTAGTTTTAGTAGCTTATGTGAAATTATATAATGTGCTAGGTCTACATGATTTTTATCTCTACTTAGAGAGCACATAGATGTGAAAAACAAGATGTACATATGAGTATAAGAAATGAGTGAGTTTCACAAGAAAAGACATGCAGAAAAAAAAATAGAAGGTTTCATGTTTGGACAACTTTGAAGTAGATAGAGTGTGCAATTGATGTAACGATGTTTTGTAAAGCCTTTGGCATTCTCAAGTCATGTTTAATTTTGATATTGTTCTTTAGGCAAATATTTAGTTTTCATAGCTTATGTGAAATTATATAATGTGCTAGGTCTAAATGATTTGCTTATGCTCCTTTTATCTCTACTTAGAGAGTGCATGGATCAAATGTGGTGAGTATAGCATTTTGTTTCTAATTTTAAATACTTTTTTAAACAACTTCTCTAACTTATGACTTCTCAAAATTTTCACAAAATTAACATTAATCATGGTTACAATGTCAAATAATATATATTAGATGTAATGAAAAGTTACTATGAATGATACCTTTGTTGATTAAAATTAAAAAAATGAATGATGCCTTTAAATACTCTTGAAGGAAATTTAACCACCATTACATTTAAAGCCAAGCAAATGAAAGGGTTTTAATAATAATTTGTTAAGTAAAGAAAAATAAAATAAAATAAAATGAAAAAAATTGTGTTTAATATATTAAATATCTTTAGGACCCAACATGCACAAATTTATCGGTTTTAAGTCCTTTGTAATATAGGACCAACTTACTATTTAATATATTAGTGGTCTTTAGAACCCAATTGTAATCTTAGTTAGATGCATGAGTTTCAGTTTTTTATCCCTAATATGATGCTTTATTGAGAACTAATGACTAATGATATTCCATATAGCTCACATCTTATGGTTTTACCGTTAATCCATCCGATGGTTATACTTTATAGAATACCATATTTTGTAAAAGAAAAAAAAGGATATCAAAGGTTTCTAAATTTACATGATCAAAAATGATATTTACATATATTAAGAAACCAATAGGTTATAATAATATTATCTATCTATATCTATATAAATCTCTAAAGGAAGCTTTTTTCCAAGCTCTAGGATGCTCCACATCATCTTCATTTAATTTTCAACTTATATCTCAACATTCATTTTTTCTTAATTAAATATCCACTAAACCTATCATGACATCCAATCCAATATTTAAAATGAAAACTCACTTTACCAAAAATATGACAATATTTTTTCAATTCCTTTTACTAACCCACTATCTATCTATCTATCTATCTATCTATCTATCTATCTATCTATCTATACATCTATGTAAAGGAATCCCCAATGGAACCTCCACAATTTTTCTCAATAATTTTTATGTATTAAAATATTTAATTATAATCTACACCTAAATAAAACTTTGGTTTATCTATCTATGTAAAGGAATCCCCAATGGAGCCTCCACTTTGAATCTCAAGATTTTTGTGTATTAAAATGTTTATTTTTAATTTAGACATAAAGAAGACTTTTCTTTTACCTATTAATTAGACATAGTGAAAAGACATATACACTAACTTATTAAATGATGATTTAGTGGAGCATTAAGCTTGGATAACTTACTCAATAATATATTTAGAATGGTACTCATTTTTTTCTCTATTTATATATATATATATATATATATATATATATATATATATATTTATATTTAGTGTATTTTTAGGTTTTATTTTCAGAAAGGAAAAAAATCTAAGAGTTAGTTACGTGAGAATAAGTTTGGGCTATTAGTTTAAGTTTTATTTTAATACTTCTCTTATATTTTTTTGTGAGTTTTCCTTTTTTTTAATTTTAAAATTTTTTCTCTCTTGGTAGCCTTTTGGTGTCTCTAAATTATTATTATGATTAGTACTAATTATTATAGTTGGTTTTAATAGAGATGTAGTTACAATCTTTTCATTTTCTTTCACTTTAAGTCTTCTTTAAGAAATACTATAAATACCTAAGAAGAGAGGTCACCTCACCACATATTTTTTCATTTTTCATGTGACTTTTGTTTGGTTGTTACATCACTTTTGTAAATTTGTAGTTTTTACATCACTAATATTCAAGGTTGAAGAAACCCATTGTAGTAGTTGGAATTCCAAAAAATATTGTGTAAAATTTGTTTTTTATTCTTAAGCTTTTATGGATTGTTGATAGTCTTAAGTTTGTTATAGGTTCCAAGTTTAATGTATTCATATAGTGTGTAAACAAAACAACTATCTCTTCTTGGATTGGAGTATATCTTCAACTATTAATCGAAAACCTTCTTGATTGAAAGGTGGAAGTGTAATTGATATCTTTGTTGTGAATTTTATCTCTCTTTTCTCTCTCTATACACACACACACACATCTATATTTGTATATGAGTCTCCAATGGAGCCCCACATATATGTAAAGGAATCTCGATAGAGCCTCACATAAAAAATGTGCTGAAATTTAAAAATCCAACACATTATAATATTAGCTCATACATTTATATATATATATATATATATATATATATATATATATATATATATATATATTTATATATATAAAACATATTTTTAATTGCTGGAATAATTACAAAATGTGTGTTTAATGGAAAAGTTAAGAATAACGTTTCTTTTATATATATATATATATATATATATATATATATATATATATATATATATATATATATATATATATATATATTATTTATTATATAATTATGTGATAAAACCAAAAAAATTGAATAGCTCTCTACGTACCAAACAAAATTGGAAAAATTTGAATAGCTTATTTAATATATATATAATTATTATTTGGAAAAATTGTTTAGTTTAGAATGAGAGTGCAAATGAATAATATATTTTAATTGGCATTTGAAATTCTTTTTGATGTAACTATTATGCATTGAAAGTGGAGTTTCATATGAATCATTCCTTAGTTGCCAATAAATTCATGAGTTACTAAAATAAAAGTGAAAGATGTATAGTTTTAATCAGTTATGATATGACACAACTATATATTAAATAGTGAGAGAAGTGATTTTGGCAAAAAAATTAGAACAAACAACAAGATGTGCATGTGAGCATTAGAAACAAGTGCTAACACGGGAAGATGCATAGTGTGTATAGAGAAATATTAGAGCGTATAATCAAGGGATGGAAAACTACTTGAAATTCCTTTGATATCTAAAAGTTTTTATTTTTTATTTTTAAAGTGAGTGTATGAATCATAGACTATCAATAAGGCACTATAAAGACTATCACTTATTCAAAAGTTATTCTTATATTGTGTATAACTTCAATAAAGAGAAATAAACACGTGAATTAGATTGATACACAAATATCAAATTGTTCTAAACTTTAGTTAGAATGGTTGTATCAACAAAATGGTTAAAACTAAATAAAAATGCTTAATATAGTTAAAAATATTGAGAAACTTTAAGGAGACTCCATTGGGGTTTCCTTTATATATAGATATATAAATTTGCAGTAACTTTAATTTTAGCTTATAAGTTACTAATATACTCACTATTCACTAATGACTAAGTTTTTACATTTCCTATTAGCTATAAAAATATAGTAGTTAACTTTTCAAGCTTTTTCATATTTAAACAGAAAGTATTAAGAAAATTTATAAATATTAATTTATTACACTACATAAAATGATATTCTTAAAATTATTCATTTTTTATCATTTACTTTAATAAAATAATATTAAAAACAATTAATTTATTAAATTATTACCATATATTTATGTTACAAAACACATACACTATATAAGAAAACATCTAAAATTCATATTTGATATAAAATATTTAAACCATATATATATATATATATATATATATATATATAAAAACATGATTTGTATTTTATTTAATATTTTTATACAAATTTTTAAAAAAATTAAATTTAAAATATTTTAACAAACCTGCATCGCACACGAGCATTCTAATAAAATATAAATTATTTTATACATTTGACATTCTAATATTTTAAAGAATTATATAAAAATTTTGCTTCAAAATATATATATATCGATTTTTTCATATTACAGTATTAATGAAGTTTCTAACTTTTGTAAAACTTTATTTCAAAAATTAATCTCATTAAATATTTTGTCAATTAATTGTATCAAAAACTTCATACACTATATAAGAATGTTGCCTAATTAAAATGAATAATTTTATATATAAATTGCCAGTACATAATACTATATTTTTAATATACGTATACATAATCTATATAAAAATATTATATGTTTTAATATATAAACTTTACTAATTAAATAAAAAAAAATATAACAACCCGTGCATCGCACGGGCATTCACCTAGTCTATATAAATATCTAAAGGAAGCTTTTTTCCAAGCTCTAGGATGCTCCACATCATTTCCATTTATTTTTCAATATATTTTTAATTTTATTAATATTTATTTATAATTTACAATTAAATGAGACTTAAATTCATTATTACCACTAACTTATTATTATTATTAAATGCTACTCTTAGTGGAATAAAATATTTGGTGATGCCTATGAGCATTCTCAAGAAGAATAAAAACCTACGATTATGGATTGCTAATAGGAATTAAACATAAAATTATTCATAACACAATGAAGGGAAATGTTTATCTATATCTTCTATACATATAAGTAAAAGAATCCCCAATGGAGCCTCCACAATAATTCTTGAATTTTTGCTTTTATTTTTGTCTATTAAAAAACTTCTCTTTTATTATTTATTAATTCCTACCTTTGTGTCCAACCCACTACTACTAATAAATTCCAACATAGTAATAAATTTACACATTATATTATATTTAATCATAATTTTTGTATAAATGAGACTTTGATTTTAATTTTTAATATATAATTAAATATAAAAAAAACAAGATTTTTTTTATATTAATCAATGTTCATTCTCAATTCATGAGACTTATGAGCTCAATTATGTGTTCATTCTAAACTCAATTTTATGTTCTTATTAGTTACTTTTTATTGGTTTGTTTTTTATATTTATTACTATTTATTCTAAATGTTTTTTTTAAATTATATATTTATTTACATAGAAATTATATTATTATTAGAATTGGTCAAAATTTAAATTAATTGAATTAATAAATATATTTATCAATTATAATAGTTTAGATGAAATAAGAAATAATAAGTTGACCTTTAAAATTCTTTTTATGTAACCATTATGCATTGAATGGAGTGGGTTTCACATTTACATGAATTATTGCTTTAATTTACAATAAACTCATGAGTTAGTGGGATATGAGTGGAAGAAATAGAGTTTAAACTAATTATAACAAGAAATCTATATAAATATCTAAAGGAAGCTTTTTCCAAGCCTCTAAGATGCTCCACATCATCCTCATTAATTTTTCAATTAGATTTTCAATTATATTACTATCTTTTATAATTTACACATATAAGGAGACTTATATTAATGATTACATATTAAGGCTAAATTATTAAGACCCTTTATATTTTTCAGTTATTATATAATTAAAGACAATAAGTGTATTGATATGAGTTGAATAAAAAAAGACATAAAGTTTGATGACTAGGAGAATTGAGCATTATTTTATTATTTATAAAAATAAAAACCACATGAAACATAAAAAAACGTAGACTTTAGCTTCATATCTTTTAAGAAAAATTGTGTTCACTTCTATATTTATATTTATTTATAATTTTCATTTATTTTTGTTGTAAGAATAGTGTATTTTCCTCTTTTATTTTTAGAAAGGAAAAAAGAATACTTGGCGATGGTTAATCTTTGGGTTACTTTTGGTTACTTTGGGTTTATTAATTTAAATTTTGTTTTAATAGTTCTCTTATACTTTATTTGAGTTTTTTTTATATTACATTTTCAATCAGGAATATGAATGGTTTTAAAAATAACAATAGTTTCAAAAGCGTCATATATTCTAATCTATTAACTTAATCTCATATTTCATCCCCTTTTCTTTGACATTTCAACAACTTAATCTCTTATCTAAAGAACTAATTATAATATATTAAAGTATATAAAGTATATGATTATAATATTAATTTCAGACACTTTATGTTTTGTAACATCCCATATTAAGTTGTAATAATGTTTTTATTTATTATTTAATTAAGACTTGCAAACACACATACATGTTTCATCCACTTTTCTTTGTGGTAGATATTCCATCCACTTTATCAAAAATAAACTAACTATATGTAAATATTGACATAATTATAATAATAATTTCAATCAAATTACTATTGTCTTTATATATTATTATTATATTATTATTATCACTTTGTGATTTAAGGTTTCACACAAAAGAAATTTTTTTGTCTTTACGTTTTTAAATAAATTGTGCTTTACATTTATAAATAAACACTATTTGTATTCCTAAAAAAATACACTATTTGAAAAGCATTTATAACCACTATTTTAATTTCCACTAGGCTAAAAAAAGCCGATGACATTAATATTATATTACTATTATTAATCACTTATAACTATTGGACTCTAAAAGTCACATTCTTACTAACTATATAAACTCTACACACTCACACACCCTACCTACTCCTCTTAATTTCATTCCCTTTTATGTTGAGTTAGTGTCATTAGTGTAGTGAGTTTGTTTTGATGTTCTCTAAGTTTGAGTCACTTCATTCAAATATTTTTACCTTCTCTTTTAATTAGGACTATTCGATTCTAATGTAATAAAATAAATTATCTACTTTATTAAGCACAAGGACAAAAAGTGAAGGGGTGATTTAAATTTAGAAATATACTAAAATGTTTTATTTACTTTATTAATTACAAGGACAAAGAAGGAATATTACAAAAATAATGAGGATAAAAAGGACTAAAATATGAGACGATTTATAAATTATAAAATTTATTTCAAAGCCTATTTCAAAACGCTTATCCGCCATCGCTCACAAACACCTCTTTTTTTTAATACTATCTGCTCTTTTTATTGTAGCCTAATCATTGAAATCATAAGTCAAATCCGCTTTATAAACTAAATGGATTTGATTGCCAAACAGAGCCTTAAGCAAATCTTCTAAAGCAATTCTCTAAAGCAGTAATTTCAGCCATTAAATCAAATGAGTGGCTGTGATGATAATTAAAAATAAAAGAATAAAAGAATAAATAAAAACCTAATATTCAATCTTCCACTCTTCCACTCCACCAAATATTCTTTCCCGCACCAGAACGTTTCTTCTTCCACTCTTCCACTCCCCCATTATTCAATCTTGCATCTTCAGGTATGGATTTCATGGAAACTCTTTTACTATTTTTTTTCCTTCCATTATTTTCATGGAGTGCAGCATAAGGATATATAATTACAAAATAAGGCTTAATTTTGCAGTTAATGAAGTAAGACCAGTTATAAATACTCTCGCTCCAGATTCTGTGTGTTCAATTTTGTTTTCTCATGCCTCTTTGATATTAAATATTTGGGGAATTTTTTTAAATCTTCACAACCTGCGCATACATATTTGATGATATGTCCTTTTTTAAATACTTGTGCTTGGTTGGAGCTTTTGTGTTTCAAACATGCTTCTTGAATTCTCGCCACGTTGTTTTGTCGTTGCAAGTCTTGAATTAATATCTATCGGTTTGATGCTATTGGATGTAATTCAAGCTAGCTCTAATAAGTTTTCTTTTTTGTTTGCTGACTGGGGATGCTCACATGGCATTTCCACTTTGTATTTTCGTTCTTTTCTTTACTGTGTCAGCACATACTTTACTATTTCTGCTTCATATAAATACCTAGATATAAGTCAACTTCTATTCAATTTTCGATAACAGAATTACATTCATTCTTGCTTTTTTCTCTCTCTCTCTAACTGATTCGGGAATGCGTGTGTGAGAAAGTGTGAGGATTCTGTTATCTGCTCCAATGGAATTGGCCTCAGAGCTGGGTGAAGACAATCCATGGCGAACAACGGCGGCAATAGTGGACAATTTCCGGCGAAACTTCCAGTGCTCGACCGAAAGAATTATGATAGGTGGATAATACAGATGAAGGTTGTGTTTCGCAATCAAGACGTTCTCGATGTAGTGCGCAACGGCGTAGCGGCGGGCGATGCAGCACAGTTGAAAAAGGATAGTAAAGCACTATTCCTAATTCATCACTGTGTAGACACAGAAGCTTTTGAGAAAATCTCTCAACATGAAACCGCGAAGGAAGCCTGGGACGCTCTGGCACTTGCATACTCCGGTGATGCGAAGTTGAAGAAGGTGAGGTTGCAGACTTTGAGGAGAGAGTATGAACTACTTCAAATGGAAGAAACAGAATCGATTGCTGAATATATTAACAAGTTGACATTGGTGACAAATCAGATGCGTACGAACGGCGAAACCGTCTCCGATCAGATGAAAATTGAAAAGGTACTACGAACTCTAACTCCTAAGTTTGATTACGTAGTAACTGCAATAGAACAGTCTAAGAACCTAGAAACAATGAAGATAGAAGAATTGTTAGGTTCACTTGAGGCAATGAGGCGAGAATTAAGGTTAGAACTGGTGGAAAAGAGAAAGAAAAGGCTGTAGAGAAACCGATCGAACATGCTTTGTTAACTAGATATCAAAAGGGGAAAGGAAACTCGAATAACAGTGAGGGATCCGGAAAGAAGTTTGAATCTAGTCTTAGTGATTTTCAGAAGAAAAAGGAAGCGTGGAAGAATAAAACACATAAAAGAAGATTCAACAAGAAGGAAGTGCAGTGCTATAACTGTGATCAATTCGGCCACTTCGCAGACGAGTGTAGGTCTAAGAGTGTGCAGGAAGAGGCTCAGTTTGCAGATGGTGAAAATGACACTGATGAGGTGGTGCTCATGGCAGATGTTATGGATGAAGTGGTTGAGGAGGAAATGTGGTACTTGGACACCGGTTGTTCAAGCCACATGAGTGGAAACAGGGCATGGTTTATTGACTTAGATGAGAGTGTGAAGAAGTCAATAAGGTTTGGAGATGATAGAGTGGTGTATGCTGAAGGTGTTGGTAGTGTGAAGATTCGTAGGAGTGATGGAAAGGTATGTATCATCACTGAGGTGCTGTATGTTCCATCAATGAAAAGTAATTTGATTAGTCTAGGACAATTACTTGGGAAGAAGTACTCAGTGATAATGGAAGATCTTGAACTCAATTTGTACGATCCTAGTGGGAACTTAGTGATAATGGCACCATTGAATAAACACAGGACATTCAAAGTGGGAATGAGTGCTGTTAAGAATGAATGCTTGAGTGCAATGACTGATGGTGAACATTGGATATTGCATGAAAGGTATGGACACTTGAATTTCAGAGACTTGAAGAGTCTAAATACTCAGGGGATGGTGCATGGATTACCTGTAATCAAGCTGCCTAGTGGAATTTGTGAGCTTTGTTGTGAGTCAAAGCAACCGAGAAGCTCTTACAGTGGAGAAATAACAATTAGAGCTGCAAAGAAATTGGAAGCAATTCACTCGGATGTGTGTGGGCCTTTTGAAGTAAAGACTTTGGGAGGAAATAGTTATTTTGTATCATTCATTGATGAGTATACAAGAAAGATGTGGATCTACTTGATAAGCAAGAAAAGTGAAGTGTTCAATGTGTTTAAAGTGTTCGAGGCAATGACTGAGAAAGAAAGTGGCTGTGTAATTAGCAGATTACGAACTGATGGAGGTGGAGAGTATACCTCCACTGAGTTCAAGGATTTCTGTGAGAAAGAAGGGATAAGACATGAAATGACTGCACCCTACACACCCCAACATAACGGTACAGCAGAGAGGAAGAACAGGACAGTGCTCAACATGGTTAGAAGTATGCTGAAAAGTAGAAAAATGCCTAGCCATTTTTGGGGAGAAGCATCCTCAACAGCAGTGTATTCTGAATAGGAGTCCTACTAAGAGGTTGGAAGGAGTTACACCCGAAGAAGCTTGGTCAGGAGTGAAACCAAGTGTTAAACACTTGAGAGTGTTTGGAGCCTTATGTTATAGACATGTCCCTGATCAGTTGAGAAGAAAGCTCGATGATAAGGCACAAGCAATGGTGTTGTTAGGTTATCATTCAACTGGTGCTTACAAGTTGTATGATCCTAAAAGACAGAAAGTTGTGATTAGTAAAGATGTTAAGTTTGATGAGGTAAATGGTTGGATTGGGAGAAGCTTGTTGAAGAATAGGAGCCTGTTACCATGGTGTTGGAACCTTCAGAAGTAGAGGAAGCAGAGACCACAGTGAATGATGAGGAAACAGACCCTGCTAGACCAAGGAGACCTAGGCAACCACCACAAAGATTCAATGATTTTGTGGTGTTTCCTGACTCTGCTATCACTGTTACTGGTGACCTGATGCAGAATGCTTTTATGGCAGAGGCTGAACCACTAACTATAGAAGACGCATTAGAGAAACCTCATTGGAAGCAAGATATGATTGAAGAACTGCATTCAATTGAGAGTAACTGAATTACCTGAAAATAAGAAGAAAATTGATGTGAAGTGGATTTTTAAAACAAAGGTGAAGCCAAATGGTGAAGTGAGTAGATATAAGGCTAGACTTGTGGCTAGGGGTTTTCTCCAAAGACCTGGATATGATTATATTGATGTGTTTGCTCCTGTTGCGAGGATTGAGACAATAAGAATGATAGTAGCTGTTGCTAGTTATAGAGGGTGGAAGATGTATCAGCTTAATGTGAAGGCTGCATTCTTGAATGGATACCTAGAAGAGGAGGTGTTTGTAAGCCAACCACCAGGTTTTGAAGTAGATGGAGAAGAAGACAAGGTGTACAAGTTAAAGAAGGCTCTTTATGGCTTGAAACAAGCCCCAATTAGAGCATGGAACAAGCGAATAGATCAATTTCTGTTGCAGCAACAGTTTACAAAGTGTACCAATGAGCATGGCATTTACTCAAGAGGTTCAAGTGTGGGGAATTATCTGGTGATATGCTTGTATGTGGATGACATGCTTCTAACTGGAACATGTGAAGAAGAGAAGGAGGAATTTAAGGAGTGATGTGATGACAGAGTTTGAGATGTCGGACTTAGGTGTTCTCACATACTTTCTGGGTATAGAGTTCACTGTTACAAGTAAGAGAATACTGCTCCATCAAACCAAATATGCTAGTGATGTTCTGAAAAGGTTTAGCATGTGGGATTGCAATGTTGCTACCACTCCTACTGATACATCAGTGAAGTTAGTGCCTGAAGGAGAAGGTAAACTTGTAGATTCAACTCTGTATAAACAGCTTGTAGGCTCCCTTAGATACTTTTGTCATACAAGACCGGATATCAGCTATGGTGTAGGTCTGATAAGCAGGTATATGGAGCATCCAATGACTCCTCATCTAGTTGTTGCCAAGCGCATACTGAGGTATGTAAAGGGGACAGTTGATTTTGGTGTGTTGTATCCAACTCTGGAGGTGAGTTCTGACATGATGGTGTACGGTTTTTCTGATTCCGATTGGTGTGGAGATAGAGGAGACTGAAAGAGCACTGCAGCATACGTTTTTATGTTTGGTGAAGCACCCGTAGCTTGGAGCTCGAAGAAGGAGACAGTAGTAGCCTTGTCATTGTGTGAGGCTGAGTATATAGTTGCTGCTATGGCAGCTTGTCAAGCTCAATGGTTAAATATGCTGCTTGCTGAGTTGAAATTAAGAGAGGAATCTACAATGATACTCAAGGTGGATAGCAAATCAGCAATTGATTTGGCTAAATACCCAATTGCTCATGGTAAGAGCAAACATATTGAGACCAAATTTCATTTTTTAAGAGACCAAGTGAATAAACAGAAACTGAAGTTGGAGCACTGCAGTACAGAAGAAAATTATGCAGACTTGTTGACTAAAGCTTTGAAGATCAAAAGGTTTGAAGAGTTGAGGAACAAGCTTGGTATGAAGAGTCTTTCTAGCATGAATTAGGAGGTGTATTGGATGTAATTCAAGCTAGCTCTAATAAGTTTTCTTTTTTGTTTGCTGACTGGGATGCTCACATGGCATTTCCACTTTGTATTTTCGTTCTTTTCTTTACTGTGTCAGCACCTACTTTACTATTTCTGCTTCATATAAATACCTAGATGTAAGTCAACTTCTATTCAATTTTCGATAACAGAATTACATTCATTCTTGCTTTTCTCTTCCCTTCTTCTCTTCCCTAGCTGTAATGTTTAGCAAAGCACTGGTGTAGTTCTTCTTCTAAACATTATTACAGGCCGTACGTTTCGATCATCTAATTAAGGTAACAAAACCTCTTTTTATTTCTCATGCAGTTTTTCATCATGTCAGCTAGCTAGCTAGCTTGTGAGACAAGAAAACAAGAGTACTAACTAACAACAAAGTAGAAAAAAATGGGAGCTATCTTTTCATGCCTCATGATATGTCGTTCCTTTATTAGCAAAATCGTTACCAATATTACGGGTATTCCGGGTATGTATGCTAGCTCTCTTTCCAATTTCTCCTCTTTAATTTCTCTCTTTTACTCTCTATACTTTCTTTCTACTCTCTCTCTCTCTCTACCTTCTTTGTTGTTTTGCAGAAGGGCCTCCAAATTATGAAGCATCCATGCCCAATGGTTACTTGGAGCAGGTTCCTTTGCTCAAGGATGAAAGTTTTGTACCATTGAAACGTAAGCGTAACTTATTTCTACCATTGATTTGCTTTGACCACAGTTCACACACACCTTTCCCATCCATCCCTATCACTATAAATTGACATGTTCGATCTGCACAAACTCACTTTTAAATATCAGCAGCTAAATAACTGTTTGTGGCCCATTGAAAATATTAGAAACTGTTGGGTGAAAATTTTAAATGCACAAAATACGAATATTTAAGACCGGCAAATTAATACGGGTTAATTTGCAGGTTACTCACCCACCCTGCACAAGATTTTCACTTGTTGCCACCTGGTTATTTAGCCTCTAATGACATCAACAATGTTATTTAGCCAAAAATTAACTTGCAACACCAATTAATCAAGTTTTTTAGACCATTAAACCAACCTCATTTTTCACAGTTTTCTAGGTCATTAACTAAAACTTAGTTAATGATTTAAAAAACTGGACTAATTAGTGTTGTAAATTGGTTTTTTGTCTATTTTCGGGGGACCCAAAACCCTAGGTTAGGGGTGCAAAAAGACTATTTATCAAAAACTTCGGTTTATCGGATTGTTTAATTTTTTTTCAAATATCCTCACTTAATTTACTAAAATTAAGGAGTCAAGTTATCTAACTCCAAGTTTATTTAAGAGTAAATCGCCAAATTAGACTCTAAGTTTACCCGCCATTCAGGGGCGGACCTACACTGTAATGAGGGGGTTCAGTTGAACCCCCTCAAAAAAAAAAAATTCTGCTTACCACCCTATATAAATATTTTTTTGACACCACTGAATTTTTTAAATTGCACCAATAGCCCAAGTATTGCACTCATTTGCACCAATAGCCCAAATATTGCACCCACATTTACATCAAAGACCCAAACTTCACTTACCCAAATATTAAACACACTCAGCTTATCTAAAAAATAAAAAAAACTAAACAGTAAACCTCTCTCTCTCACGGCCGTCTCAATTTCTTTCTTTTCAACTCATTCATTCATCCCTTTCTTTTCAACCTCTCTCTCTCACAGTCTCACGGCAGTCTCAACCATTCGGCCATTCCCACTCATTCATTCATCCCTTTCTCACGCAGCAAATTCCATTCGGCCATCTCCATTTCATTTCAACATCCCTTTCCAATCTATTATCAATTTATTATTTATCATTCATCAACATCTTCAAGTTTTCAACCTAGCTCTCTCTCAGTCACGCTACTCTACTCTAAATCAATCTCTCCAACTCCAACCAGGTTAGTATTTAGTAATAATAGTAGATTAGTAGTTCATTACTTTGATTGTTTGAAAACCCTAATTGTTAAATTTCTGATTTGGGGAAAATTGGAAACCCTAATTGTTTAATTTTTGATTTGGGGGAATTTGATAATCCTAATTGATTGTTTAAATTCTGATTTTAGGTGTTTAATTTCTAATTTGAGGAAATTTGAATCCCAATTGTTTTGATTTTAAGAGAAAATCCATGTGCCTTTTATGTCCATTGTTTTGCTCATCAATTACAGCTTACATTAGTTGCTATTGCTGAAGACCATGGTGATGCTTCCTTATTTTTTAATTTAGTCTACAAGTTATTGAATGTTGTTGGGGGATCTTGCAAGCGAGTTGACATGCTTCGTGAAAAACAATTGGAACGTCTTAGAGGCGCATTAGGCATAGGAAGAAATTTCAGTGGGACGGGGACTTAATCAAGAAACAAATCTTAAACTACCGCACCTACTCGTTGGAGTTCTCATTATGCCACTTTGATTAATATAGTATTGATGTTCTCTGCTATTATTGATGTTCTTGAGATTATGAAAGTAGACGGTACTCCTCGACCGGTAAAAGGTGAAGCAACTGGTCTTTTAATTTTGGTACAAAGTTTTGATTTTGTGTTCTACTTGCATTTGATGAGAGATGTATTGGCTATTTCAAATGAATTGTCACAAGCATTACAAAGGAAAGATCAAGACATTCGAATGCTATGAACTTGGTTAACATCACAAAGGAGAGGTTTGAAACACTCGAGAAATGATGGATGGGAGTCTTTATTGCAAGAGGTAAATTCATTTTGCGATAAGAAATCTATTAGTGTTCCCGCTTATGGATGATGTGTTTGTTAAGGGGCAATCGACGTAACCCAAGAGGCATTACAAACAGAGCATCATTATCGTGTTGAGTTATTTTATCTCGTGATAGACATGCCTTCCAGGAACTTAATGACCGTTTTGGTGAGATTAATACTCAATTGCTCCTTTGTTTGGCTTCTTTGGATCCATCTAAATTGTTCTCTCGCTTTTGATAAGGCAAAGTTGTTAGAATTTGCAAGTTTTTATCCGGATGAGTTCTCTCCATCTCGGGTAGTAGTGCTTGATCGTCAACTAGATCATTACATCATTGATATGTGTAGGAATGTTGAATTTGCTTCTTTGAATGGAATCCAACAACTTTCGGAGGTGTTGGTTGAAAATGGAAGACATAATGTGTATCCACAGTTTATCTTCTTTTGAAAAGTGGCATTGGTTTTGCACTGTTGCAACAGAATCGTAGAAAGAGCTTTCTCTGCTATGAATATTGTGAAGAATAGGTTGCATAAACCGAATGGGGATACATGGATGAACGATCGTACAGTGACATACATTGAGAGTGATGTATTCAATAAAATTGACTGAGAATTTATTATTCAACGATTTCGAGAATATGAAATCTCGTAGAGAGACAATTATGAAATGTATGATTTATTTATTTAAAGATATTACAGTTGTTTGTTTTGAATTATATTTTTAGCGAATTGTGAATTTAAAAAATTTGAACCCCCCGACCCCGGGGTCCTGGGTCCGCCACTGCCGCCATTACCTATTTAAGTTCTAAAGTATAGAAAAATAAGAACTAATCTGTCAAATTACTTCCTAAACTTTTATAAATAGTCTCTAACGGATATTAATAAGACAGGTTTATTAAAAATTGAGTGCAAATTGAGTGCAAATATAAGAATACTAGTACAAATTTAAAATTTGAGGGGATTCAAAATAACTTTGTATATATAGGGGTATCTAGTACTAACATGTTTTTTTCTAGGTTATGGTTGTGAATATGATGAATCAAGCAAGCCCAATGGTTACTTGGCCTCACATGAAATAACTTCAACTTTGAATGAAATTACAATTGCTCTGACACAGTCAAATATTATCATACTCGGGGTGTATGGATCAAGTAATGCGAAAAAGGGCATTGTGGTGGAGAAAATAACCAGGAGGGTTGAAAGAGACAATCTTTTTGACTTGATTGTGAGGGCAAGTGTAATGAAAAAGCCTGACTTGAAAAGAATTCAAGGAGAACTAATGAACATGTTGAATTTGCAAATCCGTGAGAAAACTACCGAAGGAAGAGCACGTCTTTTGTTTGGTAGAATTAAGATGGTCAGAAGGATCCTTATCATCCTAGATGATGTTCGTGGGGAAATCAACTTAAGTAAGATAGGAATACCTTTTGGAAATGATCACACCGGTTGCAAAATTTTGTTAATATCTGAGACGCAAAATGTGTTATCCAACCAAACAAATGCCCAAATAAAATTTACAGTGTGAGTCTATATTCAGAAGACCTCAAATATTAATTAGTTACCATATCCACCAAGAATAAAGAAATCAAAGTGAAGTAATTTTATTTTAGATAAGGGTAGTTCTATTCTATCTTATCTTTTGCAAGCTTTTTCTTTGTATTGTAATGTTTATTATATATTTGCCCCTGTGTTTAATATTTATCTGTAACAATTTCTGTTTATTCTACAGTAGCTGCTCGAAATCAGTAATTGTATGCATTTACTTTACCTAATCTCTTTGTTTATGCAATGAAGCTTTGAACATATATATGCAACTTTGCCTGCAATTGCTTTTGTTTTCTGACTTTTCTTTCTTCTCTGTTAAACGATGACATGATTTTTATTCCTCTCATTAATATTTGGTTTTACACATAACATATATGGTTATTTTGTTTTTGTTTTTGGTTGGAACATCAAATCAAATGAGTCCACTCGTGTTTATCTTAAGGCCCTTTTGGATAAACAATTTAGTTAAGCGTTTATGGCATAAGTACTTATCATATTAGTAGTGCTTATGCATAAGTTGTTTATACAGGGCCGGCCCTTTGCCAGATGGGCCTGTGTATCAGCACAGGGCTCCACCCAAAAAAATAAATTTTGGCGTTTACTTTTCCCACACCCCTTCCTACTCTTTCACACCCCTTAACAAATTTTATTCCAAAAATAACCTCGCGTGAAACGCCATGAGGACGTGTTTAAAGACGGTTCGAACGACCTTGTTCGAACACGTTCGAATGACCTCGTTCGAACAGGTGAAATTACACACAAGAGGGTGTGAAGTCAATATTTAACACACTAGAACGATGTCGTTCGAACGAGTTCGAACAAGGTCATGCGATGCGAACAGGTAAAAAACGCCCAAAGAGAGTGTGAAGTCAAAATTTAACACACTCGAACGATGTCATTCGAACCTGTTCGAAGGCCCGTGTTCGAACAGGTGAAATTTCGTGAAAAAAAGAGGTTTTGGCTGGACATTTGGTCTTTTCACACCATTGTGGGGTGTGTTTTAAGTAGGAGGGGGTGTGGGAAAAGCAATAGCCTAAATTTTAGGGCCCCCCAAAACGCAATAAGCCCAACCCACACTACCTTCCATTCTTTACTCCCTCATGCTGGAACTTCCCTTTTGGATTTCTTCCAACGCATTCTTTCACTTTTTTTTAGATAAGCAAGCAATGCATTAAGGGGGCACTAGGGGTGCACCCAACCTTTACAAAGATATGGGAAGGGGAGAGGCCTCATTAAAACCTCCCTGGGCCAAAACCCATTGGGAAAAAGACCCAGGCAAGGAAAAAAGAGTACCTCAAATAGGGGGGAGCTTACAAAGAAGATAGACACCCCAAGGGGCAATTACACCACTCAGAGTATGTTACCCCACTATTTCTCCCATTCCTAGCCACAAACCAACTCCAAGATACATACTTAATGGAATTTAAAACGGAGTCTACATTTGCAACTACACCTTGAAATAATATCCTATTTCTTGCCAGCCATATTTGCCACGTTGTTGCAATCCAAAAAATGTGCTTAATCTTACTTGCTTTCTTCCCCTCTACCACTTTGTTAAGTTTCTGAAAGCTAGTTAGAACCTCCTCTTCCACGCCACCTCCTATGCTCAACCACGAGAATATACCACGCCAGACCAAAGCCGCAAAAGGGCAGCTGCAGAACATGTGTGCTGCAGACTCAGTTTGATGGAAACAAAAGACACAACACAGCTCGTACCGTGATGACAAAACACCTCTGTTGTGCAAATTTTCTCTAGTTGGCAGCTTGTTAAGCAATAACCTCCAGCTGAAAATCAATACTTTCGACGACAAATCACTTTTCCACAACGATCTACATGCCATAATTACGGGGTCTTCATGTAAGGGATTGCTTCCACGAAGGTGATTACCTATCCAATCATAGCAAGACTGAATCGTGAAGCCACGAATCAAGTCCGGTAGCCAAACCCACATGTCCTGTACATTCTGCACCAGCTGCACGCCACGTAACAGATTCTGCAGGTTTGTTCTTTGCGATCGGTTTTCATTGCATTCTTTGAAACAATCCTTTTCGCGCCCCATTTCCATCCCGAAACACCCCACGAGCCCATCTTCGCTACCGTAAATTCTCTGCTATCACAAACATTCATAACCGAAGGGAACAAGGCTCCAAGTGTCTCCGAACCAATCCACTTATCAGTCCAAAATTTGATTTTATTACCATTCCCAATTTTCAGTTTAGTTACATGATTAAACCACTCACTGCCCAGCTGTAAACCGTCATCTAGGAGCACCAAATCACGCCACCACAAGGAAGAATTCCTCGCCACTGCTGCTGCAGGCAGCTCCCCAGTCCAAGAATATGTTGTCCCATATCTAGTGTTTAACACTTTCTTCCATAAAAGAGAATCATCCTCCGTTAACAACCTCCATCTCCACTTTGTTAGGAGTGCTATATTGAATACTTCTAGATCCTTCACCCCTAAACCACCCATGTGCTTCGGTTGACACACCAAACTCCACTTAACCCAAGACATCTTTCTCTTTTCATCATCACCTCCCCATAAGAATCTTCTTTGAATTTTTTGTATTTCACCAATAACCTTTTTAGGAGCTTTGAACATTGAAAATAAATACAAGGGAAGGGAAGATAACACCGAGTTGATAAGAGTTACTCTACCACCAATAGATAATTTGGAACTACGCCATAGAGACAATCTAGCCTTCATGGAATCAAGTACCGGTTGCCAAGTGCTTTCTTTCACTTAATGCTACTGTTTTATAAATACCTCAGTTGTTTCTGATTGAAATTGTGGCTAATTATGATGAACTCATGATGGTTGCTTTGAATTATGAATTACTTCCCTTTTATCTTGATGGCTGCTTTGAACTTCTGTTATAGTTATTTCCACTAATATGCTTTCCTGTTTGTTGTTAATTACTTTTTGTGTTTGTGGTTAATTATACTTACTTGATGAATGATGATTACAATGCTTGAATTATTGTACTTAATTGATAGAAAAATTATCTCTGAGTCTTCGTAGTTAGTAGAATTTAAAGAGATGAATGATGATTATTGTGCTTAATGTTTGTGGTTAATTACTTACTTAATTGATAATTTAATGATGATTAATATTATTACCCTCAATTATAAAAAAAATGTTAATTACATGATTTAATGCTGAAGTTTGAGTTTCGTATTGAATTTTTGGTTTTATTTGGTAAAAAAATAATTAGGGTCCCACTTTAATTATTTGCACAGGACCTCCGTATTGTCAGGGACGACCATGTGTTTATATTATAAAGGATAAAAAAATGTCAAACTATTTTTTTATAAGTCATATGCTGATTTCATAAGTTATCCTTTGGAGCTTGTGGAAATAAGCTGAAAACAGCTTATGAACATGCCATAAGTTGTTTTCATAAGCACTCCCAAACAGTCTCACAAGTATGTATGGCAGTAGATAAACCCAAATAAGCCGATCCAAACGGGCCTGGTGAGGCACCATTGGTTGGACTTCTGTTTTAAATATTTTATAGGGTTAAATATGTTTTTAGTCCCTATAAAATTTCACTATTTTGTTTTTAGTCCTTATAAAATTGTTCATAAACTTTTAGTCCCTATAAAATTTTACAATTTCGTTTTTAATCCCTATAAAATGCCAACTTATTTATACCCATTAAATTTTTGAGTGATGATTTTGCATACATGTTAAGGACATTATAAACATCTCTTCCATAAAAACTTCAAATTTTCTAACAAGGGATGAATTAAATATTAATTTTTTAAGTGCAAAAAATTCAAGAAACAAATTAAAGGAAATACTAACCTTGAAATCCAATTTCGAGTTTATTTTTTGTGAGAGAGATGTTTTTAATATCCTTAATGTGTATGCAAAATATCATTCAAAAATTCTAAAGGTATACATGAGTATTCATGATTTTACATTTTATAGGGACTAAAGACAAAATTATGAAATTTAGTAGGGACTACAAGTTGATAAAAAAATTTTAGGGACTAAAAACAAAATAGTGGAATTTTATAGGGACTAAGAGTATATTTAACCCTATTTTATATATTTTGTTAGATTTCAATTTTTTTTTTTTGACAAACTTAGATTTCAAATTTTAGAAATATGAAAAATAATTTCTTATCATATTCATGTTCTGTTATAGTTTCGAGCCAAAATAATTTTAATTTTATCATGTACACTCAACAAATTAACACCAATTAAAGGTTGTATACGATTGTCTATTCTATTTTGTCTTTCTTATCTTATTACTCCCTCCGTCTCATATTAATTATCGTTTAAGGTTATGCGCGGGTATTAAGAAAATGATTTGATATGCTAAATTCTATGGTGAAAAAATGTGGTAGGACTAAAATACCCTTACACTTTTATCGATTGGAACAAATGCATGGTTATTGATATTCTAAAGTAAGAGTATCGTTGGAAAGTAATAATAAATATTGTATTGGGATTCAAAAGTGACAGTTAATTTGAGACAAAGGAAAATTCCAAACAGGACAATTAATATGAGACGAAGGGAGTATCAAATTGACCGTTAAACACTAATTAGATAGATTCCACAAACTTTAGCAATACTTATTATGTTCAATATGTTAGAAATTAAATGAGCAAGAGTGTAAGTTTTGAGACTAAATTTATAATTTGAGAAATGCTAGTAACACTCATTTTTATACATTTTCTTCAACACTCACTCTATGATTGGTTAAAATTCATGTGGGTCTCACCACTTTAGAATTGAGACTCATTAATTTAGTGAGACTACATGAAATCTAACAAATCATAGAATGAGTGTTTGAGAAAGTGTCTAAAAAATAGTGTTGCTAGCACTTCTGTAATAATTTTATCGCAATTATAAATTATTTGCTATCGAGTAATCCAGGCATCGATCTGTGATATTTTCAGCGATGTAATGTCAAATTGTTGAATTCCACTTGTAGGTGTAGTACCAGTAAATTAAAAAGTCATTTTATATTATTTAATCTGTTTAAGGGAGGAAGGTGACGAATCTTGGAAAATCCCTAATCGAACCGTTACACTGGTGAAGCGAGAGATTTGCAGAAAGCAGTTAATGGGATTAATGGTGAGGGTATAATAGACAGATGCAAGGAGGTTTTAGACACCACAATAAGCTTTAGGATCAGCTTTATTTGTAGACAAGCCAATCAAATAGTCAACTCTCTAACTCGGACTGCTAAATCTTATGCTAGCTCCATGATTTTTAATTTTGTTCCAAGTTGTACTATGCCAAATTATTTGAAATGAAATGAACTGATTTGCTTTTGATAAAAAAAAAAAGGGAGGAAGGTGAGAATCTTGGAAAATCCCTAATTGAACCGTTACACTCGTGAAGGGATCGCGAGATTTGCAGAAAGCAATTAATGGGAATAATGGTGGGGGCGGGATTGAAGGGATTGGGAAAGAGAAGGTTGTAACTGATTAGAAGCGTAAAGGCGCAGTAGTGGGCTCACAATTGGATTTTTTCAATTGGAATAAATTGTCTAGTGTATTTATTACTTATTGACTTAAATATCCCTAATTAATTCTTAAAGGTTACAACTCATGGAATACCTAGTGATGAATGAGATATAAATGGCAAATAATGAGAAACTTTAGATCAGTCAATGTTAGATGCAAATAATAAGATTGATGGAGATTTATTGCTTCAAAATGATTAAAAAAAAAGGCAACGTGGAATTAATGTCTGACGATTGGACAGATTCATGCATTACCATTATTCAAGATGCTTTAATTCACATTGACAGTGATACAAACACACACTACAGGTTCTGAATATTTTTTATCGGCCGACCCTAGCGAAGGAGACCCTAGCGAAGGAGGCCACCTCAGTTGGAACTGTTGGAATTTGGGCAACTCGAGTGCAGTTCACTCTCTTTTAGACCTCTCTAGGGTATACCGACTTAGTATTATTTTCTTATGTGAAACTTTAGATCATTCCAATAAGTTACAAGAGATTAGGGTTCGCTTACATTTTGATGGTGTGTTTGCCATTGATACTTGATAGGGGAGGCTCTCTCTCTCTCTGTGTGTGTTAAAAATGTTTTCTGGCATGAGAAACTGAATATTTGAGGTTGAAGACAACTAGAGACCAATTTGTCCCAAAACGGGTAGGGACTAATTTGTCCTTTTTAAAAAAAATAATCACAGTTACATAGCTAGTTATAACTAGGGAATGAATGAGTTAAAGTCAATTACAAGCCATAAAAGAACAAAATGTAACAATTTTGGCATTTAATGCAAGTGTGCGGGTCGTGCTCCTCACTGGTCATCGTTGATCTTCCAACAAGTAAGTCACCACGCACGGGTCGTGCTTATTAGCACACAGTCATGCTCCTCACTGGTCCTTTTTGATCTATAAGTATAGAACTTTTCATTAGCTTTCCAAGGCATCCAAGAACACCTCAATCGGGTTTCTAGATTGTGAGATATGACCAAAATAGTATATACGGGTATAAAACTGTTGAATCTGTGCTATACTGGTCATTTCTTGGCACAACATCTTTATAAAGTAGTAAGAGCTACCAAAGGAGAAATTGTCAATTCACACATCAATATCCTGAGCCGATGGTTGAGGATCACCCCTCTTCCTCAGCTAGCAATAGCATGACTTCATGGGAGCAAAGGTTTGACAAATTTGAGGAAGAGTTGAGGCGGCATGGCCATGTGATCGATAACTTCAGTACTATGATGGCAGCACTTTTATAATACGTTGAGGACAATGTTTAGTCCAAACAAAGGGGTATCTTGCCCCTTTTTGTTTTTGTTTTTTATTTGCCTTTATTTGGTGTTTACTGTGTTTGTTTTGAGTCTATTGTCATTTTCCTCCCATGTAACAAGCCTTTGTGAAAATATTAATGCATGTTTTTAGGGCCTTTCTTGGGTAATTCTTTAATATTAATTCATTACATTCATTTGAGTGGTCTCGCTGGTATTAAAATATAAATGTTTGTTTGTTATTGCTATTGTGTTCACACACTTTTGAGACAGGTTTTTGGTATAAGGACTTTTAAGGAAGATTGAAAAGAAACTAGTAACCTGGTTCTCTTGTTGACATCCATCGCATAAGTGGTTAATGGAGAAATGTCTGGGGTATCAAGAAAAAGAAAAAAAGAGAGAAAAACAAAAGAGAAAAATATATATATATATATATATATATATATATATATATATATATATATGTGTGTGTGTGTGTGTGTGTGTGTGTGTGTGTGTGTGTGTGTGAAAAAAAAAAAAAGAAAAACAAAGAAAGAAAGAGCCCGACACATAAAGACGTTCCTTTGAGGCCTGGTGTGGTGAATGGAGGACCCAAGAAAAGGTTGCTAGGGAATTGGTATACTAAGCTAACATTGACATCTAACTTGATGTTTTGATACCTTAAACCACCCCCATATCTCTTGTATATTTTCCACTTTTTATTAATAGATTGTAGGGGGTGTACTCTTTCCTTCTAGATGGTTTTTCTCTAAGGAGTGCTTTCCATCAGAAGGTTTTAACGAGGTTCCATAAACCCTTCTTTTGTTTTAAAAAAAATAGATACCTTAAACCTGTCTTGTCTTTCACAAAAATCCCAATTGGTAAATCTCAAACTAATGAGTAAATATTGTTGGATACCACCCGGCACCAGCTCACTTTAGGTTTGTGTATGAATTTGATAAATTTTCAAGATTGGCCTAGTGGATTTCAATGTTTTGCTTGAGGACAAGCAAATATTCAAGCATGGGGAAGTTTGATAAGTCTAGTTTAAGTGTCTTTTTAGTGTTTGTTTTTAGTAGTTTGTGTAGCAATTTAGTACTAGTCTTGAGCTATTTTACTATCAAATGTTTGTTTTTCATTTTAGCGTCAAGCACTAAGTAAAAAGAAGGAATTTGAGCTTCAAAAGCATAAGGATAAAGTCTCAAGGCCAAAGAATGCTAAGAAAGAACCAATAGAACTAAGAAAAAGCAAAAAAGGAACACCCAAACAGAAGAAAACACGACCACCCGTGTTGGAACTCAAGTCTGGCGCAGAGGATAAACACGGCCTGTGTTTATGCATCAGATGCCAAAATAGTTACATTTTGTACACTTAAGGCTTGTAATGTGATTTAACTCCTTTGTTCCCTAGTCTGGCCTATATAAGACATAAAATTCTGAGTATCTAGACCACCCTTTACACTTGTAAACACTTCTCAAGTTTATTTCCAAGTTCTTTATACAATTTACATTTTCATTTTAAGATTCTTGTTGTTTACAATTCTACTTTTATATCCTTGCACTTTTTCAATTCCGTTCTTACTTTTCTGCACTTTAATTTCTGTCGTTTACTTTTCTAAGTAGTTTATATTCATGTTATTTAATCTTATTGCAATTTACATTATGAATATTAGTGAGTAGAATCATAGTCTTGGGTAATTGGGAGTAATGCAATGATAAGTCCCTAGTAATTCTCAAGACTATTCTCCACTTTAATTTTTTGTATTTCTAATCTAATTTTCATTGTCTTATAATCTAAATCTTAAACACTAAAGTGATAAACTAAAAGGTGAAATTTTATGTTTGATCTATGAAATTAGACAAGAGAATTAAGATATGAAAATAATCTTAATTCCCTTGAGAAAAACTAAAAGGTATTGATCTTATAGGATTTTTGCTTCAACCATGCATGAAAATAAGATTAAAAGTTAGATCAAAATACATCATAGTCCTCTGAAACGAGACTATGATTAGAACTAATACATTGCCTTTGAAATACATTACTATTTTAAATTGGTGAATAGTCTAAAGAATTATATGGGTTCCTTATTATTGTGATGAAACTATAACCCGTAGGGGTGTTCAAAACCGAACCAAACCAATAGGAAAACCGCAAACCGAACCAAACCAAACCGAAAACCGCAAAAAACCGCTTTTGATCGGTTTTGTTCGGTTCTTTTTTTATTGCACCGCACGGTTCGGTTCGGTTCGCGGTTTTGATTTCCGAAACCGAACCAAACCAAACCAAACCGCAAGTAACACTAAGGCTTGTTGAATTACAACCTTCCTTACTAACTTACTAACCCAAATGCAACTACAACCCAACTCTCAGTCACTTACTAACCCAAATCTAATTAATTCTTTGACTCACTTACAAACAATCCATTATGTTATGCTATATTTAAAAATTATAACAAAATAATTAACTCAAATTCTTTTAAACATTGTCTTAGCTATTTGAAAAAAAATTAAAAGAGAGTGATTTATATACTAGATATATTTGAGTAGATTTTTTCTTAAAGATTTGTGTTAGCCTTTTTTAAGTTAGTTAATTTTAACTACGTTTTAAATTATTTTTGTCATGGAAAAAACCGAACTAACTGAACCAATCAAAACCGCATTGGTTTGGTTTGGTTTGGTTTTTATTTTAGGAAGCTAACCGAACCAAACCAAACCGCATGTAGTTTTACCTTGCGGTTCAGTTTACTTTTTGTCTCAAAACCGAACCAAACCGCACCGCGAACACCCCTAATAACCCGATATCATTTACATTTCTGAAATTAAATAACAACTACAATATTAATCATTCCCTTTAGCTAATCACCATCGAAAATAAATTGGGAATCACAAAATTCTCTGTGGGATCGATACATTTTACTATAAGGTAGAACTGTGCACTTGCGGCCTATCACAATGTCAATCTACTCAGTTATAACGAATAATTTATAGCGGAAAAACTTTTTATAAGTGTTTGAAATGACAAACTTATAGCATTTTTCTTTGACTATTTTATAAGATTTTCTGAAATGCTACTCGAAGTAGCATTTGAACTTATAATAGCTTATAACATTTTATTTTTTCTCTCATTTTTTCCATTTCACTTTAATTAAATTCTTCATTTATACTCTATTAAACTAATAGTCTATCAATTTTAAATATTAATCACAGACATGCATTTTTGTCATTTATATTTATAAATCAGTTTTTTAACTGTTAATTTTACCAAATATATTAAGTTCAATCTCTTAATTTATCTGCTATTAAGCATCCGTTATTCATGAAGCATTCATCCATTATATATAAACTAACTTATTTCATTATCAACTAACTTTTTTTTTGACAGCTCATTATCAACTAACTTGACCATTATCAATCACGAGATGCGCAGGTACAGTGTCAGTGCATCAGACAATTCAGGCGTGGAAATAGAAATCACAGGGGAAAAAATTAATCAAACAAAAAGAAAAGAAATAAAGGGAAGAAGAAGTGAGAAGTCATGATATACCATTACCGTTCACACATAGGCAGAAGCATCATTCTTTTTTTCTTTCTCCACGTTAGTGATGACTTTCCATGAAACTGGTTATGTAGCAGTTGGAAAGGTAAACAAAAGGTGTGTCTATTCTATTGAATACGCAAAAAAGTATTGAATTGGAAGGTGCTCTGAATCTTCCTTCAACGTTAATCATAAAACCTCTATTTACTCAACTTATGAATGGATTGTTTTCTGCAGATTCAATATTTCATCATAGTTGTAGTATTACTTTTCAGAACCAAAAATAGGAGCTAGCTATTATCTCCATTTCTTGTCCTATATTTTTCAGCAAAAACAAAATGAAAAAGGTCGATGGCATGCCCCAAAGGGACCAAGCTACAGAAGCTACAGAAGCACACGCATGCATTCCCAATGGTTATGTGGTCTCTAATTATATAAACTTAACTTTGAATGATATTACAATGGCTTTGACACGGCCAGATATTATCAAGCTTGGGATGTACGGATCAAGTAATATAAAAACAAGCGATGTGGTGGAGAGAATCAGCAGAAGGGTTAAGAGAGACAATATGTTTGACTTGATTGTGAGGGCAAGTGTGACAAAGAAGCCTGACCTGAAAAGAATTCAAGGAGAACTAGGTAACATGATGGGTTTACAACTCCATGAGAAAACCCTTGAAGGAAGAGCTCAAGCCTTTTGTGTGATAGGATTAAGATGACCACGAAGATCCTTATCATCTTAGATGATGTTCGGGGAGAAATCAATTTGGGTAAGATAGGAATACCCTTTGGAAGTGATCACAATGGTTGCAAAATTTTGCTAATATCTGAGACTCAAGATGTCTTGTCCAACCAAACAAATGCTCAAATAGAATTTACAGTGTAAGTCTGTCTGTTTCTTCAATAGACCTCAGTTAGATGGTAAAGTGAACAAATATTATTTACACACTTTCTTTATATTTTAAATATATTACACACATCTTCTAACTGATAAAAGGTGTGTGTTCTGTGTTCATGTTATATCATTGTTTCGTGGAGCTGAGTATTTTTGTAATAAGATAAAGAAAGAGCAGGTAACTCTTGTGATCGTAAAAGTTGGATAGTTTTGAGGATAACTCACAACTTCTTATATAAAGACCACAAGACAATAATAGATTGATTTATAGACACCGGTGAAAGGGTAAATAAAAATAAATATCTTTTTATTGCTCTAGTTCTACCCCGGCCGTGATTCTCTTCCGAATTGTTTGTTTAGAATCTAATTTATTTGTTGACACAGAGAAGGAAGGTATTTATTAGCTTTTGTATGGCTATTGAAGCAAAGGGTAAAAAATAAATAGCTTTTCAAGAAACAACAGTTAATACAGATTGCTTAACTATGATTGATTTGATTTTACATCTATCTGGCTTACCCAAATGATATGAGAGGTGCTTTCCTTTTGTTACACTAATTAATGTGTATCTTTTATCACCTTACAACAACCAATTGAGTTCTTACTTCTCACTCAATTTTCCCCTGCATTTCCAAGCCAAATCCACTTCTCAATCAACTTCATCTACCTTGATACACCACCTTAATTAATCTCCCTAAAGATAAGAAATTACATCTATAAGATGTTTCATAACTCAACTTCCCTTCACATAGCATCTATAAAAACACCCTGCCCCATTACACTTTCCACACATCAAAACACTCCTAATAACAATCTCCTTACAATTTACTTCCATTTTTTTTTCTCAAAACCTGCAAAGCAACCTAGACTTTAGAACCTTCAATTACCAAAAATAAGATGAAGCAGACTCTCTTGTTCTTCTCACTCCTACTAGTACTACTAGCCCCAATTTTTTCAATCACAACTTTAGCTCAATCATCACCAGCTGCAGCACCAAAAGCAGCATCCCCAAAAGCCCCAACAAAACCATCCCCTACAAAACCTGCACCCACCAAACCAGCACCAGCTCAAGCACCAGAAAAACCATTAGTCCCAGCATTACCTCAATCACCAACAGTAGGTCCTGATTCGTCAGGTAATCAAGATGTAATCAAGATTCTAAGAAAAGCCAAATCATTCAACACACTAATCCGTTTACTAAAAACAACACAAATCATCAACCAAGTTAGTGCACAACTAGTAACTACAAAAAACGGTGGCCTAACAATTCTTGCACCAGATGATGGTGCATTTTCACATCTCAAAGCAGGTTACTTCAATTCCTTAGGAGAGAGACAACAAAAAGAACTGATTCAATATCATGTTATTCCTTCTTATGTGTCAAGTTCAAACTTTGATGCTCTTAGTAACCCTGTGTTGACACTTGCTAGTGATAGTCCCACTGGGTTTCAGATAAATGTGACAGCATATGGTAACAGTGTGAATATTTCAACTGGGGTTGTTGATGCTACTATTACTGGTATTGTGTATACTGATAAAACACTTGCTATATATCATGTGAATAAAGTGCTTATTCCTTTGGATTTTATTAAGCCTAAGGCTTTAGCTCCTGCACCAGCTTTAGCTAAGGCACCTAAAGCTGATAAAGAGAATTCTTCTGCTGAAGATGATGATCAGGATCAGGCAACTAAGAATAGTTCTGATGCCTTCAGTTTAATTAGCATGGACGGTGCAAAAGCGTTGGTGTCTCTTGGAGTTGCTCTGCTTGTAGCTGTAGCAACAACAATGCCATGTTAAAGTTGAAGAAACTTCATCATCATCCCTTTGTTTCTATGTTTTCAGAACAATCACGTTGTTGTTGTGGACTTCTGTTTAATGTTGCTAAGTGTTGTTTGTTTGTAGTAACCCTTGAGTTCTATTCTTCTTTGGTCATTGAAAAACTTATATGATTGTTTCATTTGAAAAGAGAGAAAGAATATTTAATTGATGTGATTAATTCTATGGTTTTAATTATCTACACTGTTTCAGAATCTCACTCTTCTAAGTAGCATAGATCAATTTGAGAAGCATAGATGAATTTTAGTTATTTTAATTTCTTTTGATGTCTAAAACATCTAGAATTTGTTTAGTCTTCGTTCATATAGAATTAGTTCTGTGATATGTGGATGATGTTGATTTTAATCATTGAAATAAACTATGATTAAAATTAATATGGTTCACATATATTAAAGAGACTGATACAAATTAAGCAAGGATGAAAACTAAGAAATGTTATATTTGAGGGGGCTAAAAACAAACAAAAGTTTTGTGTACTTTTCATATCTATTCGAGGTAATATAAAATTCATTTAGATACCTTTTAGTGTGAAATCAAACATGGAAGACTTATCCCCCACAATTGGTTGCATTTACTACTTCAGCAATATGGGGACGCTGGCTCTTGGGCTCAAACCTAAGTGTGAACGTTAGTGTGTGTGATATTTATTTGTCATATTTGTCTAAATTGTAAAGAAAAACATGGAAGACTTTCAAGTTTCTTATATTTCTAAAAAGCTTATTAATTAAACAACAATTGAATAGATGGACTAAGATTGAACATTCGTGATACCATGAGAACCCAACTTGCGTGATTGAAACCTAGAGGACTAAAATCACACAACACAATAATGGGAGGAGCCAATTTGTGGAAATGGAACTTTGAGGACCAAAACCGTACAATCATAATACTCGAGGGACTAAAAATACAATTTAACTAGTTTTCTAAAAAATAAAGTTGTTATTATTCTATGAAGTAATTGATTCTTCAGTACAAATGGTCGGGGATGGAGTATGGGGAAGAGGGAAATTAGAGCGTAAAATGTTCGAACATTACTCTCAGTACCACATAGCACTTACGTGTGTTTTACCATCTGACTATACTTTTGAGAAGAAATAACAGATGTGTGTTAATTAATAAGTAGTTTATCATTTGATTACAAAAATGAAGTAGTTTACCATCAATTACTCTAGGTTACAATTACATGGAATTTTTTTCACTAGGCCACTTAATCTTCTAAATTTGCTGACAACCAATTTCATGATCTTATTTTGGTTAGATCAATGATTAATACAATCAATGGAGATGTAGGTACAATTGATGTAACCTTTAGATTGCATGTTAAATCTCCTGTCTAGGATTAGGCCCTCCACCCTTTTTCTCTATATAGATCAATGTAACCTATAGAGCTAAAATATAATGGGTTTATTACCTGATGGAAATGCTAAACCTACATATAGACAAATCATTCCCTTTCCAACCATATTATTACAGTACTACATGCATCCAACTGATTGTACCAATGAATGATGTGAAAGCAAATAGTTTCATGCATATACAATTATAAAGCACTTTCAGGTTCCTACTCTGCTATCACTCACAAATCTCTCCTGATTATCATACTATGATGCACCACCTTTCCATGACAGGCAAAGCAGATTTGTAATTTGTTATCAGAAAGTTAGAACTTATTAAGTATATATCTTCTCTCTTACAAAACATTCCACCTGATTAATTAACAAATCATTCTCTTCCATCCCCCAAGTTATATAAAAGGCAACCCCTTCTCCCTCTTCCCTCACAGCAACATCAAGCAATAAGAACTAAGAAGCTCAATCGTTAAACATCCCATTCCCTCCATTTCCAGCTTCAACACCAAAAATGGCTATGAGTATCAATCAACAATCTCTCATTTCCACATTAGTCCTTCTTCTAACAATTATCTTCACTTCAGCTCAACTCTCACCAATTCAACCCCCAGCAACATTATCATCTCCCCCATCACCACCCTTACCTCAACCCTCCCCGCCAACTCCGGCGTTAGCATCACCACCAGCAACAGCACCAGCTCCAGGACTAAACACTGTTCCACTAGTCCCAGTAACACCAAGTGGCGCCCCAACACCAGCAGCCACCATCCCAAAAGGTCCCACCATTGACATAATCAATATTCTTCGAAAAGCCAAAAGATTTTCCGTTCTAATTCGCCTTCTAAAATCCACACAGTTACTCAATCAACTAAACTCACAGCTAGTAACTTCAGGTTCAGGAGGGTTAACTCTTTTCGCACCAGAAGACACTGCCTTCTCAAAACTCAAAGCAGGGTTCCTTAACTCTCTCAGTGATAGACAAAAAGTAGAACTCTTACAGTTCCACACACTCTCTTCTTTTGTTGCAATCTCTAACTTTGATACACTCACTAACCCAGTTCAAACCCAAGCTGGTGATGATAAAAGGCTTCAACTTAACGTTACAACTTACGGTGGGAGTCAAGTTAACATGGCTACAGGTGCCGTTAATGCTACTATTACTGGTACTGTTTATTCAGATACTAAGCTTGCGATTTATCAGGTGGATAAGGTGCTTCTTCCTCTTGATCTTGTTCTTCCTGCTAAGGCTCCGGCACCGGGACCGGAAGTGGCTAAAAAGGGTTTGCCTAAGGCGGGAAAAACGAACTCGTCGGCTGTGGATGATAGTAGTGCTGCTGGTGGTGATGATGGTGATGATGGTGGGAAGGATTTGCCTGCGAGTCATGTTTCTGAAGCAGGGTATGTGAGTTTGTGGGTGAATGTTGTTGTTGGAATGAGTTTGATGGGTGGAGCTTTTCTTTGAGGGAAACGATGATTTTTGTTGTGCTTTTTGAGGTTCTGTTCTTTGTGAGAGTGATGCTGTCTTCTCTTTTCTGCTTCTGCTTCTGCTTCTGCTTTTGTGTGTAGATCAATAGTGCTGCCTGCATTCTGGGTTTCTTTTACTATCTATTCTTCTTCTTCTTCGTTCTTTCGTTTTGGTAACTTTGTGATTTGTAATTCTGTAATGGAATATCGGAATTCTATTTATATATGCTGTCTTCTTCTTTGTTCTTCCGTCCAGGTGTTCTGTATATATTTTTCTATGAAGCACAGAACTCGAACACCGCACACAATATGGACATGGACACATGAACACTGCTAATGTCAAAAACACATGATACAAGGACACTGCATGTATATAAGTAATTACAAAGATAACTAAATCAATAAACACAAATACATATATGATCTACCTGGCAAAAATCTAAATTTAGAATTAGGATTTATCTATTGATTTAGATCAGGTGGTGTCTATGAAACACTTTAGACCTATTGGTCTATGTAATGTGTCCTATAACACTATCACTAAGATTATTGCTTTCAGGATCAGACCCTTTCTCAGCAAGCTACTAGGTCCTGCTCAATGTGCATTCATTCCCAAGAGACAAGGCCAAGATAATATTATTGTTGCCTAGGAGATCTTTAATTCCATGATGACCAAAAAAGGTTCTAAAAGGTGGATGACTATCTTGACCTTGAAGGTGTATGACATATTAGGGTGGAGCTTCATTAGAGATACTCTCTCCAGGACATCGGCATGCCAGAGAGGATTATTGATTTGATTTGGTTTTGCATCTCTTCACCTACTATGTAGCTTCCGTGGAGTGGTGAAGCTCTTGAGGAATTCTCTCCTTCAAGAGAAATGATACTATTTTCAAAATGACAAAAACACCCCTACGTGTTTGATTTAATTTTTAATTTAATTAACTTTATAATTATTTAATTAAATTAGCTAAATATTTATTTTAGTTATTTAATTTAACTTTTTTTTTGACCGAAAGTTATTTAATTTAACTAAATAATGAAAATAATTAGGAGATTTGGTGATAAAGTGAGAATAAAATGGTAAAAATATAATTGTTGAGTTTCTTCTTTTCACTTTCTTTCCACAATCGGAGAGATTGCAAAAAGCACTAAAACAATCATCCCAGTGAGTACACTTAATTTGGAGCAGCCCACCCAATCGCCAAACCCCGTTGGTTGCATCTACATGGGACAGACATGGCCACCATAGTCGCCAATGAGAGGAAAAGGATTGATATTAGATAGTTAAGGAAACTGCAAAAATAAAGGCAATCAAAAGCAAAAGATGATTCAAGGATTTTGCCGGCCCGGAAAGTCATTCCCAGTCCATCCAATCCATCCACCACAAAATCCAAAAACTAACTCTTTATTTCCTGTGAAAACAACGTTAATATTCAAATGAACTGCAGTATTAACCTCCTCCTAATCCTAATTTTCCATTCCAGGCTAACCACCTTTAAGTTAACTACAAACTTCACGCTCAAGACCAATGCCACGTAGGAATTAGCTGTTTATGAAAACGACATGTCGTGGGACATGGTTCTAGTTATCATTGTCTTTACAATTAAAGTTACAGACAGACAACCTCTTCTATGTTAATGTCCTTTCCTTCTAATAAAGCTTATATATGCTTCTCTTTGTTTCAAATTATCATAAAAGTAAATTTCTGTTTCGCTTAGATTTCTTTCTATCACCACAAAATGAAGAAATTTGGCTTCCCAACACAAATTTAATGGAAAGAGGAAATTGTTGTTTTTTTTCTCAGGAGGTCATTTTTTTTAGTTTACTTCCAAAAAATTCTAACAAAATTGCCAATTGGTAACTGCTTATATTACTCAGTGGGCCTAACAAAGAGGTCCCCACCAGAAAAAGTAGGAAAAGTGGTCACAGAAATTGGGGCGGGTATCTCTTTTGAAAACACACAGCACAAAAAATAACCAATGTAACCCACGTTCCTATTTAACATTTCCTAACCGTTCCACTAACTGTTACTAGTTCCTCACACACACTCTACCATTGTCTCCCCAACTTCTCTTAAAAACCTTAACCAAATCAAAAAAATCCAACACTCACAAAAAAAGAATCATCATCTTACCAGTAGTAGTAAGTGATGAAGTGGGGTGGAAGAAAACCTTCTTCATCTTCTTCTTCTTCTAAGCCTTCCTTCATTTCTCAAGTATCTCCTTTTTCATGGCTATCAAAGTTCAAGCAGATGAGAATCAACTCAGCAGACTCTGACACAAAACATGGAAAGGTGAAGCAGAATAAGAATATCTCATTTGATACTTCACCACAACTTGCTTGTGGGAGTAGTAGAGGCAGGTTTTATGGAGGGAGTGATGAAGATGATGCTTTCTGGAGATTATCATTTGGTGAAGAAGAGAGTAATGATCATAAGAAAAATGAAGATATTTTCAAACCAGTACTGCACAATTTGGATGCTGAGACTGAGAATGTGAAAGTCATTCCATCCTCAAGTTTCCCTTGTGTTAGACTCAATGCTAAAAAACAAGGAAGAAGAGAAGGCACTCTCAATCTCAAGTTCAAGCAGAAGAAGGATATTGGACTCAGAGAAGAAACAAAGGAACTTGAATGCTTAAGGAGAAGATATGAGAGGAAAGCACAAAGAGTTTTACAAGAACAACTCTTGAAGTTAGAAAATGCAGCAGAGGAAACAGATTTTGCATCAAGTAAATTAGAAAGGAATGATGAAGTTCAATTTGAATCTCCTAGAACAATTTGTACACCAAGAACACATTTGTTTTCCTCTAATGTAGATGCAAAAAGTTCTGGCCTTAGCATTGGCCTTGGAAGTATCAAAGAAGCTGGTGTTTTATCTAGTAACCAAGACTCAGAGAAGAGTGATGAGTTGAAAGCAAAGGTTAACAAAAAGAGACAATCATTCCATGTTAGCAGAGAACTCCAGAGGAGGAAACCAAAGGTAAGAGTACATTCTCCAAGGATGATGGGTTCAAAGGTTGAAATATGCAAAATAAAAGCAATAGAAGACAAAAAGAAAGCAAAACTGAAGATGAAGAAAGAGGAGGAAATTGTAGAGGAGACAGAAGGGCTAGATAGCTTTGCTGTGGTGAAGTGTTCATTGGATCCACAACAAGATTTCAGAGATTCAATGATTGAAATGATCATTGAGAAACAGATTAGCCAACCGGAAGAAATGGAAGAGTTATTAGCATGTTATCTGACTTTAAATTCCAATGAGTATCATGATCTCATTATCAAAGCTTTCAGGCAGGTATGGTTATATATGATGAGCCAATCTAGTTTCAGTACTAAGTTAGAGAAACAACGTCGTTAATATATGATGTGATTAACAAGTTCTATTTAGTTTCTTAACAGAATTGTAAATAATTGTTTTTGTTCTAGCTATAGTCTTTAATATTAGTTTAATTTCACTATTCTCTGCACAAATCTGGATGATACCAATTTCTTTGCATTCAACTCATGGATGGTTATTCTTGTTGAAATTATGATGCAAGTAGTCATAGGCTTTTAGCAATGTCTGTATTATTCTTCAGCATTAATTAGGCTTTTAGCAATACAATATAAATGAATAAAGACATTGCTGCTATGCATATCAGTATGGTCATGGATAAGATTGCCCATATCATTTCTGATCCTCTAAATATTAAAGGGTAAATAAATGATAAACAACCTATAATAATAAATGTATGCTATGGGTAGCTATCAACCTAAATAAATATGATAACTATATATAGAAATTGTATCCTATTCTCTTCACTTGGGGATGCAAGAACCATCTTCAAAGTAGTAAATAATGACAGGTCACAAGTTACTTATAAGGCCAAAGGAATTCTAAAAGTCAACTTGATGGTTACTTGGGATAACTATTAAAAAGATGAAGCAATGAAATTACCTTACCTTCTTTCTTTCTCTGTTTTTGAAAGGAAAGTTACCTTAACTTGTAGGAGCTCAGGAGTAGGTCATTCCACTTTGGCCATGCGGCAAGTAGGCTTTCTATCAGCAAATTAAGTTTGTCATTTACTATTTTGACATCGACTATTCTACAGAAGTGTCTATATATATTGACCACAGAACATAAACAGAACTTGCTAGATGCCTAGATGTAGATATCAATAAATTTAAAAGTCGTTTTCTATGGCATGTTTTCGTGAATTGTGGATACCCCTCAAGCCTTGATTTGCAAAACTACGACAATTCTTTTTGGGATAAGTTCATTTAAAGCGATATCTCTATGGAATGAAAAAAAAATTATCTTGAATTCTTTTTTCTTTCAATAACGCAACATTTCATTGATAACGGGCAAAGACCACTGAAACATTACATAGAATGTAAGCAATTAGCTTAGAAAGAAGCACTCACAGGTTAGGCCGAAACTCATAACAAATAACAATAAGCACAAGAGCAGCCCTGCATGATGTCGATATGGGTTGGGCCCGGCAGGACAGGGTGGGACTGAGCAGTCCACCACCCTGTATAACAATAAACCATGTTTTTTTATGTGTTTTTGCGGGCCAACTTGCTAGTATTTTGGATACATGTGCTGAACCGTTGATATGATGAATCACAAGTGAAAAAAAGGATCTGACTTATATAACATAAGCAGGATCTGACTTGACCAAAACCTACTTGTTAAACAAGTTACTTTGAAAGTATATTTAACTACAAAGACATAATTGTCCGATCTTGGCAATCAAGGGGAACACATTCCATTGAACATGCAGCATCTCAGATAATTAGGCAACCATTCCAACAAAGCAAAGTTACACAGTATAAAGCATATATGTAAACATGAATTTTTTGATATACAGAGTTCTACACTATTTTTCAATATGTGTAGTCATATCATGTCATCCTTTGATAAGTTTACTTAATTAATGCATGAATGGTCAAACTTGTTAAATGACACGACAATACATTATTGGATAACAATGCAAAACTTTTTTACCCAGCCTGTATCAGAATTAAACTCAGAAATTATAGTATGGTTTAGCAGCAACTTATATTCAGAAGTTTCAATGCAAATCGTGATTTTCTGTTATATTTACCATGGCTGCCATCCCCTTTCTACAAAGCTGATTTTCTAAAAACAAAATAAGAATATATACAAATGCAGGAGCAGTGGTAAAATTCAAGGCATTTAATAGCTCACAGACATAACAACTGAGAATCTAAAAGTCTTGTGACCTGCAACACAACATTTAACAGTCTACCAGATATTGCATGGCACGAAATCCTATCAAGTCGGAAAGCATTTTTATCTTGGCTAAATTCTGATAAGTTTATATTTAATTAACCACTGGCTTATCAAAAAAGAAGTTTAATTAACCACTCTCTCTTCTTCAGAGAAAAGGAATAAGACATTTGACAAGCTATGAATGTGATCAGTTAACAGACTTGCTTAATAACAACTGGCTTTGCACCAAAATGCAATGCAGCATACATGAATCAGCTTTCTATTTTTCGGTTCAGCATTTGATATTATGAAGGATGTATAGACATCCAAAATGGTATGAGTCGCATGGCACATAAAACAATGTGCTCACTACAGTAACTAAAGAAAGTTAAAGCCATAACTACACAATGTGCTTCTCCACTGAACAATATGCAGATGGTCAATTGAATCCGCTCACCGATGGAACTTTGCTTAAAAATGTATATCATACCATACAGGATGAGGGAAAAAAACACTTTGAACATACAATTAATCTAAGTAAAATCAACCTAAAAATGAGAACAAGGGAAGTAAACTGGACTTGCATAATTATCTGCTGCCTTGCTTTTATTAACTATGACGTGGCTTATACATAATACTCATCTAGTGGTATATCTGCCAGAAAAATGCCCTTTTGAGATCAACAGTAATGCAGGTTGATAACAGTGAGGAGCTTTGTCAAACAGGACAATATTTTTTAAATATTGAAATACTGTCAAGTTTCACCCTCCCCCTCCTTTCCTCCCCCCTTTTTTTTTCTTAACATGGTATTTTTTAACTGAATAAGAAGTACAATAATAACAACAACCAAAACATGTCCAATAGGTTAACTTGGCTCATGTATAAATCAGCAGCAAATCCAGAAAAATATCCTAATATGATTACCCAGGAACAAACAAGTTATACCATTATTTTCCTATGATAGTGTCTGGAATGCAAACTATATACAAGTACACGAATCTGCCATATATATATATATATATATATATATATATATTCAATTCAACTTGCTTTGCATTAGTTTCATCTATAATAAAACCACTACTTCTGCCACTTGTAATTTTTATTTTCACCACATGCAAATAAATATCTTGCCGCAGCCTCCATCTAAGTTATTAAAAACTACACCTAAGTAATTATTATCTTCTCAATCAGCAGTCTCCTTGATGTGGTTCACAATTTCAAACCTTGAACCATATCCCAATTCAGCACAGGCAGGTTGTGGCATAATAACACTAAAAGCCAAAAGAGTGGCAAAATCAACTAAAAGCAATGAAGGATGCAAACATTCATCTCACACAAAATATGAAACACGTATTTATTGCAGACAAAACAATGCATACCTAGGTTTATTACATGTGATTGTGGAACATAGCAAGAAGAAATAATCAACTGATACTAAGTTTTCTCTACTTGACTAACATGCCCCATCTGTTCTGGAAGATTATTTGTATTACGCATATTCCACCAAAATCTGCCTAGTTCACCAGGCTTTCCTTCATTTTTTCTTCCAATTAAATCCTTTCTTTCTGACTGCACTTCCTGCGCTTCTGATGCACCGGGATCCTCTGTCAAGAACTGTTCCCAGAATACATCATTAACACCAGCTGCTGCTGCCTTGGTGATTCCCACAGGTTGTTCTTTCGATGCAACAGGCTCAGGCTCAGGCTCATGCTCATGCTCAGGCTCAGGCTCAGGAACAGCAGGTGCAGCTGGTTCAGAGTTCATGTCAATTCCAGATGACTTTGCTTGAACTTCAACATCTAGTTGCACACAAGATATGGAGAGACTATCAGCACAACTTGTAGACTCATCTAAATCCATATTTGAACAAATCTGAACAACATCGTCACCAGCTTCGTGCACAACAGTCTCCCAAAATGCCATGGATGACTCGAGCTGATCCAATCGCTCTATGTTTGATGTCAAAACAGAGGTACCCACTGCATTTTCTCCTCTAGGCAACATTTGGGAAGTTTCAACAGCATCTTCAATGTTAGCTTCACTATGAAAGTGACCACTTCTCGGCAGCCTTCGCTTTCTATCCACGGTTTCAGTCAGTGACAAGAGATTTAAAGCAATCACAGGTTTCTGCAGTACTTGAGAAATAGAAGACACCATCTTCTGTTGCTTCTGTTCCAATTTTTCCAACCTATCTTTCGAGCAATGTATTTGAATCTCATATGCTTGCCACTCATGTTGGTGTCTCTTTAACTCCGCGAGGAGTTGTTCTTTATCATGTTTAAGCTTCTCGATTTCATCATTCAAACCCTGCCTTTCGGTTTCCACCAGAGGGGCTTGTGATTGGAGATTCTGTAAAGAATGGCTATGAACCGGCTTCCGCCTATGGATATTCTTCATAAGATGTGGTTTCCCTCTTATAAAATCATCATTGGCAAACTCCCATTGTTCTGGATCAACTTTCCTAAATCCCTGATCAAACAATTACAATGAAGTGCAAGCAACTAAAGAAACAGAATGGGGAAATAAACACAAAACAAGCATTCACATCAACAACACCAAAATCAAATTTACTTACATATGTATTGAGCTGCCTGATAAAACTGGAGAAGTTATTGTGCTTGAAGAATCTAGGGAGCAAATCCCTTGCAAATTCTGGTGGATTCCATACAATGAAACTTTTGTTACTGGCACTCCAGGAAACAACAGTATCGGAGGAAGGATCATCCACCATCTCATAAGTCTTTGCAAGAAAAGGAGGCAAGGAACTTGAATTTCCCTGTGCTTCATCCATCAGTCAAACCCCACTCACAAATCTAACCTTCCCAAATTCAAAACCAATCAATTCCCAAACTTTCAAAAGAAGCCAAGGCCTCAATCACCTTCTGGAAGAAACCAGAAATTAAAAACAAAAACAAAAGTTTTATTTCCTATCTCAAATCGTACCAAAACAAAACCCCAAAAACCTATTTACAGCAAAATTAATAATAGCCAATAATTCCAAAAACCCCTTATACCTAATCACAAAGAAGAGCACTGTACAACCCTCTAATAAAAGTATAACCCACAAAAATCATCGAAATCACAAAGCATAGATAATTTTCTTTTCATATTTACCAAAAAGGTTGGATGAATCTTAAAGTATCATGGGTTCCAATTTCCCAACAAAACTAACGTGGTCTGGTCGAAAGAAGAAAATTAACGTAGTATTTTTGTTTCCCTTGGTGGGGAAACTTGCACGTAAAGCAATAATGATTGGAAAACCTAAATCCAACAGAATATAATATAAAAAGGGGGAAAAACCAATGGCGTGTGTGTTGTTTCTTGGAGCTTTGCGCATCAACAAGGACGATGAGAGAGTGAGGGAGAGCTATTATGATTAAGGAAGAAAAGAAAAGAAAAGAGGGTTCTTAGCTAAGATTATCGGTGATTGGATTTATTGGGATCCTTTCGTCGTCGTTGAACCGCGTAAATAATTTTCTAGAACAGGCTTTCTCTTCTGTGTAAACACTTTCTTCAGGGAATGGATTGGAGGGTCAACGCGTGGTGGATTTTAGCGAAAAAAATAAAACATAAATAAAAGAGTTCAATTGTTATTTTTACACCCATAAAATAACCAATAACAAATACTCATTGGAGCAACTTTCCTCCATCGTCGCTTGGAGTTTATTCCTTTCAAGTTTTTAGGCATCTCCGTGGGGGCAAATTTGAGAAAGTGTACAAGTTTCGCAAAAGATTATCTTTGTGGCATGGGCGTCACCTATATATAAGTGGTCGCGTAACTCTTATCAACTTTATTTTAAATAGTATACCTCTTTTTTTTTTATCTTTCTATAAGGCGTCCAAGATGGTGATTAAGAGATTGATAAAAATTCAAAGAAATTTGTGGGGTATTAAAGATGACGCTAGAGTGGAAGTGGCGAATTTTTTCGGATGAAGATGCCTCTTGGAAGAATATTCTTTCTTATAGATATGGTGATTTGGGGTCTATTTTCTTCACAGGCATCACTTCTTCAAATAGGAGGGGGGTGGATTCTTCCTTGTGGTGGCGTGAGCTTCAAAATGTGGATGATGAGAGGGTGTCAAAGGGTTGGTTTGAGGCGAAAGTTTAAGGGTTTGGGCAATGGCCGAAACGTGAAATTTTGGTATCATCTGGATAAGGCAGCGCCCCTTGAGACTCGAATTTCCTAATATGTTTGCAGGTTGTTCTAACAAGAGTGTGAAGCTCACGAACCTATGTGTGTGGCATCAAAGCTGCTGGTGTTGGGGCTTGTCGGCGTTATCACTCGGTGCTACTATTTTTAGCGACGAAGGCAATGCGTTTAATTTTTTTTAGTGAAGTAGACACGTCTTTTATCTTTTAGGCTCTTTTATGTCCAATGAATAATGAGTGTTTAGCTGATAGTTTATAGTAGTTAAGTATGGGGTAAGGCTTTGTTCAGTAATCTTCTATTAAATAAATATTCTTTCTAATTTTTGAACATTAATTTCAAATGCTCATTTCTATCATTTAATATTTATAAGTTTTTGATCAAATTTTATATTTATAAATTGGTTCAAATGCTAATTTTACCAAATATTTTAAATTTAATTTATTACCTTATTTGTTATTCGCTATTTCATCTGCTTAAATATAGCTTATCCACTATTTTTACTAAACGAAGCCTTAATATTTTTTATTCAATTTTTATATTATTTTTTACTATAATGAAGTTATTTTTCTATCAATTTTTTTTTGAGATTATTTTTTCTATCAATTTAGAAAACAACAATGTTATTCAGCCAAAAAATCCAGCCAAATTTTAGACAAAAATACAGTCGTGGGAACTTGAAACATTGTTGTTTTAATTAAAAGGAACTGGGTCCCGCCATATTCACACTACATCTGTATGTATTTTTACTTTTGGCTGTATTTTGGCTCAAAAAGTTTGTCCATATATCATTATTCTTTAGAAAATTATAGATTTTCATCTTTCACTTTTGCTGAAAAATAATAATAATAAATTCTTATGTTTCCATCTCCTAGTATGTCATCCAAAAATGAAGACACAAAAAATAGAACTTTTTCTTGAAAGAGATGAAATGTTAATTATGGTACATGACATTTACATACTTATTATCTTGAAGAATGGTAGTAAACACTCTCTTCAATATTCTCTCTATATGATTGAATTAAACAATGTAGGTCTCACCACTTTTGAAATAAGTTCTACGAAGTTAGTAGTACCCGAATGAATTTTAATTACCAATCATAAAGAAAATATTGAGAAGAGAGTGACAAATAGAGTATTGATAACACTCCTCTTATTATCTTAACCGGATTCATATATATCTTAGATCATCATCATCACCAACATTGCTCAACTGTTATTGTTGGAAACTTTGAATTAGACTAAGGACTTAATTGTGTGTATCAATTTCTGAGCCTTCATTTGGTTGGCTAGAACCTGTTGATTTGAAGATGTGAGTAGTATCTTGCAACCAACCTTTATGATCTAACTCACCAAATGGGATACCAACCTTCTCTAAATCAAGTCTCCCATGGAAATCAAATAGTACAACTAGCACTGATTGCACCTCCTTCAGCTTACTACACAGACGATTGCCTCTTTCTCTTCTTGACAATCTTTTCACCGAAACACATGCAACATCCATCTCATCATCATAATTAAGGCCTATTGCAACACCAATCTGAGTTTGAATGCTTCTAAGAAACTGTTTTAAAATCCAGACAGCCAACCTCATGATAATTTTCATCAAAGGGCTGAAAATAAATCTTACCAGAATGTAGCTGCAAGGAGTGGTATTGGAGGAAGTCTAACAGTAACAGACATCTTAGATCTAAGAACCAACAACCCAAGTGGTGTCTTAGATAGAGTTGACCATATTTAAAATTAATTCGACTAAATAAAGATTTAAAAATAAAGTGGAGGTTGAACAGGCAAAGTTCATTTATTGAGTTTTTCTTCGTTTGAGTGTCACCATCTTAAACGTCAAAAAAATCGGACCACGTGCTCCCTCCAACTTTGATTACAATTAGAAATGCTATTTGAATGAAAAAAAAAAGTACCAAAATACGAATACGAATTAAATAAGTATGTCCTTTTTTGCTTCAAAAAAAATAATTTAAGCATGTCATTTTATGTTAATTTACATTTATAAGTTAGTTGAATCGTTAGTTTTACCAAACGCATCATTCGTCATCCGCTAGTTTATCTGCTATCAGCTATCCGTTATCCGCTATAAGTTCATCCGCTATCCGCTACTTTTTGCCAAACAGAGCCTTAGTCCAATGTTATACTCGTATATTATATTTAATCTAAAATAAAAAATAAATGTATTATACACATATTCCCTCTGTATTTAATTCGTATTCGTATTTTGATACACTTTTTTTTGTTCAAATGGCATTTCTCTATTGCGAAGGCAATTTCTCTCTCCTCAGACTTGTTTCGACGATCCGAACGATGAAAATGAAGATATATGTCTCACGAACCTTTTGTCAAAAAATGAAGACGATCCAACGGTTAACGAATCCGGAATCGCACTTTTACAGTGACAGGTTTGAGAAAAACAAGAATTGCTTTCTCTGAACGGTAATTGCTTTTGCTATCTTGTTTTAGTCCCACATCGTTTGAACAAAACAAGAACTCTCTAGCAATTGGCTATAAAAGAGGTTGAGAGGTGAAGATTAGGGGAGGAGATCATTGCTTTTGAGTCAAGCCTTTGCGGCCCATTTCACAAAAGTCTGTCTTTGATCATTTTGTATGTTTTGAGTCGGCTTTTCGGTTCTCAATGCGGTTTTTGCGGCTTTGGGGTCAAAATAGACTAGATAGTAGCCCAGTTTGCGCTTGACCTGGTTAGACTGTTCGGTCCGGTTCGACATTCATAGGTTAGTCTCGTATTTGTCTAGTTATTTTTATTATTATCCTTTTTTTGTGTTTATGTACATATTTATTTATTTAGTTATTTATTTATGTATATATTTATTTATTTATGTGTATAGTTTTCTATTTTTTTTAATTGTTAGTTTTGTCATTTTTTTAATAGACAAATTATTTTTTCTTTCTTTAAAAACTAAAAAAATAATAAAAATTGGTTTGATCGAGTTGTACAACTTGGATCTTAAACCCTTTTAAAAAATTAAAATCCAAATCAACAAATTAACATTTTCTCTCAAATTTAAATTTTCTTAATCTAATCAATTCTTTTTTTCTTTAACACCTATTTTCAATAATATAATAATAATAATAATAATAATAATAATGGGTTTGATCGAGATGTACATCTTATCAATACCGCAACATCGGTTTAAGAGACTCGAGTTGTACAACTTAGATCTTAAACCCTTTCAAAATTAAAATCAAGCAAGCAACAAATTTTTCAAGAAGAACTACGTGACTTTTGAGTCCCTCATTGCACCGGAGGGTGCGTAGGAGGAGAGCTTCCCTTCAAAAAATTAAAATCCAAATTAACATTTTCTTTCAAACTTAAATTTTCTTAATCTAACCCATTCTTCTTTTCCTTTAACACCTATTTTCAATAAAAATGGGTTTGATCGAGATGTACATCTTATCAATCCCGCAACATCATTTTAAAAGACTCGAGTTGTACAACTTAGATCTTAAACCCTTTCAAAATTAAAATAAACCTAGCAACAAATTTTTCAATAAGAACTACGTGACTTTTGATCCCTCATTGCACCGGAGGGTGCGTAGGAGCATAGCTTCCCTGTCAAGTCAAAAATTAATTTTTCTAAATTAGTCACAATTCTATTTCCTTGTAAATAATTAGTTATTTTTCAACTAAACATTATTTCGGGCAAACAAATAATCAAGTAATTTATTTGCACAAATCAAATTTTGGGTAACTGTCTTAGGACATATGTATTAGGGGTGTAGTGGAATTAAGTTTTCGCCCTTCCCTATGCATAATCGACTCCCGAATCCGACCTAGTTACGCAGACCAATAGTCTTAGGTTTAGGTTTTTCTCAATTTTTCTATTTAAAATAAATTGGGTGGCAACTCCTAAAATTCATAATTTTTGAGCCGTCTGCGTCGAGATCCCGGTTATGACAGATGGCGACTCTGCTGGGGATAGTGAGAGTCGAGCCTTGTATGTTTGGTTGCGCAAAAGGATTATAAGGTACGTTTTGTTTACCCCCTCTTAGTTTCCTCATTTTTTTTCCTTTGTATATATTCTTTTTTATTTTGTGCTTGATATAACATGTATTATTTGCTGATTGGTTGTATTTTCTAGTTATTTTGCAAGAATAGTTGTGATCTTATTTTTTTGAATTTGGTTTTGTATTTCACACACTACACATGCACTATGAGCACACACTGAGAGTTGAGCTCACACCTGAGCCGAAAAAACACATAAGTTAGAACGAGGATAAGTGAGACTCATTCTCGATGTACATTCTATGTGACTTCCATGAACTTCTCATCTAGAGCACGATTCTTCAATGTGGATACTCACATCTGAAATGTACATACTGTTGTATTTTACCTTCTAGAAGAGTAATTGTCAAAATAGTGGCAACATTGACTAACCGTAATTTCAGAGAATGACCTAATTAAAAAATTAAAAAAATTATATTACTTCAAGAACGTAATTATAACTTTTTTAGTTTTTTATCAGAATTATAACTTTAAATATCTAATTAAAAATTTCTAAACAATTTAGAGAAGAATAGAATAATTAAACCTTCCAGCAAGCACCCTAGGCCGCTGCTGAATATCCGAAACAAAGACACTCACTATCGTTAAAACATCCTTTTCTTAATATCCGAAAGTCCACATTTCAATATGTCTGAAATAAAGTAAAAGAAAAAGACACACCCCAACTTCGATTCTAAGCTAACAATTTCAAAACCATGGTGTTCTCCATCTCCAACTGCAAGCTACTCTTCCTCCTCTTCCTGTTTCTATGTCAACCCTTTAATGGAGTCGTGGCTGCAGAGGATGATCGCTCATCTCAGCGACTCAGCAATAGGTCCAATCGCCAACAACCCATCCTCAACTGTGGAGACCTGGTTTCCAAATCACAGTGCTCTCAGAACTCCAAGTGCAGTTGGTGTACCAGCCAGGACCTTGACGACACTTGCTTCTCTAAATCTGAGGCTTTAAGGTTGCCTTACCAGGTTTTCTCTTGTGGCCCCACCCCTACCCCCTGACTCTCACAGATCAGATCTATTATCTTTTCCATCTCTGTTATGTTCTGTATGGATATTCTGCCTATGATTTACTTCAAGCTTTACATGGCTAAAGAAAGAGTAGAAATTAATTAATTAATTACTGCATTTGATCTTGCCCTATACTATATAGTGATAGGTAGCAGTTGTTCATCTCAGACCATTTTCCCACTTCTGTTTTCTAGCTCTTACAACATTAATTACTTTGCTCATTGCCATTTTTATTGGTGCACATTTGCTTTCCCCATGATTAATTTACATTGGAGAACTTGACTCGCAATGTGTACATTGTTTTGTCGGTCTATATGTTTTTCTCTTCCTAGTAGAGTTTTTGTCACGGCAAAAACTTGAATTTGAGAGCTTAAATGGAGTTCGAACTCAGATATTGCTGGTACTAATTTTTATTGGTTCATTGCCATTGTTATTGTTATTACAATTTAATGCTGATATCAATAAAAAAAACCTGGACAAACTTTCTGATGTTGATGTTTTGGGTGGCCAGGAAAGAAAATTGTCTTCATTTATTTGAATGCTTTCCTGGGCCTTCTTTGTTGGTATTGTGGACAGGAAGTGTTTGATAGGATTGAAATTAGGTGGATTTTTATTTTTTTGGTAATTTATGAAGTTATTGAGCAAACGCCTTGCTAATATACTAGTCAATTGCATTCCTCTGCTATATCAGGAAGACTAGTAAGATCTCTTTCAGTCTTTGTTTCTACATTTGTATTATATCCCTATCACTAAAAAATAATCTGCAGAAATGATTGTGCTTTGAGGATGCCTTAGATTTACATTGACATAGATTTTCTGTGTACTGTAGTTCCTTAACAAGTTAGAAACTAGTTAGCTGCCGAAGAAAATGTGCTCTAACAAATTGGTGTGCCATTTTGGGCCAAAATCACAATTAAATTACTGGGAAAAAAAAAACTACTTGAGTTTCTTCCATCACATGGAGGATGTAGATGCAGCATGGAGAGGTCCATTACTATAGTAATCGAATTCTTCATTAAGAAATGGAGAGGATCTCTATTCATATCTAGTTTGAACTCTTTTAAAAGAGATTCAATTGTGAATCTCATTGTTACCTTCTATAACAGGTTAATAAGATATCAAGAGAATCAAATAGAGGTGTGATGAGGTTGCACCAAATGCACAAAATTTAAATAACCAATAGACCATCAAGCTTCCTCCTTCACGCAGTTTCTGGTGTTCTAGCTAGAGCAATACACACACACACACGACCCAATTCACTATGTTGTGACAATTGGAGAGACTATGCCGCGTCACCACCTTTAAGTTATAGAATAATCTCACCTCCTCTTCTATTACTAAACCAACAAAATACACATTGTGTGTTCCTTAATAAGGAAAAAAGAACGAAAAAAATAAACTTATTGACTAATCCGATCAAAGGAACATGTCCATGTCTTAATCGGACCCATATTACTTGAACCCTCTTTGGCTTTTCTTTCCCCCTCTCCTCATTCGTTTTCCACCTCTCCTCTCCTTGTCAAAATTCACTTATAACCCTAATTTAAATCCACTTAGTTCTGCGACCAATTTTTGTGTGTTTATGTAAGACTCTCGGGAAACAATTTGTCGAGACATCTGAATTTGCAAAAAACGTTACTTATTTTTTATTGGTCGATCATAGCCAACACTTAGCATAGGGTCATCATTATCAATACGCTTCATTTACCGGAGAAAACTTATATACGGTTGCTTAGGTATGAGTGGTACTCTTCACCTCTAATAACATAACACGTGGACAAAACATGTTGCACGACAAATGAAAACACTCTAGGAACAGGTGATAACCCGAGGACCACCGCAAAGGTTACTTGCAGCACCACACAGTCTATAGCGATGGAGATTGTATGCACTGTGGAGGAGCTAGCCGCTTTGTGAGACGACCAATGTGCTCACGATAAGTAGCAATGATGGTGGTTTAGGACGAATGTTGGGGATGGAAAGTTGAGTTGCGTTAGTTGTCGTTCAAATGGGTCTCTTGGATGTGTTTAGTTTAGAAGAGAAAGAGGGGAGAAATAGAGTAGATTAAGGGTGATGTTTGGTTTAAGGGAAAGAGAAAGGAAATAGGGGAGAGACAGTTGTGTCTCTTGGTTTGTGTATCGAGGGTGTCCAAAAAATGCCGACTTATACCCCATAAGATTGAGGAGAATGCCAACTCGCCGAGGTTGGAAGACCGAGGAAGACCCTCACACAGAAAGGGAGCAACCAAGGAGCGCAACTGATGCTTGAGGAGGTACATATACTACCAAAGGGAGCCCCATATCGCGAGCGGCGCCGTACGGACCATGTAGAGATCGGGACGCCTCCGCAATGAAGACAAACAAAGGGGGTTTGTCAGCCAACTATTGGTTCGTATCAAGGTAGCGGTCGCATCACCACCTCGATGACAAGCACAGGACAAACACATAAAATCAATTCCCTGCGGTGTAGAGCACCAAAGGACTTCTCTTGTATTATAAATAGCATGTGTTACTGTTGTACTAAAGATATTTGGTCCATGTATCTTGGGTTGCACCCCCTTTTTATATAGAAGAACATTGGTGCCCACCATTTTATATACATGAGCAATGACTCAGTTTCACTCTCTGTTTTAGGGCTACGTTTGGTTTCTTCTGATTTAATTCGGGAGGGGTGTGAAGAGCCTTGGTCAAACCCGAGCCATGACTCGACTTTCGTCTCCATCCTAAGACAATACAATGGGTTTCTTTTGATATAATTTTGTAAACAACCTTTAGTGCGGATTTCCTCACAATTTTAGGGCGATACGTTGGGTTTCTCCTGATCTAATTTTGCATGGGGCTCAAAGGAAATGCATTACCCACGTCAAATCACACAAATAAAAATCAAACAAACTTTTTTCAAAAAAAATAGTTCCAGATAAAAAATTCAAGTAATTTTTGGAATATAAATTTTAAATTTCAAAAATTGAAATTTTTGGAACTTAATTTTATAATCTAGGAATATAAAATTAAACTCTCTCTCAATTTTCGTAGGTGTGGTACTTATCTTTAGCCTTAATTTTTTTTTGGTTCTTTATCTTTTTTTCGTTTTGTCCCTTATGAATTTTTTGTTTTGTCATTTTTTGTAAACAAAAAGAAACATGCCGTGGGACCAAGACCAAATTGAAACAAAAAAGAAACACAAAACAAATGAAATAACACTCTCCATCAATTCTTCATCTTCTTCCTCCTTGTTCATCTTCTTCTTTTCCGGCAACCACAATTTCTTATTCCTTTTTTCTAAAATTAAATTTGTTTAACAACAAAACAACACGGGTATCATCTTCACAACTTCTTCTTTCTTTTCTTCTTGTCTTCCTTTCTTCTTCTCACCACAATCATTGATTTTGGGTTTGGGTTTAGTGCATCACCAATCAATTACCAATCAATTACCCTAAAACCCCAATTGAGAATTGCTTTTCTGAAATATCAAAAATTAGAACCCCCATCTCTCTCACTCTTTCACCTTCACTGTTGTTATTCGAAACCCAAAATCACACACTAACGAGTTTCAATTTCTGGATTTGTTGTTGTTGTTGGAAGAAGACAAATATGGGTTTTTGGGTTTTCAAATTCTAGTTTTCTGGGTTTCAAACTCTGATTTTCTGGGTTTGTTGGAAGAAGGACAAGAATAATAGAAGAATAAAATGTATTTTCAAAGTCTAATTTTCTGGGTTTTCTGGCTTCAACCTTCAACAAAATGCAAGAAGAAGAGCGGGATGACTATTAGTTGAGTTGTGGTGGGGAGGCGAAGAATAAAGAAAAGGATTGAAACCAAATTTAATTTGGGATTTGAAACCAAATTTAATTTGGGATTTGAAACCAAATTTAGGGATTTGACAAATTGGGGATTTTGGGTTTTGAAGAGATGATTTTGTCTCATGAAATAAGAGTTAAAATACGATTGATTTGTGGTGGTGGTGGTGGCTCGTCGGTGATAGTGGTGGCTCGCCGGAGAAGAAGAAGATGAAGATGGAGGAAGAAGATGGAGAGTGATTTATTATGTTTTGTTCAATTTGGTCCCTTATGTTTTTTATTAGTTTAAATTTGGTCCCCCATTGGTCATTTAATGAAGACACATCAGATTGAATAATTAGGACGTCACGTCAGCAGTTAACTGTCAGCGTGGCGTCCGTTAAAGTCATGGATGGAAAATTACAAAAAAGGACTAAATTGACACAAAAATAAAAGATGAGGGACCAAAACGAGAAAAAAAATAAAGGACCAAAACAAAATTAATGCCAAAGATAAAGGACCAAAACAGTAATTTAGCCTAAAATTTAAAGAGGTTAAAAGGGGATTAAATTTTTTGAGTGTTCTAACTCTAAAGTCCAATTGGGAGTACAAAAGCAAAAAGCTTTACTGGTCTGTGTGGCATTTTTTGGGTGTTTTCTTTCAACGCCCACAATCACCCCCATACCCCCACCATTTTTCAATATTCCCACAATACCCCTCACACTTCTTACAATAGATAAACCCGACGTACAATAGATAAATCCGACAATATCAATCCGATGTACAATAGATAAATTTGACGTACAATAGATCGATGTACAATAGATAAATCTGACAACATAAATTCGACGTACAATAGATAAATCCGATAATAAAAACCCGATGTACAATAAATAAATCCAACAATGTACAATAGATAACTCCGTAGTTATAGATAAATCTGATGTACAATAGATAAATCCGATGTAGAATAGGTAAATTTGATTTGCAAAATTTCAAGGATAATATAGACCTTTCATAGGATGTGGTGGGGGGTATGGGCTATGGGGATGATTGCAGGGGTTGAAAAAAAAACACCCTTTGTCAACATGGACTTTTTTTTTGTGATATTGTCAACATGGCCTATGGCCTTGGCCCTTGTATAACATAACTTCCGTTAGTTTTTTGACACACACACACACTTGGCTCCTATACTCTCTCAATTTTATTTCTGTGAAGTTTATACCATACGAATTTATTTATTTAATAGATAAATTTATAGTTAAAAAAATTGACAATTTAGATTTATCAATTAAATAGGTAAATCCGTAGTTTAAAAAAATTACGGATTTATCTATTTTATCGATAAATTCACAGTTGATTTTATAACTGTGGACTTATCTATTAAATAGATAAATCCGTAGTTAATTTTTTTAGCTACGGATTTATCTATTAAATAGATAAATCGGTAGTTATTTTTGTAATTTGATTAGGGTTCCTCAACTAGAGGTACAAATAACAAAATTATTTCACGCTGTCATGGAGGAACATCTAGTAAATAGTTATAGATACCGGTGATATTTGGGTTGCCTGATACATTCACGACGACAAAACATCGGTAAAAGGGGGAGGAGAACAAAACCACTAAAATCATTTAAAAAATTATAAAAACACCACTAAATATTCGTAAAAGAGAGCTTAATATAATTAATCTAAAAATTATTAAAACACCACTAAGAATCTAATAAAATCAAAAGAATGTTATCCAATTTTTTTAGATGTTTTGGAGATTATGAAAAATACGAGAAATAAATAAATAAATAGTAAACGAAAGAATTTGGAATTTTAAGCATCACAATCTCAATAGAAGTCCCTTCTTAGAGTGTTATGGTCTCTCTTTTTTCAAATTTAATGTATGTGGTTTCGTGACAATCAGAGAAGGTTGCTCGAAAACCAATTTTTTTTGCTTAGATTAGTTAACAAATCAAAGTGGATCGTTGATTAAAATTATCAGTGAGATCTTAGACGTCAAAATTATATCGATGATGATGAGAGATAAAAATAAAAATAACTAATTCAATAATGTAACTATAAATTTTAAAAAAATTTAATATAACTACAAATTTATCTAACAATTTCGATATTTGTTAGTTAAACTAGGTTACAAATAATTATATATTTATAATTTATTTTATACATTTGGTAAAGAGGTAAAAGCAAGTCAATATAACATAAATGCCCTGTTTGTCAAATTAAGCATGGCTTTGACTATGTTGGCAGAAGTGGGAGGGAGGCTGGAGATTTTCGCATGCGTGTTGAATTAATCCTCGTTGCTTCAACACTTGGACTCGGTTGTGTTTTTCTACAACTAGTTTGCAAACACTCGTCGCCGTGGCGAGAAACATTTTTTCACGATTAAAACATTATGATGTTGTGCGTAATAGTTTAAAACATTATGAGATTTAGAATCAACGATCGCGACTTTACCAATCGGGTCTTTCAGTTTTATTTAAATAGTAGTATATTATAACACTAATTATGGATCCAACAGAATAAAATTAATATTAGGTAATAAGTTGAGAAAAAATTAGTTCTATTGAAATTTTTGAGTACAAGTATAATTTATTTGAAAGAAGAACCCAAAGTATTTATATAGAGATGTGTAGACATTTTTAATAAATAAGATTTCTTGATCGAACATTTTTATTTAGTTTTAAAACGACGCGTTCTATTGTCGAAGCCTCAGAGTCAATATTCAAATTTGTATTTTATAATTAAGTATGTGATCTATCTAATACCTTGTTTACCCACCAAATTAACATTCTTTTATGTTTAATGTTATTGACAAATGTTTTGCTCTTAGTTTTTAGTTACCTGATGGTTGCTCCGTTTCTCCATATCGTAGTGCATATGATGCTCCATTAGCGATAACAATTTCAGGTATCTCTTTTCAGGTACCTTGTTTACCCACCAAATTAACATTCTTTTATGTTTAATGTTATTGACAAATGGTATTTTTTTAACCCCACACTATCCCATCTACCCCGAAAACCCCAAAATACCCTTAAAAACGCGTTTTTATAAAAAATATCAATCGTATATATGTTATCTAACATATATACGACTCATATTTTGTAGGGTCGTATATACGTTAGATAATATGTATACGATGGCAATTTTCTAATCCAATTGTGTGTGTATATATATATATACACACACACGATGCACATCAATTGAAAAGTTGTTTTATGTTTGAGTAACATACTGAAAATCACTTATTTTAAAAAAATCATTCTTAAAAAACTGATTTTCTTGAGAAGCTACTCAAAACAGCTTCTCATATGAATCAGTTTTTAGATTATTTTCAGCTTTTCATTTTTTTTAAGAATTTGTAACAAACAGACAACATGTCATAAGTGATTATTTTTAAAAAAAACTGATTTTTTTAAAAAATAAGTCTTTACAAACGGACTCTAATATTATAGTTTTTAGACTCAGCAGAGCTACAATTTTAAAAGCAAATTCAAATATTTATACTCAGCAGAGCTACAATTTTTTTATTTTTGCTAATTTGAGATCAAAATACTTATTTTGAAACTAACACAACATCAATGACTGGTCTAATTGTAGAATTAATGGCATGGGTTTAATTAAGATTAAGATTAAGATTAAGATAAGATAATGGGCAATCGTAATGGCATGAGTTTAAGGATTTTATATCATAACCGTTTGAATATTACATAGGATTTTATGTCATAACCGTATGACTATTTGACAGCTAAAAAAAATGTCTTAATTGTCTTAATTATTTGAAATCTGTATGGGTTCATTGAGTTAATTAATAGTGAGTGTGAAATTTGTATCAAAAGTAGCGTATGGTGCAGTGGTTGTTTTTGTTGTTTGGCACTCGAAGGTCAAGTGTTCAACTCCCATGTAAGACATTTCTTTATTTTATTTTAATAAATTACTGACATCCAGCGTGGATTTGTGGCTCCACTGTTAATGACGTGTAAAGCCACGTATTTGAAGAGATCTATGTGGCTTTTCTTAGGTGGACGCTTAGGTGGAGTTATTCGTGATTTAAATTACTTATGATTTGAGTGGTAGTTAGTTGCAAACCGGTAGTTGGAAAGCGCATAACAAACTGCATTGATAAACTGTCTATGGGGTTTGTTTTAGTGGAAGGGTATCTCTGTTTTAATTTAGGCTCTCTTTGATGTATCTCATCAGTTATCCGAGTGTTTATTGTTTTTTGAAAGACTACTTTAAGTAGTGTTTTAGCGAATAGAGTATAATGTTTAATTTTTTTTTGGGTCATTTTTACTCTTATTATTTTTCTTAAACTAGTTCTCTTTTCCCATTAAACTTTTGTCATCGTTAAATAATTTAATCATTAATTAAATATTCTTTTATGTCATTTTACATTTATCAGCTATTTTAACCGCTAGTTTTACCAAATACATAATTTGTTATCAGCTAGCTTATCTGTTATTCATAAACTGTTATTCGCTCATTCGCTATCCACTACTTTTTATCAAACAGAACCTTAACATCTGAAGATTCAATTCCTATAACAGCATTACGATACATTTTTAAGGTGTTATATGTCATGCTCCAGAAAGTTTCATTTTTTTTACTAACAGACAACAATTGCAAGTAAAAATTTAACTATTGAATAGTTTTTAGTAGTTATCATTTTTTTAGATAAGCAAAATTTTCATTGAAGAGAGCACAAGGGATGCCCAGTCCTCACAATGAAAAAACCGAGAAAGGGGGAGGGCCTCCTGAAAACCTCTGAGCCAAAACCCATTGGGAAAAAGACTCAGGCAAGAAAAAGAGTACCTCGCGCAAAATTGAACAACAGTGGGGAAAAACAACCTAACCCACTGCTTCTCCCCCATCTACATTACATGATACTATGAGAAGATTTCAGCGAGTCAAAACAACCCAATGGACAATTATACTAGTCCGACCATCCTAACCCGCAAGAGTTCCCCTTCCTAGCTTTGAACCAACTACAAGCGCTATCCATGATACCCGACACCAAAGTTGGAATCGAAGCAACCTCTCCCTTAAAAACAATTTTATTACGCATGAGCCATATGTTTCAAACCACCGCTAACCAAACGAGATGTCTAATTCCTTTTAGCTTCCTACCTCTTCTGAGATTCCCAAATTCCAAAAAATGTGACACCACATCATCAGAAACAATACTAGAAACCCCCATCCACTCAAAGATTTTCTGCCATACCACTTTGATTACCCGACAAGTAAGAAGCAAATGCACCGTAGTCATCCTCCTCGAAGCAAAAAACACAGTATTTATCCAAGCGAGATGGTAAAATACCTCTATGTTGTAAAGCCTCTCGACCACTATTGTTTACTAAACAAAACTACCACTATCTATAGAATTGTATATAAGTTTTATTCTTTCTATAATGAACAATGGATTTATCATTTACCTGCTATTGTTTACTAAACAAAACCTAATTGTTTATAAAGCCTAACACAACTGACAAAATCTGATACTATTAGGTTGTATATTTTTCGTGGATACTCATATTTAAACTTTTGATCTCTAGTTCGTGTGCGAGTTTAAAGACGATACGGTTGCAGATTCAAAAAAACCTAATTTAGGAAAAAAATGCTCTCGACAGAAAGTGGAGCCATAAATCGTAATCACGGGAAGTTAGAAAAAATAACATGATTAGTGTAAAACTATGATTATAAGTCTTCCCAAATGTAGTGATGTGCGCATCAATTATTAAGGTTTTACCCTGATTGATTTGAAAAGTTTGACGAAAAATGGTTAAGCACTTAGTACGTTGTTGTGACAGAAAAGTGAGATCAGCTTGAAGCTAATTAATGCGTTGTAGTAATGTGAACAGAATTGATCCATTTTCGGTGTGCAATGCAAAGAGACAGAAGAATGAAGCCGATGCCAAAAGGTCTTCTTTGGTTTTTAATTTTGATCTTGTAGTTCTTGCTTTTGGGAAATAGTGGTTATTGTGTCTCTTTGACTTTAGGTATGCATGTTAAGATTTTGCTTCTAGACTAGACTACAGGTGTTCAATCATATAGCCCCGCCGCCCAGCCAGATTGTAAAATTGGGTTGGGCTGGAACAACCCACTATTTATTGGGTCATGTACTACGTTGTAACCTAGATCAGCCTGAAATCATCAGTTTTAGTTGGACTGGGTCAAACCTGATTTTTTAGTTGACAAAAAACCAGATATGGATTCTCTCCTTCCCATTTTCTATACATCTCCCTCTATCCTTTCTATCTCTCTTATTATTAAAAAATTATAAATAATAATGAGAGAGTAGAATTAATAGTGCTATTCGCGGGTTGGGTTTGGTTGAATTTGACCAAATTTGATACCGACCCGATCAATTGTCTTTGGGTTGGGTTAAATGTCCAAACCCGTACTTTTAACACTAAAACTGAACCAACTCGGTCAACAATGAGTTGGGTTGGGTTGGGTTCGCGGGTCACGTAAAAAATGCCTTTTAAATTCTAATAAAAAAAATAATCAACACATTTGTAGTACTTGAGTATTTTAAAAAGTATTCCAAAACACATCATTCATGCAAACAAAAATTCACCTACAATTTGACTCAAGTCCATCACCAAATACACATTAGCTTAAACAAAAGGACAGATTATGAGTCACAATTTGCATAAAAAATATCTCTCAAATTATATTCAGCTTCGGTTTTTACAATAAATATAACCGTCATAAAAAAATTAAATTTATTTGTGTTAGGTACATTTTTTTTCAAAAAAATAAGTAATATATACATGACACGTCAACAGGTTGGGTTCATGGGTTCGTGAGTTCAACATGTCAAATCTGCCACCCAATCCGATCACCTTTAGATTTGAATGAGTTGGTTCGTATTGAATTCGAACTTGATTGGGTTAGGCTAAAATGTGGGTGGGGTTGGTTTGGATAAGCGAGTTCGTAGAGTGGGAAGAAGAGAATCCAAGTAAAAAAAAACTTGGTTTTTTAATAAATAAAATAACTAAGTTTTGTACAATGAAAAATAAAAAATAAAAGATGGCATAGTATATCGCCTAGGGCCTGGATTGAATTAACTGAGTTATTTTCGGACTAACATTTAAAGATCGCAACTCAACCTAAAATGTAGGTCAAACAGTCTGACTTTTTGGACTCGGCAAAAATTGGCGATTCAACTATTCAATAGAAAGGTCTCTCTAAGGAGATCCACATATGATTGACGCGTGGCAAAACCAATGATTTAGATTAAAATAATTCAAGTCAATTTTTTTTAATATTTTTTCTTAGGTATGGACCAAAAATTCTAGTGAAATTCAAGTGTCATCCTTTCTTTTCTTTTTTTTTTGATGGGCTTCAAGTGTCATCCTTGTCTTGTGCCAAGGCCCCCGAACCCCTTTGTTGTCATGTCGTGCTATGACACAAGCAACCCACCTTCCCTATGTGCTTTAGTTCTCCCAAGTTGCAATGTCTAACCGCCAATTCGAGAACCTCTAGAGGTGGCAAAATGAGCTTTCCAACCCACATCGGACTACAAACTTTATTGGGTTGTGACACGATAATGGTTTCCCCACTCCCCCCTCTTACTCAAATACACCACTTAAAACCTAAAAACCCCAAACTACCCCCAATTTAAAAAACCCAAAAATTAAACACTCCCCATCCCCTAACCCTTTCACAGCCCTACACTCCCCTCACTCCTCTCACCCGCCCCTCTCTCTCCCTTTCACTCATCTCCTCCAATCCAACCCATCCATTAGAATTGCATTTCCATTTTTTTGCGCAAACGCTCAATTCGGATGCTTGCATATGAACCAATGAAGACGAAGGTGTTCGAACAAGGGAATTTGAAAGCATTTGAATGGGGGCATATGACCGTAGGGTGTTTTGACTTGTGAAACTGAACACGAACGGAATAAAATAGGGCGTTCGAATAAGCATATACGAACTGGTGCGATTGGTGTCATTCGAACCTGTTAAATTTCACACAAGAAGGTGTGTGTCAATATTTAACACACTCGAATGAGTCTGTTCGAACGGGTTTGAATGCCCGTGTTCGAATCGGTGAAATTTTTTGGAAAAAAAACGCTTTGCTCATTTCATTAATAGACTCCAGTTTGGTTACCCAAGCCCATCTCTATATGAGACGAAAGCTTTTTGGGCGTGTCCGTGTATATTCTATTTAAAAAAATTAGAAATTCTTTTTAAATCAATTAAATGGGTCGGTTCTAATGGAGGTGATGTTCTCCTTCTCTGGGGAAAATTTTATTGGTATGTGTGCAAAAGTTGAGGGCCGTATTTGCTACTTTATTAATGTGTATTCTGCATGCAATATGGCTGGTAAAAGAAGACTGTGGACAAACTTAAAATGCTTGAAAGAACAGTTTAAGGTGGGTGATTGGTGTATAGCGGGAGACTTTAATGCAGTGACCTCTAGACAAGAAAGAAGTGGTTGCATGACAAGTTTTAATCATGTTGAGGCTAGTGAATTCCTTGCATTCGTGGAGGATATGGAACTCATTGATGTGCCGGTCTTAGGAAAGAAATACACGTGTTTTGGGTATGATGGGAGGGCGAGTAGATTGGACAGAATTCTCTTGTCCGATGATCTTATATCAAGGTGGGGGGTTAGCGCTCAATGGGTTGGAAATAGAGAGATATCGGATCATTGTCCAGTTTGGTTAATATCTTCAGAATTGAATTGGGGACCAAAGCCATTTAGATTCAACAATTGTTGGGTGGATCATAAGGAGTTTAATCAATTTGTACAGGAGTGCTGGGCTTCTTTCAAAGTAGAAGGTAGAGGGTCATATGTGATAAAGGAGAAAATGAGAATGTTGAAAGAGAAGCTTAAGATATGGAATAGAGAGGTTTTCGGCATTAAAGACTTAAACATTGAAAAAATAGTCAAGGATTTGAATGAAGTTGAAAGGTTGTCGGTGGAGGGTGGAAATGTGGATGATGAGTTGAGAAGGAAATTAAACAATGAATTTTGGGGAGAACTTCATGCAAAAACTTCATGCGAAGGAAAGTCCTCTCGCCCAAAAGTCCAGGGTAAGGTGGTTGTCTCAGGGAGATTCAAATAGCAGGTATTTTCATGCTTGTATGAAAAATAATAGGAGGAGGACACAACTTTTGAAGGTGATGGTGAATGAGGAATGGGTGGATGATGTAGTTGGTGTGAAAAGAGCGGTTAGGGACCATTTTGAAGAGAAATTCAAGGAGGAGGAATTTGTCCGTCCAACACTTGATGGAGTAAATTTCAACCAAATTAGTAATGCTAATAATGAGTTGTTAGTGATGTTGTTCTCTCTGGAAGAGGTGAAGGAAGCGGTTTGGGAGTGCGACGGCAACAAAAGCCCGGGGCCGGACGGGTTTAATTTTACTTTTATTAAGAATTGCTGGGACCTAATCTCTCCAGAGATAATGAGGTTTTTCGAGGAGTTTCACAGGCAAGCAAAATTACCTAAGGCAATTTGTGCATCATTTCTGGCTCTAATTCCTAAATGTAGAAATCCTAATGGGCTGGGGGAGTATAGACCTATCTATTTGATTGGATGCTTGTATAAAATGCTGGCTAAGGTGTTGGCGGGCAGATTTAAGAAACTCCTAAAAGGGGTAATATCGGGGTGTCAAAGTGCATTCTTAGCAGGAATGAACATACTGGATGGCGTGGTGGTAGTAAATGAGATAATGGATATGGCCAAGAGAAGAAAACAGAAGTGTGTGGTCCTGAAGGCTGACTTTGAGAAGGCCTATGACTCGGTAAGTTGGTCATACTTAGACAATATGCTAAGCAGGTTAGGCTTTGGTTCGAAGTGGAGGGGGTGGATGCGAACATGCTACTCATCTAATTCTATCTCTGTCTTAGTTAATGGCAGCCCATCACAGGAGTTTGTTGCGCAGAAGGGGTTGAAACAGGGCGATCCCCTGGCGCCTTTCTTGTTTCTTGTGGCAGCGGAAGGATTAGCGGGGCTTGTAAGGAAAGGGGTAGAATCAAACAACTTGACGGGTTTTAAAGTGAATGAATCTCTAACTGTGGAAGTTTTACAATTCGCAGATGACACTATTTTCTTTTGTGATGGAAGTGATAGGAGTGTGTGGTGTTTAAAAGCTATCCTAAGGAGTTTTGAACTTGCATCGGAAGCTTGAGAGTGAATTTCTCAAAGAGTAACGTGATCAAGATTAGCATGGAGGATAGGACAATGGAGGATATCCCAATTTCTTGCATGTAGTAGTAGGATCGACTTCGTTTAAATTTCTTGGTGTTCCGATAGGGTCAAATCCGAGATTAACAAGTACTTGGCAACCGGTTTTGGATACCATCAAGGCAAGGTTAAATTGTTGGAAAAGCAAACAATTATCCATAGGTGGGCGTGTTACTCTTATTAACTCTAAGACTTGCTTCTCTACCTTTGTATCTATTTCTCTTTTATAAAGCGCGAGAAAAATAATAGAGGAGATTATAAAGATACAAAGAAGATTCCTATGGGGTGGTGATGGAGAGATAAGGAAAATGACTTGGGTAAGTTGGGAAACTATTTGTAAACCGAAGGATAAGGGCGGACTTGGAGTGAAAAATTTGGAGGTGTTCAACATTGCACTATTGGCCAAGTGGAGGTGGAGGATTTTAACGGAGGAGGGTAACTGTAACACCCCCTTATATTATATGTTAATTAAGCTAATAAAAGATCAGAGTTTTTCAAAACCTGTCCACGCGCCTCGAAGAGGGTGGTACATTTCATAAAAACAACATCAAAACATATTTAAAATCCAAACGCAGCAAGCGCGTAAAATGCATAGCATAGTCACGTGGGTTAAAACCCTCAAAAACAACCTGTTTAGTGTTTACAGTACTCCATCTAATAGTTTGCAGCGCAGCGGAAAATGAAAATAAGTTCATGTACTCAATACATAGTTTAAAATCAGTTTAATACATAATCATAATAACATAATGCTAAGACCCCATCCCCTGGTGTTACTAGATCAGAGCCGACACAATATCCCATGAAGGCATGGCACCTTCACTCAGAATCACCTGTTTGTCGCCACGAGAGCAGGCAACAAAAAATGCTAGGGTGAGTCTCTTTACATAAATTATAACAAGTAAGATAAGCATTATAATTAGAAAGCATCTAGGCAATCACAATACACAATAGTAGCTGAATTAACCATCAACAATATTTTATGAAGGTATGAGTCTATGCATGTGTGCAATATGCATGTGGATCCATAGTCATCACCTCATTTTGGCCGAAGCCCATCATCCTTCATCATTCGTCACGTAATGCATATGAAATATGTGACACCATGACAATGCATTCATAACATCACAATTCATCACCACAATTATTCAACTCACCGTTTTGGCCGAAGCCACATCATCATTCATCATTCACCTCAATTATTAATCATCACCTCATCAATTATTAATCATCACCTCATCAACTATTAATCATCACCTCATCAATTATTAATCATCACCTCATCAATTATTAATCATCACCTCATCAATTATTAATCATCACCTCATCAACTATTAATCATCACCTCATCAATTATTAATCATCACCTCATCAATTATTAACCACCATCTTAACACTTATTAGATTAAATCCCACCTCACTTATGCTTAAGGACCATTTTAACACACCAAAGGTTAATTTAGTACTTAAAGGCTATTTTGACACACTATTAATTAATTTATTACTTTGAGACTTATATGGCATAGTAGAGCTAATTAGACACTAAGAGATTATCTTATCACGCCAAGGATTAATTTAATTCTTAGGGACTAATTTGTCACACCAAGGATTAAATTAATTCTTAGGGACTAAACCATCACTTAGACACAAATTGGGTAACATTGGCAACAAGTGCTGGATTCCTACAGCAGTACTCCTACTTCGGCGATTTATTTAAAATAGCAAACGACATCGAAAAATTACAAAAGACCACTCATTGGAAAGCCCTCTGAGTGTAGTTTCTACCTATGATTTTAGTTTCTCAAAGTCAGTGTCCAGTTGGTACAGTTTTTCAAAACACTACGCTGAGGTGCCCAAATCGGACAGAACGTTTTACCCAACTTGCAACCAAATTTTCTTTCTCATTTCTTAATGGAATTCAGTGAAATCAGTGCCTATTTCGTAGAGAATTAAGTCTATTTTTCAATGAAATAAGAATCGTTCAAAACGGAGTTCAATTGAGCACACAAAACCTGCAAAAACTGAACCTACTCCCAGTTTGACTCTAGAAAATTGACCTAACTTTAGAGACTCATAACTGGAGCTACACAACCCGAATTTAACGAAACCAGTGCCAAAACGACCGGCCTTAAGTCTATTTTCAAAAACAATTAGCCACATAATTTTTGGATCAACCAAACAGTACCAGTTTGAGAAAACCGAAACAGTGTCCAGAAAACACACAAAAACCATGAACAAGTAAGACTCATCATCAACCCCAATAAATTCAACAACACTTAAACACCATTTAATCCAACAAATACATGAGCATCAATTTAAGTCCCACAACACTTAGGCATTTAATCAACATCATTAAATCACCATATTCTCATATTTCACCACATTGAAGCATTTTATCAAACACATAACATGCATAATTAACAACTCATGTCTTTCAAACAACAAGCAACATGGTATCACCAAATTAAGCATCCAATACAACAGCCCACATATAATTAGCGCCAAATTCACACAATCAAGTCATTCCTAGAGCTATTCCACACATAATACATATCCTACAACTTATTATAAATGTAGTAGAGAATCCCCTAACCTCCAAATTGCAACCCAAGCAAGTCACCTCCACTAACAACCCAAGAATCACCAAAATAGCTTTCCAACAACAACTTGAGCTCCAAAACCCCATCCATGGTAAAAGGTGAATGAAAGGAAATTAGTGTAGGAAACTTATACTAATTGATAGAGGAAGAAAAATGGAGTTGTTTGGCATCAAGAACACTTACCCAAGATAAGAGAATTGAATTCTCTCCCTCCTCCTCTATGTGCAGCTTGCATGCAACATTGGCTGCTGCCCTCCTCTTCATTTTCCTTTCTTGGTTGTGAAATGAGGAGGAAAACCTACCCTCAAAGTTTATTTAATGGGTATGGGCCTACCAATGGTCCAGTGGGCCTCCATTTGCACTCCCACAGCTATTTACATACCTCCTCCCAATTTAATTAAAATACTCCCATTAAACTAAAATACTCACAATCTATTTACCACACATCACTCCTTAATTAATTAATCACTCTATATTTATTTTAATATAGGCGACTAAAAGAATTACTTAATTAATTTAGCTAAATAACCGCTTAATTAAATTAATTAATTAATCACCTAATTAAATTAGTTAAATACTCATCTAATTAATTTTGGGGTGTTACAGTAACCCGTTGTGGAAAGAAGTATTAGAGTCTAGATATGAATTGGAAGGGAGATGGCCAAATGAGGAGGAATATAGAAGAGGTTGGGGGAAGAAATCTATTTGGTGGTGGGATTTATGTCAATTGGGTAATGGAATTAAATTGAAGGAAGGATGGTTCAGGGAGATAGTAAGAATTAAATTGGGGAGAGGTAATTTAGTGAAATTTTGGAGGGACAAGTGGTTTGGGAGAAATAGTTTTGCAGAACTTTTTTCCAACAATATATGATAGAAGTAATAACAAGAACAACGTGGTGGAAGAAATGGGTTTTTGGGAGAGTAATGTGTGGAGATGGAATTGTCTTTGGTTGGAGGAGTTACGCTCGGAGGATGAACATAATGTGAATTATTTTATGCAACTGCTACAATCGGCTCAATTAAATGATTCATCATCGGATAGATGGATATGCCTACTTGATTCAATAAATGGCTTCACGGTGAAAAGTTGCTATGCTAAATTGTGCGATTTAATTGTTGTTTCTGGTGCAGTGGATTCGGTTAGGGGAGGAGGCGAAGGGATGTGTGCTTTTTGCATGCCAGGATGGCGGTCTTGCGAAGAATAGCAAAGAATAGCTAGCTGCCGCCGCCAGTCAGTAGGTTCGGTGCACCCGAGGTGGGGAGGGTGCCGACGCTTTGGCAGGTTTTGGTGCAATTGATGGCAGTGAATTCTCGCCGCTATGTGTGGAGTGGTCAGGCGAGAATTGTTCCGGAAGCGATGCAATGAACAACAACTATTATTATTGCGCAGCATGTTTGGTTCAGTGGTGGAGCTCTTTGGTGCAATGGTAGGAGCGTAGTTCTTTGGGTCGGAGGGTTGCTATTCCGGTAGGAAGTTGGTGTTGAGGAGAGATAGGGGTTGGGACACACCGGAAACAATTATGGGAAAATGATGTGCCTTCAAAAGTGTTAATTTTGGGTGGAGATTAATGTTGAATAGATCGCCACTCGGGAGAATTTGTATGATAGAGGTATTCTTCACTCCAATTTGGATAAGTTGCTTTTTTTTGTTTCGAGGAGGATGAGTCTACGGGACATTTGTTTATGGGATGTAGAGTAATTAAAAAGCAGATTTAGCGGCAAGTGCGGTTGTGGATTGGGGAAAGCATTACGGACTCTGTGGATGTGGTGAACCACTTTTTGGAATATGGTAAATTAACGAAGGAAGGAAACTCAAAAGGGTTAGGCATCTTATATGGTTATCGGTGGTATGGAACATTTGGATCATGAGGAATAAAATTGTTTTCAACGGGAGGTGGCTTCGGCCCCAACTTGGTCTCGGGTATAAAGGACTCGGCGTGGAGTTGGTTTAAGGCTAGGAAGGGAGGAAATGTTTGGCGATTTGGTCAGATTGGTACAACAATCCTTTGGGTTGTTACCTTCTATTGTAATCAGTTATTAGCTGTATTGTATTCAAGTCATTTATATTTGTAGAAGGGGGAGAAGCAGTGGGCTAGGACGGTTTTTCCCACTGTTGTGCAATTCTTTGTGCGAGACTACTCTTTTCCTCTCCTGAGTCTTTTTCCCACAGGGTTTGGCTCTGGGAGGTTTTGAGGAGGCCCTCCCCCTTCCCATTGTAATAGTTGGGCACTTCTTGTGCGTTCTATCAATGAAATTGCTTATCTAAAAAAAAAACTACCCAAACTCTAAGTCCACAAGTCAACATTTTTATCTCCAGCCCAACACAATACTGGAGCCATGTTCTTCTCTACTTTTTTTACAAGCAATGTTAGTTGTTAATTGTTAGAGAGGTGAGAAATATGTTAGTTTTCAGAGTTTGAACCCTGACCTCCGTCTTACTACTTCGATATCTCTTAGCTCACCAAACCTTAATAATGGACACCACAAGTGTATCAGACTATTGCAAGTAATAAAAATCGGAGATGGGAGATCATATATAGAGTTTGGGGCTCATAAAATGATCCATAAGATACTGCCTTCACTGATGTTGAAGATGGAAGATTCTAAGAAAAAGAACCTTTAGTTGGATGAAGAGCTGAGACGATCCCAATCGATTTTTGACTGAGTTAACGGTTGTACATCAACACTTTTTAAATGGAGAAATAGGAAAAATTGTGACTTAATTGTAACAAACTGATCACCCTCTCGTGCTATCAAACTGGTCATTTCTAGGAATATCTATCTAGCTCCCACAAGTGGTATTACTTGATTACTTCAAGAAAATTATACAAGGTTAACTAATTTTTTTAATTAGTGTGTATTTAATTATTTTTGAAATGTTCTTTTATTAAATTTTTTGCCTTTTAAACCTATAAACTGATCAAAAATATATATTTTAAAAATTGTGAAAAAGAAAGTGTCGTTTAACATCTTCCATTTATTTCCATGGACTAAATGTAGATAAGATACTAAATTAGAGTTTCACACCTATTTCATCTTTTCCAATTTTCAGTTGATAGTACTTTATACAACCAATCAGTTGTTGAGGACACAAAAAAGCAGTTTCAACTTCTCCTAAAAAAGACAGAGTTTAACATTTAAAGTTAAACTATGCAACACGTCTAAAACAGAATTGATTTGAACCTAAAATAAATTCTCGATGGCATGGTAGTATTATACTAATATTAATATTAATTTCAGCGATTTTTCCCAGGTAAAAAACTTTCGTTATTTTTTTTATGAATAAAATCTTATGCTAAGTTTTAACCACAAATAAATGAGATTAATATAAATTTACTTTATTATTTTTTAGTTTAATTGCATTTTTGTCCTTCAATTTTCTCAATTTAGTGATTTTAGTTACTCTATTTTATTTTTGGTGATTTTGATTTTCCTTTACAATTTAGGTCCCCAAAATTTTTAATTACAATATTAGTCCCTCAAAATCACGAGTTTTTGGCATGTTGGTCCTCACAAATATTAGATTTTGAAAAAGTGGAATCAAAAGTTCACAATCCACATTTTTTGAAGGACTTAAAGGGCAATTAAAAATCATAGGAACGAAAATCACCAAATTGGGAAAGTTTGAGAACCAAAATCAGAAAAATATAAAATAGAGAACCAAAATTGTCAAATTGGTAAGTTTGGGGACTTAATCTATAAGTAAACCTAATTTTTTATTGAAAAACATTTACTGTATTTTATTTTCTTATCTTATCTCATTGGATTGACCTAATAGATAGGGGCACCTATATTAGCTGGTGCATTATGGGCTATTGCACGGCCCCAACTATTAGCAGCTGCAATACGAGCTATTGCACAGGGCCCCAACTCAAAACTATTTTTTATGGCCTCCAAAAAAATTAGTATATCCATTTGATTAAAATATAATTAGTGTGAAGCTGTATTGAGATATTATTCATAATTTAAATAAAGTAGTTTGAGTTTTTTGTGATTTATTTGATTGATAAAAGTGTAATTATGAACCCAATTTTTAGTAATTCATTTGATAGACGTATAATTAGAAGCCCAATTTTTAATATTTAAACATGACCACTAAATTGTTTGAGACGACCCTACTAATAGAGTAAGACATGATAAAAGCCCGAAAGATTTTCTCTACCATGAGTTTTTCTTTTGTCGCAAAAATTTTGCTACCAAAAAGGCCAAGTGTTTCTAGGGTAAGAGATCAATTAAATCTCTCACCGATGAATACTAAAATTGAACGTAGGATATGGTGTAAAATTATATGACTGGTTAAGATTAAATCAAACAGTATTAAATTTCAACTATATGTGAAGTTTTATAGGTAAATTCTACCATACCCATTGGGAGTTTGATGGGTATGATACCTTCACGGCAAAATTAGTTCAATTTTAATTTTATTTTAGAATATTTAAATAGAAAATAATGAGGTGTCATCTAGTGTTTGGATAGAGTATCAATGTATCATACTTTTCAAATCTCAATGGATATGAGAGTGTTCACCAGTTTTATATCATATATCTTACTGGTCAGTTTTAATAGTTACCGACGAGGAACTTAGTTAATTGCTCATCTAGAAACACCAAGAAACATGTCTCTTTTATTTTTCTGGTTAAGAAAAAGCATCTGTCTCTTTTATGAGAGAGTGAAAGCAATGGTAAAAACAAGGTATGGTCTGAATATAAACGCCAATATGACCTCGAAAAAACAGGAAACGGCCAAAACAAAACGAAATCTGTCTATGCGGTGGGTAGTTGGTTGGTTCAGCCTTCAATGCATTCTCAGGACAAATTAGCCTCTTCAAATCCTCGATTAGCCTTTTTCAGCTCTTATTAATATTAGTATTAACTAACGGAAATCATAGATCAATGAGTTACCAATGAAATTAGATCTCTATAAATATATAAAAACCAAATTCGCCTTTTTGTTCACTCTATACATTCTTTTCCTTTTTCTGGAAAAACCGAATATTCCAATTCGGCTAATGCCGCAACCTCTATACATATCTTGTTAATCCTTGTCATAATATTCAATTAAAAAACAAATAAAACTAACATCAATATACCGACAAAAATACAATTAATAATTAAAAATATAAAGTATTTTAATAGTATGTTATTTGTCAGTAAATAGTAGTACGTACAACCAGAAAGATCGCTGATAGAGAAATTAAAAGTATTTGGGCAGTTGAGAGTCCCGACGTTACAACATAGACCTACAAGATAGTTAAACACGACATCTTTATCAAAAACCTTAAGACATTAAGTATATGAATTATGTCTCTTATACATTTTGCATTTAGTTCATTCTTAATTGAGTGTCTTAAGGTTGTTATACCTTGCCTCCTCAACCTGATACTTGAAAGTGTAAATATAGTTCCTAAACATGTAGGGAGTTTTTTGTTTTTGTTTTTAACTCAATCATGTAGGGAGTTGTTATATAAAAGTATGTCGAAATTACAATTTAGAAAACATCTACAAGTGTCTATGATAGTATTAGTTACAGAACTAATCTTATTAAACCAAAGACACATTTAATTTATTTTAATACACATTTAGTAACTATAGTGAGGACAACTTGACCAAAATGAATTTTCACCTAAAATATTTTTGTCTTTTTTGTACTTTTGGTAAGTGGCTGCCTAGCCTAACAGTCTATAAATTGGACAGACTTGTTTGCTGATTTATTCACATCAGGTTGAGGAGGCAAGGCATAACACATTGTTCTGTTGTTAATTTCTTAGTTGTTGTTTTGTTTCCTTGTTCTCTATCATCATCACTGATCATGGCTAATAATTCAGCAAGAACTGAAAACCATGATGTTGTTTTAGATGTTACTACCAAAGATGCCTCCAAATCAGGCGAAGGCTCAGACACCTATATCTCTGTCCCTTTCTTGCAAAAGGTCTCTTAATTACAATCTCTCTTTTCTAATTAACTAACATGCAAAGGCTATTATGGCTAGAATGTAAAACTTTTTAGTTCTGAAGAACTAGTAAAATTTTGATCATATTGATTAGAAATTATAATATGGTTTTGTTTCATATATATTTATATAGTTGGTAGCTGAGATGGTAGGGACATATTTCTTGATATTTGCTGGATGTGCTTCGGTGGTTGTGAACAAGAGCCATGACAACGTTGTCACACTTCCTGGGATTGCAATTGTTTGGGGTTTGGCTGTGTGTGTTTTGGTTTACTCACTTGGTCATATCTCTGGTGCTCATTTCAATCCTGCTGTTACCATTGCTTTTGCTAGTACAAGGAGGTTTCCATTGTTGCAGGTCAACCAAACACTAACCTTTTTACTACTCTACAAACTTTATATTATTATAATAATAATAATCATAATCATTACTTACTACTCCCTCCTCTCTCTGTTATAAGAAAGGGTTAGGTTCAGTTATTCAACGAACCTAAAACTGTAAAATCTGATGTATCTAGTTAGACTATATACATCAGTTATTCATTCTAAAACAAAAATTAGAATAGGGACCAGAGGGTCTAACGGATAGTGCATATGCATTTTGGAAATTACAGTGTTACTTTCCTTCAGTAATAATGTTTATCTAACAACCCCACAAGAAAGGAAGGTTCTTATATAACTAACTTTAAAGCTAGCCCATTTTTCTTGAAATTGAAATGAATAATAACTGTTAAGTCTGAACGTATTTTTCTTTGACCTTTTCACACTAATTTATCATGGACAAAAAAATAATATTTCTTTGAAAACAGGCCTAGAATATTTCTCCAAGGAAGACTATTTCTCTATGGAGTTGTCTTAATTTGTCCTAAGATTATTTTTGCACTATGTAATGTAACTATCTTTCTTAATTGTTATAGGTACCAGCTTACATATCAGCTCAGCTCCTAGGAGCCACACTTGCAAGTGGAACTTTGAGACTAACATTGAATGAAGGGCATGGCCAGTTTTCAGGAACAGTTCCAACTGGGTCAAACCTTCAAGCTTTTGTGATTGAATTCATAATCACTTTTTACCTTATGTTCGTAATTTCTGGGGTCGCCACAGATAATAGAGCGGTAAAGTTACTACACATATCTGATATCTCATTCATGAATTTTTCTTCTTAAAGAAGCTCCTCTCATGCTTTTAAGTTATGCAGATTGGAGAGTTGGCTGGGATTGCAATTGGGTCTACAATACTGCTGAATGTGATGATTTCAGGGTATACTTTTACCCTATCCAAAATCTAATTAAATAAATACAAACTTATGAATTAAGAGGTGGTGATTTCTAGGATGAGAGATCAACTAAGTCACTCATCAGTATTCCAGTCAAATCGATCGTTAGATATATAATATAAAATGTTATGAGCAGTTGAGATTGTGTCAACCATCATGAAATCTCAATCATTCATAATATTTTACACTATATTCTACAGTCAATTTGACTAGTACCGTGATGAAGGACTTATCTGATCCCGCCCTATGAGCTACTAAGTCAAGAAAATACTTTTACAAAATTATTTATTCTTAATGGACAAAGATTATGTCAAATATTATTGGAAGTTCCTATGTCATATAGTACATGGTTACATTAATATCCTATTGTGCCTGCAAATACTTAATGACAACATTTACTATATGACAGGCCATTGACAGGAGCATCAATGAATCCAGTTAGAAGTCTAGGACCTGCATTTGTACATTGTGAATACAGAGGGATATGGATATATTTGTTGGCACCAGTTCTTGGTGCTGTTGCTGGAGCATGGGTTTACAACACTGTGAGATACACTGACAAGCCATTGCGTGAGATTACACAGAGTGCATCTTTCCTTAAAGAAACAACAAGGCGTGGTGGTTAATTAACAAACCATTTAAGCAAATGGAAAGAAATTGCTGTCAAGTGTTGTTCTGAGAATCAATTAGAGATATTAATATAATTAGAAATAATGAAGTTGTGTGTGTAATAGTCACTGAAGGTATTATATGAATCAAGATTATGTGCAGTTTTCAAATTAACTGCATTCACTTCCTATATAAGCTGCTAATTTGATGGTTCAAAATCATTGGTGGTACTATTGTATTGTGATGTGATCTACTTCCTTGTTTCATAACACGTCTCATTGTCGTTCGAGGTTGATTTATCGCAGCGATAGAAATGACGTTTATGAACACCCAGTTGCGGGTTTGATCCCCCCAAATGTCGAGTTTTGGTTTTCCCGTTTATGTGTGTTAGGTCCTGACGCTTGTCAATCCGACCATTAAACCAAAATAAAAAATTAAAAAAATAACATGTCTCATATAAAAGTCTAAAGGTTTCACTAACTTTAGTAAATAGGAGACTAAGTCTTAAAATTTATTTATTTGAAAACATTGGAAACACTTTTGACAGTTGAGAAATAATGAAGATTTGGATGTAATCCAATTTTCTAGCCTTTTTTCTTTGTTGAAATGAGAGGGTTAAACGAACCAAGATTAGGTACAATCATATTAGTGTAGTCACGAAGTCGCTTAATCTCATCATGATTGAATTATCTTTTGATGCAATCAGCTTTTGATTGTTTTCATTAAAAAAAACAAACAAAAGTGCAAAGTAGAGGATCAGGAGAGGATCCAATCGGTGGATCCTTCAATCTGTGTTTAATCCTTAAGAGTATTTATACGCTATTTACAAGTAGTAATCCAATTAAAACTAATCACAACTCCATTAACATATCCTCTACAACGAACAATCATCACATACATCACTTTGAGACATCAATCTCAATAGGTTTCTAGCCTAAAATTATTTTGTTTGAATTCTTTTTAAAAAGCTATTGTCACATAGGATGGTAAGAGAGATTTATCAGAGCGAGAGACAATTTGCGGTGATATAAACTCGCCTCTGTTGTTGACAAGTGTCACAACCGGTTGCTTGAGAGAGACCATGATATAGCACGAGAACCCATCATAAAGATGTGAGACGGCCAAGATAATCGCTGCTCAGAATAGTCGATCCAACTCTTACGCTTCCACTCTCTTGTACATAATTCCCGTGTCTGTGCATCCTTTCAAGTACCTCAATATCCTTTTGCGGCTACCAAATGCTTCTCTCTAGGTGATTCCATGTATCTGCGATAAGGCTCACCGCAAAACATGAGATCGGTCGAGTTGCGAGTGAGATACATTAAGTCGCCAACCATCTTTTTAAACCGAGTTGCATCTACCGGATCGCTTTCTTCATGCTTTGTGAGTCTAGTTCTCGTACAATAGGAGAGATGCTTTGAATTCCTCAATCAGTCTTTGAGAATTCCCAGTATAGATAAGATCATCCACGTATAGAGATACTATCAGTATGTCTTCTTTCTCACCATGCCTTATGAACAAAGTGTGTTCATAAGGACATTTCTCAAATCCTTCTTTCACAAAGTAAGACTCTATCTTACTATACCAAGCTCGAGGAGCTTGTTTCAACCCATAGAGAGCCTTTTTCAGTCTATAAACCAGATGTTCCTTTCCCAGCACAGTGAAGCCAGGTGGTTGTTCAACATATACCAATTCATTCAGTTCCCCGTGCAGAAATGCACTTTTCACATCAAATTGAAATACCTCCCATCCTCTAATTGCTGCTAGAGATAGAATACTCCTAATAGTGTCCCATCTAGCTACCGGAGCAAATACTTCATTGTAATCAATACCATATTCTTGTGAGTAGCCTTAGCCAAGCCTTGTGCTTTTTAGACCCATTTCACACCTATTTTCTTAGCATCAGCAGGTAAATCAGTCAGCTCCCAAGTGCCATTTCGTTCTATTGATTTCATCTCAGCTTCCATAGCTTTTTTCCACACATCTTGTTTGACAGCTTCTTCATAGTTCAGTGGATCTTCTGCAGGTGTGAAGATAGCAAGACTCAGCATTTCTGCATCATTATCAGTATAGTAATCTGCAAGGTATGAAGGTGGTTGCCTAGCTCTTCCTTCTGTACTGCTTGAAGTACCTGCATTAGCCACATCAGAACTAGTACTACCTGCATTCTCAGCACTAGTGATATTCTCAGTGGTTTCTATAGTAGTGGCATCTGGTGTGGTCTTGGCAGTAACTCTGTCATCAATATCACTCATAGTGACTTCCTCCTCTTCTTCATCAAGTATACCATTCTCAATCACAGTTCCAGTGGCTAATTTCTCACCCTCCCAGTCCCATGATTCCTGTTCAGAAAATACAGCATCCCTGCTTATGATTATTTTCTTAGTGCTAGGTTCAAAGAATCTATATGCTTTAGATTCTTCACTAACACCTAAGAAAACACATTTGATGCTCTTATTGTCGAGTTTTCTTCTGTGTGCATCAGGGATATGTACATGAGCTACACATCCAAATACTCTCAGATGTTTGACAGAGGGTTTCTTTTCAGACCATGCTTCTTCTGGTGTACAATCTTTCACTGCAAATGTAGGACATCTATTCAACAAATACACAGCCCAACTCACTGCCTCGGGCCAAAAAGACTTAGGTACTTTCCTCCCTGACACCATGCTTCTTACCATATTTAGGATAGTCCTATTCTTTCTCTCTGCTACCCCATTTTGTTGGGGTGTATATGCAGCTGTGAGCTGCCTTTTAATCCCATTTTCAGCACAAAATTCATCAAACAACTTAGATGTAAACTCTCCACCTCTATCAGTTCTTAAGCATGCTATCTCACACTCACTTTCTTTCTCAACAAGCAACTTATACTTCTTAAAAGTGTCAAGTGCAGTAGATTTTTCAGCTAAGAAGTAAATCCAAGTCTTTCTAGTGAAATCATCTATGAAAGTGATAAAGTATCTCTTACCTCCATTAGATGTGGGGCTGATAGGACCGCATATATCAGCATGTATGAGCTCCAATCTTCTAGTTGCTCTCCAAGAGCTTTGTTTGGGAATCGGGTCTCTATGCTGTTTGCCAATCATGCAGTCTTCACAAACTTTCTCTGGTTCTTTGAATTTTGGCAAGCCCTCCACCATCTCCTTTTGTGCTAGGGTGTTCAGTCCTCCATGGCTCAAGTGTCCATACCTACAATGCCAAAGTTCATACTCACCTTTTCCACTGACTTGAAGACAGTGAGAGATGGATACTGAAGCAGTGATTGTAAACAGTCTGTTTGTTGACATCCTTGAAGTCATAAGAAGCCCCTTATCATCATGAAAGACCTTTCACACGTCATTCTTGAACAGCACAGCCAAACCTCCTTGTTGTAGTTGTCCAACACTTCAACAAGTTGTTCTTCAATTTCGGATTATGTTCATCAAAAGTAGAGATGATCTCTACACTTGTTCAATAGCACATGCCGCATAATTGAGGCATCGACCTTAATATTTTCTCAACTACCATGTTTCTCTATCTTTTCACCATGAATTTTCATCATTCAAAGGTTTTGATTGACTCACCTTCTTTCATTTCAAGAACTACGTGCAAACAAAGCTCGTTTGAGGATCCTTGAAACTTTTTTTTTTAATTTTAATAAGCTACCTTAGAACACAAGGTCGAGTTGGTGCTCTCAGATTTGATTTTCCCAGTGACAAACTCAGTGTTGGTCTGCAAAATTTGCTTATAACCACGAGTGGAGATTAGTCTTCAATGAATACGAGATTTTCGAAAGTAATCAAAATCGGAGTTGGTGACATTGAACCGTGCGCAAAATTTGCTTATAACCACGCAGTGGAGATTAGTCTTTAAGGTTCTTCGGACCGAACATTGAACCGGCAGAGGCAGCGATTTAAGGTTCTTTGGTCGAATCGGTTGGATCGAGATTGAACTGAATTTAATTAAATAGATTATTTAATATTTTTATTATAATATATAAAGGATAAAAAACAAAGAAAAAAATAATATTCATAATTTCAAACTACAATTTTGATGGCTAATATGTTATTGAAAATATAAGTAAATGTGTGTTGTTAGATAACACACATTTGAGTATCGAACTTTTATGCAATTTGATAGACATGATCACAATGATAATATAACGTTATTCAACGATCAGATTGATAAGGTTCATTGTAGACGCAAAATTATTAATTGGTGTAAGTCGCTAATTTTTGACACTTGATACCGTTACTTCTGCTTGAATTCCTAAAAATGATAAAAATAGTAATGTAATTAAATAAAACTAAAAGAAAAATAATGAGGTTAAAAAATACTAATTCGAAAAAAAAAAAAGGAGTGTAAAAATAATAAAAAGTGAAATGTAAACGCTACTTAAAGTAGCATTTGAAAAAACTGTAGACACTGTCCAAAAAAAAGATATTAATGCTAATGCTTACAAAACACGTCTATTTTGTTATTTGTTAGTCAATTTTGTTATCCGCTAGTATATGAAACTTGCCAAAAAAGAGCATAATTTTTCTATATAAATAACGGATACAGATCAACTGCAGTTAACATCCCCTCCCGTCACTGCATTTGTAGTACTAAGGAGGATTTTTTAGTCTTTTCCTCACCAACAATATATCTACTTTTTCTCTCTCCTACCCATTTTTCCATTAAATTCAGGAGCCTGCAGTTAAACATAACGGCAGGGAATCGTGGTCCATAAATAACATAGCCTAAAATCTTTCAAGATTAGGCGAGTAATTTATGAAAATAAAGATAAAAGTCATTTATCATAAAAAAAAACAAGCGGATAAGTGATAACGTTCATTAAATTTTTAAAAGAAAATTAGAAAATAGGTTAATTTATTTATTTTAATAAATAATTTGGGAAATGTGAAGAACCCAGTTAATGAGTCATAAAAAAACAAAGAACCCAGTTAAAGACTTTCCACTTTTGAGGCCAAATTCCAAGAAAATAGGTTAATTTATGTATTTTAATAAATAATTTAGGAAATGTGAAGAACCCAATTTTTTTTAGATAAGCAAGAATTGTATTGATAGGAGCACTAGGGGTGCGCCAATCCCATAAACAGTAATGGAAGGAGAAGGGCTTCCTTAAAATCTCCCTGAGCCAAAACCTATTGAGAAAAAGACTCAGACAGGGAAAAAGAGTACCTCAAAACTTTTTTTAGATAGACAAAGTGGTTAGTAATTAGTGTGTTAATTGTTAGAGGGGAGCGGGGTTCGAATCCCGTACGCCAACGTTTTTCCACCAACGATGTCTCTTTCACTCAACCAAGTGAGCTACCCTTCTGGGACAGAGTACCTCAAAACTAATGTGGATTACTTATAGTATGAATATCAACCCACTGTTTCTCCCCATTTAAGGCATATTGTTTAGGCATTATAGTGGATGAGACCACCACATAGAAATGGAACAAGATGAATTACAATTCAATCTATAAACGCACCAACTCCAAGTTAATCATTTGATATGATGCACCACCGATTCAACATTAACTTCCTCGTTCCTAAAAACCACGCCATTCCTTGCGAGCCAAATAATAGGTAGTGAGCCAAACCATATGTTTTGTTCGCTTGGACTTTTTCCCTTTACACAGATTCCCGCAGCTATGACAGATGTCGTTGATGTTCGAAGATGTATCAAAATGAATACCGAGCCAATTGCTAACAACAACCCATAAGGACTGTGCAAGGACGCAACTGCGAAACAAATGATTGACATCCTCACAATCAGCCATTCACAGCGGGCATCAAGCCTCCTCTGCAGTCAGGAGGACGTTCCTGCGCAGCAGCTGAGCGCGTAATGGTAGCGCGTCCAACATCAATCGCCAATTGAAAATTTGGAAGGAGCAAACGATTTCCAAAATTCTGCCAATAAGTAATGCAGGTCCGAAACAACAGTGGAGGGGACAGTGCTGACCAGTTGCTGGTAAAAAGATTTGACCGAGAACTTCTTTGAAGGGTCGTATGGCCAAGTCCAGTAATTTGATTTCGATCTGCTAGGTGCCACGGTTTGCAGGATGCTATGCAAAATTTCGCATTTAGCTGCTCTAACCGAGTCAGAATGGTACAACCACGGTGAAGTCCAACTCCAATTTTTGCCATCCTAAGAACCATAGTCAGCCATCGATTTTCGCCATCCTTCCAAAAATTAATTAGAGCACCATCACCCAACCCTCTTTTGATACACCACGCAAATCTTTTGGATTCCTCTAATGGCTTGTCCAAATTGAGCAAATCTCTCCACCAAATTGACCCCGTTTGCCTATGATTGTTACCTTCCATCGGCACATGAACAAAAAGTGAAACGAACTCCCCATATCTATGTTGCAACAAGTGACTCCAACTCACATTAGGATCCTCCAATGCTCTCCACTTCCACTTAGAGAGTAAAGCTATGTTAAATAATTCGAGATTTTTAATCCCGAGACCTCCCGCTTTTTTTGGCTTACAAATTTTATCCCAAGCAACCCAATACATGCCGCTTTCCCCTTCTTTGACACTCCAAAGGAAATTTTGATCATCTTCTTAATAACAACCTTCGGTTCTTTGTAGAATGAGAACGTGTATAAACGAATGCTATTGAGGACAAAGTTGATTAGAGTTACCCGACCTCCTATGGAGAGAAGTCGCCCCTTCCACGAAGACAATCGCTTTCTAAGCGCCCCTAGAACGGAGCTCCAAGTTGATTCCCGCCGGGGATTTGCACCAATAGGAATGCCTAAGAACTTAAAGGGGATGAATTCCGTTCTACAATAAAGAAAAGTGTTTGCTCTTTCTAAAAAACCATCGGGAGTGTTGATGCTAATAAGTTGACTCTTATGAAAGTTTACCTTCAAGCCGGACACTAATTCAAAAGATCTCAAAATAGACTTGATGCTCCATAAGTTTTCCCAAGAGGTCTTACCCACCAACATTGTGTCATCCGCGAATTGCAAAACTCAATTCACTGTTAATAAAGAAATCTTGGTATGCGCCTATGTGAAGAACCCAGTTAATGAGTCGAGTTTATCCGTTTATTGCCATTGAAGTGGATAGCTGATTCAATTTTCTTATATAAACACAACCAACTGTTTTAGGTAAGAAATAAGATATTGACATTTTGTATTGATAATCGAATCTCCTAATAATCGTATTACCCTTCCAAAAAATCTCAGTCAAAAAAATACCTTCCAAAAAAATCTCAGTAAAAAAAACCTTCCAAAAAATCATAGTATTATCCACATCTATTATTATTATTATTATTATTATTATGATGATGATGTAATCCTCATCATTATATAAGCAGATCAAAATCAGCCAAAAAATAAGCTTAGCCTTGTTGTCGTCTCTTGAGCGGTTTTTGAGTTTAAAATCTAAAGCATTTAATTTTCATTTGTTCATTTTCTTTCTCCCTTCAAAAAAGGAGGAAGGTTTTCCTTGTTGATTGATCAGTGATGGAGGAAAATCCAGCAAGCAATGGAAACCGTGAGGTGGTTCTCAACGTGAACAAAGATGATGTCTCTAATTCAACTGTAGACTCAGCCACCCATGCCACCGCTTCTTTCTTGCAAAAGGTACAATCTCTCTTATATTTTTTCTTATGTTCCCAAATGTTCTGTTTTGTTTGCCTACTAGAATCTGAAACTTATGTTGTTGTGAATTATATTATTGTGTACATATATTATCTATAATATGATATTGTTTGATGATGAATACATAGTTGGTAGCTGAGGTGGTGGGAACCTATTTCTTGATATTTGCTGGTTGTGCTTCAGTGGTGGTGAACAAAAACAACGACAATGTAGTGACACTTCCTGGGATTTCAATTGTTTGGGGACTAGCTGTGATGGTGCTGGTTTACTCACTTGGTCACATCTCTGGTGCTCATTTCAATCCTGCTGTTACCATTGCTTTTGCCACCACCAGAAGATTTCCCTTGAAGCAGGTGCACCAAACTCACCATTTTTTCTTCTATCACATTTTATTATTTTCTTTGTTGTTAGTCTAACTAGGTAGCAAACTAGAGGTCAAATTTGTTCATCAGCCGACTTTGCGTGAAATTGAAATTTTTCTTCTTAAATTGTATATTTTTTTTTCCTTTTCACATTAGTACCCTTTTTTCTGGTATTCCCTTTTCACATTGCTTTTTGTAACTGCCAGAAGAAAACACGTTATTGTACGTGTAGCTAAAAAAAAGAATAGAACCAAAAATAGTCTCTGAGTCTATCTCTATCCAATTGTCTAGTTTATCTTGAATTTATTGTCATGGCGGTGAATGATGATTTAATTTTTCTCCATTTATCTTTTATATTGTAGGTACCAGCTTATGTATTAGCTCAGGTCATTGGATCTACACTTGCAAGTGGAACTCTCAGATTAATATTTAGTGGCAACCATAACCAGTTTTCAGGAACTCTACCAGCTGGGTCTAATTTGCAAGCATTTGTGATTGAATTCATAATCACTTTTTACCTTATGTTTATCATATCTGGTGTCGCTACAGATAATAGAGCGGTAGAGTTTTCTTATTCATCCTAAAATTTTATTTTCTTGCTTGTTTGATTATCGAATATTACTTTGATTAGCACATGTTTAGCAAAATTGAGGTTAGCTGATCACCTGGTCAAACTCTTATATAAAAATGAGGCAATGAATTGACTGGTTGTCTAAATGTAGTTGTAACGTTTTGAATCATTTGGAAGAATACTATAATACTCCATAAGTTTACATCAAGACACAGCTTATACGAAACAAACTTCCATATTTGAATATTTGTAATTCTTAGAATACCTCATTAATTATTCATTTTGTTTTGAAACATGCAGATTGGTGAGTTGGCTGGGATTGCCGTTGGGTCTACAGTACTTTTGAATGTGATGTTTGCAGGGTATTAACTAATCCAAAAGCTTAATAATATTCGTGTATGCTTACGTATTGAGAACATTGTTTATTCACTAAAAGTTGTTACACCTTTTGGAAGCAACCTACACGTCAACTTTGATGTACTCTGTGTGATTGACTATATATTCTTGGAGCATTATATTATTTCTTAATTGTTGAGATACAGTAATGCAAAGAAAACTTATAATGAAACATTATATCTCAGCTATTTACATTTGTGCTACTTTCTAAGACCACAGTTTCTTACTTATATGATAGGCCAATCACAGGAGCATCAATGAACCCAGCAAGAAGCATAGGACCTGCATTTGTACACAATGAATACACAGGAATATGGATATACTTAGCATCTCCAATTCTGGGGGCTGTGTCTGGTGCATGGGTCTATAACATCATCCGCTACACGGATAAACCAGTTCGCGAGATCACCAAGAGTGCCTCTTTTCTTAAAGCAGTAGGCCGTAGTGGTAGCTCCAAGTGATTTAGCATGTAAAAAAGTTGCTACTAGTATGTCATACTAACTTTTATCTAAACATGTACCTTTCAAATTGGGAAAATCATAATGTCATTAAATTAAGCAAATTTGTCTTCAAGTGTCATTCAAAGGTGCAGAACTTCTCAAATTTTTATTCTGAAGATCAGCACCTTTCTTTGCTCCTCATACTATTGCCCAATTCATTATTCTTTTTCTTGGCATCAGAACTATTGAATACCAAAGTACAATACACATAGACACTTGCGGATCACACAGGTTTACAATATTATACATAGTGTGCAATTAAGCATGTACAATGTGATTGGGAAAGAAATTTTAAGACAAAAAATGGGAAGAATAAAAGAATTTAAGTTATGATAGCTCACTAAACAAAACATGGATGTACATGTCAGAATATGCTAGGTTATACTATTCGACAAAAATACTTCCTTCCACCATTTTTCAGGAAGCCTAGGAAAAGAACTAGTCTCAACTTGGTGCCGGATGATTGTTCTGGGTACCAGTAATGCGAGCAGAACAACTCCTTCGCTTGGTTCTTGGAATAATCATAGGCCAACAACAGACTAGAACTACGAGTAACTCCATCACGAACGCCATCATTGCAATCCATATAAACATGCTCATCTTCCAATACCATATAATCCTCTTTAATAAAGGAAGTTCTGATTCAATGAATATAGATGATTCATACATTTGAGGAATGCCGGCACCGGGTAGATACTCTGCTCGCTGCTCAAGGGTTACTTTTAAGCATGAAGTAGGTACGTCTCCTTCAACAAAACCTCTCATCTTGGCATCCAGTGTCTGGGTTTCTGATATATAACCAGTAAGAAGAGGAACAAGCTTGAGGAAAATTGTGATTAGACGGATAGGCTCACTTCTAAATTTCAGCATGGTAGGTTGTCTTGAACTTGCAATTGTGTTACCATTCGAAGATAAAAAGTCTACCCTGATCTATTAAACATAAGTAAAAAAAAATGCATAAGCAAGCACCTACATATGCTTAAAGAAACTATGAATAAAAAACAGTCCACATGCATAATTGATCCCTTTATTTGTCTAATGAATCTAACCGCTATTTTAAAGCATCAATTAACACCATAATGATCGGAAACAAAGCACATACACAGCAATTAAATGCCAAAGAACCACTTCAGTTAAAAGTTTTACTAGTATGCAAAGGCCAACAAAAAGTATCAGTCTCTAACACAACCTTCGCATGAAAGTCATTTGGCATATACCACGGAAGAGGATTGTTACCTATCAAAATTCAATGGCAGAGAGAAACTCTGATCTCCTTTCGAAAGAAATTAATTTGTGAAAATATTATGTATATGACATCTCTATCCACACAATACTAATACAATTTTAAAAAGAAGATATAGGGAGTTGGAACTAGCACCAAGTTTCCACACAGAACTATCTACCAATGCACACACTAGTGAAGATAAATAGTATTTTAATTGCCACCAAAAGTCCTCAGAATATCAGTATCATCGCTACCTTATTCAATCTAAAGAGAAGATGCAGGACTAGTAAAACAGCAAAATGACAGGGCAAAAAGAATTTCAATTCAAGCCAAAGCTTCTTCTTTAGATAGAAATGAATCAGATAGTTACCTGAAAGACACCAAGATTTGCATTGTACTCGGACTCCGGCACAAGCAATGAAACAGTGACCTGCACCTTTTGTTTAGGAGGTATAACCCTTTTATTAATCCACCTATCAACTTCAATGCCATTCTCATCAGAATGATGGTCAACACCAACACCAGAACATGATATTATTGGCACAAATGCAACAGGAGTTTGCTTGGTGTAATCAAAATTCAAAACTTGATTCATCTGAAAAGGCTTATCCACCAACCGTTTCACCAAAAACCAACTAACCACAAGTGATGAAACCAAAAGACCAAACAAAATGCAACAAACATAAATTGACCATAACAAACCCCATCCACACTTAAATGCAACATTCCAAAATGATTTGTGATCATTGAACCATCCTAAAGCTGAAGGACCAATTAACCTAGAAATACGCAACCATACCCTACTCAAATTTCCTATAAAAAAACTCTTCCCTTTTTTCATTGTTCCAAAAGGGTCTAAACAAAACATGCAAGCGTGAAACGTAACCAATATTGGACACTTCATTAACATAATAAAAATCTTAATTTGAAAGACGATTGCTTTAATCACCAACCCTGCTACATATTCAAGCGAACTCGAATGAGAATCAGTGAGTTCCGCCACCGAGTCAGCGGAATCATCGAGTGATTCGTCGTGTGAAGCTGTAGTTAACGTCGATTCATTGTTTCTCTCTTCTGTCACGACACTCGGAGATGAAAAAGAATCAACTTTATCTTTATCTGATTCGAATTTCTCGGGGAGAATTTCATTTTCCTTCGAAGTTGGAAGATTTTGGCTCTTCGTTGTGGCAACGTCAGTCGAATTGGTGTCCGACGATTCATTGATAGGTGATAGATGGCGAATTGATCGGCGCCGGATAGTGGATGGCGGAGGTGGAGAGGGTGGTTCAGGGTCGAAAAGACAAGAGTCGGAAGGGGAAGATTCCGGCGAGTCATCGGAGCAATGGTGGAATGGACATTGGTCAGAGAAGTCGAAGAAAACGTCGTCGTCTTGGAGGTTTGGGTCTGGCAATTGGGTCCATTGAAGAAGGTGAAATCAGATTGTTGTTTGTTGTTTGAAGGCGGAAATTGCGAGGAGGCTGTAAGCTCAGGGAAGCGATGGAACATGAGAAAAGCGTGGCTAGAAAAAGAAGAAAAAGAAAGTGTTTCAGAAAAATTATACTAATTGAATTGACAATTTTTGCTTTCAAAACAAGAAAAGTATCTTTTTTAAGTAAAACAAAATTTACATTTCACTACAATAAAAACGAAAATTATCTAACCCCATCCAATGAATCTTCTTGAATATAAAAAAGAAAATGAATTTAAATTTGTAATTAAGTAGGTATTATTTCACTTTCTCTTTTTTCCATAACATCGCATTTATTATTACTAAGGGGAAAGACAGCCCGGACTTTCATGTGTTGGTGTATTGGTGCGTTAGTGGGTGGTGTGTTAGTAGATGGTTATGTCTATTAAATTTTTTTATTTACACTATGAGTATTTTGGTCAGAAAAATCTGACACCAAAAGTGATAATTTTTTTTGGAATCCCCTTTATATATAGATTATTATTATTATTATTATTATTATTATTATTATTATTATTATTATTATTATTATTATTGGACAAATATTATGGTGTACGGAAATGGGATCAAGAAAAGTGAAGTATTGGGACATATTTCATGGTATATTGCATTTTATGATCAAATTATGAGTCATTTTCTTACCCTTTTTGTAGTTAATCATCTAACATAATCTAACATAAAAAAAAGATATGTTAGCAAAATGACATTTTAGATATTCTATCAAAATGTCACATGTCCAATTTTAAGGGAAAATTGGTCAAAATGCCGCTAACCTAACTTGTTTGCTTTTTTTTGTAGTTTTTTTGCTTTTTACACCATTTGAGTATGACACAATTTTCACCTAACTTTCTCTCCCTATTTAATAAGCTAAATTAAAATTATAAAAAAGTGTGGATAAGTGTCCTATGAGGTTGGTGCTCGAGGTGGATAATTCATAAATGACCAAGATTGCCTTCATTGTAGTTGGAGTAACGAAATGTTTTCTCACAATTAGACACCGACAATCTAAACTGTCTAAAAGCTCAACCGTCTTTTAACATTATCGACGTGCAAAATTATTGTCTTTTAACATGATTGTTGAAGATTACAAAGGAGATTTATAAAGTATATAGAAGATGAGACAATTTCAACTGATAAAACAAACTAATAATATAGGGTTCGACCATTACAATTTAAAAAAGTTTTGAAATTTGGAGAGACAAATGTTATTGATTAGCAACCTATTTGGTTATGATTATTTCCACTGCTAACCACTAAAATCTAGTCAAATTGCAAAATTCAAGAAGCCGCTACCTTGCAACTTTTATCCTTGAAGAGAAGAAAATATAAAGCAAATAGGCTATATAATGGATAAGTCAGATAATAGGTCGATCAGATGAAACTTTATTGCTATTAGGCTTGGAGCTCGAATACGATGAGATTTTTAGTTACATAACCTCAACTTCTAATGGAAGATGAATGAGGCAAATGTTAACACTCATAAAATAACTGACCTTAATATGAAAATGAGAAATGCTCTTTGGTACGACACGAATTGTAAGAATGAATCGCCAAACACTTTAAGTTTTTCCCCTTACCTATTAGGTTTTTAAAATATGACTAATTCTCGCATTTCTTCAAATATCCTTCGTACCAAACATCACTTCTTTATGGAAATATTTGAGTAAGTAAAGAGGTTTACAAGATTAGCCAAATTAAGGGGAAGGTAACCAAGTGTGTTTGGCTATGTGGCATAAAAATCACAAACAAAATCCTTGTTTATTTTGATACAAGTAAACTCAGTACAAAAGATGTTGTAAAATAGTATGTGAGGCATGTCCTAATCTATAATGTCAAACATAAATGTTACTAGGAGAAAAGAGAATGGGTAGAATTTACAATATAAATCGTATCAGCAGGGTAGAACTTAGAAGAATTTGCTTAATTTTACCTAAAAAGTTAGACACGTCTTCATCTTCAAATGGCAAAAATTGGGCTTATTTCCAAATCTGTTTCCGACCCAGAGTTTGATCCACTCACTAAGTTCTTCTTTTTCTTCCTAGCAATCTGACAACGTTTGCTCTTAAGCACATAAAATGTCATAGTACTAAGAACACCAAACATTATAACTGCCCCTACAATTGTCACAAACATTGCAGCCCACTTGTGATGTCTACCAACTACTATATAAGATGCTGATGTGAATGCAATAGTTGTACAAATAGAAGCTAACCACATCATCTTATTAATCACCTTCACAACCATCACCTCAGACTTTGTCCCTCCTCTAACAAGTGTTATTTGAACCACAACAACAGCCAATGATGTAAAAAGTGCAACAGCATTGAAGACAAAAAATATATCAAAAGGAACTGTGCCTACCATCACTGCCATCCCACTATCATTATCACCACCAGGGACACTGAAAATAGCAGCAAATGCAACTGTGGCAAATAGAACAGCAACCACAGTTACTGAGTTTGTAGCATTGTTGATGCCTTCCCTGTGTAATTCGCGTAGTTCCATGGCGATACCATTTACGTTTTTGTTAGTTTTTCGTGTTTGTTCAAGCTGCCTTCGGACATCCTTTCTGATCTCTGTCACAGTGTTGTTTATAAGCTCATCTTTTGGTTGGTTAAGGTCATTGGCTTTAACTGCACCTTGACTAACAAGGTAACTTTTTAGCGCTATCATTTCTTCAGATGGTGGGAGTGCTTCAGCAATATCAAGAACTGTTTTATGGTCTGTTGTTAAGGCATTCACATTGGTGTCTGGAAGAAGCAACAACTCATTCACTATCTGCACATGACATGATCATAACTACAACTTATTCATCTTTAACATATAGAATGAGCTAGAATCTAATTAGTTGAGCTACAATTAAGTACCTCTGCCCTCTTTTTCCTGGTGGCTATATGTAATGCAGTATTGCCTAACTTATCAGGCAACATTACAATTGCTGCATCTGCCTGAATAATCAACTTCACCATTTGAACACTGAGTCCCTTCACAGCCATGTGGAGTGCAGTTTGGCCTTTCTTATCAGTTCTTCTAGCAAGTTGAGGATCTTTGCTAAGCAATAATTTCACAACTTCAACATGTCCTTGTCTTGCAGCTAAATGAATTGCATTTTTTCCATTGGATCTAGATAGTTCCAATTGACTAGGATCTCTTGACAACAAAAGATCAACAACATCTGTGTGCCCTCTTGTAGCTGCAGATATAACAGGTGTTGCTTTTGTTTGGGAAACTGTCTTTATTAGCTCCGGATCATGGTCTAGTAGCAACTTAACAATGTCTCCAGACAAAAAGCAAAACAAAATTCAATTAATATCAATCACTATTCTCATTTAATAATTTTTTAGAATTTAGGTTGGACTTTATTACAAAATCTCCTTATAAAGCGAAAGATGTTTCGCACTTATAAACATTTTTTAATGTGAGGTTTAATCACATCTTTGCTTGCCCAGGACAATTAGAGTGTGACTCGAATGACCCGATAGCGGGTGGCCTAGTAGATTTGTTACTAACATAAACATAATGCAGATCATGGTTCTAAATTGCAGTCCGCAACCGCCATTGCAGCCGCAACATAACGATTTTAGAGGCGTATGCAATGGCATCACAACTTCGCATCAACCATATTTCCCCGTATTTTGCCACAATATCAATGTTCGCAACACGATCGCAACTGCAATTTAGAACCATGATGCAAATTATATATATTTATACATGCATGTATACCTAGGTGACCATGGAGAGCAGCAATATGCAAGGGATCAAAACCAGCATTATTTTTCAAGTGTGGAGAAGCATAAGGAAGTAGATCAATGACAACATCAAGGTGTCCTTTATCAGAAGCAATGAACAAAGCGGTTTCTCCCAATTCATTAACATCATTAACAATGGCGTATCTTATCTGAGCAACCTCAGCATCAAAATCAGCACTGCTAACAGACCCAACCATCTGAGCATCGATGACGTTGAGAATATGCCTAACCGCCTCAGCATCGCCACGCTGAGCGGCCAAGTGAAGCTCTGTGTCGTTGTGGCGACCGGTGACTTGTCTCACGTACTTTTTCCTACTACCGGCGTTGGAATATTTGGCGGATGCGGATACGAGAGATTTGCTGCTTGGAGAAGAGTTGGAAACCAAAAGAGGGTTGCCGGAATTGGAGAGGAGCAAAGTAGCTGCTGCTCTTCTTGGTGTATTAGGTTCAGAAAGTGGATTGAAATCATTTTTGCCGTCGACGACGACATTGTTGTTGTTGTCCATCAAATCTCGCGCTATTGTAATTCACCCATGGCCATGAACAAGAAACTCAAGCTCTTTGATCCGCACTATAAGCCGAAGCATTTTCCTCCAATATCTAATGTAATGCATTGCGTTAGTTTTACATATCAACGTACCAATACAAGAGTTTTCTTTTTATTTTTTTAAAGAAAAATAGAAGTTCCTACATAAATTGTTAACCTCAAGCCACACTTCAATACATATTTTTTACTAATTAATCAAACTCAACTCATTTCATTACTTATAGCTGGAACATTTACCGTGCATGGCACTTGAAAAAAAATGCAGTATTAATTCTTTTAGAAAATTGTAGACAGTGATGATTCATCGGTAAATAATCATAAGAAAATTAGACAAAGGTTTCTGAGAACCAGACTTTAGTTTTATCAATACCTCCATCAACTGAATATGGGTAAATATTGCGCTGCAGTGTAGTTAAAAATATTGGTGAGGACTGCCAGCTTGATGTGGCATATAGTTAAAAACAGAGGAAAGAAATGATGAAGCATGCAAAAGCATACCAAAAATCAAGGGAAATCAAGGACCAAAACTAACAGTACTACTTGCTACTAGTCTAATATCTATTTATCTAATATCTATTTATATAAACAAACAACTTACAAAATTACAATTTTAGACATCTTACTTTTTTGACACATCATCACTTTTATTTTATTTATCATTTTTTAATTCTACTTTCTCTTCCTTTCTCACTCACTCTCTTTCAATCTCACATTTCCCAATATTTCCTACTTCTTACACATCTATTATTAGTGACCCCACACCATTTATTTAAAAATATTTATTTTCCCAAATTTTTTAATCCACTATAAATCTAATATATTTAAATTAATATTAAATAATCTACAATTTACTCCTATTTACTATCTAACTTAATATCTATTTATCTATTACAAACAAACCACACTTAATCTATTTATACAAACAAACCACATTTAAATTACTCAAACAAGCCTCATATTTACTTGACAATTCATCTGACTAATGACAACATTGTAATTTATTATCATAGTTTTATCAAATTTCTTCTCTCAATGGATTTGCTTCTCATTCCCACTTTTTTCCAACTTTCTCTTACTTTTTTTTTCTTTCAAAATTCAAATTAAACTAACCAACTTTCTTTACCCACTATCTACTAATCTAATATCTATTTATACAAACAAGTCATACTTAAATTACTCAGACAAATTTCCCTATTTATTTGACAACTCATCTAACTAAGGGCAACATTGTAATTTACTATCACGTTCTTTTTTAAATTTCTTCTCCCAATGCACTTTCTTCTCACTCCCATTTTTTTTAACTTTCCCCTCTTTTTTTTCTTCAAATTTCGAAATTCAAATCAAATCAAATCTACTAATAAACTAAAATAATCAATCTAAACTACGAGATAACTGCACTAATATATAAAAACACGGGATAACTTCACTGATATATAAAAAACACGATATTAATATATCAAAAAAAGGAAAACTTAATGACTATTTCAACTACCGATTAATATTTAAAACACAAGATAACTGTACTGATATATAAAAAACACGGGATAACTATACTGATATATAACAGAACACGGGATAACTGCACTGATATATTTGATAATCTACTATCTATCTTTTACTATCTACTAAGGAAAACTTAATGACTATTTCAACTACCGATTAATATTTAAAACACAAGATAACTGTACTGATATATAAAAAACACGGGATAACTATACTGATATATAACAGAACACGGGATAACTGCACTGATATATTTGATAATCTACTATCTATCTTTTACTATCTACTATAATGTCCTAATCAACTAAAATAATCAATTGAAACTATGAGATAACTGCACTGATATATAAAAAAAACATTGGATAACTATACTAATATGTAAAAAAACACGATAACTACAATGATATGTATAGAAACACGGGATAACTGCACTGATATATAAAAAAACACTTCATAGAAATATTTGATAATCTACCATCTATCCGTTACTGTCTACTATAATCATAATCTATTAATACATTAAAAATTATCAATTGAAACTATGAGATAACTTCAATGATATATTAAAAAACACGTGATAACTTAATTGAAATATAGAAAAACACGGGATAATTGCAATGATGTGTGTAAAAACACAATATAGCTGCACTGATATATAAAAACAACACGGGATAACAACACTGACACTAATATATATAAGAACACAGGATAAATGCACAGATTGTTTTTAAATAATACTTTTACATTTTTAGATTTTAATATTTATCTAATTTTTTATTTGAGACTCATTTTTTTAACTACTTTAAATTTGTCTTTTTTTTACGAGGTGATGTCCGCAATTATTTAAATTATGTGCAAGTTTGTTCACGTGAAAGAATATGGCAAAGGCGATGCGTATGTGCACGGGTATGCTACTAGTATTGAAGGAAAAAGATAGCAAAGAACCAAAGAAATAATCATTTATCCAGAACGGAATAAACATCGAAAAGACTATATGACAATCACATGTGAACTCTCCATTCGCCATATGCATTAGTACTCTCCAATCGCATGATATTTTTTATGTTTTTATTAACTTTCCCCCGTTAAAGTGTGAGTATTGGGTGCGATTTCGGACACTTGGATGTCAAGAGAGTATGAGGACGGACACTAAAGTTGTTGCTTATGTGTACGTGGCTCGGGTATGGTGCCCATTGCCATCCCTAGGTGAGAAATAAAGTAAAAATAGGGCGTTGTTCTGTTTAAGGAAAAAAGAAGAAAAATAAGGGAGGGAGATGTCTCTCTTTGTTTGGTTAGAGAAAAATGAGAATGAGAGAAGAGAAAATGATATTATTTTTGAAAGGTAAAAAAATTCTTAGGTTAAAAACCACCAGACGATTAATTTATTTTAATAATTGAATCATTAATGTTGAAATGAATTTAATATATTAAATCAACTAATTAATGAATTATATTAAATAATAACTTCTTTAGTAACCTAATTAAAATAATAATATATTTATAAACTTATTTCAATTTGATTTTTTCCGACAATGAACAGTCTAGAGCTATTCCAATTTATTTAAATTGTATTTTATTGCAATTTCGTTAATTAAGCAGGGATAATCTGAATCACATTCGGCAACCCTCGTGTTTATATTGGAATACCAATATAAACAAACCGATTCTTCTCCTTTTTTTTAGATTAAACAGGGCTCAAAGCTCAAAAAAAATTACACGAGGATCAAAAGAGGAATTCAATAACATCAGCATCTACAAATAGCTTAACATTAGAGGGTGGGGTATCAAAAACAATAAGTTCATCATCATATGAGCATCCCATATTGGCTAGCTCATCAGCCACTTTGCTTCTCAGTAAACATGAGTGATCCGCACATTTGTGAAACAAGATACCAGTTGTCTAATCCGTCTCACTAAATGACGCCCTGCAAAGAAATGGAGAAGAATTGATAATCGCCATGGACCCACACTTAATTTTCCTCGTCTCTCTTTCTTTGCTGAACCAAAGAAGAGGAATTCCCTCTCTCTTCTTTCTTTTTCTCATTTGTCTCTCTTTCTCTTGCATTTCAACCAAAACAAACACAGCGTAAAAGTCATAGAAGAAAGCTTACAAACAATACCATAGGTACTGTTTGAACTTTTGGCCAATAATAATATTACAAGTGGACAACTAAACCACATAATATGCTAGCAATTAAAAACCGTTAACACCACTAATTTTGTGTTGTTTCAAAAATGGTTTTTCAAAAATCAAATCGAAGAGATTACTGGGATAAGTCGCGGACTAGGTCGCTCTCTTTAAGATGTTTTGTGGTGCTGTTGAAAATTGTGCAAGCAGACTATCAACTACGACGTCCCGGGATAAAGCAAGATCTGATTATACGGTTATGAATTTTCTGCGCATGTGAGAAATTCATTTCCAGAATGAATACACCCTCAATATGCTTATGAAAACCACTCTTTATAAACTCGCTTGAAGTTTTTCTATAGAAAGAAAGTTTAGGGAGAAGAGGAGAGGAATATCATCAAGTTTTTGTGGGATTGAAAAGTGAGGAGAAGCTCTATTGAAAAAAAATGTTGGAAAAATAAATAAAACCGTTACGGTTTAGCCTTTGACTCGGTCAACATGACTGTTAGAGTCAAACGGTCAATGGTCAATGCAATTAATCAAAAATTAATTTTTGAAAAAATACACCACTCAACCCAAGTTCGAGCCCAGCCTGGCCGGATGGCGGTGGCGCCCGCATATGATAGTCACTTTGTGTGTGTTCTCACCCGCGTGTGATTGTTATAAAAAAACGTTATAAACCGCATAAACAAAATTATAGTAAATTTTACTTTTCTTTGTTTGTGTTGTTCAGTGTTCACCAAACAGTATACTAAACAACATATTGGACACTAGACAACATGTTGTCCAGTACTCTACTATTCAGTATTGCACTGTCCAGTCGAGTAACTACCAGTTTGCGAATCAAACAGACCTTTAATGTTAGGGACTAGACTTAACTTTTCTAAAATTTCACTAACCAAACTTGATATTATTATCTCAAGTTTCATTAGTAATTTTTTTAAGGCTGAATTGCTCTCATAGTCTCTTAACTTAATTTTAGGTAACGATTTGATCCTTTATATTTTTTGTCCGAAATTTGCCCTTTATATTTTAAATTTTGGGCACATAAACATTTTTTCGTCAACTCCTATCTAACGGAGTTAGAAAATGTCTAAATGGCACTTATGATGCTTATAAGTGGCAATATTCTAAGCTTATGTGGCCGTACAAGTTGGATGATTTATAAATTTTAATTACTTAATTTAAAAGAAAAACGTTCAGATTCATTCCAAAGAGTTTGGATTCTTTTCAATTACTGGACAGTTCTAATAGGAGAGAGAAAGACTCTATAAATAAAATAATAATATTTTATTTGTTATTTCTTTTTCTCCTACCAAAACCGTTTGGTAAAATAGAGAGGATCCTAGTCTCATTCCAAATTTGTTGAATTTCCAGGTTCATCATTCCAAATTTGAAAAATGTCAAGATTCATTCCAAATTTGTTGCCACAAATCACGTTCAGAATTCTTTCTCATCAATCACGCTTCTTTCTCGTCAATTACGTTTCTTATCAAAATTGCATGCTTCTAGGTGAGGAGGGAATTTGAAAGCAAGAATAGTGAGAGAAATACCAAAGAATCACTGGGTTTTGGAAAAAGGGACTAAATGATCTCTTGCAAATTCCAACTTGTTGTTGCTGCTTCCTTTGAAAGCATGAATAGTGAAAGAAGGACCAAGAATCACTGACAATGCTGACGCTAGAGTTCAAGGTTGGAATTTATTACAAGATAAACCCCATTTTAGTCTGGAAGTTTCTTTGCATTTTTTAGACAAATTAGTGGATGTCATTTTCAAAAGGCTTAAATATGTTTTTATCCACGTAAATATGCGGTGTTTTGCTTTTACCTCTGATATTTTTTTTTAAAAAACACCTAGCAAAATCAACTTTTTTGGTTTTAGTCATTCTGTTAGATGGACGTTACAAAAAACGTTTTTAAATACGTTTTTACCCCCTGCAAATAGGGGTGTTTTGCTTTTACCCCCACAAAAAAAAAAGACTAAATCCCCTTCTTTTTCCTCAGCACCCATCCAACCTCATATCAATATTTTCATCTCCAACACAAACCAACGTTTCCATATCAAACCAGAACTCATCTTCTCATCTTCTTCGTCTCTCTCTCTCACAGAACCAACAAATCATGAGCACATGTAATTAACTTTTATTGTGATTCTGATTTTAGAGTTTGTTTCAAGTTTTACGGATTGTTCTTCATCTCAAAATCAAGGTTTTATGGGTTTAATAAATGTGTGTGGTTTAATTAAACTGTGTGCTGGTTCTGTGAGAAAGAGAAGATGAGTTCTTGTTTGATATTTGGAATGAGAAGAAATAATGATGTGAAGAACGAGAGAGAGAGAGAGAGAGAGATGAAGTTTGAGGTTTGGACCATTTTGTTTTGTTGAATATTAGAGATTTGATTGTGGAAGTAAGAGTTAAATGGAGAAGAATATAGTGATAGGAAGTGAGAGATAGAGATGAGATGAGGTGGGGGGAGAGGATAATGGAGGAATTTGTGGAAGAGATGAATGAAACGTGAGGTGGGGGAGAGGATAATGAAAATTTTTGCAGGGGTAAAAGCAAAACGCCTCCTATTTGTAGGGGTAAAAACGTATTTAAAAATGCGTTATAGACGTTTTTTATAACGTCCATCTAACAGAATGACTAAAACCAAAAAAGTTGATTTTGCAAGGGATTTTTAAAAAAAAAAAAATCAGAGAGTAAAAGCAAAACACCCCATATTTGCAGGGGGTAAAAACATATTTAAGCCTTTTCAAAATGGAGACAAATTACTCCATGGACAAATTACTCTGTTTTTAAAATAGGGTAAAATATGTTTTTAGTCCCTACAAATTTTGTTTTTTTTAAATTAGTCCCTACATTAACGAAATAGGCGTTTGGTCCCTACATTTTTTTTCCTTTTTCATTAAGAGTCCTCGTCATTAACTCCATTTGAATAGGCAACTGAAAAGTGACGTGGCTTTTACACGTGTTTTTTTTTTAATTACATGGCAAACCAAATCAGGTCAATCTTGATTAATTACGTGGCCTATTATGTCTAAGTTAGGGACTTAATCAATCAAACCGGGTGGGGTACGAGTTAAACGGGTAGGTTTTAGATCCACATCATGTGAGTCATATTGATTAATCCACGCGTGTAAGTTCATCGATATGCCACATAATTTAAAAAACTCACGTATAAAAGCCACATCACTTTTTCGTCGCTTTAATCGGATGGAGTCAACGACAGGGACTCTTAATGAAAACGGAAAAAAAATGTAGGGACCAAAACACTTATTTCGTTAATGTAGAGACTAATTTAAAAAAACAAAATTTTGTAGGGACTAAAAACATATTTTACTCTTTAAAATATCATGGACTAATTTGTCCTCAAAATCCCTAAAACAATTTGTGAGGACCAAAATAGGCCTTTATTCTAATTATAATTTTACCCTGCATTCATATACTTGAATTAATAATAGGTCATTGTCATTCCTCAACAGTGGGCCACATGTGACAACTCTCCATCGCAGAAGCCACGATGGAAATAATGCAACACACCAAAATTATGCAAAATAGAGAGAACCTTTTCTGGTGCCAATGAAATAATTTCTCTCAATTGGTCTACTAAGGTATGATAATGTCTGTGCTTCGTTTTTCCACCGTTCAAATTTTAGTTCACTTTGATTTGCAAACAGGACAGTACTGGACAGTCAGAAAATTGTACCGTGGTTTTGTGAAGCACGAAAATTTGGGTCTTTGTCCGGTCTCTTACCTTTATTTTTGTCCGGTACTATGACCGGTTTTTAAATCAAACAGAGGAGTTGTCCAGTCCAGTCCAATCCATTACTGCTCGGTAAATCAAACGCATGCTTAATGCAACAAAGTGCCACACTTACACTCCATCATACTGTCAGTGCTAACCTGATCATCTGTTACATCTCCTACTGCTACTGCTAACCAGCTAGCTCCAGATTTTCTTAGCTCATATCCAAAATTAACAAGTTTTGAAGATAAAAACCATCAATCTAATCTTGTGCCTATTTGGGTAGTGTTGGTGTTGTTTGCTACTTGCTTGTCATAGCAACATAACATTCTCTGTGCTGGGCATTCTTTGAGGATGCTATCTAATACCTTCTTAGCTTTCTCAATCATTGCATTTAGTTGTTTCAGATGGTTGGATTATGCAGAATCAAAACTACCCCAGCAAGAGGGTAAGAATCAGTTTTCCATTCTAGTGTTACTGAAATAGTAACTAGTATGATTAGTTTCCCTCAATCCTCTATATCTTTTGTTATACCTACAACATTACTTTATGGTGTTGTCATTATATTATAATAATATCATCCTCATATATTTTGACCAGTTAATGCTCTTAAAGAAATCACTAGCACGATGGGTGCCACCTATTGGAAGTTTGATAATGATTCTTGTAAAATTAAAATGCTCGGCTTAACACCTGAGCCGCCTGATGGATCTCAAAGCAACATTGATTGTGACTGCTCTTCTGGAAATGACACATTCTGTCACGTAGTAAGAATGTAAACATCTCATTATCTTTAACCTTAGTGTTCTATAGTTGTTTATCCTTGGTCACATTTTCTGATATAGCTACCTGTTTATGTAAATCTTTAATTCATTGTTGACTTTGAATTTTGAAACACCATTATTGCATCTTAATAGTAGTGGAGATTGGAGAATGACTTTCTATGTTTTAGTGTGTTCAAGGGGTACAACCTTCCAGGCACGCTTCCACCTCAATTGGTTAAGCTTCCTTACCTCAGAGAAGTGTGAGAACTGTGAACACCTTAATGTCAAAGTTTAGTTTCTTGTTTTTTTCCAATTTTGTTACAGTATGGGTTTGCCAATTGAAAAGAAATGTATTCTCCTTGTAGTGATTTTGCTCTTAACTACCTTAATGGTACCATGCCAAAGGAATGGGCTTCAATTAAACTAACTTCAATGTAAGTTCCTATCAACTAACTGAAGTTTTCATTACCTGACTTGCCTTCTGTATTAAATACAACATATTATGCAGCTCTCTATTTGTTAATCGTTTATCAGGGGAAATTCCTAAGGAGTTGGGAAATATTACCACTCTAAGATACCTGTAAGTGTATAAATAGATTTTTCACTTTTTTTCTTTTAATGTTGTGAAGATTTGTAATGATCAAAGTTCAACACTCAACTGTGAAACAAAATTCCTGGCTTTATATTTCTTGTGATATGTATATTGCTACATTCCCTTATGTCATATACCTCTCTAGAATTCTTAAATGTTGCTAATGATATAGTTAATTGATTTTACTTCTCGTGGACATCTTTAATTTTTTTTTTTTTACTCTGGCCTCGAATCAGGAACCTTGAAGCAAATCAATTTTCTGGTCTTCTTCCCTCTGAACTTGGAAGTTTATTTAATCTTCAGAGTTTGTAAGAAAATAGGATCCATGATTCATGTTTTTTATTGCCATAATATATTTGAAAGATCAAACAATCTGTATCTAGTGCTTTTTATATGCAATATTATCCTTGCAGGATTTTATCATCCAATAAACTGTCAGGGAACTTACCAGCGACATTTGCTCAGTTACAAAATTTGACAGATTTGTAAGTAGTGATTTAATATTTTTCTTGGAAAATAAGTATTGACACTTCCCCTGATGAATATCATTTTTGATGCATTGCAGTAGGATTAGTGATAATAGTTTCAATGGCAAAATACCGAGTTTCATACAGAATTGGAAACAACTTCAAAAACTGTGAGATTGCGATCATTTTTTCTTCTTGTTTTTAACAATTATTCAAATGTGCTTCTAGCATACATTATGGTTATTTTAAGATAAATTTTTTCATTATAATGTACATCATTGAAGAGAAATGCAAGCAAGTGGACTGGAGGGACCTATCCCATCAAATATATCTCTTTTGACTAATTTATCTCAACTGTAAGTGAAAAGACTGCTAATTTTTACTAGTCATTTTTTATGTTCTCCCGCATTTCATCTTATTGTTTTATATATTAACTCATGGTGGCAAAAATGATACAGGAGGATTAGTGACATAAATGGTCCAAGTCAGGATTTTCCTATTTTAAGCAACATGACAGGAATGGAAAGATTGTATGTTGAGTTTACTGTTAAAAGTTATTTGGCACATTTTATTTGCTATTGTTTGATATAAAGTAATTCAGGCTTTTCAATTTAGGATTTTGAGGAATTGCAATATTACCGGCGAGATTCCTAGATACTTCTGGACAATGAAGAATTTGGATATGTTGTAAGCAAAACATTTGATTTTCATATGCCTGAGCTTGTTTTTCCATTCTTGTCATTGAAGCATAATAATGCTATTCCATAAGCATACATTCACAGAACTCCTCCTGTTCAGAATCGAAACTTTTTAACTTTGGAAATTTATACTATTTTCTCAACTTTTATAGGGATCTCAGTTTCAATAATTTGGTTGGGGAAATACCAGCGGTTAAACGCGCAGGACTTATGAGATTTATGTAAGTGCACTCCTCTAACTTTTGAAATGTACTGTATTAGAGAGATAGCTGAATTTGTTTATGTGTTCAATTGAATAAATAGTGACTGTAGTAACTGAATATGCCGAGTCAGCATACTCTTTCATGTTAGTTAGTATATATAAGTAGACTGTGTATCATATTAAATGAATAATTTTACCAAGAGCTTTTCTTTCTCACATCTTGCATTGTCTCTCACTTCCCTCACTTTATTTTTCTCTATTAACTCTAACACGTTGGACTGTCATGGAATACTTAATATAACTTCTCTTAACTATCATAAAGAGATGAAACTCATGCACACATGCAATACTCCTGACGACTGTCGAGTTGAGTTTGTTTCTAGAAACGTGTATGCAGACATGTAGGCTAATGTTACCTTCTATTGCCTAAGTTAAAATTTGTGTTTGTAAACAATTTTTAATTGCTTTTTTTCAGCTTCCTAACTGGCAACATGCTACGTGGTATTGTACCTGACTCAATCTTGAAGGGTGGAACCAACGTGTATGTTTTTTACCTCAGTCATTTCAACATAAACACTGCAAAGTATCATTTACTGCTTCATTTCAAATGTGTTTTGAGCTGTTATTCTTTCTACCATTACTGCATTAGGACGAGGGAGCTAGCAATTCAAATTTCAAGCACTTACTCTTTCTTTCTGCTTCTGTGCTCGGGAACTCCTAAATTCATTTTAGTCTTTTGTTAGAAAAAGAAATTGACTTGTTTTAAATTTGCTCCTGTTTAGAAACTTTTTTATTCCTTTGTAGAACATTATTTATAGAGTTTTTCTAGCTGATGAACCTGTTATAAGTTATAACTGTTCAAACTTTAGTTCTTGTAAAATGGGATGTTGGGTGGAATCTGCACTATTTGAAGGATATATGATGGTATAATTATAACCATTTGAGTGCTGATAATATTTTTTTTTTCCATTATTTGGGTGCAGTGATCTTTCTTACAACAACTTTTCGTGGCAAGGACCTGGAAATTCTGCTTGTGCAGATTACCTGTCAGCATGCAAAGTCTTTTGCAATAGGATTTCGTTATTTATACACCACAATTCTTACACTTTTGTCACACTTTTTTTAGTTTTGGAAAATAAAGTTACAATAGTGTGCTGGAAGGTGTGCTTTTATGTTTTACTGTTTTAGTGAAATGGTGTATAAATAACACTATGTTTATTCCTCAAGAGTCTTCAGGTTTGATGTAATTTTAGAACTGATTATTGTTTTACCTTGCACTTGGTCAGGAATTTAAACCTAAACTTGTTCCGGAGCTCTTTGGGTACCAATGCATTGTAAGAGCACATTTTTAATCCTTCCTTTGTTTTAATCATGTGAGTAGTGATATCATTGTCTTTTCTCAATTCTTGACAGACAGGCAATTCTTCCATGTTCAAAAACTTTCACCTGTCCTAGATGTAAGTATATATTTGTCTATATATTTGGAAAATTTTGCTACTTCATCAAGTCTCGGAGAACTTATGTCAATTTACTTTCCATATTCACATGCTTGTTATAAGATTTTAAGTAATCTAAGCTTCTCTGACAACAAAATACTGAGATGTATATATTATATAATACTACAAAAGTTGGCTGACTAATTTGAAGTTTGATTCATTTAGGCTTCCAAAGCCGTTAGAATCTTCCAGTAACTTGCGTATGCATGTAGCTACATCACACATAGGAAAACATAACTGGCACAATCATATTATCTGTCATGGTGTGTAGTCTAATGTCTTGAATTCATGCTAGGATATTGTAACTCTAATTGAAAGTACAAAATATTTATGGTTACATCATATATTAATTATTTACGCTAAATCAACTGATTTAAGATTTGAACAGTCAAAAAAGAAATAGTACACTATGATCATCATCTTAAAAAAAGCGCCATTGTGGTTGATGGTCAACTGTTCTATTATAATTTTCTCTAACTTCATCATCTTTCTATTATTGCAGATTCAAGTTGTTTGCATGTTAACTGTGGTGGAAAGGATATAAAGGTGATGGAAAATGATAAACATATCCTCTATGTAGGGGATGGAGATGAGGTTGGTGGTGCTGCTAAATATTATAATGATCAAACAAATTACTGGGGGTTTAGTAGCACTGGGGACTTCATGGATGATGGTGATTCCCTAAATACACGTTACACAAAGTCTTTCTCATATGCAACTTTGCCTGAATTATATACAACAGCTCGTGTCTCTCCAATTTCGCTCACTTATTTTCACTATTGCTTGGAAAACGGAAAATATACTATGCATCTCCACTTTGCAGAAATACTATTTACTAATGATAACACTTACAAAAGTCTTGGGAAACGCTTATTTGATATCTATGTTCAGGTATTGATCAAAATAAAGAAAATACTTTTTGTTGGTCAGTTCTGGATTTAACAAGAAACTTCTGTTGCAGGAAAGATTAGTTTGGAAAGATTTTAATATTGAAGATAAAACGCACCTTGCTCAAAAACCACGTGTATTATCAATACATAATGTTACTGTGACGGATAACATTGCGGAGGTTCGATTCTACTGGGCTGGCAAGGGGACTACAAAGATTCCTGTTGGTGGAGTTTATGGTCCCCTTATATCAGCTTTCTCTATTGTTTCTGGTAAGTCTTATAATGCTTTAATTTGTGTACTGTGATATTAATATTAATGTGGGGTAAATTTATGGCATACATTTGATCACGTGATAGCATCAATGAATATTTTGATGTATATAATCAGAGTTTCTTTTCCTTTCTTCTACATCTAATTGAAGCTTAATTTTTAAAGCTTCCTTACTAACTTACATATTTTGTCACCATTCTCCTTTTTTTTTATGTATAAACAGAACAGCTCTCTTGTAAATTTTTTTCCAGATTCTAGACCATGTTCAGACCAAAAGAAGCAAAGGCGTAGAATTGTCATTGGAGTAGGATTTGGAATTACAGCTCTGTGCCTAGTCCTTATTCTGGTAGGAATTTTTTGGAGCAAAGGCTACATCAAAGGAATAATTAGAAGAGGAAAAGGTGAATACTGTTCATATCATTCTGAGTTAAGGGAGGAAGAACACACATAACATAGGCAGTGCAGATATGTTCTGCATTTTTCTTCAAACTCAATTCAACTATCTATATAGAATAGACCTGATTGTCCCTCAGAAATGCTTATTTTTATATTTAACGAACAGGTACCGAAGGGCAAGATTTTCAGATGAGAACATTTACGTTAAAACAAATTAGAGCTGCCACAGATGGCTTCAGTCCTGCTAACAAGATTGGGGAAGGTGGTTTTGGTCCTGTCTACAAGGTATTGGAGTGAAAACACTACCTTCTTCCAAGCATAAAAAATTTCTGTTCTGTTTATGTTCAGCATGTAAAATTCTAAATAACAGATGAGCTGCAGGGTCAATTATCTGATGGTACATTGGTAGCTGTCAAACAACTCTCATCAATGTCTCGGCAGGGAAACCGTGAATTTTTAAATGAGATAGGCATGATATCTTGTTTGCAACATCCTAATCTTGTCAAACTTCATGGATGTTGTATTGAAGGAGATCAATTAATATTGGTATATGAGTATATGGAAAATAATAGCTTGGCTGGTGCTTTGTTCAGTGAGTTTTACTTACATGCAACTATTATATTTGTCTTGATACTTTAGCAACCATGGCTCATTAATAGCTTCCTTTTGATATTCCACAGGCTCAAAAAATCAGCTTATACTTGATTGGCCATCAAGGCTTAGGATTTGTATTGGCATAGCAAAAGGTCTTGCATTTCTTCATGAAGAATCGAGACTGAAGATTGTTCATCGAGATATCAAAACTACTAATGTGTTACTGGATGGGAATTTAAACCCTAAAATATCTGATTTTGGGTTGGCTAAGCTTGATGAAGAGGAGAAGAATATCAGCACTCGAGTGATTGGCACAATGTCAGTTATCTCTATCCGTTGATAACACAATTAGTAATGTTTTCTTGATTATGAATCGTAACCTGTTAATTATGTTTTGCAGAGGATATATGGCACCAGAATATGCCCTATGGGGTCACCTGACTTACAAGGTTGATGTTTACAGTTTTGGTGTTGTGGTCTTGGAAATTGTCAGTGGGAAGAGTAACAAGTACATGCCAAATGATAATTGTTTTTGCCTTTTAGATTGGGTATATTCTACCATACTTCAACCTCTTATCTATGTTTGGTATTATAAATCCCTCTCTTAAGTGGTTATATAATGCAAACACACATCTTTCATTTCGCATTGCAGGCGTGTCATCTGCAACAGACGGAAAGCTTAATGCAACTGATTGATGAAAGGATGGGATCAGAGATAAACCCAACTGAAGCAAAAAATGTAGTGAAAGTAGCTCTCTTGTGCACAAATGCATCACCATCACTTAGGCCTACAATGTCTGAGGTTGTAGACATGCTTGAAGGAAGAATAAGCATTCCAGATGTCATCCAAGAAGATAGTGCTTTCAGTGAAGATGTAAGGTTTAAAGCCATGAGGGACATCCATCAAAACAGGGAAAGGCACAGTTTTAGCATAAGTCGAACAGACAATTCGACAGGAGTGCATATACATAGCCCTCCCTCAGTACTTAGCAATGACAATGACAATGACATACATGAGATATCGTCAGACATAATACAACATAGTTAGGATTGTTCGCTGTATAGTGTATTGGAATACCAATGTATGCACACCTTGCATTAGACACTTCTATTTAAAATTGCAAATGCATCTCTACATGACTCTTTGCGAAAATTCCATTTCTTCGTTTCTCTGAAATTCTGCAAGAGGTCTCTCCGCTCTGCTCGTGCCCATTTGTTGCCAACGTGAACGTCTCCAGTGAAAGAGGTGACGCCGGCAACGAAAGAATCTCCATCACAGCGACAATGGTCGAAGGAGATTTGCATGGTTAAAGATTCTCCTCTCCTGATTCTTATCCATTTCTCCCTTCATGTGCCACTCTCTATCTTCCGTCACTCTGAAAGTTCTTCCCTAACCAATGCACTCCGCTTAATTCAATGATAATTCCACTCTCTATGGTGTTTGTGGCCAAATGAATGTGCTTTTTGTGTGTGCTGCATTGGAATTATATCATTTTCAGAAGCTCACTTTGAAGAGTAAAGAAGGAACGCAACTTCTTAATATGCTTGTATCTGTGATGCGGCAAGAGATTAAGGGCTTCATGTCCAACTGAGGCCAGTTCCAATTTTAGCAGGGCTCTTCCTCAACTGAGGCCGTTCCCATATTCTTGCTTGGTGATCTCAGGTTTTTACAAACCTTTTTACTTATTTCAATTTCAATAAAAAATTTCTTTCTTTCTAACTCCTCATTTTTCTATCTTGATAAGACTCTGATTTAGCTTAGGGAATATGTTTATATCAGTTTTTTTTCATTGGTTATTTGTGCTTGATGTCATTTATTTTATTTTACTAAATCTGTGCCTCATGTCATTGTTATTTTCTATTTAGACTTAATCATGTCATGGTTGCAGTTGGAAACTTCGGATCTAGTACTTTATAATTCTCTTTGTCCACTGTCGTCATTCGACTCATACCGTATCGAGTTGCAACATAAATTAATACTTAAACATGACAGCAAATGAACAAAAGAAAACAACATAGGGCAAAAGAAATGCTTAAAAAGGAAGAAATGCTTATCACAAAATAACGACATGCTTAAAAAGGATGAAATGCTGATACCAAAATAACGACATAACATGGTTAATTCAAAAAAACAGAAACAAAGCCACCAGCATCATTATGAATGCTTTCCCAGAAACATAGAGCAAAAGTCCTAAATGTCGCCATAGACTCCAATCCTGTCCATGATATTAGCAACCGTATCCTTACTCTCCTTCAGAACCCTGACACTCCTCTTCAGCCTTTCTCTCTTCCCAGCTATAGATGGAGACTCCTCAAGCAACCTCTCAATCCCACCACCAACTGAAGACAGCAAATCATTACAGATCCCCTTCTGCAGATCAATGTTAACCAGCTCATTGATACTCAACATCAAATGCAAAGCAATACTATCTATCAGCCTCCTCAGGACAATCTTCCAATAGGAGATTATCCTTGCCTTCAAATCAAAGGCCTGATGTAGAGTTGTCAGTGGATAGTTCCTCAGATGAGCAACATCTATCTCCCCAACTCCTTCAAGCTTCACACGTGTTGGGTTGGTTTCCACATTAAAAACTTGATTCAAAAAAGCATCCTGAAGTGATATCAGCTTCTCATAATCCTTCAAGTACTCAGGATTACAAGTGTAGTCTGTCAGCTTCTCCATTTCCACGGCTCCCTTCACATGGTCGATGGAACATTTCTTCTTCTTAGAAATAAGAACCTCACCTGCTCTCCTGATTGAAACCTGAAGCTGATAATAGTTTGCAGAATGGCGATTCAAAACAGAAAGTAAAACAGTCTCGAGATAGCTCCATACTTTGTCAACAAAATCAAATGGCATGGAGGCAATACCCTTCACCTTCCTCTGCAAAATGGTAAGAAAAGCAGTCCTTGGAATGAAGTTTGGAAGCCCAATCCACTTAGCTTCCTGCAGCACATTGATCTCATCCAACAGAAAATCCTTTGTAGAATCACTTTCCGCACAATTTTCAAGATCAGAAGCATAGGAATTAAGCATATCAACTAAACGTGCAGAACAATGCATGTATTTGTCCTCAGGGTACTCCTCATATTCTCCTATAAGAACAATCTTCCTAAAAGAATCTCTTGATAATCCAACAATATGCATGAAGGCAGACATTGCATCAGCAACAGTAGATAAACTTGTAGGCAAGTTATCTAACTCCATCAAACTATTATTAAGCTTCTCGTTGATTTTCTTAATAATTTCAGGCAAAGTTTTGGAAATGATAGTAGCTTGAACATGAACAAGCTTTTGGGCCAAAACAGGAATGCCCACAATGGATTTATCTATCTTGGAAAGAAGCGAGTGAGACTCAAAAAGATTTGCTTCCTCCAATCTGGCCTCTTCATAAGACTCCTCACCAATGCGGTTCCTAACACAAACATAACCAAGACCAATGTTTACATCATCGGCCGTAACTTTCTCTAACAAGCCTTCAGGAGACTTATCAGCTTTTGTTACAACAGCAAGTGTCCTCAAACCACTTTTATCAACAGACTGTGACATCCTAATGGACTCACATGTAGTGAAATCAACAGTAGCCGAAAGAACATTCAATATAATACTCTCTTCTGGCCTTATGTACTCCATGATAATATCTTTGATCTGGTCATAGATATTATCTGGTTGTCCATGAACAGGCACACGAGTTATACCTGGAAGATCAACCATTGTGAGATCAGGAACACCATCCTTCTTCACCACCAAAGTCAAAGGATTGTTAGAAATTCCCTTCCCAAAACCTGCCAGCTCTTCAGTGGCAGTGTTAATGGCATCGGAGACATTTGCTTCATCAGTTAAAACGGTTTTGCCATTGAACTCCAAAATGAGTTGTGGCTGTTGAAGGGGATGGTTCTGAAGCCTCATTACCAAGGGAACCCTGGTGCAAATTCCTTGGCCACGGGGCAAGCTGATACCAGCAAGAGATTCAAGGACACTGGACTTTCCAGAAGATTGGTCTCCAACAACAACAATGGATGGAAGCTGAATACCCTCTTTGGCAATGTTGAGACGCCTTAGGTTCTCAAGGGCATCAAGAACTGGACGTATCTTCTCATTGTAAGAAGAGACTATAGGTGCAACAACAGAAACTGGTTGAGGCTGTTCAACTACATGGACGATTGAAAGAGATTCATTGGAAGTACCACTCTTCTTTCCCATTTTTGAGGACACAACAAAAGTGATTCTGTAATGACACACAGAAGGAGATGCAATGCAAACTCTTTAACCAGCTTAAGATGAATTGGAGCTTCAGTTAAATGGATATTTATAGAGAACTTAATGGGAAAATGAAATGAAGGAACAAAAGGGTCGTTTGGTAATTGTGAGGGGTCTTGGAAGTTTAGTTGAGCTTTTCAAGGGAACTCCTTGGTTTCTTCTGCTACGATGATCGTTTAGTCATGTCATTTAGTCATATCATGATAAATATCTAAGCATAAGATTTTATGGATTTGGATTAGTAGTAACTTTATTTTTAGAAGAAAAAAAAGATGAGAATCAATTGTCCATCATTGCTAATTCTAATTCTACAGATCAAAATATAAATCCACAAAAGTTATTATTACATACGAGTATAATATTGATATTGATTGATATCAACATTTTTCATCTTGAGACAATTACACTGATTATATTCATATTTTCACAATTTGACTCTTAATGAGCTATTAATTTCACAATTTTGAGAATAATCAACTGCAGTAGTACAATTCAGCCGCATTTTTGTATTCATTATCATCTCACAATTCAGTCATTTCGTTATTTTCTAGGCATTTAGCTGCCATATTTAGGTGGATTTCTTGTACACATTTTGAGTTATTTATTTCCTTTCTCTTAATAAATTTGTTTTATTTTATATATAATCATAACTCTTAGAAATTAGATAAGACATACTCCCTTCGTCCCATATTATATATATCGTTTAAGGTTGTGACATATTAATTAAGAAAATTAATTAATTGTGTATGGAAAAGAGAGATTGTGAGTTAGTTTACCAAATTATCATTCATTAATGACATTGAAAACATAAAAAATAGAATTGTAGGAAGAGATATACTCCCTCCGTCCCATATTATATGTCTTTCTACGGAAAAAAAATTTGTCTCACAATACATGACTTTTTAGAACCAATACAACATCAATTTTCTTTTCCATTCATCCCTTCATTATTTAATATATATCTTCCTACAATTTTACTTTTTATATTTCCAATGTCATTAATGAGAGACAATTTGGTAAACTAATTCACAATCTCTCTTTCTTATACAAAATTAACTACTTTTATTAATTCCTGTGCCACAACCTTAAACGACATGTAATATGGGACAGAGGGAGTATTAAATAAGGCTTAAATATCATTTACCCCCCTGCAAATATCACCATAATTCATTACCCCCTGTAAAAATAAAAGTTTTAAAATTCCCCTTACAAATATAAACCGTTTACGGTTACCCCCTGCTGTTAGATTATGTTGACGGCGTTAAGTGTATAATGGGTATAATTCGTTTACGGTTACCCCCTTGCAAAATATAAATCGTTTACGGTTACCCCTTTAGAGGGGTAGCTAGAAACACTTATTATTTGCAATGGGCTTTTTAAAATTTTTGTTTTTACAGGGGGTAAATGGATTATGGTGATATTTGTAGGGGGTAAATGATATTTAAGCCATTAAATAATGAATGGTATGACTGGAAAAAAAATTGATGTTGTATTGGTATTCTAAAAAGTACATCATGTATTGTGGGACAAATTTTTTTTCTAGAAAATCATATAATATGAGACAGATGGAATATTTGTAAGAGTATAAACACACAAAAAACGTAAAAATAATAAAGGACGTCCACTGTGGAATCAAATTTCCACCGTGACAATGATCTGAACTCAAGATTATGGCATTTGTAATAGGGATGTTTTTTTATACCCCCACCCCATCCCCTCCCACCCCCACGCTTTTAGGGTATTTCCAAAATACCCCTGACATAATTTCACAATTTTGACTTGCATTGAATTTGCTCTGACTGGGATTCACTTTATCTGCCATCGTATATACGCCCATGGAAGGTATATACGATTGCATTAAATAATGAATGTTGACCAAGAAAAAGTGCATCTTATATATGTCCTTCAAGGCGTATATCACGATTGCGTTATTAAAATCTTCGTTATTACCTATCGTATATAGCATAGATATGATTGGGCTTTGATGAATCAATCATATATACGTCGGGCCACGTATATACGATGTTAGAAATTAACCCATCGTATATACATGGTTAATGAGGTATATATGATGGGTTTTTTTAAAAAAATTACAAGCAGATATACGTGTTGTTGGAGCAGAATATTGACCCGCTGCTGCGCAGATGCGAATCACTCGGCTGATTACTTTTGATATTGATACTACAACGACGTTCACGACCGATATAGTATATTTTTCACTCAATTTTTTTGTTAATTAAGTTTGATAATTATTTAACCAATTACTTAAGTACATAACATTTATCTAAAACCTTTTTTTCCTATATACCCCCACATAATAGTGAATTTTCAAAATGTTCTTCAAAAAACCTTTTTTTTGACAAAGTTACACCAATCGTATATTTTTTTTTGGACATATATACGATGGGTATTATTTAGGCATCGTATATATGTTCATTTTGCGTATATACGATTGATGTGTTTTAAGTCGTTTTAAGTCAATCGTATATACGCCTAATGAACATATATACGATGCGTTAAAAATGCACATCGTATATATGTCACAAAAAGGGTATATACGATGGGCTTCTTATTTGTTAACAGTTGTGATTTTATCAAGCGATTATAATTTGAACCCTCGTGATTTGATAAGCGGTTGGATATGATTTTAAACTTAGATGAACCATAAATACCATAAGTACTGTCAAAAGCGGATAAGTAAAATTCATAGTCAAAGAAATCGAACGATTGCAACATTATACTTGGTTGCAACCATGTACCCCATCTCTAGCAAATCAAACCACTTCGAGTCCGGTGATATCCGTAGGATTCAATAGTTAAAGCTTTGCGAAGCTCTAACGACTGATTCGCCCAAACATGGTTGAATACCTTTGTTTCCTTTCCTTCGCGTTTCGAATTAAATCTTGCCTAATCAGAGGCCAATAATCCTCACATATATCAAGTCCAACCCTGACTGCTCTAAAACCACAATTACCGTCACCTTCAACAACAACAACTATTTTTTGAACATAACTGTGCACGTGTGGTGGAACAAACGGTAAATAGATTTTAGTCTCAGCTGTCGGTGATAAAACTCTCGAAGCACCCTGAGATAATTTGGAAGACCACTGTCTGTGATAAATGTTACGTACTTAAGTAGTTGGTTAAATAATTATCAAACTTGATTAACAAAAAATTTGAGTGAAAAATATATCGTATCGGTCGTGAACGCCGCTGTAGTATCAATATCAAAAGCAGCCAACTAAGAGCCGACATCTGCAGCAGGCGGGTCAATATCTGTTCCAACAACACAGATATCTATTTGTAATTTTTTTTTAAAAAAAACCATCGTGTATATACCTCATTAACCATGTATATACGATGGGTTAATTTCTAACATTGTATATACGTGGCCCAGACGTATATACGATTGATTCATCAAAGCCCAATTGTATCTATGTTATATACGATCAACGAAGCATTTAATAATGCAATCGTATATACGTCTTGAATGACATATATACGATGCATTTTTTTAGGTCAACATTCATTATTTAATCTGCAATCGTATATATCCTTTCGTAGGCGTATATACTGATGACATATAAACGGGGTCCTGTCGGACCAAATTTAATGCAAGTTAAAATTGTGAAATTATGTTAGGAGTATTTTGGAAATACCATAAAAGCGTGGGGGAGGGGGGGGGGGGGGGTTTGGGTGGGTGGGTTTGGGAGGGGATGGGGTGGGGTAATAAAAAAACAGCCCTTTGTAATATTGTATTTGTATTTATTTACAAACGGAAGACATAAATGGCTGAAGCCATTTCAGTTTTGTTTGAAGAGGTACATTCACGTGCCTTTTGCTTATTCCGATAACCAAACCCACTGCAGCTAAGTAACTAGTACTGCCTATTGGCTCCTTTTTCAGTTTTCAAGTTTGATTGATTGAGTTGATCCTTTGATGGATGGGCACGATAACTCTACACGCTTTGCTTTGCTTTGCGTTGCGTTTTTGGCTTAAAGCATTTTTGAAATTGTACAGTGCCATTCCAATTACTTTCAATAAATAAACTGTAATTTTCCATTTTATGTTGAATGAATAGCGTTCGCTTTTGTTACATCACTGGCGGTATACCCATACATATCCATCAGTGTTATCGTGTTATTTTGATTAATAAATTTTTAATTATCAAATATTACTCTATCAAAATTAAAATTAATTTAAAGGAGATAAACAAAAAGTTTTAAATAGTAATTGAGTTAGTTCGAATATTATCTCGCAAATATTTACCAGAGTAATATGTAGTATTTTAAAGTAGATATTATAAAACAAAATTGTATTAAAGTTTCAAATTTTACGAATTGTAATATTTTTAGTAGAAATTAAATAAAACTTATCGATAGAGAAAATGGAATATTAAAAAGGAGACATGTAGATGAAATTAAAATAAATGTATTGTGAAGTTTCATAACTTTAGAATATTTTCTTCAATTGATGTTTTTAATTGTTAGGTAATTACCAATCATGTAGTAATAATGCAACCCCATGACAAATAACCAAAATTTATTATATCAGAATTATACCAACATGTAACATTTTCCCGTTTAACTCAAAAGTAAAATAATAAAATTAGAAATTTAAATAGAGTGAGAGGGGGAATAGAGGGGAGAGAGATAGAGAAAAAAATTGAGAAAAATAAGAGTGAGAGAGGAAATAGAAAAATGATGTGAAATAAAAAAGTTAAGAGATGATATGAAAAAATGAGACCCACAAAATATAAAAAATGAGATTAAATAATTGGGAATTGACATATTTATCCTAAAAAAATTAGTGCATATTATTACCCAGCATGTTTTGCGTGGTTCAACTTTTTTAAACTCTCAACCCTTTTTTAGTGCATACATCAACTTATTTAAATCTCTCTTCAAATGTTTTTTTTTCTGTTAGTGCCTACAACTTTTTTAAGCCGGTCCAGTGGATTCAACTTTTTACCCAGCATCTTATTAACCAGTGCATATTACTACCCAGCATGTTTTGCGTGGTTCAACTTGTACAAAAATGAAAAATGGGAGAGCTACCTTTATGATGTGTTTGTTTTAGAGGAAAAAAAGTGAGAGAGGGGAATGAAGGTGGAAAAATTCACTTTCTAATGTTTAGAACTCTAACAAAAAGGGAAGAAAAGAAAGTGTCTGTCTAGTTTATGTCACTAAACACTATGTTTAGTGACTATTACTAAAGGGCAAAAAGGTAAGATTCATCATGATAATTAGAAAAAAAATTAATCAGCAAATCCCCTATTTTCCTTCCATAATTATAGGCCTTAATTATTAGTAATTAAAATTGAAAACTGAAAAGAAAGAGAAAGAAAAAAACCTTCTTCCTCTTCCTTCAAACCTTAGAAACGCAGGCTTCAAGAACAGCTTCAAGGTGAGTTTTGCGTTTTTGTTTTTTTTCTTCTAACCATAAACCATTTGAGGTGGGTTATTGCGTTTTTTTTTCGTTTTTCTATTTCACTTGTGTTTTTGTTTTCCATCTTCCGCCCTGAACAAAAATGAATGATTTTTGAAAGATTTACCAAAAGAAAAAAAAAATGATTCTTGAAAGTAGCTAAAAGTTGTTCACTATTGTGGTTAGTGATAAATTAACCAACGTTGTTCACTATTGTGGTTAGTGATTGAATAGTGATTGATTAACCAACGTTGTTCACTTATGTGGTTAGTGATTGATTAACCAGATTACCGTATTCATGTGGTTAGAAACGCAGGAGGAAAGGAACAAACAAGAGAGGAAACACAGGATTCTAAACGTATGAGGAATGAACAAAGGAGGGAGCAAGGAAGGAGTTGTAGAAAAAAAGGAGAAAAGAGAAATAATAGGAACAACAATTAAAGTCATTTAATTGTGAATTAAAACTGTCCCCTAAAAATAAGAATTAGTTTATTTTCTAATTAAATTTAATAAATATAAGATATATTTGAGAGTATCATAATACCATTATTGAGCAATAACCATTGGATACATTTTAATAAAAATAATTGTAACATCCCTAATTTCGTTAATTTCGAATTAGGAAATTATCGAATGTTTTATTATTCAAGTAAATAATAAGATACATTTTGGATATGAGTGTGTCTCGAAATTAATGAGTCCTCGTTAAATTATAAGATTAAATAGTTTTATTGATTAAATGATGTTAATTGGATGTGAGAGTTTTGGGATAAAAATAGGATTAGTGAGATTTGTGAGCCAAGGGCATTTAGGTCTTTCCCCCAATTAACCCTTGACCCACCAATTAATTTTGGGTCAAAGAAAAGAATAAAAAGAAGAGAAGAAAAGTCAAAGTAAAATAAAAAGGGAAGAAAAGGAATAAGAGAAAAGATAAAAGGAAATAAAAGGAAAGAGAAAAAAAAAAAGAAGAAAGCAACGGAGAGAGTGAGAACCGTGAACAGAGAGAGAGAAAAGTGAGAACCGAGAGAGAGATGAGAAGAAGTGGCGAAGGGAGAAGAGAAAGAAGGAGGAGATCTCCTCGATTCTTCACTTAGTAAGGGGCTTTTAGTGCAGTTCTCTTCCATTTTCCTCCTCTTTCTAATGGTGTAATTTTTATCCCTAATTTCTACTCGTTTCGTTTTACCATTGTTGAAGCTTGAAGCTCAAATGGAGAAAAAATAGAGATTGGAACCGATTGAAGACATAGGAAATTTGTTGATTTGGATTTGGAGGTGTTAGATCTAAGTTTGGGTTAAGTTCGTGTGTTTGGAGCGGTTGAGTTTCGCTCCGTTTGGTATTTCGTGATTTTCATCACGATAGGTGAGTTTTACTCACGTTTAGGGAATTTTAAATATTGTCTTTGTGTTACGTTTGAATGATTTCAAAATTCGGAGTTTGAAAATTTTCGAGTCAAAAGCGGTATTTTACAAAAAATTACGCGTGTTGGAAATTTAAAAGAAACCATATTATTTTGATTGATGAATTCTTGTCTTTGGATTGGGATTTATGTATGTGTAAGCGGTGCGCGGTTGAAATTGGATTGAAATATAGTTTGGGATCGATCGGAGAACGAAAGCGAAGCGGAATTGGGCACTAAGTTGAGAAGTTCCTATGTCCCCGATATCCAATGTTTCGTTTCAACGCTCCGTTCGAACTTCGAACTTCTTTTAAATCTTTTTCCTAACCACCCATAACTTATATGGGTGATATTGTTTGTTTTGTATGTGGTTGTAAATTGTTTGGGTGGTTATACAGTAAGTAGTATTTTTGGGATGTCCATATTTTAGAGGAAACTCTGCCGAATTTTCGTTAGAAATTTTGATACATGTTCAAAGTGGTTTTGAATTAAGCGGTTAATGTTACGAATATTTCGTAAAACTTAGAGTATCGTGTGGGAACAATTGTTTTAAGAACAAAATTTGGTGTGCTGGATTTGGTTATATGCAGTTCATAAGAAGAAATAGTATGATAAGGATTTATATCATAGAATAAAATTATATATATATATATATATATATATATATATATATATATATATATATATATATATATATATATATATATATATATATATATATATATATATATATATATATTATGTATATTCAGGTGACGACCCACCTAAGTTAGCATACTAGGAGAGGAGGTCATGGGCCCTAAACCTAGGCCTTCCGATAGGGTTCACTTGGGATTAGCGGATGTGCGATCGGTGTTATGCTAAAGAGAATTAATGTCTTTGTCTTGGGATTAGCAGGATGCGATCGGTATGGTACAATTGTTTTGGCGTTATGAAATGCATTGCTGGGATTAGCAGATGTGCGATCGGTATTGTGCAATTAGTGCGTGCATGGTTTATTGATTAAATCAAAAAATTAATTAAGGTTTTATAAATGGACCGAGTGATAGGTCGTGGGTCGTGAGTAAGACTCATTTGAGATATGTTATCTCACCCTACAAATGTTGTTGATTTTCGGATATGCGAGGGAAGCGTAAAGCAAACAGGCATGATTAGATGTTGTGGCTTGGAGATTTGTAGACATAGTAGCTTAGACTATGTTATTTAGTTTCCCTCTGTTTATTTTGGAACTTAGTTTATGACTTGCTTGTTAAGTTGTAAAACTAATCTATTTTACCTTTGTCTTTGGATATTGAGTATTTTGTTGTAATATTTAAGTGATACTTAAGTACTTATGTTATTGTACCTTAAGTACCTTAAGTTGGAAATAACTCTTTGATTGGAATTCGAGAGTTTTGTATTATTCAATATCTCGAGCATAGGGCATATTTACTCTGAATGAATGCTAATGGTGCACTTTTAGTATTTCTATTGTTAAGAAATACTTGGGTGTTACATTTTGGTATCAGAGCGGTTCGGCCTAGCCGGCCTAGTTGTTAGGAGTCTTTACTGCTTTTAGCTGTGATTTTCTTAGTATGCTATTAGACATTGAGCTTGATCAACTTAATACTTTGTGCATATTTCGCAGAATCATGGTTTGGAAGGGGTAGGGCAACAGCGCGCCTTTAGACCCGCATTATGAATGGATCTGAGGGGTTATTGAAAGGCAATGAAGAAAATGATTGAAGACATGATGCAAATGCAACAACAACACCTCAATCATAATCGGCACATGGCTCATGACCCACAAAATCCACTAGTGCCTGGCAAGCGGATCCTAACTGGATTTACCACGACTTTGAGAAGAGAAATCCACCGATTTTTCAAGGGAACCCGATCCGATGAAGGCCCATTTTTGGATCGAAGCTATGGAGGAAGTTTGGACCTTCCAATGTAGTGATGAAGAAAAGGTGGGTTGTGCGGGAAATGCCTTAGACGAAGATGCTCGTGATTGGTGGAGGAATGCTAGAGCGGTCTTGTAACTCAAGGAATTCGATTACTTGGACAAATTTTAAGAATTTGTTCTTGGATAAATATTTTCCCCAAAGAAAGAGACTTCTCAAGCAATCTGAGTTTGTTCGGTTGAAACAAGGTGGTATATTTGTTGATGAATATGCGCACTAAATTTGAGCGATTGTCTCAATTTTATGCACTTGGGAGGACTGCTCCAAATGATATGTGGAAGATGGAAATGTTTAAAGAAGGGCTCCGTGCTGACATTGCTCAAGGTCTTAGTTCCTATGCTATGACAAATTATCATGCTCTAGTGCAACAAGCAGGTGTGGCAGAGCAAGATCTGAGGAAAATGTATGCTGAGAGGAGAGATCTCTGGAAAGGTAAGAAGCAGGTAGCTGAATCCTCAAACCCAACTGGGAAAGCAAAGAGAGATGGCAACAAGGTAAAACAAGTGCAGTCTACCGATTTCCCAAGGATCAAAAGGTGTGAAACATGTGGAAGGCATCATTCGGGTGAATGTCGGATGAGTACATTACGGTGTTTTTCTTGTAACGAGAAGGGGCATTATGCTAGTGAGTGTCCTGCAAGGAAGGCTTATAAGGAAACCCCAGATGCTCCAAGGCAGGGACGGGTCAACACTCTTGATACTCAGACCATCAAGCCTAATGACAATCTTCTAAGGGGTACACGTTCTCTTTTTTCTAACACTGTCAACATTTTGTATGATTACGGTGCTACACCTTTGTTTTATTTACGAAGCTTGTGTGGAGCGGTTGGGACTAGCATTAACTCATTTGTCGAACCAATATCTATCTTAATCGGCTTGCCAAGGGTGAGTCGGACCCACTCTTTGTGTGTCGTAATTGTTTGCTCACCATAGGAGGCGGGAATTTTGTGGTTGATTTCATTTGTACGCCTATGAGGGGAATGGATATTGTTCTAGGAATGGGTGGATGACCACCAACCATGTCACTATTGATTGCTTCAATAGAACTATTGGGTTTTCTTACGAATCGGTGGAATTGCCTCGGACCAGCTGCGAGCCAGTTGTTTCTTTCACTTGACCCGGTCGGTCTCTATTTCAAGGTGCGGAAGCTTTTGTTATTATGTTATCTACCTCGATTGGCCCGGTTTAGATTTGTCATCTGTACAAGTTGTTCGGGATTTCTGGATGTTTTTCTGATGAAGTGTCCTCTTTCATGCCGGATCGTGAAGTAGACTTCTCTATAGAATTGGTGCAGCATTGGCCAATATCTATAGCTCCTTATAGGATGTCTCCTTTAGAGTTGAAAGAATTAAAATCCCAACTTGAAGAGTTGATTTCGAAGAGGTTTATCCGACCTAGTGTGTCTCCATGGGGTGCTCCTGTGTTACTTGTGAAGAAGAAAGATGGGAGCATGAGGTTGTGTATTGATTACCGCCAGCTAAACAAGGTTACTATTAAGAACAAGTATCCTTTGCCGAGAATCGATGATTTACTAGATCAACTTAGAGGTGCATCAGTGTTTTCAAAAATTGATTTAAGGTCGGGGTACCATCAGATAAAGGTGAGGGCTTTAGATATTCAGAAGCTGCGTGCAGGTACTAGATATGGACATTACGAGTTTGTAGTAATGCCTTTCGGTCTAACTAATGCTCCTGCAGTATTCATGGATTACATGAATCGGGTATTCCAGCCGTACCTAGATCAGTTTGTTGTGGTTTTCATTGATGATATTTTGGTGTACTCTAAGACTATTGAGGATCATGTTCAACATCTTCGCATTGTTCTTAATGTACTCCGAGAAAAGAAATTGTATGCGAAACCTTCTAAGTGTGATTTACGGATGTGCGAAGTAAAATTTCTTGGTCATGTGATATCCCAATCGGGGTGGCGGTGGATCGATGAAAGTGGAAGCGGTGTTGAATTGGGAGCGCCAACAAGCTATTCTTGAAGTAAGAAGTTTTTGGGATTAGTAGTTACTATCGAAGATTTATCGGAGGATTCTCATGATTAGTTCTTCCACTCACTCGGTTGACTCGTAAAGGTCGATCGTTTGAATGGGATCTTGATTGTGAAGGATGTTTTCTCGAGTTGAAGGAGAGATTGACTTACGCTCCAATCCTAATTCTTAGGATCCGTCTGCGGGATTTCAAATTTCTGATGGACGCATCGGGGAAGGGTTTAGGATGTGTTCTTATGCTGAGAATCGCAAGTGGTGGCTTATGCATCTAAGCGGTTGAAGCCTCATGAGGAGAACTATCCGACTCATGACTTGGAGTTAGCGACCATTGTGTATGCCAATGAAGATTTGGAGACATTATCTCTATGGATCTCGTTTTGAAGTCTTGGTGATCACAAGAGTTTGAAGTATTTATTTGATCGGAAGGAAATGAATAATGAGCGAGAGGAGATGGATGGAATTTCTCAAAGATTATGATTTTGAATTGAAATATCACCACAGGAAAGCTAATGTGGTAGCGGATGCGTTGAGTAGGAAATCTATTCACACTGGTGAGTTGATGATGCATGAAATGGCATTGTGGGAGTCTTTTAGAGACTTAAACTTGAATGTGAAGCCAAGAAGAAACCGATTGGTGTTGAGTCATATTCAAATTTCTAGTGCATTGAGAAATTTGATCCATTTCACCAAGAGATTGATGTTGAGATTCTGATCAAAAAGGAAACCGAACTTTATTGAAGATAGTGATGGAGTTATCCGTTTCAACGGTAGAATTTGTGTGCCAGATGATGATGAAATCAAAAGGCAAGTATTAGAAGAAGCTCATAGAAGTCAATACTCCATACATCCTGGATCTACCAAGATGTATCGGGATTTGAAACAGTTATATTGGTGGCCTGGAATGAAAGTGGATATTGCAGAGTTTGTGTCTCGATGCTTGACCTGTCAGAGGGTCAAGGCAGAGCATCAGAAGCCTGCTGGTCTTTTGCAACCACTAGATATACCAGTGTGGAAATGGGAAGATATTTCAATGGACTTTGTGATGGGATTACCAAGATCTCAAGCCGGTAACGATTCAATATGGGTGGTTGTGGACCGATTGACTAAATCAGCCCATTTTATTCTTGTTCGCTCGGATAGTAAGGTGTCTAAATTGGCAAAGGAGTATTTGAAGAATATAGTAAAGTTGCATGGCATTCCAACTAGTATTGTGTCGGATCGTGATCCAAAGTTTACTTCCCGTTTTTGGACAGAGATGAATAAGGCCTTTGGGAACTAAAGTGTTTGCTAGTCTTCGCTTATCACCATGAGACAAATGGTCGGTGAAAGGACTATTCAGACCTTAGAGGATATGCTTCGAGCCTGTGTTCTTGACAGTGGTGGACACTGGGAGGATCATCTTCCATTGGCAGAGTTCGCCTACAACAATAGTTACCATTCTAGCATTGGAATGGCACCATTTGAGGCTTTGTATGGTAGGAAGTGTAGAACCCCATTATGTTGGTGGGAAGTTGGTGAACAACGATTGTTGGGACCCGATTTGGTCCATGAAACTCTTGAAAAGATCAGGACTAATCGAGAGAAAGATTGAAAGTAGCTCAGAGTCGACAAAAGAGTTATGCGGATAAAGAAGGAGACCGTTGGAGTTTGAACACGGTGATCATGTTTTTACGAGAGTTTCACCAACTATTTCTGGCAGAGAGCATTACGGCGAAGAAACTCAGTCCTCGGTATATTGGACCTTTCCAAATTATCGAGCGTATTGGGCTATTGGCCTATCGTATAGCTTTACCTCCGGCATTGTCTAATCTACATGACGTGTTTCATGTATCTCAACTGAGGAAGTACATTCCCGATCGATCCAACCGTTGAGTTTTAGGCGATTGATATTCGACCGGATTTATCCTTTCAACCTTACCCAAGTCGTATCATCGAATATGGAGAAAAAACGCTTCGAACTAGAACAATTCCAATTGTTAAGGTGGTTTGGGATGGTTTCTCAACGGAGGAAGCTACATGGGAGTTGGAGGACGACATGCGGACAAGATATCCATATTTATTCTCTTAAGGTATGTTCGTTCAATTTTGAGGACAAAATTTCTAAGTTGGGGGTGATTGTAACATCCCTAATTTCGTTAATTTCGAATTAGGAAATTATCGAATGTTTTATTATTCAAGTAAATAATAAGATACATTTTGGATATGAGTGTGTCTCGAAATTAATGAGTCCTCGTTAAATTATAAGATTAAATAGCTTTATTGATTAAATGGTGTTAATTGGATGTGAGAGTTTTGGGATAAAAATAGGATTAGTGAGATTTGTGAGCCAAGGGCATTTAGGTCTTTCCCCCAATTAACCCTTGACCCACCAATTAATTTTGGGTCAAAGAAAAGAATAAAAAGAAGAGAAGAAAAGTCAAAGTAAAATAAAAAGGGAAGAAAAGAAAAGGAATAAGAGAAAAGATAAAAGGAAATAAAAGGAAAGAGAAAAAAAAGAAGAAGAAAGCAACAGAGAGAGTGAGAAGCAGTGAGCAGAGAGAGAAAAGTGAGAAGCGAGAGAGAGAGATGAGAAGAAGTGGCGAAGGGAGAAGAGAAAGAAGGAGGAGATCTCCTCCAATTCTTCACTTGGTAAGGGCTTTTAGTGCAGTTCTCTTCCATTTTCCTCCTCTTTCTAATGGTGTAATTTTTATCCCCTAATTTCTACTCGTTTCGTTTTACCATTGTTGAAGCTTGAAGCTCAAATGGAGAAAAAATAGAGATTGGAACCGATTGAAGACATAGGGAAATTTTGTTGATTTGGATTTGGAGGTGTTAGATCTAAGTTTGGGTTAAGTTAGGTGTGTTTGGAGCGGTTGAGTTTCGCTCCGTTTCGGTATTTCGTGATTTTCATCACGATAGGTGAGTTTTACTCACGTTTAGGGAATTTTAAATATTGTCTTTGTGTTACGTTTGAATGATTTCAAAATTCGGAGTTTCGAAAATTTTCGAGTCAAAAACGGTATTTTACAAAAAATTACGCGTGTTGGAAATTTAAAAAGAAACCATATTATTTTGATTGATGAATTCTTGTGCTGGATTGGGATTTATGTATGTGTAACGGTGCGCGGTTGAAATTGGATTGAAATATAGTTTGGGATCGATCGGAGAACGAAACAGAACGGAATTGGGCACTAAGTTGAGAAGTTCCTATGTCCCCAATATCCAATGTTTCGTTTCAACGCTCCGTTCGGCTTCGAACTTCTTTTAAATCTTTTTCCTAACCACCCATAACTTATATGGCTGATATTGTTTGTTTTGTATGTGGTTGTAAATTGTTTGGACTGGTTATACAAGTAAGTATTTTTTTGGGATGTCTATATTTTAGAGGAAACTTTGCCGAATTTTCGTTAGAAATTTTGATACATGTTCAAAGTGGTTTTGAATTAAACGGTTAATGTTACGAATATTTCGTAAAACTTAGAGTATCGTGTGGGAACAATTGTTTTAAGAACAAAATTTGGTATCGGGATGGTTATATGTGGGTTCATAAGAAGAACCTAGTATGATAAGGATTTATATCATAGAATAAAATTATGTATATATATATATATATATATATATATATATATATATATATATATATATATATATATATATATATATATATATATATATATATATATATATATATATATATATTATGTATAGTCCGGGTGACGACCCACCAGGTTAGCATACTAGGAGGGGGAGGTCATGGGCCCTAAACCTAGGCCTCAACGATAGGGTTCACCGGGATTAGCGAGATGTGCGATCGGTGTTATGCTAAAGAGAATTAATGTCTTGTGCGGGATTAGCGGATGTGCGATCGGTATGGTACAATTGTTTTGGCGTTATGAATGTCGCATTTCTGGGATTAGCAGATGTGCAGTCGGTATTGTGCAATTAGTAACGTGCATGGTTTATTGATTAAATCAAAAAATTAATTAAGGTTTTATAAATGGGACCGAGTGATAGGTCGGGGTCGCGGTAAGACTCACTGAGATATGTTATCTCACCCTACAAATGTTGTTGATTTTCGGATATGCGGGGAAGCGTAAAGCAAGCGAGGCATGATTAGATGTTGTGGCTTGAGATTTGTAGACATAGTAGCTTAGACTATGTTATTTAGTTTCCCTCTGTTTATTTTGGAACTTAGTTTATGACTTGCTTGTTAAGTTGTAAAACTAATCTATTTTACCTTTGTCTTTGGATATTGAGTATTTTGTTGTAATATTTAAGTGATACTTAAGTACTTATGTTATTGTACCTTAAGTACCTTAAGTTGGAAATAACTCTTTGATTGGAATTCGAGAGTTTTGTATTATTCAATATCTCAGACAGGGGCATATTTACTCTGAATGAATGCTAATGGTGCACTTTTAGTATTTCTATTGTTAAGAAATACTTGGGTGTTACATTGCGTTTTTTTTTCGTTTTTCTATTTCACTTGTGTTTTTGTTTTCCATCTTCCGCCCTGAACAAAAATGAATGATTTTTGAAAGATTTACCAAAAGAAAAAAAAAATGATTCTTGAAAGTAGCTAAAAGTTGTTCACTATTGTGGTTAGTGATAAATTAACCAACGTTGTTCACTATTGTGGTTAGTGATTGAATAGTGATTGATTAACCAACGTTGTTCACTTATGTGGTTAGTGATTGATTAACCAGATTACCGTATTCATGTGGTTAGAAACGCAGGAGGAAAGGAACAAACAAGAGAGGAAACACAGGATTCTAAACGTATGAGGAATGAACAAAGGAGGGAGCAAGGAAGGAGTTGTAGAAAAAAAAAAGGAGAAAAGAGAAATAATAGGAACAACAATTAAAGTCATTTAATTGTGAATTAAAACTGTCCCCTAAAAATAAGAATTAGTTTATTTTCTAATTAAATTTAATAAATATAAGATATATTTGAGAGTACCATAATACCATTATTGAGCAATAACCATTGGATACATTTTAATAAAAATAATGATCATCCAATGGTTAGAATTCATTTAGTGATCATCACTAAACCAAATCACTAAACTTTTTGTTTAGTGATGTAATCCATAGCCGTGGGTCTCACATGGTTTTTGTTTCCCGCTGGAAATGAGGGGAAAGCGGAAGGGAGAGATTGATTTTAACATAGAAAGACAAAAAAGCCCCTGCTTTTGCTTTATTTGAATTTGAAGATCTCTTTTATATATTCTATTTTGCTAAAACAATTTTAAAACTCTTTGGTATTTGCTTTCTTTCTCACCATGTGAACCATATATCATCAGCGTTACTCTCCGGTTACTCCCATATCTTCCTTGGTTTGTAAGTATTATTGCATTTCTCTTTTCTCCTTATTGTTAATTTGTTTTACAATTTATTTTCTCATAGAGCTGTCTGTGCACCACCATGAGTTTTTCGGTTCCTTTTCAAACAACTGGTGGGTTATGTGTTTCATTATTCATGGAAAGATTATAAAAAAAATTAAATTCTCAGTATTTCCATAATTCTGTCAAAAGGGCTTTCATAAACCTAAAATCTCAAGCTTTGTAAGTTATGTTCTAGACTTATGGCATTAGGGAAAATTTGGTTCTCAGAAGCAACGCAAGACCAGGACATTATGAGGAAAATTTGCTAGTGCATATTTTTTTCATGTGCTATTAATCCAAAATACCAGTTAATTAGTTATTTGTTATCTCAAATGTAAATACTACTAAGGATGAGAGTTTGTTCTGCATGTTTTACAGGCAATTCAAGAGTGAGATTCCTTACTTGGTTAAAAGAAAACACATTTAGGTATGTGTTCTGTACCGTATCTATGGATAAGTATATCCGAGATAGTTGATAGGTGATAAGGTTTGATCAATATAGAGTTATGTCCGAGTTACGTCCGAGTGATGTTAGAAAGTGAGGGTGGGTGTGTACCGCACGGATAACTCCGATGCTAAAGTCGATGTGATGGAATTAATGCAGTTGAGTGATATTTAATGCGTACCTCTCTCAGTGGAATAAATGCAGTATTTATAGGTTTGGGAGGCACTTGGGTGTCATCATCTGAACCATCGGTTGTGGAGGCGCATGGTAGGCTGTTGGATGAATGATTATGGGCCTTGGCTGTTGAGGGCCCAATCAGTTGGCCTTTTGAGCAGAGAGGGGTGCGAATAGTAGGCGTGTGATTTCTCCATAACAGTTGCCCCCCAAGTCGGTTTGGCATGTTAGGTTAAACTAGACTTGAAATATGTGTAAAAAATAAATCGTTTAAGTGAGATTGGAAAAAATAGCTGTGTTCGGACTTTCTTACCGATCTTGTATTTAATTTAAACCGAACTGTATCACCGATCTTTAAAGATGGTTGAAGCCGAACTGTATTACCGATCTTTGAAGATGGTTGAAGCCGAACTGTACTGTCGATCTTCAAAGATGGTTGAGTGTTGGTGACGCTTCATTTTAATATTTATTTCTTTTTTCGACAGAGCATTAAATGCTCGTGTTGATCGATGTGACCGTTCGCAAGACTCGAGGCGTCTTTTTAATGATGACTCCCTCGATTCTTGCGTCGTTTTGATTTTGATTGAGTGCGTCGCTTCGAATGAACAGTAACGGTCATATCTCAGAACCCTATAAATACAAGCGAGGGTAATTCACTTATCTTTTTTTTTTAGTTTCCTGCTTCACTCAGAGCTACCGACTTCGTGATTTTAAGTTCTCCGAGCTCGCTCCTTCGAATTCTGACATCAAATCTCTTCATTTTACCTCAAGACTTTCTTCTGAGGTTAGTGCTTCTATTTGAATTTACTTTTTGTTGTGTTTTTCGTAGAATTTTTTCTTCGTTGCGCTTCGTTTTTCAATTCCACCGGGCTGAGATCTAGCCCTCAGCCTGCCATCTTTTTTGCCAGGATGGGGGTTGTCAGGTCGGGTTCCGATCTTGTTCGTGAACCCAACATCTTCTTATGATTTTATCCTGATAGCTTGCCCCCATTCCTCGTAGGTAAAATCATGGCGAAAACAAAGCAGATAACTCGCACTAAACGCGCTCCGACTTATAGACCAAGCCGAGCAAGCTCGCAAGTCTAGAGGACGACATCGGAAAGCTAATGGCATCTAGAGCTGATTCTAATCCATTAGATAGGAGAGAATGGCTGCACTGAAATACAGGAAGAAATGTCTTAGGGCCTAGAGGAAGTGTGGTGAGTGAGAAGAGCTTCCGACGAAGAATCGTCCACCCCTTCCGCTCCCAATAATCCGAACTCAGAGGCTCAAGTAGATGTTGATTTAGATCCGAGCTCTTCGGACGACTCCGATCTTGATTCGAGTTCAGAATCCGATACAGAATCAGATGGAAGAAAGGTTGAAGATCCGATCTGTTGACCTGAAGAAGAGAATGTTGGAGAAGAGAGAAGAGGTAAAGAGCAGGAAGATACCGGAGCTTGAGTTATTGTATGGATATGAAGACTCGGGGTTAACAACGTCGACCTCCCGTAGTCCCCCGTTGGGCTCGCCAGTGATTATTCATGGGTATCCGAAAAACTCCGTGGTATAGACTCGCTCATCGACTCGGAGATCGACATTAGCAATTATTCAAAGAGGCTTTACGCCAAAGATCCCGAGCGTTGGCGATGTTTTGGAATGGGAAAGGGCGAGCATGTGGCTACTTACCCGGATTCTCTCAAGTTTATTGTTTACTGGACGACTTTAGCTCACATGCGCATCCGTCCTCCATTCACCGCTTTCCAACGATGCTGTATTGGCAAGGTTAGAAGTAGCCCCATCTCAACTTCACCCCAATGCTTGGGCATTTATACGAGCTTTTGAGTGGTATGCATTCATTTAGGTCGGCCCCTTTCTTACAACTTTTCTTACATATGTTTCAAATAAACAAAAAGGACCGAGAAGAACAACGGCAAACCTGCGCGTTTAGAGCATTACACCCTCCGATCAAGACCGGGAATCAAGGTTTTTGGTACCGTATTCGTAAAAAGCTTTGAAATATGAATGGAAAAATAAATTTTTCTGGGTCGAGCCGGTGTTGCCAGTAGTGGTAGACCGAGTTGGTACATTTAATGTCGAGAATGACATTGTTCTCACCACCAAGTTTCCTCTTGGTTGGACCCGTCGAGATGATTCTAAGAGACATTCCGTTGAAAAGAATCATTTAAGCGTGGAAGATCGCAAACCTTGAAAGTGCTGATGTTCATTGCAGATCGGATTGTCAGCAATAATGAAAATAGGGCTAATCAATGGGGATTCGACACTAAGTTGTTGGTGGCATCTGTTAAGTATGAGCATGTCGAGAAGGCTTTAGGTCGGTCTTAATAAGATGTTTCTCTTAGTTTATTTTCACTATGTCTGCCGATTTTATATCTGCCGATCTTTATTTGCATAATTTTTCTAACTGAATTTTGTATCTAATCTGCAGATAGCATGGCCCCAAAACGCAACATGGCGGCCTTGAAAGCCCTGGCACTTGAAGAAATTACCCCAGTGGTACCTCACATCGGAAGTAGTAGCGGGGTTGCGGCTGAGGGAAATTCTGCAGCAATTGTTACTCCGGCTGTGCCTATCACTGTGGTTAATCCTGAAGAGGAAGATGAAGAGGAAGCTCGGCCATTCACAAGAAAAAGGAAGCAACCATCTGGTCAACTCCCTCCTAGGTCTAAACCCCAAGATCGGGAGAAAAACGTGATTGATTTGAGTGACCAGACAAAGAAGCACAAAAAACATAAGTCTGCTGCTCCTTTTGATCCAAGGGCATATATGACCCTCAAAACCGAGGAGTTTCAAGCTGACCCCTTCGGAGTTTCACTCTCGGTGTTTTCAAGGATGGTCGACTTAGTGAGGGAGGATAAAACGGCTGCAGCTTTAAAAATTAAAGGTACGGTTTCTGGTTTTCTAAGCTCGTCCACCCGGTCTTCCAACTTCTTTTATACTTATGCATTTATCTATTTGTACAGATCTTGAAGCCAAGTATGAGTCAGCTCGGAAAGCTGTAAGTCCACTTCGGGCTGATCTCGAGAAATCTCAAAAAGATGTGGATCTTTACAAGCAGATGGTCGAAGACTTGGAAGCTAAGCGCCTACAACTTCGAGGTGAAAAAAAGAAATTTGAGGCCGAAAGCGATCGCCAAATGAAAATTTTGAAAAGGTCGCCGTCGAGCTTCAAGAAAAAGATGCTAAGATTGCGGAGTTGATGGCTTCGACCTCGGCCAATAATTTTCCCGAGCTTCAGGAACGCATTGAGAAACTCACTGCTCTAAATGTTAAAGCTCTGGAAGATCGGAAGAAGGCTATTCAGATGGGTCAAGAGGGCATTGTCGAGGCTTTCAATAACGCCCTTGACCAAGTCGCCGTAGTTAATCCCGACTTTATTGCCGATCGTGATATTCTTAACCCGGAGTACGGGGTACATGATGGTCATATTGTTGAGTTTGACCCGGAATCCGATGAAGTGTCAAGGATCGTTTATCCGAAAGATGTGTAATTTGCTTATTTTCATCTGTTTTTTGAAACTTAGGGTCCGGCCGTAACCGGTATTTTTTTTAATGATATCACTGTATTAACCTGTCATATTTTTGGCTTCCTTTGTGACTATGTCTTTATTTCGGATATCTCTTCCCTTCTGTTTTTAAACAAGATATCGATTGACGTTTTGAATCATATAGAAATAAGATCGGAAATAGAATGCTTTAGCAAAGCAAGTCTATATTTAAATAAGATCGGAACTAGAATGCCTTAGCAAAGCAAGTCTAACTAAATAAGATCGGAAATAGAATGCCTTAGCAAAGCAAGTCTATATTTAAATAAGATCGGAAATAGAATGCCTTAGCAAAGCAAGTCTATTTTACACAAGATCGGAACTAGAATGCCTTAGCAAAGCAAGTCTATTTTACACAAGATCGGAACTAGAATGCCTTAGCAAAGCAAGTCTATATTAAATAAGATCAGAAATAGAATGCCTTAGCAAAGCAAGTCTATATTAAATAAGATCGGAAATAGAATGCCTTAGCAAAGCAAGTCTATTTTACACAAGATCGGAACTAGAATGCCTTAGCAAAGCAAGTCTAACTATAATATTTCTTGAGTTTGGTGGCGTTCCATGTTCTTGGGATCGCCTTGCCTTCTAGGGTTTCTAGCTCGAAAGCGCCATTTCCCGTTTTTATCGTTACTCGATATGGACCTTCCCAGTTCGGTGCTAGCTTGCCTTGTGATGCATTTTTCAACCCTACATCGGCTCTTCTCAAGACGAGGTCGCCGACGTCAAAATCCGCGGGGCGACTTTACGATTATAACGGGTGGCTATCCTTTGTTTGTTGATGGCTTCCTTGAGGGATGCGTGATCTCGGATTTCTTCTATAAGATCCAGCTCTTCTCGTAAAGCTTGTTCGTTGTCTTACGGTGATTTCGGATTTGTGGTTCTCCAAGGCGGTTCTCCGATTTCGATGGGATGATCGCCTTCGCTCCCATATGATAACAGGAAAGGCGTTTCTCTGTGGAGCTTTGGGGAGTTGTTCTATATGCCCATAAGACATAAAGGAGCTCTTCAACCCAATTTCCTTTAGCATTGTCTAACCTTTTCTTCAATCCGTTGAGAAGTACTTTGTTTCTTTTATACGCTTCGCTTGACCGTTTGTTTGGGGATGCTCCACCGGCGTGAATCGATGCTTGATTTTAAGATCGGACATCAACTTCACGAATCCTTTATCGTAATTGAGTTCCATTGTCCGTGATTACCATCTCGGGCACCCGAACACGGTAATTATTTCTTTTCGGAAAAAAGAGATGCAGTTTTTTGCCTTAATAACAGATAGTGGTTTGGCCTCAATCCATTTAGTAAAATAATCAACAGCCACAATTAAGAATTTATTCCTCCCGGGGGCTTTTGGAAAAGGTCCTAGAAGGTCTATCCCCCACCATGCAAAAGGCCATGGGGAGGAGAGAGTTGTGAGGCCGGTAGGAGGTGCAATGTGAACGTTTGCGTGAATCTGACAATTCAGACATTTCTTCACATAGTTCCTTGCATCAGCTTCAATGGTTGGCCAAAAGTATCCTGCTCTTAACACCTTCCTGGCTAAGGACCTACCACCTAAATGTTGGCCACATATTCCTTCATGAATTTCCATTAACACATAGTCGACCTCAAATCTGTTTCTAGACATTTCAATAATGGTGAAGAGAGTGCCTTCTTGTAAAGTCGCTCATTGAACACCGCAAAAGATCTTTGCTTTTTTCTTGGACGATCTTGGCTTTTTCAGAGGATCGGAAGGTTCTGTGCCCGACATGATGTAATTCAAGATAGGAGCAATCCATGTTTGGTCTTCACTTATTACGTACACTGATGACATCGAGTGTAAGTCATCCTCAAAACTAGGTTTGCTGAGGATCTCTTGTATAACTGACCGGTGATTTCCAGTAGTTTTGGTGCTTGCTAATTTGGAAAGAATATCGGCCCGAACGTTGTTTGTTCTCGGGACATGTTTAACCTCGTGAAATCAAATTCGGTGAGGTTTCTTGACATGATTCAGATATTTTTGGAGGATTGGCTCTTTTGCTTCGTACTGTCCCCCGATCTGGGAGACCACGAGGAGTGAATCAGTATGGAGATTTAACCGAGTGATACGGAGATCTGAAGCCAATCGTAGGCCTGCAATGCACGCTTCGTATTCAGCTTGATTATTTGATGTTGTAAATTTGAAAGTGAGTGATAATTCTATAACCACTCCAGAAGGACTTTCAAGAATAATTCCAGCCCCGCTCCCTTTGGGATTGGAAGAGCCATCGACATAGATCGTCCATACTTCATTCTCGGTCTCTGCCGAAGTCATTTCCGCTACAAAGTCGGCTAACACTTGAGCTTTCATTGCCGATCTTGATTCATATTTGATACGAATTCGCATGACTCTCGCCCACTTTATTATTCTTCCCGAAAGGTCCGGACGATGTAGGATTTTGTCGATCGGATGGTTTGTTCGAACCACTACTTGGTGAGAAACAAAATAATGTCGAGTCGCCGAGTAGTAGCTATTACTAAAGCGAGCTATTTTCTCTATTTTTGATATCGAAGTTCGCCCTTGTAAAGCTTTGCTCACAAAGCAAGACTGGCTCGTCCTCTTTTGTTTCTCGGACCAGTCGCCCTAATGCTTCCTCGGATATTGAGAGATATAAATATAATATTTCCTCCGGTTCAGTCGGGTTAATATCGGAGGTTACGATAATATCTTTTTTAGTTGGGTGAGCGCCTCGTCCCATTCTGTGGTCCAGATAAATTGATTCATTTTTTAAAAGTTTAAAAAGGGGTAGTGATTTAAAAGCGGCATTTGAGATGAACAGAGATAGAGCGCAATCATGCCGTTAAGTTTCGAATTTCTTTTTTGGTGTTTGGGGTTTTCATCTCGATCCACCGACTTGCATTTGTGCAGGTTTGCCTCAATCCTCTTTCGGTGAGATAGAACCCCAAGAACTTTCGGCTTTGACCCAGAAAGTGCATTTCTCGGATTTAATCTCATCATGTTTTTCCTTATTTCGAAAAAGTTCATTGAGATCGGTAACATGACGATTTGCTTGCTCACTCTTTGCAATCATATCATCTAAGTATACTTCTACATTTCGCCCGATCTGGTTTTTGAAAACTCTATTCATCATTCTCTGATATGTTGCTCCTGCATTTTTGAGACCGAAAGGCATAACTCGGTAACAAAAATTTCCGCTTTCAGTCATAAAAGCAGTTTTCTCTTGATCGGGGGGAAACATTGGGATTTGGTTATATCCTGAATATGCATCCATGAATGATAATAAACCAAAACCCGATGCATGATCGACTAGTCGATCAATATTTGGAACCAGGAAAAGCATCCTTAGGACATGACCTATTGAGATCGGTATAATCAATGCACATGCGCCATTTTCCATTTGATTTTTAACAAGTACAGGGTTTGAGAGCCAAGTAGTATATTTGAGCTCAGTTACAAAATTAGCTTTTACTAAGTCATCTACCGCCTTGGCTGTTGCTTCAGTCTTCTCGATATTCTGCACCCTTTTGCGTTGGGCAACCCACTTTGCATCAGGATATATTGACAAATGATGGCAAGCGACTTCAGGTGGTATGCCAGGCATGTCTTCAGCCGACCAAGCAAAGAGATCGGCGTGTTCCCTTAAGCACTGGGTTAATTCTCTTTTTATTTCGTCCGGTAGGTCTGCGCCGATCTTGACTGTTTTTGTTGGATCATCTCCCAACATCACTCTGATGAATTCCCCGTCCGGTTTGGTCGTTCGGCCTTTTCTCTCGAATGAGGATGCTAAGCGCTACCTTTCTCTTCGTCCGAGCTCTCGGGATCGAAGCGTTGCGTCTAAATCCATCACATTTACCTCGGAAAACTTCACTTTCTCTTCTTTCGTGAGACGTACTCTTTGATGCAAGTTCGGCTTTATCTCTTGCGTGAAATTTCAGCTTTGAGAAGGAGGTAATAGCATCTTTCGGAAGATTCTAGATCGGCATTGATAGTTACCACCTCGTTGCTTGGAGAGTGAAACTTCATTTTTCGGATGTACTGATGGAAGTCACCGCCCGAGTTTCCCAAAGTCGGCGCTTCCAATGATGCAATTGTAGATTGATGAGCAAGGTAGTACCATAAATTTAACCAAAATTATGCGAGATAAAGGTTCCTCTCCAAAAGTGACCCTTAAGTCTATGTAACCCATCGGTCTAGTTCGGGAACCATTGAAACACGAAAGGTCCGATTAAAGTGATAAGGAAAAAGTTCCTTGGTGTGATTCCAATTTTCTCCGATTACATCGAAGAACATGATGTCACAAGAGCTGCCTTGGTCAATTAAAATTCTTCTTATCTCTTTCTCGGCCATTCTGCTGAGATTAGTGGAATGTCTTCGTTTACCTTCCCATTTAGAAGATCGTCATCTCCAAATGACACGGGAGGACGAGTTGCTACTTGTTGGGCGATGATGTAGATGCTACACATTGAATTTCCTTCCATTTTCTTTTGATTGTTCTTCTTGCTTCGTAGCTCCTTGGACTTCACTGCTTTGAGATTACCATCACCACAGTCGGCCTCTACTCTTCGAGTGTCACGGCTCTTCCTTATAATCCACGATTTCTTTCCTCTTACTTGGCCAACCTCTTTCTCTGTTTAATGCTTTTTCTTGTTGGAATGGCTTTCGACATACCGTGAGAGTTTTCCCTTTTGATAAGGTCTTCAATGTCGTCTTTTAAGGCGTTGACCGATTTGTGTCATGGCGGCGCTTTGGTGATAACGCGAAGACTTGTTGTTCCTCATTCCGGCCTTTGGGGAATAGGATCGAGGATACCTTATGTGTTTGAATTCATTGTTCGACATTCTTGCAAGATCTTCTCCTTTCCACATATGAGTTCGGTGTAGTTTTGATGTCGCCTTTGTCGAGGTTTGAATTCCACTAGATGGACCGCGATGCGGAATCTCGAGGAATTTCGAGATTTGGATTTGTCTTTTCAACTCGAGGTCGGCTCTCTTTGGTTTGGTTTGCTACGCTTTTCACAAAGAACTTGCTAGCTTCATCGCCTTCCTCATGATCTATGTACTTCTCTGAAAGTCGGAGGAACTCCCCTAAAGTTGAGGGTTGGTTGATGCTCACGTCAATTTGGAATAAAGTGCCTCTGCGTAAACCATGAGATAGGAAATACAGACGAAATTCCTCATTTAACCCATGCACCTTTCAGACCCGGTGTTGAATCTTGCAATATAAGACCGGATAGATTCATCATCGGCTTGGTGTATTGCATGCAACACCATCCATGATTTCGGCCTTACTTTTGAATGTGCGAAGCTCGCCGAGAATAACTTGGAAAGTTGTTCCCAGGATGAGATTGAATTCGCCGGGATGTCTCTGAACCATAAACCTGCAGATTTTTCAAGGGTGAGGGAAAAAAGTCTACACATGATCTCACCTGGAGCATTCCGATATTGCATCATGGTTTCATAGTACTCTAAATGAACATCTGGGTCTCCGAGTCCGTCATAAATTTTCAAGTGTTCGGGAGGTTTCTCTAAACCTCCGGGAGCAGAAATAATCTATTTCGAAGTGAGCGGCCTCTTCTCGGTGGTTGTACCTCTGTTTCTTCTCCAGTTCAGAGTTTTGCGAGGTTGGTAAGTGGAATGATGTTGTTTTTCGTTCGGGGCTCTCTCTTTATAGTTGTGATGTCCTCGCCTTGGAGGACTTTCTCTCGCTCCTAGATCGTTGTCTGCGTGGTGAGGATGATGCATAAGAGGAATCTTCCTCTCCAGTCTTCTATATCTCTAGAGAGTTGCCTCGGTTCTTCTCTTCCTCGTCTTCTCGGGGGAGAGCGATGATAATGACGTCGTCTCGGGGAGAAACGATGTCGTCTTGGGGCTCGGTTGTTCGCAGGGTTGCTCGGGCTCTTCTATCGGGTTAATCAGGGGATCATATCATTGCGGAGAACCCCGATCCGCAATATCTCGGGCCCGATATCCCGCAACCTCGGCTTCTAATTCGAAATACGGAGGCTCCTAGCTTGAGATGCTTCATTATCTTTGATTTAGAATCGAACAATTTGTTGTAAAGTGTTTCTTTGGAAGCAGGAATAGCAGTAGGAGGTGAAGGAACTCGATTTGAAGTCGACTCTCTGTTATTGATATTTCGGTCGATGATTGAGTTAGTTCGCAATCCCCTCCGGGGTTCCTTCTTCCCGTGACCGGATGATACTTGCTATTCGCATACCGGTTAAGTAATTCGGGTCCATGACCGATCAAAGAGAAAAAGATAAAGTTTTTTTATGAGTTCGGGAAAAACTCCCTTTGTGGTCGCCAATGTTGCATGCAGTATCTATGGATAAGTATATCCAGAGATAGTTGGTAGGTGATAAGGTTTGATCAATATAGAGTTATGTCCGAGTTACGTCCCGAAAGTGATGTTAGAAAGTGAGGTGGGGTGTACCGCACGCATACACTCCGATGCTAAAAGTCGATGTGATGGAATTAATGCAGTTGAGTGATATTTAATGCGTACCTCTCTCAGTGGAATAAATGCAGTATTTATAGGTTTGGGAGGCACTTGAGTGTCATCATCTGAACCATCGGTTGTGGAGGCGCATGGTAGGCTGTTGGATGAATGATTATGGGCCTTGGCTGTTGAGGGCCCAATCAGTTGGCCTTTTGAGCAGAGAGGGATGCGAATAGTAGGCGTGTGATTTCTCCATAACAGTATGTTATTACAATTAATTTGTTCTTCAAAAGGAATTCTCCAACAAATATGAGCTACCACTATGTGTGCAATATAAGTTAATATTTTACTGTCACGTGTTTCTTATGAGCATGAATATTAATCTTATTTTCGTACAAAATATAGAAGTGCATGACATACCCAAAACCTCATATCGTTACCTTATTGTTTATGCTATTTATTGTAGATTATTGCTGCTAGTTTTCTTACTTTTTTGTGATTTATGATGCATGGTTTCATTTTTTTAACACAAAATTTAGTCTATTGAACTGTTGGTTAACCAAATTTTTGTTTGCTTTCATTCCTTTATTATGCACACTTCCAGTTATTCCATTGTGAGGTGAAAACCATTTCAAAATTCAGTAACTTATTAAAGGGGCGTTGATCAAAGGTTATTTTGATACTCTGGCATGGAGTTTGTGTTAGAACAGAATCAAGAAGAGAAAGATTACACGAAAGAGTAAATTCATTCAATTATTCAACTCATTACACAGTGAAGACTATATACAGTGTTTTTGCTTCAGAGCTTGTAACAGACTGTGTAACCGTGAAAACTAACTTTTACAATTGAAGCACATTTGCTTTACTAATTGACTTTGACTAAGGGCCTATTTACTAAACTATCCTTAACCAATATTACTAATACCAACATAGCCTCTCCTAATCTATTCTGTGCCAAACAGACAGATTACAAACCAATTAAGAGATCAAAAAAACTTTTACAGAACATCAAAACCAGCACATCAGAACAATAGACTTCATTCACTTGAGTCTTCCATAACAGTACATTAGAGAAGCCAGCTGCAGGACACCTTTGATATATCAAGCATCAGTTTATCACTTTCATTCCTATCATGTCTTTGAGCTTGTTGAAGCTCTCCAACTTTAGTGGTTTTGTCATCATATCAGCAATCGATCAGCGGCGGTGTTGCGGTCACGGCAAAGAGATCAATCGTTTTGTCCTTGCAAAGATCTCTCAAGAAGTGAAATCTTAGATCTATATGTTTACTCCTCCCATGGAGGACAGGATTTTTTGATAGTTTTATTGTAGAGCTATTATCACAGAAGATAATAGTTGCTTCATCTTGATCTTCTCCCATTGTCTTGAGTATTTTCCTCATCCAAACTGCTTGACAACTACTAAATGAAAGCCGCTATGAACTGAACTTCGGCTTGATGAGTGGATAAAGAAATCACCGGTTGTTTTCTCGGAACACCACACAAAGACTCTGTCCCCAAAGATAAAAACATATCCGGTTGTGCTTTGCGATCATCAATGTCACCGGCAAAATCTGAGTCACAGAAACTAGTGAGTTTGCAACTATACCGATGGTTCAGACTTTGTCTCCTGTACATGACTCCAGTATTGAGTGTTCCTCTAATGTAGCGAAGGATCCTCTTGACAGCTGCAAAATGAGTCTCTGTAGGCCTCTCCATAAACTCCTTTGGTTAGCCTACCTGCATACATCAAATCGGGCCTAGACATTTGTGAGGTACATTAAACTACCTATCATTTGCTTATAGGTAGTTGTATCTACAGCTCTACCTCCTTCATCTTTACTTAGCCTTGTTCCAACTACTATAGGGTTGTTGACCGGTTTGCAATCCATCATGCCAAACCTCTCAAGTATCTCCCTGGCATACTTTTGTTGACAAATGGCGATACTGAATCATTTGAGAGACTTCAATTCCTAGGAAATATTTCATTTTCCCTAGATCACTCATTTCAAACTCTTGTTGCATAGAGTGTTTGAACTTTCTGCACAACTCAGAATTATCACTAGTGTAGATCAAATCATCTACATATAAGCTGACAATCACTATACTTCCATTATTCTCAGTCTTGATAAAGAGAGTATACTCATAATCACACTTCTTGAATCCTTCCTTGTAGAAGTATCCCTCAATTCTACTATACCATGTTCTAGGGGCTTGCCCATAGAGTGCCTTTTTCAACTTGTAGACCTTATGTTCTCCTCCCTTGACCTCATACCCTCTAGTTTGACTCACATATACGTTTTCAGTGAGCTCACCATGCAAGAAAGCACTCTTAACATCCATTTGGTACACTGTCCACCCTTTAAGAGCAGCTATAGCCAACAAGGTTCTAATTGTATCCCACCTAGCAACCGGGGCAAATACTTCATTGTAGTCTACTCCATACTTTTGTGTATATCCCTTCGCCACTAACCTGACTTTATGCTTCTCTACCTTGCCCTCCTCATTAAGTTTGGTCTTGTAAATCCACTTAACACCAATAGGAGTCACCTTTGATGGTAAGTCAACAAGTTCCCAAGTGCTATTTCTCTCTATAGCAATTATTTCAGCATCCATGGCCTGCTGCCACACTATGCTTTGTTTTGCTTCATCATAAGTAGTAGGGTCATTTGAGCTAAACACTGCTAGACTCATATTGTTAGTTTCATAGTCTTCTAAGTAAGATGGAGGCCTCATTGTTCTTCTTTGATCAGTTTCCTCTGCTCTGCCAGTAGCATTGGTGTCCTGCTCATTATTCTCCTCTTCACTGTCACTGTTATGCTCTTCATTACTATCAGTAGCATTGTTTCCACAAAGTTCATCTTTGCGAGAGATGATTCCACTAGTCTCATCATTGATTTGAGTATTGGTTTCTGATGTAGACCCAGCAGAAAGGTGTTCAGTATTGTCTAAATCCACCTGATCTGTCTTTCTTTGCAAATTCTTGTTTTCCCAGTCCCATTTCTCATTTTCTGCAAACTTCACATCCCTGCTTATAACAATCTTCTTAGTGTTAGGATTATAGAGTTTGTAAGCTTTAGACTCCTCACTGACTCCTAGTAAAACACACTTAACACTTTTATTATCTAACTTCTTTCTTTGTGCATCTGGTATATGTACAAAGCCAATGCAACCAAAGATTCTGAAGTGTTTTACTGATGGCTTTACTCCACTCCACACCTCTTGAGGTGTACAATCCTTAACAGCCAATGTAGGGCTTCTATTAAGTACATATGTGGACCAATTCACAGCTTCAGCCCAAAATTCCTTAGGTACACCTTTTTCTGACAGCATACTCCTAACCATGTTGAGGATTGTTCTATTTCTCCTCTCAGCCACCCCATTTTGTTGAGGGGTATAGGCTGTGGTGAGTTGTCTCTTAATGCCATAGGTACTGCAGTAGGTGTTGAATTCATGTGAATTGAATTCACCACTTCTGTCAGTTCTAAGACATTTGATCATCTCACCAGACTCCTTCTCAACCATGGTTTTAAATTTCTTAAAGACTTCTAAAGCTTGACTCTTTTTAGACAAGAAATAGACCCATCCTTTTCTACTATGATCATCAATGAAAGTGATAAAATACCTCTTGTGGCTGTTGGAGGCAGGAGTGATTGGCCCACAAATATCAGAGTGAACAAGTTCCAATACTTTGGCAGCTCTCCAGGCACCTTCTTTAGGGAACACTTCTCTGTGTTGCTTTCCTATGAAGCAATCCTCACAAGTCTTGCTGGTTTCCTGGAGAGTAGGCAGACCTCACACCATTTCCTTTTGAACCAGAGTTTTTAATCCTTTATGACTGAGATGTGCAAACCTGCAATGCCATAAGTGAGGTAGATCACTATCCTCAATTTTATGACATGACTCAGAAATTAAAGCAAGATTAAGTACATGACCTGTTATAGCAAACATTCTGTTCTTGGTCATGGTACTTGTGATGATGAGACCCTTCTCTTTATGAAAAACTTTGCATTCATTGTCTTCAATCACCACCTTCAACCCCTTTTCTTGTAACTGGCCGAGGCTAAGAAGATTGTTCTTCAAATCAGGCACAAAGTACACATCTGAAATTATTTGCACTACCCCATTAATTTTCAACTTTACAGACCCTTTGCCTTTCACTGCAAGTCTGGTACCATTTCCAAGTCTCACTGTTTCAACAAATGTTCCATCAAATGTGGAGAACCAACTCCTAGTTCCACACATATGATTGGAACATCCTGAATCAAGAAACCACAAATCTCCTCTATCTACAGCATTGCTCTTCTTTTCATTACTACTAGCCATGAGTAACACACCTTCACCATCATCCATACACACATGTTTGGAATATCCAGAATCTATAACCCACAGACTTCCCCTGTCTATATCATTGTTCTTTCCTTCATTACTACTTGCCATAAGCAAAACAGCTTCCTCATCATCAAATTCAGTGAAATTAGCCCCCTCTTCTCCATTAGGACACTCACTTTTGTAGTGACCTAATTTTCCACACTTATAACATTCAATATGTTCCTTGTTATTATTTTGTCTGCCTCTACCTCTTCCTCTACCTCGGCCTCTAGCATTATTGCCAGTTCTACCACCTACAGTGAGCTTTAAGAGCTTGTTCTTCATCCTTAGGGTTTTCAAGATTCTTCATCCTAGACTCATGGACTAGTAACTTCCCTTGTAACTGATCTATGGACATGGTTTCAATATCATTCGATTCTATAATTGAACAAACTACATATTCAAACCTGATATTCATAGATCGGAGAATCTTTTCAACCACACCATGTTGAGCCATCTTCTTGCCTTGAGCCTTCATCTTATTCACAAGATTCAGAGTTCTTGTGAAGAATTCTGCCACGCTTTCACTTTCTTTCATCTGCAGCTTCTCATACTCCTTCTTGAGAGCTTGCAACTGTGCCTTCTTCACCTTCGTTGAACCTTGATAGCGTTCCTTCATCGATTCCTAAATCTCTTTCGATGTATTTCGTGAAATCATTGTTTCGATGATACCTCTTTCAATTGCCTGAAAGAGGTAATTCTTTGCATTCAAATCTTTCAACTTAGCATCTTCATTGGCTTTCACGTTCTCCGGCGTAGCATTCTCGCTTAACGGTGGCACGCCGTTCTCTACGACATTCCAATAATCCTTTGATCTAAGAAGATTCTCCATCAATAGCGACCAATGCTCATAGAATCCATCAAATTTCGGGACTGAGGGTGTGAGGAACTCTCGTTCAGCCATTGCAACGATCTTCGATTCACACCTAATTCGCTCTCTCGTGAAATGCTTCTTTCTGGATCAGGCCCTCGAGAGAGCTCTGATACCAGTTAGTTAGAACAGAATCAAGAAGAGAAAGATTACACGAAAGAGTAAATTCATTCAATTATTCAACTCATTACACAGTGAAGACTATATACAGTGTTTTTGCTTCAGAGCTTGTAACAGACTGTGTAACCGTGAAAACTAACTTTTACAATTGAAGCACATTTGCTTTACTAATTGACTTTGACTAAGGGCCTATTTACTAAACTACCCTTAACCAATATTACTAATACCAACAGTTTGCTATTAATGAAGAAGATGAGTTACATGATGCCTTCGATAGTACAAAGGAAGGAGAGTCCAAAATAAAACCTTCGAGTAATCTTGGATTACCACTTCAAATGCGAAATTTAAGTCATTTTCGACAAGGGTTAAAAAGGCAGCAACATGTTTATGCTGTAGTCCTGAGTCCTCCTATGTTATATTGTCCATGCATTACATATGCTTCAAATTATATCACGTTGCACACATAATCCAATTGGTGACAGAAGTCAAGAAAGAGAATGTAGGCGTATTGGTTTAATGAGAGAATTAGTGCAAACTGAGAAATGCCGAAACATCATACGAATGGGACCTGAAGCATTTATGTTGTTGTGTCATAAATTGAGGGGAACTGGTTTGGTGAAGGAAATGCTTTATGGAAAGAATTATTGGTGTCAAGATATGGGTTGAATGGAAGATGGCCTAGCGAGATAGAGTATAGGAGAGGATGGGTGAAAAATTCTGGCGGGGCTTATGCCAATTGGGCCATGGAACAAAATTGAAGGAAACATGGTTTGAAGACATAGCAAGAATTAAGTTGGGGAGAGGAAATTTAATGAAATTTTGGAGTGACAAATGGCTTGGGAGAGATAGTTTTGCTGAACTTTTTCCTATAATTTATAGTAGATGTAACAATAAGAACATTGTGGTGGAGGATATGGGGTTTTGGGAGGACAATGTGTGGAGATGGAATTGTCAATGGTTAGAGGAGTTAATTTTGGTGGATGGAAGTAGTGCAGATTATTTTCTGCAATTGTTGCAATCGGTACAATTAAATGTGTCATCGCCGGATAGATGGATATGTTTGTTGGATTCGGTGAATGGTTTTTCGATGAAGAGGTGCTACTCAAAGTTGAGCGAATTGTTAGAAGTTCAGGCTGATGGTGTATCGGTCGGGGAAGGTGCAGCAGAGCAGGCTGAAGTGGATCGAGTTGGCGCATTTTTGCGAGTGCACTCGCAAAGAACATCGTCATCATAGTACCGCGGCGGATCGAGGTTCAGTGCGGCAGTGCGGCACCCTGGTTTGGGCTGCGCGTGGCGATTCCGGAAGATGCGGGAGAAGGAGGGGAGAGTGTGGTAGGTGTTGGGAGACCTTGGAAACAATTGTGGAAAAATGATGTGCCCTCGAAAGTACTGATTTTTGGTTGGAGATTAATGTTGAACAGAATTGCAACACGTGCGAGTTTGTTCGAAAGAGGTATTCTTAATTCTAATTTGGATAAATGTTGTGTTTTTTGTTTAGAGGAGGATGAATCCGCGGCACATTTAATTATTGGATGTCGAGTAATTAAATCTGTATGGCAACAAGTGTCACAGTGGTTAGGGGAAAGTATTCAGGATTCTGATGATGTAGTGAACCATTTCTTGGAATTTGGGAAAATTAAGGGAAGGAAAGGTAAAAGGGTTAGACATCTTATTTGGTTGGCGGTGGTATGGAATATTTGGATAATGAGAAATAATATAGTGTTCAACGGGGGGGTCGCTTCGGTTTCTACATTGGTTTCGGGAATCAAAGAATCGTCTTGGAGTTGGTTTAAAGCTCGGAAGGGGAGGAATTGCATGGCCCGGTGGTCGGATTGGAATAATAGCCCGTTGGGTTGTTTTTCTTTGTTGTAATTCCTAATTATATGCATTGTAATCAATTTATAAACACTCATAGGCGGGGGAGAAGCAGTGGGGTAGCCACTGTTGTGCAGATTTTTGTGCGAGGTACTCTTTTTCCTCCCGGAGTCTTTTTCCCAATGTGTTTTGGCTCTGGGAGGTTTTGAGGAGGCCCTCCCCCTTCCCATTGTATCGGTTTGGCACATCTTGTGCTCCTTTTCAATGAAATTGCTTATCTAAAAAAAAAACTAGTTCCAATCCCCATGCTATATGTACGGGATTATGGCAATTTATTGTACTAATTATGTTTTTTTAAGCAATTGTACTAATTATGTTGGAAATATGTTATTAACATTTTAATGTTATATTATATGTGTATCATAGTAGAAATAATAAATTTCTTTTTTTTTTGAGATTTAGAAATAATAAATTTCAAATAGGAATAACAATGAGTTGATCAAAAGCTAACCATGTCTTCATGGTTTTCTATAAACTTGGTAAGCCTGACTCGCTTTTATAATTGCAAAAAATATCTGCAAAATTTTTAGCAAAGTCTCCTCTGTTTTTCAGATTCTAAACAAATTAAACTTGCATAATTGTGATTCATATATCCAACATATATTAACCAAAGCCTTCATCATATAATTACAACCTTGTCACTGGGTTTCAAAATAAAAGCAGGGGTGTTCGCGGTGCGGTTTGGTTCGGTTTTGAGCAAAAAAGTGAACCGAACCGACAAGGTAAAAATAGATACGGTTTGGTTTGGTTCGGTTGGCTTTTGAAAAAAAACCAAACCAAACCAAACCAATGCAGTTTGGATTGGTTCGGTTTGTTCGGTTTTTTGCGAGACAAAACACAATTTAGAACCCGTTTGGATAGAACTTATTTTGAACTTATGAAAAACAACTTATGCAAATAAATTAATTTTTACGTATTATCCATAAGCATGTAAAAGTAGTTTATGGAAAAATAACTTAGGGAGATACAATTTTTGTTAGTGAGAACTTATGAATTAACATAAAAACTTACTTATCTTCATAAGTTGATTTTCATAAGCTCAAAAATAAGCTAATCCAAACGGCCCCTTAAATAATCCGCTTTCCTTATTCTCTATGTATATTGTTTTGTCTAATTTTATTTTTATATATAGGATTTTGCGGTTTGGTTTGGTTTGGTTCGGTTTCTATAATCAAAACCGCGGTCTAAACCGAACATTGCGGTTCACTAATAAAAAAAACCGAACAAAACCAATAGAAAACTGTTTTTTGCGGTTTTCGGTTTGGTTTGGTTCGGTTTGCGGTTTTCTATTGGTTTGGTTCGGTTTTGAACACCCCTAAATAGCTACCTAATTTTAAAGAATTTCTATTTGACCATATACCATTCTAGAGACAAAAGTTCTTGTGGGAAATATTCCATCTACATGTATATTTGACCATAAATCATTTTTGTTTCACAATATATCTACTTTAATTTCATCTACATGTCTCCTTCATTTTTAATATTTTATTTTTCTCTATCGGTAAGTTTTATCTAGTCTCTACGAGAAATATTACAATTTGGAAAATTTGAAACTTTAATACAATGTTGTTTTCTAATAATCTCTACGGGTAATATTACATATTGCTGGTAAATGCCCACGAGGCAATATTTGAACTCACTCAATTACAATTTGAAACTTTTTGTTTATCTACTTTAAATTAGTCTTATTTTCACGTAGTAACGTTTAGACTAATTAGATTATGTCTAAGTCTATTAATAAAAATAACACGACAACACACGTACATACGTACAAATATACTGCTACTACCGGGACATTGAACTATTGTTTGAGAGTGATGTAGTTTTTGAGAGAAATTGAAATATTTTATACTAAAATTTTAAATTAAAATATTTCAATTCCCTCCAAAAATTACATACCTCCAAAATATACTTCATCCAAATAAAGGTTCTCCTGGGACCCGAGTATACTTCACAGCACATCGACTATGGTTGAAGGAGATATTTGCATGGTTAAAGATTCTCCTCTCCTGCATCTTCGTCACTTCTCTCTTCGATTCTCCTTTCACAGGCCACTCTCTATCTTCTGTCGCTCTGAAAGTTCTTCCCTATTCCCGTTTCAATGATATTTCCATTCTCTGTTCTAGTTTTCATTTTCTGACTAAAAGACTCGGGTTCTCAATTCTTACTACTAAAAAATTAAGAATCCATGAAATTTAGAAACGTAATGATTTTGGTTTTTCACAATTTTTTGGTTTATGGTGTTTCTGGCCAATTGAATGTGTTTTTTTGTTTCTGCTGCATTGGAATTTTATCATTTTCAGAAGTTCAATTTGAAAAGTGAAGAAGGAATATATCTTCTTAATATTCTTGTATTTGCAATGCGGCAAGATTAACGGCTTCATGTCATTTTATTTTATTTTTGAGATAAATAGGGGCATGAAGCCCAAAAGAACACAACTACACAGGAACTAATCTTGGAGCAGAGACTCCATTACAATCATCATGCACCAAATGCAACACAGAATCAGGTGGCTTCATGTCATTTAGGTGTGCTTGAGAGGTGACCAGTACCAATTTTAGCAGGGCTCTTCCTAACTGAGGCCGTTAGCATATTCTTAGTGATCTCAGCTTTTTACAAACGTGATTTCCACTTCTTATTTCAGTTAGTTTTCTTTCTTGCCAACTCCTCATTTTTCTATCTTGATAAGACTCCGTCCGATTCAGCTTAGGGAATATGCTTATATCAGTTTTTTTTATTGGTCAGTTGTGCTTGATGTCATTGTTATTTCAATCCATTTAGAGTTGATCTGTGTAGTGTTAGGCATGCATTCTATTGTTATCGAGTTTTATTACATCTGTTAGGATTGGAGAGAAGAAAGAAAAGGGTATGTTCAACAAAATATGACAGATTTTCGAAGGATTTTGTTGTGTGTGGCGCAACCGCAATCATATCGAAGAGTCTAATGGCACCAATTGAGAGAGTGAAGATTAAAAGAGGCCAACTCAAAAGACCCATACTAGGGGGCGTGACTAATAGCTTTAAGAGAGGTAACTAGGCCAATGTTACACTGTATCGAGTTGCAACACAATAATTAAACATGACACCAAATGAACAAAAAGAAACCATGACATAGATAAAAGGATGAAATGCTTATCACAAAATAACGACATAACATGGTTAATTCAGAAAAAAACAGAGAGAAAACCACCAGCATCTTTATGAAAGATTTCCGAGAAACATAGAGCAAACGTCCTAAATGTCGCCATAGACTCCAATCCTGTCCATGATATTAGCAACCGTATCCTTACTCTCCTTCAGAACCCTGACACTCCTCTTCAGCTTTTCTCTCTTCCCAGCTATAGATGGAGACTCCTCAAGCAACCTCTCAATCCCACCACCAACTGAAGACAGCAAATCATTACAGATCCCCTTCTGCAGATCAATGTTAACCAGCTCATTGATACTCAACATCAAATGCAAAGCAATACTATCTATCAGCCTCCTCACGACAATCTTCCAATAGGAAATTAACCTTGCCTTCAGATCAAAGGCCTGATGTAGAGTTGTCAGTGGATAGTTCCTCAGATGAGCAGCATCTATCTCCCCAACTCCTTCAAGCTTCACAAGTGTTGGGTTGGTTCCCACATTGAAAACTTGATTCAAAAAAGCATCCTGAAGTGATATCAGCTTCTCATAATCCTTCAAGTACTCAGGATTACAAGTGTAGTCTGTCAGCTTCTCCATTTCCACGGCTTCTTTCACATGGTCGATGGAATTTTTCTTCTTCTTAGATATAAGAACCTCACCTGCTCTCCTGATTGAAACCTGAAGCTGATAATAGTTTGCAGAATGGCGATTCAAAACAGAAAGTAAAACAGTCTCGAGATAGCTCCATACTTTGTCAACAAAATCAAATGGCATGGAGGCAATACCCTTCACCTTCCTCTGCAAAATGGTAAGAAAAGCAGTCCTTGGAATGAAGTTTGGAAGCCCAATCCACTTAGCTTCCTGCAGCACATTGATCTCATCCAACAGAAAATCCTTTGTAGAATCACTTTCCGCACAATTTTCAAGATCAGAAGCATAGGAATTAAGCATATCAACTAAACGTGCAGAACAATGCATGTATTTGTCCTCAGGGTACTCCTCATATTCTCCTATAAGAACAATCTTCCTAAAAGAATCTCTTGATAATCCAACAATATGCATGAAGGCAGACATTGCATCAGCAACAGTAGATAAACTTGTAGGCAAGTTATCTAACTCCATCAAACTATTATTAAGCTTCTCGTTGATCTTCTTAATAATTTCAGGCAAAGTTTTGGAAATGATGGTAGCTTGAACATGAACAAGCTTTTGGGCCAAAACAGGAACGCCCACAATGGATTTATCTATCTTGGAAAGAAGTGAGTGAGACTCAAAAAGATTTTCTTCCTCCAATCTGGCCTCTTCATAAGACTCCTCACCAATGCGGTTCCTGACACAAACATAACCAAGACCAATGTTTACATCATCAGCAGTAACCTTCTCTAACAAGCCTTCAGGAGACTTATCAGCTTTTGTTACCACAGCTAGTGTCCTCAAACCACCTTTATCAACAGTCTGTGACATCCTAATGGACTCACAAGTAGTAAAATCAACAGAAGCAGAAAGAACATTCAGTATAATACTCTCTTCAGGCTTTATGTACTCCATGATAATATCTTTGATCTGGTCATAGATATTATCCGGTTGACCATGAACAGGCACACGAGTTATACCTGGAAGATCAACCATTGTGAGATCAGGAACACCATCCTTCTTCACCACCAAAGTCAAAGGATTGTTAGAAATTCCCTTCCCAAAACCTGCCAGCTCTTCAGTGGCAGTGTTAATGGCATCAGAGACATTTGCTTCATCAGTTAAAACGGTTTTGCCATTGAACTCCAAAATGAGTTGTGGCTGTTGAAGGGGATGGTTCTGAAGCCTCATTACCAAGGGAACCCTGGTGCAAATTCCTTGGCCACGGGGCAAGCTGATACCAGCAAGAGATTCAAGGACACTGGACTTTCCAGAAGATTGGTCTCCAACAACAACAATGGATGGAAGCTGAATACCCTCTTTGGCAATGTTGAGACGCCTTAGGTTCTCAAGGGCATCAAGAACTGGACGTATCTTCTCATTGTAAGAAGAGACTATAGGTGCAACAACAGAAACTGGTTGAGGCTGTTCAACTACATGGACGATTGAAAGAGATTCATTGGAAGTACCACTCTTCTTTCCCATTTTTGAGGACACAACAAAAGTGATTCTGTAATGACACACAGAAGGAGATGCAATGCAAACTCTTTAACCAGCTTAAGATGAATTGGAGCTTCAGTTAAATGGATATTTATAGAGAACTTAATGGGAAAATGAAATGAAGGAACAAAAGGGTCGTTTGGTAATGTGTGAGGGTCTTGGAAGTTTAGTTGAGCTTTTCAAGGAACTCCTTGGTTTCTTCTGCTACGATGATCGTTTAGTCATGTCATTTAGTCATATCATGATAAATATCTAAGCATAAGATTTTATGGATTTGGATTAGTAGTAACTTTATTTTTAGAAAAAAAAAGATGAGAATCAATTGTCCATCATTGCTAATTCTAATTCTACAGATCAAAATATAAATCCACAAAAGTTATTATTACATACGAGTATAATATTGATATTGATTGATATCAACATTTTTCATCTTGAGACAATTACACTGATTATATTCATATTTTCACAATTTGACTCTTAATGAGCTATTAATTTCACAATTTTGAGAATAATCAACTGCAGTAGTACAATTCAGCCGCATTTTTGTATTCATTATCATCTCACAATTCAGTCATTTCGTTATTTTCTAGGCATTTAGCTGCCATATTTAGGTGGATTTCTTGTACACATTTTGAGTTATTTATTTCCTTTCTCTTAATAAATTTGTTTTATTATATATATAATCATAACTCTTAGAAATTAGATAAGACATACTCTCTTCGTCCCATATTATATATCGTTTAAGGTTGTGGCACATAAATTAAGAAAATTAGTTAATTGTGTATGGAAAAGAGAGATTGTGAGTTAGTTTACCAAATTGTCATTCATTAATGACATTGGAAACATAAAAAGTAGAATTGTAGGAAGAGATATACTCCCTCCGTCCCATATTATATGTCTTTCTACGAAAAAAAATTGTCTCACAATACATGACTTTTTAGAACCAATACAACATCAATTTTCTTTTCCATTCATCCATTCATTATTTAATATATCTCTTCCTACAATTTTACTTTTTAGTTTCCAATGTCATTAATGAGTGACAATTTGGTAAACTAATTCATAATCTCTCTTTCTTATACAAAATTAACTACTTTTATTAATTTCTGTGTCACAACCTTAAACGACATGTAATATGGGACAGAGGGAGTATTAAATAAGGCTTAAATATCATTTACTCCCCTGCAAATATCACCATAATTTATTTACCCCCTGTAAACATAAAAGTTTTAAAATTCCCCTTACAAATATAAACCGTTTACGGTTACCCCCTGCTGTTAGATTATGTTGACAGCGTTAAGTGTATAATGGGTATAATTCGTTTACGGTTACCCCCTTGCAAAATATAAATCGTTTACGGTTACCCCTTTAGAGGGGTAGCTAGAAACACTTATTATTTGCAATGGGCTTTTTAAAATTTTTGTTTTTACAGGGGGTAAATGGATTATGGTGATATTTGTAGGGGTGTTTGCTGGTGTTTTTAGCAAACAATCACTAGTTTTCAATATTAAGACTGTGAGATCAAACTAGAAAATCTCTTTGACAATTGCCTAGAAGTTTTGTGTCTTTTAGCGTGCGTAAGAACAGAAAATAGTAGAAAGAGATAGTTTGAGAGCAGAATGAAAACAAGAAGTACAACAAACGTAAAAAACAAGTAAAAATTGCATTAAAGTGAAAGAGAAAAGAAGGTGGTGCACCAACACGTACAATGTGATCTGATTCACTCTTGTTTCGCTTTGGCTTGGAAGTTGAGTTTCACAGAGTTTTTGTAAAGATGTGGTGACCCGTTTTCCTATTACAAGGAGTATTTATACTCGGATACAATCGTGGGCAAGCACGATAACCACTTCCTAAAAACTAGGGAAATAACCGCCCACTAATCGCTGCTCCCTCGCGCTCGACCGACTTGTTGTCGAAGGATTTGGCGAAGTGTTGGACCCGTTCATCGAACAAATGGGTCCTCTCCGTCGAAGGTGTCCGGCATTGCTTCGCTATTTGAAGAACCAAGTCAGCGTCGAAGTTTGCTTGCATTGTCAAGACTTTGGTACAACTTTATCGTTGACTTTATGGCACATTGACTTGAACATTGACTGCAGCCCACATAATACTATTAAAATGCGCATCAACACCATTTAAAGCTTAATTTAATGCCCTTGCCGAAATTTTGAGGGTAAGATTGCTTTCAAAAATGTTTTTCGCGGAATAAGGAATGGAGGGAAGAAAAGGCATTTTTTGAATACTGTGCAATGGTCATTTCTACCGCCTTTTGCGTTTCAACAGTGGTCGAAAAGACAACCATCATTACTTGCACAGGTAAAACGAACCGTCTCATTGGCACACGTTGCATAGTTGGTGGGCCATCACGTCCCTCAAGCGTCGCGACGCACGAGTTATATGGCGAACGCCAATAATCGTAGCTTCCAACATATATAAACGGCTACAACCTTTCATATTCCTCTTTACTCAGTTTGAACTCTTGTGAAACCTATCTGTATTCTCCATTCTCTGCGTTTTGCAAAAATCCCCAAAATCACTAAAGTTTCAAACTTTCATTCCTTCCTTTCAACCTACGCCTGAATCTCGTCTCGCATTTGCTTTTATCTCTCATGGCTTCCTCGTCTCACACTTTGAATGTTCAACGAAGAACGATGAGACCAATGCACACTAAAACCTCGATGGCTTTGTTGATGAGCACGATATTCGCGATAGTCGAGCGGTCCAATGGCAAACCTGTGTATTGATCCTCTACTAGGGTTTATACTCATGCATATTTAGGTCCTCTTCCTAATACCCTTTTAGAGAACACACTGAAGTCTCTCGAAATTTTTCCTAGTCATGCCCTGTCTTCACCCAGAATTTTCACCAAGACCCCCTTTTCACTTAGAATTTACGAATAGCCCTTCAGAGTCTTTGAGTCCGCTCCCGTGCTCGACCAACAGATTTACATAGATTGGCTCGACAAGGTGGAGGCTAAAAAGGCCGATATCTGGAAAAAACAAGGTATTTTTGACCTTATCCATTATCTAGGTATGGGCCTAAGTATGACAAAGACCTTGATATTGGTCGCTATGCGATTCGGATCTGCGCCACTCATAGTCTTCACTGAGATGTGGCATGCCGACTCCCACTTTACTAGATGTTCTTTGCCATCACCGTGCCGAAACCCCTAGGTGAGACTTTTGACCCCGCCAATCCACGAGTATGTATACCCGTTTACTTTCAATAATGCCACTTTTGCTCCTTACATCACGTAACACCATAACCAGTAGCGTCGATACGTTGTCTTCTAAAGAACACGTAGCCTTCTTAACTCTTTGGCTATCCTTTTTTTTTTCGCACCGTTCACTCCAAGTTTCAAAACCTATATTCCATCGGCAGTGACAACTCCATGAGAAAGAAAACCTCAATCTTGCCAAACCGTTGTTGGGTTCTCTCTATCGGGAGCTTGACAATGCTTTGTCTTGGGAATCGAAAGAAGACGAACCCACCAACAAGTTTTTGGCTTCGCCCATGTGGTTATTGCAATTGTGGTCATTTAGCCACTTTTGAATCTCGACTAGGTCCAGTACATCCCTAAGTCTGTTCACCAATCCTTGAAGTCTAGAGGATGAAGGGATTCGACCGCTCGATTGAAACCCAAACAGATAAATATTCCTCGGAAGAGTCTTTCAAATTCATTTCGACATGTTCTGAAGTGTACCGGTTCGTGAGACTCTATGGCTCCTTTTGTGCAAAGGCCTTTTGGTCCAACTTGGTTTCGACAACCATTTCCCTCCTCTTCTGTCGAACAAGCTGAGGAGATTTCCCAAATCTGGCAAGCCTACCTCTCTCCTGCCATTCTTTCTACCAAACTTACCCCTGGCAAAGCTAAGAACAGCTTTGGAATTAAGAGATACTTCCCAAGTTATTCTGCCAGACAATTTGGCCTTTGTCAGATTCGACCTGCGCCCGTATGTTTTCATAGGCGAGAATTTTCGAATCCTGACTCAGCGGCAGCCTACAAACACGCCTTTAAGAAATTCCACTACAAGGCTTTGAGTTTCGAGCCCCTCAAGTTCAACCCCAGATTCTCATGCACCAAGGAGTTCCATGAATGGTGGACCAATTACTATACCACTGCTGCTGGGGAGGCTATTGACACCTTTTCAGAAAACATTCTGAAGAAATTGGTGGCAGCCCTTCCTTCGAACAACCCAGGTACTTACTTCTTGATCTCTAACTCTTTCTGAGTCTTGAACATCTGTAACTTAGTTTTATTTCTGTTGTCTTACAAATGTTTTCGACGTCAGGTCAACCTGCACCCAAACTGAAGGCCAAAGCAATCAAGGCTACCACAGCACCATCTCCTCCAGCCACCAAGAAAACAGTGGACACGAGATCTGCTCCAGACATTGTCCTGAAGAAGGTATGTTGCCATTTACTCGCTTCAAGTTATTTTTGATTACGACCTTTACTTATGTCGAAAACCTTTTGTTTAGAAAACAACTCAAGCACAGTCCCCTCGGCAGACCAAAGCTAAGAGGAAAATGGTCCTTCCTGAGGATGATGAGGTACTATACTCTTGCCTTGTTAATCCGTCGAAATTTCTCTTCCCTTTGTCATTCACTTTCCTGTCATAACCCAAGTTCTTTTTTGCAGGGCACTGAAAGTGATGATAACATCCCCCTCACTCAGAGGGCGAAGAAAAGAAATCTCCCTGAGATTCAAAGGGAAGTTCAAGGCATCATCATTGATGAGACTCCTGAACCACCTTCTTCTCCTCCAATCAAGAGACTTAAGGTACAAGAGGTAAACTCCCTTTCGACATTAGTTTAAACTTCTTCGATCTCACCTTTCCACCTCTTAACTTAAATGATACACCTTGTTGTGTATAGGTGGGTGGACTGCTCGTGAACAACCCTGGAGTCCAATCTATGGTTGAGGCTGCTGATCTGGAGTTGTCAGCCTCTATGCTCCCTTTTCCTTCATCTCCTCAAGGTGCAACTACTGAAGAGATTTTCCAAGCATTGGAGAACCCTGAACTCCCATCTTCGACGAGCTGGCGCCAAGTGCTGGAAATGTCGAACAAGAGGCGGTCGTCGAAGAGAATGTTCCTGTTATGGAGGAGGCTACTCCAACTACTGGTAGCGTCGAACCGGAGGCTATTGTTGGAGAAACTGCTCAAGTTCCAGAACTTACCATTCCAACAACTGAAGGGCCAGAAGTAGTGGCCACTTCCGTCGAAATTCCTGAAGCAAATATGGTTGATCAAGAACCAGAGGAGCCTAGAGTAGAGGTAGCTGCAGATCAAGGTGTTTCTGCCAAGGAGTCATCCAACAATAATGTCGCGATCAAGAATCGGGTTGAGTTAAAGAAGACAGATCCCTTGGCAGCCTTGAAGATTATGTTAAGCCTCAAGAGCTCGTCGAGCCGTTTGGTTTGCAGTTCCTCCAACAATTCTCTGAGTTCTATCAACCAAGAGACGGTCGAAAGCCTGCTTTGCCAGTTGAAGACGAAGGTGCTAGAAGGGGACTTGGTGGCAACCATCGAGCATGACTCATCTGTGTACCTTGAGGTAAAATCCCTCATTCAGAAGATCACCAGATTAGACCCTCCTCCAAATGTCCTTGCGTTCTTCATGGAATTTGGCCCTATTTTTGAGCAACTTTCTCTTTTGATCAACCAACGGTCGACTACCTCTAAGCGCAAGATTCAAGAGACTCAACTCTGCGAGGCGGAACTCGCCTCTCTTAAGGCTGATCAAGATGACATCGAAGCCCTCGAGACCCAAGCAGCCAATGATGAGAGAGCAATCGCTGAATGGGATGCAGAGATTGCGCGCATTGAGGAAGAGATAAAGACCCTTCAACTCAAATTGTCTAATGCTAAGCATCAGAAGGGTATGATCGTCGAACGCATGAGTGCGCGCCGTCCACCAAGACTACCAAAGCAATGGCAGCTATAGAGCACTTGGAGAAGATTGACCAGCACCAAGCTATTCTCGCCGATCTCGACAAGGAGCTGTATCTTCTCGACACCTCTATTTCTTTAAGTGTTAGCATCATGGAGAGGCATAAGGCTACCCTGTCGACCTTCTAAGACTGTAATAGCTTAGCATTTTGAAGATGGCTGTGTAACTTTAACAATTTCTTTATACATTGCCATTTATGAGCAACTTTGATTTACTTATAATTGCTCGATCTTTATTTCGGTTAACGTTGGCTTGTATCGTTTTAAATACTTGCCATTTATTCTAAAGGTCCTATTTTCGTCACCTAACTCTTCGATTTCATAAGCGCCATTCGAAAAGCAACGCAACACGCGAAATGGGCCTTCCCACCCTGGTGACCATTCGCCTAAAACTCTATCTTTTTTATCCATAGGTAATAGGACTTTCCACACTAACTCCCCTTCCTCAAAGGTTTTTAACTTAACCTTTTTATTGTAAGCTTTGGCTACTATTTCTTTCTGTCGAATAAGCATTTCTAAAGCTAACAACCTCTCTTCGTCTACATCAACCAGTTCATCAATCATCATATTCCAATAATGATCAAAAGGAATTTCACTTTGTTTTGAATCCTTGTTGACTGTAAACAAATCTCGACAGGTAACACTGCATCATGCCCAAATGTTAACCTGTAGGGAGTGGTGTTTATAGACTCTTTAGGTGAAGTTCGACAAGCCCATAATACTTGGTCAAGAGAACTGTGCCAATTTCTAGGCTTACGTCCAACGTGCTTTTTAATCAAATTAATAATGATTTTATTGGCAGCCTCTACTTGGCCATTGGCTTGTGCATAGTATGGTGTCGAAGTCAATAACTTGAAACCAATTTCAGCAGCGAAATCTACCATTTTTCGACCAGTGAAAACGGTACCTTGGTCCGTAGTAATGGTTTCTGGAATTCCATATCTATAAATGATATGGTTTTGAATAAACCTTATCACTGCTTCTTGATCTACATTGGCTAAAGGTATTGCCTCTACCCATTTAGTAAAGTAATCAATCCCTACTAGAATGTATCTGTGGCCTTTCGACGAAGTTGGTTTTATTTCTCCAATCACATCTAAAGCCCATTACTGAATGGCCAAGGTTTCACTATAGAATGCAACTCATTAGCGAGCACGTGTTGTATTCCGGCATGTTTTGGCATTCTTGGCAACCTTTGGCGAATTCTATACAATCTTTCAAAGATAGTTGGCCAATACATTCCTTGTCGAAATAACAACCATTTCATTTTGTGGCCTACTTGATGTGAGCCACATGCTCCACTATGTGTATCGAATCGCCAAATATGCCTCGTTTTCACTAAGACATTTTAGTAGCACCCCCCTTCAGAGTTTGTTTATACAATTCGTTTCCAATTAACACATAGCTTAGAGCTCAGACTTTACTTTTTGTTAGTGTTCCTGTAGGATTTTGCAAATATTCTACAATGGGTTTTCGCTAATCATCATCAACCATATTGTCAATAGCAAAAATTTCTGCCAAGTCAATATCGTCGAAAATGTGACGTTCTTCGACGCTCATTTCAGTTGTATTTATTGCCTCCCCAGTTTTTGGTGTTGACAATATCGTCGAAGGAGTATTATAGAGAGAGTCTTCGAGATTAATTTATCTTTTATCTCAATTAACTCTTCTAGGCTTTGCTCGATACTTTGTAACGAAGCAATTTGTGCGATTCATTTGCCACGTGATTTTCAATTCGTGGTAAATGTTCTAGGTGAACGAATGTAAACCTTTTTAACAAAGTATTGGCAATAACGAAATATTTAATAAGGTGCTCATTAATACATTTGTACTCTTTAGTCAATTGTTTGACCACTAGTTGAGAGTCACCTTTTATTTCGACATAACTTGCCCCAATTCGAGTAAAATTTTAAGGCCTACTATTAAAGCCTCATATTCAAACTTCATTATTTGAGCAAGAATCTCGAATTTTAAACTTATACTTCGTTGGAGTATTTTACGGAGAGACAATCAAAATTCCAATGCTGTTTCCATTCTTATGGCTTGAGCCATCAAGTATAATTTCAGGGCGTCGACGCCTAATGAATGTATTTCACATTCGACAACGAGAATGGTCGCTATAAAATCAGCAACCACTTGTCCTTTAATCGATTTAAGGGGTTGGTAAGTTAAGTTGTACTCTAGCAAAGCTAAAGCCCATTTGCCAATTCGACTATGCAACATTGGTTTTGACAACATATGTTTAATAACGTCAAAATGCGAATAAACATAAACATCTCATTGATTTTATATATTGCTTCAATTTTGTACATGAAAAATACAAGCAAAGGCATAGTTTCTCAATTGGACTATACCTAGTTTCAAAGATCAATCAAAACCCTACTAAGGTAATAAATGGGTCTTTCGACACCACTATCATCCTCTTGCGCTAGCATGCTACCTATTGTGTTATCGTAAGTCGCTATATACAATTTCAAGCAATTTATTTCCAATAATGAGCAATAAAATTGGTGGCTTGACCAAATAAGACTTGATTGCGTCGAAAGCATCTTGGTGAACTCGCTCCCACTTGAATTCATCTTCTTTCTTCAATCTCGGTAATGGCGAAAAAGCTTGTGTTTTGCCACTTAGATTTGAGATGAATCTTGAAGGAAATTGATTTTCCCTAGTAGTATTGATCGCAGCTTTTTTGGTCGAAGGAGCCTTCGTTTCCATAATTGCTTTAGTCTTATTTTCGTTGATCTCTATGCCTTTCTTGTGTACTACAAAACCCAAGAATTCACCCGCACGCATACGTAAAGCACATTTGGTTGGATTCATTTTCAATCCATATTTCCTCATTCGTTCGAAAGAACGTCGAAGATGGTCTAAATGACCACTTTCTGAGGATGACTTAACCACCACATCATCTATGTACACTTGCATAAAATCATCAATAAAATCGTGAAACATAGAATTCATTGCCCTTTGATAAGTGGCACCAGCATTTTTTAAACCAAAAGGCATGACCACCCACTCATAAACACCTAATGCCCCCGGACATCGAAAATTTTGACACGTCCTCTTCGGCAATAAAGATTTGATTATACCCCGAGTAGCCATCTAGCAACCGAGATAATCAAATCCTGCTCGCCGAATCTATTAGCATTTCGCTCACGGGCATAGCGTATTCATCTTTGGGTGTTGCGTTGTTTAAATCCCTAAAGTCTCACGCAAACTCTAAGTTTTCCATTCTTTTTCATTATGGAACTATATTGGCTAACCAATCAACGTACTGGCGATTCGATGAATTTGCTTTTGAACGACCTTTCTATTTCTTCCTTGATCTTAGCCAATATCCGAGGAGCAAATCTTCTTGGCGTTTGCTTCATCGCTTCTTCCCCGGTCGAATGGGTATTTGTAATTCCACCACTTCTCGACTCAAACCGGGCATTTCATTTGTACTCCCAAGCAAAGCAATCCTTGAACTCTGCGAAGTGAAATGACTTGGGTTCAAGGCGAAGATCAAGATGTGCACCGATATAGGTTGGCCTTTTGGTCAAGCCATCTCCCAAATCCACCTCTTCGATGGATCTTGAGCTTGCATGCGCTTTGTAGAATCTCTAGGGTCTTTTTCAAAACCCAATGGTTCGTCGTCATAAATGCAATCCGGCTTTGTCATTTATGACTTCACCATTTTCTTCAGATGAAGTTATGGCTTCGATATACCATTGTTTGTTGATTTAACTCGGCCTCCAAAGCCGTTTTATTTTATTCTCGCCATGTAAGCCGTAATTTATCCTAAGAACTGGTAATCGACATCTTAAACCTTCTAAGAGTCGGTGTCCCATCTGTTGGAGGTAGTACACCTCGGGATAGACATTGGCACCTTCTATTTCCTCTCTCTCCCACACAAAACCATGTGTTGGGTACAAGTGAATAGAGGAAAGCACATTATCTGAGGAGATATATGCTTGGCTCGAAGATGAACATGGCGCAATGTTCGCCATTTGTTTCTCAAAATTCTCCCTGGTGACGTTGTTCACATCAGCAAGGAAATAACTCTGGTCTGCTTCGACGTACTCTACCAGACCATCATCCCTCCACATCACCAATTTCTGGTGTAGGCTTGAGGGAACAACTCCTACGCCATGTATCCACTCTCTTCCAAGGAGTAGATTGTAGCTTGCTTTTGATGCTATAACAAAGAACGTGGTGGTTCTTCTTACAGTACCTACCACCACCTCTACCTCGACAGCTCCCAACGACCTGCCAGATTTCCCCTCATAATTGGTTAGCATAATGTTATGAGGTCTAAGGTCTGTATCAAACGGACTCTATTGTTTTCGCATGGCCCGAGGCATCAAGTTAACCGCATGACCCCTCCATCGACCCAAGATCTTGTTAATGCCTACGCCATTAACCTTTGCTTGAACGTACAAGGGCTTCAAGTGATGCTGCATGCCCTCGTCTGGCCTCTCGAAAGTGGCCATTTGTTCTTCTACGCAGCCATTGTTCATGACATAGTAGCATACTGGCTTATGGTTAGCCATATCCCCAATGAAGTCCTCTTCGACGTCATTTGGGACTGTAACAGCATCGTATTCACTCGGCAAAATGGATACCACGTTGCAGATGACGTCGAAGCTAGCCTCAGAGTCGTCGAAATCTGATGTGACATCTTCGTCCATGTCGAATGAAGCACTTTTCTTCTTTAAAGCTGTTAATGGAGGGAAAATCCTCTCCATAGCAGGCCTTCTTGGTTCCTCTATAACAATAGATTTCCCTTTAGCCTTGTTTCCAACCCTCACTTGATTGGCAGCTCCTATACTTATCTTTGTGTTCCCCACGGTTTTAGGAGTTACACCCTTAACCGTTTTTGGCGTTGGCTCGTTAGCAACAACCTGTGTTGCCTTCTTTTTATTGTTACCGTATCGACGCCATTGGGTCTTCGTCATGGGGTTCTTCCCTTATAATTATTTTTATAATTATACTTTGAGGCCTCACACCGTGATTGGCTTGGCGTTCAATCTGTTGAACAAACATTTTTGTAGTGTCTACATCCGGCGTGTATCCACTTCTCATTTGATGGATCTGTTCTTGGAAAAAATGGTTTCGCGAGAGGAGACAAAGACAAACTCCTTCTTGGCTATACCTTTGTTAAAGAAATCATGCGGCTTACTTGTCGAAGCCCGCTTGAATTCTTCACCTTGTAAGGAAGGTCCCCTCTCGAAAAGTCGAAATTTGGCCTCTTGCTTGGCCATTTCCTTTTTCGGGGTGGTCGAACTTCGCAAAGATTCGACACTCTTAGCCGCTTCTTTGTCAAACACAAGATCGCACTGGGACATAACATGACCTCGAGCTCAATTTACACCGATTCAGAAGTCTATTAGATCTTCCTCGGCCTTAGGGTATACTGATTGTACCACTTTCTTCATATTCTTCTTGAGTAACTTTGTCTCACAAAGATCACTCTTTTGAACAACACTTTTGATTTTTTCACAGGAGATTTGGTAGACTTAGGAGAATCCACCATTTTTACGTCTACCATATTGATACTCATCTCAATTGGCTCGCATACATTGCCTCCACTGATGGAGGGTCGTCATCGATCGACCGCATCGGTGCTTTATTCTTTTGTCTCCAAACTTGAGTCTTCCTCTTCAATCGCTTCAACCATATCCCCGAAAAGAACACAACGGTCAGTTGTATGTCCCAAAAAATTATGAAACTTACAATAACCCTTTTTCTTCCTCTGCTCGAGAGGAGGAACTTTCAGGCCATTTGGCACTATTATTTGGCCATCAGCCACTAGCAAATCGAAGATCTCATCACATTTAGTCACATCAAAAGTGTATGTCTTAGGCACAAATCTATCGTTTTTAGGCTCCACAGGATTATTCCCATTTGCAGGCCTTAATAATTTGCAAGCATAAGGAGGACCAGGCTTAAGTTCAGCCACGTCTATCTCCTCAGATTCGACATCATCGAACGCGACGTCCGAATTGCTCGTCTACATAGGCTATCTTTTCTTTTTTGTGAAAACCCACTGAGTTTTCTTTTTTATTGTACTTATTCACTCTAGCCTTTTCCTCTTTAAGCCTTTCGACTTGTCGAACTCTATCGGCTAGTTGGGCCATGTCTCTCAAATGAGACGTATCCAATTTCTTTCGAATTGAATAGTCAAGGCCACCTGCAGCCATTTCGACAAGCTCATGTTCAGGCACTTGTGTAAAACATCTTGCCTTCAGTAACCTGAATCTATTCAAATAATCGTCAATAGCCTCAGGTACTTTACGTCGAACACTCGCCAATTCTTTGAGGCTAATCTTCGATCGCCCATGTAGAATTGCTCATGAAACGCCTTTTCTAACTCGCCCATCATGTGTATGGAACCAGGGGTAGAGTGGTAAACCACGTAAAGGCATTTTTAGTTAGAGAGTTTGGAAAATACTTCATTTTCAAACTCTCATTTTGAAGCTATGTCTCCTGCCTCGAGTCATGTACAAGGCAATATGTTCGACGATGGACTCATTGGTATCACCCCAAACTTAGTGAACTTAGGGATTTTCCAACCTCTTGGCAGTGCGCCGCAAGATATACTCACACAGGGCGATATGAAATTAGGCCTATGTAAAACTACGTTAAGGCCGTTTTGCGCCATTATGGTTTCGACCAAAGTGGCTATGTTGTCTTGAAGCGCAAACATTATTTCGTTGCACTTGTCGAACAACTTCATCAGCGTTTTGGTTTCGATTCACCATAACTACTTCGAGGATGTGATTACCCACCCTTGTTGTTCGCCCATAACCGCTCGAGCCGGCGATACCAGCGATCTCTCGGGGTGTTAGGCATATTGTTCCCACTATTGGGTAAGCGCCTATGGTTTCCGTAGGGCCCCAAAGAAATCTGCGCAATCCTACCCATCCGGTGCGCCAACATCGATAAGCGGTATTTGTGTTCGAATCAAAGGATTGAACACGGTACCAATTTGTTGAGTCAAAGATATTAACCATGTCATGATTGCTTTCGCCCACTTGTTGTCTTAATGCCAACAAGGACGCATTGGTTAATGCGGTAGGATTTCGACCAAGTACACCCTCGTAAGAAAGCGTGTGAAGGAGAAAAGGTCGACACATGTGGCATTCCGAAGGCATGCCATATACCCCAAAGGGGTATGGTGGTAGACTCATATTTTGGAAGCGTGTTTCCAAACTATTCCCTGTTGCCACATAAGGACTTGAAGGAAGCCCTACACTTTGTGGCAAAGCCACAGACGATGTCGAACCAACATTGGTCATTGACATCGTGGGAAGCGGTTATTTATTGTCGCCACTGGGCCGTAGTCCCGCAACATTTCCACCGCTTGCATTGGTAGAATCTACCGTTGTTCCTTGCACTTGTGATATCACGAGTGGAACTAGAGGCGTTGTTAGAATTGGTACGCACCATTCTACCACTCCTCAAGTGCATACAAATTTATACACTTAACGAAACGACACAAAATAAGCGGCAAAGGTCCCATTTGGGCGTGCCAATTTGTTTCTTTGGTGTTTTTAGCAAACAATCACTAGTTTTCAATATTAAGATCGTGAGATCAAACTAGAAAATCTCTTTGACAATTGCCTAGAAGTTTTGTGTCTTTTAGCGTGCGTAAGAACAGAAAATAGTAGAAAGAGATAGTTTGAGAGCGAGAATGAAAACAAGAAGTACAACAAACGTAAAAAACAAGTAAAAATTGCATTAAAGTGAAAGAGAAAAGAAGGTGGTGCACCAACACGTACAATGTGATCCGATTCACTCTTGTTTCGCTTTGGCTTGGAAGTTGAGTTTCACGAGTTTTTGTAAAGATGTGGTGACCCGTTTTCCTATTACAAGGGAGTATTTATACTCGGATACAATCGTGGGCAAGCACGATAACCACTTCCTAAAAACTAGGAAATAACCGCCCACTAATCGCTGCTTGCTCCTTGCGCCCGACCCGACTTGTTGTCGAAGGATTTGGCGAAGTGTTGGACCCGGTTTCGTCGAACAAATGGGTCTCTCCGTCGAAGGTGTCCGGCATTGCTTCGTTACTTGAAGAACCAAAGTCCGCCGAAGTTTGCTTGCATTGTCAGCACTGGTACAACTTTACTGTTGACTTTATGGCACATTGACTTGAACATTGACCTGCAGCCCACATAATACTATTAAATGTGCAGTCAACACCATTTAAAGCTTAATTTAATGCCCTTGCCGAAATTTTGAGGTAACAAGGGGGTAAATGATATTTAAGCCATTAAATAATGAATGGTATGACTGGAAAAAAAATTGATGTTGTATTGGTATTCTAAAAAGTACGTCATGTATTGTGGGACAAATTTTTTTTCTAGAAAATCATATAATATGAGACAGATGGAATATTTGTAAGAGTATAAACACACAAAAAAACGTAAAAATAATAAAGGACGTCCACTGTGGAATCAAATTTCCACCGTGACAATGATCTGAACTCAAGATTATGGCATTTGTAATAGGGATGTTTTTTTTATACTCCCACCCCCACGCTTTTAGGGTATTTCCAAAATACCCATGACATAATTTCACAATTTTGACTTGCATTGAATTTGCTCTGACTGGGATTCACTTTATCTGCCATCGTATATACGCCCATGGAAGGTATATACGATTGCATTAAATAATGAATGTTGACCAAGAAAAAGTGCATCTTATATATGTCCTTCAAGACGTATATACGATTGCATTATTAAATACTTCGTTGACTACCTATCGTATATAGCATAGATATGATTGGGCTTTGATGAATCAATCATATATACGTCTGGGCCACGTATATACGATGTTAGAAATTAACCCATCGTATATACATGGTTAATGAGGTATATATGATGGGTTTTTTTAAAAAAAAAATTACAAACAGATATCTGTGTTGTTGGAACAGATATTGACCCGCCTGCTGCAGATGCCGACTCTCAGTTGGCTACTTTTGATATTGATACTACAACGACGTTCACGACCGATATAGTATATTTTTCACTCAATTTTTTTGTTAATCAAGTTTGATAATTATTTAACCAATTACTTAAGTACATAACATTTATCTAAAACCTTTTTTTTCCTATATACCCCCACATAATAGTGAATTTTCAAAATGTTCTTCAAAAAACCTTTTTTTTTGACAAAGTTACACCAATCGTATATTTTTTTTTGACATATATACGACGGGTATTATTTAGGCATCGTATATATGTTCATTTTGCGTATATACGATTGATGTGTTTTAAGTCGTTTTAAGTCAATCGTATATACGCCTAATGAACATATATACGATGCGTTAAAAATGCACATCGTATATATGTCACAAAAAGGGTATATACGATGGGCTTCTTATTTGTTAACAGTTGTGATTTTATCAACAGTTATAATTTGAACCCTCGTGATTTGATAAACGGTTGGATATGATTTTAAACTTAGATGAACCATAAATACCATAAGTACCTGTCAAAGGCAGATAAGTAAAATTCATAGTCAAAGAAATCTGAACCAGTGCAACATTATACTTGGTTGCAACCATGTACCCCATCTCTAGCAAATCAAACCACTTCGAGTCCAGCTGATATCCGTAGGATTCAATAGTTAAAGCTTTGCGAAGCTCTAACAGCCTGTTCTGCCCAAACATGGTTGAATACACTGTTTCCCTTTCCTTCGTTTCCTGAATTAAATCTTGCCTAATCAGAGGCCAATAATCCTCACATATATCAAGTCCAACCCCCGACTGCTCTAAAACCACAATTACCGTCACCTTCAACAACAACTATTTTTTGAACATAACTGTGCACGTGTGGTGGAACAAACGGTAAATAGATTTTAGTCTCAGCTGTCGGTGATAAAACTCTCGAAGCACCCTGAGATAATTTGGAAGACCACTGTCTGTGATAAATGTTACGTACTTAAGTAGTTGTTTCAATAATTATCAAACTTGATTAACAAAAAATTTGAGTGAAAAATATATCGTATCGGTCGTGAACGCCGCTGTAGTATCAATATCAAAAGCAGTCAACTAAGAGCCGACATCTGCAGCAGGCGGGTCAATATCTGTTCCAACAACACAGATATCTATTTGTAATTTTTAAAAAAAAAACCATCGTGTATATACCTCCTTAACCAGGTATATACGATGGGTTAATTTCTAACATTGTATATACGTGGCCCAGACGTATATACGATTGATTCATCAAAGCCCAATTGTATCTATGTTATATACGATGGGTAGTCAACGAAGCATTTAATAATGCAATCGTATATACGTCTTGAATGACATATATACGATGCATTTTTTTTCTAGGTCAACATTCATTATTTAATGCAATCGTATATACCTTTCATAGGCGTATATACAATGACATATAAACGGGGTCCCTGTCAGACCAAATTTAATGCAAGTTAAAATTGTGAAATTATGTTAGGAGTATTTTGGAAATACCATAAAAGCGTGGGGGGGGGGGGGGGTGGGTGGGTTTGGGAGGGGATGGGGTGGGGTAAAAAAAAACAGCCCTTTGTAATATTGTATTTGTATTTATTTACAAACGGAAGACATAAATGGCTGAAGCCATTTCAGTTTTGTTTGAAGAGGTACATTCACGTGCCTTTTGCTTATTCCGATAACCAAACCCACTGCAGCTAAGTAACTAGTACTGCCTATTGGCTCCTTTTTCAGTTTTCAAGTTTGATTGATTGAGTTGATCCTTTGATGGATGGGCACGATAACTCTACACGCTTTGCTTTGCTTTGCGTTGCGTTTTTGGCTTAAAGCATTTTTGAAATTGTACAGTGCCATTCCAATTACTTTCAATAAATAAACTGTAATTTTCCATTTTATGTTGAATGAATAGCGTTCGCTTTTGTTACATCACTGGCGGTATACCCATACATATCCATAAGTGTTATCGTGTTATTTTGATTAATAAATTTTTAATTATCAAATATTACTCTATCAAAATTAAAATTAATTTAAAGGAGATAAACAAAAAGTTTTAAATAGTAATTGAGTTAGTTCGAATATTATCTCGCAAATATTTACCAGTAATATGTAGTATTTTCCGTAGATATTATAAAACAAAATTGTATTAAAGTTTCAAATTTTCTGAATTGTAATATTTTCGTAGAGACTAAATAAAACTTATCGATAGAGAAAATGGAATATTAAAAAGGAGACATGTAAATGAAATTAAAATAAATGTATTGTGAAGTTTCATAACTTTAGAATATTTTCTTCAATTGATGTTTTTAATTATTAGGTAATTACCAATCATGTACTAATAATGCAACCCCATGGCAAATAACCAAAATTTATTGTATCAGAATTATACCAACATGTAACATTTTCCCGTTTAACTCAAAAGTAAAATAATAAAATTAGAAATTTAAATAGAGTGAGAGGGGGAATAGAGGGGAGAGAGATAGAGAAAAAAATTGAAAAAGATAAGAGTGAGAGAGGAAATAGAAAAATGATGTGAAATAAAAAAGTTAAGAGATGATATGAAAAAGTGAGACCCACAAAATATAAAAAATGAGATTAAATAATTAGGAATTGACATATTTGTCCTAAAAAATTAGTGCATATTATTACCCAGCATGTTTTGCGTGGTTCAACTTTTTTAAACTCTCAACCCTTTTTTAGTGCATACATCAACTTATTTAAATCTCTCTTCAAATGTTTTTTTTTCTATTAGTGCCTACAACTTTTTTAAGCCGGTCCAGTGGATTCAACTTTTTACCCAGCATCTTATTAACCAGTGCATATTATTACCCAGCATGTTTTGCGTGGTTCAACTTGTACAAAAATGAAAAATGGGAGAGCTACCTTTATGCTGTGTTTGTTTTAGAGGAAAAAAAAGTGAGGGATGGGAATGATGGTGGAAAGATTCACTTTTCATTATTTAACTCTAACAAAAAGGAAAGAAAATAAAGTGTCTGGTGGGATCCACATGGTTTTTGTTTCCCGCTGGAAATGAGGGGAAAGCGGAAGGGAGAGATTGATTTTAACATAGAAAGACAAAAAAGCCCCTGCTTTTGCTTTATTTGAATTTGAAGATCTCTTTTATATATTCTATTTTGCTAAAACAATTTTAAAACTCTTTGGTATTTGCTTTCTTTCTCACCATGTGAACCATATTTCATCAGCGTTACTCTCCGGCTACTCCCATATCTTCCTTGGTTCGTAAGTATTATTGCATTTCTCTTTTCTCCTTATTGTTAATTTGTTTTACAATTTATTTTCTCATAGATCTGTCTGTGCACCACCATGAGTTTTTCGGTTCCTTTTCAAACAACTGGTGGGTTATGTGTTTCATTATTCATGGAAAGATTATAAAAAAAATTAAATTCTCAGTATTTCCATAATTCTGTCAAAAGGGCTTTCATAAACCTAAAATCTCAAGCTTTGTAAGTTATGTTCTAGACTTATGGCATTAGGGAAAATTTGGTTCTCAGAAGCAACGCAAGACCAGGACATTATGAGGAAAATTTGCTAGTGCATATTTTTTTCATGTGCTATTAATCCAAAATACCAGTTAATTAGTTATTTGTTCTATCTCAAATGTAAATACTACTAAGGATGAGAGTTTGTTCTGCATGTTTTATAGGCAATTCAAGAGTGAGATTCCTTACTTGGTTAAAAGAAAACACATTGAGGTATGTTATTATAATTAATTTGTTCTTCAAAAGGAATTCTCCAACAAATATGAGCTACCACTATGTGTGCAATATAAGTTAATATTTTACTGTCACGTGTTTTCTTATGAGCATGAATATTAATCTTATTTTCGTACAAAATATAGAAGTGCATGACATACCCAAAACCTCATATCGTTACCTTATTGTTTATGCTATTTATTGTGGATTATTGCTGCTAGTTTTCTTACTTTTTTGTGATTTATGATGCATGGTTTCATTTTTTTAACACAAAATTTAGTCTATTGAACTGTTGGTTAACCAAATTTTTGTTTGCTTTCATTCCTTTATTATGCACACTTCCAGTTATTCCATTGTGAGGTGAAAACCATTTCAAAATTCAGTAACTTATTAAAGGGGCGTTGATCAAAGGTTATTTTGATACTCTGGCATGGAGTTTGCTATTAATGAAGAAGATGAGTTACATGATGCCTTCGATAGTACAAAGGAAGGAGAGTCCAAAATAAAACATTTGAGTAATCTTGGATTACCACTTCAAATGCGAAATTTAAGTCATTTTCGACAAGGGTTAGAAAGGCAGCAACATGTTTATGCGTTGTAGTCCTCCTATGTTATATTGTCCATGCATTACATATGCTTCAAATTATATCACGTTGCACACATAATCCAATTGGTGACAGAAGTCAAGAAAGAGAATGTAGGCGTATTGGTTTAATGAGAGAATTAGTGCAAACTGAGAAATGCCGAAACATCATACGAATGGGACCTGAAGCATTTATGTTGCTGTGTCATAAATTGAGGGGAACTGGTTTGGTGAAGGAAATCCTTTATGGAAAGAATTATTGGTGTCAAGATATGGGTTGAATGGAAGATGGCCTAGCGAGATAGAGTATAGGAGAGGATGGGTGAAAATTTCTGGCGGGGCTTATGCCAATTGGGCCATGAAACAAAATTGAAGGAAACATGGTTTGAAGACATAGCAAGAATTAAGTTGGGGAGAGGAAATTTAATGAAATTTTGGAGTGACAAATGGCTTGGGAGAGATAGTTTTGCTGAACTTTTTCCTATAATTTATAGTAGATGTAACAATAAGAACATTGTGGTGGAGGATATGGGGTTTTGGGAGGACAATGTGTGGAGATGGAATTGTCAATGGTTAGAGGAGTTAATTTTGGTGGATGGAAGTAGTGCAAATTATTTTCTGCAATTGTTGCAATCGGTACAATTAAATGTGTCATCGCCGGATAGATGGATATGTTTGTTGGATTCGGTGAATGGTTTTTCGATGAAGAGGTGCTACTCAAAGTTGAGCGAATTGTTAGAAGTTCGGGCTGATGGTGTATCGGTCGGGGAAGGTGTAGCAGAGCAGGCTGAAGTGGATCGAAGTTTCGCGCATTTTTCGCGCACTGCGCAAAGAACACTTGTCATTAGTAGCATTGCGGCAGATCGAGTTCTCGTGCAAGTGCGCGCCCGATCTGGTTTGGGTCGTCGTGGCGGTTCCGGAAGATGCGAGAGAAGGAGGGGAGAGTGTGGTAGGTGTTGGGAGACATTGGAAACAATTGTGGAAAAATGATGTGCCCTCGAAAGTACTGATTTTTGGTTGGAGATTAATGTTGAACAGAATTGTAACACGTGCGAGTTTGTTCGAAAGAGGTATTCTTAATTCTAATTTGGATAAATGTTGTGTTTTTTGTTTCAAGGAGGATGAATCTGCGGCACATTTAATTATTGGATGTCGAGTAATTAAATTTGTATGGCAACAAGTGTCACAGTGGTTAGGGGAAAGTATTCAGGATTCTGATGATGTAGTGAACCATTTCTTGGAATTTGGGAAAATTACAAAGGGAAGGAAAGGTAAAAGGGTTAGACATCTTATTTGGTTGGCGGTGGTATGGAATATTTGGATAATGAGAAATAATATAGTGTTCAACGGGGGGGTCGCTTCGGTTTCTACATTGGTTTCGGGAATCAAAGAATCGTCTTGGAGTTGGTTTAAAGCTCGGAAGGGGAGGAATTGCATGGCCCGGTGGTCGGATTGGAATAATAGCCCGTTGTGTTGTTTTTCTTTGTTGTAATTCCTAATTATATGCATTGTAATCAATTTATAAACACTCATAGGCGGGGAGAAGCGTTGGGGTGTGCTTTGTTGTGCATATTTTTGTGCATGACTCTTTTTTTTCTCTCGAGTCTTTTTCCCAATGTGTTTTGGCTGCAGGAGGTTTTTGAGAGGCCCTCCCCTTCCCATTGTATCGGTTTGGCACATCTTGTGCTCCTTTTCAATGAAATTGCTTATCTAAAAAAAAAAAAACTAGTTCCAATCCCCATGCTATATGTACGGGATTATGGCAATTTATTGTACTAATTATGTTTTTTTTGAAGCAATTGTACTAATTATGTTGGAAATATGTTATTAACATTTTAATGTTATATTATATGTGTATCATAGTAGAAATAATAATTTTTTTTTTTTGAGATTTAGAAATAATAAATTTCGAATAGGAATAACAATGAGTTGATCAAAAGCTAACCATGTCTTCATGGTTTTCTATAAACTTGGTAATCGCTTTTATAATTACAAAAAATATCTGCAAAAATTTTAGCAAAGTCTCGTCTGTTTTTCAGATTCCATAAACAAAATAAACTTGCATAATTGTGATTCATATATCCAACATATATTAACCAAAGCCTTCATCATATAATTACAACCTTGTCACTGGGTTTCAAAATAAAAGTAGGGGTGTTCGTGGTGCGGTTTGGTTCGGTTTTGAGCAAAAAAGTGAACCGAACCGACAAGGTAAAAATAGATGCGGTTTGGTTTGGTTCGGTTGGCTTTTGAAAAAAAACCAAACCAAACCAATGTAGTTTGGATTGGTTCGGTTTGTTCGGTTTTTTACGAGACAAAACACAATTTAGAACCCGTTTGGATAGAACTTATTTTGAACTTATGAAAAACAACTTATGCAAATAAATTAATTTTTACGTATTATCCATAAGCATGTAAAGGTAGTTTATGGAAAAATAACTTAGAGAGATACAATTTTTGTTAGTGAGAACTTATGAATTAACATAAAAACTTACTTATCTTCATAAGTTGATTTTCATAAGCTCAAAAATAAGCTAATCTAAACGGCCCCTTAAATAAATCGCTTTCCTTATTCTTTATATATATTGTTTTGTCTAATTTTATTTTTATATATAGGATTTTGTGGTTTGGTTTGGTTTGGTTCAGTTTCTATAATCAAAACCGCGGTCCAAACCGAACCTTGCGGTTCACTAATAAAAAAACCGATCAAAACCAATAGAAAGCGGTTTTTTGTGGTTTTAGGTTTGGTTTGGTTCGGTTTGCGGTTTTCTATTGGTTTGGTTCGGTTTTGAACACCCCTAAGCAGCTACCTAATTTTACAGAATTTCTATTTGACCATAGACCATTCCAGAGACAAAAGTTCTTGTGGGAAATATTCCATCTACATGTATACTTGACCATAAATCATTTTTGTTTTACAATATATCTACTTTAATTTCATCTACATGTCTCATTCATTTTTAATATTTTATTTTTCTCTATCGGTAAGTTTTATCTAATCTCTACGAGAAATATTACAATTTGGAAAATTTGAAACTTTAATACAATGTTGTTTTCTAATCTCTACGGGTAATATTACATATTGCTGGTAAATGCCCACGAGGAAATATTTGAACTCACTCAATTACAATTTGAAACTTTTTGTTTATCTACTTTAAATTAGTTTTATTTTCACGTAGTAACGTTTAGGCTAATTAGATTATGTCTAAGTCTATTAATAAAAATAACACGACAACACACGTACATATGCACAAATATACCGCTACTACCGGGACATTGAAGTATTGTTCGAGAGTAATGTAATTTTTGAGAGAAATTGAAATATTTTATACTAAAATTTTAAATTAAAATATTTCAATTCCCTCCAAAAATTACATACCTCCAAAATATTCTTCATCCAAATAAAGATTCTCCTGGGACCCGAGTCTTTTATGATGAAGTATACTTCACAGCGACAATGGTTGAAGGAGATATTTGCATGGTTAAAGATTCTCCTCTCCTGCATCTTCGCCACTTCTCTCTTCGATTCTCCTTTCACAGGCCACTCTCTATCTTCTGTCGCTCTGAAAGTTCTTCCCTATTCCCGTTTCAATGATATTTCCATTCTCTGTTCTAGTTTTCATTTTCTGACTAAAAGACTCGGGTTCTCAATTCTTACTACTAAAAAATTAAGAATCCATGAAATTTACTAACGTAATGATTTTGGTTTTTCACAATTTTTTGGTTTATGGTGTTTCTGGCCAATTGAATGTGTTTTTTTGTTTCTGCTGCATTAAAATTTTATCATTTTCAGAAGTTCAATTTGAAAAGTGAAGAAGGAATATATCTTCTTAATATTCTTGTATTTGCAATGCGGCAAGATTAACGGCTTCATGTCATTTTATTTTATTTTTGAGATAAATAGGGGCATGAAGCCCAAAAGAACACAACTACACAGGAACTAATCTTGGAGCAGAGACTCCATTACAATCATCATGCACCAAATGCAACACAGAATCAGGTGGCTTCATGTCATTTAGGTGTGCTTGAGAGGTGACCAGTACCAATTTTAGCAGGGCTCTTCCTAACTGAGGCCGTTAGCATATTCTTAGTGATCTCAGCTTTTTACAAACGTGATTTCCACTTCTTATTTCAGTTAGTTTTCTTTCTTGCCAACTCCTCATTTTTCTATCTTGATAAGACTCCGTCCGATTCAGCTTAGGGAATATGCTTATATCAGTTTTTTTTATTGGTCAGTTGTGCTTGATGTCATTGTTATTTCAATCCATTTAGAGTTGATCTGTGTAGTGTTAGGCATGCATTCTATTGTTATCGAGTTTTATTACATCTGTTAGGATTGGAGAGAAGAAAGAAAAGGGTATGTTCAACAAAATATGACAGATTTTCGAAGGATTTTGTTGTGTGTGGCGCAACCGCAATCATATCGAAGAGTCTAATGGCACCAATTGAGAGAGTGAAGATTAAAAGAGGCCAACTCAAAAGACCCCATACTAGGGGCGTGACTAATAGCTTTCAGGACATTCAGAGAGGTAACTAGGCCAATGTTACACTGTATCGAGTTGCAACACAATAATTAAACATGACACCAAATGAATGTGGTTAAAAGAAACCATGACATAGACATAGATAAAAGGATGAAATGCTTATCACAAAATAACGACATAACATGGTTAATTCAGAAGAAAAAAACAGAAAGAAAACCACCAGCATCTTTATGAAAGATTTCCAAGAAACATAGAGCAAACGTCCTAAATGTCGCCATAGACTCCAATCCTGACCATGATATTAGCAACCGTATCCTTACTCTCCTTCAGAACCCTGACACTCCTCTTCAGCTTTTCTCTCTTCCCAGCTATAGATGGAGACTCCTCAAGCAACCTCTCAATCCCACCACCAACTGAAGACAGCAAATCATTACAGATCCCCTTCTGCAGATCAATGTTAACCAGCTCATTGATACTCAACATCAAATGCAAAGCAATACTATCTATCAGCCTCCTAAGGACAATCTTCCAATAGGAAATTAACCTTGCCTTCAGATCAAAGGCCTGATGTAGAGTTGTCAGTGGATAGTTCCTCAGATGAGCAGCATCTATCTCCCCAACTCCTTCAAGCTTCACAAGTGTTGGGTTGGTTCCCACATTGAAAACTTGATTCAAAAAAGCATCCTGAAGTGATATCAGCTTCTCATAATCCTTCAAGTACTCAGGATTACAAGTGTAGTCTGTCAGCTTCTCCATTTCCACGGCTCCCTTCACATGGTCGATGCAACATTTCTTCTTCTTAGAAATAAGAACCTCACCTGCTCTCCTGATTGAAACCTGAAGCTGATAATAGTTTGCAGAATGGCGATTCAAAACAGAAAGTAAAACAGTCTCGAGATAGCTCCATACTTTGTCAACAAAATCAAATGGCATGTAGGCAATACCCTTCACCTTCCTCTGCAATATTGTAAGAAAAGCAGTCCTTGGAATGAAGTTTGGAAGTCCAATCCACTTGGCCTCCTCCAGCACATTGATCTCATCCAACAGAAAATCCTTAGTAGCATCACTTTCCGCACAATTCTGAAGATCAGAAGCATAGGAATTAAGCATATCAACTAAACGTGCAGAACAATGCATGTATTTGTCCTCAGGGTACTCCTCAAATTCTCCTATAAGAACAATCTTCCTAAAAGAGTCTCTTGATAATCCAAGAATATGCATGAAGGCAGACATTGCATCAGCAACAGTAGATAAATTTGCTGGCAAGTTATCTAACTCGATCAAATTATTAGTAAGCTTCTCATTGATCTTTTTTATAATCTCAGGCAATGTTTTGGAAATGATGGTAGCTTGAACATGAACAAGCTTTTGGGCCAAAACAGGAACGCCCACAATGGATTTGTCTATCTTGGAAAGAAGTGAGTGAGACTCAAAAAGATTTGCTTCCTCCAATCTGGCCTCTTCATAAGACTCCTCACCAATGCGGTTCCTAACACAAACATAACCAAGACCAATGTTTACATCATCAGCAGTAACCTTCTCTAACAAGCCTTCAGGAGACTTATCAGCTTTTGTTACAACAGCCAGTGTCCTCAAACCACCTTTATCAACAGACTGTGACATCCTAATGGACTCACAAGTAGTAAAATCAACAGAAGCAGAAAGAACATTCAGTATAATACTCTCTTCAGGCTTTATGTACTCCATGATAATATCTTTGATTTGATCATAGATATTATCCGGTTGACCATGAACAGGCACACGAGTTATACCTGGAAGATCAACCATTGTGAGATCAGGAACACCATCCTTCTTCACCACCAAAGTCAAAGGATTGTTAGAAATTCCCTTCCCAAAACCTGCCAGCTCTTCAGTGGCAGTGTTAATGGCATCGGAGACATTTGCTTCATCAGTTAAAACGGTTTTGCCATTGAACTCCAAAATGAGTTGTGGCTGTTGAAGGGGATGGTTTTGAAGCCTCATTACCAAGGGAACCCTGGTGCAAATACCTTGGCCACGGGGTAAGCTGATACCAGCTAGAGATTCAAGGACACTGGATTTGCCAGAAGATTGATCTCCAACAACAACAATGGATGGAAGTTGTATACCCTCTTTAGCAACGTTGAGGCGCCTTAGATTCTCAAGGGCATCAAGAACTGGACGTATCTTCTCATTGTAAGAAGAGACTATAGGTGCAACAACAGAAACTGGTTGAGGCTGTTCAACTACATGGACTAGTGAATGAGATTCATTGGAAGTACCACTCTTCTTTCCCATTTTTGAGGACACAACAAAAGTGATTCTGTAATGACACACAGAAGGAGATGCAATGCAAACTCTTTAACCAGCTTAAGATGAATTGGAGCTTTAGTTTAAAATGGATATTTATTTATGGAGAACTTAACGGGAAGCCATTTCAGTTTTATTTGAAGAGGTATAGTTGCTAGCCTTTTGCTTACTCCGATAACCAAACCCACTGCACTAAGCATCTGTTGCCTATTGGATTCTTTTTCAGGTTTCATAGTTGATTGATTGAATGGATGGGCCACGAATACGATACACCCTTTGCTTTGCTTTGCTTTTCCTTTTTGGTTTAAAGCATTTTTGAAATCGTACAGTTTCATTCCAAAAAAAATCCCAGAGGGTTAAGGATACTCTCGTAGAGTACTGTACTAGTATGGAAGCCCAAGCTCATGCACAAGTGGGGGGCCACAACTCAACAATGTACAGTATTTTCTTACTGTTGTTTCCTTGTCGTTTAGCTTGTCATCAAACCACCATGGCATGCTTTTACGCTGACATAGCATGCCTTTATAAACAACTTTTATGCTTTTCCATGTTATGGCTCTTGTCGTTTAGCTTCTAATTTTTTTTTTAAAAAAATTATTAGTAATTTTGTGATAAAATACATTTTATAGTGCATTTGGCAGTACTATAGAGTCCAAAAAAATTATCTATTAAAATACACGAGGTTCGTTCCTCATTAATCGAGTACATGAAAAGAAAAATAATTTTGTGACAAAATACATAAAGTGCGGTAAGGTTCTTCCTACAACTTAAATTACTAAGGTATGGCTCGCCCATACTGCAACGAGTCATTGCCCATACTGCGACAAGGTTGCTTAAACATCATCATCATCAACTATTCCTTGCCCGTACTGCGACAAGGTTCATTAAACATCATCATCAACTATCATTTAACTATTGTAACTAACTATTCTTTTTCACTTAAGTCATTAAACATAGTTACGAGTAACTCTCACACTATATCCATACTATATCTACTCATCTATGTCTGAGCGCCATCATCTATCACAACAAAGCATATTATCATGTCACTTAATGACTTAACAATTTCGAGTCAATCTTGACTATATTAACAGATATTGAGATACTGATTAGGAACTAAAACATACTAATTTGTATCAGTTAGTCTTACCTATCATTATAATCTTTTAGCACAATAGACATTAACTCATCCTATAACTTTTATAACTACACCTTCACTGTCAACTCAATTCTCCAGCTTAGTAACATACAAATTATACAAATCAAATAACATCAGTCAACTCAAACTTGACTACTCAACCTAGATTCATTCCCTAAAATCGGCACATTAGCTACAATCATCTCAATCATTAGATTACGGTCATCTAAATCATTAAATTACAATTATCCAAATCATTTAGTTCCAGTCATCCCAATCAAATCATATCAAATAATTTACAGTTATCCGAATTGCATAAAAGAATGAGCGACAATCAATACTATTTTAGTCCTATCCCTATTCTCCATATAGAAAAGAAACTCTTTCCCCCGTACCTGATATCCAATCGCAGTTATTACTTTGGCACAATGAAAGGACGAGTCACGAGTTCTCGCGCGTGATCTAGTTTTGATGGTCTGACTGTTGACTTGAACACATACAATCACGCAACGCTAATACTCAGTTAGTTACCTAATAAAATAATAATAATAGAAACATATTCCTTTATTTAATTACCTTAATCTCTATATATCTCTATATATTAAGAGAGGATAGTTGACTTTGGCCATTTTGGTGGGAAAAACCCACCATTTACCAATATACCCCTCATTTTGTACCTCACTGTTTACCAATATAAACACACTATATTTTTGGACCGACATACCCCCACTCTATATTTTGTGCCCCACCATTTACCAATATACCCCTCATTTTGTACCCCACTGTTTACCAATATACCCCCACTATATATTTTTGGACCGACATACCCCTGACAATTTTTTTTTCTCCAACACTTTTTTTATTATTATCAAAATGTACCCCACATTTTGTACCCCACTGTTTACCAATATACCCCCACTCTATATTTTTGGACCGACATACCCCTGACAATTTTTTTTGTCTAACACTTTTTTTTTATTATTATCAAAATGTACCCCTCATTTTATACCTCACTGTTTACCAATATACCCCCACTCTATATTTTTGGACCGACACACCCCTGACAAAAATTGAACCAATCTGATTTATCTCTATATTCCCTAAACTATTAATACAAAGTAGCATCTTTTCCCCATTTGGGAACTTTTTTTTATAAGTGCCTTTATGTACTTTTTTTTATAAGTCCCTTTGTGTGTGTTACTTAGTCATGTGTTATAGTATGAAAAAAAGACAACAATGCTAATGTTAATGTGACTTTGAAAAAAAGAGGTGCATAAAGGGATTTAGACTTCATCCCACCAAGGGCTATTGTTGCCTCTTCGTCTTATAAATATGTGTTGCGTATTTTTATACCCCCTTATAAAATGTTAATGTTTTTTCGAAACTACATCTGTAGACCTGTTAATCACCTCCCCGTGCATCGCACGGGTAATCGTCCTAGTCACCTTAAAAGAATAAGATTACTCACCACAGGTGTGCATTCAATTTGAAAGACAGGGAACTCAATTCAAGACGAAAAGGAAATTGTGTGCAACCGATGGGAGGTTTGAGTAGAATCCAGCACAAAGGAATTGTCTTAGACAATGCCACTAGAACTAGACATTGGCTTCTTAATCACGTTGAAAGGCATGTGCAGTGGCAGTCCATGGTAATTTCGTGTAATAAGAAAATTTGGTAAATGTATATTAATGTGAAAAGAGAGAGCAGCAGTTCTAGGCGGACGTCGTGGTGGTTTTGGCGTTGTTGTAGTCGTGAATGGCGGGACTAGACCGTGTGGGTTGTGGGTGGTGGTCATCCATGTCGTTGTTTCATGGAAGAAAGGCGGGGAAGGGAACACAAGGTAGGGGTTGCTATTGGTTGAATCGATGGGAGAATCGAACTCACAAGATGAATTCGAGTGGAAGGGTGGAGTTTCGGGTCCAAGTGCTTGGGCTGGCCTGCTGAAAGGATTGTTAGCTATAGGGGGTGTGAGTAGCAAATAGAAGGGAAACTGTATAAGTAAAAACGTGGCTGTGTTTTTAAAAATGTGAACTACACACCTTAACATGGCTCAAATTGCTTCTAATTCATTTTCTAAAGCCCTTTTTAATTATAAAACTCATTGTAACACCTCTTTAACCCAAAATAATTTCTAAAATAAGTAACATCTTAGACACTAATATTTTATAAATAAAGTAATTAAATAAAAACACTAGTATATCATTGATATGGTACAAAAATACACTTTAATATCATCTCAACATATTTTAATAATTCCAATACACATAAATGTATAAAATCACTTAAAATAACACTCTTTACTAAAATATATAATTACTAATGCAAATGAAGCACAATATATCACTAAACTATTATTATTATATTCACGCATAAACAAAAACATACTAATACAAAAATCGAGGCGTTACACTAAGCAATATGTTTTGATATATTTTAGAGTCCAGAAAATTTTTTGGATGTTGAAATACATTAAGATCGTTGTAAAGTGCGATGCTAACAACTGTGTTGCGTTCGGAATTTTGTTTTTTAACAATTCAAATACTCATAGTTCGTTACTCAATATTCAGTTTGGTGAAAAAAAAATTCGCAACACTCACCCGTGCAGCTCACCCTTTTACTAATTTCAGCATTTTAAATAATCTATTTCTTTTTATAATTTTCTATAAAAAGTTTACCGGCGGTCAAAAAGTTTGAAACTTTTTATTTTATTTTATAAATGCATAATTTAATTAAAATGATTAATCTAATAATAAAGGATCTAGGATAGTAACCAAAAAAATGATCTAGGATAACAAGTATAAATAAGTTTTTTGCAACACAACTGCCGACGGTAGAGGCAACAAGAGCGGCAACGGGGATGCATATCATATATATCATTTTCTTTTATTTGATTTTTACTCCATTATTACAATTAGAAAAAAAAATAGTTTTTTGCAACACAATATTTTTTATGCAAGTTGAAATATAGCATTTTTATTGAGTTTTTCATTTTTTTTAAATATAAACAAGTGGCAACAGAGACGGGCAACAGGAGCAGTAATGGGGTGCATATATTTTTTTAGTTACAAAAAGTTTAGGTAAGTTGGGCTCTAGGGGGACTCACGACTCTTTGAGCGCTTATAGAGGTACTTATAGATCACCCACCAAAGAGGTCTTCACATCGGCAGCGGGAGTTAAACTCATTCCATTGTGGGGAATGAACCAACTCCTTACCAACTGAGTCAACCTTCATTGAGTACACATCGTATATTATATATCATTTTTTTCTGATTTTTACTCAATGTTTAGAAGCTCTTTTAACTTTCTGCAACACAATTGAGTCACCTTCTTCAACTTCTACATTGTCTTGGATCTCAACATTCTCATCCTCTAAACTCTCCATCTAAAGGTATATAGCAGATTTGTATGTTAAGGCAAACTCTGTTGCCTTAGTAGCACCCTTATCTGCTTTAAATGACTTACTAGTAGGATACCCGTGCATACGCACGGGTGCTATTATGTTCTTTTTATGAATGAACTTAAAAAGTATTAAATAGACTGAATATTATCCCGTGAAAATAAATACAAATTTAAAGTAGATAAAAAATGAGTTTCAAATAAAAAAAATATATAAGTATTAAAATCTAGAAATGCAAAAGTATCATTTTAAAAGAATTTTGCATTTATCCCGTGTTTTTAATATGTTAGTATAGTGTTTTTATATATCGGTGTTGTTATCCCTTTTTTATATACCAAAGGTCACTATCACATGTTTTATATATCGGTCTGGTTATCTCATAGTTTCAATTGGTTATTTGAGTTGATTAGTAGATTATAGTAGATAGTAAAAGATAGATAGTAGATTATCAATAAGAAATATTTATTTCGTGTTTTTTATATATCAGTGACAATTATTTGTGCTTTTTAGGTATTAGTGACAAATATTTGTCACATGTGTTTTAAATATTAATCAGTTTAAATAGTCATTAAGCCTTAAAAATTATAATTATCAATGACAATTATTAATCCGTGTATTTTTATATATCAATACAGTTATCCCGTGTTTTCTTATATATCAATGCAGTTATCCGTGTTTTTTTATCTATCAATGCAGTCATATCATAGTTTCAATTGATTATTGAGTTGAATAGTAGATTATAGACACTCGAGGTGTTAGCTCAGTGATAAGAGCTACCCGTATATTCTCAAGGTGTTGAGTTAGATGCCCCTTGGGGACAGTTGTAAAATGGTCATTAGTGCCACTTTGATAAAAAAAATTAGTAGATTATAGTAGATAGTAAAAGATAGATAGTATATTATCAATAAGAAATATTTATTTCGTGTTTTTTTATATATCAATGAAAATTATTTGTGCTTTTTAGGTATTAGTGACAAATATTTGTCACGTGTGTTTTAAATATTAATCAGTTTAAATAGTCTTTAAGCCTTAAAAAATTATAATTATCAATGACAAATATTAATCCCGTGTATTTTTATATATCAATACAGTTATCCCGTGTTTTCTTATATATCAATGCAGTTATCCCGTGTTTTTTATCTATCAATGCAGTCATATCATAGTTTCAATTGATTATTGAGTTGAATAGTAGATTATAGACACTCGAGGTGTTAGCTCAGTGATAAGAGCTACCCGTATATTCTCAAGGTGTTGAGTTAGATGCCCCTTGGGGACAGTTGTAAAATGATCATTAGTGCCACTTTGATAAAAAAAATTAGTAGATTATAGTAGATAGTAAAAGATAGATAGTAGATTATCAATATGAAATATTTATTTCGTGTTTTTTTATATACCAGTGACAAATATTTGTTCTTTTTAGGTGTTAGTGACAAATATTTGTCACGTGTGTTTTAAATATTAATTATTTTTTTTACAACAAAATATTAATTAGTTTAAATAGTGATTACGCCTTAAAAAAATGTAATTATCAATGAAAAATATTAATCTCGTGTATTTTTTTATATCAATGCAGTTATCCAATGTTTTTTTATATATCAGTGCAGTTATCCCGTGTTTGCTTTTTATGTATCAATGCAGTAATCTCATAATTTCAATTGATTATTTGAGTTGATAAGTAGATTATAGTAGATAGTAAAAGATAGATAGTAGATTATCCATAAGAAATATTTATTTCGTGTTTTTTTATATATCAGTGACAAATACTTGTCACGTGTGTTTTAAACATCAATCAGTTTAAATAGTTATTAAGCCTTAAAAAATTATGATTATCAATGGCAAATATGAATCTCGTGTATATCACTCTGATTTACCGTGTTTTCTTATATATATGCGGTTATCTCGTAGTTTCAATTGATTATTTTAGTTGATTAGTAGATAGTAAAAATTTGATAGTAAATTATCAATAATAGATATTTGTTTTATATTAATTAGTAATTTAAATAGACATTAAGCCTTCTTGTTTTTTTTTACATAGTAGGTTTATAGTAGTCTTCAAAAATTATAATTTTCACCATGATTATCCCGTGTTTTTTAAATATCAGTGCAGTTAGCTTGTAATTTCAATTGATTATTTTAGTTGATTAGTAGACTATAGTAAATAACAAAAGTTAGATAGTAAATTACCAATGACAAATATTAATCCTCTATATTTTTATATATCACTACAGTTATCCCGTGTTTTTATATATCAGTGCAGTTATCTCATAGTTTCAATTGATTATTTTAGTTGATTAGTACATTATAGTAGATAGTAAAAGATAGATAGTATAGTATCAAATATATCAGTGCAATTATCCCGTGATTTTTTATATATCAGCATAGTTATCCCGTGTTTTTTATATATCAGTACAATTATCCCGTGTTTTAAATATTAATTAGTAGTTGAAATAGTCATTAAGTTTTCCTTTCTTTCTCCATATTAATATCGTGTTTTTTTATATATCAGTGAAGCTATCCCGCGTTTTATACATTAGTGCAGTTATCTCGAAGTTTAGATTGATTATTTTAGTTTATTAGTAGATTTGATTTGATTTGAATTTCGAAGTTTGAAAGAAAAAAAAGGGGGGAAAGTTAAAAAAAATGGGAGTGATTGGGAGAAGAAATTTGAAAATAGGAGTAAATTGATAAATAGATAAATAGATATTAAGTTAGATAGTAAATAGGAGTAAATTCTAGATTATTTAATATTAATTTAATTATATTAGATTATATAGTGGATTAAAAAAAATTGGGAAAATAAATATTTTTAAATAAAGGGTGTGGGGGCCACTAATAATAGATGTGTAAGAGGTTAGAAATATTGGGAAATGTGAGATTGAAAGTGAGTGAGTGAGAAAGGAAGAGAAAGTAGAATTAAAAAATGATAAATAAATTAAAGTGGTGATGTGTCAAAAAAGTAAGATGTCTAAAATTGTAATTGTGTAAGTTGTTTGTTTGTATAAATAGATATTAGATAACCACCCACATATGCAGCCCCGTCAGACATCCACCATAAAATAAATTATTTCTTGTAATCTTATTTTTTTTACTAATCCCACAACCTCAAAATAGCTCCACTTGTCAACATCAGTAACTTTGTAGGGATGTACATACCCAATTTCAAAATGGACCTCATGATGTATAATGAGTTCAAAAATCATCTCTGCAAGAGGAACAACAACAGAGTACATTTTTAGTGGGTCCCCAAAATTGTAATTTTTAATACAAAATGCCCCCTATTTTAAACACAAAAATACCGTGTGTCTTTGTCTTCGTCGCCTTCCCTTCATCGTCTTCATTGTCGTAGCAGAAACCCTAAATTTCTCGCTGCATTTCTCTCTCTCTCTCTCTCTCTCTCTCTTCTCTCTCAACACCTTTGTCTTTTCCTCTTTCTATCAGGGAAGCGGATGATGTAGATTGAGATTTGGGGATTTTCTGGGTATCAATCTAGGACATCAAATAAGAGCTAGATTGAGATTTGGGGATTTTAGGGTATCAATCTAGGACATCAAATAAGAGCTTTACAGATATGAAACCGAAATAGAAACAAAGAAAAAAGAAACACATTACCTATCAAGGGAGACTAAATTGTTTGAAGAAGATTTTGGGTATGAAACCTAGGCAGCTAAGGTGAATGTTCAGATGAAGAAGATGAACAAATTGGGGAGATGATGAGCTGTCTTTTCAATTTTAATAAAAAATAAATTTTAAATAAAATTCAAGTTTGAACAGCCACATAAGCATAAATAAATAGTCGATATTTTTGTAACAGAGTCAAATGAAAATTACAAAAAAGGGTAACGATGCACTTTTTAAAATATAAGGGACCTAATTGTTACAAAAAGAAGTTAAGGAACCCATTCGTTACCTAAAAATACCTAAAAAAATTTAAAAGACCTAACAACTTAAGGGACCCAAAAGATATTTTGCCTAAAAAAAACTCTCTCATGGTGAGCAAGTTTTCTTTCTTTCCTAAGTTAAATGTAACCATCTCTATTATATTAAACCATGAATCTTCCACCTATGCTTCCACATAGTCGTCCACGTCATTAAATATGTCACCTCTATTAATCCACGTCAATTGAACCCATTTCCTCATGCTAAGGCCTCCTGACGCTGACCATTTGAGCCACCACATCTACTATCTATATTAACAATCAACCCACTACCAAAAATACTAAATTATCCCTTACTTTTATCTCAATCTTAGGGATAAAAGTGTCATTTCAAATTATTTTCTTTCACTTTTTTACTCTCACTCACTTTTATTATTAGTGGGTCCCACTCTCACATCATCTTTTTATTTGTTTATTTCACTTTAAAATCTACTTTTCTTTTTCTCTTTCCCTTTCTCACTCTTTCCAATTCTCTCTATTATCAATATAATCAAAACACCCACTATCAAAAATCTTTTTTACAAAATTAGTAATTTTGTAAAAAATCAGTAATTACATAAAATTGATTAAATTAATATTACATTATGTAGAATTTACTATTTACTATAATCTACTCGAACTACTAAACCCAATTAATTTAACCACTACTATTTGTCTAAAAAAGTGATACCGCTGGCAAATATTTCAAAACTATTTTTCCTAAAAAAATCCAACGGGAGCGCCAACATAAGCGCAATGGGAGCGCAGACAATTTTTTTCTAAAAAAACACTTTATTTTTAAATTTATTTCTTCTATAAAAGCAGTAATTAAATAAACTTAATAAAATTAATATTAAATCATGTAGAATTTATTATTTACTTTAATTTACTCAAAACTACTAAATTCAATTAATTTAACCACTACTGATAGTCAAAATAAGCGATACCGCTAGCAAATCCATCCACTTTTTACAGGAGTAGCAACGGGAGCGCCAATGGAAAAGCCAACAAAAGCGCCAACGGGTGCCAACGAGAGCACCAACAGGCGCGCAAACGGGAGCGCCATTATTATAAGAAGATACCGACATTATTTTATTATTATTACACCTCTATTATTTATATTATAAGATGATACCGACTTTTTTTTTTTTAAAATTATTTTTGCAACACAACTATTTTAATAAATTTGAAATATCGTCTTTTATGAAGTTTTTCCTTTTTCTTTTATTACATTTTGTAACTTTTAACGTATTAATAATTTCATAGAAAATTATAACAAATACAGTATCACCCGTGCGTATGCACGGGTAAAATACTAGTTTTGATGGTACTGAAGCGTATTACAATATATTTACCTTATTCCTTTGGTTGCAAAACCCTTTACCTATTATTTATATCTATTTATTATGTGTTTTAATACTTATATATTTGTTATTATATTTATTTGACATCTAATATTTTGAATCACATTCCATAGATTTTAGATTCTATATATTTATAACTAGAATGTTATTAAATATGGGTAATTTTATTCATTTTAAAATTTGTTCCTAATTTTCAATTATATTAAAAATATTGACTTATAATATCCTACATTTGTCTAATTCTCATAATAATTTAATATCAAATTGATTAATACCGGGTCACGCGAGTCAATCAGTGACCCCTCATTTCGACCATTGACCCAGTGTCTTGCTCGGGTCAATCACCGGGTCGATTTTAATAACATTGCTACTAATCAAATCCCTAAAAACAAGAACCAATATATTGAATTCAAATTTAATTGCATTAATTTGTGTTTTCAACTTTGCATTTAGGCATGGCAATGGGGCGAGTCGGGGGCGAGTTTTGCATCCCCCGTCCCCGCCTCTATCTTTATCGGGTTCGAGTTTTGCATCCCCCATCTCCGTCCCAAACGGGGACGGGTTCCTCGCTTGTACCCGTTTCCGTTACAAATTTATAGGAAAAATACAAAACTATATTTATAATAATTAATAAAATAAAATCATAATAATTATACAATTATAAAATAAAGTTAAAAGTATTAAAATATACCTTTTTTTATAGGAAATAGATCAAAATTAAAAATAAACAACATTTTTGAAACAAAATGAATGAGTAAATATGCATAAAATAAAATAATTAATTTATGTTTTGTTAGGCGAGTTCGGGGTGGGTATCAACATCCCCGAAACCCGCGCCGTCCCCAGTCAATGCGGGTTCTCCCCATTAAACTCGGTGCGGGGGCGGGTGGGTACCCGCGGGTTTGGGTTACATTGCCATGCCTACATTTATCAATACAAAACACTCACTCTCTCTCACCAAAATTAATGAGTCATAAATACTAATTCTTTATTTATTATTTTTTTATTTATTTTAAAAAATTTCAGATATAGTTTTACACTCTCTTCTTTTAATTATATTGCCCCCTTGAAAGCCCAGCTCAAATGTCACTTATTAAAACTCAGAAAATGTAAATTGGGTTTATGTTATTCGGAAACCCAGTTAATAATACAACCCTATGCTCTAATTGCACCCTTGGCTTGGGAAATGCTTATATCAGTTTTTTTTAAACGGACGTTTGTGCTTCATGTCATTTTTTTTTAACGAAATTTGTGCTTGATAGCATCGTCATTTCAATCTATTTAGACTTATTCTGTGGTATTAGGCATGGCTTCTATGGTTATCAAGTTTTTTTTACATCTGTTAGGGATGGAGAGAACGAATAAGTATAGGTATATTATTGTGTTCCTGGGTTTTGTATTCTCTATCACTTATTTCACCTTAGCAGTTGTAATAATAAAACATGACACCCAATGAACAAAAGAAAACAACAGGAACATAGATACCATTGAAAGGAAGAAATGCTTATCACAGGAAACGACATAACTTGGCTAATTCAAACGAAAAACAGAAACAAAAAGACCCTGCAGCATCCTTATTAAAGCATTCTGAGAAACCTAGTGCAACAGTCTTAATTGTCGCCATAGACTCCAATTCGGTCCATAATATTAGCAACCGTGTCCTTACTCTCCCTCAGAACCCTGACACTCCTGCTCAGTTTTTCTCTCTTCCCTGCTATAGATGGAGACTCCTCAAGCAGCCTCTCAATCCCACCACCAATTGGAGACAGCAAATCATTGCATATTTCCTTCTGCAAATCAATGTTAACCAGCTCATTGATGCTTAACATCAGATGCAAAGCTATACTGTCTATCAGCCTCCTCAGAACAATCTTCCAGTAGGCAATCATCCTTGCCTTCAAATCAAATGCCTGACTTAGAATCGCTTTTGGATAGTTCCTCAGATGAACAACATCAATGTCCCCAACTCCTTCAAGCTTCACACGTGTTGGATTAGTTTTTACATTGAAAACTTCCTTTAGAAAAGCTTTCTGGAGTGATATCAGCTTATCATAAACCTGCAGGTACTCAGGATTGCAGGTGTAGTCAGTCAGCTTCTCCATTTCAACAGCCTCCTTCACATGTGCAATGGAATTTTTCTTCTTCTTTACTATCAGAATCTCACCTGCCCTCCTGGTTGAGACCTGAAGCTGATAGTAATTTGAAGAATGACGATTCAAGACGTCAAGTAAAACTGTCTCAAGATAGTTCCATACATTATCCACAAAATTAATTGGCATGTCGGCAATGCCCTGTACTTTCTTCTGAAGTATAGTAAGAAAAGCAGTCCTTGGAATGAAGTTGGGAAGTCCAATCCACTTGGCCTCCTCCAGAACCTTAATCTCTTCCAACAGAAAATCCTTAGTAGCATCACTTTCAGCACAATTCTGAAGATCGCCAACATATGAATTTAACATCTCCACAAAGCGTGCAGTGCAATGCATGTATTTGTCTTCAGGGTACTCCTCAAATTCTCCTATGAGAAGAATCTTCCGAAGAGAGTCTCGTGACAATCCAAGAATATGCATGAAGGCAGACATTGCATCAGCAACAGTAGATAAATTTGCTGGCAAGTTATCTAACTCGATCAAATTATTAGTAAGCTTCTCATTGATCTTTTTTATAATCTCAGGCAATGTTTTGGAAATGATGGTAGCTTGAACATGAACAAGCTTTTGGGCCAAAACAGGAACGCCCACAATGGATTTGTCTATCTTGGAAAGAAGTGAGTGAGACTCAAAAAGATTTGCTTCCTCCAATCTGGCCTCTTCATAAGACTCCTCACCAATGCGGTTCCTAACACAAACATAACCAAGACCAATGTTTACATCATCAGCAGTAACCTTCTCTAACAAGCCTTCAGGAGACTTATCAGCTTTTGTTACAACAGCCAGTGTCCTCAAACCACCTTTATCAACAGACTGTGACATCCTAATGGACTCACAAGTAGTAAAATCAACAGAAGCAGAAAGAACATTCAGTATAATACTCTCTTCAGGCTTTATGTACTCCATGATAATATCTTTGATTTGATCATAGATATTATCCGGTTGACCATGAACAGGCACACGAGTTATACCTGGAAGATCAACCATTGTGAGATCAGGAACACCATCCTTCTTCACCACCAAAGTCAAAGGATTGTTAGAAATTCCCTTCCCAAAACCTGCCAGCTCTTCAGTGGCAGTGTTAATGGCATCGGAGACATTTGCTTCATCAGTTAAAACGGTTTTGCCATTGAACTCCAAAATGAGTTGTGGCTGTTGAAGGGGATGGTTTTGAAGCCTCATTACCAAGGGAACCCTGGTGCAAATACCTTGGCCACGGGGTAAGCTGATACCAGCTAGAGATTCAAGGACACTGGATTTGCCAGAAGATTGATCTCCAACAACAACAATGGATGGAAGTTGTATACCCTCTTTAGCAACGTTGAGGCGCCTTAGATTCTCAAGGGCATCAAGAACTGGACGTATCTTCTCATTGTAAGAAGAGACTATAGGTGCAACAACAGAAACTGGTTGAGGCTGTTCAACTACATGGACTAGTGAATGAGATTCATTGGAAGTACCACTCTTCTTTCCCATTTTTGAGGACACAACAAAAGTGATTCTGTAATGACACACAGAAGGAGATGCAATGCAAACTCTTTAACCAGCTTAAGATGAATTGGAGCTTTAGTTTAAAATGGATATTTATTTATGGAGAACTTAACGGGAAGCCATTTCAGTTTTATTTGAAGAGGTATAGTTGCTAGCCTTTTGCTTACTCCGATAACCAAACCCACTGCACTAAGCATCTGTTGCCTATTGGATTCTTTTTCAGGTTTCATAGTTGATTGATTGAATGGATGGGCCACGAATACGATACACCCTTTGCTTTGCTTTGCTTTTCCTTTTTGGTTTAAAGCATTTTTGAAATCGTACAGTTTCATTCCAAAAATAATCCCAGAGGGTTAAGGATACTCTCGTAGAGTAGTACTGTACTAGTATGGAAGCCCAAGCTCATGCACAAGTGGGGGGCCACAACTCAACAATGTACAGTATTTTCTTACTGTTGTTTCCTTGTCGTTTAGCTTGTCATCAAACCACCATGGCATGCTTTTACGCTGACATAGCATGCCTTTATAAACAACTTTTATGCTTTTCCATGTTATGGCTCTTGTCGTTTAGCTTCTAATTTTTTTTTTAAAAAAATTATTAGTAATTTTGTGATAAAATACATTTTATAGTGCATTTGGCAATACTATAGAGTCCAAAAAAATTATCTATTTAAATACACGAGGTTCGTTCCTCATTAATCCAATACACATAAATATATAAAATCACTTAAAATAACACTCTTTACTAAAATATATAATTACTAATGCAAATGAAGCACAATATATCACTAAACTATTATTATATTCACGCATAAACAAAAACATACTAATACAAAAATCGAGGCGTTACACTAAGCAGTATGTTTTGATATATTTTAGAGTCCAGAAAATTTTTTGGATGTTAAAATACATTAGATCATTCTTATGTAAAGTGCGACGCTAACCACTGTGTTGCGTTCGGAATTTTGTTTTTTAACAATTCAAATACTCATAGTTCGTTACTCAATATTCGGTTTGGTGAAAAAAAAATCGCATCACTCACTCGTGTAGCTCACCCTTTTACTAATTTTAACATTTTAAATAATCTATTTCTTTTTATAATTTTTTATAAAAAGTTTACCGGTTGTCAAAAAGTTCGAAACTTTTTATTTTATTTTATAAATTCATAATTTAATTAAAATGATTAATCTAATAATAAATGATCTAGTATAGTAACCAAAAAAATGATCTAGGATAAAAAGTATAAATAAGTGGTGACGGTTAGCGACAACTATCGACGGTAGAGGCAACAAAAGCGACGACGGGGATGCATATATATCATATATATCATTTTCTTTTATTTGATTTTTACTCCATTATTACAATTAGAATAAAAAAAAATTAGTTTTTGCAACACAATATTTTTTATGCAAGTTGAAATATAGCATTTTTATTGAGTTTTTCATTTTTTTTTAAATATAAACAAGTGGCAACAGAGACGGGGCAACAGGAGTAGTAATGGGGTGCATATGTTTTTTTTAGTTACAAAAAGTCTTCGTCGCCTTCCCTTCATCGTCTTCATTGTCGTAGCAGAAATCCTAAATCTCTCGCTGCATTTCTCTGTCTCTCTCTCTCAACACCTTTGTCTTTTCCTTTTTCTATTAGGGAAGATGATGATGCAGATTGAGATTTGGGGATTTTCAAGGTATCAATCAAGGACATCAAATAAGAGCTTTACAGATAGGAAACCGAAATAGAAAACAGAGAAAAAAGAAACACATTACCTATCAAGGGAGACAAAATTGTTTGAAGAAGATTCTCGGTATGAAACCTAGGCAGCTAAGGTGAATGTTCAGATGAAGAAGATAAACAAATTGGGAGAAGATGATCAGCTGTCTTTTCAATTTTAATAAAAAATAAATTTTAAATAAAATTCAAGTTTGAACTGCCACATAAGCATAAATAAACAGTCGATATTTTTGTAACAGAGTCAAATGGAAATTACAAAAAAGGGTAACGATGCACGTTTTTAAAATATAAGGGACCTAATTGTTACAAAAAGAAGTTAAGGAACCCATTCGTTACCTAAAAATACCTTAAAAAAATTTAAAAGACCTAAAAACTTAAGGGACCCAAAAGATATTTTGCCCTAAAAAAAACTCTCTCATGGTGAGCAAGTTTTCTTTCTTTCCTAAGTTAAATGTAACCATCTCTATTATATTAAATCATGAATCTTCCACCTATGCTTCCACATAGCCGTCCAAATATATCACCAAAAAAACGGAAGCAGAGAATCAAACCCATTCCCTCATGCTAATGCCTCCTGATGCTGACCATTTGAACCACCACATTTTGATGGTACTGAAGCGTATTACAATATATTTACCCTATTTCTTCTTTGGTTGCAAAACCCTTTATCTATTATTTATATCTATTTATTATGTGTTTTAATACTTATATATTTGTTATTATATTTATTTGACATCTAATATTTTGTATCACATTCCATAGATTTTAGATTCTATATATTTATTAACTAGAATGTTATTAAATATGGGTAATTTTATTCATTTTCAAATTTATTCCTAATTTTCAATTATATTAAAAATATTGACTTATAATATCCTACATTTGTCTAATTCTCATAATAATTTAATATCAAATTGATTAATACCGAGTCACGCGAGTCAATCAGTGACCCATCGCTTCGACCATTGACTCCAGTGTCTTGCTCAGGTCAATCACCGGGTCTATTTTAATAGCATTGCTACTAACCAAATCCTTAAAAAAAGGAACCAATATATTGAATTCAAATTTAATTGCGTTAATTTGTGTTTTCAACTTTGCATTTATCAGTATAAAACACTCATCTCTCTCACAAAAATTAATGAGCCATAAATACTAATTCTTTATTTATTTTAAAATAAATGTCAGATTTAGTTTTACACGCCCTTTTTTTAATTATACTGCCCCCTTGAAAGCCCAGCTCGCAGACCACTTATTAAAGCCCAGAAAATGTAAATTGGGTTTCTGTTATTCGCAAACCTTGTTAATAATACAACTCTCTGCTCTAATTGCTCCCCTGTTCTACTAATGCAGCCCCTTTTCGTTTTTCTTATTTATATTCTTTCAAAAAAACCAACTTCTTTTACAAAAAAAAAAACATAAAATTAAATAAATAAATATTCTCTTAAAAAAAAACAATAAAACCAATATTAATTTTTGTTATGAAGTTCAATTTTAGTTACAATGTCATGTAATGTCACTACTAAATTTTAGAGTACATGGCAAAAACATTGATCATGTGGGCCTCTCATAATATATTTTGGTACTCTTGCTATTTGAAATTTTGAACTTAGTGGTACAAAGGAAAAAACCATCTTCTCCACTAGTTACTCTTGCTATTTATATGTTAAAATAGTAATATCACAAAAAGTATAGATTTTGTATTCTTTAGAGTCGCTCTTCTCTTTCCATTTGTTCCCTTCCCAAATTTTTACTTTTGAATCTCTTCAAGCTACTAACATAACCATGCTTTTTTTGAATTTGTTTTTTTTCCTCCAAGGTAATTTTCCATCTTTAGGCATAAACTTTATTCCTTTGGGGTTATGGTCATGTGCCAAAGTCAAGGACACCTATGTTATTCGTTTCATGCATGATAAGACTCAACCCAGTTACACAATCTTATAAATATTTAGTTAAATCATATGCAGCAAACAATTGTATTTTCTTTTGAAGCAGCAAACAACTGTATTGGATAGCAGAGATCACTATATATAAACACTATTTTATGTTGTTGGGTTTTGTCTATAATTGAGAAATGAGACTACATGAATGTATTATGTCCTACCATTTTTAATCTAAAGTATGCAACTTGAGTCATTATGGCAAAGAAATATATGATAACCCGTTTAAATTGCAACACATATTTTTTTATAGAGTTTTTGGTTGATCATTTTTTGATAGATTGTAAGCCATATATACAATGTAGTATAACCCTTTGAGGTATTGTATTGTGACTGATGGATTTTTTTAATGAGCAAAGTTATATTATGGTGAGTATAAGGGATAGTCAAACATGTTTATTAGATATCATGCTAAATTAGAGTTTATTATAGCAGGGATAAAAATACATTGAGCTTCACGCTGCTCTTTCAAAGTAGTGTGAGGAAATATTTAATCTTTTGGCTGTTTGTTTTTCATAAAACAAAATAAAGGAGGGTACAAAATCCCTTAATGAGAAACTAACAACGTTAGATTCAACGATATAATCTACAATTGGAGAGAGGGGTCGTCCTGATCCTCTCAAGGATCGGGGGAAATGATGTCAAACCTATCATATTAATTATTCTTAAATTAATTATTACAAAACATTATAAGACAAGAAACAAAATCATTTCCATGACAAAACCTCACATCCTATCTGAAATTATAATATGTAATTATATTATATATATATATATAATATAATGACTCAAGTTAATTTCTTACTATTATATAAATATTTAAAATTTTACTAATCAAAATTGAAACAAAAAGAAATATAGTTTTTTTTGACAAAAACAAAAAGAAATGTATATATATATATATATATATATATATATATATATATATATATATATATATATATATATATGTATAATTGTCTAAATACAGTAGTTGAAGTAGCTACCTTAAAGTGTCTAAACACATGAATATCGATCCGTGCTGATACGAGTGAATTATACTAATAAATTCAATATACGAGGTAAACTTTAAGCAGAAAACAATCATAAACTGGGTTTAGTTTAATAAAATAAAGTGGTTTGATTTTTAAAATTTGTCTGGGCAAATGAGTTAGTTATTTAGGTAATCCTGGACTCAACTGACTATTGCACTTGAGTGTTTGTAGTTGGCCTTACTTTTTATTTGGCTTTTTTTTTCACACCCCCTCATTATCAATCTCACCCCCATAAATTATGTTTTGGACAAAAATGCCCCCAGCAATATATAAAATTTCGGAATTACCTTAACGAATGGGTAATTCCGGTAGGGGGTTAAAGGTTTTCCGGAATTACCAAAAATTGAGGTAATTCCGGTTCACATTTTGTGAACCGGAATTACCTCAATTTTTGGTAATTCGAAAACCTTTAACCTCTACCGGAATTACCTAGTTTTAAAGGTATTTTCGAAAATAAAAAAATTAATTAAAAAAAATTAAAATTAATTAAAGACGCGTTTTCGATCACGAAACGATACAATACATGAAATTGATGAAAAAAAATAACATAACGCAACAACAAACGAAATAAAAACACGGTAGAAACTAGTGAGATGGTGGTTGGAGACGTCGAAGGACCTCATCAACGGTCCTTCTGGTTTCGACATACAACTGAATAGGACTCCGCATCTGAAATATGTCAAAACGGTCCATCATCACTCGAACGTCATCGTTGTTCTTCACATCCATGGTGGACCACCGAACACGATTATTATCGCCCATAGTCGGGTAGCGATAAATGATCCGGGTGACTTCTTGCTCGTCACCCTCCAGTTGCACCTTCGTTGTTATTTTTTCTTTCAGAGCTTGAAAGGTGATGTCGTCGTTAAGCCTGCATAAAATGGGGTTTGGACTCTCGAAATAGACACCATTATCTCTGTTTGTGATTGTGCCCTGATGGTGAAGGGCAGTGAGTGCAGAATCACGAGAGTATTGTGTATTCAGAGTGTCCATGAGAGTGTTGTGTGTGAAATAAGTTAAATGGAAGGGTCTATTTATAGGGAAAAATGAAACCCTTGAATGGATTTCCACCGTTGATGAAAAGTGGTCGGCAAAATCTGGACCCTTTAAAGTGTCGGCAAAATCTAGATCGTTAAAAATTGTCGGCAAGATCTAGGCCGTTAATTAGTAATCAAATAAAAAAATGTTTTATTACTTTAAAAAAATGACTTTTTAACTATGTTCTGGTCAGTTTTTACCATGCGTCATTTTTTTAAATTTTTTTTTAAAAATTACAAACTTGTAGAAAAAGTATAATACTACGATATTGAGGTTAAAAAGACGAGTTGCAAAATTATTTACGAGCTGTAATTGTACACCAAAGTGCCATAAAAAACATGTTTTTTAGTGTTAAAAATGATTTTTTAACTAGGTTTTGATCTGTTTTTACTCGATTTTTTTTGACACGTGGACATATTTTTTTTCGTCGATTAAATTTCTTTGACACTTGTTTATTATTTCTATCCGTTACTCGATTTTTTTTGACACGTGGACATATTTTTTTCGTCGATTAAATTTCTTTGACACTTGTTTATTATTTTTATCTGTTACTCGATTTTTTTTGACACGTGGACATATTTCTTTGACGAGTATTTAAATATTCTACGACTCTTAACGTGTACAAAAAAAGCAACAAATAATAATGTAAAAGTATATAAACAATCAAGTTGTGATGTCTACATAATCAAATGGTGTCATTGGAACATAATCTGGAACATAAGAAGACCATAACTGCATGCGTCCAATGTATGGATATTGCCACGATCTAGCTTCATCTGAGGCGTATCGACCCCAAGAAGGATGTGCAGGAAGGATAGGGCTAGTGTGGTTCAACTTGACAAGAATCCAATGATTCCTATGGATGAACCCAACACAAACCAACTGACTCTGACTGGAAACACAATTTTATTAATCTGTGCATTGATCATCCCATGCATTGACTCCCAGCTTTTGCATAAATCACCACCACTAGAACCCAATGATCTCTTCAATGCCCAATGGGCAGCCTCAACCCTATTGCACGTAAGGAAATATTAAAACAAAGAAACCACAATCATATACATAAAGCACATAACAAAACAATTTGCGTACCTATTAGTCGTGGTATTTCCATAGTGTCTTACTTTATCCGTCCACGGGCCACAAAATCTTTCCTTGTGAGGATACAACCATTGCTTCTTCACATATGCAATAAGCTGGGGTATGTCAGTAGACGATTGCTCCAAATCATGCAAAGTCTCACTAAACTCATCATCAAATGTAGCATCAACTACATGATGCCAAAGTGTCATCAGTGACTCCACTCTATCTCCCTTCACCAGCTTCTTAATTTGAGCATGAACATTTTTGTTGATATGATACCGACAAAGCAAATTCATTGCCTCCGGAAACACAACCTTGATAGCACTCATCAAAGCCTCCTCACAATCAGTGAGGATAACCTGAGAAACACAATCCAAACCTTCTATTAGAAATGGAAAAAATAAAAAACAGTAATGTAATGCCAAAAACTAAAGTCACTTAGTCACTGAGGAAGTGCAATATCACACAACATCAAATCTGATCTCCACAACAGTCATCATAACGCGCTCATGAGACGGATATGCAAACGCAACAGAAATGTCAACTCAAGAGAAGTGACACCAACAATCTCCAGCAGAGCAATAATGGTCTTCGCATGATCCATAATCAAAAGCAATGAAAATCCTCAATAACTTGATACTATAGGATGTGACCACATGATCTCTCAACAATATCGTACCTTTAAGTCGTCTCGTCCAACACAAGTAATGGTTCGCCTGAATCAGTGTCATAAGCTGCTGCATCTCAGTCATACTACCTCTCTTTCCCTTTCGGATATTGTTGCGGGTTCTATACAACTGAGTAATGTTGCTCAAGTTGTTCTTAAATCTCGCCTTCAATGCTTCAAGACTTTTGGATGCTTTCACTCCCAAAGACAGATGCTCCCAACAATCGATCATTCGTCCTTGGTAAACTTACCAAATATAGCTGCTCCAAACAAAGTCTTATGAGGCTCATGATTGTGAATCCCATCCACCACTCTCACCTTCCAATCAGAACTAGGAGGTAACATTGGTTTAGCTTTCAACTGAAACCTACAACCACATCTTTTCGAACTCTTGTGTCTACCAGCAGAACACCCAACATCTACTCGATTGATATGTGCCCGCCTCTCTCACGACCATAAACAACCTTGTTCTTTTTCCCTTTCCCATTCTCGTCGTCTCTGTTCGAACAATAACCACAATGACTCGTTGGCTTTCCGGTATCACTAGCCCAACGTGTCATTGCATCTCAGTAGGAAATATCTCAGATGTCGTAAATGCAGCGGTTAAATCCATAATAATCATCTATTTTAAAAATATAAATGTTATATAAAAAAATATTTGAAATACCTTTTTAGAGGTAATTAGGTTCATAATATGTGAACGGAATTACCTCTAAAAATATTCAAAAAAATTAATTTAAAAAACATAATTTGAATTACTTTTTTGGGGATAATGCGGTTCAAAAACGTGAACCGGAAATACCAACTTTCTGCGCTAAATCCGGAAAATTCACCTCCAAACTTCCGAAAATACCTTTTTTTATGGTAATTCTAGAATTTTTTTTATGTAGGTCCGGTTGGTTTTTTTTTAAATGACAGGGACATTTTCGGGATATTGGTATTTATGGGGGTGGGAAAAAAAAAGCCTTTTTTATTTTTGTTGCATTAGACACTTGTATTTGAAATTGCAAATGTATCCCTACATATCTCTTTGCAGAAATTCTATTTCTCCGCTTCTATGAAATTCTGCGAGAGATCTCCTTCCGCTCATGCCCAATCGTTGCCAACGAGACTTTCTCTAGCGAAAGAGGTGACGCCGGCAACGAAAGAGGAATCTCCATCACAGTGACAAAGGTCGAAGGAGATTTGCATGGTTAAAGATTCTCTCCCCTCCTTATTCTTATCAATTTCTCCCTTAACGTGCCACTCTCTATCTTCTTCCATCACTCTGAAAGTTCTTCCCTAACCAATGCAATCCACCTAATTCAATGGTAATTCCATTTTCTGATCATTTATTTACACCAGTCAACTTTCTTTTTCCTCCATGAATTTTAGAATCGTAATGCTTTGGATTTTTCACAATTTTCAGAAGTTCACTTTGAAGAGTGAAGAAGGAATATAACTTCTTAATATGCTTGTAGTTGTATTTGTAATGCGGCAAGAGAGTAAGGGCTTCGTATCCAAATGAGACCAGTTCCACTTTTAGCAGGGCTCTTCCTCAACTGTGACCGTTACCATATTCTTGCTTGGTGATCTCAGGTTTTTACAAACCTACTTTTTACTTCTTATTTCAATTAGTATTTTCTTTCTAACTCGTCATTTTTCTATCTTGATAAGACTATGATTCAGCTAGTGGAATATGCTTTTTCAGTTTTTTTACTCAACATTTGTGCTTGATGTCATTGTTACTTCAATCTATTTAGACTTAATCTGTGTAGTTTAGGCATGCCTTTTATCTGGATTTTCAAAGGATTTTGTTGCATGTGGCAAAACAGCAATCATATCGAAGAGTGTAGTGGCCTGGCCCCAATTGAGAGACTGAACATTTAAAGGGGACAGCTCAAAAGACCATACTTGGGTATAATTTCGTAATAGGTTTTGTATTCTGTCACTTATTTCCCTTTAGCAGTTGTTATATTCAAATCTGATTTTTTGTTGCTAAATGAAATTTGAATTTTGATGAAACTGATTTAATTTAATACAAATAAGAATTATAACTAATTTTCTCGTCACCAAATTACGATGTTATTTTCATGGTTGCAATTGGTAACTTCGGCTCTTTTTGTGGTTGGTAACTTCTAATTCTCTTTGACCACTGTGGTTGTACTGTATTAAACTAATTAAACTAATAATCAACATTGACACACAATGAAGAAGAAAAACAAACATCAATGATACCATTGGACAAAAGAAACATAGATCACAGAAAACAATGTAACTTGGTTAATTCGCAAAAACAGAAACAAAGCCACCAGCAACAAGTTTAAAGCTTTTCAAGAAACATACAGCAATAGTCCTAATTGTCACCATAGGCTCCGATTCTGTCCATAATATTAGCAACTGTATCCTTACTCTCCTTCAAAACCCCGACACTCCTACTCAGCTTTACTCTCTTCCCAGATATAGATGGAGACTCCTCAAGCAGCCTCTTAACCCCACCACCAACTGAAGACAGTAAATCTTTACAGATCTCCTTCTGCAGATCAATGTTAACCAGCTCATTGATGCTTAACATCAGATGCAAAGCAATACTGTCTATCAGCCTCCTCAGGACAATCTTCCAATAGGCAATTATCCTTGCCTTCAAATCAAAAGCCTGACATAGAGTTGTTTGTGGATAGTTTCTTAGATGAACAACATTAATCTCCCCAACTCCTTCGAGCATCAATCGGGTTGGTTTGGTTTTCTGATTGAAAACATCTTTCAGAAAAGCATCCTGAAGTGATATCAGCTTCTCATAAACCTGCAAGTACTCAGGATTACAAGTGTAGTCCGTCAGCTTCTCCATCTCCACGGTTCTCTTCACATGGTCGATGGAATTTTTCTTCTTCGTAGCAATTAGATTCTGACCTGCTCTCCTGATTGAAACCTGAAGCTGATAATAGTTTGAAGAATGACGATTCAAGACAGAAAGTAAAACGGTCTCAAGATAGTTCCATACATTGTCAACAAAATTAAATGGCATGTCGGCAATGCCTTTTACTTTCCTTTGCAGTATTATAAGAAAAGCAGTCCTTGGAATGAAGTTTGGAAGCCCAATCCACTTTGCCTCCTGCAGCACATTGATCTCTTCCAACAGAAAATCCTTGGTAGCATCACTTTCAGCAGAATTCTGAAGATCAGAAGCGTAGGAATTAAGCATATCCACTAAACGTGCAGAACAATGCATGTGCTTGTCCTCAGGGTACTCCTCATATTCTCCTATAAGAACAATCTTCCTAAAAGAATCTCTTGACAATCCAACAATATTCATGAAGGCAGACATTGCATCAGCAACCGTAGATAAATCTGTGGGCAAGTTATCTAACTCAATCAAATTATTAGTAAGCTTCTCATTGATCTTCTTAATAATTTCCGGCAAAGTTTTAGATATAATTGTAGCTTGAACCTGAACAAGCTTTTGAGCCAAAACAGGAATACCCACAATGGATTTATCTATCTCGGAAAGAAGTGAGTGAGATTCAAAAAGCTTTGCTTCCTCCAATCTGGCTTCTTCATAAGATTCCTCTCCAATGCGGTTCCTAACACAAACATAACCAAGACCAATGTTTACATCATCAGCAGTAACCTTCTCTAACAAGCCTTCAGGAGACTTATCAGCTTTTGTTACAACAGCCAGTGTCCTCAAACCACTTTTATCAACAGACTGTGACATCCTAATAGACTCACAAGTAGTAAAATCAACTGTAGCAGAAAGAACATTCAATATAATGCTCTCTTCTGGCCTTATGTACTCCATGATAATATCCTTAATCTGATCATATATATTATCTGGTTGACCATGAACAGGCACGCGAGTTATACCTGGAAGATCAACCATTGTCAGATCAGGAACACCATTCTTCTTCACAACCAAAGTCAACGGATTGTTAGAAATCCCTTTCCCTAAACCTGCAAGCTCTTCAGTGGCCGTGTTTATAGCATCAGAAACATTTGCTTCATCAGTTAAAACAGTTTTACCATTGAACTCCAAAATGAGTTGTGGCTGTTCAAGGGGATGGTTTTGAAGCCGCATTACCAAGGGAACCCTGGTGCAAATTCCTTGGCCACGGGGCAAGCTGATACCAGCAAGAGATTCAAGGACACTTGACTTTCCAGAAGATTGGTCTCCAACAACAACAATGGACGGAAGCTGTATACCCTCTTTAGCAATATTGAGACGCCTTAGGTTCTCAAGGGCATCAAGAACTGGACGTATCTTCTCATTGTAAGAAGAGACTATAGGTGCAACAGAAAGTTGCTGAGGCTGTTCTAGTACATATTGATCCCCTTGGGTACCACTAGCACTAGCAGCAGCCTTGGTAGTAGTTTTACTCTTCTTTCCCATTTTGAGGACACAACAAAAGTGATTTTGTACTGGAGATGCAATGCAAACCCTTTAACCAGCTTAAGATGAATTGGAGCGTTATGGATATTTATAGAGAACTTAACGGGGAAATAAAAATGAAGGAACAGAGAGTTGTTTGGTAATTGTGAGGGATTTTGGAAGTTTGGTTGACTGAGAGCTTTTGAAGGGAACTGGTTTTAAAGTTACTAGACTGTTGGTTTCTTCTATGTTTGAGTAATTGAAAGGTTCCTCTCGTTAAGTGCATGGTAGTAATAATTCCCCTGAAACCTTACAACTCCCCTAAAGCCTTTTGTAAAAAAAACTCCTACAACGTAATATTCCCATTCTAATGCATTTATAGATGCATGGTGAAGAGTCTAATATCAAGGAAGGACGCAAAATGCAATTTATTCCCATTCTAATGCATATATAGATTCATGGGAAGAGTCAAATTATTCACTTATTAACTAGTTCCAATCCCTTCTAGTATTGCGGTTTTGCATACACCTCTATTTCATTTTGTTCTTGAAGATACTCTGGTTTGGAAGGGTGAGCGTGATGGAAACTACTCTGTTCGAAGTGCCTACCGGCAAGTGGAGTTCTTGCACCGTAATAATTCTGCACAGGCTGCTGATGGTTGCTGGGGGACTTTATGGAAGCTAAAGGTTCCTCCGAAGGTGAAGAACTTTCTGTGGAGGCTAGGCAGAAATTGTCTTCCAACTAGATCAGTCCTTTTACATCGGGGTATGGACGTCTCGCCGTTGTGTCCATTTTGTGGTGATTGTGAAGAAACACCGCTGCACATTTTTGCAACCTGCGCTTCGGTTTCTGCCTGCTGGACAGTGTTGGGGCTGGCGCCAACTCTCTCTCGGGTTGCAGCCACTGCTGCATCGGTGCAGGGGTGGTTCTTTGAGGTTTTGCAGCAGCTGGTCGGGGAAGCCCGTATTGCTTGGGTTATGAATCTTTGGAGCATTTGGAATAGCCGCAATAATTTAGTTTGGAACAATGTTAGAGATACGGCATCGGTGATTGTTAGGAACGGGGCAAGATTGTTGGAGGAATGGACTGATGCAAACGGTGTTGCAGTGGGTTCTGCTGCTACTGTGGGATCGGTTTCAGCTAGTACAGCTGCTGCTGATGTTTCGGTGCCAGCAACATTGTGGCAGAAACCTCCGCCCAATTTTGTTAAGTGTAATATTGATGCGGCTTTTGACTCAAGTGGTAATCGTGTTGGTTTTGGGATGTGTGTTCGTGATGAGCTTGGCACTTTTGTAGCAGCTAGGACTCATTCTTTCAAACCAATTCTTGAAGTGTATGAAGGTGAAGCGCTTGGGTTGCTTATGGCAATGGATTGGATGCGTGAACTACAATACCGGAATGTCATTTTCGAGATGGATGCAAAAGTGGTCGTTGATGATTTCAACAAATCTCCTACTATTATTTCTTCTTACGGCTGTATTTTGCAAACTTGTAGGGAGTCCTTTTCTTTTTTTAGTTCCAACTCTCATGTGGAGTTCTCTAGGAGGGAGACTAACAAGGTGGCTCATACCTTAGCAGGGGTAGCCTTGTTTTCAGTCTCGTCTCAGACTATGTTTGATATACCAGCATGTGTTTACGCTCACGTTATGAATGAAATGAATTAGTTTTCTTGTGTCAAAAAAAAAAAAAACTAGTTCCAATCCCCGTGCTATATGTATGGGATTAATGCAATTTATTATAATTATGTTGGAAATATGTTATTAAAATTTTAATGTGGTAATGTGGATCATAGTAGAAATAATAAATTTCAAATAGGAATAACAATGAGTTGTTCAAAAGCTAACCATTTCTTCATTGTTTTTTATAAACTTGGTAAGCCCGACTCGCTTTTACAGTTACAAAAAATATCTGCAAAAATTTCAGCAGAGTTTCCTCTGTTTTTCGGACATTCCATAAACAAAATAAACTTGCATAATTGTGATTCATATATCCAACATATATTAACCAAAGCCTTCATCATATAATTACAACCTTGTCACTGGGTTTCAAAATAAAAGCAGCTACCTAATTTTACGGAATTTCTATTTGACCATAGACCATTCTAGAGACAAAAGTTCTTGTGGGAAATATTCCATCTACATGTATATTTGACCATAAATCATTTTTGTTTCACAATATATCTACTTTAATTTCATCTACATCTCTCCTTCATTTTTAATTTCTATTTTTCTCTATCAATAAGTTTTATTTAGTCTGTACGAGAAATATTACAATTTGGAAAATTTGAAACTTTAATACAATGTTGTTTTCTAATCTCTATGGGAAATATTACATAGTGCTGGTAAATGCTCACGGGGCAATATTCGGACTAACTCAATTACAATTTGAAACTTTTTGTTTATCTACTTTAAATTAGTCTTATTTTCACGGAGTAACATTTAGACTAATTAAATTATGTTTAAGTCTATTAATAAAAATAACACGACAACACACGTACATATGCACAAATATACTGCTAGTGGGACAATGAAGTATTGTTTGAGAGTAATGCAATTTTTGAGGGAAATTGAAATATTTTAGACTAAAATTTTAAATTAAAATATTTAAATTCCCAAAAAAAATTACTTACCACCGGAATATACTTCATCCAAATACACTATTAGTTTATGATGAAGGAGATATTTGCATGGTTGAAGATTCTCCTCTCCTGCATCTTCACCACTTCTCTCTTCGACTCTCCTTTCACAGGCCACTCTCTATTTTCTCTCACTCTGAAAGTTCTACCCTATTCCCGTTTCAATGATATTTCCATTCTCTATTCCAGTTTTACATTTTTCTGACTAAAAGACTGAAGTTCTGCTTTTCATATATTTATATAAGACTAAGATTTTGCAATTACCATTTTCTTGCTTGGTGATCTCAGGTTTTTACAAACCTACTTTTTACTTCTTATTTCAATTAGTTTGTTTCTTGGGCGTGACTAATAGTTAAGAGAGTCTAAGGCTCAGATTGCATTTTGGAGAGGTAACCAGGCCAATATGATAAGACATTTTCCCCAATTAAGTGTATTCTATCAGATTTAATCTTCTAGGTAAATGGACTATGGCCTATTATAGTTTTGCAATGTCTGTATTGCTTTATAATGCAATTTTGATATGTAGTGATTTTCCAATTAATATGCCAGGTTTATTGACTTATTGTTTCCTGAGATGTTCACAAAAAGTCTAGGTATAATATTGTGTTCCTGGGTTTTGTATTCTCTGTCACTTATTTCACCTTAGCAGTTGTAGTAATAATTAAACATGACACCCAATGAACAAAAGAAAACCAACGGAACATAGACACCATTGAAAGGAAGAAATGCTTTTCAAAGGAAACGACATAACTTGGCTAATTCAAAAAAACAAAAAGAAACAAAGACCCAGCATCATTATTAAAGCATTCCAAGAAACATAGAGCAAAAGTCCTAATTGTCGCCATAGACTCCAATTCGGTCCATAATATTAGCAACCGTGTCCTTACTCTCCCTCAGAACTCTTACACTCCTGCTCAGTTTTTCTCTCTTCCCTGCTATAGATGGAGACTCCTCAAGCAGCCTCTCAATCCCCCCACCAATTGGAGACAGCAAATCATTGCATATTTCCTTCTGCAAATCAATGTTAACCAGCTCATTGATGCTTAACATCAGATGCAAAGCTATACTGTCTATCAGCCTCCTCAGAACAATCTTCCAGTAGGCAATCATCCTTGCCTTCAAATCAAATGCCTGACTTAGAATCGCTTGTGGATAGTTCCTCAGATGAACAACATCTATCTCCCCAACTCCTTCAAGCTTCACACGTGTTGGATTAGTTTCTACATTGAAAACTTCCCTTAGAAAAGCTTCCTGAAGTGATATCAGCTTATCATAAACCTGCAGGTACTCAGGATTGCAGGTGTAGTCAGTCAGCTTCTCCATTTCAACAGCCTCCTTCACATGTGCAATGGAATTTTTCTTCTTCTTTACTATCAGAATCTCACCTGCCCTCCTGGTTGAGACCTGAAGCTGATAGTAATTTGAAGAATGACGATTCAAGACGTCAAGTAAAACTGTCTCAAGATAGTTCCATACATTATCCACAAAATTAATTGGCATGTAGGCAATGCCCTTTACTTTCCTCTGAAGTATAGTAAGAAAAGCAGTCCTTGGAATGAAGTTGGGAAGTCCAATCCACTTGGCCTCCTCCAGCACCTTAATCTCTTCCAACAGAAAATCCTTAGTAGCATCACTTTCAGCACAATTCTGAAGATCGCCAGCATATGAATTCAACATCTCCACTAAGCGTGCAGTGCAATGCATTTGTTTGTCTTCAGGGTACTCCTCAAATTCTCCTATGAGAAGAATCTTCCGAAGAGAGTCTCGTGACAATCCAAGAATATGCATAAAGGCTGACATTGCATCAGCAACAGAAGATAAATTGGCTGGCAAGTTATCTAACTCGATCAAATTATTAGTAAGCTTCTCATTGATCTTTTTTATAATCTCAGGCAATGTTTTGGAAATGATAGTAGCTTGAACCTGAACAAGCTTTTGGGCCAAAACAGGAATACCCACAATAGATTTGTCTATCTTGGAAAGAAGCTTATGAGACTCAAAAAGCTTTTCTTCTTCCAATCTGGCTTCTTCATAAGACTCCTCCCCAATGCGGTTCCTGACACAAACATAGCCAAGACCAATATTTACATCATCTGCCGTTACCTTCTCTAACAAGCCTTCAGGAGACTTATCAGCTTTAGTTACAACAGCAAGTGTCCTCAAACCACTTTTATCAACAGACTGTGACATCCTAATAGACTCACAAGTAGTAAAATCAACAGTTGCAGAAAGAACATTCAATATAATACTCTCTTCGGGCCTTATGTACTCCATGATAATATCTTTGATCTGGTCATAGATGTTATCTGGCTGACCATGAACAGGCACACGAGTTATACCTGGGAGATCAACCATTGTGAGATCAGGTACACCATTCTTCTTCACAACCAAAGTCAGAGGATTGTTAGAAATCCCTTTGCCTAAACCTGCAAGCTCTTCAGTGGCAGTGTTAATGGCATCAGAAACGTTTGCTTCATCAGTTAAAACAGTTTTGCCATTGAACTCCAAAATGAGTTGTGGCTGTTGAAGTGGATGGTTCTGAAGCCTCATTACCAAGGGAACCCTGGTGCAAATTCCTTGGCCACGTGGCAAGCTGATACCAGCAAGAGATTCAAGGACACTGGACTTGCCAGAAGATTGGTCTCCAACAACAACAATGGATGGAAGCTGAATACCCTCCTTTGCAATGTTGAGACGCCTTAGGTTCTCAAGGGCATCAAGAACTGGACGTATCTTCTCGTTGTAAGAAGATACTATTGGTGCAACAACAGAAACTGGCTCAGGCTGTTCAACTACATGGACTAGTGAAAGAGATTCATCACGTTGGGCACTAGCACTAGCAGCACCCTTGAAAGTAGTACTCTTCTTATTTCCCACCACCATTTTGAGGACACAACAAAAGTGACTTTGTAATAACTCAGAGGATATGCAAGATATGGATATGAAAACTCTTTGCACAGCTTAAGATGAATGTGGCTTTAGTTTAAATGGAAATTTATAGAGAACTTAACGGGAAAATGAAATGAAGGGACAGTGGGCCGTTTGGTAATTGTGAGGTTCTTGGAAGTTTAGTTGAGCTTTTCAAGGGAACTGGAAGAGTTACTAGACTGTTGGTGTCTTCTGTAGTGGAGTAGTATATGTTTGAGTAATTGAAAGGTTTCTCTCGTTAAGTGCACGGTAATAATTCTCCTAAAACCTTACCCCTCCCCTAAAGCCTTACAAATTCTCGTGGAATGGAAATTAAATGATCATTTTGTCATATCATAATATCTGCATTGCATGTGCTGATTAAATTAAATATTTATGACTTAGAATTTTATTTATGGTCGATTACTAGTTACTAGTAGTAGTAGTACTATTTATTATGTGTTCGAATTACTTTATTTACTTTAGAAAATCCTTACAATAAAAAAATTAAAAATATGCTTCGTTAAAAATTTCTTTTAATACAGATACCGAATTTTTAAATCAATTAAATTATTAGATTTCGTTTTTGTCTGCTTGTAACAATATTTGTATGCATTTTTGTATTTCATAATCATAATTTAATTGAATAAATTCATTATAGTTATGCATTTTATTCTAACATGCTATTTATATTCCGAAAAGAATCATATATATGTTGATTAAAATCACTGTGGGTGCAACGTGACTTTGAACATAGTGCTGACACAGTGACACTTCTCTTTACTATTATAATAATAATAATAATAATAATAATAATAATAATAATAATTTAAATATGCAAACTTTGTGCCTCAATAACCGGGTTTAATGAAAAAAATGTAATAATAATAGTGTGATGTTAGTCGGTATGTTTTAAGGTCTTTAGAGTTTGAAAAAATTAATGATTTAAATACGTAAAAAGTGCAATGCAAAACAATGTTTTTGGGTACTTAGGCGGTTGAAAAAATTTAAGCTGTTCAAATACGCAAATTTTTGTTGGTGATAGTTGGTTTGGTGAGTAAAAATAATTTCATAACAAAATATGTAAATCACGATCTTTAATAATAATAATAACCGGGTTTAATGAAAAAATATGTAATTTAATTAGAAATAATTTTACGGACAATTTTTTTAACCGTTCAAATACTCAAAATTCATTCCTCAATAGCCGATTGGTTAAAAATAATAATTTTCGTGACAATTTTGATACACGCGGCTTAGTAATAATAATTTTAGGACAACTAAAGAAGTGATACACGCGGAAGATGTGCAAAAATGAGTGAGTATACAAACACAATTACAGATCGTTTGGTATTCTTAATTTTTTTTTTGGTCAACAGGTATTCTTAAGTTAAAATCATCGGTGCAGTTATGAAATGGAGGGAGGGAGAGAGGGTCGTTTTTTTTTTGGTCAATAAGAGAGGGTCGTTTGATATCTTGAGGAGAAAAACAAAGGCGTTTTTTGACCAAAAAAAAAAAATAAAGGCGTTTGTTTTTCCCACACCTCCTCCCACTCTTTTACACCTCTTACCAAATTTTATTCAAAAATAACCTCGCGTGAAACGCTGTGAGGACATGTTTTATGACTGTTCGAACAACATCATGCGAACGCAATAAAAAGGTAAATGTGGTGTGAGAGTCCATTTTTGTAATAAAATAAGGTGTTCGAACACCCTCATGCGAACCTGTTCACATGACCCCATGCGAACAGGTGAAATTACGCACAAGAGGGTGTGAAGTCAAGATTTAACACACACGAACGATGTCATTCGAACCTGTTCGAAGGCCCGTATTCGAACAGGTGAAATTTCGTGAAAAAAAAGGTTTTGGCTGGCCTTTTGGTCTTTTCACCCCTTTATGAGGCGTGTTTTGAGTAGGGAGGGTGTGGGAAAAGCAAACACCAAAACAAAACACCTACTCTGGTTGAGCTTTCAAGAGGAATGTGAGTTTGTTAGGGCTTGATAAGTCTAAGGCCCTGTTTCGCAAAAAATAATGGGTTTTGCTTTTCCCACTCCCCCTCCTACTCTTTCACACCCCTTAACAAATTTTATTCCAAAAATAACTTCGCGTGAAATGCTGAGTTCACGTGTTTAATGATGGTTCGAACGACCTTGTTCGAACACGTTCGAGTGACCCCGTTCGAACAGGTGAAATTACGCACAAGAGGGTGTGAAGTCAATATTTAACTTACGCGAACGATGTCGTTCGAACAAGGTTATGCGAACATGTTTGAGTGACCCCATTCAAACAGGTGAAATTACACACAAGAGGGTGTGAAGTCAATATTTAACACACGCGAACGGCCTTGTTCGAACCTGTTCGAAGGCCCGTGTTCGAACACGTGAATTTTTTTGAAAAAAAAAGACGTTTTGGCTGGCCTTTTGGTCTTTTCACACCCTCATGGGGTTTTGAGTAGGAGGGGGTGTGGGAAAAACAAAACCCAAAATAATGGATATCGGATAAGTTAGTGGATAACAAATGAGCTTATAGAGAATAGCGAATGAGCTAGTTGTTAGCGGATAACTTATAACTAACGCTGATAGCGGATAAGCTAGCAAGTGAAAAGAATAAATTGTTTGATAAAATTACCAGTTGAATTAGCTGATAAATGTAGAATTACATAAAAGGACATGTTTAATTAATGGTTAATTTTTTTACACAAAAAAACTTAGATCATTTAATTAATAAGAGTAGGTTTAATACAGGTTGAAATCAAATCATGAACTGTGGAGCTAACGTAAAGTCGTGACGCCCTTGCAAGGGTATAGAGCTTAACGCTAATCCCAAGTCCCTTAACCAAAGCAAAGCTTGCCAAATTCTCATTGTTTCAGCCTCTTGTGGTGAGGTATCCCTCTGAACCACATTGTCTTCCCACGGTAGAACTCTTCTGAGTCCGTACGAATCACCATACCAACGCCCAGTGTCGTCCTAAACAATACAGAGGCACTATGCAAATCATAAAAATGGGGCCCTAATTATATTTTTACAAAATAAAACTCAAACTTCAGTATATAAATTGTAAATAACATTTCAATACAATTTAAACTAATATCATTATATCAATCTTCTTGCTACTTAAAAAGAGTCATCTTTCTAACACTTTTTGAAGCAAATTCATCAACCAAGTCACGATATTGTATTTTCTCAAAAAGAGCATTCTCAACTACTATTAATGTGTTAATCCATTGAGTCTTTTTTGTGACATAGTAGACCGCAAGTAAGACTTCAACAACTTCAATTTTGAAAAACTTCTTTCTGCAGAAGCAACTGTCACAGAAATAATCAATAAAATTCTATATGCAATAATTGTGTTAGGAAAACAATCCATGCCTTTCAAATATCTTAATATATAAATAGCTCCTCTTTTCTTTTCCAACAACATTTCTCTCAATAACTTCAACTCCACAAATAATTAATTCCCAACAATACCACATTGCGCATTATGTTTCAATGCCTATTCCAAATGATTACAACAATACTCCAAAGTTGCATCTTCCAATGATTGTAACTTGTGAGAAGTAAACAAGAAATTGAAAATACATTCATACTCTCTATATTGCTCAAATCTCTTATTAAGAGGAACAATGACTTGATCAACAAGGTAAATAAAATAATTATCCTAAATAATTCTTCTTTAGATAGTTCAGGTGACGAAGTATTCAAATTTCCATCAAACTGTCTTTTTCTTTGAATTATACGCCTTTGAGAAAATACCGAATCAATATTCAACTCAATAGCAATTTCCTTAGCAGTGTCCAAGGCTCTAGAAAAACCAGTATCTCTATATCCCTCAAAAAAGGAAATCAACCCCTTTATTTTTTCCATAGCAACATCAATAAGCATATTATTCGATTGTAAGAGCTTGCTAACTAAATTAACAACAAATAATATTTCAAAGGCTAAATTATAGTTTTGGTCTCCCTATTTTCTCAAATTCGGACATTTGGTCCTTCTATTTTAAAACTCAAACATTTAGTCCTCCTATTTTAAAAAACTCAAGAGATTTAGTCCAAAAGGGATTTTTCAATTTTTTTTGCTGAGATGGACTCCTGCGAATAAAAAAAACCAACGTGGCATTCATTAAATGACGTGGCAGCTGACGTAAGCACCACAATTGGCTGCCACATCATTTAATGATCCACATCAGCTTGCCACATCATTATTTATCTAAATTAATAATATAAATTAATGAAAACTGAAAATAAATTACAAAAGTTAAATTAATATTAAAGAAAGAACCAGCTTCTTCAACGAAGCTTCTCCAAACCCAGAACGAGCTTCTTCAATGAAGCTTCTTCTTCTTCTACTCCAACTGGTCAATGGTTTACCGTCCCACCGCTCCGGAATCGCTGACTCCAATGGTTCACCGCATCCCCTGTCTCTGCTCTGTCCATGGTGTGTGCATCTTCGTCCATGGACGCTCCTGTGTTGCCTTTTCGATACCTGACGTTATCTCTCACTGTCGCACAAATCGGAGATGTTGATTCCATTCGACCCACAAGGTGTTTGTGGAATTGTTTGATGATGATGATGATGTTTAGTCATTTGTTAATTAGTTATTTGTATATTTTTCAAAAATTAATATAAAAAATCGCACTAAGCAATATTTGAACTTAGGACATTAAAACAACATGTTCGTATAATTGTCTAAGCCATGTGATAATGATGAAAACGCAACTTTGATTATTACTGTGACTATTGTTCTCTGGGAATTTATTAAGAGATCAATCAAGTAATATCGAGTGTTCTTTTCATTAGTGTTTGTTCATGTAATCTAGGTATTATTGTATCTAGTAGCAAGTGACATTGTTACGAACAGTTGTATCAAGTGTAAAGTATGAAGCTGTAAGAGCATCTACAATGGAATACCCCTCTTTTTGTTCCTTAAGTGAGACTTACGTGTACACATCACTTATTTATACTTTTTTAGTGTTGGTTCCTTTTAAGGACTCAACCTCTCCGATCCAGCACTCCAAAAAGTTTACTAAATAGGTCCCACTATAACCTATGTCATGGTGAAAAAAGAGAAAAAGATTAAAGATTGTGTCATGGGACCCGGATGGAGATATAAAATAATAGATAAAATTAGTTTTTAATAATGAGGCATGTGGAGAGAGAAAGTCCTAGTAGAAAGACTATTCCTTATTTAGGAATGCTTTTATTTTCTCCACAATGGTATTCCTTATAGCAAACTCTCCTTAATAAGAAAAAATGACTATAAGGAATACCATTGTGGATGCTCTAATATTGTTTGTTCAATGAATGCTACCAATTTAGAATCTGTTTTCATGTTCAAATTGATGAGACTCTTTTGATTACAAGTTAGTAGAAGACCAAGACTCTTTTGATCAGGTATCAAGCTGAAACTCTGAGATTAACATTCAATCCACAAAACAACTACCAAAAAGAAATTCTATAATTAACAGCATGAATTGGGAACTGAATTCGACATGAGTCCAGCATGACAAATTTATACCATTACTAATGGCAATCTGGTAATGGTACTATTCCAGATTGAAATCTTAACAAGCAAATAGAAGCATTATTAAATGGAAGCAAATAGGTCCACAGATAAATTTCACATTGAGATGACAATTTGCAAAATTGCATTACAATTTCGTTTGTTAGATAATACAATAATGCTTCAATGAACACTGCAAATTTGCATTACAATTTCGTTTGTTAGATAATACAATAAATTTCACCTAGATTACATAGAACATACACTAATGAACACTGCAAATTGCTTCAATGATCTCGTAGTAAATCTCCCAGAATAATTGTTTCTTCATCAAAGCAAGGTCAAGCAATTCCACAAACATCTTGTGGGTAGAATGTCATCAACTTTATTTCTTCTTCTATTGCGCACACACTAGTGATGTTCAAAATCGAACCAAACCAATAGAAAACCGCAAACCGAATCAAACCAAACCGAAAACCGCAAAAAATCGCTTTTGATCGTTTTTGTTCGGTTCTTTTTTTCATTGCACCGCGCGGTTCAATTCGCGGTTTTAATTTCTGAAACCGAACCAAACCAAACCAACCCGCAAGTAACACTAAGGGTGTGTTTGGGAGTTTGGAGGGGAGGACATGAGACTAATAGTGTAAATTCTTTAGTGATAGAGAGAAAAATTATCCCTCTAAGCCCTCTGAAACCCCTCCTAGTTTATTTTTGGAGCCCCTCAAAAATCACCCAATTTTGGAGTGTTTTGGAATTGAAATTGTGATACTTTGATATGGCAGGAAAGAAAGAGGTGTATTCGGTGTGGGCGATTCCACCGGAAGATGTGAGTGAGCGCCTCAGCAAGCTCATGACCGACCTCCGATCCGAATTCGATGGACCTCATTTCGAACCACATATGACCGTCGTAGGAGCTATCGAGTTGACCCCCGACGACGCCGTGAAGAAGCTCCGATCGGCGTGTGAAGGTCTCAAGGCTTTTCAGGTCACCGTTGACCGTGTCGCAACAGGCACCTTCTTTTATCAGTGTGTTTATCTCCTCCTTCACCCAACCCCTCAGGTTTTCTTTCTATTTTTCATTTTTTTCTTCACATCTTGTGCAAACATGAACGTCAACGGGATTGATTGAATTTATGGAATAATTATTTATTTATTTTTTACAGTTTTTATCATTTGACACTCTTTTTGTGTAACTACTTACTTGCCAGATAGTGGAAACCAGTGCACACTGCTGCCAACATTTTGGTTATAAGAATTCATCTCGTAAGTTTCATATCTTATTCACTAAGAGTTTTATCATTATTTGGTGTTAAACAGAACAGAACAGAACAGAACAGAGGTGGGTGTATATAGAATGAATGATTGAGCACTCTATGCATTATTGGATTTTGCAATTGATGAATTAATATTTAGGTATGGTAGATTAGAAAATTAATAATATGATGATGATATGAACCAACATCACCGTTGGCCGAGTGGCTTAATCTACCTTGGGACATTGGAGTCGACCCGGTGCTATCGGGTTCGATTGCCACTGTCTGCGTTGGCTAATGCGAAATTTGATTCTATGCACGAACGAACATTAGTCTTTCGTTGAAAGCGTTGGGACACTCCGTAAGTAGTCAATAATGGCCCGAACCAAAAAAATATTATGATATGATATGATTCTTATCATTAGAGCCTGATACAACGTTTAATTTATCAACATTATTTCATGTCTTAGCTTTGGTACACATTACTAATGTGATGTTTCTCGATAGTTTTCTATGCCATACGATATCAGAAAATCTCATTTAATGTCATGAGCCAAAGGATAAAAGCAGTCTGTTTTAGGTAACCTAAATAAGAGATAAAAATAATAGATGATCAGATCGATTGTGATAGAACTTGGTATATGAATTGTGTTCTAGGTGAAAGTCTCACTGCATAAAAATCATGGTTTTTGTCACTTCTTTATCGATGGAGATCTTGTTTTTATGATGCAGCTTACATGCCACACGTGAGCATTCTGTATGGAGATTTGAGTGATGAAGAGAAGCAAAAGGCTAAAGAAAGAGCTAATGTTCTTGATCAAAGTCTCGATGGCTTGAGCTTTCAGATAAGTCGGCTTGCATTATACAAAACAGACACCGATGACAAAACTCTGAAATCTTGGGAGAAAATTGCTGAATGCAATCTTAGTCCAAATTAGCTTGTTCTGTACATCAAACAGAAATAAATAAATTCTACTTTTTTTTTTTACCTTGAATAATAATGTATTAATGTTTTAAAAACTGTTTATTTTCTGCAATCGCATTCTCTTCTTTTTATAGTATCTTTAGTTTTATACTTGTATTCTCAGTCTTTCTACTGTGTGCTCTGCAATTTTCATATTATATTATTCCATATAATTAGTTCCCGAGTTGCTTTCTCTATTGAGTTTGATCAACTTCTTTGTCTATTTGCTTGTTTCAAAGAGGTACAAATGTAGGCCTCAAGGCCCTGCAGTTACAGATGGCAAATCTGAGGAGTGAATTTCATTTCAGTAATAAGTAACAAGTGGAAAATTTGTGGGTTTGTAATTTCTTTCTTTGTCAAATGCATGTGAGATAATAGAGGTCTGTATGTGTTTGTTTCCTTGTAAGTTTCTTGATTTAGAGCTATTGTTTCAAAGAAATCAATGTGAAATTTTATTATTCTATCTCACTTAGAAATTATGTTTGTTTCATTTGAAAGTGGAATCATTCCATCGTCTTCTCACCCAAAAAAGAAAATCATTCCACCGTCTTCACCTGAATTTTACAGCATCATTTACTTAATTAAAGACGTTCATCAAAAACTAACACAAGTAATTTTCTCCACAAAACATAAACCAAGCAATAACTGACTTCACATGCAATTTCTTCCGACCGAGGACATCAACATGTTTGATTGGCTGATTCAACAAGTTGAAACTCATGATATATTGGTGCTTAATGTGGTTTGTAAGTGCTGGACTAGGTGTAGCAATGTTGTTTTTGATGGGGTTGGGACTCCAATTATGAAATTGTTGCTGAGTGCCATGCTCTTTATCGTGATACTTGTAAACCCGTCCTTTCTAAACAAAATATTTGCTATATTCTAATTCATTGTTAAATTTGAAGTATTTTAGACTCAAGAATTGTTCACTTTGGTGTTCTGTAGAAAAATCATCATGGTTGAGATTGAAGGTTTTTTTAACTTCAAATTTAAGATTTTGGTTCCAGAAGTGATTTTGCGCATAAACACTTTTCTGAGCTTAATTTTGCTTTCATTAAATTCTTTGCGAAATTTTATTTAGGTTAGAGTCTAATTTCATTCAATTTGGTCATGTATTACATGAGTTATTCAAAAAACATGAAATTGAAAGAACACTGGAGTACTTCAAGACATGTATAGTGTTCTTCACTTTTTCTATATTTTTGTTTAAAAGGACCAAATTGAAATATATATGAAAGGTCAATAACCAAAATGGAAAAAAAAAAGATAAAATAACAAAAATAAAAGATAAAAAACCAAAATAAGAAAAAAAAAAGGTAAATAACCAAATAAAATAACAAAATTGATGAGTGTGACTTAGGGTACTAAAGAAAAGTTTAGTAACTATTATTAAAAAGGGTATTGGGATAATTTACTAATAATGTTTTATATTTATATTTATATATATAAATATATTAGATATAATATAAATATATATGTGGTGGTTGCCGGCGGTGGAGCTTCGGTGTCCGGTCAGCGGAGCTCGACAGCCGTTCACCGAAGCTCCGGCGATCGATCACCGAAGCTCCGACGACCAGTGGCCACTTACCACAAATTTGAATCTGTGGTAAGTAGGGCTTAGTGGCCACTTGCCACAGATTCCAATTTGTGGAAAGTGAAAACCAAACTGTTTGAAAAATAGTAGTATTTTTTTCTATTTCTATTTCTCTCTTTGGAAATTAGATTGTGAAGTTGTTGTTGATATAAGAATGGAGAAATGAAAGTGATGTATAAATAGAAGGTGAATTAGTGAGGAAGAGGAGCATAGTTAATGCACAATCAGTGAGAGAGAGACACAGAGAGAGAAGTGATATGAGTCATGATGAGCTTATGATTGTGAAAGAGATTGGATGCTACTTTCCACAAATTGGAATCTGTGTAGTAAGTGGGGGCTTAGTGGCCACCACTTACCACCGATTCCAATTTGAGAAAAGTAAACCAAAGCAGATTTGATTATGTTCTTGTTTAATTGCTTTGAAGGTGGCATCGCCGAGAGTTCGCCGTTGGTCGCAGAGCTCGCCATGGCCACCACCACATATATATTAAATATTTATATATATTTATATTATATATAATATATTTATATATTTAAATATAAAAAATTATTAGTAAATTACCCCAATATCCTTATTCATTATCAATTATTAGATCAAATTAGATTAATAAAAAAAGATCAAATTATTAAAATTGGTTTAGTAAGAAAAACTAAAAAAAAAATTAGTATTCTAAGTCGTAGCTAAAATTGCTATTTACCTAAAATAAAACAAAAACAAAAGCAAGCCCTGTGATTGTGATGCTTTGGGATTTTGATATGGCATTGGGCAGCACAGAAGAAAGAGGTGTATTCGGTGTGGGCGAATATGACCTAAATTCGAACCACATATGACCGTTGTCGGAGCCATCGAATTGACCCCCGACGACGCCCTAAGCAAGCTCCGATCGGCGTGTGGAGGGCTCAAGGCCTTTCAGGTTACCGTTGATCGCGTCACCACAGGCACATTCTTCTATCAGTGTGTTTATCGCATCTCTTTTTCCAGATTATTTGTATATTTTTCTCAAAAATTACCCATAAAGCAAAGATTTGAACTTCTCAGGTTAATTTTTGTTTATATATTTTCTTATTTTGATTTTCAATTTTTTGATTTTCCTCTTTCATTTGTTTCTTCACCCTATCTTGTGCCAAACTGAAAGTCAAAGTAATTGAATTTATGGAAAATGAAAAGCTGAAAGTAATGGATTTATTTATTTTTTTACAGTTTTTATCATGTGACACACTTTTTTTTTTGTGTAACTTACTTGCCAGATGGTGGAAACCAATTCACACTGGTGTGGCCATTTTGGTTATAAGAATTTAACTAGTAAGTTACATATCTTATTTCTACCTCTAAGAATTTTATCGTTATTTGCTGGTGAAAAGAACAGAGTGTAGGTCTATATAGAATTGCATTCTTTCATGTCTTATCTGTGGCATACATTACTATTGTGAACTCAAAAGCGCTTGAATGAGATGATTTGAGTCTCTCTCTAGCTTAACCAAGATTTTGGGTTTGAATCCAGTCTTGGGAATGAATGCAGCGTTAAAACTCTTGAGGGAGAACTTCGCGGCCCATTGTTGTCCTACCCAACTCGATGAATTAGTTTTTACGGTTCCACGTAGATGATAGTTGGTTTATAAAAAAATACATTACTATTGTGATGTTCTTTGATAGTTACCTATCATAAAACATCATCATTTAAATAATGTTGATTGTGGTCGCATATGGTAAATAGAATAGGAGGATAGAGCAGAATATATGAGTTTTGTTATATATTTGTTGCATATTTTAAACTGAACAGAATTACAGAACACGACGTAATGTAGAAAAGGTGTACATTATTCACCCCTTGTATATATATCCCATGATAGTCACCTCTTGAGTCTCGAATCTCGATTGACTTGTTCTACAACTGCAATTAGAGAGACACATTAATTTGTAAGTACTAATAATGATATGTGTTGCATTAGCATAAGGTAAAACTTTAAAAGGTTAATTAGGTGAAAGTTCCACTGCATAAAAATTATGGTATGGTTTTTGCCACTTCTTTAAGTGGATATCTTGTCTTATGGTGCAGCTTACATGCCACACGTGAGCATTCTGTATGGAGATTTGAGTGATGAAGAGAAGCAAAAGGCTAAAGAAAGAGCTAATGTTCTTGATCAAAGTCTCGATGGCTTGAGCTTTCTGATAAGTCGGCTTGCATTATATAAAACAGACACTGAAGACAAAACTCTGAAATCTTGGGAGAAAATTGCTGAATGCAATCTTAGTCCATATTAGCTTGTTCTCTACATCAAACAGAATTAAATAATGACAACTTTTTTTTTTTTACTTATTTATGTTTTATCAACTGTTTATTTTTCCTGCAACCGCATTATATTCTCTTTAGTTCTATACTTGTATTCTCCATCTTTCTACTGTGTGTGCTCTGCTTGAATTAAACTTAGTAACCATTTGAGCTAAGTTTTCTATATAAGAATGTTGAAATCCGTTGAAATCATAAAATAGCTTTATGATAAAGGTGGTGAGATTGTGACAACCTTTATGCATAATGCATTCAAGAACTACAACATTTAACATCAGTTGAAAGCGCAATGGAAATTCATGTAATTTCAATAAATAAATAAAACAAATCCATGTAATTGTTTTGTGGTCCCCTAGATATAGAGTATGATAGTCTTCAAAGTAAATGGTTTGCAATTGCACTTTACTTCTCTTCCAATAGAATGACATTCTCCACTAGGAGTTGTTCTCCACCACTTGTTATAATTTTTAGATCTGTCTATGGTTGAGAACATTAAATTTGATTACGTCGATACTGCTAATTCATAAAGTATAGGATACTGATATCGATACATATATCACAGTTTATTTATTTATTATAATTCAATAAAATATGAACATTATCTATAAAAATTCTAAATCGAACAATATATTTCAAAACAAAAAAAGTTCTTAAACAAAATATGATAGTTATTCACATTCATTCTCCATCTACGAAAAACTAAAATTGACGTAATCAAATTTAATGTTCTCAACCCCCTTCAATGATCATCACTTCTTCGACACATCTTTAACCTATATAAAAGTGTTCCAGAAGTGTCCAAAGAGTGTCGAAACAAAAAAAAAAATTGGACACTTGTCTGGGGGTGTCCGATACGCATCATACGAGTGTTGGACACTGGAACACACCTATTTTCAGAGGTGTCCGAATTTCATAGAATTGCTTACACTTACATAAATCCTTAGTTCACTTTGAAAGCCATGCGTAACCAATAAAATTGTTGAGAATAAATTCTTATATCCCTGGATCATGCACCCCATAATGAACTTCCATCATAGGAGAATTACATTACTCATTATTCTGTAACAATTAAGGCTAAATTACTGTTTTGGTCCTTTATCTTTGGTCTTGATTTCATTTTGGTCCTTTATCTTTTTTTTTCTCGTTTTGGTCCCCCATGTTTCATTTTTGTGTCAATTTGGTCCTTTTTTGTAGTTTTTCATCCATGATTTAACAGACGCCACGGCTGGCTAGATTAAGCGACGACGCGTGGCGTCTTAGTTGTCCAATCTGACGTGTCACTCATTTAATGACATGGCAAACAGGGACCAAATTGAAACTAAAATAAAACATAAGGGACCAAATTGACACAAAAACAACAAACACTAAAATCTTCATCTTCTTCCTCCAAACACCATCTCCATCTTCTTCCTCCAAACACCATCTCCATCTTCTCCAAATGAGCCCACCGCCACCTCCGACGAGCCACCACCACCACCACAAATCAAACACTCTTCACTCTTAATCTCTAACCTCTCTCCCTCAAATCCAAAACCCTTAATTTTTAAATCCTAAATCCCTAAATCCTAAATCCCAATCTAAGAGTACTGTCACTTTTCCACAAGATGATTATATGGATTCAGGATTTGGGATTCAAACCGTCAGAAAAAGAAAATGAATCAATTAACACCATCATCATAAGTGTGTAAAAAAAAATCATAAACAGCAGCAACTTCCATTTTAGCCATGGTAGTCCTCCCTCAGTCTCACAATCTCTTCCTTCTTCACTTCCATTTTAGATGAAATTTAGAAGCACTATCACTTTTTCTAATGGTTCGAATCCTAGATTGGGATTTAGGATTTGGGATTTGGGATTTAGGGATTTAGGAATGAGATTGGGATTTAAGGTTCTAGTTTGGAGGAAGAAGATGGAGATGGTGTTTGGAGGAAGAAGATGAAGATTTTAGTGTTTGTTGTTTTTGTGTCAATTTGGTCCCTTATGTTTTATTTTAGTTTCAATTTGGTCCCTGTTTGCCATGTCATTAAATGAGTGACACGTCAGATTGGACAACTAAGACGCCACGACGTCAGCAGTTAACTGCCAGCGTGGCGTCTGTTAAGGTCATGGACAGAAAACTACAAAAAAGGACCAAATTGACACAAAAATGAAACATGAGGGACCAAAACGAGAAAAAAAAAGATAAAGGACCAAAATGAAATCAAGGCCAAAGATAAAGGACCAAAACAGTAATTTAGCCAACAATTAACTATGGTGATGATATATATACACACACCATAATAGAGAAAAAGATAAATCTTTTACTCTCGGGAGCATATGCGAATTTTCCATTATTGAAAGGTTATATATATGCTGCTTGATGACGACAGAATTAACTTTAGCATTTGGATGGCTAAAGATGCCACACACACCCCCAACTTGTGGTCCTCGTGGGCCACGGCATATACTGGAAAAAATTTCTTCCTGTGAATATATATATAACGAAATTGACCGGGAGACCTTGGATTAGGGTCTTTCCATGATTGAGCTTAACAGAACTAGAACTGAAGTTATTCATGAGTATAATACGAGAGTATCTCGGGAGAAGGTTGATGGAGATGGATCTATCATGCATAGAAGTCCCACATAATATACTACTAGAGGAGGCGAATACTTAGGCTCTGTTTGGTAACTTCAATCCGCTAGCGGTTAGCGGATTTGACTAAAGAATGATGAGATATGTGTTCAGTAAGCACTGACGTTTAACATTTTTTGGATAGCGTTTAGTGTTTTTTCAAACACTAACGGATAGCAGATAGGGTCTCAATTTTTTTTCTCTTTTTACCCTTAATATTTTTCTTAAATTCTTTCTCTATCCTCATTAAGCATTATGTCACGATTGAATAGTTTAATCATCAGTTAAATATGTCTTTTTATGTCACTTTAGATTTTCCTGCTAGTTTAACCGCTAGTTTTACCAAACACATAATTTGTTATCAATTAGCTTTTTTGCTATCCGCTAGATCATCCTTAATCTACTATTCGCTCATTCGGTATCCGCTAGTTTATCCGATGTCCGCTACTTTTTACCAAACAGAATCTTAATATATACATCTACATATACATATAAGAGGGCTATAATCCTATGTAATTAGCAAATGTCAAGCAACCGACCCAAAAAATTTAGGCTGCTCTGTTGTGAAGCACTAAGAGACGAAAGCAGAATTTGTGTGTATGTCAATGACAATTGTTCATTGGCCTTTCCTCGACTAGGATGTGTCAGTTGCCTCTTCGTTACCGCACTGTCAATCGTTCTTGATCGGAGTGTGTATAAAGGCTTAGAGAAAACAACCTACAACCACCTTCATAATCCTTGTATGAAGGGTAGGGTGATTCTTTATCTATCAAGATCTCTGAAGTAGAATACAACATCAGAATGGAGAGCTGTAGAAACGAAACGACCTTCATGGTATTCCATAGAAAACGTTCGTCCCTTCAGAAACCCAAATGACGATAGAAATGATCCCTCTTGGCAAGGGGTATTTTGAATTCACCTTTTCAATTATGGAAGATCTCTGATCGATTTAGTCGGGTGAGCTTGGAACCTCAACCAGGAACATTCGTCTCTCAAAATGGACGAGTGATTTCAATCCATACTCCCAAAGACAGACTCATACACCGTGTTAGATGCTTATGCATTACTTTCACAAGAGTATAGTGTCACAAATTGTCATCCGAGATTAATTGCAGCGGCCCGAGGATCCATGCAACAAAGAATCAATCATTTGGCCACAATGCAAGGATTCTAGTGGATATTGGTCTCTCTCGGAAATTCTTTAATGAGCTTTTGGGTGAAAGAGAAGGATATGCATTTTACGTACACGTACTACAAGAAAAAAACGACATAACCAGCAGCCAAAATCCGCCGTAAACGCCCCAAATCCGCCAAAAATGTCACTTTTCAGGTGGATTTTGGCCGCCGAAAAAACACTCGCAGGTAATGTTTCTGGCGAATTTATTTATCATTTTAAAAAAAAATGCTCCAATAAGTTCGTTGGAAATGTAATTTTTTATCAAGTATTTTCACTCCTAGATTATTCTCATTCTTTTTGAGCATCCTTAAAAACATTAAAATAACTAATTATGTTTGTTATACAGGGTCGACTCAAAGGTAAGACTATTAAAGTCCTAGTTTTATGCCTCATATTTTGCCATTAGTTTTTATAAAGCAAAAAAGCCTTATATGGCCTAGTCTTAAGAAAAAAATGTCTCAACTAAATATTTATTTTGGGTCTCACGCACTAAAAAAATTGTGTTGGCCCGAATATTGTAAAAATGTAAATTTTTTATTTTATAAATGAAAATTATTTTCAAAAATATGTGAAAATAGAGTGACTTGTTCATTCGCACTTAGAGGTGGGAATAGGTCAGACCGACTGATTGGGGTTTACAACATCAGGCCCAAACTACACCAGATTCTTTTTAAATAATAAGACTTAGACTTTTTTAAAAGCGTATTTAGCTAAAAAGGTCAAACTGCAAATATTCAAAAAAAACCTTTTAGGCCTTCCAAACCGACTTATTTAAGTAATTATTATTATTAGGCTAAATATCACTTTTGGTCCTTTATCTTTGTTATAAGTTTCACTTTGGTCCTTTATCTTTTTTTTGGTCCGTTTTAGTCCTTTATTTTTCATTTTTGTGTCAGTTTGGTCTTTTATCTTTATTTTGTTTCATTTTGGTCTTTTATCTATCATTTATTGTTTCATTTTGGTCCTCTTAAACAGAACATTTTGGTCGCGTATTGTATGAGTTATTCAAGAAACAAGAAATCAAAGTGTTTTTGGTGTTCTTGTGCACATTCAAAGTGTTCTTCATTTTTTTTTGTTTAAGAGGACCAAAATGAAACAATAAATGAAATATAAAAGACCAAAATGAAACAAAATAAAGATAAAGGACCAAACTGACACAAAAATGAAAGATAAATGACCAAACGGACCAAAAAAGAGATAAAGGACCAAAGTGAAACTTAGAGTAAAGATAAAGGATCAAAAGTGGTATTTAGCCTTATTATTACTATTATTATTATTAAATTTTGTACCGTGCTAAATCATAAATTTGCTAATATATATTTGTTAATTTGAACATATTAACTACATCAATTTTTGACATATTTAAAGTTATTATTATAAAATCGAATTTAAATCAAAGTAGCAATACATGGAGGAATACAATCAAAAACATGGATGCTAGCATAATTCTTTGCCGCTCTAGCAAGAGTATGAGTCACGAGGTTGACTTGCCTCCTGACGAAACTAACACAGTAGTTTTCTAGACTAGATAAGAGACTACGACAAGGCTTAAGAGAGCCATATTCGGTCTGAAAGTTTAACAAAAATTCCATCTACTACCGCTTCGCAATCAAGCTCGATGGTGGCGCGAGGAGTGCTTAACTCTCGTAACCAAGTAATAACTTCCAATAACCAACAGCTTCAGCCTCCTGTGGGTGAGGGCGACCAATAAACCAAAACATCTTTGCGATGTTATATTAAATAGAACTTAATGTCATTGACATATTAGCTTCTTAGTCTATTTAACAAACACACATCACTCAAAGATAATGTCTTTCGTAAAAGAAAAGTAAAATTAGCTTATAAACAAACTTTGAGACCTAATAGTGAGTTTACGACAAGCTACGCATGCTGGGTTCAGGTTTAACACTTTCAACCTTATTCGCATTGGTATCTTGCTAGTGGTGAGATAAGCTTTCTTTAAAGTTAACTATTTAGTTTTTATAATATTAATTAATTAATGTATTATCTATTGATTTTTACTCTTTAACTAAAGTCTACAAAATGCCATTTTTGCACACAAGATGCCCATGATCAATCAATTTCAATAATGCATAAAAGCTAGCTAGGTCTAGAACGAAATATGGTCATGATCTACTCAAAAGGAAAAAATGTTGCTTTGAATTTATACTGTGAAAATACCACTTATGCTATATTTTGCAACTTTTCTCAAAGTCCCTTTCACCCCATTAATAATTGTTTTCAGACTCCTCTATCTCGTGCAGCTAGATGAGTTTGGTGCTTCAAATGCAAATAAATAATAATAATAATAGTAAATAAAAATAAAATAAATAATAATAATAATAATAGCAAATAAAAAATAAAATACAAATAAATAATAATAATAATAATAGTAAATAAAAATCGTATATAGAGATGCAGCTAGATGAGTTTGGTGCTTCAAATGCAAAAACCATCATGGTTTGAAAGGTGGTTTTTCAGTTTATAAATACCACTTTGCTTTCATTTTCTGATATCTCCTTCCTGTTCTATTAAGTAGAAAAGAAGAGAGAAAATATATATATATATATATATATATATATATATATATATATATATATATACTTACATATCTGTGTTCCTGTACTCCTAAACATTTTAATTCTCTCTCTCCATTTTGTTTCCTCAGCAGTACACCAGGTTAGTGAAACATCATTTGAAATCCTCTCTCAATGCTTCCCCTCTTTTGGGGAAAACATCATACTTTTTCACTTCAAACCAAGATTTGCCAACACCAAAAACTGCTTACAAAAAAAAATGAAATTTTTAGGCTAAATAGTCAATGATTAAATGTTGGGCTGTTTCAAGTTTCCATTTTTTTGCTTTCCCTTTTCCTTTTTAAGAGTCTTCCTAATTAATCAAACAAAACTAGCTAAAAAAATACCAGAATTTTCAGTTTTTGTTAAGATGTATATTTTTTTGGTGAGGAAAATGTATTGATGATATTTTACTTGATTCAGGTAGGAAACCATGAGTTTTCCAAATGAATCCATGTCAGATTCTCCCCAGAGAAAGAATGGAACTGGAAGGGGAAAGATTCAGATCAAGAGGATTGAGAACACTACGAATCGCCAAGTTACCTTCTGCAAACGCAGAAATGGCTTGTTGAAGAAGGCATATGAATTATCTGTCCTTTGTGATGCTGAAGTTGCTCTAATTGTCTTCTCAACCCGTGGTCGCCTCTATGAATATGCAAATAACAGGTTACTAACTCTTTTCCTTTTTGTTTGCAGATTTTTATAATAACTTGTATGTCTGTTTCTTTTGCTTAGTAAGAGTTAGTTTTTCCTCTTTGTGTGTCTATTTTCTGTAACCAAGATCCACTTGTGTTTGTTTCTTTTATTTTCCTTCTGTGAACTTTTATGTCCATTCTTGATTCTCTCTTTTTTGTTTGTGTGTATGACAAATTTCCTAACTAGTTTTTGGTTTGGTGGGCACATAGATCTGGTGTAAGTGTAACAGATAAATGTAGAAGCACTGTGATTGTTTGTTAGTTACTAGTTACTAGTAACAGGTAAGGATTTGAGAAGTTATGAAGGCATATGAGATCAGCCAACCCCCTATAACTCCCTCTTCATTCTTCTTTCTTTGATCACTTTCCACTCCCTTTTTCCCTCTTTCCTCTTCTATTATTATTCCCCTCTTCTTTCTCTCTCTCTCTCTCTCCACCCATCTAAAGCACTAATGCTAAGAAGGATTAAAGCAAATGCAAAGATGTCAATCTGTCATGTTTCCATTAGCCCTAACTTCCCAAAACTCCATGACACTTACTTGGTAATAAACAACAAAAAATGTAAGGGTTGTTAATTAGGGTTTGTAAAAAACCTAAAATTAGTTCACAAATTTATCTTTTTTAACCCATCAAAACAAAATTTGTTCAGCAAGACTGAGACCCAGATAAAGATTTTCCATTCTGAAGTTGAAACAGGTTTTCCCACAAAATTAATCCCAGTTTCACCAACTTGCAAAAGATCTCAGCTTTGTTAAGAAATAACCCTAGAAATTAGGGTTTAATTAGCTTCTAATATATGAATTGGGTGACAGGCTGGCAACTAATAAAATGAAAGAAATATTGATGATCGATCTGTGCCAAACAAAAGTAGAAAATAGTCAAGAAGGGTATGAAAATCTAGTACTTGGCCATTTAATTTTCCTATATAAGGAAATGGGGTTTGGTAATTCTGGTTAGGGCTTAAAGGACTCACTAGCTAGAGTACTCTAGCAAATTTTGTTTTTTTGGTTGAAAGAATCTTTGGTCATGTCACACGTAAATTCTCTCTCAGTTCTTCATTTTTATCTCTTTCCATCTGAAACCTAAAGTTGAACTTCTATAGTTCTTTACTTAACACATTAACGGTTGGAAACTTTATCTTTCTTTTCCTCTTCTCTCCTTCTTAAATCATCACATAGGGTAAAATATCTTTTTACAATATGTAGCTTAAAAACAGAAAAAGACAGTGATGAGGCAACGAAGAGAAGAGGGTCCGAATTGAAGTGGTTTGTCATAATTTCAATACCAGACTGGTTGCTTTGCATTAGCTCGAGATCTTTCACACATATATCAAATCTGTGAAAGTTATAGACTGAGAATCAAAAAGGAAAGGGTTTCCTAAGCTCAATTAGAGAGAGAGAGAGAGTAAATGGTGGCAGAGACAAATTAAAGGTTGTACGATAATTTGAGGGAGCCAATGGGAGTGTTTTCAGTATTTTGGCTTCTTCTTCCATGCAATTGGAAACGTACAACTCTTCCAGTCTTCCTTCCTGCTGCTACTACATCATTCATCATCTATTGCAGTGGTTGAATTGAAATGGACGGTTGTGATTGAATGCAGGACATTCAGACAGAAAAGACTGAAAAGAAAGAAAGACATAATATAAATAACTTTATTAAGATTGGTAATTATTAAATCGAGGAAAGTAAATTTAAGAGTAATAGTATTATCCACCGTGCGTTACATGTTTCCTTCATCCGCCAGTGAAAAATAACTAAAATTAGCTCTAAAAATGGTTGAACCAATCATATTTGGGAACCTGCGCCAGCGTGGCAGGTGCAGCCAATTTCAGTGGCTCGACGAAATTAAGGTATCAACGTAGGTTGTGAAAATTAAAAGGGTGTTGGGTTTTTCCCCTTTTCTTTTATGTACTACTACTTTTTATTTTTATTTTGGTATTTTAACATTTTATTTCAATCACATCCAATCAGTCTTTGAAGTCAAGGTCTGAGGAATAAGATCTTTGGATGTATACTTTTGAAGATTGCATTTAAGGTTCAGTTAACTGGACCAGCTGAGGTGCATGATTTGACCATCAACCTACGTTTAATTTCAAATTAAGTTATTCCTTTTCTGTTTACACAGTACTAAAGAAGGAATGAATTAGGAATGTTAGTTTCCTGTTCAAAAAGTAATTAATGGAAAGAGTTGCATTGAGGTTACAAACAACCGTGGAGGATTGGATTTACCATTTTTTTTAATGGTAAAGTGATTAATAATTAGTATGTTAATCGTTAGAGAAGAGAGTGAAAAAAATATCCTTTTCACTCAACTATATGAGATATCTTCTTGGACGACTAGAGTTGCTAGCTACCATTAAAGGCACTTCAATTAGTACAGACAAAATACTGAAGGAAAAAACACTCTAATTAATTGCCACGGTAGTTTTTATTTATTTAAGACCAGGAATGAAAAAAATGCTTTTGTGGTGAATATATTGATGAACTTTATTAGCAGTTGATAATTGTAAATGATGCTAAATATTACTATTTCAGTGTGAAAGGATCTATTGAAAGGTACAAGAAAGCATGTTCAGATTCCTCTGGTAGCGGATCCACTTCTGAGACTAATGCTCAGGTAACAAAAAAAAAATAAAAGAAAAAAGAAAATTAGGGTAATTTTAATTAATAAACTAACCCCTTTTATTTAAACATGATTGCATAATTCTCAGTATTACCAGCAAGAAGCTGCTAAACTGCGGGTACAAATCAGTAACTTGCAGAATCACAACAGGCAAGTTTTCAATCACTCTTTCATGTAATATTAGGTCAAGAAATTTAAGCTTCATATAAAGGGGAATTCAATAATAAATAATGAAAAATCATATAAAGGGATCTAAGCATTTTTTAAATGCTTGTAAATATTTGAAAAATGCAGGCAAATGATGGGTGAGGCTTTGAGCAATATGAATGCTAGGGAACTCAAAAACCTGGAGAGTAGATTAGAAAAAGGAATCAGCAGAGTTCGTGCCAAGAAGGTATTTTTTTTTTTTTTTAATTAACTACATTATTTTATAAATTTTGATATAGTACATGCATGATGTGATTTATCTATATATTGATAAATACTAATTTTTGTCTTCTTTCTACTTCTCTGCTATTTCCCAAACACCTACATCAGAATGAGCTGCTATTTGCAGAAATTGACTACATGCAGAAGATGGTAAATATTTTCCTTGTATTAACCTTTAAAATTTTCAAGTCATATTATTAATGCATTTCTTTGTCTTTTGTCAGCATTAACTTATTCAATGGTAAGGGTAAAAATGTAAAAATAATAATAAAGTATAACATGGAAAATGAATGACACAGCTGTCCAAAAACTTGTGAATTTTTTTTAGGTACTCCTTTCTATTTTGTCAATAAAAGAATTTGGTTACAAGGAACTCATATCAACTTATTTAAGAGATCTTCTTGTTTCTTTTATGTTTAAAATCTATAAGTATATGTAGTATCTATAAATAAATATGTAAAGACTAACATATATATTTAAGAATGAACTTGGCTAGCTGACTAGATATGTATTTAGGATAAAAAATGCATTCTAAAGAAGGTTTTGATCAAATGATGAGACTAAAACCAAATGCACATATTACAGGAGACACACTTGCACAATAACAACCAGCTACTTAGATCAAAGGTCTGTCACTGTCTCAGCGTCTTATATATGTGTGTGGTCATATTAATTACTAATTATAACCATTCTTTTTATTTATATATGTTTGTGTAGGTAGCAGAAACTGAGAATGTTAACATGTTACCTGAAGCCACAAACTATGAACCTATGCAATCTCAGCAGCAGCAGCAGCAGCAGCAACATCAACAATTTGACTACTCTCGCAGCTACTTTCAAGTGAGTGGATTACAACCAAATAATCAGTATGCAGCAAGACAAGACCATATGTCTCTTCAATTTATGTAAGCTAGCTTCAAGTTCATTTTATATACTGCTTCTGTGCAGTTGATGTGTTTGCACTTGATAATGGTAAAATACTTGAATTTTTCTGCTATTTGTGTTTTGGCAGTTATTATATATATATATGATAGCATGATGCCTGCCTAAAACAAATATATAAAACTATGTGAATTGGCTTTGTAGACGTTCAAAAGCTACCTTGAATGTAATATCTATTATGAAAGCTTCTATGGTCGTCTAGCTAATGGTTCGTTTGGATTCACTTATTTTTGAGCTTATATATGCATGCAAATTGAGTGAGGATAAAAAAGTATTAATTAAGTGAGAAATTAAAACAGAAAATTTGTCACAAAAAAGTAGAAAGTTTACAACAAAAGTATATATAGATTTAGTAAATAAACATGAAGGAAATGAGTACTCCAACTCGAACAGTTACAAGGGGTCTCGTTAAAATTTCTTTAAGCTAATACCGAGTAAAAAAACCTAATGAGGAAAAAGAGTACTCTAGTCAACGATATACAAGCGACCTACAATTACATTGTGCCGAATCTATTACAAAGGGATTCGGCACGGTCTTCACATAAAATTACAAAAATAAGAAACTAGCTTCTGAATCAGCAGGCTGGCATAAAGTTTGGATGATGTTTAAGACTTAACGAGATGGCTGATATCCATGGGGTGAGCGAAGGATGGAATGGTAGCATGATAAGCACTTCTTGCAGTGAATTGATTGACAATTCTCTGTTGGATGAAATTCATCAAAAAATGGATGCAGATCTCTCACCTTGCATGGCTTCTTGTTAGCCAGACACTGCCCGTTCGGTCCCACTTCGCAACATTTCACAAAAGCTGCATGAAATCAACCAAGCTCTATATTATTAAAAAGGCACATTTCCATATTACATTATCTAATAGTAATTATTAAGAAGAAATTATTGTTTAAGTACATACATGGCACTGGAACCTTTAAGTTAAGACTGATGACAGGACTGTTAATGTAGATAAATTTGGAATCAGGTAATTCTTTATTGAAACGATCAACCAATGCTTTAAGTTTGTCATTGAAAAGAAATGCTGCCCTAGTCTCCTCTTCAATACATACTGATTTATTTTTCCCATGAATAAGAATTTCATGTGGAATGCAGCCCAAAGCGTTCAACCCAATCAATGAGAATTTTCTTGCTCCAAGATCGTGTATACCCTGCACACACACACAGACACACAAGCGTGTTAATTAATCCGTAAACATCTCTATATATAGCACTGACATGACACCTCTAGTTGAAGACATGTTCGGTGTCCGTCATGTCATGTCAGGTATCTGTGTAGGTGCTTCATAGGTGAACATGCATATATCTTTTTGTGATTGTTAAGGTATATTATATATATATATATATATATACTACCTTTAAATAAGTTGATAATTCGTTGACAAGAGCAGCAGCATACTGGTGAGGAGTAAACTGTTTGCTTGATTGATACTTTTCAGTATTGAAGTAGTTGTTAATGTAATCATTGCTGCCTACATTAACATAATATAAACACTTATTTAGGTGTTGTTTCGCTCTCTCGTTTCCAAGTTTCTTAACGATTTGGGATACAATATCTGTATGATGTTTTAACTGTAACCCAATGCTCACATCTTCACCCTGCATATATATATAGGTCTAGTGAATCATAAGTCTATGTTGACAAATATATTAATGACTAATATAATAATAATTGAGGTAAAGAAATTGTATAGTACGTATACCAAGTGTGTGCCTGTCTCATCGCGGATTCCTGCTGCACCAGATGCGTAATTAACACCTAGAGTTATGTCTTGACCAACCGTATTTGCATAGGGTGGGATAAAATTATCGAATCCCAAAAGCTGAGCTGCAAAAATAAAATCCTAGGTTCAATAAAAATTTAAATTTTAGTTTCCAACATTTGGGTTACCTTTATCAAATGCACAATATGTGGGATCATTGAATTGAAGCCAACAATAATTCAACTTGTCCTCTCTATTCACTGTGTCTAGCGAATTGTGGTATGTATATGATCTTGGTGTTAATTAGGTGTTCAAGATGTGTTTTGCGGAGATCCAATTCATGATTTTTTGCAGTTTAGTGGTTTCATATATCAGGAAAGAGGAAAAATAATGATTAGATACTTAATCTGGTTTCCTACCTCTTGGGTTATTTGGGGTGCTAAAAATATTGTAACTTTAATTTAAGGGGACTAGTAGCCAATGTTTCAAAATGTTCCATGGTGTTGGTTTATTGAAAGAGCCGGTAGAAATTCGAATGGAGTATTCTTAATATTTTTTTATAAGCATATAATGCCTTAATTAATATGATATGAATATGATCTAATTTGGCAATCGTAAGAGCGAAAGAGAAGAGAGGGGACGAGGATATATATTTTTAGAAAAGAGAAGAATGCAGCCACAAATCATTGACTGCAAAATTTAAGGCCCAACACAGCCCATAGGCCAATGGGCCACAAATCATTGACTTTTTTGAATTTTGTATAAATCAAAATCAAAACTAGAATGTCAACCACTTTGTATAAATCAGAATCAAAACAAGAATTTCAAAATCAACCAACATTTGTATAAAGAAAAGTGTCTAGAAGTTTCGATCTTATCACAAGAGAAAATGAACGGTGGAGGGAGACAAGGGTTGAGATCTGGTGCGACCGGCGTCCACCACCAGCGTCAGTACGTACTTTGATAACTTTCACGTCAGTGCCACCACCCGAAACAGGTGGCTTCAATCTGCAGGCCTTCAACACCTTCAATCCAACGCTAATCCTCTTCAGGTTCCAATTGACAGCTCTAGTTGCGTCATTTTTGGGTCATGGCAGCGACGATGAAGATATGAGATGATAGTGAGAAAAATGAGAATGAGGTTTCTCTAATTTGTGCGTGTTTGAACTCTGATGTCTCTCTTTTTCCTTATTGTGTTTTTTTTACTTAAAAAAACTGCTCCATTTGTCATATTTTAAAATTAAAACAAAAAAAAAAAAAGAGCCGATCCGAAGCCCATGAACCGGCCTGACCCAGCCCAACAATATCATCGGGTCAATCGAACCGGGCCAAAAAACATACCATTGATTTTGGGCTACTATTTTTAGTGCTAAGGCCCAACAAAAATCGATGCAAGAGAGAAGAATTGAAGTTGAGAAAGTAAATATTACTGATTATGTCAACTGAAGTACGTCCATTGGTAAATCTTCCAGTAGGACCAGCAGGAAAATCAATGCCATAAGGCAAGAAATTAACTTTTGCATCGGTAGACAGATTATTGTTGTTTCCACTATCTGATAATGAGTCTCCAAAAATGAAAAGACAAGGTACTTGTGGCGCCCCAACAACATATGTAGCACTGAACAATAAAGAAAGTAATACCAACCATAACTTAGTCTCACAACCCATATTGAAGAAACACAATTAAATATGTGAAAACGCAAAAGTTAGTTCTGATCCAAATTTTTGGAGGACAAGATAAGATTGCAATGATTCAATATATATAGTGAGAAAAGGACAGTATGACTACCTAATTAGTTTTGTGGTGAAAATTTGTTGAAACAATTATGGAAGGCCAAAAATATAGTGAGAGAATTACACGCATGAAGTATTGGATAAATGACAGCCTGAAAAATAGAAGAAGAGTTGGACCAGAAGTTGGACTTGCCATGAGAATGTAAATTATGTTTAGAGTGCTAAAATGTCCTATAGTTACGGCAAGTAAGTTAGAATAAGAAATCCAAGAGAAAATCAAGTGGAGCCACCTACAATTAAGTAAATGGATATTGTAAATAGATTGTTGGATCATTTTTATCCAATTCATTAGGATTAAAATTAAATCCAATCAATCTATGACACCCCTACAATTAAGCAACGAATACATCTATTCTGGACATGAGCCTATAATTGAATTTAAAAGAAATGATAATGTTGTTTCAACCAGCATAAAACTCATGCAAGAACATGTGTCAACTAGACCAACTTCAATGCTAGTATTTCTTATCTTTGAGCTTCACAACTTAAGCAAGTTGCTCTAAATTTACGATCGCTACGGAATGGAGACCATTTCTTGTCTCTACATGGAATTGTAACCACTTTTCCAATCCACCTTAATTGGGGTATTTTATTTCTGGTAGACGACCGCACTACAAATGCATCATCAGTAGATGGGCGTTTTTTTTCATCCATGGCGGCATTTTTGGAGCTTCTTTGACGTGTGTGAGTATTCACTCCAACAATGGGCGCGCTTCCTAAAAAGCGCCACCCATTGCAAAACACGTCCTCAGATACGCAGCCGCTTTTTAAAAAAAGCTGAATATTTGCAAAGCGTCCTCCCAGAGATCTGCAGCGCTTTTTAAAAGCGAATATTTGCAAAGCGTCCTCAGATACGCAGCCGCTTTTTAAAAAGCTACCGAATATATCCCCATTGCCTTCCCGGATACGCAGCGTTTGTAAAAAAAGCGAATATTTCTTATACGCAGCTTCACTAAAAGCCCGAATATTGCCTATTTGTGTTATTAAATACCCAGTAGCTTCATTAAAAGCTACTGAATATTGTCTAATTTTTTTTTTTTTAATTTTTTCGCTTTTTGTGTATTTTCTATTTTATATTTGCAACAAAAAAATTAAATCATACATCCAAAATATTTTTAATAGTGATATCTATGAATTTGTTGTATTTAAACTCGAATTAAATCATACATCATAAAAAAATTAAATCATACATCCAAAATACATCCAAAAAATTAAATCATACATCTAAAATTAAATCATACATCCAAAATAATTATGGTTTTGCAAATGAATGTAATATATAACAAACAACAACATAAGTCAAAACCAACTATAATTTCTGATTAGTAATTGTTCCTCAAGGGCCAAGGACTTTAATACAAAAACTCCTTGTACATGTTGTGATAGCAGTTCTACTCTCGGTACCTCAACCATATCCCATAGTTCTTGATCTTGGTTGGGCTCTTCTCAAAAATCGAAAAACAATAACACAATTACACAAAGTCATTAATCGAATATATTTCAAGCCAATTTAAATATAGTGCATATCAAATAAGATACACGAATGACCGCTAAAAATGTTGAAACAAATCGATACATCATATTATTTCAAGATAATACCCACAACATATATGAAAATTACAAATACTGAGTAGTGCACGAGAAAACAACATAACTTAAAGTGGATTAAATCGGTATGAGCTAACTTTGATGAAGTTGGCAACCATGAAGATACGATTGCATGTAAGCAAAACATGAAATCAAGGTTGAACAAAAGACTGACTTAGAAAAAGTTCAAACACTTTAAGAAACCAACAAAGCCAAACCACATATAAAAGAGAAATAACCACTATGGTTGGGAGATTTACCGAGTCTCAATTACAATCTCTTTCATCTTCCTCGAGGGTCGGTGATCGGATGTTAAGGCCCTGCTACCCTCCTCTCGCTAATGACAAAGACGACAATCACCGGCGTTGGACACGATTAAGTTACCCCACATATGTATCACGAAACAAATTCTAAACTTGGATCAATTCCTCAAGCACAAAATGATGTTATATTAAATTAAGAACATAAAAATTGAAAATTTTCCTAGTAGCTGAAGTTCAAGCCAAAATTTCCTTTACCAATTGTACAAACCTATCTCAAATTTCCATAGGCAGCTATAAAATTCAGAAATTGACATTTGACAAAAACATCCATAACCCTAAATAAAATTATTCATATTCTCGCCATGCTTGGACATAACCTACAATGTGGATGCATGTTTCCTCTATTGCAATGTAAGGTTGAAAACACAGTTATCCAAAGTCAGCATATATAACAACATTGAACCTTACAAATTCTAGGTCATTATTAAATCAATTAAATCAAATAAAGACATTGAATCTTACAAATTCTAGGCCATTTCTAAAGACTTTATCTACTTTATTAACACAACAACAATGATAGCTTCCTAAAGATTCAGCCTTTTTCATTTGATTCAATCACAGATTTGAAACAATTCTACTTTAGAATGTAACTATGGAACCACTCTTCACAACAGAACTTCTTGGGGAAGCTTAACTTCCTAGTTTGTGCTACTAACAAGAATGTTCAAGTTTCGACTTACCCTCCTCCTTAAAGACAACACCTCAGCCGCGGTGACCACCATTGCAGCACAGTGATATCCAAATTCTCATGACAAGTTTTGTGAGACATAGGAATATCCTAGCCATTTCTAAAGCTTTCAAAGCCAAACCAGAGAGGCCATAATACATGAATGCAAAAAAAAGAAAGAGAAAACGATAAGTGCATCACACTATCACAAAGAAAACTCCTTAAGCGTAAAATGAAAGTGAAATCATATCTCGAGATAAGAACACATGATGATGTACGGCAACTAAAGCGTGATGTGATCTCATTAAATAAAGAAATGTTGTATTCACAAAGTGCCTACAATTACGATAGTAACATACTCAGTAAATAACTCGCTAAGTGCTCACAATCACAGATCATTCCCTACTACAACAACAATAACAAAACAATCCAAAAAATAAAGAAGCTAATAATAATAAGAGAGAAAGAGAAAAATTCAAGCTCGTGTGTGCACCCAAAGCTTTCATCCGAATATGATTGTTGTCCGTTGGAGAAGTAATGGATGGCAAAGCCTCATAGGATCCCAACCTTCTAACACCACCAATACTTTTAGCAACAAGAGCATAAGTAACCAAAACAATGATCATAACAAACATGACATGAACAACAAGTGCAAGATCAAGAATAGCGAGTGCTCTAAACTTAGACTCATCAAGATCACTTTGTGTAGATCCCTGAACAACAATGATAGCTTCCTAAAGATTTCAGACTTTATCTACTTTATTCAAAGAAAAATTTCAGAAACAATATTTTCCAATAGATTCAGATTCAATCACAGATTTGAAAATAACAATTACTGATTCGAACAAAAACAATTGCGAGGAAAAACAATCACGCATTTGATTGGAAACAATTACGATTCTGAATTTGTTCCAAAAATAAAAGAACGAGAAACAGATTCAAACAATAACAGCAAGAAATTATGTAAATTAAGGAAAGATTAGAAGAAGAACATATTTGTACCTAGGTTTCCATTCCGTTCAAGATGGGTTTTCAGCTGGTTCTTCGAATGAGTTGCGTTTGGAGAAGAACGGAGAACTTCTACGTTCATTGAAGATGAATACGATGAGGATTTGATTGTGGTTTGCTAAGGAGGAGGAAGGACAGTGCAGCCAACAACTCAAGGAAAAGGGATGAAAAAACCCTAGGCGGCGACGGAGGGGAAGACGAAGAGGGGGAAGACGAAGAGAGAAAACCCTAGACGAAGAGAGAAGGCGAGGAGGAAGTGGAGGAGTTTGAGTGTTAAATGGCGACAAAGAGTGGGGGAAGACGGAGGGAAGGCGAAGAGAGGGAGAGGAGGAAGTGGAAGAGTGGGGAAGACGAAGAGCTAACCGAGAGAGTGGGGAAGATGGAGGGGAGGACGAAGGTACGTGAGAGAAAAAGAGAGAAAAGAAACTCGGCGTTTTAAAAACGCTGGGTATTGGGAGAAACAGCGTGACCCGAATACCCAGCGTTTTTTAAAAAACGCTGGGTATTAGGAGAACGCGTGAAGTCATACCCAGCGTTTTTTAAAAAGCGCTGAGTATTGGGAGAACGTGTGAAGCCATACCCAGCGTTTTTTAAAAAACGCTGGGTATGGCTAGTGCTTTTAAAGGCGATGAGTGATAACTCATATTTATATGAGTTATTTATACTTATTCAAAGAATAAGTCATGTAAGTTTTCTAGTAATACAAGGAGTATTTAATTAAGTTTTATGCAATTTCTGAGTCTTTAGTAAATAAATAGATGAAGTGATGAATCTGTGCATTTAGGCACCAATTGGTGCCCTTGAGAGCGTTTTGATGCTTTTTGTGCTTGTGCAGGAAATTCAGTGCTGAACGTTACCACGTCCCTCACCACGTCTACTAAAGTGTAGCAGAAAAAGGGTGAAAAGATCTTCATTTTGGCGCGCGAAGCAATGATAAGTCAAAGATATAAAAGTCGAGGAAGATTTTCATTTCCATGAGTCGACGCACGAAGCAATTGTAGCTCACGAGCGATTGTCGGGAAAAATAGAAGAAAGCAGATATGGTAGGTGGGTTAGTGACATCAAAGACGCGTAAGCAAGGAGGCTATTTAAGCTCACTTTTCACTTCTCTCAAGAGCATCATCTCTTCCACCAACTTGAGAATCACTTTATCTTCTTCATCCCACCATCCTCCATTAACTTAGAACTAGTTTTGTAAAGAAGATCCGAAACAGACTTCTATATTTTACTATTTCGAACTTAGTTTTATTTCGCATAAGTGTAAAGTTTGGGACGTTGTAACGTCTATACATCGTGCATACATGCTAAGAAGTACTTGGGTGTATCTTTTGCACTTCGAGTTCTTTTTCTGTTATGTATGGTATTAGGATTTCACATCCTTTTCATTCGTAATGATGCTCAAGCATGAACTAAATACTTTGTAGTTGAGTTGTTGTTTTGCTATTAATGAATTTCTAGTTAATGTTATGAAGTGTTAGCGTTGCTCGTTTTAAATCTTTGCGTAATAATATTTTCAAAAACTTGTTTTGAGGTTGGCCTCTTAAAATAGGTAGATTCATAGAAGTGCAGGACATGGTCTATGAAAAGAAATCAAAGATTTATATGAATGAACAATGCACTAAAGACATTTAGGCATCTTTATCTAAGTCTAGACATAGAATGGATAATAGTTCATAGAACATTGTTTGTGGGTACTTAATATACAGGAGTGGGCCTATTTAGAACCTAGACATAGGATTTCTTGTACTTGAAACTCGACGTTTTGTCTTTGAAAAGCATAGCTCTTTTGCAGCGCTCAAACGTGGCCACGCGTCGCACGCAGTTAACATTTGAACGTCATAACGTCTAAGCGTTATGACGCTCCCCGCTAGGAAGGATTTATCTCGCATACAACAACTCAACTCATCTCTCATCCATATTCACAATCAACTTCTATTTTCTTGTTTTGTTTAAATCTTTTGCTTTAAAACCAACTCTTATTGTCGATTTGTCACTTGATTCTCTTGTGTTTTGAAACTTGAACCGTGAAAGCTTATCAATCCTCGTGGGAACGATCTCTTACTTTAATCCACTTTATTACTTGTACGATGTGTATACTTGCACTATAATTGCGAAAATCTATACTATTACACAAGCGCGAACAAGTTTTTGGCGCCGTTGTCGGGGATTGTAAAACTTTTATTGCTCAAAAGTATTAAAGCACAAGTTGAAAGGATTTTTGTGTTGTTTGTCGCTTACGTGTTTGAACAGTAAACGCGTTACAACAGTATGCTTAGTCCGACTCAAGCTCTAGTTCAACTGAACCAAGTAGTGAATCGAACTCGAGTTTGATCCGTAACTCGAAAGAACTTTTAGGCAGCGAGGAGACAACAAAGGATAAGAAGAGCGCAAAGAACAACAAGAGCAACACCCAACCATGTCCGAGCATAACACCGGTTCCAGAGGTGGACATACACCAAGAGGAGTCGAGAGGACAAGGTCTTGGGCCACAAACTCATCACGAAACAATAGTTGTTGATGATGAACGAGCACCAAAGGCAAGAACTCATCAATGCGGGACCACAAGACATGGTCAATGACAGGATAGGCCTATGCGTGACTACGCCGCGGCTTAACCCTCGCTCATCTACAAACGGGAATTGCTAGACCAACCCTTCATCTCTGGTCACTTTGAGTTCAAACCAATGATGTTCCAAATGTTGCAGACTGCAGGTCAATTTGGAGGTTTCCCTCAAGAAGATCCATATTCTCACCTGAGACAATTTCTGGATGTGTGCAGCAACTTTATCATTCCTGGAGTCTCAGAGGATGCCTTTAGATTGAAGCTCTTCCCATACTCACTCAAGGATAAGGCTAAAAATTGGCTAAACTCCTTAGAGCCCAATTCCATTCACACTTGGGATGAGCTAGCTGAGAAGTTTCTTGCCAAATACTTTCCTCCCAACAAAATGCTAAGCTAAGAAATGATATCACTTCCTTCAAACAAAGGGAAGGGGAATCATTATTTGAAGCTTGGGAGAGGTGGAAGGAATTACTAAGAATGTGCCCTCACCATGGCATTCCTGTGGTGATCCAAATGGAAACGTTTTATAATGGCCTAGATCAGCCCACAAGATTGATACTTGATGCTTCATCAGGTGGTGTCATTCTTAACATGTCCTTTCTCGAGGCATGCAAGCTCATTGATGAAATAGCCACCCACAACTCTCATTGGCCATCGAGATAGATTTACTCACGGGAAGAAGGCGGTGTTCATGAGATAAGTGAAGTCATCGCTCTTTTCGCTCAAGTGGCTACCCCGACCAACATGATCAAAACTCGAGTACTTCAAACGTGGCCACGCCTCGAGAAGCACACCGCTTGCAAAGATTGAACCTACCCACCGTGGAATAGTGTGTGTTTATTGTGAGGAAGGGCATGTGTATGAGGAGTGCCCCTACAACCTCAATCAGTAAACTTTGTCTCTCGAACAAAGGAAATGGTCCCTATTCCAATTCCTACAATTCAAACTGGAGAAATCATCCAAATTTCGGTTGGAGAAACAATAATGCATTGAATGCCAAAGAATATCGCTCCCGCAATACCTCCGTGATTCCTCCTCAACAACAGAGGCGGTATGTATGAGAACAACAACAATAGCAACTTGGAGGCCATGATGAAAAGCTTCATAAGTGATTGTAAGACTACTTTGCAAACCCATGAGTCTTCAATCAAAACTCGGAAAATCAAATTGGACAGATAACCCTTTCAAACTTCTCACTCAAAGACAGAATGGATCTCTTCCTTCTACAACAGAAACACCATCATCATCAACCCCTAATGGTAATAATGGGGTAAATGGTCGTAAATGCAATTTCTTTAAGAAGTGGTACTGAATATCACGAACCAACTATGCCTCGTGGAAAAGAATTACAGGAGAAGCAAAAAGAAGTACGAGAAGAAAGAGAAAAAGAAAGGAAAGAAGCAAGCACAAGTGGTGAGAAGGATATTCCGGGACGTTACAACGTCTAATTTTGAACCAGGAATCAAGATGTACCCTGTGCTTGTACCGAGTATCCTCCTCCACCATACCCTCAAAGATTGAAGAAGGCTCATGAAGATAAATGATTCAAAGAAATTCATGGAAATGTTAAAGCGCTTACACATCAACCTTCCTTTGGTTGATGCTTTACACGCCAGATGCCAAATTATGCCAAGTTCTTGAAAGACATCATCACCAAAAAAAGGAGAAGGCTAGGGAGTTTGAAATCGTTGCTTTAATCAAGAATGTAGCTTAATTATGCAGAATAAACTCCCTAGAAAACTCAAGGATCCGGCGACTTTACTATACCATGCTCCATTGGAGATTTTTACATTGGAAAAGCATTATGTGACTTGGGAGCAAGTATCAACTTGATGCCCAAGTCCATTTATGACAAACTTGGTATAGGGGACTGCAGCCTACTTCTTTAAGCTTAACTTTAGCCGATAAAAGCGAGTTTATCCCGAAGGCATATTAGAAGATGTTTTGATTAAAGTTGACAAGTTTGTGTTTCAAAGTGGATTTTGTTATTTTGGATTTTGATGCAGATAAAGAAGTTCCCATCATTCGGGAGACCATTCTTAGCTCTTTGGAAGGACAATCATTGATGTGCAGAAAGGAGAATTAATCATGAGAGTCAATGACCAAGAAGTCAAGTTCAACGCCCTCAATGCACTTAAGTATCCGTAACCAAATACAGAGGAGTGTTCAGTATGTGGTTGCCATTGATCATATGGTCCAAAAGTAGTTCAACAAGGACAATAATCATCGGAGAAGCTTCGGGAATAATGAAATACAAGAATTGTTAGCGAAGAAGTTGTTCCTCAGACGCGTTGTAGCGTCTGCATTGCGAGCGTGCCACGCCCGAGCCCCCGCACCAAAGTCATGGACAAAGAGGTATGAATCTTTAGGGCAAGAGGAGTCAAATCTGAAGAAGAATGTGCCTCCATTAAAGAGCCACCCATCTTAGAGCTAAAGGTGTTACACGATCATTTAAAGTATGTCTTCTTAGGGAAAATGATTCTCTGCGGTGATCATTTCTTCCAAGCTCACCCAGAGAGCGGGAAGATGATCTCATTACTACTGAAGAGACATAAAAGGCAATTGGTTGGCAAATGGCGGACATCAAAGGTATCACCCCACAATCTGCATGCATAGAATAGTCTTGGAGGAGAATGCCAAGAATAGCATTGAAGGCGAGAGGAGATTGAACCCCATAATGAAGGAGGTGGTGAAGAAAGAAATCATCAAATGGTTGGATGCAGGAATCATCTACCCTATCGGTGATAGCGCTGGGTAAGTCCGATTCGTGTGTACCCAAGAAAGGAGGGGTTCTTGTAATACAAAATGAAAAAGATGAGCTAATTCCAACAAGGACAAGAATGAGGTTGGAGGATATGCATGGATTACGTAAAGTTAAACAAAGCAACTAAGAAGGATCATTTCCTCTTCCATTCATTGATCAAATGCTAGAGCAGAGCTCGCAGGGAAAGATTTCTACTTGTTTCCTTGATGGTTATTCGAGTTACAACCAGATAGCCATAGCACCGAAGATCAAGAGAAGACAACATTCACTTGTCCCTATGGTACCTTTGCTTTGTAAGAATGCCATTTGGGGTGTGTAATGCTCCCGCAACATTTCAGAGGTGCATGATGGCCTTATTTTCTCGATTTCATTGAGAACTCCATGGAAGTTTTTATGGACGATTTCTCGGTTTATGGAGATTCGCACAAAGGATGCTGGATAATTTGGAAGGAGTTCGATAAGGTGTGAAGAAACCAACCCGTGCTCAATTGGGAAAAATGCCATTTCATGGTACAAGAAGGAATAGTGTTAGGACACGAGAATATCAAAGAAAGGTTTAGAGGTGGATGAGCAAAGATTGATGTTATTGACAAGCTACCTCCACCCACAACTATCAAAGGAGTCGAAGTTTCTTAGGACATGCAGGTTTTCTGAGAAGATTCATCAAGGATTTCTCAAAGATTTCAAAGCCCTTGTGTGCATTTGTTGCAACGTGACCACGTCTTCAATTTTGATGAGCAGTGTCATGAAGCTTTCAACAAACTAAAGACTGCCTTGGTAACAGCTCCAGTAATAGTCACTCCAGATTGGTCCAAGCCATTTGAATTGATGTGTGATGCAAGTGATTATGCCGTGGGAGCTGTATTGGGGCAAAGGTATGGAAAAATTTTTCATTCTATTTATTATGCCAGTAAAACCTTAGATGATGCCCAATTGAATTATACTGTGACTGAAAAAGAACTTTTGGCTGTTGTATTTGCATTTGATAAGTTCAGATCTTACTTAGTTGGTGCAAAAGTTATTGTTTTTACTGATCATTCAGCCATTAAGTACTTAATTTCCAAAAAAGATGCAAAGCCAAGACTTATTAGATGGGTTCTCCTCCTCCAAGAATTTGACTTGGAAATTCATGACAAAAAGGGGATGGAGAACCAAGTTGCTGATCATCTTTCTAGGCTTGAGAATGTTGATGCAGGTACAGGTGAAGAAGATATACAAGAAAAATTTCCTGATGAGAGACTATTGTTAGTAGCCTCGATGGTCGAAGGCGTGGCCACGTCCATGACACTTTCGCCAAACGTCATAACGTCGATAATATCGCTCCATGGTATCTTGACATAGTTAACTTCCTTGTTAGCAAAATTGTGCTGTAGGATTCAACTATCGCAGGAAGAAGAGGTTCTTCCACACTATAAAACATTATTTAGGATGAACCATATCTCTGTACAAATTGTGTCGGATCAATTACTAAGAAGATGCCTAGATGAGGAAGAGCAACCCCGTGTCTTTGCAACAATGTCATTCAAAGACCTTATGGTGGACATTTTGGAGGTACTAAACAATTTTGCAAAGGTCCTACAATCAAAGCTACTATTGGCCAACATTATTCGAGAGATGCACATGAGTGGTTAGGAGATGTGACAAGTGCCAAAGAACAGAAACATATCAAGCAAACAAGAGATGCCACTCACAAACATTCGGAAGTAGAGTTGTTTGATGTATGGGAATGGACTTCATGGGACCATTTCCTATGTCCCATGGAAATCTCTACATTCTCGTATTTGTGGATTACGTGTCAAAATGGGTTGAAGCGGTGGCATTACCAAACAATGAAGCCAAATCATTAGCAAGTTCTGAAAAAGAATATATTCACAAGATTTGGTACTCAAGAGCCATAATCGGTGATGAAGGCTCTCATTTTTGCAATAAATTGATTGAGAACCTCACGGCTAAATATGGAGTAAAACACAGAATTGCTACTGACTTATCATCCCCAAACCAAAGTGGCTGCCAGTGAAATATCCAACGGGAGATCAAAAGAATACTTGAGAAGATGGTTGGTCCCAAATGAGAAAGGAGTGGTCATTACACTTGGATGATGCACTTTGGGCCTCTGAGCAAAGATACAAAACACCATTGGGCATGTCTCCGCACAAGCTAGTTTATGGGAAGGCTTGTCACCGCCAATTGAGCTCCAATATAAAGCTTATTGGGCAATAAAGCAAATAAATTTGGATCATGCAAAAATTTGGTGAGGCAAGATTGTTACAATTGAATGAGCTAGAAGAGTTTAGACACCATGCCTGAGAGAGAGCTCTCGCAATGTATAAAGAAAAGACCAAGAAGTGGCACGATCAAAGAATTCAAAGGAGAGAGCTAGCAGAAGGACAACAGGTATTGCTATTTAATTCAAGGCTTAAGCTGTTTCCAGGAAAGTTGAAGTCAAGGTGGTCAGGTCCATTCAAACTAATGAAGATCTATCCTCATGGTGCTGTGGATTTATTTGATGAAAAGACAAACACCATATTCAAAGTTAATGGCCAACGTGTGAAACAATATCATGGAGAACATGTGGAAAGGGACAAGATTCAAATGTCCTTCAACAATTCCTGAATAACAGAGACAAAAGTCTGGCTGAAGACTCTTAAAGCAAGCGCTCTTGGGAGGCAACCCAAGGATTTTTTTAATTTTTCTGTGTCTTTTTAATTTTTGTTTCGCAGGAATAAGTGTTGAAAGAAAAGTGAAAGATGGTAGACGTCGTAACGTCTTAGTATTTACGGGCGTGGGCACGTGCGGGCGATCAAGCGAGTTTAAATTAAGTCAAGAGCGTAAGTGATGACGTGGCGAAATGATTTCCCTCAGAAAACGAACGTGGTAACCGACCACCACGTCATTCCCCTCACTTAACATGTCTAATCAGCGGTTACTTTCTCCATTACTCCACTCTTCCATTTCTCAACTCCCCATAACCTCTTCCCCATAAAAATCTAACCACTCACCACCATTCCACCTCCCGAAATCTCTTTCTAGTTTCCTTCTCTCGAAACAAAATTCTCCCATCCCTTCTTACGAAAACCTAAAATTTCCGAAATCCCCATTTCCTTCCAAACAATTTTCGCGCACAAAACCATGACTAAAGTGAAACAATCCGCCACCAAATCCTGCGGGAAAGGAAAGCAGATTGACCTAAGTTCATCCTCACCCCCATCCCCTGAAACACCAAACCCATCTAAGAAGAAAGCCCTACTTCACGAAAGGGGTTTGATCAAGAAAACCCCAATCCTAATTTTTTCTCGCAACCGCCGCATGGCGTTGGGATGGCGTAAATTTGTTATGCACGAAAAGAGTATATTGCTACTCTGGTTCATGATTTCTACAAGGGAATCGTGGAGAGGTTCGAAGGAGAGCCATCCATCGTCTCAAAGGTAAGAGGAGAGGAAGTCAAGTTTGGGGTAAGGGTCATTAATGACTATTTTGGATTAGGATACTATGGCAAAGTTTGTGGAGACCAAACAGAAGAACTATGGATTGGGTGAGATGGATGCCATTAAGGAGAGGATATGTGTTGAAGGAGTTTTTATGTCTGGGGAAAGAAGAGGTGAGCATGGGAGGAGCGAAGTTCAAGATAATGAAGAAATACCTTTGTGATGAAGCCAATACTTGGTTCCATTTCATAAGGCCTTCGCTTAATCCCTACCTCTCACACATCATGGGTTGACAAGGAGAGAATGATTGTAATTGATGCAATCATGTCCAGAGACAAAGTGGAGGTTGGGAAGCTGATCAATCGTGAGCTCAACAAATGGAAGAACAGGAAGGACGGCTATTTGTACTTCCCTTGTTTGATAACCGATACGTGCATGGAGGCGGGAGTGGAGATAGAGGCTTCTGAGCTTAGGGAGCAACCTCAAGGCCCCCTTCTCAACAAAATTTCAGCCTAGGGTGAAGTCTGCAGGTGCTGCTAGTTCTGCTGATGCTCAGACGTTGCAACGTCTGGAGGAAAGGCAGAATTCCCTGGCCAAATTTATTAAGGAGCAATTTGAGTGGCAAAAGAAGGTATTTGCCCGTGTGTCCAAGGGAAGAAAGCAATTGTAGAGCCCTGCATTGCGGAATGGATGCTAGAAGAAGAAGATGATGAAGTGCCCCTGTCTACAATCCAAAGAAGAGGCGTGAAGAAGGAAAAAGCAAAGCGAGCAAGAAGCCCACCAAGAGGCAAAGCCCAAAGAAAGAAACAAAAGAAGGTAAGTAGTGAGGAAGATTTTAATTTCGATGATTTAGATGATATTTCGAATGTGATGCGAGAGGAATCCAAGAAGGTAAGCATGGAAGTGATTAGTGAAGAAGAAGAGGAAGAGAGCCGGAAGAAAAAGGGAGTTCGAGTGAAAGGACTGAAAGTGAGTCCCAAAGAATTCAATCAACCCAAAGAGCCAGCCCAAGAAAAATCCAAAGCACCTAGCCCCAAAGCACCATCCCCACAACCACCACCTTCTTCACCCCAAGAACCTCCACACACAACCAAAACACCCCAAATACTCCACAATCCAAAGCTCAGGACCAAACCATCCCACAACCACCACCACCCCAACCTGAACCTCAAAAACAACCATCGCACCAGAAGCCAGACGTGGCGACGTCTGAGCCAACAATCACAGAAAGCAACCCACAATCCCAACCCATTTCCCCACCCAAGAAGACCCGAGTCAAAAGCGTGACCGCATACAATCCTTTGGAAGGAAGAAGAGACAACAGATAGGCTGGCTGAGTCAAATCAAGCTCAAGCGGAGCGGAGAAAAAGAGGAAGTTGCAGCCACCACAACACTCGAGCGAAGCTTAGGTAAAAGAAAAAGTCAAAGTCTTTGCGGGGCGACACCGCCATCGCTACTAGTGGTGCATTCGTTCGCCCACTCATCGCTTTTAAGCGCCCGCTTCCCGCTATTCTTTGAAGATCGCGCTCGCAGGCGTTGTAACGTCTGGCGAAAAGAGGCTGCAGCCAAGCTTGCGTAAATGCAAGTCATCAATGAACGTGAGGGTCGCATTGGAAAAGGTCGACAATGAAGCAATGGAGGAGGCCCACGATGAAGCTAGCAGAGCACTTGTTGAAAGCAAGCCTGGGGAGCGATTCTTTGGGCTGGAGTATCATCATCGGACGTGGCGACGTCTAAAGAGCCGAGGTGGAAAAAGCCCGGTGATACCCGAGCCAATGCAAGTCAACCTGGCGATCTAGCAATGAGAATGTGGGAGGAGGCCAAAAGAGGATTCTTTGAAGCCTCAAGCAACTCTTCTTTGGTGCGAGTATTGGAGCAAGTACAAAAGAGAAAGAATCGATGAAACAACAACAACCACCACCACCGAGCAAGGAGGAGTGAAACCCAAGAAAGAGAAAAAGGAGAAGAAGAAAAGAGAGAGGGCAGAGCAGTACCCACCGGACAAAGCGGAAGGCTAAGGTGCAGTGCATCAAACAAGTAAGTCCCACATTTAATTTCAATAGTAGTTGTAGTTTTTAGTTTTAATGATAAAAAAAAAAAAAAAAAAAAAAAAATGTTTGTTTCCCTTTGAGCGGTGAGGAGACACTCGCTCATCTTTAAGTATGTGGGGAAATCTCAATGTGTTGATGTTTTAAGTCTTTGTACATGAAATCAAATGCAAAAGTAGCTTCTGTTTTACTCTGTCAAGCATGAAAATAATTCTCTTTGGGCTAAGGATAAGTGAAAATGTGTGTGTGAGTAACCTATGCATGATTAGATGTAAAGAATTGATTGTTGCTCCTACACAAACTCTGTTTTTAAGAGAGAATCTAGTTAGCTAAGGAATATTTTTGTCTTTGAAGCTAGTTTTGGTGAACTTTGGTGAAAACAAAACTTGATTAAAAACCTAGAATAGCGAGAGAAGCTAAGTTTGGGGGTAAATCAAGTCGCACTAAATTTGGGTGCAAAGAGGCGTAGGATGGTTAAGTGCGGTGTAGTGTGAGTGCAGCGTTGTAACGTCTACCCGTAACGCGTTATAACGTCTGCCGTGTGTGTTGTGTAGTATGTTCGGACGTTGCAACGTCCACCCATAAACGTTGTAACGTCTATCCCCAAAAATACCAAAAAGAGTGTGTTGTTACTGAGATAAGTGGAAAATCCACATGTGTGCTATGTTCCTGTAATACCCTCAAACAAATTTCAAGCACTCCAAAATATGTAAAAAAAAAAAAAAATAAAAAAATAATGCTCCCAAAAGGAAGCAAAATAAAGAGAGTTGCTCAAGAATGAGGGGGTTCTGATCTTTTTGCGTGTGTGAGTCAATAAATTAGTTGCACTAATCTGGTCCTAGCACCCACTTAAGACCCTTTGTCATGCTTAAACCGAACCCCTATGTCTTATGTGAAAATGTTAGCCTATTCTTTGTTTTGAAAGATGTTTTTTTATGTCACTATTTGGGAAACCACTCTTTCATAAGTCAAAGCTGTTTCTGAACTAGCTAGAGGAAGATTTAAATCACGAGAGATCACACACTCACTTTGAGCTTTAATGAATCTGGAATTTGATCATGCAAGTGGTGTGTGAGTGTGTGAGAATTAGCCCTTGAGAATGAATTTTTGATCTATTGATTTAGTAAGAGCATAAACTGCTAGTGTACTTGATTTCATGTTTTGTTTCTTTGTTATCTTGATTGCTTGAGGACAAGCAATGACTTAAGTTTGGGGGTGTGATAACTCATATTTATATGAGTTATTTATACTTATTCAAAGAATAAGTCATGTAAGTTTTCTAGTAATACAAGGAGTATTTAATTAAGTTTTATGCAATTTCTGAGTCTTTAGTAAATAAATAGATGAAGTGATGAATCTGTGCATTTAGGCACCAATTGGTGCCCTTGAGAGCGTTTTGATGCTTTTTGTGCTTGTGCAGGAAATTCAGTGCTGAACGTTACCACGTCCCTCACCACGTCTACTAAAGTGTAGCAGAAAAAGGGTGAAAAGATCTTCATTTTGGCGCGCGAAGCAATGATAAGTCAAAGATATAAAAGTCAGAAGATTTTCTGTTCCCCATGGTGACGCTTACGTATAATCGTAGCTACGAAGCGATGTCGGGAAAAATAGAAGAAACAGATATGGTAGGTGGGTTAGTGACATCAGCACGCGTAAGCAAGGAGGCTATTTAAGCTCAGCTCAGCCCTCTCTCAAGAGCATCATCTCTTCCACCAACTTGAGAATCACTTTATCTTCTTCATCCCACCATCCCTCCATTAACTTAGAACTAGTTTTGTAAAGAAGATCTGGAAACAGACTTCTATATTTTACTATTCTGAACTTAGTTTTATTTACGCATAAGTGTAAGGTTGGGCGTTGTAACGTCTATCAAACGTACATGCTAAGAAGTACTTGGGTGTATCTTTTGCACTTGAGTTCTTTTTCGTTATGTATGGTATTAGGATTTCACATCCTTTTCATTCTGTAATGATGCTCAGCATGAACTAAATACTTTGTAGTTGAGTTGTTGTTTTGCTATTAATGAATTTCTAGTTAATGTTATGAAGTGTTAGCGTTGCCCGTTTTAAATCTTTGCGTAATAATATTTTCAAAAACTTGTTTTGAGGTTGGCCTCTTAAAATAGGTAGATTCATAGTAAGTCTGGACATGGTCTATGAAAAGAAATCAAAGATTTATATGAATGAACAATGCACTAAAGACATTTAGGCATCTTTATCTAAGTCTAGACATAGAATGGATAATAGTTCATAGAACATTCTTTGTGGGTACTTAATATACTGAGTGGGCCTATTTAGAACCTAGACATAGGATTTCTTGTACTTGAAACTCGGCGTTTTGTCTTTGAAAAGCATAGCTCTTTTGTGCAGCGTTCAAACGTGGCCACGTCTGCACAGATTAACATTTGAACGTCATAACGTCTAAACGTTATGACGTCTGGCTAGGAAGGATTTATCTGCATACAACAACTCAACTCATCTCTCATCCATATTCACAACCAACTTCTATTTTCTTGTTTTGTTTAAATCTTTTTCTTTAAAACCAACTCTTATTGTCGATTTGTCACTTGATTCTCTTGTGTTTTGAAACTTGAACTGTGAAAGCTTATCAATCCTCGTGGGAACGATCTCTTACTTTAATCCACTTTATTACTTGTACGATGTGTATACTTGCACTATAATTGCGAAAATCTATACTATTACACAAGCGCGAACAATGAGCAGCATTTTTTTAAAAAACGCTGGGTATGGGTTAGCTATTTTGGCCATTCGTGGCGTTTTTACTTAAAACGCTGCTTATAGGAGCGCTCTTTTTTGACAAATCTGGCGTAGTGTGGAATATTTCCAAAGTTTAGACCATTTGTGTCTATTATGAGACTAACCTGCAAGTCTCCAGCAGGTACTTCCGACATTCATATATAAAGTGCTGGGGTGACTCCTAAGATACTTGGATTCTTTTCTCACTACTAGAAAAAAGGCTTTTTATATCGGAAGGCTTTTCATATCGGTTCCGTAACCGATATAGATAAAGGGGATATTAAAAACAGGCGCTTTCTATATCGGTTAAAGAACCGATATGGAAAATGTTTTTTATATCGGTTCCCAGTAGAACCGTTATGGAAAGTCAGTTTTTAAACCTATAAAACGCTTTTTTTATATCGGTTACAAGAAAGGAAAGATAATAATTCTGTTTTCAAGGAAAGAAACTGCAAATCAATACAGTAAAAAAACAACAACATCTCAAAACTTCAGACAACAAACATTCTTTTACTAAAATCATCCATATACTTCAACTTGAAAGAACCACAACACCAAGCTATTACATCTATTTCACCTAAACAACATCATCATGATCATAACTCTTTACGTAACATAGCATTTGAAGAGAGAGGAAATCGCAGATCTAAACAATCACGAAGCCAAACCCTAAAAAATGGCAGAATTTAATGAAATTTGGTTTAAATCAAAGCGAAGAGAAGCCAAATCGAAACATATTATAGAGAGAGAGGAGAAAAAGAAGAGAGACTGCATATTACACTTAACAAGGTCAAGAGGAGTAACTGGTCATGTGAGTGAGACCATAGGTTGAGAATTCCACCAATGCAGTACATCTCGATCTTGCCGGACTCCTTAGGAGAGGGAGCGGCGGTGGTAGGAGAAGAGGTGGCGGAGGCACGAGTTGAGGATCCGGTTGAGTGGTAGGGTTTTGGTTGAAATATCGTAAAGGAAGGAAGCGATGGTTCATATTGTTACTGGCGAGAAGAATCGATGAGCGTTTTCACTTCTTTTTCTTTAGTATATTAGCGTTTTCTATAGCGGTTATAGTAAACCCGATATGAAAGACTTAAATTAGCGTTTTCTATATCGGTTTGAGAGGCAATGATATAAATATTGTAAAAATAATTACAAAATCGCACAGCGTCATTTTTAATATCAGGTCATTTTTAACCGATATGAATTGCTGATATAAAATGCATTTTTTCCACTAGTGTCTTGGGAAAGACAAGAGTCACGTTACGAACTCTTCTAACACCATGTTGGTTCTCACCATTCCTAAGCTAGAAATATTAAACTTGTGTGTTTGGAGAAAGAAATTGAAATTCTTGGAAATTCAAACTTCAAGCTGATTGAAATGGTTTGTGTTGTGTTTTATTGGAAAACAAAATATTTCAAAAGTTAAAATGTAAAATACACCCGTGTGGATGTATTATATACCTACGTGGGTGTACAGAAGATATAGCAGCAGCTTAAATACCGACTTCAAGTCAGCATAAATACCCAATTGTAACCTTTGCAATTCAGTGAATGAAAATCAAAGATTAACAATTTTATAACAGAAAATTGATTTTCCAACAGATAATGCATTAACCTTTTGTTTATTCCTAAATTGATTTCGTTTTAATTGTTTTTTGTAATTGAACTTTTATGATTCGTTATTTTATACTGATGTTTTCATTACAATTAAAATCAGTTTTTTTTGGCTTCAAACATCTGATAGAGCATGTGCTTCATGTCACCTACATAGAGCCTATAAAAAGCTAGTCGAGTAGCTATTGACAACATCCAGAAAATTACTTTCTCTGATAAAACTTATATTCCTAGGTTCATCTCCTGTCACAAAACCTTCTGGTCAATTCGGAAACCTCGATCGCTACTGTGGTTGAGAAGGACCGGTTGTATCTCGGGGGATTTGCGCCGTAGAGACGGATAAATTCTTCAAGACAGCTACCAGCGCCTCCGATTAATTTCTTCTAACGTTTTCTGTGTTTGCGGGTACCTTATTTGTTGCTGTCTAGTTGCGTTTTTTCCTAAAATCTGAAGAATTTAACATGGCTGGTGAGACCAACAACAACAGTGATAACAACAACGGAGAACAATTCTACGTGGGTGAGAAAGGCCTTGTCCAAGCCGCAGAATGCAAAATGTAAATTTATTGTTTGATGGGCTCAGCAAATTGAGTTCTTTCGTGAAGAAACCCCCCTACTTGAGCATGGAGGTAAGGTATGTCTTACCATATGAGATTATTAAAATTGTTTAGAGAATGAGATTTGTTTAATTTTCTATAACTTGAAATACTTAGAAGTGTGGGGGTGTTTTGCTAAAGTTATCTTTTATGATCCTAAGAAAAGGAAAATTGGTTGCAAAACATCTGATTGTGTTTTTATAGGATATGCTGAACATAGTGCTTCTTATAGATTCCTTGTTGTGAAAAGTGATGTTCTAGATAAAAATACTATTGTGGAAACAAAAAAAGCTGAGTTCTTTGAAAATATATTTCCTTTGAAGCATGATAGTTTTTCTAGACAACCATTAGTATCTACTAATGATGAAACTCTTGAGGAACCATATGAAGAATTAAGGAGAAGTAAAAGACAAAGAAAAGAAACATCATTCGGAAATGATTTTTATACTTATCTTGTTGAAAAAGATCCCGAAACTTCTTCTGAAGCAATTTCTTCTTCTGAATCGAAATTTTGGAAAGAAGCTATTAAAACTGAAATAGATTCTGTTGGAATCTTGTTGAATTCGTGGTGGTGGTTCTTTCGATCACCGTCGAAAGTTGCGAGAGAGAAATGATATCGAAAGTAAACGAGAGAAGGGAAAAATCAGTTATTACATTATTCACTATGTTCTTTTTTTTTTTTTTTTGATTACAAACTTGGTATATATATTACCAAGTTGCCACTGGGCGCCTAAACACTAGCTATTTTGCGCCACCCTTACACAATTTCTATACACCTCCTCATGCCTTTTTATGTACAAAACTAAAACTAACTTTACTTATTTGAATTACAATTACATCACACCCCCTTAATTCAAATCACCTAAGCTACACATGCCAATTATGTTCTTCATTTCTTCAAGCTTCCTCGGCTTCAAAGGTTTTGTGAGCATGTCTGTGACTTGCTCTGCAGATTTGCAATATTCTATCTTCAGCTTGTCCTTGTTGACTTGATCACGAAGAAAGTGATATTTGATTTCAATATGCTTGCTCCTTCCATGAGCTATGGGGTGCTTTGCCAAATCAATTGCAGACTTGTTGTCTACCTTTAGTACCATAGGTCTGTCATTCTTCATCTTCAATTCACTTAGCAGCATCTCAAGCCACATAGCTTGACTTGCTCCAAGGGCTGCTGATATATATTCAGCTTCACAGCTCGATAGAGCCACAACATTCTGCTTTTTTGAACACCATGATATAGGAGCTTTATCAAGCATGAATATGTAACCTGAAGTGCTTTTTCTGTCTTCAGTATCACCACTCCAATCAGCATCAGTGAATCCAATTATTTCAATATCAGACATTCTATTCATTGCAGGAAACAGAATTCCACAGTCTAGGGTACCTCTTATGTATCTCAGAATTCTCTTTGCAGCAGTTAGGTGAGTTTTGCTTGGTTTCTCCATGAACCTACTCACCACTCCTACACTATAGGCTATATCAGGTCTTGAGTTACACAAGTATCTCAATGAGCCAATTACCTGCCTATATAGTGTACTGTCAACTAGTTTATCAGAGTCATCATTTGTCAATTTTCCACCTGGTTCTGCTGGTGTTGTAGCAGGATTGCATTCCATCATGTTAAACCTCTTCAAGATATCAGTAGCATACTTCTTTTGGTGAAGAAATATGCCACCTTTAGATGTCACAAACTCCATTCCTAGGAAGTATGCAAGCTTGCCCATATCAGACATTTCAAATTCACTCATTAGCTTTTCCTTGAAGGCTTTGATTTCTTGTTCACTTTCACCAGTGACAAGGAGATCATCTACATACAAACAAATTATGATAACACCAATTTGTATTGTCCTTCCTTAGGTACACTCCATGTTTCTGTCATGCATTTTTCAAACTTTAGTTGTTGAAGGAAGCTCATCAATTCTCTTATTCCAAGCACGAGGTGCTTGTTTTAAACCATATAGGGCCTTGTTCAACTTCATTACCCTATCTTCTTTTCCCTTCAATTCAAACCCATGTGCTTGCCTTACATACACTTCTTCCTCCAATGGACCATTGAGGAATGCGGATTTCACATCAAGTTGGCTCATTTTCCACTTCTTCATGCTAGCAATTGCAACTATCGGTCTAATAGTTTCAATTCTAGCTACTGGAGCATAAATCTCATTGTAGTCTAAACCTGGTTTCTGCAGAAAACCTTTTGCAACCAGCCTGGCCTTATATTTTGCAACCTCTCCATTTGGCTTCATCTTAGTCTTGTAAACCCATTTCACTTCAATTGCCTTCTTGTCACTTGGTAACTTCATCATTTCCCAAGTTACATTTCTTCCGAATTGCTGAAGTTCTTCTTCCATAGCTTTCCTCCAATGAGGATTAGCTAATGCTTCTTGTAGTGAAATTGGTTACGCTTCAAAGCAAGGAGAACTAGCTGCAATAGTTCACCATCTGTGTTTATGGCTGTATCGGGAATACCTCATAGTCTTGAAATCTATTAGGCATATTCCTTTGTCTCTGTGGTCTTCTAGATGGTTCACCAACATTGTCATCATTCAATTCTGCAGGTTCTATATTGTTTGGAGCATCATTCTCTGCATTCAATTCAAGCCATCACGATCTCGAGTCTCTCTTTCTCTCTTGCATTACTCAGTCCCATTCCTTTGTCTCATCTATTATCACATCATTGCTGATCACTATCTTCTTGTTTAAAGGATCATAAAGCTTGTAGGCACCTGTGCTATGATAGCCAACAAATATCATAGCTTGAGACCTAGCATCAAGCTTTCTTCTATTCTGTTCAGGCACATGTCTATAAGCTAGTGATCCAAATACCTTGAAATGTTTCACACTTGGCTTGGACTCACACCATGCTTCCTCTGGTGTAGTGTCTTCTAGTCTCTTTGTAGGACTTCTATTCAAAATGTGAGCTGCAGTAGCAACACTTTTCGCCCTAATTCATTTGGTAAAGCTTCTCTCTCAACATGCATCTTACCATGTTTAGTATGGTTTACATTCCTTCTTTCTGCAGTTCCATTATGCTGAGGTGTGTATGGAGCTATCACCTCATGTACAATCCCTTCATCTTTGCAAAACTTCTCAAATTCAAGTGAAGTATATTCACCTCCCCCATCAGTTCTCAATTGTTTGATAGGCTGCCGCCATTTGCTTTTCGACTAATGATTTGAATTCTTTAAATGTTGCAAACACATCACTTTTTCTTTGCAACAAGTAAATCCACATCCTTTTAGTAAAATCATCAATAAAGGAAACAAAATACAAGTTACCTCCATGAGATTTGACTTCAAAGGGTCCACACACATCTGAGTGAATTACTTCAAGTTTTGCCTTAGCTCTTGTTGAGATTTCTGAATTGTATGATTTCCTGGGCTGCTTCCCTTCACAACACCTGCTACATATCTGACTTGGCATTTCAATTAGAGGTAGTCCTTTAACCATCTTCTTTCTCTCCAAATTCTTCAAGCTATTGAAGTTCAGATGCCCCATTCTTCTATGTCATTTCCAAGCCTCTTCACTAGTCTGTGCAGACAGACATTTCTGTTCAAACATATTGGCACCTACTTTGAAGGTCCTGTTCTTTGAAGCAGGGGCCTTCAAGACAGTGTTCCCTTCCTTGTCTGCTACTACCATGAATCCATCACTCATGTTCATTGAGGTACATACAGCACATCACTCACCAGTATCTTCTTACCATCTTCTCTCCTTATAGCTACCTTGCCAATTCCTTCTGCCATCACAGCTCTACCATCACCAAACCTTATCCTTCTCTTCACAGTTTCATCAAGTTCACAAAACCAGTCTTTGTGACCAGTCATATGATTGGAACAGCCTGTATCTAGATACCACCACTCCTCTTCCCCTGTTTCTTTATTTTTTACTGCCATTACCAACACTTCATCACCTGTTATACTGTCAATGATGGCCATGAGCATCACTGTTTCTTCATCAGAGTCACGTGCTAGCTGTGCTTCTTCATTCTTCTTCCTAGGTACCTTAGGATTCTCACACTCATCCGCATAGTGGCCCCATTTTTCGCGGTTATAACCTTTGGATTTCATCCTTGGATTTCTTCTTCTTCTTACCAGAATTATCAATTCCTTTCTTCTGAGTTCCATTCTTTGAGTCTCCTCCCTCATTCTTGTTATTATTCCATTTCCCTTTACCCTTCTTGTTCTTCCAAGATTCACCTCCATTATTTCCTTTCTTCTGTGATTGAGCATACAGTGCTCTGTCACCTTCTTTATCTTCTTTCTTGGCAATTTCTCTACTTTTTAGTTTAATTTCATGTGCTTCTAAGGATCCTATCAATTGCTCCAATTTTAAACTATCTAGATCCTTAGATTGCTCAATTGCCGAGACTACATTATCGAAGCTAGGAGTAACACCAGTCAGAATTTTCTCTACCTTCATTGCATCACTTACAGCCTCACCACAGCTACGCATTTGATTTGTTAGTGATACTAACCTGCTTACAAATTGTGCTATGGTTTCATTTGCTTCCATCTTCAACAAACCCAATTGACAACGCAGTGACATCAACTTCATCTTCTTCGCTTGCTTATCAGGAGTAAGTAGTTGCTAATACGCCCCACGCCTCTTTCGCGGTTTCGTATTCAATTATCTTCTCCAAAACATTCGCATCAACACATTGATGAATCAAGAAAATTGCTTTGTCATCTTTCTTGGATTGTTCACGAAAGGTTGTTCGTTGTGCTTCCGTGGGAGCCACCCCCAATGGTGTCACGCCATCTCTGATTACTTCAAGCACACCTTGATACCGGAAGACTACCTTCATCTGAGCCGTCCATCGCTCGTAGTTGCTTCCGTCGAACACCGGTAGCTTCGCCGGAAATTGCCCGTTGTTCGTGTTTCCCTGCGTGGCCGCCATAACCTCCGCCCTGAACCGCTTGCTCTGAGGCCAATTGTTGGAATCTTGTTGAATTCGTGGTGGTGGTTCTTTCGATCACCGTCGAAAGTTGCGAGAGAGAAATGATATCGAAAGTAAACGAGAGAAGGGAAAAATCAGTTATTCTGTTATTCACTATGTTCTCTTTTTTTTTTTTGATTACAAACTTGGTATATATATTACCAAGTTGCCACTGGGCGCCTAAACACTAGCTATTTTGCGCCACCCTTACACAATTTCTATACACCTCCTCATGCCTTTTTATGTACAAAACTAAAACTAACTTTACTTATTTGAATTACAATTACATCAGATTCAATTTCCAAATGTAAAACTTGGACTTTAGTTGATTTACCTCCTGGAGCAAAACCTATTGGATGCAAGTGGAATTTCAAAAGAAAATATAACCCTGATGGGTCTATTGATAAATACAAAGCTAGATTAGTAGCAAAAGGATTTTCTCAAAAAGAAAACATTGATTATTTTGATACTTTTGCTCCAGTAACAAGAATTTCTTCTATTAGAGTTTTAATAGCTTTGGCTTCTATCCATAAACTTGTTATTCATCAAATGGATGTTAAAACCGCTTTTTTGAACGGTGATTTAGAAGAAGAAATTTATATGACTCAACCCGAAGGATGTATAGTTTCTGGTCAAGGAGAACAAAGTATGCAAACTCCTCAAATCCTTATATGGTTTAAAACAAGCACCAAGACAATGGCATGAAAAGTTTGACAAAACTTTGATTAATGATGGTTTCTCCACAACTGATGTAGATAAATGTGTTTACACTAAAACTGTGTATGGAGAACATGTGATTATTTGTTTGTATGTGGATGACATGCTCATTTTTGGTACTTGTCTTGATATTGTTATTAGAACAAAATCTTTTCTTTCATCTAGTTTTGATATGAAAGATATGGGTGAGGCAAACGTTATATTAGGAGTTAAACTCATCAGGGAAGGTGATAGCATTATACTATCACAGGATCATTATGTGGAAAAGCTTCTTAGGAAGTTTGGTTACTATAACTCTAACCCTTTGAGTACCCCTTATGATGCTAACTGTCATTTGAAGAAATATAAAGGTGATCATGTTGACCAACTTAAATATGCAAGTAATTGGGAGCCTACTGCATTTAATGAATTTTTCTCGACCAGACATTGTTTTCGCAGTCGGACGTCTGAGTAAGTATACCCATAATCCTGGTCAGGATCATTGGAAGGCAATTGCTCACCTTATGAGATATTTGAGAGGTACCACAAATCATGGTATTACTTATAGTGGATTTCCCGCAGTATTAGAAGGATACTATGATGCTAACTGGATATCTGATTCAGATGAGACAAAATCCACTAGTGGTTACATTTTTACACTTGGTGGTGGTGCGGTAACTTGGAGGTTAGCCAAACAATCCATTATTTCTAGATCGACTATGGAGTCGGAAATTTGTAGCACTGGAATTGGCTAGTACTGAAGCTGAATGGTTGAAGAACCTTCTAGCTGGAATACCTTTGGGAATAAAACCAACACCATCAGTGTCAATACATTGTGATAGTTAGTCGGCAATAGTCGTTGCAAAAAATTAGACCTATAATGGCAAAAATAGACATGTGCAATTGAGACATGATGTTGTCAAACAATTGCAAAAACAAGGAGTTATATCGATCGATTATGTGAAGTCAGAAGTGAATTTGGCCGATCCTCTGACAAAACCCCTAGGGAAGAAAATGATTTGTGAAACATCGAGGGGAATGAGACTTAAGCCAATTTAAATTAAGAAGTGATGGTAACCCAACCTTTGTGATTTGAGATCCCATGAATAAGATTCAATGTGGTAAAAACAAGTCACTTCTTGATATTTGCTAGCACTAAAAATTAATTCACGTAATTAATTTTATTATTGTCCCTTCCTATGGTGTTATAATTTTATTGTGATAGTGCTAGTCTGCAAGGTTAAAAAGTTAAGCTTAAAGTTTTTAATTTCATAGCCCTTATGTGTATGACTTGCAGCATACACTTGATGAAATCACCTATATGAGTGTCAAGTGGGGCCGCTTGCATGAGATCTTGGCGAGGTCTCTAGAGCACTCATGAATACCGAGCACGCGCATGGCCTAGTAGCGCACCACTGCGAAAACAGCAAGAATTGTGGGGGTGTAATGTGATAGCAAAACCTCTAACATATAATATGTGTCTTGGGTTCCATAGCTTGCTAAACCAATTCACTGTATGTTATGTTTTATCTGTCTAGGATTGGTTCCATAGCTTGCTATACAGATCCGATGCATTACATCTACGATGTTAACCCAGAAAATCTCTTTTATGTATTTATTTATTTATTTTCCAACTTTTGAAATATGTGGGGGATTGTTGTGTTTTATTGAAAAACAAAATATTTCAAAAGTTAAAAAGCAAAATACACTCGTGGGGATGTATTATATACCCACGTGGGTGTATAGAAGATATAGCAGCAGCTTAAATACGGACTTCAAGTCAGCATAAATCCCCAATTGTAACCTTTGCAATTCAGTGAATGAAAATTAAAGATCAACAATTTTATAACAGAAAATTGATTTTCCAACAGATAATGCATTAACCTTTTGTTTATTCCTAAACTGATTTCGTTTTAATTATTTTTTGTAACTGAACTTTTATGGTTCATTATTTTATAACTGTGTTTTCATTCAATTAAAATCAGTTTTTTGGTTTCAAACATCTGATAGAGCATGTGCTTCATGTCACCTACATAGAGCCTATAAAAAGCTCGTCGAGTAGCTAGTGACAACATCTAGAAAATTACTTTATCTGATAAAACTTATATTCATGGGTTCATCTCCGTCACAAAACCTTCTTGCTAGTTCGGAAACCTCGATCGCTACTGTGGTTGAGAAGGACCGGTTGTATCTCGGGGAATTTGCGCTGTAGAGGCGGATAAATTCTTCAGCTACCAACGCCTCCGGTTAATTTCTTCTAACGTTTCTGTGTTTTCCGGTACCTTAATTGTTGCTATCTAGTTGCGTTTTTTCCTACAGTTTGTTCATTTTGAATTTTATTTGTTGGATGGAAAAATTAAATAAAAGTTATAAGCTTCAGAGAGTGGGGGTTGACAGAGAGGAGGTGCGTGAGAGAGAGGTGAGAGAGAGAAGTGATGGGGAGTGGGAAGGTGAAAGAGGGAGGGGAGTGTGGGAGTAGGGGTAATTTTGGAATTTTGAAGAGGGGTGGGGTTGTGCCGCTTGGAGGTTGATTAATTGTGGGCCAACGAAAGAATCCATGATCCACAAAAGAATCAAGCCTTGATCTTGAAGAACAAGTATCATTTCCTGAATGGAATAATTAGAGTTCCTCCAAAAGATATGATGAAAGCAATAGTTAGCAATAACATATAGCGGATAGCTAATAACAGATCGGTTCAAAGATACGAAAGCACAATTGGCGTATAGCGAATAGCTTATAGCGAATTAGTTGAGAGATATGAAAGCAACAATTTAGAGTAATAAGTTGGATTATGAATGGAAATTTCATAAGGAGACAGACAATAAGCGAATATTAAATATCCACAATCAGATTGCATTCTTTCAAAACTTCACGACAAACTATTATTACACTTGTACTAATGTCCGTGAATCCATGAACAAACACACACAGCATAACAGAGAAATAAAGAAAATATTAATTAAAAGTCTTAGACTTCATAAGAAACAACACATTCCAAGATCACACATTAATTGTTTATGGTTGTGCCACTAGACCATGCATCATGTTTCAGAGCTGAGCTAAGTGGTTGATATCCATTGGATAAGCATCCGATGGAGATTGAGCATTGTAAGCTCTCTGAGCAACAATAATATTTCCAGCTTCAGATGGGTGAAAAGCATCCCAAAACAAATACTCCCTTCTGTTCTCACATGGTGTTTGCATTGGAAGACATGTTATTTGACCATTGTTCCTTCCAACTCCACAGCACCCAGCATTTGTAACACTGAAACCTGAAAACAAATGTCCACAACAGGGTTACAAATCCACCATGCATGTCTTGTTTGACGACAGAAAACTACTCCCTCGAGAGATCAGATACATCAATTATTCAATGAACCTAAACCTGTATTTTTCTTACCATAGGCTGAAGGGTTGCTAATAATATCTTGAAAGATACCATAAGTATTTATGTAGATAACTTTTGCATCAGGAAACTGGCTATTAAATTGATCAACTTGTGATTTCAATTTGGTGTTGAATATTTGGTCAGCTGAATTGATTCTTTCAACACATGTTGTACCATCTGGGCTGTTTTGTGCCAATTCATTAGGGCTGCACCCTATTTGACCAATTCCAAACAGCGCCATTTTCCTTGCTCCAAAACTATACAGAGTCTGAATCAATCACAAACACAAATTAGCTTATTGAATATGATGAAATTGAAGTGATAAAATAAAAGAGAAAAAGAGGGAGAGACTTTACTCTAATTTGTTCAGCATATGCTTCAATAAGATTATCAGCATACTCATCTGGTGTGTATTGACTACCACTGTTATAGAATTGAGGCATGAAATAGTTGTTTAGGTAATCGTTGCTACCCAATCCAATTGAATAAATGCACTTGCTTAAGTAATTTGCAGCTTGGTCCTCATTTCCTAGTAAATTTACCACTTGAGACACTGTGCTTTGGTAATTCTTTACCTGGCCACTGAAAGTAATGCGCCCTCCCTACAAGCAAACATATGAACAATTTTAGAACATATATAACCAAATGCTTAACAAAAGAAGCAAAATGAAACCATATATTATATATATGATTTGTATTATTACCAGTTGCTGGCCAGTTTCTTCTCTAATTCCAGCAGCTGCAGAAGCAAAATTGACACCTCTGAGTATGTCTTCATCACTTGCTGATGCATATGGAGGAATATAATTGTCGAATCCCAAGAGTTCAGCTGTTAAATATCTTCACATAGTTAGACAACAAATTAATCAATGAAAAGTTTCCTATGTACTTACAAGCTGCATGTGCAAGAAACGGTTAATAGTCTAATGTGCCAGAATCTCTTTTTTCTTTGTTTTTTTACCAAATCAGTACTTATGGTAAATTATAGATCTGCAGTAATTTCTGGCTCATGGTGCACTTTCTTTCTTTACATGTATTTTTACCTTTACCAAAAAGGTTCACCTTCACCATACAGTCTTAATTGCACATTCAATGCTACCAAACAGAGCCATGTGCATGAAATTCAAAGGCCAGTCACACACACACACACACTTATTATGTGTAGTAGAAAGGCAATTTAGTATGCTTTGTTCACAGACATCTAAAGGTTACACATTTATTTTCACCGCTAGAATGACCCATGCTTCTTCTCTAGGTAATTAAAACAACTGATGGGATGGGACGCCTACCAAAAAAGAACTGTAGAAAGTGTATGCATGGACATTATTTGAATTTATTAAGCATAATATATAATTGGCCTCCATAATGGCCATACTGTAGAAAGTTAATGCATGGCATGCATGTATTTAGACGCTTTCAATTATACATCTCATCTCAGTTGAAATCCAGGTAAGAATAACAAAAATATATATCAGCATCATGTATATATGTTAAGCTATCAATTTAAACCTCTAGGTAAAGTGTAAAGATCACTTACTAATAGTATAGATTTTATGACTTTATTGGATGTCATTGACTCAGCATCACTGATTCTGACTATGATGATTAATATTGCAGGGAAGGGTGCATGCATGTATATATGTAAAACTAGTTTAATTAAGACCATAGAAGTATGCAAGAAAGTAGAATAGAAGCAGATAGATAGCTGTATATAATTTCTGTGGTCAAGTAATTAAGAAGCTTACCAATTACATCAACAGTGGTTTTGCCATTAGAAAATCTTCCAGAAGGGCCACCAGGGAAATCAATTCCATAAGGAAGGTAATCAGCTCTGGCCAAAGATCTAAGCTCATTGTTGTTGCCATTGTCCACTAGAGAATCACCAAAAATAAAGTAGCAAGGGACTTGTGGTGCAGCTTCAACCTCAGTAGTACTACTCCACAAACCAAGAACCACAACTAGTAGTAGTGAAACCGCCATGTTGATGAGATTCTCAACTGCCATGGTAGTAGTAGTAGTAGTGAGTATGGAAGTGAAGAGTGGGAGGTTGGTAGTGAATGGATGAGGAAGGTATATGTATATATAGTAGAAACTAGAAAGATGAAAAACTAGGCCATTGTTTTTGTTGTATTGTAGTATAATACTGATAGCTTTTACGGTTGGGATGGAGTAGTTAGGTTAGGTGCATTAAATTGACGCGGAGGATATAACGTGAGAATCAATGACATATATAGCCCCACCACCAATATTAGTACTTACCACCACAGCTCATTCATTCATTCATATGATATATATCTCATCCAATCAACACTCTGATCTGCCTTTATTAACAAATTGCATTTTGCACTCTTACAACAACTTGTTCAGCATGGAGTACTTTTTTTTTATTGACGAAAATAAGATGATTAATGTCTACATTAATGCCCAAGTAAGTTCGTAATAATAGATTATTAATAAATATTCAATGGCTTTTCTAAAAATAAATAAAAAATCAATGACAGCTTACAACAGTACAAACCTTTGTCTGTTTTGCGTGTGCAAATTTACCAGTGATACTTATGGAGTTTGAATACTTACTAGTAGGATACCCGTGCATACGCACGGGTGCTATTATGTTCTTTCTATAAATGAACTTAAAAAATATTAAATAGTCAGAATATTATCTCGTGAAAATAAAGACAAATTTAAAGTAGATAAAAAATGAGTTTCAAATAAAAAAGTAGATAAGTATTAAAATCTAGAAATGCAAAAGTATCATTTTAAAAGAAATTTGCATTTAACCCGTGTTTTTAATATGTTAGTATAGTGTTTTTTATATATCAGTGTTGTTATCCATTTTTTTATATATCAGTGCAACTATCACATGTTTTATATATATATCATTGCAGTTATCCTCGTATTTTTTATATATCAGTGCAGTTATCTCGTTTTTGTTTTTTATGTATCAGTGGAGTTATCTCATAGTTTCAATTGGTTATTTGAGTTGATTAGTAGATTATAGAAAGATAGATAGTAGATTATCAATAAGAAATATTTATTTCGTGTTTTTTTATATATCAGTGACAATTATTTGTGCTTTTTAGGTATTAGTGACAAATATTTGTCACATGTGTTTTAAATATTAATCAGTTTAAATAGTCATTAAGCCTTAAAAAATTATAATTATCAATGACAATTATTAATCCCGTGTATTTTTATATATTAATACAGTTATCTCGTGTTTTCTTATATATCAGTGCAGTTATCTCGTGTTTTTTTTTATCTATCAATGCAGTCATCTCATAGTTTCAATTATTGAGTTGTAGATTATAGACACTCGAGGTGTTAGCTCAGTGATAAGAGCTACCCGTATATCCTCAAAGTGTTGAGTTAGAATCCCTTGGAGACGGTTGTAAAATGGTCATTAGTGCCACTTTGATAAAAAAATTAGTAGATTATAGTAGATAGTAAAAGATAGATAGTATATTATCAATAAGAAATATTTATTTCGTATTTTTTTATATATCAATGAAAATTATTTGTGCTTTTTAGGTATTAGTGACAAATATTGTCACGTGTGTTTTAAATATTAATCTGTTTAAATAGTCATTAAGCCTTAAAAAAATTATAATTATCAATGACAAATATTAATCCCGTGTATTTTTATATATCAATACAGTTATCTCGTGTTTTCTTATATATCAGTGCAGTTATCCCGTGTTTGTTTTTTATCTATCAATGCAGTCATCTCATAGTTTCAATTGATTATTGAGTTAATTAGTAGATTATAGACACTTGAGGTTCTAGCTCGATGATAAGAGCTACCCGTATATCCTCAATGTGTTGAGTTAGAATCCCTTTGGGGACAGTTGTAAAATGGTCATTAGTGCCACTTCGATAAAAAAAAAGTAGATTATAGTAGATAGTAAAAGATAGATAGTAGATTATCAATATGAAATATTTATTTTCGTGTTTTTATATACAGTGACAAATATTTGTTCTTTTTAGGTGTTAGTGACAAAAATATTTGTCACGTGTGTTTTAAATATTAATTAGTTTTTTTACAACAAAATATAAATTAGTTTAAATAGTGATTAAGCCTTAAAAAATTATAATTATCAATGAAAAATATTAATCTCGTGTATTTTTTTATATCAATGCAGTTATCCAATGTTTTCTTATATATCAGTGCAGTTATCCCGTGTTTGTTTTTTATGTATCAATGCAGTAATCTCATAATTTCAATTGATTAGTTGAGTTGATAAGTAGATTATAGTAGATAGTAAAAGATAGATAGTAGATTATCCATAAGAAATATTTATTTCATGTTTTTTTATATATCAGTGACAAATACTTGTCACGTGTGTTTTAAACATTAATCAGTTTAAATAGTCATTAAGCCTTAAAAAATTATGATTATCAATGGCAAATATTAATCTCGTGTATATCACTGCAGTTACCCCGTGATTTCTTATATATCAGTGCAGGTATCTCGTAGTTTCAATTGATTATTTTAGTTGATTAGTAGATAGTAAAAATTAGATAGTAAATTATCAATAATAGATATTTGTTTTATATTAATTAGTAGTTTAAATAGACATTAAGCCTTCTCTTTTTTTACATAGTAGGTTTATAGTAGTTTTCAAAAATTATAATTTTCACCTGCAGTTATCACGTGTTTTTAAATATCAGTGCAGTTAGCTTGTAATTTCAATTGATTATTTTAGTTGATTAGTAGATTATAGTAAATAACAAAAGTTAGATAGTAAATTACCAATGACAAATATTAATCCTCTATATTTTTATATATCACTACAGTTATCCCGTGTTTTTATATATCAGTGCAGTTATCTCATAGTTTCAATTGATTATTTTAGTTGATTAGTACATTATAGTAGATAGTAAAAGATAGATAGTATAGTATCAAATATATCAGTGCAATTATCCCGTGATTTTTTATATATCAGCATAGTTATCTCGTGTTTTTTATATATCAGTACAATTATCTCGTGTTTTAAATATTAATTAGTAGTTGAAATAGTCATTAAGTTTTCCTTTCTTTCTCTATATTAATATCGTGTTTTTTTATATATCAGTGAAGTTATCCTGCGTTTTTATACATTAGTGCAGTTATCTCGTAGTTTAGATTGATTATTTTAGTTTATTAGTAGATTTGATTTGATTTGAATTTCGAAATTTGAAAAAAAAAAAGGGAAAGTTAAAAAAAATGGGAGTGAGAAGAAAGTGCATTGGGAGAAGAAATTTGAAAATAGGAGTAACTTGATAAATAGATAAATAGATATTAAGTTAGATAGTAAATAGGAGTAAATTTTAGATTATTTAATATTAATTTAATTATATTAGATTATATAGTGGATTAAAAAAAATTGGGAAAAGAAATATTTTTAAAAAAGGGTGTAAGTACTAATAATAGATGTGTAAGAGGTTAAAAATATTGGGAAATGTGAGATTGAAAGAGAGTGAGTGAGAAAGGAAGAGAAAGTAGAATTAAAAAATGATAAATAAAATTATAGTGGTGATGTGTCAAAAAAGTAAGATGTCTAAAATTGTAATTTTGTAAGTTGTTTGTTTGTATAAATAGATATTAGATAACTACTTTTGGGACAATTTACGAGAGAGTAATACATATATTACTCTGTTACACAAAATAAATAAAAATGGGTCAACGAAAGTTGATATATCTAGTACAAAATAAAGGCTTGTACCATGGATACAGTAACATATAACGCCAACAAAATTGATAGAGTGTGCTGACGTTCTAAATGGGCTCTTAACGGGTCCACAAACCTTTTTCCTCAAAAACAAACGGGACCACAAACCTTTTCATGAAACTTTGCCATCAAAGAGATCTCTCACGTAATTAATTGGGGGACTCATTTAATTTGTGCTATTTTTTTTTCGAGATCAGGGTATTCACTGCCGAACGCAGTGACTAATCTCTTCGCTGGATTGGAGACACCTCGAAAGGTGGGACAATATATTGGCCTCGGGATTTAAAGTTGCTTCATACCCAAGGTGAGGATCAAACCCTCGACATTTGGTTAAGGGAGAATGAGTCCCAACCGCTCAACCACACCCCTCCTGGTCTAATCATTATTTTACGACACGTACGTCTAATCTTTTCGAGAATGTGTATTTCTATTTCTGCAAGAAAATGTCTTAATAATATCTGTATCTCTAAATATAAGACCTTCTTCCCTGGGCCAACTGTCTCACCTTTCGAGGTGTCTCGATCCAACGAGAGAATTAATCACTGTGTTCGGCGGTGGATACTCTAGTCTCGACAAAAAAAAATATAAGACCTTACTCTTTTTTTGTCAATTTTAGAAATCTCTTACAAATGTTCAAAAACATTAATTACTTCTTTACCAATATATACCCCCTAATTATGTTATATCAGTTTCTACAACTTGCCATAAAAATGGGTGATAGAATCATAAATTAATTCTCTCTCTTGAAAGGTAGACTTGTCAAATATAGTTAACGAACTCAATGCTATTACTAATTTTTCTAAGGCGATCTGTTTGGTAAAGTCATAGCGGAGAATCTTGTGGTAGTTGTTTGGCAAGACAATCTTATAGTGTTTTTTCACTAACTTATAATGTTTTTTGAAACGATACTTGAAGTAGCGTTTTAACATATAGCTTATAGTATTTCATTTTTTATTTCTACCACTTTTACTACCCTTATTATTATTTTAATTAAATTCCTCATCTATCCACCGGTACCATTAAATGATTCTACTCTTTCAAATTCAAGCATTAATTACAAATATTCATTTATGTCATTTTATATTTACAAGGTAGTTCAATCGCTAATTTTACCAAACACTTAAAATTTAATTCGCTAGCTTATACGCTATAAGCTCATCCATTATAAGTTAGTTTATCCACTATCCATTTTTTTTTGCCAAACCGAGCCTAATTCCCCGTGATTTGATTAACAATGTCTTATATTTAGGAACGAATGGGAATGTTAGAATAGAGAGCACAGGTGATCAATGTGTTAGGGATACCATCCAAAAAAAAATTAGTTTGATCCTTTAACCTTTTAGTCATGTTCACATTGGCCTGGCATATTTTTAGTATTTAACACCTGCTTCCTTGGTGCTCTATTTTGAAGAAAAACAAAGAGTGACAGAGCATCCTTGAAAAAAATTAATTACTTTGTAATTCACTACTTATAGAGGATAATTATAAATATGTATGTAATTTATCTGATTAAAAATATTAATAGTATTATCTTATTTTGTTTAAAATAGTTTTTTTTGACTCAAATTGTTTAAAATAGTTAAAAAGTGAGAATAACATAAAAATTTTAATATCTCAACTTTTTTTTGACCAATAAATATCTCAACTTTTAATATAGTAAATAATTTTAAATTGATAATCATATCTTTTATGTTATTTTAAATTTATCAAATGCTTAAATAATTAAATTTACTAAAAAATTCTAATTGATTCATCTAAGTAGCTTAATTATATCAACTTTGAAGTTAAAATTCGCTTTTTTATCTTTAAACTAACTTTTCAACTATCTTTACTAAACAAAAAATTAATCTAATTAACTTTTCAAAAGCATATGCGAGATCCTGAACAATTGCATCCAAAACATTTAACAAAATTTAGTCAAAAAAAAACTTTTAAGAAAATACAATTTCATGGATCGTGTCCAAAGCTTCAAAAGGATTGTACCAAAAAAGTACACTAAATTTTGTCCTGCATTTAAGTACTCCCTCTATTCCTAAGTAATGTTATTTAGTCAAAAACTTTCAGCTAAAAATAATTAAAAACTAATTTATAATACCAATAAATCAAGTTTTTTAGGCCCTTAATCAATCTGTCTTTTCACAGTTTTCTAGGTCATTGATTAAAAACTTAGTTAATTAGTTACTTAGTTAATAACTTAAAAAACTTGGTTAACTGGTGTTGTAAAGTGGTTATTTGGTTGTATTTGGCTTGAAAATTTTGTCCAAATTTTTGTCCAAAATAATGGTGATTTTAAAAACCCAATATACAATTCACCCAAATACCATTTTTATTTATTGAGTCTTTTAGAATCTCAAAGCATAGATTGATTTCTCAGTGCTCTTTTATTTTGATTTCAATTATACCATGACAATTACAAAGTGTGTATTTTATTACTACTTAGCTAACACAAACTAATGGTATCAAAGTCTCAAGTATCTTAATACCTTAATTTGTGAATAACTAATTAAACGTACCAAAAATTAGTAACGAAGGGAAGTGAGTAGGGATGTCGAGGACCCGTCTCAATCCAATGATTTTGGGTTGAACCTAGCTAATCCTGTCCCACACAAAAAATGAACAAATGGGATCGTCCCACGTAGTAACCCGACTTTGGGTTAGGACGAGTTTGGGTTGAATCTCAGGTCTCGTCCCTAATATACATACACATATATTAACATATAATTAATACACTTATATTTGTGAATTGTGATAACTAAGTTAGATGTTAAACTCAAAAACAAGTAGTTTGATGCTAAAATTATATATTTTTAACAAATTTGGAGAGACAACAACATTACTTTTATAGAAGTTTTATTGAATTTATCAAATTTTAATGTCTAATATATAATATGTAAATGAAGTATAATAACAACAAAACATTTTTAGAAACGACTAAATTATTTGTATGTTGGGATAACTCGGTCCCGTGTTGATTAAACTCGGTCCTAAATTATCCATAACTTATCAGATTTATCCGAATTTTAGAATGGGTTAGAATTAATAAAATGATCACCCAATCAAAATTTAAGACTAAGTTAGAATTAGTTATAACCTGTCCTAAACACGTCTCATGCTCACCACCATAAGGGAGTACTTTCTTTCTCCTCCAAAAGTCAACGTTAGTTGAGATTAAAATTGAAAACGGCGGTGAACAACGGGAATGTAAACTGCTGGTTTGATGAGAAAACAGTTTTCCGGGAATGGATTGGACACCTTCACCTCAACTAACATAAAACTATGACAAGTGCTCCTCAGAGTAGTAATTTAAATACAAATTTGGAAATCTCGAAGCCATGCAAGAAGTAGCTATATATCATAAATATTAGCGGCAAGAAGAATTAATGACCAAGTCATACCGATGAACGTGCTTTGCTTGAGCACCTACCTATTGTGCATTTATTAATTAAAGCTAAAAGTCCACACTCGATTGTAATATTGTTGCTCATCACCCAAGCGCCCAGCAATGAGATGATAAGGGTCTCTTCCAGTTTAACCAAAGTATTAAGTTTGCATTTAAAACTCTTGAGAGATTAGTCTCTATAATTGCGCGCAGTGGATACTCAACCATGTTCCTCCTCAAGACCACAATTTTTTACAACTCCTTCTGTTTTTAATATTTGAACAAAAAAAAGGTTGCTCAACAATCGTTCCTCCAGAATATAAAATATTGTTGTCATAATACAGACATATATTTTTGCCATATAGAGTATAATAGGTTGAAACTTTTATGTGGTACCATATATATTTACCTAAGGGCAGAATTGGAATAAAAAAAATGAATTTTCGTTGAAAATCTAAAACATCACATTATACGTGTTGGGTCTTGTTTCAACATCTACTAGTGCAAAATAAGAAAAAGAAATAGACATTTAAAGTCACGCGCTCAGATGTCTGCCTTGATATAAGGACGCGGTGGCAAACTTGTAATAAACTCGAAAACTTTTTTAGGCGCGCTAGTTTTTAAGTCAAGCGTAAAATATGCGTGACTTCAAAAGTGGACGCGGTGGCAAACTTGTAATAAACTCGAAAACTTTTTTTTGGCGCTAGTTTTTAAGTCAAGCGTAAAATATGCGTGACTTCAAAAGTGGAAAAAACGTAATAAAAAGCGTTCTCGGGTTGAGCGTTCTCAAGTTTTTAAGTCGGGTTTTTAAGTCAAGCGTAAAATTGCTTGACTTCAAAAGTAATAAAAGCGTAAAACACATCAAAACGTTCTCGGGTTGAGCGTTTTCGTATTCTCATCGTCTCTCTCGCGCTCTCATCGTCTCTCTCGCGTTCTCTGCCGCTCTCTCTCTCGCGCTCTCGCTGACCATTCGATCCGTATTTCTGTACCAACATGATGAGCGGAGCAACATCAACACGCTCTTCGTCTCGGTCTCCCGGACGGCGTGATGGCGCGTGAGATTCACAACCTCTTCCGCGCGCCACGGCTTCGAGTCTTGCCAACTCAAGTATACCGCCGTGGTAACGGGTAAACTCATTTTCTCGTTCGGTTTTCGACAAAGGAAATTCCTATCGAGTGTTGTAATTTCATAGGAGATAGAAACGCTTGAATTTCGTTATGTGTGATTGTTTGATGAAAAAATCGTTTTTCTTTTAGTCGTTGCATTTGCTACGTTTTTAATCATCGAAAGAATGACAGTGTAGCGCACGCCCTAAATGTGAGTCCCTAAGCTCAACTAGGATAATCCACGATTAACATTAAGAGTAAGGGTTTAGTTCTGATCTTACTGAGATAGCTTAATTTCGTTGTAGCACATTTATTTGGTTTAGTTATTGTTCCTTAGAATGAACATTTTAGTGTTATCTTCACCATTTTGGACTAAATGATATTGCAGAAGCAATGTATGTAGTTACATGTATGAAAGCTATACAAATCCCATAGTTGAACTAAACAACAAGAATCAATGTCCAAAAGAATCAATGTTGGTACAGGTAAATCATGATATATATTTATGCAGGAATATGTTTCGAAAATATTTAGAAGATTTGAAGTGGAGAGGAAAACATAGGATTCAGACATGTTTTCTCTGTTCCCTTCACTTACCATTTTTTACCTCTAAGATGTATGTGCTTTGGTAGCCTCACTTTAATACTTATGAGAGGATTTTTTTGCCTTGTCTAGGTATAACCTCAAGAAGCTTACCTATGAGGAGAGAAAGAACAAGTTGATTGCACGCTTGGAGGCTCTTAATTCAGCAGCAGGTGTTGAAGATGACTCTGATGAGGACGATGATAGGATGATTGGAAGAAGGTATATAATTTTCAACTTTTATAGGATGATTACTAGGTAATTATTATGTTGTTGGTATTAGGTTAACCATGTGATTCATATTGAACTTTTATTTTTGTAGATGTTTAATTCGAGTCGATCGTTCACACTTGAAGAGTTGACGCATGTTAGACAAGTTTGGCGGAGTTCTTTATAAAGTTGTATGAAGAGCGTAAACCAACTTCAAAGGAAGAACGAAGAAAACAACTTAAGTGATGTTCGATCATTTGTCTTTAATCTTATTGTTGGTTTTCTTGTGGTATTTGGAGCTTAATAGAAGCATATAGTTGTGCTATAAATTCAGGTGATGGTTGATTTTCTTATGGTTTTTGCTACATATGTATTATGGTATACCTTTTGACAAGATATTAGTGAAATGAATGTTGAATTGGTAGTGATAAATTTTTGGAGCAAAATATAGTAATTTTGTAATTCTATATAGAATGTTTGTTGCTAGTTTAATGAATTTGATACCTAGCTAGTGGAGCCAAATATATATATATATATATATATATATATATTATATATAACCATGGATTGTCCACCTAGGCATCCACCTAGGCGTCCATGTCACTATTTACGTCAGCACAATTTAATTCCACCTCAGCAATTAACCGCGTGAGTCACTGCCACCTCAGCATGTTATTTCGAAATATATCACAAAAAGCGGTGGGGATCGAACCCATTCCCCACACCGCCACCTCCTAACATTGACCATTTGAGCTACCACAATTTCATGTTACTAAAGCATATTACATAATGTTTATCCTATTATTTCTTTTATTGCAAAACTTTTACCTACTTTTTATATCTATTTATTATTTATTTTGATACATGTATATTTGTTATTATATATTACTTTTATATATTATATTTATTTACCATCTAATATTTTGTATCACATTCCATAGATTTTATTCTATATATTTACTAACTAGAATATTATTAAATATGAGTTTTTTTAACAAAAGCGGATTGCCCGAATTTATTAATAAAAAAAAAAAAAAGCGAGAAAAGCGAAGGGGGACTGGACCAAAATCATTGCCAATGAGAAAAGATCAATATTAAATATGAGTAATTTTATCCATTTCAACCTTTTTTAATTCTCATCTTATAAATAATGTTATATATTAAAAATGTTTGTCACATATTTTTGTATTCAGCTTTATGCACATACAATTAGAATCAACAGCTTGATGCACATACAATTAGAATCAATATAACTTTGATCGATCAGTATATTTGTAGTTTACAACGTTTGTGCTTAATATCCTTCTATTCACTAAGTTGCACTTAGAAAATAAGTAGAGAGAATAAACAAAATGACAGAGAACATTGATCTTACGGTTGTCAATGTCAATCAGCTTAGTCAAAAACAAGCTACATATCCTTATGCAAAGGTCTCAAAAGGATCAATTCCACATCAAAAATGGTGTATCATTTTTATCAAGTCACTCAGCTCGAAAGAAAGAAAAGAAAAAATCAAAATCAAAAAAAGTGAAATAAAAAAAGGGTTCGAAAAACCACGAAAAAGCAAAAGTGGCACAATTATGAGCTGATACTTCTTAACATTAAATGCATAAGAGATCCTTATGCGAAATAAACCCCAAACACTTCCCTTGTCCTCAATATCCTATCCTTCATAAACCCTTGGCCAAGTCACATCCCTAAACAAGTCCATCCTACCATGAGACACATCAATCAACTCGCGCTCAATAGGCCCTCAAACACTCCTTTGAGCACGACAACCATTTCCTTCATAAATCACCACCCATTAGCCAAGTTACTTCACCAAATCATTTGTCCCATCAATCATCAAACACTTCATTGAGCCTAATAACACCTTATTTCACAAACCATTAACCATTAGCCAAATCATACCAAAAAAAAAAAAAAAACCATTCGTCCCATCAATCCCCGAACACTACCTTGAGCCCGATTATCATTTCCTCATAAATCACTAAACCATCGGCCACATTCCGATCAATGACCGATTGCTTTTGTTTTCTCAAAGTTTTAATCTTAGGACAAATAAGTTTATTTATTTACAATATGTTCGCTCAAAAAAAATATATCTCAAAAAAAAAAAAAAAAAAAAATCAAAAGGCTTGCACCACAAGATTCATTCAAATTACAGTTATACTAAGACAAGGTTTAGTGATCGCCAAGTGGTGTTGTCATCATAGCGAAAACTCAAGACTATCATAGTGCGGGAATCATTTTATAGAGAACCAAAAGTTTATACTAGGATCGTCATCGATATCCTAGAGTGGGGCATCCCGTTTACCATCTATTCCATTTGAACTTGGGGAAATTTTTCCGAGATCCGTCCCATGCCACCCCGAGTCTATCAAAACGCATTTAACCATTCCAACAACCCATAACCTTAACTCAGTCACCTAACCATTGAAATACCATTCCAAGTGGGGCAATCCTATCGCTCTTCACTCCACCTTCAAATGGGAAATTCACCCCGCACCCATCTCATCCCCTTGCCATATCCACACCCAAAAAGCATACATGGAGGCGGTTTCTCAACTCACTATCCTAAATGTTTCTACTCTAGTCGGGGCAATCTTGTCCTTACCATAATTAGGGAAACATCAAACTCTATGGGTTGAGACAACATCTCCTAACTCATCATCTTCTACACCCCTAGCTTGTCACCACTAGACAGGGCGGATACTCACCGCCATCAAATCTAAATTGGGGCGATCCCTGCATTCCTTGGCTTGGAAAAACTTACCTTTCATGACATTGACACAGTCCATTCAGTCATTCACCCCTTCATGTGCCACAAATGTCCACACCCTAGGTCTTTAGAACCCCAAGTTAACTGACTCATTCATCTATATTCGCACTACTATACATCTTCACAAAGCAATGCTTCAAAGAGAGAAAACACAAGTTGATAATATGATACTAAAAATTCACTTGGTTAATTTTGTGGACCTAAATTTCGGTCATCAGGGGGCATCATAATGGAAGAGAAAAAGAAGCGAGCTTGCAAGTACTTTTTCACATCAGTGTCTGTAAATAACAACCTTGAGATTGCCGAAGTTTGAATCAAATCTAATCTTTCCAAAGAATTATCAATATTCATCTCCGCCTCTCGCATCCAAAGTCTCACATCTCATCATCAAAAAAATGTTTCTGCACTCAACAGTCCTTTCATATCATCACACCATGCACCATAGCATTTGCATTCAAACATTTCATTTGCATCATATTAACATTCGTACTTTATGCATCCATCAGATAAATAAATAAAAAAGGCAAGCCAAAAAAGTAAAAAGCAAAATAAAAATAAAAAAATAAAAAAATAAAAAAAGAGAAAGGAATCACCTATTTCATCCATCACCCCACCAAAAATCACCTGTTGCATGTGCATGTATTATTGGCGTTGTATGTCCATTACATGATATATGGCCTCCGAATCGACTTCAAGTGTCGATACCCATATTTTGTTCCTCTAAGATCAAAGCTCTAAGCGTTGATCCCGTATCGCATCACAAATCACCGAGCTGATCCCAGACCCCGAGTGGTCCTTCAGAGCACTACGCTCCTTCAGTGCCCTAAGTGGCCCAGGTCGCAAACGTCGGAGTCGAGCGGCGGACCTTCCGCACCCGCGTGGTCCTTCGGACTAGTTGTGTCGGTCACCAAAGACGAGCGGTGTCGTCCTTCATGGTCAACATATCGATTCTAGACACGATCTTGACCCATCATGGCGCTTCGAGTATAAAGGCCCCTCGGGCCGTTTAACTAGTACCGTAGCTAGTTGCGCTCCTTCGACCACGATGGTCCTTCAATTAAGGCCCAGCGGCCTTTCGGACCTTAAGTGGTCCTTGAGCCTTGTCGCTCCTTCGGACCACGAGTGGTCCTTCAGAGCCTTGTCGCTCCTTCGGACCACGAGAGGTCCTTGAGAGCCTTAGTGCTCTTCCGAGGTCCTTGTCGACCCTTCATTCAAATCTCGATTAATGCGCCAAGTATTAACCACTCCCTCTTATCTCTCAAACTTTCCACTTCCCCCTTAAACGGACAAAATTAGCGTCTATCCTATCTTTATTCCTATTTCTACTACGAAAGTTCTAGAGCTCAAAGACTTTCTAGTAAAATATTAATAAAGAGGGCAATTATTATACCCCAATTTTGTCCGTCTTCTTTTCTCGCTTTAGTCGTTTATTTTTGATGAGGCGTGTTTGAGTCGCATGATTACGAGAATTATTAGTGTAGAGTCTCGGTTACTAATTTCAATCACTCCGTTCAACTAGATCGAAACGCCGTTGTTTAAATTAGGCACGCACGCGAATGATCGATCTTTTCGCGCGTTCTTCAATTTAAAGTCCGTATTCGAGTTTAGTAAATGCGAAGCGAGTCTACCTAAAGTCTTTTTTCACAAAAAGTGGTTTAAATTCAGATTTAATAATGCGATTCCGAGTTAATTTTGGGGTTTTAGTTAACGCGCCCATTTCTTTTATTTTTGGTCTAGTTCTAGCGTATTCGTCGAGTCCGGCCCGTCCTCGTCTTTGTATTTGGCCTGACTCCTTTTTCTTATTTTTTTATTCGTATTTTGTTTATTTAATTTATTTGAGCATATATACAGCCCAAAAATGCCAAAAAATTATATTTAGTTTAATTTACAATTTAAGATCACTTAATAGTCCAAAAATACAAAAAATGATAATATAAAAAATACAAAGAATATAAAAAACGAAAATTAAATAAATGAGCAGCATCAGTAATCTCTGGGGTCTGTTCTTGCTCTCCAAGACTACTCAGCAGGCCCACGTTATCAGATCTCGCAAAGCCCAAAATGACCATTAATGCTAAAACCTAATTTCTACCTATAAATAAGCGGCTAGCCTAGAGTCTAAAACACACAGAAACCAAGGCAGAAAACTACTGCTAAAATCACCCAAAATAGGATTAGGGTTTCACATCGAAATCCTAATCTACAAAAACACTGATCCCAAGTTACGGTTAAGAAAAGAGAAAAGTGGTGATCAAGTTTGTCCCACAATGGCAATCGCAGGAGTGTTAAGGTGATTATCAAAGCTGGAAAATAGGTAGGCCTTTCATTGTCTTGGTAAATAGGGACTTGTTATGTATTCTGTTAAGAAAAATGGTAGATTTAAATACACATATTAATAGACTTTGATGCATGTTTGAAATAAGGTTTTCAAGGATTGATATATGTGAACATTATCGTTCTTAATAATAATAAAAAACGCAAGTTAGTGCTTTAGAAACTTCAGATCAAAAGGTCAGAAACAAACTTGTTTTTTAGTATTTTGTTCATTTTAACAAAGGGCATTAGCAATTAGTTGCAGCAAAAAGGGTCTAGAAATTGCAACTTAGAATTAAAAATAGGAGTTCTGAATACCAAATCAATAACAGATTCATTTAGTATTAACTTAGGTTCCAAGATCAGAAACTAGGAAAACAGGGTAGCAGATCGGTTTTCGTTTCATCAAAAAACCATCATTCTCAGTTTTGTAGAGTTGAGATAGTTTAGATCGAGATCTGTCAAAGAAGAAGCGAAATAAAAATGTGATACATGAGAACAAAACCAGGATCCAATTAGAAATAGGAAAAAGGATGAAGAAGAAGATCAAGGCGGCGACGTTAGCCTCCCCACCGTCGCCACCAAACGACGTTACCACCCACGTCGCCACCAAGCGACGACGTCCACCTCCATCGCCGGAAACGGCGCGAAGTCCATCCTCCTTTCTCCCTCTCATCGCGAACCACCCACAAACCCGTTTCAGAAAGCGGCGTGTTTCACGCCCTAACCTCCCCGCATCGTGAAACAGGTAAGAATTTCGCCGAGGACTTTTTCTTTGCTTGGCGCGGCTTCAACAAGGGGAGGGGATGAAGAGCTTTAGGGTTTCGGTTTTTTTTTTGGGCCTGGTTTATGTAGTATTTGCCGTTTTATTTTTATTTTTCAGAATACTAATCACACCCCCGTGTTCACGCGCATACCTCCCCACTTAAGCCCAGTTTTGCATTACGGGCCTCTAGATCTGAACTGGGCTTTCCTTTTACACCCTTATTATTTATCTGGACTCGCTACTAATAAAACCCCAATTTACCATTTTCACCCCTATTTCACTTTTTAATTCTTTTCCAACTCAAACATAAATAATTTTCTCTCGAAATCAAATGAGCGGCTAAGTCGGTTGTACAACCAAGGTTAGTCATTATTTAAGAGCCAATGAATTGCATCTGATCAAGTAACTCCCGCAAACTCGATAAATATGGATAAACTATTTTTCTCTAAAAAAATAAACGGCTAAGTCGGTTGTACAACCGGGTTAGTCATTATTTTAGAGCCAATGAGCTGTACAGTTCAGTAACCCTTAAAACTCAATAAATGCGAACAAACCATTTTTTCTAAAAAATAGGGGATTAAGTCATTTATCTGATCGGGTTAGTCGCGATTCTAGAACTAATGGTTTTATCTGATTCGGGGTTCTAGAATACCTATTCTAAAACTGACCCACCTCACATCAAACCAATTTCTTTCAAAAAACTCGAAAATCATTTTCAAAAAGTAGGGGACTACGTCGGTTGTACAACCGGGTTAGTCTGCGTCCTAGGAATCAGTGAGCTGTACAGTTCAAGGAATCCTAGGACCCCTACACTAAAAAACACCAACCCACAAACCTTTTTCAGGAAGAACTACGTAGCTTTGATTCCTCCATTGCATCTGGAGGTACGTAGGAGCAAGACTCAACTCTTGTCAAGCACTAAAAACCAAAATTTCAAATAAGTCTTTTTCTATATAAATAAAAGGGTAATTATTAAATAAATCTTAATTAATTAGACAATGGATGTTGTGGGGTGCTAATACCTTCCCCACACATAACGACTCCCGAACCCTAAACCGGCTTTGTCCTAAATAAGGCATAGGCAGCCTTCCAGACCCAGAGTGGTCCTTCAGAGCCTTAGTGCTCCTTGGCCGGACCTTAGTGGTCCTTCAGAGCCTTAGTGCTCCTTCGGACCCGAGTGGGCTTTTGAGCCTTAGTGCTCCTTGGATCCCGGCGATCCTTCATTTTGTTCGCAGTTAATACGCCAAGTGTTAATCGCTCCTTGTTTATTCTCAAACCTCTATTTCCCCTCTAAGCGGACAAAATTGGCGTCTATTCTATCTTTATTTCTATTTCTACTAAAAAATTTGTAAAATATAAATAAAGAGGGCAAACTATTATACCCCAATTTTGTCAGAGTTCTTATATCATTGTAATATTTTATTTTATTTTATTAAGTAGTGTATGTGCAACAAACGTTTCTATGTACTCAAGTAAAAGATAAGTAGCTTGTGCATATCAACCACAATTAATATAAAGATGCATGATTTGATTCTTGGTCAATCATCCCACATGTTATTTTCTTTTGACCCTCTTTGAGTAATTGAAAAAAGCAAGTGAAGTAAAGCATAAGAGCTTACAAAATAAGAACAAAAAGATGAAATACCCAAATCTGCAGCTCTATTGCGAAGAAATTTCTCTCTCCTCGGACCTCTTTTTCGACGATCTGAGCGGTGAAAGTGAAGATATATGTCTCACGAACCTACTGTCAAAAAATGAAGAAGATCCGACGGTTAACGAATCCGGAATCACACTTTTACGATGAGAGGTTTGAGAAAAACGGACCAAAAACTGCAGCTATTGCGAAGGCAATTTCTCTCTGATAAGACCTCGTTTCAACGATCCGAACGGTGAAAGTGTAGATATATGTCTCACGAACCTACTGTCAAAAAAAAGAAAGACGATCCAACGGTTAACGAATCCGGAATCGCAATTTTACGGTGACAGGTTTGAGAAAAAGCGGAATTGTGTTTTAAAGGGAATTGCTTTCTCTACCTTGTTTTAGTCCCACATTGCTCACAAGAAACAAGAGCTCCTAGCAATTGGATATAAAAGGGGTTGAGAGGTGAAGATTAGGGAGGAGGATCATTGGCGGGTTAAGTGATCTTTTTAGGTCAAAGCGTTCATGCTCATTTCACTAAAAACCCGTCTTTGATCATTTGGGCGTTTTGAGTCGGCTTTTCGATTCTTAAAGCGGTTCATGCGGTCTTGGGGTCAAAATGGACCGGATAGGAGTCCGGCGTGATTGACACTGGTCGATTGCTCGGTCGGTTCGGCACTCGTCGTCGAGTCGAGTTAGTTTTGTATTTATTTTGTTTATTTTTATGTACATATTTATTTATCATTTATTTATAATATAATCTATTTATTTATTTGTTTAGTGTTTATTTATATATCTATTCATATTTATTTATGTATATAGTTATTTATTTTATTTTTTTAGTCTAGTCTTTATTATTTATCAGTTTTTGTCTTTTTTTTTATGCACAATTAATTTATTTCTTCAAAAATCAAATAAAAGACTAAGTCGGTTGTACAACCGGGTTAGTCATCATCCTAAGCCAATGAAGTACATGCTGATTCGGTAACCACGAAAATTTAATAAATGCGAACAAACTATTTTCCCAAAAAAATAGGGGATTAAGTCGGTTGTACAACCGGGTTAGTCAGCGTTCTAGAACTAATGAGCTGTACAGTTTAGGAGTTCTAAAATACCTATTCTAAAACCAACTCACCTCACATCAAACAAACTTCTTTCAAAAAACCTCAAAAATACTTTCAAAAAGTAGGGGACTAAGTCGGTTGTACAATCGGGTTAGTCAGCGTCCTAGGAATCAGTGAGCTGTACAGTTCAAGGAGTCCTAGGACCCCTACACTAAAAAACACCAACCCACAAACCTTTTCAGGAAGAACTACGTAGCTTTGATTCCTCCATTGCATCCGGGAAGTGCGTAGGAGCAAGAGTCCACTCTTGTCAAGCACTAAAAACTAAAAATTTAAATAAGTCTTTTCCTCTATAAATAAAAGGGTAATTATTAATAAATCTTAATTAGTTAGACAAAGGATGTCGTAGGGTGCTAATACCTTCCCTACACATAACGACTCCCAGAACCCTAAACTTTGCCTTGTCCCGAACATAAAGGGATTTTCCGAATTTGCCCTTAAACTAAAATTTGGTGGCGACTTCCTTTCGAACTTCAAGAATCCTTTCGGATTTTTTAGGTCGCTCACATTGGCGACTTCTTTGGGGACTTATTTATTTTTAGAGAGTCAAAACCTAGTCTAATTAATTTAGGATTAATTCAATTTTTACCCTTTTATTTGTTTATTTGCTTTTGCATAATTATATTATTTATTTGTGTAAACCCTAGGATAGAAGACGATATTTGTTTGTTTGTCTGTTTGCAGTTTTTGGGTTGTTGTTAAATTGCTCCTACACACACTTCACTTCTACACATCACACACTTGTGAGAAAAGTCCTATACCCGGACTCGAGCATAAACCTAAGTTAGAACGAGATTGCGTAGTGATGGCCTGCGGGACGTACGTCTCGTTGGGTGGTCACGAAAATCTCACCTAGAGTTTGATTCCTTTTGAGGATGCTATCCCTTCTAATAGCTTGCCTATTCTTGGGGTCGATGTTCTTGATTTGAGTCCTTGGCTCTAGGGACCATGTATAGGATTCTTTAGAACTATCCCTGTGAGGTTCACTATAAAAGGAACCTTAGACCCACTCTGTAAGATACATTTCTAGGGTCACAAAGGAGCTTTATACCTTTGCATTCAAACAAATATTTATGCATCTTGTCTTTTATCAAAAATCAAAAACAACCAAAAATCATTTTTTTACTACTTTTTGGAAAATATACCACATGCATCTGACAAATAAACATCTCTTTGTTGCATGCACTTTTATGACCGTCGAGAATTTAAATCTTTACCTGGAGAGAAGCTCGTGCCACGCTTGAAGTCAAAATTAAATTTTGTACTTTACTCTCCAATGAAAAGTTTATAATTCCCGACATGACGAATAAAATCATATATTCATACCCATACATCACATTCGCATTTCACATACATTCATTCGTTCATTTGCATTCTCATTTCACGCGCATTCATTCATTTGCATACTTACATCATGCATTATAAAAACAAAAAACATAATTTTGAGAGAAAGATTGTGATGAGAGGTGAGGCATTCTTGTGAGATAAATAATTCTTTAGCCATGCGCCGTTGCAAGCTCAAGGTGTTTCAAGTCACTCCGTTTTTCAAATTTTTAGCTTGCTCACATTTTTAACCAAACGTTGCATCTCTTCCATCCCATGATAAATGACCGAAATGCCCATAAAAAATTTTTCTATCATGTTTAAATGTTAACTCTCTGCGAAGCATTTGTGTAGTGACTTGGGTAACATGTGTGTTCATTTTTGTCTGAGTCAGTTAGCGTCCCTACCTTACCATCATCCCTTGTCAAAGTCTAATCCCACCCCGACCACCCATAAGGTACATACTCCCCACATCAGTACATAGTTGACGTTTCTGGTTGGTTCCCCTAGTGAAATAACACTTTAGGCCCTCCATACTGGGGCAAATGTGTGATCTCTAAAAAACTTTGTCAATGTTGTATTCCCCTGGTGCAAGTCCTTTACAAAAAAATAATAAATTCAAAAAGGCCCGTTAGGTCGAAAACTCGTAAGAGCGGCCTAAGCAAAAATTAGGGCATATAAAAAAAAGGAGAAATAAAGAAAAAGAGCAAATATATAAAAGTAAATAAATTATTGTCCTTAAGTTAATTTTTGAGAAAACGAGCAATCATGATTTGAAATGAAGTTTGACCATCTTCCCATACCCTCGAAAAAACCCCATGCTACCCACCTTAAGCCAAAATCTAAAAACCTTTCAATCACCCTAGACAAGGATCAATTACACATCAAAAGCTCGAAAGAAAGAAAAAGAAAAAATCAAAATCAAAAAAGAAAGTGAAATAAAAAAAGAAGAGGATCGAAAAACCACGAAAAAGCAAAAGTGGTACAATTATGAGCTGATACTTCTCGCCATTAAATGCATAAGAAATCCTTGTCTAAAACAAACCCCCAAACACTTCCCTTGTCCTCAATATCCTATCCTTCATAAACCCTTGGTCAAGTCACATCCCTAAACAAGTCCATCCTACCGTGAGACACATCAATTACTGTCTCAATAGACCCTCAAATACTCCTTTGAGCCTGACAACCATTTCCTTCATAAATCATCACCCATTAGCCAAGTTACATCACCAAATCATTTGTCCCATCAATCATCAAACACTTCATTGAGCCTAATAACCCCTTCTTTCACAAACCATTAGCCAAATCATACCGCAAAAAAAAAAAAAAAATCATCCGTCCCATCAATCCCCAAACACTACCTTGAGCCCAATTATCATTTCCTCATAAATCACTAAACCATCGCCACATTCCGATCAATGACCGATTGCTTTTGTTTCTCAAAGTTTTAATCTTAGGACAAATAAGTTTATTTATTTACAATATGTTTGCTCAAAAAAAATATATCTCAAAAAAAAAAAAACTCAAAGGAAAAGAAAAATCAAAAGGCTTGCACCACAAGATTCATTCAAGTTCTGATTATACTAAGACAAGGTCTAGTGATCACCAAGTGTAGTTTTCATCATAACAAACTCAAGACTATTGTAGTCTGAGAGTCATTTTAAAGGTAACCAAAAGTTTATACTAGGATCGTCACCTATATCCTATAGCGGGGCATCCCTTTCACCACCCATTCCATTCGAACTTGGGGAAATTTGTACAGTGTCATACCACACCCAAATTGACCCATTGCCATACCAGACAAACTCCAAAAACCCATTACCCTAACTCCGCCACTTTCCACAACCTCACCAAAACAACCGTCTGAATTCCCGTTATCAAGTGGGGCAACCCTACACCCTTCACTCCACCTACAAATGGGGACATTCACCATACACCCATCTCATCCCCTTGTTATATCCACATCAACAAAGCCATACCGGGGCAATTTCTCAACTCATTACCCTATATGTTGCTACTCTAGTCGGGGCAATTCTGTCCTTACCATAAATGGGGCAACACCAAACTCCATGTGTTGAGATGAAGCCCATTGCTTTCCACTTTTCACTCCAAAGTCAGGGCATTCCTAGCTCATCATTTCCTCTGTCCCCTAGTTATTGTCATCAGACTAGCAAAGGGGCAGGTTATTCACTCACCATCATCAAGTCTAAATTGGGGCAATCCCGCATTTCTTGGCTCTGGGAAAGCCCACCTTTCATGACTTTACCCAAAACTTGTCATTCACCCCCTTCATGTGCCACAAATGTCCACACTCTAGGTCTTTAGAACCCCAAGTTAAGCGACTCATTCATCTATATTCGCACTACTATACATCTTCACAAAACAATGCTTTAGAGAGAGAAAACACAAGTTGATCATATGATGTTGGAAATCCACTTATTTAGTTGTGTGGGCCAAAACTTCGGTCATCATGGGGCATCAAAATGGAAGAGAAAAATGAACGAGCTTGCAAATACTTTTTCACATCAATTTAATCAGTAAATAACAACATTGAGATTCTTTGAAGTATTGAATCAAAACTATTCTTTTCAAAGAATGATCAATATTCACCTCTATTTCTCGCATCTAAAGTCTCGTCTAAATCATTACCAAAAATGTTTCTATACCCCAATCACTCATATCATATCATATCACATCATATCATATCATATCATATCATATCATATCACATCATATCATATCACATCATATCATATCATATCATATCATATCATAACATCACCTCATGCACCATAGCATTTGCACCCGAGCATTTCATTTGCACATTTGGCATTCATCATTTTTCAATAAAAAAAAAAAAGTAAAACAAACAAAACAAAAACAAAAAAACAAAAAAGCGAAAAGCAATAAGCAAAAAGAGAAAAGGAAAAAGTCATTCCACATCCTACCAGATACCAATCATTGCTTGCACCATTAATTGCTTCATCAAACGTAGATTGGTTTTCCCTTTCTCGGTAGATGCATTTGTTAGGTGTGCCCGGATAAGCACGATCAGTGTTAGTCCCTATTTTGTTCCTCTAATGTCAGCGCTTTAAGCGTTGATCCCGTATCGCATCACAGATCACCGAGCTGATCCCGGACCCGAGTGGTCCCCGAGCACTTCACGCTCGCCCGATGCCCTAAGTGGCCCGGTCGCAAACGTCGAGTCGAGCGGCGGACCTTCGGACCCGCGTGGTCCTTCGGACTAGTTGTGTCGACCCTAAGACACGGTGTACGTCCTTCATGGTCAACATATCGGTTCTAGACACGATCTTGACCCATCATGGCCTTTCGAATATAAAGGCCCCTCGGGCCGTTTAACTAGTACCGTAGCTAGTTGCGCTCCTTGGACCACGATGGTCCTTCAAATAAGGCATAAGCGACCTCCGGACCAGTGAGTGGTCCTTCGTATAGTGCTCCCTTGAGCCTTAGTGCTCCTTCGGACCCCGAGTGGGCTTTTGAGCCTTAGTGCTCCTTCGGATCCCGGCGATCCTTCATTTTGTTCGCGGTTAATACGCCAAGTGTTAATCGCTCCTTGTTTATTCTCAAACCCTCTATTTCCCCTCTAAGCGGACAAAATTGAGCGTCTATTCTATCTTTATTTCTATTTCTACTAAAAAATTTGTAAAATATAAATAAAGAGAGGCAAAGCTATTATACCCCAATTTTGTCAGGAGTTCTTATATCATTGTAATATTTTATTTTATTTTATTAAGTAGTGTATGTGCAACAAACGTTTCTATGTACTCAAGTAAAAGATAAGTAGCTTGTGCATATCAACCACAATTAATATAAAGATGCATGATTTGATTCTTGGTCAATCATCCCACATGTTATTTTCTTTTGACCCTCTTTGAGTAATTGAAAAAAGCAAGTGAAGTAAAGCATAAGAGCTTACAAAATAAGAACAAAAAGATGAAATACCCAAATCTGCAGCTCTATTGCGAAGGAAATTTCTCTCTCCTCGGACCTCTTTTCGACGATCTGAACGGTGAAAGTGAAGATATATGTCTCACGAACCTACTGTCAAAAAATGAAGAAGATCCGACGGTTAACGAATCCGGAATCACACTTTTACGATGAGAGGTTTGAGAAAAACGGACCAAAACTGCAGCTATTGCGAAGGCAATTTCTCTCTGATAAGACCTCGTTTCAACGATCCGAACGGTGAAAGTGTAGATATATGTCTCACGAACCTACTGTCAAAAAGAAAGACGATCCAACGGTTAACGAATCGGAATCGCAATTTTACGGTGACAGGTTTGAGAAAAACGGAATTGTGTTTTAAAGGGGAATTGCTTTCTCTACCTTGTTTTAGTCCCACATTGCTCACAAGAAACAAGAGCTCCCTAGCAATTGGATATAAAAGGGGTTGAGAGGTGAAGATTAGGGGGGAGGATCATTGGCGGGTTAAGTGATCTTTTGGGTCAAAGCGTTCGCGGCTCATTTCACTAAAAACCCGTCTTTGATCATTTGGACGTTTTGAGTCGGCTTTTCGATTCTTAAAGCGGTTCATGCGGTCTTGGGGTCAAAATGGACCAGATAGGAGTCCGGTTCGTGATTGACCTGGTCAGATTGCTCAGTCCGGTTCGGCACTCGTCGAGTCCAGGTTAGTTTTGTATTTATTTTGTTTATTTTTATGTACATATTTATTTATCATTTATTTATAATATAATCTATTTATTTATTTGTTTAGTGTTTATTTATATATCTATTCATATTTATTTATGTATATAGTTATTTATTTTATTTTATTTTAGTCTAGTCTTTATTATTTATCAGTTTTTGTCTTTTTTTTTTATGCACAATTAATTTATTTCTTCAAAAATCAAATAAAAGACTAAGTCGGTTGTACAACCGGGTTAGTCATCATCCTAGGGCCAATGAGCTGTACAGTTCAGTAACCCTGAAAATTTAATAAATGCGAACAAACTATTTTCCCAAAAAAATAGGGGATTAAGTCGGTTGTACAACCGGGTTAGTCAGCGTTCTAGAACTAATGAGTCAGATCTGATTTAGGAGTTCTAAAATACCTATTCTAAAACCAACTCACCTCACATCAAACAAACTTCTTTCAAAAAACCTCAAAAATACTTTCAAAAAGTAGGGACTAAGTCGGTTGTACAATCGGGTTAGTCAGTCGTCCTAGAATCGAGTGAGTCAGACACTATGCGGTTCGAGGAGTCCTAGGACCCCTACACTAAAAAAACACCAACCCACAAACCTTTTCGGGAAGAACTACGTAGCTTTGATTCCTCCATTGCATGCGGAGTGCGTAGGAGCAAGAGTCCACTCTTGTCAAGCACTAAAAACTAAAAATTTAAATAAGTCTTTTCCTCTATAAATAAAAGGGTAATTATTAATAAATCTTAATTAGTTAGACAAAGGATGTCGTGGGGTGCTAATACCTTCCCTACACATAACGACTCCAGAACCCTAAACCCGCTTTGTCACGAACATAAAGGGATTTTCCGAATTTGCCCTTAAACTAAAATTTGGTGGCGACTTCCTTTCGAACTTCGAAGAATCCTTTCCCGGATTTTTCGGTCGCTACAGTCATGTTTCAACAACTTTAAACCGCTTAAACTCAGATGAAACATCAGTCGAACTGTTGAAATAATTGAACCGTAGATAATGTCGATTTATGGTTTAATCGATTGAACCGTTCGATTGGTTCAGTTTCTAAAATAGGATTCTAGATTAAGAAAAGTAATTAATGAGAAATTATCACTCAATAGAAAATATAGTTAAGGGGCAAAGGATATTATGACTTTTGAGACCTTGAAATCCAAACTTCAATATCTTTAGCAACCAATAGGTAAGTGGGGTCTAATGTTTTTAGGGAAATGATATTATGATTTTTCTTTCTTCTCTGTCAATGATTTGCGTAAAATATAGTCGCAGTATTACTGGCATTGCAAGCTAGGTTTGCTTTAGTTGTTTGCGTGGTAGCCTGACCTTAATCCTTTAACTACAAAACATACGAATGTACAATGTTGGGTTAGACTTACAGGAGTACTTGCTCAAGAATATTGACGTCCCAAAATTATTTTTGTAATTGCTAGCAATGTTGGCATACCAATTAATCTAGATGATACAACAAGTAAAAGCTTCTTTGGCAAACCACTTGGTCATTTTCCGCATCTTGGTTGATATAGATTTGAAATCAAAACTCAAAAATCAGATTCTAGTTGAGAGGTCAGATTGGGCTTTCTTTGTGGGCATTGAGTATGAAAATTTGCATTCATTTTGTATGAATTGCATGATTATTGGTCATAACACTAGCAAATGTAATAAAAGGTGCACTTGGTGTGAAAATTAATAAGGAGCAATGGATTCCAAAGCCAAAAAAGTTTCTAAATATGTTTCTAAGTAAAGGTTACTAATAACGTGAATTATAAGCTGAAAGATCAAGTTATAAGTGTTCAAACATACGTTAATAAGAAAACTTTTAAAAGTGTCAACAATTTTCCTTTGGATTTGGATCCTAATCTTTACTGGATTTACTATAAGTCGTCTAACGCCCATCTAGATTTATCTATGAAGGTGCAACAACATTTATATTTAAATAGGCATCAAGGGAAATCTTCACCCTAAAGATACTATAGAAGAGGTCACACAATCTAATGAAGAATCAGATCTGTCCGATTTGTCTAGGACTCTTTCGCTTCAGATGAGGGTAAGCAAGTGTCGCTTGCGATTTGTAGATGCAGGAGACACCTATGAAATCTATTCAGAAGTTGAATAATGTTTCTATCTCTAATACTCAGGCAACGACTCAAAGATTGTTCAGATTTCTTATACCTCTGATGCTAGTAGTGGTTGTAATATTGAAACTTTTGATGTTCGCACTAATGCCAACTTAGTCAATGACATGAATATTACTAGTTGTTGGGGATGATTCTATTGACTCATTCTCCACTCAGCCTCTCACAAACAGGCTAGATTCTCTAAATGTCTTAGGGTCCAATGCTACTTCTAACCTAGTGGTAGCATCTCACTTGGGAATTCTAGGAAAGCTTCAGGGTGATATGTTAGATGATGGTTTTGATCCTATGGTTACTGATATACAAGGAATAGTTGCGCAAAATGATAATTTTGAACTGGTTGTGTCAAACACCCAAAAGAATAAATTTCGGCAACAAAAGAAATTAGTCCAACAAATTGTTGGCTATAATACTTGTAAGAGGTCAAATTATGTCTGTCTCTTTTTGATCTGAGTAATGTAAATTGGTACTTTAGCTTGACTTTTAATGTGTCTTTAAGGTGGATTGTATTAGGAGTCTTTTACCTTAACAAGTTAGGGGATCCCTAGTATTGCTTTGATTTAATTTCTTTTATTACCAAGGGTATTAGTCTAGTCCCGGCCCCTTGGACTCTCTCGATCTTATGTCCTCATTCTTTTTTATCTTATTTAACAAAATTCAGGAGAAATACTATTTTTCCTTCTTGATGTTTTTTATCAGAAGGTTTTAACGAGGTTTTATTTCTTTTATTCGCAGAAAAAAATAAAAACTCATTCAAGATGGTGACTATCTTTTTCTTTCCGCCTTCCTTTTTCCTTTATCAGAAGTACTAAATTCCCAATGGAGACTAGGGATATATTTGGGAGGAGCTTTTGGAGTGGAGGATTTTTTTTTTTGACAATTGGAGGCTGGGGAGGATTTGGAATGCCGTACGTATGTATATATATATATATATATCATAACTATATTAATTCATGAGTTGTCCACGTGTGCATCCACATAGGACTAATAGGAAAATGCCACTTACATTTCGGTAAAATAGGTGTCACTCCACATCACACTTTAGTTTACACGGTTGATTAAAAGAAAGGTTCTGATTGCATCTCACATTATATGCGCCTACGAACGGCCATGATTCAAGCACCGTGATACATAAAATCCTTTTAACATAAGCACCGTAAGTCAGCTAAATAAAATCCTTTTATGTGCAATTAACAAAAACTGAAACAGACCCTGATTTCCTGGATCCATGTTTGACACTATTTAAAACTAAAACGGATCCTAATTTAATTGACATTAACGGCTGCGATTAAAGATGATGGTAGAATCAATAATCCACGGCTAGCATCAAATTAGATTTCGGCTGGTATCAATTGATTTTGGGGACACAAAAACACAGCCCTTAATTATCATTTAATATCACAATTAAATGGTATCAATTGTAATAACAATTGATTATTGCTTTGGTTATCTAGAATTCGAAAATCCAATCTGCACATACGTACCCTTCCCAAACGTGCAGGGGAAGCTGTTTGTCCAGGAAATAATTTTATAACATAAATTGTTGATATTGTGATCTAATGTATTAGTGATTTGATCTGTTTTGTTTGATTTGTTACTGAGTTTGCAACCATTCATGTATCTAAGACAATTCTGCTTCATATAGTTCAATGTATTCTCTTTTATTTTTTTGAGTCAACTATCTTTTAATCAAGTACGAGCGGAACTCTCAACTGAGACGCTAATTGTGCTTAATCCATTGTGTAAATCTTGGTGTATCAACTAAAGATAAAATAATATATAGATTTATTTCATATACCCGTTTGTGTAAAAAAAATGACACGTCAATCAATCACACTTTCTGACGTCATTGAAAACGGTTAAGTCTTCTTTCAACTACATTAAAAGTCATTTGTACTGTGATTTTTGATTAGTTTCCTGTATAAAAAGCTTTTACACTGACAATTCATAACAACTGAAGTCATATTATATATTATCAAAGTCTATTTTATTGGTCCATAATAAATAATTGTTATTTATTTTTACATACTCCCTCCGGACCTAATTATAAGCAAAAATACCTACTTTCACACATATTAAGGATAGTGATTTTATGCATTTACTTTTCTTGGATTCATGGAAAAATCAAATAGATTTACTAAACTATCCCTAATTAATGGTCATCTTTTCACAACATTAATGAATTAATTTAAGGGTATTGTGGAAAAATAACATTAAATATGGATAGGTTAGTTAACATTTGCTTATATTTGAGTCCACCAAAACAACACATTTTTTTGCTTATATTTAGGTCCGGAGGGAGTACTTTTTATGGTTTGTTTTGTCATATTGTTGACTAGACACATAATTATTGTATGAAATTATAATTTGAAAAGCTGAAATACCCCATTTCTCTAAAACGCTCATCCCATGCGAGTAATTGAAATAGTCCGTAGCCCTTTCGAGGTTGTCAATACCGAACAATATTGTAACTCATAATCAAGCAGTTAAAGCACAAATTTAATACAAATATTCTTCATACACTAACATTGTACCAAACCCACAAGTATTCTTCATCCACTACCTCGGTGTTTGATGTATTTCTTTGTTTGATGAAGAAACCTCAACAATGATCGGTGTCCACGAGGAAGAAGAAGATGCAAAGTGGTTCACCATTATTGATCGCTAGCACTATCAAAATAGGATTCAATTGTGTTAGCAAAGAGAAACGTTAAACACCATGAATTGAGAACACAAGAAAGACCATTTTGGGGTTCTCAATAAACCTCTTACTTTCTTGGTCCAAAAAAAATAAACCTCTTACTTTCCAAAAATAAAAAATCACTTTAATTAATAAATAATATAATAATATATATCAATTACTATAGTATTTGTTTAGTAATAGCAATTATAATAATATATACCAGTATTGTAATATATATATATATATATATATATATATATATATATATATATATATATATATATATATATATATATATATATATATATTAATAATATAAATTACAATAATATTTGTTTACAAAACATATTATACCCAACTTTTATATCTCATCTAATCAACATAAATATAAAAATGTTTTTTTTCTATTTTAACAATGAAATTATTATAAATTAGGTTAAAAGAAAATATATACTGTGCATTGTAAGTGATATATCTTAGTATATATATATGTGTGTGTGTGTGATTTAAAAAAGTGAAAAATTAATATGATATGTGATTGTATAACATTTTAATTTTAATTTAATTACACTTTATTTGTTTCCAGAGATATCGTATATAGCTTTCATAATATAGAAGAGGAAAACAAGTTCTCCCCTCCTCTACCCTCCAAAACATCCTTAAAGATTTTGAAGCCATTCTCACATGACCCATAGAGATTAGAAATGTGTTGGATACTCTCCAATTCATCAATACAATCAAAAACATTTAAATGTTTTCATATGAAGTACCTTTTATACATAATCCATATGGGTGCATTTTATAAATTTAGGAAAACTACCAACTTCGCCTATCAACGTCTAATTATTTTCTACTTTTTTTGTTAGTCTGCAAATCCATTGGCAAACACCACCCGTAAGTAAATTCACACACACAAAATGAAGATTATTAATTTGAACCCAAATAAGTAAAGAAAATGTTCAGTCTAACAACGTTGTTAGTTTCTACCACTTTAGTTATAAACTAGAGGTGCTATAAGTTAAAAATAAAAAGGATCAAATAAACTAAGGCTCTGATTGAAAAAATAATGTACATTTTTGAAAAATGATTGTAAATAACAAGATTAATTAAATTTTTAGAATTTTTGTTTTGATCAAAAGAGAATTATATATTTTTTGGTGTTTAAAAGTTGTGTGTGTGTGGAGAGGGAGGGAGGGAGGGAGGAGAGAGAGGGAGATGGAGAGGGAGAGAGTATCAGGTGGGAACTAGTGTGTATTATGAGAAATGAAAACTCTTAATATTATAAATATTAGATTAAAATTAACGATTTAGATTACGTCATTAATTACAACCATTCCACAAAATAACCCCTTCTCCAAACCATTCCTTCCCCGAGCAAAATAACTCCATGCCACAAAGATTCCATAATTTTTTGAACAACACCGGATTGCATATCAAAAGAGATTTAAGTCAATCCAACGGCCTCTACAATCTCTTTATTTGAGTGCATATCAAAAAGAGACCGTTTAAATTCCTCAATCTCCAACGGCCTCTACAATCTCTGATTATCCTCAAGAGTTACGGATGGCTGAACATGAGTAGTAATAGCATCATATTCACCCACACCCACCCCCTTGAAAAAGAGTTGTAAAGTACTAGGCACTTCACATAACTCGTGTTGCTCCGTAGTTTCATTCCCATCCACACGAGTTAGCTTAGAAATATGATTTTGTCTACGTCTTGCACTTGCCATGACATGAAAGAAACGAGAATTTGTGTCACCATCCAGAAGCCAATGCACTTTTGCCCGTTGTTTCCAAAATGGTTTTTAGTAGCAATCATCACCAGATCCTCCTTACCACCAGGCATCAAATGAAGCTCCTCAATACTACAACGGCAAGAATTAATCTCCTTTCCCATTCATTCAAAAGAAGCTAAAGGGGATTATGGTCCGACTTGTCAAACACGCCATTGACAAAACGATTATGAGGAAAAGCGTCAATACAACATGTGGATTAGTTATTTATTTTTATTTTTTTGAAAAAATTAGTCATTTATATTATTTATTATTTTTAAAAAAACTAATCTATGTGTCATGGTGTGGTCGGAAAACAACATCAATCAAACCTATGAATCCATAGATGAGTTTTCTCCTTATCAAAAATACCTAATAAGTTGTTTAGTACACAGCTGAGGAATATATACACAATACAACACATGATCTCGTTTATCCCTTTGAATCAAACGCTTACTCATTCATGCCTTTTTATCTCTTTGTTCCACCATGATCACCACCTTGTTTAATGACTTCTACAAAACCACCCTATGTGGAGATTGATTTAATCAAATAAGCTCAAGAGATCGATCTGCATTCTGCTAATTATCAATCAGGTCACCCTTGCTTTGATTACATACTTTGCTTACTATTTCTGATTTTGGTCGCACCCCTTATTTCTATATCCAATTCCCTTAATTAAAAAAAATTCACATGCATTCTTCAAATTATGTTATCGAATAGTGTAGATGCTATTTCTCTAATGCAGTTACAAACGTTCAATTTTGCCTGGCTTGTAACATGTAACGTTCAATAGTGCAGTAAGATTTCTTTCAATGTCTATTAAAATTGTTTCAACTTTCAAACTATGAGGACATTTGGCCATTGTTATTATTGACAATACAATACGTTGATCATGTTTTTTAGTTTTCTTGAGTACGAATTTCTTGTTTTTTGGTAAATAACCTAAATGTGGCAGAAACTTTGAGAACAAAGTTGCAATGTGTTGAAAGTGCAATGCAATTGAGCATTATTAATTGAAAAAGAGACTTGGAAAATTTCAGGCTAAGCGTATGCAAGGGAACAATTATAATCGTGCTCCTTTAACACCAAGGTCAAGATTGGAAAGGCTTTTGAGGGAAAGAGAGTTAAGGAAATCAAGCAGGTATATTCAACCAAATGAAGAGGCGAAAGAGGCAGAACAAATTTACAGTGATTCATGTATAAGTGATAATGAAGCTTTCGGTACTCATAATGAGGAAGAGGTCACGGAAACGTTTGCGGATGCAAGATTTTTTAATGATAGAAATCAAAAGCAAGATGAGAGGTCTCGAAAACAACGTTTGTTGGTTGTAGCTAACAGGTTGCCTGTCTCTGCTGTTAGGGAGGGTGTCGACTCGTATCATCTTGAGATCAGTGTTGGTGGCCTTGTTAGTGCACTTTTAGGCAAGACTCGAGTTTGTCACCTTTCATTATAACCAGTGTTGTGTTGTGTCTGTGTCAGTGCTTTATAATTTTTCTACTTTTAGTGTGAAGGTGTATGAAGTTTGTTTTTTCTGTTGAAGGTGTAAAGGAGTTTGACACAAGATGGATTGGCTGGGCTGGTTTGAATGTGCATGATGATGTTGGGCAAAAAGCTTTGACTAAAGCTTTAGCTGAAATGGTATTGAATTTTATTAATTCTGTGGTTGAATTTTGTGTCAAACTTATAATTCAAAAGCATGAAGATACATCACATGATCTCTGATAACTGTTGTGATAACCAAGCTTTTATATTATGCATTTGTTAACTACAGAGATGCATCCCAGTATTTCTTGATGAGGAGATAGTGAATCAGTACTATAATGGTTATTGCAACAACATCTTGTGGCCTCTATTTCATTATCTCGGGCTTCCACAAGAAGATCGACTTGCTACCACGCGAAGTTTCCAATCTCAATTTGATGCATATAAGAAGGCAAACCAAATGTTTGCTGATGTAGTGAATGAGCATTATGAGGAAGGAGATGTTGTTTGGTGCCATGACTATCACTTAATGTTCCTTCCAAAATGTTTGAAAGAGTACAATGACAAAATGAAAGTTGGCTGGTTTCTTCATACACCTTTTCCTTCCTCAGAAATACATAGGACTCTGCCATCCAGATCGGAGCTATTGAGATCTGTACTCGCCGCCGATCTAGTGGGGTAAGTTTATCCATGCTTCTCGGTATTTTATAAGTTTTACTATGCTTTGACACCTGGTGTTAAACTTAGCGACTTACAACAATTAATAACTTCATATAGAAAATGAAATTTATTAATCTGACTGTGTTTTCAATGTACAAATTTGTTTGCCTCCCAGATTCCATACTTATGATTATGCAAGGCATTTTGTTAGTGCTTGTACTCGGATTCTTGGGCTAGAGGGTACACCTGAGGGAGTAGAAGATCAAGGGAAGCTAACTCGTGTGGCTGCGGTATATCTGCACATATCCTCTCTATCTTTTCTAATTCTATACACTTGACAGCAGAATTGGAATTTCATCTCTTGTTGTGTAGAATGTTTAACAGCCTTAAATACATTTTTCCAATGAATATGCATTCCCTGATTTCTTCTCTTGATGACAATGTTCTATTTTTGGGAGTGTGAAACTTCAGTTTCCTATTGGGATTGATTCTGATAGATTTATTCGAGCCCTTGAGCTTCCTGAAGTCCAGAATCACATTAAAGAACTCAAACAAAGATTTGCAGGCCGAAAGGTAAAAGACACAAATAACTACTCCCTCTGGTCCTATTTATAAGAAAAAATTACAATTTTAGGTTTATTAGAATTAGAATCACTTTGTTTTTATAATCAAATGAACAGGTAATGTTAGGTGTTGATCGTCTTGACATGATAAAAGGAATTCCTCAGAAAATCTTAGCATTTGAAAAGTTCCTCGAGGAGAATTCTAGTTGGCGCGATAAAGTTGTCTTGCTGCAAATTGCTGTACCTACTAGGACAGATGTTCCTGAATGTATGTTACTTCTTTAGGCATGTTAACCATCTCTTGAAGCATTTTTATCCATTGATTGAGAATCTTTTCTCATTTTCAACTATATTCTCCTTTTCTTTATTAGTTATTAGTCATTTTTATTGCTTTGACAGATCAAAAGCTTACAAGCCAGGTGCATGAGATTGTAGGACGCATCAATGGAAGATTTGGAACACTTACAGCTGTCCCAATACACCATCTGGTTGGTGCTTTAAACATTTACTTATATTTGTAGACATTAATGTCTGTGCAATTACCGTTATTCATGAGTTTGGATGAAAGTATCTATCATATTGAATCTCTTTAAAAGTCATAACATGTCATATCACTAACAAATATTAAATGTCTTTATTAAATGAAGTGTCCCTTTACAAAGATAAGATTGTTTCTGTCTTTTAGCTGGTCTTGTGAAGATTTCTGAGGCATCTCTTTCTATGGTTGCAGGATAGGTCCCTTGACTTTTATGCATTATGTGCACTCTATGCTGTTACTGGTACTCATTTTAAAAATTTATTTCTTTCCAAACTTTTCCTCTTCTCTTTGATATGCTCCACATGCTTTTAACTCCTTGGATTATAACATTTTGTATCTTTAATATCCAAAAATGGCAACAGGTCAAAAATATGTACTTTACATTCGTATATTATAAAAGTCATCTTAAGTAGTTTATTGAACTAAGTATTGATCAGCATCCATGATATGTATCAGTCTGACTTAGATCTTATTTAGATGTAGCACTTGTTACATCTTTAAGAGATGGAATGAATCTTGTCAGCTATGAATTCGTTGCGTGTCAAGCTTCCAAGAAAGGGGTTCTCATTTTAAGTGAGGTAATTCATTTCTTTTTTGATATCTCTATTTATTGTATTATAACAATAATTAACTCCTACTAAAATCACTAGATGATTGAGAGATTAAAAACAAAATTAAATTCTTCATTTGTTATCAGTTTGCAGGTGCGGCACAGTCACTTGGTGCTGGTGCTGTGTTGGTAAATCCGTGGAACATCACAGAGGTTGCTGCTTCTATTGGTTATGCTTTGGATATGCCAGCTGATGAAAGAGAAAAACGGCATCAGTTTAACTTCAAGCACGTGACGACTCACACATCACAAGAATGGGCTGCAACTTTTGTGAGTGAACTGAATGATACCATTGTGGAAGCTCAGCTTAGGACAAGACAAGTTCCTCCATTACTTCCCAATGAAGTGGCACTTGATTGCTACTCAAAATCAAATAACCGATTAATTATACTGGTAAGCTGTTGGATTGCCAAACACTGAAAAATGGTACATGATGTTCTAAATTATTCACCTTATTTTGTGCAATAAGTTGTGGTAAATGATTCTTCTCTAAGGAAAATGGTTGTTGAAAGAAAACTAAATGAGGTTTTTGTAAAGTGAATGTAGCTTTCATAAATGATGATAGTTTGTGTGACTCACTTGGTACTGCAGGGTTTCAATTCCACTCTGACTGAACCTATTGATGCTCTTGGAAGGGGTGGTCAAATTAGAGAAATGGAACCAAAAGTGCACCCAAATTTGAAGGAACCATTAAAGAAGTTATCTGAGGATCCAAAGACAACAATAGTTGTTCTGAGTGGGTGTGGTCGAGCCGTCCTGGACAAAGTATTCATTCTTAAGAAAAGTTCATCTGTTAATGAATTTTCAGCAACATTTGCTCTTGGACTAACAACTACTTTGTACAGAACTTTGATGAATACAATATGTGGTTGGCAGCAGAAAATGGGATGTTCTTGCGACTTACTTCAAGCGAATGGATGACAACCATGCCTGAAAATTTAAACATGGATTGGGTTGATAGCGTAAAGGTAGATTGGCTAAATGAACACAGTGTTTCTTATATTAAGTTTCTTTGATTTGAAGCCTTAACTTTTATGTTTTTATGATTTATCAGCATGTTTTTGAGTATTTTACTGAAAGAACCCCGCGGTCTCATTTTGAGGTTCGTGAGACTTCAATTGTATGGAATTACAAGTATGCAGGTATGCGAAAACATTCATCGACTATCTTGCTATGCCCCGTCCTAGAAAAGTGAGAGCCTGTTATGGTTAGTTGCTAACTTATTTTGACTAAATATATTAGATGTTGAGTTTGGAAGGATTCAAGCAAGAGATATGTTGCAGCATCTTTGGGCGGGGCCAATATCAAATGCATCTCTTGATGTTGTCCAAGGTAGTCGATCTGTTGAGGTCCGCGCAGTTGGCGTGTCAAAGGTATAAGAAATAAATTTCAGTTCACTATTAGATCCTCTCTGCTAGCTTTTTATGTTCAGAAGCTTTGTTTCTACATGCTAAAACTTGACAAATATTTGTATAGGGAGCTGCTATTGATCGTATCCTAGGGGAGATAGTTCATAACAAAGGCACGAAGGAACCAATTGATTACGTCCTATGCATTGGGCACTTTCTACCAAAGGTGACCTTTGTTTGATTTTCTATTTCTAGTTGTGGCTGTGTTGTTAGAAACTGATCTCGAGCTTCTTCACAACACTAAAAACATTTGAGATAATGACTTTTGGTGACAAATCAACTATTTTAGGATGAAGATGTGTATAAATTTTTTGAGCCAGAGCTCCCTATTGAATCATCTCCAATGGCAAGAGTTATGCGGTCCAATTCTTACAAGCCAGCATCTCTGCCAAAGTTTTCAGCCAGCAAAAGTGGGTCTAAAGCATCTCGCTATAAGAAGCAACGTTCATTGTCAAATATAGAGAAGAGAGATATCGACCGTACAAGTGGTGAATCTTGGAGACCTAGAATAGCATTGCACGAGGGTTCTTCAGTTCTTGATCTTAAAGGTGATAACTACTTCTCTTGTGCAGTTGGAAGAAAGAGATCAAGTGCCCGCTACCTTCTCAAAACCTCAGATGATGTTGTCAATCTATTGAATGACCTGGCGGATCATTCTTCATCACCATCAACTTGACTGATACACCCTACTTTCATGTTAACTATGTGAAGAAGGTCAAGAGATTTTGGAAGGTCTTCTATTGTCTAATTGACACAATTTTTGTTTTTCTCTTGGTTAAAGGTCGTTGAATATTGATAAACGTACCTACTGATGTATCAATTAATTCTATAATGCACCAGATGCCTCATTGATTCTAGAATGCATTAACATAGACAATTACAAGATCTTATGATGGTATTGCAGAAACTGGCAACATTCATTATTGATGGCACTGGGTGAGAGACCCCTCTCTCCAAATATTTTTGAGGACAACTTATTTGGGTCTCTTATTTTTACGTATATGGATATAGCCCCCTATAATGGAATGGATCCCTATTTGTCACGTTTAAAATCCACATGCACACAAAAAAGTAGTTAGTTCTGCACAAGTGTAGGCTATTTCCGCACAGTTAAGTGTAGAGTAGATGCCACAGAATGTTAAATGCTGTAAAATTGAGGTGCTGCAGCTCATAAATTGCAAAGCCACATCAATGAGTTCTACTCTCTTGATTGGTTTAAGGCACATGAGCATCAATGACACTTATTAACCTGTAACCTCAGCCTTCCACTCTAGGCAATGTACGAAATACCAACGAATCTAAATATAGGTAGTTGACAAAAAAGATTAAGAACATTGACAAACAGATACTTAATATTTTTGTACTTCAATTAGTATCAATAAATGAACAATACGATGTGATATACAGTTATTCAGTGACATACAGCTAGTTAGGAAGATGACTGTACCAGCCTACCACTGTTTAACAATGCAATTCAACCAAGTTTACCCTAGGTGTGGGTGGTATTAAATGAAGAACCACACAACACAAGATAACTAATTCGCAACTAAATGAGTGGTTGGATCAAGAATACAATTTACAGCTTCCAAAGAAGAATTAACTCAATAGAAGTCTTGGCTAGGGCAGGATGGTGGCCAAAGGATGACACAAACCTCAATCCAATAAAGTTCTGAATAAACAACTTGAACTAATTCCCAGGAGCTATTCTTCTAGTCTTTGTTTCTTTTGGCACATATGCAAATTGGCTGAAGTCCACGGCTGTTGGCCTAAGATAAGCAGGTAAATTGGGGTCAAAAATCATGATATATTAATTAATATGAACTCCAAGGATCAATGAATCCCAGCATTATGACAGAAATGCATTACCTGTCATTACTAGTTTTGTGAATATCAGGAGCTATTCTTCTAGTTTTTGCTTGTTTCGGCACATATGCATACTGGCTTAAGTTCACAGCTGTTGGCCTATGATAAGCAGGTATATATATGGTCACAAACCATGACATTGATATGAAACTCATCATCATGGCAGAAATACATTACCTATTATTACGTATGTTGTGAACTTCTTTTAGAGGAGCACGGAGACCGCTGACACGAGAGCCAGAAGTGTACCGAAACGATGACATTAGAGATGTAAATCTTTCCAAGGACTTCTCAGCTATTTCCGAGTATTTGCCTAGATGGGAAATGTTTGTCCCAAACTTTTCTTCTTCGGCACTATTTTCTGCAGATGGTCCATCAACATTGTAATCGCATAAACCTAAATTCAAGAAACAGCATAATTCAGAAGGTTTATACTATACAAAATAAGTGTTCAACAATACTAATGTTTCTAAAAGGTGACTTTATTTTCTAATTGATTTATACCATTATTATGAGTGGATGAAGTGGGATACATTTGCCTGGGCTGAAAAGTTTCCTGGGGAAATTCAAACCATCAGTACATGAATATAATAGAAGAAAATGTTAAAGAAAACAAAATGTTCAAAGTGAAAAAAATCTTACACTTCGAATACTGTCATTAGGGGAGACTTTCCTTTTCAAGTCTGTCTTCTTCATATGGTTGTTACATAAATCATCGTCAGGTATGTCATTTTCTCTCTCATCAATGACAGTGCAAGAGGACGGCTGATCATGTTTCTCATCACACGCATTCTTTTCTACTTGCTTGTGCTGAAAATAAGGACTCCTTACAATGACCTTTCTTTTTTCCTCCTTGATTGTTCCTAAGAATTTGTCATGGACATTTGTGTGCTCATGCTCCTTAAGCAACCCCCAAACAAGATTTATGAAATAAAATATCAGTACATGAATATAAAAGGATAAAGTGTTACACAAAACAAAAGGACCTAAGTGGAAAAAAAAACTTACATTTTGAATACTGTCATTAGGGGAGACCTTCCTTTTCAAGTCTATATTCCTTAAATCGTTGTTACATAAATCATCGCCAGATATGGCATTTTTTCTCTCATTAATGACAATGCCAGAGGGCAGCCAATCTTGTTTCTCATCAAAAACATTATTTTCTACTTGCTTGTGCTGAAAATAAGGACTTCTTCTTACAATCACCTTTCCTTTTGTCTCCTTGGTTTTTGCTTCAACTTTGTCTTGGACATTAGTGTGCTCATGCTCCTTATACAACCCCAGACAAGGTTTATGAATTAAGCCATCAGTACATCAATATAATAGAACGTGTTAATGAAAATAAACGATTCAAAGTGAAAAAAATCTTACATATTGAATACTGTCACTGGGGGAGATCTTCCTTTTCAAGTCTGTATTCTTCAAATGGTTGTTACATATACCATCGTCAGATATCGCATTTTTTCTCTCATCAATGACAATGCCAGAGGACAGCCGATCTTGTTTCTCATCACAAGCATTATTTTCTACTTGTTTGTGCTGAAAATAAGGACTTCTTACAATTACCTTTCCTTTTGCCTCCTTGGTTTTTCCTTCAACTTTGTCATGGACATTTGTCTGCTCATGCTCCTTATGCAACCCCAGACAAGGTTTATGAATTGACTGCCTGGGCTGTCTCAGTATTGTATGTTCTGTACTTCTCTTCTCTCCTGCCATAGATACTAAATTCACATAGACAATGAAATGAACATCAACCAACACATGCAATGGAAAAATGGAGTATAGTTTTCCATCCAAAGAAAATTAGCCGGCTTATATTCTTACCATGACATGGAGATTCTATAAGCTCTGAAGTTTTGGTGGAAAAGCTGTTTTTAGTCTAAAGAAATAATATGTTAGAAAATACTTCAGTGTTTAACTACCGACAATGAACAATAGTTCTCTAGTTCGGGAAACTAACATAGCTATTAGGAAGAGGGACACTGCCACAATTGTCAGAGTCAACTGTGGATGCACCAGAGTTTTTTGTTTCACTAGCAGCAGCTTCTAAAGTCTCGTGCTCCAGGGAACTAGCAGAAGAGGAAATCAGTGTACTTTGATTAACAATAGTAGGTGACGTTCGAGGCGCTCTGAAATTCCTTTTTGCTTCAAGAGATGCAAAACCTTCCATGGCTAAGGAAAATTTACTTTCACAAGGAATAGAAGAAAGGAAGCTTCATTAAAGTGCAGAATGTCATTTAAGAAACTATTAAGATTCAATGACTCCAAAAGATATTTTAGTTTTGACAATTTGTCGCTTCTTCTCGACTATTTTGAATGTTATACAGTCTGGAATCTAACTTTTAGAGCAAAATAGTAGCTAAAGCATCAACAGCATCAGGAAGCATCCATGTGAACCACAGATGCAACCCTGCATTTCTGCCTTTTAAACATGCTAAATTGATTTATATCAATCCAAGTGCTTCAGAGGATACAAAAATACTTGGTCAATAGATTCTTCTGCACAGGCAGATCAATCCTTCTCTCCTCCCTTTCAGAATGAAAAGTTTTGAATTGACAAGCTCCTGCAACTTCCGATCTGGTAACAAGATTCTTTATCTGGCATTTCAAAAGAAATAGACAGCAATGAATAATACCTCTAAACAAGGAGAAGACTAAAAGAAATTGGGGGCAGCATACAACTATGTCGCATCCGTTTTACAAGAGCTATTTCCTTATTAAAAAATGCTAAACATGTATTTGCATTTTCCTTTTGTTTTAAATGACTTTTTAAGCATTAAACATGCATCTCTTATTAAAGCATGCAAAACTACATGCTGAGTGATAAGAGTTGGCTCAGAGTATTATTAATGTTGTCTCACTAAAAGCATGTATGATGGTGATACTAACTCCCAAAAGAACCTAGTACTTGAACATCATAAGAATGAAAACATTAACTAAGTTATATGCAGAATTCACACACACTCATTTACACCCATGCAAACAAAAGGGCAACAATTATAGAACAGTGTTTTCAATTGTTGGCAATCATATTCCTATCATCATGAAAATCCATTTAATTTCAACAACATTCTAATCTAACTGACCTTCAAATTCCAAAACTGAACAAATAAAATAAGTCAAATTATTATGCAGACAAAAAAATAGAGATTTCAGTTATAGTAGATTTTCATTCATTGATTCTAACAAACATGCATATAAAAAGTACATTATGCATCAAGATAAAGAACAAATTGATGATGTACCTCAAATGGCATTTTGGTAATTGGATCAAGATCCCCTTCTGCTATTCCTTGTGCTATATCTTTTGGCAAGGGTGTGTCTCAGGTTAAGGTATTATTATTATTTCGAGTAAGATCTCAGATGATTTAACAAAATGGAGCAAAGTCATATCAATATTCAATACAAAATGGTAAGAAAATATTTAAGATGAAGGATATGGGCCTAAAAAGTCTAACTCGCCACCAATATCATCAGGTACATTAGACAAATGGACAATATTTTCGCTAACTGGGTCATAAACCCGTTGATATTGGAAAGTAAGTATAGCCTTCCTGAATGACTCTTCATAATAGGGAGGTACAGAAACACCGCTGTATCTCAAGTGCTTAAGAGCCTGATTACATTGCAGATGGCATCAGAATTACAACAAATTTCATATAGAAAATATACACATGCATAATATGTGTGTACGCATGTATGTATACATTTATGTATATATACATGTGTGTGTATATATATATGTATATATATATATATATATACATGTGTGTGTGCATGTATGTATAAATCACTTTTCAGTATATCTGTTATGTGGACAAATGTGGGCCTAACTAAGGTTTAATAAAAAAATTCATTTACAGTTAAAGAAACGTGCTTGTTAGGTTTTTTGGTCTTGAACAATCATGCTCATATACTGTATCAGCCACTCTTACCTTGTCATAACTTTTAAATCTTTTAATGCTTGCATGGGCCTTTTTAAGACCCATACCTGGCAAGGACTGAAGATAATCACAGCCACTTAAAATACACATTTCAAGAAGCATTTGTCTGTTGAAGCCTTCAAAACTAAGCTCCTTATTCTTTTGTAGCATGGAATACTGAAACTGGACACCTTGACCAAACTTGTCCATTTTAAAGATAATCTAATGTTTAATGGGAGAAACAAGTCAGTCAAAAACTAGTGAGTATAACAAAGTAAGGAGTAATCTATAATATTAATACAGATAATAAAGACATCTATATGTTAATTTAAGCCTGGTCAAAACTTACTCTTGGGCAACCAAAAGGTATAAGATCAGAGTCTTCAGTTATAACTGCATCAACCTGTCTGCTTATTGCCAAGTATGTCATCTGTGCATCTGCCTCATAAGGGGCAACAATATATTGCACATTCTCCCGCTTCAATACCTGCCACAAAAAGACAAGGTTTTAACAATTAGGAGAAAATGTAATTACATTATTTAATACATCCAAATGAAATATGGGTGGTATCTAACAGTTTAGTATCTCCTTCGCAACAACAAGACCTACTCTGATTTATTGAATTCATTTCTACCTGAATTAGTTCTCGTGCAATCTGAGGTGAAATATCAACAGCTTTCTGGTAGCACTCGTAGGCGGCAGCAGAATTCCCATTTGATTCATGTTCAATAGCACGGGCCAAATTATCCTTTCTAACCCTGCACTTATAGCATAGAAAACACTTTTTTCATTAGCAATAGTGCATGGTGAGATTTTAAGGTTCCAAAGCCTGCTCAGAAATCAGAGTACACCTCTTAGGCGATCATTCTAACTGACTAACAATCAAGGTTTCAATGAATTGAACACAATAAAAATAATAAAATAAAATAAAAACCTTCAAAAATATATTATCAATTAAGAAAAACAAATACAATAAATGTGTGTGAATTACCTGGCACGCTTGTTTTCTTGTTCACTCTTCATTGGTAGAAGACCTCCATCAAATACTAGAATAGGCTTAACACCAAAGTGGCGCAGCAAATTCACTCTGTGCATGCAATACTCAATGTGCCTGTAACACAAACAAATAAAAAACAACCTCAGTTAAACCCTTTCTAGCTAAGCCCTTTTCCAACCCCATAAATTCAATTCAATCCTATTTAAAAAAAAAAAAAAAACTTTTAACTCTGATTTTAGCAAATTAAGAAAAACCCTATCAAATAATCACAGAGAAAAGCTGGGTTTGGAAGAACATTTGAATACCCATAAAATCCAATGGCATTGTTAAGAAAGAGAAAAGTGATTTACCTAGAAGTGGGTATTCCTTTGCAGAGGTCAGTACTACAAGAAAGGGCACCTTTGTGAAGCCAAGAATAAGTGTCTATCGCCACAGAACAACCCTTCAAGTCTTTGATGTGAATTGGAAGCATAATCGATTTCAGTTGTGGCAAAAGACCCTGAATTCCCATTTCTCATCCAAATCTCGAGATCGATGGAGACTGTGCCCTTTATTATTCTATACTGCACATTGCACAACACTAACACTATACTATACATACACTCTTCGTTTCGTAGATTAGAAAGACACGCGCACCAGAGAGAATTAGGCGGGAAAGGTTTCGTTTTTTTGGTGTAAGGTTTGATTATCAGCGCGCTTTCTCTCGCTTACCTTTTTAGGGGGCCTCCAATAAAAATTTCTCTCTTTTTTCCCTTTTTTTTTCCTATTTTTTAAGGTCCCATATACTAGTAAATAGTCATTTTGGTCCTTGAAAGTGTAACTCACTATCAATTTGATTCCAGAATCGAGTGAAAATGCAAAATGGTCCCCGAAAGTGTAATCCGTCTGTCACGTTAGTCCCTCCCGTTAATGTGTGTCGTTATCTCTGTTAATTCATCCGTTACTGTCAGTTTAGTCATTGAAAAATGTCACTTTCTATCAGTTTGGTCCCTGAAACATATACGTGAATTCGTTTTAGTCCCTCGAATCTTAAGTTAGTTCAGCAAAATTTTAAAATGACTGATTAACGACGCCAATAGACTCATGGAGTACACAGATCTACTGTAACTGGAAAATCGATGGTTAAGGGTGACCTTATTTGCTCCAATAAAATCATTCAGTATAACTCTGTATAATCATTGATCTATATTGAAATTAGATAGCAATTGTAATATTTGATGTTAATTCGAAAGCTTTCACCAACTTAATAAATTACGGTTATTAATTCTAATTCCTCTTTGTTTACAATGAATTTTATTTTATTTATTTCATAGATTAAAATAATATTTTTAAAATATAAAAGTCATGTGGCATTCCAATGTGGCTTGTCACATAAGTTAATTGAACTCCACATCAGATTTAATTTTGACAAATTAGGGAAGGACTTTAATTTTAGAAATTGATTTTAGGATATTCAACACATGAAGTGATTTGATTCGGATTGAATCGATAAACACTCCTAATGATTAATGAAGGCAACAAATCAAAGTAAAAGAGAATATGATACAGCCACAATGTCCTGTTAACTAGTCTGGCAAAGCCAAGACACAATTTGAGCCAATGCTAGTAAATTATGGTTTAAAATTTTGCTGAAGTAACTTAAGATTCGAGGGACTAAAATGAATTCACGTATATGTTTCAGGGACCAAATTGTGATGAAGTGACATCTTTCGAGGACTAAAGCGCGACAAAGAACGGATGAATTAACGGAGTTAACAACGCACATTAACGGGAGGGACTAACGTGACAGACGGATTACACTTTCAGGGATTATTTTGCATTTTCGCTCGATTCAGGGACCAAATTGACAACGAGTTACACTTTCAAGGACCAAAATGACTACTTACCCGGCTTTGCAATAGTAGATGGTGGAATTCTATATTAATTCGGGTAGATTCTGAGGTGGCAACAAATGTTAATATTGGTTCCAATGTTGGGCGCTTAGCTAGTTTTGGGGTGGTTAGAGAAATTCGCAAGCTCCCGAATTGTTAGTGGGAGGTGAAGATTAAGCATATCTTTCGTGAAACTAACTGGTGTGTTGACGCTTTAGCATATCTCTTTATGTGAATCTTTTGTACTCACACATTTGTAGTTAATCATTTTATTTGCTAGGGCGAAGCCCCCATTTTTCACCAAAAAATAAAAATTGAGTCATACGTATTATTTTGTTTTGATTAGTCGGTGCTTCTAGCGTGAGGGAGCAAATTAAATCCCTCACCGGACTTATCTAAAAAAAAAGTCCCTCACTGGCGAATCATTAAATATGATCGTAGGATGTACTATAAAAAATCATCAACGGTTGAGATTTAATATCAGTTGATTCGATTTTAGCTACTCATATTATTTTACACAATATCTTACGATTAGTTTTAGTAGTTCACTGTTGAGAAATTTGATTTAATCCGTGACCCCAGAAACACCATTGATTTGGGGCTAATTCTAGGGTGAAGAGTAAATTAAATTAAATTTTCATCGGTGAAACCATTAAATCAATGGCCAGATTGGATATTGTTTAAAAAGTTATGAATGGTTAAGATTGAATCAACAAATATTAAATCTCAACCATTGATGAATTTTTAAACTACATCCAACGGTCAATTTTAGTGGTTCACCGGTGAAAGATTTAATTTGCTATTTCACCCTAGAATCACCCTTGATTTGGTAGTAAAATAAAATAATTCTGGACATAAAAATAAAAACAACTGGAAAAAAACAATTTAATGTTAATTGGGTTTTTCCGAGTAGTGCGAACGTCGGGAACGAAATTATAATACACGGGGGAGAAGAGCCGTGAGTTAAAGAAGATAGCGAATGTGGGATGTCAATGTTACCGTAACAAAGCCAAGCCTTGCTCCGATAACACTTGTTTAACTCCGCATTCCAATTCCATTCCACCACCTTCCTCTCTCTTCACATCACAACCCTAATCGACTCTGATTCAGATTCAGATTCAAGGTTTTGTATAAACCAAACTAATTCCTTTTATTCAGTTCAGTATATTCAATTCATGCTGTGTCTAAATTGATCTGTTGTTTTCATTTCTGGAAATAGGTTTTACACTTTCCTGCATGCGTGATAACTGATAAGGAGTGTCGGTAGAGAGAGTGTTGGGAAACCATGCCTCGTAAAGTAAACTATGGACTTGATTATGATGATGGTTATGACGACTATGATGACTATGATTATGATGTTGAGATAGAAGACCATGGTTAGTTTGTTTTTCTCAGTTAGAATTAATTTACTTCCTATTATATATTATATTGTTGCAATGTTGCTTTTATCTTGTATGATTGTCATGTGTTTGTTAGAATTTAGAAGTAATAGAAACAGTTAGAGTGGTTAAGGTAGTTAGAGAGGTTCAGTGGGTATGCATTTGGTTAGTTTGTTCGGTGGTCAAGTAAGAGGGTCCAATTGAAAACTGTGGTGGAAAGAAAGTTTGTGGAGAACTCAGTTGAGAAAGGGCAACCCTTCTTTGAGCAGCTTGTAGTTCAATTGAAAAATCACTCTTCGGGTAAAAGATTATAGCAAGAACAAAGCAAAGTATATTGGTTTTGTCTATTTTATTCCCTTATTCTTGCTTTGAGTGTGTTCTTATTGTCATCTTGCAGAATATATTCTGTAATTATCTTTAGTCTTCCACCTAATTTTACCTCTTCATTTCACCATGCTTTTTGACCGAAGCCTCACATCTCTATAAAAATTTATTAGTCATTCTTTTCAATATAATATAAAGGTTTGTCAGTGGTTGGAAACGAGTTATGTTAGTTGATGGCTTACATTTTGAATACATATTATTTTAGCAGTCTAGCGTCGCTACCTAATAGCAGGAAAGTCATTAAAATACTCAATGGCAACTGGAACTTCCCCCTTCCTAGACACCAGTGGCAGAGCATTCACTTTTTTCCGTCTCGGTGCACCACAATCATTGGTTGTCACAGCCAAGAACAATGTCAGCAAAGCTGAAAAGGGGGGAGGGAAGAATTACCCAAATTTTTGGGATCCATAGACTAATATAAGCACACAACTTATTTTGTTCTGAGTATTACTGGTATCAACAATTTTAATGAGTTATGTGAGAGGACTTTCATAACAGAAAGCAGAAGTTTGATATGAATCAACCAAATTATTTCTGATCTGAGATTTTACATTGGTATCTTGAGAATATTAATCATCTTTGTTTTAGAAACCTAGTAACATTTTTCTGATACAACAGGAGCAGGAGCAGGACCTGATACAAAGCAAGAGACAGTTAGGCCTGGGCTTTGGCAATGCTCCATTTGCACTTATGACAACGAAGAGAGTATGACTTCATGTGATATTTGCGGTGTTATACGTCATCCCTTGGTCAACAATAGAACTTCGAACAACAATAAAACAGGTAATCCAGTTATCCAGTTATTGAAGAATAATTTAGTTTATCACTATGAACAATGAGTTAGTATGTGAGAGTATGCAAGTCTGTAGTTTTATCACTTTGCTGTCTCTCAGTCTATTGAAATGGTAACTCCCTTGAGATAGTTTTGCACAGGAATCAGGATGTATGGCACATATATACGTAGCCTTATAATACCAATGCAACTTTAGGGGAAAATTGTAACCTGCAAAAATGCAAGGTTTCTCTCCAGGAAAATCCACCAAATAATTGCATGAACTGATTGATGCCGCTAAGTTTTGGCTTTATTGTTTTTACCAAAACCTATGATCCATGGTTAAAACTGCTCCAGTAAAAATGTCAGTGCTCATCAAAAGTCCATCTGTACATAACATACATGTTACTAAGTCTATTTAATTATGGCATTTTGCAGTGGTTCTGAAATTATTATTCCATTATAACAAATACTTCCTTCAAATAAAGTTGTAGTTTAGTGTAAATACTTGGTTATCATGATGCTAAGGGCATACAGCCTTCCTATTCCTATAGAGTGCTGACTATCATGATGCTAGTACCCTTATGGAGAGTGCTACTATCATGGTGGTGGTGCTATATGCCATGTTCATGGAGTGTCCTTGAGTGGACCTGTGTGGTGATTCGCTTTATATGGCAATTGGGGGAAGAAAAGTCAAACCGCCCCTCATAGGTTTCTAAGGATGACCAATAGATTGAAATAACTTAGCTAATAGGCAAGTGGTGGATACTGACTTGATCTTATGTCATAATTCAATTGCTACAGTCCAAACGAAGGTCACAAACATGCAATCATAAAGGACAGAAGTTACTTCATTTTCTCGCCTCCAGTTGTTCTTTGAGAGTTCTGCTATGAGTCTTAAGGTTCCCTTAGTCACAGAACTAGCCGTGAAGAGAAATTGATGCTTTCTCTATTATATTTTTTTTTCTTTCCTGATTTCAGTGCCATACTTTACAGGTGCTTTTTGAGGATTGGCTTTTGCGTTGAACTTCCTAGTGAACTTATTACACGTTTAGGTAGCTTTCCTTTACGGAAGGGAAATGCTAAGGCAGACAGATAATGTTGAAGTCTTGCCATTGTGACCATCAGCTTACGAGTGCTCTTCATAGTTTTTACGGAGGTTTAGAAATAGGATTTCTCAGTGTGTCTGGTTGTTTGTTAGGTAATTTCCCAACATAGGTTTTAGGTAAACAAGGATATGAATATTAAAAAGAATTTACTAGGAAAGGGTATAGAAGGAGGACAACAAATCTTTGATGGAGGAAAAGCCAGAGCAAACTAATAATAAATTGGCAAAGATTATAAAGAAAACAGAAAAAATATTCTTTTTGCATATCTAACAACAGAGAGGGTGGGTGGGGGGGGGGGGTCAGAGTACTTGATAACATGTATCTGCCTCTCTCTATATATCCCATATTGTATAGTGCTAGGTATACAACAATGGACATGATATACCTATAACCTATTGAACAATATCTTTGATGCAGTTGAACACATAAGCAAAACTCCTGGAGCATCCAAGCTAGCCAGCTCTCTTTTTCAATCATTACCACAACAGATTCCCAAAGAGGTTGTATTATTTCCAAAGCAGGGTGATGGGTTTCGGACAGATGGCAGTGACTTCTACAAGCTTGAGAATGTCCAAGGAGAATTTCATGAAATTCATAAGGCTTTTAGCACTCAAAGCCACCCCCATATGAATATAGGTCTCTACAAGTTTTGATTCAGGATATGCATTTATAGATAGAGAAGTTTCTTCCATATCTGACTCTTAATAGTGATTAGAATAAAAGATCTTAGTAGTTGAACGAGTATGTTTAATGATATGCTATGAGTGTGTGTTTGATTTGCATTAAGATACAAAACATGAAGAGCATGACACGACAAATGCTTGAGGTACAAACACAACTTTGTCCTGCATCTTGTTTGACGGACAATGGAAATTGGAAAACAAGTAAAACAATGTGAAATTAACTTGAATACCCCTATAATATATAATAATATTATTTACGTCGTGTGTGTGTGTGTGTGTGTATATATATATAGAGAGAGAGAGTTATTTTAATGGAAAATAAAAGGGGGCCTTTTTATCTTTTCAATGGTGTTTACTTTGTGTGTAACACACTCATGTATTGATAATGTAAATAAGAATAGGAATAAGAATAAGAATAAGAATCAATTACAATTAAGACAAATTAAACCTAATTGATACGACATCTAGTAAATCATAATTGATTGATCTCCAATTGATTTTAATAAATGATTTTGCTTGGGTGTTGGGACAACTTTTTGTCCCATGGTTTAGCGACGGACAACATTTTGGTTTTTGTGCAGTTCTTAACCCCTTGTTTTCACTGTTCCCATGACCAAATATTGAATCAAAAATTGGAACAATTACTCTTCTGCTGTCATGTCCTTTTTTTTTTGCAAATCAAACCCCATATGTTTTAGTTCTTGGAAGTTGGAACTCCTAGTTGAAGAGTGAAAATCCTTACTTGTCTATTCATTTTTAAATATTAATCATAAAATCTTTTTTTTTTTGGGTGCACAGATCCTTTCAAGTTTGATCTTCCCTCCCCAGATGATGTGGTTCATACTGGCCTACATTCTTCCAAAAAAGGTTTGAAAGGTATCCCTCCCTCAACTAATCGTCTGATTTTCCTCTAGAGCTCAAGTCAGAGGAAATATGTTTATTCATTAAGAGAGCTAGTGACCATTATTTTGAAACTGAAAAGTCATGCCGACCCTTTAATAAATTCTTTCACTAAATGTTTGATATGGTTTTAAGACTAACTAAAAAGCCTGTCTGATCCAATATCTGTTATGCATGCTTACAAACACCTTTTTCCATCTGTCTTCAAGTTGTATCTTTAGCACCATAGCTTTAACCAAAAAAAAAAATGAAAAAAATAAACACACTTTTTCATATTTAGTATCCTCATGTTTTTGTTGCTTGTGAATAAATATTAATCTATCTTATTTCTGTAATGCCTTCAGACAAAGTTGCGAACTCTAAAATTTCCCGTCATTCATCAAGCAGCAGAGAAATAAATGAATTTTCTGTACAATCAAATGCTGAAAGTTCAGAGAACTTATCATCCTCAATGCAAAAGAATAAGCTGGATAATTCGGCCAAAACAGGCTTCCCACGAATATAGAAATTGATTTGGAAACAATTGGGAAAACTTCAAACAGCTTACCAGCATCTTTGCCAAGGGACAAAGGTGACAACGTGAGTAAAATAAAGTCTTCCAAAAACGGTTCAGTTGATATTCAGTCAAGCAAAGACAAGTCAGGTAGTTTGTCTGCACTGCCAATAGTTGAAGAAGGTGATAAGATTGGTCCATCTTCCAGCAGTTTTGGCAACATGGTTCTTGATGTGAGACCTGGAAATTCTGATAATACTAATACCAAGGGGCCTCGTTCACAAGTTTCTTATAAGCCAGAAAAATGGATGCTCCCTCAACATGAAGATACATTGACTCAGCTGAATCTTGCAATTGTATGCCAATGACCTATTCTTTCGTGTATTCCAGTCAAGAATTAGGACCTAATATAGTTAATATGCTTTTTTTATCTCCCGGACTATATTTTAAGGAATCAACGTCTCAGTTCTTAATCTGTCAATTGTAGGTTGGTCATGTTGATTCCGGAAAATCAACACTATCAGGCAGATTATTACACCTATTGGGACGGATTTCCCAGAAAGAGATGCACAAATATGAAAAAGAGGCCAAGTTACAGGTAATTTCATTGTGGTAGTCATTTTCGTACTTTGAATGCTTGACACTTTTGAACTCATGCCAATTTCTGCTCCCCCGTTTTTGTCAATCAGGGAAAGGGATCTTTTTCTTATGCTTGGGCGCTTGATGAAAGTTCTGAAGAAAGGGAAAGGGGAATAACTATGACAGTGGCAGTTGCATATTTTGACACTAAGAAATATCATGTTGTTGTGCTTGACTCTCCCGGCCACAAAGATTTTGTCCCAAACATGATTTCTGGGGCAACACAAGCTGATGCTGCAGTTCTTGTCATAGATGCCTCACTTGGTGCATTTGAAGCTGGCATCGATGGTGGCAAAGGACAAACAAGGGAGCATGCACAACTTATTAGAAGTTTTGGTGTTGACCAGGTTATAGTTGCAGTGAATAAAATGGATGCTGTGGCATACTCTAAAGATCGATTTGATTTGATAAGACATCAGCTGGGAGTTTTTCTCCGTTCTTGTGGGTTCAAGGGTTCTTCTATATCATGGATTCCCATGAGTGCCATGGAAAATCAAAATCTGGTGGCATCCCCTTCTGATGCTCATTTCAAAAACTGGTATGCCACTAATTTCTCTAGATGTAATATTGACTTCTCTTGGAGGGCAACAAATGGGGTTATGTAATTATGGCATAAGCTGCAGTAAAATGCTTTCTTAGTATGTTGTTCCATCTCTCCTCAATTTTCTGCTACCATTTATTGATTGTAATGGAAAAGTCTAATTTAACCCCTCCAACTGAAGCTCATGTCCTAAAACTTTTAAAACGTGCAACACAAGTCGTAAACTTTCTAGCATGTACATATTTGTCCTTCGGTTTTGTTTTCTACTCTAACAATCTTACACCGAAATCTAGTCATTTGACCATATTTAAATATTTTTTACTAAATTTTTATGAGAAAAGTCCATTTTATGCTAAATAAACAATAGTATCAGATTCACTGTTGTGTTGAAACTAAAGGAAATCAAACTAAAGGAGTGGTTGTTTGTTTGACAGGATATCAAATAAAGTGTATTATGTGCAATTTATAAAACTGCTAAACAATGATGAATGTGTACTCGTGTTCATTGTGAAACAGGTATAGTGGACCTTATCTGTTAGATGCAATTGACTCACTACCACCTCCTACTAGAGAATTCTCAAAACCTCTACTAATGCCGATATGTGATGTCATCAAATCAGCTACTCTCGGACAGGTGTCTGCTAGTGGTAAACTGGAAGCAGGAGCTCTTAGGAGTGGAACAAAGGTATTAGACTGGGTAGTGTTTTGACTGTTACTGAAAAATCAAATCAAAGTTTTGCATTTTTAATTCTTCAAATTAGAAGTGTTTTATATTTTATAATGATCTTAAACTGATTTCTGCTTGGAATTAAGAAGTTTCAGTTAAAGTTTTTAGTCCCAATATTTTAATTATGTTTATCATAGAACAGAGAACTATCAATGCTTAAAAATGGGGGAAAAGATGAAGTTTATTAATGTGAATTCAAAATTGAGAGAAACTCTCTACAAACTGACCTAGAATGTTTGGTTCCTCAGAGAAAGAATTCTCTGTCTCACTCTAACTGAAAGATAACTGAATACCTTCCGTTATTTCCTATTTGTTACATGTAACCAGCTCTCACATAACCTGCAGGTGGTTGCGGTGCCATAATAGGGTTTAATAATTACCTTCTTTCTAATTTGTTTCATCTTTTAATTCTTTGGATCGTAGTATTGATGTTATTGCGGATGGGGTTTTGTTTAACCTTTTAACTTGGCATGAAATGAAAATATTTCTTTCTATAACTGTAATGTTTAATAATTGTAGGTCTTAGTTATGCCTTCAGCTGTTTTGGGAACAGTACGCGCATTAGAGCGTGACTCAAATGTCTGCACTGTTGCAAGAGCTGGAGATAATGTAGGTGTAACGTTGAATGGTGTTGATGGAAGTCATGTAATGGCAGGCGGTGTACTGTGCCATCCCGACTTTCCTGTTGCAGTAGCAAAGCATTTGGAGTTGAAAGTGCTTGTCTTGGATGGTGCTACTCCCATATTGGTGGGCGCACAGGTGTGTTACACTTTATTTTTAATTTTTTTGACAATTATATTTCATTTTTTGTTTATTGGGGAAAAAGTCAATTTTCTTTTTCTATGTGGGCAGTTAGAGTTTCATATACACCATGCAAAGGAGCCTGCTAAAGTTTCAAAAATATTGTCAGTACTTGATCCCAAGACTGGTAAGGTGACCAAAAAGTCCCCTCGTTGTCTCACGGCAAAGCAAAGTGCAGTAATTGAGGTGAATAAACAAAGCAAAACCTCCTATTTCATGAGCTTACTTGAATTTCTTTTCATCTACATTGGCACTGATTAAGAAAACCTGAAAAACTTTTATTATCTCTGATTTTCAGGTGGTTTTGCATGAGCGAATCTGTGTGGTAGAGTTCTCTAGATGTAAAGCTCTTGGAAGAGTATCTCTGAGATCATTAGGACGAACAATTGCTGTTGGACTTGTAACAAGGATAATTGAAGAACAAGATTAATTTACGACATTCCTCAGAAAAACAAACAAACGATGATAACATGAAGAGGTTCTCAGTACCATGTATGTATGCTGTTCCAGTAAACATTTTTGTTTAGCATCTAAGTCTAACTAGACTAAGTTACCCTGGCAGACACCGGCGACTATGCAATTCTTGTTGAGGTTCTCCGGTCAACAAGTAAACTCTGTAACCATATGTTGAGTTTTTCCGGTAAACTGTTGTTGAGGTTGTCTGGTAAACTGTTGAGTTTTTCCTTTTTACAAATGTTTTTAACCATATGTGTATCATACGAGAGGTTACCTCTTAAATAGTCTGGACCTTTTGTACTAGCAATGGCGATGTCTAACGTATAACACCTATTTTGTGACAGCCGGTGTGCTAAGCGTTACTAACAATCAGATTTGTTCGCATTTTAATGAACTACGTACCAGATATTTGTTCAATAGGCTCTATTGACCGAAAAATGAAATTTGTTGATTGGTCTATAGTTATTTTTGATTTCTTTTAAGTAATTTGTTTCCCATGAATTGTTTTCAGGTGTTGCAAGTTCATCTAGAAATGATTTTGACACATGTATCAACACTGTATTCTTACATAGTATGTCATTGTTCTTGAAATGTTGTGTGGTTAATGAGGTGTTATTATTTAGTTACTTAAGTCCACTACCTAGTTGATGAATTATCATATTTATTTTGAGTTATCAATTCTTTTACACAATTTCTTTTTTCAATCCACTAAAACAAGCAAATTCTTGGTTAAGTTTAGTTCATTACGTGGATATTAACCACTAAATATCTTTTTTGATCAAAAAAAGATAATAATAATAATAATATCAACTCGATTAACCATGTTTCAATAATTTGCATAATATTTTGATCACCCGGGTGTAACACAAGTGGTTGGTGCACAATCAGTGAATGTTATAAACCTAGGGGGTACCGAGTTCTATTCCTACTTATAAAAAACATCCCTATGAATGTCTTCAACGACAATGAAACAAGGGGAGTTCCCCTTCCTAGTAGCCATTCACCAAAACAACAAAAGCCACACAAAAAAAAAAATCACCCAAATGTAGATATAAGTGGAGGATAGGTATTCCTACATTGCAAGAGGCTTCTTAGTCTTGCAAGAGAAGAGGAACAAGACATAAGAAACTATACATGCTCATCATGACAGATATGAAGCAAATCGCAAGTTTATCATGTGAGTCTCCGATGAATTCAAAGGGTATGAAAGTTTGGTTTAGTGGACAACATTGCTTGTGCTTTAGAGAAGTTCAAGCACAATAAGAATTCTAATGAGATTTTAGAGAGGTCGGGATTTGTTACCCTATTGATGCTAGGAATCTAATCAGTCGGTAACACGAAGCTTTAGCCAGGGACTCTAGTGGAAGAATGGTGTCTGATGGGGGAAAGAGCAATATCAAGCACAGAGAAATGAACGAGATAAGAGGAAAGATTTGAAATGCAATTTGCTTTATTTCATTTAATGCCATAGCGAATATTAGGGAAAAGGTGGCTACAATGATTATCCACTCATTTCCAAACCTAGGGAATATTATGATCTAAAGGATTCACCAACTTCTAAAGCTAGGTGAGTCATGCAAAAGACAGAAACAACAAATAAACCTAGGACAGAAAACGGTAAAGCTGAGCAAAAGAAGAAATATGACAACTAGCATTAAGCTATCATAGATTTTGATTTTAAGTCGCCATATAGGAACAAGTCATGTTGGCACAATGTTGTGAAGAAATAGATGCTCAAGAATGCTGAAAAACTACAAATGATGCAAGATAGCTAGCTGCAAGGGTTTATGTGCTAGCATTTAGCCAATCCACCACACAACTACTATTGTGATTTTGAGAGCATTGAAATCAACAAGAAAAGAATAGAAAACAATAGAAACTAAGCATACAAATTAAATGAGGCATGTTCAAGAGGTCTCTATAGATAAATTGATGTACGAAATGATTTAACATAATACATAATAATTAAACTATCAGGACCGGTGGCTTCATTCCCAATTCTCCAAACTTGAGGTATACTAATCCATAACTTCAATACCTTCAAGTGACAATAAATTGTTCATATATATATAATATGTCTGGCGGTTCAATCCTTGCAGCAGGCACCATTGAATTCTCCAAACCTAAAATTCATGAGAAAGTGTTAGCACTTCAGGTAAATTTTCAAAAGATTGAGTAAAATGATGAGCAAATCAAAACAACAATGTCAGGGAAAAGAAATAATCAAGACCATATTATTTGCATCAAAGTTCTTTTCCATATACAGAAAAAAATATTTGTAAATATAAATGAGATAAAACATAGGAAAAGAATAAACATAAATGCTCACAAGCAAAGAAAACAAAGCAAACGAGAAAGAACACAAACATAAAATTAAAGAATGCAACACACACACATACTTTCTTGAAACCACCATTTACAGAACATCAGAGAGAGCAACAAGACGATCCTACCTATTAATTATATTGAGAGGATAGTATAGGATTGCATAAGCAAGCTAATTAAGAATCCTAAATAAATTTTTCCATATGATAATAAAAGGTTCACAATCCCAAAACTGGTGCTTAGTTGTTTCTTAAAGCAGCTACTAGTGCCTCAGTGGCTGCTATTTTGTAAACGCAGTGCAAGTGTCTCTTAGAACTGTGGTTTGTGCCTAACTCGATCTCAAGCCAGCTCACGGGGTGAGGGTTACCTCCCACTTCTAGGTTCTAACCACTGATGGGATCTCAATCAGCCTCAATCTCCAACATCCCAAATGCCAATGGTAAGTCTTTACATATCTGGTCTCTATTTAGCATCACAATTTTATTTTTTTTTGCATTAAATCCTATTGAGTAATGCCATCCAATGTTATTAATGGCGGATCATGGCTCATAAGGCAAGTCGAAAATTAGGTCACATAAATAAGGTGGATGGCATTGTAGACGGTGGCAAAAGCATGGAGAATAATACACACAAGCACACGCACGCGCGCACGAACACACATGCACAAGTATAATAAAATTACAAAACAAATAGAAGCGAAAAACACTGAACAAGTATCAAAGAGGACACAACAAAGATTCAGAACAAACAAAAAGGAATAGAGAGTTGAACAATAAAAGAATAAAGAGAGATTCAGAGAATATAGAGAATGAGATAATAGAGAAAGATCGAAGATGAAAGAATCAGAGGATCAGATGGAAGACTCAGGAACAAAGAGATTACCTAAGAAAACCAAAACCGTCATTTCCTAGAGGCGGCTAGTTCACCAGGTATGTTTTCCTGTGCCAGAGATAGTGAAGGTGTTCAGCCAAATAGGTTTTGATGTAGTATATTTTATTCTTTAGAAAGGGAAATACGTTTGGTCAAAAAAGAAAAGAAAAGGGAAATACGTTTTAGTACGAAACAAAAGTAATAAACGTGAATGACAGCCAACACACGTGCAAGGTGAGTCATTATTGTGCGCTTTCCATTTCCATTCATATATGTTTTACATTCTGACATTTTGTACGAACAGTTTCGTACTAAATATCAACGCTGTAAAGAAAACAAAAAGAAAACTGTCGCTTTTTCCACCATATCCTTAGTCACGCACTATCATAACCGGTAGCAAAACAACTGCCCTAGGCTGCCAGGCCATGAGTAGGACTACTAAAGCAAAGGTTTTATGTCTCCAAATAATAAGACCCACCTTTTTTAAGAAATAATTAGTTGCTAAATAAAATAATTTTCCTTTTTAAAAAATGCGGATGACTTCTTTTTTGAGTAAAAACCACAATTTTTTTGTGAGATCAGAAGTATTGTGAGATCAAAATCTGGGGTTGGATATGACAAAGGGCGGTGTCGGTGCATTCAAAGGAAGACACATCTACTTCCTTGTGCTTGTGGATCGGTATTTTTCATGCTTCTGGCAATTCTATTCCGCTTAATGTTGTTGATGATCACTGGAAACACTTGAGTTTGGATGCAGTAGATGATAAATTCACTCAGGATAAATCATCTACCTGTGATATTTCTTATCAGTTTGATGCTATCCAGGCAAGATTCGATAAAGTCAGTGAGGAGGAAAAATATCTTATTAAGAGACAGTTGAATGAGATAGCTTTCCCTTCTACTTCTTCTATGGTTGCACCTAAATCAAAAGTCAGAACGAAAGGTGCACCAAAGAAGAAAAAACAGAATTTTTTTGATGCTAAGTGTGATCCTTCTGGGTGGGAGCATGTGGATGAGAAGGTAAAACAAACTGAAAAATCTGGGGCTTCCAAAATTCCTACACAGCGGTCAACCAAATTATCACAGGGTGCTTCTAGAGTATTATCACAGACATCTGAGACTAAAATCCACTTACCGTTTGTTCCAGCACACGTGCGCAACTATGTTGAAAAAAATGTTGATGTTGAAGGTGACGGTAGCTGCGTTTTAAAGCGATCGGGGTTGGACTTGACATGGGTGAGGACTCTTGGCCTCTCGATTAGGCAAGCTTTGATTCGGGAGACAAAGGGCAGGGAAACATTGTATTCAGACATGTTTGGGAAGAACCGACTGTTAGAGTTTCGCAAAGCTTTAACTATTGAGTCATACGGACGTCAGCCGAAGTCAAAGTGGCTTGATTTGCCTGAGATGGGGTATATAGTTGCAACCAGGTATAATGTTGCATTGGTTCGATTTTCTTTGCCTATGAATTTCACTTATACGCCTTTGAGAGGCACTTACGGTTCATCTAAGTTCAAAATCATATACTGCTACGAGCGAGCAAAATGTACCTTTGGTTGCATCTTTCAATCTCTCCCACTTGCTGTTGCCTCCTATTGCCCCAGCGGTGGTACAAAGACTACTCACGAGTCCGCTTCATGGTTGCATCTGTATGCCGGACGTTTTACCCTATGGCAGTCTATGTGTCCTCCAGTGCAGCCTCCCACTCACAGTGATGCGTCTACATGTATAGATTTAGCCGATGATTCTATTGACGGCTTGTAGATAGATTCACACATTTTTTGTATTACACGTGTATATATTACTATATCGCGTTTTTGTAATTATACGCGTTTATTTTATCCAATATATCTACACCGTTGATGTTAATCAAATCACGAGACTTCAAATTATAACCGGTAATAAAATCATAACTGTTAACAAAAAAAAGAGCCCATCGAATATATCTCTTTTGGGACATATATACGATGTGCATTCATAACGCATCGTATATAGGTTCCTCAGGCGTATATACGATTGACTTAAAACGCATCAATCGTATATACGCACAATGAACATATATACGATGTCAAAACATTGCCCATCGTATATATGCCCCAAAAGAGATATATACGATTCGTGTAATTTTGTAAAAAAAACAGATTTTTTGAAGGGCATTTTGGAAATTTCAGTGTGGGTGGGGGTCCAAAAAAAAACCCTTAAAAGAAATCTCTTTAATATTTGCTTTAGGCCTAAGAATAGATTCAAAAGGCCGTGTATGTATGGTCTTGGACTATTGGACTATACCGATTTTTCTTGGGTATTACTTTTCCCACACCCCCTCCTACTTAAAACACACCCCATAAGGGTGTGAAATGACTAAAAGACCAGCTAAAGTGTCTTTTTTTCAACAAATTTCACGTGTTCGAACACGGGGCTTCGAACAGGTTCGAATGACATCGTTCGAGTGTGTTAAATTTTGACTTCACACTCTCTTGTGCGTAATTTCACCTGTTCGAACGAGGTCATTCGAACCTGTTCGCATGACCTTGTTCGAACACGTTCGAACGACATCGTTCGCGTGAGTTAAATATTGACTTCACACTCTCTTGTGCGTAATTTCACCTGTTCGAACGAGGTCATTTGAACCTGTTCGAACAAGGTCGTTCGAACCGTCCTTAAACACGTCCTCACAGCGTTTCATGCGAGGTTATTTTTGGAATAAAATTTGTTAAGGGGTGTGAAAGAGTGGGAGGGGGAGTGGGAAAAGTAATACCCTTTTTCTTTAGAGTTAGGCTACTTGATCGATTCACCCACTTCTACAATGTGAATACTAATCATTACTATTGGTGACATGTTCGTTATGTGGATGTCATGTCTGTTAACAGAGGTGACGTGGTATCTTCATCTTCAACTCGAACTCAGATATAACCGTTATCCATCCTCAAACTAATCATCAACTCCAAGCCCAAATAACTCATCTTCAACTCCAAACTCATATTCATCGTCAATCCCTCAAACCCTAAACTCATCTTGATTCAATCTTTAAAGAGTTTAATTTATATACACAAACTGTGTATACATGTTTTACACTATCTACCAATGATAGTTTGACAAGTCATTAAAAAGAAGTTACTCAATTAGTAACCACCTGATGTGTCATGCCTACCATGTATTGTGATTGGTGGATAGTGTAATAAGCTTTACACATAATGTGTATACTAATTAAACTCATCTTTAAATTATGAACCAAAAAGAAACTCACAATCAAGTAACCCAGGTGTCAACCAGGGGAATGAGTCTTTTATTTAAAAATGATAAAATTATGAACTCCAAATTGTGAGTTGGGATTTCTTTCATCCTCTCCCTTTTACATATCCATAATTCATCTTCTCTTCATCTATCCACTCTCAGACAAATCCACCAATTCAAAGAAAAAACCATTTCAATTTTTGGTTTAGAGTTAGGCTACTTGATCGATTCAATCACTTCTACGATGTCAATACTAATCACTACTATTGGTACATATGGTTCTTGTTTATTTATAGTGATGATCAAATCGTGATCAAGTATATTTGAGATTTTAAATTTTAATACTTCAAACGTTGGGATTAGTTCCTAGTTTCAAACTTGTTATGGAGAAATCACACGCATACTATTTGCACCCCTCTCTGCTCAAAAGGCCAAACTATTTGGGCCTTCAACAGCCAAGGCCCATAAACGTTCATCCAACAGCCTACCATGCACCTCCACAATCAATGGTTCAGATGATAACACCCAAGTGCTTCCCAATCCTATAAATACTGCATTTATTCCAAGGAGAGAGGTACGCATTAATGATCACTCATTTGCATTAACTCCACTGCTACTGACTTCAGCATCAGAGTATTTATGCAGGTACACCCCACCGCATCTCGGAACAACCAGCTCGGAACAATCAGCTCGGACATAACTCCAAATTGATCAAAACCTTATTACCTACCAACTATCTCGGATATACTTATCTTTAGATACGGTACAGAACATTGGCGACCACAGTGGGAGCTTTTCCCGAACTCATTAAAAACTTTATCTATTTATCTTTGATCAAATCATGGATCCCGAATCACAAACCGGTGTACGGATAGCAAGTATCATCCGGTCACAAGAAGAAGGAACCCCAGAGGGGATTGCAGTAACCCAATCTGTTACTGACCGAAATGTCAATAACAGAGAGTCAACCTCAAATCGAGCTCCTTCACCTCCTACAGTTATTCCGTTCCAGTAAACACTTTACAACAGCTTGTTCAAATTCTAAATCAGCATAATGAAGCATCTCAAGCTAGGAGCCTCCGCATTTCAGAATTAGAAGCCGAGGTTGCAGGTTATCAGGCCCGAGATATTGCAGATCGGGGTTCTCCGCAGCGATATGATCCCGGATTAACCCGAATAGACGAGCTCGAGCAACCCGAAAAGAACCACCGAGCTCAGAAGGCGACATCGTTCTCCCCAGACGACGCGTCATTATCATCGCTCTCCCCTAGAAGACGAGAAAGAAAAGAGCGAGAGGCAACTCTTAGAGATATAGAGGACTCGCGGAGAAGATTCCTCTAATGCATCATCATCACCACGAGACAACGATCTAGGAGCGAGAGAAAGTCCTCCAAGGCGAGAACATCACCACTATAAAGAGAGAGCCGGAGCGAAAACAACATCATTCCAATTACCAACCTCGCAAAGGTCGAAACCGGAGAAGAAAGCAGGAGGTACAACCTCAGAAGAGGACCGTTCACCTCGAAATAGATTATTTCCCCGTTCCCAGAGGTTTAGAGAAACCTCCTGAACACTTAAAGATTTATGACGGTCTCGGAGACCCGGATGTTCATTTAGAATACTATGAAACCATGATGCAATACCGAAATGCTCCAGGTGAGATCATGTGTAGACTTTTTTCCCTCACCCTTGAAAAATCTGCAGGTTTATGGTTCAGAGACATCGGCAAATTCAATCTCTTCACGGGAACAACTTTCCAAGTTATTCTCGTGAGCCGCACATTCGAAAGTAAGGCCGAAATCATGGATGGTGTTGCATGCAATCCACCAAGCCGATGATGAATCTATCCGGTCTTATATTGCAAGATTCAACACTGAAGCCGGAAAGGTGCATGGGTTAAATGAAGAATTTAAATCTGTATTTCCTATCCCAAGGTTTCTGTGAGGCACTTTATTCCAAATTGACGTAAGCATCAACCAACCCTCAACTTTAGGGAGTTCCTCCGACTTTCAGAGAAGTACATAGATCATGAGGAAGCGATGAAGCTAGCAAGTTCTTTGTGAAAAGTGTAGCAAACCAAACAAAAAAGAGAGCGACCTCAGTCGAAAAGTCAAATTCGAATCTTGAAATTCCTCGGAGATTCGGGCATGGCGGTCCATCTAGTGGAATTCAAACCTCGACAAGAGGCGACATCGAGACTACACAGAACTCATATGTGGAAAGGAGAAGATCTTGCAAGAATGTCGAACAATGAATTCAAACACGTAAGGTATCACGATCCTATTCCCCAAAGTAGGGAATGAGGAACAACAAATCTTGTCGTTATCACCAAAGCGCGGCCATGACACAAATCGGTGCAACGCCTTAAAAGACGACATTGAAGACCTTATCAAAAAGGAAAACTGGCAGGCGGTATCAAGAAGCCATTCCAACAAGAAAAAGCATCAAACAAGAGAAAGAGGTTGTGAAGTAAGAGGAAAAGAAATCATAGATTATAAGGAAGAGCGGACACTCGAAGAAGTAGAAGAGGCGACTGTGGTAATGGTAATCTCGGTGGTGAAGTCCAAGGAGCTACAGCAAGAACAATCAAAAGAAAGTGGAAGGAAATTCAATGTGTAGCATCTACATCATCGGCACAACCGATGAATAACTCGTCCCCATTATCGTTTGGAGATGACGATCTTCTAAGCGGAAAGGTAAGCGAAGACATTCCTTTGTTAATCTCAGCGATAATGGCCGAGAAAGAGATAAGAAGAATTTTAGTTGACTGAAAGCGACTCTTGTGACATCATGTTCTTCGATGTCTTGGAGAAAATTGGAATTACACCGAGGAACTTTTTCCTATCACGGAACGGACTCTCTCGGGTTCAATGGTTCCCGAACTAGACCGATGGGTTACATAGACTTAAGGGTCACTTTTGGAGAGGAACCTTTATCTCGGACAATTTTGGTTAAATTCATGGTATTACCTTGCTCATCAATCTACAATTGCATCGTTGGGAGGCCGACTTGGGGAAACTCGGGCGGTGACTTCATTGTACATCCGAAAATGAAGTTTCACTCTCAAAGTAACAAGGTAGTAACTATCAATGCCGATTTAGAATCTTAGAAAGATGCTATTACCTCCTTCTCAAAGTGAAATTTACGCAAAAGACAAAGCCGAACTTGCATCAAAGAGTGCGTCTGCGAAAGAAGAAAGTGAAGTTTTCAGAGGTAAATGTAATGGATTTAGACGCATGCGCCGATCCACGAGCTCGGACGAAGAGAAAGATAGCACTCAGCATCCTCATTCAGAAAAAAGGCCAGAACGACCGAAACCGGACGGGGAATTCATCAGAGTAATGTTGGGCGATGATCCAACAAAAACGGTCAAGATCGGTGCAGACCTACCAGACGAAATAAAAAGAGAATTAACCCAGTGCTTAAGGGAACACGCCGATCTCTTTGCTTGGTCGGCTGAAGACATGCCTGGTATACCACCTGAAGTTGCTTGCCATCATTTGTCAATATATCCTGATGCAAAGTGGGTTGCCCAACGCAAAAGGGTTCAGAATATCGAGAAGACGGAAGCAACAGCCAAGGCGGTAGATGATTTAGTTAAAGCTAATTTTGTAACTGAGCTCAAATATACTACTTGGCTCTCAAACCCTGTACTTGTTAAAAAATCAAATGGAAAATGGCGCATGTGCATTGATTATACCGATCTTAATAGGTCATGTCCTAAAGATGCTTTTCCGGTTCCAAATATTGATCGACTAGTCGATCATGCATCGGGATTTGGTTTATTATCATTCATGGATGCATATTCAGGATATAACCAAATCCCAATGTTTCCCCCCGATCAAGAGAAAACTGCTTTTATGACTGAGAGCGGAAATTTTTGTTACCGAGTTATGCCTTTCGGTCTCAAAAATGCAGGAGCAACGTATCAGAGAATGATGAGCGAGTTTTCAAAACCGGATCGGGCGAAATGTAGAAGTATACTTAGATGATATGATTGCAAAGAGTGAGCAAGCAAATCGTCATGTTACCGATCTCAAAGAGCTTTTTTTGAGAGATAAGGAAAAACAAGATGAGATTAAATCCGGAGAAATGCACTTTCGGGGTCAAAGCTAGGAAAATTCTTGGGATTCTATCTCACCGAAAAAGAGGATTGAGGCAAACCAGACAAATGCAAATCGATGACGGAGATGAAAACCCCAAACACCAAGAAAGAAATTCGAAACTTAACGGCATGATTGCGGCTCTATCTCGGTTCATCTCAAATCTTTGCTTTTAAATCACTACCCCTTTTAAACTTTTAAAAAGGAATCAATTTATTTGGACCACGAGCGGGATGAGCGCTCACCCAGTTAAAAAAGATATTATCAGAACCTCCGATATTAACCCGACCTGAGCCTGAGGAAGTATTATATTTGTATCTCTCAATATCTGAGGAAGCATTAGGGGCAGCACTGGTCCGAGAAACAAAAGAGGGACGAGCAGGTTTACTTTGTGAGCAAAGCTTTACAAGGGCCAGAACTCCGATATCAAAAAATAGAGAAAATAGCTTTGGCTTTAGTAATAGCTACTCGGCGACTCCGACATTATTTTGTTTCTCACCAAGTTGTCGTTCGAACAAACCATCCGATCAGACAAATCCTACATCGTCCAGACCTTTCGGGAAGAATAATAAAGTGGCGATGAAATTGTCATAAATTCGATATCAAATATGAATCAAGATCGGCAATGAAAGCTCAAGTATTAGCCGACTTTGTAGCGAAATGACCGCAGAGGCGAGAATGAAGTATGGACAATCCATGTCGATGGCTCTTCCAATCCCAAAGGGAGTGGGGCGGAATTATTCTTGAAAGTCTTCAGGGTGGTTATAGAATTATCACTCACTTTCAAATTTACAACTTCAAATAATCAAAGTGAATCTGAAGCATGCATTTTTGGGCCTACGATTGGCCGGATCTCGTATCACTCGGCTAAATCTCCATACTGATTCACTCCTCGTGGTCTCCCAGATCGGGGGGCAGTACGAAGCAAAAGAGCCAATCCTCCAAAAATACCTGAATCATGTCAAGAAACTCCTGACCGAATTTGATTTCGCCGAGGTCAAACATGTCCCAAGAACAAACAACGTTCGAGCCGATGTTCTTTCCAAATTAGCAAGCACCAAAACTACGGGAATCACCGATCGGTTATACAAGAGATCCTCAAAGAAACCTAGTTTTGGGGATGATTTACACTCGATGTCATCGATTATGCGTAATAAATGAAGATCAAACATGGATTGCTCCTATTTTGAATTACATCATGTCGGGCACAGAACCTTCCGATCCTGCAAAAGCCAAGATCATCCGAAGAAAAGCAGCATCTTTTGCAGTTTTCAATGAACAGCTTTACAAGAAGGCACTCTCTTCACCGTTATTGAAATGTCTAGAACAGACGGAGGCTGACTATGTGTTAATGGAAATTCATGAAGGAATATGTGGCCAACATTTAGGTGGTAGATCCTTAGCCAGGAAGGTGTTAAGGGCGGGATACTTTTGGCCAACCATTGAAGCTGATGCAAGAAACTATGTGAAGAAATGTCCGAATTGCCAAATTCACGCAAGCGTTCACATTGCACCTCCTACAGGTCTCACTGACTCTTTCCTCCCCATGGCCGTTTGCATGGTGGGGATAGACCTTCTAGGACCTTTTCCAAAAACCCCGGGAGAATAAATTCTTAATTGTGGTGTTGATTATTTTACTAAATGGATTGAGGCCAAACCACTATCTCGTGATTAAGGCAAAGAAGCGCATCTCTTTTTCCGAAAAGAAATAATTACAGATTCGGGGTGCAGAGGTGGTAATCACAGATAATGGAACTCAATTCGCGGATAAAGGATTCAGGAAGTTGATGTCCGATCTTAAAATCAAGCATCGATTCACGTCGGTGGAGCATCCCCAAACAAACGGTCAAGCAGAAGCAGAGAAACAAAGTACTTCTCACCGATTGAAAAAAAGGTTAGACAATGCTAAAGGAAATTGGGTGGAAGAACTCCCTTATGTCTTATGGGCATATAGAACAACTCCCAAAGCTCCACGGGAGAAACTCCGTTCGGTTATCATATGGGAGCGAAAATTTGTCATCCCAGTCGAAATCGGAGAACTGTCTTGGAGAACCACAAATCCGAAATCACCAGAAGACAACGAACAAGCTTTACGAGAAGAGCTAGATCTTATAGAAGAAATCCGGGATCACGCATCCCTCAAGGAAGCCATCAACAAACAAAGGATAGCCACCCGTTATAATCTGAAAGTCGTCCCCGAGGAGTTTGGCGTCGGCGACCTCGTCTTGAGAAGAAGCCGATGTAGGGTTGAAAAATGCATCACAAGGCAAGCTAGCACCGGCGGGAAGGTCCATATCGGATCACGACGAAAAAACAGAAATGGCGCTTTCGAGCTAGAAACCTTAGAAGGCAAAGCGATCCCAAGAACATGGAACGCCACCAAACTCAAAAAATATTATAGTTAGACTTGCTTTGCTAAGGCATTCTATTTCCGATCTTGTTTAAATATAGACTTGCTTTGCTAAGGCATTCTATTTCCGATCTTGTTTAATATAGACTTGCTTTGCTAAGGCATTCTATTTCCGATCTTGTTTAATATAGACTTGCTTTGCTAAGGCATTCTATTTCGATTTTGTTTAATATAGACTTGCTTTGCTAAGGCATTCTATTTCCGATCTTGTTTAAATATAGACTTGCTTTGCTAAGGCATTCTATTTCCGATCTTGTTTAAACATAGACTTCCTTTGCTAAGGCATTCTATTCCGATCTTATTTAATGTAGACTTGTTTTGCTAAGGCATTCTATCTATCGATCTGATTTCTATATAAAATCAAAACATCAATCGATACCGCTATTTTTACCTAATAAATTTAGGTTAACACAAAAGGGAAGAGATATCCAGAGATAATAACTTGATCACAAAGAAAACCAAAAATATGACAAGTTAATACGGAGATATCATTACAAAAATACCGATTCTGGCGGACCCTCGATTTCAAAAAAGCGGATGAAAGTAAGCAAATTATACATCTCTCGGATAAACGATCCTTGACACTTCGTCGATTAAGGTCAAACTCAACAATATGACCGTCATGAACCCCGTACTCGGGTTAAGAATATCACGATCGGCAACAAAGTTAGGATTAACTACGGCGACTTGGTCAAGGCGTTATTGAAAGCCGACAATGCCCTCGACCCATCCGAATAGCCTTCTTCCGATCTTCCAGAGCTTTAACATTTAAAGCGGTAAGTTTCTCGATCCGTTCTGAAGCTCGGGAAAAGTATTGGCCGAGGACGAAGAAAATTTCATCAACTCGCGATCTTAGCATCTTTTTCTTGAAGCTCGACGGTGACCTTTTCAAATTTTTCATTTAAGCGCTTCAGTCACCCTCTCCACCGCTTCTTCTCGATCTCGAGAGTTGTAGCGCTTAGCTTCCAAGTCTTGGCCGTCTGTTTGTAAAGATCCACATCTTTTGAGATTTCGAGATCGGCCCGAAGTGGACTTCTGACTTTCCGAGTGACTCATACTTGGCTTCAAGATCTGTACAAATAGATAAAAACATAAGTATAAAAGAAGTTGGAAAGACAGGGTGGACGAGCTTAGGAAATCGAAACCGTACCTTTAATTTTTGAGGCTGCAGCCATTTTATCTCCTCCTTCACCAAGTCGACCATCCTTGAGAACACCGAGAGTGAAACTCAGAAGGGTCGGCTTGGAATTCCTCGATCTTGAGGGTCATATATGCCCGTGGATCAAAAGGAGCAAAGCGAGCTTATGTTTTTGTGCTTCTTTGAATGATCACTCGGATCGATCACATTTTTCTCCCGATCTTGGGGTTTGGACTTCGGAGGAAGTTGACCAGATGGTTGTTTCCTTTTTCTTGTGAATGGCCGAGCTTCCTCTTCGTCTTCCCCCTCGGGATTAACCACAGTAATGGGCTCAGCCGGAGTGACAATTCCCGGAAAGTTTCCCTCAGCTGGAACCTCGCTACTACTCCCGACGTGAGGTATCATTGGGGTGATTTCTTCAAGTGCTAAGGCTTTCAAAGCCGCCATATATTAAAATCTCGGAGCCATGCTATCTCTGATTAAATACAAGATCTGTTAGAAAGGTTATGCAAATAAAGATCGGCAGATATAGAAAACAGCAGACATAGTAAAGAAATAAACTAAGGGAAACACCCACCTAAAGCTTTCTCGACATGCTCAAACTTAACGGATGCCACCAACAACTTAGTATCAAAACCCCAGTGATTCGCCCTATGTTCATTGTTGGTGACGATCCGATCTGCAATAAACTGGAGCACTTTCAAGGTATTCTGATCCTCCATGTTTAGATGATTCTTTTCAACAGAATGCCTTTTTGATTCGTCTCGTCGAGTCCAACCAAGAGGAAACTTGGTGGTGAGAACAATGTCGTTCTCAGCATTAAATGTCCCAACTCGGTCTACCACTACTGGCAACACCGGTTCGACCCAGAAAAACTTATTTTTCCATTCATACTTCAAACTTTCTGAATATGGCCGAAAAACCTTGATTCCTGCTCTGGATCGGAGGGCATAATGCTCCAAGCGCGCAGGTTTACCGCTGTTCTTCTCGGTCCTTTTATTGACTTGAAACATATGTAAGAAAAGTTGAAGGAAAGGGCCGACCTAAATGAATGCATACCGGCTCAAAAGCTCGTCACGAATGCCCAAGCATTTGGGTGAAGTTGGGATGGGGCTATTTCTAACCTAGCCAAAGCATGCATTGTTGGAAGGCGTGAATGGAGGACGGATGCGCATGTGAGCTAAGGTCGTCCGAAGAAATAATAAACTTGAGAGAATGCGGATAAGTGGCCACATGCTCGCCTGTCCCATTCCAAAGACACGCCATCGCTCGGGATCTTTGGCATAAAGCCTTTTGAATAATTCTGCGATGTCGATCTCGGAGACAATATCGAATCAGTATTACGGAGTTTTTTGGATACCCGGGAGTAGTCGCGAGGCGAGCCAAGGGGAACTACGGGGAGGTCGACATTGTTAACCCGGAATCTTCATACCCGTATAACAACTCAAAACTTCCGGTATCTTAGGCTCTTTACCTCTTCTATCTTCACCAACATTTTCCTCTTCGGGTCAGCGGAAATGGTCGTCAACATTTCTTCCATCCGATTCGATGATCGGATTTACGAACTCGAATCAAGATCGGAGTCGCCTCAAGAGCTCGGATCTATATCCACATCCACTTGAGCCTCTCGAGTTCGGATTGTTGGGGGGGAAGGGTGGGCGATTCTTCGTCGGAACCTCTTCTCTTCATCACCACCTCTAGGCCGGAAGACATTTCTTCTGTATTTCAGTGAAGCCATGCTGCTCCCTATCTAATGGATTAGAATCAGTTCTAGATGCCATTAACTTTCCGATATCGGGGCCTCTAGACTTGCGAGCTTGCTCGGCTTGGTCTATAAGTCGAGCGCGTTTGGCGCGCGAGTTATGCATTTTGTTTTCGCCGATTTTACCTACAGGAATGGGGCAAGCTATCGAGGATAAAACCATAAGAAGATGTTGGGTTCACGAACAAGATCGGAACCCGACGAAAACCCCATCACGGCAAATAAGATGGCGGTGAGGCTAGATCTCGGCCGGTGCAATTGAAAAGCGAAGCGCAACGAAGAAACAAATTATACAAAACACAACAAAAAGTAAATTCAAATAGAAGCACTAACCTCGGAAGAAAGTCTTGAGAAAGAATGAAGAGATTTGATGTCGAGAAATCGAAGGAGCGAGCTCGGAGAGCTTAAAACCACAAAGTCGGTAGCTACGAGTGAAGCAGAAACTAAAAAGATGAATGAATTACCCTTGCTTGTATTTATAGGGTTACGAGATATGACCGTTACTATTCATTCAAGCGACGCACTCAATCGAATCGAAAGCGACACAAGAATCGAGGAAGTCATCATTAAAAAGAGCGCCTCGTAATGCGTGAGCGGTCACATCGATCAACACGAGCATTTAATGCTCATTTAAAAAAGAAATAATATTAAAATGAAGCGTCACCAACACTCAACCATCTTCAAAGATCGGTGAAATGCGATTCGGTTTCAACCATCATTAAGGATCGATGATGCAATTCGGTTTAAATCATCTACAAGATCGGTAAGAAAGTCCGAACATAGCTATTTTCTCAATCTCACTTAAAACGATTTATTTTTATACATATTTCAAGTCTAGTTTGACCTAACATGCCAAACCGACTTGGGGGCAAATGTTATGGAGAAATCACACGCATACTATTTGCACCCCTCTGCGCTCAAAAGGCCAAACTATTTGGGCCTTCAAGCACCAAGGCCCATAAGCGTTCATCCAACGACCTACCATGCACCTCCACAATCAATGGTTGGATGATAACACCCAAGTGCTTCCCAATCCTATAAATACTGCATTTATTCCAAGGAGAGAGGTACGCATTAATGATCACTCATTTGCATTAACTCCACTGCTACTGACTTCAGCATCGGAGTATTTATGCAGGTACACCCCACCGCATCTCGGAACAACCAGCTCGGAACAATCAGCTCGGACATAACTCCAAATTGATCAAAACCTTATTACCTACCAACTATCTCGGATATACTTATCTTTAGATACGGTACAGAACAAAACTTAAATCAACACCATTGGCTTAGTGGCATGAACTACCCTTGGGACACAGAGTGACAACCCGGTGCTTCCGTGTTCGATTCTCGCAGTGGACAAATTCACGGAAAAATTCATTGTTAGCCTACGCGAAAATTTGCTCCTAAGAACGAGCAAAGATTAATCTTTTGTTGAAAGCATTGAGATATTCCGTGGGTAGTCAACAATTGTCCGACCAAAAAAAAGTTCCCAATTTCAAATCTGATACAAGTTCATATTTTTCAGGAATTGATAGGAATGTGTATTCCCTAATGTCTACACCTATGGCATACAGAATAGAGAGCAACCGTTCTACCTAACATACATCTTTCGTTGTCCATTAATCCTATATTTTTGTTTCCCTCAGATTTTGCCATAGCATAGAAAAGAATTTAATGCCGTAGTATAAAAAAAATTTAAGAGATATAGAATATATATCCTCAAGTAAATTTTACGGAAATGTGATTAGAATTCGTTATACACTTATACTGTTGGTATGTAGTCATTAAACTCAAAACAAAAATGTTCATGAAACTATCTAATATCTATGTTCACTATTCGTGTAGCATTTATTCATTGACCTTCTATGTTTCAATAATATGAAGCATGATATCAAGTTTAACATGTGAGTCCGCTCCAATGTGTAAGAAATATTTCCTCGCCATTCTCATTGATGTGTATCAATATATATACAGCATATGGTCAAATATACACTAATGACTAATAATGACTAATAATGACTATTAATGCTATACTAATTATTTACAATAATGAGAATATTACAGAGAATATTCTAGAGAATAATGTTGTTGTCTAACACACCCCCGCAGTCGAAACGGGTGGTTGCCGTACGTTGAGACTGTCTCTAAAATCTTCAAAGAGTATGCGCGGAAGTCCTTTGGTGAAGATGTCGGCGATTTGGTACCGGGATGGGACATGAAGAACTCGAACTTGTCCACGAGCCACTTTCTCGCGAACGAAATGAATGTCCATCTCAATGTGTTTAGTGCTGATGTTGAAGCAGGGTTGCTCGAGAGATAAATTTGCGCTGACATTATCACAATAGACTAAGGTGGCTTTATGGATCGGGTGGTGTAGTTCGAAAAGTAGATTCCGGAGCCAGCAAGATTCAGACACCACATTAGCTACTCCTCTATATTCTGCTTCAGCACTTGATCTAGACAAGGTTGGTTGACGCTTAGAGGACCAGGAGATCAGATTGTCTCCAAAGAAAACACAATAGCCGTGAGGTGGGCGTGCGGTGTGCGGGCGACCACCCGATCGACAAGATGTAGGAAATAAGACTTGAGGTGGAAGATTTTTCAAGATGTAAGCCACGGTCAAGTGTCCCTTGAATATAGCGAACTATTCTTTTAAGAGCATGCATGTGTGCTTCTTTTGGATCATGCATATGTAGACAAACCTGTTGCACAGCATAGGATATATCCGGTCTCGTGAAGGTGAGATATTGTAGAGCGCCTGCCAAACTTCGATAAAGAGTGGGGTCGGAGTACGGAGGACCCGAAGATGAACTGAGTTTGGCCTTAGTGTCACAGGTGTTGTGGATGGATTACAAGAGCTCATGCCGCCCGCCCGATAATTTCTTGGCATATTTGCGTTGAGAAAGAAATAACCCACTGTGTGGCGTGTAAGCGCAATGCCAGAAAAAATAGCTCAAAGGACCCAAATCTTTCATAGCAAATTCGGATGCAGGAGTGACATAAAAGAATTACGAAGAGCAAGAGAGGATGTTGTAAGGATTATGTCATCAACATAAAGTAGAATGTATGCGATGTCACCTCCTTTGTGATAGATGAACAATGAGTGATCGATTTGCTATGGGAGAATCCGATAGTTGAAACATAATCAAGAATCATTGGTACCAAGCACGAGGGGCTTGTTTGAGTCCATAGAGTGATTTTTCAATAAGCACACGTGTCACGGATGATCATGGTCGCGAAAACCCATCGGTTGATGCATGTATACGATTTCTTGGAGCTTACTGCAGTGCAAGAATGCATTTTTAACATCTAACCGATGGATGGACCAAGATTTTGATAGAAGCAATGCTAAGAACCGTCCCGGATAGTTGCGGTTTCACCATTGGGCTAAATGTTTCATCACAATCCACACCAACTGTTGAGACACGCCATCACAAACAAGACGGGCTTTGTGCCTCTCAAAAGAACCGTCGATTTCTTTTTATGGCGAAAAACCCACATGGAGCGAATAATATTAGTATCGGAGGGGACGGGAACCAACTCCCACGTCTTATTTTTAATAAGAGCATCAAATTCGTCTAGCATGGCCATTTTCCAATTGGGTCGGACAAAGCAACTTTTGGGTTATGAGGAAGGGGTGATGGTGTAATGGGCTGCCGTCAAATTGAACCGACGTTTGGGTTTGTGAATTCCATGCATACCGCGTGGTTGCGATGGTCCGAAAGGTGGGGAAGATTTGTTTGGATAGAGGCCGGGTGGGTGGTATTTGTATTGCGCTGTTTGTTGCGCTGTGGGTGTGGTGGTGGGAAGCGTAGTGGGGATGTGGGTGAGAGTTTGGTAGGTGGGTGGGCGCGTTTGTGGTGAGGTAATTGGCGCTGGTTGTGTTTGAGTTGGTGAGTTTTGGTGAGTATATAAATGGTGATGCCATAAGGGATGTAGACCTTCATTTAAAAAATTATAGGCGTGAGATGTGGTAGGATGTAGATTAGCAAAGGGAAATTTGGATTCATCAAAAATGACATGTCTACAAATGATGATTTTTCCATTTGACAAATCATAACATTTATATCCTCTATGATTAGTAGGGTAGCCCAAGAAAACACAAGGGGTGGAACGAGGTTGTAGTTTGTGTATGGTAGTGGAGGAAAGGGGATAACACAAACACCCAAAGACTAAGTAAATGTGTGTAGGATGGGTCTTTATGATAGAGGATTTGAGTGGGGAATAATTGGACATTAGTTTGGTTGGGAGGATGTTTAGGAGGTAAGTTGCCATGTGAAGAGCATTATGCCAAAATGACTGTGGCATGGATGAGTGGGCAAGGAGAGTTCGAATCAAGTTGTTGATGGCTCTTATTTTGCGTTCGGCTTTGCCATTTTGGGGAGAGGTGTATGGGCAAGAAAAGCGAAATGCCATACCATGATTATGACAAAATTTTGTAAAAGCCTCATTATCGAACTCTTTGCCATTGTCACATTGAAAACATTTGATATTCATTTGAAATTGAGTTTGAATGAAAACACTAAAGGACAAGAAGATGGAGTAAACTTGTGATTTTTACGCCAATAGGAAAAGTCCATAAGAAATTAGTGTAATCATCCAAGAAGAGAATATAATACTTATGACCGGGCGGAACTTAAAATGGGAGATGTCCACAAGTCACTATGTATTATATCAAAAGGTCTAGTAGTGGAAGAATTTGAATCATAAAATGGCAACTTAACATGTTTCCCAAAAACACAGGATTGACAAAAGAGAAGAACACGAAGAGTGTTTACTGATCAATAAATTTATTATTTGTAAGGGAGCGTAAAGCAGCGCTCCGGGTGTCCCAACCGGTTATGCCATAAAATAGAGAAAGAGAGCGCAAAAGTGGATGGAGTGGTGGTTGATGGAGTGGTGGTGATTGGATAGAGGTCCCCGGTGCTATCACATCTCATTAGTGGCATCCACAATGCGTAAATCCTTCACGAGAAAAGCCAAAAAGGTCAAACTCAACAGACACCCGATTATCGGTTGTGAAACGACGAACAGAGATTAAGTTTTTAATAAGTTTAGGAGCATGCAAGACATTCTTTAAAACGAAAGGTGGGTGAGGTGGTTTTAAAGTTGTTTGTCCATACCCATGAATTGGAATTTCATGACCACCGCCAACAATGATAATATTTTTATTGCTCAAATTAGAATAAGGCGAGAGAGTACCTCGGGGATCGACATAGTTGATGTTGCACGGTGTCCATGTTCCAAGTTTCATCAGAACATTCAGAGATAAACTTTGCATTGCCGCTTCAATGTCGGTGGGGGCATGTTGTGAAGGCGCCCATAAGCGTTGAAGGCTTGTTGGGACGATTGCCAAGTATTCCCGGTTGACGTGCGGGAGGAGGTGAGCCGGGAAGATGTGGGGTAAGGGCAAGGTGGAGTGCCCCATGGTTGTTGACCCCAAGGCCCCCAAGGTGGGTAAGGCATCCATTGGGAGGAGTATTGTTGCCATTGGCGCTGCTGTGGAGGTCCACCATGTTGGTGACCATTGTTGTTGGTATTTCGGCCTCTTCCTCTATTTCCACCGTGGCGTCCTCGTCCACGGTGTTGGCGCGCGTTCGGGCCACCGTTGTTGCCCGGCAGAGGAAAGCGTGAGAGTTGTGACCGCGGCCTGCAGTAGGTGCATCGTCAGTGGTATGGTCGGTTGCTAGAAGAGCAGTGCCAGCAGTGTTGGCGGCGGAGGCAGCTTGCTTTGCTTTGCGAGTTTCTTCAAGGATTAGCCTTGATCGTGCCTCATAGAAGGGGGGTAAAGGATCACTCTCTTTGAATGAAAGTAGCGACACCGTCATAGTTCTCATTTAAACCCGCAATGAGTTGAAGAACTAGCGCCGATTTGAGGCAGGGCACCAACATTGGAAAGGCGATCGAAAGCATCTTGAGTTCTTGGCGATGGCCGAGATGTTTGGGTAGTCATCCATATGGGCGTGGGTGAATTGATTTTCCGGTAGAGAGCACGGGAGTTTTGTTGTCTGAAAAATGCTTTGGAGTCGCTCCCATTACATTGTGCGGTCGAATCAGGTTGCGAGAATGGTGTGCAAAAGATCGTTGGATATGGTGCAGTAAATCCATTGAAGGACAATGGCGCCCAAGCGAGCAAGAAGTTTTGGATCGACTTCACCGGTTTTGGCTTTTTGGTGTCGGAGGATTTGGAGGTGGGTGGGATGATATGGTCGATCACTTGGTAGGCTCGTGCAATGGATTTTGAACAACTCGCGCCGGGAAGAGTAATGACTCTTTTCCATCTCTAAAGTGATAGGGATGAAATTCTTGATGTTGTTGACAAATGGCAAGTGCGAGTGGTGAAATTTGGTTTGGTCGACCATTGAGGTGAGAGAGAGGAGATCGAAAAGGGGGTAGGAGAGAGAGAGGAGGAGGCGTACTGCGAGAGAGAAGAGGCGGTGGGGTTTTCTCAAGATCGAGACTCGACTCACGATACCATGTAAGAAATATTTCCTCGCCATTCTCATTGATGTGTATCAATATATATACAGCATATGGCCAAATATACACTAATGACTAATAATGACTAATAATGACTATTAATGCTATACTAATTATTTACAATAATGAGAATATTACAGAGAATATTCTAGAGAATAATGTTGTTGTCTAACACAATGAATTCAAAGGGTTATAAAAATTATGCTTTAGTGGACAACACTTTTGTGCTTTAGAAAGCTTTGATTTGTACTAAGAGATGTTCAAGCACAATAAGAGTTCTAATGTGAGGTTGGAATTGGATTATAAGGCGTCATTTGAACAACTCATGTTAGCAAGATGTTGTGAAGAAAGACAGAAACAACAAATAAACCTAGGACAGAAAACAGTAAAGCCGAGCAAAGGTGGGCTACAATGGTTATCCACTCATTTCCAAACCTAGGGAATGTTCTGACCTAACGGAATCATCAGCTTCTAGAGCTAGGCGAGTCATGCAAAAGACAAAAACAACAAATAAACCTAGGACAGGAAACAGTAAAGCCGAGCAAAAGCAGAAGTATTACAGCTAGCATTAAGCTGTCATAGGAACAAGTCATGTTGGCACAATGTTGTGAAGAAAGAGATGGTCGAGAATGCTGAAAAACTACAAATGATGCAAGATAGCTAGCTACAAGGGTTTATGTGCTAGCATTTAGCCAATCTACCACACATCTACCATTGTGATTTTGAAAGCATTGAAATTAAGAAGGAAAAAATAGAAAGAAAAAAAGAAACTAAAAGCATGTTCAAGAGGTCTATATATATATAGAAAATTGATTGATGTACAACAAATGATTGATCCAGACTAGATCAAATAATGATGTACGAAAAATTCAATATAATACATAATATATAATTAAACTACCAGGACCGATGGCTTCATTCCCAATTCTCCAAACTTGAGGTATACTAATCCATAACTTCAATACCTTCAAGTGACAATAAATTGTTCATATATATAATATGTCTGGCGGTTCAATCCTTGCAGCAGGCACCATTGAATTCTCCAAACCTAAAATTCATGATGAGAAAGTGTTAGCACTTCGGGTAAATTTTCAAAAGATTGAGTAAAATGGTGAGCAAATCAAAACAACAATGTCAGGGAAAAGAAATAATCAAGGCCATATTATTTGCTTCAAAGTTCTTTTCCATATACAGAAAAAAATATCTGTAAAAATAAATGAGATAAAACATAGGAAAAGAATAAACATAAATGCTTACAAGCAAAGAAAACAAAGCACACTAAAAGGAAAACAAATGTAAAATTAAAGCATGCATCAGAGGGAGCAAAAAGACAAGTCTACCTATCATAATTATATTGAAGGGAAAAGACATTCTAAACAATAGCTACAAAATTTTGTCCTCTTTTTGCCAAGAACTTAAAAACCCATTGGTAGGCAACTGCATAGTGTAGGATTGCATAAGCAAGCTAACTAAGAACCCTAAATAAATTGTTCCATATGAAAATAATGGCAGACACAAAGAAAGGTAACTAAGAACCCTAAAAAAATTGTTCCATATGAAATAATGGCAGACACAGAAAGCTAACTGAGAACCCTAAATAAATAGTTCCACTGCAATAAATTGTAAACCATTTATCATCATATGCAACAATTTATTTAGGGTTCTAAGGTAGCTTGCTTATGCAATCCTACACCATGTAGTGACCTTTCACTGTGAAACTGCTTTCAGGATTGCATAACCTTTCATTGCAGTGGCTTTCTTTACTGTAGTGACCACCCTCACTCTGTAATCCACTATTCCACCATAGCACTTTTGGGGGTGGCCCCTTGGCATCACAACAAATTATTTGCATTAAATCCTATTGAGTACTTGCCATCTGATGTTATTAATGGCAGATCGTGGCTCATAAGGCAGGCCGAAAATCCGGTCACAAAAATAAGGTGGAAGGCATTGTAGGCAATGGCAAAAGCATGGAGAAAAATACAACACGCGCATGCGCGCGCGCACACACACACATACACACACAAGTATAATAAAATTGCAGAACAAACAGAAGTGAAAACCACTGAACAGATATCAAAGAGGACACAACAAAGATTCAGAACAAAAAGGAATACAGAGTTGAACAACAAAAGAATAAAGAGAGATTCAGAGAATATAAAAAATGAGACAACAGAGAAAGATCAGAGATAGTGAATCCTAGGTATGATTTCAGGAACAAAGAGGTTACCTAAGAAAACCAGAACAGCCATTTCTTAGAGGCGGCGGGTAGTTCACCAGGTATGATTTCCTGTGCCAGAGATAGTGAAGGTGTTCTGTCAAATAGGTTTTGATCTAGTACATTTTATTCTTTAAGAAAAGGGAAATACGTTTTAGTACGATACGAAGTAAAAACGTGAATGGCAACCAACACACGCACAACGTGAGCTATCATTTTGTGTGCTTTCCATTCATATATGTTTTACATTCTAACATTTCGTACGAACAGCTCCGTACTAAATATCAGCGCGGTTAAGAAAACAAAAAGAGTAACTGCCACTTTTTCCTCCATATCCCTAGTCACTCAGTCCCATAACCATTGTGGAAAAAACAACTGCCCCAAGGCTGCCGGCCGATGGGTAAGACTACTAAAGCAAGGGTTTTATGTCTCCAAAGTCCAAATAATAAGGCCCAACATTTTTTTTTAAAATTATTAACATTTCTTTAAAAAATAATTAGTTGGTAAATAATATTATAAATAAATATTTGCGTTAAAAAAATGAGGTTGAATTATTTTTTGAGTAAAAACCACAATTTTTTGTGTAAGGTTCATGATTTTTGTTATCATGTCAAGCAAAAGAAATTAGTCGTTAGAAATTAAAATGCCTCACATTTTCAAGATAAAATGGCATCCTTTAAAATTTGATTTAGCCTGAGAATAGATTAGGAAAGCCTTGTATGTATGGTCTTGAAAGTACTGATTTTTCTTTAGAGTAGTTGGGCTACTTGATTGATTCACTCACTTATACTATGTCAATACTAATCAGTAATCACTACTATTGGTATTTGATTCTTGTTTATAGTGACAATTAAATGTCTCATGATCAAGTATATTTGAGATTTTAAATTTTAATACTTCAACGTTGGGATTAGTTCCTAGTTTCACATCTTATACAAGTTCATATTTATCGGGAATTGATAGGAATGTGTATTTATCTACTATCTACTAGTATTAGGTTTTTGGTTCACACATCCTATTGCGGCAAATGCTTATCAAAAAGTGTTTGTAAATAATGATGTGAGGATTTTGGTTTATTACTAGGAATCTTGGGTCTTTGGATAGCAGGTAGTGATGAGAAACCAGCATACATAGCCATAAAATAGCATTTTGCAGGAAAGGAAACAAACCCACTACATCAGATCATAGCACTAGTGCCACTACTTAAGCTAACAATACTGCTTCCAACCAGACAAAAGACTTAATTTCAAAGGGAGTTTGGATTTGGAGTCACTTTATCAAGAATAATCGAGGCAGAAAAAAGGCATTCTATACTTTAGGCAAAAAAAGGCATCTCAACACAAATTGCTCAGAACTTACAACCAGGTGGAGCAGAGTTATCAATAGGAGTGAAGTAATTGGTTAAGGCTTTGACTTTTGGTAATGATTTCTTGAAGTGAAGGATTGGTCTAATTGTGTGATTACCATTAGACTATTTCTTATTATTCATTACTTATTCACCTTGTAAGCTTAATGCTTGCTTGCTAAACAAAGTAACATATTTACTTCTATTCCAATAAACTCTCTCTTCCTTACACAGAACAGACAATTCTACAAGCACATGAAGCACAACAATATATAAACAAAATTTTCTTTGCCACCTTCTATCCACTATGTAGCAAAGATAAAGAAAACTTATCAACCCCTTTCCTAAGATCCATTTAGGTAAATAAAATGGATCAAATCTTTGGACAAAAAAAATATCATAAAATACACAAATGGGGACTAGTAGCATATTGAAAATGGAATATACACAACAAGCCTAAAAGGAAGAAAAAAAATGAGTACTAGTTTAACCAACGAACTAAAACCCTATGAGAATAGAATATGGGTGAAAAAATGGTACCTTGAATGCAGAAAACATGTGTCGAGGAGGTGGGTATGGAAAATGGCATTGGAAGAGAGAGCATTTACTGAAGCCCCAGAATGGTAAAATGGTGGGGTGCAGAGAGAAGTAAGGAGAAAAAACAATGGAAGCAGAAAGAGAGAACTCAGACTTCCATTAATATTACTGCAAAAGCCTTAGAAGGGGGAAGAGCGAGCGAGAGCGAGAGAGAGAAAGAGGTTGCTTCTTTTTTTCGTATTCCGAGGTAATTTAATTTGGTTTGAAACTGAAAAGCCACCATCTTTACTTCACTTCCTATGTTGGGTTGTGTTGCCAACTCCTATTTATTGTGTTGAGAAGTGTCGGAAAAACTCTATTTTGGACACTCTCTCCAATACTTACGTTATGATTGGTTAAAATTCATGTGGATCTCACAATTTTGGAGTTAAGACTCATTAATTTAGTGTAACCATATGAATTTTAATCAATCATAAAGTGAGTGTTTGAAAGAGTGTATAAAAGACAGCAATTCTCTTATTTATTGTGTTTGATACATTTTCATCTACTTTGACACAACAAGATGATTATTTTTTTGAAAAATACCAAAATCCTTAATTAATTCTAGTTTGAACTTGTGCATGCCCACCTCTTGTTCAAACACATACGTCTTTGTGGTTGTTGTGTGTTCGCTGTATCAACAATATTTTCGTTACTATGGTCATCACTACGTGCTGATAAAACCCTTCGTTCTTGTTGAACTTGTGCATGTTCATCCCTCGTTCTACAATGTCTCTTTGGTTGTGGTGTATTTGTACCTCTCATTCTACATTGTCATCATCATTTGTAGTATAGAAATGGAATTCTAAATAATTGAAAGGAAATGGAGTGTTGTGAATACTTGTGGAGTGTTGTATAGAAAGAAAAGAAGAGAAGTAAGAAAAGTGAGCCGCAAAAGAAATAAAATAAGCACAAAAATTGAATATAAAGAAAGGAAGAGATGTAAGAAAAGTTAGTCACGAAATGAGTAAAGTAAGCATGAACTTTGAATAGAACGAAAGGAAGAAATGTGAGTCACTAGAGGAGTAAAGTAAGCATGAACTTCAAATAGAACGAAAAGAAAATATGTAAGAAAAGTTAGTCACTTGAAGAGTAAAGCAAAGATGAACTTTGAATAGAACGAAAGGAAGAGAGGTAATAAAAGTGAGTCATGAGAGGAATAAAAGAATAATGCATTTATTAAATAGTTTTTGTGATCCATTAAAAAATTTAGACTTAAAATAATAGTTCCTTAAATTAAAAAATAAAGTCAAGTCACATATTAGTTAAAAAAACATAAGATATCTAAACACTTCAATGGATTTTTTTTATAGTTCTTTAATAGATTTAATATTAAGGTTTAGTAATTGTGATAAATTAACATTTTCAAAAAAAAACTTAAAATTAAACTCTTTTAAATTAACGCATTAAAAAAAGAATACATAATTTAATAGATAGGCAAGAGAATTTCAAAAAAATTGTTAATGTAACAATCAACATATTAAAACAAATTGCTAGTGTGACTAGCAACTTCAAAAAAAATTGTGTTGCTAACGATTTATATAAAAGTTAAAAAAAACAATAAAAAGCTACTCTTGGAGCATATTTACTTTCACGGTAGATTGTCGTACACGTGCGGGAATATAAAGTTACAAGGTGTAGAGTTTGAACTGACATGGTTTTCTACTGCAAAAAACCTTATTTCTAAACATATGCTTAGTAACGAACGACTTGCGTAGAGAATAAATTTGTTACTCAGGGTAACGACTTACCCAAATTTGGTAACTATTTTGAAACTTACACAAATTTGATAAATTAGGTGAGTTTTTTTAAAACAAAAGTTTTAGGTTAAGAGGAAGACACCCTAATCCAAGATAGAAAATCTTCGTACTCTTTGAAAATTACGAAAGAAATTACATTTACCTTGCTTCAAAAAGCCAATTGGAAATTTCAAACCTACAACCCGTTAGATATAAATCCTATTATGCTCCACCAAACCAATATTTTAGGGTTTTAGATGACTTTTTACTTTTTACACTAACAATAGACATTACCATGAAATGAGCATCAACAGACACATGTATTTCAAATTCAATCAATTACAAAAGATACAAGGAAAATAGTGCATGTGAGTGTGACCCAAAAGTGACACATGGAAAAACTGTCTGGTTTGTCACCCCTGAGAAAGAACAGACTACATGTAAGGTCCCCGCAGCATAACACCTTTCTCTTCTTTTCATTTTATGATAACAAGAAGTAACACCTCCATCAATTCCACCATCCCTTTTGCTTATCTTCTTTGAAAGATGCAGTGAAAATATGGGAAACAAAGCAAACAATGAATAGCACAATACAAGTAAAACCTAGTAAACTTCACCAGCCAAGTTAGTAGAAGGAATTCTCTGTCGTCTCTCCACATAGCCAGAAGGAAACCATCCTGCTTTACCATTGCATTCTCCTTCTGACCACCCTGTTGGGCTCACCTGTATAAACATTCAGAACTTTGGTAAAAATGGAGACTAAGAGAGTAAGATCAAATCCAATCAATTAAGCAAATTTCCTGATGGTAGTGGTAGAAGCAATATATGGTGTCAACATACAAGATATAATGCATTGTCCATATACCGGAATACAACTACACAGCAAATAGCACTTGCGCGAGAATCCAAATACATATTAATGCAGGGAAGGCCGTCATAAGAGAATTGATATCTCCAATTGAGAAATTGAAAATGAGTGATGAATTCTAGCTAAATGTAAATGGCTGACATAGAAGTATTTTAGCTAAATGTAAATGCTTCCCGCGGAAGTATCAAACTTTTCTTTTAGTTCCAGTCTCCTGGCCATTTTGAAGAGATTCATATATGAAAATATAACAGAATGGTGAGATGAAAATACACCTTCCGAACGACAACATAGTCACCCTTTGAAAAGCTCAGTTCCTTTTCTGATTCAGCACTGTAAGGATGCATTGCCTGCAAGAGATGCACCATGCACCACAGATCAGTTGATGAAGAAATAATTTACACGGTTTCTTGTTCATAACCATGTGAGTTTAATTAGAATTTCATAAACCAGTTTGAACTTTGAATTCCTCCTGTCTAAGCAATTCAGAGAGCCTATTAATATGGGAGGTTAGCAGCCGTGAAGCACCAACACTTCAGGTACATGCCTAGTGTTCAACACGTATTGTGTCGGGACACCGACACCGACACTGGCGCTTACATTACTTTCCTTTAAAATTGGTGGCTATGTGTCTGTGTCGGTGCTTCATAGGTTAGCAGCAATCATGAGACCCACATGATTAATATTACCTTCCCACCCTCTTACGATGATGATTATGATATCATCATAACCAAAATAATAATAATAATAATAATAATAATAATAATAATAATAATAATGATAATAATAGTGGCCATCATCACTATCATCAACAGCAATAACAATCACAGCAACTATAACAACAGTAACCACATAACAACAAGAATTAACAATGATTATTGTCATAATAGGTTTAGATATATGCAGCATACTTCAGCCAAGAAGAACATTGTTTTCTCTGAGCCATTCTGAGACATAACGACTGGAGGGGCAGATTCTTTCTTCTGTCTGTCAGAGACAATCTGAGAGAAAGCTCCAATGAGACAAAAATTAATTGATATTGAGAAAATGTGTGCAATCCTCAAATAAAATAGAACAAAAAGACAAATATAATAACTAATTATAAAAAACTCAAAACCTCAAGATTATCGGTTCTCACCTCAGTTTCAATCTCACCAAAAATAGCAGCAACTCTCAAATGAAAAGTCTTCTCCGATTCGACCTATAAAATCATGAGCGCGATTTTAAAATTAAAATCAGAAATAATTACAAGCTAGCCATAAGTTGATATAGCAACAATCATGTATTATCATACCATAGCAACAAGCCTTTGAAAAGTCAGTCTCTGCTGTTGTGCATCGACAGCAGCCAATGCAGCTGAAGCTTCTTTACCCAGAACCGCCATATTTGCTTTCAGCTCCTGCATCTTTGCTTCTGCAGCATGCAGTTTGGCAACCTGCTCAGCAGTTGGAGATTCCCTAACTCGTGCTTGTCTTCTTGAAACCTCCTCCCTCTGATTGAATTTTGAAAACCAAATTAAGTAATGAGATTAAGAAGAAACAAGTAAGAACTACAAATATGAAGTGAATTTTATTGAGCAGAACTATGAATAAAATATAGTATTAGAATATTATTACTCCTGTTACTTAGGGAGTCTTCGATATTTCAAGCCATAATGATTCAATAAGGTTTTACATTGGTTGTCAAGTGCTAAAAACAACCCTCTTTTTACATTCAGACTTTGGAGCAACTATGTGGTTTAAGATGCCCGTTAATTTATTTATTTTTTGAGTTAAATGCGTGTATTTATAAAATAAATAAAAAATGAGGGATAAATAAGCTTGTACTACTGGTAATGCCATTGTAGGAGGATTTTCATCGTTTTAGGAGTCAAATTATATTAGGAATGCCATAAGGTCAAGCTCGTACCAGTAGTACTAGTAATGCCCTTGTACTTGACCTAGAGTTTCAGTACAAATAGGAGTATTAGATTTAGTTAACTATTTTGTATCTCATATTGACACATTTTATCACTTCACAGTTATCCAGAGTTTTTCTTTATCTATTCTCTACTTCCGAAACCTATATGTTTCTACTTTTTTTTTTTTTTGGTCAAGTATGTTTCTACTTTTTAGGTGATTTATAATGCAACAAACATAATAATAATAATAATAATAATAATAATAATATGAATCCAAATCTTCACTGTTCATTCCATCCCATAATGAGATATGGAATTCAAATTGCATCAAATTACTGGTTAAGTGTAGAGATCGTTAATTCATTCAAAACTTTGACTTACATGTGTCTCTGCTTCTTGTCTCAGCCGACTATACCGTTGAGCAAGATGGCGAGCATCCTCCAAAGGGGTACCATTGATCATTTGTCTCAAAGGATCCAAAACCTGCAAACTGAAACCATTTGACTCATGCTTCTCTCCTCATAATTTGATAATAATGTGAATAGTAAATTACCTCCCTCAAGGATTTCAAATGTCAAATAGACTTCCTATATAGTATCAAAGTATATAATATTCATTATATCATATTTCAATCTGTATAAAAGAGTGCCAAGAAGTAGAACGGGATGTGTTTGATAACAAATAAATATACGGGGGCACATATAGGTTTTGAAAGTAGGAGGTCAATACAATATTTCAAAGCCTTAACAGATGTCGGTATAATTTACTCTAACATAAAATATATTTTTTTGTAAAAGCAATTTGACAATTCTAACTTCAAAACTAGCTTCTCTGCAGCATAATCTGTTTGATACTCAAAGTTAATCTTGAGGTCCAGAACAAGGTATTTTAAACATTAGTGTCTTGTTCATAAAAATAAAATAAAATTTCACACTGAGAAGGCAACGCAAAGTAATATTGAAATGGTGGTCGCCCGTATGTGATATGAAACCAGCAAAGGAACGTGGCTATTTATGAATTAGAATATCTATACACAGCCTCACAATAAGGTAAGGTAACTATACTAAAAAGGATAGAAAAAAAAAACATGTAATTTACATTCCTCGTATCTTATTGAAGGATTCTTTAGAGCTTCATGTTTCATTATTTTGAGCAACAATTCCTTATCATCTCTTTAAAATATTACTTAGTCATCTAACCAATAACTTGGCAAATGGCACACAAAGATTGATCATTTTAGGACTTCATCTTATTTTACTTTCCCGTATAAACTTCAGCATTTACTTAGTTTCCAAACTGTATTTATCTGAAAAATGCCTTAATTTGTAGTATTATATGTTTAATATCATCTGAAAATCTTAAAATCAAGTCATTCTGTATCAAGAAAATCGAATTTTATGAAATTACAAGTTCAACTTTTAAAGACTGTATTATAAACACTATTACACATAAATTAAGATGTGGCAATGAGATAAAACTTAACAGATTCACATGTTGAACACCCATTATAAAGCATATGAAAAGTTGACCTGGGAAGATAAAAGCCGATTCAGTTCTTCATGCTCCTTTTCTACATGTTTGCGAGCATCACCATATACCGATGCGGCCTTTGCTAATATGTTGTCACTGTTGTTCTCTGCTCCATATCTGCAGCAATCCTCAGAAAGTTTTGTTCCTGTCTACCAAGGGTATTGTTTATGAGGATTTACTACAGATCACTAGTGACTAAACAAACCTCCAAGGAGCTTCTAATTCCAATACATACTATCATGACTCATCAGAGTAAACTGAATTTGCAGGAAAAAAGAAACAAAAACTAATTTTCACCTGTTTCAATATGCTTATAACCTATAGCTGTAAACGTTTCTGCTGCTTTAACAATTTCTCTTTGGAAGTCCTGGACCAGATGATAGGTTTGTGTTTATCAATAAACAGAAGCAACAAGAAAAAGCAAATCATTGAAGATAACACTTCTTTAAGCAAATATTTTATCATAGCTTCTACTATAAGTAAAAGAAGTTTGAGTACATAACTCTTAAAGGCACAATAATGTCACTTGCTATGCATGGATATTGTATAGACTTCCCTAATACACATAACATACTATTCTGATCGTATGAAATGGGAAACAATTTGCTGCTCAAATATTACAAAATTAATTAAATTATCGACAGAAAAACATCTACCCTCCCCGCACGGGTGGCCCTGTACAGCTTCTCCATATGTTGATGTCTCTGCATTTCAACTTCATCAATGACCACAACATCTGAGCTCTCGTAACCGCTACTGCTGAACTGTTTTAGTACAGCCTGATGACAAACAAGTAAATTAACTCAGATCACAAAATGGAAAATACTTTTATATGGAAACTCAATCTAAACTAATACTTGTAGGATGACATTGGACTCATAGGAGGAAGGAAAACATCAAGCTTTGCAGCACCAAAGATACAATAACTTAGTTAAAAAGAACACTGCATCTTGCTGAAAACAAAAATCCACTCAGACAACAATCATTTTCAGATGCATTTGAGAACAATGAATTAAATTGTCAAACCTCATCATCTATTAGACTTCCTAACCAACTGTTAGGCGTTCTTTATTCAGTTAGATTTTTTTTGACAAATTTATTCAGTTAGATGGTTAGTTAGCTTGCTGTTAGAAGCTGTTCATCTTGTTAATAGTTAGTTGTACACGGTTACATTCTGTTAGTAAAAAGTTAGTTCAATACTCAGCTTTGCTGTACAAATGCAAGATCATACATACCCATTATAACAGATTTACCATTAATTCAATTCAATTTCAATAAAATGAGCACAATGCACAATTCCAAATCTGAGTTTGTGTAGCTTCAATTTAGGAAATTTTCGACTATCCAGATGCGGATTTGGAAAGAAAATGATGGAACTTAAAATTACAACACAAAAAAACTAAATTTGTAAAATGAATCGGTAAAGGAACATAAATTCGAACCTGTTGTTGTTTGGCAACTTGCTCCCTTAGCTTACTGGCTTGTTTCCTCAAAGCGTCCATGGATGCGTTTATGCTTTGTTTCCTCACAGTGACAGTACAGTTATAAGTAAGAAATCAGATCTGGTGAGGTTATCTGAGAACTTCAATCAAAGAGTCTTAATTTGGTTTCACAACGACGAAAGTTGGCTTCTTTCTCTTCACAAAACGAGACAGCGAAAGAGAGAAATGTAACGACTCTCTCTCTAACAAGTAGTAACAAATAATAATACTTCTTTTTTGGGGGAACAATCTGTAAATATGTAAACTAAGGGAAATTATACCATGTTGGTCAATTAGGGGCAACAACATTTTTAAACGCTTTATCATTACATATTAGATATTAGATTAGATTATGACAAAAAAATATATTAGATTAGGTATATTAATTAAAAAGGAAAATTATAGATATTATATTTTTGGTTAAATGAAATTTAGGTGAGGGGAGATGCCTAGGTCCAAGGCAAGGAAGATTTTTGGACTTTTTGAGCATCTACAAACATTTACCTCACCGAATGGGATTAATGGGGAGTTGAAGTAGGACATCTCAGATACAACTCATGTGATGCTCCACTAGGTCAACCTCCGGTTCTTTTTAGATATTATTTAATTTATTGTTATGATTTTAATATTAAATATTGACTAAAACTAACAAGGGTTTGTCTGAGCAATAACTTAGTCAGATCTCACCCTAAGTCTCAAGTTTGAGTCTCAGGTGTGGCAACAAAATTCATTGGAATGGGAGGACCAACAAAGACGGATACATGTGGCCAACCGAGTTTCTCGGTATAGATTAGTCACTGGCAAAAACAACTATCAAAGTTAACGTGACTAGTGAAGGTTGGCTCAGTTGGTAAGTAGTTGGCTCACACCCCGCAAGGGAGAGGCTTCAACTCTCGCTGCTAGCGCGAGAACCTCTTTAGTGGATGTTTGTAAATACCTCTATAAGTGCTCAAAGAGCTTTTAGGCCAGCGCTGACCCCGGTAAGCCCCCGGAGTCCAACTCATCTAAACTTTTTATTTACGTGACATTCATCTTTATATGATTTTCATTAAGTACTAGTAGGATACCCGTGCATACGCACGGGGTGTCGTCGCGTTTTTTTTATGAATGAACTTAGATCGTATTTAAATAGTCTAAACTTTACCCCGTGAAAATAAAGACAAAATTAAAGTAGATAATAAATAAGTTTCAAATAAAAAATAGATAAATATAAAAATATAAAAATGTAAAAGTATCATTTAAAAACAATCTATGCATTTTTCCCGTGTTTTTTATATATCAAATTAATTATCCTATATATATATATATATATATATATATATATATATATATATATATATATATATATATATATATATATATAATCATGATTATATATCCCCGTATTTTTTATATATCAGTAAAGTTCCCGTGTTTTTATATATTAGTGCAATTATCTCATAGTCTCAATTGATTATTTGAGTTTATTAGTAGATAGTAAAAGATAGATATTAGATTATCAATAAGAAATATTTATCCCGTGTTTTTTTATATATCAGTGGCAATTATTTGTCACTTTTTAGGTATTAGTAACAAATATTTGCCACATGTGTTTAAAATTATCAATTCAGTTATCCCGTGTTTAAATTATCAGTGCAATCATTTTTTAGGTATTAGTGACAATTATTTGTCATTTTTAATTATCAATGACAAATATTAATCTCGTATTTTTTATATATCAGTGCAATTATCCCATAGTTCCAATTGTTATATATCACTGCAGCTATCCCGTAGTAAAAGAAAGATAATAGATTATCAATAAGAAATATTTGTTTTAAATATTAATCAGTAGTTTGAATAGTCATTAAATCTTCTTGTTTTTTAGATAGTAGCTAGGTTTATAGTGGTCTTCACAAATTTTAATTATTAATAACAAATATTTATCTTAAGATTATCAATAAGAAATATTTATCTCGTGTAGATTATTAATGACAAATTTTAATTATTAATGACAAATATTTATAGTAGATAGTAAACGATGAATAGTAGATTATCAATAAGAAATATTTATCCCGTATTTTTTTATATCAGTGACAATTGTCATTTTTTAAGTATTAGTGAAAAATATTTGTCCCGTGTGTTTTAAATATTAATCAGTTTAAATAGTCAATAAGTCTTCTTGTTTTTTTAGATAGTGGGTTTATAGTAGTCATAAAAAATTATAATTATAACGGCAAATAATGAATCCGTATTTTTATATATTAGTGCAGTTATCCCGTGTTTTTTATATATATCAGTGCAGTTATCTCGTAGTTTCATATGATTATTTTCGTTGATTAGTAGATTATAGTAGATAGTAAAAGTTAGATAGTAGATTATTTTGGAGAGAAAAAATAAAATTTTAAGGTGATAAATTTTTTTAGTGTGAAGTGATAAGAGAAAGAAAATAATTGTTTATGGGAAAAGTAAAATGAAAAAAGGAAGAAAAATAGTGTAGGAGAAAAGTGAAAAGGACGAAAGAGAGTGTAAGAAAAAGTGAAAAAAGTAAGAAAGAGAGTGTAAGAAGAAAAAGAGAGAAAGAGTGAGTAATGACACTTTTACCCTTAAATTATATATGTGTCCTGTTAATAAGAGATCTAAATTGGTAATTTCATAAGAGATTTGTTTGTATAAATAGATAGATATTAGATTACTCCCGGACTCATATATAAGTAACAAAACAATTTTTAGGTTCATCTGTATGTGGTCTATATTATAGATCAGATACATTAACTATTCAATGAATCTAAAAAGTGTTTTGTTACTTATATACGAGTGCGAAAGGAGTAAATGATAAAATGAATTTATTTTGCAAGCATGACAAAGGATTATATGTTCTGTCAAAAAAACATTATATGTTAAACACCGGTAATTTATAATTTGATTACTTGGCTTTTCAAAGATTATCAACAATGAATATTCAAAACCTTTTGAGTTAATTAAACTAATAAGTAGAGATAAATAATTGAAAAACCACGCTTGCTTCTCCTATAAATTTTATGAATTGTGAAAAAAGTGAGACAAAACACGAATACATACAGAAAAGGAATATATAGAGGAAAGATCGGAATACTTCAAGTAAATCAATATCAAGTCTCATTTCTCTCTTTATAGTACTTTTATTTTGGCGTTTATTTTTCCCACACCCCCTCCTACTCTTTCACACCCCTTAACAAATTTTATTCCAAAAATAACCTCGCGTGAAACGCTGTGAGGACGTGTTTAAAGACTGTTCGAACGACCTTGTTCGAACACGTTCGAATGACCTCGTTCGAACAGGTGAAATCACGCACAAAAGTGTGTGAAGTCAATATTTAACACATTCGAACGATGTCGTTCGAACGGGTTCGAACAAGGTCATGCGAACAGGTGAAAAATGCCCAAAGAGAGTGTGAAGTCAAAATTTAACACACTCGAACGATGTCATTCGAACCTGTTCGAAGGCCAGGTGAAAATTCGTGAAAAAAAGAGGTTTTGACTGGCCTTTTGGTCTTTTCACCCCCTTGTGAGGTGTGTTTTGAGTAGGAGGGGGTGTGGGAAAAGCAATAGCCTTTATTTTCATTCTGATTTAGATATCTAGTATCCAACGGGAAAAAACTTAACAGACAACAAATTTTGATATACATAATTTTCACACTAAGTTCTTATTATCTTGATGATTATCCTGCATGTAAAATTTTCTTATTAAGTTATACAAACTAGTACTCAATAATTTGCAGCTAAAATTTCACCTTCATGGCAATTGGCTATAATATTTCTAGCACTTCTATATAAAACTTTACAGAAAAAAATTTAATTGTGAAATTCATATTTATGAAAAAAGAAATTCATTTATTTATTTGGAACCTACACAGATATGGACAAGAGAAGCCAACACTTAGCATTATCCACACTATGTATTTTCTTTGGTTCAGGTACGTAATATGTAGTTATTCTTTTCCATGCATTTTTTATAAAACCAAATTCTAATTGAGAAAATAAAAAATTGAAGGCATTCAAAGAGGGGAAATTGTAAACAAAAAGTTTCAGCAGAAAATATGATGAAAATCTTCTTGAAGTCCTACTTAAGAATAAAAATTATCATTGGCCTTTTTATTTTCCAGGTCTAGGTGTGATCCAACTTGCATCAGCAGGTGGTCAATGGTGTGTTGCTAGCCAGGGAGCTTCAGACACTGCTCTACAAGCTGCTCTTGACTATGCTTGTGGGGTGGCAGACTGCTCATCAATTCAACCCGGAGCAATTTGCTACAACCCAAACACCCTTCGTGACCATGCTTCTTACGCGTTCAATGAATACTACCAAAAGAATCCACAACTTAGTAGTTGTGTATTCGGAGGAGTAGCAGCACTTACAAGCACTGATCCAAGTAAGTAGAATATAAACAAATTTGGATGGTTAATGCATCGTTCAGTAGATGGTGAATGAATATAGCGGAGAATTGCAACTCGAGATATCTCTACTTTATCATGTCTGTTATTCGTGTTTCCCCACCTTTGAAAAAAAATAACATCTGACATAATCGCAGGTCAAGGAAATTGTCAGTATGCATCATCTGGCACAAGGTGAGAATTTGCAACGCATGTATTAGTAAAAGATGAAGATGAAATCCTATATTCTAATATACTTTATCATCAATGCAGCATAAGCCCGCCAACACCTGGCACCCCACCAAGTAAACCAACTTCTACTCTGTCAGCCCCTAATCAACCAACACACAACAGTCCACCGACTCAACCAACCCTTACTCCACCAAGTCCAGGACAAGAAGCAAGTCCTAGCGGAGCCACATCGACGTCTTATTCTTTGCTGGTGTTTTTGGCATGTGGTCTCTTGGCTTCACTACAAGTAGCAAAATCCATCTAGATGAGAAACAACAAATAAATCCTGTAATTCTTTGAGTAATAATAACCTAGAAATCATGTCTTCTACAAGTCTCTACAAAGATTCCAAGAGTCGAGCATCAAATAAGTCTTGCAATTAAAATGACATATACGCGTTTATGTATGGTTGTTTGTTGATGATAAATCCAAAATAAATTGTAGAGACAAAAGCACATAGGATTTTAAGAAAGTTTTTCTATTGTATTTGCTTCTTTTCCAAGGAGAATCCTTGTTATTAATATCAACGATCATGCTCTATTTTAGTGAACAAAATAAACTTCTATAAAGAACTTTTAAAATGATCATGATTAATTTAAATATGAGGTTCTTGTTGAGAAGAACCACCACGGTCAAATTGGCCACGTGCATTATCCGCGGCGGCCTAGACCGTCGGTTATCCACGGCGGCCTAGACCGTCGGTTATCAAGATATCGTAGTTATTGACAGCTAGGATGTCAAAAACACATAATAATCAAATTCAAAACAAATATTTTAAAAGATAAAAGACGGAAATGAAAAAACCGGAAGAAATAAAGGACTAAAGTATATTTTAGCCTTAAATATATGTAGGAATGTCTAAAAAAACGCATTGTTCTACAAGATTCAAAAATTAAAAGTAACCATATAACTATTAACTATTATAAATATACATACCGCTTAGTTTCTTCATGAGACCAAACCGTTTAAGGTAAATAAAATTCTCCTTCATAAAGAGTGATCAAATTTTATTTACTCAGAAGCAACTGCCATCCAACCGTAATCAACCGAATTGGTAATTATTACTAGTAATTACCAAAAATGCATGAAAACCCTTCTCTGCAGAAGTAGAAAGACATGTTCCATACACACGAAAGCATTATTGCTGATAAACATTAGGAAGCCGAAGAGCAACACTTGCAGCAGATTTTGCAAGAGTCCTTTTCACTTCATCTGATCTATCCACTGCAATGTTGTATGAGAAAAGCAAATCCTGCAAAAATTATTAACAATGATGGATGCATGATCAGAAAGCCAGCCAGATAACAAAAACTCAAGACTTAATTTCTTTTGTTTTTGTTTCGCTTGTTACGTTGTAACACCAAAAAAAAACAAGATAAAATGCAGGTTTTCTTGAATGTAATTGTTCATGCTACAAACAGAAAATGAGACAAAACAAAATGATGTGGTTGATATCGATGATCAAGACAAAATCTGCAGAGGATTTACTCATTCAGGCTTGGACGCAAGTTGACCATGTTGAGTCGCTAATCAGTTATCACTAGTAAAAAATCACATGAGTCATGACATCCTCTTCTAGACTTCTTACTTCAATTTTGCAACACACATACAATAACTAAAGTGTTAAGTTGTAATCAAGACTTAGCTTTGATTAATTCTAGCTTATAAGAGCTTTTCATTTAAATAAGTTTATGTTATTCACTGGACTAGTCTTCATAAATGGATAGATATTTGTATAGAAGTTAAACTAGAGAGCTTTCGAAAAAAGAGAAAAGGGGGCTCGCACGTTCGGTATAAACCAACACCCAATAAGAACAACTATTCGATTTCAAAAAAAAAAAAAGAACAACTATCCTGCAGATATCTTTATGCTGTCTCAATTAAGAATGACAAAATAATGGAATCTTAAGACGTGTTTGGATAAACAGTTTAATTAAGCACTTGTGCTATAAGTGCTTATCACATAAGAGTTTATACATAAACAATTTCTTTGATAAAAGATTAAAGAATGTCAAACTAATTTTCTATTAGCTATAAACTGTTTTCAATAGCTATCATGGTGAACTTATGGAAATTAGCTGAAAGCGGCTTATGAACTTGTCATAAGTTGTTTTCATAAGCTCTCACAAACAGTCTCATAAGTACTTATGTCAATAGAGAAACTCAAATAAGTCAATCCAAATGATGTCGATGTATAAAACTTATTTAGAGGCCGCTACCATTAAAATTGAAATGACAAGTTTATTGAAAATTTAACCAATTTCTTCTTACATGAAAAGCCAATTTCTACTTACATGAAAAACCTTTGCTTCAAAAACTCAAGGTCATTGCAAGGTTTTTATAATATTTTTTTTCCATAAGTGTTTATTGAAAGTTTAACCAAAATGTAAACCGAGTTTAAGCAATTTAACCAAATCAGAATCATAGTAATCAAACTTATTATCCACAGGCTTATAAAACTAACTGAGAGCATTTGAAAGAAACAAATTGAAACAAAAAGAGAGTAATACCTACCTTGTGATGATGCACAGCGTTAAGCATGAAAGTATAATGACGAGCAAGCTTTAATTTCTGTTGGATAGCCACATTATCAGAAAGATTTCGATTGTTCCGAAACTCAGAGGTTACAAATTCTAAAAAATGTCCATTGTTCTCTTCTTTCGCAATATGCTTCTTCACCGCCTTGAGAAGATGTTTAGCAGTTTGGAAGGCTTCTGATCTCATTTCGATTTCCTAGCAGTCAATATCTACAATCTACTTCCTGCATTGGATTTGGATGGTATATTTTTCAAATAGGAACAAATTACCATTGCAAGTTGAGTTTGATTCAAACATCAACAATTTCACGTTAACTTATTCTGAATTAATGAAATTTCAATTGCCATTCTACCAAAATTTGAGTCCCGACTGAAAAGCTTTGAAGAAGAAAAAACGGACCTGTGTTGCGGCAGAGCCAGAGAGGATATCGTCGTTCGTCGTCCTTTACCGTTGCCGCGGCTTCTGCATGATGAGGGTATAAACCCCTAATTCATTTTCATAAATCACTGATTTATTCCATCAAAAAAAATCCAATAAATCCCTGATTTATATTTCATTAATCATTTCATTATTTTTGGTATAAATCGGGTATCCTCTGCATGCAACTGCGGAGACTAATCCTCGAGTCGGGAGACCACGATTGGCGCAGAAACTCTCCTCAAAGAGATTTAACATCGCTGCACGCCCGCGTTGGATTCGATCCTAAGACCTTGGTTAAGTTGGAAGAGACTCTTACTAACTCATCATTAAAACGCTCTTGGGTTCATTTCATTATTTTATTTATGAAAAAAAAAATACACTTCATAAATCATTTCATTATTTTATTTATGAAAAAAATACACTTTAGTCAAAAAAAGAATGAAAAAAATACACTATTACAGTTTAATTGATATGTACTAGAGTTGTGGACGGAAATGGATTATCTAACTTAGGTCGGGAAAATATACATAATTTCAAGTAATTTTAGACATAAAGATGAGAGAAAATATAAATAAAAAAAAAAAAAAAGAAAGAAAGAAAGTATGAGAGGGAGAATGAGAATCTTATTTTTCTCCAGCCTAAAGGTAGAAAATTCATCCCCGTTGTGGACCTCTAAAAAGTCACGATAGGTATGACTATCAACATGATAGATATGACTTATCAAACTAATGGCATAAAAGTCAAACAGTTTTAAGATGTGTCTAACTAATTGACATTGTAAAAAATTTGCATATTACATTCGGTCTACTTTATAAGAAACAATGTAGTTTTTGGTTCATTGAAACATTGGAGTTTTGGTTCATTGAAAAATTGCATTGTTTCTTATAAAGTAGACTAGAGGTAGTATTAAAGATGCATCTTAATTAAGCTCATTAGTCGAATGACCCCAAATAAGTGCATTAGTCAACAAGATATCAAACAATGGGAGTGTTTTTTTGTCAGCTTAGACGATATGACAAATAAGACCACACACACTATCAGACGGTCAAACTCAGGTTTCCCAGAAGTCAACTTCTCCATATTGTTGAAACTGCCGATACAACCAAGCATCAATAGAGACACCAATGAGTTTATCAAATTGCATTTGCATGCCCTAAAGAGTTTATCAAGTCTCAATTCCATATGGATTGTACAAAATGAAGTCTTTAACTTTCTAACCATGCGGTCAAAAAAACTTTCCAACCATCTATTACAGGCCATGAATTAGGAGTTGAATCATGTGCAGTTGGCTCTGTCTATCTCTCTTTTCATGTTTTTTAATTCTATTTTTTTAAAATAATATTATTTTAAGGCTAGGATTGAAAGTTAAGTCTAATTGTTGGTTCAAATTGCAGTGACTACATGACTGCACTGTAGTCATAATTGCACTTAATCATGGTCCCATGAATTGAGGGGACCAAAACCTAAGGAAAACCTTTGCTATGGAAGCACTAAATATTCCACGTCTTGCTCAATCTTTCAACGAACCCTTGATGATAAAAGGGTTCTAATAAGCGAAAGACTTCACGAAGTATAATAAGGATTATGACTCTCTTTGACGAGATCAATTCGCTAGTTTATAGCAGATAAACTTTTTATAAATGTTTAATACAATTAACTTATAGCGTTTTTTGAAATACTACTTGGAACCACCTTAATCGCTTTGTGTTGAACTCTATGTAAAAGAGTTCATCATCCCATGATCTTGAGTAATTCTCATTCATAAAATATGGTTGAATTTACGTCCACCTACAAATTAAAATTCGATGGATTGAAAGGAATATCATATACATCATATACAAGCCTGTTTTTTGGAAGTGGGCTGCTTTTGTTCTTCATTCCCTATTCTACTTCAGTAATTCTGAAGTACTATCCCATCGTTAAATCATTAAATCAATACTATATAACTTATCTATCGTATTATTACTCTCTAACATCTACTATACAAACCTTATGCAAGGGACATAGGTTTAAGGAACTGTATACACTACAAGATAGCTCATATGAGTTGGGGGTGGACGAGGTGACAGTAACCCAATCTTTGTCAACTTTCTCAACGAAGGAATTTGCCTTTGGGATTGCATCAAAATGAAGTTTACTACTCTGCTTCGTTAACTTGTCTACAAAGTCCATCGAGAATATCATGTCAAAATTTTTCTCAGGATCAGCTATGGTAGGTGAAATTTGTATCCCAGCTTTGGCCTCCCGTGAATTAACCAACCCGAGAAGTAGCGAGTTTCCTCCAGCAGTTCTTTCGCTTGGGCAGCATAACTGCAACAATGTACAACACACGTGAATCAGGGAAAGCACATACCTTATGACAAAGAAAAGCAATAAGCATTTTCTTCTTCGAAAAACTAAAAGCGCATGTGACCCAGTGGAGAATAAATACATAAACGTTCACTTTTAATTCAATAGCTTAATACAGTATTCCAGATTAGCAACAAAGCCAACCACCAAACAGGTAAGCAATGATGGAACCTTTTGAGCCTCAAATTGTTACTATTTTTGAAAGAAAAAAAAATCAATACAATACAAGCATGTTTATATGTCTGACACTGAGATTTCTGCTTTGTATTATTTTTACTATTAAAACAAAGGGTCCGGAATAAATTTTATGCAAGAAAAAACTACTTAAACATAATATTTGGACACCAAAAGCCACAATTCCATCAGAACTCTGGCGGGAAAAAACGGAGTCAATGCCTTCTATTCTTTGGCATCTAAAATAATTCAGCTATTTGACTGTAGGCATGATGCCCCATAGACTTCAACGACTCGACTCAACTCAACCATTAGAAGGTAAAATCATCAGTTCGGCAGCTAAAAAGTGTAACAGAAATATCATTGCCCTGCTTTTCCTAAAGTTATGTGCTCAATATGATCGACATCACTCTCGATGTAAGGGAAAAAAGAATCTAACCTCCAAGTAATCAACACCCATCTTAATAAGATTATCTGCAATACCATGCTTTGAAAACAAGCTAATAAATCCTCCAGATCCAACGGGAGATTGGAGTATTTCCCAGGGTGACTTCATTAAAATCTTATATTTGTTCTGTCCTTCAAGCAAATTGCCAAGAACTGGCAGCTTCTCTTCCTCCAAAAACCATACCTGCAGGAGGGTTAAAAACAAGAGGGTAATTATAGGCAATAGAAGAGCTTCGCATTAGACTTCTGTTCTAAAATAAAAAGGCAAATATATATATATATATATGTTTGTGTACAAATTGACAGTTAATTCTGGTACAGATAGATAACATTTTCTAATAAAAACGATTTAAAGATTACTAGAAATATTGAATTTTTTGGTTTCTGGGCAATGAGCAAACCCTATTCTGTCCTTTACACCTAATCCGACTAAACAATTATGGTTGTATGGTTTCTAGTACTCATACTCCAATACTGATAATGAGACAAGACAACTTTTCTTTTTGAAAAGAGACAAAACATATTTAAATCAATAAGTAAAGGTGAAGTAGAAGTTCAAGATGGAGGGTAATTTGGATAGTCGAGTTATATGAACCTTTTCTGTCAACCAAAAAATGTGAACCTAAAAAACATGTAATTTGGGATGTAATAAGAGATAGGCAACACTGATAAACTTTAATACATAACAAATCAAGATAATCCAAAATACAAAAGATCCTTGATGTGATGTAAACCTTTTCAGAGTCAAATGCAAAGTGATTATTGCTTGTAAACAGATTTCTTAAAGACTGAATTTGTTGGGCTGAGGAAACCAAAATTAAAGGCACAGATACACGATCCTTGACCTGCAAAAAATGGAAATTCATTAGATATTAAAAGCTAATTAGTATATCTTGTAGTATAGTCACTCCCAAAAGGCACCAGATAATACCTCACAAATATGATTAATAACGAATATCATCAAAATAGAAAGAGGAAGAATCATAAGATAGAAGGTAATGCATTCTCCTTGATAAAAGTGGAAAAGAGAGGAACAAGAGGAAAATATTAAGATGGTAGTTTTTTCTGATCTCTTTGAATATTTGTTGAAGAGATTATTGTTTGGTTGAAATTAAAAAATAATACACCACCTACCTAATGGACAAACCATATTTTCTCAACAATTAATTTTCATAAGGATGTTTACCCAAAAAAAACATAACAACAAACAAATATTCAACCTTGACAAATTTTTCATGATCACAAAGTAGCTTTTGAAGCATGCTTAGTGTCGAACTGTTGGTTGCTTCATTTTCAACAATGTCAGGGTTCTCTTCTTCATTCAAGAGTAAGACAATAGCCATTTTGCCTTTAGAAATCAGCTCGAATCCCTTTTCTTGCATATTGATATCTCTAACAAACTTGTCTTTGCTTCCAGTTAAGAAAGATTCCTCTGATACTTGCATGGTACTTATAAGCTTTGCTTCTGCAGCACTGACTAACTCAGCTGCATTCCATCTATTTTAAAAAATTTAAACACAAATGAAAATTTAAACAAACGTAAATGGAGTTTTTCCTAACATAAAAAGGGCTCGGAAATGCTCGACACAAACACAAGAGTCCCAAAAGATAATGATGGTCCAGTAAAGTTCAGAAAAATCGAAGTGAGTAATTAAATTAAGAGATGCAATAAGTCCTATCATTTCAGTATAGTCAAGGATAATGTCCTAAACCTAGTACTTGAATTACCTTTTAATGTGAATAGAATAAAAAAATGTATCAAGTGACAATAGGTAATATATCGACTACAAGGGGGATAAGGGTGTCAAAACTTCAAATTTTGACAGACAAAACGTTGGGGCGGCATCTGTTGTGGAGAATTTGGAAAGATGGTTTGGTCATGTGAGAAGAAGACTAAGAACATCTAGTTAGAAAATTTGATCAAATGGAGGATAACCTAATAATCAGAGGTATAGGTAGACCAAGAAAGATGGTAAGTAAACCAACAAAAAGATCCAAGTTTATTTTGGATAAAACGCAATGAGATTGTTTGATTCATGCTGCCGACCCTACTAAGTGGAAAAAGGCTTTGAGTGTTGTTGTCACATTAACTTGCCTCTTGGCTGGTTGTTCAAGACTTTGTAAAGCTTCCTGAAGCAATTTGGAGTTTACACCAACAATCTGATCTTTAAGCAAGCTCCATTGTTCTTTCTCTCCATATCGAAATCCATGAAATACATGTTCTTGATCCATTTCGCAGAGTATCTTTTTTGCTGCTATGAGACGCTTTTGAAACTTTTTCCTCTCTTTCCATTCCTGGAAAATACCAGAAAGTTAATTATCCATAACTAATTGGGTATTTGAAACAACCATCCATGGTAAAATCAAACAGAACAAAACATTGATATCGCAACAAAGAAACCAATTCATAAAAGGCAATTAAGAATCCAAATGACATAAATCCAACTATTCTGATGAATAGCTCCGGCAGTGCCACATTATGTGAATCTAATTCCATTTGGATATGCAATCAATAGTACAAGTCTGACAGCATGATTATCTTATAAAAGGGGGAAAAAGCAACAAAACCATATCTAAATGACAGATAATTGTGCTTTTTTTGCATACGCTGAGGGGGAGGAGGGGGGAGGACAAGATTGTGCCTTTTATGAAGGCAAAATGACCAACACAAACAGAAATAATTGAAAACCAATGCTTGACTGAAAAAACCCCTCAGTTTAAGAATCCCCATCCACCCTCAACTTACCTTAAAAAGGTAAATACTGAGAAAGGTAACATGCCATACGGAATAAGCACAAAATTTCAAACATATTCAGTGACAATGAATAGTCCTAAAAGTAACAAATTAGTGAATGTGGCTCACAAGTTGGCGCCTTTCTTTTTTGGACCTGTCATCAAATCGTAAGTTTAATTCCAGGAGTCCCTTGGGAGGTGTAATTTGCATTTCTCTTCTTTTCATATCAACATCTGGAACAATTGCTTCAACAAAAGGTACCAAAACAAGCTGATCAGATGTTTCTGCTTGCGCTGGCATTGACTTGCCACTTTTATCGAGCATATCAACATATGAATCAAGTGAAATTTGTAGTAGATCATTTGCTCCATTATCGAAAACATTAATAACAGTTCCCAGAAGTTTTCCATTTTCCTGATAGAAAGAAGTACGGTCAACACCTTCAAATATTGCATTTCAAGGATTAAAAAAACTAACAATAAGGTGGAAAAATACCAAAGTAGAAAAATCAAAACTTATATATATACATATACACATCTAAAGGTTATTGATATAACCGATTTTCATTTTTATCAAGATTTTAGCGCTAAGCAGTTAGCGTGCTGGTCTACTGGTATAAATGAATGGATAGCAATCGGATATTCATTTGCGAGCTCCATGAAAATGTTTAATTCTGTTCCATGGAATACTAAAAATTAATATGGCATACAGTTTGCAATTCTATTACAATAGCTGACCATGAGAATCACCAAGTTAATAACACACATCAAAAATATAAAAGAAAAACAGCTGATGAAGAAAGTTGATTTTGTTGGATTTAAAGGTGATGCTTAAGCAAAAATTTATATGATGAACAATGAGAGGAGAAAGTAGTTTGTCCTATGATTCATGACTAGCACAAACCTTCATGATAACTCTCATTCCAACTAGATCACGTGTGTAAAATTCACCCTCCTCTAGTTCTGGCCTTTCTTCTTCTGTCACGACCAAGGTAGCACCAATAAGCATCTTAGCCTGCATGATGTATTGATTGGTCAAGGAAAAAAAGCATGCATATGATATCATATAATCAAACAGGCCATGGCAGCATAAAAAGTTGAATTCTCCACTTGCAACAATGAAAGCTAAATCCCAAGAGTACCAAACAACTGAAGAGCGACCAAGACTGTTGACAATTATTTTGGCGAAGACTAGCATCTATGGTTGGCATTACTGCATCACACTGACTTTGAAAATGATTAATCGAAAGGTAATTCACAAAGATACCATTGACTTTATGTCACTTTATGTCTATCTTAGAATTTGCGTTGAACCTAACTCAACCATACAAAACCGGTTTGTAGAGCTTGTAGAGTGAGGGATGTCTCACACTTATAAACTCTTTCTCGGGTCATATCACATCCGATTTGAGACTCTTAATAGTATATCTATCTCATATAAGACTTTCTTCCTCATTTTATCTCATTTTTCTCTTTCCGACAAAAGCCTACTATCACTAAAGGTATAAATTGGGTAAGTCACTTAATACGTCACTAAAATATGAATTGGTAAAGTCACTTAATACAAATCCAAATATTACCTGCTCCACGGTGTTAATTCCTCTGAATCTGAGTACCCAACAATTCTGTCCAGGTTGCTCCCAACCTTCCTCTAGCTCAACTTGCTGAACCCTTTCTCCATCCAAAACCTTCAGCTTCAACCATCTTTTCCCAGGCTAGTGAATAAAACAACCCTTCACCGTTAGTCAACTAAATATCCACAAACACACACAAAAATGCAAATAGACTGAAAACAGCAGCAATCATACATTAGAAAACCGCAGTTCAGGAAAATCAGTAATAGGCTTGACACGAATCTCGCCTTCGAAACCATGAATTCCAATTAGGTGACCAACATCCACAAACCGCAAATCGTTGTGGCCGTTGGAAGGATCACTGTCACTGTCAACAACAACTGCTTCGTGGCTAACCGTAGCTGTGGCACCTGACAACAAAGAAAAACTTAATTGAATGCAAAAAAACGAAACACGTGTGAAGATAAGATTAATGGGAAATTGAAAGTATGATGATGTTTTTTTAGATAGGTGATTGTTAGTGGGGGTGGGGAAATGTTAGTTTCCGGGACTTGAACTCGGGACCTCCTTCTTGCACTCATATGATGATGTTAATTAGTACCAGTGGTATGGGTGCGGGAGTGGAAGGCGAAGGGGATAGGGAAGTGTTTGGGTGGAGTTAGAGAGAAGGGTTTGGAAGGGAAATTGATATTGTAATTGATTCCAAGTGGAGATGATGATGGAGGAATGAAAGCCTGAAATGGGCGTTGAGAGACTGGGAGAGTTGGGGGCAGCGCCCGTATCTGCAGCATCTTCTAGTTTTTGTGCTTACTTGAGCGTTTGCGCACCATAAAAGTCGTCAATATCCCGGGACTAGAATCATGGATAAATTAATGTAGGTGGCCAAAAGTGCAATTAATCATTTTTATAACGTTTAAATATATGTTACCCCTGCAAATATACTTATTATCTAGGCTTAAATAGTGATTACCCCTGCAAATATCAACTTTATCCATATACCCCCTGTAAAAAGAAAACTTTTAAAATAAACCTTGCAAATATTAATTGCTTACAATTACCCCCTGTTTGTTAGTTAGAGTTAACGAGTTAACTCTACGCCGACTTAGGATGACACGTAGATGATAATTAGGGTTCATATCTTCTTCTTCATTCATTCCTCATTCACTCTTCTTCTCTGGGCTCAAACCAGATCACACCATCGTCCTTCTTCTTCTCTCTTCTTCCATCTTCGTTTGTTGAGAAGCATGGCCACAAGCAACACCTCTTCCAATGGTGTATCTAGAATAGGGCAAGCTCAAGTCCCTGTTTGTGGATGTCAATTGGCAATGCGTTTATGGATTTCAAACACTTCTGAAAATTCTGGAAGAAGGTTCTGGAGGTGTATTAATTGGGGGGTAAGTTCTAGGGTTGATTTTAATTATTGTTTTCCATTGATTCTTTCGGTTTTATATTGTAAGAAATCGTTTCTGAGATCATTGTGGTTTGTCTAAATCTGTGTAGAAGCAAATAGGATGCAAGTCGTTTATTTGGGATGATGAATTAGAGATTCACAGAGTGAGCATGGTGACAGCTTTGAAACAAATGAAGCTAAGGCTAAACACTTGGAGTCAACAACAAACACAATAGCTCAATGTAAATGTGGTGACATATTCATGGATTGGGAGTCAAAGAAAGTTTCAAGGCTGAAGCAGAAGTTGTTATATGAGAGGAAGAAGATGAAGTGGATGCAAGTGTTTCTCATTTTAGTCTTTGTTTTTGTAGCATTTGAGAAATATGAGTTGGTTAAAAATAGGATTTAGGTTATCGAAGAATGTAGTATTTGTGTTTGTGTTAGTTGAATCAAAGGCAATATGAATGGATTGAATTAGGATCAATGTTAGTGACAATCCATCTAATTCCTATGTTAAGTTAAATTGTGTTCTTCGCCACAAATGTACTTTGATTATGAATGAAGTTTTATTTTGGTAAATTTTGTTGCTGCTAATTAGGAACTTAAGCTAATTTTGTGTTGCTGCAGAATTTTACATTGCTGCAGAATTTTGAAATCATATAGTGTATGTCTCTGAACATATATATATATATATATATATATATATATATATATATATATATATATATATATATATATATATATATATATATATATATATATATATATATATATATATATATATATATATACACTAGTATAAAGTGATTGCATTTGCACTTGTATAATCGACATCGTGATTAATAGCGTTGAATTTAGTCAATGAGGGTAAATGGTTAATGTCATTCTTTCGATGTTAAAATGATGATTGTAAATGTGTGTATTTTCAAAGATTCGATTGAGAAGTCTACTATAGGTTATAAATTGTAATATTTAGGTCTCGTTGTATATAGATATAGTTGTAACGCTCAATTTTTATTTGAATATATAATTTGCTTAGTGGTCGATGAGGCGTTTGGTGACGTTTGAATTACATCGGAAGGTTATTAATCACGCTTTCATACATTAGTCTTCAACAAATGGTTTCAACGTGATGAAAAAGTCCAACGTGAAAGAGGAAATCGTTTTTTGGGGGTGCATAACCAATTATTTATGAGTCTCACATTTTTTGTGTAGGTCGAAGACGATTGCAGAGGAAATAAAAAAATAGTTCGAACTTGATTTTTAATTTGTGTTTGAGAAGACTAATAAGAAACATGTATTATACAAGATGCCAATAATAACAAAACTAATAGAAATTTGTCATGTATGAAATAGGGTAAGTTAAAAAAATTCTATAATTTTCGTCAAATCATAATATAGACAATGTTAAAAACGTTGACTTCTCTCATTAGGGACTTAGTTCATATATGAGATCAGCATTGGTTCCAGAGCGAACCTGAAAAGATAAAACCCAATTTGCAACAGCTTCCTTCTCAATCTTGAGGTCATAAACAATTGCAATAAAAAATCAAGAATGAATGAAAGAATGATAAGAGTAAAAGCATGGTGGAATAAGATGATAGTTTACTTTGTGGAGAGCGTTGTGGATGTCAAGAGAAGAGATGGCAAAGTAAGCGAGAGTGAGGTGGTTGATCTCTTGAGAGTTGAGACTCATATGAGGTTGGAAGCAAATGATACATCATCTCTACAAACGTCACATGAAGATCTTTGTCCATCATCTCCGAACACTCTTCCTCTCGAACTCATCAATCTTCCTCTCGCCGCCCCGATGTAGAATTTCAATAGACTCGATGGTGAAAAACAAAAAGAATTCCCATTAAACTTATAAAAAGAAAAAAGAATGGCTTAATCAAAAGCACGAATTTACTTTTTTTTTGTAAATGGATTTACCTTGTTGTGATTCTGTCTTGCCCCATAAAAAGAATAGCCGTCCAAATAATATTTCAATAGAAGCCATCTTGCATTTGGCCATTGGGATGAATCAGGTACCAACTAATTCATAATCTGAACAATTAATAAATTACTCGTAATGTTTTGTCATTGAATGTCATTAACACCGACGGTTTTTATTTTTAATGCATTTAAACCCTATCACAATTTAGTCCATGTATTTTGATTCAAATTTCTTTTTTCCAACGGCATTACAGAGGGATAGCTTGGTCCATCAAGGGAAAATATTATTTATGGCTACTAAGACACAATTAAAAGATAACCGTTGCACATTCATGGCTAATCAATACTAAAAGTATTTTTTTGACGTATAATTTTTGGTCCCATCGCATATTCAAAGTTAATCGTCGATCTGTGTCATTGGTAGGTTGGATCAAGGATAACCGTAGGATGACAATGTTTTTGGTTGTGAGGAATAATCGGTCTTAATGGCTGTAATTATTCCTATTAAAACTATACGTTAAGCAATTAATTTATAACGGAGCCGCAATCTAAATGAATATACACCGTTGATATATTGGACCAGCGCTCAACCGTAGGATCGATCGCACACGCGCGCAATCCTTTGATCCAATCCGCCCCAAAATAACATGCAATACATTTGAGATGACGTGGAAATGACGTCATCGATGACGTGGAAATGACGTCATCGATGACGCCATTTATTTTGTCCGTGAGTCGTCCGATATCCATGGTTATTAATAATTAAGATATATATATATATATATATATATATATATATATATATATATATATATATATATATAGTTTGTTTGCATAATTTTGTGTTCTTTGCATAATTTTTATTCATTGTCGCAGTAAATTTTCTTTGCATAATTTTATTTTGCAATTATTTTTCTAAGTATAGAATTGTGCAAGATAATAGAAGTATAGAAGTATGCTTAATTAATTTCTCTAAGTTTGTAAAAATGTCATAAAACACTTTATGCAATAATAGAACACTGTCACTAAAATTATGCAGCACTTAATTATGTGCCAAAACAAGTTCCAAAACAGACCCACATGACATAAAGCTTCAAAACTGACCAATTATGCAGAAACAGACCAATTATTTCAGTTCAATCCTCTTTGTACCTGAAGGTAATGAATTATGCAAGAATGGACCAATTATGCGTAAATTATGCAAGAATGCACCAATTATGCGTAAATTATGCAAAGAATGTAAATGGGCTAAAATTGGTTGCATTCACTAATGACCATATATGCATTCATTAAGTTGAAGCACTTGCAATTATGCAAAGACTTGCAACACCAATACATCAAGTTCCAAAATAGAAAAACAGTACATTACACATTAAGTACCCCCTTAATTAAGCTTACATACTTCAAACATGTTCCAAAATACATAAGGTCCCTAAACAAGTTGGACCAGTAGACATTAGTCCTAGTCTTCCTAACTAGATAAAGTTCCCAAAATACATAATTACATTCAACAGAGGTCTTAGAGGTTCAAAGTACAACACCTAAGTACATTACATTCAAAATAGAAGGTGTGTGGCTCATTCTTGTGTTAAACACCCATCATTACCATCTTCAATCACCAATGGTTTACTTGAATCACTTCCGGGACCAAAGTATAAGGTAAGACACTTCTTCTTATCCTTGAACTAAACCTAGTACGATCGACATTGAGATTTACTTTCCTTTTAATCTGGAAGTTTTTGTGCACAAAAACTTGAAAGCAGCAGAAGAAGTAGGATTATCCTTTCTTGAAATTGGAAGCTTTGGAATCCTTTGAGCGGTGGTTTATAGGAAGTGAAGCACTTCCGGATGAACCAATGTTGATGAAAGTACCATAAGCGAATGCGAGAACGTAAGCATAACCGTAAGCGTAAGCGAAGCGAAGCGGACGGGACTTATAACTTATAAGCAGTGAAGCGAAGCATTTGTTGCAGAAATTTGAGGTGCAGAAACATCACTAGTTGTTGCAGGAACTTGAGCATTTGCAGCAGGGGCTTGGGGTGCAGAAGCATGAGTAGTTGTTGCAGAAAATTGAGCAGTTGCAGCAGAAACTTGGGGTGCAGAAGCATGAGTAGTTGTTGCAGAAAATTGAGTAGTTGCAGCAGAAACTTGGGGTGCAGAAGCATGAGTAGTTGTTGCAGAAACTTGAGCGGTTGCATCGTAATTTGTATGAGCATTTGTAGCGTAAATTTAAAGTGCGTAATCATGAGTAGTTCTTGGTTTTCTACAACAATATAAACATCATTAGGTCTGTTTCAAATAAAATTAAAAAAAGAATAAATGTTTAACAATTTTTACCTTCCTTTTTTGAGCTTCTGGATTGATGACAGTTGCCTTACAACTCCTGCTATTATGACCAAATTGATCACACTTTGTGCATTTGTAAGATGTCCCGATTCTCTTTAGCTTCTTAGCATTAGGATCCATTTCTTCAAAGTTGCCTTCTTCTCGGTTTCTTTGGCCTACCAGGCCTCTTTTGTATTGTGGAGGCAACATATCTTCAACCTCAACTGTTGGCCACATATCTTTTCCATTGATAGCACTTATACCAAACCCATATGCAAGTTCATAACTATATCGTGTATAGCAAGTGTCCACAAAATCCTCAGGATTTTTTGCTCTATATGAAATGGCAGCACATGCATGACTACATGGAATGCCAACTAATTGCCAAAAATTACAAATTTACATGTGAATTTTGATAAGTCAACAATAAATTTCCTATCACCATAAGGACTTACAACTTGAAACTCAAGACCACCACTCCATGTAGGGACCAATTCCCACTAAATCGAAACCCGCTATCCAACCTTTTCCTAGGGTTTGGCATTATTCTATGTGGCCACCTACTTAGGGCATTCCTATTCTTACTAATTCTATATCCATTAGATAATCTCTAATCCACTCAACCATGGTTAGAATTGGCTTATCTCTAGCTGTTAAGATAGTACTATTAAAAGCCTCAGCTAGGTTATTCATGACAATATCACACTTAGGATAAGTTACACCAGTATTTGGTAGGGACAACCATCAACCACTCCCAACACTTTACATCTATTTTCTTCAGCTCATTCATCTTTGCTTCCCATGCTTGATAATAAGTTGCCTTTGAAGCCCCCATCATAAGGTCCCTAATGATATCACCTCCACCAAATCTCTTCTTGCAGTTTACATATAAGTGTTGTACACATAGCCTATGCTCCAAGCCCATCTCCTCAAACATTTGTATCAACCCCTAAGTACAAACAATGAACAGAGCATGAATATTTAAGTGACAGAAAATTAAGCATAACTTATGTGACAGAATATTACCTTTTGTTGGTCTGAAATGAATACTCATCTCCTATCTTGTCCAATGTCCTCCAACATTAAGGTTAGGAACCATCTCCAACTCTCCTTGGTTTCAGTTTCAATAACCCCAAAAGCTAGTGGGAAGTATTGGTCATTTGGATCTCTCCCTACAACTACTAGAAGTTGTCCACCATACTTGGTCTTGAGATGACAACCATCAACACAAATTATAGGTCTACAACCCTTCACGAAACCTTTCTTACACCCATCAAAACAAAAGTAAAAAGAGCCAAACCTTGGAGGAAAGTGTGGTATTGGTCTTACCATTGAGATTTTGCACGTGTTTCCATGATTTACCCTCCTCAACTCTCTGCATACCTCCATAAGAGAGCATATTGTCGATCTGTTTCACCTTCTATCATTTCTTTTGCCATTTTCTTGGCTCTCCAAGCCCTACCAAATGTAATGTCACCACGCGTAGTTTACCCTAACATCGCCTATTATTTCTTTCACTTTTACATTGTCAGTTGTTTTTAACCTTTTAGCCACTGATTTTGCCACCCAACTTGCACTTGCATTACTATTATTTAACACCCTTGCACATGAGTGGGCCCTTTCCCAAGTCTTCATTCTAAAAGTCTTCTTATGACCAACTTTACTTACAAGTGCCTTAAAACCACATTCTGGTTTGTGCACACATTCCACCCTCACTCTGTCACTCTCATTTTTGACAAAAATAATCTCTCTACCATTTAATATTGTCCATTCTCTAATTGCCTCCCTCCATTGGTCAATACTAGTAAATTCTAACCCCACCTTAAACTTGTAATCTTTATTAAGCTGCTCAGGCCGAAACTTGTCATATTTAGGACCATGTCTTCCCTCACCATCTTCATCTACATCACTCTCCAATTCATCAGACACATAATCAACATCAAGATCACACACCTCCTCATTTGGGGTACTTGAGCTTGCACCCCCTCTTTTTTTGGGGTTCTTTTTGCTCTACACTTCACTCTATATGGAGTATCATTAATCACAACTCTTGATCCACCAGGAGATAACATAGATGATGATGATGGATTTCTAGGTGGTGTAGGAGCTGTAGGTGGTGTAGGAGCAGAAGGTGGTGTAAGTGGTGTAGGAGCTGTAGGTGGTGTAGGTGGTGTAGGTGGTGTAGGAGCTTCTACTTCATCTTCAAACCCATCATCATTGCCATATGTTCTCTCTTCCTCACTTTCATCCATATGAATACCCTTAACTTCATCCTCACTCTCACTCTCATCACCATCCTCACTTTCTTCTCCATTACCATCTTCATTTCCTACATTTGCTTCAGTAACAGAGCATGGTTGCTCAAAATGTTCTATGTAGATATGAGCATCAACATTCAACTTAACAGCATACTCACCTATTTGTACTGCATCCTCATCACTCACAAAAGTCCTAAACAACACATCTTCCTCACCTTTCCACCATAGCCTATAACTCCCAAACCTCAAACCCAAGTCCTTCACGATACCCACAAACTTCAAAATAACTCCATTTATCCAAATCTAAACCTTCCACAGCTGTCTCTTTACCCCCTTCATATTGTGATACAAATTTTCCCCCATGGTGAAACACAAGATTAATAGCCATCACTGTATAAAGCAATAAAGTAGTACAACTCAGAATCAGGGGTATAATGGACTTTTCAAGCTAAATCAGGAAGCTAAATCAGTGCCTAAACCCGTATTCAACATATAAAATTAGCAAATATTCCCTACACAAGTCAATACACAACCCAACACATTCAATATCCTTCTATAACCCACATGGTGGTCCCCTTACCCATTACTTTTGTACCTAAAAGCCGAAACAACAATAATAAATGAAAGAGAGAGAGAGTAATCTGCAAACCTGTGTAGTACTTTTTCTCACAAGCTCTGTTTTGTTGTTGTCTTCGCGTCTTCTTCTTTCCTTCGTCTCGCCTAAACCCTAGATCAACACTGAGCTTTGTCTTCGTTCCTTCGTTCCTTCGCTTCGCCTTCGTCTTCGTGACCGAAAGGATCGAGAGAAGAGTGAGCTTTCACTACGCTCCTTCGCCTTCGTTCCTTCAATCCCTAACTGTGAAGATTGAAGAAATCAACCCATTGTATCTGAGTGAGTGAAGAGTGAGAGACGAGATGAAAATGGTGTCTGAGTAGAGAGTGAGAGAGAGAAGAGTGAAGAGTGAGAGAAGAGTGAAGAGTGACTCACATAACACGTGTATAAGCAGCATCTACGTGTCATGCCAATGTGGAGTCCATTTGTCATCCTAGTTGTTTGCGTGTAAAATAGTGTGGTATTCGCAAATTTAGTGCAAGTATACACGTCGTACAAGTAATAGAGTGGATATAAGTAAGAGATCGTTCCCACGAGGATTGATTGTACTTTCAAAGTTCAAGTCTTAAAACACAAGTGAAACAAGTAACAAATCGGCACTAAAAGTTGGTGTTAAAACTAGGAACATAAATAAAACAAGTAAATAAGATAGTGGTTGTGAATATGGATGAGAATGAGTTGGGTTGTTGCATGCAAGTAATTCCTCTCTAGTCAGACGTTATAACGTTTACACGTTATTACGCATAAATGCTATTCTCAGATAGACGGCCACGTTTGAACGCATTGTAAAAGAGCTATGCTTTTCAAAGACAAAACGCCGAGTTTCAAGTATAAGAGGTCCTATGTCTCAGGTTCTAAATAGGCCCACTCTCGTATTTTAAGCACCCACAAGAATGTTCTATGAACTATTTATCCTTTCTATGTCTAGACTTAGATAAAAATGCCTAAATGTCTTTAGTGCACCTTTTCGCTCATATAAATCTTTGAGTTCTTTTCATAGACCATGTCTGCACTTCTATGAATCTACCTATTTTAAGTGATCGGTCTCAAAACAAGTTTGGAAATATTATCATGCAAAGATTTAAAACATGTAAGCGTCAATACTTCATAACATTTAACTAGAAATTCATTACATGCAAAACAACAACCCAACTACAAAATGTTTAGCTCATGCCGAGCATCTCTACGTAAAGATAAGAAGTTAAAATACCATACATAATCGAAAAGAAACCGAAGTGCAAAAGATACACCTAAGTAACTTTCCGCATGCGATGCTGTAGAGACGTTACAACGTCCGAGCTTCACAAGAGTGGGTTATGATCTGGAAATGGAGTTGAGTAGAGTTCAAAAACCGAAGTCTGTTTCCGTAACTTCGTTTTGAGAACTCTTTCGAACAATGGAGGAAGGTAAATGATGGAGGTGTGGACTGGTATGATGTGTGTGTGTATGCATATCTAGAGAGAGACAAGTCTTCCATTAAATAGCCAAATGGGTCACATGTTCTGCGATGTCATTTGCCCACCTACCAAGCCTGCTCGCACTTACGAACCGACATCATGCGATTGCTACAAAGTCGTCATCCTTGTCAACACATGGGAATAGAAGATCTTCTCGACTTTTCGAATCTTTAACCATCATTGCTAGTGCGCCATAACCGAGATATTTCACTCTTGCTCTCGCTGCGCCTTGCTCGAGACGTGGTGAGGACGTTGCGACGTTCGGCTCTAAATTTCCCTGACAAGCACAAAAAGCATCAAAATGCTCACAAAGGCACCAATTGGTGCCAAAATGCACGTAACTCGTAATTTAGCCCCTAGCTAACTAAGAAACAATAAACTAATGAGAAAACTAATAAAATCAACCTACAATTGCTAGAGAACTTGCATGATTTATCTTTGAATAAGTATAAATAACTCATATAAATATGAGTTATCACACCCCAAACTTAAATCATTGCTTGTCCTCAAGCAATCAAGACAAAACAAAATTAATGTAAATGCATGAAATCAACTACACCAAAGAGAGGTTGCATTCTACTCAATCATTTGATCAAAAATTATTCTCAAGGGCTAATTCTCTACACACTCACGCACCAATGCACAATTAAATTCTAGATTCATTATCGCCCAAAGTGAGTGTGTGACCTCTGCATTAATTCCATTCCTAGCTAGGTTCGTGGTTATTCCCGCCTATGAAAGAGTGGTTTCCATTTGGTGAGAGCAAAACATCTTTCAAAACAGAGAATAGGCTAACATTTTCATATAAGAAATGGGGGTTTATTTGAAGCATGACAAAGGGTCTTAATTGGGTGCTAGGACTAGGTTAGTGCAACTATTTTTTCGACTCACACACACGCAAATGACTGCAACCCCTCATTCATGAAAGCGACTTCCTTTGATTCATTCCACTTGGAATTCTTTTTTTTTTTTTTTTTTTTTTTTTTTTTTTTTTTTTTACTTCATATATTGGGTTGCCCAAAGATTTGTTTCTGTGGTATTGCAAAGAAACACAAAGCACTTGTGGATTTTCCACTTATTTTCAACAACACACTCTTTTTGATCTTTTTGAGATTAGACGTTATAACGTTTATATATGAGACGTTACAACGCTTGAAACACGTAACACAAGACACAAACACACACACAGATACGTTATGGCGTTACGGGTAGACGTTACAACGCTGCACTCACACTACACCGCACTAACCATCCTACGTCTTTGCACCCGGCCTTAGTACAACTTGATTCACCCCCAAACTTAGCTTCATCGCTACTCTCTCGCTTTTAATCAAGTTTTACAATCACCATAGTCAACCAAAACTAGCTTCAAAGATAAAATATTCCCTAGCTAACTAGGTTTTTCCTCAAAAAGAGTTTGTGTGGGAGCAAAGAATCAATTCTATTCATCTAAGCATGCATCGCCTACTCACACATACACATTCATCACTAGATTTAGCCCAAAGAGAATTATTTTCAATGCTTAATAGAGTGAGAACACAAACTGATTTTTCATTTGATTTCATGCTTGTACAAAACAGAAACAAAAACTTAGAACACTGGAATTCTCCCCCCCACACTTAGAGTTAAGCAGTGTCCTCACTGCTTAATGATAAAAAGCTTTTGTTTTTTTTTTTTTTTTTTTTAAATGGGAGAGGAACATTTAAACAGACACAAACAAACAAATTATCGACTATTAACTATCCAACATTGAAACAGACGTTATCACGTTGGGCGCTTATTTATTTCTACGTAAATGAAAACTACAACTATTCTACTACTAAAAATAGGGCTAAATTACTTGTTCGAGTACATTCGACCGATGCTTCCACTCTGCCTAGTGGGGATTCTTGCTTGAGCGGTTGTCTTTTTCTTTTCCTTCTTCTTTTTCATTTAAACCTTGCCCAGACAACAGACGTGCCAACGCCTAGTGTATACTGAGACGTTATAACGTCTACCACCTTTACTTTCTCCTTTCTTGACCTTCATTCCTACAAAACAAAAATTAAAAGACACAAAAAGTGTTGGTTAATCAAAAATCATTGGGTTGCCTCCCAAGAGCGCTTGCTTTAAGAGTCTTCACCGGACTTGGAATTCAAAACCCAAGTTAGGGTGGATAATAGGACAAGAAGAAGACATCATCCTTCCGCTTTCTCTTTTTGGTCGAAATCCCATGTATTTGGCATATGGAAGCAAGTGTTCCCATGCATCAACCAATAAACATTTGGGGTAGGAATTCTCCTCACTTGAAAAAATTGACGTTCATTTTGCGGGGATTATTTTCTTCAATTACCAAAGGTTGAATCTCAATTGTCACATGACTCTTTTCATACCTCAACCTTGGATTTTCTTCCTTGTCCTGCTTTTTGAATTTTTCTTTTCTACAACTACACAATATTTTTGTTTTTCTTCCACTATTTCCAAATGACCACATTCACGTTCATATTCTACACTTTCTTTTTCTTCCTCTTGCTCAACCACATCTTCAATACAACTCTCTTCTTTTAGATGCTCCATAATCGTCTTAATGTGAGCCTCTACATTCTTACATGAAGCTTCAAAGTTGTCACGATGCACCTTCATATATTCAATGGAATGAGTTAAGAGTTCTTTGAATTGAGTTGTTCTCATATAATCCTCTTTGTTTGAGCTTGAGAATATGAATCTTGCTCATACATAACATTTCCCATTCCATAATCCATATTTTGGGCAATCATGGGCATGGAATTTTCCTCATAATGTACCCCTTTCATATTCACTCTCATGGAAATCATAATTGAAATATTGTTGTTGAGCATTCAATTCTTGCATAGAGTAAGAACTCCAATGGTCCATGGCATAAAGTGGAATATATATATATATATATATATATATATATATATATATATATATATATATATTTTTTTTTTTTCAAATCACTCAACACAAACAATAATAATAATAACAACAAAGAAAACACACTACAGACATAAAGCACAATGCAAATTCACTCCCTAGTTCAGTTGAACTAGAGCTTGAATTGAACTAAGCATCTACAAGCGTCTACTGCTCAAACACAGAAACAACAAACAACACAGTAAAATTCTTTCAACTTGTGTTTTAATACTTTTGAACAATAAAAGTTACTACAATCCCCGGCAACGGCGCCAAAAACTTGTTTGCGTGTAAAATAGTGTGGTATTCGCAAATTTAGTGCAAGTATACACGTCGTACAAGTAATAGAGTGGATATAAGTAAGAGATCGTTCCCACGAGGATTGATTGTACTTTCAAAGTTCAAGTCTTAAAACACAAGTGAAACAAGTAACAAATCGGCACTAAAAGTTGGTGTTAAAACTAGGAACATAAATAAAACAAGTAAATAAGATAGTGGTTGTGAATATGGATGAGAATGAGTTGGGTTGTTGCATGCAAGTAATTCCTCTCTAGTCAGACGTTATAACGCTTACACGTTATTACGCACAAATGCTATTCTCAGATAGGCGTGGCCACGTTTGAAGCTGCTTTAAAAGAGCTATGCTTTTCAAAGACAAAACGTCGAGTTTCAAGTATAAGAGGTCCTATGTTCAGGTTCTAAATAGGCCCACTCTCGTATTTTAAGCACCCACAAAGAATGTTCTATGAACTATTTATCCTTTCTATGTCTAGACTTAGATAAAAATGCCTAAATGTCTTTAGTGCACCTTTTCGTTCATATAAATCTTTGAGTTCTTTTCATAGACCATGTCTGTACTCTATGAATCTACCTATTTTAAGTGATCGAGTCTCAAAACAAGTTTGGAAATATTATCATGCAAAGATTTAAAACATGTAAGCGTCAATACTTCATAACATTTAACTAGAAATTCATTACATGCAAAACAACAACCCAACTACAAAATGTTTAGCTCATCTTTGAGCATCTCTCTGAAAAAGATAAGAAGTTAAAATACCATACATAATCGAAAAGAAACCGAGTGCAAAAGATACACCTAAGTAACTTTCCGCATGCGATCTCAGAGACGTTACAACGTCTCGAGCTTCACAAAGAGTGGTTATATTTGGAAATGGAGTTGAGTAGAGTTCAAAAACCGAAGTTCTGTTTCCGTAACTTCGTTTTGAGAACTCTTTTCGAACAATGGAGGAAGGTAAATGATGGAGGTGTGGGTGGTATGATGCGGTGTGTGTATGCATATCTAGAGAGAGACAAGTCTTCCATTAAATAGCCAAATGGGTCACATGTTGCGATGTCATTTGCCCACCTACCAAGCACATGCTCGCACTTCAACCGACATCAGATGCGGTTGCAAAGGCGTCCATCCTTGTCAAGACACATGGGAATAGAAGATCTTTCGACTTTCTCGAATCTTTAACCATCATTGCTAGTGCGCCATAATCGAGATATTTCACTCTTGCTCTGCGCCCTTGCTCGACGCGTGGTGAGGACGTTGCGACGTTCGGCTCTAAATTTCCTGCACAAGCACAAAAAGCATCAAAATGCTCACAAAGGCACCAATTGGTGCCAAAATGCACAGAACTCGTAATTTAGCCCCTAGCTAACTAAGAAACAATAAACTAACAGAAAACTAATAAAATCAACCTACAATTGCTAGAGAACTTGCATGATTTATCTTTGAATAAGTATAAATAACTCATATAAATATGAGTTATCACTAGTCAGCATAGAGTTAACTCTGTTAACTCTAACTAACAGCAGGGGGGTAATTGTAAGCAATTAATATTTGCAAGGTTTATTTTAAAAGTTTTCTTTTTACAGGGGGTATATGGATAAAGTTGATATTTGCGGGGGGTAATCACTATTTAAGCCCATTATCTATTACCCTCTGTAAAAATAAATTTTTTAAAAAAAAAACCTTGCAAATATAAATTATTTCTAGTTACCCCATTGCTGTTAGATTTTTTGTTAACAGCGTTAAGTGTATGTTGAAACACTTATTATTTGCAGGGTGGTAAATGGATAATGAACGTATTTGCAGGGGAGTAAATGGATAATGAGGATATTTGTAAGGGGTAACATATATTTACGCAGGGGGTAAATGGATAATGAACATATTTGCGGGGGTAACATATATTTACACTTAATTTGTTAAAAATCTAACAAATAGGGGTAACTAGAAATAATTTATATTTGCAAGGTCTTTTTTAAAAGTTTTATTTTTTTGTGGGGTAAATAGATAATTGATATATTTGCAGGGAGTAACATATATTTAAGCCTTTTTATAACTTGATTTTATAACTCATGTCTTCACTAAATTAAAATACATCCAACTTTAATCCGAGAACTATTAAGCCTGAATCTACTTTATTTTGCCGTTTTGGTGTGAAATTTTTTTCCCACCATTTACCTATATACCCCTCATTTTGTACCCCACTGTTTACCAATATATCTCAACTCTATATTTTTGGACCAACATACCCTCACTCTATATTTGTGCCCCACCATTTACCAATATACTCCTCATTTTGTACCCCACTGTTTACCAATATACCCCCACTATATATTTTTGTACCGACATACTCCTGACAATTTTTTTTTTCTCCAACACTCTTTTTTTTTATTATTATCAAAATCAAAAGAACTATTAAGCCTGAATCTACTTTATTTTGCCGTTTTGGTGGGAAATTTTTTTCCCACAATTTACCTATATACCCCTCATTTTGTACCTCACTGTTTACCAATATATCCCCACTCTATATTTTTGGACCAACATACCCCACTCTATATTTGTGCCCCACCATTTACCAATATACCCCTCATTTTGTACCCCACTGTTTACCAATATACCCCCACTATATATTTTTGTACTGACATACTCCTGACAATTTTTTTTTTCTCCAACACTCTTTTTTTTTTATTATCAAAATGTACCCCTCATTTTGTATCTCAATGTTTACCAATATACCCCCACTCTATCCGAGAACTATTAATACACAATCGTTTACCAATATACCCCTCATTTGTACCCCACTGTTTACCAATATACCCCCACTCTATATTTTTGGACCGACATACCCCCACTCTATATTTTGTACCCCACCATTTACCAATATACCCCTCATTTTGTACCTCACTATTTACCAACATACCCCCACTCTATATTTTTAGACCGACATACCCCTGACAATTTTTTTTGTCCAACACTTTTTTTTAATTATCAAAATGTACCCTCATTTTGTACCCCACTGTTTACCAATATACGCCCACTCTATATTTTTGGATCGACATTGTTGCCTCATCCCACCAAGGGCTATTGTTGCCTCTTCGTCTTATATATATATATGTGTTGCGTATTTTTATACCCCCCTTATAAAATGTTGGTGTTTTTTCGAAACTACATCTGTAGGCCTGTTAATCACCTCACCGTCCTAGTGTGTTTGAATCTTAATTCACCCGTTCCTTCGGTTGGATAAAGATTTTTTTTGATGCACGATTGGATAAAGATGAGCTTGTTGTTTTGTAGTTTCGTTTTCTGTGGGGTTGTTACCCTTATTTATCACCAAAAAAAATTTGGAAGAGAGATAAAAGTTAATAAAAAGGTAAAAGCCATACAAACTATATATTTCTTTTGGTACAATATACCTGTAATATACGAACTATATATTGATACTATGATACGATATACCTGTAATATTTGGTGTAAATAAATATTTCTCTTATCAATTGTGGTGCTAACTTAGTGAAAATAGATAGTCTTGTTCTCTCAATGTGCTGAGTTCAAATCTTCTCGGAGACAGTTGTAAAATGACCATTAATGTCACATTGATTAATAAAATTTTCACCTTCCCCAATAAAAAAAATTCTCTTATTAAATATCAAATTCAATAGTGCATACCCTATACCAAATAGATAGCATTATCGCGTAAAACATCATAATGTGATTGACCTCTTACTTAGTAGCCCCAATACTATTGTGTGTGATTGCTTCATTTGGAACTCTCGCTTGAACGGTGAATATACGATTAGAGCAGACTATCAATGTTGTTAAATCATAATTTGGCGCATAGTTCTTATAATTATACTCCCTAGAAGTGGATTTGGAAAGACTATTGGCCAAAGAAAATCAAGGTCCTTATTTTGAGTGTGTGTCGTGAGTCTCTTCCTACCTCAAATATGCTTCACATAAGACATGTGATCTCTTCTCTTACTTGCCAAAGATGTAATATCTTTATTGAAATTGCTATGCACGTGTCGAGAGATTGCCTTCTCTTTAAAGACTTATGGTGAAGTTTGATGATGTGAGTTTCTTTACTAACACGTATATCTCTAATTGGCCTTTTCAAGGAGTTTCTAGCCCTCAATTTCCCATCTTTGTTGTGGGAATTTGGTGGACTTGGAGAGCCAGGAACAAATTTTGTATTGCTAATGATGTTTTTCCTCTGTTCAATCTTAGACATGAGGTAACTTCCATGGCAGATACCATAGCAAGTCTGTTTCGTAACTCTAGTTTAGAGCCTAATGCCTAATCCTCTTAGATAGGTCACTTGACATTGTTTTAGAGAAAATTGTTTTGCCCCTAATGTGGATTGCAGTAGCATTGAGAATCTTGGTCCTTTCAAGATTGGAGGCTTGGTCAGAAGCCCAACAGGTGAGTGGTTGTGTGTTTTTGCAAGAGACATTGGCAAGATAGATAATCTTTATGTTGAGTTGTGACTTTACTCTGAGGATTACTTCTAGATTGGAATTTGGGCTATTAGGGTATTATTACTTGTTACTCTTATTCTCTCCACGATATTAATCTTGCCACAATTATGCTAACTTATCTAGAATGTCAAAGAGGTCATTCATTTTAAATGGGACAAAGACTTATTGAGAGAAGATAATTCTAGATGCTTCTGGAGTAACATTCCCTATAGTTTAGTTTTGTGTTTTTTTTTTTCCTTTATTTTCTTGTTTGTACCAAAAAAATACTAATTAATTGATTAAAAAAGTTTAATTGTTACGCATTATTGGTATATATTTTTTAAACTCGATTGTATGAGAGATATATAAGATAGTTATGAATTGACTTGCTTCTTTTTGCAGACATGTCAACTTGTAATTAGTCGATGACGTAAAACATTTGTACATTTATCGTGTATATAAATTTAATCTTTAAAAAATGTTATTATTATTTATTTACTTTTTTTTTGGTCCAACTTTATTTACTTTCGAAAAAAGAAAAAGAAAGGGAAACAAAAATAGAGAGATTTGGGCTGTCAAAAAAATACAGAGATTTGTGAGAGAGAGAAAACCAAAACCCGTCTATTTTTTCCTCGCCTGAACGACGACGCTATTCTCTCTCATCGCCTTCTAATGGTGGCGCTCTGCACCACAGAGTCACCCGGTAAGCGTTCCTGATGCCTTTATTTCATTTTGTATCCACAGTATATATCTCTGGGCCGCTCCTCTTTGTAGTGATTGTATCTTCAAACACCAATGAATCTGTACTTAAAAATTAGGCATTATTTGTTTTGCTCCGAAGTTTTGTTCTCATATTGTTTGTTTGGCTATGCGTGGTGAATGAAAAGCAACTGCTTAAAACTGAAAATGCATGCCTTGGTCTATTGCTACGAGAGAAGTGGTTTCAACTTTCAAGACATTCTCTAACTCTCCTTTCCAATACACTGTTTTCTATTGTTTGAAATTAAAATGAATGCCACTAAATCATGTGAAATGGGTCTCATAAATTTGGTAGGACATATGTGAATTTCAACATATAGGAGAATGTGCATAGGAGGTAGTGTTAGAGGATGTTGCTAGCACTTCTCTTGCCACAATACTACAAGAGCTTTGCTTGTCCAGTAGTTGTTATGAAGTCATAGTTTAACTGTATACCTAGGGTGACAGCACAAATATACTTAAAGCCTTAAAGGTAACTTCTGATTATAAGTTTACTGAAGGAAAAGCCCAATAGCATCCAAATGTTGTTGTAGGTATTATAAGAAGGACTAAGTGTGTGTTTGGATTCCCGGTTGCCCTTTCAATCCTACGTCCATGCCGTGGTTAACCACGTCAATTTCGAAGCTCCTATTCCTAGCTTCTGCTTGGACGTGATAACCTGCCGTGGTTTCCGCAAAACCACCGCAAATCCAAACCAGCGCTAAACCTAGGTATAGGGTCTTAAGCACGGTTTACTGTTATAAGCACAAAGAGACAGTTAGTTTAATTAAGCAGATACAATGAGAGTTTTACAATACACTCACTGCTTGAGACACTTTGTGATATTTATGTTGTTTTCAGTGGGGAACAGTAAGAATAGTAGGTAATGCATAGTTTTATCCTCCAATAATTTTATGACCAAAATTTACACCTCAGTTTTTTTAGTTGTTACAATTAAGGCACTCTATAACTTTCCTTCTACTCAGAACTCAAATCCTCGTCTTCTGCTCAAAATCTTCACAAATTAAATCAATTAAACCAATGAATTTGAAAGCTTCTTCTATTCAAAACTCACCTGCCAAAACTTCAAACCCTAATCTCACATCCTACATTCCATATCCTTCACAAATGCCCCAAATATTTGTATAGAAAATGAGAATTTAAGGATATTATACGGAAGAATATTGTTGGCTGGCAGAGCTATATCCTCCTAATTTTTTAAAAATAGAGGAGGGGCTTGATTGACTCAAATTAAAGACCAAAATTGTACATGTTTCAAACTAGACGGACAAAAGTGCAAACACCTCTTTTTTTTCCCTAAAGTGAAAGTGCTTTTTTGATTAAAGATATATTTTAAATTTTTGTCATAATTGTGTTACTCAAAAACAAGTAAAACCCTAAACAAAAAGAAGTACTAATCTCACAAGCTAAGAGTAATTGCTTCTGAAAAGAAAAATAAAAACTCAGACTAAAAGCTCTATCACAAAGTCACATTTTTAAGTTAAAATGATTCAATTGGTATAATGACTTGTTACTTTCAATCAAATTCTTCTGGACCTTGGAAGGAGTTTCTGGCCCTTATAAAGAAAAAAGGGAGCAAAAGAGATGGAGATGGGAAGAGCTTAGTGTTTTGTCATTGATAAAGATGATAGAGTATATTGCAGTGATTTCTGAATCCATGACAGATTTGGAAAAAAGCTATCAATTTTATGAATTAAATACATATCATGTAGTACAATATAATAAACCAAGCATGTCCCCTCTTCAGTGTTTTATGTTAAATAGGTTCCAGTGTTTTGTTGAATACCTTGGTTTTAGATTAAATTGCTATCAAGTCTGTTGAGATCTGTATTAATCAAACTTTTTTTGTTCAAGCTCTAGATGTTTAATTCTGGGCACGAAAGGGTCTGATGATTGAGAATCCCACATCCATTTAAGATATGGTTTGAGTGGTGTTTATAAGGCCTAGATAGTTCTCACCTTACAAGCCGGTTTTTAAGGGTTAGGTTAGGTCCTAAGCCCAAATTTTAAGATGGCATTAGAGTTATATGTTATTGGGTCAAGATATATGTTATTTCACCCATAGTTCTCCACACTTCAAAATCTGTCCTAGGCATGAGGGAGTGTGTTGAGATCCATGTTATTCCATCCACATTTGTCCACACTCCAAATGTCTAGTCTTCGTCGTGAGAGGGTATGGTGAGAATTTTACTTCGATTAGAGATATCGATGAAGTGATGTTTATAAGGTGCATGCTTCCTCATCTTACAATCTGATTTTGTGGGATTGATTTAGGCCATAAGCCCAATTTCTAAGAAAATATATTAAATGCTTAGGTTTATTGTGCTTAACAAAATGAAGTTCTCTAACCGGTTGCATTGCATACCGATATGAAATTATGAATGTGTTCAGCATGTATTAGCAGCACAATTATATTTACAAAAAACATTTAATAAAATGGAAAACTTGTACTCGGTTTTAAAAATATTCATACTTCATTAGAGATGATTGATAAATTATTCCCCCACTTTATGTCTCTCTGTCACTGCCATGTAAATAATGATATGTAGGTTAGCTCGTTAGTTATTTCTTTATCCAATCAATTTTTGCAACATACTGAATTGCTTTGTTTTCATTGTATTTTTATCGTTGCAGCTATGAATAACAATGTTGAACTCGAAGAAGTTATCTCTCAGGGCTCATTAGATTTTGATGAATGGGCTTTACTGATTTCAGAGATTGAGAAAATATATCCTGTAAGTGATACCAAAATGGCAATTGATTTACTGTCTTTTTAGTTTTTTCAGTTATTCATGAGATCAACATAACAAACTTGTGTTTTGATATACAGTGTATGACTCATGTCTTGATTTGAGTTTAGTCTCATTAAACTTACTGTAGATGATTTCATTGAGGAAGGTTTGAAGTTAGATAGTTTTTATTCTCTTTCTCTTACCTTCTTTTTATTTATTTTTGATAAAATAAGACTTTGTTAACTGAAAAGAATAGTATAGAATCAGAGGAAGTCCTCCTTGAGAATACCATGGGAAACCCACTAGAAGAAGGAAATTGGTTCAAAAGTGCTTTTCGATACCCCTTCATGTGTGATTTGTGTGTGTTACTTATTTTTATTTATTTATTCCTTAACCTTTCTTTATTGAAATATCATTACATTTGTAATTATAATGAATAATAGCTCAGCTCTAATGCTGTACACTATTTCTTGTTTGCGTTTAGAACAAACTCATAGCTATCATGGGATTTATTGGTACGATGAAGCTTGAATGTCAATAAGGTACTTGGGTCTATTTCTGCAGGATGACATGGAGAAAATATGTCTAGTTTACAGCCATTTCTTGTCTGAATACCCTTTGTGTCATGGGTATTGGAGGAAGTATGCTGCACAAATGACACGGTTATGCACCATGGATAAGGTTGTTGAAGTCTTTGAACAAGCTGTGTCAGTTGCAACTTATTCGGTGGGCATGTGGGTTGATTACTGTAGCTTTGGTATGTCTGCTTTTGAGGACCCATCTGATATTCAAAGGTAAATATGTTTAAAGCATACATACACAGTAGTTTTATAGACTGTTTAGATAAGTGATTTAGGTGAAATTATTTCACTATCAATATGTTTCCACATTCTTACCTCTTCATACTCTCTGAAAGCTTTTACTGTAGAAAGGAAATGAGACGGTTTTGTTGATGTATTTTACCAGATTGTTCAAGAGAGCCATTTCCTTTGTTGGGAAGGATTACTTATGTCATACCTTGTGGGACAAATATATTCATTTTGAGTTTTCCCAGCAGCACTGGATTTCTCTTGCTCACATTTATATCCAAACTCTAAAATTCCCAACCAAAAAGTTACATCAGTATTATGATAGGTATGTCTTGCTCACATTTATATCCAAGTTGATGACATATATTTTTCTTATAACCCCAACTTTAAGATTGCAACCATGAGAACAAGGTTAACCTTTGAGGGGGGTGGCAGTATTAGGATAGAAGAGAAGAGAACTTCAAGGGGTTGACCTAGTGGAGCATGATAAGACTTATATTCAACATGTTGCATGTTCACGTCCCCACTAGTCCCTTTGAGAGAAGGTAAATGTAATTCCCTTTGCAAGTATTCCCTGAGTCCATAGGTTTTACATGTCTTGGATTGAGACAACATCCCCTCACTCTAAGTTTTTCATTATAAAGCAATGATAGAAGGGAGGGGAAAATGTGTTAGGGTCAAATAGGGCAATTGGTTAGTAAGAGGGGATTGGTTAGATAGATAAAGAGGGGATGTAAGGTTAGGGGGTTTGTGATCTTTTAGTTACATGTAAATATATATTTGACTATTGGACTTACCATATATTAGCTCTATATTTCTTCAGTTTTAAAAAGTTGCTAACTTCTTTGGATGAGGACATAACGAGTCTGGACAATTCTCCAAAGGAATCACAATCTGAACCATGTTTTGATGATGAAATTCCCATGACGTTTTGCAAGGGTGACAAGATTTATTATATTATCAAAGATATGATGGATTCATCCGTCGGATTGTTCAGTTCAATTGCCCTAAAAAAGTATAGGATACTTGGAGAACAGCTTTATCATAATGCTTGTGAGTTGTATTCGAAAATTAGTTCTTTTGAGGCTAATATTCAGAGATATTACTTTGATGTCCGGCCACTTGATGCAAATCAATTGCAGAATTGGCATGATTATCTGGATTTTGTTGAACTTCAAGGGGATTTTGACTGGGTACTTCTCCGCACAGTATTTATTTCTAATAAAACTTTCCAGATGCCGATTATTATTATTTTGCTTGAACATTATTAGCTAAATCTTCCTTTTCTCCCATTGAGCATAGGCTGTGAAACTTTATGAGAGATGCTTGATTGTGTGTGCCAACTATCCTGATTACTGGATGCGTTATGTGGACTTCATGGAAGCCAAGGGAGGAAGAGAATTAGCAAATTATTCTCTAGATCGAGCAACTGAAGTTTATTTGAAGGTATTTTCAGAGTTTCCTGTTATGTTGACTGAATTTCATGTTAGTGGTCAGCTTCTGCATATATTTATTTAACGACCAAACAAGCCCTTGCAAAAGGTAACAACAGGTTTTAAAGAACATAAGTATGATGCATTAAATAAAAATTAAAGTCATATGGCGATAGATGTCCAAGATACAGAAACTAATTTGTAATAGCAATTTATAATTGAATAGGTATAAGAGAAATGTAATTGTGTGGATGTTCGCATAGTTACTTTAAAAAAAGAGAGGGGGGGGGGGGGATGGGGGATGGGATTTTTATTAGTAGGTGAGGGGGAGGTACTTAGGCCATATTCCCAAGGGGATTTGTAATAGTCAATTGATTAGGTACCACTTGCACTAACTTTCTGGGATTTTAAATAGTTAATCGATTAGGTACCGTAGATCATAATAATGATGGTCTTGTAATATTTCTAGGGCATCTGTGTACCCTCATCCCTCACACTTGTTACGGTTTTGGGAATGTGTTTATTGCATTGGCTTCTGTTTGCTGCTATGCTCATGATTGATTTCATGGAGTCTCCAGTCTAATATATGGAGACATTGGAAAGCTGAGAGTTTTTAGCTTCACTGGCTCCATTTTTCTCATCCATATCCCTATCCCTAGAAAGTTGTACTGTGTTTTAACCAAAAGAAAAATAAGAATCATAATTTAAGAATTTTTGTCAAAAAACTTCACAATTTAGGAAATTAACCGCCAAGTGGTCAATCTAATATCTAATATCTATTTATACAAACAAACCTCCTATGAAATTACCAATTTAGATATCTTATTAACATGACACATATGTAATTTAAGGGTAAAAGTGTCATTACTCACTCTTTCTCTCTTTTTCTTCTTACACTCTCTTTCTTACTTTTTTCACTTTTTCTTACACTCTCTTTCTTCCTTTTCACTTTTCTCTTACACTCTCTTTCTTCCTTTTTTTCTCTTTCTTCTTACACTCTCTTTCCTCTTTTTCACTTTTCTCCTACACTATTTTTCTTCCTTTTTTCATTTTACTTTTCCCATAAACAATTATTTTCTTTCTCTTATCACTTCACACTGAAAAAATTATCACCTTAAAAGTTTATTTTTTCTCTCCAAAATCGGTTTACACAGTCTATCTTTTACAATCTGTTATAATCTACTAATCAACAAAAATAATCAATTGAAACTCTGAGATAGATATTGCAATAATATATAAAAACACGGGATAAGCTGCACTAATATATAAAAAATACGAGATTAATATTTTTCATTGATAATTAAATTTTTTGAAGACTACTACTACAAACCTACTATCTAAAAAATAAGAAGACTTAATGACTATTTAAACTATTTATTAATATTTTAAATAAATATTTCTTATTAATAATCTACTATCTAACTTTTACTATCTACTATAATCTACTAATCAAAGAAAATAATCAAATGAAACTACGAGATAATCAGATCGATATATATAAAAAACACGGGATAACTGCACTAATATATAAAAAAATACGAGATTCATATTTGTCATTGATAATTATAATTTTTTAAGACTACTATAAACCCACTATCTAAAAAAACAAGAAGACTTATTGACTATTTAAACTGATTAATATTTAAAACACACGGGACAAATTAATATTTTTCACTAATACTTAAAAAATGACAATTGTCACTGATATATAAAAAAACACTGGATAAATATTTCTTATTGATAATCTACTATTCATCATTTACTATCTACTATAATCTACCAATCTATCTAATATAACTACAATGATATATAAAAAAACACGGGATAACTGCACTAATATATAAAAACGCAAGATTAATATTTGTCATTAATAATTAAAATTTGTGAAGACCACTATAAACCTAGCTACTATCTAAAAAACAAGAAGATTTAATGACTATTTAAACTACTGATTAATATTTAAAACAAATATTTCTTATTGATAATCTATTATCTCTCTTTTACTACGAGATAACTGTAGTGATATATAACAATTGAAACTACGGGATAATTGCACTGATATATAAAAAATACGAGATTAATATTTGTCATTGATAATTAAAAATGACAAATAATTGTCACTAATACCTAAGAAATGATTGCACTGATAATTTAAAAACGGGTAATTGAACTGATAATTTAAAATACATGTGGCAAATATTTGTCACTAATACCTAAAAAATGACAAATAATTGCCACTGATATATAAAAGAAACACGGGATAAATATTTCTTATTGATAATCTAATATCTATCTATCTATTAATATCTACTAATAAACTCAAATAATCAATTGACTATGAGATAATTGCACTAATATATAAAAAACACGGGATAACTTTACTGATATATAAACAAATACGGGATATATAATCATGATATATATATATATATATATATATATATATATATATATATATATATATATATATATATCAGGATAATTGTAATCGATATATAAAAATACGGGATAAATGCATATTGTTTTTAAATGATACTTTTACATTTTTATATTTATCTATTTTTTATTTGAAACTTATTTATTATCTACTTTAATTTTGTCTTTATTTTCACGGGGTAACGTTCATTCATAAAAAATAAAAAAAAAACACGACGACACCCTGTGCGTATGCACGGGTATTCTACTAGTTAAATTAATATCCGGTTTACAGATTAACCTCTCTGAATACTCTCTGGGAGGGGAGAAAGCCTTGTTTTTATTGTTGGTTAATGATATTAAAATAATGCCTAATGTTTCAAATTGGGAGTTTTTAAGCTAGGACTTCAGAAATGACTTACGAAATAGTAGTTCTCCCAATAGGTGAATAAAATGGTCTTTTCATTTCCTTGGGTTTCTAATTGTGAGTGTTTTTTTCCTGTTCCTCCTTTGCTCCAATAGAGCTAAAACCAATGGCATACTTTTATATAAAATAAGTTGAAATTGTAGATGAATTTTTTTTGAGATTTTATTGCGCGATTGATGGTGGGAAGCTTACTAATGATAATTAAGAAAAAGCCAAAACGTGACCACTATTCTTTATGTTAACATTGTTAAGTGGTAATATCTGCATTGGTTAATTATGTTTTTATAGCCGATTTTTTTTTTTCTGAACTATATGACTAGGTTATGCACTACTAAAACTTGCTTTATTCCTTTCTTTTCTAGGCTTTGACTACATAACTTTATGCTTGACTTGTAGTTCCACGATATGTTTTTTGTAGAGTGTTCCAGCAATCCATTTATTCAATGCCAGGTTTAAGGAGCAGATAGGAGATGTCGAAGCTGCTCGTGCTGCATATATTCATAGCGGTAAAGAGACAGATTCAGACTTTGTGGACAATGTTATTTCAAAAGCTAATATGGAAAAACGTTTGGTATGCAATTAGCCTTTTCTACCATTGAAGAAAAGTTAACTCTGCAATGTATACCCGGTTGCAGTGAAGTTACTGCATTTGCTGCTTTATATCTTTGGTGCAGGGAAATATGGAGTCAGCTTTAAGTATATACAAAGAAGCACTAGAAATGGCTGCAGTACAGGAAAAGCTACACGCCCTCCCCATTTTATATATTCATTTCTTTCGGCTAAAATATATGGTAGGTAGTATATGCTCATAGTATTTGTTAAGCATTGGGGTCTCAACTATTTAAATTCAATGATGTGATTCTCACTTTTATGATAAAAGTCAGCCTATCAAGTTTTTTGAGAACATTCATTGGAGGGAATAACCTTTACTTTCTCAGAAATTTAAGCTAAAAGTACATCATTTAGAAACAAGAAATATGTAACTGAAATAGAACAACAGCCACAACAACCAAACCTTTTGATGCCATAAAGTCTTGCCATATATTAGGTTCAAAGATAGACTATTGACTTTTAGATCTTAGTAGTTTGGCCTATAGTTATTTTTATCACCCTCTACCTCTTACTATTGGACTCTCCTCTATCTGGTCTATACTCCTTGCCAGTGCTTCTATAGGTCTTCTCCATCCATGCCAAAACCCACCTAGCACAAGATTTTTCCATCTTCTCTACAATGGGAGCTGCCCTAATTTTCTTTATGATGATTGTATTTTTAATCCTACCTTTTCTTGTCTGACCCACTCATTCATTGTAACATTCTCATCACCGCGACACTAATTTCACTTTCTTGTTGGCTTTTTACCACCCGACATTTAGTTCCATACAACATTGCAGGTCTTATTTGTGCCATACAAAATTCCCTCTAAGTTTTTCTATCGCCTATCACACCCAAACCATTCCTCCATACCGTCTGCCCTGCTTGGATTAGATCCTACAGTTGTCATTCCCCTCTATCTCCCCGTCACTCAGTACGATGGACCCAAAGTAGGTAAAATGTGAAACTTGTAGTATTGTTAGTTCTCCAATTTTCACCTCTACGTTAGAATTTATTTGTTCTGTGATAAAGTTGCATTTCATATACTCAGTTTTACGGCTCAAAGTTGACCTTTAATGCACTAGTTCTTTCAACTGGTTGAAGCAAGCATATCGTATCATACCAAATTATCAATATTACACAAAGAAGAGCTCTTTAAAATCAAAAACGAGAAAAAAAAATGTCACTTATACACACGTGCTAATGTCATGTTATACACACGTGCTAATGTCATGTGTAGTTACCTAATTTGTTTTTCATTTTTTCCTTTATTTGTTTTAAGAGTACAAACAGTGTGGATGCTGCTAGAAATTTCTTAATTGATGGTATCAGAACTTTGCCTCAAAACAAACTGCTTCTGGAGGTATGTCTGTCTTTTCCCATATATTATTAGCACTATATCCTTTGTAAAAATAGATACACCTATGCTGGTTTTCGATAAGAATGCATGTATGCACAACCGTCTCAGTTATCAACTGTTGTATAGAAGGCCTCCGGACACATCAGACAACCAATCAAAACCTTTTTCTACTAGGTGGGGTTGGTTTTGTTGATCAAATGATGTCATAATACCCAATCACAGAAGATAAAGATTAGCTTCTAATTTCTAGCTTTTTGATAGACTCAGATAGGCCAATTCATACCGACAGAATTAGTGAAACAATGTAATCGCTACTGACCTACATGGATAAGGAGAAATTTTCTTCACTTGTTTTGATGTACTTTTGCAGGAATTGATAAAGTTCTCTATGATGCATGGAGGGAAGAAAAACATTGATTTAATAGATTCAGTTATTGCAGATGCGTTATCTCCCAGGTCTGATGGATCTCAAGGTCTGAGTGCAGAAGATTCAGAAAATATATCGAACTTATACCTAGAGGTTATATTTTTTGTATGTACTTAATTATATGTGGTTGATCTGTATTTTATTACTACTAATTAGTTATTTTCTTATGATTCAATTCAACCGGTTCGTATTTAGCAAATTTCATAAACACCGTACTTGTGCCGGTCATTATTGTTTATATATGCTATAGAGCTGTTGTCTTCAGAGAAAAAAAAAACTTGAATAACTTTCTAGCCCCTAAAAAGTTAGCGGTTTTAATTCTGTAACATATAAAATCTGTTCATAATCCTTGTTGTTTTGGTTCCGAGTCCCAGTAGTATTTGTCTATATTGGAGTTAGTCCCTATTCTAGGGAGTAAATTAAATATTATAGGCACGAAAACCAAAAGCAACTTTTCTTATGTTTTAGAGATTCAAACTGGCAAGAATTTTTATAGGGGCTAAAGCCAAATAAGGGGTCTATTACATGGACTAAAGTTATTTAAGCCAAATAAAAGACTGATGGCTTTCACTCTTTCTTTATTCTCTAAATATTTTTTTCTCCTAGAAAAGGCTTATTACCTTTATCAATTTTATTGAATAGAAAGAACGAAGCATTTTGAACTCTTGATAGTTTGCTCTGTCTACTAGGGATTTGTATACTACATTTCTGTGGTAAACTTTTGCCAGTTTGCCTCTTGGGATAGGTTCAGATACCTTGAAATTTTGATACTAACATTTGTATGTTATACCAGTTTGTTGACTATTGTGGAACTGTTCATGATGTACGAAAGGCATGGATTCGGCACATAAAGTTATTTCCTGGCTCTGCAAGGATAGATTTACATCACCAATCAAATAAACATAGAAGATCACTGAATTTGATTAAGGACACGAGAGGAGGGATTTCTGTGGCCATGCATAATCAAGCATCTAGAGATTCTAGTTCTAACTTGCATGCACATTTACCTCAACAAAACAAGAACGTGTCATTGGAGAAAAATTATGATGCTGCCAATGATGGATTGCTGTCAATGGAGAATCTTATTACTCAGTCAATTGATACAGATTTGATCAGTCTTCCTATCGTGGAGTCAGAAGACAAAGCGGAAGATAATGCAAGGGAATCACCTCTCTCAGTTTCCAAGGAGCCAAGAGAAAATGATCCTGAAAAGAATTTGTTGTCAGCAGGTTTAGTTGAAGTGGAAGAGGAAGCTATCGAAGTTAAAAAATTTAAAAGTAAATGGTCCGAATCTGACATTTCATCAGAAAATTTATTACGTCAAACAGTGAGTGGAAAACAACCCTCGCAAGCATCCTCAAATGCAAATGCTATTTTTTCTCAGGGAAAGTGTGAGCCTGAGACTGAAGAATTGAAGCCCCTTTCCGTGACAAGTACGTTACTGAACCCCTGGGAAAGCACACTACCTCATTCAGGACTAATGACATCACAAGAGGAGTGTGACACAGTTCCAGAAAGCAGCAAGTCAAATAGTCGAGCAATAGTGGGTGGTCATACCGCAAATCAGCATAACTCTGCAAGCACTCAAGATTTTGAACCTGCCCAAATTCACGCTGGGATAAACAGTCCATATTCAACATGTCATCAAGACTACAGATCGAGGAGACCACATCTACCTCCTCGGTATTCTAGAAATAGTGGTGGAAACTTACATCCAATGAGAAATGCTGGTAAATTTCATAGAGGTCGTAAATATGGTCATCGTGGATATACACATCGAAGACAGCACCAACAGCAGCAATTATCTTCACAACAAACCCATCAAGCTGAATGGCGAGGACAATTACCCGGAACTCCAGCTTGTTCTCAATCTGCAATGCAAGTTCAGCAATGCAATCAAAATCAATTTCAAGCCACTGCTACTACCACTGGTTTTGCAACTCATAGTTGGCCTACACAAAACATTCAGATACAAAACTCTTCATCTCAGTCTCAGTTACCAGCCAATACCGCACCACCCGTATTACAACATGCAATGCAAGGCAATGGGCAATATGGATATATGCAGAATGGCCAAGAATATAATCTGATGTGGCAACAGTATTACTACCAGCAGCAGCAGCAGCAACAGTTGCAACTACAACAGCATTATATTCAATTGCAACAACAATCATTCCAACAGGAATTACCACCACAACCTCAACAACATAGCCAGCCAGAACCTCTTCAACCAGAACAGCTGCAACAATTGCAGTCACAACTACAGGTTCTGCAGCAGCAGCAATACTTTCAACAGCAGCAGCCACAGCAGCAAGAGCATTCTGTTTATCTTCAGCAGCAACAGCCATCAACACAGGTATAGTAAGCATTGAATTTATAGGGTTCAAGTACAGAAGTAGTAAAAGGGAATATGAATACTAATGAATTTTACAATATTGGATCGATTTGGTGAATGTGAAATTGAAGTGCTGAAACTTGTTTATACTTGGAATTACATCAACTACCACTTTTGTACTACTAACTACAAAGTTCATGCCTATTAGCACAATAAGAGTTTTAACCCTAATTAAATGAAGAAACAAATTAGAAACTAACTCCCATTGCTTCTTCAATTGGATAACTGATTGATTTCCAAATATACTGTAAAGATCTTCCGTGTTTTTCTTAGGTACCTAAAATATATTATATTAGATATTCTAATAATACTCTCACAAGCTTAAGCTTTTTTTATGGTCTTTAATCTTGTTAAATAGCCCTAAAAATAATATTTCAAACCAACTATAGTTGGAAAGATAACTCGAGGATTGTGGAGAAGTTGGAGAGGCAATATACAAGATGAACAATCCTGGAAAGTAATTCTGCAAAATAGTGGAGAAGTTGGAGAGCCAAACAACTTATAGGTGCTGGAGTCAAATGGAAGTGGGATCTCTAGCTTAACACACAAGGCTAGAACAGATAGGAAGACACCCAAGCAGGATAGTGAAATCTCAGCCAATAGAGAGCGTAGTGGCGTGATTCATTGGTGGGAACTGGGAAGAGATGTCATCACTGTTATGATTTGTTGTTTGGATGGGATATTGCCATCAGAATATTCATGGGTGGGTGGAGATTGTAGATTTATCATCCTTGCTCTCCCTCTCAATTCCGTACCAGCAAGCTTATAAAAATGATTCCACAACAGATTTTCAAAACCAACTCCAATAAACCAAAAAAAGGGTGTTAGAATATCCAAAAATATCTCATAAATACTCTAGTGTTTTAGAGTATTGTAGATGATCTGTTAGATGTGGTTTCCACACTTCATTATATTTTATGATTTGTTTTCTTATTTAATTGAAATTAAAAGTCTAACACCGTTATAAAAAAGGGGTTAATGCTTTGTATTTGTATCACAAGATGGGACCTTCAATAAGGTTAATGTCATATTTCTTAAATTGATTTCTCTTGAATGATATAGAAACCATAATGTCTCTAGTTTCTTAAGGCATCTGTTATAGCCTATTTTCAGGCTAATCTGAGTGAGTGAGATAGATTGTTGTACAGTATTGTTACAGAGAGATTGTGGATCATTTTTCATTGAACTCTAATAGTTTCTTTGCAATGGCAGAGCAACAGCAATCCCATAGCAGACCAAGGACAAGCAATAGTTACATCGCAGGTAAGTCAAATTAAATTTGTTTTTGGCTGGAGAGTTAATTCCTTTTGTGTTGGTTAATTCCCTCCAAGTCTTAATCAGCTTTATATATGGCCTCTTGCCTTCTTCCATTGAAACTTTACTGATTTTTGTAATTTGTTCATGTAGAGCCACGAAGTAATATTACCACAACAATCAGGCGAACCTGCATTGGTTTCATCTCCTGTTCCGCACCACCTCCAAGAGAAATCTACCCAAGAAGAGTGATGTTTCCTTGTAGATTTGAATTTACTCTCAAGGACTTTTCCCAAAGACACTCGATCTAAACATAAATTTTTAGCAGTTTCCAATTCCAACAAAAAATTAAAGATGTTCATAGTAATTTGCATTAATAGTGGAAGAGTATGTTATAATTGTTTGGTCATCCTATCGAGTTGCTGAATTCTGATGGTACAACTCAATTTGCCTATGTTAAAAGATGCACGCTTTTTGCCTAGCGTTACAGAAAAAAGTTTCGCACGTTTGAAATTAGGTTCTTGATCTTCAGGTGGTTTCTCCAGCAAGAGATATAAGCAGATCCGGATGTGATTGGGAAAAAATCAGGATTTTAAGTCGATCATCAGAATAAAAAATAACATTAAAAACTAGTATCTAAAACTCGTTAAAAACTAGTGTTTAAAACGGGTAATTCTAGGGTGAAAGAGCAAATTAAATCTTTCACCGGTGAACCACTAAAATTAACCGTTGGATATTGTTTAAAAAGCTATGAATGGTTAAGATTGAATCAATCAATATTAAATCTCAACCATTGATGAATTTTTAAACTACATCCAACGGTCAATTTTAGTGATTCACCGGTGAAAGATTTAATTTGCTCTTTCACCCTAGAATCACCCGTTTAAAACTCATTAAAAACTATAAAATTGATTTATTTATTTTTGAAGGGTGATTCTAGGGTGAAAGAGTAAATTAAATCTTTCACCGGTGAACCACTAAAATTGACCGTTGGCTATGAAGCCCGAATACGGGATACGATACGGGATACGATACGTGGATACGGGAAAATTTTGAAAATCAAGATACGATACGGCAGGGATACTTCAATAAAAAATTTAATTAAAATTTTAAAATATAAAACATAAAGATACTTGTGATCAAAATAAGAAGATAAGATCAACAAGGTTGGAGTCAAGTGAGTAACTAGGTGGGATCCCACTCTAAGGTCACGGGTTCAAATTTTGGGTGTGACAAAAACTCTATTGGGAGAGAGAAACCACGTGGTAGGCAAAGTCAGTACTTTCGTGGCAGGTCGGGTTCACTGTGTAGAATATATTTTTCCTCCTACGAACATGTCACAAAAGATATACAATTTACTATTAGAATATAGCAAAAAACAACACCATAATTCATATCCAAAAGAAGTTTAAGCTTTATAGAATTGTCTACTATTAACTACTTAACACTAATTGTGTCATTCCCCCCTCCTCCATATCCATCATCAAAAAATAACATAGCTTCCAACTCTCTGGTTCATCAAGAGATATCTCTGCTAATTCAATTCCAACACCATCAAGTGGATCATGTGCATCTCCACTAACGTCCCACATATTTGTCTCTCCTTTGCCATATCCTTCATCTTTTCTAGAAAAAGACGAAGATTAGTATCACATAACTTAACTTGTGCCTTTTTTGAATCCATTTTATTTCTCTTCAAATAATGAATAAAAGAGTAAATATCTTATTGTTTTTTGATTTAAAAATAAATATAAAATTATAGGATACTCCCAGGATACGTATCCGGTAAGTATCCGACAAGTATCCTGTAAGTATCTGGTCTTTTTTTATTTAAAAATAAATATAAATTTTAGGATACTCCCAGGATACGTATCGGAAGTATCCGATCACGTACTCGGTATCGGGACTGGACACGTGACCGATTTTGATTTTGAAGGGGCTTATAGACCGTTGGATATTGTTTAAAATACTATGAATGGTTAAGATTGAATCAACCATTATTAAATCTCAACCATTGATGAATTTTTAAACTACATCCAACGGTAAATTTTAGTGGTTCACCGGTGAAAGATTTAATTTTCTCTTTCACCCTAAAATCACCCATTTTTGACAAAGAAAAAAAAACTATAAAATTGATTAAAAATATTATAACTTCATTTTTTTTGTCAATTTATATAACTGCATTTTTTTTGTCAATTTATATAACTGAATTTGTTTGTCCGTGATTTTGAATTGATTGGACCACCCTTGATGACTATTCAGTAAAGTCATGATAGAAATTGCAACGCAAGCAAAAGAAAAAACTTCAAACTAGTAATAAGATACTCAGAAAAAAAATCTTTTTATTTATCCGTAGAATTTAATTCATAATGGCGTTTGCTTTTCCCACGCCTCCTCCTACTCAAAACATACTCTATAAGGGTGTGAAAAGGCCAGTCAAAATTTCTTTTTTTTCACGAAATTTCCCCTGTTCGAGCACGGGTCTTCGAACAGGTTCGAATGACATCGTTCGTGTGTGTTAAATCTTGATTTAAAGCACTCTTGTGCGTAATTTCACTTGTTCGCATGGGTCATGCGAACAGGTTCGCATGAGGGTGTTCGAACACCCAATTTTATTACAAAAAATGGACTCTCACACCACATTCACCTTTTTATTGCGTTCGCATGATCGTTCGAACAGTCATAAAACACGTCCTCACAGCGTTTCACGCGAGGTTATTTTTGGAATAAATTTTGTTAAGAGGTGTGAAAGAGTAAGAGGAGGTGTGGGAAAAGCAAACGCATTCATAATTGTTGGTATTCAAGTGTGAGTAAGAGTCTCACATTGTATGGAAAAGTGGATGTTGAGCAATATATAAGTGAGGAAACTTGTTTTTCCCACTCCCCTCCTGCTCAAAACACACCCCCATAAGGGTGTGAAATGACCAAAAGACCAGTCAAAGTGTCTTTCTTTTTCAAGAAATTTCATGTGTTTGAACACGGGCTTTCGAACCCGTTCGAACGACATCGTTCATGAGTTAAATATTGACTTCACACCCTCTTGTGCGTAATTTGACCTGTTCGAACGGGGTCACTCGAACATGTTCGCATAACCTTGTTCGAACTCGTTCGAACGACATCGTTCGCGTGAGTTAAATATTGACTTCACACCCTCTTGTGCGTAATTTCACCTGTTCGAACGAGGTCACTCGAACGTGTTCGAATAAGGTCGTTCGAACCGTCATTAAACACGTCCTCACAGCGTTTCACGCGAGGTTATTTTTGGAATAAAATTTATTAAGGGATGTGAAAGAGTAGGAGGGGGAGTTGGAAAAGCAAAACCCATAACTGAGATGACCCATATATCCATGAAAACGTTAGGTACTATTGGCGTTTGCAAGCCGGCTAGGCGCACGTTCAATCCAAACACATATTGATCATGATTTGAGTGGGCTATTGCTTTTCCCACACCCCCTCCTACTCAAAACACACCCCACAAGGGTGTGAAAAGACCAAAAGGTCAGCCAAAACCTCTTTTTTTCACGAAATTTCACCTTGTTCGAACACGGGTCTTCGAACAGGTTCGAATGACATCATTCGAGTGTGTTAAATTTTGACTTCACACTCTCTTTGGGCGTTTTTCACCTGTTCGCATGAGGTCATGCAAACAGGTTCACATGACCTTGTTCGAACCCGTTCGAACGACATCGTTCGAGTGTCTTAAATATTGACTTCACACCCTTTTGTGCGTAATTTCACATGTTCGAACGAGGTCATTCGAACGTGTTCGAACAATGTCGTTTGAACAGTCTTTAAACACGCCCTCACAGCGTTTCACGCGAGGTTATTTTTGGAATAAAATTTGTTAAGGGGTGTGAAAGAGTAGGAGGGGGTGTGGGAAAAGTAAACGCCTTTGAGTGTGTTCTGAGAAGCACTAGGCTACTAGCACCAATTCAAGGACAGTGAGGTATTATTTTCACAACTAAAAAGAAAGTAGTTTTCATTTTTGAACGCTAGAAAAGTTGAATACATCCTGAAAACAAAACAGGGATGGTGAACTATCTAAACACTTGCATTTGTTGACATATTTATGTAGGAAACTTAGATGACAGATTAGAAATGTATCTTAAGTTAATTGTTTCATACTACTTCTGTCTCATTTTATATGTAGTTTAAAGTTGTTGCACACATATTAAGAAAAATGATTAGTAGTTTAGAATTTATAAAAAGTATTGTCTAAATTATCATTTAACCTTTTATCTTTCTACATAGATAAACGTGAATCATTTATTAAATGTAAAAAGTTGTAATAATTAATAAGGACAATAGTGGAAAAACATGTTAGATGTTTTCTTGAAAATGTAAAACAACAAATAATTTAGGCCAAATTTATTTTGCTAAAACTACATATAAAATGGGATAGAGATAGTATTATGTAACAGAAACCTCAGGTGAATGAAAAACGAGACTCGCATTACTACTCTATAAATAAATCACGTAAATAAGTTAAGGGACTTATGCGTTACAAAAAAAAGTTAAGAGACTTATTCGTTACAAGTAAATAAGTTAAGGGACCTAGGGGAGATATTTTGCCTAATAATAAAAGTTCAAGACTTGTCTATCCAGTTTATTTACATTAACGTATCAAATGTTAATAACTCAAGGACAGGGGAGAGCATACAACAAAATGTTGCAACCTGAATAAGTGTTTATAAAATTATAATAAATAGAAAAGACAAAATCAACTAGGTAGTTGTTTCCATGTCAATCGAGCCTCAAATGAAAATATATAACTCCAAAAACTATATGGTAAAACTTAATGTGCAAGTGCAACCCCCACCCACATCATAGGATGAGAACCTCGACTGTACAAAGGAGTAGGAGAAGAGAAGGATTTATTAATTGTAGAGACCGGTTCATCTCAATATAACTCAGGAGGCTTAGAAACTAATCAGAGGCCAAATTTTCTTAAATCTAGAAAAAAGAATATTAGGAAGAGCTTTTCTAACTTTGGTCTATTGAGTAATTCATTGTTTGTTACTACCAAATCTCTGTGCAATGATAGGACGGACATCATCAGCATCAGCCAAGCTCTCTAGAAAGGGAAGCAATGACATCAGTGCACAATCCAATGGATCATCAATCCAACTCTTTATAGGAATACCATTATTCACTTGCAACTGAAAAACCTGAAATATACAGTACAAGAGCAAGAACCAGTTAACTAATTACAAGGAATTAAGCTCATATGCTTCTTATTCTATTCTACCTTCGTTAGGAGCCTGTTGGTTTAAGAAGGGAAAAAAGTGAGATTTTTAGATGAAATAATGTAGAGATTTTTATGTGAAATAACCTGTTACATTAAAACCATATCATTTCTTAGAAACTACTATCATTTTAGCTGGATAGAGAACACATTCAAAATCCTTAAAATTAAATCTTTTAGTTAAAAAAGTGATTTGTAATAATCAAATCAAATAATTAACAAAGGGGCTTGATAGAGAACATCAATAATAGTAATAGTACACAACTCATGCAACTGGTTAATATATAAACTAGACTTAGTTTCTGACTAGTTTAGTTAGGTCAGTTAGTTTCTATCTAACTGAATAGGGACTGTCAGTAGAGTATAGCAGCACCTTGTATAAATACCTACTGTACAGTTTTGTTTCAATCAACGAATTCATTCAGTTTCAATAATGTTTTCAATAGGGCTCTAAATGTCATCATTGCCAGTTTCAATAATACTACTCAGCGCTGGCTTCCAAGTCTCTAATGTTACCTATTTTAAGCATGCATTTCTGAAAGAAAAAATCCTAATATATGTAGTTTTAGTAGGAAATAAATAAAAACACATTAAAATCCCAGACAGAGTAAGGGGATAGATTAACACAGAAAAGTAACTTTATGAGGAACAATTTGATATTTAAAAAGAAAAAGAAAACAGGTTGCAGAGAGGGCAGGTTCTGTACCTCAGGGGAATTATCAATTATAGCAACTTTTGCAAGATCAACACCTAACACAGTCAGATCTTTGGTGCAAATTCCATCTGAAAAAATGCATGATTCTCGATACACTTGACGTGAAATAAGCCTCCCATCAGGATCCAATATATCAAGTAGTTTCTTTGCATATATGCTTTGGCTGGCAGTAAAAATAACTACTTCAAACATCTCTGATACTCTCTCCAAGAATGTGTTGAGATTAGGCCTTTGTTTTACATATACTGTGTACTCTTTCATGTTGAATGGAACCTTACAAATGAAATCTGGGTCACCACAACATTCTAGTGTAGAATGAATAAGTGTCTCTGCAAAAAAAGGAAACATGTGTAGCTACATGAATTGAACTGTTGCTGCATATATTAAGCATCTAAATGAACAATCAGAATGTGATGAATGAAAAACTATCATTGGCAGATACGCAAACAAATCAAGCTGAGTACCTGATATTCTATCTCTTGTACTTCTACTTTATTTAGGTCCCAAGCACACATATAATACATATCAAAAATAGGATAAATGCACCGTGCCAAAGCACATATATATATAATACATATCCTTGTTTAGCCATCAAAATGATTCTTATGACCTTTTGCTGTTAATGACAAAACTCAAATGGCAAAATTGTTATTGTCTTTGATAATGAAATATGTCTCAATAAATACAAAGATAACTTGTTTTGATAAAACACGATAGTTTTCTCAGCTGAAAGATAAATCCAACAGAGTAGTTCCTAAATCTAAATTAAAGTGAGATATTTTAAACCGCACTAGCAGGAAGCCTGATCATTTTTCAGTATAAAGATCGAGGAATTCTCAACATGAAAAAATAAATATTAAAATGAAAAGAAGCGTTTTGAATATATAGCAATTGTGTTTCAAAACCGAAAATCATAATGCGGATGTGAACTGGACCTATGACTGAAATGGCATTTAAGTTCATGATTTCATTAGCATATATGAATTTACATCCAGTGCTGTGTCAAATAAGCACAATGGTAATTTAATTAAAATAGTCAACCGAAAAATGCTTAATTTCCTACCATCCAAATCAAGCACGAGGGTTACTGACTTTCTTCTCTGAGATTGCTTTGGTATTTGGGTGTATAGATCAATGGATTCTACATCTGATAGTTCTGGTAAACTTTTTATAAACAATTGTGGATTAAAACAATCTGTCTTATCCAAGTCACTTTTAAAATCAGTATCCTCACTGCAAGATTTTATCTGGCATGCTGAATAGAAGCTAGCATTTTCTTGAACCCCCATGGCTTCTTCCTGCGGTACGATACAAGTATTGCTTACTTTAGTATCATTTTCAAGAGCAGCCTGGACCAGGTGCTGATCAGATGCACCAAAGCGGGTTGGCTCAGAATATCTACAATCCGGTGGTAAGAAGTTACCATCAAGTGAATCTCCTTCAGGGGGTAAGCTTGTAAATATCATGTCAGAAATGTAAAAGTCCGACACATTACATGATTCATCGCCACATATGCATTTTCCCCATCACTTTCATCACCTCTTAGTCTGGACATGTCATTCTCACCAATGCTCCAAACTAGAGAATAGAAGTTCAAAACATAAAATAATAATATGTGAATAGACTAGTCAAAAGCACAAAGATAATGCAGAGCAGGCCATGTAATCTAGACGGCATAAGCTTGGAGACTTAAATAATCACTAATTTGGTGCAAATATGCAGTCAATATATTGTTGGGATTCTGAGAAGAAAATCACAAGAGCCTGTTACTCCAAAACTGTCATACCTGCATCTTCTTGAGTACAACATTGAGAATTGACTTCAAGATGCTCAAAAGGAGAAAAAATGGTTTCAGTGCAAGGATTGCCTCGTTCCTAGATAAGCAAAAGAGAAATAAAAAGAGTGAGTTCTGTTGGTAGTGCACTGTAGATAAATAAAGGAGGAGAGTTGGATGACATATTTTCATTTTCAAAAATTACAAAGAAGCTAACTTATCTTCAAATTATTGCCTATTACCAAGGTATTGTGAAGGAAATGGTTTTCACCATTGTTGCAAACAATGTTATCAAAATTGAGAGTCAGTGCACGATCGTTAGAACGTTGAAAGATCGTAGCACGAATTGTAAGATTCTACTAATAGGGAAAAAGTATACTTAATATACATAATTATATGTCCATATGCATAAAAATTAAACAAACATTAGACTAAGTTCATCAATCAATAATTAGTGAAAACCAAAAATTTACGGTAAAAGTGTACCCACTTCCCAGAGAGGTATCAATATCATCCACAAATTTCAGGAAAATATTAACAAATGGTCAAAATAGAAAACAAAGGCTCTGTAGCAGAGCTTCATCATCTTAGCATTCCAGTAAATAGCATAGTATTAACAAATTATACAAAAGTAACTTCCATAATTATAAATTAATACTTCTTAAAATAATTACAACCAAACTTACCAGTTTTCCAAGGGCAGAGAAATCAAGAGAATTTGATTGCTGCTGCAGAGAATTGGGGTTTTCTTTTTTTAGGAATTCATTTTTGTCAATGGATTCACCTTTTGCAACATCCTCAGGGGGCATCAGTGTTCCTGAAGAAACTGTAAGCATAGTAAAAATGTCAAGTACTTGAAATTTTGGAAACAAAAAACATTGAGTGAAGTATAACAAATAGACTTCAAAATCCATCTTGAGTTAAGATGCTCACCATCTTGGCAATTTTGAATGGTGGCTTCTATTTCTGCCTTTTTAGCAGAAACATTCCTTTTAGGCTTTTTGGAAATTACTTTTGATTTTGAACAGACATGAAGATCCATTTTTTCTGCTAAACATCCCATTCTTACTCTGTTTTTCTTTTTTAGGAATGGCATTTGCTATGTGTTTGTGTTTGTGATAATCAAAGCATCAGAGATGGCCTACAAAAACATAACCAAATACATATATATTATATAAGGTTGATTGAAAAATAAACTCAGCTATATTGCACCAAAAAAATTTTGATAAGAATCAAGCAAGATAATGTGCATTTGAAAATACAATATGATAAATATAAAAATAATTTTCAAACATGAATCCATCCACAGATTTTGTTAATCCATATTCACATAAAAACAAGAAGAAGCATAACAACATTTGAGAACCAAATCAAAACCTATTGATTGTTCCTAAAGGCACCAACTTTTCCATTTGGCGTTTCAAATTGGGAATCAGAAACACCAAGTAAATTACAACCCCTTGAAAATACTCTCAATAGCCATGAATTTTCAATAAGTATATCAGAAAATTAATAAATAAAAAAACTTAAAACAGAGAAAGAACAACTCCAAAATAAAAATCGAAGCTTCTCATTACAGTTATGAAGAAGTGTAACGCCTTACTAACAAGGACATAGTTCAGAGATTACGCGGAAAATAGAGCTTGAAAGAAGAGTGAGTGAATTACAGTAATCAAGTGCAAGAAAGAATGAAATAGGAAAATTAAAAGATTACCTTTGAATTAGCAGCTGGATGAGCCGAAAGATGCGCCATTTCTATTTTTACTCTCTTTTTATTTCTTAATTTTTATTTTATTTATTGGGTGCTTCGGACGGTTCAGGCGGGATCTGTGGCAACAGGTATTAACCAATAAGAAATTGTCACGTAGATGAATAGACACGTGTTGTTTCATAGAGAGAGAAACCGTTTGGAATTATGGGCGGTCAATGAGAATTCACCGCCGTCTACAGCGCGTGATCCTCACGCTATTTTCGAAGTGTTTTTTTTTTTTTTCAGACACGGCTACTCCAAGAATATCAAAAAAAGACCGGACCGATTTTTCAAGACATTGCTTTTCTCACACCACTTCGATCTTAAAAACCCCAAAATACTCCCAATTTAAAAAATTCAAAAACAAAAACCTCCCCCCACTCACCCTCACACCCCCTTCACTTTTCCTCACTCCTCTCACTCACCCTACCCTTCGAACCCTTTCTCTCTCTCTTCCTTTCATTCAACTCCTCCAAACTCACTCAATCTCCCCTAATCTCTCACTCAATCTTCTCCACTAACACCCTCAAAAGTTGCTGGATTTTGTTCGCGGCCTCTCACTCTCTCTAATCGTTCCATTTTTATCTAGGTAAACCTATCCCCTTTCTTCGCATTTGGTTTTTTTTTCTGGGTATCTGCTGCGTTCGCATGACCTCATACGAACACGTGAAAACGAAGGTGTTCGAATGAGGTCATGTGAGCACCATTCGAATGAGGCCATGCGAACCGTTGTGTGCTGGCTTGTAAAAATATTGTGTTCGCGTGGGGTTCTTCGAACCTGTGTATGACTGTGTTGTTTATGGTTTAATTGGTTGCCTTAGTTAGTGATTTACTGTTTTAATTGTTGTTTCATATATGGTTAGGCACTGTGGCGGTAATTCTTCCCGACAACCATCCCAGCGAGCTGGTAGGCCACCTCCTACGGTTTCTGAATGCAAAAGGAGGCAAGATGTTGGTGAACCTTCTCGGGGTAGGGGTAGGGGCAGGTTAGACGTCCCTCCTCCCCCGCCTCCGGTTGATGATATTGGCGGGGACATTGAGTGTGATGCTCAATTTCAAGCATTTGAGTTGGCTGGCCCTGCTGCACATGAAGATGAGGAGGCTGGTGTGCATGAGGAGCAGGTTGATGCTCAACAGGAGGAGGCTATTGACCCTCAGGAGCCTGCTGCTGCTCCTAGGGCTACATTCCCATTCCCCGGTGGACCGCAAGATGGTTCGGTCTTGCCCACATACGGGGAGCATATTCTGACAGATTTCTATCGCTGGCCGTTATTGTTATATAATAGCATGTTGTCAATTTTGTTTCTTATTTTGTTGAACATCTTGGCTTATTGCGCCATTTGTCAATGCAGGTTCGGCCCGATATAACTACGATTCCACATGGACATGTTAACCTCGTGGTCCATGCTAGGATCAGAGAGACTATGAACGCTTCGGGGTTGGTCCCTCTGATAGGACTTGGTTTTCCCATTACTCACAAGGGCTGCTGAACGCATTCATAGAGTGTTGGCAGCCAGATACATCATCATTCCACCTTCCTGTTGGTGAGATGAGCATCACCCTTGATGATGTATCCCAGTTGCTGCACATCCCCATTACTGGCCAGTTTTATGACATGCCTGACTGGACACAGTACCAGGGAGAACAGATGTTGATTGACTATTTGGGGGCCACCCCCCAAGATGTCACTGACCAAACTGTTGGGCGAGGGTTGTCTGTTGGTCTAGTATGGTTGAGGGATAGGGTCTACCACCCAGCCATAGCTGATGAGCGGTGGGATCATGCTGCTAGGGCCTATATGCTCTATCTTTTGGTATGCTTATTGATTTCACCGCTGTTGGAGACTACTGCTGGGGGCAATGGCCCTTGCCCATCTATATGATCAGCTGAAGGATGCTTTGAGAAAGAAGACGAAGAAGATGGCTGGTCATGTTGCTCTACTACATGTATAAAACTTACTCTTTTTATAAGTTTGCTTTAGGTTTACTTTCAGATTTATAATCAACCAATGATATGCTCATTACAGGCTTGGATTTATGAGCACTTCCAGAGTGCCAATTTTTCATCTTCGGTGGTGGACCCAGAATATCAAGAGAGTATGCCACGAGCAAAAAAATGGTTGTGCAGGGATGGCCCTGGGTACAACACATTCCAGAGGATCCCAGATCTGCTACTCGGTCCGTCTGTACCTTAGCGGAGTGTGATGAGAGGTGGACACACTTCGAGTCCATTTGGTGGCGCGGGGGCCTCCCTTTGGTCGTACTCCTCAAACACGGTGTCGGGCTACTTCCCATGGTTTTCCAGGGCCTCACATCCCTTTCTCTTCCCTTAGCATTATGTAGATCTTGCGGATGAGCCTGATGTCAGTGTGGTACGTGTTTTTTATGTTAATTGCAGTTATAAGTTTCTTAATCTTCTACTTATTTTAATAATAATGTTATGTTATTTGCTTGACAGATGCTACCAAAGCTGCTGGATTTGGTGGATGAGATGGATGGGACCATCAATGATAATGTCCCAGAGCCAACCAAGAGCGTCTTTGAGCGCATCAAGAGGCTGCTCAACCCTTTCCGCCGGTTTAGGAGGAGGTTTGGCAATGTGTATAATAGGAGGGGGCACAACACCCAGTAGGCTCATGTATTAGGGGGGTATTTATTTGGATGTTTTGTATAATTTCAGTATTTTGTTTCATTGGGTTTTTTAAATGGATATTCCCTTTACGTTTTATATTTAAGTCTTTTTTCGATGTCGTCTACTTAAATTGCGCAAATTTATTGTCATTACAAAAAATTAACAGGAAATGAAGGTTAGAAACAACCATAACAAAACATAGTTCCTATGCGTCATTGCACGCAAGGTTTCTCGATTTACAACGTTCGAGCAAAAACACCATTCGATAGTGTGGGGAAGGTGTTAGCACCACGCGCGTCCTCTCTGCGAGAGGAACCTTTAATTAAGTGTGTGGTTTTACGTTTGATTTGAAAAAACCTAGATTTGCCTATTTATTTCTTGTTTGAAGATGAATGGGAAAAACTTAATGAAAATTTAATTTTTGGCGCTTGACGAGAGTCGGCCTCTGCCTCCTTCCTACGTATCTCCGGTGCGATGGAGAATTCAAAGCTACGTAGTTCTTGGTTGTCATGAAAAGGTTTTTTTTTTTTTATCTTTTTAGTGAATTTTGAAATATGACGAGTATTCGCGAATGATTAAACTAACAGAGGTTATGGGTCTTGAAAATGAGAACTAGTCGAGTATTAGTAGCAACTTCGTTTGTTATTTAATCTTTTGAAAATGGCGAAGATCAAACTAACCAAAGTTACTATTGTTCTTTGGAAAAAGACATTGCCGCCAATGGCTAGGCGAACAAAGGTTCTAATTAGCCACTAGCGACAATGGGTTTGAAAATGATTTTTGTTATGGAAATTATTAATGTTTACGATTGTGAAAATGATTTTACTCATTTTGCGCTTGACGAGAACGTGGCTCGCTCCCACGTATCCCGAACAGGATTCAAAGCGACGTAGAAAAACACCGAAAGCATCATCGAATGCATTTTCCTTTGGATTGGGGATCTCACTGCCGCCGCTTCTAAGCGGAGGTGTGACATAGATTTTAACACACTCGAACGTCTTTGTCTCGAGCGTGTTGAGAAGCCCGTGTTCGAACACGCGCTTCTCCTCTTCATTTTAAATTTCTTCAAAAAAGACCTTTTTCTGAATGCCTTTTGGTCATTTCCTCCTAACTGATGGTGTGTTTTGAGTAGGAGGGGGTGTGAGAAAAGCAAAGTCTTTTTTCAAAATGAAATTGATGACAAATAGTATATTCGAAGTAGATGACTAAGAAATAGATAATGATTATTTTTGAAATAATATTGAAATTTAAAAGAAAGTAAATATAAAAAATGTGATTTTAGGGTGAGAGAACAAATCAACTCCCTCATCAGTGAACCTCTAAAATTTACGGTGAGATGTAGTACATAATTTATCGACGATTGAGATTTAATACTAGTAAATTCAATCTTAACCACTCAATCCACTAACAACTAAAACCCATTCTCCCCTTGGTAAAAAAAAAACATTCTCCCCAACACTTCAAAATTACAACCCCAGTCCATACTATCATAGGCAGCGCTTATATCGATTTTCAAAGTCATCTTCCCCTTTTTTGGAATGGAAGATTACCACAAATTATGGGAGGCATCAGATTTCAACCTAAATGGGAAAATAGTTTCCAGACTAAACACAATTCTTTGGAATGCACTTTTCTTTTTTCTCATACCAAACATGAGAATCTTTCATTCCCAACCAATATTCCTTGGAACCCTCTTTATATCTCCCAAACAAACACCCCCTTAGGGACTGCTCAAGTCATAGAAGAAGCCTTACACCACCACGCTGCGTTTTGGTTTCCTATTATTTTTCCGTATCAAATACCACCACGCTTAAATTGACTCACATATGATAATTTTTTGAAATATAAATAACCACGAAAAATATTTAGCTTAATAATGTTAATTTTGTTAATTGTACTATACTCTAAGACGATCACAATTAATAGACAACTATAAAAATTAATAATATAATTTTGTCAAAAAAATAATAATAATTTATTATAAATATTTAGTGGATTACACGGTTATTCATAAAGGATTTAAGAATTACTGATAAAAAGTCAAAAGTTTAAGAATGATTATAGAAAAAAACTTATAAATATTTTTTTTGACAATTAAGAAACTTATAAAAAAACTTATAAAAAAGCTTATAAATATTAAAAATCTTGTAGTTACAATGTGGAAAAAAAATACACCGAATTTGAATGATATCACACTATGAGTGTGTTTGATTTGCTAAAAAGTAAGAGACTGAATTGTATAACTCCATTGTACTATGATTGATTTGGAAATTGTTCATAGTACTCGACAAAAGTGGGAGTAAGGGACTCGACAAAAACTCGACAAGAACCATATGGACACTATTATTTCTCTCTTCCAAATAGGTTTTATTATTGGGAGGATTATTTATAAGAACATTGAACCGTATGGACACTATTATTTCTCCCTTCAAAAAAGGTTTTATCCCTGGGAGGAATAGTTATGAGAACATAAAGGGAGCTTGTTCATACTACGAGACATATATATGCAAGGAAAGAGGGGAGATGTTGCTAGTAATTAAAGTTGATTTGGCCAAGGCTTATGATAGATTGATATGGTCTTTCATTTTGATGGCCCTTCGCGAGGTGGGACTTCCAGATTCTTTGGTGAATATTGTTATGGCTTGTATCACGAGTGTCCAAACCAATGTGGTTTGGAATGGTGATCAAAATACTTACTCCCCCCAAGAGGTATTCGGCAAGGTGATCTCCTATCGTCCTATACTTTTGTGATGTGACTTTCTCACCTTATTTCACGTGAAGTGAATATTGGTAAATGGAAGCCTTTGATAGTTGGCAGCAACGATCCTACTATTTCTCATCTGATGTTTGCAAATGATCTTTATCTTATTTGGGCATGCAACCATTCCTCGACTGCAGTGCATGAAATATACTCTAGATAAATTTTGTGGTATGTCTAAAGGTGTTCCTACTAATATGCATAGGTGTCTGGTTGCTGAGTTCGGGTTAGCGGAAGTGAATTCCTTGCGAAAGTATCTTGGTGTGCCTTTGATGGGAAGGGCGCCTAAAAGATCCAATTTTGATTACCTTGTAGACATGGTCAAAAACAAATTGGCTAGTTGGAAGTCGAAACAACTTTCTTTTGTTGGGCGTGTGACCCTCTCTAAGACGATTACTGAAGCTCTTCCTCTTTATCCTGTGATGACATCTATGGTGCCTCAATCTTGCCTTCAAGAGATTCAACAAATTCAAAGAGATTTTATTTGGGGCGATGAGAATGAGCATCACAATTATCACACTATTGCTTGGTCCATAGTTAATAAACCCAAGCGCTATGGTGGGTTGGGGATTAGAAATTTAATCCACATTAATTTATCTTGCCTTATGAAGCTCACTTGGTCTTTGAGGCAGGGTGAGAATAAGCTCTGGTGTCAATTCTAGATGGTAGATATGGTAAGGATGAGTTAATAAGTGGCATATGGTGAGTTTGTGGAATAAAATAGATGACTTTAGCTATTGAGCAATTAGAGATGGCAATAGCATTTCAGTGTGGTCTGATTCTTGGACGTGGCTTGGTTATAAACTTCGTGACGTCAATAATTTAGTGTGAAGTAATCTCCTTTAGTTGAAAGTTTCTAACTTAGTGGATGATGATAATAATTGGGACTTGATCAGTAGTATTTCCCCTTTTCATTCCATTAAAGTTGTTGGACCGTATTCATGCTCTTATTCCTCATAGCCAAGATAATGGAGCTGATTTGTGTTTGTGGCCTGATAAACTCTAATTTGGTGCATTTTTAGAGATACATTTGAGTATTTTTTTAGAGTAATTATTAACAATTATATAAATCACTAACTTAATTTATTCTATTTTTGTAGAAAGAAAGAAAATATAAAAATAAAGGAAATAATTTATATTGTTAAATATATATATATATATATATATATATATATATATATATATATATATATATATATATAAGGGAGGTTGAAGAAAGAAAATAAAGGAGTTTTGCTTGGCCCATTTGGATGAAGGAAGCCCACCTCTAAAGAAAAGCACGTGAGCAACAACAGATGAGGGAAATTGAAGAAAAAGGAATAGTGCCGTGACTTGGAGAGAAAGGAAGCACGTAACCCTAGGTTTCCTATATAAAAGGATTATGCATCATTAGAAAAGGGGGGGAGCCGCACACATAGAGAGGAAGATTTTGGAGTGCAGTTTTTGTGGCTGTGAGAGAGTTGGAGCGAGAAAAAGAGACTAGAGCGAAGGCTCGGAATAATAATTCCTCTAATTTTAGGGTTATTTTTATCTCTGTAATTCATGACTCTAATTTCTATTTCATTATTTTTGATACTTATGGATACAAGTGTCTTCTTCAGGGTCTTAGGTGGATCTTGCAAGTTAGAGACCTTTCATGTTCTAATTTCTGATTTGAATTCCTATTTTTATTTTAATTAATATTGTCCTATTGTTTTTATCACATGATTAGGATTAGCTACTATTTGCATGTTTATAATCAATTAGTTGATCAGCGACCGTACTGCAATTAGTTGGTGGACCTATAGGATAATTGGGGCTATAATTAGGGCATGACCAAACCATAATTTAGTCTTCCAATCATTCAACCTTTTTGCTCTTTATGCTTTTCCTGAATTTAAATTCTTGCATGACCAAACGAGGGTTAATTTAGGAAAAAGAATATTAATCGCGAATGACCAAACGGATTAGTAGTTTTAGTAAAGGGATTGGTAATTAAATAGAATAAAGGAATTCGGGTAGAATTAGACATAAGGGAATCGAAGCTTGCAAGTGAAACTGTGATCCTAGGCCTCTCACCATTGATTATATCTTGCATTTTTAGTTCTTGTTATTTACTTCGTCTTATTTTAGTTTCTACATCACTCAAATTAGTTGTTCGTCTAAACAGTAAATAATCTCGATTAGTTTAGTACTTGTTAATTAATCCCTGTGGATACGATATTCTTATATACTACTTCTGCGATAGAGTACACTTGCTCTAAGTGTGTTTTTAACGCAACAAGTTTTTGACGCCGTTGCCGGGGATTAATTTAACAATATTAAACAAAAAAGATTTTTATTGCTTTAGACATTTTTTTTATGCTTTTATTTTAATTTTTTTTTTTATATATCCAATTAAAAAAAAAAATAGTTGTTAATACTTTCCCAAGAGATTGTTGCAGTTCACCTGTTTTGCAGATAAAAGTCTAAATCATGGTTAAGACCCTTGGAGATTATATTAGAGAGGCAGAGGCACAAAGAAATTTAGAGAACTCATATTGGTATGTGCCTCAGTGCCAAATTCCAATTTCTCCTCCTCCTTATGACCCTTATTTGGATTATTGTGATGACTACAAGCCACCTCCTTATTCCTCCCCTTTGGGATGCTTATGAGCCACTACAAGTGCAGAGGCAGGCAAGAAGAGGAAAAGTCGGATGCCAATGAGGTCTTGCCCAAACCAATGGAGCAAATAATTGAAAGATTTGTGATTTGAGAATAATATAGATAATCGGTTCTCAAAAATTAGTGATATGATAGCACTAGCAACTCGGTTGGCTCAAGAAACTCGATTTTCACAAACTAAGTGTACCCCGACAGTGGAAATTGAGCAATACATTGCCTTTGAGAGAAGAATTGATAATAGAATTGATACCTTGGGTGATATAAATGATACTTGGGGATAGAATTGATACTTGGGGATAGAATTGATACCATGACAAACCAAATCTCAAGTATCATTGCTTTTTATCTCAAGAGGCCCAACAAACTTCTTATTCACAAACCGAGCAAAACAAAGATAATATTCTTAGTAGTGATGAAGTGTTCCGGAGGAGAAGATAATCTAGAGGAAGAAGCTCTCGAGAAAGATGAAGAGACTCCTACTGAAGGGAGTCAAATCAAAATAAATAAATCTTACGAGGAGAATCAAATTGAGATAACAGATTCCATTGATGAGAGCGGTTATGAGGAGAATGAGAAAGATCAACATGTTCTGATTTGGAGAAAGAGGAGAAAACCCAAATTTACGCCAAATTGTCTTAACCATTGGTGATGCTATAATTGAGGTTAATAAGGGAAAGTAACTTTAAGGAGTGGTAAAGAAGATGATGTTATTAAAGCTTTAAATTTCAATGAAAATTTATTTTCTTTTACTTATTTTGATGATGTGGTTGAAACTAATATTTTTTGTGATCTAAAGATGCAGAACCTTTTGAAAAAAGTTCTTATTATGCAGGATCCTAGTTTAGTGGTGGATGGAGATACCGGTAAAAATATCACCATCATTTGAAGTTCATCCACCATGTGGAAAAAGAAAGAACAATGTGAACCACATGGTAAGAAAGCTAAGAAGGTGCACTGCGTTAGATGTAAAATTTGCTCTTGGAGAGCCACCTGATTGAGCACCAACTATCGTCAGGCTCACGACGTTAAACAAGCGCTTCGCAGGAGGCAACCTGTGTTTTATTTTCTCTCATTTTTGTTTTGTTTTATTTTGTTTTTAGCAATAAGCTCAGACTGCAAGCTCTCTCAGGGAAGTCACTCTTACTCTCTCATTTATTTATTTTTGTGCCAATCTAATATTTTGCATTGAGGACCATGCTTCATGCTAGTGTGGGGGAGGATATTATATGTTGTCACTTGATCTCTATTAATGCATATACCCACTACATATGTTGATAGCATTTTTTCTGGCTTGTTTTGCATGAATTATGCTTAAATTGAAAAAAATAATAGAGATTATGCCTTTAGGGGACCCCATAATTAATTTACTTGACAGACTTGTGCTTAATTGTAACTGTGAGGATGTCCTTAGGAAGCTGATAATTAGCATTTGTTCCTCTTGAGTACTTTTTGTGATCTAGCTTCTAAATGTGAGATCTGAGCCTATATAAGGGGATTGATACTAAATCATAAATTTTTACCCATTTTCTTTCTATGAGTGTGTTTCCCAATTTGTTACATTCTAGAATTTGTCTTTTGACCATTTCAAGGCGAAAATTGATTTGCATCATCATGTAAAAGATTTGGGAATTTAGGTATTTTTCTCGCCACAGAGTTGTTTGTTGAATTTATCCCTTAGTTGCCCCCTTTGAGCCTAATTGTTATATTTTTTGTTCTTTGGTACCCAGATATATTTTTCTTTTTTCTTCTTTTGGTAACCAATTGAAATTGAATGTGGAGCAACTATTGAAAATTACAACTACGTCCTATATTTTAATGATCTATATTGTCAGGACTGAAATTTCGTCCAATACTTTAGTTGTCTATCTTGTTAGGATGAAGAAAACAAAAGGAGTGAATCATGTGCTTAAAAGAATACTTTTTTACAAAGGAAACAAAATAGAAGTTGTCATGTACTTACCTTTTCCTCCTAAGAAAAAAAAATAGAAAAAAAAAAAAACAAGAAAGGAGGAAAAGGCACATCAAAAGAATGAAAGAGCCAAAGGGCAAATCCAAATCAAAAATAGAAAATGTCTACTCAAGAGAAAAGACAAATCAAAGAGAGCAAACACAATAGAAGAAGAGTGAAGAATCAAAGTGAAACTAATTTGGAGTTTGGACAAAATTGTAAAATAGATAGGAGCTCCATATTTGGTTTCAATGGTTACTGTCTGTTTCTTGTTTTTTCTTTTAGCCATTTGATTATCTCCTCTTCTTATTTCTTACCCTGCATGAATTCACCTTGGCCCCATTACATTCAACCATGAAACCCCATCTTTTGCATGCATGTGAACTATTTAGTGGAGATTTGGTCAAATTACAAGCTTATGGTAATGCGCATTTTGTGGAAACTTGAGTGTATATTTTCACTAGTCCCTAAACACTTAGAGAGATTGTGAGCGAGTGCCCTTGTTCACAGAAATGTATTCTTCAGGGACTTGAGCCTCTAATTGGGAAACCTTTTGACACCTCATATGTGCTATATTCTCTATTGTCTGTCATTGTACTTCTAACTTTGGGTCCCTTATTTAGCTGTCTCTATTATTTGTTTTCACTAGTCCCGTATTCATGCTCTTATTCCTCATAGCCAAGATAATGGAGCTGATTTGTGTTTGTGGCCAGGTGATAGCGATGGAAATTTACCCTTGCTATTGACTATTCTCTTATAGCTAATGACCTTGATAACTCTGATCATGATTTTTGGAAGGTTGTGTGGCATTTATGTGACCCAGAGAGCGTGAGAATCTTGGTACGAGTTCTTGTGTCCATGATAGAGTACTACTCTCAAATCAACGTAAAGCCATAATGCATCTGGGTGATGGTTACTACAATCACTCCTAGTGTTCTTGAATATACTATTCACGCCTTTAGGGATTGCCCGCATGCGAATAAATTTTGGGTGGGCTTGCGAATAATTTTAGACTCAAGAATCGATCGTTCAATGGTGCTCTATAGCAAAATCATCGTTGTTGAGATTAAAGGTTTTTTGAACTTCAAACTCAAGATTTAAGTTCCAGAAGTGATTTTGCGCATAAACACTTTTTTGAGCTTAATTTTGGTTCTATGAATTTCTTGCAAAAATTTGACCAAAGTTAAGAATTACTTTAATGTGCCCGGCTCATGCGGTCCGATCAAAGATCCAGTGTCTTGACCGGCTCGATGGCCGGCTTGGTTCTAATAACATTGGTCGGAAGAGAGAACCGATGCCACGGTGGAAGAGAAAGATTTTTGAGAGAGAGGAGAAAAATGGGGAGCCATTCTAGTTCAAGCGCCTCTAATTCAGTTTCGTGTCGGACGAAAGGAGTTTCTGTAAACAAATTTTACAGCAAGATGTTCTAATATCTTACAACATCACCAATTGATGCTGCTAAATTTTCCATCAAGTTGTTCCAATTCGCTGAAACATCATAAATTTGTGTAGACAAATTTGCCAACATTATTCGTTGACTTCATTTGTTAAGAGCTAAACAGATGTTACTTAATTCTGATATATAGCTGGAAAATAAATTAGTGATAAACAACATTCTAACATTTGGTCTTACGATATCTAATTAGTTTTATTATTTTTTTAATACTCTGACAACTTTTTCTATTAAAAATACAAATCTTTGACTGGCATTACAGCAAAGAGTTTAGCCATATCAGGCTCTTTGAGTACTCACTGGCATGACACTACAACAGTGAGGTTTTATGTGGATCAGATGTGACATCTAAGTCTCTTGATGGTTCAATTGGGTTGCTCGGTATTGCTCCCGGTACTCCATCGAACTCCCCAACAAGTGGTATCAAAGCCATGGTTCAGCTTGTGGGGCCGGAGCGAGTGGATCCTGGTTTGGATCAAGTATAGTGATGAGGGTGACTCACACTTGGGGAGAGATGTTGAAAATTCAAGTGTGAGTGATTAATCCCACATCTGCTATGAATGAGCTATATATGAAAGATATATAAAAGAGTAGATCCATATACCTGACACCTTAAGGTTTTAGATGGAGATGTACAATGGTGTTCAAGTGTGAGTAAGAGTAAGAATCTCACATTGAATAAAAAAGTGAGTGTTGAGCAATATATAATTGAAATGACACATAAACCTAATACCTTAAAGATTTTCGGCTCATGCTTATCCATACACTATTTTTGTAAGCTAATTATTAGCTTGATTATTGTTTGTTATCTATAATAATGGATTTGTGTTTTGAATGTGAATCAATAATGGAAGGTTGCAAGTTTTGGAGCATCTTTGATGGAGTATGATATATTGACAATGTCAATGGCACCTAGTGATGAACATGAAGCTCAAGTGCAGTTTGCACTTGAAAGGGGACTTCCTGCTATACTTGGAGTATTCAGCACTCATAGACTAACATTCCCTTCTAGATCATTTGATATGGCTCACTGTGTCTTTATTACAAGCTAGGCAAAGGTCCTAAACATGATTGCTAGACTTGCGAAGAGGTGGAAATCTAAAGTCTTGTTTTCACTAGTTGGTGTCTAGCCTTCGTGCTACACAAAACCCAACATTACTCTATTGCATGACCTCAAGCCCTCACCATATGCCCCTTTTCCCCTATAAATGACCTATATCCACGATTCAAACCCTTCTTAAATAACCGATCCAAACTTACACCATTAATGGTGAAAGAGAGAATAAGAAGATTTGGGATCTCCTTAACACCCAATTACATACCCAATTACAATTATAAAAATGATTAGTCACTGGCTGAATGTTGGGCCACTCAACTTTAAATAGATAAGTTTGACTGAAGTTGTCATCCAATTCATACGGTTTAATCACCTACATATTGAACAAAAATTTCCGTTAGATTATGATTTCTGAAATGAAGCAAACAACTGAGAGGAAAATAATTGAAGGTCTTCACGATGTCACTGGGATCAAGATGATTGATACGGAGGTGCTCATAGTAAAATAAGAAGGCTGCATCCCCTGTAAGACGGAAAATGCACTACTTGTGTGGTCTACGACTCTAAGTTCGACACCGGACCTAGAAACGAAGAATCATCATATAGGGGTGCAGTATCAATTAAAAAATAAATACAAATTACACGGTTAACAATTTTGATTAGGGGAAGGATTACACAACATTAATATTGACAATGTATTTGAGATGGAGCCAATGACATGGGCGTGCACGATATAATGTGACAACTGAAACACAAGAGAGATAAGTATTAGTATGACATATTTTAAGTAAATAAAATACAACAGACAAAGGACCGAAAGTTTATACATGCATGTCAGGAGCGTGGATCAATTGTGCGATGTTAACGCCGTTGTTCACCAACATAAACTCCTCACACATAGATGGTGAAAACTCCATTGGTGGATGAAAGATATTGAAAATGTACTGCGAAATGGAATGGATTACACTACAGACCAAATTCTTACAAATGGCTTATATAGACCTTTTATGAAGGAGTCTATTTTAAAATATAAAAATTGAATTTGAAGGTCAACAATAATTCAAAACGTTTTACTGTTGGACAATAATTTCGTATTTTCTTGTGAATTAAAATTATCAAATTATAAAATAGAAGAGTCATTAAAATAGACTATTATAAGATTTTTTATACGGGTATTCCACCAAAGAAAAATTGTAGATGGTCAATTTTTGATATTTATTGTTTTAAATACAAATAAACGCGTGACATAAATAGCATTGACGATTGACAATGGTATTCAGAGGTGTAGACGTTTAGGAAGTCTGGATACCTTTTTTTTATATGCATCGCTAGTTTCTTGGCATGTGATCGATGTGGCAGCCTTGGTTGTCCATATATGAGTTATTTTAAATAGGTGGACCAATAGGGTTATTGTTCTGCTGACTGGATTTAAGGAGGATATTCGTAAATGTATTAGATATAGATATAGATATAGATATAGATATAGATATAGATATAGATATAGATATATATAGATATAGATATAGATATAGATATAGATATAGATTCCATGAATTGTTATTGGTTATGGTTGTAAAAGTCTATACATAATATCTGTACATAAATTAAACTCTTTATTTATACTATTTTATTTTTATTAAAATGTAAAATAGTTTTATTTAATTTATTAAATTTATGTAAAATCAAATAATCATACTAGTTTATGTCAATTTAAATTTATAAATTAGTTCAACAATTAAGTTTACCCAACACTTGAGTCATTTAAGAATTGAAACTATTTTTGAGATTAACTTTTAACCTGAGGGTCATTTAAGTATTGGCTGCCTCATTTGACCATTATCACTACTTTAGTAAACTTGATGGAGTTAAACCTTTACCAAAACATCGAAACAAGTTTTAATTTGAGAGATGAATGAAGATAAATTATCTGAAAATGAAATTGATTTGAATTGAATTTTTGGTCTGTTTATCATTTGAATTGTTTTTTCTCGAAATTTGGGATTTGGTCCTTTATGTTTAATTTGGGATTTTGTGATCAATTTGGTCCTGGAGGTTTTGTTGTCAATTTGGTCCTTTTTTGTGTCAATTTGGTCTGTTTGAGATTTTTTGTGTCATTGGGGATTTAAGGAAAACTAAGCCAACTTGGCATATAAAAAATTGACACAAAATCAAAAAATAAAGGACCAAACCGAAAAAAAAAATAAAGGACCAAAATGAAATCAATAGCGTGAGAAAGATAGGAAGCGACAAAAAAAAAGAATTTAGCCTTAAATTTATAAATTTAACCTCACTCAACGTTGATGTCCACGTGAACATTAAATTTATAAATTTAACCTCACTCAACGTTGATGTCCACGTGAACATAAATTCCGCTTCAAATAAGCAAATTAGTTCAACAATTAAGGATATCCGAGTCAATATACTAAGGGTATTTTTGGAACATAAAAAGTATATCCCAAACCCTCACTATAAAATCTGCAAACCCTAATCCGGCATGGCAACGGGCGAGTCGAGTCGGGTTTCAGCCAGATCCTCGCCCCCGCCCCTCTACTCTAGCGGGGTTGGGTTTTTATCCCATCCCCGTCCTGCGCGGGTCGGGTTCTCATGAGTATCCGTTTAAAATCACTAACTTACGAAAAATAAAAAAATTATATTTACGATAATTAATTTAATAAAATAATAATTTATTATACAATGATAAATAAAGTTAAAAATATTAAAATAGACTTTTCTTTTTAAAATAGATCAAAACTTAAAATAAACAAAATTATTAAACAAAATCAATAAATATATTTGCATAAAATAAAATGAAATAACTAGTTAATGTGTGAAGCGGTTTTGGCGGGGTCGTAAGTGGGTATCGAATCGAACCCGTCCCCTCTCCCGATCAAAGTGGGTATTCCCCGTCAAACTCGGGTCGGGTCGGGTCGGTGCCACGGGTTCGGGCTTTGTTGCATGCACAACCCTAATTTCGTATCTCACTCTACTTGTTCATTCATCGCTCAGTCTCTCTCTGCGGCTGAGGATTCGGAACGAGTAACCAATTTCCATTTCTTCCAAGGTAACATCCTTTTGACTCTTCTCTCTTTAATTCGATCTTTCTTTCGTTGTTGCTGTTTCATGATTGTGTTTCATGAGCTCTATTTTTTATGTGCGTGTTTAATGTTGTAGTGTTTGGGAATATTACTTTTCGATTTAATCGATTTGTGTTTGTAATCTTTGATTTTGTTTTCGCTTTTGAAACTGATTGTTGTTATTGTTCTTATGCTTTAATTCATCTGGCGATTTGGTGATAAAATCATCCGACTTGGTTTGAAAAGTTATCAGCTTTTGATGTTTTGATTTTGTAATTGTGGATCTGTTTAGAGCTGGTTTAGATTATTGTTGATGTTCCTTTGTTTGATTCAATTGTTCCTTTTTGTTGTAGTTATGATTTTGATTGGGTGTTTATTTGATACCTTGGTTGAAAAGTGACATGCGTTTCGTGTTTGTAGTTTTGATCTTGTGCCATTCTCTTGCAGCGTTAAGTTTTAATCGCCCATGAATCCATGATATTAGATTGAAGTCAAGTCTCTTTTAGTTCTTATCTGTGTTGCTGTTTTATTGAAAATATATGTGGGTATGACTCTCATATGATGAGATTTGTTTCAGATTTGATTTGTTTTGATTTGCATGTGTTAGATAAAATCTTGTTTTGCTTCACTGATTTGGAATTTGCCTGTTAATTATTTTTATTGTTCTGCGCCACACTAGCATTTACTTGATATTAATAAGGCTTAAATATATGTTATCTCTACAAATATATACCATTATCTATTTATCCCCCTGTAAAAATAAAACTCTTAAAAAATGGAAAAATGTGGCATAGTTGGGATCAATTGCATTCTCATTTTCTAGTTACCTCCCTGCTGTTAAATTTTGTTAACAGCGTTAAGTGTATGTTGAAACACTTATTATTTCCAGGGTGGTAAATGGATAATGAGTGTATTTACAAGGGGATAAATGAATAATGATGATATTTGCAGGGGTAACATTTATTTACGCAGGGGTAAATGGATAATGAACATATTTGTAGAGTGTTTTTTAAGAGCAAGAGGAGTAACTAGAAATAATTCATATTTGCAAGGTGTTGGCATTTTTTAAGAGTTTTATTTTTACAGGGGGATAAATAGATAATGGTATATATTTGCAGAGATAACATATATTTAAGCCTTATTATTATTATTATTATTATTATTAATATTGTATTACTCTATCCATTTAACGTGGCAATTTTCCTACCTCACAAGCTGATATGACTCTATTTTAACATTCAGTATACTCAAAGAGTTGGTCCCTTGAACCTCTTTTTCCTTTCTCCAAATCCATTTTTACTTGCATGTATATCTCATCACAAATTTCCTTTTAACATTGACTAGGACGTACACATGCGATGCACAGGACATAGTTATAAAGAGTTTGGAAAAAATGTTAAAAAAATTATGTATTGTAAAGTTAGTGGTTGATACGAATTCATAATTTACAACCAAACATAGAATGGATTTTTTTATGTTAACAGGTAGGTTGTGTTTATATATGATATATTTGCGAAGATACGTACCAATGCGGGTTGGTGATTTAGAATGTGAGAAACTTAATTCATAAAAACTTTGATAAAAACACTCTTTAACAATAATGAGGGCAAGATATATAGTTCACAAAAAAATAGGTGTGTACTATTGGTTAAAAAAAATGGCTGTGGAATTTTCTTGTAGATATTAACTAACTAACGGTTATTTTATATGGACTCAACCATTCTCATAAAAATAAAGGTTTTTTTGTACCCCACCATTTGACCAGGGGCGGATTCAATAGGTGTTCCTGGTGTTCCAAGGAACACCCAAAACATATTGGCTTAGTGGTATCACAGCCACTGGGCGCCAAAACACCCACACACTGGCGCCCCCCTGTGCCATTAAACTATTGTAAACTCTATATACAGCAAATAGAGTTTCTTTAGCTATAATTGATAATTTTAGTTAAAGGGTATTTGCACCCATAGGGGGATTCAGCTTCTCGATTTCTTTCACTCCTTCTAGCATTTGCACTACTTTGCTCATTGCTGGTCTCTGAGATGGTTGCTCTTGAATACACCAAAAGCTTCCCTGAATAGCTCTATTCACTTGCTCCATATCAACTTCTTGGTCAACAAGTCTTTTGTCCAAAATACCCTTTTTGTTACCTTTCTCAAACTCGTTGTATGCCCATTCCATGAGGTGAAGAGAAGGAGAGACCGAAAGAAGGAGGTATCGTCTTTTGTATCATTTTCTTGACTGGTTATTAAATCTGTAGTAAGTAGTGATACATAAATGAGTAGTGGGGTTTCTTATCGGGGAGTTTACTAACGGATATCTGTTATCCTTGGACTCGGGATTTTGGGAACAAGGGTTTAGTTGAACCGAGAAGGCAGTCTGAGAATGGTGGTCAGAGATTACAATCTGACATTGATCATTTATGAGAAAATGACGTTGAGCACCACATTGCCCTTTTGCTTCCATAGCTGAAATCCTTTCCTTTCTCCTCCTCACTCTTTTAATTTCAAGTTGTGTGAACAAAGTTGAGGAATTCAGCCAACTCATCATCATCCTATTCTTCCTTGGCTTTCGAGTTTAATGGGTGTTGGAGAAGTGAGAAGTTTGTCTTGGGAGTTTTGCATACACTTTTAGTAGCTTGGGTAGAAAACTTCAGTGGCTACATTGGGGTTTTGATTACCAAGAGGGGATTTTGGAGGATCCTAGTGATACCTAGATGCTAATTTTGTTGCGCAACGGTTATGCAATAACATCATAGGTTTGTTTGAACGCATCTTAATATAATACATATTTAAGGTATCTAATTTTGTTGCGCAACGGTTATGCAATAACATCATAGTTTTTGAAATTTTTTAAACATAGACAAATTAGTCACTGACATTGAATGGGTGGAGGACTTATTTGTCCTCGTTTTGAAAATGATATAGACTTGTGTCTCAAAAAATGTGAACATTCTCATACTCATTGAGTTTTGATAGGTATGATACGCATATTCAATCACTCAATGACACCTCATTTTTTTTATTTAAATATTTTAAAATAAAAATGATCAATCAATTTCATAGAGGTGTGAGCTTAAATATAGAAACCATTTTCTTAAAAAAAAAAACAAACGGCTCATCTCAATAGTGTAACGATGAACCATTTGTAAAGTGGTTCACCGTATATGCCACCAAAATATAACGATCAACCCTAAAACACCTTTCATTGAACATCGCAGGTCAGTTGAAGGTGGCCGATAGCAACAGAAAACAGTCGATAAACGTTAACGGAAGAAATAAAGCGCCGGAAAATACAGGTTTTCTTCCTTTTCTTTTCGTAATTCTCCTTCCTCTCTCCCGTTACGTCCACGTAGCGCGCAAAACGCCGCAATTTTCGCGGCCGCAGCCTTAAACAGCGACGCTATGGCTGAAGAGTAGCGGCCAACTGCCGCTTCATGACGGCTCCGCCACACCCTTAAACAGTGACAACTATGAATTTTTTTGATACATGCTAGTTACTACGGTGAATGGTGTTAATTGTGTTGGCTCCGTTTATAATTCATGTTTGGAGTAATTGTAAAAGTTCAGAACTTGCTCAACTCCAATTACTACTGAAATTAGTAACAGTTTTGTTGATTTTTTTTTCATTGAAGGGTTCAGTATAAGGAATTTCACTACCAAAATCTTCTATATTATGGAGACTGAAGCTAATTCAAGAGATAGCTCTCTCATTCTGATAAAGCAAGGAGCTGAAGCTGTAAGTTTAATTCTCTCCTTGAATTTGTAGAAGCAATTAGCACCTACCCTTTAAGTAAAAATTGAATCTTGTTTTATTGTTGCACCCACCTTGTAAGAGCATTCACTCCCTGGATTTTTGGTTTCTGTTTAAAGTTTCAATCTTTTCTTGCTTATTTTTGTACCTACCTCTGAAGCATGAGTACTTCAAAATTGTACCCGTACCAGGTACGTATCCGGTACCGGTACTCAATGGATACTCGTGAGTACTTTTCACCTACATTTGTGGTTCAATATAGCGATGTATGTTGATCGTATTGTAAAAATCAGTATTTTAATGGGTGATGCTAAAACTTTTCCTATTAAATTGTAGATCTTTTTTCTGTTATATAAATAACTCTTTCGTATATTTAGTTGTGTTTCCTATCTTTTAGTAATGTTTATATTAAATTTATCTCACATACCCGTACCCGGGATTTTTGATAAATCACGTATCCCGTACCAGCACCCGTACTCGTGCAACATAGGTACCTACTTTTTGGACAATTCTCTTGTTGATGAAATTGCACTCATGGAGCTGTAAGTCAAACTCACTCCTTGGATTCGTAGAAGCACTTCGCGCATACCCCCCTTATGTAAAAATTGAATATTTTCTTGTTTTATTTTTGCACCCACCTTGTAAGAGCATTCACTCCCTGAGTTTTGGGAAGTTATTGATTTCTGGTTTCTGTTTAAAGTTTCAATACTCTCTTGTTTGCTTTTCTACCCACCTTATTGGATAATCCCCTTGTTGTTGAAACTTCACTCATTGAGCTTGGTTAATCTAGTTTCTTCTAAATTATACGAATTCGGAGCTACAATAGCTAATGCCTTTTTTTTTTGGGTCCTTTTTATAGAGGGTTTTTGAGTCCTCTTTTGTGGGAAGGAGGTCTGTGGTCAAGGAGCGCTTCTCAAAGAAGTACAGGCATCCAACTTTGGATGCAAAGTTAACACTCAAGCGCTTAAATGCGGTCAGATTCTGCAGTTTTTAATTTTGATGAAGGTATTCTACAATCAAAGAAGTACATGTCTTGAATACTTTGTTTACCAATCAATTGTTTGAGCAGGAGGCCAGGTGCATGACCAAGGCAAGGCGACTTGGAGTTTTAACCCCTGTCCTGTATGCTGTGGATCCTGTGTTGCACACTTTAATCTTTGAATATGTTGAGGGGCCTTCAGTCAAAGATGTATTTCTTGAGTTAGGGTCACTTGGTGTCAATGAAGAGCGTATTGGCAGTATTGCATCCCAAATTGGTGATGCGATTGGAAAGTTACACGATGGTGGTCTTATTCATGGTGATTTAACAACATCAAACATGTTACTGAAGAATGATACTGATAAGTTGGTGAGTTCATTCATGTTTACTTATGATATGATATTAAATAAATTAATAAAGTGTAAGAGAAGGGAAATGAGAGTTTGTTGTAACCACTTGCTTATGTGGCAAAGTGGAGGGAAAATGTGAGCATTAGTTGAGTGCTATAAATAGTAGTGGGAGGGACATTAGAAGGTAACTAAGAATTGAGAATAGACCTAGGGTCTTTGGGAGAGATTAGTCCTCTATAGTGCCTTAGGTTACTTTTAATAGGATCGTGAATTTCTCATCTCTCAAATGGAACAATAATAAGACTTTATTAATGGTGATAAAACTGAAATTACAAATGTAAATGATAAACTAGGCACTTTGAGAAGCCTAGGGTCTCCTAAAGGCACTTATAGAGGCCTAATCTGTCCTAAAGGAATAACTTCCCAAATTCATACTTGCTTAATGATTCTAATACCCCAAGTCCTATTTATAACCTCCACTCCACTAACTCACCCATTTTTCCTCCAATTTGCCACATAAGCAAGTGGTTACAACAAACTCTCATTTCCTTCCCCTTACAATTTATTTATTTAATATCCTATCAACTTAGTTCCAAAATCCATTACAATTGCTCAGGTTAGGTGATGCAATATGAGAAATATCATTAACTTGTGTTACAGTTGTGACGAATATTTTGTCTAGGTTCTTATTGACTTTGGTTTGAGCTTCACTTCAACTCTACCGGAAGATAAAGCTGTTGATTTGTATGTCCTGGAAAGAGCCCTTCTTTCAATGCATTCTTCATGTGGTAATGTGGTAAGCCAACTACTCATTTTCCCCATAGTCCTAACTATTATGATGTAAAATATTAAGGAGAAGAAAACAGTAAATTTTTCTATTACGAGAAGTTGAATTGCAGTGAAAATTAGTTTTAGTGCTCCAATTTAAAATCTTACACTACACTTTCCTTGCGGAGAGGTCATCTGCTATGCTTGTGACTTTTGCGGATAGGATTTTATCTAATTTCCAGTTTTGTACATTCAAATTCTATAGTTTGTGCACTCTAGTTGATTTGGACAAGAACTTGAGGAGATAAAACATAATTATCCCGTTGCATCAAGTCAAATTTGAATTCTTATTGTTTGTAAAAAGCAATGCATGGGACCAAAAGCGATAAAGAATTTTATGTTGGCTGAGCTTTCTATCTCAAATGAATTTTTCATTATTACCCGAGTTACACTTCCTTGTACCAAATGAACTTGTTTTGCGATGTGACTCGTCTTGCTTGCCTTTTTTGTCGCAACGTTGCTGAGACTTAACATTTGACAAGACTTGATAACTTGTTCTGCTATAATATGGTTTCCACTTTGACAAACAGAAGTTGTAAACTAGTAATCAATTGACTTACACTTAATATTGAAAATTGTCTGGACAGATGGATCAGATACTTGCTGCATACCGCAAGTCATCAAAGCAGTGGTCATCGACATTGAACAAGCTGGCGCAAGGTACTAACTTCTCTCTTATATAGTTTTTAAAATCAAAACATTTTCTTAAAGAAACTTACTTCCATTCATTTTCAATTTTTCACAACTTGTAGTGCGACAAAGAGGACGAAAGAGGACCATGGTTGGATGATTCTTTCCTGAGTTTAATTTCTCTGGAGGTAAAAAGAGGGATGGAAACTAATGAATGTTTTTAATGTAATTTATGTTTAAGTTCTCCCTATTATGTATTTTTTATGTAATATGCACATCTCTTGCAGCTTAAAAAATGCACTGACATTGGAACTTCCATGTTTGCAATCCACAAACAAACAACTATTTGAAACTCTTGTCTGTGCTTATTACGATAGCTATATGACTAGAGTAAAGTTCCTTCCTTTTACTTCTCTCCATTTATTGTATCCATTGCCATAGTTTTAGGTGTAATAAAAATATTTAGACCATGATAAATGTAAAGGATTTACTCACTTAATATTTGGACTCCATTTAATATTATCAGAATTCCAAATTAAAACGGTCCACTTTTGGAGTGAATTGTGAAGGGACAACCAGCACATGGATCTAATCTGACCTCCTCAATAAAGTATAGTTTAATCATGTTTTTGTTAGAAGTAAAGATCTAACTATTTTTCATACACATCGGGCACTCTAAAATTATGGTAATAGAGAGAGAATAAATGGAGAGAAGTAATGTAGAGGATCTTGACTCATGTGACTGAGGTTTAAAGTTAGTGTTGCTATGGACATTTTTTGATTGACTTGAGTTTATCAACCAACATAAGAATTTGTGAGACTCTTCCAGAGATCTTATGGAAAACGACTAATAATGTGTTTATAAGCTGTTTCCAAATTATTTTTGTAAGCTCTCTAGGATAGTTTTTTAAAATAGTTTATAACTTATGCAAAAATAGTTTCAATTTTTTTTAGATCTTTTAACCTCACTCAACGTGGAAGCTGGTTCCTAATAACAACAAATCCCAAAAAGGTCAATTTCAATAGATTACTCATTGAGTGCAACAAATATGTTGCAAAATGACCAAGGAAAATTCTCAGTTTTTTTGGTTAATATTCATCGGAATGGGCCAGGTACCATATCTATCTCCCCATACAATCTCATTGTATACAAATCACCACCACCTTTGATATTATAATAATGTGCTTGAAGAAGTGATATAGTAGGCATTAAAAAAGTGATGTTATTAATAGCAGACACAAGTTTAATCCCAGTGGAACATGTATCACATCGATTAATACCAACAGTTATGGCAAAAAATAGAGAGTGGTCAATGGTTAACGGAACTTTTGTAGGGTAATTTTTTGAATTAAGACTTCTAAGAGAATCAGTGAAAGAATTTGTTATTGGAGTTGCATTCAATGGAGGAATGTTTGATAAAATTGTTTTAGGGTAAGGTTGTGTGTTTTTGTAACGAAGTGTAGCAATTGAAGTAACATTTGCACATTGCTGGTCTCTGAGATGGTTGCTCTTGAATACACCATTTGACCAGGGGCGGATTCAATAGGTGTTCCTGGTGTTCCCAAGAACACCCAAAACATATTGGCTTAGTGGTATCACAGCCACTGGGCGCCAAAACACCCACACACTGGCGCCCCCCTGTGCCATTAAACTATTGTAAACTCTATATACAGCAAATAAAGTTTCTTTAGCTATAATTGATAATTTTAGTTAAAGGGTATTTGCACCCATAGGGGGATTCGGCTTCTCGATTTCTTTCACTCCTTCTAGCATTTGCACTACTTTGCTCATTGCTGGTCTCTGAGATGGTTGCTCTTGAATACACTAAAAGCTTACCTGAATAGCTCTATTCACTTGCTCCATATCAACTTCTTGGTCAACAAGTCTTTTGTCCAAAATACCCTTTATGTTACCTTTCTCAAACTCGTCGTATGTCCATTCCATGAGGTGAAGAGAAGGAGAGACCGAAAGAAGGAGGTATCGCCTTTTGTATCATTTTCTTGACTGGTTATTAAATCTGTAGTAAGTAGTGATACATAAATGAGTAGTGGGGTTTCTTATCAGTAGTTTACTAACGGATATCTGTTATCGCAGACTCATGATTTTGGGAACAAGGGTTTAGTTGAACCGAGAAGGCAGTCTGAGAATGGTGGTCAGAGATTACAATCTGACATTGATCATTTATGAGAAAATGACGTTGAGCACCACATTGCCCTTTTGCTTCCATAGCTGAAATCCTTTCCTTTCTCCTCCTCACTCTTTTAATTTCAAGTTGTGTGAACAAAGTTGAGGAATTCAGCCAACTCATCATCATCCTATTCTTCCTTGGCTTTCGAGTTTAATGGGTGTTGGAGAAGTGAGAAGTTTGTCTTGGGAGTTTTGCATACACTTTTAGTAGCTTGGGTAGAAAACTTCAGTGGCTACATTGGGGTTTTGATTACCAAGAGGGGATTTTGGAGGATCCTAGTGATACCTAGATGCTAATTTTGTTGCGCAACGGTTATGCAATAACATCATAGGTTTGTTTGAACGCATCTTAATATAATACATATTTAAGGTATCTAATTTCTTTTAGATACCTTTAATTCACTTGTTAAATGTTCGCTTAAACAATAGTCAATTAAATATTTATAATTGATCCCAAAACATATTCAAATTTATCAATATATGTCCCTAAACTATCGTAAACTCATCAATTTCTAACCTAAGGTATTCAAGCTCATCAACTATGGCTGTCAACCATGTCACCTCTATGAATTTAGACCCAAAACTATTCAAATTCATAATTTTTGCACAAGAATATTCTAAATTCATCAATATACTCCTCAAACATATTCAAATGTATCAATATATGCCCCTAAACTATTGTAAATTTATCAATTTCTAACCTTTAGTGATTATTTTGAAAAACAAATAGATAAGTTAATGATTATTTTTCAATGTGTTTGCTCGATTATTAGTATTTATCTAATTGATCTAATGGGGGGAATAAGAACCAAGAGGAACTTTGGTTCTTATTCTCCTTCGGTCAAACTTATCTATTTAAAAGATCTATAATTGTATATAGATCTTTTAACCTGAATCCCACCGCCCTCCTACTGCATCAACGTGGAAGCTGGTGAGAAACTAAACGTAGCTTTCATTCCTAGCATCATTAACAACTCTAATGCTAGTTATTATGCTTTCATCAACGGGATTGAGATTGTGTCTATGCCAACTTTCCTCTACTTCACTGATCACATTCCCAATCATTATTTAAATTTTAAGCTTCTGAATGTGGGAAGGAAGTGATGATGAGAGCACCCCATATTACAATAGTTTAGGGGCATATATTGATAAATTTGAATATGTTTGGGGAGTGTATTGATGAATTTAGAATATTGTTGCGCAAAAATTAGGAATTTGAATAGTTTTTGGTCTAAATTCATAGAGGTGACATGGTTGACAGACACAATTGATGAGCTTGAATACCTTAGGTTAGAAATTGACGAGTTTACAATAGCTTAGGGGCATATATTGATAAATTTGAATGCGAAAACATTCAAATTAACAGGCATTTTTAAAATATTCATCTAATTGATCTATTGTAGGATGTTCTTATTGACAAATACTTATCTAATTGATCATTTTTAGATATAAGTAATCCTAACCATTTAATAAAAAAAAATAAAGAGGACCTATGGCAGTTTAAGGGATGTCACATTAAATGTGTTATAAACCTTTGCTGTGATATTATTATTTTTCTAAATAGAGATATCAATAACTTGTTGATACATCATATATAAACCATGCCATGCACTAATTAACACAATTATAGACGTGGTTAGGTGTGTGGTTCTCGTGCTCAAAATGTAATGTGCCACCCATCACTTGTTATATTTGGACAACTTTAAAATTTAAATCTGATCCCAAACCCCCCCTTAATAGTATGTCTTTTTCAAATGATTTGTTGTTTTATTTCTTATGGCAAATTCTAGCTTGATGGGGATTTTGCACAAATTTTGGTAATTCTAGTGTCAGTTGAAGACACTAGAAATGATATGAGGAACACAACAAATCCCAAAAAGGTAAGTTCATCTTTGCAAAAACTACACTTTTCAAGATTAGCATATAATTTCTCACTTCTCAAAACATTCAAGACACACTTCACAAATGGTCAATGTGATCATGCAAATTAAGACTATATATGAGAATAACATCAAAGTACACAACAAATTTTCCAATGAAATTTCATAAGACATGGTTCACAACACACATCTCATTGACAAATAAAGAAAGCTTTTGGACTGAAGTAAGGTAATTGATTTCAATTGAAGCTTAAGATTTCAGATAAAAGCATTGACTATTGTAGGATGTGAAAATATCATGGCACGTGCTTTTGGTAGATAGGAGTGCTTTTGACCTCCTGAAAACCTAACAAGTGAATGGAGTAGTAATGAAGATTGCTAAATTTATCTTCATTTTAACTCTATAATGTAGTATTAGGAGGAATAGATGCAAGAGAAGTGTGCATCCACTCTTTTCCTTTTCAGAATTATGTCCTATTACTCAATAATAATTCAAGAGAGCATAAATCTGACTTATATATATTAGTATAGAAAGTTTAAGTTCAAGTAATAAGAATTATGTCATTTTCAAGATATATAATCATCCATGTCTGATTTTCCTAAGTTCAAGTTCAAGTAATAAGAATTATGTCACGTGGGACTTGAAGACCGCATAATACCCAAGTCCCTATCATAAGATCGTTCCTCGAGAGCCGACGCGTCAAGAATCGCGCACTCTAGGATACTTTACTCGACCTCTCGGCCAGCTCCTTTGTAGGTAGCCCTTTCCGAGCCACCGACAACTAGCTCGATACCAATTGATAAGCACTTAAGCACTCGGGAATCCTCCTTTAAAAGCTATATATCAAGGTGAAAGAATCTGCCCACTTAAATACTCCAACAAGATTTCATACTACTCATCGATGTGGGACTTGCACCCCATAATACCCAAGTCGCTATCAGCATTCTATCATGTCCCATTATATCATGTCTGCCATGCCAAACACTATGTAGAGGTGCACAAAATACTTGTGTGATTGACTGTCATTCTTGCACCAGGCACTGTTTAAGAAGGGAGTTTACAATAGTTTAATGGCACAACTCTATTTGTTTTCCTCCTTGCCCCTTAATATATGAAAGTTCACTACTAAAATCACCCGTGCCATAAAGGCACTGTGCTCCTGTCTTTCATATACAGTAGGAGGGCGGTGGGATTCAGGTTAAAAGATCTATATACAATTATAGATCTTTTAAATAGATACGTGGCCATCATCGTAAAATTGCAGTGATAAGGATAGGAAAGCAAACCCATATGATTCTCGTTACCTCACGTGAGAAAGGATGAAGGGTATACGATGTGAGAGGAATAATAAGAGAGAAAATCAAAAGATGCGGAATGAGTCGAAAAGTATAAACGTTGTAGGTTTTTTGGGTTTGGTTATGTGGGTATACTGATGAATCTAGACAGTGAAGAAGAAACACATCAAGAGTAATAAAGGAGGAACGAGAAAATGTGAAAAGTACAACGGTCAAATGGAAAAGAAAAAAAGTCAACACCCTATTTGGAAAACATTTTTTCAATAAAATTAATATATAAAATATAAAAAATAACAATTAAATATTTTATTCTCTTCTTTTTCGTCTTTCTTTAAACGTCAAGTCCCGTGAAAAATAAAAAATATGGCTATTGGTCTAGTATTAGGGGGTATTTATTTGGATGTTTTGTATAATTTCAGTACTTTGTTTCATTGGGTTTTTTAAATGGATATTCCCTTTATGTTTTATATTTAAGTCTTTTTTCGATGTCGTCTACTTAAATTGCGCAAATTTATTGTCATTACAAAAAATTAACAGGAAATGAAGGTTAGAAACAACCATAACAAAACATAGTCTGTCATTCTGCAACACTCGTTCGAGCAACACCATTCGAACAGGTGTTCGCACACCCTCATTCGAACAGGTTCGCGAGACCCTATGCGAACAGGCGAAAAAACACCCAGGAGGTGTGACATAGATTTTAACACACTCGAACGTCTTTGTTCGAACGTGTTCGAAGCCCCGTGTTCGAACACGCGAAATTTCTTCAAAAAAAAGACCTTTTTCCTGGCCTTTTGGTCATTTCCCTCCTAATGGGGTGTGTTTTGAGTAGGAGGGAGTGTGGGAAAAGCAAAGTCTTTTTTCAAAATGAAATTGATGACAAATAGTATATTCGAAGTAGATGACTAAGAAATAGATAATGATTATTTTTGAAATAATATTGAAATTTAAAAGAAAGTAAATAAAAAAAAAGTGATTTTAGGGTGAAAAACAAATCAAATCCCTCATAAGTGAACCTCTAAAATTTACGGTGAGATGTAGTACATAATTTATCGACGATTGAGATTTAATACTAGTAAATTCAATCTTAACCACTCAATCCACTAACAACTAAAACCCATTCTCCCCTTGGTAAAAAAAAACATTCTCCCCAACACTTCAAAATTACAACCCCAGTCCATACTATCATAGGCAGCGCTTATATCGATTTTCAAAGTCACCTTCCCCTTTTTCTCTTTCTTCTTATTCTTTAGGCTAAATTATTGTTTTGGTCCTTTATCTTTGGCCTTGATTTCATTTTGGTCCTTTATCTTTTTTTTTCTCGTTTTAGTCCCTCATCTTTCATTTTTGTGTCAATTTGGTCCTTTTTTCTAATTTTCTGTCAATGACATTAACGGACGCCACGCTGGCAGTTAACTGCTGACGTGACGTCTTAAGTGTCAGGCTGACTTGGAATTCATTAAGTGATGTGGCAAATGAGAGACCAAATTGAAACTAAAAGAAAACATAAGGGACTAAATTGACATAAACTCAAAACTGAAAAATAACAAACATAAAAAACACAAAAACGAAATTAGAAAACTACACTTGTAAATTAACATAAACTAATCTGCAACCATGAACAAAAACACATAAACTGGAACCATGAACAACAACAACATTTCCATGAATTTTATCTTCCTAATCTTCAACTATGAACAACAACAACATTTCCTTCATCTTCATCTTCCTAATCTGCATTCTGCAACCATGAACAATAACAACATTTCCATGAACAACAACAACATTTCCATGAACTTTATCTTCCTTATCTACAACTATGAACAATAACAACATTTCTTTCATCTTAATCTTCCTAATATGCATTCTGCAACCATGAACAACAACAATATTTTCATGAACTTTATTTATATATTATTAAACTGGAATTAGAAAGAAAAAGAGACACAGGGAAACCTTATTAAACTTGAATTAGAAAGAGGAACAAAACAAACCAAAACTGGAATCTGGGAACAAAAAGAGAAGAAGATTCGAAACCCAAAACCAATCCTAACCCAGAATCGAAACCCAAAAACGAATTGAACCCATAAAAGAATTGTAACCCAGAATTGAAACCCATAAACGAATCGAAGCCCATAAGCGAATCGAAACCCAGAAACGAATTTGCTCATTTTCCCATCGTTTCCATTGGATTTCGAATTTTGCTTTTTCTGCATATATGAAGAAGTTTCGAATTTGAAGGTATTAGATTCATTTGCAGGTTTTGTGTTTGAAGGTGGAATGATGAACCTGAGATCTGGGAGTTAATTTCGTTTTTAACAAGGAAATATGTAATATATATTTATTGTTGGCTTAATATATCAAAACCAGTGTGTGGCTCAGTGGTAATTGGGAGTGTTTGTAATGTTTAGCTCTCAAGTTCGAAACCCAAGTTTGCCAAAATTTCTAAATTTTTTAGTAACACATTATCCTCCATTATGTCATATGCCAGTGCCACGTGGCAACCATTCATTGGTTGCTGACGTGGCATGACAGTGTCACGTGTCAGTGGTGACGCCATCTCCGTTTGCCACATAACCTATTTTTTAACAGAAACTTAACAGAGGGACCAAAATGACACTGAAATTGAAGATGAGGGACCAAAACGAGAAAAAAAAAGATAAAGGACCAAAATGAAATCAAGGCCAAAGATAAAGGACAAAAACAGTAATTTAGCCTATTCTTTAAGTAATGAATAATCTCAAAAGAAATCATGACATTGTCTAATATAGATCTATCCGACACAAACACAAATTTCTCAATAGATACACATTTAGAAAGGTCAAGCTTCAAACAATTTTAAAGCACCTTAGAAACTACTTTGTAAATGATGTTACAAAGAGCGATGGATCGTCAATCAACCATAGATCTTGGGTTGTCATTCTTTGGGATGAGAGACAAATTTGTGTCATTCAGAGATGGTGGCAACTCACCACGCTGAAACTAGACTAATCTGTTTGAATATATTTCATCCTAACAAAAACTCCAACACTTATTAAAAAAGTCGAATTGACAATCATCCATATCCGTGATTGCTAGGCGAAACTCCTCTTTGTCAAAAGGCCTTATCAACTCAGCGTTGCTATCATCACTCAATGGCGTTTACTTTTCCCACACCCCATCCTACTCTTTCACACCACTTAACAAATTTTATTTCAAAAATAACCTCGCGTGAAACGCTGTGAGGACGTGCTTAAAGACTGTTCGAACGACCTCGTTCGAACACGTTCGAATGACCTCGTTCGAACAGGTGAAATTACGCACAAAAGGGTGTGAAGTCAATAGTTAACACACTCGAACGATGTCGTTCGAACGGGTTCGAACAAGGTCATGCGAACAGGTGAAAAACGCCCACAGAGAGTGTGAAGTCAAAATTTAACACACTCGAACGATATCATTCGAACCTGTTCGAAGGCTCGTGTTCGAACAGGTGAAATTTCGTGAAAAAAAAGAGGTTTTAGCTGGTCTTTTGGTCTTTTCACACCCTTGTGGGGTGTGTTTTGAGTAGGAGGGGGTGTGGGAAAAGCAATAGCCTCACTCAATTTGGGATCAATAGCACTCACCACTGGATCATAGGTCGCTGCTTGGTTACAAAGAAGCTCACAAAAGTAGTCACTAGTCACACTCCCAAGAGTTGTTGAATCCTTCGCAAGGGTACCATCATCACGTTGTAAACTTTCAAGCTTCTTCTTCTTGTTCCTCCAAGTAAGTCAGAAGGTCTTTGATATCTGCTTCCAAAAGAGCTCCTCTTGCAAAATCAATTTATTCAACATACTTTTTATTTTATTATATCTCAACACCCCTTTCTATATTTATTGTCCCAAGTTGCATCCATATCTTCTTTAAAAGAATTAATTTCATATTTGAACCTCACGCTACAACAAAATTGGTAACCGATTGTGGTTTTTGCATAACTTAATCTCATTGACCTATTCGCTTCTTAGTATATTTACAAAAGCATACATCAATTAAATGGTGTATTGTAATTCATAGTGAGATATATTCACTTATGGGTGACATAATTGAGGCTGAAAATGAAAAGTAATAATTAAGAATACATTAAAAGGATAAAATGACACTTATTTTTAGACTATTTTTTATATGAAAAATCCTAGGATGAGAGGGTGATGTTGACTTCCACGACAAATAATACATATGGGGGCTCTTAGAGAACTTACTAAAAAGTTTACATTTACCTAATTTAAAGAGAACTAATTAATGAGGATTCAAACTTTCAACTAGTTAGATACAAGATGCTCTTATGCTCTATTGACCACCCTAATGGAGTTGTTTTTTTTTTCTTTTCTTTTCTTCTACTATGACACTTAGTTTGGGACAAAAGAGTATCACATTGATTACATAAAGGGGAAGGGGGAGGGTATATTTTGACATCAGAGGAGAAATGTGTGTAATTTATGCATGCATATAAGAGTTAGTGTAATTTTCTCTCATTTGTTTTATTTTATTTAAAAAATAAAAACAAAAAAACAGGTGGGGTGCACAAAACGCAACGCCTTGATGGAACAAAAATTGGGCTCAGAAAGGCCCAAAAGAACTAACAACAAGTCCAAAGTTCGAAAACCCTAATTGGCGTTGAACATAAAATCCCCTGAAGCCGTGCCACTCGAACTTTGCGTTGCAACAAGAGAGAGTTTCCAAGATGCAGATCTTCGTGAAAACCCTAACGGGGAAGACAATTACCCTCGAGGTCGAGTCCTCTGACACCATCGACAATGTGAAGTCGAAGATTCAAGACAAGGAAGGAATCCCACCGGACCAGCAGCGTCTCATCTTCGCCGGAAAGCAATTGGAAGACGGCCGCACTCTCGCCGACTACAACATCCAGAAGGAATCAACTCTCCACCTTGTCCTCCGTCTCCGTGGTGGTGCTAAGAAGCGTAAGAAGAAGACCTACACCAAGCCAAAGAAGATCAAGCACAAGCACAAGAAGGTAAAGCTCGCTGTTCTCCAGTTTTACAAGGTTGATGATTCTGGAAAGGTGCAGAGGCTTAGGAAGGAGTGCCCTAACGCTGAGTGCGGTGCCGGAACTTTCATGGCCAATCACTTTGATCGCCATTACTGTGGTAAGTGCGGCCTTACCTATGTTTACCAGAAGGCCGCCGCCTAAGTTTTTCGCTTTTATATTTCATCGGACAAATTTGAATGTTTCGTTTTTATTAGCTTCGTTTTGAAACTTCGAATATGTTGTTTACTAGTTGAATTTTAATCAGATTCTGTTATGGTTTATGGTTATTGTGTTCTGATGCTCATATTTTGAAATATGCGACTGATAGTTTATACTGATTAATCCGTGCGATTCTACATCAAATGGTGAGAGCTTGTGTAAGCTTTTGGGATTTTTAACCAAAAACAAAGTGGTTTTAGTAGATAATAATTGTTGTTTTAACACATGATACATGGCGAATCAGAAGTGCTTTTTAGCGAAATCTTGTTGGTTTTCTTTAAATTTTTTGAATTGCAGTGCTTGAAACGCGTTTGATTAGTTTTTTTGAGGATCAGAAATGTGTGATTCTCGCATATGCATCTATTCCAGCTGTTCATTTGAATAGAAATGAGGATAGGTGAATGCAACTTTTCTAACAAATCAGAGTCCAGCTGTTCATTTGAATAGAAATGAGGATAGGTGAATGCAACTTTTCTAACAAATCAGAGTGTTGAGTTTATTTTAAAAATATATGGTGTGTCATTTAATTAAAAATTGAGAGGAGTGGAAGTGAATTTTGCGTTCATTTTTGTAAGTAGAGGATTTGTCTGTTATTTGATGAGAATTGAGGAGAGGTGGATGTAATTTCCAGATTTAATTTAGTCCTATGTAACTATCTTGAAGTATTCTCTGTAATCCTGCACACATCTCTTATGCCATGAAGTATTTTCTGTGATCCAGCACACGTCTTTGGGTTAGGTGGCATTGTTGCCAAAATTAGTTTGTTGGTATTGCACAATTCAAATCTTTTAGATGAAGAACTATTACCCATTTTGCAATCCCTAACGGCCATCTGTAACCTATCATAACTGTGGATTCCCTAGGACAGTTAGTGTAAGTTGAACATTCATGGTGCATCTCGGGGTTTAGGGTTTAGGGTTAGTTGAATGTGGGGGTGTGCTATGAAATGAGAATGAGACTTGGTTTGTTTTCTTTGGTGCCTAAAATGGGTATGGTTCAACTTATATGGCTAAGTTGTGGCTTGTGGTGCCTTTTTCATGGCATTGAGATGGCTCAGAAGTGAGGTGCTAGGAGTGTGATTGTTGAATTAGACAATGCCACTATACTGTCTACCAGTAAGACAGATTTCATGGTAGTTTGCATGCGTTTTTTTATCAGTTATATGCTGTAGTGTATCATTCCTTTTGGTTTCTTACATTGTTGAAAGAAACTCTTCACTAAGGTTTTTATGAGAACAAATTTATGAATGATATTTATAGGTAATTTGAGAGCTCTATTGTATTTAACTATCCATATGAGTAAGTTTCAGAAAGAGCAAATTTAAAATAAACCTTGAAGGAGACTTGCATAACTGCATAATATGAAAAACAAAGAAATACCTTCTAAAGTTTCAGGACGATGACATAGACCAGGTATGAAATATAGAGTCAAAAGAAAACCAACAACAATGAAAGCAACTAGAATACGAAGTGCAAAATGCATGGAAGTGATTAATAATGTGTCTGCTAGATTGTAATCTTTTAGATTCAAAGTGGATCCTTTCATATGTATTAAGGCTCTGTTTGGCGCGTTCCATCCGCTAGCGGATAGCAGATGAAAGTAGCGGATGGAACTAGCGGGTGAAGAGTATATGTGTTTGGTAAGCACTAGCGTTTAACGTTTTTCGGGTAGCATTTAGCGTTTTTTCAAAGCGTTTCAAAAAATGCTAGCGGATAGCGGAATACGTTTATAAGCTAGTTCAACCGCTAGTTTTACCAAACACATCAATTGTTATCAGCTAGTTCATCCGCTATCCGCTATTCTCTATTCGCTCATTCGCTATCCTCTATTTGCTCATACACTATCTGTTAGTTTATTTGCTATTCGCTACTTTTTACCAAACAGAACCTAAAGCTATCATAAAAAACGCCTTTTATTTACTCAACTGGGGTATTGAGGGTTAATCTTATCAAACTACCAAAGAAGGTGAGTGTTGCTGGGAAACCATTGAGAGAAGTGTATAAAAAAATTAAGGATCGTTTCTAGGTAAGAACAGCTTGAAGAGGCTATTGGTAGACTCTAATAAGCATTGTATGACAAGGAGTGATCAGTGTAATTTGTAACTATTTAGTGGAAAATTTTACGAATGCGTGACGCAGCCCAAGGTATGAGTGAGCTACTATAAATTTCTGTCATTTTCTCACTATTATATTTACACACTTGTTTCATATCACACTATACTATTAAAAATTAGACATACATTGGGATTCATTTGTAAAACAAGTTTAAAACCCAATAAGGCGTATAGAATTGGGGAATAGATTCTCTCAACCATTGATTAAAAACCAAGAAAGAGAAACTTTAACACTTTAAATAAGAAAGAATTGGTAATACGTGGTTGAGATTTAACACTTGACACTCTCATGTGAAATTTTCAATGGAACTGACTTTTTCTTGAGTGAATCCTTATCGTTGGATTAAGAAGTCCACACAATCATATGATACACAACTCGCACCAATTCTTCCTTTCTTCTTAGTTTTCATTCTTTCCTCTCCCCCATCTATGTGTGTGTATGGTCAAGATACAATGATTATGTTTCCACGAATCCATTGGGAAAGTTATGAATGGTCTCCGGTGGTGACAATAGAGTACCATCGACGAATCAAAGTTTGTTCTTGAAGCTCAGTGCCCACCATGGCACGCTTCCATTGTAGTTGCGATCATCATCAAAAAGCAAATTGGTGACAAGAACCTATCTAGGATTGTCAGAAGAGTGAATGGAGTAGGTATTCATCTATATCATCATTGGATGTTCTATTGCAGAAGTAAGAAAAAGGAAGAGAAGCAGCAATGAAGAAAGATGCATGAACATGCATAAGCGACGAACGCGAAAGTGAGAAAGAATCAGAAAACTTTTGAGCTACTAGTTAAGTTAATATTCTTGAAGTAAGCATATAGCTTATAATATTTCGTTTTTCTAATATTTTTACCCTTATTATATTTTAACGTTAGTTTATCTCTTGTATGCTCTTGCATTATATATCAGTTAGATTATTTTTTATCAGTTAGTTTTTATCAAACTGAGTGTTAAACAAAAGAGACTCAACTCAATATTTAGAAGTATTTACTAGAAAACAAATTTCAATACAGTTCATGGATTTGTATGAATGGGAGTTTTGTTGTTTTTAGTACCGACATAATGGAATATACAACTAATAAGGTTGTTAAATTATTTACATTTGTACTATTTGATCGTGTCGTTCCTGTCCTTTCCCTTCTTTACTTGGTGCTCTTTTTTGGGTATAATTTCCTTGGTGCTTAAGACCCCATTGTCTTGACAAATCTTCTCTAACCTCTCTCCATCAATCTATTCTAACACATGTGGACCGTTGGTTCAATAAACAACAAAATGTGTAGGTCTGGCTTCAACAAAGCATCCCAAAGTGAATTAACAAAACAAAATTTTGATGTGATTGGCACCTAGATAAACATTCTTCTGTATTCTGTAGAAAATCTTCATCCAGTTTTTTCATAAACAAAAGTTAGAGTTACCATATTAAAAAGAGAATACCCCTTAGTAGCCGCCACTTTTGGTGTCCACCACCACCACCACCACCACCACCCCCACCCCACCCCCCAAAATTTTTTTACCCGTCATAATCGCCAATTTCATTTACGCTTTTTTGTACTATTTTACCCCTTAATTAACTTTTTTGATTCCGAACATTGCTGGCTACCTACCGAATGTCCTAATATTTTCAACGAAAGACTAACCTCCACTCGAACTTAGGATTAACTTTTGCACTGACCAACACTAAATTTGTCCACTGCGAGAATCAAACTCGAGAGCATAGGATCGACTCTCTATGTCCCAGGGTAGATTAAGTCACTGGGCTAACAATGTTGGTTTTACCCCTTAATAATTTTTTTTGTTACCGTGTTAATTATGCGTAGTATCTACCAACTTTGTCTGTAACTAATCCACGTCTAAGAACCTGACTGACCACGTGCAGACCCGACTTTTACTGTTTGTGTGGTACTCCCTCCCAACAGAGTTTTTTCCACACTCAAAATTTGCGGGGAGGATCTCTAACTTTTTGGAGGGAACTTCCCTCTAACTTTGTATTTACCTCTCTCCTCTAATATATTCTCTCTCATCTTATTTCCCTCTATTTTCCTTCATTTTTACTTTTCTCTCTGATCAAAAAACACTAAAATTAGGAGAAGGTAGTGGAACTCGAGCCTAATTACCGCTCAGACCAACCCTAATTAGTTGCCCCTTATTAATAAACTAATATATAGATTCAAAACAACATCACACGCAAAGTATTAAAAAAAGGGTTAACTATGTAAAAAGAAGGATTAATTAACTATTAAAATACAAAAAAAAAAAAAAGACAGACACATATCGGTCTTTACAGTACCTGAAGTGAATCGGCTCCTCTAACTTCACCTCCTTTACATTTTCCAAACTTTAGTATTTTTTTGATAAAAAAAATAAAATAAAAATGGAGATAAATAAAATGAGAGAAAATATATTAAAAGAGGGGACTTTGCCATTCAAATTTTTGGGGGTGCCGGTTGGTGCAAACCCACGTAGATTTTGCACCTGGCAACCAGTTATAGACTCACTGAGAGCAAGACTGAACAGTTGGAAGAGTAGGCAATTATCCATAGGGGGTAGAGTATCGCTCATAAACTCCGGTACTAGCATCCCTCCTCTATATCTATTCTCCTTTTATAAAGCTCCCAAAAATGTTATCATGAAATCACAAAGCTTCAGAGAAGATTTTTATGGGGATGAAGAGAATAGGAAACTGGCCTGGGTGAAGTGGGAGACATTTTGCTTACCCAAAGAAAACGGGGGCTTGGGCATAAAGAACTTAGAATTGTTTAATATAGCATTACTAACTAAATGGAGATGGAGATTCTTGGAGAGAAGACGATTCTGCGATATGGAAGGAAGTTGTAAAAGAGAAGTATGGGTGGAGGGGAGGTGGCCCGATATGACCGAGAATAGAAGAGGGTGGGAGAGGAAGTCAATGGTGGAGAGGATTTGTGTTTGTTAGGTTCGGGACAAAGAATTTACAAGAAGGGTGGTTTCATCAAATAGTAAAAATTAAAGTGGGAAACGGTAATTTGGCGAGATTCTGGAAGGATGATTGGCTAGGGAGGGACATCTTGGAGGATTTATTCCCAGCATTGTATAATGCTTGCAGGTCCAAGGAGGAAACGATTGACAAATTTGGCGGATGGGAGAACGACGGGTGGAGGTGGAAGTCGCTCGGTCCGACGGCTCTCTCGTGACTTTCTCGCAGACGGTTAATTTTGAAGAGAAGAATGCGATTGCGGCAATTCTGCTTTGCACGTTATCTTTGTCGGTCCCGAGCGCGGATAGATGGTCATGGGTACCAGACGCTTTCGGAGGGTTCTCGGTGAGGAAATGCTATGATTTTATGTTGAATTTTTTTGCAGGTAGGAGCAATTTGCAGCAGCCCGATACAATTTCTGCGTGCAGGAAAATATGGAGATGTGACGTCCCGTCTAAAATACAAGTATTCGCTTGGAGGGTGTTATTGAAGCGGATAGCCACTAGAGTTGCGTTGCACGTGAAGGGAATTATTCGATCTAACCTCGAGCTCAATTTGCGTGTTGTGTTTTAGGGATGGGAAAGCGGTGGATCATTTGTTTGTCTCTTGTGGGGTGGCAAAGCGCATTTGGGAAAATATTCTCACTTGGATGGAGTCTTGATTGATGATGCAGATGACATAGTTTCTCATTTTATGGAATTTGGGAGGGTGATAAAAGGTAAAAGACAAAAAGGGTTAAACATCTCATATGGATGGCGGTAATTTGGAGCATTTGGATGGCACGAAATAAGGTAATATTCAATGGCGAGGTTGCTTACATTTCAAACATAGTGTTGGGGCTAAGGTGTCTTGAGCAGAGTTGGTTTGCCGCCAGAGGGAGGAGGAAATGTAAGGCGTCTTGGGCGAGTGGTATAAGCGCCTCAGGTTAGGTGCTTATCTATGTTGTAATTAAATGTATGGTTGTAATAATAATGTTGTCTATGTCTTAGAAAGGGAGAAGAATAGGTTAGGGACGGTTTTGTCCCATTGTTGCATTGTGATTTGTGTGAGAGACTCTTTTTCCTACTGAGTCTTTTCCCAAGGGGGTTTTGGCTCTGGAAGGTTTTGAGGAGGCCCTCCCCTTACCATTGTAATCTGTGGGCATGTTTTGTGCTCGGTTGCAATATATATCTTGCTTATCTAAAAAAAAAATATTAAAGAAGAGAGATAGATACAAAGTTAGAGGAAAATTCGTTCCAAAAAGTTAGAGGATCATTATCCAACCTGAAGAGGAATGCACGCGGCACGACCTCTAATTTTGTTCCATTAGTCGGTGAAATGATCGGTTGCTCGCACCAAAACAAAACTAACACGCGCTGTGTGTGTGTGTGTGTGTGTGTGTGTGAGTATGATTACTAGTGTCATTGAATCAAATTGAAGGAAGGAGAAAGAAAATTAGAAATTAAGAAGAAAGAAGGCGAAAATGGCTTGTGTGTCTCCAACTGCTACTTCAAGAATCCTCCTCAACTGCAACCGCAATGCTCCATCATCTTCACTCATTCGCTCATCGCTCTCCTTCTCTCGCCGCACCTTCAATCCCCTTAGTCATAGGTAAGTAACCGTTTCATTCTCACTTATTCTTTTTGATTTCCCTCTCATTCTGCTTTCTCCTCTGCTTTGCTTTAAGATCTTTCACCGGTAATTACGGAATCGGAACCAGCGTCTTCCTTAAGTCGTCCAAAACCAGCCACACCAGAAACGCAGCGTTTCGTGTGAATGCCTATGCACGCCATCTCACTCTTCCTAATTTGCAGTGGATCTCTGCCGTTTCTGCTCTGTTAGTTCACTCCTCGTCTTCACCATTTAATTAATCAATCTATTTATTTATTTATGTTTCTGTAATTAATTAATTAATTTGAGACGTCGTGTTGTATGTTCACAAATCTTGCAGGGTTTTAATACTGGCTAAGGGCTCTGCCGTACCGAAATCGTTTATTGTTCCAATATTTGCTTTGCAAGCACCTGCAGCTGTGGTTTCCTGGATAAAGTAATTTCGCTTTCCTCTTCTGTTTATACTCTAATTTGTTTATAAGGAGAATTTCCTTTGCCTGTTCTACAAATTTCGTAGAACATTATGCTTTTTCTTTTTGACAATCGTAGAACATTATGCTAAGAGGCTAATTTGGTGTGTCTTGCACCGTGAGCAAATCACAATCAATTATATGTATGACTTTAGCAATAGTTATTTCGATGAAAGTTAAACCTTTTTAATGATCTGATGATTATGATTGAGTGTTAGTGTAAAAAATCTTTGCACTAATAATCTATGAAGCACAGACACGGACACCGAACACGACACGAACACTTAGATACCGCTAATGTCCAAAATATAGGACACCGAGACACCACATGTAGATAAGTAATTACGAAGATAACTAAATCAATAAACACAACATATATGGTCAAGATGACAAAAATCTAAATTTGAGAATTAGGATTTATCTATTCACACTTTAAAAACAAAAAGTTTTGAAGATATAGTGTTTTATATCATAAGAATATGTGCAATAAGAGTGTTCAAAAGATTTCTAAACGGTGTCTAAGAAGTGTCCAACTTAGAAAATCTTTGTCAATTCAACAGTAATCTTTTTATCTTGTGTAAAGACACGTGTCGTGTCGGTGTCCAACACAGACACGTACACAGGACACGACATTCAGAAGAGGTGTCCGTGCTTCATAGGATTAATATATATCAATTAAATCCATATTCTAATTATACACACCAGTGTGTGTGTGTGTGTGTGTGTGTGTGTTATATTCACTTTGTCAATTCAACAGTAATCTTTTTATCTTGTATTGGTCTGAATATTTTTCACCAATTGGACATACAGAGGTAGATATGGTGTGTGGTCAGCGTTCTTGGCACTTCTGGTTCGCCTCTTTTTTTTCATTCCTGGTATGTATCTATGCTCTTATCCATAATGCACATGGACACATGAAAGTAACCAATCTTGAATGAGTCCCTTTTCGACTATTGGTATCACATATAGACGAAATTCTCAATGGAGAGAATCCCTTTCCGAGTATTGGTATCACATATAGACACATGAATATGGTTTACATCTCGCACTAATGTCTTCGCATGAATATGGTTTACATCTTTTAGTTCATTTTGTATGATGGATCCAAAATACACAACAAAGAAATCATGACTGTTGGTGTAGTATTAAATGCTATAAATTCTGTATTTTGTTCTTCATGCTCTTTGAATTGCCATTTATAGAATTACTCTTGGTTATTGGAAAGAGGTAAGAGTTTATATCGGGTCTTCTTTAAATTCAGGTGAACTTGAGTTGCCATTTATAGCATTACTCTTGGTGATGGTAGCTCCTCACGAGGCTATGAGATTAAGGTAAGCAAATCCATCTTTTTAAGGCCAATGAGCTGTTGCCTGTTGTCAATTTTTACTTCAAAAACAAAAATGCTTTAACATGGTTTTTCCTTGTCAGGGACACAAAAGAAGGTGCCTTAGTTTCGTTAGTTATCGCAGTGTATTTGGCTTTCCAGCATTTCTCAAGAACAAGCTTGGAGAAATCATTTGACCAAGGTTCAATTGTTGCCACCATAGCAGTCATTTGTATCACTGTTGTATCTTTGTTGCTTCTGATCTGAGTTGGTTTTGATATGATGTACGCTAATAGTATCTTGTAAATAAGAATAATACTTGTTGGAATGGTTGTATTATTCAGGGTAAAAGAATATATATTTATAATGGAGTTAAAATCTTTGATCGAAATTTGTATTTTCGCACATAATATCTTTGAGTTAGTTACGCCCTCATCCCCACAAGAGAGTATTTATAGTGGCGACCAGTGCTGATTGAACGCATTGTCCATCTGGTTGTACACGTTCAGGCAGGTTGCTTAGGCCACAAGAAACCTCAGGCGAGGCGTAGTGACGATCATAGCTGTTGGTAAATACGTTCAAAATCAAGGTATTCTATGTTTTCGATGGCCTAGCCATCAACAATTACAATAACTTGATAACCGATGGCCTAGGCCGCTGATAACACACACAACCAATTTGATTGTTGTTCACTACCGGTGGTTCTTCTTCTCAACAAGAACCTCAAATTTAGATTAATTATGATCATTTTAAAAGTTCTTTATTATAGAAGTTTATTTTGTTCACCAAAATATGGCATGATTGCTTTGCTGATATTAATAACAGAGATACTCCATGGAAAAAAAGCATACAATAGAAAAACTTTCTTTGAAATTCCTATTTACTTTTGCCTCTACAAATTTGTTTGGATTGATCATCAACAAACAACCATACATAAACGCTAGGTATAAGTAATTTTAATTGCAAGACTTATTTTATTCTCAACTCTTGGAAATTTTGCAGAGAGTTGTGGAAGACTACGTGATTTCTAGCTCATCTAGATGGATTTTGCTACTTGAAGTGAAGCCAATAGACCACATGCCAAAAACACCAGCAAAGAATAAGACGTTGATGTGGCTCCGCTAGGGCTTTCTTCTTGTCCTGGACTTGGTGGATTAGGTGCTAGCGGAGTAACAGTTGGTGTAGCCGGTGGGCTGCCCTGTGTTGGTGGATTAGGGGTCGACGGAGTAGTAGTTGGTTTACTTGGTGGGCTGCCAGTGTCAGGTGTTGGTGGACTAGGGACTGACGGAGTAGAAGTTGGTTTACTTGGTGGACTTATGCTGCATCGATGATAAAATATATTAGAATATATAAGATTTAATTTTCATCTTTTATTAATACATGCGTTGAAAATTCTCACCTTGTCTTGGATGATGCATACTTGCATTTCCCATGACCTGCGATGAAGTTAGATGTTATTTTCTTTCTAAGGTGGGGAAATTTGGTGTCGAACTTAATTTGATGTCAAATTTTGTGTCAAAAAATGACACTTGTGAAATTTGTTTACATTCTACTTACTTGGATTGTTGCTTGTAAGTGTTGCTACTCCTCCGAATACACAACTACTAGGTTGTGGATTCTTGTGGTAGTATTTGTTGAACGCATAAGAAGCATGGTCGCGAACAGTGTTAGGGTTGTAGCAAGTTGCTCCAGGTTGAATTTTTGAGCAGTCTATCACCCCACAAGCATAGTCAAGAGCAGCTTGTAGAGCAGTGTCTGAAGCTCCTTGGCTAGCAACACACCATTGATGTTCACCTGCTGATGCAAGGTGGATAGCACCTAGACATGGAAAATGAAAAGGCCAATGATAATTTTAATTCTTAAGTAGGAAACTTGAGAGTGAGTAATTTGCTGAATTTGATCTTTAATTTAAGGAACCTCGAGCATGCTCTAAATGATATTATTTTTTCATTGCTGTCGAATTTCTCACTTCAAGATTTTTTTATCATATTTTCTATTGAAACTTTTTGTTTACAACGATCTCCCGCTCTAGATGGCTTCAATTTTTTATTTTCTCTATTAGAACTTGGTTTTATAAAAAAATGCATGGAAAAGAATAACTAACCACACATATTACGTACCTGAACCAAAGAAAATACATAGTGTGAATAATGCTACGTGTCGGCTTCTCTTGTGCATATCTGTGTAGGTTCCAAATTAATACATGAATTTCTTTTTTCATAAATATGAATTTCACAATTAAATTTGTTGCTGTAAAGTTTTATATAGAAATGCTAGAAATATTATAGGCAATTGCAATGAAGGTGGAATTTTAGCTGCAAATTCTTGAGTAGTAGTTTGTATAACTTAATAAGAAAATTTCACATGCCGGATAACCATCAAGATAATAAGGACTTTGTGTGAAAATTATGTATATAATTTCATTTTGCTATATGCGTGATGACATTCTAGTCCAAAGTATGAAAAATCTTCATACTCTTTGAGAGCTTATGAATGACTAGTGGGTATTTGAACTCAAACCCACCCAATACAAATCTTGTTATGCCTATAAAAATTTAATAACTAGTACTGCCAATTAAGTCATGATTTAAGTCATTTCCCATTGGATACTAGGGCATCTAGTTCAGAATGAAAAAGAAAAGGACTACAAAGAGAGGAAGGATATATTGATTTACTTGAAGTTTTCAGATCTTTCCCTTCTAGATACCCTTTCACAATTCATAAAATTTATAGGAGAAACCAGCGCGCGTGGTTTTTCAATTATTTTGTATCATGTTAATTAGTGTAATTAACTCAAAAGGATTTAATGATTTATATCTTCATCGTTGATAATCTTTGAGAAGCTAAGCAATCTATGATTAGTTATTGGGTGCTTAATTAACATATAATGCTTTGTCATGCTTGCATAAATAGATTCATGTTATCATTTACTAATTACTAATACTTAATGAGAAACGTATAAAGATGAATCAATACAAGAAAATGTTGTTTACCTACAAAAATTACCTATAGATTAAAGTCTGTCGATAAAGAATAAGTTTCTAACAGAATAGGCCGTTTAGTACCATTCTGAGAATACACACAATTTTTTCTTTTACCCCTAGCGGATAACTTTATTCCATTTATTATATAAAGTTTAAACTTTTGAATAATAATTTGCCGGTAATGACTTTACCCAAATTATTATCACTTTGAAATTTTTTGAAAATTCCATTTATTATAAAGTTATAAAGTTGTTGCACATGACCTCACTGAATAATTTTGAATAATAACTTTGGTATATTATTTATAAGTAAAAAATAAATTTATAAATATTGTTGCACTTTTCAAATATTAGAATATAAAATAATATTTATTTTTTTACTAATTTTGACTTTACTTACTTTTTAAATTATTATTATATTTTATTTATAGTTGAATTTAACTGATGATCCGTGGGGATGGGGATGGGAGAAAACTTTTAGGGTGTGTTTGGATGTAATTTAAAATTTTAAGAGAATTTGAAATTCCATGGTATGGGGATCTTTTTTCTTAAAAGAAATGTAGATGTTTATTACTAAAATTTTGTCATTTAGATTGAGTAATTAAATTTCTTTCAGTCTTAAAATTCTTTGATAATTAAAGTTATTAAATAAAAGTAGTGGATAAAAAAATAATGATAAAACAATTATATATCTTAAATAATTTCATTAAATTAATAAAAAAAATTAACAATTTGATTAATTAAATTGAAATTAAAATAAATTAAGTTTAATGGACTTTTAAATTCAGATACACTTTTACTTGAGCAAATTAAATCATCAACCATGTTTTTTTTTAAATGGAGAAGTGGGAAATTTTATTAATCAAAGTGACACTAATGGTCATTTTACAAATGTTATCGGGAGATTTGAACTCAACACCTCGAGGATACAAGACTATGTTCTTACCACTGAGTTAGCACCTCAAGTGTAAATCATCGATCACCATATCTTTCTTCTCTATTTCTTTTTTTTCCCTTTGTACCACAATTAAGAACTCAAATCTAATTTACTTCTCGTCTCATATTCTCTCTCACATCTTTCTCACTTTTCAATTTCTTTTAAGAGTCGGTGAATAAGTTGTGAAATCCAATTTAACTTCTTGAAAATTTACCATTTAAGCGGAAAAAGTTTGAATGATCATAAGTCTTTGTTTTTGTTGCATTCGTGTGGTATTCGCAAATATAGTGCAAGTATACACGTCGTACAAGTAATAAAGTGGATTTAAGTACGAGATCGTTCCCACGAGAATTGGTTGTACTTTCAAAGTTCAAGTTTCAAACACAAGAGATTCAAGTAGCAATCGGCAATAAGAGTTGGTTTTAATGCTAAAAATGTAAATAAAGCAAGTAAACAAATGTTGGTTGTAAATATGGATGGAGGATGAGTTGAGTTGTTGCATGCAAATAAATCCTTTCTAGTCAGACGTTATAACGTTTACACGTTATAACGTACAAATGTTATTTTGTATAGACGTGGCCACGTTTGAAGCATTCATTGCAAAAAGAGCTATGCTTTTCAAAGACAAAACGTCGAGTTTCAAGTATAAGAGGTCCTATGTCTGCAGGTTCTAAATAGGCCCACTCTCGTATTTTAAGCACCCACAACAATGTTCTATGAACTATTATCCGTTCTATGTCTAGACTTAGATAAAAATGCCTAAATGTCTTTAGTGCATCGTTCGTTCATATAAATCTTTGATTTCTTTTCATAGACCATGTCTGCACTCTATGAATCTACCTATTTTAAGAGGCCAACCTCAAAACAAGTTTGGAAATATTTTCACAAAAAGATTTAAAACATGCAACGTCAATACTTCATAACATCAACTAGAAATTCATTACAAGCAAAGCAACAACTCAACTACAAAGTGTTTAGCTCATCTTTGAGTATCTTTCTGAGAATGATAAGGAGTAATCCAAATACCATACATAAAAGAAAAGAAACTAAGTGCAAAAGATACACCTAAGTAACTCTTCAAAGATGTGCTGCTGTAGAGGCGTTACAACGCCCGAGCCTCACAAAGCAGATGAGTTATAAAAAAAGGTTCAGAAAAGCAAAATACAGAAGTCTGTTTCCAGATCTTCTTTACAAACTATCTCTGAAATTAATGGAGGGATGGTGCAGGGATGAAGATGGAGTGAAATGTATGAATGGTTATGTATGTGCGTGCCTTCCTTGAGAGAGTGTTGAGTCTTCATTAAATAGCCTCCTTGCTCACGTGTTGCTGATGTCACTTGCCCACCTACCAGGTCTGTTTTCTTCTTCTGACTGACATTGTACAGTGCTACAGTGTATCTTCCGTGTCAGCTCCTGTGGAATAGAAGATCTTCTGACTTTTTATATCTTTGACCATCATTACTAGCGCGCCAAAATTGAGATCTTTCACCCTTGCTCTGCTGCTTTTCTATAGACGCGGTGAGGGACGTGGTAACGTTCATCACTATTTTTCCTGCACAAGCACAAGAAGTATCAAAATGCTCTCAAGGGCACCACTTGGTGCCAAAATGCACAGATTTATCTATTTAAACTCTCATTTACTCAGAACTAAGAAATTAACATAAAACTAATTAAATTAACCTTGTATTGCTGGAGAACTTGTGTGATTTATTCTTTGAATGAGTACAAATAACTCATATAAATATGAGTTATCACACTTCACGGTGGGAGCTTGCCAAACGCACGTCCAACTCAACTCTCCAATTCTTAGCTTCTCACAAACCTTACCTCGAGATGCGCTTTTTTCACACCAAACGCGAAACCAAACACACTCTATTTTCACGACCCTACATGCTCTCATACTATGGTAGATTTAGATCTAGATGGTTGGAAAATGTCTACTTTGACATTAATTAGCTAGGGAAGTTGTGGATCATACAAGTTCATTCCAAACCGATCAAGTTTTTGCTACTCGTGATGACTTGCTCGCATATGTACGTTCTATTGCGCGGACTCTTGGGATGGTGATTGTCATCTCCCGATCTGACAACGGATGAAGGTCAGGGAAAGAATACTGTGTATTGGTTTGTGAAAAGGCAGGAAGATCTGACAACCGAGCTGACTTTCTCCGTTGCATTTGTTTATGTCAATTGGGAAAAGAATGATAATTTTGCATGGGTTCTTGAAAAACTGAGGGGATTATTTAGAAGACCGGAAGATTTGCCAAAGGTCATAATTACTGACTGTGACACGGGTATTATGAATGCTCTGGCGTGCATTTTTCCAAGTACCGCAAACTTATTGTGCCAATTTCACATAGAAAAGAACGTCAGGGCCAAAGCTAGGATGTACATCCATCCCGTGGTTGTAGACGAAGAAGAGCGTCCAATGGACCGAGTTGACGAAGTGATGGAAGCATTTCAAAAAGTTGTCCATGCGAAGACGGATGATGCTTATGAGTTGGCTTTGGAGCAGTTTGAGAGTATAAGTCAACCATTTGATAACTTTATTACCTATGTGAAGAAGCAATGGACCACCCCTTATAAAGAGAGATTTGTAGATGCGTGGATAAACCGTCATATGCATCTGGGTAACACTACCACCAACCGAGTAGAGTTAGCGCACTCATTTTTACAAAAACTTTTGCTAGACAGTAGGGGTGATTTGTGTAAGTGCTGGGATTCAATTGCTATCATGCTTAGGGTACAACATAGTGAACTTAAGCGGAGTTCGAGCATAGCCTCAGCAGTGCCAAATTTCATCATTGGAGTAGAATATATGACAACCTAAAGGGTTTAGTTGCTTCCAACGTGATGGACTACATTGCCAAAGAGTTGAAGAAGTCTGGCATGATTGGTATTGATTCTTCTGAATGTGGATGCTTGATCAGAACAACACATGGTCTACCGTGTAAATGTGAGCTTGCTAGGTAAATCATTCAACTGACTCTTTTAGTTTTCTATATCTCATTCAAGATTATGTTTGTAATGAAAGTCATACATATTTTGTAGTTACGTGATGAACCTCACTCCGTTTCCATTGGAAACAATTCATCCTCACTGGAAGAGACTTAATTTCAAGGTTTCCCATCATGACGATTCTTTCGAAATCCCAAATGATGAGTTGAATCTGAAGATTGAAGTTAAAGCTATACAACGAAGGTTCGATGCCGCTGATCATGCTGGTAGAGTTATGATAAAGCAAAAAATGCGTGAGTTGGCATTCCCGGACACTACTTACATGTGTCCACCTTCGGATGAGTTCTCAACAAAGCGAGACCCGTCATGGTGGGAACATGTAGATGATATTTTTGACTCACAGCAAGATAGCACATCTGCTGCTCAGTCTCGCAAACGACCTACTCCACTAGTATCAAAATCCTCAACTCCAGCACAGAGTAGAAGTTCCACCCCAAATACATTTCAGTTACCTACACAAAAACAAAGTAAATGTGGAACTCCTACCCGTGAAATCATTCGGTCAGATGCATACAATAGATACATAAGTTCTATGCCCGAAGTGATGCATCGTTTTGTTGATGATATAGTGAATGTGGAAAGTGACGGTAATTGCGGATTTCGGTGCATTGCTGCACTACTTGGAAGGGGTGAGGATGCTTGGAATACAGTGAGGAATGATTTAATGGAAGAGGTTCAGCGAGACTTCAATTTGTACTGTAAGTTGTTTCCTAGGATGGGCAAAGTCACCTATGTTATGAAGTCTTTGATGCAACAACATAGGGATGCAGTGGAGAATCAGATGACTATCCCAGAATGTTCTTATTTGATTGCAAATAAACACAAGGTCGTGCTTGTTTGCTGGTCTCCTAAAGCATCCTATACAGTTTTCCCATTTGAAGTTGCACCTATCAAGAATGCACCTGTGTTCAACATATGCTTCACAGGAGACCACTTTGTACAGATAGTTTTGAAGAAAGGTTTTCTAATGCCTTCAGCAGATGATTACTGGAATAGACACAGAGCAGACATAGCAAAGGGTTGGGTCAAGCCATTCACGGGACGATTGCAACAGTGGAAACTTTTAACCCCCTTGTATTGAGTTTGCAAAAGATTGATTTTTATTTGAAGAAGTTTATCAATTTCTAACTTGGTTATGTTTTAAGACAAGATCATTTATCCGTTATTTGATGTTAAGTTCACTTAAATCAGTTAATTCATTGTTCGATGTCATTTTGAATAGGTTGACAGGTCTTTTTATAATCTACCCTACGAATTTTGTGAAGAGGAACAAACCATCACCATCTTCTGTACCGTTACTGTATATATGGTTATCAAACTTTGCAAGTTGACTTGTAGACACTCGTCTGAGTTTATGTTTCTAGGTATGGAAATTGAGTTGAATCACATACAAACTCAGTTGAATCTACATGGACTAATTCAAACTTGCTGAAAATCGTGCCAAAAGATGTTGAACAATTATTACATTAACAGTTATATAATGCCATTTTCAAGTTTTTGAATATTACTATTTTATACTATACTCCTTCCGATTCCTATTATAAGAAAAAAAAAATACAAAAATCTTCTTAAAAGTAATGAAATTATTCTGTTCACTAAATAAAATGGCATGGTAGCTTCTTATATTAATTACAGAAATTCTCTATGGAAAAGAAGCTAATACTGTAGAAAAACTGTGTGCGAGAACATATATTTCCTTTTGGTTCTATTACTTTTTGGGGCTTGATCATCAACTAACTGCCATACATAGAGTCAGGATTAGGTAATTTTGCAAAAACTGCTGGAAAATTGAAGGAATTCCAGCTTATCGCTTAAAGAATTACTGGACTTTGTTTATTGTTTCTCATCTAGATGTAAGTTACTAGTTGAAGTGAGGCCAAGAGGCCAGATGCCAACAAGAAGAGGAAGGAATAAGATGCAGTTGTGGCTCCATCAGGGCTTTCTGTTGGTTCGTTACCATAGACAGTTGATGATCCACCAGGATTTGTCATATCTGGTGGAGACGGGGTTAACGGTGTAGGAGTTGGTGGACTTGGTGGGCTCACATATGTTGGTGGACTCATGCTGCTGCATTGATAATATAATATATTAGAATATAGGAGGATTACATCTTCATCTTTTCTTCATTATAGAATGAACAAAACACACAAGTGCTGCAAATTCTCACCTTGTCTTGATGATGATGCATAATGGCAGCTTCCACTACCTGCATTGATGTCAGAGTAGTCTGTCATGAATCATGTATATAGTGCAATTGTTGACTCACAACGGCACGTAATCAAGGTTTTTATGTCAGATGAAATTCTTACTTGGATCGTTGCTTGTTAGTGTTGCTGTTCCTCCGAATGCACAGCTGGTAGGTGCTGGATTCTTCTGGTAGTAGTCATTGAATGCATAAGAAGCATGGTCGCGGACTGTGTTTGGGTTATAACAGGTTGCTCCAGGTTGAAGTGCTGAGCAGTCTGCACCTCCATACCCACAAGCATAGTCAAGAGCAACCTGTAGAGCAGTTTCTGTAGCTGCTTGGCTAGCAACACACCATTGTCCACCTGAGGATGCAGCAGGAGTCGTCGTCGGTGTCGTGGGATTTGGAGTTGTGGGAGTTTGCCCTGTTGTGTCAGGTGCTTGAGGAGATGTTGGGTATATTGTAGGATATGGATTTCCTGTGCCTGGAGTTATAGGGTTGACCATAGGAACATCATCCAATTGAGTAGTACTCAATTCTGATAATGAGAAAATTCCCTGCTTTCTGTCACTTCTTAATATCTTGGCTGTACCTATACCTGGAAAAGAAAAGACCAATAATCATTTTAACTCTTCAGTAGGACAAACAAGAATAATTTGCTGAAATTCCTATATATAGTCATTCCATATTTGTGAGCCCAAATGTTTTCTATAGTTGCATGTATCAACTTATTTTTGCACTACTAACTATATCAGTTCATCATATTTTCTATTGATAAATTTGTCTACAACTCTACAGCTAGAAATGTCTTCAATTTTATAATCAGAATTTGGTTTTGTTATTTTGTTATAATAAATAAATGCATGGGAAAGAATTACTAGCTACACTACTCTTCCTACTTTATTACATACCTGAACCAAAGAGAATAGACAAGAAGAATAACACTAAGTGCCAACTTCTATGATCCATTTCTGCAGGTTAGCTTCTGAGTTTGGATTGTAGATTATTTGGAGCTATGTTTACAAGCAAAGATTTATTAAACAAGGATAGCACCTTATGTGTTCCTGTGAAGAACAGTATTATTCTTTTAATCTATATCTTTTTATATTTAAATAAATAATAAATAAAATTTTGAAGAATCATAGCTTTCTTGGATCAAAGAGAGAAGAAAGAATATAGGCAAACTTGAGAAAGGAGGCATTCTAGATAGTTGAAATTAGCAAGCAAGAGAAGGTGCAAACAAAGGGGGAAAAGGGCAAGTGTGTGTGTGTGTGTGATCTGTTTTATTTTAAATCTTATGCTTGAGGTCTGTAATATATATAATTAATATTAATATGACGGTGATATATATGAAACCAACGTCCTTTTTTGCCACTCTTTTCTACTGTTTTATTATTATAGGACTGAACCAAAAGGTAAAGATTTAGTTGCCTTTCTGGGTTTGTAATGAAGAATGTTGTCTCCTATTATTATCCTCTGCCTCGTAACTCAGTTTTTCTTTCTTGTGGAATGTTTTGCAAGTACGATTCCTTTTCTAAGAAACTCAAGTTATGCAACTGATGCCTTGTCCATCAACAACTTGGTTTCATTATGTAATGCTTAAGCTACCTTGTCTCTCTTTTTTCTAAGCTGTGTATTGCATAACTTAAGCAATCACAAAGGATTCTTAATAATGCCTCTGAGGGTATCAAATATTCCTGCATTTGAAAAACTATTGCACCCTTGCAATCTACATGAAGAGAATATCAATGACAAGACATTAGCGTAATCCTATAAATAAAAAAATGTTTTTTAGTGACAAAAATACCTTAAAAGTATGTCATTCCTTTTTTTTTTTTTCAGTTTTCTAAAATGATCTCATGTAAATAAGAAATCAAATTAACGTAATACGATTAAGAGCCAAAGAATCGTGTTTTTTTGACAAGAAGGAAAGAACTGTGTTAGCATAGGACCCTGCAACACTGATAAAAAAAAATTAGGACTTTGCATCAAATGATTAGTATTGTTGGCCTTGAAATAAGAATTTGTAAGAAATCAAAATGAGTTCGTTTTTTTTATTTTATTTTATGGATAAAGGAATTCTTTAGCGTGGATAAGCAAAACATATCAAGATAATTGGAAATTAGTGCATAAATTATGCAAACAAAAAGTCAATAACTGTGTCAGTTAAATCAAAATGGGAAGAAAATTACTAAAAGAACAGAAGTACTGTTTTTTTAAGGCAGAGTGGTTAATACTTAATAATTAATGTGTTAGTTGTTTAGAGTAGTTCAAATAGTTGACTGAAAGGGATAAATTAAATCACATATGCACTTGAAGGGTTAGCTCAGTAGTAATAACTTAGTTTTGTATCTTTAAGGTGTCGAGTTCAAATCTCTTAAGGATAGTTATAAAATGGCCACTATTGCCATTTTTTATTACTAAAACTTCCCCTTTTTATTTATATTTTTTGAATCTTCCTTGTTAAGGAGTAGAGATTTTCTCTATTTCTTTTGAGAATTGGTATGACTCATAGGGAAGAGAACAAACAATATTTGACTGAATAAGTAAAAAGTATATACAATTGTTCACAACAAGCCTATTTATAGGCATTAACAAACTAGCAACTAACTATATCTCTAATAAATATGCTAATGAGTTCTTTTTCCAATAATGACACTTTTCCAAGTATTCAGATGATCAACTAATAGGTATTGAATATTGATACATTTCCAATTTTAAAAAAGAAGGGAAAACTTGCAAGAAAAGGGTCAGTAAGTATTAAAACCAAGTTGCTTCAGATATTCTCTGGCTTCTTGGATACAAACTCCTATATGCTTTCTGAGATCATTTCTTCTCACTTTATACCCAATAATATTCAGTTCTTCTTGGATGGAATAGTTACAAATGTTCCAAACTAATCCCTTGCCTGTCAATCCTTGGTGTGTTAAGTAGGCGAACTGTTCTTTCAGGCATATAACGATTAATAACCTGAAAATTCTCGAGATATATACATGGCGGATTCGAGCATGCAGAGCAGATTCTTGGAATGTTTTGAATTAAATGAAAAGCCAGAAGCAAGAGATTGCATTGTAATACACCACAGAAACTGTTTTATCCTTGCTGGAGCATACTGCATTTTGAAAGTTGTTTGCTGACATCATCCCAAGCTGAAAATATAGGTCACAATTTTAAGAGTCTGTTGTAGCCGTGTAGGCAATCTTATCTCGTATATACAAGAGACAGATTCCTCGATTCGAATGTGTGACCTTTTAGGCACGTAGTAGAAGCTCTACTCCTTGCGCCGAGGCCAGGAGAGAAAGAAAGAAAGATAAGAAAGGGAAAACAAATAATTGTACCTGGAAGTTTCTGGAAGTCGGGCTCTATTCCATTTCCGTTTATGTCCTTGTGATTTGGTGTTACATACTTGCCAACAGTGACAACCACACCAGACCCATCTTGAAGCTCAAATACAGATTGGATTAAACCCTGTTAGAATCATTGCACAAAGAAGTGCCAAAAGTCTGTTACAAATACATCAAGATAAGCCAAGTAATTTATACATGTACAAAGATGAAACAATGTAGACACATTGTTTAAAACATTTAGCAAAGATGAAAGAAATTTATTAACCTTGCCGTATGTGCGTTTTCCAACAAGAACCGCTCTACAATTATCATGAAGTGCAGAAGCAACCTGAAATAAGTACAAGTGTATAAAATGAACAATGGTGTCATAAGAAGTATATGAACTGAAAAATCAAACAATATACTGAGAAATTAGCTTCTCACTATTTCACTTGCACTAGCAGTTTTGTCATTTACCAAAACCTGCAAGGTACAAACCAAAAGACTCATAAGCCTCTCTTGAAGTCCACAATGAGAATTCCACTAAGCAATGAATGCATTTAAGAAAAGTTTTTACAACAACGGGGGCTTGAATCAATGGTGAAGTATCTGAAACAACAGCTTGCTGGAGCTGAGGGTCTCTCCCAGCAGTGTAGATGACCTGTCATGGAAACATTAGAAATGGACAAGTCTTGTGTTACGAAACCAAAATGCATTCAAAACAGCAGTAGAAGTATCACCAAGATAGAAGACTATTTTTGAGATCAATATACCCTATGGTATAAAAAAATAAGGAATGCGAATAAAATTTCTAAAACCAGAAAAGAAAAGCAATTGAAGATGATACTACTTCAGCTTTATCAGCATGTAAGCTACTTCAGCTTGACAACAAAGTGTGACTAAGTTGGTAAGACGCTTCACCTACACCTACACCAAAATAATTGTGGGTTCGAGACTTAGAGAAGGGAAGTGGAGAATATTATTGATCCCCTTTAGGGTATGTTTGGATGGAGGGTTTAGGAGGGGAGGGGAGGGGAGGGCTTGATTTTCAATTCCAATTTGAGGAACCAATAAAATGTTTCTAAGCAAAATATCATTAACAGTGTTTTATCATGTTATTCTTTCAAAAAAATTAAAATATCAAATAGATATTAAAATATAGACCAAGCCCTCCAAAACCCTCCCCTCGAAACCCTCCCAAATCCCCGTCCCAAACATACCCTTAAGGAAAAAAATGCTATTTCAGCTTACATACTTATCAATTGGTATCAGAGCTGGTTGTCTTGTTGGTGGCTCGGAAAGGGCTACCTACGGAGGGGATGACCGGATAGGCTGTGTAAAGCGTCATAGAGTGTAGTCGTCGAGACCTCGACTCTCAAAGGCGGTGCTACCGCCAAGACATTGGCTTTTAGGGGCACTACTACGACGGGGACTAGGGTAATATGGGGTGCTCAAGTCCCACTCTTCCCTCTTGATAGCTAGCTTTTAAGGGAGGGTTTCCCAAGTGTTTATATACTTATCAAAAATTAGTGTTAACCTGAGTTCCTCTTAGGTGCCACATATATATGGACTGGACATCTGAGACATGGACTAATTGGGTGAAATAATAGGGATCTCAACAGGGCATAACATGTCTAAACCTCAAATATCATATTAGGAAAAACAAAATTCAAGTAAATAACCGACATAATTAAGACCCTCGTATTTAACCTCCCCAATCATTTTTTGAGTGTCATGTGCTAGTTCTGTAAGATAATGGTGTGCTTAATGGAGAGTCTTTTACACAATGTGAGGCTGAGCTTGAGTGGCTCATTTGCGCCTTTTCAAACCCTTATTAGGAAAAAGGCCTGCGAAAAACCCTAAATTCAAAACCATTATAATCAGCAACAAGCACAAAATTGACATACCGTGTCTCCTTCGTTTAGAAAGAGCTTTGCAATTTCAATTCCAGCCTGAATATGTTAAAAGGTATAACTGAATTAGGCGAATTCAAAAAACCAAAAAATTCAATTCAATACAATGCAGACATCATTTATCTTGTAATCTTATCAACCGAAGCATATTTGAGCACAACTCAATAGAGCAATCAAATTTACTCAGCCATAATCTGTATTAACACATACCCTGTTGAAGACTTAATCAACATTATTTTTGTTTATCTTTATTTAGGGAGGCAATTGATAACAGAAACTCGCTACTCTAGATTTCAAGGCACCTAAACAGAATTGTAGAGGTAGATAAGGGTCGTATGGAAATGCAACCTGCACTAGCCCACCAAGATTGTCTCTAAGATCCAATATGAAATATGAGGCACCCATGTCTTGAAGTCGCTTCATTGCTGCAAACATTATTCAGTCTGCTGTGATCAAAAGTCACATAAACAAATATGGGCGCGTTGAGGAAGCGTTACCATATTAGTTTGAACAGGCAATCTAAAAAAAAAAAAAAAAAAAAACTAAGCTAAGAAATGCTGACCAGTGACTAAATCTTTTCTGGCCAATGCATTGAACTCTTTGAGGCGGATGTAACCAACATGAGCAGCACCACCATTTGTTTGTTCCATACGATAAAAGACTGGTGTGCGAGCAACAAATTGCCGCTGAACTTCTATTGGTTGAACAGGTCCACAGTTTCCATGCTTGACCTGACAGTACAAATACTTGTTAAACCTGAACATTAAAAAACTAAAAACAAAGACTAGATCAGGTGCCTAACTAACTTTGAATTTGAATGCAAAACCTGAATAGTCACAGATGTTCCATTAGGGCCTTGTAACAAGGTTGATACTTCGAATGCTGATTTTCCCTTAACCTCCATGTTATTGACTGCCAATATTTCATCCCCCTAAACAGTATATATACAGCCATAGTAACATCAAAGATCAATTGAAAACTAAGGAAAAATGCCATGAAAAGCATAACTTTTAAAAGATGTTGGGAGAGTAAATTTGTAGAGTCGTGTTTGTCTACCTGTCTCACACCAGCGGAATGAGCTGGACCGTCCAATATTAGTCCCCATACCTTCAGCCTGTGGTCTCCCTTTTCATCGGTAACTTCCCTAAGGTTTATTCCAACACCAGTCATGTCATACCTCGCCATCTTGGAGAACTTTTAACATTGAAAACAAAAAAAAACCCGTATTCCATTTAGCAAGAAACATGAGAAGCACAGAAGTACAGAATCAGAGATCTATACATTGCAGAACAAAAACCAGTACAGAGAACATAATGCATTATAAATTTCTTATTTAGGGCCTGTTTGGATCAGCTAATTTGAGCTTATCTACCAGCATAAACACTTGTGAGACTGTTTAAGATGACTTATAAAACAGGTTATGACATGTTCATAAGTTGTTTTCAGTTAATTTCCATAAGCTCCTTACGATAGCTTATGAAAACAGCTTATAGCTTGTAGAAAAAAGTTTAACATTATTTTATCCTCTATTATAGAAACAGCTCATACATAAGCTCTTATATGATAAACGCTTATACCATTTGTGCTTAATTAAATTGTTTATTCACATAGGGCCTTAGTTTAATTTAATGAGTGTCTCGCAGAATATAGGCTCACTAATGTCCAACACAGAAAACATACAAAAACAACCATCCCTTGGCAAATGAAGCCATGTGGGAAAGAACAAATAAACATGTAGTGATAAAAAGAAAATCCTCCATGAAAATTGAAGAATGAATAACCTCATCAGGTGAAAGAAAGCGTGTATATGGATCACCCAAACTGGAGAGCATTCTTTTGATGATTTGGTGTGCCTTTGATCTTGTCTGAATTGAATTGCTCAAAATATCTTGCCTCTTCAGCTATTAACATCAATGAAGCAACACATAACAAAGCAGCAAACTTGAATTACTAAAAGTAATGGGTTGAAGCAGGAAACCAAAACCCACATAATAAAAATTGATAAACTGTTCTATGATGATAAAAAGGTGGAAAATTTTGAAGTGGGGGGGTTTACCTGCCAGGTATCTTGAGACCAACGGTGGCGAGCAGTGTCAAGAAAACCATCATTGACAATCTGCCAAGCTTCTTCAACAAGGCCTTCATTAGTGACAATCTCTGGAGCTGTTGGAAGCGTCACGGCACGTTGGTCAACATCACCGCATGTTTCAGTGGAAGGAGAAAGTGGAGGTGGAAGAGAGGGAGGTTGAAGAGCAAAGGAAGAAGAAGAAGGGAAAGAGAAAAGGAAGCCAAAGGAAAGTGCACCGGCAAGGAAGGTGTTGTGAAGGGAAAGCTTAGTGGGATTGGTGGGAATTGGAAGATGATGATGATTTGTGGTGGAGGAGAGTGAGATTGGTGAGGGTTTGAACCACAAATTCATATTCTCTTCTACTGCAAACTCAAACTAATGATGATGAATGTTGTGTTCACACTTAGAATTAGAACCACATTGTATTGTGTTGTGTTGTGTTGTTGCGAACCTCGTAATCGATCGTATCAACTGAAGAATGTTACGTGGTGTGTAATGTAATGGCTCTTTTTAATAACAGCCTTCCATCTTCGGATGTTCGCGGGTTGATTTGGATTGGATTTGGCCTAATTCATTTTCTGAACAATTAGAATTACTACGTTTGCGTTGATTTAGATTTTACAGTTTTTATCTTCGAGACTTCAAAGCAAACGAATAAACATAGTATATTGTTGTCCAGTGTGTGTATATAAAATATCGTGTAATTAGTTTGTTATTTGTTATATATTTTAAAATATTATACTAATTTTATGCTATTTTGAATAAATTAACTTTATCAATAATAATATTGATATGTGTTAAAAATAAAAAAAAAAAGCCTAAAAATATAGCAATGATTTATATTGTTTACTCATGAGGACTAAAAAAAATTATCATTTAAAAACAATAACTTTTATTTATAAGCTTGCAAAGTTTTACGATAATAATATTACACGGACAACTTGTACAAAAATAACAGTAACAACATGTAATATTTCAGTTTAGAAATTATGAACCAAATAATAATTTTTAAATAACAAAGACATTAGTATATATTAAAGACTAAAAAAGAAAATTTGTTAGGAATATTATTATATTGGATGTCCACTGGTCTCCCTCCATCAAGTCATTAGTGGATTTTTATTATTGACTAATCACTTTCCCTATTCTCACCCTATAAATATGGTTATCTCCTATGTGTATGTACACTTGAAGTGAATAGAAATACTCTCATCTTTTATATTTGTTGATGTTCTTATCTTCTTCATATTTCTCATTTCTATAGTTTTGGTTATTTTCATAACACGTTATCAGCACGAAACTCTACCATATGATTGATGGCATAATCATCTTGAGGATATATTACAAGAATAAGTTTTCTTCTTGATCTATCTCACTACAAGAAAAGCTTGTTTTAGTCATAAGATAATACGTATCAACACATATCCTTTATAAGACATTATCCTCTTCTTGATCTAGGTTCCTCTTCCTCTTGTTATCCTTCTTCTCACTATCTTTTAATCATGATCTTTTTCTATCTTTTTATTTTTAATTTGATCTTGTTTATGTTTTATCCCTTTTTTATGTTTTATCTCATTTTGCATTTATTTATCATTGTTGATGAAATTTTTGATATTATAGTTCCTGAAGAACAATAAATTCATTATCCAAGCATCCCTGAAGGATTGCACAGATAATTGTTTCTATGTATCATTGTTTATGATATAGTTCCTAAATAACTTTGAAATTTAATATCCAAACATCTCTGAAGGATTGCTCATAGTATAGTTTTTTCTTGATAATCGTTGAAGAAGTAGTGTGTTATAGTTCCTGAAGAACTAATGATTTGGTAATCTAGTATCCTTGTAGGATTGCATAAAGAATTGTTTTCTTTATCATTGTCTATGAAAATTTGTGATAGTTCTTGAAGAACTCAAAGAAATAATAACTTAATTTTAAAGCATCCCTGCAGGATTGCCCTAAGCATGATTCTTTTTCGTCAATGTTTAAAATTTGTGGTATAGTTCTTAAAGAACAATTGATTAGAAAGTATATTTTTCTTTTATTATCATATATGAAAGATTTGTGATCGAGTTCTCGAAGAACTCGACTTTTACACGATGATTGTAATCTATACGATCTATTTGACCTTAATATGTTTTGAAGAAAAGGAAATCAAGAGAATTGACAAATAATTTATGTCTCAAATATTCTCATGAATTAGCAAAATGAGAAAATATTTTCAGAAAAATATTTTGAATCATGATTATATGATATGGTGATTGTAAATAATACTCACAAATCACTCAATGAATTGAAGTTCATTCCCAGAAGTGAATGACTCACATTATAATTTTGGTACAAGAAAAGTAGTGGTGATAACCATTAATGTGGTAAATGTTATAATGACCATTGATGTGGCAAATGTTATCATTATCCTATTTAAGTGTCATTTGTATCATTTGTGATTGTGACCTTTATTATTCCTAATAGAGGTGTAGTATCTTACGGAAAAATTTAATTTTTCTTCTTTATTTTGCTTGGAATTCCAAAAAAAAATGTTGCATGAAAAAAAAGGGAATAAGAAGAATTGATTGTATGACTAGATCATAAAGAACTAGACACTTTTATGTTCAAAAGAATTTGTATATTTGCTACTGAGAGAGACTTTCTGTGCTCTTTATTTTGCCTTACTTTGAGTAGCAAATATAGTTTTCTACTGATATTTTGTTCTTCGAGAAATTGTATTTTATGTAGTTCTTAAAGTTTGATCTTTGTATGCATATAATATTTAATTTAGAGACTTAATTTTCTCATGCCCATCTTTTATCATATTTATTTAATTTTAGGATAGAACGAGTATTTACACTAGCATCAATAATGGAGAAATGTGTTCCGCTGATAGTGGAACTACCCATATAATTTTAAAGAAAAAAATATTCTCCTATTTAGTGAAGTGAGAAACCGGAGTTAGTAGTATATCTAGCTCTTCAAATATAATTGAAGGCTTTGGAAGAGCTAATATACTGTTATCCGGGGGAACAAATTTATACATCGAGAATGCATTATATTTTCCTAAGTCTCGTAGAAATTTATTAAGTTTCAAAGATATTCATATAAATGGATATCATATTGAAACGAGAGATGAAGGAGATATTAAATATTTGTATATAACGAGACATACTTTGATAAAATAAGTGTAGTGGAAAAATTGTCAACTTTTTCCTCTGATTTGTACTACACTTATATATGTGCAATTGAAACACATATTATTGTAAACCAGAAGTTTACATATCATAATAATTTGGTTGTTGGCAAGATCGGTTGGGCCATCCGAGTATATTATGATGTGAATACTGGTTAAATTTTCTATGTGAACTTGTATTGAAGAGCTAGTAGTTTCTTCAATCTACTAATTTTTGTGTTCACTAATTCCCAAAGGAAATTGACAATTTGAGAATAATAAGTCTCTCATATTTCAAGAGCTGATATAAGGTGATATTTGTAAACAAGTACACTAATCATATGGACCATTTAGATATTTGTGGTTTTAATTGATGCATCAACTAGACGACCACATATATATTATATATATTTGTCGTCAACTCACAACCGGAAGTTTGTGAGATTGTTTGCTCAACTAATTTGAGTAAGAGGTCATTATGTGAATCACCTTGAAAGCATATGATAAGTATTGTATGATTATTATAATTGATATTGGATATCAAATGTCATACGTCCATTCATAAAATGGTCTTGAAGAACCATTCTTTAGACGTCTAAAGTTAATTACATGACCACTACTTATGAGATAAGAAGTTCTAATTTCTACTTGGGAACATGCAATTTTACATCTTTGTAATATTGATTCGCATCAAGCCAACAAGTTATCACAACTCTTCCCCTTTACATTTGGTTTTTGGTCACAAACTTAATATTTATCATCTTAATATTTTTGGATGTGCAATGCAATATGATGGGTTCTAAAAGAATTTTGGAAATATATATTAGATATAAATCTCCATGTATAATATAGTATCTTGAGCCAACAATTGGAGACTTGTTTATAGTCCAGTCTGATGATTATCTTTTGAAGAATTAGATTTCCCAACATTAGGGGAGAGAATAAAGCGGTGAAAAAAAGGAGATCGGTTGGAATGAATTATCATTATCTCATATTGATCCTCAAACTAAACATTGTGAACTAGAAGTTCAAAAGATAATTCAATTGCAAAGCTTAGCAAATTGTCTACCAAATGCTTTTCTTCGATCCAAAAGGTGTGACCAAATCATATATATCACAATTTGTTAATGCTCCAATAGAATGGATGTCCTGTTGGACAATCTAATATTGCAAATTAGTCTCAACAAACTGCAAGCGTGGTAGACCAATCGGTTCCAAAGATAAAAATCCTCGAGCAACAAAAGGAGCTAAAAAAATGGTCCAAGCGAGGATATAGAAACTCTAAAAGATTATTCGGACATAATTGACATTACTGATTCTGTAAGAACCGATCGTGAATTACTGAAAAGTTATCAAATTAAAGAGATCTCAATGAATTATATCAAAAATGAAATACAATGGAACCGAAACAAAGTCAACGTTGACGATGTTTTTACATATAATATAGCGCTAAATGTGGTAAATGATAGTGAGGATCATGAACCAAAGTCTACTAAAGATTGTAGACAATGTGAATTGGCCAAAATTGAAAGATGAAATTGAAGCAGAATGAGAATGATTAAATTGTGAGATACAAAGCTCGACATGTTTCTCAAGGGTGGATGCGAGTACTTTTTCAGTACTTAATTTGCCTTGTAGCACATGAAGAGCTCAATTTTCACAAGTTGAATATTGCTACAACTTATTTGTTGATAGTCATAATTATTTAAAGATCCCTGAAGGATTTAATATTCTAGTGCACATTTTTTGGATTCTCGAGATGATTACACAAATTGAACCAGTACCATTATGAGATGATATAATTTGAACACATGTGGTATAATCATCTCAATTTATATTCTAAACGAGGGATATACAAATGACACCACTGGTCCATTGAGTTATATGAAAATATCAATACATGAATTTGCTATAGTTTCCTATTATTGGAACTCCTGAAGAGAATTCCAAAATTATAGATTACTCAAAGAAAGAGCTCTAGATGAATGACCTCAAATTATATCTGATAGATTTTTGAGGTTGAACCTGTAGTTGACCTCTACATGGAAAATCCTAGAAGGATTCAAGATGCAAAGAAAAATCTTTCTTTTGAAAAAAAAAATGACTCATATTGATCTGCAGAAATTATTCATATTGACTACATGAGTTGTGTTGTAAGAATATATAAAATATCTTAGTCTCGAAGACTATAAAAGCATGCATGCATATCACACACCAAAATACATCTGAAAAGGGGTAAGATGCATATTTATGTTTGGCTATTGTAATGAATAAATCATTTTTATGTATGTTACACAAATTAACCATGCAGATATACAATATTTTTCTGATCTAGATCAAGTCAGATTACAAGTCAGCTATTATCTACATATGGTGACACTGAAATATCTTTTTGATCTATAAAACAATCTATGGTTCTTGCTTCTTCATTTCATGTCCAAATGCCAACAGTTCAAGGAAGATGTTTTGAAGATAATAATGATCGCAAAGTTCCATTAAAAGAGGATACAATCACAAGTGACAATGGAGTAGATTGTTCCATATGCACTCAAGGAGAAACTCTAAATATTGAAATTCATATTCTTTAGTGATAATTCAATCGGGGAGAAAAGCTGCACTCTTTTTCCCTTTTCCATGGTTTTTTGTCCACGCAGTTTTATCGAAAAGGTTTTTAACGATAGCGCTTTCATCGACAAGATATTGTACTCTTTTCCTTCACTAGATTTTTATCCCACCTGGTTTTTTTTCTAGTAAGGTTTTTAATGAGGCATATCCTCGATGGATATCCAAGGGGGAGTGTTATGAATATTATTATATTGGATGTCCACTAGTCTCTCTCCATCAAGTCATTAGTGGATTTTTATTATTGACTAATCACTTTCCCTATTATCACCTTATAAATATGGTTATCTCCTATGTGTATGTACACTTGAAGTGAATAGAAATACTCTCATCTTTCATATTTGTTCATGTTCTTATCTTCTTCATATTTCTCATTTCTATAGTTTTGGTTATTTTCATAACAAAATTAATCATTTATAAATATTAAAGACTTTTGTAAATTTGACGTGTGTTCAAAGACGATGAAATTACATCAAAATCGTGTGATATTTCTTCTATAGGAATAAAAAGCAACACAACCATTTATAAAAAACATTATATTTTAAGACGATAATACTACTAGTGACTAAAAAATGAAATTATATTAAAATTTTAAATTTTCAAAAGAAAGAGAAAAAAATTTATTAATAGAAAATATTGAATATTAAAATATGGGATTTTTTTTAGACCCCCCTACCTCCCTCCCACCATAAATTCTAAATAGGACAAAAATACCCTTGCAAAATTAAAAAAAAAACAAATTTACCTCATTTATAGGTAAATTCAGGGGGTGGAGGGGAAGGATTCCCAAATTTACCTAACATATTGGTAAATTCGGTTAGCATTTACTTATATGTGACGTAAATTCGGTTAGCATTTTAACGAACCGAATTTACTTATATGTGAGGTAAATCTGAAAATCTCCATTGCTTCATTTTTTTTTAAAAACAATACGAACCAGAAATACCTTTATTTGAGGTATTTCCAAGAATGTTTAAAAAAGTTTTTTTTTAAAATAAAAAAAAGAAACAGAGAGGTATTTCTGAAATAAAAGGGTTTATGGGGGGGTTGGGAGGGAGGGATGGAGGTATAAGGGGGTATAAAAAAATCCTTAAAATATTGTCAATTCTTAATTTCCCTCAGCTTATCTGATCCGTTTCCAGCGCAACGCGATGAAGACACACTCACTATTTGGCAACTCAAGTGAAGTGGTTGTGAATGCAACTCATGTCAACAATTCCTATGTTCAACCTTGCTCCCAATCTCACCGTTTCAAAACTATGCTTCGGAACAATGACTTTTGGGGAGCAGAACACGTTGCATCACTCATTTCATCTTCTCGATCAAGCCTTCCATGCCGGAATCAACTTCTTCGACTCCGCTGAAATGTAATCAAATCAAATCTCCCATTCCATTTCTACCCTTCTTCGATTATTCATCTCCATTTCTCTTTTAATTAGGTATCCAGTGCCTCAGCGTGCTGAAACTTGTGGAAAGAGTGAGGAGTATCTTGGCCGTTGGATTAGACACAGAAAAATCCCCAGGGATCGTCTTGTAATTGCAACCAAGGTTTTCTAATTTCTATCTATTCATTCTTGCATTTAACTTAATTGTTCTCATTTAAGGTTTCAAAATTTGTGTAATTGTTCTCATTAATGTTAATTAATCACAACACTGTTTGTACAGGTTGCTGGACCATCTGGACAGATGACTTGGATTAGAGGTGGTCCTAAATGTTTGGATGCTACCAATATTACTCAAGCTATAGATAATAGGTTACTTTTCTCAATTCACAATTTTGTCCTTTTGGTATGATCATTTTCTTACATCTTCTAGTAGAATTATGTGTAATATTGAATTCTAATAGCTTTGTTTATTGAGTTTATGCAGTTTGTTGCGGCTGCAATTGGATTATATTGATCTTTATCAAATTCATTGGCCTGATCGGTTTGTATGTTTTTGTTGGCTTAAATCTTTTAATATTTGTTCACATGGTTTCTCAATGTTAAATTTATTGTATCCATCAATATGAATACGTATACAACTTGTAACTCTTGAAGTGTTGCACCTATTGTTGTAGATATGTTCCAATGTTTGGAGAAACCGAATATGACCCAGTCCGACAATACTCTTCAATTAGTATAGATGAACAACTTGAAGCTCTCAGCAGAGCTGTGGAAGCTGGGAAGGTAAGTGTAATTGTCAAATAGTTTCAACTGTCAACTGATACGCCCTTAAATTATGTCTATAGAAGGGGACTGAGTAGTACTAGTGAGGTGATTCCTCAGCTCAGCTTAGGAGTATCATTTTATTTTCTTGTTTCTCTGTTATTTCCATTTTATCCTCCAACCATTGTTATTTCACTGTTTTATTGTTACTTCAACAGGGGAATACTTCCCACCGTTGGTAATACCAAGGAATTCTTCTGTTATTTCCTACTTTGCTGTGTGGTTCTATTATCAACCTATAAATATTATACTTCCTGAACAAAGTGTATGAAATTGAGTGCATGTTCTATGCAGATCAGATATGTTGGTCTTAGTAATGAAACGCCATATGGCGTGATGAAGTTTCTTCAGGTTGCAGCAAAATTTGATTCCTACCCAAAGATAGTTTCTTTGCAGGTTGCTTTGTTTTCTGTTTATTTTGCATCATGGAACCCTTGCTTTCAACCCTGCAATTCTTTTTGTGAACGTGTAATTCAGACACTAATTATCTTCTGTTTAATGACAGAATTCGTATAGCCTGCTATGTAGAACTTTTGATTCTGCAATGGCTGAGTGCTGCCATCAAGAGAGGTACTTAATAATTTTCCTGCATTCTCAGTGAAAACTTCATTCTTGTAATGGGTATATTCTCGGTGAAAGCTTCATTTCTCTTTTCAGTATTAGCCTGTTGGCCTACAGTCCCCTAGCAATGGGTATACTTTCAGGGAAATATTTTTCCCCTGACGGTGGTCCGGCGGATGCTCGGTTAAATCTTTTTAAAGGTTTGTTGACATCTTGTAAGATATGTTTTGCTTTTATGTATTCCCCCACCCCCACCCTCCTTCCCGGCATAAAAGAAGGAAAGAAAGAGAGAATGTAAGATATGTACCTCGTATATCGGAGCCTACCTAACTAACTGATACTATACTTTAACTGTCATTCACAGGGAAGTATTCAGAAGGAGAATCCAGATACAACTTGACCAATAAAGTTATACAGGCGGCTGCTAGGGTAAGTTAATCCTCTTCAACATTGTGGCAATGCTAATATTTTGATTAGCTTGTTGGAATGAGAATGCCATGTGTTGCTTAGCTTCTAAAACGCATCTTTGCATGAGAATGTCATGTGTTGCTTAGTTTCTATGAGAATATTGAAATTTCGCTTGATAAGTTGATTTAAAGTATCTTATATGATTTGAATGAGGAAGTTTCTTTTATTTTTAACTGACAGCCTTAGATCTTCTGATTTTGAGCATGTGCATCAGTAGGGTAGCATTCCCCCTATCATATGAAATTTTGTGCACTCTCCACGAAATTAGATGTTTTGTTGGCATAAGAATGCACCAATTTCAATCTTTTTTCTGTCTTCGTATTTGTTATCTGTTGTAATCTGTTATTCCTAGTTATTTTCTTTTGACTAATTTGAATTTCCATATCCATCTTTCCCATTTTGCAGGAATACTTTAATATTGCAAAAGCATATGGTCTTCATCCTGTATCTCTTGCTATAGGTTTGATTGTACTTTCCTATATCTTTAGGCGACCAACCCCCTCCCATCGCAATAAAGGTTTCGTAAATGAAAAATGTGCCTTCAAGGCTGAGATTTAAATTCTTTGCTTCTTAGTGATATCAGATGCCGGATATTGGTTTTTCTTTCTGAAGAAACAAAAAAAGTTCTAAGTTTTTTACCTTACCGTGCTAAAAGGATACTAAAAATGATTAATTTAGTAGTGTTTTCTCTAACGGCTCTGCAGCTTGCTGCACCGTGCAGAGGCTGGAGAGGATCCAAACACACCTTATGACTTTCTTACATTTTGCTGTTATAGTTTAGGCTTGTAAAATATATTTTTCTCAAAAACCCATTGTCCATGCAATTGATTATGGGGGTTGAGCTCATCCTATACCCTGCTGATCAATGGTTTATTTACTTCTCGTATATCAGATTTCCTGTTTTATTTTATCATTATTTTCTTTTTTGCTGATCTTTTTGTTTTGAGCAGCCTTTGTTTTGCAACATCCCCTTGTTGCTAGTGCCGTTTTTGGAGCTACCAAGTCATGGCAGCTCCATGAGGTTCTAAATGCATGCAAGATCAAACTCACATCTGAAGTCATTGAAGAAATTAACAAGATTCATTCAAGGTTTCCAAATCCGTGTCCCTAACAGAACATCTATACTGTAAAAAGTCTACATATTTTCCAAATCCATGTTCCTATGTTAATGTATCTTTTTTGAACGAAACATATTTTGAGCTAGAGAGATGTCAAATGCCATGCTATAAAAGTCTGCATATAATAAGACTAAAGCATAAGCAAGGCATGAGATGAATTGTCTCACTCACTAGCTTATGATAGACTTACAAGCATGGTCTTCTTTTGGTTTTTATACATGTTATTTGATTGAATATTTCATTTATTGTATAAAAATGGGGTTGTCCTTGTCCTGAAGCAATAAACAATATTATGTTTATTGTTTCTTTACTTTATTTCATCTATGATTGGATGATTATTGTTTATTTTTTTATGCAAGAAACGTCTGTGTGTGAAGCTGTGAACAAAGCGACCATTATTTACTTAAATATGTAAGACACGTAACATATTCAAATTTCTGTAAGTGATAAGTCTTGAGTATGACTTAACATAAAACTTATTCTTCTTTTTTTTGACAATGTTCAATTCACAGTAAGAATTAGTGCTGTACGAAAATGTAAATAAAAGGAATTAATCTTGATCCATAATAAAAAGTTCAATAGAAAACAACGTGGTCACTTTCCTTCTCCTACTAGTCTTGTTATCATGAAAGAGACAGAGACAATAGTCAAAGTATAAGACTTTAAAGTCACCATCCCCAATCTTATAAAAAAGATTCTCATTACCCTAAAAAGGATATAGGACGAGATAGAGAAAGAGAGCGTTGGGATAAATATGTATGGATAAACCTCAATCAATTCATTGCAGAATTAATTCTTTGTAGATATATTCTTGTTCCACATAATGGATGACTTTTGCTGCTGTGACAATTGGTTAAATACCCACACACTGACACATATAGTTTGGTCGAACAACCATATTTTCGTAGATTCTTTGTTATTCGTACGCTAATATGTCTTCATACATTCAATTTTGAATAAAATAGTATTTTCAAGAAGGTAAATAAAGATGCATTATTTCCTCAAATAATTGTCGCGTAGCTCGTGACCTAAAACCAAATGTGTTCAATTGGTGTTGAATATTCTCTACAAATGAGACTGTGATAGAATAGAGTGGGTTATTTTTGTGGAGAAAGCCCACGTGGTTAGGGTTTACACTCATCATTAGATGTGTATCTCCCACCCCTAAAATGGGATAGAGGACTTAGACAGTGTGATGTGTGATGTGTGATGTGTGATGAGTGCTCTCTTATCACCTTACTTATAATACAATGCTTTAAAATTAGATCAGACATCCAATCATTGAGATTTTTAGGCTATGGTTCAATTGCTTTATAATGCTCAAATCGGAATTAAACCGTGATTGAGCCGCTCAAATAACTGAAATGTAAATGGTGTCAGTTCATAATTTAATCAATTGAATTGTTCAGTTGATTTGGTTTTTAAAACACTCATCTCATGTATTGACTTCCTTTCTGACATAATTCACAAGTGTGTTTCTACAAAGGAAATTTATGGAATCAAAGGGGCAAGACAATTCCCTAGATCTCTCACTTGCTGTTGTTGATGACAAGTCAAAGGTCTCCTTTAGCATAAGCGTGTCTAATGAAAATAAAAATACGATATGTGAAGTGGGGGAATTTAATGCAGCGAGTCTCAGTTAAAATACCTAGGTTTTCCAATTTTTTTTGGAAGATAAAAAAGGTGATATATTTTCTTTTGCCATTAAAGGGCATGGAAGAAGTTGAAAGGAGAAGTGTCTATTGGAAAGGAAAGACTCATTAAAGTTGTAGCTAGACCATGCCAATTTATAGGATGTTTTTTTTTCAACCCCAAAGTCACCAATTATACCCCCACTCAACAATTTTTTTCCAATTTACCCCTCAAAAATATCCAAAACGGATTTATCTATTTGTAAATTCGTTGGCTAAATTAACACAATAGATTTATCTATTTGGTAGAAAAATCCGTTTGTTCCAAAAAAAAATAAAAACTGAATTATCTAATACATAACGAATTTACATTGAATTATGAATACAGATGTATTTGTTTTTTTGTTTTGATGAAAATAAAACAACGAAAGTATCAAATATGACATAGTTTCGTTTGTAATTTTTTTATCCAATACTAAATAGATAATCCGTTTTGTTAAATCTATAACCTGTTTTTAATTCAATAAAGATGTTCTAAACATTTAAGTTTTGTACCATATTTTTAACTAACTGAACTACTCTTTCATGTTATAAAAGGTTTCATAGGTTTATGTATAAACAAACATAGATTTTTTTTAGCAACATATAACATAATAATACATACATACATACATACATACAATACATACATACAATGATTCTAATAAACAACTTTCAAATCCAAATCAATATTAAGACTAAAGTTTTGCTTTTAAACTCAAATTCACCTTCCAATTTTGGATACTAAGTACAACATTACCTATTCATTATTAATACAACATATTTGTCAATTAATATATGCTATGCAATGAAAAAAATTAAATTTTAACAAACTATTAGACAACATTCAGCAAATTACATACAAATTTTTTAAACAATATATAATAAAAATAAACAATATTATAGTAACTTAGAAACAAAATAATTTAAACAAATTCGTGCAATACACAGGCTTAACCCTAGTATAATTATATACTTGACTCACTATTTTAAGTATTGTTTTTATTTTATGAAATTTAACAATTAATAAAATCTCTACATTTTTGTATTGTCAAAAAATCTCTACATTTTTGTGAAAAGTAACATATTGTACATAAAAAAATTCCCTTACGGGCAATGGGTAATTTTTTGGAAAAATAATCATAAAAAAAAAGAGAGAACAATCAGAAACAATGACATCATGAATTATGGGTGGAGTAACTTGTTCAAGTTCCACTGTTAAGTGTCTGAATAATATTGTCACAAGATTGACCTAATATTTAGACAAAAAAAATGGCTTTTATTTTTCTCACCCCCCTCAACATCAATCCCACCCCCATAATACCATAAAACCCAAAAATACCCCTATCTTTTAAAAAAAAAATTAATTTTTTCGGAATTACCTCTAAAAAAGGTAATTCCGGTTCAAAAAAAATTAAAAATTTCGGAATTACCTCTAAAAAAGGTAATTCCGGTTCAAAAAAAAGGAATTTTGAATTACTGAGAAATGAGGTAAATCCTGTTCATTATTTGTGAACCGGAATTACCTATTTTCGAGGTAATTCAAAATTACAATTTTTTTTCAATTATTAATATTTTTATTTACATTATTTTTTTAACAATGAGCGAGTAGAGCGACCGAGCAGTGTAAGTGAAAGCGAGCAGAGAGTCTTCGGGAGCAAAGACTCTCGCAAATTGACGACGACAAAGATGTTGGGGGAGGCCAAGAAGATGAGCGATGACTCATTCTCTGGACACTCTACAGAGGCTCGAGAGTCAGTATCATGACATTCCTCGCCACGGTTAGTAGACATCGATATATGTCCAAAAATAGTCCAAACTACTCTAAAAAATATAAAAACACCACTAAAAATCTAACAAAACCAAAATAAGGCTATACAAATTTTTTTAGATTTTTTGAGATGAAAAATTTAAAAATCGTAAAAAATAATAAACGCGATGGAATTTGGGATTTTTTTCGCTTCTAATTGTGATTTCATTACGATCGAGAATATGTTGTGTCAAAAATCGATTTTTAGCCTAAATTATTCGTTCAAATAAAAATATTAATAATTGAAAAAAATATTAATTTTTGGAATTACCTCGAAATAGGTAATTAGGTTCACAAATGTGAACCTAATTACCTCATTTTGAGGTAATTCAAAATCTTTCTAATTACAGGTAAATCCGAAATTCCATTATTTTTGAACAGGAATTACCTTTTTAGAGGTAATTCAAATTTTTAATTTTTTTAACAAACCATGTAATTTTTGTAAATTTGCGGGGTATCTTTGTCCGTTTGGGTAATTATGGGGGTGGGATTGATGTTGAGGGGGGTGAGAAAAATAAAGCCCAAAAAAATACCGACCTAGTAGTAGTATTTTGAAGGGACTTGACTTAGGGGCGTTTGTTTCGGAGATATAAAGATGGTTCCAAGGAATCTAGGATGGGAAAGAAAGATTCCTATGTTTGTTTTGAAAAAAATTAAAAAAACATTAGGGAATGTTCTTTTCACTCAGAAAGTTGTTTCCCACTTTAATAGGAATGTGATGCCATCCAAAAGTAGTGGTATTCTTTGATTCCAGGATGGGGAGTTTCATTTTTTGGAACAAAATTACCTTCCTAACCTTCCTCTTTTTTCATTCTTTTCTGAAACTGACGTCAGACGTCAGTATTTGAAGCTGCTACCATAATCAAAAAGAAAGAAGTGAGTGAAAAGGCAAAGTGGTACTCTCATTCCTGAAACAAAATCTTGGGGAGTAAAAATAAGGCAAAGTGGTACTCTCATTTTACAAAATGCATTATTACAAAATATTATTTTAAAAAAAATTATAAGTAAATAATCACTTTAGTTTATATTTTTATTTCACATTTAATTATTTAGAAATCTAAAATAACATGTCATATATAATCAGGGGTATTTCGATAATTACATTGTTTATTCACGAGAATGATAAGATTTAACCAAACAAATTTATAAATTGTTCCAAAGAATTGGATTCTCGAACTTGCAACTAACCAAACACGTTTTAGGAAATACTTAGGAATCACATTCCTAGTCATCGGATTCCTAAGCATCCAATTCCTTGGATTGTAATTTCTATCCGGGAAACAAACGCCCCCTTAATAATGTTTTATCGGTAAGATGCTTTTATTTTTGGTGAGAGACTATAATTAATATTGTGATTAAAAGAAGTTTAAAAAGAAATAAACCCTCAAAATCACGCTAATATCCAAAGGAGATAGATACAAATCATTGATGATTATTGAAGAAGATTTTAATAATAAATAAGTTTTCTTACAATATTTAACGGGAAGAGGGGTTTAACTTCATTCTTTTTCCGTTTCGTTGCACATCGAGATAGAGAGAGAAATAGAAAGAAGAGAGAGAGAGTGAGTGGGAGAAGATAGATAGATAGATAATTTGATCGCGGCGTTGTTACTGCGGCGGAACCCTAGGAAGGGGATCGGAGTAAGAGAAAGAGGAGGATGAGTGGGAAAGCCGGGGGGCAGAAAGGTTCATCGTTGGCCGGGATACCGGCGGCGAGTCGGAAGATGGTGCAAAGCTTGAAAGAGATAGTAAGCAACGTCCCCGATAACGAGATCTACGCCACCCTTAAAGACTGTAACATGGACCCTAACGAAGCTGTTAGTCGCCTCCTCTCTCAAGGTATCATCTCTCTCTCTCTCTCTCTCTCTGCACTTCACTAGACTAGGGTTTTTCATTCATCAATCTATCTCTCTAATATTAACTTCTTTACTCCTCTTTCTGTTACTGTAGATCCTTTTCACGAGGTCAAAAGCAAACGAGAAAAGAAAAAAGAGGTGCTTTTCAGTTATTATGATTATGCTTGAACTCGTGTTTAATTTACTGGTGAAGTAAATCTATGTGTGTTTTGTGAAGAGTTATTGGTTTAGTTTATATGCTTGTTTTTTTCCTTGTTTATTCAGAGCAAAGACACAACAGATTCAAGGCCTCGTGGGACAAGCAATAGTACATCGAGTCGTGGTGGTGGTAGGACTGGTGCAGACCGTTATTTTGGTCGTGGTGGTGGGGGTGCAAGTGCAAACCATTATAATGGTAGTGGTATGTATATGGATGATAAATTTGTTGCTATTTTTGACTAGTGTTTTAATTCATGTGCTTTTAAAAGCAGTGTTGTCAATCCCTGGTTGCAGAAAATAGCGGTTTGCTCAAATTCTGCTATGTTATAGGGATATAGTGCTACTATAGCTGCTATTTGATAGTACTGGGCATATCGCGATCTCGCGGATCACGGATAATAGTAGTTTGTTCAAATTCCGATACATTATAGCGCTGCTAATTTGACAACACTGCATTAAAGATTACTTTATCTGTTATTTTTAAATTTCTCTCCTATTCTGGGAGATCAGATTCTGGTCTCCTTCAGGGAAGACCTGTGTACAAGAAGGAAAATGGAACACCTGCTTATGGGAGCTCCACGTATTTTGCATCCAGTGTGCCGGAGAATAATGCGAACAGACAGCTACCATCTTACAGGTATCTATCTTTTCCTTCATATTGTATATACAGAAAAAATTTGTGCCTAATCAGAGGTAGATTTAAAGAAATTCTTGGGGACCCCTGAAGATACGCGTGACAAAAATTAGTCTTTCAAAATTGCTTTATTACAATCCAGATTGTTTTTGGAAGAGGAAACTGATGGCATCGGTTATCAATAAAGAACCATTTTGGTTTTCAAAGAAATTAAAGACTAATGTGAAGTCACAGATATCTAGAGTGTCTCACGAATGTTTGACTCTTTTGCAGTGATTCTGTTGGTGTCCGTGATGAACTATCTTCATCATCACAACATGGTGGATTGCAATCTGCATGGATGGCGAACCCAGGTCAAGTATCAATGGCTGATATTGTCAAGATGGGCAGGCCACAGGCCAAGGCATCCATGCCTAACTCTTCTGTCCACAGCGGTAATCATCAGAATGTTTATGCACCCCCAGCAGCCACCGATCACAACCCGCATTCATTGGAAGGTTATGCTTCCAAGGTTTCAGCAACAAATAATGATCAAGGCTTTGTTGTTAACCCTGATGTTCAACAGAATGATGAATGGCCTTCTATTGAGCACCAATCAACTGTTAACCCTGTTGATGCCCATCCAAACTCCGAGTACTATACAAATTCATCCAACTTTGGTGAATCTAATAGGCAAATGAACCATGTAAATGAATTTCTATCCGAAGACGGGCCTGTTGGGGACTATGTTGGATCTGCTTCTGTACCTGCTGAAAGTATATCTGAGGATAATTATCCAGAAAGTGCTTCTGCGTTTGATGGTAGTTTTTACAAGGAGACAAATTCCTACCAGTCTCATCGGCATCCATTTGATAATAATGAAGGTGAACAGATTGCTTGGTTTTGCATGTCTTACAGATGTATTCATAATTTGTTTTAAACTATCCTGTACTTGGAGTAATGGTACCATCATGTTAATTTGTGTTAATATTCCTCAGCTTTCAAGCTTTTATGTCTGTTGTCTAATTGGTCTTAAAGTTACACCAGCTAGATTTGGCCAGTACATCTAAGCTATAGAAGTAGCCCAACAAGATACATATCTTTTTGTCTAGTCAATCTGGCGTGTTGTAATTATTGGTTCATTTTGTTTTCATCTAACTCCATACATGAAAGAGTTACAAGGCATTAGGCATGTACCTCTGTATGGTCTCTGATGGTGTGAGTGTGAAAACATTACTGCTATTATTTGATTATAATGACTATTTTTGGCATGTTCTGCACATGTGGTCTACTACTTGCCTTATTGGTTCATTTTGTTTTCATCTAACTCCATCCATGAAAGGTTTACAAGGCTAATGCATGTAGCTCTGTATGGTCTCTGATGGTGTGAAAACCACTGCTGCTATTATTTGATTCTAATGACCATTGTGGACACGTTCTGCACACTTGGTCTACTACTTGCCTTAATTTCTTGGCATTTTTCTTTCAGCTGAAAATGGTGTTTCATCAGTGGCTGCAAACTTAGAGCAGCTAAATTTAAACACGGATGATCAAGTGACACAATCAAAGGAGGCCGAAGACGTACTGATTCCTAATCATCTACAACTCCATACTCCGGAATGCTTTAATTTGAGTTTTGGAAGTTTTGGATCTAACATAAATGACGCCCTTTCTGGATCTGGGTCACATGCATCTAGGCCCTTGAAAAGTAACTTGGAGGAGACATCTGTACCAGCCGATGTTTCAACGATCGAGGAGTCCTCAGATGCCAAGTATGTGCTCAGAAAATAGTACGCTTTACTGCATACTTGGACAAATTATAGTTCACTTATGTATGTGTTTAATTTTTCTCACAGAAATCATGAATATTATGGGGAGGAGCATCATACTACTACCTCAGATGGGAATATAGCCCATATAGCTGGTGTGGACGCAAATACTTATGAGCATTCTTCCATTTCACAACCAGATGGTTTAAAAGCTGAACCCACTGAAACTGCTCAGGAAAATCAATATTCATTTCCTTCATCTTCGCATGAGTTTACCTATGAAAATGCCCAACAACCAGATGCTACATATCCTCATTCACAGACAAACGCACAAATCCAGAACCTATCTCCCTTCTCTAGTGTAATGGTAATGCATAGTTTTTATTTTATTTTGTTTGCAATATGCAATATATTTCAAAGCTGGTTCTTATATTGGCTCTTTGATTACATAGAGTTGGTTCTAGAGTGATGTAATAACTAGAGATCGTATGATGTTAAAACTAGGCTATTTGACTATTTGTTAGTGCTGTGCTGTTACCTATTGTTTTTAGAGTAAAGGAAGCTTATTCTCTCCAAAAAAAGCTTGGTAGTAGAGCTGTCACTTGTAAAAATTACAATTTCCAAGGTTGGGCCTTATTTTGGGTTTTCACAAGAATTGGTTCTGGAATGATCTACTTTGAGACCTTGTAATGTTCAAGCTAGGGGATTATTCTGTGCTGCGATCCATTCCTTCCATTCCTTGAAGAGTAAATCAAGCTTATTCTCTCCGAAATTTATGTAGTAGTAGTGTGATAGAGGCTTAGACCAGTTTCAAAGTGTCTTCTATGATTGAATTGAGAAATAGGGCATATCAGATGATTTAATACATAAATAGGGCTTACCCTTAATATAATTTAATATTTTTCCATAAAACTGTATCATGGTGCAGACAAACCACTGATGTTGTGTAGTAATAATAATACCCGATATTACTGTGGTTTCTTTTATCTTCCAATAATAATGTTAGCTGTCAATATTACTATCTACATCTAACTTGTATTGCTGTTTCTGAATAGGCATATACACATTCTTTGCCCAGTGCTTTGTTAGCTTCAACAGTTCAAACAGCAAGGGAGGATATGCCGTACTCTCCCTTCCCCGTTACACAATCAATGCCTGCAAAATATAGCAACATTTCTTCAATTGGTGGTCCCACTATAACCATGTCAGAGGTACACTTTCTTGCTAGCTTATTGAAGTTTATCTACAAACAAGCTTCAGAGAGATTGTGTCAAAAATAAATTATCGCTAGCTGATTGAAGTTTATCTATAAACAAGCTTCAGAGAGGTTGTGTCATAAATAAATTCTAGTATTATGGCTCCCAGGGTATTTGATTATTCTTAGCCAAAAAAGTGTTTTGGAGTTCACGTGCACATTATATTCCGATAAATTCTGATTAACAATAACTAGAATTAGAATTGATAACCACATATGCTAAGGAAATGCAAATTTCTCCCCAGATCTAATGTGTTCAGTGTTGGTGTTGTATGTGGTACATGCCAACTGTTCAGTTGACTACCACATGATACTAGTTAAAATGGACATTTTTTCTTCTTGAAAAAGAATAGGCAGTATGCATGTTTTGGTTTAAGCCAATTGACTGAGATTACTAGTTATTATCTTAATATGCATTGATCTTTTGCCAATCACCTGTTCTCTGTATGACATTATAAAATTAGAGGACATATCAGATGAAATGAGGCGCATGGATCTTTCTGCCTGTGTCAAATGCATCCGTGTGTTGTGGCCATTTGTCCTATTCAATCCAAATATTTCTACTGTACTAAATGTTTCTCTGTGTGATCAATCCTGGTGATCTACCAGCTAGCCTTACATTGTTAAATGCATACACTGCCTAGAAAATAGTGTCATCAAATCCGTTCATTTCACTTGTTAGTCGGTTTTGTATGCCCTTAAAAATGGGTGTGTTCACGGGTATAGATACTGTTATCTATAGACTGTATGATACGCAACATTAGTTTCTTCTAATAAAAAATTAAATACTGGTTCTGACTGCTGCGATATATGTTTAATATAATTTGTATATTTTGTATTTAAAAAATACAAACAAAAATCATCTACATGTGATTTCGCTATCCCAACCCGAGTTTCACACTTTCTTCCTCTGTCCAGTCCTTTTATGATACTTTTGAGATTGGCAAATATTCTGGGGAAAACATATAGAAATTGAATAACACAGTGCATTTTGTGTTCTTCCTCGCCCCTATTTTGAAGGGTGCCCTAAATTGAGTCTTCGAAATGTTCTTAGAGTTTGTCATGTCATGGGTGCATTCTTGTAATATTGTTTAGTAAAGATAGTTGAAAGATAGTTAAATTTGAGTTTAATTTTATGCTGTTTTCGTGATATTATTGTTTTAGTAAGAGGGAGAAGTTGGAGAACGTATGAATTTAGTCTTTTGATGATTTTCTTTGTCAACATACAGGCTTTAAGGGCAAACAACATTTCAATGCCTCAACCTAATCCACAAGCTTTGCCCGGTGGGAGTGTTGCCACTGGACCTTCACTTCCTCAACAACTTGCCGTGCATCCTTACTCACAGCCTACTCTTCCTTTGGGACATTTTGCTAATATGATTAGCTATCCATTCCTACCTCAGAGCTATACCTACATGCCATCGGCATTTCAGCAGACTTTTGCTGGAAATAGCTCATACCACCAATCTCTAGCAGCAGTGCCTCCACAGTATAAAAATAGTATTTCTGTCAGCAGCTTGCCTCAGTCTGCTGCTGTTCCACCTGGATATGGTTTTGGAAGCTCCACCAGCATTCCCGGAGGAAATTATCCTGTAAATCCATCAGCTCCCCCTGCTAGTACAACCATTGGATATGATGATATCATAAGCTCCCAGTATAAGGACAACAATCATATGATTTCACTTCAGCAGGTAGAATGACCTTTCATGTTAAAGCCCTACCTTCAATTGTTATTTGTTTTCCTATGATGCAATTGGTATCGTCAGTTGCTATCTTTCATGTTAAATAAACTCGTTTCATTACTCATAATTATATTGAAGAAGAAAATTTGCTGACCATGCTTTCTTGTGTCAGAATGAGAATTCTCCGATGTGGGTTCATGGGCCTGGCTCTCGAACAATGTCTGCAGTTCCTCCCAGCAATTATTACAACTTCCAGGGACAGAATCAACAACTGAGTGGATTTCGGCAAAGCCAGCAGCAGCAGCAGCAGCAGCAGCAGCAGCCATCACAGCATTTTGCACCCCATGGATATCCTAATTACTACCATTCTCAAAGTGGGATTTCTCTGGAACATCAGCAGCAGCAGCAGCAGCAGCAGCAGCAGCAGAATGCTAGGGAAGCATCTCTAGCTGGTTCTCAAAGCCAACAACCTAAGCAGTCCCAACAACAATTATGGCAAAACAGCTACTAATCCCTATCACCTCCTGGTTTTTATGGGGGTCTTGATGTCTGTTTGAAAATGACCAATCAATCGGAGGCTTTCCCACGGTCTATTTATTTATGTACCGTTGTTTGGTCTGAAGGGACCCTTGTATGGCCGCTGCCCTGTGCGACGAAGTTGTATTCTACATAATTATAATTATCTTCGTAATGTTAACTTTAGGTGCTGAGTGTGCTAATTTGTTTTACTTCGTACAATACTCTTTTTTCCATTTTACATTCTTCTCATCTGGTTAATTTATAGTGGAAAGTTTCGTGGATATGCTATATCTTCTATCATATGCTCTCTCAGATTTTGACAGATAAATTTCTTCCTCTTTTGTGATGCTTTGGGCAGATAAATTTGGAATTTTCTAACATTTAGGTAAACTTGATAATTAAATTTGATATTGTAATTACTTAATTTTAAATTTATGTACAGGAGAAGACGCAAAAAGAGATTTAAAGAATTATCCTCAAATACATAAAGATGCTTTTTTAAATTAAAAGGAAGGTATTTAAGGAAGACAGAGAAATAGAAACAAACAAGACAATCTAATCCACCAGAAAAAGAGGTATAAATAAGGTTGGCAATGGCATTTGACCGAGTCTCAAGGAAGGTATTTAAGGAAGACATAGAAATAGAAACAAGCAACACAATCTAATTCTAAACATAGGAAGGGTAATTAAAACAGAAATGTGAATCACAAACAAAACTAACAAATCTTATTAGCTGTTAGTATAGAATATTGATTACTCATCACACACAAGAAAAAAAATGAGCGCTTCATATTATCATTATTATATTCCAATCATCTCTCATATTCTGTTTAACCACACAAACCAGGGTGGTTGAGGTGCCAATGGCAAGTAATAGCCATAGAAACGCACAAGCACAAGCACGCAAGGTAATGGTGATTGCCGATCCAACAAGGGAATCAGCAGGAGCATTGCAATACGCGCTTTGCCATGCCGTGCTTGAACAAGACGAGTTGATTTTGTTGCATGTTGAAAACCCTAATTCATGGCGTAATACAATTACTACATTTCTGAAGATGCCTTCGTTTGGAGGCTTAAATAGCACAGCGGTTGATACGGGAGGAGGAGGAGGAGGAGGAGGAGGAGGAGGAGGAGGTGTGGCTGATAGTGAAGGTGTTGTTGATTTTCTTGAAGAAATGAAACATGCTTGTAGGGTTTCTCAACCGAAAATGCGAGTTCGTGTTTTGAGGGTGGAAATGGATAAAGATAGGGCTAATACTATTCTTTCTCATTCTAAAACGCAAGGGGTTGATATTGTAGTTATAGGCCAGAAACGAAGTCTTTCTTCTACAATATTAGGGTAATTAATCTCAATTCTTTTATTCCCAAATTTTTGTTAATCCTATATATTTTTTCATCTCATGAAACACATATGGCGATTTTTGTCCCCAAGCTTTTAAATTGCACTTTTAGTCCTCAAAATTATGAAAAAGATTGTCAGTTTGAGAAAAAAATTGGGACTAAAATTGTCAAAAATAAAATAAACATGCTTAAACTGAGAGTTTGCTTCTTAGGACAAAAAAGATAATTCTTCAATTATGTATTTAACCACTATTTTTTGCAAGAATTATCTTTTGACGTATATAAAATACAATATCACTTTAATTGTATTATTGTAAAAATAAAACTATGTTATTCCATTTAAGATATACTCTCTCTCTCTCTGTAACAAAATATAAGCAAAACTAAGTGTATTTGATCCAAAATTTAGATCGAATGTATCAACTTTGTTGACCTACATTTGCTTATATACTTTGTGGAGTGAGAATGATCTTAGAAGCTAACTCTTAATCACTTAAACATAGAAATTGTGATATTTTTATATTGTAGAATGCGAATTGGTTCTAAAGTTATAAACCTGTTATGCTAATTGGTTGTTGTATAATTTTGAACAGATATAGGCGGCCTGTAGGAGGATCAATGACAAAAATGATAGACACAGCAGAGTATTTGATCCAGAACAGTCCATGCACCTGTGTTGCTGTACAGAGAAAAGGCCAAAATGGTGGCTATGTTCTCAACACTAAAACCCAAAGAAATTTCTGGCTCTTAGCCTGAACAACCCTTTCATTCACATACATAGATGTTAATGTTATGTATCCCTCACCCACTTTCATTACACATTTTCAATGGGATTGTATATTGTTTGGTTTTGCCATGTTATGTAACATGGTACAAACAACATTTTCATTACTGATAGATTTAACAAAACAAGTTAAATAGGCAGAGTGAGTATTTTTATTATTTTTTTGACACTCAAATTATTATTTAATCAAAATATTCTAAAAAAAATATTGTATCATAAATTTTTAAAAATTTATAGATATTAAATAATGATTTGAGTGTTGATAATGTATATTGCCTGTCTAAATATTATTCTGCATATAGTGAAATTGGTAAGATTTCCCCCATGTTACTTTGTTTTGTAAATGGTTCCATTATTTAGCAAGGCACAAAACATCTGGTTGCAAGGCACAAGGTCACTATTGGTTAATTGGCTTTAGTTGAACTTCCATTATTTAAGTGTAAATGAATTTCATTAGAAGCAGACAAGAACCCATGTTTGATCCTGTAGGACTATGAATTGAATATAACAATAAGCATTGTTGTTCTCCTTCACATTTTGTTTCAAATTTAAGGTTTTGGCATACTCCGTAAGAAAAACTATTAGGTTTTGTTTGGCAAAAAAGAGTGGATAGTAGATTAGCTAGTAGGTAGCAGATAAACTAGCTGATAGCAAAAATTTGATAGTAGATACGCCAGAAGGGATTCTCTCCAATGACTTTTCTCTAAAGTGGAATCCAAACCCTTCATTGGATCATTGGAAATATGAGAGAGAATGTAATTAACATTAAAAATAGGAGAGAGAGTGTGTTTAAAGGTGGAGATTTAACCACTTGAGAAAACTTGAGAGGTTTACACTTGAGAGGATCCATTCACGTAGATACGCTAACAAATTGAATTTAAAGTGTTTGATAAAAAGAGGCAGATTGCAGATAAGATATAACGAATAGCAGATGAGCTGATAGCAAGTAAACTAGCAGATTAAACGTAAAGTGTTTGGTAAAATTAGCAGTTGAACTAACTTATAAATGTAAAATAACATAAATAAACATTTATAACTAATGCTTAAAAAAGAGTGAGTAAATTTAGTTGTGGAGGACAAATGAGAAATTTAATTAAAACAATAAGGGTAAAAAAGGGAGAAAAAATAAAACGCTATAAGCTAGTCCTGCCAAACACCTACAATGAGCTTATCCTCTATAAGGTATCTACTATAAGTTAGCACATGGCCTTTCCAAACAGAATCTATAAGCTAGTGAAAAAATACTATAAACTAGTCATGTCAAACACTTATAATGAGTTTATCCAGTATAAGCTATTCGCTATAAGCCAGAAGATAGAAAGAAGGAAGTAATGAAAAGAACCAATATATTGCAAACTATCATTATTCTCATTCTCTCACCCTTTTCTGTTTCATCCAAAGATAAACAAGATTAAACTACACTAATGACATCACACTAAGAGCCTTCACACAATAAACTAAACAAGTCTACTTCAGTCCTAGTCCTCAATTCTCCCAATACATCATTGTCTTCAATGCTTAATTGGTTAATGTTTTTCTTAACAGCATATCATCATAATAACAAAAATCCTTCACTTTCACCTAATTCCTCCACATTGTGCAAAGGAATAAAACTCTCTTCATAATCTAAAACATTATAGTAAAACTCAGCTCCAATATCATCATCTTCTGGAAGCAAAGCCACAATTCCACTAACACTATGTATTACTTTCTTTGTTGCCATAAGAATTTCATTTTTCCAGATACCAACTGGACACTCAAATCTTGAAAACATCCCCATAGTATGCACCTTAGTCCAACACTCCACACCTTCATATTTATCATATAAAACCCACAAATCTAAAACATGTTCCATATTTCTAGTTTCTGAACAAATAATCAAAGCAACAGAATCCTTGTACACTACAAGTTTCTTATACACTTCAGCAACACTATCCTTATTATTAACTAAAAAAGGCATCTCAATCTTGTTAACCACATTGTTACAATAATTAAAAGAAATAATCATTTCATGACATAACTTTTCACTTACCTCCATTGCAACCCAAAACAAAGTTTCCTTCATTGTTACACTATTCTCAGTCCAAAACAAACAACCCTTCAAATTTAAATGCTGATCACAACATTTGATATCTCTCCACAACTCAGTAACTAGTGAGTATTTCTCAACTTGAACAGCATAAGCACTTTTTGTTCTGTCTTCAAAAGAGTGAAGTCTCACTACTTGAAAATCACTATCATTGTGGTTGAAGTAAAAGGCTATAAAACAATTTGGTGGGTGGCAACAAAGCGTTTTCTGGTTCAATGATTCGTTTGGTTTCTTTTGTTGTTGGGTTCCAAAGGAAAAGGGTGGAGGTTGAGTTTAAGGAATAGTGAGCAATACAAAGTAAACCATTGCATGAACCTATTAACTTAAAACCCATGTCAGTGTTTGAAAACCTAGGAATGTGAAGTTCTTTGAGTGTTTTTCTTTTGACATTTAGAAGAAATATGTGCTGAGTAACGATATTGTCTTTACAGTAAAAACGGTGAAGGATTAGAAATGGGTTTGTTTGGGTAGAGGAAAGGATATGTTTTGGAGATTGAAACACTTTTTGGATCAATGACTTGAAACGGGTTTGGAAGGACTTCATGGATACTAATACTACTACTAACCTTCTCAGTAATTATCTACTCTTTTGTAAAACCGTTGGTTACAAAATACAGTATATAGAGAAGCTTTGAGCATTGAATTAGAATGGGGTTGTAATCGAAGAGGCATTTTGGAATGCGGTGCAGTCTTGGAAGGCGAGTCGTCGTAATCATGATGTGTTTGATTTGAATGGTGTAATCATGATGGTTTTGCTATTGCCATAGTCATGGTGACTTATGGGCTTGGATACCACTACCACTTCAAAGCCTTGGATTCGAATATTGAATGTCGGACGTAGCAAAAACTCTGTCAGGAGAGGAGAACTATACGGACCAACAAAATTGAGTATACAAGTGATCAATCAGGTTTTTGGGTGTAGATTAGTCACTAACAAAATCAGTGAATACTTCGCACCAATAACATATTAACCAAAAAATATTAACAAAATACCGTCTATTCAATCAAAATCAGACGACTAAGATAAGTTTGACTGATTAATGCACACTATTGAGAAATCAAGTGAGAGTGATTAGTATCAATAAGAGTTGGTCCGGGTTGTAATTGGATTCAGATCTCACTCCAAAGTCTCAAGTTCGAGTCTTGAGTGTCGCAAAAATTCTATTGGGAAAGGAGAACTACATGGACAAGCAAAACAGAATACAGTAGGGCTGAGCATTGGACTAGTTTGGGCCCAAATAGCCCAAAATATTGAAACCCAAATGGACTTTATATAGGCTCAGTTGCGCTCGTTCCTAAACTCGGTTTACTGCGGGTTTGGTTTTGAGCGGGTTCGATTATTGTGGGTGGGTATGTGCGGGTTTGGGCCATATTGGGCAAGTTTACTTTTGTAGCCTGTTGTATTCTTGATAAAAAAACCAATTTAAAGCAAAAAAAAAAATTATGTGGCCAAAGCTGATTCAAATAGGTTTAGTTATGGGCCAAATTTTTGTGCCAAAAATATAAAATATAGTCAAATTAAATACACCAAACATAAAACTTGAATCATATCTCTAATTAATTTAAATAACGGAAGCCCTAAAAACCCTATTAGCATCCTTGGCGCCCCTGATAAATTTTGGTGGCCTCATTCTATGTCAGATGGGGATTCTCTCCATTTGTGGTGTCCCCTGCATTTGCACTATTTTTAGGACGGAGAGAAATGAAAAAATGGGTATTGCGGGTTTGGGCGAGTCTGATCTTGATGATCAGCCCTAGAATACAACACACTAATAATACGACAACCGGAAAAAAGTGTGAGCGGTTAGTTCCACATCGATTAAGAATGAGATGTGGTGTCCAACGCTCTTGGTTGTCCTCATTGTTGCTCTTGGTGCTCCACCAGACTCCCCGAACAAGTGGTATTACAAGTCATGGTTCGACTTGATAGGAAAGTGGGAAGTCAACTCACACTCGAATTCTCAACACAAACAGCTGCATATAATCCAAATCAAATAAACTAACCAACTATGAAAAGTTGTTACATCAAGAACAACAAATTTCGACAAATCTCTAAATCTAACTTCCTAATACTCCCCTCAAGTTGGAAGAGAGGTGTCAAGAACTTCAAACTTGGAAATGAGATGCTAAAACAAATGAATATTTTAAGGTGTTTGATAAAATCTAGTCCAATGGCAAGATACATGTTGGAGCAAGATTTTCATGATTATAACCAAAATTGAGGTTTCATTTATCTTGCATTATGAACTCCATTGATCAACAACAGGAGACATATTAAAAACTTAGGAAAATGAAATCTCCTTCTACAAGGCCAGAGAATAGTACTGTTTTGTTGAAGGAAGTTGAGTACTTGCAAGAAACCACTTGTCGATGGAAAAAACACGTCTCATTTTCTCTCTCACGCGCTGAAGTTGTTTTTCTTATCCAAAAGTGAAACAAACAAAAATCCCTACAGCTCACTGAAGCGAATGCAATCACGGTAATCTCTAAAAAATTCCACAATATGAAAATTGAACCAAAGGAGAAAATGAAGCCAAAAAAAAGGTGGATCCAAAAATCTAGCTAGAAAACAAGATGAAACATACTAAGACGATTCTTAACGGAAGCCATGACTCAGAAAGAAGAGAATAAAATTGGAAATGTGAGATTATATTGACATTGAGAGAATGATTTACATCAAAGGTATAATCAATGATAATGTTAAGAATTCACCCAAGAATTGAACACAATTTGCAACGCGACTTGCAAGAATCACAACACAGAAGTAATCTATGACCGAAATTGAAACCAATTTAGCGATTAATTGACCGAATCGATTAACCCTAAATATGAACCCTAATTTGATCGAATTGGGAAAAACGTAAATTGCAGAAATTAAAGCAAGAAACACACAGGAATGTTCACGGTAGCCACTACCAATATGGCAGCTACATCTGGGGAATCAAGCAAGTGCTTGATTCTCGTTGCATTATCACTTCAAGTTGAACTTTACAAGATGGTGAAAAAACCCCAATTCAGATTCCCAATCTCACTTCCCTAAGCCCGAATTTCCCAGTGTTTTCTCTCGCACACAACCCTTGAATGATTACAGATTCATTTCAATTAGATTCACTAGCTCAAACTATATAAAAGGAGAAGCTCGGATCTTGGCGCCAAACCGCAGCAACTAACCGATTATAACAACCGTTTGAATTGAACCAACCGGAGCTTGACACGTGGCACAGACTTAGATAGTGAGAAACCAGATTATTGCCACATCAGCAACAATCTCCACCTTGGCAATAAAACCAGATATGCAACAAGAATTTCCACGATGCTTGATTCAAATTCATCACACAACTTAACCAACACTAAGCAAATTCAAGCAATGCTTGAACTTGCTCAATGGAACCACTTTAGTGATGAAATCAGCTGGGTTTTGAGAGGTGTGAACTTTCGGATTACACAGTTCCTTGTGAGATGATGTCCTTAATCCAATGTAGTCTAGTGTCAATATGTTTTGTCCTTTCATGGTAAAAGTGAATTCTTGCACAAATGAATTGCACTTTGGTTATCACAAAACACATTTACACTCTCTTGCTTGACTCTAGTTCATTCACTAAACCCTCGAGCCATAACGCTTCTTTCACAAACCTCTGTTACCCCCTATATACTCAACACATTTGTGGACAATGCTACCACATGTTGGAGTGATGCTTTCCAACTAATGGTGTTTCCAAACAGAGTAAACACATAACTCATCAATGACCTCCTTTTGTCACGATCCCCAAAGAAAATCGAGTCAACAAACCCCTCAACTCCACCTCGCATCAATACCTCCTTCATTGTACATCAATCCTACATTTGAAGACCCATTCAAGTACCTTAGAATGTTTCTTTATGCAGACCAATGTTCCGCCGGATTTGCAAGATATCCGCTAACAAGGCTTAATGCATAAGCTAGATCTCGGTCTTGTGCAAACCATTGCATACATGAGGCTACCAACAAAGACTTGCATAAGGGATTTCTCTCATTTGATCCCCTTTCATTATCGTAGAGAGGGGTATGCGCTGAGAGCGCTTTTTAAAGTGAGCGCCTAAGCGGCAACTTTGCGGACTTTGCACCGCCATGTTGAACCTTGCTACAATCCTCTTGGCATAACTCTCTTGAGAGATTTTCATCCCAAGTACCTTCACCTCGATAATTTCCATCCCAAGTATCTTAGTTGCTTTGCCAAGATCTTTCATTTCAAATTCCTTATGCAAAGAATAGATTTGGCTTTGTCAATCTCTTATTGTCCTTGCTTGCTATCAACATGTCATCTACGTATAGCAAAAGATAGATGTAGTTCTTTGTCATCAATCTTCCTATAGTAGACACAACTATCATTACAACTTCTTTTGTATTTGATATCTATCATATAGTTATCAAATCTCTTGTACCACTGCCTTGGTGATTGCTTCAAACCATAGAGAGACTTTTGTAGTAGACATACATGATCCTCCTTGCCTTTTCTTCAAAAACTTTTGGTTGAGCCATATAGATCTTTTCTTCCAACACACCATGTAAAAATGTTGTTTTTACATCCATTTGTTCTAGTCTCATATTGTAATGCACAACAAGAGACAGAAGCACACGAATGGAGCTGTGTTTAACCACTGGAGAGAAGATTTCTGAGTAATCTATCCCTTCCCTTTGTGTATATCCCTTTGCAACTAACCTGGCCTTGAACCTTGGTGGATCCCTTTCTGTCATACCTTCCTTTAACTTGTAAATCCATTTACAACCAACTAATTTTACACCAGCAGGCTTCTTAATTAGTTTCCATGTTTGATTTTTGTGTAGTGATGCTATCTCATCAATCATAGCCAGATGCCATTTCTTATGATGTGTGCTAGCCATTGCTTCTTGGTAGCTTCTGTGGTCATCACCCGAGAAATTCTCTCAAGATTTGCTTAGAGCATAGGCAATATCAGATTCGTATCCAAGCCTATGAGGTGGCTTGATCTGTCTTTTGGCCCTATCTCTAACTAGAACATAGTCATTCTGTTGTTCATCATTACTGTCACCTTCAGAGTCTGAGCTTTCTTGAGAGCTAGTGTCTTGAATATCAACTTGATTTGTATTCACCTGATTTTCAACATTATCACCAGTATTCTCTTTATTTATAGACTCCACCTCAATGTGAAATTCCTTGTTTTTATCATGCTTCTCAAGTGTTTCGTCTACTTTCATGTCATCAACCAGTTTTGATTCCGGAATATAACATCCTCGCTAATGATGCACTTTCTATTTTTCGGTAGCCATACTCTATAGCCCTTCACACCATCAGGGTATCCCATGAAGATTCCTTTCTTGGATCTAGGTTCTAACTTGCCTTCTCTAACATGACAGTAAGCAGGACAACCAAACACTCTTAGATTTTCAAACTTAGGTGCATGTCCTGTCCACATTTCTTGAGGAGTTTTAAAGTTTAAAGCAGTAGATGGACTTCTATTTATTAGGTAGCATGTTTGTGTTCACTCGCTCCCCAAAAAGACTTAGGTAGCTTAGCACAAGACAACATACATCTAACCTTCTCTAACAAAGTTCTATTTAACCTTTCTGCAAGTCCATTTTGTTGTGGTGTACCTCTAACAGTCAAGTTTCTATAGATTCCATTATCCTTACAAAATCTATTAAACTCATCATTGCAGTAACTCAAGTCCATTATCGATTCTAAGTGCTTTAACCTTTAAACCAGTTTGAATTTCAACTTTCTTTTCCATTCAACAAAGTAGTTAAATGCTTCATCTTTAGTCTTTAATAGGTAGATCCAAACTTTCCTCTTTGTAATCATCGGTGAAAGTTAGAAAATACCTCTTTCCTCCATGACTTGGTGTTTGAAGTGGTCCCCACAGATCCGAATGAATGTATTCGAGCTTCTCCTTTGTTTTGTGAATGCCAAGAGCAAACTTAATTCTCGGTTTGCTTTCCCATTACACAATGCTCACAAAATCCTAGTTCATTGATTTTGTCTCCACAAAGAAGTCCTTGTTTCTCCAATTCTTTCATTCCTTTCTCACTCATATGCCCAAGTCTGCGGTGCCATATATGAGTGTCTTATCGGTGGTGGTGCTAGCAACATTCACTTCACGATCCTGAAGACTTCTGGAGTATATACTGACTTATTGTTGATCCTTTTTCCTTTCATGACAACTCTAGATCCTTTCATGACCTCGAGTGTGCCATTTTCACCTTTAAAGTCAGTACCGCAGCTTCAAGTGTCCCTAGAGAGATCAAGGGTCTCTTAAGCTCGTGTACATGCCTTACCTCGGTGAGAAGTTTCACAAAGTGCCATCATTCACCTTATCCTCGACAGGTTCCAATCCCAACAACATTGCAGCCTTGTTGTTGCCCAAGAATACTTTACTCAAAGACTCAATGGCTTGTAATCAACAAACCAATCCCTCTAGTCCAGGGCACATATTGTATGAGCAAGTGAGTCCATAGCCCAGTTTTCTTCTGTCTTGGCCTCTGCAGTAGCATGGAGTTCACTGTCATCACAATTTGCAGCCACAAGAGCTTCACAACTGTCATAGCCATCAGATGCATATGAGGCACTTCCCTCATCTTCCTTCTTTTGACTCTTGCCACCTTTCTTATCAGGACAGTTCTTTTTGAAGTGTCCTTCTTTGTTGCAAATGAAGCACCTGTTATGTCTAGGCTTAGACTTTGATCTAGACCTATTCTTGCCCTTTCCTTCTCTTTTCTTTCCTTCCTCCTCGACCATTAAACTCTCATCTTGGTCACTTTCTTTAGTGTCCTTCTTCTTGGATAGTTCCTTCGACATAAGAGCAGCTTGAACCTCTTCCAAGGTTATGGATTCTCTTCCATATATGAGAGTGTCAGCAAGAATATCATATGTGTTGTTGAGAGACCTTATCAACAGTAGGGCCTGATCTTCATCTTCCACCTTTACATCAATGTTCTCCAGATCCAATATGAGTTTATTGAACTCATCTATATGGTCTCCAATTGATGTACCTTGTTGCATCTTGAAGGTGTATAGCCTTTGCTTGAGATAGAGTCTATTGGCCAAAGATTTGGTCATATACAAACCTTCCAACTTTAGCCAAATTGCAAATGCAGATTTTTCTTTAGAGATTTCTCTAAGAACTTTATCTCCCAAGCAAAGAATAATTTGACCGTAAGCCTTATTCATGATATCCTTCTTTTCTTTCGCAGAGTATCGTGAAGCTTGTCTTCACCTTCAAGTGCTTCTTCAAGTCCCTGTTGCACCAACATTGCTCGATCTTCATCTTCCACAAGCCAAAGTCGTTCTTTCCATCGAATTTCTCAATGTTATACTTCGCCATTTCCATGGAAGCACTTTCTTCTTAACTGGCGCCATCGATACCAATTGTTAAGAATTCACCCAAGAATTGAACACAATTTGCAACGCGACTTGCAAGAATCACAACACGTATAATCTATGACCGAAATTGAAACCAATTTAGCGATTAATTGACCGAATCGATTAACCCTAAATATGAACCCTAATTTGATCGAATTGGGAAAAACGTAAATTGCGTAAATTAAAGCAAGAAACACACACAGGAATGTTCACCTTCACTACCAATATGGCGGCTACACATCCGGGGAATCAAGCAAGTGCTTGATTCTCGTTGCATTATCACTTCAAGTTGAACTTTACAAGATGGTGAAAAACCCCAATTCGATTCCCAATCTCACTTCCCTAAGCCCGAATTTCAAGTGTTTTCTCTACTGACACAACCCTTGAATGATTACAGATTCATTTCAATTAGATTCACTAGCTCAAACTATATAAAAGGAGAAGCTCGGATCTTGGCGCCAAACCGCAGCAACTAACCGATTATAACAACTGTTTGAATTGAACCAACCGGAGCTTGACACGTGGCACAGACTTAGATAGTGAGAAACCAGATTATTGCCACATCAGCAACTGATAAGAACAACTAACTAACTTATATAACTAAGTAATAACTAACTTTTATAGCTAATATTCTCCTGCAAAGTGAAATATGATTATTACAATTCTAGTTTATGAGTGATTACTGAGTGCAGCAATCTGTCTCCGACTATCCACCTCACTTTCTTTATCCATTCTTCTCGTGTAATCTTTAGCTCCTAAAGCCCAACATATATAATTTAGTGCCAAATCAGTAACAATTAACAAAGCATTAGAACCTTAAACCAAAGAAAAGTAGTGTTTAGTGTTTACTTACTTGGTAAACACGGTAGCTTTTGAGTAACAATAACATCTGTGATGGATTCAAATGATTTGAAACTCTTGCCACTAGATTAGGAAACGACACATATTGTGATCGAGGTTTTAGTTCCCCAAATATTTCTGGATCTGTACCAAAACAAACAATATTAAATATCCTATAAACAAGGTTTAAACGAGTAATTATTAGGTGGTCACAAATATTTAGTCACAACATTTAGTCACACACAAAATAGAAATAAATGCACTAATAAAATAATAATTGTGTGTTTCCCCAAGTACATTTATTTCGGTTTAAACTATCATTGTGAAAATGACACCTAACTTTTTACCTTTCATATAATTGTTATACTTGAAAGTTAGGATATAATGTGGATGAATGTGTGAATTCATAAAAGCAGTCCATATAATATGTTTTCTGGGTGCTAAAATATCATCAACTCCTGTATCATATTGATTACAACTAGGCTGGCTCTGTTTTGAACCAGCAGGAACAGCTTCAACATTCCCTAATATCACCCTGCATAGCAGCACATGCCTCAAACCATCCTCATCCGCCACCGTACACATTGCACTGAAAATAACACATATAAATCGAAGCATCAACACAGACACTAACACCAAATACATAGACACAAATAGTAATTTAAAAAGAAAATAAGTAACTGAAGTGTCTATCTGCACCAACACGTTTCAGACACCGGACACGCCTGCCTTCAATTACCTATCAATGGAAAAATTGGCAGGGAGTAAGGAAATTCCAACACCATGAGAATCATCATCGTCAACATGAATATTGGATCCAGTGAATCCAATAGATACAATGTCTATGAGTTCATCGAATGAGCCACCATACCAAGCAGACTTCACATTAGCATCACCTCCTCCACATTTAATTGCCACCGCCTTTGAGAAAATATCAAAGGAATCCAAACGAGCTTGCCTTGCCAAACAGGAATTAGAAACATTGTTCTTATGAAGGGCCATGACAGTTGTGACATGACTCATAAATCCCATACCCTTTAAGAAACCTTTCTCGATATATTGGTATTCTCTACTCCCTTCTACTATCTTCGTTAGCCCCTTTCTATCCAAAATCTCAATTGGCTGCATGTTTCTTTTTTTGACTAAAATCGAATTATTATTATTATATAACGGAGCAACGTTTATCTATATTTATTTTTTGTATACTAATAATGCATCATCCAACATCAAAAACGTGATTAGCTATGCCTATATATATGAATGAAGCTATTACGGCGTAGAATATTTAAACAGTTTGGGTTTGCAAATGAGACTTGGGGAACAAGACAAGACAAGAGAAAACGTTGACGTGGCGAAGTTGTTGATTGTTCTAGATAATAATTAAACGGTTTTGGTTGTGGCTGGCTTGTCGTGGCCTTTCACACGAGACACGTCATGTGGTCGTGAATTTTGTACTGGCTTTCTTCGAGTTCAAGTTATTCTTATTAAGGCAAAATAAGTTGATGACTTTCTTGACCAAAAATAAATAAAGTTGATGCCTTCCAAATTTGCACTTTGCTGCAATGCAAATCGTATGCACCTTTTTTTCGCCTTCCCCTGTGAATGCGATTATGCGAATCCGATGACGGTTGATTTTAAGGTCCACAAGTCCTTATAGTTGTGGACCGGTCCCCGTAGGCCTAGATACCATTGATATTTATTTATTCGATGGTTGTGATTGGAGAATGGTTAATTGTTTGGGAGGTTTCAACCATTGTTTATATGAATTGCACTGATGGACCTGAGATAATGAATAATTACGGTTTGACCGTGGTTTAAAAAAATTAAAATTAAAAGTAAAAGTTAATTTAATTGTTTATTAATATTACTGAATTAAAAAATAAAATAAAAAATACGTCATATGGAAAAACGTTTTTGATATCATATGTTAGAATAATATGGAAAAACGTCAAATGAAAAAAAAAATAAACTTTTTTGAGAATAAATTGACTTTAAAAAAAGGTTAAATTGCTCTCGGAGTCTCTTAACTCAATTATAAATAACGATTTAGTCATTTAATTTTTTTTGTCCCAAATTTGTCCTTTATGTTTAAAACTTTTAGCACCGTTATCCTTTTCCGTTTGTCTCTATCCAACTCCGTTAAAAAAATGTCTAGTCATCATATGACTCATATTTTTATCTAATTTATGCTTATGTGGCATATATACTTGCTGACTCATTATTTAATTTGAATTAATATATTTTTTTACTATCACCCAAATAGTCGTAACCATAATTTCTCCCCTCTTCCTTCTTCATGTGCTTTCCCAGTTCCCATCAACCGATTGAAAGAATAAGTGGGTAACGAATCAGCAGAACCCATCTTTGTTAGTAAAGATTGGAAATGAAGAGTATTATGATGATGATGAGGATACTGATGAAAAATATTCTGAAGAATATTTTGATTATGATGATGAGCTTAATCCCCGAAATAATGGGAAAGACTGTAACAAATATCAAGCGTACTTTGAATGGAGTTGATTATTGTCTGAATGTAGGTAGCAACTTCCCATTAGATTTTGCTGCAAAATTCTATTGCAGAAGGGACTTTCCATTTTACTGGTGTGGTCAAAGGTTTATGGCCGATTTGAAAAACCCATTTTAAGTTTTTAGATCTGTTTAATTCTTTCCATATTGAATCAAAATATAGATCATTAAAACCATGTAACAACATTAATCATCGATAAAAAGGAATGATAAGGATGGTGGGCGAAGTTCGTTTGGTTTAGGGTTTAGGGCGGTTGTAACTGACAAGACGACGCTTCAATCGGTGAAATTGAGGCCAGAATCGGAACCAGCGGCAAAATCTGAGTCAGGGGGCGAGGTTTGGAGGCTAGCCATGGCGACATGATAGAAAACATGTGTGGAGGAAGAAGAATGTTAGGTTCCATGGTTGTTGCATCCATGTGTAGCGTATTCAATGAGGAAGAAGACCATTTTTTATTCGGGGTCTTTTTTGTAATTTTTCAAAGTAATGGGCTCCATTGGTAATAAAGCAGTTTACTTAAAAAAACCGGAAAACCTATGAAAACAGGTCAAAAGTGCTTGTGTACCTGTCCACAATTATAAGGACTTGTGGACCTTAAAATCCACCTCTGATGACATTACAAAAGCCTCCCATCAGATTTCTATTTGGTTTATTTCCTTCATTTCTGTATGTTGAGGATTTTGTTCGAGGGTTTCTTGGTTCAAACTATTAATGGCTACCCACATAATGTCCCAAGGCTTTCAACAAAAGAAATTGAAGTCATATTCGCCCATTTCCAAAAAAGACAATTGTTACAAGCGTATTAATTTCAACGAACAAAAACCAACGCAGTTACTTAGTGACTTGATCTACCTTGGTACACATGGAGTCAATTTGGTGCTCTTGAGTTTGAGTCTTGCAATGGTCAAGACAAATTTGATATTAGTTAGTGCGAAATTTGATCTTAAACATAGTAGAACTAGTCTTAGTTAGTGTGAAATTTGATCTTAAAGAGAAATAACCTACAGAAGAAATATAAAATAGAAGAGTAACAATTAGAGACGAACTATTTGTCTGACGAGTGTGTATAATGTTACCAATGTAAAACCGTATTCAACTCCTCTAGGTGGAATCTTATCATATAGGATGTGTTTCATCGGATTTAGAAAACTTCGCCATCTTTCTTGGCATATAATCTTGGAGATTACGACCATATTGCGAATGCAAGCTGTTATAAGCGCTTAAAAATTGGAAGTTTATACCGTTTCGGACAAAAAAATTGGAATCATAATCACTTAGCACGCTCTTACATTAAAAACTAGTAATAACAACAGATCAAAATTCCACAAACCAAACACTGGCTTGGAAAGACATGTACAACATGCAACCAGCCATGACCCACACTGTTACTTTTCAACTGTAGCCAAAACAAAAGGTTCTTTTGTGGTCCTGTTGCAAAATATTAGCTGCAATTTATAAAAATAAAAGCTACCTTCTTTAAGTAAACTAAAATATTCTCCCTTCAAAACTATCAAAGGCACTGGAGATTATAGCTACCCTCTTCAAATGCACACCAGTATTGCCTGCAAATGTCATCCCTTTCACAATAACTGGGAAGTAAATGCATCAAATTTCGATTACACCCTAGTCCTCTTGACCGTCTTCCTTGACGAGCTTGATCATGTCATCGATTCGAAGAATAGTAATAGCAGCTTCAGTGGCAAACTGATAAATAACAGTAAACAATTTTGCTTAGATAGCTGTATAGGAAGCTGTTCATTGGGGCCAGCTACTGATATAATGTAAAAATTACGTACCTGGATAATTTTGACTTTGCTCATTGCAGGCTCAATGACTCCAGCTTCCAAGTTGTTTCTAATCTTTCCTTCTGAAAGATCCAAACCCATGCTGGAAAATAAGAGCAAATGAAGTAGTTATTTTCAGAAATAGAAAAGAATGTCGACAATGCTGAACCGAGAAAGTAATTGTTGCATACAACAAAAGTCAGCTTATTCAGCAATATTTCATCTTTCTGTTTATGCAAGATGTAAAAATAATATAATTATAATCTCAATCAAACCCAGGAGATATTAAGGAGCAGATGCAAAGCTTGTTTGACCCGTCCAGACAGATCCTTAATGCATGACATTTCAAACAACCGAAAATAGGGCAAAAGATATTGCAAAAACCAATTAGTAGCTTCATTTCAAATGATCGTGGAGTGGAATTCATGACTACAAAGATGATGTGTAGGTGGATATTAGATTTCAACCAAAAAATAGATAGCTAGAAACCAGTTATCTGAAACACCTTTCAAAATTAACATCTCTAAATGGGTTGGAGGAAATATTCAGCAAATACTTAAAAATATAAGGACACAGCAACAAAGATAAAAATTCAACATACAGCCGCAAAACTCAGAAGAAAACAGTAGCAAAATTAAGGAATATATGCAGCTACCTACAATTGACTAGCAAACCAATACCTTGATAAATGCTTCTTATCAGCTTTAGTTTGTGCAGTATGGTGGTAGGCCCGTAATTTTGCAACAAGCTCCGTGGCATCCTTAGCAGCATTGACAGCAAGCACCTGCTCCAGATAAGTGTTACCATATGCATTTTTAGTGCTAAACATGGTAGAAACAAGAGCAAGATGGATCGACTAAAGTTAAATAATAGGCCATAAATTTCTATTTTTTATACCATGTTAACCTCACATGAAAGCCCAGTCCACAAAACTAAGAATGTGGATAAAAACGAAAGAATCAACCCTCTTCAGCAGAAATTATAAAAAACTACATGCTAAATTATTGGACTAGAGAGAAATACAAGCTTTACATCATTTGTTCAACTAGGCCTAATCGCCCTAATTATATGTAAATTATACATATAAGTGTGTAAGACCGAAACCTTAAGCTCTCAACTCTTACCTTTGGAATGATTAATAGAGACTCGGCAAACTCTGCTATAGCCAATTGCTCCCGGGATCCTAAAGTTGTAGCAAGGTACTCCAAATAAACTGATAACGCTGATTCAACAGCACCTCCACCAGCTACAACCTGAATTTTATACATTAAAAAATCAAGTGTAAGATGGCAAATAAAATAGGAAAAATGTAATACAGCCCAACTTTTGATTCTGTTTACTAAATTCCAATATGTCCAACAAATGTCTTCAAAAATTAGTTGTCTGGTAACATTCTTAGATAATTATGTGTCTAGCCAAAAGCCGAGAACAACATAGAAGACACTGTCACTTTATAAAATTCATTAAGAACACAAATATAGAGTTGATTCTAGACATTTAGAATCATGTGCTTTATAAAGTGCATTGTTAATTGAATTTTCCCTTAAAACATGACCTGAAGACCCAAGTTTTCATTTCATGGCAACTGACACACGCCAACAGAACCCTCATCTAGTAAATTTCCTATGCATGAATGTTTTCAATTTTGAACAACTGGATTGTCCCCAAGTAGGATTGAAAGCTAGAGAATGCAGCCTTACTGTATTTGATTCAAGAGTCCTCTTGACAATTGATAACGCATCATGCAGAGCTCTGTCCATCTCATCAAGCATATAGTCATTTGCACCTCTGAGAATCAAAGAAACCTAAAGAAGAAACCACAAAATAAATCAGGTGATAATGTTATATTATCTGTGATGTGCATTTTGCACCCACAAAATAAATTTACTGTCGTCAAACATCCCCGTGCATAGCACGACTGAGATCTAGTAAATTTTCAATGCCACTATGCCATATCACCACTTATTAACAAAAATTATCATTACCGTTACCATTTATCTTCCTTAAATAACTTTCGCATTCTCCATTTCTATAATGGTTAAGATTTTGTATTTCCTTTGCATTTCTACATATTCATAACATAAACTAAAGGGGATTTTCATGACTAGCTTGATGCTTTATCAATTATCAATCTTTTTATTGTTCCTCTCGTGGCTTTTGAAGATTCTTGCTCCTCCAGATTGTTGTACTTTTCTGTTTTAATGAAATTATTTTTTTTATCAAAAAGATCTACACAATTCAATCTCAAGTTCCCCAACCACTTACTGCACTTGTATTTTTGGTCCCTTTAATCATGACTACAGCATCATCAGCTATACGCTCCTCAACAACCTCGTCTGCAGATCCAAGAAACGATGGTTCAAATGTTTCCTCCCCTTCCATATCAGCAAATGTTGAGACCTGCATCAATTAACCAAAGCAAAAATGAAGTCTGATCATCCATATAGGAAAATAGTTTGCTATTCGATAAAGTATGCCAAACCAAACAAAAGATGGGACTTGCATGACCAAAAAACTCATAACTAAATATTTCCTAAATAAAGATGGTTTGCTTTTAAAAAATAATAGTTTGGACTTTAAATTGGCATAGTGGAAAAGTAAGCTGTGAAAGAATCATTAGACAGACCAGGGTTGTCAAATAGCGACAGGGTAGCTTAGCGTGTTTTCAGCACTGCTATGAAAACTGTGACTCTCTTTGAGTTATGCTAAAAGAACAGTGGCTGCCGCTGTACCATTTTGTCGTATTGGACATTGTGAATGATTAGGTTCTTCAAGGATTTCTTTTATGAAAAAGTAATGCATCAACATGTGAATCTTTAAGAATACAAAAAGTGAAGAAGCACTCCACTTCGCTCTTTTTAAAAATACAAGTGAAAAAACACTCAATCTTATTGTTCACTTCACGGTAATCAATTGAGCTTTTGACTATCTTGTTTTAAACAATTCAGTATTCAATCTTTTGAGTTAATATTTGAAGTCAATCAATGACCAGAAATATTAAAATCAAAAAGCAGCCTATAATGGGGAAAAAAATTGAAATGGAGCCCCTGTGGTCAAGTAACCAAGAACGGAAATGTATATTTGGGGCAATGGATCCTTTCATGTAAGTTTTTCACACCTCTCTTCATATACATTATATATGTAGCTTGTCATTATTCAATTTTGACTTGACCATAAAGAGCTACAAACAGTGTTCAGATTTCAGAATAACAAAAAGGATTTTAGCTACAGTAATCATTTCAAAAGACTACGATTCTATGCAGGAAAAAATTGGAATATGCATTCCCTCAATCCATACATACAATTTAAAAATATCAACAATATTTTCAACTACAGACGAAACGTGTGAAATAAGAAATGATGCATTTGCGTCCTAGGTAATAAATATTCTGATTTACTGCCAACTTACTAGCTTGTCTCGTTCCAATAAAATAAATAAATTAAATAAAGACTTACCATTGTTGCACCAGTTGCTTTGGCGACATGACGCATATCCTCTTTCCGCACACGTCTCACAGCAATTGCTCCAGCCTCAACAAAGTACTGAAATAAGAAGTAAATAGTCAGAAGAAATACTTATGTAGTTAACTCATGATCCTTTCAGTCACTCATCAGAAACAGAAAATGCAATTTACACATGGAAGCATACAACTCGACAATATGACCCCGAGACATCTATTAATGCGGGAAGCAGAAAATCAGAACATCTTTAAAGACCTATAGATAGAAGCAAGCAAATTCAAGATCCTTTTTGTCACTCGTTAGAAACAGAACATGTAAATTATGTAACGCATCAATATGACCCTAAACATCTATTAATGCAGGAAGCAGAAAATCATAAGTAACATGTTTAAAGAGCCATAGATGTCACAAGTGTGGTGTGAATTTAGATTTTCTGCAAAATACTAACTGCTGGTAGAACACGTGTTCTTTGGTCTGATGCCTAAGAAACCAGTGTGACACCTTGGTTAATTTTTCTTCTAAACCTGATTTTTGTCTACTCATTAATTGAAAAAGAAAGGTTTTGGTTCTGAATTACTTGAAATTTTAGCTCTCATTTTTTATATTATTTGTAGTCAAAATTGTACAAGGATAATACTTTAATTAAGGGAATAAACCTGGACTAAAGCAATCTTATATCAATCCTAATGAAAACATAATTATATACAAGGAAGAGCATACCCTAATAATAAAGACTTGAATCACTGCATATATCTCAACATTATTCAATTGAATCTTCAATAGCAGAAAGCATAAACAATATTCCCCAGCCAAGTTCCTAATATTCCTTACCTCAATTTTCCCTAAATTCCACCGAATTGCAATCTCACATGTGAAACAGCCACCAACTAACCCTTAAATAATCCTCGTCCCTTTACTTAAGAACCAACCTAACCTAGACATGAGAATATTGTCTTTCAATTCCCCTAACACTACTTAGAATTGTAATTGTGTATATCCTGATTCCTGATCCCCTTTTAAGGATATACAAAATTTAACTTCATATCTATACAACATCGGATATACTGTTTGAACGGGGAAGAAGGATAAAGGGGGAGGGAAGGCATCCCAAACCCTGTTTTCAAAGGTTTATCAGGGATTGTGGGGTAGGGAGTGGTTGTGGATGTATTTCCTCTCAAGGGAAACAACAGAAACTATGGCAAAGAGAAATGTAGCTGGTACAGAAAGAATGTCAAATATTTTCTTTGAAATTATAAATGTAAGATTGTAACAAAGTTCTTTCTCAAAAAAAAAAATACTTGTTGAATAAAAAGTACCAGAATGTAAAAAAGAAACATACCTTAAGTGCCATATCATCAATCCCCTTAGTAGTCAAAATAACATTGGCTCCAGCTTTCAGTATTTTTTCAATACGCTCCTTCGTCATATCTGCCTCTCTGCAATTAGAAAAAAGATCATCTGTTAACAATATTTCAAAGACGTTACTTTATCTAAGATGGTAAGAGTGGAGAATTGTCCCAAACCAAGCAAATTTCATAATGAAACAGAAAAAAAATATTTCTTTAAACATATAGATTAATACTTTTAAAATGAGAATTACTGAATTACACGATTTATTAACCATAATATTTCAAGCTTCTGGCTTACCAGGACTTTGGTTTAACTTAACGCCTTCCAGAACAATTATGTTTATTTCTATTTTACAAAACTTACCATTAATACGATAATAATTATTCCCATTATATTTAAGGAAAGTGAATCTAGGAAGACATCATTATAAAACAGAAGCCACATGATCATATTGATAGTACCTTTGGCGAATTTTCTCGAGCTCCCTAGGATCAGAAACTAATACTTGAACACCCAATTGCATTTTTGTCTTCTGAAGATTGAAATCAAGACAAGCAATTTTTGCAGGGGAAACCCTAAGAGGCATTCCTTGAGCAGCACGGCCAGTATTTAGAGCATAACCATTCATCAAAAAGCTGTCTTTAGCACTTTTTCCATGAGCCTTCAAAATATTAATTCCCTGAAACAGGCATTACAATTGAACAGAATTAAATCCATATTACTTCTGCTCAACAAACTGCTTAAAATTAGACATCTTACATCCAGAAAGAAAGCTTCATGAGAAATAGATCAGAGGAATTAAATCCATACAAATCCTATGACCCTTAAACCGTGTAAGATGATGCAAGATTCAACTACATATTACTTCTGCTCAACAAACTGCTTAAAATTAGACATCTTACATCCAGAAAGAAAGCTTCATGAGAAATAGATCAGAGGAATTCTATAACAAACCTTGATCGGGTATCTAACTTCACCTCGAGCATTTGTCATTTTTACGGCTAGCACTGCATCTACAACCTATGAAATTGTAAATACAAATTAATTTCACAACTGAAAACATCAAGTACCCATGTCTAAAGCCAAAATCTCAATCGAGAACAGATGTTAGCAAACTGTTTATAACTAATCAATAACTTCAGAACATTAATAATGAGAAGACAAAATGCTTTTGAAAGGTTTCATTACCCCCCACCCCCTCTCTGTGTTTCAATCAAAAACTCACAAAATGAATTACCACACTACAACATGTTCATGACTTTCAATCAAGATTTTGAGCTTCTGACTTTCAATCCGTGATGCACTCAGATTAAAAAAATGCTGCAATTTCATCCTAACATCGACGGCACCATTGGGGTTGATTTTGTGAACTCCTAGAATCAATAAAAAAGGTTTTATTTCACAGTTTCATGTTACAGACGACATACAGTCTTAGGATAGAAGAGGGTAAAAAAATAGTAAGAGAGGTTAGATTGTTTTGGTTAGAAAAATTGGGGGTATGTTGGAGGAGGATTATTCTGTGAATTTGATAGTTTTTGTGAAAGATGAGTTCCTTTTTTAATGGACAATCATTGGTGATCCGATCAATCATTCAATAATTTTTCTTCTTCTTTTGATACCTCCCCCCAATTTTCCATTTACGTTCCTATGGATTCCTAAGTCCTAACATAATGTGAAGCCAATTATGATCAATAAATACTGTATCAGCTCAGATTACAAAAGAAGGAACTAAAAAGTATGTAGAATGATTTTTAACAGCATATTAACAAATCAACCATAGAACAAATTGATGTAAAATTTGAATTATAATAGCAAATAAATAGTAACTTCCTCCTTCTCAGAAAGCTGATTGATACAACGAACAATTTTACAATTTACACAGCCAACACAGTAAAACGTGGTTAGACCAAAGAATATTTGAATCCCTTTCCACTCAAACATAAAGTGAAAAACCAAGTAAGCTATGATATAATTTCACATTTATAATTGAGACAAAGAAAAATATACATCATACCAAATAGCTTGGTCAAAATTAAGTTTTCAGCTAATAATAATCCAAGTAAAATTTACACTTCAAACAGAAAGATGAATATAAGCTTTATCTAATAAAATATGCAAAAACCTAAGTTTGCAAAATATGGTTTGAATCATGATATAAACTCTCAACATTCAACATAAAGTCAATACAATTACAAACATACCAAATTGGCAAAGAAGTCACTATCACCGGCTATCAACTTTGAGGACATGCTGGTCTTTGCGCAGTTAACTAGTGTAGCTTTTCCAAGTAGGTCAACCTGTAAGTCAAGAAAACAATCTGACTGAGCACCGCATAAAAAAGTATACAACTTCAAAATGCATTAATCTTCAGACAAAAATCACAAAACAACTGTTAAGTGACCCATTGCGTGCTTCTTGGGAAATAAGACAGGAACCAATGGCCAAACGATGTAAGCTTTCATAAATACATATCATGTCACAAACTTCTTTTTGTTCATAATATTGGTTACTGATTCAAACATGAATGCAACATCCAAGACGGATAATATGCATACCAAAAAGTAATATGATAATCATAATATAGAGAAACAAGGAAAGTGAATCAAATAATTGAAACTCAGAATGAGTAGAAATGCAACATGCAGTGACTCTAGACACCAATGACCACAAAAATGTGAAGAAATCATTATAGAACCAACTTCTTTGGCCTTTCAATAACTAACAATAACATCTACTATTTACAATCTAAGAAGAGTGGGAGAGAAAAAGAAACAAGTAATCGGGGTCCCTTGTTGGCCTAAAAAATGCATCTATAAAAAGGTTTATTTATTATGAAACCTTACCTTTACAGCCAGCTTTTCGTCCACGTATTTACAGGCTTCTCGCATAGCAAGCTACCCAGAAAAATCAACACAATAAAAAATGAGGTACTCATAAAAAAACCCAATTCAAATGCCAAAATAATGTAAATATAGCTACAAAGTTAAGAAATAGACAACTGAAAAAAAAATAATAACTTACTCTAAATCCACTGATAATTGAGGTTGGATGAATCTTATTCCTGACAAGGTCATTTGCTCTCTACACACACACACACACAAAAAAAATACAAATTATGTAAATGAGATACAAGAAATGCATCTAAAATGGCTAAAAGAGAGAGTAACACTTACTTTGAGAAGCTCTGCAGCAAAAATTACTACAGAAGTGGTTCCATCTCCAACTTCTCTATCCTGAAGCGCAGCCAGTTCCACCAAAACCTAAAAAAAAAATCAAAAAAATCAATATATAATATTTTGTTCCTACAAAAATCGGAGAAAAAAAAAAAGAAGAGTTCAGTTCACCTTTGCAGCAGGGTGTTCTACTTCCAACATCATGAGTATAGTAGCACCGTCGTTGGTGATGGTGACGTCACCGATATCATCAACAAGCATCTGAAAAATGAAAAATCGATGAAAATCAATGAAACTGAGAAAGAAGAAGCGGAGAGTAGTTGTTATGAGATGGATCTTACCTTATCGAGGCCAACGGGACCTAATGAAGTTTTAACGATGTTAGCGACGGCTTGGCACGCAACCACTGGATTCAAAGAGAAAGTGAGTTAGAGAAATGGTTATTACGAGAGAACGAGAATGTGTATGAGAAAAGGGAAAGAGATGAAACCGTTTTGGGTGCGAACGTCTTGGCCGGAGTGTCGCTCGCCGGAGATGTCAATGGATTGTGTAGAAAGCGTCATTGTGAACTGTGGAGTGGGGAACTGCGAGCGAAGAAGTGTCTAGGGCTTTTTAACACACTCGCTAGACAAATGAAAGGGTTTTCAACCCTATACCTTTCTCCTTTCTTTTATGCTTCTTCTCTCTGTGTTTTTATTTTTCTCTTTGCTTCCTTTAATTTATTTTTACTTACAAAAAATGATTTTTCATCCTCAGAAATCACCTGTCTTCATTTTTTTTGGTAAATCAGCTGTCTTAATTTTTGTATTTTTTTTTTGGTAACGTCTTAACTTTTGTATGGTATTATATTATACTAGTCTTATTACCCGTGCGATGCACGGGGTTGACTATATTTAATTTGATTTAAAGTTAATTTGTTTTTAAAAAGCAATGTAACCTGAGTTGTTTTACGTTATTCATCAAAAAAAATTATACATTTGTGGTGTGTTGTCTCTTGTATATTATGAGAGGGGAAATTTTGACTCTATAGTCAATTGGTATTATGAATGTTTATAAGGGAGTTGTTTTTTTAGACAGATAAGCAAAGTGGTTAGGAATTAGTGTGTTAGTTGTTAGAGGGTGAGAGGGGGGTTCGAACCCGCACGCCACGTTTTTCCACCAACAATGTCCCTTCCACTCAACCATGTGAGCTACCCTTCTAGGACGTATAAGGGAGTTGTTAACGTTTGTTAATTGCGTCTCATTGCCTCATTCCACAGGCTTTAATTGCGGCTTTGAATCAGACATCGGCTTTAATTTACTCTCTCTTCTTTCCTTTAATGTCTTCCGATTACATTTCCATGGATTTAATATATAATCATTATGAAATTACTCACAGAGGAAAAATGGAGACAGAGAATGGAAATCGATCCTACCTAAGTTTGATTTAATGAGAGAGAAAAAGGTAAAGAGGAGGAAACATCACTAAATAAAATGTGTTCAAGGAGAGAGCCACATACAAAGTTATTATCAATTCACTGAATTAGTTGTCAAATGGATTTTATTACTTTACTTTTACCAATTTTTGATAGATTTAGATTAACTTTTATTTTTCATGAAGGAGAACTATGAAAATGAGGAATTGAGATTTCTCTCGAATTCAAAATTTTCTCAAAGAACTACATTCAAATGCATTTAGAAACATATTCTTATTCTTTGTAAAGGCATCGAATCAAGTTGTTCTACCATGTTATCATTTCATGAGGAAGTTAGTCTCACAGGCATGCGAGATGGAAAACAAAGAAAGCAAGTCAAAAATAATGTAAACATTTGACTACTATTAAAGTCATTATTAAACAAAGTAACATATTACATTAGTTATATACTACAACAAAGACATAGTTAGCACATAAGAACAAAATCAAAGGACTGATACATCATGTAACAGACAATAAAAACATCATAACTAATTATAATTTAAAAACAAAGTATTTGTTTCAAAACTAATACCCAATTTAAGTATGCTTTTAATACTCGTTGGTGTGAAATTATCAAAATAAAGAAGAGAACACCAAATTTGACATGTAAAATTTCTTTTGGACCCTAAAGTACCCCAAAACACACTGCGTAGAATCACACTTTACGTTGTTTGTCACAATTTGTTTTTTATTTTTCATCTAACTATTATTGATGAATAAACTTCGCGTATTTGAACTTCAACAAAATTTCTGGACCCTAAAACACCCTAAACTACAATCACAAGATCGTGACTTTACGTATTTGATCACAAACTTGTTATCATTTTTACCACACTAATTATTTACGATGAAACTTACGGTATTTGAAGAATTGTATTTTTTTTCCTGAATCCTAAAATACCCCTAAACACATCACTTAACATTTCACTTTACGTATTTTTGTACAAAATAATTTTTTTCCCATCAACTACACCAAAGTACATTGTTTAGCATCACACATTACGTATTTTGTCATGAAATTAAATCGTTTTTCACCGAAAATTTGCATATTTAAACGTCAAAAATTTTGAAAACCGTAAAGTACCTCTTAAAATATAAAAAAAAAAACCTTGGATGTGGTAAAAACTCTATTGGGGGAGAACTACACGGACAAACAAAACCGGATACTCGTGGTCAGCCAGACTCCCTAACGTAAATTAATCGTTGACAAAGTCGATGAAAACTACGTACCAATGACATAGGAAAAAAAAGTAAAAGAAGAAAAAATAAATAATAAACAAACGGAAATAAAATCCGTTTAAAAACTCATGGGCAAACGTGTGGGCCACTGGATCGTTCTAAAATAATACATATAAGGAAAAACCTATTTTTTCTTGTAAAACTAATTTAGCTTACATGGTGACACGTGACACATCCGAAAGTAGTCCAATTGGTAGTGGGAATGCATTGAACTTGTATTTGAGTCCCAGGGTACAAGGTTCGATTCCCACGGAAAGCAAAAACTCTACTTAGTGGTAGAGAAAGTCGTGATGTACAGTGCTGGGCAGCCTACTAAGATAGAAAAGGACCCAGACTGTTACATAAAGTAACCCTAAACACACCGCTTAACATTTCACTTTACGCATTTTGTTACAAAATAATCTTTTCCCCCTCAACTACACCAGAGCACATTGTTTAGCATCACACATTACATATTTTGTCATTAAACTAAACTGTTTTTCACTGAAAATTTGCATATTTAAATAATTAAAAATTTTCGGGACTGTAAAGTACCCAATAAAATATAAAAAAAAAAAAAAGAATCTTAGATGTAGTAAAAACACTAATGAGGGAGAACCACACAGACTGACAAAGTCGAATACTCGTGGCCAGCCAGACTCCTCAGCATACATTAGTCATTGGCAAAGTCGATGAAAACTTTGTACAAATGACATAGGAAAAAAATAAAAGAAACAAAAACATAAAAAACAAAACCAAAAAATTGAATCAAAAAACAAAAAAAAAAAGACAGATATATCTAGATAAGCGGAACATATTTTTAGATCAAACCATCGTATCTTGTCACTTTGGCGGGACATTGTTTTTTTTTTGCAGCATTTCCTCTTTTTTTTTCTCTTTTTTCTTTTACTTTTTTTTTGTTTTTTGTAAAGGCATCAGAACTGAAGTTGTTCTACCATGTGCGATGCACGGGGTTGACTAAATTTAATTGTATAATCGAGTAATTAAATTTTTATAAAGACTAATTAATATCCCGTCGTGCTTGAAAGCAATTTCGCACAGGCCAACACTGAGTTTGTCAACTGTGAGAATTAAACTTAGGAGCACGGGATCGACACCCGTGCCCCATAGTAGCCTATGTCATTGGGCAAATGGTGTTAGTTTGCAAAATATACAATTTAATAACTGTGAATAAAAATTGAATTATAAATATAAATTAAATAAAAAAATTATCGATTTTAAAAGGAACATTAACAAAGACACACACCCTCCTTAGATAAAATAAGAAGAGAAAATCTAGAGAATTTGAATAACATAATTTACATTCATATATTAAAAATTAATCCATAATTAGAATGAAAAGAAAACAACACAATTAAAAAGTGAAAACGCGTAGGGGGTATCATGCATGGTTGAAGGAAAACCCATGATAAAATAAGAGTAGTTATACAAAGATTGTAAATGTGGTTGAAATTCTCACGGGAGTCAATGTAACAACAATGTACTCAAATATTAAAGAAAAATAAAAATATAAACACAAATTAAAGAGTGGTTTTAATACCCATTGGTCCGAAATGATCAAAATAAAAAAAAAACACAAATAAAAAGTAAAGCATGTGGTATTGTGCAGGGATGAATGAAAATTACCAATAAAATAACAACATCTATAAAAAGTTCCACCGAATTTATTTTTAAAGGACAAAATTTGCATATTTAAACATCTAAAAATTTTCGAGAGATCGTAAAAGTGCTTATAGGGTGAGAGAGCAAATCAAATCTCTCACCGGTGAAACACTAAAATTGATCGTTGGATATTGTTTAAAATGTTGTGAATGATTAAGATTGAATCAACCAATATTAAATATCAAACATTGATGAATTTTTATTACATCCAACTGTCAATTTTAGTGTTTTACTAATTTGCTCTTTTACCCTAGCTCCTTAAAATATAAAAGTAAAAAGAAGTGAAGAAAAAAAAACTGAAATAGAAAAGAAAGAAAGAAAGAAAAAAACTTAAATGGTAAAAAAAAATGCAAAAAAAAAAAGAAAAAAGGACAAAAAAAATATGTCACTTGCGCGCGCAAGTGACAAGCCGATTAGTATATACTAGATAAATCGCCTGTAATTTATGAAAATAATTTTTTGTTCTTCCAAATAAAAAAGGTAAATAGTCATTTTGGTCCCTGAAAGTATAACTCGCTGTCAATTTGGTCCTTGAATCGAGCGAAAATGCAAAATGGACCCTGAAAGTGTAATTTGTCTGTCACGTTAGTCTCTCACGTTAATGTGTATCGTTAACTTCGTTAATCCGTCTGTTACTGTCAGTTTAGTCCCTGAAAGATGTCACTTACTCTCAGTTTGGTATCTGAAACATATACGTGAATTCATTTTAGTTCCTCGAATTTTAAGTTACTTCAGCAAAATTTTAAACCAGAACTTACTAGTTTTAGCTCAATTTGTGCATTGGCTTTGTTAGGCTAGTAGTTAACAGGACATTGCAGTTGTATCGTATTCTCTTTTACTTTGATTTGTTACCTTCATTAATCATTAGGAGTGTTTATTGATTCAATCCGAATCAAATCACTTCACGTGTTGAATATCCTAAAATCAAAGTCCCTCCCTAATTTGTCAAAATTAAATCTAATGTGGAGTTCTATTAACTTATGTGGCAAGCCACATTGGAATGCCACTTAGTTTTTATATTTTAAAAATATTATTTTAATCGATGAAATAAATAAAATAAAATTCATTGTAAACAAAGAGGAATTAGAATTAATAACCGTAATTTATTAAGTTCAGCAGCAGTGGAAGCTTTCGAATTAACATCAAAAATTACAATTGCTATCTAATTTCAATATAGATCAATGATTATACAAAGTTATGCTGATTGATTTCTTAGGGCAAATAAGGTCACCCTTAAACCATCGATTTTCCAATTACAATAGATCTGTGTAGTCCATGAGTCTATTGGCGTCCTTCATCAGCCACTTTAAAATTTTGCTGAAGTAATTTAAAATTCGATGGACTAAAACGAATTCACGTATATGTTTCAGAGATCAAACTGATAGTAAGTGACATCTTTCAGGGACTAAACTGACAGTAACAGATGGATTAACAGAGTTAACGACGCACATTAACGGGAAGGACTAACGTGACAAACGAATTACACTTTCAGAGACCATTTTGCATTTTCGTTTGATTCAGGGACCAAATTGATAGCGAGTTACACTTCCAGGGACCAAAATGACTATTTTCCCAAATAAAAAATTATCTTTTGAGTACTAACATTTTGTTTTTAAAATACATTAACATTTTTGTTTTTAAGTATTAGTTGTTATTGGCATATTATTTTTATTTTGAAGAATAAAAACAAACTTCTTATAAATACATGGCTAAATAGAACTTTTGGTTCTTATTTTTCATCAAAGTTTTACTTTGGTCTTTTTATCTTGGTTTCCCGTTTTGGTCTCGATCTTTCATTTATGTGTCATTTGAGTCCTATTTTGTATTGTCCGTCCATTAAAATTAACAGACGTCACACTAACATTTAACTACTGATGTGAGGTCTTAAGTATTATGTAATGAGTGTAATTTATCAAATGATGTGGCATTTTTTTTTTTTCAAAAAATCAAAATTAAATGAAATCAAATCTAGAAACACAAACTGGCATCGTAATCATTTTTGTATCCAAAAAATTGTCATCAGTCTTCATCTTTATAATTATCATTTTCAATCAGGAAACATAAAACTAAAAATCAAGATATAACTCAATAGTAGGTAAAACGAATCAGACGTTGCTTCCAACTTCGCATGAAATCGTCAAACATTTTGGGTGAATATCTAGTTCGCAACTCTTTTGTTGAAACCTAGTCTTATTTTCGAATGATTTCCATTCAATTGGCGTTGTTTTCTAAATTGATTTAGGACTTCTTCAGATCCCTTTCTTGCGATCAAAACTCATTCAAGATCAAACAAAACAATTTATTATGCAAATCATAGCCTTTCAAAACGAGTACACCTAGATAAAAATCTTACCAATGCACCACTAAAGATTCCACTATTGGTAGAAGGGTGTATTGGTTTTGAAATTAAAAAGGTTTTGTTATCCCTAATTTCAGATTTATGGTTCTTACAACTTTGAGGAAAATTGGGAATTCGTCTTTGTTGGTGTGTAAGTGTAGAATAAATGCCTCCTGAAATGCGCTCGCAACTCTGGATGATAGAGCTTCCTCCTTTAACGCCTTAACTAAAGGGATTGAAGACCGTGGTTTTCATTTTTTTCATGGATATCTAGACGAAATTATGGACTAGAAAGACATGGTCATTACTAGACAAATAATAGTGAATTTGAAAAACTCAACAAGCTGTAGTGGGAGATAGTGGAATATGTTCACTGTTTGTAGTGTTTTTATGTTAGGGATGGTATTAACTCTTGTATCATGTACAAATTACCTATGGTAGGGATTCATTTATTTCAAATGTACTTGGCGTAGTTTGTTAAGTTATGTTTGTATGTTGAGTCAGGATATATTGACATCATGTGTCAAACTTGATGACTTACATCAATTAATAATTTTACATAGAAAAATGAAATTGATCAATCCAACCGTTGAATAATGTGATACTATCATTGTGATCGTGTATATCAAATTTCAAAAAAAGTCGATTATTCATAGGCGTGTTATCTAACAACACATGTTTACTTATCTTTTAAATAACATAATAGCCATCAATTAAAGTAATGTGATGGACTATCAAATAATTTTGGATTTTTTTTGAAAATTGATATATATATATATATATATATATATGATCTCAAAGATAATATCACATTATTCAACTGTCGGGTTGATAAATTTCATTTTACACAGTTATTAACCGCTGTAAGACACTAATTCCAACCTCTTGTGCATACATACTCTATATGATTCACAATCACTATCACGTCAAACATCACTTGGACATGCTCATCATATATTTATGAGAACTTGTTTCTTCTTTTCCTTTTTGACACTCTAACTATCTCAACGGGTCTTGCAAACTATGATGGTCTACCAGTTTTCTTCCTTGGTCTATGACTGGTCTCCTCTACCACCAAATTAGGTTCTTCCCAATAATGGGAACCTCCATAGGTTGCTGCTAAACCTGATCAACAACACCATTGCCAAAATTCAAAGACTCGTCCAGCTCCTCGGGTTGTGCAAACTTGAATATTGACATCTTTAACCACTTGATCATTCTCCACATGCAAAACCTTTTCAGCATGTGTTTGGAAAATTATGTTTTCACAGCGAAATATCACGTCAAACAAGAAACTACTATTTGTTGCTTCTCACTTCCATGGTAAAATGGGCATAATCATACGACTGTGACAGAACCACCGCTGCCCCAAACATGTACTCACTCTCACTAATTTCGTGAGCCATAATAATAATAATAATATTCATGAAGTAAAATCATTCTTTAACTATTTATGTTTTTAAATTATCATCATACTACAAGACATATTTCGAAGCTGACGCAACAATTGCAATTTGCAATGAGTAGCCTGATAAATGTATTTAATGTATTCATACAATATTTTTATTTTTTTTGAAAATCTTCATACCATAAAACACATTCCTCGTGAATTTAGAGGTACAGGTGATTGTGTATAAGAAATTTTGTTTTCACCTCTCTGACAACACAATTGAAAGAAAGCCTTCATATCTTTCATCCCATTGTCCCACTCCCATCCTTGATAAATTAAACATTGAGTTGAAAACGAAGACGTTCATAGCAAAGCTAGAGGTATATACGAGTCTATGAAGCAAATTCACATGTACTCCAAAATTCCAAATATAGGCTTACATAGACCAGACAAAACTTTTACTAAGATTGCAACATATACACACTAGAAGGGTGTAATTGCTTTCTTCACTTTCCTAATCCCTACGATACCTTGCTAATTCTGACCTAATATCCGTTATAACATCTTCTGCCTCATGAAGTTGTGCTTCAAGCTCTTCTATCTTTCTTTTATGCGTTAATGAGGTCTCTGCTTCAGTTGTCTGTTATAAAAAAAACCACATGTTAATGTAATTTTTCAAAACAAGTTTACATGGGAGAATAATTTCAAAGATGTAAACCTATATCAATAGTTTGGTGCTCAAGAAAACTTCTGACTGTTATTATGAGTGATAAGCATTACTAACAATAATTCAAAATTAAAAGCAGCTTGAACCAATGAAAACAAAATGGAAAGTCCAACAATATATTTAGTTAATACTTACAGGTAAACAATACTGAGGTAATACAGACTGGATGGCAGTGTGAACCTGACTCTTGATTTCCTGTAAATCTTTTTGACGATCCAGTAGCCGAGCCTCAACCTCCTCTCGTTTTCGCCTCTCCTGCTCCAGTTGGGACTCAACTTCAATGAGTTTAGCTCTCATGTCATTGCATTCTTTCCTAGCGTTCTTTGTCTCTATCTTTTGGGCATCTAATTCAGCCTGCAGCTGTTGAACTCCAATAGAGTTGGATGACTCCTTCCCTTCAATAACGTTGGATGAATCCTGTCCTACAATAAAGTCTCGAATAATGGATTTTTTCCCAACCAGCGTCTTAAAAGCAGTACTAACAATTTCCGGTTCAATTGTTTCCATCACATCCTCAGAATTCTCTAGTAGGCATCGCCTCTCATTGATTTGTTCAGCAACCTTGTCCTATAATGAATCAATACAACAATCGACGATTTAAATACGAGGGATACCATCAAATTCAACTTATATATAAAACTGCAGAAGTCATTTAAAACGTGATTACATTGACTTCCTTAGATGCTTCATCAATCCATTCCCCGTTTACCCTTACGTGTGTCATCTGCCACAGTGTCTGCAAATCAGGCTCCTTTCCAGTCTCCGGGTCCCGCTGTTAAATTGTTAATCAGTAAACAAAAAATATCATACATTTTGACTGCCACAATAAGCAAATGGGAAGTTAAAACGAAATATCACCGCATCATAGCTAACAGCATGAAAGGATTTTCGCCCACTAGTATGATTTGTCCGCTGTTTTGTCTTGTTTACTTTGTTTTTCATGCTTATTATCTGCATATTGACAAAAAAACATGTTATGGAGTTTATTAAAACTAACGTGCAGGTAGGATGGGACAAGCATAAATCAATGCACCTCAAAAGATGGGCTGCTAAAATAATCAACCAAGAATTTCCAATCAGAATCATTAACTTCATCAGGAACATGATTCAAAGCCTCCTCCTTTGTTTCAAAGGTTAAGTAATAATCGTGAAGCCTGTTGCGCCAATTCCGATATAAACGGCCTGCTTCATCCAGAATCGCCTTTCGTACAAGAGCAGTATCCTGAAGTCTCCAATTGTTCTGTGAACAAGAATGAAATCTATTTAATTTAACTAAATAACACTAACACATTTGAATAGGAAAAAATGAAGGACAAAACAAATTACACCAGTAAACATGAGTAAAACCAAGTACAATCAATGTGAATGCCAAAACATACCAGAACTTTTTTTACTATTGTATCTCTAATATCTTGTGGAACTTTCCTCCACATGTTCACGTTAAAACGAGCATTCTGGCGAACAATAATAGAAAGATCAGCAATGAAATCGTTCCGGCCTGGACCTACAGCCACCAGTTTTGTAGGATGAATGGTAACATCTAACTTTCCGTCTGCACTCTGTTTACGTTTGATTTCAAGCTTCAATTCTTTTGTTCGTCCTCTTACATTTCTCTTGAGACCGACGTTTATATCTGAAAAAAATAATAATAATATGCAAATAAGAGAAGTTTCAAATAGAACTTAAAGCCTGGAACTATAGTACCAATTAAATGAAAACATCCAACTTTCCACCTGCATTCTGTGGATGGTTCTTCTGATTTAATGACCCTCTTGGTCGCCCTCGACCTCTTTGCATGGATCCGTTAACTACATCTAAAACTAAAACACACATGAAAAAGTTAGAAAATAAACTTAATTAATAACAAGACATTTATCGTTGAAATTATTCCTAATGTTGTTCCTAGTAATGGAATAAATGACAACGAGCAAACTTAAAGTAGAACTTGAAGAAAGTTATTCAAGTTGATTGTCATGCCATTAGGTATAATAAAAGTTCATATGATATCTGTCGTGGGAAAAAAGGACTACTTTTCACTTCGTTCCTGATTTCAAATATTTGGATAGGAGATTACAAAAACAATTTTTTTAATTGTTTATCTTAGAATTTGAGCTTGGACTTAACTCCATAAAATTGAGAGCTCAAACTTTATAAACACTACTTAAGGTATCTCTCTAGGCAATCACTGGGCCAGGGAATAATAATATTTGAAAACAGGAAATAAGTGAAAATAAGGTGGTGTTATTATAACTGCAAGGAAATGAAAAACAAAACCTGAAGCTAAATGGGCCTCAAGTTTTCCTAGGAAAAGTATGTTATACTATTAATTCATAATCTTTTTTCATATAAAACTAGAATTGTTTCTATAAATAAAGGGAAAAGGGTACGAGTAATAAACAAGATAATAATATGTATACTAATCAGTATGTAACTGATAACCATACCAGCCTCTGGCTCCTCTTTACATCCAGGAATGACTTCCATCGTATTTGATGGATTATCATCTATATCCATGCCATCAGCATTCTTATGACAGTTCTGATCACTTGACCCACTTGGTTGTCCTTGTCCATCCTCCTTAGGAATAACTGTGTATGCAACACAACAATATTAAATATTAGAAAACAATTAGCACACAGGTGCTCTCTTCCGTCTACCAGTGCCAAGTAAGTCAACAGAAAAATGATAACAAATCTGGTTACAGTGTTACACAAGGGACGTGTGTGCATGTGTGCGCGCGTGTGAGAGTGAGAGTGGGAGAGAGAGAGAGAGAGAGAGAGAGACGATAACCCAGAAATGAGTCCCGATCATAAAACATATAAATAATTTCTGACATCTTTACAAATAATATCATAAAAGACAAACATAACATAATGGGTACCACCAATAGTGAGAAATTTTAGTTGATTAGTAGGAAAGCCTTGTGACTATGATAGAAACCAATAAAACAGTAGTTAAAAGGGAACAAAATGAATGAAACAGTACTAATATTAGCTCTGAATCAGTGTGATTCTAGAAGCAACACACAGAAAACAATGAAGATAAATGAAAAGTAATCAAGTGCAGTGACAGAAAATGTACACTGTACTCCCACCCAATTCCAGATTTTCCCAATGCAAGCCTGACCCACAATGACAGCCTACCCTACTTTTATTCCCTCAGCACCACAACGTGAGCTGAGCACTACTAACAGAAAACACATTCTCTCTGCTGACTCAGCAGAGTTTGTTACATAAAATTGCCCACTACTTAGCTTGAATTCCCTTTTTTACCATTTCTAGAAAACACTTTGCCAAACCTATTGGTTTGTCTTTGATCATTTGCGCCCAAGTACTCATCAGACCGGTTAATGCTTCTTGATATGAATAAATATCATATTTGACAAGAAAATACTTTTAATGATAACATATGATTTTCCTAATAGCAAAACTAGTAATATTAAGAATTATTATTGCAAAGGAAAGAGGGGATAAAGTAAACAAGAAAATGAGAGAGATTGAAATTCAGACATTACTTGCAACCATAACTGCATCTTCTAATTCTTCACCTTCGTGAACAACTTCCACCATAGCTGAAGCATTGATGTGGCTACTTACATTTCCGTGGACACTCTCTTGAGAATTCCGAGCGCTTGACCTTTTTGGTCGTCCTGGTCCCCTTTTCTTAGGCATAACTGTACATGAGATGCAAAAAATTGATATATGACAACTGTTAGCATATGCCTCTCCTGACCAAAAAAGTGCAAATAAGGATTAAAAGTTAACAAGAGAATATGATAAAGTCAATCCATGAATCTCTACCTGTCTCCTGCTCCTCTACAAGCACAGGATCAACTTCCGCTGCAGTTGATGGATTATCAAGAACGGCCACTTGGACATCTGCACTCTGTTCAATCTTCTTTTGAAGGGTTGACCCATTAGGCTGACCCCTTGTCCTTCTCTTTGGCACGGTATGTGTACCCGCCTCCTGTTCCTCTACAATCTCAGGAACAACTTCCAATGCATTTGATGGATTATCAAGAGTAGCCACTTCGACATCTGCACTGAGTTTAACCTTCTTTTGAAGAGTTGGTCTTTTAGGCCGACCCTTTCCCCTTCTCTTTGGCATGGTACCTGACAATGAATTCCTGAAAAAAGAAAAGAAATAAGGACAGTGTTTTATACATATGCTTTCATAGGGGAACTTATAAGTCAGACATCTTAAAGTGCTATTTGGACTAGATAATTATGTCAATTCAACATCCTGAACAACAGTTTAGGAAATCTGGACTGTATTCATTTCCAAAATGTTTATTTTAGTTTAAACCACCCATACCAAGTCAGCCCTCGAAGTTGCATACATACTAGAATCTTAAATTTGTACAACGATACATTATCAATAACATAACTATGATCAATCGATTGCATAGATTCCAAAAGTACCAAACACAAATATATAATGATGATCAAAAAACGGATAGAATAAAGCATGATTATCATATAATATCAGCAAATTGGCAAAAGATGAACAAAAGTTATGCTACATTGAAGAGATAAAAACAGTGGATACTATAAAACAAGAAGGGCTATGTTTAGGAACATCAATGCCACCCTTTGATGACGATAAAAAAATTAGAATAGTCATCACCAATATCATTCAACACTTCTAACAACATCAACCAAAAAATATATTTTATTAATAACAATGATTAAAAAGGAGAAAACATAGTAGAAATCAGCTTCAAGAGTAAAAGGCACCTACAGTAACAGAAGTAAAAATTACAGCTACGAAACAGAATAAACTCCAACCGAACCTAAATTACAGAATAGTAAAATTGGAAATTACGAATTCTACATTTCAATGGAAAACGAAAATGGTAGTAAAAGCAAAAGGGCTTTTCTTCATAGGATTTTCGGGAAAAAAAAAAAAAAGACAACTTTTGGTGTATGAAACGTTTCGTTTCGTCGTGTTAGCCCTAATTGAGAAGCAGTAAGCACGTGCAAATGAGACTAACCGATCGGAAATGGTGGCTATCGTAAATACGATGATCGATGACGGTGGTGGGTTACGGAATAATCACAGTTCGAGTTACCACGAAAGGGATAAATATATTATCGACGCCGGTACGTTAATTAATTTAGGTTTAATTATACTTTTTCCTGCCTGTAAATATATAAAGGTTTTGGGCCATAAAAATAAAAGAGGTTTTGGGCCATAAAAATAAAAGAGGTTTTGGGTTTTATTCCCTAGAAAAATAATTTTTTATTTATTTTTCATTCTTGTAATTTTTAAAATTTTGATTTTGTATATTCATTTTTTATTTATTTTTCATTCTTGTAATTTTTAAAATTTTGTTTTTTCATCTCTAAAAACTTTTTTTTGTTTTTCGCTCATACAACTAATACCTATACCTATTTTTGAAATTAGTCCACGTTTAATTCTTATTGTAGGAACTAAAATCAAAATAATTTTTAATTTCAGGGATTAGACCCAAACATAAACAACATTGGAAGGATTAAAACAAATAATACAGACTAAAAACAAAGATGATAAGCAAAATAAAAATTAGAATTTTATATACACGGTTGATGTTTAAGTGTTTTGCACCATCCACCTAATTATAAGTTGACACGATATTGAAAAAAGCGAGTCAACTAATAACCACTTTATATATCACACATACCATAATTGTTATTAGTTGTGCATGTAAAGAAGATTACGCTAATAGAACATAACAATACATCTTTTATAAATTATAAGAAAAAACAATTGTTTATTGAATTATCATCTATTTATCTATTACTCTATCCGTCTCAAATTATATCTAGTTAGAAGCGAGTTTGTAAATAAAATATCTCACTTTGGAAGTGAATTTGTAAGATATCTCACATCAAGAGTTAGTTTTCTTGGAATTTTTAGACTTCGTAGGCTGCTCTAATTTCTTGTGAGTTTCAAGTATTCATTATCAATAATTTTCTCCATAAGAGTGTGATAGACTGATAGCCGCTCCAAATTGAGTATCTTCCATCACAATTAAAATTTCATACCAACTACTGCTCACACTCGAGTTCGAACCCAGAAACCGACATCTCTATGTTGCTGAAATTGCCAAGACAACCAACAGTAAGGACCACAATGACTAAAATTTTGTTCAATGAGACTCTTGTTCAAAGACTTTGACTGTGAGTCTATTTGCTGATTGACATAAATCGGTTAATAAAAGTGTAATTGGAAAAATGTAATTCATACTTCCTTGAAATTCTAAAGTGACAAAAAATTTTAGACAATTAAAAATTTCTAAAACAACACTAAATTTGAATTTGAGACAGAGGGAGTATCTAACTAATAAAATCAATGCAAATGGAACAAATGTTAAATCTCCAATGACTTCAATTTCCCTCCTAAACATATATTAATGATCCTAACACTTTTTTTTGCTTTTAATTTCTACACACTACTTGAACTCGTACCCAATATACAAGCCAATAGGTAGGGTACAAATTGCCATCCATGCATTGAATTTGGATCCCCTGATGCAACTAGCAAGCTGCTGTCATAGGGGCGGATCCAGAATTTTTAAATAGGGTGTTCTTTTCTTTCAATGATTTATCAATTTTATGATGTTACAAAAAAAACAACGATAAAATAATTTCCAAAATCAGTGAAACACAAATCAGAAACAAAAATTAGTCTCTGTACAGAAACAAAAATCAAGTAACAAAAGGAAAATTACAGCAAGCATAAAAATTAAGTAACAATAGGAAAATCAAGTAACAAAAGGAAAATTAGTCTCTACTAGTGTGTTTCATAATACTATATACTGGAAGATTTATTTGCTAAGTCAAGACACTTGACGTTGATCATAAAATCTATTTGAAAGGTAAGTCCAACACCTTAAATTTGCAACACTACAAGTATGGCATTTCTCAACTGAATTTGGGGGTCTATCTAATTATTCCCAGTGATGATGATGTTGTGGAATCTGAGGAGCTAAAGTAAAAGTTTTACATCAATGAAGAATCAAATACACAGAATGGAATTAAAGGTTTTGGTGGAAAAGTTTATGGCGCTAAAGAAGAGAAAGGAAAGGGAAGAAGAAGATGACGCGTGAAAGAAAGAAGAAACGGCGTGAAAAAAAGGAACGAAAAAAATTAATTCCGTAAAGCAAAACGACGTAGTGTTGTTTTATACAATTTAAAAAGAAAAAGAACTCTGCTAGTGTGTTCCCTTGGATTCGAACCCAGGACCTCATATATAAAATTTGGGGGTACTACCACTAAAGCCAGGATGTTTGGGTGTTCCTGAGAACACCGGGAACACCCTTTAAATCCGCCCCTGGCTGTCATTCATCAGTTCAGAAGCAGAACAATTATCAATCAGATACCTGTGCAGTTCAACATTCTAAATCTTCTAATTGTTTGCAGATAACTGTGCATCAACTCATACGAACTCCTGGATAGGAAACTTGATTTCTCTTACTCCATATAACAGAAGAAGAGAAAACCTATCACTGTTGGTGATGAATCTAATTCACGTTTCTCATCTTGAATCATCTACTCTTCATCAAAGAATGTTCTTTTTTTTCTGTTCACTCCCCTTTGTAACCAAAAATAAGAATGTTCTTTTTGTTCTTTCTATAACTAAGAATCTTATCTCCTAGTTAAACAGATTACAACTACATTTTATGTATAATACCTAACTCCTTTGGTTTCAAAGATCTGCAGTGCTGCAGAGCAAACAAACATTGCCGCTCACGTTAAAATCCTTTTCCTTTCTCAATATTTGAGAGTATAATGCTCCTGCTTGAAAAGAATCTCATGGTCTCTTTATGAACAGACAATGTTCTACCAATAATCCCCACAAGAACATAAGCCATTCTTAAAGTGATGAAAGCGACTAGAATCTCTGACCACGATCTCACGGTCAACAATTTTCGCCATAAGCTTTATTGCATTATGACAATCCCCACATACCTTTAGATTTTTCATGACTGTTATGGTACTGCATTCCACAGTGCTAAGCAACCCAAATGCAATTGCAAGCCTTTCACTATGGTAAGATAGCATTTCTTCTTTTTGCTCAATTTCAACATCATGCAAAGCGAACTGTTGATCAGGAACATAACCCAGTTCCTTTAACTTTACCCCTAACCAGTCTAGCTTTTGATAGATTTGCTCGGTAAGAGGATGTGACCTATCTGCAGAGAGAAATTCATGCCTCAATCCTTTTAAGGTTAGCCAACTTGACCCTGGTTGTTTTACAACTCCACTATGTTTCATTTTCCTCCTTATCCTTGCCACTTCAGACCATCTTCCTGAAGATGCATATAAGTTCGATAGCAACACATATGGAGCACTAGAATCAGGCTCCAATTCAAATATCCGTTTCGCAGCTCTTTCAGCAACATGTAGATTAGAACGCACCCTGCATGCACTCAACAATACCAGCCACACCTTTGAATCTGCTTTCCCAGACATGTTCATCACCAGCGCTTCCGCTTCATCCAACTCACCGCACCGGCCAAGCACATCCACCATACACGCATAGTGCTCAATTGTCAGCTGAATCGATCTTTTCCTGCCAAAGTATCCAAAAAAATACCTCGCCTTTTGCAACATCCCAGAACGGCTACAAGCAGAAAGCAAACCAGTTAATGTGATCTCATCAGGATCAACTCCTTCCTTCAGCATTTGGTTAAATAGTACCAAAGTCCACATAGCATATCCATGCTGTGCACAACCAACAATGATTGAGTTCCAAGAGACAACACTTTTCTCACCAATCCCCTTAAACACATACAATGCATCACCAATAAAACCACATTTACTATACATAACAGCAAGAGAATTCCCCACATAAGCACCCTTATCCAAACCAATCTTAATCGCCGCAGCATGGACCACTCTCCCCTTCTCAAGATCCTCCAACCCACAACAAGAATTCAAAGCACTTGTGAAAGAAGACTCATTTGGTATGACACTGAATCTCATCATGTCTCCAAATACCTCCAATGCCTCTATATGCTTATCATTGAAACCATAACCAGTCAAAAGAGCAGTCCACACAACCACATTCCTACAAACTGCCTCATCAAAAACCTTACAAGCAATCTCCATTTGTTTACAACTCGCATAAAACGTAACAAGCGAAGCAGAAACAAACTCATCAAAACAACAATAACCAAACTTGAACATAGAACAATGAATCTGAATACCCACATGGAAAGCAGACACCTTTGCAGCCGCGGACAAGGCACAAACCAATACAGTAGAAGAGGTTTCAATTTCAACACATGAAGCCACCATGCTTTGGAAAAAAACCAATGCTTGATGACTCATTGCATTACGATCAAGCCCAGCAATAATGGAAGTCCAAGAAATAACGTCACGGGAAGGCATTTGATGGAACAAACGTAGAGCATCAGTGACTCTACCATTGTTACAGTATCCATGAATCATGGAGTTCCACGTGGCAACATCTTTGTCAATTGATGGCATTGCATTGAAGAAGGTTTCTGCTTCGTGGACTTTGCCGAGAGAGAGGAAGGCGTGAATGATAGTGGTCCAAGAGACTGCATTTCTGTGAGGCATTTCATCGAACAGTTTCAGGGCTATTTGGAAATCACCGCAGATAATAGAGGCTTTTATGATGGAGTTCCAGGTGATGAGGTCTTTGTAGTTGGAGGGAATTTGATGGAAGAGGTGGAGTGCTTCGGGGAGTTTGTGGTTTTGAGCGTAAGCGAGGATGAGAATGGTGTAGAGAGAAGGGTGAGGAGAAGGGATTTTGTGTAGCAGAGCATTTGCTTCGTTTAGCTTTTGATTGTTGATGAGAGACTTGAACTTGAAGGAGATACATGATGATGATGAAGTTGAAGTTGAAGTTGAAGTAGAGCTAAAAAATTACCCGCAATGATGGATGGAATTAACAATCGTGTACTTCGCTGAAACATGCGAGAGGCACGAAACAGAGAGTGGACATGAAAGTTGAAACCCGAAACAAGGAGGTGGGTGCATGCTTAAAAAAAAAAAAATTGTGCATCAGTGTTGAATCTTTTGAAGAGTTGGCTCATTTGGTATTACCCGGTTCAAGTAATTATTCTATGCAGTTGCGCACTTATTTATACCAAAAATGCTTAGTTCGATAAGTAAGTCTAAAACACCAAAAGAATAAGCGGAGGGTAAGGCGAGGTAACACTAAAGATTGATATAAGTAAAGCCTATGATAAAGTTGATTAGACTTATTTGTTGTTGGTTTTCATGCAACTTGGGTTGGTTGGATTAAAATGTGCATTGAATATGTGTCTTACTCTATTTTAGTGAATCAGGAATATGTTGGTAAAATTGTGTCGGGCATAGGACTTCGTCAAGGGAACCCTTTATCTCATTATATGTTTATTTTATGTGCTGAAGGGTTGACATCTCTTACTAACCACGTTGTTGCTCAGAGAAGACATTCACAGAGTCATTATATGTAGAGAGACTCCTACTATAACTCATTTGTTGTTTGCAGACGACTGTTCTCTTTCTTCAGGGTCTCTCCTATAGAGATGAATAACATGAATCACATCATTTGGTGTGTATGAGCAAGCTTCGTGTCAACATTAATTTTTACAAGTCTGAAATTTTCTTTAGTAGAAATGTGGCCCAAGTTGATAGAGATACACTTGCTAGTGGTTTTGGTGTGAATGTCGTAGGCACCAATTGCTATTTGGCCCTCTCGTCCACGGTTGGTCGGAGCAAGAAATCCCTCTTTAAGTTCATCAAATGTAGAGTTTGGAAAAAAAAAATCAATTCTTGGGGGTAGTCTCTCTTTATCTAAGGTCGGGAAAGAGATCATGATTAAGTCGGTGTTGCAATCTGTCCCAACTTTATTTCATGAGCCTCTTTGTCCTTTATTCTTCCCTATGTGATGAGATTCAAAGATTGGTTAATGGTTATTGGTGGGGTGGTAATTCTTCTTCTAGTCGTGGTATGCATTGGTTATTCTGGGACAAGCTTTAGGCGCCAGTTGTTATTTGATCCTCCCGTTTATGGTTGGTCGGAGCAAGAAATCTCTCTTTTAGTTCATCAAAGGTAGAGTTTGAAAGAAGATCAATTTTGGGGGTGGTCTCTCTTTATCTAAGGCCACCAAGATACCACACAAATAGCTTCATTAGAAGCGCGGAAATCCCTTAGTTTGTGGAAAGGAGGCAAAATGATGTCAAAAAGTAGAGGTGATTGAGTGGGTGGATGAGGGATCCAGACTGTGTGCAGTCGGAACTACATGCAGCTGGACAATCAAAAAATTTAGAATCGTCTGATATTGATTAAACAATATAGATTTAAAAGCCAGATTCTTTTATAAGAAAAATTAAAAACTGCCCTTAAAATCTAAGTCATCTAATCTTAATCGGATGCTCTAGACTTATCGACAACGCAAGTACACGGATTTCCAATTTCATTTAATCCAAATATGTGGATGAGGTGGAAAAGGGGAGGGATAGAGAAAATAAGAGAATGACATTTTTGTCTTACCACAAAAGTCATAGGGAAGATGTTTGAAGAAAATCCCCAAGTAAAATTATTCAAAGAAATAATTGTACCACAAACAATTAATTAAAACAGAATTGCTATTTAAACAATAGTTTTGTAGATAAAGTAGACAAATACAATATTTATACGGTGAGATCCAATTTCATTTCTCTCTTTTATATAATTTGTCCACAAAACTATTGTACAAATAGCAATTCTCAATTAAAAAAACAAAAAGGTCGTTGATTCAACGCTGCAGGTGCCAACTGCCAACCAATTCCTGACATAAAATAACATGTTGCTACCTTCTTCCTCTTCTCTCCGATCTCCTGCGGATTTCAATTCCTTCATTCACTGGTAATTTCATTCACCTTCATCACACACAATTCTTAATTTATCTTTGTTACGTTCTTTTTATTTTCTGTTTTTTTGTCCCTTATTATTATTAACGAGAAGATTTGTTTAATGTGAACGTTAATCTTAGAATTCTTTAGCTGATATGCAATCTTATCCAATTCGTTATAACCGAACAAATAAATCTCAATTTTCGGTTGATGAGAAAAAATCTCAAAACTGACAATTTTTAGTAATTATCGTTTTTGATGTTTGATTTGTATATCTTGTTTGTTTGTTGGTTTTAGTGATCGATCAGATTAACATGCAATGAAATTATTCTATTGAACATAATAATTATTTAAATGTTAATTTCTCTAACCCTATACTTTTGTTATTTTCTCAGGTAGGGAGCTATTAGTGGAATTCAAGGATGGCAATGAATAATAGACGGATGGAATATGGGAGGCCTATCTCAAGTATGTTATGATGCTTGATATGCGATACTCTTTAGCATTTAACTGATTTACCCTTACAATGCATTTCAAATTGTTTCATTTGTGAGTAGTAGTTGATATATACACCTTCACTTGCTCACTTTAGAGACAAACAAATGCTAACCAATGCCCTAAAAGTATAGGTTAAAAATCAATTGCTTTTGGGTACCATGTTATAGGTACGAATATTCACTCGATGATTAATTTCCACCTGGGAACCTGGTTGAGCCACCTTTAGTGGGTCTCCTATCCCAACCATGTCTTTTTCATCCACAAGGCTCGAACGTCGAACCTGTGGTGTTGCTTTGGCCTTTGGGGTCCAAGCCCAGGTTCACTTGAACCAATGTTTGTTTCAAAACATAGTAGTTAATCTCTTCTCGTTAACAATATACTAAATGTTATCTTTTTTAAGAAAAATTTTCTTAGTAGTGCTGATATAAACCCTTTTGTCAAGAAGAATTTTTTTATTGGCCCCAGTTTTTATGTTTGAAAAGCTGGTCAGCTGGATGAACTTTAAGGAAAAACTGGTTTACTTATTTCCCATGTCTCCTTGTGAAGTGCAAAGCTATTTTCACTTGTTTTTCTTTGAGAAGTTGAATGATTGGCAGGTCTGTTACAGGTAAAAGAAGATTGAAGGATTTATTGACTCAAAAAGATAATCGCTTTTGTGCTGATTGCGGTGCTGCAGATCCTAAATGGGCGTAAGTGTATTCACTTATCCACATGATCTTTTTTGGTGGTTTATGGTCATGGTCATTATGCCGTACGAGACCAGCCACGTGAAATGTAATATTGTTAAGAATGTAGTTTGCATTTTACGTTTTCTTAGCTGAAAATTAATTTTTTGAACTGCTTCTTCAGGTCGGCCAATATTGGAGTTTTTGTATGCTTAAAATGTTGTGGCGTGCACAGGAGTCTTGGTACTCATATATCAAGGGTAACCATTCCCTATCCTTTACTTAAGAAGATATTTTCTTTCTACTAACAAGGAATATTTAAATCTGTATTTTGAAAATCAAACCAACCGAACGGTTAAATTGATTAAACCATGACCCGACACAGTCCCTCGTCCTGTTATTTGAGCGGTTTGACCACGGTTTCATCCGGGTTTGAGTGGTTGAACCATGACACGAAGGTCTCACCGGTTCATGTCCGGTCCGATTTTCAAATCATTGATTTAAATCGAGTTTCTTCTCCATTTGGCTTGAACAAATTAAAATACTAATAGCTTACATGTGCGTGTAGATAGATAGATACATATATAGCTAGTTTTTTGTCTCCATCTTTTGTTCAAACGTGGTTTAACTTGATTCTTTTGAAGAAAACAACCGACCACTCTTTATCTCCTACATCATTGCTGAGAAGCCTTATTTTCAGACGAAAGAAACCCCAAAATTGGTGTACTATTTGGTACCTTGTTAATATTTTCATGTAAGCCACTCAAGCTACGTACGTATAAGAAGCATATTTTTTGGATCATATCATGTCCTTGCTTTGTTTTTCAATGAGTTGTGTCTCTATTGAGTTAATAGCGACATAGTTGTTGAACTTACGTATTTTTGTCTTGTCGCGCACTAAAACATTTGGACATTTTTTTACTGCCAGATTTTGTCCGTGACTTTGGATGAATGGTCAAGTGATGAAATAGATGCAATGTATGAAGTTGGAGGAAATGCTTCTGCTAATTCAATCTACGAGGCTTATATTCCAGAAGGATATGAAAAACCTGGACCTGATGCCAGTCACGAGCACCGTTCAAAATTCATCCGGTTAGACATGATTTCATAGTATCATTTGACTTGTTTTAGAAATCTGTAACAATTTTGTCCTCTCAGTCCAATTTTGTTGTTTGTTCTCATGTTCTTTTTAGCATTTCTCGAGTCATTTGTTTTCTCGATTTTGTACTCTTCTTTACTGCTACTCTCTTTAATCACAGGCCATTGTCCTTGGTTGAGTGTAGACTAATATGCAAGACATTGGGATATTGTTCATAGTAGCATCATTAATGGTACCAATTTGGTTACTGCTCAAGTTAAGAGTGGCATTTTAATTGTGACAATTTTCACTGTAGGTCAAAATATGCGCATCAAGAATTTTTGAAACAGAGTTTGCGCATTGTGTCATCAAGAAACAATCGTCAACCAAGTTTTTCCAAGAAGATTATGGATAGTTTTCGAAGTTCTAGCGGTTCACAAAACATGGTAAGTATATTTCAGTTATTTTCCTTGTAGATGCATTTGTTTGTTGAACATAAGTTGAATTAGCATATCAATGTGAACTACATTTCCACTGGATTATTAAATTGTTGTATCCAAATGAAAGTTTTCTAATCAACTTAATTTCATATGGACGAGACTTGTGGCATGCATCTAGCTAAATTGGTAGTAAATGGAATGAAATTATTTTCGCGAATGATTTCCTTTGGCGTTTAACTGATATCGATGGCGAAAACAGGAAGGAATGGTAGAATTTATGGGCATGTTGAAGGTGAAAGTTATTAAAGGCACAAATTTAGCTATTAGAGATATGATGACAAGCGATCCGTATGTTATCTTGAAGCTTGGCCAGCAGGTTAGTTGTTTTAATTAGCACATATTATTGGGAAAGGTTAATATGTTTATTTTAGGTTTCTGTTTTGTCTCTTATGTATTACAAGTTTCAAATTGGTCCCTTATGCGTTAAAGTTATATCAATTTGGTTCTTCATTTTTTTTGTTTCAAAATGGTCCATTTTGTTACATAAATTATACCAATATGGTCCCTTTTTCGTTGCATAGTTTTGCAAAAGAAAAGGACCACATTGGTATAACATTTGTAACATATGAGACAACTTTGGAAAAAAGGAAAGGGAGACCACCACATTGGTACCACTTTAACACATAAGGGACCGATTCAAAACTTTTAATACATAAGAGAGTAAGAGACCAATTCGAAACCTAACATTAGCATAAAGGATCAAAAATATAATTTAGCCATTGAAAAATTATTTCTCTTTATCTTTTATTTTTAGCTGAAGATTAATAGATGTTGATAACTTTTTTTTCTTCGAATTGACAATGGTGTTACTGCCTTCAGACTGTTCAGACAACTATAATAAAGAGTAATTTGAATCCAATCTGGAATGAAGAACTTATGCTCTCTGTTCCTCAGCAATTTGGGCCAATAAGTTTGGTAAGGTTAACTTATGTATTGTCTTGTTAAGATAAATGGAATTAAAACCTCTATGTATTCTATCACATACAGCCTAATCATTAAATAAAATTGATTTCTCCTTCCTAATTTCCCCAACATTGCCTGACACTGAATATTTTTTCATGTGTGATGCTTCTAGCTGTTTCTTTCTCACTATTTTGTGTGCGTGTGTGTGTGCGTGCGTCTTTTTTGGTACATCAAAAGATATAATAAAGAAAATGGGACTTTTTATTTGTATTAACAAATGTCTTAATTGCATTGCAGAAGGTATTTGATCATGACTTGTTTTCGGCTGATGATATAATGGGAGAAGCAGAGATTGATCTTCAGCCTCTGATAACATCTGCAATGGCATTTGGAGATGCTGGAATGTTTGATGATATGCAGATAGGAAAATGGCTGAAATCCAATGACAATGCACTCATAAATGATAGCATAGTCAATATCAGTGATGGTAAGGTTAAACAAGCAATATCAATCAAGCTCCAAAACGTTGAATCTGGAGAATTAGAGTTAGAACTTGAGTGGATACCACTTGATCATTAGTAGGCTCATTACTCTCATTAGCATATACATACATTCTTTTCATGATTTTCCTCTATTTTGAGTTTTGACCCTGATACCTATGATGAATAACTAAACTTCATATGTCCCTTCCTTTCAAATATTTAACCAAACTTGATGAATTGTATCCGCAAAGAAGAACGAGTGACCGTTAAAATTGTTAATTTTACCACTCCAGATTATTTGTGTCCATGCGTGCACGCTATTATGCATGTGTATGTTTGAATTATACGGTGTTTATGCTTTTATTTTTTGGTTGGTCACTAGTCAGTGTTGTAATTAGTTCATAGTTAAGTAGTTAGCTCACTTACAGTTTTTATTTTTCTGTTAAGCTAGTTTACAGTTAGTTAGTTAGTGTAGTAACTGTTTTCTGTTTTCAATAACAGCACTACAAATTGAGTGCTAATTTCTGCAATTGCTCAAGGGGGAATGCAATCTTTCATTCTCACCAAATTCGATCTTTCCCTTCTCTGGAATTCTGGTGCGTGTGTGTGAGATTCTTTTACAGTGTGAGTGATGAACACTCTTCACTGAGTGATTCATAGTGAGGATGAGTGAGTGTGAGTGATTCTATGATTGTTCCAACAAAATTGGTATCATAGAGCTTTTGAATCTTGAGGATCTGTGTGAGGATTTTTGATTGCAAAACACGAGTGGTTTTGAGTGTCAAACACGAGCGATTGCGAGGAAAACACAAGAGATTCTAATGATTTTAGAAATGGCTGGAAATGGTCACTTTCCTATGCATCTACCAATTTTTTATGGCAAAATTGGGAGTGTTGGTGTGTACAAATGCGAGTAATCTTCGACGATCACAATGTATTGGAGTTCGTCAATGGAGGTTACAACATACTTGTTGAGAATCCGACGGAGTTGCAACAAGTGGCGCACAGAGAAGGAAAGAAGAAGGATTAGAAGGTGTTGTTCTACATTCTCCGGTGCGTTGATTCAAAAGTGTTTGAGAAGACCGCCAAATCCACTACTTCCAAAGAAATGTGGGATGCTCTGGTTCTTTACTACAGAGGTGAGGCGATGTGAAAGTGAAGAAGGTGTGTCTCCAATCTCTGAGAAGGTAGTATGAATTATTGCAAATGAAGAGGAACAAGAAGGTAGTTGATTACTTCTGCGAGATTGATTGCAGTGACAAATCAAATGAAAGGGTATGACGAGGTGATCACTGAGCAAGATATCATAGAGAAGGTACTTTGAACCCTAACACATCAATTCGATTTCATTATAGTAGCAATTGAGGAATCTAAGGATCTGAGTGCTCTAAAGGTTGATGAATTGCAAGGTAGTTTAGAGGCACATGAACTTAGGTTACTAAAAGAAGTACAAAGAGAGAAACTGAGCAAGCACTTCAAGTTCAAGCCTCTAAGAAATGGGAGAAGCACACAAACCGGATACACATGACTAGTCAGATTGTTTGGCGTGGATTAATAATTAGCAAAGTCAATGATACTACGTATCAATAACACGGTAACAAAAAAATAACACAGTGACCAAAATTTTAGTGAAAACAACAATATTCAATATATTAATAACTTTTAAGAAACCAATATTTTTCAATAAAAAGTAAATCTTTTATATAGATTAAAAAGTAGGTGAGACATAGGTTGTCATTTCAAAAAATATGGATAATTTACCCAATTTCACTTTTATTTCTCAAAATTTTAATATATATCTCACTAATATAATATCAATGTGATATAAGCATACAAATATACAAATCAATAATGGTTTGGTAAAATTTGCTTTTAGGTGAGCCCTAAATTACTTTTGAAAAGATTTGGGTAATTAACTTTTCAATCTTATTTGTATTCACTCAAAATTTGACACATATATCTAAATAATTTAATATGAACATTGTTTAAAAACACTAATATATTTTAATTGATAAAAGTAGTGTATTCCAACAATAATTTTTTTTTAAAAACATAAAGAGTAAATTAGTCACATTTTTTCAAAGATAATCTAGAATTTACCTAAAATTTATTATGATCCCACGAACTCATAATATTATTACAGTAACATTCTAGTTCATTCGATAATTCAAGGGATTAATGAGTACTCCACATGGTGGGAGACACCGAGACAAAGAAAATAAATATGATTTCTAACTTCTTTTTTCCTGAGATTATGATTTCTAACTTTTAATTAATTGCTTTGATTTTAAAAATCTTTTAATTAACTGCTACCACCTTAGGCGTAATTTTTTCATATACTCATATATGCTATAACTGATATATAATTATTAATTGATTTTCTTATGTCAACTTATAAAGGATCAATTATGTAAAATATTTTTGGTTACAAAAATTTTAAGTGAAATTAAGCTTTGAGAGCTCACGAGAGTTAGAGTAAACCATACTTACAATCACCCACCAAAGAGATAATTAAGTAAAACATTTATTTATACAATATAAATTAAATTCACATTTTTTTAATAAATATTCATGATACATAATAATACACTTTATACATGAAGCTACTAATTAAAAATTAAATCAAGAAAAGAAAGAACGAAATATAAATAAGAAGCATACCACTATACCAGTACCCTTTGCATTGCATGCAACGTGGAATAGAACACTAATGAACAATCAACAACACATACACACACTCAAGAATCGCGTACCACTAATTGCAATTTGTTGTTGTCATCACCATTTTCCAATTCACCGTTTTGTCCATCAGACGCTGCATTCTGTTTTTGATTTTTGTACTTTAACAGATAAATCAAACCCGAAGCCAGTAACAGAATCGCACCAACGATTCCGCACGCCAAGCTCGCCACCGTCAGTTCCTTTCCCACTCTATCACCGCCGTCCACTCTCCACCACGGCGGAGAAGAGGTGTCGCCGGAATTGATGGCATTTGGCAGCGCTACACTGGAAGATGATGACGTTGTCGGCGACGAGTGATCGTTGTTGAAGAAGGATTTCATATCCGTTGTAGAATTTGCGGCTATCGGAGATAGTGTCTGGAAGATTAGGCCGTGATCCGATGGCCGGAGATCTCTGGCAGAGGAATCTCCAGCGAGAATGAGAATGACGAAGAGGGAGAGAGTAAATGCAGAGTCCGCCATGGTGAGATCGAGGTTCGGAAATGAATACGGTGTCGTTTTGAAGGGAGAGGGAGTGAGCAGTGAGGAATGGAATGGAAGAGAAGAGAACAAGTGTGTTGTGTAAGTGTGAGTGTGACTTTAAGAAATCATTCCAATCCATTCTTCTCTCGCCGCTTTCTCCTTTGTCCTTTTACTTCTCTCTCACTCCTTTTTTCCTTGTTCGTTGATTTTTCTGATTTATTTTGTATCAAATTTTTGACATGCATGTGATTCTACATTTAAAAGCAATTTCGTTGAAGCCTACTGTTTTTTTTTACTATTAGAAAAATCTAAAATACCGACAAAAATTAGGAATGGAAAAATTAAATTGATGTCTAAATTTAACGTCGATAACACTTTTCAAGGGGGAAGAACCGGAGGTAGACTCGATTGTTTATCATATTAAAACTATGTATGAGTCGTGGTTTATTTATGGGGTGGGATGTCATTCCGGTTATATTTTGGATTCTTGGTGGAATAACGCTTACCATTGTATTAATCATTTTCTTGGGTAGTAGGGGGAGAAACAGTGGGTTAGGCTTTCCCAATCAGTAGTGTGCACTCACACGAGCAGACTCTTTTTCCTTTCTCAGTCTTTTTCCCAATGGGTTTGCCTCGAGAGAGGTTTTGAGGTGAAATTTTGAAATTCACATGCATTGCTTGGCACTGAGCCCTCCCTTCTTTTTTTCTCTCATTGTAAGGAATGGACACCCCTTGTGCTCCTTTCAATAAAATTGCTTATCGAAAAAAAAAACACTTAAAGATAAAGTTTGAGACAAAATTTGCATATTTTCAATGCTATTTGAGTTTTTTCTAATAGTGCTTACAGATAAACTTGCAAAGTTATAAGGCTGAAACATGAAACTATAAAAATGGTGTTGAGATTATGTTTTATTTTGTTTTCAAAGTTCGAATTTTTTGGTAAGTGAAGATTTTTGGTTCGAACTATATTACTACTTACGAAGTGCCCCGATATTTTCAAGAAATGACTAATCTACACTCATGTTTAGGACCAAAATTTGCACTGAGCAACATCTTTTTGGTAAGTGAAGATAATCTTAAACGTTTATTAAAATTTTGTAATAGTTTTTTACCTTAATTATATCCTAAACGTTATTAAAGGAGAAAATAGAAGAGTGGAGGAGAGAAAAATATATTGGGGAGCAATTTTAGCTTCCCTTTAAAAGTCGGGGAATTTAGAGATATGCTGCCGGGATTTGTTCCCGCCATAGAGAATTACTTTCGTGAAAGTTAATATGAGGAACAAATAGTATAAAGATAAAAGAACATTTGGTCAAAAAAAAAAAAATAGATACAAGAACAATAGAGGAAAAAAGAAGAAGAAAATAAAAAGTAAAAAAAACGAAGCCATAGATGGACATGTAAAAGATAAAGTCTTATAATTACGGTAGTTTAGAACAAAGGGAAAAAAGCTATATAAGAAACAGAACACACCCCAAGTTATGTGTCCATAGCTAAACTCAAATAAATTGTTTAGAAGTCCATATAGAAAAATACAAAGTATGTTTTAGTTATAGTTACTCTATGTTGAACATACAAAAGGGATGCCAAATTGCCAACTATGATCATTGAAATTTGGCTATAATATTTACAGAGAAAAAAAAATTCAATTTCAACATGTATTGACAACTTTTATTATAATTAAAAATAAAATTAAGCCACGATCAAAATTAATAATACAACCACTAGTCTAAGAATATATTTAGATGTATGTCAATGCAGTATTTGCCTTGAACCCGAGACTGAGTGACTATTTTATTAAAGATTAGGCTCAGACAAAGTGATAAATAGGCACAGATCTCACTCAGCCTCGGGTTTGAGTTTTGAGAGTAGCAAAAACTTTATTGGGAGGGAAGAACTACCCGAACCGACAAAGTGATTTGCTATTCATGTATGTATTTTGCCTGTTAATTCCATTGTAAGAAAAAAAAGAAAAAAATCAGTTTAAATTTTTATAAAAAATAAATAAAGAATTCAGACCTTACATCATGAGTACAAAATTATGTGTACCCATTGTTGATGGCATGAGTGGTTAGACACTCTTGTTCTTTAATCAAGAAAATCGTGTGTTATATCAAAAGTTGTCAAGATAGATCGGACCATGTGGTCCGACTTGTTGAACCGATAATCAGACCTCTGTCTGGTCCAAATGAATCTAAAAATTGTTTTGCATGAAATCGAGGGTTGAATCGAAACCTGAGCAAAAATCGAGAACTGAGACAGAATATGAAAAATCAAGAACTAGTGGTTCGACCAGAATCTAATTCCTTTTTTCTTTTTATATAAAAAGGTTAAATGACATTATTTTTTGGCATATGAGATATATTTTTTTAACGCAAATATGAGTTACTTTGCGATCTTTTTTTAATTAAATTGGTGAATTAAAGAAAATAATATAAAAAGTTAAAAATGAATGTGTACTAGAATGGTAGGTGGCAGTGAACAGAACCAAGAGCAGAAGGAATATAAACTTTGTTGTGATGTGTTGCTCGATGGTGCTTTCATTTGTAGTTGCATCTACTTTCAAACTAACTAGTAGGATATCCGTGCATACGCACGGTGTTGACGTATTCTTTTTATGAATGAACTTAGACAAAATTTAAATAATTTGAACATTATCCCGTGAAAATAAAGACAAATTTAAGAAGATAAAAAAAGAGTCTCAAATAAAAAATAGATAAATATTAAAATCTAAAAATGTAAAAGTATCATTTTAAAATAATTTGTGCATTTATCCCGAGTTTTTTATATATCAGTGTTGATATCCCGTATTTTTATATATCCGTGAATTTATCCCGTGTTTTTTATATATCAATGTAGTTATTTCATAGTTTAAATTGATTATTTTAGTTGATTAGTATATTATAATAGATAGTAGATCATCAATAAAAAATATTTATCCCGTATTTTTTTATATATCAGTGACAATTATTTGTTCTTTTTTAGGTATTAGTGACAAATATTTGTCACATGTGTTTTAAATATTAATCAATAGTTTAAATAGTCATTAAGTCTTCTTGTTTTATAAGATAGTAGATTAATATATAGTAGTCTTCAAACCTTATAATTATCAAAGGCAAATATTAATCCAGTGTTTTTATATATGAGTGCAGCTATCCCGTGTTTTTTTATATATCGGTGCAGTTATCTCGCAGTTTCATTTGATTATTTTAGCTGATTAATAGATTATAGTAGATAGTAAAAGATAGATAGTAGATTATCAATAAGAAATATTTGTTTTAAATATTAATGAGTAATTTAAATAGTAATTAATCCTTCTTGTTGTTTTTAGATAGTAGGTTTGGAGTAGTATTCAAAAACATTAATTATAATTAATGACAAATGTTAATCTCGTGTTTTTTTATATATCAATACAGTTATCCCGTGTTTTTTTTATATATCAATGTTGTTATCCTGTAGTTTCAATTGATTATTTTAGTTGATTGGTAGATAGTAAAAAAGAGATAGTAAATTATCAATAAGAAATGTTTATTTTAAATATTAATCAGTAGTTTAAATTCTCATTAAATCTTCTTGTTTTTTAAATAGTAGGTTTATAGTAGTCTTCAAAAATTATAACTTTCGATGAGAAATATTAATCATGTATTTTTTTATATATCAGTGCGGTTATCATATGTTTTCTTATATATCATTGCAGTTATCTCATAGTTTCAATTGATTAATTTAGTTGATTAATATATTATAGTAGATAGTAAAATATAGATAGTAGATTATCAATAAGAAATATTTATTTGAAATATTAATCAGTAGTTTAAATAGTCATTAAGTCTTCTTGTTTTTTGTTTTGACGGAAGCCTTGTTGTTTTTTAAATAATAGGGTTTATCAATGACAAACATTAATCCCGTATTTTTTATATAGTAGGTTTATAGTAGTCTTAAAAAAATATGGAACAAATATTTGTCACTAATTTTTTATAGTAGTTTTCTAATTTTGTAATTTTTATTGACAAAAATAATTGTCCTTCTATTATTTAGTGAGTATGGATATGTGTGAAAAAGTTTTAAATTTTTTTGGTAAAAAAAATTAAATTTTAAGTGTAGTTTATTAATATAAATAGATAGATATTAGAAGATGTTGGATTAGATAGATAATAATGATAATAAATTTGTAAGGGAGTTTGAATTTGAATTAAAGATGGAGGGAATGAGAGAGAAAAGGAGTTGGGAAAAAAGTGAAATTGGGAAAAGTGAAAAGTTGAAAAGAGTGAAAATTAGGAAAAGTGAAAAGTTTGGTCCATAAAATGACATTAGTACCCTTTGACCTTGTATTAGGTAGTACATGTGTCAATTAATAGTGAGGGCTAATTTTGGAAGTTCAGTGGTGATGTTTTTGTATATATAGATATTAGATAGATATTAGATTAGATTAGATAGATTAACTTCCCTTCACATCACATGTTCATGCTGCCATTCTCTACGTGCTTCCTTAGAAACCATTTGGTGTATATCAGTGGCGGAGCTTGGAAGTATTTGTTGAAGGGCCAAAAGAGTTGTATGTTTGGAAGAATAGACATGATCACAGAAATTATAGAGTAAAATTTCACATGCGTTGCCAAATTCTAAACGCGGGTATAAATATAAATATTTGTAATATATTTGACAATAAAACACCAAAAAAAAATTAAAGAGACATATATTTTAAAAATAGTACATTTACAAACAAACTAAGTTTTTAGAAAAGGTTATCTTTATCTGAAAATAAAAGTTCAATTAAGAATTCAAAATCACATTGCTCTTATAGTATAATAGTAGGTTCAAATGTTTTAATTTTAAATAGTTGAAATTAATTTATAGAAAATTATCAAATATCTATTAAAAAATGTGATAGTTAATGTTTTATAAGAAGGATAATTTATGTTTTTATTGTAAAAAAAATGATGGATAATTTATGTTTTAAAGAAGGATAATTTTGGGTAAAAAAAAGGTAATTTATTTTTTTTTTTTGAAAGGATGGATCGGTTTTTGAGTATGTTAGTCAAGAAGAAAAAAGGTTTTAATTTTGAATAATGGATACTTAATGCCATGCTTGACTAAATTAAATAAATAAAGCAATTTTCAACATGGGAGTCAAACACGACTCCTTTCACTGAAAGTTAAGGATTAGGCTTCATTACAGTTTTGGTCGCACTATTATACCCAACTCACGATTTTGATCCCTTAAGAATTTTTTCCACGATTTTGGTCCCCCTATTTTACCAATTTATAAAATTGTGGTCCCCCACCAATTTGGTCAAACATTTGGGTGACTTGGCACTGACTAATCCTATGTGGCGGTACAGGTGTCATGCCATGTTGGAATAAAAATAAAAAAAAACTTATTCTTATATAAAAACATATAAATTAATATTATTCTAATTATTAAATATACAAACAGAGCAATTAAAAACTGGAATTGGTAATTGGCTTCACGTTAATATTATTCAGTTAACAATCTCATTCCATTTCAAACAAAAACAGCAAACCCAGTTAACAATCTCGTTTCAGAGCTGGAAGCTTCCTTCTCACTATCGTCTTCTTCCTTCTCACTATCGTTTTCTTCATCAACAACGAGAACCAGAACCAGTTTGAAATTTAAACATACAGATCTAAAAAGAATCGGTTCTTCCACTTTGAATCCACTCCATTCTCTTTGAATCCTTCTTTGTTCGTTGTGAGTTGAGTGAAATTTGGGATTTTAGGTTTTATGGAAATGCATAGTGAAATTACAGCTTCTGGGTTTGTGAGTAGAAGAAAGGAAATGGATTGTGAATAGAAGAAATGAAATTGCAGCTTTTGGGTTTGTGAGTAAAAGAAAGGAAATGGATTGTGAGTAGAAGAAATGGTTTATGGGTTTTGTGTTTAAAGAAAGGAAATGGATTCCCTGACGAATGGTTTGGTGCTCGTGATAACCATGATGCAAAGAATAGGAGCTGCAAAGAATAGATGCCATGAAATGAGATTGTTAACTGAATAATATTAACGTGAAGCCAATTACCAATTTCAGTTTTAATTGCTCTGTTTGTATATTTAATAATTAGAATAATATTAATTTATATGTTTTTATATAAGAATAAGTTTTTTTAATTTTTATTCCAACATGGCATGACACATGTACCGCCACATAGGATTAGTCAGTGCCAAGTCACCCAAATGTTTGACCAAATTGGTGGGGGACCACAATTTTACAAATTGGTAAAATAGGGGGACCAAAATCGTGGAAAAAATTCTTAAGGGATCAAAATCGTGAGTTGGGTATAATAGGGGGACCAAAACTGCAATTAAACCTAAGGATTATACCACTCGGCTGCACTCGCTACATGTGATGAAACGCAAACGTTTTTATATATTGAAAGAATGAAATATTTAAAATATAATTATAGCATTGCCGATTAATTTTTGGCTTAAATATATGTTACCCCCTGCAAATATATCAATTATCCATTTACCCCCCTGTAAAAATAAAACTTTTAAAAAAGACCTTGCAAATATAAATTATTTCTACACCCCTCGCATTACATTTTGTTAACAGCGTTAAGTATAAATATATGTTACCCCCCCGCAAATATGTTTATTATCCATTTACCTCACGTAAATATATGTTACCCCCTGCAAAAATCCTCATTATCCATTTACCCCCTGCAAATACGCTCATTATCCATTTACCACCCTGCAAATATTAAGTGTTTCAACATACACTTAACGTTGTTAACAAAATCTAACAGTAGGGGGGTAACTAGAAATAATTTATATTTGCAAGGTCTTTTTTAAAAGTTTTATTTTTACAGGGGGTAAATAGATAATGAGTATATTTGCAGGGGGGTAACATATATTTAAGCTTTAATTTTTTTATATTTTTGTAGGGGCCGTGGCCCCCACCCGCCTCTTAAAAGCTCCGCCCCTGGTGTATATAAAACATTCTTATCTTTAGTAGGTAGCTCAAAAACAGAAACCTCTGGTTGTTGGAGATATATGCGTATTGAATGTTTATTCGCTGTACTAGTATATCATACTTTTTTTTATTCGATAAGTGAGAATTATATTATTAAGGCTTAAATATCATTTACCCCCTGCAAATATCACCATAATCCATTTACCCCCCTGTAAAATAAAAAGTTTTAAGATGCCCTTACAAAATATAAGCATTTTGCTATTTCTCTACAGGGGCAGAAGTAAATGATTTATATTTTACAGAGAGGTAAATCAAAACAGTTTATACCTATTATACACTTAACATGTCAATATAATCTAAGCTCGCAGTGTAAATAGTAAATGATTTATATTTGTAAGGGGCATTTTAAAACTTTTTATTTTACATGGGGGTAAATGGATTATGGTGATATTTGCAGGGGGTAAATGATATTTAAGCCTATTATTAATTATAAATTTAGCTAAGTATTATTAACACACTCTTCTTACTTTCTACAAGTGGTTTGAGAGGTGCGTGCATCCAATCACTTGCTATTGCTAAGACTAAAAGAAGTAAAATACACCAATATCAATGTATAGCAAAGCACTAAAATAATGGGAATAGATTGAGTGCCTTGAGTATTAAATACCTTTGATACCTTTAGGTTTATTTTGGAGGGAAAAGGATGAGAGATAAAATTGTATAAAATGAGAGAGAAAATATTTAAGAAGAGACATAAACACAATAGACTAAAGGTATGAGTGTCTTTCCCGCCCTAAAGGCACCCAATCCATTCCCCTAAAATAACCCATACAGACATGACATACCATGAAATAAATTTTCAACCTTGAGAATTGTCTACCTTTGATAACTTTAGTGTATTTTAGGAGAGAGAATGTGATTAAAATAATAAATATATTGATGGAGAATGATGAGATAAGAGAGAGATAGATAAAAAGACACCAATGTAGACAATTCTCAAGGTAGACAATATTTTCCCCAAGGTATACGACCTTACAAAATAGTACACCGATTGTTAGGAGTCTCACATTGAGTAGTTAAAGAGATTCAATGTGATACTTAGGTCATGAGGTTTTCTCATTTAATGGACTAGTCTTTTGGATTGGACTCTCCTCATGTGCTTAAGTCCTAACACCAATTATAAGAATTAGAAAATTAGAAAACAAAAGCAAAACGCATGCCCATTTTAACACTCCTCCCATTGTCAAAACACCAACTTGCGTGAATTTGGGGAGTACTAATCAACATATGACTGTTATTTGATCTCTTAAGATCTGTCTATCTGTCTATATATTTAAGGAGGATTTGTCTATCTGATGGTCAATGCACTATCAAGAATGATTATAATATATAGTGACAAGAAGCAGAGTCAAGCCAACTCTACTTGTGATGGCTTGATTAGAAGTGATTTTGGTAAGGATTCTAATGCAAAGTTAGCTCTAATAATATTATTTAGGCCGAAATGTTGGCTTTAGTCAATGGCCTAAGGATAGCTCCAGAAGAGTCAATGACTTTAACCAACTCCAACATATTCTAACATCCCCTCCAAGTTGGAAGTGTGGATAAACGGTTCCAACTTGGAATGAGTAATACAATTCAAGATAAAGAAAACGCAAAAATAAAATAAAATAATTAGTTAGGAAAATTACAAGAAAATACAAGCCATAACTCTATGGACTAAACATGAAAGTTAATGAATAAATTGTAGCGACCAAGGTGCATAGCTTCTAGAAGTATTTGAATAATTTTTGGGGTCTTTTGATTTTCTTCTAGCATCTCCACGACACTCACTCTAACAAAATAGAGAACTCCAATCTTAGAAGATTATCAAATGCCAAATTAGGCTAAGAATAATGATGTTTGATTGCTTAACTATCCATGATATTTATGAACAGAAGCTAAAACACCAATTAGACTAAAAAGAATGATGTTTGAATGCTTAACTATCCATATATCATTTTGGACGGAATCTAAAATGCCAATAGGCAAAAAAGAATGATGTTTGATTGTTCTTGATTTGGACTCCTTAGCCATCAATCAGACTTGCTTGATTTTGGCATAATGAGATTCCACATCAAGAACCGTGTGAATTAAATAATAAATATCACCTTGATTCTTGGTGATATATTTCTCTCTAAAAACGGTATGAATTTGGTCTTCATTACAAAAGAAAATCCATTTTCTTTCTTTTCTAGATCGTCCGCCGCAAGATACAATGAACTCAATCTTGCGAAGATCAAATCGTAGATAAAGTAGAGATATGAAGATGAATAAAATTGTTCGAAAATCTCATAGAGCTGCAGAACAAATAAGTTTAGATAGAAGATAAACCGATGAGAAAAATTTCTCGACAATGCAGATGAATAATTTTGCCTTGTTAGAAAAATTGAGAAAGGAAGGGAGAAAGAAATTAAAGTCTCATTCAATGGTAAAGAGAGATTATGTGATTACAATGAGTGTAGGATACACTTATATAGTGATCCTAACTAAACTAACTAACTGCCTTGTAACTAATCTAGCTAATTACAACTATTTTAACTAACTCCAATATATTCTAACTGTAAATGGCATTAAATTTGTATATAGTTAATGTATATTAACGGAAAGCTTATTGTTGGTAAGCTAGTGGTAAGTGTTTGGTACTACTAATTTATAGTGTTTTTTCACTAATTTATAACATTTTTCAAGACACTACTAGTAGTGTTTGAGCTTATAACTTATAATGTTTCACTTTTTCTTTTGTTTTTATACTTTAATTAAATTCTCCATCTATCATTGACGAAGTGAATATCTTTTATCATTTTAAAGCACAAATTAAAAACTTCAATTTATATCATTTTATATTTATCAACTACTTCAATCGCAATTTATAAGGCAACATCAACTTATCACTATCCCTAAAATATCATCCTATCATTCTAGGACAAAAATGAAAGAAAATAAAAATTATCTTCTCCCTCTCATTTATATACAAGATAGAAGAGAAACTAAAAAGTACTCCATCTATCCCAAATTATAAACAAAAAAGCATAGAGTAGATCCTCTCCAATGGAAAACCTTCTCGTTTTCTGCAATAGACAAATTTCCACCCTTAGTTATCCTCTCTCATAGCTAGTGTATGTTTGGTTTGGAGTTTAAGACACCAAACTCACGTCTACGTGGATTTGACTGCAGAAAAGTTGCAATAAAACAAAAGCTCCAATAGGTAACTTCTGCATGGACATGGTTGTTTGCTACAATTTCGTCAATCGTGCTGCAAAACAAACATACTATAAATAACTCTCTCACTTTTGATAAAAATGTCTAAATTTTACCGAGCTGTAAAGTCACGAGAGGAGATATTTTTCTAAAAAATACACGTACTATCATGTATCTATATTAAATTTAGTCAAGATGCATGTACTTTTTTTTTTTTTTTTTTACATATGATATTCATGTACATTGTCAAGATAGATGTATTTTTTTTTATCTTTGTCAAGAGGAGATGTATTTTTTTTTTTTGTCAAGATAGATCACATATATTTTTATCTCTTTATTTATTTTCCTTATCACCTAAACCACCAATCAAGAAAAGTCTTCCATTTCTTCCCTATTTCCCATCTCTATATTTTTTCTCTTCCCAAAATCACACATTCCAATCAAACCCTTAAAAAAATCTGGTATCATGAATTTCAAAATAAAATAAAATAAATAAATACTCATCCAATGAAAATAGAGGGAGTCGAAGGAATCGTCGTTACTCTCCAAGAAGCACCTCTCGTGAGTGATAGATAGGATTAGGATATGATATCATGATGATGATAATACTATAGATACATATACGCACAGCACAGTCTCTTGTTTGTTCGTAAAACCCTTTCGCCGTTTTCCTAATCCTAAAACCTTATCTCTTCATTCTTTCAATGGACTCTCAAACTCCTCTTTCTCAAACCCTAACTTCCCCTTCTTCTTCTCCCCAAATTGAACCTAACCTAGTTAACGGTGTTAATGGCGTCAATTCCGACACCGATAGTGAAGGTTTCGTTAGCGGTGAGGAAGATAGTGAACCTACTAGACCTGTTCTCATCTATCCAAACGCCAAATCCACTGTTGTTGAACAGCCTTTGAAGGATGACGACTTTCCTAGGCCTATTGCCAAGATAACCGACGATGACGAAGATGTTGAAGAGGAAGACACGCACGACGACGTTGTTTTGGAGAAAGGCGGTGGTGAGAAGGAGAATTCAGTTGAGGAAGTTAAGGAAGGTGATTTTAGTGATAGTCATGAGGTTTTTGTGGAGGCTGATGATTCAGGTTTTGATGGCGGAGATTCTGAAGAAGTGGAGGTTGTTAAAGAAGTAGTCGAGGAGAAGAATGAGGATGATGGTGGAACTGAAACCAATAGTTCTGATTCTGTTGTAACGGTGCCTGTTGATAATTCTGAGTCTGTTGTGGTTGAAAATGGTGTTGAGGATAAGGAATTTACAAGTGATGGAGATTCTGTTGTTGAGACCATACAAGTTAATCCGTCGGGGTCTGGTGGAGTAGCTGTTGTTGGGGATGGAGTGGAAAAAGTTAAGGAGTCTGATATGGAAGGGTTCAAGGCTCCTGCTCCTGCTGTGAGCTTGGATAATAGTTTTGAACCTGTTCAGAATGTTGGTGAAACTGTTCTTGATGAGGTTATTGGTGGGGATGATAATGTTCTTGATAATTCTGAGTCTGTTGTGGTTGGAAATGGTGTTGAGGATAAGGAATTTACAAGTGATGGAGATTCTGTTGTTGAGACCATACAAGTTAATCCGTCGGGGTCTGGAGGAGTAGCTGTTGTCGGGGATGAAGTGGAAAAAGTTAAGGAGTCTGATATGGAAGGGTTCAAGGCTCCTGCTCCTGTTGTGAGCTTGGATAATAGTTTTGAACCTGTTCAGAATGTTGGTGAAAGTGTTCTTGATGAGGTTATTGGTGGGGATGATAATGTTCTTGAACCAACTAGTAAGGAGAGTGGTGGTGAAGGTGTTGTTGATGAAGTCACTGTCGGGGATGATAATAGTTCTGAACCTGTAGAGAAGGGAACTGAAGAAGTTGTTGATAAGGTTGTTGGTGGGGATGATAATGCTATTGAAACAACTAATAAGGAGAGTGGTGGTGAAGGTGTAGTTGATGAGGTCGCTGGTGGGGATGATAATAGTTCTGAACCTATAGAAAAAGAGAAGGACATTGAAGGAGTTGTTGATGTGGTTGCTGGTGTGGATGATAGTGTGTTTGAACCAACTAATAAGGAAGTTGGGGGTGAAGGTGTAGTTGGTGACGTTGCTAGAGGGGATAGTTCGGAGCCTATAGAGAAAGAGAAGGGCATTGAAGGAGTTGTTGATGAGGTTGCTGGTGGGGATGCCGAGGCCGTTGAAGGTATTGTTGATGAGGTTGCTGGTCAAGAGAGTGACATTAGTCCTTTTGAAAAGGTTGGGAATTCAGAAGTTGCAATTCAGAGTGTTGATCATGCTGTAGAGGCCAAAACGGAGAGCCATGTTGATCATGCTGTTGAGGCTGCTAGTCAAGGTGACAAGGAAGTTGATCATCCCATTGATAGAGAAATTGGTGTTGATCATGCGGTTGAGGCTACTGTTGAGGGTGATGAGGAAGTTGATCATCCCATCGGCAGAGAAATTGATGATTCATTGTTGGATAAAAAGGAAGAAGGAATGATCTTTGGAGGTTCTGATTCAGCGAACAAGTACTTGGAGGAATTGGAAAGGCAATTTGGCGCCCGGGATAGTTCGCCGGATGACAGAATTGATGGCCAAATTGTTACCGACTCCGATGAAGAAGAAGACACTGATGATGAGGGGGATAGCAAAGAGCTGTTTGATACGGCTACTTTGGCTGCTCTTTTGAAAGCAGCATCGGGAGCAGGACAAGATGATGGTGAAGGCAATATCACCATAACCTCTCAAGATGGATCGAGGCTTTTCTCTGTTGAGCGGCCTGCTGGTTTGGGATCATCACTCCCGTCAGGTAAACCTTCGATGCGATCAAATCGCCCCAATCTTTTTACGCCTTCCATTAGTAGAGCTGCTACAACTACTGATATCAATTTGAGTGAAGAAGAAAAAAAGAAACTGGAGAAATTGCAGGAGATCAGGATTAAATTCTTAAGATTGGTTCAGAGGTTAGGTTTTACTCCTGAAGAATCAATGGCAGCGCAGGTACTGTATCGTTTGACCCTTTTGGCAGGGAGGCAAACTGGTGAGTTATTTAGCCTTGATGCTGCAAAGGAGAGTGCTTCCCAGCTTGAAGCTGAGGGAAGAGATGATTTATCCTTTTCTATAAATATACTGGTACTTGGGAAAACAGGTGTGGGTAAAAGTGCTACAATAAATTCAATTTTTGGTGAAACGAAGACCACCATCAGTGCTTATGGTCCTGCTACTACTGCTGTGACAGAAATTGTTGGAGTGGTTGATGGGGTGAAAATAAGGGTCTTTGACACACCTGGTCTAAAGGCATCTGCCTTTGAACAAAGTTACAACAGAAAAGTCCTGTCTAATGTGAAGAAATTGACCAAAAAATCTCCCCCAGATATTGTCCTATATGTGGATCGCTTGGACCTACAAACCAGGGATATGAATGATCTGCCAATGTTAAGATCAATCACTAGTGCCTTGGATCCATCGATATGGCGGAATGTTATAGTGACACTGACTCATGGCGCCTCTGCTCCTCCAGATGGGCCATCAGGTTCCCCACTGAGTCATGATGTATTTGTTGCTCAAAGATCTCATATAGTTCAACAAACTATTGGACAGGCTGTTGGTGACCTTCGCCTTATGAATCCAAGTCTGATGAATCCGGTTTCTCTTGTTGAAAACCATCCGTCCTGTCGTAAAAATAGAGATGGCCAGAAGGTGCTTCCCAATGGTCAAAGTTGGAGACCTCTATTGTTGCTGTTGTGCTACTCAATGAAGATTCTATCCGAGTCTGGTAATATTTCGAAACCCCAAGAAGCATTTGACCAGCGCAGGCTGTTTGGTTTTCGAACCCGTTCCCCGCCACTTCCTTATTTGTTATCTTGGTTATTGCAATCGCGTGCCCACCCCAAACTCCCTGCTGATCAAGGTGGGGCTGACAATGGTGATTCGGATATTGAAATGGCTGACCTATCTGATTCTGATCAAGAAGATGGTGAAGATGAATATGATCAGCTCCCGCCATTTAAGCCTTTAAAGAAGTTTCAGCTTGCTAACCTAAACAAAGAGCAGCAAAAAGCATATTTTGAGGAGTATGAGTATCGGGTGAAACTTCTACAGAAGAAGCAATGGAGAGAGGAGTTGAGAAGGATGAAAGAGATGAAGAAAAAAGGTAACACTAATGAAGTTGGTAATGTTTACATGGAAGAAGATGATCAAGAGAATGGAAGTCCAGCTGCTGTGCCGGTTCCGTTGCCTGATATGGTCTTGCCACCATCATTTGACAGTGACAACCCAGCCTATAGATACCGTTTCTTAGAACCAACTTCCCAGTTGTTGACCAGGCCAGTCTTAGACACTCATAGTTGGGACCATGATTGTGGTTATGATGGTGTGAACATTGAAAACAGTTTAGTCATTGTCAATAAATTCCCAACAGCTGTTACTGTTCAAGTTACGAAAGATAAGAAAGACTTCAGTGTCCACTTGGATTCCTCCGTTGCTGCAAAACATGGAGAAAATGGCTCAACCATGGCCGGCTTTGACATTCAAAACATTGGAAAGCAGCTAGCGTACATTGTTAGAGGGGAGACGAAAATGAAAACTTTCAAAAGAAATAGAACTGCTGCTGGGTTTTCTGTGACATTTCTGGGTGAAAATGTGTCCACTGGGCTGAAAGTTGAGGATCAAATAGCATTGGGGAAACGATTGGTATTAGTGGGAAGCACAGGGACTGTGCGGGCTCAAGGTGATTCTGCTTATGGTGCCAATGTTGAAGTGCGGGTTAGAGAAGCAGATTTTCCAGTTGGTCAGGATCAGTCTTCATTGAGCCTTTCTCTGGTGAAGTGGAGAGGTGACTTGGCTTTAGGGGCCAATTTGCAGTCCCAATTTTCTGTTGGACGAAGTTATAAGATGGCTGTTCGTGCTGGATTGAACAACAAACTCAGTGGACAGATCACTGTGAGAACAAGTAGCTCAGACCAGCTTCAGATTGCCCTTATTGCTGTTCTTCCAATTGTCAAGGCTATCTACAAGAACTTTTGGCCTGGGGCTAGTGAGAAATATTCCATCTATTAAATTGTTATTTTGCTTATGTTGCTAGTTAAGGAATTAGTTTACTATGTGACGCTGCATCTTTTCTTAAATTTCATAAATAATGTGTTTCTTTAGTTTCAACCAGACTGTCAGATCTGCTATATTTCTTTGCATTTGTGCGCCTTAAAATTGTACTGAAATTGAGATGGAACCTACAGGGAATTTATTCATATTTGTTCTATTAGCTTCGATCAGGTTATGCTGTTAACCTGAAATAATGTCTTAGATCACTTTGCTGAGTCTTATTGTGACTAAATGTGGTGCACGACTCCATGAACCACATATCTGGCATTTTTTGTTCCTTTTATTTTATTCCCTCCTCTGTTTATCTCTAGCATTTTGCTAGACTTCTCGGCAATGTATATTTTGCTTTCAGTTATGAGTAAAGTGGTTGATGGGAATTGGGAATCACGGGACTAGCTATTGCTTTTCAGATGCACACCATGCTAACCATGGTAAACATTTTCAGATGCATTAGTATGTTAAAAAATGTCCAGGTTATACTTCTCTTCATTTTGATTAGCAATGAATGGCTTGTTTACCACTATGTAGTCAATAGCGGCCGTATCGGCTGCAATTGCGGTGAAGCGTTGCGTAGTAGTCCCTAGGTGCTACGCAATTTGTTGTTGCATTGCGGTTTTAAGTAGTGGTCTTAGCCCTGCAAATAGTGGATTAGTGGCCGCTATAGCGACCAAATAGTGCTAGTGAATGTGAGGTTTCTGCATAAATCAAATCGATCCAATCCGAGTAATATTTTTGGATTGGATAGAATATGTTAAATTTGAACTTCAAAATTCTTTCTTGTCATCTTAATCTAATATGAAAGTCAAAGCTGTTTTTTTGTGAATTGCCAGTTGCATTAATAAGTACAGATATTATGGATTGGCTTCTGCACCGGCTGGGGTTTGGCTCAACTGGACTGAATTTCGAAAATGCACAGCTTTGAATCTCCTCGTGACAGTAATCTAGCACTTGTATTGATTATACCTCTACAGCGACTAGTCAACTTGAAATTTTGAATATTGTTTCGCTCAAAGTTTATTCATTATGGTCAAGGTTCATATGGTTTTAAAAATGCCAGTTGACTCCTAGAATCGTGGAGCTCCCGATTCTTAACACTGCTACTACTTTCATTTAGTACCAATATCTTGAGAAGATCCCGAATTAATTTATGAAATTTTTACGTTGTTAAACTAATTTTTCTTTAAACAACACTTAATATGGCACATATGGAGTTAGTGTGTGTGTATATATATATAAATCAGTAATTGGCCTCCCTTTTGTTAAGTATGCTTCTAGTAATTGTTGGTGCGAAATGATCAAAATAAATAGGACAACAAAAATAGAAAGTGAAAAATGTGGGTATCATGCAGTTTCGCCCGGGAAATAAAATAGAAGCACCTATACAAAGTTGAAAGAATATAATATGGGGATATTGTAAATGTAGCTGAAGTTAAGTTTCTCTCGATAGAAAGGTTGTAAGTACAAAGAAAAAGAAGTCGCCGCAGTGAAGAACTCCAGCGCGATGGTGGTGAGTACTGGCGTGGTGGGGTTTAGAGAGAGAGATAGTTAAAAAGTGTTCATGGCGTATGGTGGTTGTAAAGAGGGAGTTAGAAGAAAGTCATTCCCAAGAATGAAGAAAAATGGTCTTAGGAAGAAGAATAAAAGGTGTAACATGAGAATGAGAAGTGAGTGATTCTTCTTGAAAAGTAACCACCAATTTAGTTGCTAATGAATGTAGTTGCATGAATACAAATAAGACAACACAATTAGAAAGTGAATCATGTGGGTATCGTGTAGGGTTGAGTGAAAACCACAAATAAAATAGAAGCACTCATGCAAAGTTGAAATAAATGATTGAGAGTTCTATTATAAATGTTGCTGAAATTGTGTGTAATGTTTGAATTCAAGTGAGTGATTAGTCTCTCATCGACTAGTAATAAACTAAATGAAAGATATATAATAGAGGAGATCCATATACCCATTGCCTTAAAGTTTTGTGTGTAGATGTAGCATTCAAATCTATTGGTCGTCCGGTTCATTAGTTCAGTGTTACTCCCGTTGCTCATCTGGATTCCCAAACAAGTGGTATGTTCTTTTTGAAAATAATGTTCTAAACACGGTAAGGGTAAAAAGAATAATTTTTTTAAATTTTTTTAAAGGTTCATAAAAATATGGTTATAATAATAAAAATTTAGTAAAAAAGGCCAAAAAAACCCTACACTATGATGTTTCTCGTCCCAAATTGATCCTGCACATGGAGAGATGAATATAATGGATACATGCTCATTTCCAAATTCCATTCAATTACAGTTGATTGCTCTTAATACATTTCCTGATTTCTCTCTCACTATTTAGTGTTTAAAGCGTAATAAACTCAATTGCTAATTACCCTTAACAAATAACAATACTCAATTGCATATTCTTCTTTGCCAATATCATTGCTCTCACTTTCACTTTCACTTCCAAGAACACAAGCTCAGTTTCACGCCAGGCCGCCTACCACAACAAAAGCACACAATTTCAGTATTATCCCCTTTTCCCTCTTTCTATCTGTTAATTTATTTATTTCTATTCTACTTCCTCAATAATTTGTTGATGTGATTATAAATTCTTTTGCTTCTCAGAATGCTTGAAGAAACCACTTCTTATGACTTTCTGAGACAATATAAGTTTTTTGATATTTTGTAAAACTATTATTATGTATTAAGGCGTATTATGTTAAATAAAATAATTTTTTTAATTTTATTGAAATATTTTCAAATTAAAAAATAGTTATGTTAGGGGGTGATTTTCTCACGTTTTGTCAAAGGGCCCATAAAATGTCAGAAACGAGATTGTGGAAAATAGTAATAATTTTGTGACAAAATAGACAGTGTAACGTTAAACAGTGTGTTTTGAATTACTATAATGTTTAGAAAAAAACTTTTAAATATGATTCATAAAAAAATTAGTATATGATTTATGAGAAAAATTAATTAATATATATGATACAAATATAATTAAAAACCCAAACTTTAATATTTATATAGGATCTCTAAATTATTTGAGATGACCTACTTCTTAAAGAAAAAAGAGCTTCTTACATCTTAGCCTTTGAACGGAAAGGACAATTGTATCTGTACATGGTAAAAGCGAGATCTTTAAGCAGCTAGCGAAATACTTTCTCAGTCTTATATTAATTGTCGTTTAAGATTATGCGCGTGTATTAAGAAAATGATTGTATATGCTAAATTTTATGGTGGAAAAATATGATAGGACTAAAATACCGTTACACTTTCCTCGATTGGAGCAAAGACACCGTTATTGATATTTTAAAGTAAATGTATTGTTGAAAGTATAAATATTGTATTGAAATTCTAAAGTGACAAATAATTTAAGATAAAGAAAAATATCAAATATGACACTTAAAATGAGACGGAGGGAGTACTAAACACCAGAAGTATTTTGAGGTCAAAGACTGAAAAGTTGGAAGCTTTACACCCTCTACTGTACAATACCCAACACAACGCCTCTCTGTCCCATATCATATCTTGGATGGATCATGACATGGATGCTCTCTCTCTCTCTCATCTACGCACATGTATGTGTGTATATAGATGCATGATGCATCACACATCAACATTCAATTTTTTTTTGGTCAACAAACATCAACATTCAATTTGAATACCACATTTCTGTTCATACCATGACAAATGCTCTGCTGCACGAAACGAAACCAAGCGTTCTTCACCAATTTCCTTCTCCAGTCTTCCACCACATTAAAATTAGTACTATTATTATTACTCAATATAATTATCTAATCTAATTATATTACTCCATTAAGTTAGTGCGAAGCCAAACACACCGTATCCAAAAATTATATAGTATACTACTACTTAAGTTTATTTTATTATTACGAAATTAGTATGTATACAATAGATTAAATAGTAGTAGTAGTACACAAACTAACACAGTTGATCCAACGATGGTTTAATTTACTGTGAGACAAGACCGAGGATCCAAAGTGGTTCAAAAATTTTAAAAGCAATAATCCCTAAAAACATAATTAAAAACAATTTTAATACATTCGAATAAATGAATTTTACAACTCATAATTGGCCTAATGTTGTATGTGTGTGAATTATTTGGACGCAACATTAAAGGTCTTAATGCAAAATTATAATTTCAAGGGTTCAAAATATTTTTATATAAGAGATAAATGGATAAAAAAATTATACAAGAGATAAATAGTTTTTTTTGAGGGGGTTCAATATTAGCAAACTTTTTTTTTGATAAGCCAATATTAGCAGACTTTGATTTGCCTAGGTCGACTTGGTACTCGTGAGCTTAATTTGTGCGTAGACAAATTTAGTGTTGGACAGTACAAAATTTAATTTTAAATACAAACAAAGATGAAAATTAGTCTTTCGTAAAAAACGTTTGAAATCTCCGTAAGTAACCCACGATGATTCCAACAAAAAATTAAATTAAATAGTACATAGAAGAAAACACACATCATATTTAATGCATAACCGTGTCATCATTTGTTTTTTGAAAATAAAAGTCTCGTGATTTCTGTTGTGGTTCTTGTTGGCAGGCATGGCTAATTTAAGCTATTTTGGTTTTCTTTGCATTTTTAGATCACACAGTACTTAAAACTTAAAAGAGAGAAAGTGGCTTTGCCTCATGAGAGAAAACAGAGCACTTTATTCATTTATTTATTTTAATTTAAAGAAAATACAGAATCCATTAATTAAAGAAAGAAAATTGAGTGACTAGCCACTGCAACAAAAAGACATGCTTTTCATTTTGTAGTCATTGTTTTTGCGTTTGCAAACAAAAAACCTTTCTTTGTTCCTCCAAAGTTTGGATTTTTACAAGCATTTGATGAATGAGAGTGGAGGCTCTCTTCTCCAAGAGAGCTTATCCAACAAACAAGATTAAACCATTCTTTCTAAAACCCCTCATTTTCATTTTTTATTATTTATGCCGCTTTCTATGCACAGAGAAGGAGATTCATCATCAAAAAAGCAGCTTAACCAAATGGATTCTAACAAGTATGTTAGGTATACACCTGAACAAGTTGAAGCTTTGGAAAGAGTTTATGTTGAATGTCCAAAACCAACTTCTTCCAAAAGACAACAACTTATTAGGGATTCTCCTCTCCTTGCTAATATTGAACCTAAACAGATCAAAGTTTGGTTTCAGAATCGCAGGTAAGTAAACAAGTTTCTTTTTTTATTATAAAAATTTAATCTTTGTTTTTTTTTTCCTCTTTGCATTGCATGCTTGAGTTTCTTAACCTAGAACTAGAAAGAGAATAGTTTATTATTCCTTCTTATTGGAAGAAAGATCTACTGTGAAAGTTGCTTCATTTTTGTTATTTCCTTTCTAGATATATATACTTGTTATTGTATTAATTATTTTCTTCAGATGAACTTCGGATGAGATTAAATGAAGATAATGACAGAAAGTCATTCACTTTTGCTAATGATTTTTTTTTTTCATTTTCTTTCTTCTGCCTCATTATTGATGATTTGTAAAAGATGCTGTAATGTAACAGAAATTTTCACCTGATTATTTGGCTTTTTGATGTTTTGGTTGGTTATGGATGAGAAGGACAATGACAGCTGATTTTGATGACTTTTCCTACTACATTGATTCTTTTTCACTTTTTTGACTTTCATTTTTTTGCAAAGGAATTATTTGCTTTTTCATGTCACTAGTATTTTCTCTTTTTGATATGCCTTTCTTGATGAAATGTAGTTACTGCTTATAGTAGTCTTCAGTATTTTTTTTCCAGATTTTTATTAAGACCAGTGTTTTTGATTTTCTTTCTTCTGTAGATGCCGCGAAAAACAGCGCAAGGAAGCTTCTCATTTGCAGACGGTGAACAAAAAGCTGTCTGCAATGAATAAGTTGTTAATGGAAGAGAACGATCGCCTGCAGAAGCAGGTCTCACGCTTGGTTTATGACAATGGATACATGAAACAACAAGTGCAGACCGTAAGTAACTCTCTCTTTTGGCGATTTCTCTTCGAAATTCTCATTATGCAAGCTTATGTACACACCTTTGTATTGTTATTGAATAATCTTATTTATTGGTATATTAGCAGGCATCTGCTACTACTGCTACAAACAATAGCTGTGAGTCTGTGGCAGTGAGTGATCATCAGCAACAGCAAATCCCCAAATCTCAGCATCCTCAATGGGATGCCAACAACCCAGCTAGGTAAGTTACTCCATGTATGCCAACAATTTTGTTCAATACATATCCATTTAATTGTGTCATGAGTCCCTAATTTTTTGTTCGGCCGGCAGTCTTCTCGCAATAGCTGAGGAGACCCTGGCAGAGTTCCTTTCAAAGGCGACTGGAACTGCTGTCAACTGGGTCCAAATGATTGGGATGAAGGTATGTCTCCTATATAATATTTCTACATTGTCAATGCTTGTATAAATTATACATTTTTATGCTTTATTATTTATATTTTCCTTGTCATGTTTTCTACCCTTTGTAGCCTGGTCCGGAATCTATTGGTATCGTTGCTGTTTCCCGCGACTGTAGTGGGGTGGCAGCACGAGCCTGTGGCCTTGTGAGCCTAGAGCCCACAAAGGTATGTGTTAGAATATATGATCTTATCTTATCTTAGAGTACTTTGAATTCCACAGTATGCAACTATTTTTATGCTTGTTTATTGTAGATCTCTTTTCATTGCTAAGCAATGAAACCTTGCTTTTATTGACTTAATTGTAAACTAAATATTTTCAGGTTGCCGAGATTCTTAAAGATCGTCCATCATGGTATCGTGACTGTCGATGCCTTAATGTTTTGAGCATAGTCCCCACAGGAAATGGTGGCACAATAGAGCTCATGTACATGCAGGTCGTATGGCTGTTTTAATCTACAATATAAAGTTGAATACAATTCAAATTACTTTTTAATTTTAACTACTTCCCTGTTATTTTGTTGATATTTAATTTTTTTATCAGACTTATGCGCCTACAACATTGGCAGCAGCAAGAGACTTCTGGACACTAAGATACACCAGAAGTTTGGAAGATGGAAGTTTTGTGGTACTGAGAAGAATCTCGACTGTTGTGGTTTGCATGAGTTTTCTTTGGTAAAATGCCTTACTTTTTATGTGCCATGCAGATTTGTGAGAGATCCTTGACTTCTTCAAGGGGTGGTTCCACAGAGCCTCCTGCTTCAAACTTTGTAAGAGCTGAAATGCTTCCTAGTGGCTATCTAATTAGATCCGCCGAGGGTGGTGGGTCTATCATTCACATTGTTGATCACCTTGATTTAGATGTAAGGAAGATGATTCAATTCAAATCATTTACAAAATTTCCTTGTTTTCCTAAGTGTGTTAACTTTGCTATTGATTTAGGTTTCGAGTGTTCCTGAAGTTCTGAGACCCCTCTATGAATCATCAAAATTCTTGGCTCAGAAATTGACTATTGCTGTAAGGTTTCTTATAACTTATAAGTAACACAAGTTACAAGTTTGATCATGTCAAAATTTGTTAGTTAGCATTTCAAAATATTTTGTACAGGCCTTGCAACATGTAAGACAGATTGCACTAGAATCAAGTGGAGAATTTCATCACAGAGGGGGGCGGCAGCCGGCTGTCTTGAGGACATTTAGTCAGAGACTTTGCAGGTGAGGCCCTATCGTATTTAACATCCAAGACCATTGTGAAGTAGGGCTTTTTGTTAATCACTAATAATCATTTTAAAATTTGATTCATAGAGGATTCAATGACGCTGTCAATGGTTTTGTGGATGATGGTTGGTCTTTGATGGGTAATGATGGGATGGAAGATGTGTCCATATCCATAAACTCATCTCCCAACAAGTTTTTTGGCTCCCATTACAATACGTCGATGCTCCCAGCATTTGGAGGTGGGGTCATGTGTGCCAAGTCATCAATGCTGCTGAAGGTCAAGCAAACAAATTTATGTGGAAATTATCTTTTGTTTAAATTAGTTCTAGTATAATAGTAATATATTCCAAGAAATCAATCTCCTTGCACTCCCAGTGTAATTTTCTTATTATATTTAATTATAAAATGTTGGTCTGCAGAATGTTCCTCCTGCTTTGCTTGTTCGATTTTTGAGGGAGCATCGCTCAGAGTGGGCTGATTATGGGGTTGATGCATACTCTGCTGCATGTCTTAAGGCTAGTCCTTATGCAGTTCCTTGTCCAAGACCTGGTGGCTTCCCCAGTCGCCAGGTCATTTTACCGCTTGCTCACACTCTCGAGCATGAGGAGGTATTAATATTTTTGATTGAGTGATGATTGGTAAAGTTTACTCTATATTTCTTTTGCATATGCTCATTTGCCACGCATTGCAACAATGCAGTTCTTGGAGGTAGTTCGTGTTGAGGGTCACGCGTTTTCGTTGGATGATGTGGCTTTGGCACATGATATACATCTACTGCAGGTAGAGTCGTTTGTGTGTATTTTAGGGCCATTGGTCTGCTTATTTTATTTAAGCTGGAAGTTGTTAAAGTTTCTATGAACGATTGTGTTTACCTTATTCTATTGGAAATGGCAGCTGTGCAGTGGAGTTGATGAAAATGCAGTTGGAGCATGTGCACAGCTTGTATTTGCACCTATTGATGAATCATTTGCGGATGATGCTCTCTTACTACCTTCTGGTTTTCGCATCATACCGTTGGATCCTAAAATAGTTCAGTAACATTTTTTAGCAACTCAAGTAGTTTTGAAAGATGCGTTACGCCCTTACCTAATAACTACTAAGAATCCATGTTTCTTTATTATTTTGCATTTCAGGATGGTCCAGGTGCAACTAGGACATTAGATTTGGCATCAACACTGGAAACAGGATCTGGTAATTCCCATCCAGCTGGTGAAGGTGATCCGAGTAGCTACAACCTTAGGTCAATCCTTACAATTGCATTCCAGTTTACCTTTGAGAACCATTTGCGAGACAATGTGGCTGCTATGGCTCGCCAGTATGTGCGGAATGTCGTGGGTTCTGTTCAGAGGGTTGCTATGGCAATTACTCCTTCTCCATCCAGTAGCCAGTTGGGGCCAAAATCACTTCCTGGTCCACCAGAGGCTCTTACTTTAGCACAATGGATATGTAGAAGCTACAGGTATCTATACTGTTAGTTTTGACGACTTCGAATTTATAGCTATAACCTTATAGTTTTGTGTTTAGCTGTGTCTTGATATATGAATTGAGAATTGTTCGACTCTCGCAAAAAATTTAATGAATTATTTTCCATGTCTTGTCTGAATAGTAAAACGATGCTTCTTTCAGGATCCACACCCACACTGAGCTCTTAAAAACCAAGTCTACGGCTGGTGATGCAATCATGAGGCAGCTTTGGCACCATTCAGATGCAATAATGTGCTGTTCCGTAAAAACAAATGTAAATAGCTCGCATCATCTATTTTTAAGCTGATTCTTCTTTAATTAGTTGTCTGAGGGCAAGGGCATTGCTAGTAGCCTTGCTATTGTTGTTATCAGGAAGTGCTCATCTTTTGCATAATCACTTCAATCATGTAGTCAATTGACCGCCAAAATGATTGCAGGCATCGCCGGTTTTCACGTTTGCAAACCAAGCTGGACTTGACATGCTTGAAACCACTCTAGTTGCCCTTCAAGACATAATGCTTGATAAAGTTCTTGATGAAGCTGGCAAGAAGGTTCTCTCCTTTGAGTTCTCCAAGATAATGCAACAGGTAATTGAGTAGTGCAGTTTCAATAGAGAATTAGAATCTGAAATTTCTAAAACATGTTGTCGAAAGAAAAAGTTATAAAGGAAGTTATATATATATGACTACAGATATCTTATTTAGTCGTTTTTCATTTTCAGGGATTTGCATATCTGCCATCCGGAATATGTGTATCGAGTATGAATCGACTGGTGTCGTATGAGCAGGCCATTGTATGGAAAGTTCTGGATGACAATGATTGCAATCACTGTCTGGCTTTCATGTTCATGAACTGGTCTTTTGTTTAATCAGAAAACCTCTTGTTTAGATACTTATAACTATTAATATCTATGTTGAGTACTTTCATTTTACAGATAATGTCAATAGACTGATGTGCTAATTAAATGTTTAGATTTCGTGAACACGTTGTGTGCCAATATCTTTGCTCTATGCCTTAGGTATTAATTCCTTGATTATCTAAGCTATTGACAAAAGATAGAGTGAGGAGAAACCCCATAGCATAATGTGTATATGTGTATCTATATTACATTGCATGCTCATCATGATCTTGGAAAAACATTAAAGATTATCCAACCAACCAACCACCCTTGAAGAAATAAAAGTCTTTTCCTCCTATTCTAACGTGTTTCCTATTTTAAATTTTTAAATATAATACATTCTCTTGTTTATTGATTTTATTTATGCTTTCACTTAAATTAATAAACATCAAAGAAAACAAATCTAATGTTTTTTCAAAAAAAAAATTGAAATAACTAATAAGAGTGTTCAATATAGTTACACTGGCAATTTCAACAACATGGGTGTATCAGTTCTCGGATTTGAATTTGGGGGTGACAATGTGATAGTCTGTGTGATGTTTATTTATTATTTCTTCTAAATTGACAAAAAATATAGTAGTTATAAAAACCAGTCTTTTTCTTTTCAACATTTAGTAAAACTACTTAAAATAAATTAGGAAGATATTCGATGGGTAGGTTGTTCCTATTTAGATACAGGATCTTTGGTTTGTGCTTTTGAGAGGCATTTTGTTTTGACAATGACAATATTGCTTCGTTATTCTTACCCAAACATGTCATGAATCATGATGGTGTTTTTTACTTGTTTGTGAAGCAAGTGTGCCTTGGTTGCAACAGATTAACATAATGAGCTCTTATGAAGGCATTTTTTATGACTACCTTTTTCAAGCATTTATTACTTGCATCTCTATTTTTAGTCTAGTAACAAGTAACAGAATGGTTTTTAATTTCGCACAGTCATCAGCCTGGAACCCACTTGGCCACTTGTAGTATTTTTGTAATTCTGCCTTTGTAAAGCTACTCTTACCTTCCTTTGTGTGACATACTGCTTCGTTACATAATATAAGTAAAAATTGGTCAACAGAAATTAGTGTATCTAGTTTATGATGACTAATTTTTGCTTTTATTCTGTAACGGCTAATATTTATGCCATTAAAAAAAGACTAATATTTATGGTTTTGATCCACTTTACGCATAGTGGTAATTGGCATTCTTTATGGTCTCTGTATTTTCATTTGTATTTTTCTTTTACAACAAGCACTTAGTGCATTTCATTCATAATTAAAGCAATAATACATGAGAGAACTTCAGAGTATTCTTAAGGACTGGATGACAGCAAGGCCACCCCCGCAAGGGAATGAGCAACATTGTTAGTATTCCTTCTAGCAAACTCAACATGAGAGTTACAATTGAAAAAGAAAAAAAAGGTTCTTACGAGCATTAAGAATCGATTCAAACTCATTACAAGGAAAACACTTTGAATTAAAACCATCAACTACAAACTTTGTGTCCATCTCAAAGAGCATCATTGTAGCCTAATTCACGCACCTAATTAATAGCCAAAAACAAACTCATAGATTCACCAAGGATCACATCTGTAATGGGGGGAAACCAATAAATTTTGGGAGCATGCATAAAATCACGCTGAAGATAGTATCTTGACTTGTAAAGCCTCGCTACAAGAGAGTTAGGATTATGCATCAACCTCCAGCCTTGTTTCCCCAACAAAGCCACATTGAAGACATAGAGGTTGCGAAATCCCATACCACCATGATCCTTATTAATACAAAGCTTATCTCAAGATAGCCACCGAATACCTTTCCTTGTAGCAGCGCTCCCACCTCACCAGAAACCGTTAAGCAAACTTTGAATTTCATCTTCAAGGGAAGAAGGTAAGAGAAAAATGATCATGAAATTCCTTCCCTTCCGGTATAGACCAAGAACTGACTTGATCATAACTTCCTTCCCTGCCTTAGACAAGGATCAACCACCCCAAGAGTTAATTTCTTCCAAATCTCGTTTCTTCCAAATCCCATCCTTAATAAATTTAATGAGAGATTTCTTACTACACCCTATCATAGAAGGTAGGCCCAAATAGAGACCGGTCTCTAAACACGTCTGCACCCCCAAACCATTCATTATACTGTGCTTCTTTGCTTGTGCAACATTATTGCTAAAGAAAATCTCAAACTTCTCAAAATTGATCTGTTGACCCGAAGCCTGCTCATACACATCCAAGATAAGCTTCATATTCTCCATCTCTCTCAAAGATGCACTGGAAAAAATAAAGCGGTCATCTGCAAACAACAAATAAGAGATAGTAGGTGCGCCTCTGCAAAAATGGCTGCAGCTAAGGCAGTATTGCAATTGGAGGAGTGGAAAAAGTTCAAAAGCTAGAGATCTTTGATGTTACGATGCAAGCTATTACAAGACGAGCTAGATGGATTAAGCCCTTCGCAGGCCACATTATGTGCAATGTTGATGCATAGTTTTGGAAGGACACGAATGTGTAGATTTGGGTATGTGTTTAAAGAATGATAAAAGAGAATTTATGCAAACCAAAACAATGAGATACCCTTGTTAACTTAAGCCCCATGAAAGCTGGGGTTATTGGAAGCTATGTTGTGAATAACTTCTCTTTACTCTAACAATTTTGTCTTCCAAGTGGATGCCAAATATATTGTAGATATTTACAATTCTATGAAAATTAATATATGTTTTTGGAGCAATTGTTTTACATTGTAAGAATTTTAATAGCTCAAATTTTCCAAACTCTAATTAGAGTTCACTGGCAGGTGAGCGAACGAGATTGCTCACACTCTTGTTAAAGTGGTCTTGAATAGTGCTTATTCTCATATTTATGATGCAATACTGCATTGTATTTCCAAATTGGTGATGAATGAAATGCATTAATTTTGTTTAAAAAAAACTCTCTTAAATGGATAAATTTGGTGCCAAAAAAACACATACTCATTGAACTTAAACCATTCAATTTCACAATTCTTTCAGTTTAAAGAAACTATGTAAGCAAAAACTTAATCCAATAGTTTAAATCTACTCACTATGCCTTCCCTCATTTTAGAAAGTGCACTGTAACTCGGTAAAACACAAGTACGTGTTCTGTGGACGAACGAATGTTGGGAGCTAATCGAAATTCCTCAAATATAAGATTATCGTTAAATGTACTCACAATGTCTTCCCTCAGTCTAGAAAGTACAATCTAACAGTAAAACACAAGTATGTGTTCTGTGGACGACTGGACGCGAGTAGCTAATCGAAATTCCTTAAATATAATATTATAGTTTAAATCTACTAGCAACACATTCCGTTTTTTCAGAAAGTACAGTCTAACAGTAAAACACAACGCGGGTAGCTAATCAAAATTCCTCAAATATAAGATTAAATGTTAAAGATAGAACTCCTTTCTTTTTCCATATACTCAAGTGCAACAAATAAGATTCCTAAAAAAAATGTAACACATAAGGTGATAGTGAAAGTGAAATTATAATTGTTTTTTTTATATAATAAAAATATGTATCTCCATGGAATATTCGGTGAAGCTTCCAAATCCAGAAAAAACATATTGGGCTTTTTGACTCGGAGGCCCAGTTTTATTGTGTTCACCGTTCCGTTAGTTAACGGATTGTGTCCAAGGGTAAGCCATTTTGTAGTGTTCCGTTTGCAGGAAGCGACGGGAATGTCAGAGAAAGACACAGAATCGGTGAAAGTGGGTTCCGAAGAAGTTTCCCGTGAATTCAAAACCCTAGTCAGTTCCGATGACCTCCACGCCCTTAACCATTTACAGCACACCATGTACGTCTTCATCTCTCTCTCACTTTGTTTATTGCATCATCATCTAATGAAAATAATTGATCAATGAATTGATATTGAATTTCAGATTAGGAAGATTGCAGGACAGTAACGCGGTTTTATCACATTTCAATGACTTCTCTCAAAACTGTTATGCTGAGATTTCCGGTAACATGACTAGAAACACTCGTCAATTGAAGTCCATCAAATCTGATCTTGATTATATTTTTCTGAAACTTAGGTATCATCATTATTACTACTATTTAATTACCGTTCATGATCATTTATTTTCTTTGTTCAATTGAAGTATTTAGTAGTTTTATTATCATTCAATTGTCTTGTCTCCTTTAATATTTGGCCTTTGCTTGTTTCCATTCTCATAAAGCTTTATCAGTCATAGCATTAGCGTAGCGTTGTCCCTAATGCTTACAGTGTGATGATGCATACATATATTGTAAGGATTGTTATACTCTGAGTTGGTTTTTAATTAGCTTATGTAATGAAATGACTCAGAACCTCTCTGCCTTCAAGTTCAATAATTAATTTAGGATTGAGTGTAAAACTTGGATTTCGATTTCATGAGATTTTCGCGCCAAACTCAGGGTGGCTTTAGGTTAAATCAGGCTAAATTTAAAGAAAAGGAATGTTGGTTATGAGAGAAAATAAACTATAGAAAGATAGAGACAACGTTACCATGATTTTGGCGCGAAAAAGTCCGGCAATCCATACCCATAAAACTTACATCCATTTCCAGGCCTCCGTTTCCTTTTGTTACAGTAAGACAAACGCAAACAAACTCAAGAGACAGTTTCACAAATGTCGGAATTATAATTAATTGCACTTAATTAAGTTTATAGATTTCGTATGAGAAATATTCCACCAGAGACAGTTTCTTCCTAGATATAATTAGATAAATTCTCAGCCGTGGAAATTCTTACAATTTGTATGCCTATGCATTTTTTGATAGTTTGTGTACATAAACTTGAACACTTGTTTTCCTTGTCTCCTCCACATAATGTATCATTCGTTGACTCCACATAATGTATTCATTCATAATTTGTCATTCACCAAACTTTCATAGTATGATGATAAGGAGTTTTTCTTTATTTTATGTCCACATAAATAGGCAATAGATCTCTTTGTTTAAATGTTTCCCATTAGCCAAATGTGCCATAGGTCCTGAGGCAAGGCACTAGAAAGGTTCAGTATCTCTTCCAAGGCACTCCTTCAGTGAAGTGCATGCTCTACAGCCTTAATAATGCCATTCTGGCTCCTGATAGCGGGCATTTTAGCTCCTTATAGAAGGCTTGATAAGTCTTAAAAGAGACTTGTCGTCAAACTTGCTAGTTAAATCAAAATACTCTTGGTTACTTGGGATCTTCTTGTTAACTAACCCAAAATTATGAAAGTGGTGACAAGTATGGAACAAAGCATTAGGTGTTGATTCCTTGGATGCCCTCTTGAACTGATTTATATTTTTTATTAAGTTAGGGTAGCCTAAGCTGCCACGCCCATTTTAGTTATCAACTATAATATTCCATGAACATGATAGTCTAGATGATGAGGTGAGAGAGCAAACGAACAGTAAAGCAAAAAGGATTTGGAGTTTAGCTAATTTTGTACGATGCAAGGTTATAATCTGTTTGTGTGACCTATGTTTGTTTCATTTATCTGAATTATAAACTCAGATACCTAAAACTTCGTTTACTAACTTTTACGCAGAAGCATGAAGACGAGAATTTTGGCAACCTATCCAGATGCATTTCCGGAAGATTCAATGACCGAGGTGATTGATAGGAGGCCAGATCTTGAAATGCCCAATTAACTAATGCTGCTATTGAAAACATTTTCACAAGTTATGCAAAAGTGTTTTTTATTTTGATTTTCTTTTTATAAACATGTTTTGAGTTGGTTCTCGATTCTACCTGCTGGCCTTAAATCATTTTTTCTAAAGTCTAAACTATGAGTTATTGTACTTCTACAGAGCGCACTGTGCCCATGTAAAACATGTTCTTTACGGAAGGGCTTTGGCATTGCATGAATTTGTGAGGACCACAGGCATCAGCTCTAATCGGGGAACCAAAAATCAAATCGGTTAGCAATCAAGTCGCTGAATTCTCAACACATTTTTAATATATCACATGGCTAACAGTTTAAAATATCACAACTTGATCATACACGCAGCTACTGCATATAAACTTTACATTATGGTGTTTCGTAGAAGAGTGAGAAAGAGATGAGAGAGAGTGAAATAGGTTTAGAGAGAAAGGGATGAGAAACAGAAAGACTACCAAACAAATAGAAATAGGGAAGATCGAACGAGAGCAAAGGCAGTCGTTGATTGAAACAATAAAAAATCAATATAATCATGTAAGAATACTATTCGACCGTGATTTTTAGAGACTTAATAGAGCTTGAACGGGTAGATATTGATAGCAGATATCCTTGTAAGTTATACCAAAAATTAAGAAACTACGGCTAAACATGCGGTGTCAACTTTCATCATAGCCAGAAAAAAACCCTATTACATAAACAGATTGTCCACATATATTCTTTCAGTATGCGCAAGTCAATCATCAGACGGTAAATTAACAGACGGACGAAATTAAAAAAAAAAAAAAACCAACTGTATTTCAATATTCCCCACCTTGCATCTACCCCTAAAAGAAAGCTGCTCCGCGAAACGGTAGATCTATATTTACAAGGCAGGAAACGACCAACCAAGTAAAAGAAAGAAAAAATAAAAGGATAAAAGCGAGAACAAAAACAAAAAGATATAAGCATCTTAAAGCAGAAATCCTAAAACCCAAAAACCCTAGGAGTAAAACCTGTTAGCAGCTAACCACTGAACAAAACCCAATGACCAGGGTTGATGCTAGCATTCTATCAACTAACTCCGCCCAGCCAACCTCATATACAATCTTCATCTTCACTGATCGAGCAATAATCTTCAGACTAGACTGCAAGAGAAAGCAAGACAGATCCAATCTGGCGGAACCAAGTTGCTATTATATTCCTAAGGACCAATAAGTGCCACTGAAATCAAGATTGGACCGCCATCTTTGAACGCAGCATGGCTTAGCAACCATTAGCAACCCCATTGGGTACCACCTTACTCTCAGGTGCAACTGGTTTAGCTCCCTTTGGGGCATCTCCAGCTTTAGCAACAGTTCCATTCTCAGAAAGCTTGCGGTCATCGTTATCCTTCTCAGCAAGGGCAGACTCCTTGAGCAATTCTGGGGTACCTTCGGATTTCTGAGTATTGGTTTCCCCATTCAATTCAATCTTCTCATCAGCAGCCTTCCCTTCCCATACCTGAGTTCAGATGAAAAAAAAATATATATTACTATCAGATAATCTCCAAAAGAAAAAAAAACTAGAGCAGAATAGAATGATTAAAAGATGTCTTGCCTGCTTTGGGTACTGTTGTTTTGCTTTCTTCTCCAAGATAGTCTTCTGACGAGCCTCATAGAACCCAAAATCATCCAGAATGCATGTCTTGCTGGAATATTCTTTAAAAATTTTAATCAGCTTCAGTCCTGGCTCCAACATTATCTGCATACATGAACTGCGTTGGTCAGATAATGGCAAAAGTCTCGAGAACTTGACAATGAGATGAGCAAACCTCAATTACCTCTTGTGTATCCCTACTGTTTGTTACGGGCTTGTCCTCATTGTTCTCCAAGGTAATATGCCTCAACACATTGTTGGGAACATCCTTAACAACATGCCACTTCAGAGGAAAACAACCATTCCACTTGTCTTGCTGCCAATACTCAAGACTCTTGTTAAAATCAACAGGACCAACCATCTCAGCAAGCCCAACAAATTGGCCACTGGTATTAACCTGCAAATGCATTTACAAAAAAATGAGATGAAGTTTACAAAATAAACAAATACGACACATCAATACCCGAAACCAGATGCTTACAGAGAAGAAGAGAAATATAGGGCAGCCACCAGGTTTCTGCTGGGCCTCTTGGTATGCAGCATCAAGCTTCTTGTTGCCATTTTGTGTACTGGCCCACACATTATACTTGATACTTTTGTGGATGTCATCCTCACTGTAAGACTTGATGACAAAAAATTTCGCATCAGTGTATTCTTCAGGAAAATCAGTTTTGTTATATAGATCACGGTCTGGCATAGTACTGGACTTGTCTTTCTCCTCGTCTGTGCTTAGATTTGCAGGCAAATTCTGAGCTTTAACTGCCAAAATGGCTGGAGCAAAACCCTTTTGATTCTTGCCTCCCTTGGCCCTAGGTCCCCTGTTCAATTCATTCAAACCATCTGTGTTCTCATTTCCATAGCCAAAGTAGCCACCATTTCTTCCCCTTGTTTTGTATTTATTGTCGACAGCAAGCCAAGTTCGTCCACTTGTGCGAGAATCATACCCATGTGATCCATAACCCATGCCCGATCTAACTGTGTTGCCATACTGACCATATAACTTGTTTGGATACATCCTATTTATGAATCCAGGGGTAGCTCCCATGGCAGGCATAGGTCTTGGATGGTGCAAACCCTAAAACAGACATAACAAGCATTTCAAATTATGTTATTGATAATATAAAACTACATCGATACAAGATATTTTGTTGAAGGTTCTATCTGAACTGATAGAACAAGCAACAAATCTTACAAGACTTTTCAAAAAAATTATACATACCATAAATTGGGAATTAGGGCGGTAAGACTGGTTCCTTGAGGCAGTAAGGTTGTTCCCACCTGATACTGAGGAGGTATTAGTTGTGCTACTTACGGGTCTTGGCTGCCCATCTGAAAATAGTGGGGCATCTAGCCATGGGATAGGTGACCGTACTCCATCAAAACCAAATCTAGGATCCTGATAACCAGAAGTAGGAGTGCGTCCTGGCATAGTAAACCTTTCACATGAAGCATTCAAAGTAGACGATGGATTTTGGTAGGCCTGTTTAACAGGAGCAGCACAACTATTACCTTTTGCACTCCCGCCATTGGTGACAGCATTGGAATTTCCATTAGCAGCTTCCACAGGAAGAGGCTTTTGATCAGCAGCTACAGAGGACGAAACATCTCCCTGAGGAAGGGTAGCAGGAGTAGGAGTGAATGGTCCACTAGTTGGAGTCAAAGGCTGAAAATAGGGAGGATACTGATAGTGTTGAGGTCCATACAACTGACCATCATTCCCCATTGTTGGAACTGGGGACCCTGCTGGTGAGTAAGGGCCATATGGTGCATATCCATATCCATGGTGATACAGTAGAGATCCATTATCCCCATAAACACCCTGACAATATGCCCAATGTAAATAAAAAACAATAGAAATGGAGGCAAACTTTCTAATGAGCTAGGAACAAAAGGGAAAAATAATACTTACAGAAGTCATATCAACTCCATCAGGATTCAAGTATCTAGAATAATCTTCCCACTCACTACCAGTCCCATCATAACCTACAATAAGGACACAATCCATCTTGCATAAAATTGCTTATATGGTTACAATATATCCATCTTACAGAACTCAAACCAAAAAAAACTACCAGGTCTTAGTAATTTAGGGACACACTTACCACCATAATAATAGGCAGTAGAAGCGTAGTTGTTTGGAAGGTAACACATGGTGGGATCCATGAAGTCCTGCAACACAGGGGTTACAGACCGTTCATATGATGGGATCTGGCCATTTGCAGCATTTCCTGAATCAACTGTCCCAAATTGAGTACCAGTGGTCTGCATAGAAATTAAAAAATTGAATTAATAACACCAATTAACTGAAAAAAACCCAGCCAGAACGATGAATAAATATCATTTTATTCTCAAGTAATTGATTAGTGATAGGGTTTCACATGAAATCAATATCACGAGACAATTCGATCATTAATTTTATACAACTGTATGGAATCAAAAAAATTACCTTATTGTTATGCTCAGGAATTTCAAGGGCCTTGGGCTGAGTTTCTAGCGATAACTTCTGTAGCAAATCGGTTGCTTCTGTGTAAACATGTAAGTGAAGGAATACAACACTTGAAAATCAAAATTTTCCAGAAGCACAAATTAAAAAAAACACAGAAAACCCATCAAAATTCCACAACCTCGAAATATTCAATTCCCATAGGATTTCCGGCCAGAAAGTAAAACTCAATCAAAATTCAAGCAGAACAACAAAAAAAAATACCCACGCAGCACACATCAATAAATCAACCACAAAAATATAATAACAAACCCTAAAAGATCGCAAGAAAAAACAAGAAATCCGCTCGATCCAATCGGCGGTTCGCAATAACAGATCAAGAAAATAAATAACTGGGCAAATAAATTTCACAGAGAAGAAGGATACGATCTGCGGAATTAGCTACGCTGGCCATGTCCAAATCAACGACGAGATCTCGTTCTTTCTTGAGAAACAAAAAAAAACCCCAAAACCGAATCTGAATCGAGCAAATCAAAATCAAGGGTTTTAGCCCCAAATCGAAGATATGAGAAACCCTAAGATAAACAAAGAGAGAGATAGAAAGATAGAGAGAGAACGAGTCTCGCAGCCGCCAAGGGTTTGGGTTTTGGGGGAGAGAGGGTTTTGTTTCTCCAAAAGCAGTGATTCAAATAGCACCAACACGCTCTCTTTTCGCACTATACATGCCTCACCCGCGGGTCACGTTGTGATCTCATTGCCGATTTCTAATTGGTGGATTTAGACACGTGGTGTATTTCTATTGGGGTTTTTTTTGTTTAAATTGTGATGCTTAATTTGTTATTGGTCCGTTTTAGTTGTTTGGGTTGAGGCGGTGTGTAATGTTAGCCTAGCCCGTTTTGAATCTTGAAGATACTCTCTTTGGGTAAAAGATAGAAACCCTAATTAGAAAATGACACGAATGTCCTCGTCCAGCTGGACTTGCGGTCGCCCTTCTTTGGTTTTTCTTTGGGCACCTTGACACCTTCTCTCATGTGCTCCACCACAAATCATGTGCTATACGTTTCAAGTTTTAAAAAAAAAAATCTTGACAAAAAAAATTAAGAAAAAATTAAGAACTTTCTTTTAATTTAATTATAAATAAACTGATGTTTACCTTTAATTATTTTATTTTATGTTTTGACCAAAGGAGGTGCAGGGGGCTCCTCGTCCTTTCTAGTTTGAGAACGCTTGGTTGGAGGAGGAGGATCTTTCGGTTGTGGTAAGCGACAGTTGGACTATAAGTGTGGACGACAACTTCATGAGAAAGGTGGAGGATTGTTCGAGTGACATTGATAATTGGAGAAAGAAGTTGAAATCTAGAGACCGGTTAAATATAGGAAAGCTCCAATACCCGATGGTTTGAATCCTGTTATCTTTAAACGATTTTGGAATCTCTATAGTCTTGAACTGCTTCACTCTGGGATCATTTGGTTGACCAATGGTGAGTTTTCCCCTATGTTGAATGATGCTAATATTGTTTCCCTAAGTTGGATAACCCAAACTCGATGCTTGACTTGCACCCTATTGCTCTGTGCAATGTTATATTTAAAATATTTTCAAAGTGTTGGCCAACAGGTTAAAGAATGTGCTTCACAAATGTGTTTCCACTGAGCAGTATGCCTTTGTAGCCGATAGATCGATCCTGGATAGTGTTATGGTCGTTATTGAAGTCATTCATCACATGAAGTGAAAGATTTGAGGGAAGGTGGGGGAGGTAGCTTTGGAAATTGACATTAGCAAGGTGTATGACAGGGTGGACTGAGGTTATCTGAATGGGGTGCTTTTGAAGTTGGGTTTCTATGAGAAGTGGGTGGGGTGGATGATGATGTGTGTGAAAACGGTTCACTACTTCGTGCTTATGAATGGCGAGAGAGTTGGTTCAGTGTCACCTGGGAGAGGTCTTAGGCAGGGTGATCCACTGCCACTTTACCTTTTCATTTTGTGTGATGAGGGACTCACCGTTTTACTTAAAAATTGTGAGGCTATAGGGGACTTTCATGGGGTCAAGTGTGTCGCGGGGTTTCTATCCTGACACACTTGTTATTTGCAGATGACTATTTTTTGTTCTGCAGGGCTGATGACAAGGAGAGTCGTACTTTGAAGGAGGTGCTGACAACCTATGAGCTAGCTTCTGGTTAATATAAATCTTCTTCAGCAGAAATACTAGAGATGATACGAAACATCGTGTTGTAGAAACTTTGGAAGTTTCAAAATGCTTGGGTACTGGTAAATACTTAGGCCTTCCTTGCATGGTGGGTCAGAGCCAGAAACAACTGTTTGGATACTTGAGAGATAAGGTGTGGCGTAAGATTCATCATTGGTCTGGAAGACATTTGTCAAAAGCAGGGCGGGAAGTGCTTGTCAAGTCTGTAGCACAAGCAATTTTGGCTTATTGCATGAGTACTTTTATTATCCCCACCTCTTTTGGGGAATAGATGGAACAAATGATTAATTCCTTTTGGTGGGGTTCTAATAGGGATATTCGTCGTGGTATGAATTGGCTCAATTGGGACAAACTAGCTATGCAGAAGGGATTTGGTGGTATGGGGTTTCGTCATTTTCATGGTTTCAACTTAGCTATGCTATGAAAGCAAGGTTGGCATTTATGCAACAACCAAGATGCTATTGTTACTCGCGTCTTCAAAGCTAAATATTTTCCTCGAGAGAATTTTTGGGGGCCCGCTTGGGTCATATAATCTCATTTATGTTTGGCGTAGCATCCACAATTCACATGCATTGGTTAATTTTGGAGCTCGGTGGAAAATTGTGGGACGACACCAATGTCAACGTTTAGAGCGACCCTTGGGTAAAAGGAGGACAAAATTCATTTATTAGTTCACCAATTGTTCCTGAGACCGAGAACTTGAGTGTGAGTAGTCTCTTTGACCCACGCATATTATGTAGACATAGACTTATCAAAAAAAAATTATGTAGACACACCAGAGACATAATACTCTACTCATATTATGAATAATGGACATGAAGAGACTCCGCATATTATGTAGCCATGAATGTTATAATCAATGTTTGAAAAACGGATCGAGTATTGAACCGGTGAAGGCACTGGTTCAAGGTGCAATGATCCAACCGTGTTTGAACTGGACCGGTCAGTGAATCGATGAAGGCATTAACTATATGGTATATTGAGTGACAAATTTTAGATATAACTAAATTATAAACGGAGATAAAATAATTATTATATGTGTTTCATATGACTAAATATTAATCAAAAAGGATAAATAGAAAAATTATGTATATGTAACTTTACAACTTGACTTTGGTAAAAAAAACTTTATAACTTGACATTGACCTTTTATTTAACTAAAAAATAAATTTTTTAAAATTTAAAACTAGTGTTTTTATTTTTTTAAAACAGACCGGTTCAACCCGATTCCACATATCCGGTTTCACCGGTTCAACCCCGTTTTGGCCATATCCCACCGGTTTTGAGACATTCTAGCTTCAACAGTGAACCAGACTAATTACCTGTCCGGCTTCCGATCCAACCGGTTGGATCGACCAGTTCGGCCCGATTCTCTAAACATTGGTTACGATTGATACTTCTGATTCTCGCGTGGCAAGTGACTGGCCTCTAATATGGCGGCTCAAGATTCCAGCGAAGGTAAAGATTCACTTCTGGCGCACTGCGAGAGGCATGTTACCTTGTCGTGATATCCTCTGACGCCACTGCATGCCTTGCCTTGCAAACTGTCCTATGTGTGGCGCGAAAATGGAAAACAATTGGCACTTATTATTTGATTGTCCTTGGCGGTAGAGGGATATAGAGAGTTTTTTCAATATTTTGGCATCACTTCAAGAAGGCTATCGCAATTGTTTTGCTATGATGATTTGGTGTTTCTGGAAGCGGAGAAACGTAAAGGTGTGGGATAATGTTACCAAACCAGTGGGGCTTTCAGTTCGTAGCGCCTTGGATATGCTCTTTTCATGGCAAGAGCAAGGCGGTCAAAACTTTCACATGTAGCAACTTTTGGCTCCATGCGTAACAATGCTATTGGTTTGTGGTCGCCCTGATGCTGGTACGGTTAAGTGTAACATTATTGCGGCCTTGTTTGAGGATCGAAGGTATAGGATTGGCATGTGTATCCACACAACGATGAGTGGGCCTTTGTAAAGGCTAAGACGGTTTGGTTTATTGGTCATCCTTAACCTTAGGTGGCTGAAGCTTTGGGTCTTTTGGAAGCGGACAATTGGCTACAATAGTTGAACATCCAAAGAGTCACCATCGAGCTTGATTGCAAAGCGGTAGTGGATGATATCCGAGGTGTGTGCAATATTGCAACCGAATATGGCTCTATTTTAAAATTTTGTCAATCGCTTCTCTCTAATTTAGGAAACTACATGGTTAGTTTTATCCGGAGGCAAGCAAACTGTATTGCTCACACATTAGCTAGAGCAATTAGGTCTTATGCTAGCTCTCATGTCGTTGATAGTTTCTTACGAAGATTAATAAGACATATTTATTAAAAATTGGATGCAAATTTAAGAATACTGGTGCAAATTTAAAATTTCAAGGAATTCAAAATAATTTTATATAGGAGTACTAGTACTAATATTGTTTTTTTCAGGGGATTCAACTCAACCTCTTGGAAACTATGTAGGTCTGCCATTGTCACCATCGTGATCTCGTGCGACACCTCCACAACCAGCACACTCTCCATTGTTTCTCATCGAACCATCCCATTCAGTTTCACGAAGCGAAAAGGAGGAGGAACCCAGAACTCAGCACTTGTCTCGTTCCTGCTGCGAACTAGAGGATCGAGCTTTTGAGCGACAGTTCACGACTTGCAACGAAGCTTCAATTCTCCCCAGAGCTTTAGGAAAATCGATCTGAAAGAGACAATGTTGTTAGCAAAAATAAAGTCATTACGAGCAAACCAAATACAATCAAGCATCACTCTGAAGGTAAGAGTCCAATTGATTTGCTGCATGTTGCTCTTCTTGTTCAGGTTAACCTCTAACCATCTCTTCCAATTTTAAATAAGGTAAAAATCAACCGGGAGAGTGGCATTGAAGTTGTTCTAGAACAATTTAATACGATTGCAATCGCGAAAGACATGAAGTAAACTTTTGTCGCCACCACCACAGATTAGGCACAAGTGTGAATTAGACATGTGTCTCCTATATTGTTCAACATTCAATGATCTCCAACAAAACTTTTCATAAGAATAATCTCTACAGTTTAGTATTACTTGATATCTAACTTCATTTTTTTAGTCAAAAAATAACAATTTCATTTTTAAAATCCAACCCCATAATTCCAAAATCGCCTTTATTGGTGATTTTGGGGGGAAAAAACATTGCACATACATGTATGTGACATAATGTCAATTGTCATGTGCATGTATGGCATATGTATGTCGCTAAAAAAATATCCAATGACACGTTTGTAATTTAAACAAAAATCACAGACAATTAAGTAACTCCAATATTGTCACACCATTTACCAATATACCCCTCATTTTGTATCCCACTGTTTACCAATATACTCTCACTCTATATTTTTGGACCGACATACCCCTGACAATTTTTTTTTGTCCAACACTTTTTTTTTATTATCAAAATTTACCCCTCATTTTGTACCCCACTCTATATTTTTGGACCGACATACCCCTGACAATTTTTTTTTGTCCAACACTCTTTTTTTTATTATCAAAATGTACCCCTCTTTTTGTACCTCACTGTTTACCAATATACCCCCACTCTATATTTTTGGACCGACATACCCCTAACAAAAATTGAACCAATCTGATTTATGTTTGTAATAGGTAAATACAATTTATATTTGTTTTCTTAGTTATCAATATGTACCCCTCATATTTTGGGTTTTTTTGTACCCCCACTGTTTATCAATATACCCCCACTCTATATTTTTGGACGGACATACCATTGACAAAATTGAACCAATCTGATTTATGTTTGTAATAGGTAAATACAATTTATATTTTTTCAGTCGATTTACCTATATACGATTTCATTGACGAAAACCAAATAAATATATTTAAAAAAATCCTATTTATCTCGTAATATGGTAAATACGATGCGATCTTTTATGGAAAATCAAATTTTCTTTTATGAAGATAAATACGACTTACTATTTTGAAGCTTATGGGAGGAAATCGTATCTAAATAAATACGATGCGAAATGTCTTTGAAAATCGTATCTATCTCCTGGAAGGTAAATACGATGAGCTTTAAAATATTTCTGGTCAAATCATATGTAAGTGAGAAATGGTCAATATTTTGTAAAGGGTTTAGGGTTTAGGTCAATGACTAAATTAAAACACTTTTGAAAAAGTCAATGACTAAATTGATATATATGTAAACGCTTTTAACACAAATAATGCAAAGTCTATCCAGTAGCGAGCAGACTAAACTTGGTGTTTCGATAATTTTAGTTAAAAGCAAAAGTAGTGTTATAAAAAGTTTTTGCATTGGTAAATGTGAAAGTAGTGTAATCAATACGGGTAATTAATGCAAATTTTATGTCCATTATTAATCTAAAGAAACATTAAGCGCCCCACTCATCATTTTTTTTTGTCCAACACTTTTTTTAATTATCAAAATGTACCTCATATTTTGGGTTTTCTTAGACCCAATTGCTTACCAATATACCCCACCAATTTTGGTTTTGTTATACCCCACTCTATATTTTTGTGACTGACATACCTTGACAAAAATTGAATCAATCTGATTTATATTTGTAATAAGTGCATACAATTTATATTTTTTCAAAGTCAGATTTACCTATATACGATTTCTTGTGAAAACCAAATAAAGGCTCTACTCATTGTTTTTTTGTCCAACACTTTTTTTAAATTATCAAAAATGTACCCTCATATTTTGGGTTTTTTGTACCCCACTGCTTACCAATATACCCTCTATATTTTTGGCTCATTCTTTTTTTGTCCAATTTTTTTTTTATAAGTCCATTTTGTGTGTGTTACTTAGTCATGTATATGTGTTATAGTATTTGTACACTTTACATCGACTACTTTATTAATCAATTTGGGAAGGAATTTTTGATAACATTAGTTGCAAATAATGCAAACTTTATGTCCATTATTAATCTAAAGAAAAATTAAGGCCCCACTCTTTTTTTTTTTTTCCAAAGATTCATTGTTTTTATTATCAAAATGTATCCCTGACAATTGTGCCAACTTTTTTACCCCGACTATTTAACCACATCTATGTCTCAATTTTTATTTCATCTATTACGTTTTCAATTGGTATACTGAGATATCGAATGATCGATTATTTTCATACTTATAAAGATGCGTAGGCACGGTGTGTATGTGTCCTAGTATAATTAATGTTAGTTAAGAAGAAAAGTTATTCTTATTCATTTACGGTCACTAAGCTATAATATTTTTATAATAGGTGATATATATATATATATATATATATATATATATATATATATATATATATATATATAGAGAGAGAGAGAGAGAGAGAGAGAGAGAGAGAGAGAGACTCGGGTGAAAATATCTAGTTAATACGAGAAATGAAATGAAATGAAAACATTTGATTATATCCGTTCAATTAAAATTAACAGTTCAGAAATTCTATCATTCAAGGAGTTCATTAAATAATTCATCATAGATGTTCCAAAAAAAATGATTCAATATATGATTTAATATAGACAATATTTTGATGTTGTCTACATAACCATTCGGAAGGGTTAAACTTGAAAATGAAACATATTGAGTTTCCTTAATTAAACACTTCGTTTATCTTCTAAAAATAATTGTATTTTTTTCTAATGGATTTGTTGCTTTGGAAAGAGCGTTTGAAACTTTGTAACTATATTTAGTTGTTCTACTAAGGCCAGAACCAGAACTACCAAAACGCATAATGCATTAGTTTAGACACTCGTCCAAGGTTCACTTTGATACAACAGTGAAGTAACGAGGTGAATAAAATGTTCGACACCCCCTAAAATCTACCAAGTTACATATTTCACATATCAACCATTGAAGAGTTGCTTCTTGTTCAGTGTGACAGTGTCCATCTTCTATCAGAATTCAGTCCAGCTAGCAAAAGGATCAAATGCGCAGCGTTGCCAGTTTAACTAAATCAAATTCTTGGTGCTGCATTTAGAATCATAGGTGTGTCAGTTAAGTGCCAAAAATAAAATATAGTAAAAGAAAGAACAAGTATAAAACAGTCTACCATCACAAATTGCTAAATAGACAACTGAAAATTTCTGGTAGACGTTTTGTTTGGCTTTATTACAAAACTTACTTAAATTCAAATAAGCTGATCTTTTCTTTAATGTGACAACTAGGGATCTGTAAATTTCTATTCCATGACTAAAGGAGGATCATACTCAGCGGGGTTATTAACGATACACCAAAAACACAGTTCATATCATCCAAATTTACATGAATTCAAGCAGTATGTCTCTATGCAGGAGGCAAAGTTATGTTCATTTGTAGTATGTTATATGTTATTATAATTATTAAAGCAAAACAACCTGAGAATGAAACTTTGATTATCTTGTTCATCATAGATAAATAAGATTGTTCTGACTAATTAAACTGAAATCAAATTCATAGTGGCTACTGGCTAGCCATAAATATATATTTTTTTTGACGAAACCATAAATATTTTCTTGGTAGTCACTAAACATTCATAGTAAATAAATATATAGATATTTCTGTATAATTCAGAGTATTTACCTCCACCCATTGTTGCTTCAGGTAACCGCTCAATTGAGTACTTGTGTTTGGTGATGTACATTATTGGCACACCAGGAATCTATAATACAGAAATCCAATTCATAGGTCAGGCATCCAGGTCCAACATCAAAACAATAGCAGAAAAAAATGATTAATGACTTTATTGTACCTTCCGGATCCTTCTCTTCAAGTCTCGATCACATGTTGCAACAATGAAGCACTTATGCTGCTCTTCCAAGAAATGATTTGTGTAAATAAATTGGGAAAAACAATGAAAAAAGCAGAAGATGTCTCTTACTGTTACTTAAATTTGAAATTATTCCTAACAAAAGTGTTCTAACTTAGATAAATAAATATACATTGCAAAATCCAAGAATTTGGAAAACACGAGCACCGGAAAATGAAGCAAATAATACTTGATTGTATCCATTAGCTTAACTATGAATTTCAAATATAAAAAACTTTGTAGCAATGTTTCAAAGTTCAAAATGACAACAATATTAACTTTGTTGCAATATTCCAATCTTCAAAATTACAAGATAGGCGGCGAGAGGAAAAGTAACTTCAACATGTAGGTATCCCAATATTGTAATGTGACAAGATGATGGGGTACAATTGAACTTCTATGTAAAACTTGTTTCTCCCGTGAATATAGTTATTATACTTATTAAAACTCAAACAAAAATGTAAAACCTTTTTCCCTTTCTACAAGATCATAAGACTAACAAAAAAACAGTAAAAATATAAGGGCGTTTTACTTCCTTTATTTCTTGTTTTCATTTCCACTAAAACTAAAACCAACAAACAATAGAGAAAACAAATCCAATGTTTCCCTCACCGTTTTCTTTTTCATTTTTTGAAAATAAATCCAGTATTTTGAAAATATCAAAAAACAGCTTCTATAGTTTTCAATAATGCACTCTCCCTAGCTATGGTATTCCATATTCTCTCTGTCACAATTGGTCACTATAGGAGTCTTACATCTTGTTAGCAACTTAAAACGAATACAGATTTTAGAAAATGAAAACTTATTATTTATTTTTTTATAAAGTAAACCGACCCTTATGTTTTGCCCAGTTTGAAGACCATCAATTAATCTCAACAATCAATATAATCCCATATGCTTCTAACATTTAACAGAGCAGATACATAAAAATAAAACACACCTGAGTAACTCTCTCAACAAGGCAATCATCAGCATAGGTCCCCTTGTGATCACAGAGTATTCTCTGAAATCGAGGATCCTTTGCAATCCTGTCATTATAGAGGGGATAAATCAATACACTCAGAAGCTCAAACTTGAATAATATAACTTTTTTCTCTACTAAAATGAGAGATGGCTTATGAGCAGCAGAGTCGTAGCATGAAATATAGGATGGCAGCAAAAAGCCAATATTTTTCAAAGGAAAATAAAGTCAGGGCATCAATAGACTTGGTCTGCCCTTCATCATTTTGTCTGTTAATGAAAGATATTTCTCCCTTTGAACTACTCCACTTTTACTAGAGGTACCAATGTTTATTTTTTAACAGAATGTGAAAATAGATGAAACTATTGTTGGGAAAAAAGATAGCCCAGATGCATGAAATCACACTTTCCAAAAGGATCTATTGGTTTGGAGCAAAAATCTCCCTTAGAAATGATTCCGGATATACAGAACTTGAAGAAATTTTAATTGTTAGTTCACTTGAAAAAGAACAAGAAAGGTGAAGAGGAATAAAGCTATTCAGAATCCTATCCATGACCATGTCAAAATGTTTTTGCAAATAGAAGCTTTTACATAATATTAATTTTCTGACTCAAAAATAATTTTTATTATCATTCGACACTTACGGACTTGCTACCTTTAAAACCTTTGAAATACACATAAAATATCAAACAATTTTAAGTTGGACATCCGATTTCTTTTATCTTCTGAGAGATTAGAGATTTTAGCATAGAAATATCCCAAGCAAAAGTTCAATTTATAAATTCAGAGAAGAAGAAAGCTTGCAACAAGCATGGCCAAGTCCAACATGCATACATATTATCAATTGTTTACCCGTAAACCACAAGTATTATAAAGATATAGACCAATACTGATCAAGGCACATGACATGACATAACATCTACCTTAGAGCCACACGGTATTTTTGGCCTAGCTTCTCCAGCTCCGCCATCACACAGTCCGTGATACAGGGTGTGCCTGAAAATCCAAAGTATCAACAGAACAAGGGTAAGAATAGACTATATGATGCTAGATTCAAATATGCAATGCCAGATGGAAATAAATACCACCTTTTTAACCATGGTAAAGGCTTCACAACATAAGCTCAAAAACTTTATATGAATTAGGAACCCCAACATTGAACTAAACTTATACATGAAAACCGTAAATGGAGTAAAGTAATCATCCGTTAAAACTCACATTTTGCATATAAGCAGTCCATCATTCCTTTCTCCAAATCCAACTACATAAACAAAGCCAAAGAATAATGTGAGCCACCAACAAAGAAGAAAATGAAAATCATACAACTCATACAATTGTAATTAGACCAATCACACACTAAAATGCTTTAGAGTTTCAACTTTCCAAGAGAGATTGAATTTTAGATTCACAATTCTTCTAATCCTTTAAAGAAAAACCCATAATAATCACATGCATATCCTCAAAATACAGTCATAAACACCATTAGCAAATAGATATTAAGGAAACCTATGCATATAGAACCAGATATATAATCATACAATAGTTCATTCGTCGTCTCAAGCAGGTAGCTCAATTGGTGATCTAATCCTAATCCTAACTAATTAACCACTAACTAACTATCAAAATATATATAATATATAATAATTGATTAATTAATTAAAGGAAAAGGAAGCAGAGACTTACTTTATTTTGAATAGAGAAATTGATGAAGTTAGTATCAACCAAAACTTGATAAGGGGGTCCCAACGCGGTATTGTATTGAAAGAAGAGAGCCGAGGAATGAGTGGGACTGAAAAAATGCAAATTCAAAAACATAGATAGATAGATACATTATCATTGATTAAAGTTGAAATTAACGAAACGAAGAATGAGAATTAGAGTGAGAAGGAGAGAAGGCTTACACGTTTCTGGGTAACTTCTCCTTGAGAAGGTTCTTCTTTTCAGGGTTCAAAACCTCTTCTTTATAGTTTTTGATAGCTTTGGAAGTGATAAGCTTTTTCATAACCGCAAATTTGGGTGCCTTTTTAGCTTTACCCATTGTATTGTAGTTAGGGTGAGTGAGAAGAAGAGATTCTGAATTCGCGAAATCCTCCTTCAACTAGAACTAGATGGGGATGAGTGAGAAGAAGAGATTCTGAATGAATGACGGTGCAACGCAATGCAACGATGGTTTATGGGCTTAGTGGAGGTCGATACTGAGTTTTTATGGAAACACTCCCTACACACCCCCAATTTTTAAAAACACTCCCATCCCCACACTGTGTTTTGGAAATATTTAGTTCATGATTCGGTACTATAGTACCGCACCCGTTGAAACCACAAAAAAAGGGACGCGTTTAGAAGTATTTAGCTCATTAAAGTATTTTGGTCATTTCGTAGGGTCATGGAGTGTTTAAGAAGTAGGTGGAGGTGTTCAATAAGTATGCGACTTTTATTTTATAGGAAATGTTAGTAATTAGCTAAGGGTGAGAAAAATGTTAATTTTCAGGATTGGAAACCTAGACTTTTTCCTTCAAACTCCTTCATGTATCTTATAATGACTAACAAAACTCACTAAGTTATTTAAACAAAGCATTAAGATTAGTGACAAAAAGTTTAAGATTAAATTATTCATACGATTTGTATGATAATTTTTGAATAGAATTTGTTTTTTAAAGAAAAATAATATTTGTTTTGGGGGACCCAAAATGCTACTAGAAGCTAATATCAAAAAGGTTTAACAGGAATCACTAAGTGTTGATCCGAGAGCGGTAAAGTTTTTTTACCCCAAAATTCGAGTTTAAATTGAGCGTGGCAAAAATCCTATTAAAAGGGGAGAACCAAATGAACTAGCGACAAATCTGGTATACGAGATCAGCGAGGTTCTCGGTGTAGATTAGTCACCTTCAAAATCGGTAGATATCGTAACTAGGGATTCTACCAAATTAGGGATTTTAGAATTATCTTCTATTATGATTCGGGTTCGATATCGTAACAAACTATAAGAGAATATCCTCATTTGACTAGGTTGTGAGAACACAAAGATAAAAGCTTCCTAATAGAACAAATCGATGGAAAATGAGCACCCACTCACACAGTTATCTATCTAGACTTTCAATTTTTCTTTTTTAAAAAAAGACTTTCAATTCATGCCACTAAAAGCTTGTAAGTTTTAGCTCATGCACTGGAGCATGAAAAAACTAAAATGTGGAAGATGTTTGTATGATAGCTGTAAATGTGAAAATCTAGGATCAAGCAACTGCTACTTTGAGATTGCAAAAGAATCTCTATCACACCAATTGCTATGAATCAAGACTATATTTTCGCACTCGGAGAACTTTTATAAACTTTATTAAACCAGACAGATAGCATTATTTTAAAGTTTGAAATGAGACTACACCACTAATTATTGGGATGTATTGTAAATTTGCAATATCAGTTAGGTTGTACAGTGTACATCTCACTAACGGCGAGGATTTGGACAAATATGGGATTAGGATTTCAAGGGTTAAGTGGATACTTCATTGAGTAAAAATCGAATTTTCTCCTACATGTAGCTAACTTCTACACTTCATGGTTACTCTTAATTTTATCAAACTTTTACTAAAACTCCAACTTCTAATCTTATAAAATTATTCTCTACTTCAGATCCACCAAACATACAAATATTTGAACAATTATATGATATTTAAATGTTTTTTTTAAGCAAATGTTTTAAATAGTAGAAAATTGAACATAGATATTCCCTTAATTTTAAAAATAAAGGGACTCAATTTAAACGAAAAAAAAAACTTGATGGAACTAAAATCACACAAATCCAGACTGAAAGAGTAACAAAATGTGCAATTGAACTGGAAAGAGTCATGATTTGGTACATAATTTAGCCAACATAAGCAAGATGAACGCCAGTGTGACTGTATATTTAAAGAACCCTAAATTAAGTTTTTTGATGATCTGCAGAGGACAATGTGCACCAGAAACATGAAATAAAGCTCACTTCCACAACTTCCTCAATGACATATTTTTCTCGGTCTCCTTTTTCATCACCTTAGCCACAGCCATCTCAAAATCCTCATGTGCCACGTGTACCCTCCTCTCCCTCAAAGCAAACATGCCGGCCTCTGTGCACACAGCCTGCATAAAAGCAACACCAGAAATTGAGCATCAACCAGGTTAGGACACTTAAAATAATGCATTAACACAAGCTAACAACACCAATAAACAAACTACTCTACAGTCTACATTCTCATTAGCATGAATACTTAAAACCCATGGCTATTCACTTCTACCATTATGATTTATTCCATTTAACATCCCGGCTTAAGTCTTCCAAACTATCATCAATTCTACCTGAAATACAGGATTTGTGGAATGGATTTACTCATTAAATTGCAGTATATCTCCTCACTTTTTCATAAAAGGTTCTACATCTTATGTCATATTCATACAAGTCAAACATCAAACCAGTTCTCTATTAGCTTTTTATTATTCCATTTTCATAAAACTCAATCGCAGCATACGAGTTTTTTTTCACCATCTTCTCAAGTCAACCAAAGTCTGTACTGATTTCATCCTTGCAGTTTATTTGCTCTCCTCTCAAATGAACTATCAAATACTTCATTTTCCTCGTGACCAGAAAAACATCTTGAACAATACCACAACATGTTAATGTTAGTTAAAACTTTTACTATCGTTTTAGATTGTAAAACATCTCTGTACCCTTACCCATTAAACAAAGTAAGCATGTGCATGCTCATGCTTAACAAAGACAATTTCTAAGATAATAAGAGAGCGGTGAGAAAAACCAAAAGGGAAATTAAGTTCAACATACCTTAAGCTCGGCACCAGATGCTCCATTCATTTTTTCAGCAATCTTCTTCAAATCAATCCCGCGCATTAAATTCATTCTTCTTGAATGGATTTTTAAGATATCGAGGCGAGACTGCATAAAAATAAATACAGTCATTTTCAGGAATTTTGTTACGTATGAATGTGCACCTTCTTTCTCAATTCTCAGTACAGTCATATCAAGGGCAACAAGAAGACAGAGATGCAAACCTCTTCATTAGGATTTGGAAATTCAATCTTCCTGTCAATCCGACCAGGTCTCAAGAGTGCTTGATCCAGGATGTCAATCCGGTTTGTAGCCATCAAAACCTACAATTGCATATTTCTCTTCAGAAATCCTTAAAATTGTGAACGTATATCCCAAAGGACTCAGATATAATTAAAAAATATATGTCCATCTGTTACAGATTTATATTCACTGCAGTGCACTAAGACCCCCCTTTAAAACACTAAGCATCATAAATATAAAGCAAATGTTTCACCTTGATCTTATTGGAAGCTTCAAAACCATCCAACTGGTTGAGAAGTTCCAGCATAGTGCGCTGAACCTCACTATCACCATTGCCACTTCCAGATTCCATCCGTGCAGATCCGATACTGTCAATTTCGTCCATGAAGATAATTGATGGAGCATGTTCCCTGTGAAAAAGAGTAGCATTCTATGATAATATATATAATATATATAATATTGATTAAGCAAGTCTTCAGGCCATTCTTTTACATTACATGAACTACATGAACTGAGCATGGAAACTCATGGATCAAAATTGTGAGGCATGGTAAAGAGGTTAAACCTGGCCATAACGAAAAGTTCCCTGACCATTCTAGAACCTTCTCCAATGTATTTCTGAACTAGTTCAGAACCAGACATCCTGATGAACGTACAGTCAGTATGATGTGCCACTGCCCTAGCCAACAATGTTTTTCCTGTACCAGGTGGCCCATAGAGCAAGACACCCTGGGATATGTAAAAGAGAGTAAGCAAAAAAAAAAAAAGAAATATCAACACCTGTGTGTGCATGCTGATGGAAAATGGAAAATTCAGCCATAACTCAGGGAATATTACCTTTGGTTGAGCTATTCCAAGACTTTCAAACAGCTCCGGATGTTTAATTGGTAGCTCAATGACCTGTAAATTTGATCACATACATGAGGCCAAAAAAACAGCAACAGTTTTTCTAATATATAATACTATACTAAAATATACATATATACAGAATATAACACACAGGAATGATGCATGGTCAGACACATGAATATATGGATACTTCTCATACTCAATAGATAATGAACTTCAAAGTTAAAGTACTAATATCAAAAGAATGTCATGCAACTTACCTCTTTAATTTCTTTGATTTGTTGGTCTAAACCACCAATCATGTCATATGTAGAATCAGGAACTTTCTCAACTTTCATCAGATTGACCAATGGATCGACTTTGCTTGGCAGAACTAAATGAAGCACATAACTATCATTGCGGAGAGCAACTCTGGTTGATGGAGTAATCTTTGTAATGTCAATACTTTTATCAATATCAACAACATATTTCCCTTCTGGATGAACCTGAAGAAAAGTAAAGGATAAAAATCAGTACTTTGCCTAGGATTGTTATCCTGTTTTATTAATTTCATGTATGAACGAATATTGCCCGCCATTAGATAAAGTAATGAGTTCGTAAGTAACAGGAAAGTGAAGAATGGATATTAGAGGTGATTCTTTTTTAAGAATAAGATATTCCAATAAGCCATTCAAGACTCAACACTATCTAAGGGCAGAAAAGGCTTGCACTTTGCAGGTAAGCTAGAAAACAATGTATAATTCCAAAGTCCAAACACATACATAAGTATTTAGATTAGCAGCCAATAAGGGGATAAGGAAGCGTAGATCACTATGAAGCACTGACAAAGACACAGACACCTGACATGACATTGACACGTAGACACTGGTAATAACTTGAAAAATAGGCGTAATTGAAGTGTCGGTGTCAGTGCTACAGAGGTAGATCAATAATAAAAATGGATGAAACACTAAAGCCAATTGATCATTTGATGCATTTGCCTTTCAAATAGTATTCTACTTGGAAGTAAATGAAGGGTTTTCACAAAACCGCATTAATTAATGATTCAGAGTGGAAGCTGAAACAACATTCATGTTTATTGTTTATACCATAGAGTGACACAGATAAGTGCAACAATGACTAAAAGAGATGTCATGTCAAGCAAATGATAATGATGGGTTAAAGTAAAGAGAGCAGAAAAAAATCTTCGATTCATTGTGGTGGATCAAAAGGAAATTAAAATGAAAAACGAACTGACCTTGACCAACACTTTGTTCTTGCCCATAACTTTGACAACTTCACCAACATATGAACCAGGCTCCTGAAGAAGCTGCAGTTCTTCTCGGAGCATCCTCACTGTCCAAATTGCAATAAAATCAGGAACACATCCAGGAATCTATTAGGTGGGTGTAAAAATGTTTGTAAATTCTTTATGGATTGATAAATTGAATATACCAGTGTGTACAGGTAATTGTATGTAAAGTGATATAGCAATTGATAGCCCAACTGATATTACAGCGAAAAATGCACTTGTTCTTAAACAACCTTTCCTAATTTGTGTAATAGAAAATATGAAGTTGAAAAGTTCGGGGACGGGGCCAAGGCTCACACATTCGAGTTGATATCCTCTCAATTTAGCCCAAATTGGACTGCTCCATTAAGAAATACATAGACATTTTAATTTTAAATGATTAAAAAGTTGTATACATCAATCTCTCATTTGTATTGTACTTATCTCTCTAAATGAGGTCAAAAAAACGAAGAGAAACTCAGCTCCCACACTTTCCCCTATACAATTTATGGGATAAATAAATCAATAATTTAATCAAAGGTCTAGTTTGATTATCATCATTCATCAGTAACCTATTCTGCCAAATTTTGATGATTTCCAATGACCCAGACACCCTCACCACTGTCAATTCCTACAAACAAAACTGGATCGATCTGTAACTAGTAACTAACCAACCACCCATGTTCAATTCCCCTTACCCAAACATCCTCTTATCTATTGAATTGAATAATTATAGTAAAGACAAACCTAACAAAAAATTGGTCGATAAACATAGGAATTAACTGAAAAATAAAAAAGAGGATTAGGGTTAGGGTTAACAGACCTCTAGAATTGAGCTCGTTACGTTGAGCCTCAAGACGATTGAGATTATGAGTCTTTTGGCGGAGGAGGAGCTGTAGTTCATGGATGTTCTGGAGATAATACTCTCGGAGACCCTCGCCTTGTTTGGTTGGTTTGGCGGAGCAATTCTCCTCTGGTAAAACCTCTGTACGCTTCACTTCTATTCCAACGGTAGCCATAGATCAGATCAGATAAGATCCAATCTTCTTGATGAATCGCTTTTCTGTAAGGTAAGATGGTGTTTGAGTTGAAGATTGCAGTATTATCAATTTTGAAGATGCGACTTTTCTTTTTCTTTGGGAAAAGAAAAGATTAAAACCCTAATTGGAAAAGAAAGTGACACGCAAACCTTCTCTTGTTCTGTATGCTCCACCGCATATAACGTCAGGTTTTATAATTTGGTCTTCTCTTGAAAGAAAATTCTTATGCTCCACCGTTGGATGTATAAAAATTCATCAATGGTTGAGATTTAATATTGGTTGATTCAATCTTTTATTTTAAACAATATTGGTCAATTTTTATTATTATTATTTAATTTACTCTTTCACCCTAAAATCACCCCTATTACTATTATTATTATTTTTATTTTTATTTTCCTAAGAAATGTTACATTTTAATTAAATTGTGCAAGAAAATGTTAATATTAGAAAATACTAGATAGCTTATTTCGCATGCGATGCACGAGAGAGGTGATAATGTTCTCTGAGATGTAGTTTGAAAAAACATCAACATTTTATAAGGGGTATAAAAATACGCAACACATATATATAAGACGAAGAGGCAACAATAAATTTCTTGGTGGGATGAGGCAACAATGTCGACCCAAAAATATAGTAGTAGGGTATATTGGTAAATAGTGGGGTACAAAATGAGGGGTACATTTTGATAATTAAAAAAAGTTTTGGACAAAAAAAAAAAATTGTCGAAGGTATGTCGGTCCAAAAATATAGAGTGGGGTATATTGGTAAATAGTGAGGTACAAAATGAGGGGTATATTGGTAAATGGTGGGGTACAAAAATATAGAGTGGGGGTATGTCGGTCCAAAAATATAGAGTGGGGGTATATTGGTAAATAGTGGGGTACAAATGGGGTATATTGGTAAATGGTGAGAATAAAATTTTCCCACCAAAAGTGGATAAAAAAAGTGTTGGATCAAAAAAATTTTTCAAGTGTATGTCGTTCCAAAAAAATATAGAGTGGGGGTATATTAGTAAGCAAATGAGGTGACAAAATGATGAGGGTATATTGGTAAATGGTGGGAATAAAATTTTCCCACCAAAAGTGGATAAAAAGAGAGTGGGGTATGGTACAAAATATAGAGTGGAGGTATGTTCATCCAAAAAAATATAGAGTGGGGATATATTGGTAAATAGTGGGGTACAAAATGAGGGTATATTGGTAAATGGTGGGAATAAAATTTTCCCACCAAAAAAGAGAAGTCAACGATTGTGTATTAATAGTTATCGGATAGAGTGGGAGTATATTTGGTAGTGCGAGTTGGAGACAAAATAAAGAGTACATTTTGATAATAATAAAAAAAAAGTGTTGGAGAAAAAAAAATTTGTCGTGAGTATATCAAGACAAAAAATATAGTGGGGTATATTTAGTAAACATGGGAGTCTACAAATGAGGGTATATAGGTAAATGGTAAAGCACAAATATAGAGTGAAGATATGTTGGTCAAAAATATAGAGTGGGGATATATTGGTAAGAAATGTGGAGTACAAAATGAAATGAGGGTATATAGATAAATGGTGGGAAAATTTTTTACCACCAAAATGGCAAATTAAAGGCGACTTTGTATTATAGATGACGGATTTATTTTATCGTTTTTATTAAGAATTAAGAAAATGCGAATTAGAGAAAAGGAATAATTTAATAAAAAATTATTTATTTTTTCTCTATTATTGACAATTAAGAAATAAATGATTTAAAAAAGACTTAATTTTTTTTTTTGCAATTGACTGATGTGAGCTCAAATCTACTCCTAAGTATCTTGTGATGGAAAATCAAACGCCAGGTAGTTCTTTGAGTAGAAAAAGTTTGTGTGGATTTCTTATAAAATGGGTAGTAAATATGAAAAACAGGGTGTGCAGTTAGTATTGATATCAGTTAACAAATAAGGAAAAGAAATGAAGAGCCCAATGCCTGGTGGGTGTGAAGAAAGCCCATGCCTGAGGTTGAGAGGGAAGTTGTCGAATGAAAGGAGGGGGTGCAATTAGGGGTTGCTCTCCTTTGTTTTTTCTTTTATAAAACTGATTTATTTATTTTTAAAAACAAATTAAAAAAATGTTATATTATACAATTTACCTAAGTTTTCCAAATTTATCTTTGCTACTTTTGGGTATTTTCTTTTGTTCTAAAATAAAAGTACTTTTAACATACCAATGTACAATTTACCTAAGTTTTCAAAATTTATCATTTATCTTTATTTAATCTAAAAAGTAATTAATTGTCCCAATATTCTTTATTTGGAGTTCCAAGATAGTGGAGTAGTACCTCATTTCCATTTACTTTTTTCCACAAATTTGAGAGTTAATGGTTTAAAAGGGTATTTTAGTCTTTAGGTAATACAAAATGATGATTTATTGATCATGTGAAAAATGACAAAAGAACCAATGTTCGGGAACAGAGAGAGTGTGAAAAAAGAACCACAGATCTTCAGAACTCTAATTTACACATTCAGCCGCATAGAGATGAAGAAGTTCTAAAAGAGAGGGAATGGAAGAGAGAACGATGGGAGAGATGCTGCGACACATGGTGGAGGAGAGGGGGAGCTCCGATGGTGCTAGCGGCAAAGGCCACTGTTGGTACTGTGAGCGGTGGTAACTGCATAGTTGAAGACGCGAGGGGAACCAAATCTGCGATGATGAGGTGCCAAATCTGTTGGTACTGTGAGCGGTGGTAACTGCGGAGTTAATGATGATGCGACGATGAAGAGTATGTGGAGGCCAGAAGCGCGAACAAAGGAGGGGATTATGACTTTGCAAATGTCCACCACTGCATAACGTATCCAAACAACGAACATTACTAAAAATCACATTTCAGTTAACGTATCTAAATAAAAATCATGTTATGTTCAACTCACATCTAACTATAATCAATTTTGTCTAAATCAATTCTCATCACCGCAGAACTAAACACACACTCAATAAACTAAAGTTTCAACTCAAGTTTAGCTCAGGTTCACGAACAAAAGTCAACGAGTTAACTTTCCAATTTGAATAAAAACTCAAACTAATTTCGAGTTAGTTTGGTTAATTATTAGTCCGACCCAAAAGAATGGTTGGTAAAGTAATTAGGCACAATAGCAATAGTAGGTAGCGTAGTGTTATATGGTGAGTTGACAAAACAATTTTGTCTTAGCTGCAGTAGCACTCAGATAAAAATCACGAGTTATATGCTATTTGTTACGAAGGGTGTTTCGACGAAACGCACGAAAAGTGGTAGGAGCGCTTCAAAATCAGCTTATGATCATTTTTTAATGAATTATTATAAATATATTGTAATATAAAAATTGAAAAGACTTGATACCAATCCATCGGCAACGGATTGCATCACTAAACTCATTGTTTAGTGATGGTAACTAAAATAGTTGAGGCCATTGGATTGTTGCGTTGTGACTTATAACTGATCCAATGGTTGATACATTCAGGGGTAAAACTGGATGCTCACATTTCTATTAAGCCAATTTAAATAATTATATATTTATAACAGATTCATTATTAAGCCTATTATCATGGCATCTTGTTCTCTAACGATTTTGGCATATCAAATCCCATTAATTTTTTTGAATTAATTACATTTATTAATTAACCAATTTTTGCGGAAAAAAAAAATCATCAACCGTTCACACGTTTTAATCTTCATCTCCTTCTTCCTTCTTCATTATCCATTCCAAACACGTCTCAGCTTCTTCTTCATTATCAAGACAATTTTTTAGGAATTTGGTAATATTCTCTCACGTTTAATTTGATAACCGTAACAATGTTTTAAGAATTTCGAAATCTTCTATCACGTACTCCTTCTTCCTTCTTCCTCCTAAACATATTGCATAACCATCTTCATATCAAAATAAACGACAATGGCTCAAACCGGATTTGATGAACATGATCAAAAGAAAGTTAGCTTTACACAGTTACTCGCTCGTAAGTCTCCACACTTTCGTAGTTTGATATTGACCATGCACAATGACTAACTATAGAGTGATTTCTGTTTGCGATGCAGAATTTAGTAACATACCTGGCGGCCAAATAACACCAGCAAATCGGCATACTGATCATGTGCAAACTGACGTCATTGTTTCAGGTAGTTATTATTGACTGTAATCTTAGTTAATATCACCCGTGATTATAGCTTTCTATATTCTAGAGCATAGGTTTATGTCCCTATGCTCAAATTTCTGTTAGTTGTATTTTTCTAAATCTGTGTTTATGGTGTAGTCTACTCTGGTTTAATAGACGTCACTAACCAGGACTATGTAGATCCATGGGTAGCTTCAACCTAGCCACAGTTTTTCAATGCTGTGGTTAGTATATTAAAAAAGATAACCCATAAGTCAACAACTTATTACGACCCTTTCTGGATTTTTTTTCATATTAACTGTGCATGCTGTTTTCAATTGGTTTTCCACTATATAATAAACAACCATTGCTTGCATTCAATTTCGTCGCGAGAATTTAGCACCACGCCGATTGACGATGATACAACACATGATAATCGGGATCACGATAAGGAACAATCCGACGTCAATGGAGCAGGTGCTAATTTTTGTTTTCATTTGTATTTTACCAAGTATGTCTTTCGGATTTACTATGTCCGGGTTTCACAACGCAATCAACCCTTACACTTTTATTAGACGTCACTAACCAGGAATCTGTAGATCCATGGATAGCTTCAACCTAGCCACAGCTTTTCAATGCTGTGGTTAGTATATTAAAAGATAACCCAAAAGTCAATAACTTCTTATTACCCTTTCTGTCCTATTTTTTCATATTAACTGTGCATTCTGTTTTGTATTGGTTTTCCACTATATAATTAACAACCATTGCTTGCATCCACTTGTCGTTGCAGAATTTAGTAATATATGTGACGATAATACAACACATGAGCATCGGGATCACGACAAGGAGCATTCCGATGTCATTGGAACAGGTGCTAATTTTTCTTTTTGGTTTGTATTTTGCAAAGTTTTTCTTTATGGTTTTCTATGTATTGGTTTGACAACGCAATAACCAGGACTATTTATCCCCATGGCCAGCATTATGCTAGCCGCAGTTTTATGATGTTGTGGTTAGTTGACTAAAAGAAAATGCAGCATTCAAGAACTTCCTACGCCCCTTTCTAGATTTATTCAGCATCACCTGCGCATGCTAGACTGAATTGAGCAATTAATGTTGATTTGTATTTTTTTCTATTCTATTTTTGTGATGAATTATACTCTGGTTAGTCATTGTCATCACTAACAAGGATTCTTAACCCCATTGCATGCGTCAAACTGACCATACTTTATGATGTACCGTGTTTTGTGTAAAAAAAAAATACTCATATCAATGATCATATATATTTTGTTTTCAGATACAGCTGGATTTGCTATCGATGATATAAACGGCGATGATTTGCGTTCAGATACTAATGTGTGCCGTGATGACGACAAAACCGATGGTGTCGTGGTGGCAGGTTTGGAAAACTTTTTCAATAATTTAGTTTATTTATTTTTGATGTTTTCCACCAGGTGGTATTAATAATTTCTATTTTGCAAATCAGGTGTTAAACATTGCCCGCGAATGATAGGGCTTGAACGATCTGGTGTTCCACACAGTCCGATGCAAGTGAGTTTTATAGTTCCTACGCCCAGTCGTGGGTTTTTCAATCAGCGATCTCATGTGTATCGCGATTCTAAGGGAAAGACTACGGACATCCCTTTCTATTTGACATACATGTGCCATAAAGAAGGTTTCAAGAGGCGTAAGAAAGATAAGCCGTCAAGTTCTACCCATACACCGAAAAGATACGAGGACGGGTTGTGACAAATTTGAAATGAGGCTAAAGATGATCGTTGACAAGGAGGTTACGTCATTACCATGTGGATCGATTCCCATAACCACCCATTAATCGATGCCGACAAGAGACATTTTCTACCATCTAATAGAGCTATCACGGAACAACAGCACTTATAATATCAAATAATGTGGCTTCCCCGATATCCGCTAGAAGCCACATTTGACATAATGGCTCGATCTGGTGGTGGTGTTCGTAATCTAGGGTTTCTTCGCAGTTGATTTGAAGAATCATTTGCAGTTACTAAGGCAAAGGCTTTACAACCTGGGAAGCATTTGTCCCGCAATCATGGTTCGAGAGCGAGGCATATGGAAGGCCCGTTTTTTCTACGACATTGAAGTCGATCGGGACCGTGCAACTGCTCAATATTCGGTCGATCCGGCCATGCGCGGCCGACTCACGCAATGTTTGGTGATTTCGTCGGCTTTGACACGACGTATAGAACGAACAAGAACTATAGGCCCTCGGTATGTTCCTCCCACACTTGTTGTAATACTTTCTGATTGCAGCTAACTATTTTTTTCACCTTTATTTTCTCTAGTTGCCTTGTCTTATCGTTAATTATTACTAACTATGTTTGCTCATTTGCATAACAAAATCTACCCCTTTATGCACGGTGTAGCGGTTACCTTCATCCTATAGCCTCGTCTTGTAGTTTGTCGTTACTAACTTATAAGCATTGTGTGTGGACTAATTATCTCTCCTACATATTTGCAGGGATTTTTGTTGGATTTAATCACCACGCGGTACGCGTGCGTGTTTGGTGGGGCTTTGTTGTATGATGAGACCGCCGCCACATTCAAGTGGTTGTTCGAGACATTCCTGAAATGCATGACCGGAAAGAAACCAGAGACCATTATGACGGACCAAGCACCTGCCATTGCTGCGGGCGTCCGCGAGGTTTTCCCTGATGTCTTCCATGCCTTATGTACCGGGCACATCAAACAAAATGCAACAAAGAAACTCGGGGCCAGGGCAACGGCTGCATTTTTCGATGAATTCAAGCAGCTTATAAAGCATGTTGATAATGAGGAGCAGTTTGAGTACTCCTGGAAGCACATGATCAACGAATGCTTCCATAATGCACATGGATCTGAAATGAATTGGTTAAATTTTATTTACAATAGCAGGAAGCAGTGGTCTTCCGCTTGGGTGAAGAATGCATTCACCTTTGGGAAGAAGACCACACGCGCCTTAGTGAGCAATTCAACGCGATTTGCTCGTTTCTATCCGGAAAGTCGGAACACTCAATCATTCAATTGTTACGTCGGTTTCAAGATCTCCTGGATGATCTGCGACATAATGAGTTAATGTCTGATTTTAAAATGCAGGACACCGTTGTTGACAACAGGCACCCCAATAGTCGGTTGATGTGTCATGCTGCTAAATTGTTCACTCCTTCCATGTTTGACATAATCCAGAAGGAGTTTGAAGCATCACAACCATACACAATCTTCAGAACTGCACATATTGACCATATGTCTTGTTTTTCTACCCTTTGTTATTATAATATATTTTTCTCGATATTTTTATGCCTTTTGGTTGTATATGTACTTTGCAAAAGATATGCCGGACACGAAAACCAGACTCCATATATGACATACAAGTTGAGAGATGGGATAATCAATTTACCGAGGACGAACAATTGGTAGAAACCGAATCTGTTCAATTGATTTTGGTCCAAGGTTATGTTAGTTGCGCTTTTCGCTTCGGGAGAAGCGGGGATTAATTTGTCGACACACATTGAGAGTTTTCGCCGCTTATTCTGCGTTATTTAAAGCCTTTTTCCATAGCATCCCTTCTAAATTTATTAAAAAAGATGGTGCGAGAGATTACAAGGAGTCATTTGGTTTTGTTGCCATTGAGCTACATAAAATCAATCCTCTTGCAAATTATGGTGAGAGGTACCAATATATATATGTCACTAATATAGTAGCTGAGTCTGGTTCACGGATATGCTATAACGAGGTGCATTTAATGTGTTTATACGCCATGTTAATGATGGAATTAAAGAAGTTCGAGCGGTTAATGCATTCGGCGCTGAAAGGACAGAACCTTCACGCATCATGCTCAACTTTACGGGTATTTTGTACTCTATTTATATTTTTTACTTTTTATGTCCCTAACTACATGTTCTTGCTTTTTGTGATATCTCATGTACGTTGTGGTTGTTGGGTATGGCAAGAGAGTCGATCAAGATTTCCGCCACGAGGATAAAATTACGCCGTAACCCATGTAAGAGCAAGGTCGATTGATGTCCGAATCGGAGAAGAGACAGCTTGATTAGGAAACAAAAGCGCAACAATGCAATGGAGTTGGAGAAGATGTCACAAAACAACCGTGCTAGTTAGGTGTTTTGTCACTATGTAGAAAAAACGTCTAAACATAGTTATGTTTTGATATATCTTATGAAAAAGTATTTTATGTTCTTGTTAAACAATCTCATATATACCGCGCCTAGCTACATCAAAAATATGGGTAGCTCCGTTCTAACCACATACTTGGTTAGCTTGCATGATAACCACTTCACGCCTTATACTAGGTTAGCAAATTACGGGTGCTTAACTAAATATTTTCGTCTTAATGTGGTTGATATAGATTTTCCGGTATTTGTTGGAATCATAAACACAACACATATGCTACAACAGAACGCAAATGTGGAAAAACGTTGTCTAAACATAGTTATGTTTTAATACATCTCAAGGAAAAACCATTTCTTGTTATTTGTGAAACAACCTAATATTGCTTTGGCGTCTAGCTACAACAAATATATGGCTAGATTCGTACAGTCCACTTTGGCCACAGGAATTGGGTAGCTTGTGGCTAACCACATCTCATCGTAGACTTGGTTAGGAACTTAGAATGATGTCTCGTCGTCGTAATGTCGTTCATATAGTTTTCCTAAATTTTTGTTGAGCACAAGCCAATCCCATATGCTTAAACAGAACTCAATTGTAGATCACAAACATTTGATCCTGCACATTAGATTTAGAGTTATATTTAGCCACAACCATGCACATTGATGGTTATACATATATTTTAGGCTGCCCAACCATGATATATTTCTGTCTTGATATTTTGTCATGATTTATTTATATTTACATAGATATATATTTTCACGATAGAACACCGCTTTCCGATTAAACACAAAATCCTATAGACGTTCAAGATATTTTACGAGCATAGATTCCTGTTAAATGTTGAACTTATAAGCAAGTGCAATTATAGTAATGTCGTGGAAACATGGTTTGAAAACAAAAATCTAAACATAAATATTGTGTTCACGCAAAAACTAATCGACTAGACTACTTCCTACGCTTTGTCGCACTAGGCATTTGTGCACATCCTTTAGCCAAGATATCTTTTTCCAATTGTGCATGTAAGATGTTTGCCTCGAATCGATAAAATTTCAAGTGAGTTGGACGGGTGGTTCATGATTCCACAAACACGTTGATATGCGGTTTATCATATTGGAAAGCTTTTTTTCTTTTGGTTTAGATATTTCCCACGCCCTAAAAGACTCAAGATCATTTTCTTTGCCATTCCATTCTTTGAGAAACAACATGGTGAAGACACCACCGCCGCTGCGCCATCTTGCGGCATGGCATTTTTGGTTCATACCACACTAATTCTTCCCATTGGTAGCGGCAACGCTTGCCTATGATGTTGTATCGTTCGCAACAAAGCTCGCGTGCCTCGTTCATCAACTGTCGCCTATAGACTCAAACTCGAAAATGTCCCACTTTTGTTCCTTCTTGTGAAACCTTCATGGCTAGATAGAAATTCATACCGCCCCATCTTCAAGTTTAGCACGTATGTCACGAAGTGCTTTCTAGCAATTCTTTGGCATGAGTATCCGCCATTTAGGTAAGACAAATAGATTACCAATTAATCATTGAACATGCATTCATTAACCAAAACTAAAGACAACCAATGATAACTTACATATTCAAGCCCCGTGATATCCAAATGCTTCTAAAAAGTTGTCGAATATGTTGTGGCTTTGTTTTGAAAGCCTCACCGCCATTATTTGGTCTCTATGGTCCACACGATTTACACGTGAAACTTCACCTAAGGTTGCTATCTGTGTTTGGAAATTCAGCAATCGAGAAAGCCATGAATAACAATAAACAACTATTAATAACAATAAACTATACCTATTAATAACAATAAAACTATACCTTATGTCTACAATCCACAATATATTGATTCAACAGATTGTAATGAATTTGCTAACCTTCCTATAAATGCATTCTAAATACATAATATATATAAACTAGAGGTGTCGACAATATCTACAAATACATGTTTATAAGACAATGCCGATAATTATAGGTGACGAACTTACCGAGGCTCGTGTGGTCAATACCGATCTTTTCATCTTTAACCCCGATCGAGATTCGAGAATGTTAGTCCACGTATCTATGACGAGGTCTGTCCACCCATTCACGATCCGCAGCGTCCACAATTCCCCGCCTCCTAAGGTTGAACCTTTCATCTAATTTGTCTTGATACATGTTTTTGAAAGCGTGAATGAGGTGACCAAAGCAACTATCGTTATATATATATACATAAGTAAATATATATATATATATATATATATACACACGAGGACTTATGTGGAGTATCTGATGCACGTAAAACAACTATCTATAAATAAGCACCTATGCAGCACATAACTATTATAATGGTTATGTCACCAGATCTATAAATAAACAACTATCTATGCAGCACATAAATAAGCACCTATGCAGCACATAACTATTATAATGGTTATGTCACCAGATCTATAAATAAACAACTATCTATAAATAAGAAGCACCTATGCAGCACATAACTACCCACTGAAATAAGCACATTATTCGATAGTTGGTCTATCACCAGATCAGTTAGGCCTATTGGTTATCTAGTAACTTTGAGTTTACATTAAATATAACCACACTTACTACGGTTGGTCTGGTGACCAGATATACGTGACAAGGTTCTTTTCATTCGCTAATGCTGCTGTCCGAGCAACGTGGTTATCGTACGGGCTCTGCAAGTATTTCGATGGCTTTGGAATCCTCTTCCTCTTACGGATGTACTTTTCCGGGCTGCTCACCTCCTTATTAGCTTCTTGCATATCCATCGCTACCGCCCGAATTAGCGGTATTGCCCTCAAATCAACAAGTCGGTTTTTGTTGTTGTAAATTACGCATACCTATAAAATCAAATTGCGATTAAAGCCACGGAGGTCAGAATTAATACTCTGTAGTTTGGACTCGCAACTTCAACTCCGGTGAATCCCCATAGAACTCTTTAATGTTAGCTTTGACGTATTCCATACTTTCTTTAACGATTGTTCCAGGACTGACAAGCTGATGTTTAAAATCTTCGGCTAGATTCCTATTAACATCCGGAGGAGTATCGGTCAAACTGTAAAATTTCCCAGCAGTATACAACATCAAAATCAAGTGCGTTGTATGGTTAAAACAAACAAGATGAACTATCAAACTAACATGACAGCGAAAAGTTTCCTGTTCAGTTAAAGTGCCCCTGTATAGATACCACAATAAACTTGAAAAATAGTCTCAACGATGTCACTTACAGTTTAAAACTGGGAGGTGTGTAGTCCGCATTGACACACTTGTTAACTAGAGTCTCGCATTGCTTATCCCCACTAGTTTGATTAAATAACAAAAGCACACTTAGTTATCTGTCATTTCATGTAAATTATTAATAAGATAATTGGAGCCTCTACTCATTTAATGTATATTAAATAAATACCTTGCTTCGTCGATAGGGACATCCGTGGCTACCCCCGGTCCGACCATAGGAGGAGTTTGAGAAAAACTGTAATTTAAGCATGATTTAGACAAGTTACAAAATCACGATCGATGGCATTATTAAGCCAAATCTAAGGGTAATATAGAGGCAAAAACAACCAACCACAAAATTTAAAGCTTAGTCTATCATGGTATAAGGATAATAAAAATTCTAAACTTGCGCACTTACATATATTAAAACGGGCATCTTTGTCGTCTACTTTGTCTTTATTGTTCACCCGAACTCCCTGTTGTCTCCCCCTACAGGTGTCGTTAATCGACGTAAGTTAATTGTATTGTACAACTTAACGATGGCAGACTATATTAAATTTGTACCTATCATCGTTATCAGCGATTCGTGGCAAAGAATCGCGAAACATTTAATACTAGCCGCGACCGACGTCATTTGTGATTTCCACATCAGCTATCGACCCGTTATCATCAATACCATGACCATCTTGCCACATGGTTGTTGTGTTTTCAGCAATTCCATGACTGCCTTTAGTACTATCTTCTGCCAAGCCACACCCGCCCTCCTCCCCGTCCGGTGTTGGGGCATTAGCTTCTTCACCAAACGATGGTGCGTAATCATTTTCACCATCGTCTGTTTCATCGGCGCCTTCTTCACTTGAATCCACCGGACCGCCCTCCTCTTCCTTCACAAGTATTTTCCTTGGCCCTTTCATTCAAAATACCGATGCATTCCTTGAATTGCTCAAGATGGTACTCATAAAATTTCAAGTTCGGTGTGACTGCATCAACATACATACATACACATTTTTAGTTATACATGGATACCGTCAGATGGTATCTAACCACGGATATTCATCTTTGTGGTTGGCTAAGACCAAAAACTTTCAAACATTTTATAAATCTAACATTCATAACCAACCTCTAACAGTTCTATGGTTGGTTAATAGAGAAAACTGAGAGTGGATAGAGATATGTTTTTATAACATTTTTTATTTGGTATTTAGCCCGTACATTAAGACAGTTTTTAGTGTTAGATATATGGATACCTTTGTATTTGCGCACGTTTTTGGATCGAAAGGTATGAGTGAGATGGAAGAACCGGGACTAAAAAGTACCGCCAACGGCCTTAGTTCATATCCACTGTTATCCCCGACCAAAACCACACGGTTTGTGCACCTCTTCCAATTTTCTTAACTCCTCATGGTGTCCCAATTTTTCAAGGTTGGAGGAGTGCATGAACCTCTGGAATAGGGACTATTCGGACCCAATCTCTCTAAATAGTGTATCTGAAACATTTTCAATAAAAAATACGTAAATAGCAATAACCATGTTGGTATATAACTAGCAATATAGAGGAAAAAATGAATACGTAAAGCTCTATTAACTAACCATGAAGAAATGGAGGTCGGATTTAGGATATTTATACCCTTTGTGCCGCCCGTAGGTGGTCCAAAACATAGTTCGACCATTGGTATTTTGACACCATGCTAAGGTCTTTGACTACCTCGGCGTATTTCAATGAAACACCTCATTGTGATCCGGGCATAGCAAACAACCTAATATGTACAGGAGCACTCCTCGCACCAAGCCTCGCCGCTTTGGACCGTTGATATTGCAGCCTCAAGTTCTTTCTCAGAAACACGGTCAATGTTTGGGACTTCAGTTTCCAGCCCAAGCTCCCTACGCAACTTCACAATTGAACCTTTCCTGCAATTGCACTGCAACGGTTGGACGGGTTTCCCATCGTTGGGAAGACAATAGACCTGTTGCACGTCTTCCAACACTATTGGTAGTGCTTCATAATTACTGAGACGCAGTTGGCTGTGTTCGGGTTCAAAGTGTTCGGAAACCCATTTTACGAACTCCCCTGGAATCCGGGTCCATTTGGAGATAAGCAATAGGGATCCAAACCCGGTTGACTGTAGCAGTTCTTTCCTCGTTCCTTCGATTCCATTCAGCATTTCGAACACCTTTTTTGGTTTACACTTGTGTCTAAACCTCGGAGCATTTGCCCTCTCATTAATCCCACGCTCCTTCTTCTTTCCATTATCCATCCTCACTGAAAATAAGATGCATCAGAAAACACATAAAAAGCAGTACATAATTACGATTGACTAATGATTGTATATTAGTTGACCAACCATAATAAATCTGGATATTGGTTATTCATAGACTAGCCAAAAGATCATGATGATTGGTTACTGATTTAAATGAAGGAAGCGATCGGTCTTCGCGAGATGGTCACTATATAAAACACACATAATTACTCCTTATAAACACTAATTTTAGCAATGTAAATCAAATCGTGTTCGTGACGGATGGATCGCTAGCCATTATATGCCTAATGAGTGAATACAAAATGACTATATAAAACACACATAATTACTCCTAATAAACACTAATTTTAGCAATGTAAACCAAAATCGATCTTTGAACATAATTGCTTCCTCAACCAAATAGTCTTAGTTTTAGTTTGTTTCAGATCCGAAGTTTTGTAATACTCCGTTTTTCTCAGATCCTCATGTGCAATGCCAACATTGAGAATGATTCATCGTTATATTTCAGTTTATCATTTCAATTAAATGTATAGGTTATCTCTACCTTGCAATTGAATTACTTGTTCCTAAAGAGGGTTCACATCAAAATGTTTTAACGAGACTTCTACTTTTACTTGAAAAAGAGAAAATACTACTTGTCCTTGTTTAGTTGCGGCCTATACTATAACGGGCCTTGATTGTCCAAAGACCTTTGGCCGCTCGATTTTAATTTCCAACTTTGCAAAACAGTGTAAAACACAAAGTCGTAATGATCATCGATTCAATCCGCATCGGTGTGATTGTGTGGATCAAGCAAATCCGTTTCCATCATTCATTAGTCCGTTATAAGTAATATATATGTGTGCGATTTTCCTTAAAATGTGATGAGGCTCGGGAAAATAAGACTATTTAAAATATTTTATTTACTCCGGTCAGGTTTATATATCTAGCGATAAGAATGCTAGTGTTATTAATAAGAGCAAAACCCTTTTCAGAAACAATTTTAAATTAGGCAAGATTTTAATTATAACATCCGAACTCCCATTGATGAATCAAAAAGGAGAGATTCTTGTGTACAGATAAGTGCACCAAGTTTACTTACAAAAAAGTCCCTAATAAATACTCTAGAATAAAAAACATCTTTGGAGCATACAAAAATGTAAATCAAATCGTGTTCGTGACGGATGGATCGCTAGCCATTATATGCCTAATGAGTGAATACAAAATGACTAACCGTCAAACATCTGGATATTGGTTATTCATAGACTAGCCAAAAGATCATGATGATTGGTTACTGATTTAAACGAATGAAACAGGCGGTGCTGCCTAGATAGCCAGCTATATAAAACACACATAATTACTCCTAATAAACACTAATTTTAGCAATGTAAATCAAATCGTGTTCGTGACGGAAGGTTCGCTAACCATTATATGCCTAATGAGTGAATACAACATGACTAACCGTCAAACATCTGGATATTGGTTATTCAGAGACTAGCCATAGATACCAGAATTTTGGTTACTTGTGTAAATGTGGGAAACAGGGGTTACTGCCAATCTAGCCATTATGTCTAAGTGTTTGTTTTGGTGTTGCATACTAAAATAATGAACAACCAATTCAAATCATTTTTTACAGAGCTCTAGCAACTATATCAGCTAACAGATGTTGTCTAAAAACTAACCGCAACCATATGACAATGTGGTTATTCCGTGAACTGCCAAATTTCGTTAATAGGTACAAAAATCAACCACAAACTACACAAAAAACACACAAATGTGGTGGAACGGATTCAGAAAAGTGGGGTTTTGTAGAAGTAACTTACAAACTCGTTTTCTTCTTTCCGTAGGCTTCTTCCGATCGTCCGTCACTTGGGCTCTATGCGTGTTTCGTTCACGCGCGGTATTTACCTGCTGCATGTTGCCCCGGCGCGTTGAGTTTTCGACAACACTCTTCGTCGGAATCGTTCTGACGCTACTGGTAGTGGGTTTCGCTGGGCGTGTGGGTCTCGCAGCCGTGGTTGGTTCGGCGTTTGTTAGGTTTTGGATTGGGGTGATGATTTTCGATTTGGTACCGTAAGATGTCGTTGGTTTTACTGTGGTAGTGGTTTTAGATGGAAGAGGGGTTTTCAGTGTTTGTTTCGTTTCATTCTCTCCCTCGTTTGATGAACGTTTTCGCTTGCCTGACTTGGTGACTGCCATGGCTACCGAGATTCTGTGCGTCTTTGAGAGAGAAGCAGTGATCGATTGTTGCTGGATTTGTGGAGAGAGAAGCAGCGATCAGAGGATTATGATCGATTTTTGAGAGAGAAGCAGTGATCGATTGTTGCTGGATTATGATCGATTTTGGTTAGGGAAGAGGGAGTGGGAGGTAATCGTTTTGGTTTTCTGGGTTGAAGTTCACTAGGTTGCAGAGAATATAGCCAGCGATGGTTTTCTGGGTTTATGCCCTTTCCCTTTCTTCCGTTCTCATTCAGCCGTTACAAATTTTAATTGCATCCAATTTAGTTTTATAAATTTCCTATTTTTGGGGCACTCTTTCAGCCCAATTTTTTTTTTAATTGATCCCATATTTAATGCAAATAAATTAGGATATAAAAAATATATTAAATTACTAATGTTTGTAATTTTATTAATTTCTGGTAGACCATAATACCCTTTTAGTGATGGTCACTACATATACTATGTAGTTACCTAAACTAGACTCCTCATTTGATATTCCTTAGCTCGCCAACTAAACTACTTAGTTGGGATATGTGGCAGCAGAGGTGATGGTAAACACAAACAACACCAGTGACAAGTTGTAAAAATAGATTATAAGAGTCGTTGGCGCCGGCAACAATCGGTGGTAGTTATGGGGTGATAATAAAGACAACCAAAAATGGTGGCAGGAAGGAGGTCCCACGTTGTCACTGGTGTTGTTTGTGTTTACCATCACCTCTGTTGCCACATATCCCAACTAGGTAATTCAGTTGGCGAGCTAAGAGATATCGAAGGAGTGCACTAAATGAGTGTAAGAAGGAGGTCCCACGTTTAAGTCCAGAAACTAACGGTACACCATCCCCATTAACAATTGCCTATCTAAAAAAACCTCTGCTGCCACAAACTACATCGTAGAATCTCTCATCACTTGCACCGATGCACATGTGTCTGTAAGGCTGTAACCACACTGTAAGATTCTTTGTGGATTGATTAGTGCGCCCTTCATTCTCCAGTTTTTTGTTTGTTTCATTGCAGTTTTTCAATAAAAAATCTCTAACATCAATAAAAGGAAATAACTCAGTTTCGGGTAACCGACCGAAAACTTAGTTAGTAGCCATACATTCTTCGCTTTTGTTCAATGTTTCTTCGTAAAATTCAGCATTTTCCAAAAATCATAGTTCCACAAAGATATTATTGTCTCTTGAAAAGCCAGGCAAATGACCAAGAGGGGACAAAACACAATTACTTTGCCCCACCAAAATACCATGCTTGTAAGTTGTAATGATTTAATAACAAGCTACACTATACCTTGTTTGTGATGCGAATATTTTGAACATGTAAAAAAATTTGGATTGACTCATGGCCTAATATGCAATACAAAAAGCCTGAGAAGTAAAATGAGGAAATTTTTTCATTTTAATTAATTGAACTACGTACTATGAAGGTTGAGAGTTAATTCAAGTTTAAAGAAGAATTTAAAAATAACACTCTGCCACAATGCATGTGAATCATTCTATTGTTTTATACTTTTATATCAATTTATTGTTTATTGTAGTCTTGCTTTATTTTGAATGAATGTTGAGACTTAATTCTCTATTTTACATGTTTTGCCAAAAAAAAAAGAGCCATTAAGGGGTTCGATTATATATTTATGATTTCTGATATATATAGATTATCCTGCATATATAGATAAACGTATATCTCTATTAAGTGGTTCACTTTAATAAAAAAAGTTAAAGCAAAATAATTATTTTAACACAATAATTTGTAGACTTTTTCTCTTGCATTTTATATTATATATAAAAGTCACGATTCGAAGATTGGAAGTGCTTCTGTCTGTTTTATCCATTTTTATTGGTCTAGGACAAAAAGACAAAGTGTTGAAAGAAATATTTTAAGGAAGAAACATAAAGATCAAAGAAAAGAGAAGTAAAAAAAAATAAAGCAACAATGGTTAGGTATGGTGGTTGCAAGTTTCCTCCGAATAGAGCAAAAGGATTGGAGAGAAGTGAGAACAAAGACAAAGAGAAGAGAAAAGACAAAGGTGAAAGGAAATGTTTTGAAAATCGGACTTGATATGGAACATGTGAGATTACCGTGTCATGGTTCAATCGCTTTTAACTGTTCGAATTAGGATGAAACTACGGTCGAAGCTGCTGAAATGACTGAACCGTAGATGATGTCGCCGACGCCGTGTCAGTTCATGATTTAATTAGTTGAACCGTTCAATTGGTTCAGTTTTTAAAACAATGCCGTCGAATTGAATGGAGAGTGAGTGATGGAAAAATATTGGTGGGTATATGAAAGTGCACACCATATATGCGCACTAAAATGAAAGTGCACTAACAAAGCCACATTTTGAATCACTACAAACACATACACATATGTGGGACCATTTCCATCCATAATCTTTCCTCCATAGCTATGCCAACAACAAAGAGCTATCTATCTATCAACCAACTCATCAAATACTCAAACACACATCATTGCCATCACTGAATTATCTTCCACTCTTTCTTTCTCCCATTCACACTATTGTTCTCAATGAATCCCTTTCATCACACTAACAATAAGAATATATCCCTTTTCTTTTATTTCTAATAAAATCTAAACCATGTGTTTTGAGGGAGAGATAAAGACACAAAGAGAAATAGAAGTTTTTGTGATGGGGTGTTTGTAAAGGAGGTAGTGCAAGCAAGGAAAACTTCAAAAGCTGTTTTTGATTTTGGAAAAATGGGTAATTGTTGGTGTAGGTGTCAATCATCAGATTATAAAGTCTCTTCTAATGCAAAGTCAGGTTGGTTAATTTTCCAATAAATAATTTTTTTACCTTTATCTATTTTTAATATTAACTTTATATTATTTATCAGTTTGTGGAATGGTTGGTATTTTTTTTTGTTTCTCTCCTTTTGGATTCAGTTCTCTCTAGCTAGAAATGGTTTATTCATCTCTTTCTTTTTGTTTTCCTTTGATTTTTCACAATATATGATGGATAATAAAATCTCTTTCATATTATTTCACTTTCCCTAAATTCTTGCATTCATATTTATCATCCTTTCAGCTGGTTTGGGTTTTCATTGGAATTTTTTCATGATATTCTAGTAATTAAATCATTTGAATCTAGTGGAATTTCTGCATGTAGTGTTAACATCATATATAGAAAAATAGAATTATAGAAAACATTAATATTGTGAAACAGAGATCTGCATATAAGAGTTACATGTTGTCTTCAAATATTCTTTGCAACTTTTCCAAAGTTGTTTCAACAAAGAAGCTATTAAGATGAACCCTATTCTAATTCTAAGCATATTTTTCTTATGTCTACTTCAAAAGTGGGTTGGCTTTTTTATTTGTTACGTGGATAGTGGAAACTTCTAATTCTAGTGCTTTGAGTAATATCTCAACCACATACTATATTCTATGAAAACTTTGGAGCTTTGTTAATTTTACCAATATGATTGGTTGCTTCACAAATATAATATGTTCCCACCATCCCATGCTTTTGTTAGCATATTGCTTTTTCATAGCTGTTTTCTTTGTCTTCTAGCAAGAGTTTATGTAGACCGTTTGAATTACTTTATTTAGGGTTATCTACCGACACAAGAATCTGTGAATAGAGGTGTCAATTTTGACTCAGCTCAATTGATTGGCTCGATGGACTAGTCTTTTGTGCTGGACTGGGCTAAAAAAACAAAGGCTAAGAAAGAACCGAAATATTTTTGGCCCATGGACCAAACTGAGCATACTTTTTAATGCTTTTTTTGAACATTTTTTGTATTTTCCTTTCTTAAAAATTGGGTTGCGTCGGACCGGCTTGTTGATCCAGTATTTTGAGTTGGGATGAGCTAATAAAAGCATAGCTCAATAGAAAGCTAGATTGGGCCGGTCCAATCCGTTTTTGCACTTTGGCCCATTGAGCTAGCCGACCGGCCGGCCCAATTTGATAGTTCTACTTGTGAGACTGTTTGTGACAACTTATAAAAATAGCTTATTTCATGTCCATATGTTATTTTCCACTTATTTCCATAAGCTCTTCAAGAAATAGCTTATGAATAAAACCTATACCTTATATGAAAACAGTACACTTTGATTTTATTATATCTGTTATTAAAGAAATAGTTTACACATTAAAAGCTTATATAATAAGCGCTTATATTATAAGCTCTTAATTAATCTGTTTATCCAAACAGGACTTAAAAGATGCAATCAGAATCTATCCTAGATCAATATCTTTGTTATTCCATGTTGCATTTGTTCATATGATTTCTATAAATTTGAATAAAAAAGAATTTTTCTATTCACAATTTAAATTGGTTCTCAATATTTCTCTTATTGATTGATGAAAAGAACAAAACCAGCAGACAGCAGAAGTGAAACAAAGGAATGATCATAACAGTAAGTTACCATCAAATCCAGAAGAAGTAGAAGATTTGCGACGTGATCATACAGCTACGAATCCATTGATAGCATTCACTTATGACGAGCTAAAGACAATCACTGGAAATTTCAGACCGGATCGTGTTTTAGGTGGAGGTGGATTTGGAAGTGTTTATAAAGGATTTATTTCTGAAGAATTAAGAGAAGGACTTTCACCTCTTTCTGTTGCTGTCAAAGTTCATGATAGTGATAATAGTCATCAAGGCCACAGAGAATGGCTGGTATATCTGTTTTCTTAATTACATGCATGATAATAATTGTGTAAGAAAAATAAATTGAGATTAATTATGATTTTGATTGGTTTGTAGGCAGAAGTAATATTTTTGGGGCAGCTTTCACATCCAAATCTGGTGAAATTAATTGGTTACTGCTGTGAAGATCAACATAGAGTGCTAATATATGAGTATATGGCCAGGGGAAGTGTGGAAAATAACTTGTTCTCAAGTAAGTATATACATACACACACATATATATATATATATATATATATATATATATATATATATATATATATATATATATATGCCAATTTTTTCTTTCTTTCTGGATATTGAAATTAAGTTCTGTACTCTATTGATATTGAGGCTTTGGACACTACAGGGACATGATAGTTTGAAAAAGTTTAGACTAAAATTATGTATTTTGTAGGAACTAAACATATATTTAACTCTTTTTTTTACTTATATATTGCAGAAATTTTGCTTCCGATGCCATGGTCTATAAGAATGAAGATTGCATTTGGTGCTGCAAAGGGACTTGCATTTCTTCACGATGCTGAGAAACCTGTCATCTATCGTGATTTTAAGACATCAAATATTTTATTAGACCAGGTCAGTACACTTAAAGATTCACGTAACATATATCTTACGATATGATACACGATTCACAAAATAGGTCTTTTGATACACGATACATATCCCGATTTGATAATCATGAATATAGTATGGTTAGTTACTTAAGCATATCTTGGGATTACATCAGAAAACACAATAAATGTACTAGTACTACCTTTCTCATGTACTACAATGTATCACAAATAAGCCAGTTCTTAAGTAACTATTATCTTGTTTTTGTTGCATGTTTCAAAAATAGGACTATAATGCAAAGCTTTCTGACTTTGGGCTTGCTAAAGATGGACCAGTAGGAGACAAATCCCATGTTTCTACTCGAATAATGGGAACATATGGATATGCTGCACCTGAATACATCATGACAGGTAAAACCACTTCTCAATCTTCATTCATCAGTATCAAATTCGCAACTGTAGTCTCCGATTTTTTCCGCAATTTTTGGCTCTTGATTTTATCAAATCCGCAATTTTATTCCTCCCGTTAAATTGCCATCCAATTTTTGACGAAAATGCTGATGTGGCGGTAAGGTGGTGGTGATGTGGCAGTTGCGCTGTGTCGTGCCGACAAAATCATTGGATGTCGATTTTTTGTAATTTATAACAATGCATCTAGTTGACTTAGTGGTAAATATGCTGATTTGGCCTCTTACTCCTCAGTTTAAAACCCCTATTTAGGATTTTTGAAATATCCATACACGACACGCAACTGCCACGTCAATCGTCACCACCTTACTACCACATCAACATTTTCATCAAAAAATGGATGATAATTTAATAGGGGGACTAAAAGTGCGAATTTGATAAAATTCGGAGAGCAAAACTGCAGTTAAGACAAAAAATAGTTAAGGTGAGAAGATGACTGATCTGTTCAAGTCAGAAAAAACCTACGGCTCTTTGAGCACTTATAAAAGTAACATCAAAACAACTGTGGTTGTCCTATATACATAAATTGACACTATAGTTTTTTCTTGTGCAGGTCATTTGACTCCAAGAAGTGATGTGTATAGTTTTGGAGTTGTTCTTCTAGAACTTCTAACAGGAAGAAAATCTTTAGACAAGTTAAGACCTGGTAGAGAGCAGAATCTAACAGATTGGGCTCTTCCTTTAATAAAGGAAAAAAAGAAACTGCTAAATATTATAGATCCTAGGTTGGATTGTGATTATCCAATAAAAGGAGTTCACAAAGCTGCAATGCTTGCATATCATTGCCTCAACAAAAATCCAAAAGCAAGACCTTTAATGAGAGATATTGTAGATTCACTAGAGCCTTTAACTTCATATAGTGAAGTCTCTATTGAAAAAACATTGACCATAATTAATGATGTTCCTGTAACTGATGTGAAAAAGAAGGTTGTAGAATGATTGAATGAAAAGAGGTCTCTATATCAGCATCACATATAGACATTTTATTTTCTTCAATACCTTACTTTGGTTTTCAATTGTAAACATGCCACTCATTAGGGTTTTATTGAAGAAGGTATTGATTGTAAGTTTCTTGTATTATTTATACCAGTACACAAAACAAGATCCCACTTAAGGGGCCAAAAAAATGAGAGACCTGTAGTTGAATAAAAAGATATACATACACTGGAAAATAAAATGTTACAGAATCATATTGCTCAACCAATTCCTTAGTCAGCTAAACTTTATGTCAGTAAAAGGGGTTATTTTTTATTAAAACCAAAAAGAGATTTGATGGCATTGATAGCATTCTCATTGATAAATGATTCATCAAATCTTTTCAGCAATGGATCAAATTCCTCGGACGCCCTTAGATTGGCCAAGTCAGGATCAGTTCTGATTCTCTGTTCAAAGTTAAAACAACAACAGTGCTACGCGGTTTAGCATATATGATAAATGATAATGTAACTTCCAGGGTAGTAAGTTGATTACCTTGAAGTCTTCAAAACCACCTTTTAGAGCTTCTTCTAGTGAAGAAAGTGCAGCTTTAATCTGTTCGAGAAATTCATTACTCGATTAGTATATTCTTTACTGACGGTCCTGAGCGTGAGGAAGGTGTGTATGAGTCCCAACTCCCACGTTGGATATGGTGTGGCCTCAACGGTGATAATTAGAGGTGTCAATTTTGGTCCCCACCTACGAGCCGGCCCGATGGCCTAGTATTTTGGGCTGGACTTGCAAAATAGAGGCCCTGAAAATAACTGGATTATTTTGGCCCACCCCAGTTGGCCCATAGGCCAGGTTGGGCTCACTTTTTTACACCTTTTGAACATTTTTTTTGTAGTTTGCTTTGTTACAAGTTGGACTCGGCTGGGCCAAGTCACTAGCTCAATGTTTAAGGCTGGGCTGCGATACAAAACACACAGCCCAATAGACAACTGGGTTGGACTAGCTCAGTCCGCTTTGGCCCAGTGAGCTAGGGTGCCAGTTTGACAGCTCTAGTAATTATAAGCGGGGGAAGTCCGCACTCCATGAGCTAGTTTTGGGATGAGCTAGGCCCAATCCAAATTTTAAGACATACTAGTGACCAATAATAAACTATTAAATTATCAGACCAAGTTAGTCACTCACTTATATGGAGGGATTAAACCTAGTCAGCAAGTAATACAAGGGACTAAATACACTCAAAAATTATAATCTGAAACCAATGTTAAACACAGAAACATGCAATTTTGAATTTGAACAGACATATACCTGGTTTAGCTTAGAGTAACAACAAGCAACATTGTAACTTGCAACTGCTGCTTCCTCAGGTTCTGGTTTTGATCCCAAAACAGACTCAAATTTCTCTAGCGCTTCCTCATATTTTGCATCCCTTCAGCAATTAATCAATCCAGAAAAAGAGTGCACAGTGAGAGGAATATTAATTCTCTAGAAACTAAAGCATTCTGGAAGTCATGATTTTTGAGTCACAGAGTCTTACCTGTATAGTAGTAATCCTTCTCTCAATTCCTGTTCTCGGAGGTTCTTCATTTCCTTTTTTTTCAAGTAGTTTTGCATCTGAAATTTTTGCAAGTTTCAGTAATGATAGTGAGTAGTTGCATCTTTCTATAGAAGAGAAAATACCTTATAGGTTTGAAAAAGGATTAACAACATGGAACTTACTTGAATTTCCCTCAATCTGCCACTGACTACCCCAGAATTCCTCTCAGCTCTTATAATCTCCTTTTCAGTTAACACACCACCCGTGTCTAAGTTTCCTGTGAAAATTGAGAAACCGTGGTTTAGATCCGCGAGCAAAGTTCACGAATCACAAGCGAAAATGCATACATAATAAACTAACCATATCTCTTCTGCATTCTCATGAGTAATGGGCCAATTCTTTGTTTAATTGTGTACATTGTCCTTCCATATTCTGCAGCTGGCCAAATTTCGGTCCCAAAAACAGCACTGCATTCTCATGTTGAACATATATTTTAGATCATTACTCAACCAACCAAAGGTATGTTATTTTACTTTTCAAAGGAATATTGAATATTGAAGTTAGTACATACAAAATGACACCCCATTTAATATACACACTACATAGGACAATTTCTTGACCATAACGAAACCTAAATTGCTATCACATACCTAAATAATTTTGTAGTACTATAACCATATACCAAATCACCAGATTTTTAATATCTCATCAAAATCCACAACCTTAAGCCAACTTTAAATACATAAGGCCTCCAAATACAATTTTTGAGCATCATATTCTAGCACTAATTGTAAAGAGTCCCACATCGGATGTGGTATGGCCAGGAAATAGCATCCCTCACTGGACAAACCAGTTTTGTAGGGTTGAATTATGTCCAACCCAAATTCTAAGACTACTGATCTCAATGCACTAAAGTCATATTCAAAGAAGTCCAGAATTTTAATGCAATATAAAAATCCACAAACCTATCCATTTAACTATCTTGTATTCTATCTATTTAATTATCTCAAGAAAGAAACTTGCAGAATGACAAACCTAGTGGCAAGTACTTTATCTCCAACAGTAAAAGCTCCAGTCTTATCAGCTGCTCCACCTGGTGCAATAGCATCTATGTAAGTTCCACCATCTCTTCCTTTTACAAATTTGAGTCCATAAGGCTGATCCAACTCTACTTCATACTCTTCATATGCTTCCTTTTCTTCTTCACCTCCTCCTTCACTCTCCTGTTTAGTTGCTTTAACAACAAAAAGTAACGGTTTTGACAAAAGGGTGCTACAATTATAAGAAGCAGCTGAATATGATTGGTTTGTGGAAGAAAACAAGTTGGTGATAGGTAAAAGATAGGTTGGGTTTTGCTTAGAATGAATTTGAGTGGTTCTTGGCAATGTTAGTGCAGAGTGAAGAGATGAATGACCACTAGTGGTGGTAGACATGGATAATAATGACATGGTTATATTCAAAACTCAAAAATTGGTTTCTGTTTTCAGGTATATGGAAACAAGAAGAGTGAGGTGATTGCATAGTAAACAGAGATGAAGCTTGAGTTGGGGCCACAGGGAAGAAGATGAGAGGTTCTCAATGTAGATTTGGTTCTCACAATGCACATCCATTCAATTCAATATGATGCCACGTGTACTTTTTATTTATATATATATTTGAGGATGTACCTGCGTGACTCCATGACCATCTATTCATATCATGGAGATGGAAAAATAAAGGCTTTGTTTTTTTATACCCCCACCCCATCCCCTCCCACCCCCGACCATTATTGTAATTCCTATTTTACCCCTGCCATAAATAACATTTTGACTTTCATTAATTTCACTCTGATTGGGACCCACATTAATACGCATCGTATATACATCGATGGAAGGTATATACGATTACATTTAATATTTAATTGCTGAAAAAATGCTAGGCGTATATATGTCCTTTAAGACATATATACGATCAGATTATTTAACGCTTCGTTGATTACTCATCGTATATATGTCCTTCAAGGCATATATACGATTGCGATTATTAAACGCTTTCGTTGACTACCCATCATATATAGGTTATATACGAGTGGGCTTTGAAGATCTAATCGTATATACATCCGGGCTATGTATATACGATGTGAAAAAATATCCATCGTATATACATGGTTGAGGAGGTATATACGATCGAGTTATTTTTTCGTTTTTTCCGAGTTGCTATCTGTTTTGTTGGAACAGATATTGACCCGCTTCTACAGCAGAGAATCTGCCGACTCTCGGTTGGCTCCTCGTTGATATTGATACTACACCGACTTTTCACGACGGATACGGATATTTTTGTTACTCAAGTTTGGTAAATGGAATTAAATTACTTAAGTACTTAGTAAGTTATATATTTTGTAGATATTTTCTACACTGGCAGTTTGTGGATGAGTGGGCCAAAGTGTTGGTAGAAGTATTGGGGTAGTTGTTGTTATTGTGAGATCCAAAAGCAAATTTGGAAAGAGGGAAAGCGAGATAAGATTGTTTTTGGGTGTGAGAAACAAGGCGGGTTTACTAATGATTCAAGGGTTTCGGTTCTAAAAGGGAGATTTGTCCTTTTAGATTGAAAGCTACTTGAATTGTTAGCCAGTGGGGTTGGTGTGTCACGGTTAAATGTGGTAGACACACGCCGAGTCAAAGTGGTTTGATTTGCTCGAGATGGGGTATATATGGTTGCAACCGGGTATAATGTTGCATTGGTTCAATTTTCTTTGCCTATGAATTTCACTTATCTGCGCTTTGAGAAGACTTACACGCTTCATCTAAGTTGAAAATCATATCTATTCTGAACGAGCAAAATGTACACTGGTTGCATCTTTCAATCTCTCCCACTTGTCCGTTGCCTCCTATTGCCCCACGGTGGTACCAAAGACTACTCACACGAGTCCGCTTCATGGTTGCATCCGTATGCCTGGACGTTTTACTCTATGGCGATCTATGTGTCCTCCGCGCGACCTCCCCCACCACAAGTGATGCGTCTAGATGTATAGATTTAAATGATGATTCTATTGACGGCTTGTAGATAGATTCACACATTTTTGTATTACACGTGTATATATTACTATATCGCGTTTTTGTAATTATACACGTTTATTTTATCCAATATATCTACACCGTTTACGTTAATCAAATCATGAGACTTCAAATTATAACAGGTAATAAAATCATAACTATTAACAAAAACAAAGCCTCATCGATATATATCTCTTTTTGGGACATATATACGATGGGCATTTTTAACTCATCAGATAGAAGTTATTTTATGCGCATATACGATTGACTTAAAACGCATCAATCGTATATCCGCACAATGAACATATATATGATGTCAAATTTTACCCATCGATATAGGCCACAAAAAAGATATATACGATTCGTGTAATTTAGTGAAAAAGCAGATTTTTGAAGGGCATTTTGGGAATTTCAATGTGGGTGGGGGTTTAAGGGGAGAGGGTGGGGGTACAAAAAAAAAACCCAAAAATAAATATGAAGTTGTTAGCTTTATTTCTTTTTATTCAAAAAAATAAAAAAATATTTTTCTTTTTTCCAAAATTGCAAAAGATAAAATGAAGAGACTAAAATTGCAGATCCAATAAAATAGGTGGACTAAAAGTGAAATTAAGGCAAAAAAATTATGAAGAAACAAATATTAAATTTTTATAAAAGAAATTGAAAAAAGAAAGGGGTAATTGTAATTCTTGGGTAGGAAAAATTTGTTTGTTGGTATTTTTGAAGTCATGATTTATATATTATTTTTTGGATTTACATAATGTGTGAACTAAAAGTTCATTTAACGTAGTCATTACTGATATTTTATATTTAATTTTTATTAAAAAAATGTTTGCCATGACTAAATTAAAAATTGATCTGGTGTAATTATCGACTCTACGATTTGCTTACCGACCAAACTAAAACTTGATTCAAGTGTGATTATTACTAATATTTATTTAAACGAATTTACTAGACATTTTTTTTTGGGTTAACAAAAGATGGTTTTTAAAAAAAATAAAGAAAATAAATGTAAATATAAATTGATTTTTTAAATTGATGAAAGTAATAAGACTGGTGGTGAAAATAGTAAAAAGAGTGGACTAAGTAGAGGCTATATAAATAATAAAATGTGTTAGTAATAATAATTTGGTAGTGGTCGTAAAAACTCATACACTTATACACCTATTGTGTATGCAAATTAAACTCTAATAATAATAATAATTTGTTAATTATAGAAAATAAAAAAATAAAGAAACAAATATTAAAATTTAAAAAAAGTAATAATAAGTAAATAAAAAAAATAAAGGAAAGAAGGAAGAGTTGGCAAAAAAGAAGATTGAGAATACATACGGCGGGAAAAAAAACTGCACACTATCTTTCTTTCTTTCTTTCTTTCTCTGTTTCATCCTTCTTCCTACTTCCTAATTCTTGTATTCCCAGTCATTTTATTAAAATCCTCTCTCACGCATTTCTTCTCTGCTCGCATAAGCATTATTATAACTCCAATCTTCTTGCATGGTAAATCGCTTTCACTTCTTTTCTTTCTTACATTCATGCATTTCATCTATTGCTTTCCCTATTTCCTAATTTTCATCTTCACTGTAATTTTACGCTGTGAAATCTTCTTGTATTTTTGAAGCGGATTAGGGTTTGCTCTTTAAACAATCCACTTTCTTCATCATTTTACTTTTTATAATTTCGGATGTTATCGTTTACTAATGTCTAGTCATTAAGATTACATTAGAAAATGCATCATTTTTTATTATTTATATATATATTTTCCAGAATCTTTTTGGTTCATATGGATGATAGCTGGTATATATCTAGAAAAGAAATCGAGGATAATTCCCCCTCAAGAAAAGATGGAATTGACTCGAAGCTTGAGAGGGATCTACGTAAGTCATATGTGGCATTCTTAAAGAATTTAGGCATCACACTTAAACTGTGAGTTTCCTTGCTTTCAGGGATTCCATCTTTTATCTTAATCTTGTATTGTTATACATTTTGATTGTAACTTCATCTCCTGCAGGCCTCAAACAACTATAGCCACAGCTGTATTATTTTGTCAGCGATTCTTTCTTCGACAATCTCATGCAAAGAACGACCAAAGGGTGGGTGGGTGGGTCTTTAATATAATATTCTTGCCTAATGGGGGGATAAGTAGAAATGCAACAAACAAATACTATAGTACCATCTAGAGTTACATTAATTATCCAATTTCTGAACATCTTTTGCAGACCATTGCAACAGCCTGCATGTTCCTTGCTACCAAAGTCAAAGACACTCGTCGTTATCTAAAGGATGTCATTTCCGTTTCCTATGAAATGATTCACAAGAACGATCCTACGGCTGCACAGAGGATAAAACTTAAGGTGTTTTTATTACTTACTCATGTTGTTTTGATTACTAAAATGAGGTATTTATGTTTGTTCAACATGGTATTTAAATTATATATGCAGGAAGTGTATGAGCAGCAGAAAGAATTAATTTTACTTGGAGAAAGGGTTGTACTTGCCACTTTAGGTTATGACCTGGATGTTCAACATCCCTATGGGATCCTTAATGCAGCAGTAAGGAGGTTAAATGTTGCAAATAAAGCCCTTGGACAAGTTGCATGGAACTTTATTAATGATGGGTATGAGTATGATTAAGTTGCCACTTGTTCTAATTTAATTATTACGTTCAATTCATTTTAATTTAGTGATTTATTTGTTCACTTTCTGGAAAGTGGCTTTCAGGCTCAGTATATCGCTCTGCCTGCAATTTAAGCCAATACATATTGCTGCAGGTGCCATTTTCCTTGCTGCTAAGTTCCTGAAAGTCACGCTTCCGTCGGATCCTCATAACCCTTGGTGGCGAAGGTTTGAGGTCACCCCACACGTATTGGAGGGTTGGTGTTTCCCATCAATTAATTTGAAATGCTAAAAAAGTTGATCCAATTTGGGTAGTTTTCTGTGTTCCTATGGCTGGCTTAATGCATTATATTAATTTCTGCTACTGTCCAATTTGGGTAGTTTGCTGTTAAACAAATGGCTGTCCTTCTGTGTCTCTGAATGCTTTTGTGTATATCCTTCTGAGTCCTATTGGTTATTATTTTGCAGAAATTTCCAATCAACTGTTGGATTTCTACGAGGAGATTTATCCACCAGCACGACGAAGTGAAGCAGAAGTGGCTTTTGGAGGGAGAACAAGAGCTGCGACAAACTCTCCTGCCGCCGGAGCAGAGCCGTAATGAATTTCATCTCATTCCAGTCCCCCAGCACTCATCTGCGAAAAGTATTGCAGTGCGACTTAGGGAAGCTAAAAATCAAAGAAATGATGGGAGTACAGAAATGTTTTAAGTATATAAACTTAGTTTAGTCTTAGGAAATTGTTAGTTAGTCTTCTCAATTGAGAGTTGTATATGTGTAGAGTAGTTCAGTACTTATACAATAGAGTTATTCAGTTTCTATTACAGCCACAGGATTATTGATCCAGAATGAAATAAATTTCAAACATAGCATCTTAATATAAAAGATGAAAACTAACAATGTAATATGTATATGGAGAAGGTGTGTATTTGGCTAGGAATGAGAAGGATAAAGTCGAATTGGAAGTCCATTTTCTGGTTCTAGCATTGGATCATACTTGAACTTCTCATCAGGATTCACCAAACTCCACTTGAAACTTTTAACGATATTATGCATAAACACAAGTATCTCTAACCGAGCAAACTCTTGCCCCAAACACATTCTAGGTCCTCCTCCAAATGGAACATATGAATAAGGTGTTGGCCCATCTCCTTCAAACCTTGTTGCATCAAATTTTTCAGGATTTGAGAACAATGTTGGATCCAAATGTGTTGTGTGAACATTCCAATGCAACTGTCAAAAACAGACAGCATATATATGTTTTACAATGTTTGCATAGTGAAGAAATTAAGAAAGTGTGATGAGAGTTAACAATATACCTTCCATCCATTAGGGATGTTATAATCAGCATAGGTGAAATCCTTTATTACATTTCTGTAAGCACCACCAACAGGTGGAGACAACCTCATGACTTCAGATGCAACATTCCAAGAGTATTTCATTTTCTGAATATCTTCCCATTGCAACAAATCCCCTGCCTCTTTCCCTTTGCTGATTTCAACTTGTTCTGTCATAAAAGACAACTTCAACATTTATTTATCCTCATCATCAAGTTGTAGGTAATAATATCAAAAGAAGATAACCTATTATAGTTGGCAAAACGGGTTGTCCCGCCTGCATCGGGTTTGGTCTTTTTGGGACCAAACCAGAAAACCTAAAAAAGGGCTAAAAATTTACTGCCCAAGCCCTAGGAGTGTTCACGGGTTCGTGTCAACCCGTTTGACCTAGTGGTCCAAACCAACTCAATCCGTTCAAGTTCGGGTCCATTCTGAACCAACCCGTTCATGGTTGGGTTGGATTTGTTCAAGTTTGATGGAGAAATGTGAGTTTTAAACTCAACCCAAACTGATCAAATTTAATTGGGTCGGGTAACGGGCCTGACCAAAATTGACCCAACACGACCCGTGAACACCTCTACCAAGCCTGGTCTAGTGCGGACTTTTCACGTTGGCCCACATATTTTTTCAAAAAATAACAAAATTAGTATCACTTAATTTTCTTAGCAAACCTTGCAAGAGGTTAATGACTCAAATAGATGATCTTAGTCAGATGGCAATAATAGCACCAACTATTGCACAAAGTTCCATTGAAAATTAATGTTCAAAAGATTTTATTGCTTACCTTTCAACACTTGTTCATAAACTTGAGGCAACTCTCCAAGATACTTCATGAGAGATGATAAAACTGATCTAGAAGTATCATGGCCAGCAAAAAGCAGAAGTAATATGTTATCTATAATCTCCATTTCATTCAGAAACCTTCCATTGTTATCAGATGTGACAAGCAAATGTGATAAAAGGTCTTGTGTAGGTGATGCTTTCTTTTCTTCTAAATCCACTTTCCTTTTCTTCATAATCATTTTAATTTCTTCCCTTATTGCATTTCCAGCTTTCATTGACCTATAAAACCTTGTTCCAGGTAAGTTTATGGGGAATCCAACTATCCCTTTCAGAAATTCATCAAAATGAGGTGAAAGCTTTGATACTTGGAAAGGATCTTCCATGCTTAGAAATAAGCAACAAGCCAATTCAAATGTGTATAGATTTATTATTGGATACACAGACACCTGCTCCTTCCCTTCAAGAAAATCATAAAAGCAATCATAATTAAGGCATGTTTGGATTGGATTATTTGAGCTTATCTACTGGCATAAGCACTTATAAGAGGCCCGTTTGAATCGGTTTATTTGGGCTTATCTAATGGCACAAGTACTTGTGAGACTGTTTGAGAGAGCTTATGGAAACAACTTTTGACATGTTTATAAGTTGTTTTTAGCTATCCATAAGTTCCCTAGGATAGCTTATGAAAACAACTTATGACTTATAGAAAAATAGTTTAACATTATTGTATTCTTTATTATATAAATAGTTTATGCATAAGTACTTATATGATAAGCGCCTATACCATACACGTTTAATTAAGCTGTTAATCGAAACGGGCTTGTAAGAGCTTTTGAAAACAACTTATAAGCTGTTTTCAGTCTATTTTCATAAGCTTGCGAGAATAAATTATTAAAATAGCTTATAGCATGTATGAAAGCAATTAAACTTTATTTTATTTTATTATAGAAATAACTTATATATAAGCACATCATAATCGCTTATGCCAGAAGTGTTTAATTAAGCTATTTATTCAAACATGCCTTAGTAAACTTATAATTTCTTACCTTTCCAATGAGTGTTTATATGGTGTTGAGCAACTCTATCCATTTTAGGCAAGTAATTTCTGAGTGCTTCAGGATTAAGAAAGTTCATAAGCAACCTTCTAGTTAACTTAGCTTCATCGCCAACCTTGTTAACAAGAGACAACCTTAAAAGCTTCTTCACTGAACCTGGCCACCAAACTTGTACATTCTTATTTTCATTACTAAACAAGAATTTATTCCCAACTGGTCCACAAAACACAGCAACATTCTCTCCTAGGAGTGATGTCTTGAACACTCTAGAGTTATATTTCTTCATTCTCTCTTGTATGAAACTTAATTGCTTTCCCTCAACATTTGCTCTTAGAAACTCTAAGGTTTCTCCAACAATAGGCCATCCTGAACTTCCTATAGGAAGATTCAGCTTTCTGAGTTTAACACTTTTAGTGATGAATTGAAGAAAAAAGACAAAGAGTGCCAAAACTGCTGGCAAAACTATGAGCCTGACAACCTCCATAAGCTATATCAGTGTAGTTTTGTCTTTAAAACTGGTCTGAAGCAGAGAAGCTATATCTATATATATATATATATATATATATATATATATATATATATATATATATATATATATCAGCAGGGAAGATTTGTAAGGCCTTAAACTTTCAACTACAACCATACATTCTCTTTCAGTTTATATTGATCCTTATTAATGCACGTGTGGTCATAGACACAGATATTTTTCTTTTAAATTTGTGAGAGAAAATGCACTCAAATTTTCCACCACGCATTCATAGATTAAACGGTCTAAATCGTCTAATCTGCGAATGCGTGGAAAATATAAGTACATTTTTTTAATGTTGGTAAACATACAAATCATTATTGTCTCTGATATTTTATGTCAGTAAGTTGTGACTATATAAAAAAGATGAAAAAAAGAAACAAAGTTAATGGTAAGAGTAGGTGTGTTGGAGTAGAATGAATATTTTTCAATATTATATATCTCCCTGTGATACTGCTGAGAATGATGATTGAGGAAGGAAGCACTAAGGAAAATGGAGGTAGAAGAATAGTAGGAAAGAGTTAGTGGGAAACAATATAATCTCTTTGTTGAACTAATTACTTACAACACAATATACGGTGTACTTTACTTAGCATTATTGTCAAGAATGCATTTGTCTGCCTCCTCCACTCACCTTTTTGAATTTATCATATTTGGTATGCTTTATATGGGTGTTTACATATGAAAGAGAGAGAGAGAGAGAGAGAGAGAGAGAGAGAGAGAGAGAGAGAGAGAGAGAGAGAGAGAGAGAGAGAGAGAGAGAGAGAGAGAGAGAGAGAGAGAGAGAGAGAGAGAGAGAGAGAGAGAGAGAGAGAGAGAGAGAGAGAGAGAGAGAGAGAGAGAGAGAGAGAGAGAGAGAGATGCACTATATATTTTCAGAATAAGATGGAATATTGACATGGACAACGATATTTATTGCGGCCGTGGCCCCACACGTTAATGTTTTAAAAAGTTAAAGTATATATATTTGTCGCACGCAGCGCCGAAAAAGTAAGCGTTGGAATTTTTACTACGTGGTTAATGTTTCACAAAAGTTGGGTATTTATCGCTGCACGCGATGGTTCCCCGCAAAAGTGTCTCCAAAAGTGAAGGCTCATTGCATTGTCAATTCATTGGAGTACTTTTTGAGGTAACCATCATCGCAGTTATGATAAATACCCAACTTTTTGAAACATTAAACCACGTAGAAGAAAATTCCAACGCTTACTTTTTGGCGTTAACCATCGCAAAGAAAATAAATACCCAACTTTTTTAAAACATTAACCATTATAACGTGTGGGACCCACCGTAGTTGTCCATCATTGTCCATGTTCCATTGTCCAAATATCATTTCTCTTCCTGTAAAAATAGGGTTATGGAGGACGTATAGTTAGCTGATATGACTGTCAATAAATTAGTTGACTAAGCATTTTTGTGTTTCTTCAGCAGTTTGACCGTTATTTCATCTAAATTAGTTAATTGGTTAGTTTCTTCAGCAATTTGACCGCAATTTCATCTAAATTTGAATAATATATAAAGCAGTTGAGCCATGACATGGAGGTATCACCGAGTCGATCGATGTCCAGTCCGGTTTTCAACCAAGTCGAGCCATACAACGTAATAGGCTTCTCTTCCTCCAACCGCACGACCAAACCATGTGGTTGTTAAAGGAACACGACAACACTTGTGTTTGTGGTCTTTCTAGAACATTTTTATAGGTTGCAATGCAATGAACACCTGAAAAAGAAATATTTTGTATTTATTTCTATTTTTGATGTATCTGTATATTGTCTTTGTCTCACTTCTTTTGTGTACCACTAAACAACGATAATCCTATCTCCGTCCTATTTTGTATGCAGGTCATGGTTTTTACATAACCTTTAAGAAAAATGATTAATAGTTTAGATTTTTTAAGAAGTGTTGTCTAATTTACAATTTAACCATTGTTTTTTTTTGTTACCGTATTATTGGTGTGCAGTATTCACCGATTTTGTCGATGACTAATCTAAACTGAGAAACCTAGTTGTCAGTGTGGTTCTCCACCCTAGCAGAGTTTTTACCACACTCATAATTCGAACCCGAGACCTTGGAATTGGATTCAAAGTCATCGGTCATTCTGGTGCTGACTCTTTCACACAAAGTAATTACTATGGTGATTTCTCTTCCTACCGACTCTCATTCCGATGGTGACTTATGTTGGTTATTACTCACAAGTATTCATTCCAGATTTAGTTTTAAGTTTTGTGGGGAAATGTTTTGCAATTGTAACAAGCTTCAGCTTAGTAAGCTTTAGCTTGAGGGGGGTGTTAGAGTATATTTATCATATCAACTAATATTTATTAATATCTGTTAAAATATCATATATGATTTTCTATATCAATTCTTCAAATGCTATTCGTACCGTTTAGCATTCTATACTCTAAATTTAATTATTAGTGATCAATCATCATCATGTTCATTTTATTTAGGCCACTAGCAAGAGACTTAACTACATACCAACTAGTAATGTTCGAACAATTGAGCATGTGTTTGCTTTCACGGTAAAAATACTTCCTATCGAGAAAGTTGTATCTAGTGGTTTCTTCACAGTGACCACGTGTTCATAGGCATATACTCAGGGATGGAGCCAGGAATTGTTGGCTGCGGGGGCGAGTTTAAGCCTCAAAATTTTTAGACCTCAAAGTATTTATTTTTGTTACTATGTCATTGGTGCGCAGTTTCTACTAAATTTGCATAGGACTAATCTCCACTCCAACTGAGTTTTTGTCACACTCATGGTTTGAATCGAGACCCTCGGGCAAAATTCGAATCCAAATTTACCACTTTCTGACCAACCTTGGTAGACCTCAAAGTATTAATTTCACTTACTAATTTTTCAACTAATTTATTTATTAACAAAATTAGTCAATCTCATAAATGCATTTAATGTTTAATTTTGTATTGTTTAATAGTATACAAATTAGTTAGGCTTAAAAAACTTTTAACTTTTTATGAAGCTTAAAAAAATGGATAGTGGCTATTTGACCGTTTGCAGTAAAATAAAAAACAAACACGCATTGTTTATCAAATGCTACATGTATGTATTACAAACCAATATCAAATACCATAAATTATAGCAACTTGGGGCTCCAACCATGGCAAGCATGAACCTCCATCCGTCCCTGCATATACTACCATGATTCCAAACACATTTCTTATTATGTCTCCTACGAAAGCTACAAGTCATAAGAATGCAAATGATCTGCGATGTCTAGCACAATTGGTTGTTTTTTCTTTCTTCGATAATTGAAAGATTTTTTGGAAGTCACCGGCAAAACGCTAGCAAAGCGAACCAAAAATACAACAATGTTTCAAGCTATCAAATACATGTATACACACAAAGCCAAATCAAGCACACTCCAAGTGTTACGGCACAATTGGTTGTTAAGTTGGATTTTTTTCATGGATACTTGTGTTCGAGTCTAGAATATCCATTTTGCGTGTGTGAGATTATGAGTAGTAATTGTCACTCTGTCGGCAAACAACAAAAAAATGCAAATAGAAAAAAAAAATTATATAGGAAAAGACCTAAACACATTTTGCTTTTGTCTTTTGAGGATCATGATGAAGAATGAACAATAAAAAAAGGAAATAAAAAATCCATTATGGGAAATCCTAGAGAAATTGAAATATGATTAAATTTTCAATCCTTTTAAACTCAAAATGTTGAACCTTTGCCTTGCAATTGTTTACATCCAGGATTGCATGCCACTTTACAAAGTGAATCTTTTGCATATTTAATTTTCATACATATGGACATACATTGTTTTATACAAGTTGAGAATGGCACTTTACCACCTTGAATGGCACCACTTGAATTTCCAGATACTTTACCACCTTCAATGGCACCACTCGAATTTGCAGATACTTTACCACCTTGAATGCCACCACTTGAATTTGTATCTGCACCTTCCACCACCACCACCAATGGCATGTATAGAAGAACCAATATCATTACCATGCATAAGGATTTGTAAGCCATTGTATTAGTCTTTGCTAGCCAAAGAAAAGGAAATGTCTCAAAATGCATGATGTACATTGGAAATTCATCAGGAATATGTGTGTGGTGAGAAATTGATGATTGACTTATTCTTATGTGAGTTTAGAAATTATAGCAATTTACATAAAATCGTGATTTTATTTAAACAATGTGTAATGTAGGCTTAACTTGTGGCAAAATGTTTTTCTGAAAAATTCGTGACAGTTTGAAAAAAAAAATTATCAAGAAAAAAATAATTTTTCTTTTGTTATAAAATAAAATACATATATTTAATGTAGATACTTCGATTTTAACGAGACTCATTGTATATGTAAGAGACTCATTGACCCCAAGAGGTTTTAACAAAACACATTGCATATATACAGGTTGGAGTACCCTTTGTACTTCATTCATTAAAAAATTTGCTAATAAAAAAACATCGTTGGCCAGTGGCATAAGCTACCCTGCAATACAGAGGTGACTTGGTGTTCTCGAATTCGATTCCCGCAGTGTAAAAACTGGATGTTGGCCAATACAAAATCCGCTTTTAAGCACGAATAGATATTAATTTTTCGTTGTAATTGTTGGGACACTCTATACTTAGTTAACAATGAAAAAAAAATAGATGACCAAAAAGGCAGTAAAAATAAAACCCTAAAACTAGGCTTTTGGCTAATATGGAAACTGCGCAACTAATCTTTATTATATTTAAATAAGAGTTTTTCAAAAAAGTCATGTCACAACACAATAAAGCCACGCTGTCAATGAAAAAAGCCACGCAAGCAATAAAAAATCCACATAGGCTTGACACATCATCATTAAAAAATGCCACGCAATAGGGATGCAAAATAGGTGGCAGCCACCTCATTTTACCATATAATCTAACGGTTAAGAAAATAGTCCAGCTGCTTATAAACGGATCCGACGATTTTGCTTGAGGTTGATGTATACCGCATGTAATTAAATCAATTACTGATCAACGATTGATACGTAGCTTTGAGGACAATGGTTACGATCAACGGTCAATATTGCATAAAATTTCGGCTGTGACATTGAAAACGGATTAATAGGTGTAATTAAATCAATTATCACAGGACCATAAATCATGGGATTAAAAACGTTGAAATTTTAGGATCCATGTATTTAAGGCATTGATCGAATCATGGAATTCATGTATTTAAAAACCTTTGTATGAATTTATTTGATGATGGATGTTTGGATCCAACGGCCACAGTTCGGTGAAATGAGATTATTTTTAAAATAAAATGATTCCCGTTTTGATTGTAGGTTTAATTATTCATTATGAAATTTTAATAAGGGTGGTCCCACATGTATCACTATCAAGCCTTTTATTCGATGGATTTAAACTCTAACCTTCATTTTCTGAATCTTGGGATTTTCCTTCAAAGCAAACACACCAAGGTCCGAAGATAAGTTCTTAAAATTTTCCTAATATTTTCTTGCTCTTATTTTCTTATTTTTGCACATATCACACAAGACTCTTGAACTGTTTCCATTTCAACAACGGGGTTTTTCGATCTCTACTGAAAGCATCATCTGCGAGGGAAGAAGATAAGGTCGAATAAAATTTCTTATCTTTTTAGAAACCTTATCTTATAGTTATTTTTAAATCGGCGGTAAATTATAGAATAATGGTCAGAATAATTTAAAGTACTGCAAGTATAATTTAGAAACCTTATCTTAGAAAAACAAGGTAGAATAATTTCTTAGAAACCTTATCTTATAGTTATTTAGAAACTTTATCTTAGAAAAACAAGGTAGAATAATTTCTTTAATCAGATGGAATAATGGTGATTGAACAATGTTGGATATTTGATAGATATAAATGATTTACATGATAGGTAGATTTAAAAATCAAGATTGAGGCGACGGGGAAGTGGCGATAGGAGACACCGACAGGGTGGCAAACATAAGCGGAGACAAAGAGCAGTGATTGCGATGGGGATTCACATGGTATGTTCCCATTTTTTCCTTAATTTATATGCAGCCTTTAAATTCTTAAATTTTTCCTTAATTTATCTACTGTTTTCTGTCGTGTTTGAATTTGTTATTATAGTTTTTTAAATGGTTGAGAGAATGTACACATGATCCGGGGATAAGTTTTGGCATGTTCAAGTGCATGCCATTCATATCATTGGATCACTGAAAGAACACTTGAAGGATAGTGTCTCTAATTCTTTTTGTTTATTTTTAAAGTAGGTGATATGAAGTTGATACATTGCAGCAATAATTAAGAATCTTATAAGAGAAGACAAAAAGGAACAAAGACGGAGTACATGGTGCTGAGTTAAATCATGTAAGCGTATTATGTTTCATATGCACCTTTATTGCTATTGAACAAATTAACTTCACCTTAAATGTAGTTTTTAGCTTTTGTTGCATTTTGGGGGTTCTTTCATTTGAAAGAGAAGAAAAAAACGCATACACGTGAGCTCTTGGTAAGAAAAGTCTACTTTGCTTTCTAGCTTTCCCTTTTATGGTTATATTATTTCTTATGTGCATATAGTTCTTTTACTCATTATTAATCATGCTTTTGTAGATCTTATCCAAAGTTCCATTTTTCATGCTTATATTTTCTCCTGCCATATTGGATAAGTTTTTTTTTTTGAAGTTGTGTTATTGTTTATTTAGAGTGAAGTGCATTACTTGACTAAATCTTTTTCTCATGAATTGGGTTTATATTGGTGTCTTTTTCTATTCAAGCTTACATTTGAAGTGAATTTTTGTCAGGAAAGAAAATTGGGGCGCCAACAACAAGAGAAGACAAAACAAAAACACATGAAGAACTTACGACCATTTGTGGTGTAGCTGTTATTAGGATTCTTGCTACAATAAAGAAGTTTGATTTCGAGTGAGCATTTACTTTTTAATTCGTATAACCCATATTGATAAATGTATACTACCAATTGGTAGTATTGAAGACATGAAAATGGAATTGATTGGAATGCTCAAGAAGATCAAGTAACCACTTGAAACTTTGTACCCATGATTCTGTTAGGGTCAAACACTATGATAATTATAGTTCTGTCCAATGTCAGCTTTGTCACACATTAGTTTAACTTTATTGTGCTGACTTTCTGATTTATTTTGTTTGCTTACTTTATTTCTTAAAGACTAGAGACTTTTGAACTAACTAATTGTTCAGCACTGTACATAGTGTTTGCAAGTACATGGCATTGTCATCATTATGGTTCTAAAGCATTGAATCTGCAAATATGTGCATGTATGAAAAAATTGGGTTTTTTTGGTGGGAGTTATACCCGTTAGGTGATTAGTGAATTTCAACATTAAATCTGCTGATGTAAGGTGTTTTGTGAATTTAAGGAAATTTCAGTTGGTTACGTTTGATTTGTGCAAGTGTATGTAAAAATGGGATTTTGTTTGCTTCATTTTGTGCATTCTATTTTAGTTACTCACTCATCATTGCTTAATTCTTGAATTGGTTTGTTGTGCAGCTACTAAAGATGGCACTAAAGGCCGAGTTGCAACAAAGCTTGAAAATAACAGCAAACGCATAAGGTTAATTCACAACGTCTTATGGGTTTTCTTACTTTCCATCCCAAAGTAACAAATTTGGATGCGTTTTCATATTCAATTGTGGTACTTTTAAATTCTGAAATAAGAAAATGTGATAACAATTATAAAAATGATGTTTCAAATGAAACTAAATTGAACTTTGATTCATATATCACAAGTTGCCAACATTCGTGTTGTATTTTTTGCCCTGACTATTTAGATTTATAACCTCGGTGATTTTTAGTTGTATATTAACTTGATAGGTGCATTTCAATTTCCTTTGGATAATTATATTTAATTTCAGGTGAGTTCCGGTTATTTTACTTTGACAAAACATGCTTAGTTTTTTATTTTGTTGAAATTAACTCAAATAATGATGATTAAAATATTACTTATTATTTTTTAATCGATAGAGTAATCTTGATTGAACAATGTTGTGAATTTAATAGATTTGTAAATGATCTACATGATGAGATAGATTTTAAAATCAAGATTGAGCCTTTGGAAGAGGCGACGACGACGAGAGAGCAAGCGGGGACAACGATCGCGGTGATTGGGACAAGATTCACTTTAATGGTATGTTGCCACTTTTTCTTAAATTATCTACAGTTTTTAAATTATTATTCTACAAAGGGTGAATTCTTTTAAAAAAATGTTGGATAATACATGTTGAGTTTTGAATTGTTAAAATAAACTCAGATAATAATCATTAAAATAATACTTCTTATACATGTTGAGTTTTGAATTCTCTTTAATTCGATGCATTTTAAAATCAAGATTGAAACGACGGGCGGAAAGCAGAAGCGGCGATGGGCGGAAACGAGAAACAACAATAGAGAGTGCGATGGCGGTGATTGCTACGGGGTTCAATTATATTTTTTAAACACTATGTATATTTTGAGTTGAACATTGAATTATATAAAAAGTACTTTTATCTGTCAATATAAAGTACTTTTTTTAGGTTTTGAAGGATTTTAAGACGACTTATTAATGTAGGAGCACATGTTTCAAGACTACATTTTTTAGCGGTCTTTTTTAACATGTTTTATTACTTTATTGCCCCAAATTTACTTACAAGGGTTGCTGTTATCTTCTTGGTCTTAAGTTTAATGCTTACAAATTCTAATTTTCTAACACACTAGATCAATTGGATCAACCATGAAAGAAAATCGTTGACATGCCTAAGTACTAAATTGTATATGAAATTGATGTGGATGTACATGTCTTAAATGACTAAAATTGTATGTCTTAATTAGAACCACTCGAAACCACACATGCTTTTGTTATATTAAGTGGTACAAATGAGAATATATGTAGAAGATGTTGTCACGTCAAATGGAGTCACAAGTGATTTGTCAACTTATTACCTAATATATGTAGAAGATGTTGTCACGTCAAATGGGTACAAGTGAATTGTCAACTTATTACCTAACATCACATCAACTTACTACCAAAATTTCCATGGAACAGATTTTTTTCTCAACTTATTACCTAATATTAATTTTATTTTGTTGAATGCATAATTAGTGTTACCGTATTTTATATTTAAATAAAACTAAAAGAACCAACCCGTAATGTGCAGTTGCTGATTACATCTCATAATGTTTTCGAAACTATTATGACAACATCATAATATTTTTTGTCATAAAAAAATGTCTACCCGTGCTGGCACGGGTGATGCAAACTAGTCCATTATGGATAATCACTTTTTTATCATTGGATTTGCATCAATAAAAGTAATGAATGGCCAAGATGAGAGACATGTAACCAGAGACGGTTAAACTTAATTGCAGTTTTGCCCCCACCCCCCAATCAAACCATCTGTAACAGATATTCAATGGCGGCGGCCACATACAAATATTAATAATATCAACAATGTTATATTGAAAAAAAAAAAATTAGACAAAAATAGACAAAAACCAACTTACAACACCAATTAACCAAGTTTATTAGACTATTAGCAAGTGATCAATTAACTAAGTTTTTAATCAACGCCTCGAAAACTGTGAAAAAACAGATTGACTAATAGTCTAAAAAACTTTTAATTGGTGTTGTAAATTGGTTTTGCCTATTTTTATCTATATTACGACGTCCAAATAACATTTTTGTAATAATATATCTTAAAATCAAATCAATGAAAGCAAAGTGTAAAGTCTAAACCTTGAACCAGATGATGAATTACTATTGAAGAAGAAGAAAGGGGATAAGATGAATTATCAAAAATAAATAAACAAAAATAGGGAGAAAATCGAAACAATGGTGTTGAACAGCTCATTGGTTGTAACAGTGGCGCGTGTTTCAGCAGAAGCATGGCAATGGTTATCGTGCATTCATGATCCAATAAGCAGTGAACAACTTTTAGATCTACTTTGTTGTTTCCCTTTTCATCAACTTGGTCGTCTTACTCTTTGTCTTTGCTCTTTCTTTTGCCTCCCTCCATCTTATTCCTTCTACAATATCTCATCTGATCCTGATTCTGATTCTGATTCTGATTCTGATTCTGATTCTTCAACCATTCATCTTGAACATGATGTTTATTACCACTCTCATTCTGATTGACTTTGTTATCTACTACAAGTAAGTTTCCCTTTTCCTCTTTCTAGGTTTTTACTTTACTTGAATTGTGTTGTTTATTCTGTTGCTTAATGTTTATTGCGTGGATTATCTTTCATTTGTGATTTGTTTCTTTATTTCCATTCCATGAATGAATTGGGTAGATTAGAGATGATGATGTAGTGTGTAGGGATAATATTACTGTGTAATAATAATACTACCTGGGAATTGGGATTGAGATTAACCTTAAATTGAAAAGTCATGTAGTGATGTACTGATTTGTAATATGTTTACTTTGATTTGATGCTTAACAATTCATGTGTGTGTGTGTGGGGTGACTTTCATGTCATGTAGCAAAACTAGAGACTTGGTTAAGTGAGTAAGGAGAAGATAAATCATGTGTAAAAGGGTATTGAAAGGAACTAGAGAAATTAGGATAAATCATGACCAAACTTTGGGTCGTGATATTTAAAGTAGATAGATTAATCATGTGTAAAACAGTAGGTCAACTCCAGCCTACGGTGGCCCAATCGTTATTCGGAGGAGATAGGGAAATTAGTCGTTGAGATGTTATTTGTAGGGATCATTAGATCTAGCTTGAGTCCCTATTCCAATCTTGTGATCAATGTCCTAATTAAGGGGCATCCCTTTTGGGTTTGGAAACACCAGATGTAATTGTGTAGTAATTGGATAGGATGATCTCCTAAGATGCTTGTAGTTCCATGGTTTTGGTTGAAAGGCATTCCTCTGCAGTCCACAGACAGCATTGATGAATCCATCCACTGGCACAGTTTATATTATTGACACTATCTGCTTCCACCCCAAGAAACCAGCTTATATTGCTAAAATTTCTTCCTAGTCTACTTTTTGATTCTTCTCCAAAATTTTACCCTTGTTCATTTACCTGGGCATCTATGTGCAATGACCAAAGGGTGGACTACATTGGAAACACTTTCCTCCTTCCCTTGGTTGACATACTCATCTTCGGGAAGTTGGCGAGTTCTCTTGCTCGTCAAACCCATGGCCCCATAGTTATTGAATTTTGAAACTAATCCCTCAAATGTTGCCTTCTGTGTGCCCATACTTGAATGCTCTGGAAGTCTGGACTCATGGTGGGGCATTGCAATCGCTCGACTCAGTTGAGAGTTGGATGCTCCATAGAGTTCAAACTTACCTTCGATGCTAGTCCCCTCCAAAATAACGCCCAACTAAACATGTAGAGCGATTTTGGGAGCTTTCCTTTCTCCATACTATTCACAACTCTTTGTCCACTGCCATCACCAAGTGTATCGCCATCATTAGCTCTTTATCCGGCTGCTCCTCAAAAGAAGTTTTCAACCCTGGCAATCTATCCGAAAGGATTGTGTCCTTCTTCACCCAAGATCGACACTCATTACTACTGTTATTTTTGCCATTATTCTCTCTGGATCCTCCGATGCATTGTTGCTTGGGTGACACGATTTCATCTCCTACAGGTTGATTCTTTGTCATTCTCATCCCAGTCAAGGCCTTGTTTGCAGATACTTTCTTCTTGATTTGAGAGCTAATGACCATGTTTGCAGACCATTTTCTAAGAAATTCTACTGATGTCTCTACGGCTTCACTTTCTTGAGAAATTCCACTAATGTCTCCAATGCTTTAATCCTTGAGTCTATGATTCCTGAGAGCTGGTAGGTCAGACCAAATTGATGGGACCTTAATGGGAAAAATGCGAAAAAAAGCTCAAAAGGAAAGATTAATATTCAACGAATGGAACTAGAGGAGAATACATGTTTGCAAAGGACTCTTCACAATTGAACAACTCAGTTTCTCGTCAATTTTCACTCCCTTCCCTTTCCACAATGTAAACCCCTGGCTATCAATAAGTGCCCCTTAATATCGGCTGTTAAAATTTGTAACTGATTGTGACTGCTCTACTACAATTTAAAACCAAGTTGAGACCTTAGTTTTGTTTGAGCAGTGTTCTTCTATTGGGCCTTTGTTGCTTGCTGATAGTGTGGGGATTTCTACCCCCTAGACCGTATCTCGTCTATTGGGCTCAGGCCCATTCCTAACAAAGGCAGACCCAGAAAATTTTAATTCATGGCAGAAGATTATGGTGTTCTTTGATATATTTAGTTGACCCCACCTAGCTAGAAAAGGCTTTGATGGTTGTTGATGTCTGTTTGACAAAATTATTAAATGTTGACTCCTTTCACTTACTTCCTTCACCTTTTTTTTGAATTGGTGTTTCTTATTTCATCCATCTAATTCTAAATCGTTTCCTATTTGCAAAGTGTTTATTGGAACTAAACTACTTATGATTTGCTTTTCTTTTAGTTTGGGATTCTCTATCATTTGGTATGAATGGTTTGTTACCCAGTAAACTTCACTCTTTTGTAGGAGAATACAAACTCCTATTTTAAGATATTATTCTGCCCTTCCAATTTGATGCATATGTTCTTTTGTAGTGTCAAACCGGCTGCAACAGCCATATCCTTGTTTGTTTTGTCAAATATACATCTTCAAAGAGGTCATTTAGATCTAAATCTTTTCTTTGTGGTTTCAGTTAGAGTATCTCTTGGTCTACCTTGAATTATTGTGCTATCCTCCTAATCAACTCTTCTAGATGGGGCTTATATTTGTCTTCTAGCCACATGTCTTACGTGCGATTCTATTATCTTTTTATTAAGAGGTGTCATTTCAACTTTATTCTCTGAAATATTCATTCCTTGTCGATGCTTCAAGTCATAGAAATTTTGAACAAACTACTTTCCGAGGGAGGGGGCAAGTTTTAGGATTGAGATTGACCACAGATGATTTGCGATGTACAATACTAGGAAGTTGAGATGACAAATTCTTTTTTCAACCTTAACACGAATTGAAAGATGACATGGTACCAAAAAAGGTGGAAGGCTACTGAAAATGGAATTTTACCGTGATAATTCTCTTTATCGTCTTTTTTCAACTGGAGAAAAAAAAATAAGTAGATGAAAAAGAAAGGAAGAATGTCTACTGTTTGGTTGTAAGGGACATATAGTCATTTTGGTCTCATGAAGATGTATTTTATCCACCCATCTAACTCCAAGAAAGATTATCTTTGATGCAGCTAATTTTCTTCAAATTCCATCATTGGAAACCTATGTAGGAAATAAATCTTGTTAGCGTAGAAGGGTGACATGGTTATTGGATATACTATGTGGTTGCAACTCATTAACCATCAACTGAAGTTCATTAACCACGAAAAATTCTACCGTTATCAACTACAATGTTTAGGTCTTCAAATATAATCTACTATGTAGATCAAAATCGTGTTTAATGAAGTTCAATTGGTAGTTAATGAGTTGTAACACTTTGGTATATTTATTAACCAAAATCAACGCTTCATTGATCACGTGTCTGAACTGTATTAACCATGCATTTTGATGTCGGTTTTTTTTGTTTAAATGACACACCTGTATTTTTGAAGTTATATATGTCATATCTTCATCGGGCGCGACCTTTGTCAACACGATCGAATGCAAGATAGTCAAAATTGTGTGTATACTTGTGAGAATTGGGATTGGACAATTCCATGAGTGAAGTTTACTGGGTAACAAACCATTCATACCACCACCCAGTCTCACTGTCTCAACTGTTTGAAGGCATGTGGGATTGTGGTGCCTGAGCGTGACACTGATGGAAAGACGTCTTCGAGCCCTAATATGTACTTTCTCTGCCAATCAACCCCTTCAATTCCTTTTGATTTGCTTGGTGCCTTCAAACAGTTGAGACAGTGAGACTGGGTGGTGGTTTGACACCATCCTTATCCCTCCTTCAATATACTTTGATTTGTGTGTGGGTTGTAGAACAACATCCTTTGATCTACTTTGACTTGCTGGTTTGATTACAGAGTTTTTCCAAGGAATTTCTATTTAAATGAACTGCATTTGGCTCCAGCGAGTTATAAGTGTACTTGTTAACAACCATAGAAACGAATTGGTCATGTCATGGCCTTAAAATGAGGGAATGTTATTCTCTCCAAATTGGAAAGAATGCCACTTAAATTCTTAGGCTCATAAGTTCTATTGTCATTACATCCTATGTATTTCCTAGGAAAACAAAAACATCTTTTTCCACACCACCACTATACTATTGTCATTCACTACTTCCATCAAGATCATCACCTCCACCATGGAACATTGACAATTCTGGAACCATTACCATTGACATCAAAACCATTCAAGTCAACTTGTAACTAAATCATTGATAGAAACCACAGAATACCATTTCACTAGCATCATCAATATTATTGCAGGAGCTGTGTCTTGTGCTTGGAAATGCAATTCCAATTATCTGCAATACGTTTGTTCCTAGATTGATTAATCAATGTCAACTTTTAGTTGTTGTCCTCCTGCAGTTAAACAAAATTTGAGATGTCAGTACTTTTGTTATTATGGAAATTTTCGTATTTATATATTTAGAAGGCCGCGCTTAGGTTTCTTTTAACATTACTTCGTCGTTGAAATGTAACGTTCTTTGTATGAATTTAGTTTATGAGAGCTCTGGAAGCATTTTTGCTTCGTATTTGTGCCAAATCTGCCATCGTGATGCATAATATTTTGCTGTGAAATATTATGTGCCAAATCACTTAATTTTGTTATGACACTTAATTTTTTCCCTACTGACTGTGCTAATTCCCTTTTTGTTAGGAACTTGCCTGCAAATTATATCCATGAAGTGGTGTAGGGGTGCACTTGGGTGATAGTACTCAACAGATTCCTAATTGTAGTCTCTGGTTTCTCATTCAGTCCCTTATCTGAATGCTACTGGATGACATTGAGGACTTGTTGAGTTGCAGGTGTTTTAGCCTTCTCCATTGTATAAAAGCATATTTTTCTCTTAAATACCCTTGTAAATGATCAATTTATCTCTTCACATTTTATTATATCCTTCTAAAGAGTGATTTGTGAGTGTTAATATGATTTGAAATTGCAAATTTAAGGGTTGAGTGGTAATATAAGTTACTTTTATTTAGAAACTCTGTACAATACAAAACTTCATCACATCTTTGTACCTTTTTTATAAGCTAACATTTTATTCTTTGAGATGACTACAGGTTTGTTCTTTTTCATTTCTTATTCATTAAAAATAGTGTTTTATAAAGCAGTAAATATATCAAGAACTAAATAAAGATGAAAGATAAAATCCGTAAATGCTCTATGTAGTGTGTGCGGGGCGGGGGTGAGTTTGTTTTGGTTAAAAGTGGCTTGAATGCGAAGATATTCATGTGTTGGATGTATTCACGTTGCGAGTTTCAGTCTCCACTTATCTCCTTACGATGAGTAATTGTAATTTCATTTGTAAGTATCAAAAGAATTTTCAAGCGCTTTCTTTGTTTAAACAGGGTTTTGATCCACTCACTATAAATTTTTATTTAATGAACGAAAAGAAGACACACTTAGCCAATATATATACACACCCCACAATGATATCCATCCTTTTCTTTGTTAATAATTGTTGGCTATTGACTGTATAAGTGCTCCTTTTTCTTTGCTTTCCATAAATGAGGAAGAATTTTTTGTGTTGGTGGGGTTGTATATGCCAAAGCTTCTTTAATTTGCTGACTCTGTATCCATCTTTGTGCTGCCAGAAGTGTTCCCTTAAATTAAGCTCCAAACTCATTCAGAGAGGAACTTCCACCAAACACTTCAAAAAGTATTTGATATCTTTAGATACCTTTACAAGTATACAATATAAGAAAATAGAAAGTACCTTTTAATTAATGGTCAATATGATTAATTAAACCATTATTTTGTAACAAAAAAATACGATTAATTAAAGGGTTTAATTAGTATATAGTATTGCCATAAAAAAATATACCATCAAACAATCAAAAATCATAATATTGAGGACTTTTAAAGTAGTTGAAATAAAATCAAATATTTTTATAATGTGTCATTTCGTGATTGACTGACATTCTAAAAAATTTCTTACCATGATGTACTAAAGAAATTAGATCCTTAACTAAAATGTACTAGTAATATTAATTCATGTTCGTTAATTGAGTAACTACGTAAAATGTTTAGTTTAACCATCTGAACTTTGTCAATTAAGTTAGATCTTACGGACAGGTGGTTATGTCTTATTTATAGTACTTATGAATTAATATAAAAACTATTTAATTTTAGGCTTAAATATGTTTTTACCTCCTGCAAATATGGGGTGTTTTGCTTTTACCTCCTGCAATTTTATTTTTTTTAAAAAACCCCTTGCAAAATCAACTTTTTTGGTTTTAGTCCTTCTGTTAGATGGACGTTAAAAAAACGTCTATGTGGCATTTTTAAATACGTTTTTACCCCCTGCAAATAGGGGGTGTTTTGCTTTTACCCCCTGCAAATTTTTTCATTATCCTCTCCCCCACCTCACGTTTCATTCATCTCTTCCACAAATTCCTCCATTATCCTCTCTCCCCCACCTCATCTCATCTCTATCTCTCACTTCTTATCATTATATTCTTCTCCATTCAACTCTTACTTCCACAATCAAATCCCTAATATTCAACAAAACAAAATGGTTCAAACCTCAAACTTCATCTCTCTCCCTCTCTCTCTCGTTCTTCACCATCATTATTTCTTCTCATTCCAAATCTCAAACTAGAACCCATCTTCTTTTTCTCACAGAACCAGCACACAGTTTAATTAAACCACACACATTTATTAAACCCCTAAAACCTTGATTTTGAGATAAAGAACAATCCATAAAACTTGAAACAAACCCTAAAATCAGAATCGCAATAAAAGTTAATTACATGTTGTGTTCATGGTTTGTTGGTTCTATGAGAGAGAGAGAGAGAGAGAGAGAGAGAGAGAGAGACGAAGAAGATGAGAAGATGGGTTTTGGTTTGATATGGAAACGTTGGTTTGTGTGGGAGATAGAAAAGTTGATATGAGGTTGGATGAGTGCTGAGGAAGAAGAAGGGGATTTAGTTTTTTTTTTGTAGGGGGTAAAAGCAAAACACCCCCTATTTATAGGGGTAAAAACGTATTTAAAAATGCTACATAGACGTTTTTTGTAACGTCCATCTAACAGAATGACTAAAACCAAAAAAGTTGATTTTGCAAGGGGTTTTTTAAAAAAAAATTACAGAGATAAAAGCAAAACACTCCATATTTACAGGGCGTAAAAACATATTTAAGCCTTAATTTTATAAGTTGTTTTTCATGAGGTTAAAAATAAGTCACTTCAAATAGGTCCTATGTCAATTATGTCATGTCTTAAAACGCACGGTTATGTCTATACTCTATAGTAGTACTAGTTAATTAAATTCAATCTATTCAAAAGTTTTCTAGACCTTTGTAAAAGTTTTGCCCACCATTAAAGGACCTTAAAAGTGCCGTAATTTGATTGATTTTGCATTAGGCTATTGCTTTTCCCACACCCCCTCCTACTCAAAACACACCCCATAAGGGTGTGAAAAGACCAAAAGGCCAGCCAAAACCTCTTTTTTTTCACGAAATTTCACCTGTTCGAACACGGGCCTTCGAGCAAGTTCGAATGACATCGTTCGTGTGTGTTAAATCTTGACTTCACACCCTCTTGTGCGTAATTTCACCTGTTCGAACGAGGTCATGCGAACAGGTTCGCATGAAGGTGTTCGAACACCCCTATTTTATTACAAAAATTGGACTCTCACACCACATTCACCTTTTTTACCTGTTCGGTTGACCTCAACCGAATAGATTCGGTTGACCATCCCCGAATAGGTGAAAACACGCACTCCACCTAAGGGTATTTTTGGAATATTTGGAGTTATGGGGTGTGAAAGAGTAGGAGGGGGTGTGGGAAAAGCAACCCCTTTGCATTAATACCTTTAGCCTTGTTCTTTATTGTGTCCGATCCTTTATTACATGGGTCGTCTTTGCAGTTCACAACTTCACATATTATTGGGCTACCCTGACATTTTTTTTGGCTGTTGCTTTTCCCACACCCCCTCCTACTCTAAACACACCCCATAAGGGTGTGAAAAGACCAAAAGACCTATTTTTTTTCAGAAATTTTCACCTGTTCGAACACGGGGCTTCGAACAGGTTCGAACGAGGCCGTTCGAGTGTGTTAAATATGGACAGACACCCCTTGGGCGTTTTTTAACCTGTTCGAATAGGGTCATACGAACAGGTTCGATGGTGGTCATGCGAACATGTTCGAATTATGTTGTTCGAACAAGTGCTGCTGCAGAATTGCTGCAGTATAGCAGGTATTGGACGCCTCAGATTCCACCGACAGTTTTAATCAACGGTTTACAATCAGTCAAATGTGTCAGATAAATGAGTGGATGTAAATCCCTTTGGAAATTGTGCACGAAGCGGATAGAATTTAAACGGCTCAGATTTGTGATCTAAAAATGAAATCAACGGCTGACATTTCACCAAGCCTATTATAAAAGGGGTTCACATCCTCAGACCTTCTTCACCAAACCCTAATCTGCTTCTTCCCAACCCAGCTGCTTCTTCACCAAAACCTTCTCTCCTTCTTTCCCAACCCAAATTTGAAATGGAATGGCAATTGTGCTCAACCCAAGACTAAGCGACAAATTCCTAATGATTCTTCACCTGATGGGATTGTTACCACCGCAAGCGAACATGGTCTTTGTGTTTCGTTGTCCTAACCATGTCTTCTGCGGGATGAGTAAGGACATCACCTTCGCCCAATGAAGGAAAAGGCGAGAGGAAGATTCGTCCGAGGGAGCGTGGCGTAAAGGCGTGGAGCGTATCGTTTCAAAAAGTTCAATTGTAGAGATGATGGGACCGCCCGGTGATTCGATCATGGAGATCCGAAATAGCGGCGACGTCCGCGCAATGATGGAACATCTAGCTAACGTTCGATGGGGGGCGACAGATCTTAGAGTTGTGCGTGGACACAATCTGACTGCGAGAAGAGGTGATGCATCTTCTTCAACCACCACCACCCGCACCACAACAACCCATACTTACGCGCACTGTAAAGTTGAGTATGAGATGACTAACAGTCTTGGGGCGACCATTACAGTCCGTTGATTCATAGTCGTGAATCAAGAACTAAAACTTTCATGCTTAAGAACAACATCACATTCGCAGAATTGAAAGAAAAAGCGATAAAAATGTGAAACTAGATGGTGTTAAAGAGAAATAAAAAAATCGAATGTGAATCCCCTACGTCGAAATTTGGAACCCACGTAATCGTATTCGGAAGTGCCTTAAGCCTATCAAGAATGACGAAGACGTTCGTCAAATGTTTGAGAAACATGAAGAATTCCAAGGTGTAATTGAACCTTATCTCGAATTGTTCGTCGAAACACGAGAATCTGTCTAAGAAATCGTAGTAGAACTAGATTGTATTTTGTTTTCTGTCGTTTCGTTTTAAATTTCCTATCCTTGTATTTTTGCAATTTGTGTTTTTAATTTACATTTCTTATCCAATATTAAATCCTGTGCAACTTTTTTATTTTACCGTAATTGTTACCGTAATGACAATAAATTTGCGCCAACGTAAAAGGAATTTAAAATTAAAAAAACCAAATGAAACAAAAAGTAGTTAAATTATACAAAAAAGTAAACAAATATCCTCCTAAGACATATCCTCTTTGGGTGTTGCGCCTCCTCCTCTCATACACATTCCCAAACCTCCTCCTAAACCCACGGAAGGGGTTGAGCGACCTCTTGATGCTTATTTGAAACATAGTCTGACCGGCTCGGGACATGATCATCGATGGCCCCATCAATGTCATCAACCAAATCAATCACTCGGTAGCATCATCATCAACCAAATAACATAACATTATTACTTAAATAAATAGAATATTAAGAAACATTATCATGCAATTAACATAAAAGACACGTACCACATCGACATCGGGCTCATCGCGCAAGGCTGCGATAATGCTCGGGGAAGAGAAAGGGATGTGAGACCACAGAGTACCATGGAAAGTAGCCCGGCACCGTGTTTGACGAGTACGGCACACGAGGAGGCCCCGCGCCACCAAGTGGTCCTCAACCGAGTCCACCTCTCATCACACTCGGTGAAGTCTGACGGCCACGGTAGAGAGTGCGGGATCCTCGGAATGTCTTTGGACACTGCCCAAACTGGCTCGAGCGAGCACTCGATCCGCAAGTGACGCATCATGCGACCACCACTCGAATGAACCCTCCAAACGCCGGCGGCTCCTCGAGGGTCTCACCGCCATGGGGCCGTGTGTAGGGTCCCAGTCACCTCCTCACGGTGTGGCGGTCTAGGCATAATCGATGGTATGTGACTTGATGCCCCTGGGGACATCATCGCACAACCATTTCTTCGTCCGTGGGGTACTCTCATCATACTGCGGGTGCTCCACCCGAGAGGAAAAGTTCGCACTCTGGAAGTGCTCAAAGATCAAGCCTGTAATCAACATATCATTGGTTGATTATTAATCTGAAAGTAACACTAAAGCAAACTTAAAAGTAAAGAATATGTTTCATACGAAGTAAAGGAAGATGACCGGCTATCTTCTTGGTCTTCTTCCTTGTAGCATCCTTGGTGATCATAGAGATGGGCGGGGCCATGGCCCCAAAGAATAGTCTCCAATCGCCTCCAAATCAATCAAGATACCAAGGTAGCCAAGCTTAACCTTGTTGCACGACTTGTCGGCAAACAAGGTGCAACCCAAAAGATCTGACATGTAGGCCCTAGCGGCATGGTCCCACCGCCTCGGCTATGGTGGGTGGTAGACCTTATCCTCACCATACAAAGCCAACAGACGGCCCCACGGCCCGAAGTGCAGGCGTTGCATCCTCCGGTGTGGCACCCAAAAAGTCAACCGGCCGTTACTCCCCCTCCCATGAAGTCGGGCCGGCATGTCATAGAACCAGGCCGATAATGGGGATGTCGCGGCGGTGGGATACATCATCAAGGTGATGCTCATCTCACCCATGCGGGAAGGTGGAATGATGATGTATCCATTGCGCCAACGCTCTATGAATGCGTTCGTGACCCACTTGTGGAGAATGGGAAGCCAAGCCCAACCAAGGAACCAACCACGAAGGTGTCGAGTGTCCCTAATCGCACATGAAACACCGTATCGTAATGAGTCCATGTGGGATTGGGTGTAAATCCGGCCGCACTTTGCATTCGAAAAGACCTGATAAGCCAAAACATTCAACAACTTAATAAACAAATTTACAACACTCAACTATAAAATAATAACTTACCCGCCGAATAAAAATCGGTGAGGATATGTGCCCCCGTATGTGGGCAAAGCAGAACCATCTTACGGTCCACCGGGAAATGGGAATGTCGCCCTAACAAAGCAGCGACCTCACGAGGCTCAAAGAACCTCCTCCTCACGAGGCTCGTGAGCCTCCTCCTCATGATGCCTAGAAGATGAAGGCCTAGAAGATGAAGGCACAGAAGATGAAGGCCTAGCAGCAGATGAAGGCCTAGCAGACGAAGGCCTAGGCGATGAAGGGCGGCTAACTCATAGGCCGGAAATTGAGCATCACGCTCGATATCCCGCTTGATATCCTGGAAGTGGGGAGGAGGAACATCAACCCTACCCCTACCCACAGCACGACCCACAGCTCGGGAGGGTTCACCCGCTTCTTCCTCCTTTTGCGGTTTGAAACCGTAGGAGGTGGCCGGCCGGCTTCGCGCTCGGAAGGTTCAATTTTGCATGACCACCTCTACTCCTCACCATATACGAAACAACAATCAATGAACCGATTCAATCAAATTAACATAACCAAAAGCAGAATCGGTGAGAAAGTTCATCGTCAAACGGTATTCGAAGAAGAGGGTGCGTGCGAAACATTCGCACAACCACCCTCGAACAAGTCGATTTGATTTACAAAATACAAGCGGTTCGAATGAGGTTGCTCGAGCGGTGTTCGCGACAACCTCATTCGAACACCTTCGTTTTCACGTGTTCGATGGACTCACTCGAACAATTTCGCGTTCGAGAAAAAAAACCGAGAATGGGCGTAGGGGAGAGGCATACCTTGAAGAAAATGGAGCGATTAGAGAGGCTGTGAGGAGTAGAATATAACCCAAAGAACTCTTGAGAGTGTTGGTGGAGAAGATTGAGTGAGAGAGATTGGGTGAGATTGAGTGAGTTGAGAGAAGGTGAGTGAGAGAAAAGGGTTTAGGGTTGAAGGGAGGGGAGGGAATGAGAGGCGAGGGAGAGTGAGAGAAGGGGGGGGTGTGGTTATTTTGTTTTTTTAAAGGGGTAATTTTGGAAATAAAATTATTATGGGGTGTGAATAAGTAGGGGGTGTGGGAAAGCACTCCCTTTTTTTGGGTTATTTTTGGGTTTTTTTGGACCCCACCCCATCCCCATAAACCCCCACCCACACCGAAACCCCAAAAAAATGCCTACAAAGCGTTTTTTTAAAAAAATTTGGCCAATCGTATATACACAGGGGGTATATATACGACTCTATTTTTGCCCATCGTATATACACCCCCAAGGCGTATATACGATTGGAAAACTCCCACCTTAATCGTATATACGCCTTGGGAGGTGTATATACGATGGGCAAAATAAGTGGTCGTATATGTACCCCCTCGTGTGTATATATCGACCACCATTGTATATTTTTAATTTTTTTAAGTCAAATAAAAATTATATAAGTCCTGAAAATAGGTTTTGTGTGTAGTTCGTTAAAACGTGACGATGTTATACGTCGAACGAATAATTTAGGCTAAAAAATCGGTTTTCGGGCAACATACTCCGATCGTAATGAAACCACAGCTATTAAATCCGAAAAAAAAATCAAGAATCAAGACTCCCCTAGAAGGGACTTCTTACAGGACTACGGCCTCAAAATCCCAAATTTCATCGTTTACTATTTTTACGATTTTTTTTAATTTTTCATAGTCTTCAAAAAATCTAAAAAAAATTGTATAGCCTTATTTTGGTTTTGTTAGATTTTTAGTGGTGTTTTTATAATTTTTTGGAATAGTTTTGACTATTTAACGAATTTTTAGTAGCATTTTAGTAATAAAAATTAAAACAAATTATTAAAAAAAATAAAAAGTGCATCGTATATACCCCTTTGAGTACGTATATACGATTGGACAAAAAATAGCCATCGTATATACCTACCCAAAGGGGTATATACAATTTATTTATTTTTTTAAAAAAAAATTAAGTTTCAAAAGGCATTTTGGGGTTTTTGTTATTGGGTGGGGTTTATGGAATGGGGTGGGGTCCAAAAAAAAAGATCCTTTTTTTTTGTACCCCCACCCCATCCCCATATACCCCCACCCACACTGAAAATCCCAAAATGTCCTTCTGAAAACGTATTTTTTTTTAAAAAAATTTTTATTATCGTATATATACACCAGGGGGTATGTGTATATCGACCACTTACATTTGGGCATCGTATATACACCCCAAGGCGTATATACGATTGGCAAACCTCACCTTAATCGTCGTATATACGCCTTGGGGGTGTATATACGATGCCAAATGTGGTGGTCGTATATATATACCCCTCGGTGTATATACGATCCCTATTGTTTTTTTAATTTTTTAAGTCAAATAAAAATTAATTAAGTCACGAAAATAGGTTTTGTGTGTAGTTCGTTAAAAGCGTGGCGATGTTATACGTCGAACGAATAATTTAGGCTAAAAAATCGGTTGTCGGGCAACATACTCCGATCGTAATGAAACCACAGCCATTAAATCCGAAAAAATCAAGAATCAAGACTCCCTTAGAAGAAACTTCTTAAGGGACAACGGCCTCAAAATCCCAAATTCCATCGTTTACTATTTTTTACGATTTTGTTTTAATTTTTCATAGTCTCCAAAAAATCTAAAAAAATTTGTATAGCCTTATTTTGGTTTTGTTAGATTTCTAGTGGTGTTTTTATAATTTTTTGGAGTAGTTTTGACTATTTAACGAATTTTTAGTAGCCTTTTAATAATAAAAATTAAAACAAATTATTAAAAAAATAAAAAACTCATCGTATATACCCCCTTGAGTACGTATATACAATTGGACATAAAATACCCATCGTATATACATACTCAAGGGGTATATACGATTTATTTATTTTTTTTTAAAAAAAATTAATTTTCAAAGGGCATTTTGGGAATTTAAAATTGGGTGGGGGTCCAAAAAAAACAGCTCTTTTTTTTGGACAAAGAACCCGAACATATTTTAATTCTTATGAATCACGCTCTCATGAAGTTGGATATAGGAAATGCATTTTTTTTAAAGTTTTAAGTCCCTATAAAGTTGTGATTTTTTATTTTTTTTCTTATAAAAGAATTTATCACTTTTAGTCTCCACATTTTTCTCTATCGGTGCTTAGCCTTTCGTAACTTTTTAATGACAATAATCACTCGTAACTATTAATAACCTTTTTTTTGGTATTTTGAGTTGTTTAGTGCTAATGCTTCGGGCATTAATTTTGTAAGGCTTTGAGCCTTTTTTTTTTCTTTTTTTAAGCATTTGTAACTATTATGGATTGAGCCTCGCTAGGTGCAATCCCTTCCGCGACTATATACCGCACCTAAATGGGCCAGTTCGCTGTGGCCCAAGGCCAACGACTGGGTCCATGAATGAACAACTAGGATCTAAACTCTAGATCGGACAATTCTGATCAATTAGGCCAAACACACTCTGACTTCTATAAATAGCCACATGCACAATACCCAATGTGTGCACACTTTCTAACATTCTACCTATAATAGATTGTTCTTACTGACTTAAGCATCAGAGTGTCATATACTCGCACCTCGGATCGGAGCTCGGGTGATCAAGATCAGACACTACCAAGTATCCAGAATCGTCTTAAATTCAGAGATACGGTACAGATCGGTAACCAAAAAAAATTATGTATCTACATTATAGTGGGTGGGGGCGACAAGCCTTGCCAGCCCTCCCCTACCTCCATCCATATTCCTTGGGCACACTAGCTACCGGACACGGACATTTCGTTCAAATTACCGATGCAATTAGTATTAGGCTTTTGATTTTCTCACCCCCCTCAACCTACATCCCACCCCCATAATATACGTTTTGGACAAAAATGCCCCCAGCAATATTTAAAATTTCGGAATTATGTTAGGGAATAGGTAATTCCGGAAGGGGGTAAAATGATTTCCGGAATTACCAAAAATTGACGTAATTCAGGTTCACAATTTGTGAACCGGAATTACCTCAATTTTGGTAATTCCGAAATCATTTTACCCCTTCCTAATTACCTAGTTTTAAAGGTATTTCAGAAAAAAATTAATTAAAAACAAATTAAAATTAATTAAAGACGCGTTTTCAATCACGAAACGATACAATACATGAAATTGATGAAAAAAATAACATAACGCAACAACAAGCGAAATAAAAACACGGTAGAAACTAGTGAGATGGTGGTTGGAGACGTCGAAGGACCTCAAAGAACGGCCCTTCCGGTTTCGACATACTGGTGAATAGGACTCGCGATCCGAAATATGTCAAAAGCGGTCCATCATCACTCGAAGCGTCATCGTTGTTCTTCACATCCATGGTGGACCATCGAACACGATTATTATCGCCCATAGTCGGGTAGCGATAAATGATCGGGTGACTTCTTGCTCGTCACCCTCCGGTTTGCACCTTCGTTGTTATTTTTTCTTTCGAGCTTCAAATGTGATGTTGTCGTTAAGCCGCATAAAATGGGGTTTGGACTCTCGAAATAGACACCATTTTCTCTGTTTGTGATTGTGCCACGATGGTGAAAGGCGGTGAGTGCGAGAATCACGAGAGTATTGTGTATTCAGTAGTATCCATGAGAGTGTTGTGTGTGTGTGAAATAAGTGAAATGGAAGGGTGTATTTATAGGGAAAAATGAAAACCTTGAATGAATTTCCACCGTTGATGAAAAGTGGTCGGCAAAATCTGGACCCTTTAAAGTGTCGGCAAAATCTAGATCGTTAAAAGTTGTCGGCAAGATCTAGGCCGTTAATTAGTAATCAAATAAAAATGTTTTATTACTTTTAAAAATGACTTTTTACCTATGTTCAGCCGGGTTTTACCATGCGTCATTTTTAAATTTTTTTAAAAATTACAAACTTGTAGAAAAAGTATAATACTACGATATTGAGGTTAAAAAAGCGAGTTACAAAATTATTTACTGTTTGTAATTGTACACCAAAGTGGCATAAAAACATGTTTTTAGTGTTAAAAATGACTTTTTTGACACTTGTTTTTATTTCTATCCGTTACTCGATTTTTTTTGACACGTAGACATATTTTTTTTCGAACTCTTGTGTCTACGAGCAGAACACCCAACATCTACTCGAATGTATGTGTCCCGTCTCTCACAACCATAAACAACATTGTTCTTTTTCCCTTTCCCATTCTCCGTCGTCTCTGTTCGAACAATAACTACAATGACTCGTTGGCTTTCCCGGTATCTCTAGCCCAACGTGTCATTGCATCTCAGTAGGAAATATCTCGGATGTCGTGAACGCGCAATGGTTAAATCCATAATAACCATCTATTTAAAAATAATGTTATATAAAAAAAAAAAAAATCGGAAATACCTTTTTAGAGGTATTTTAGGTTCACTATATTGTGAACCGGAAATACCTCTAAAAAAGGTATTTCCGAAAAAAAATTAATTTAATAAAACAAAAATTCGGAATTACCTTTTCTGGGGATAATTTCGGTTCAAAAAACGTGTACCGGAAATACCAAATTTCTGCGCTAATTCCGAAAAAATCACCTCCAATATTCCGAAAATACCTTTTTTTTTTGGTAATTCCGGAAAAAAAAAATTATGTAGGTCCGGTTGGTTTTTTTTTATGCCAGGAGCATTTTCGAGATATATGCATTTATGGGGGTGAGATGTAGGTTGAGGGGGGTGAGAAAATCAAAAGCCTTAGTATTAAATAATGCTTATGTAAATGTAGAGAGTAAGTAAGTGAAAAATTAAAAATCACACATTATAAAAAGGGTTTTTTCTTTTGGACCCCCACCCATTCCCCTCCCACCCCCACCCACCGTGTGAAAATACCAAAATACCCCTGACTCTTTACAAAATCACCATTTCTTCACATAATTGGTCATATCTACGTTTGACCACCTTCACTCGCATATACGCGAGAGGCGTATACGACGATCGGTAAATCAACCAATCGTATATACCCCACCACAGCCCTATATACGACGAGCAAAAATTTACTCACCGTATATACCCTTATTCAGGCGTATATACGATTAGCCAGAAATTCATCCACTCGTAAATACGCCAGCAGACCCTATATACGACGAAGAAAAAGTAAGCATCGTATATACACTTGTTTTGATGTAAATACGATGAGCAATTTTTTATTTTTATTTTACTAATTTTTTTTTCTTCGCTTGCAGTGTCCGGTAGGCATAGAGGGAGACATGAGGTCTCTCCGATCAGAGAGATAGGGGAGTCATCTACTGCTCCGAGTACGAGGACTCGGAGGCATAATCAGCTCCATGCTTCTTGGTAGGAGACAGAGCGAGCCGCGGCGGCTGAGCTACCGAGTATGAGCACGAGCGGCTCGATGATCGGCCACTGGAGCTTTTATCTCGGGGATTACTGCGCAGAGACGCGCAGCAGAGGATTGGCATAAAGGGAGGCTGGCTCGGTATCATTCCCAGCCTACTCCTCGATATCATCCACAGTATCCCCAGTACGATCCTCAACCTCTTCATTACCATCCCCCACCTCCCGAGTATCAGCAGCAGCGGCCAGTCGATGCTTATTACTCGAACGATCCATGTCCGAGTATCACGAGGTGCCTCAAAGCGATGTCGGAGGAGCCTCAGGAGGAGCCTCAGCCCTCTCTTTTCACTGACTTGGCAGATCATGTCTGCAGTTCTATACTCATTGACCGGTAAGTTTTGCATTTTTGCTTAAATAATTTATTTAAGTCACATAGTCTGCACTTTTTGCTTACATTATTTATTTATTTTTATTTCGAGGGAGTATCGTGTTGTCAAAGTATGGGCTCATGGCAACAAAGTCCATACTAGACTCCATCTTCATTACCCCGACCTACTTGACGCACCATGTGGTCGTGGGGACTCGGATTGGCCCCACTTCTACAGATCGACCACGCCACGATGAGACCATGAGTTCTTTGTCGGCTTTTATTGAAGATGGCACTCGACACGCCGTCATTTCACTTGCCATTTGGTGAGATTGGCCCCACTTCTACAGGTGGCCACTTTGTTTTTGATGTATTTGATATTATATTGGCACTTTATTATATTATTAACTTTTTTGGACGTTTTATTTATTTTACGAGTTTCCATGAATTTTTGATTTCATTGATTCGATAAAACAAAGTTACATGGCGATAAAACATAAACAACTTGAATAAAAATAGGCAGATAAAATGAAAATACAATAGAAACTCTCGAGGTGGTGGAGTTAATCGGCGAAGGATCTCGGTGACGGTCCTTACGGTTTCGACGCTACAAATGAATGTAACTCCTCCATTTAATTGTAATATGAATGGACATCATGTCTCGGACGTCATCCTCATTTGTTGACATCCATGGTAGACCGATAAATACCTCCACTAGTCGTTTGGGTTTAGATAAACGATACGAATTATCTCATGTTCGTTCTGCTGGTTGAACCATCGCAGTAGTTTTTCGCGCAAGAGCGAGAAAATGATATATCGTGTTTTAACCTACACGAAACAACATCTCTCCCATCGAAACTTATACCATCATCTTTCAAGATGATACCACGATGATCAACAAACCCCATATTAGAATGAACAAGAGTGAGGAAGAAGGCTCGTAGTATGACGTTAGCGAGCTGCTCGCATCATCTTCACTTTGTGATGTGTGAGAGAAGGAGGAGTGAGTATTTGAATTTTTGGTGTGAAAATAGTGATGGTGGGAGTGAGTATTTATAGATGAGGTAAAAGATTATCAACCGTTGATTTTGGCGTGCAATCTACACCGTTGATCAACTTTGAACGTTAAATCATGAGCGTTAAATTTTTTTTTACAAATTTAAAAAAAAACAAAATTTATTTAGCATCGTATATATGTCAATTGGGACATATATACGATGCGCCTTTTTTTTTTAAAAAAAAATAGATGACAAAGAGCATTTTGGAGATTTCGTTTTGGGTGGGGGTGTTAGAGGAATGGGTGGGGGTACAAAAGAAAAAACCCTTATAAAAATCCTTGTAAAAAAAAATGAAAAATCACATGTTTAGTGAAGGACAACGTGGAAGATATCACTTTTTCAGAAAAAAAGTAAAAACAGTACTACCATTCTACTACAGTCAAATGATCACATTGGATTCCTTCTGAAAGTTACGAGTTTCGAGGTTTTTTAACCGTTGCGTAATTTCCATTTTCGTTTTATTTTTAAATTGCCCATTCAAATTGACTGCCTCGTATCGTATCGTAGTTTATTGATTCGGTGACGCTCACGGGCGTGCCTCACTGTGCCTCTGACGCTGAGAAGTAACTATACACGTGTAGGGTCATGATGCACTTCCACTTCTGAATAATGATGATTCCCTGATGGCATGATTCTAAAATCTAAACTCTGGCGTGAAAAATGGTGTATCAGATGCACAACATTAATACCACCGTTTGATTTATACTTTCTTCAATGAACGGTCTAGATTAAAAATTCTATGTCATGGGTATAACGGTCTTACGACTCTTTCTCTCTACCCTCCGTTCCGCCACTGCATCTTCGCGGCGGTCTTTCTCCTATCATGGCACACGCCGCAATTAGTTTCCATTCCTTATCTAGCCTGTTGTCTTCGTCGTCGCCGCAATCGTCGTTACCATCGCAACTCCTCTACCAAACAGAGAAGAAAATAGATTCAGATAAAAGAGGGACTAGATCTAAACTCAGAGGAGATTTGCTTGATTATGGTTGAGAAGAAGGGGTACGAACGGAAGAGATGTGGGAGGATTAGCTGCATTGGGCTGCCGACACGGCGGAAGGGGCGGTTCCGGGATGGCTTAGAGGATGTGAGGGATGTGGGTTTCCTATTCTACCCTCTGGTGTACCGTACTATAGTTTTAGTAGTGTAGCGTATAATTTATTCACACCTTTCATTCAACTGTGTCACGCATATGGAACATGACGAAACCTCTATGATTTCACCCTGTCCGTACTTGTGGCGCGTGAACAACGGAAAATGACTTCTATAATTACTCTATGGTAATTTGTGTTTGTCTCCATCCTTCCATTCATACTTTCGCAAAATTTACACTAAACTCATTTCCTAATTTGTGGCTTTCAAGGGGTGTCTTAAATTGTTAAAGGTATGTTTGGATACACCCAACTTAACGGAATGAAATGGAAAGGAATGGAGTGGAGCGGAGCAGAATGGAATAAAATTTATATTCCATGTTTGAGTATTTTATGATGGAACGGAATAGAGTTACTATTCCATTGTTTGGAAAGCAGACGGAATGTAATGAGTTCTAATTTTTTTATTCCATTTTTACCCTTATTTAAGAAAACCTTATTATATATTATAGGATTAAATTAATATTTTTGGTAAAAAAAAATTAAACCCATATGTTTCTTTTTTATTTAATTTTAATCTCGAAACAAAAAATGTACATTTGAAAGAAAAATAAGAGTTGATAAAATAAAATGTTAAAGAAAATAAGCAAATGTTACGTTATAAAAGAAAAAGCAAATATTGTCAAAAAAACAGAAAAAGCAAATATGAAGTATTTAACTCAATATCAATATTATTTCCTTCATCAACAAAAATCAGCCCCCCACCTCTAAAACGATGCTCACGCATGTAAAACAAATTTAGAAAATACTTGCAGTACTCTCTCTGAACCGTAAGCAATAAATAACTTTTTAGTTTCATTGAAAAAGTGATGTATCTGAACTGTATATAGTCCAGATACATCACTTTTTCAATTAATCTAAAAAGTAGTTTATTGCTTATATATGAGTTCGGATGGAGTATAAGCTGGTTTATATTTGAACCATCCTTGATACTTGATGATAGTTTAATTTGGAAAGAAAAAAACGACAACACCTATCAATTAAAAACGAGGACGTATAACAAAAAGACATAGATGTAGAAGAAAAATATCAATAACAGACACATAAGTTATAACAGTAACATAGAGGATAATCAATTAAACTGGAAATAGTAGTTGGTGGCTGCGTGAGCTAGAACAGTGTCTACGACATGAAAAAAAAGAAGGTAAAATAAGGATAAAGCTGTAATTTAATACCTGTAAAGTTAAATAAATGAATCATTCCATCTCATTCATACCTCCCAAATTGGAGGGGAAGCAAAATGGGGGTAAACGATGGAATAGATTCCATTGAGTTCCATCACATTCCATCTTTTTTTTAATACCCAAACAATGGAACACCAAACCACTCCATTTCATTCCACTACCTTCCATCACATACAACCAATCCAAACATATCCTAACATGGATAGTTGTGTTTAGAGGTGTCAATTTTGGGCCCAACACAATGGACAAAACTAATGGTACTGTGTTTTGAGTTAGTCTGGGCTTAATAAACAGAGGTTCAAAAAGAACTAGAACATTTTGGTCCTGCCCAATTGGCTCATGTGTCAGGTTGAGTCTGCTTTTTTATATATTTTTATAACATTTTTTCTATTTTCTTTTGTTAAAAATTGGACTAAATCGGGTCGGTCTGCTAACCTAGCCTTTTGGTTGGGCTAAAAAAATGACCTAATAGATAACTAAGTTGGTATAGCCCAATCGTTTTTGCACTTTGGCCTATATGTACTGACGGTCTAGTTTGACGACTCTAGTTGTATTATACTTTGTTCTACTTATTTGTTTATTTTTAGGAGACTTTTTTTAAAAAATCAAAAGCGGATAATACCCAACTCAACACACCATTCATAAAATATCAAAAGTAAAGACTTATATTAGTCCTTGTCAACTTCTTTATATGACAAATTGCTCTTTGACAATTTATTGGGACAAATTAGTCTTTAACATTTACAACATGACAAACCAGTCCCCCACCCTTCAAATTTTAGGAACTAATTTGTCGTTGTTTTGAAAATGTCAATGATGAATTTGTCCCAAAAAATTGCTAGGGACCAATTTGTCCAATAAAGAAATTTTCAGGGATTAAAATGTCCCTCCTTTGCCTGTTGGGATCATAGTTATCAAACTCGAACTGACCTGCCCGATTACACATACAGGTCGAGACGCATAGCGGATTGGTCGTGCATTTGAACTAGATCAGCCCGATAAGACCTGGCCGGGTTAGCATCGTCTTGATGACCCGATTGGGTCTTGTGTGTTTTTTAAAATACAAGAAAAAACTCAATACCGCATAATTATGGACCTTATGGTGATGATTTGAATTTGAACTCTGGAATTTGAAGAGCGAGTTGTGTATACCCAGTTTACTAAAAATAAATAAATAAATAAAGAGGGGAGTTAGATCCCCCTAGAGGCCTTAATCTCTCCCTCCGTCCACGACTACTAACCTGGTCCTCCCAACATTGTCCGTCTTCCCCATGCATTAGATGAATGGATGAAAGCAACCCAATGAACTCCTCTGGTTGATCTAGTAGTTCCCTATTAGTGATTAGTGTGTGTTTGATTCTACGGTGAGTAGAATTGATTCAGACAGAATTGATTTAAGTTAAAAGTGAGTTGAATTTGACGTGATTTTTGTTTGGATACCTTTATCGAAAAATTGAATTATTTTTCAATCTTTGTTGTTTGGATATGTTAGATTAGAATTACTTTTACATGTGAAAGTACCAAAATGGGTCTCAACTTAAAAATATATTGAGGATGAATGTGAGAATGAAGGGTAGTAAAGGAAGTGAGAGAAAGTACGTACTGGAATCAATTCTTTTCCACCGCAAAAAGCTACAAATCCTAACTTCTCTCAAAATCAATTTTGAGGGGTAGAATCTATTTTCGTTGGAGACACCCAAACATAAATTCTCAAGCTGAAATCACGAAAATAAGCACTAAAAGTGCTTTTATGCCTCTCTATCGCCAAACCAAACGTAGACAAATTGCTAAATAGCATGAAAGAGATGATGAATCAAGTTCAAGGCGAAATAGGAGTATACTTTTATTTTGACTTCCTGTTCACGAAATTTGAGGTAATGAGCTAAATCGAATCGTTCATGAGTTGAAAAAAGTTTGTGTTGAATCGATTCTAGTTTCGAGTTGATCCAATTATAATAAAGTTGAGTCAAGCTAAATGAAGTTCGACTCAACCTCAACCCTAAACACAAGATTAGATCATGTTATTAGAAAAATTGAGGTCTAACTGCACATTCATATCCCTGAATCATATCCACAATCCACAAGTTATTAGAAAAACTTGTGCTCTGATGCACACAGTAATACAGTACACTTATATTCAGGCGCCACTTTATTAATTTGTTGATTAAAAAAAAGGCACCATGTTAATTTGAATAATATATATTTTTTCTTTTTATTTCTTCACAATTTTTTTTTCTTTTCAAGCTATAAAATGAAAACAAAGGAATCCATACTATTCCACCGCACAGCAATTTGATATCCCATCCAACTATCCAAGTCATTTGTTATGTGCAAATCCAGATCATACTTATTTTCTTGATATGTTTAATTAATTCAATATCCAATTAATTATACTAAGATTCCCATAATAAAAAGAAGATAATGGAATGAGATTCAAGAAAAATGAAACATATTTTAGAATTGGAATAAAGGAATCTTTGTCTTTAGATTAGCACAGTAAATAAAATAATAGAAACCCATGATCGTGGATGAGACGCCAAGTTGCTAGGGTGATTCTCTGAGAATAGTCAATTATGTAATGTGCAGTATTGTCAAAATAAATAAATATATTCATTGGATTCTCTTATGAATGATAAAAATTAATCAATCATCATTATTTTTTCACTCAGAAACGGACCCCACTTATTGGTAATTATTTACTCAAATGATGAGTCATTGATTGATAAGAGAGGATAATAATGTTTGCTACTATTTATTACTACTATTACAGTTTGGCAGTTAATTTCGGTACCCCCCTCATTCCCTCCCACACCCCCATATTATACGTGTTGGACAAAAATGCCCCTAGGAATATATAAAATTTCGGAATTACCTGAGTGAATTGGTAATTAGGAAGAAGATAAAAGAATTTGGAATCACCAAAAATTGAGGTAATTAGGTTCAAAATATGAACCGGAATTACCTCAATTTTGTAATTCCGAAATCTTTTATCTCCTTCCGAATTACCTAGTTTTGAAGGTATTTCAGAAAAAAAAAAAATTATTTAATTAAAAATCAATTAAAATTAATTAAAAGACGCGTTTTCGATCACGAAACGATACAATACATGAAATTGATGAAAAAAATAACATAACGCAACAACAAAGCGAAATAAAAACACGGTACAAACTAGTGAGATGGTGGTTGGAGACGTCGAAGGATCTCAAAGAAGCGGCCCTTACGGTTTCGACATACAGCTGAATAGGACTCCGCATCTGAAATATGTCAAAAGTGTCCATCATCACTCGAACGTCATCGTTGTTCTTCACATCCATGGTGGACCACTGAACACGATTATTATCGCCCATAGTCGGGTAGCGATAAATGATCCGGGTGACTTCTCGCTCGTCACCCTCCAGCTGCACCTTCGTTGTTATTTTTTCTTTCAGAGCTTCAAAGGTGATGTCGTCCTTAAGCCTGCATAAAATGGGGTTTGGACTCTCATGAGACAGATATGCAAACGCAACAGGAAATGTCAACTCAGTGGAAGTGACACCAACAATCTCCAGCAGAGGCAATGCATACTTGTTGGTCTTAAAGTACTGATCCATAATCAAAAAAAGTGGGAAACATCCTCAATAACTTAATACTATCGAGGATGTGACCACATGATCTCCTCAACAATATCACTACCTTTAAGTCGTCCTCGCCCAACACAAGTAATGGTTCGCTTTGAATCGGTGTCATAAGTGCTGCATCTCGGTCATATTACTCTCTTTCCTTCCGAATATTGGCGCGGGTTCTATACAACCGACTAATGTTGCTCAAGTTGTTCTTAAATTTGTTCTTTAATGCTTCAAGACTTTTGGATGCTTTCACTCCCAAGAGACGAGATGCTCCCAACAATTGACCGCTCCTCCTTGCTAAACTTACCAAATATAGTTTGCTCAAACAAAGTCTTATGAGGCTCATGATTGTGAATCCCATCCACCACTCTCACCATCCAATTAGAACTAGGAGGCAACATTGGTTTAGCTTTCAATCGAAACCTACAACCACATCTTTTTCGAACTCTTGTGTCTACCCGCAGAACACCCAACATCTACTCGACTGTATGTGCCCCGTCTCTCACAGCCATAAAGAACCTTGTTCTTTTTCCCTTTCCCATTCTCCGTCGTCTCTGATCGAACAATAACCACAATGACTCGTTCGCTTTCCCGGTATTCTAACCCAACGTGTCATTGCATCACGAGTGGGAAATATCTCAGATGTAGTAAAGGCACCGGTTAAATCCGTAATAACCATCTATTTAAAAAAAAATTAAAATGTTAAAAAAAAAAAAAAAAAATTTCGGAAATACCTTTTTAATAGGTATTTAGGTTCACAAATTGTGAACAGGAAATACCTATTAAAAAGGTATTTCAAAAAATCTAATTTAAAAACACAAAAATTGAATTACCTTTTTCGGAGATAATTAGGTTCAAAATTGTGAACAGGAAATACCAATTTTTCTGCGCTAATTAGGAAAAATCACTCTACAATATTTTGGAAATACCTCTTTTTTGGTAATTCGGAAATTTTTTTTTATGTAGGCGATTCGTTTCTTTTTTAAATGCCAGGGGCATTTTAGGCATTTTGATACTTATGGGGGTGTGGTCGATAATTAGGGGGGTACGAAAATTAATTGCCTTACAGTTTTATAGATTTCAAAGATCTACCTATCCAAAAGACAAAACTAGCGTGTGTAGCGTGTGGACATTGGTAAATAGGATGATTCTCAGCTGGAATATCACTTTTATCGGATATTTTCTGCGGGCAACTACATACACTAATGTCATATTTGTTTCCACAATGGAAGTTAACAAAATTTACGTCTAGATGAAAGCTACAGACACAATTTTGCATTATACATTTATTATATATTGGACGCGGAAACAAATATAGGTTAATTCCTCGAGTCAGGTAGGATTATAATGAGTGATACTCAGGAGGAGATTTAGCCATGTTGCATTCTCAAGACTGCATTCGAACCCAAAACTTCTATTTAAGCTAAAACAGACTGAAACTCTCTCATTCAAACACTTTTGGTAGAAGTGTTGTCACTTTAATTTCAGAATATGTCAAGACTTGTAAAAATAGTGTCAAATGTGTTTAGTTGAACTTTCACTGCAAGTTGTGAACCTAGCTCAAAAGATTGATCCTCTGGTCCGCAACAAGAAGGAGACGAGTCCTGAGTTCTGGGTTTCTCCTCCTTTTGGCTTCGTAAAACTGAATGGGGATGGTTTGGTGAGAAACAGTGGAGCGAGTGCTGGTTGTGGTGGTGTCGCACGAGATCACAGTGGTGAATTCCTCTTTGCTTTTTCTCTGAAGCTTGACGGATGCCCAGCAATCGAAGCTGAATTCCTGGGCACACTTTACCACGGGTTGCGTTTGGCTTGTTATAAGAGTTACAAGAAGATAAAATTGGAAACATATTCTTTTCAATTAATTGAGTTGTTGGATGGTCGTACTTCTACTCATACTTCTCTCTCATATCGTTGAAGACATTAGGTGTATTGGGTTGGGAGAAGGTGATATTAGTTGGTCCAAGATTCTTCGAGACTACAATAGAACTGCTGATTGTTTAGCTAATAAATAGTTTTAATTTGGATTATAATTTTATATTTTATGACTTTGCCCCTCAGTTTATCCACTCGCTTCTGCTTGAGGATAAAGAGATTTTTTTTGACTTTGTAGTCCTTTGATGGTTTGGTGGGCTTTTAGCCCTCTTTTTCTAAAAAAAAGTGTTTAATTTTTGCGATTATTGAACTTAATAACAGAAAACATGTTTGCTAACTAAAAAAATTATATTAAAGGATAAAACCAATTAAAAATGCTAATATGGTTTATAATTTTGATATATCGAATTTCTATGTTTACAACATCTCACACATTTAAGATTTAAATGATTGTTTACTCTTTTGAGACTCTGTTTAGTAAAATAGATAATAATAAGTCAATAGTGGATAAGTTATGAATTGAATTTAAAATGTTTAGTAACCTCCTTATAAATATAAATGTTAGAAATAAACATTTGTAATTAATACAAAAAAAAAATATATATATATATATATATTCATTTAATAATAGAGTATAATTAAACCAGGAAGGATAAAAATAAGAAAAAAAATATATTATAAATTATAAGTTCAAACACTATTTAAAATAGGGTCCAGAGAAACACTATAAGACAGTAAAAAATACTATAAACCAGCATCTTCAAAACACCTACCATGAACTTATTCGCTATAATTATCCTCCAAACACTAATTGAGTAATCTTGACAAAGAGCTTAAAGCGACACACAATGAAATACAAAATATTTTTTCCTTTTATTTTTACTATTTCTTTATTAAATTTTTCATTAAATGAATATTTTTGCTCATTTTCAAGTATTAATTACAACTACTTATTTATATTATTTTATATTTATATACTAGTTGAATCAATAATTTTATCATACACTTTAAATCCAATTAGCTAATTTATCCACAATACAACTTTTTGATATTTTTTTATGGATATTTTATTTATTTGGTCACAAATTTTTTGAGTGAACAGATAACACCCTAATTCAAAACAGGAAAAATCTTCGGACTCTTTACACACATACGAAAGTAATTACATTTATCCTACCTTAAAAAAATTAGTTGGGAGTTAAATCCGAAATACAACTCATGTCAAAGTCTATTAGTCCAACCCATCGGGATTTATTACTCTTTTCCCATGCTTTTGGGTTTTCCCCCTCGTGCATGCAGATACTACTAGTACTAGTAATCTACTCCCTCCGTTCATTTTTGTTTGTTGTTTTAGCAAAACCAATGCCCCAAATTGATTATTGTTTTAGAATTTCAATGTAACTTTTAATATTCTTTTCTATTTATGCTCCTATTAATAATGACAACTTTTTACATTTAATAATGATTCACATTTTTCTATATAGAGAGATAAATGGTTAATTGGTAATTTAGATATCACTTTTTAAAAAATCTAAACTTCTAATCATTTTCCTTAAAGGATGTGTCCAAACCTTATATTTAAATCAATTTGGGACGGAGAGAGTATTTATCTCCACATTAATTAATTTTTTTCCTAAAAAAAAAAACCGAAACATTTGAAAACCGTAACAGAAGAAGGGGAAGTGAGAGAAAAAAAGGATAGAGGAAAATGACAGAAAGAGGAGGAACCTAGAAAGTGACTGTTTTTTCATTGATGGATTAAACTAATTAATTAATTAATTAATGTGATGTGATGATGGGGAAAGTGATAAAAAAGGAGAGAAAGAAAAAAGAAAAATGAAAAGTGATTTTATTATTTTATTTTAAGAAAAGTAAGAAAACAAAAGAGAGTGTGATATGCTTAGAGTGGGATCCCCCTTCAAAGCAAGGTAAAGTAGAGAGTGGCTTAGGGTGAGAGAGTCCCCATTGGGTTTGGGTTTTGAAGAAGGAAGGAAGGAAGGAAGAAGAAGAAGGGTTTCATATGGGTAGTTGTTGTAGTAGTATTCTTCTTCTCTTTGTTTTGTGTTTATGGGGTCTTTTGATTCCATTCTCTTCTGCAACTAGACTTGGTTCTTCAAGACACAAGTTTGAAGTTAATAAGCATTTGAATCGTTTGAACAAGCCTCCTGTTAAGACCATTCAGGTTCCCCTTTTTAATCTCTTTCTGTTTTTTGCTTCTTTCAAATCTACCTATTTCTTCTTTTCAAAAATTAGCCTTTTTTGGAAAAAATAAATATCTTATTTTTTGGAAAAAATCCATTCTCTGTTTGCTGAAGGGTAGATGTTCTAATAATGGTTTTGTACCTTTCAATTATTTTCCACTTAAAAATCTAATGACCCACTTTATCAAGCTGCTACTGGTATATGTTTTTTTTTCTTATTTTTAAGTTTTGTGTAATTTTTTTTCTCTTTGTTGTTTTACAAAGTGCAGATCTTTTGTGTTTCATGTTCTGATTTCTTAAGCCATGTCATTTTTTTTCTTTAAATTTGAATGAAAATAAAATTATAGCCCTATTGATGGGATTATTTATAGGCATTTTGAAGCAGTAATGAGAAAGTACTGAAAGAATGAGTTGAGTAATGATTTGTTGATTTTTTATAAAGTAGAAAGATACTAACAAGATTGGTTTTTTACTTTCAATTTATTTACTCTTTCAGATGTTAATTAATGATATGAAATGATTTGTTTATGTTGCAGAGTCCAGATGGAGATACAATAGATTGCATTCCTATTTCAAAGCAGCCAGCTTTTGACCATCCTTTCCTCAAAGATCATGAAATCCAGGTTCATTTTCTTCATTCAAGATCTGTATTTTCTCTTCCAATATTTTAAGTGTTTTTTTTTTCACTCTAACTTTATGTTTTTTGATTAATTAGATGAGACCAAATTTCCATCCTGAAGGACTTTTTGATGAGAACAAGTTAGCTGAAAACAAAGAAAAATCAACTGTTCCCATTACTCAGTTGTGGCATTCTAATGGTAAATGTCCTGCTGATACAATACCTGTCAGAAGAACAAAGGAGGAAGATGTTCTAAGAGCAAGTTCAGTTAAAAGATATGGAAGGAAGAAGCATAAGTCTATCCCTAAACCAAGATCAGCAGAACCTGATCTAATTAACCAAAGTGGTCATCAGGTAATAAATTGTTCTGAGTTATCAAGACGCGTCACAGACACATAGACACAAGTTTTAATTCGAAAAATGCAAGTAATCGAAGTGTCCGTACACGTATTGAACACCGGATATGTCATCAACATGAAGTGTTAGTGTTACGAAGCTTTTATTGTTTCTTCTGGTGGTCTAATTTTTTTTGTTTGTGTTTGTATTTGTTTTGTTTATTAGCATGCAATAGCATATGTTGAAGGAGATAAGTACTATGGAGCAAAAGCTACTATAAATGTTTGGGAACCAAAGATTCAACAGGCTAATGAGTTTAGCTTGTCCCAGCTTTGGATATTAGGAGGTACATTTGGTCAAGATCTTAACAGCATTGAAGCTGGCTGGCAGGTACTAAGAATCTAGTCGAAACTGAGTATCCGGTTTTGATTACGAAATCCTTGTTATTCTTGTTTCTTGCAAAATCTAATGTCTGTATGTGCATGATTAACAGGTTAGTCCAGATTTATATGGTGATAACAACACACGGCTTTTCACATACTGGACGGTTAGCCTCTAAATTCTCCTAAGCGTTTTCGTTTTCTGTTTCAATTGTTATGCAAGTCCTAGAGTAATCCTTTTTATTAAACTCATTTTCTGCATTTTTCAGACTGATGCATATCAAGCTACTGGCTGCTACAATCTTCTTTGCTCGGGATTTATCCAGGTCAATAGTGAAATAGCAATGGGTGCAAGCATTTCTCCGATTTCCTCTTTCCGAAACTCCCAGTATGATATCAGTATTCTTATCTGGAAGGTATAATAGAAGTAAAATCCCAAATTACATTATTAGTTTTCAACTATGAAGCACCGACAGAGACATGAACATTGGACACAACACCAACATGTAGACACCAATTTTAATTTAAGAAATGGAAGTAATTGTACTGTCGGTGTTGGTGTCGTGTCGGACACATGCACGTCTTCAACCTAAGTGTTGGTGCTACTGAGGTTTTCAATAAATAAACCAGGCTGTAAGCACCACAAGCGTCTCATCATATTTCCAACATTGTGTTTGGTATGTGGACCATTGTAATGTCCCAAGTAGTTGCAATATTTGAAACATACCATCTTCTCCCATTGGTATGAAGTATGACACATGGAAGATTAAAGATAGACACAATGGGAATCCTGCGTTTTTCATGTCTTCACTTGTTACTGAAAGCATATTTTGGTGGCAGTGGAAGCATAGTTAGAATCATTTTTGTAGCACATATTCTAGGAATCTATTCCCAAATAGCCAATGGTTATTGATGAATAGCTCATTCTTTCTTTATGCCTTTTAGAATCTAAAGGCTGTATAACCTCTATAATCTCTGTAGCATTGACACTTCAGGTTGAAGATGTGTCTGGTGTCCGACACATATCATGTCGGACATCAACACTGACACTTCAATTAATTCCCAACAAAATGCTTTTTACCAATGATAGTATATTTTGATCCCTTTGTAGGATCCAAAACAAGGGCACTGGTGGATGCAATTTGGGAATGGACTTGTATTAGGATATTGGCCATCATTCCTATTCTCATATTTAGCAGACAGTGCTTCAATGATTGAATGGGGAGGAGAAATAGTCAACTCAGAACCAGATGGTCAACACACTTCAACTCAAATGGGTAGTGGTCGTTTTCCTGAAGAAGGATTTAGCAAAGCAAGTTACTTCAGAAATATTCAAGTGGTTGATAGTTCCAACAATCTCAAAGCTCCTAAAGATCTTGGCACTTTCACTGAACAATCAAATTGTTATGATGTTCAAACAGGAAGTAATTCTGATTGGGGACATTATTTTTACTATGGAGGACCTGGTAAAAATCCTAATTGTCAATGAGTTAAAAAGAAGAGATGAGCTAAAAGAAACAAAAAAAATTGTAGCCTCTCTCTTTGTATCATTCAATCTTTGTTAGTAGTGTTATAAAACCCTTCTCTTGTTCAATCTTGTATACCCTTTTTTTTCTGTAGTGGAAAGTTTTGACTGTTTTTTTTTTTAGTTGAAAAAAAAAAGATTCTCTGAATGTAATCAAGTGGTGAAGTATGGTCAAGTTTCTCAAAAGCATAAAGAAACAGGCCTTTATAACATCCTTGTATTTTAGTATTATTAGTTTCTTTGTTCACTCTTTCTTATGGGGAGTGTTTGTCAATTGCATTGGAGCTAGTCTTTTGTGATTTTTTACTAGAACTAGAACTAGAACTTGTTCTTAGAAAGAGTTACTGATCTTGTTTTACAATTTCAAATGATAATATAATGAATTGATAATACTATGGTAGTACTATCTCAATGGCCATGCTTGGGGAATGAGTGAATAAAAAAAGAAAGAAGATATCTCGAGAAAAGGGAATGCATTGCATTGCATGTGAGTGGGTGACAGAACTTTTGTTTTTGCATTTCAACTTTTTTGGAAAAAGTGGCCCGGTTGGTTCCACCATCACACATTTCAATCCATCACTTTCACCAACCTGTAAATCCGTCCTTATATTACCATTAATAAATCCTTGTGAACATGCGGTGCCAAAAAGTGTAGGCCCCAATAATAGGTCACAAACAACTAATGAATCTTGGGACACTGGGTCGACCGTCGACCTGGTGTTCTCGAGTTTGATTCTTGTAATCGACAAATTTGGTAATGGTTAATGAGAAATTTGATCTTAGGTATGAGTGAATATTGGTCTTTTATTAAAAGTGTTGGGACACTTTGAGAGTAATCCATAAATGGTCTGGAAAAAAAAACAACTAATGATATTATATATAATGAATTTGCTGCCTCTAGTGGTGTCAATTTTGGTCCAACCTAACATGTTGGGCTGATGAACTAATGTTATGGAATGGATTGTGTTCGCTAAATAGAGGGATAAAATAGAACTGGATCATTTTGGCACAACCTAGTAGACTCGTGGGTCAGATTGAACTTTTTTTTTCTTTTAATGTGAACCCCTTTGTGGGTTTCTTTGTTAAATTTTGGATTGGGTCGAGTTGTCCCGCTGTCTCAGTGTTTGTCTGAGTTGAGCTACTAATAAGACAACTCAATAGATAATTGGGTTGGCTCAACCTAGTTTATATTTGTGTTTTGGTCCATCGAACTGGACGATCTTGTTTGAAAGTTCTACTCCTAATGCTTCCTTTTAATTCACATTTTCCTATTAAAAGGATAATTACTGACCAAAAAATACTAAAAAAAAAAAGTTAGGGCTCGAGTTAATTTGAAAGTTCTACTCCTAATGGCTCAACTTAGTTTGAATTGTTTGTCATTTATCATGTTAGAAAAGGAAATTAATGGAGTTGTGTCTAAGTCAAACTAACAAAGTCTAATCGTAATGTAAAAATACTTAAGAGTCAAATATTTGTATGACTTTTAAACATTAGGTTATGAACTTGTGATGATTGATGAAGGAATCAAGATTCACTATAGTTCAACAAGATGGAAATCTTTGTCGTTAACTTTTTTTTTTCACATAAAATATACAAAAAAAATGTTTTGACTCCTTCACCCGCGTTCAACAAAATGGAATCAAAATTCGCTATAGTTCAACAAATTGGAAATCGTAGGTTGAGTGAAAGAGACAGACATCGTAGGTGGAAAAACGTTGGCATACGGGGTTCGAACCCTGCTCCCCGCTGCCCTCTAACAACTAACACACTAATTACTAACCACTTTGCCAATAAAAAAACAAATTGGAAATCTTTGTTGTTAGCTATATTGATGAATGGTCGTATCGTATCCACTGAAATGAAAATTGGAGAAAAATCCAAGAAAAAGAATCAATGTGCAAGCTGCAAAATAAGCATAAATTCTTCGATGTTATGAAGTCGTAGTTTCTTGCTTGCTTGTCAAAGGTGTGGGGCAACTACAACCATCTTTTTAGCCTTAATTTTCGGTATATCAAACAAATTTGCGCAGCTAGCGATTTTAAGAATGTGAGTATTCGGATTCGGATACTAATCAGTAATCAATCAGTGGCATTTTTTTTTTAATATTTAAGTATCTTAAAATAAATTTAAATATTGTACTTACTTTCCAACATAATATCATACCAACCAGTATTATCAAACCCGGACTGACCCGGCCGGTCGGACCGTGACCCGCGCCTGAGTACAGTTCGGTTTACACGTTGGCTCGGACATGCAGTTGACCCGTGAGGACGTAATCGACCCACGCCTTTGACCCGTTCCAACTCGAGTCAACCCGACCTTGACTCGGTCAAATCAACTTGTTGACCGAAAATTATTTAGCGAAATGGCTTGCCTGGGTGTTGAACCCAGTACCTGGTGCCTAAGATGCAAATTGAGCTGCTCGATGTGTTATACATTGACAACATATATTATACTTAAGTCATTCATGTTTTCTCTTTTGTTGTTAAAAAACCCTTTTAATCTATTAATTATATTTATTTATTATTTACTTTTATACTTACATGCATGTATTATTACTAGTATGTACACCCGTGCCAGCACGGGAATACATTTTATGTGAACATAGCGTCATTGAGTGGTTAATTGTGTCGTTAACAAATTTTTGGTTGCCGTCTTTAGTCGTTTCATGTATGATGCTGCGCGCGTTTTCGAAAAAATGACGTCTTTACTCCCACTTTAGAATATAATAGGGTAATGAAATTCGCGTGGTTTAAAAAGTCGCTAATTGTATATACATTCAGAATTATTATAGACAACTTAGAACATACAAATGACAATCTGCGTTGTCCAAAGGTCAAATTTTATACTTTGTCAACAAATATAAAGGGGACAATATTGAAATAAAACTGAAATATAGTTTACTTATATCTAAGTCATTAGAAAATTAGAAGGTCCAATATTGGACAAAAACACAGACAGGGATCAAATCTCCATATTGTGTGAAATACTGGGAAATAGGTTATATCGTAGACTATTGTGTTTTCATGACGAAGATGATTTAAATAATTCATGTAAATAATATGTCATTTTATTTATGTTAATCGAAGGTTGGACCCGAAATATTGAATTGAGATTGAGTTTATGTAATTCAAAATTAGTTACATTTAATGGGTTCCAGAAATATTGGATTGAGATTTAAAACAAACATATGGGATTGAGTTTGTGTGATTCAAATTTACAATGAGAACCACTGCATTATTGCTCATTAAAGTGAAACGGAAATTATAAACGGGTATACATTTTATCTGAACAAAGCATCATTGATTGGTTAATCTGAATTTAGAATAGTTTAAAAGTTGCTACTTTTAGATACATACGTAATTACTATAGACAAATTTAAACGCACAAATGACCATCTATATTGTCTAAATGTCCAATTTTCTACTTTGTCAACAAACATAAAAGAGACAATGTTGAAATAAAACTCAAAATATAGTTTATTTATATCTAAGTTTTTTGAAAAATATGGGAGCCAATATTGGACAATAACACATATAGGGATCAAATCTCCCTATTGTGTGAAATAACGGGAAATATAGTCCATTAGTAAACTATCTCGTTAATTAAATATAGTTCTAAGAACTCCAGGGTGCGTATATGCGTTTCCTGAAACCCACGCCCCTTCCAACACATCCGGCACGATTGGGAGCTATATCCAACCCACCATGTGGATAGCTTGGGCCGGACGGAACTGCTACCGAAATAGACTCGCAGTACAACTCCCAATCCTGTTCATTGAAACATTGACGTACATATTGAAACAACTTTAGAATAATAGTAATCTAATATAGACAATAGTTCAAATTTGCAAGATATGCCGAAGTCTAAACTAACAGTCCATATGATCTCTTGGATTCAAAATTTACCTCTCTTTGTCATTCGGAAAATTTGGGATTCTTTGGAATGCAATGTCATTCGAAACTATTGTCGCGTTTTGAGTTTTTGATAGATATTTCTACAATACATGCTATATTCCTTTTTCTTGTTTATTTTTTCTCTCTTTCTTTGATTTTTGGGTTATCTTTTTGCACGTCATTGTTTTTATGTATATTTCAAATTAAGGGGTTATCATTAAACCCTAAGATGATCTCTCTTATTTCTCTCACGTGGGGCCCACAGTAACAACACCGTATATTAAAAAGCAGAATTACTTGAAGCAAATAATGCATTTTAAATGCTAAGGGTTGAGAATTAGAGGAAGAGGTAAAATATACATCCACATTTTCAATGAGAATTCTAGACATTTAAGTTATTAAGAAGTCGGTCCAAGAAGCCAATTTTTTCTTTGAAAGACACATAACAATTCAAACATTCTAAAATTTAAGTATACCAATAAGTCATTTCCATTGATATACGACAAAAAATGCAGAAAAAGAAAACACATGACATTACACCACACGTGACAATATTACTCCTAACAAAATTATGGTTCTCAATTTGTCTAAATATATCAAAGTTCTTGGATACTAATCGATCGTAATTAAATTTCAAGTGTTACCTATTATATTAGATAAGGATACAAAAAGCAATTAACTAATTGATCGGTCATGAAATAGACAAAGAACTAACAAAGGAGTTCCCCCAAATCTTTGGGATCAATTGAAAGGTGAAAGCTTGTGCTTGCGACATATGATGTTTCCTCTTCAACAAAGATTTTTGATCACGCATATAATAAGCTCTTAGTGGTTGTGGTGTAGGAAGGGACGACGCGTGAAACTCCTCATGTCAATAACGACTAAGGTATGCTATAAGATTGCTTCGTCTTTGGTTTCAATGAGTACATCTACATAGCATATATCGAAGGATTCCACAAAAATGTAGATAAATCAATAAGAAAATCCAAAGAGTAATCAGTAGATATATATATATATATATATATATATATATATATATATATATATATATATATATATATATATATATATATATATATATATATATATATATATATATAAACCACCACGACCACCAACAACACATGACAAATATTACAAACATGTAAATCTTCCATTTTTAAGGCATAGCATGTAATCTTCCAACAATCACCGGTAATTTGTGTCGGTAAATTCTTTTCAGCTCTACCATGCTTAACATAATATTGAAGACAAACTTAGTCAATAAAATAAATCAAAAATTTTGATACTTTAAAAATAATTGTGCATGCAACCTAATTTAGATAACTTGTATTTACCTGTTTGTAGATACAAAAATTACAATCCTTTCCCTGCACAAAATCAAAAAGTGTGCAATCAGTTGCAAAATCAACCTTACATTCAAATTAGGACTAAAGCATAAGAACTACAAATGGTTGGTGTGCTACCATTTTATATTCTATATCTAATTTCAATAAATCTTGCCTAGTTTCAAGCTGTTGGTAAATATATGCTTATATCATGTAATTAATGCTTTGGTTTCCTATGACATAATGAAAGAAAGCATAAATAATCAGGAAAAGACACAACTCATTGATCGATTCAAAAGAAGCAGAAACATAACAAACGAAAAAGAAGTTATTTGCTAGAACAAAACTAACATTAAAATGCAGATGTGGTAGAAAAGACATGGTTACAAAAGGAATAATAAAACTAAACAATCAAACTCCCTCCACAGAATATAGCAAAGGAAAAAGAAGGAAAATTAACAGAGAAAAGAAAAATAGGGATAACATGATTACTAAGAAGAAAAAATAAAGGAAGTAAAAGAAAACTTCTATACCAAAATCGATGGGTTCAACATAGACACTCCTTCAACATTACTTCCTTTTCTGTTATACGGGAACAAAAAAAAACACATTAATGCATGTTATCAGAAATAGTGTTGGAAGATAAGGAAGAAGAAAAGAATGAAATGAAGTAAATAGAATTAGAATAAACTCACCCCTTGTGCTGCTGATTAGATCGAAGAAGAATGGGAAGCAGAATAAGGCAAATAAGGCATATACTCCGGCTTAAAGAGCATTTACTTCGAAATTGAAAAGCATATATTTCGACTTTAATTTTGATCATTCGCATTAGTAAGGTAATTAAGATTCAATTACCGTGTGTTATTATCATTAAAATTTTGTTTGATGCTGTCTTGGAGCATTAATGTACTATGCGTGGCATGAAATTGTAACCGTTAGATCAATGATAATTAAACGTGATGGAAGGAGAACCGTCGAATAGATCAACGGTCGCTGGTTAAAAGACACTTGGCGTGCCACATATTTTTCAGGAGATGTGTGTGTCATTTTGTGATTGGTCCTATGTGGACGCTTAGGTGTACAACTCGTGAATTAATATAGTTATGATATTTGTATTACGCATATATCTTATTTAATATCTAATAATTTGTATCATATTCCATAAATTTTAGATTCTATATATTATTGAGTATGAATAATTATTCATTTTAAAATTTATATCAATATTCATTTAATTCATATTGAAAATTGAAAATATTGACATACAATATTAGATATTTCATCAGTTTTTAGTACGTCACGGGTCATGCGGGCAAACTAGTGACCATTCGATCCGACCATTGACCAAATGACCCAGTGACATGCTCGGGTCGATCACCGGTTCGGTTTTAATAACATTGATACCAACAAACTTAACTCCATACTTGGATACAAGTGGTTAATGCAATCCATCTTAAAGAGTCAGTATTTAGGATCGATTCCCAACGATAGAACAAATTAGAGTCAAACTTTATTTACCTCCCGACCGAACTCCAGATTATTTAGAGTCTTTTTCCCCAGCGGGGTCAAAAACCTCTAGGCAAAAAAAAATACCCAACAAAGTGACAAACTCAATAGGTATCATATGATTCTCTTTTTAGTAAAGGTTTTTACATCTAATTATGGGTCTCTACAAAATGGTTTTTCTAAGATTTAAGCTCTATTTTGTAAAAAGCAGTGGATAGCAAATACGTTAGTGGATAGCGGATAAACTAGCTTATAGAGGGTGAGGTAGCGGATAGCGGATAAGCTAACAGATCAAATTTAAATTGTTTGATAAAATTAGCGGTTGAATTAGCTTATAATATAAAAGTACATAAATGAACAACATTTGTAATCAATGTTTAAAAGTGAGAGAGAATATTCTTTTAATAAAGGATAAATAAGGTATTTAATTAAACTAACAAAGGTAAAAAACAATAAAAAAATGAAACACAATAAGCTATAAGGTCAAATGTTACTTCAAGTAGCGTCTGAAAAAATGTTATACACTAGTGAAAAAATGTTATAACCTAGTGGTATCAAACACTTACCACGTACTTATCCACTATACCCTATCTATTAAACACTAGCGGTTTGACCTTGCTAAACATATCATTGATCTTGTGACATTACCATTCAATCTCTATTATTGGGATTTTTTTCCTTTTTTATTTTAATTTCTAGTAATGGATTTCAAGATCTAAACAACAATAAATATCCAGTGAATGACTGGAGTAGTACTTTTTTTGTTACTATGCTATTGGCGCGTAGTATCTACCGACTTTGCCAGTGATTAATCTACGTTAGTAATGGCGGATGTATGCACAACACATTGGAGATAATTGCCCCCACGATAAAAAAAATGTCTACTTTTATTCAAATAGCATTTTTCTATTTGCCCCTGGTAAGAAAATAGAGTTTGTCCTCATTAATATCCAATTACCCAAATATACAAGCTCAATTTATTCTAATATATATTGCCCCATTAATATCCAATTACCAACAAGGGTTGGTTCGAGTTGTAACCGCGTTTAGATCCCATCTCAAGGTCTCCAGTTTGAATCTTTGGTGTGGCAAAAACTCTATTGAGGGGGAGAACAACATGAGCCGATAAAGTCGAATACGTGGTCAGCCAGGTTACCCAACGTGAATTAGTCATTGGTAAAGCATGTGGATATTGCGTACCAATAACACGGTAACAAAAAAATATATTGAGAGATATATTTTTGATAATATTGACAAAAAATATCATACAATACTTTCAGACTATGATAATGCATAGATGAGAGCTCTGATTTGTAAATTTGTAGAAGCTTGAATATATTGTTTTCAATTTTATCTTGTACATGATTGTGTATTTTGTAAAGGCTTTTAATATTTTTATTCTGTGAACTATCCGAAACATTGTTTTGTTGCCCCCATGAAAGAAGTTTTTTGGATTTGTCACTATACACAGGAGAATTTAGTTGGCCAGGTGTACCCAGCTTTGTCAGTCGTGTAGTTCTCTCATCCCAATAAAAAATTTGCCACATCTAAGATTCAAACTTGAGCTCTTAAAGTGGGATTCAAGCCCAGTAAAAGCTCAGATCAACCCTGGTAATTACTAGAGTAGTATATTAGTGATAGAATAATTTTTTTTATATAGGCAAATTCAAGTCGGTGATTATGTTAATTTACATGATTCAAACATTGGATCTCTTGCTTAAGTTGTTGATTGAATATAATTTAATGTCCAGTTCAGTCATTTTATATTTATAAGTTAATTTAATCGTTAATTTTACTAAATACTTTAAATTTAATCGCTAACTTATCTACTGTTCATCCACTATAAACTAATTTTCATCTATTATCTATTAATTTATCTGCTATAATTATTTTTTATCAACCAGAGCCTAATTAATAATATGTTGCTTACAAAAAACATTTTGTGTCAATCATTTTTCTCATGCTTGTAATTGAATACAGCTTGAGTTAGGAATGGGATTCACTGCAGTCATGCCATGACTGCAGTCCCTACATTTAGTGTGAATTTTACCTTCTCTCTCCACTTTTTTTTTTGCTAAATTTTTTAAAATGGCTACCAAAAATAATTTTTTAAATCGAGATAGTTATATGATGATGAGGAAGGAAATAATTTTGGCCTAAATTTAGGAACCTGCAGTCATATGTGATTTGCACATACATTTAAAATCGGGAATCGATTTTAAATCCAGTTAGTTATATGATGATGAGGACCGTTTCTGATGAGGACCCGTCAAGTGATATGACGATGAAATTCTGTCAAGTGAAAAGGGAGGAAAGAAGAAGGAAGGACTTATGAGTTATGAGCAGAGAAATATCCAATGGAGCAGAGGAGGCTTTGCAAGTACATCAAGGGTGTTATTATTAACACCCACATGTTCATTTATGACACCCCACAATTTACTTCGATGATATAGATAGTAACTTGCAGGCCTATGCTTCTTATAACCCATCAGCTACTCACCAGACACCCCTAAATTTGGTTCAATCTCAAATTGCCCTCACGTGAAAATCAGATGACAGATAAGAATGCACCGTTCGGCGCATGGGTAATCGAACCAGTTCGACTGGACCTCCATCGAACATTGAAATATACACGGTTCGGCGCTACCAGGTTCGATCAACCATGCGCCGAACCGTATGTAATTTTTTTAAAAAAATATAAAATTCAATTTTCAGTAAGGGCTTTTGGTCTTTTCACCCCATAAAGGGGTGTCTAGTGAATAGAATGGGGTTGGATGAAGCATGAGCCAACTTGTAAGCTTAGTTTCAAGGTCGGCCCAATAGATTTGTAAACCTAAGACAAATTTTAAAATGGGTCGTAATATTCAAAATAGGGATGTTTTTTCCATACCCCCACCCCTTCCAATATACCCCCACCCAAAGTGAAACCCCAAAATGCCATTTGCAAACTATTTTTTTTATTTTAAAAAAGGCCAATCGTATATATGTTATTTTGGACATATATACGATGATCAAATTTAACCCATCGTATATATGTCCTTCAGACGTATATACGATTAGCCGTGTAAGATGCAATCGTATATACGTCTGAAAGACATATATACGATGTGTTAAAAGTATACATCGTATATATGTCCAAAATGATATATATATATATATATATATATATATATATATATATATATATATATATATATATATATACACACGATTTGTTTTAATTTTTATTACTAAAAAGCTACTAAAAATTCGTTAAATAGTCAAAACTACTCTAAAAAATTATAAAAACACCACTAAAAATCTCACAAAACCAAAATAAGGCTATACAATTTTTTTTAGATTTTTTGGAGACTATGAAAAATTTAAAAAAATCGTAAAAAATAGTAAACGATGGAATTTGGGATTTTGAGGCCGTTGTCCCATAAGAAGTTCCTTCTAGGAGAGTCTTGATTCTAGATTTTTTCGAATTTAATGGCTGTGGTTTCATTACGATCGGAGTATGTTGCCCGAAAACAGATTTTTTAGCCTAAATTTTTCGTTCGACATATACCATCGTCGCGTTTTAACGAACTACACACTAAACCTATTTTCAGGGCTTAATTAATTTTTATTGGACTTAAAATAAAATACAAATCGTATATACACTTGGGGGTGTATATACGACCCTATGTTATAAGGCATCGTATATACACACCCCAAGGCGTATATACGATTAGGGTGGGGGTGTGCCAATCGTATATACGTCTTGGGGGGTGTATATATGATGCCCAAATGTAAGGGTCGTATATACACCCTCCCAGGTGTATATACGATTGGCCAAAAATTAAAAAAAAAAAATACGTTTTCAGAAGGGTATTTTGGGGTTTTCATTGTGGGTGGGGGTATGAGGGGAAAGGGTGGGGGTCCAAAAAAAACCCTTCAAAATAAAGTGAGACTTAATAAATTGATCAAAAAAATAGTGAGACTTAATAAATTTAATTGATCAACAACATTCACACCATAAACATAGTTGTCATAATATATAGGGTTAAATACGTTTTTTATCTCTATAAATTTGAGAATTATTTTTAGTCCCTATAAAAAAATTCACTCAGTTTTAATTTTTGCATTTTTCTCCATCAATGTTTTTAATCTCTCGTGACTTTTAATAGTGCTTAAAAACGCTTTTAAAAGTCATGAGGAACTAAAAACATTGATGGGAGAAAATGTGGCGATTTAAAAGTGAGTGAATTTTTTAGAGACCAAAAACAAAATTTTCAAATTGTATAAAGACTAAAAACATATTTAACGATTATATTTATATTATGATTTAAGCTTCTTTTTTTGTAATCTTTTTTTTGTAATCTCTATTATGCTTTAAGTTGATTCAGTGATTTCGATTGTATTCTAGTGCCACAACTTTCTAGTTCAATCCTCTCAATATGTATTTTTGCACATCTGAGGCATTTTTTGTTTTCCACTTTTTAAGATATGGTAGGTCCTAGCTACTTGTTGTTGATATTAATGATATCAGTGTTGCTATATGACACGATACAATTGTCCCGAGTTTTTCCGAATATGACACGTAAATGTATTTCATTGTCTCAAAAATACATGGAAGAATGAATATGTTCTTAAATAAATAAAAAATAAAAAATAACGCGTAATTTGTATATTTCTATTTGACATCACTAAACATAAGGTAAATTGACACCCTTTAACAGAGACCCACCATGATCACATTCCCTTTGTTCGGATTCTATTTGGGTACACTACTAAAACAAATCTTGGTGAATTTTCTGGTGTACGTGGTCACTTTACTGGTCTTCATCTGTTAATTTTGGTCTGTTTATAGTCATTTTTATTGTTTATGGTTTGTTTTTCTGGCCGTAAGTGGCATCACTAGTATGCTATATGTGTTGCTCTCATAACATAGCTTCTAGACTTGCAAGGCACTACTTGTGGTTTTGCTAATGATCTTTATCTGTTCTGGACTAGACGATGGAACGTGCTGCTTCGTCTCCCCTTGATGACGGTCTAGAAAAGGAAATTTTATGTTTTAGAAATTGGGGCGGTCAAGGGAAAGAACAATTCCTTGAAAAGAATGTTGGAATTTTCAATTTTGGCTAAATTACTGTTTTGGTCCTTTATCTTTGACCTCAATTTCATTTTTGGTCTTTCTCTTTTTTTTTTTTCTCGTTTTGGTTCTTTATGTTTCAGTTTTGTGTCAATTTGATTCTTTTTGTAGTTTTTATCGATGACTTAACGACGCCACGCGCTTGGCGATTAATCGCGACGCGTGGCGTCCATGTGACTTCAAAGATCATTAATTGACGTGGCATTTTAATGTATTATTTAAATGTAAAATAAATTACAAATTATAAAACAGAAATGAAATTGAAAATGTAAACTAAAAACTGAAAATAAATAATCAAATGAAAGAAAGAAAGAAAATGAACAAAAACATTAAACTTAAATAAATTGAAGAAGAAGAAAATCTGAAACATCAATCCATCATCAAATCAGAGGAAGGTTCATCTATTTCGTCATTTTTGTAGATCTGAGGTACAGATCTGGTTTTTCTCTTCAAGCACCCGTCGTTTGAGTTACAAATTTAAAAAACCCAGATCTGAGTTACAGATTTAAAACATTCTCATTCTTACACTGGATTTTGCTGAGATTAGTAAGCATTCCAATTCAAGCAATTGAAATGCAAGAAAGAGCGTGGTGGTTGAGTGATGGAATTGCGACGATGGGATTTCTCATATCGGCGACCAATTCGATCGCGAAAAGCAATATAGCATTCGGCAAGATCTTGACGAGAGAAAATAAAAGTGGGGGATGGATGATGATTGATGAACAATTAAAGTGATATAGTTGCAGTAAATACCGAATGGGAGAAATTAATTCTACATCAATACAAACGATTCAACAAACTGGAAGCTAACGAAGATATTCAGCAAACTCAGATCTGAGTTTCAGATTTGAAATGCTTTTTTGAGTTTTCTATTTTTGTCTTTTATAATTGTAATATTTAAAAAACAGATTTGATGATGTGTAATTTATTTTAATTTAAATAATACATTAAAATGCCACGTCAATTAATGAGTACATGTCAGATGGACGCCACGTCAGATTAAGCGCGCGCGTGGCGTCGTTAAGGTCATAGATGTAAAACTACAAAAAAGGACCAAATTGACACAAAACTGAAACATAAAGGACCAAAACGAGAAAAAAAAAAGATAAAGGACCAAAATGAAATCGAGGTCAAAGATAAAGGACCAAAACAGTAATTTAGCCTTCAATTTTCAATGAATGTGTGTGAATTATAAAAAGTCCCACATTAGATAGACTAAACACTTCTATAGTGTTTATAAGTGGGAATGTCATCTAATGGGTTGGGCTCCAAATGGGTACTCAATTTTGCAGATGAGTGAGGACAAACACAAAGTGACCACCACCGGTCGGCTTGACTTGGCTTTGACTGAATTGACCAAGTCAAAGGTCAAAACTATAATCGAATTTTCCATCAAAACCGTAACGGTTTTCCATTTATTCTCCATCAGATTTTTTTTCTTAAGAGTCGTTGGCACTTGATGGTGCAACAGATCTCTTCTCCTTTCTCACCTATAAAAGGAGCTCTCTCCTCATTTTCAAAGTGACCAATTTTGCGGATGAGTGAGGACAAACACAAAGTGACCACCACCGGTCGGCTTGACTCGGCTTTGACTGAATTGACCAAGTCAAAGGTCAAAACTATAATCGAATTTTCCATCAAAACCGTAACAGTTTTCCATTTATTCTCCATCAGATTTTTTTTCTTAAGAGTCGTTGGCACTTGATGGTGCAACGGATCTCTTCTCCTTTCTCACCTATAAAAGGAGCTCTCTCCTCATTTGCAAAGTGCACCAAAAAATTTCGTGAATCAATAATTTTCTTCACAACTCTTTCTCTCCTCTCCTTATAAAACTTTCTTGTTACTTTGAAAGCTTGAGATTTTATCCAAGCTAAGAGTGGTTTTATATAAACCATATTGAGGGTGTATTTCTAGAGCGAATTTCTCACTGTGCAGTGAAAATTCGTAACAGTGTAACTGGACTGTTTTATCTTGGGGACGTCATGGTTGATAGCCTACTTGCACCTTTGAGTAGTGCCACGAAACGTCTTAAAGAGAGCGACCTAGTCCGCGACTCAACCCAGTAATATCTTCGGTTTATTTTAAAAGTTAAAAAACTTAAATATTGTTGTTTGGGGAAAGTTCTGGCTAAGGAAAGACTTGGTATTTAAGTGTGTCTATTGTGACTCACCTCTCTTTCCTGAAAACCTACTCGGATTAACAGAACAACACATGAGGCAACCAAGGAGTAAGCTTGCTCAAAGGTGTGGTCTAAAAGCACAAAGTCCTTGGAAAGATCAACACATGAGGGCATGGTCAAAGGATGGGATGACCCAAAATATTTCCACGGGACAAAAGTTATGACACTTTAGGGTAATCAAAAATTACATGGTCAAAAGTACGATCGTGGTCAAGAAAGGCATTCCTTGGCAAGGGCAAGCCTTGGGGCGACCAAGTTTCCTTGGCATGGGCAAGCCTTGGGGAGACCAAGATTCTTTGGTATGGTCAAGGGTGTCACACATGGGTATGCTCAAAAATACTTCACACGGGGCGATCAAAGCCAAGGCATGCTCAAAGAAGTGGTCAAAAGCATAACTCCTTGGGAGAATCAACACATGGCCAAAGAATGACATGGTCAAAGAATGGCATGGTCAAGGCGCGACATGAAGTACCACTCAATTCAAGCCTACGCCTGCCCCACGGTCAAGCTTGGCTTGGGGGGCAACTGTTCTGGACTGGGCCTTGAGGCAGACCCATCCCACATTAAGGCCAGACTTGGCCCATACCACACTGGGTGGTCTGATCCAGGTCCACTTCACGATGGATGGTCTGGATTCGTTGCCTTACCCATCAACGGAGAGGATCACATCACAGGACACTGGCAAGGTAATGAATTCTCACCCATTTTACAGTCTCTGCTCTTTGCTCACCCCACTGACTTGGGCGTCGGAGTGTAATTGCAGGTACACCACCCGCTCGGGCAGAAGAAGGCGTTCAACTACTCAGACGCTTCATTTGCTCCTACTCGAAGGTCTACGTACTACATATCACTATCTTATCCGAAGTCGGGTGATTTGGGCTTGAATAGTTGGTAGGACTCTTGTGGAATTCGGTGCTCAGAGTCCAACCCGAGTGTGGTACCTGTAATGACACTCTGACGCTCAATTTTGCGAGAGGAAGTCAATAATGATGTAGGAAGAGTGAATGTGTACATGGCAAAGATGATGAGCCGGTGTTTATAGGCTCAGAATGACTGGGTCCACCACCCCAATGTATTATTACTCAAAGAAGAACTTCTCTAAAGTAGAATTTTTGCGCTTAGTGGGAATCAAACTCGTCACTCTTCATGACATTTCCTCGCATTCCCACTACCAATTGAGTGAATGTGTACAATTTTTGCCTTCCGTGGTTTATTATAATTAATGAGTTTAATACAATAAAAAAATAAACATTTTAGTATCGTTTGTTCTAAAAGTTGATTTATTATATTTACGGTAAAAATTTAATTAACAATAAGAAATTAAATTTAACATATTAATTCCTATTTATTTTTCCAAAAAATGATATAATATATGCAGTTATATATGTGTATAGTAAGTGATTACATTAATTTGATTGTAAAATTTTATATTTCTAACATAATCGAACTCTCACAATTTCAATAAATAATAATCAACTTTTTCCTAAAATACAAAAACTGACCTACAATAAATTTAAGTACTTTTTTTTTTATTGTTCAGACACCATTTTGGAGTTTCTGTAGATCACAGAGAAAGACACCTCTGAGCCAACCATAAACTCTTTTATTGTTAGGAATCAAGGTTAGGCAACAACCAAACTTATTCCTTTAGATGGATTGCAAAACCACTTGTGCAAAACCACTTGTGCTCCATCTAGTGTTCGTTTGGTTTTGTAGCTTCCGCGAAATTGTAGCATAAGCACGACAATACATGATTTTGGAGTCTCTAATGCAAAACCTTATTTTTACGGTAAGTTCCCACGTTCAACAATAACCTACATTGTGTAGCTTCTTCTTTTTCACGACAGAAATTACATTAACGTGTGTTGTTGGGTAACTATCACTCACTCATACATAGACTTATGTTACACCCGGGGTCTTTTAAGTTATTTAATTGAACCGAATTCGGTTTTTATGTTTTTCGTATCACTTAGGTCCTTTAAGTTTTAAAATGTTAAATTTTTTACATTTTTTTTTACAATTTCCATTTAATCCCGTTAAAAAATATCTACTTGGCTGTTAAAGAGCTTATGTGTCTATTATTTATGCTTATTATTTTGTAGACTAATTATTTTAATATATTCCTATTATTTTGCAATTTCCACCTATCACTGTTTTTTGCTGACTAATTATTTTAATACATTCTTTTACTATAAACTAGTAGCATACCCGTGCATATGCACGGATGCCGTCATGTTGTTTTTATAAATGAACTTAGACAATATTTAAATAGTCTGAACAATACATTACCTAGTGAAAATAAAAACAAATTTAAAGTAAATAAAAAAATAGTTTCAAATAGAAGATAGATAAATAGTTTCAAATGTTAAAGTTCATTTAAAAACAATTGTGCGGTTATCCGGTGTTTTTTTATATAACAGTGCAATATTTTTTATATATGAGTATTGTTATCCCGTGTTTTTTATATATCAGTGAAGTTATCCCGTGTTTTTTATATATCAATATTGTTATCTCGTGCTTTTTATATAGCATTGCAGTTATCCCCGTATTTTTTTATATATCAGTGCAGCTATCTAGTGTTTTTATGTATGAGTGCAGTTATCTCATAGTTTAAATTGATTATTTGAGTTGATTAGTAGATAGCAAAAGATAGATGGTAGATGAACAATAAGAAATAATTATCCCGTGTTTTTTATATATCAGTGACAATTATTTGTCTTTTTTTAGGTATTAATCAGTTTAAATAGTCATTAAGTCTTCTTGTTTTTTAGATAGTATGGTTATAGTAGTTTTCAAAAATTATAATCATCAATGACAAATATTAATCCCGTGTTTTTTTTATATATCAGTGCAGTTATCCCGTGTTTTTTTATATATCAGTGCAGTTATCCCGTGTTTTTAATTGGTTATTTTAGTTGATTAATAAATTATAGTAGATCGTAAAAATTAGATAGTAAATTATCAATAAGAAATATTTCTTTAATATTAATTAGTAGTTTAAATAACGATTAAGCCTTCCTATTTTTTTTAGATAGTAGGTTTAAAATAGTTTTCAAAAATTATGATTATCAATGAAAAATATTAATCTCGTGTTTTTTTTATATATTACTGCAGTTATCCCGTTTTTTTTATATATCAGTGTAGTTATCTCGTAGTTTCAATTGAATATTTTAGTAATTAGTATATTATAGTAGATAGTAACAGAGAGATAGTAGATTATCAATAAGAAATATTTATTTTAAATAGTTAGTAAATCTTCTTGTTTTTTACATAGTAGGTTTATAGTAGTCTTCAAATTTGTAATTATCAATACAAATATTAATCCTGTATTTTTTTATATATCAATGCAGTTATCTCGTGTTTTTTTATTAATCATTGCAGTTATCTTGTAATTTCAATTAATTATTTTAGTTGACTAGTAGATTATAGTAGATAGTAAAATATAGATAGTAGATATTAAATCTTCTTGTTTTTTACATAGTAGGTTTATAGTAGTCTTCAAAAAATTAAATTATGAATGACAAATATTAATCTTGTGTTTTTTTATATATCAGTGCAATTATCTCGTGTTTTTTATTTATCATTGCAGTTATCTCGTTGTTTCAATTAATTATTTTAGTTGATTAGTAGATAGTAAAATATAGATAGTCGATTATCAATAAGAGGTGATAGTAGATTAACAGTAAGAGTGTAAACAGATTTCAGAGAGAAAAAAGAATATATTTTAGTAGAGTAGTGTTTGTATCAATTTAGAAATTTAGTTTTAAAAACTTAAGTGAAGTGAAAAGAAAAAGAAGAATTGTTTGTGGAAAAATAAAAGTAAAGTAAAAAGAAAAAAAATGAAAAAAGAGAGTGTAGGAGAAAAGTGAAAATGAGGAAAGAGAGTGTGAGAAGAAAGAGAAAAAAGAAAGAAAGAGAGTGTAAGAGAAAAGTAAAAAGGAGGAAAAAATGAAGAAAGAGAGTGTAAGAAGAAAAAGAAAGAGAGAGTAATGACATTTTTACCCCTAAATTGAATATGTGTCTTGTTAATAAGATATCTAAAGTGATAATTTTGTAGGAAGTTTGTTTATATAAATAGATAGATATTAGATAAAAAGTGTTGACTCATCTTCATCTTCATCTTCAATGTAGAAAAATCCAAAAAAAATCTTCAAAACCCATAAACACAAAACCTAAAAACCCAGAAACACACTATCTTCAAATCACAAAAATTAATATTCCACCTAAAAAAACCCATAAATTAATATTGAATTGCGAACAATGAAATAACCCATAAATCTTCAATATTGCAATAGTATTAAGATTAAGCTATTGGAAGTGGGACAGGAACATTCAACATAGGAATCCCAAAACCCATATTTCCATATAAATCTCAAATATTCGATTGAATCCAAAATCCAATATTGTTTGGGAATAATCTATTATCTTGCTTGTGAAAAATAGAATGAAATATAATAAATCCAATATTGTCTGCTCATATGCAGAGATGAGGCCGCAGATGCCGTTAGCAGAGAGATAAAAATCATTGAGAGGGTGAGTGTGTTGAAGGACTCCTTCAAGTGCATTTTTTTATTTATGATAGAAGACCGAAATTTCACTTTTAAAATTTATGATCGGTGGGAAAATTCTTAGAGGTCTAACATTTAATTCTCAGATGGTTGTTAATCATGTTAATTTAATAACATGACGTTCACGCAAAAAAAAACATGAAGTTGGTTTATAAGCATAGAAAACCGAAATTTCACTTTTAAAATTTATGATTGGTGGGAAAATTCTTATGTATGTCTGAAATTGACGTAGTTGGCTTTTTGACTTCTTCTTGAGTACTCGCTTCGTCCCATATTATATGACTTTCTAAGCAAAAAAATTTGTCCCATAATACATGACTTTTTAAATACCAATACAACATCATTTTTTTTTCCAGTCATACCCTTCATTATTTAATATATCTCTTCTTACAATTCTAACTTTTATGTTTCCAATGTCATTAATAAATGACAATTTGGTAAACTAATTCACAATCTCTCTTTTCCATACAATATTAACTACTTTTCTTAATTCTTGTGCCACAACCTTAAACGACATATATTATGGGACAGATGGAGTATTTTTTCCATGAGATTTTAGCCCAAAATTTTTTTTAATGAGACCCATTATATTTGTAAGGGTCAGGGTGCCCCTTTACCTCCTCTAATATAATATTTTGGCTATAAAATAATAATTCATTTGTTAAATATAACAAATAATAGTTCAATTCCTAAAAAAAAGAAGATAATTACCAACAAAAACTTATTAAACACGTGACTTTTTGTACAAGTAAAATTTTAAATTTTAATACTTTTAATAATAACTAGGACGATTATTCAAATGCGATGCGATTTTATGTGATTAATGCGCTCTGGATGTAGTTTCGAAAAAACATCAACATTTTATAAGGGAGTATAAAAATACGCAACACATATATATAAGACGAAGAGGCAACAATATTTTTTGGTGGGATGATGAGGCAACAATGTCGATCCAAAAATATAGAGTGAGGGTATATTAGTAAGCGAGTGGGGGTACAAAATGAGGATACATTTTGATAATTAAAAAGAAGTGTTGGACAAAAAAATTGTCGAGGGTATGTTTGGTCCAAAAATATAGAGTGGGGGTATATTGGTAAGCAGTGAGGTACTGAAATGAGGAGTATATTGGTAAATGGTGGGGTACAAAATATAGAAAGCGAGGGTATGTCGATCCAAAAATATAGGGAAGTACAAATGAGGGGTATATTGGTAAATGGTGAGAATAAAATTTTTCCACCAAAAGTGGATAAAAAAAAGTGTTGGACAAAAAAATTTATCGAGGGTATGTCGATCCAAAAATATAGAGTGGGGGTATATTGGTAAACAATGGGGTACAAATGAGGGTATATTGGTAAATAGTGGGAATAAAAGTTTCCCACCAAAAGTGGATAAAAAAAGAGTCTTTGACAAAAAAAAATTGTCGAGGGTATGTCGGTCCAAAATTATAGAGTGGGGTATATTGGAGTGGGGTACAAAATGAGGTATATTGGTAAATGGTGGGAATAAAATTTTACCACCAAAAGTGGATAAAAAAGAGTGTTGGACAAATAAAAAAATTTATCGAGTAGGTATGTCGATCAAAAATATAAAATGGGGATATATCAGTAAAAGCAATTAGAAGTCTGAAAATGAGGAGTATATTGGTAAATGGTGGGAAAAATTTTTTCCACCAAAATGTTGAAAGATGCGATCCTCTATTAATGTATGTTGATATTGTCAAAAGAAAAATAATAATAAACAATGAACCTTTTATCTAGCATATTTGTCTTTTTATAAATGTTGCTACTACTTCATTCTCTCTCCTACCTTAAGAGAGAGAGAGAGAGATATAGAAAAAGATAATTTTTGCATTATTTTAAAATTTCCTTAATATAGTACTGTAGTTGAGAAAGGAGCAGAGTAGGGTTTTAATCTTTTGCTCACTCAACAAACACTCAAAAAAAAATCCGAGTGTAAGAAAGAGATTCAACAAAACAATTTCACTCTCAATCACAAACCCTTCTTCTTCTTCATCTTCTTCAACTCAAAAAATCTCTTTTTGACTACTAACCCTAACTTCCCTTTAACCTTCACTCTCAAACCCTAGCTTCCAATTTCAGCTAAATTCCACTATCATGCTGCCGCCATTTAACTCTGCAACACTCAAGTAGGTCCTACATTGATCAATTCGAACTTCCTTCACATGCATCATCATCTTCATCATTGTTTGTGGGTTGTAATTAGGTGCATGTGTTCTATTTGAGAGGACGGAAAAACATGGAAGAAGGGGGTGACCATGGGCTTCTCCTTGCTTGTTCGATTTGTGGGTCCCTCTTCTCGGTTTTGGGGTTATCTTCTTTTTCTATACTCTGGGCTGTTAATTGGAGGCCCTGGAGAATTTACAGGTAACATCTTTGTGTTTTTCTTAATTCTCTGTTTCTTTTACCTGCACGGACTTGATAATTTTGTTTGATTGTTAGTTTAAGATTGAATTGTCATGATACACTGCGAATGCTCTTAAATTCTGTTATGTGGGTGTTAATTAAGTGGATACTTGCTTTGGAATAATTCAATTTTACTTGCATTGGCTGCTGTGAACTCTGAATGTGATGTAATTACTAATTAGTAAAATGCGTGTGCTACGGTTTTGTTTAATGGTACATTAGTTGGGAAGGAAGTGTAAATTTTCAGGGCACTTTCTCCAATTTTTTAGGATTCGGTTAGTTTATAACGGTTCTGTGCCTGTGTAAATTGTCAACGCACTTTTCTCCAATTTTGTAGTATTTGGTTAGGTACAACGGTTTCACGCTATTTTCTAACAGCGCGTGAGCCGTGAGGTATAACTATTTTGCGCCCTTTTCAACAGCGTGAGGCTATTGTTGAAATTTATGTTCATGGAAAATTACTGTCCTGATCCTAAGTCTTTACTGTCGTTTTCTTTACGTTTGTCTTTACATACATTTTTCGGGTTCCACATGAGGATGCATAGCCGTTCCTGCTAGGGTTGATATATAGGTATCAGTCATCACTGACGGATCAATGCCAAATGTGTAATATGAGCTGCAGCCTATCCTTTAAAGTTTAAACATTCTATGCGATATATTTACCGACATCATTTTCAGCTATCTATGCCTTGTTCTAAGTTGGATGCTTAACCAAATTTGCCTTTTTTCTCTGTAAAAAAAGTTTATCTGATTTGCATTATCGAAAGCGTTAAGAAACACATTTGTTTTAATTTTATTATCGCTGTTGGAATCTTTAGTAACAATGGTATGCAGAAATGATAGCCAAACTTTACAATTATTAAAACATCAAAAATTTGAGATTATACACATCTTTATGGTCCAAAGATGTAGTTTGTGTTAATCATTAGATCAGAAAATGGAATGCCATTTACAATTTTTTTATGTTGTGAATTAGTAATTATTGTAGGAAGTGTAATTAGTATATGTATTTGGCTAGTTGTGACTCATTTGAGTTCTTGAAAATTTATTTCTCAATGATACACGTCTTTCATTCCATTGCGTCCTATAGAGGTCAGCTTGTATTATCGGGTTTTTGGAGGCTCATTGGATGGGTATAAAGTTTCTCTTTAAGGCCTTTCCCCATCCTTGTTGTCCCTCTTCCATTCAGAATTCTATCCAAACTTTTTCTTTCATTTGTCTCCTAAAATGATGTGAAGAGGCGACGGAAATACATAAATAAAAGAAAGTAGCATTGACAAATGAAATAAACAAAAAAGAAAATACATCAATTAAAGACTGTTAGATATAAAACTGTGTGAGCCTACACCTAATCACATAAACTTTTGGGAGACTGGTCCTTGAAAATTTAAGCACAAGGTAAAGTGAGCATAAGCATTATATGTGTTTCAAGCCAAGGCTCTATTGTGAGTGTGTTAGATATAATACCATTCACAAGCCTTCTCTGATAGCACGAACTCGAGAGTTGGTTCTTTGACAAACAATGCAATCTCATTGCAAGTTTGACCTTAGAACGCTTTTAAAGAACCTATAAAACTATGTTTAAAAGAATGACCTATGAAATTGCTAAATGTGCACGTATTTTTTTATTAATAGTAATTTTTTTACTTTTTTGGTATTATTAGAACGAAAGAAATATTACTATTTTTGTTTAAGATGCCAATAGCTTTAAAGAAAAAAATCAGGAATAAAGATATTCAGGATTTGACTTCTTTGTATGACAGAAATCTCTATACGTGTTTCAAAAATTGTATAATGGAGCTTCTTTTTTTGATGTGATCTATTATGATTATTTTCAAAATATTATTTGCACCCTTGGTGATAGCATCCGAATAATTGAACATAACAAATATTGTTACTCTTGTACTCTTTACCACCTTTCAAAAACTAACAGTCCAAGTTTTGGTTGACCAACACTCTGTCTTGTAAAATATAATGATATTGATCTGGGAAGAAATCCCAGTTGCTGTGTGCCGCGTTAATGAAGCAATTAAAGTACTCTGATTTATTAACATTGATTTGGGATTCCTTACATATATCTATTTTATTTGTTTGTATGTCCAGCTGGATCTTTGCTCGCAAATGGCCAAATATCTTGCAAGGTCCTCAACTCCATTTGCTCTGTGGTTTCCTGAATCTTTTCGCATGGTTTGTTGTTATCTCTCCAATTATGGTGCTTATCATTTGGGGCTCCTGGTTGGTTGTAGTATTGGATCGAGACCTGATTGGTTTGGCTGTAATAATGGCCGGAACTGCTCTCTTGTTGGCATTTTATTCAATTATGCTGTGGTGGAGAACCCAGTGGCAAAGCTCAAGTATGTATTTGCTGGATATTTTATTATTTAACAAATCTTAACTTTGTTCTTGTTCACAGTTATGAGCTTATATATTCTATTTGATGTGGAACCAACATTTCTAAAAATTGAAGCTTAGATAGATATTGTTTCTGGTATTGTTGCTATGGTCTTATAGAATGTTTTATTGAATGATTTTCCACCCTTGGAGCAATTGGAAGCCTTTGGGCATGATTGTGATGTCTGTTTTTGAGAAGTGAAAAGAAAAGGGAGAAACTACGACTGCATCCACACGAGCTTTACTGAATCAGTGTGAACCTGGTCAAGAGAAATTTCGGTAAAAAAGTTGTTGGACATTCCGGCCAGCGGTCATGAAGTTACCAAAAAAAGTGGGTCAACAACTAGAATCTACAACAGGGTGAAAACATAGGATACAAAACAAATTAGTTTAATAGTTGGGAACTTTACATTGGAAGAGTGTAGTGATCGTTTTACATACAATGCTATCACTTTAGTACAATGCTAGCATTCGGGATTTGAGTGAAAAGAAGTAAAAGAGAAAGGAGATTCTTCGAATAATATGATTAGATATGGTGTGTTATTTCTGTCGAATAGAGATATGGTTTAAATATTGCTTATAAGACTTGGGAAATACACACTTTGCAAACCGGTTTTCTAGGGTTGAGTTAGGCCCCATATTCTAAGACTAACAACAGTTCGTAGCCAATTAATAGGTAAAAAATTAGGATTGACGATAGGATTAGGTTTGGCATTCAACTTCATCTCCTTTTATATGTATGGCTAGGTAGATAGATAGCATTGTGAACCTATAATTAAGCAACTTTTGGTTCCAAGAAATACCAGTGTTTGCCTAGTCTTCAGTCCGAAGTTAATGAAAATGATAGTATCTAATTTTTTTTTTTAGCGGATAAATGCCATGGCAATCTCTTCCTATGATAACAATGTGACCAACATAAACAACACAATGCGTGCTTAGATGAGAAGTGTGATGACTTTCGAACATAAAACTCAGTGATTTGCTTCATTGCAAATCAGAGCAAACTGCCGAACAACAATGCTAAAGTTACCAAACCAAAGGATTCCCCTTATCAACAAAGCCTGAGAATTGCTGCATATCATTATACGTACTTCCTGTAACTCTCCATAAAGACAAACATTTTTGGTATCAGCTTTATGGAAGGTACATTTGAAGATGGCACTCATATCCAAAAAAAAGATTGAGACAAAGGCTATTTTTAGTTGTTGGCGGATATTTATCTGCTTAATCAAATCCAAAGATTTGAGTGCGACCCTTTACCACTATCATTCTTTAAGGTGATCAATTTGAACACCTGGACCCATTTTAACAATTAACAATCAATATATATTTGAAGCGAATGATGGGCTTACCTTTAGGAAGGAGAGTCAGTTCTACAGTTCCACTAGATTGAAGAGCAAACAATCACTGCTTGTCTACATCTTCTTGAGTAACTGCCTCACTTGTATTCTTAGAAAACAAAATTGGGGACAAGAAAGGTACATTTTCATAGTTGAAGACATCAAAAACTTAACCAGCATAAATAGGGAAAATATATTACTAACAGAAAGAATAGAGTTTCTTTGAGAAATGGGAAGAATACACTCATTGGGTGGGCTCAGAGTAGGAAAGGTTATTGGATTACAAATTCACAATATGAGTCATCATCCACCTCTTCAACCTTGCCAGTGGCAGTACTTTAATAGGATTTTATGTTGATATAGAAAACTTGATATAGAAGAGAGAAGCACTGAACAGGAAATATAATAGGAGAGGCAGTGATATAATTACTGAAATAGGGAATTTGTTGCCTATAGTAGAACAAGCTACAGGAATGTTATTGGGCTAGGTTTTTGGTCAAAGCTATTGATGTGAAACTTTGTCTTCATCTGCTGCACCTTTTTTTTTTTTTTTTTTTTTTTTTTTTTTTTTTTAAAATTTTTTTTTTTATTCTGTACGCTGCGTTTTCACTGCCTTAGTAGTTGTGTGTTAAATTCTCTAAGGTAAATGACGTGCCCTAGGGGCAGTGATGATGTATAGAGCAGACGTCCAGTTTTTAGTTCTATTTTTGTGTTGGCTCTTCTCAATCCTTTTAGCTGATATCTACATTTTTCTTTGACAGGGGCTGTTGCAATCCTGCTTCTTCTTGCTGTTGCTCTACTCTGCGCATATGAACTTTGTGCAGTATATGTTACTACTGGATCACGAGCATCTGACCGATATTCTCCTTCTGGTTTCTTTTTTGGAGTCTCAGCAATTGCTTTAGCAATCAACATGCTATTTATTTGCAGAATGGTATTTAATGGTATGCATCTGAATCACTCATCAGTTTACAATATGCTATTCTAATTATTATTGAAGGTTTAAATATATTTTTGGTAAAGTTATACATGGTACTTACTTTGGATTTGGTTCCTTGACAAAAAGATTTCAATCAGTCCCTGTTTGTTCAATCGTTTTCAATGGCATCTCCACCATTTGTTGTTAATAGTAATGCAAGACTGACATGGAATTTACTCTAAGCCTCAAATGTAGGGACTGAATTGAAAATGATGATCACGTATAAGGACCAAACACATGGCATTTTTTTATAGCATATTCCTGACACTTTGTTGTGTTATTATAATTCCAACACAGATTATTATAACAGTAAATGGTAAGGATTAAATTGAAAATAATTTCATGTACAGGGACTAGATTGAAATTTATTTTATGTACTGGGACTAAAACTATATTTTAACCATTTTTAAGTTCTCCAGACGTTGCATTCTGATGTTCTTTTATGATGTAGATGTTCCTGTTGTATTTGTTGCCATCTGCTTGGATCTGTTTGTTTTGTTGTGCTTTTTGTCACCTGATTTTTTTTATTACCATTGATCATTGTAGGCAATGGTTTAGATGTGGATGAATATGTGAGAAGGGCTTACAAATTTGCTTATTCTGATTGTGTTGAAGTGGGTCCTGTGGCATGTTTGCCCGATCCACCAGACCCAAATGAATTATATCCTCGGCAGTCTAAAAGGTTTGTTGTTCTTGCTCTCATTTTTGACTTTTCTAGTGGAGGCAAATAGCATTTGTGTTAAAATAGCATGTGTCAGCTGTTAGTCAGGAAACTATTTACTCTGACCTTATTTTTACCCCCCTTTCCAATGAGTTTATTGATGGATCTATTACCTAATTTGGAATTATTTGTTCCCATTCTTCTGACAATGGCTGAATGTTGAATATCTTATTACTTCTGAAATATTTAAGTGGATATAGTGTCGAGTCTGCTGACTTTATCAAGCTTACTTTTAGGTTATCATCGTTTATCTTTGTCTTCACAGGGCTTCCCATCTTTTTCTTCTCTATCTTGGCTCGCTATCTGTTCTGTTAGTATACTCCATCTTGTATGGTCTAACTGCAAAGGAGGAGAATTGGCTTGGAGCAATCACATCAGTTGCTGTTATTATTCTCGGTGATTCAATTAGCCCTTCTTGGAATTGATTGTTTTCTTTTTTCGTATGTCACCAGAGAAAATTCTTATGCATGCTCTGTTTGTTTGATTTGCTCTTTCTGTGCACTTCTCCTATAGACTGGAATATGGGAGCTTGCCTGTATGGTTTTCAACTTCTTAATAGCCGTGTTGCTGTATTGTTTATTGCTGGAACATCTCGGGTGTTTCTTATTTGTTTTGGAGTGCAATACTGGTAAGTTCCTTAATGCAAAGCATGTAGCCTTTTTACCCCTATCACGTGCGTTGCTGGTTTTTTGACCTACTATACTTTCTTCTTGCAGGTATTTGGGGCATTGTGTCAGTTATGCTGTTATGGCTTCTGTACTTTTAGGAGCTGCTGTTTCTCGGCATTTATCTGTTACCAATCCATTAGCTGCAAGGAGAGATGCCTTACAAAGCACCGTGGTTCGCCTCAGAGAAGGGTTTCGTAGAAAGGAGCATAACAGTTCATCTAGCTTTTCTGAAGGCTGTGGCTCAAGTATGAAACGAAGTAGTAGTGTTGAGGCTAGTAATCTTGGAAATGTCATGGAAGCTGGCAGGGGTGCGACTGCTGGTGATGGGAGCAATTGGAATAATATCATGTCTCAAACTGCTAGTTTGCCGGATGGAATCAATAGTGACAAAAGCATAGAAAGTGGAAGGTCGAGTTTAGCATTACATAGCAGCTCCTGTCGCTCAACTGTTCATGAACCAGAAGTTGGAACATCATCTGATGTTAAAAATTTGGAACACAATAATTCCTTGGTTGTTTGTTCTAGTAGTGGTCTTGATAGTCAAGGGAATGACTCTAGTGCATCAAACTCTGCAAATCAACAAACATTGGATTTAAATTTGGCTCTTGCCTTCCAAGAAAGGTTGAATGACCCTAGGATTGCAACTATGCTGAAAAGAAGCACAAGACGAGGTGATCGCGAACTGAGTAGTTTATTACAGGATAAAGGCTTGGATCCAAATTTTGCTATGATGTTAAAAGAGAAAAGTTTAGAGTTAGATCCAACTATCCTGGCATTATTGCAGAGGAGTAGTCTGGATGCAGATAGAGATCATCAAGAAAATACTGATAATACCGGTGTTGACAATGCTATACCTAATCAAATTTCATTATCTGAAGAATTAAGGCTACATGGGCTTGAAAAGTGGCTTCAGTTGTGCAGACTTGTATTACATCACATTACGGGTACTCCAGAACGAGCGTGGGTTCTGTTTAGCTTTATTTTCATTCTTGAAACCATCACTGTTGCTATATTTCGTCCAAAAACAATCAAAATTATTAATGCCACTCACCAGCAGGTAAGTGCCGAGTCTCTCCCTTGATTTTTCCTGGTTTGTTTTGGGGGATTGAATTATGTACAAGCACACATATTTCTGAGAACCTATCTGTATCTTTTTTTGTTTGATTTTGGGGTGGTAGTTGTTTGAACCTTATTGTGAATGTTACATGTGCTCATCTTGATGTTTTCTGAACGTTTATTGCTTGGTAGTTTGAGTTTGGCTTGGCTGTGCTGTTGTTGTCTCCTGTGATATGTTCTATTTTGGCTTTCCTGCGATCACTTACGGCAGAAGAAATGGCCATGACATCAAAACCAAGGAAGGTACAAGATTGACTATTGTTGACTTAAATATTCATAATTTGGTGAATCTAATCATTAATTTCTTTTCTTTTGTATGATTGGCTAATGTTTGCTTTGTTAGTTTTTCTACTAGACGATTGGTTGTAATATAAGATGTATTTGTTTCTTTATGATTATATTGGGTCTAGTCTAAGTTTTACAGTCTCTCCTGGTTTATTATCTAATTGAGCATGTTTATTAGCGTTAGATTGGAGGGCTAAGTTTTTTTTTAATAAACTGCTACTAGATACTGAACTCTTGCCCATTCCAAACTGCCCTTTGTAATGCCATAAAACTTCCCAATGATTTTCTTGAAAATCATTTCATTCTGCAAATTGCACACACTTGCCTGTAAGCATTATATCGTAGTACTGGTGAGTGAAATTTTAGAGCCATATTTATGGCTGGATTCAAAAACTCAATATATGCTCATGCTTCTTTTTCCCACTTTTCGCGTTGTCTATAAATTTTAAAGGACTGATACCAGTACTACCCTTTGCCTTGGCTTGTTGTGATTATTTTTAGTTAAACCTCTTGTTCTAAGCAACATTAAGATGTAGATGCTGACTTATGTTTTAATTTTTTTGTATTTTCCATGTTGATATATGGAGTACCTTTTATCCTTTTTTGGAATTTTTACCAATTAATGGAAAATTGCCAAAACAATAACAAAAACCTTTTGTTTTTCTTGGTATTTCTCTATTTTTGTTTATCAGCGATCAGTCTATCCTCCATCTGATTAACTTTCTTTACTTGGGCCTTTATTGATATTTTCTTTGCATGGTGAAACTATCTTAGGCAAGAATAGCTAGTAATATCTTATTTCTGACTGTCTCTTAATGATTTGCTGTCTTCAGTATGGTTTTATTGCTTGGATGCTCAGCACTTGTGTTGGATTATTGCTCTCCTTTTTGAGGTATGCCTACTATACCCGAAAGTCATTCATATTTGTTATTTTCACAGTTGTCAATACCTGATAGTGGCACTGACTGGTCAATTAGCGCTCTTTTTCTGAAGTAATTTGACGTAACGAATCATTTATATTATTTATTTTGTTACAGTGACACCAAATATTTTCTAAAATTTGTCTGTGTCAAAATAGAAATTCCACTCATTTTATGAAACAGAAACAATTGTGTTAGAATTTAGGAGTATAATGCAGTTGCTTTTGAAATTGAACCAGTTTTCGTTCTGAATGGTGTAGTTGTTATAATCCAGTTTATTTAGTTTCTTGTTGGTCAGATGGTCCCGTAACAATGCTTATGCCTTGCTTGTCATTTTGTTATAATTACTCTGTATAAATTGTGCAGCAAATCATCTGTTCTGCTTGGATTGTCCTTGACTGTGCCACTAATGGTGGCGTGCCTTTCTTTTGCCATTCCTATATGGATTCGTAATGGTTACCAATTTTGGGTTCCCCGAATAAATTGTACTGGAAATGCTGGAAATGATCAAATTCCTCATACAAAGGTTAGTTTTACTACCTTCCCTACCTACTATTTTAGTGCGTGCAGTTTTATCGTCAATTCAAATATACGCTCATTGTATCAGTGGGTTGTTTCTAATGTGTAGTACTAATACTTGCTCTAATTTTTAATATCAATAAATAGGTGCTTTTGCTTTTTATTCTGCAGGCATAATATCAAATCTATTTTCGTATTACCTGTTAATATTCTTTTTTCCTACATTTTGTGACTTTGTTTTGAGTAAGTTCTTTGGGAAGACTGTCTATCTTTCTCCATCTTTGCATTCACTACTTAGTTCAAGTTAAATTCCCTTTCAATGCATAATTTTATCTTGTTTCCTTTTACAGGTTATAGTTCTCATTATATGTATGTCCGTATTTGTTGAATCTGTACTGTACTTGCTTTAAAATCCTTTTCAATGCATAATTTTGTCTTGCTTCCTTTTGCAGGGTATAGTTCTCATTGTTTGCATGTCATTATTTGTTGGATCTGTACTGGCTTTGGGGGCAATAGTTTCGGCAAAGCCTTTAGATGATTTGAGATACAAGGGATGGAATGGTGATCAGAAAAGCTTGGTATCCCCTTACACATCATCTGTTTTTCTTGGCTGGGCAATGGCATCTGCCATCGGTTTAGTTGTTACTAGTGTGCTTCCAATAGTTTCATGGTTTGCGACATACCGGTTCTCCCTGTCCTCTGCTATCCTTATTGGAATATTTACAGGTACTTTCTCATTGTGCAGATGTATTCACCCACGCACAATCCCACACACACACACTTTTTTTCTAGCTGATGTTATCCATATTTCAATATACTCTTTGCCTGGCTGCAGTTATCCTTGTAGCATTTTGTGGAGTGTCTTATTTGGAAGTTATCAAATCTAGGGATGACCAAGTTCCAACAAAGGGTGAATTTTTAGCTGCTTTGCTTCCTTTAGTCTGCATTCCAGCAATGCTCTCCCTTTGCTGCGGATTGCTTAAGTGGTTGGTAAAACGTCCCTATCTGTCAATTTATCTTCATGATAGATTGATCCTGCTGTTGCGTTCCAGTTTGACAGGTGTCTGATGTTTTTCAAACTGTTTATTTGCAGGAAGGATGATGGTTGGAAACTTTCTCGAGGCGTATATATTTTTGTTATAATTGGTCTTTTGCTTCTGCTTGGTGCTATTTCAGCTTTGATAATTTTCGTCAAACCTTGGACTGTAAGTGCCATTCAATTGATTGTGTTGGATTTAATATCTCTTACGTCTGTACTTGTCTTTCTTCCATGCCTCTTCCTGTTCAATTTTTTGGCTGATCCTCATTTTTACCATTTCTACAGATAGGAGTAGCATTTCTGTTGGTTCTTCTGCTTATGGTATTAGCAATTGGTGCCATTCACCATTGGGCGTCAAACAATTTTTATTTGAGCCGGACACAGATGGTCTTTGTTTGCTTCCTTGCATTTCTGTTGGCTTTGGCAGCATTTCTTGTTGGATGGTTTGAAGGTACTACCCAAGATTATGATCTTGGTATTGATACGCAGACCATAGGTAAAAAGTGGCTGACCTGCTAATGTCGTATTCTTTGATTTGTGCTTTTCAGATAAACCATTTGTTGGAGCATCAGTTGGTTATTTTTTGTTCCTTTTTCTTCTTGCTGGACGGGCATTGACAGTGAGTTATTTATTCAAATTTTCAACCTTAGTGGCTGCATGTTACTGAATTCTGTTTGATTTAATGCTTCATCTTTATTTTGTTCTGGGGTTTATTCCCTTGTTCTTTTTGTTCCAGGTTCTGCTTTCAAATCCTATTGTGGTATATTCTCCCCGTGTTTTGCCAGTGTATGTGTATGATGCTCATGCAGATTGTGGAAAGAATGTCAGGTTTACCCATATGCTCTTGAGTTTGATTGTTATTGCTTTTGAATATGTTCATTGTTTCTTTCTTTTAATCTTGTATGTGAATTGATTCATATGATACTTACTTTATTATCCACTGCTTGTATCTGCTATTTACAGTGTCGCTTTTCTGATGCTGTATGGGATTGCCCTGGCAACTGAAGGCTGGGGGGTTGTTGCCAGTTTAAAGATTTATCCACCCTTTGCTGGTGCAGCTGTATCAGCAATAACTCTCGTTGTTTCATTTGGGTTTGCTGTCTCTCGTCCTTGCCTAACTCTTAAGGTTAGAGAAGTAATTGTCACCAACTCTGAATTTTGTAACTACTACAAAATTCAAATGCTTGGATTCATAAAATACTTTGAAATGTATATGTAAAGAGAATGGCTCATTATAATCTGCCAGGTGCTAACTAATTTTTTCTGTAACATTCTCTTGTTTGAAATTCTAACCTTTCTATAATGTACAGATGATGGAGGATGCTGTACATTTTCTAGGCAAGGAAACTGTTATTCAAGCAATTGCTAGATCTGCAACAAAGGTGCGTAAATTTGTTGATGAGAGACTGCAGGAACATACTATACCAGTTTTTTTTTCTTCCCATTTTATGCTTGTGCAGTAAGTATTATTTGTAGTTGGGAGGCCCTTCTCTCTCTCACTCACACACGCACGCACATGGACCCATCACTAAAAAAGTTCTTCCTTATGCTGAAACAAAGTTAATTTTAAAAATTTAGTTTACTGCTGTGTGGTTTGGGCTCTGTTTGTGCAGACAATAATGCATCAAACACACCTGGCGTTGTGTATAATGTGCAGCATCTAGGGATGTTTAATGCTTACCCAAACACACAGTAGCTCTTCGGTCTCGACCTCAGAAATATTGTTTCCACCAGTCATCATCAATATCTGATGTTGGCTATATTTATTTATTTTATAGTAATTAACATCGCACTTCAATAATCCCAAGTTAGGAGAATATTTATGCTTTTGTATAAATTTGATTTCATCATTTGCATTATTTTCGAGTATAGTAATTCAGGCTTTTTTTTTTCTTTCTGTTTTTACAGATTCACATGTCATTGTAATCTTTTGCTAAATTAGCATGGTTTATGAAGCAGTTTCACATAGTTCCCCAAAGTTACTTCTGTTTTATGAGTTTTATTCGCTTTGCATATACATTTTGATTCTGCTTCAAGTATTTTGTTTGCTTTAACTGTAACACCGGCATGGGAACCAATCTTTATTGTGAAAACTTTCTGGAATGCTATTGAAATAAACAGCTATCTGCTCTTACCTTAAAAGCAGAAACTCGTTAATGAAATTGAAGTTTGATTAGCATTCAGCCTATCAGTCCCTGCTTCTGTTTCTTGTTCATGTTTATTTGCTTTAAAAAATTCAGCAAAATATCTCGAAGCTAGCAATATCCTGACAATTAATATAACCAACCTCCAAATGTTTGGATTTACGTTAATTAATTGATTTCTGCTCTTTAATCTTGATATGAGATACCCTTGTTTTAGATTGTTTTAAGGAATCTTTTCTCTCTCTTTTTTTTTTTTTTCTTTTTTTTGCTTTTTCCAGTGTGAGGGTTACTTTATTGAATATGCTATTGCTGGAGAAAACTTTACCTTTCTACTTGTCAATGTAGTTCAACTAAAAGTTGGTATTATTTGCTTGATTGCAGACCAGAAATGCAATATCTGGAACTTACTCAGCACCACAGAGGTCGGCTAGTTCTGCAGCCCTTTTGATTGGAGACCCTACCATTATGCGCGATAGGGCTGGAAATTTTGTGCTTCCCAGAGCTGATGTCATGAAGTTGAGAGACCGTTTGAGAAATGAAGAATTAGTTGCAGGTTCATTCCTTAGTAGATTAAGATATGAAAGGCCATTTCGCCATGACCCAACCAGTGATGTAGATCATAGAAGAGTAATGTGTGCTCATGCACGGATCCTGGCTTTAGAAGAAGCTATTGATACTGAGTGGGTGTACATGTGGGACAAGTTTGGCGGTTATTTACTTTTGTTGCTTGGTTTGACATCTAAGGCAGAACGAGCACAGGTAAGGAGGCAATCGTAACTGCTTTGCATGCAATGGATTATTTCTATTTTTAATTCGTCTGACAACAATTGTCCATTTTCTCTTGTAGGATGAAGTTCGTTTGAGACTCTTTCTTGACAGCATTGGATTTTCTGACTTAAGTGCTAAGAAAATAAAAAAGTGGATGCCAGAAGATCGCAGGCAATTTGAAATCATTCAGGAGAGGTACTATTTTAAATCTTATATTTGTATCTTTGGTACCTTTGCCAAGCTTTTTCTAAATTACTTTGTAATGGATTTTCTAGTTACATGAGAGAAAAGGAGATGGAAGAGGAAATCTTCACGCAGAGGCGTGAAGAAGAGGGGAGGGGGAAAGAAAGGAGGAAGGCCCTACTTGAAAAAGAGGAACGCAAATGGAAAGAGATAGAAGCTTCTCTGCTTTCCTCCATCCCTAATGCCAGCGGCAGAGAGGCTGCTGCCATGGCAGCAGCAGTGCGTGCAGTTGGAGGTGATTCTGTTCTAGACGATTCTTTTGCAAGAGAAAGGGTTTCAAGCATTGCACGAAGGATCCGTGCCTCACAGCTAGCTCGCCGTGCACTTCAGGTTCATTTGCTGTCTTCGCTATTACTCTTGAATTCTGATAGTGACTGGTGTGGATGTTTTTCAGTTTTTGTAACTATCGGTTTGATTTGTTGGAGCTATTAAAGTGGGAATAGAAAAAGAATTTGCAGATGGCATGGAATGGGATGATCATTCCTTTTATCTATCATCTTTATTGTCGTTAGGATAGAATGGTACTGAATGGTGTCCACTCCGATGCTTAGTTTGCAAAATCTAGCTGGAATGTAGTGGAAAGTAAATATTTATTTTTAATTAAAATATTTGGCCATTGTGCAATTTGTGTAAAGAATAATGCTCTGTATCTTCAAAAGGAACAAAGTATTTATAAAGCAATATTTTATAGATATTTATATTTGTTATTAAGGAATTTGCATAAAATATATTAAAAAATTAAATTTTCAAAATTCACTTTATTTTATTAAATTGTTTTTAAATGCAATATATCCCATTTGTTAAAAATAGAAAATGTCTATAGTTTTTTGACTAAAACATGTATCCTTTGAAATATGGGTGTAAAAGAACAAAATTTCTTAATTTTGTAGTATATTGCTGTCCCTTCAGATATATCCTTATGAATTCGTTATTGTTGAGAGATGTCTCCCACTTATATACTCTTTTTAGGGCCATATCACATCCGATGTGGGATTCTTAACACACCTTGAGCCCAAGACCAGACAACTCGAGCGTGACCCGAGTGGCCCGATAGCGGGTGGCCCAGCGGATCTTGAATTGGCTCTGATACCATCTTTGAATTTGGGTTGGGCTTAACTCAACCCTACAAAACCGGCTTGTAAGGTGAGAGATGTCTCCCACCTATATACTTTTTTTCAGGCCATATCATATCCGATGTGGGATTCTTAACATAAAGTTTTCACCAATAAAACTTCTGATTCATTTGATAGTCTCTACCCATTTCAGTGAGCCAGGAGTGCGTGTATATTTGTGTTGTATATGTTTGTTTGATGTGTTACGGCAGAAAACTGGGTTGCGGCAGCTCAACAAGTTATTTTCTTGATTGATGTTTATATAACAATCCATTACCAAAATCTAAATTCTTTTTTTTAGTTGACTTATGATTTCAGATGTTAATTAATTAGGATAAACCTACTGGAAACTAATTAATGGAGTTCTGTTACTAATGAATAGTTGGTATGCTTGGCAGACTGGAGTGACCGGTGCTATATGCCTTCTTGATGATGAGCCAACAGCAAGTGGCAGGCATTATGGTCAAATTGATTCCAGTCTATGTCAAAGTCAAAAGGTCAGCTTCTCCATTGCATTGATGATTCAACCCGAGTCTGGTCCTGTTTGTCTTTTGGGTACCGAATTTCAGAAGAAGGTCTGCTGGGAATTTCTTGTGGCTGGATCTGAACAAGGCATTGAGGCTGGACAAGTTGGGCTTAGATTGATTACTAAAGGTGATAGACAAACAACTGTTGCAAAGGAGTGGAGTATTGGTGCAACAAGTATTGCAGATGGAAGGTTTGTACTTTTTAACATTTCTGTTGGAATTAATATCTATATTATTTGCTAGATTGTTGTACTTTTTAACATTTCTGTTGGAATTAATATCTTGCAGGTGGCATATTGTGACAATGACAATTGATGCTGATTTAGGGGAAGCAACCTGTTATTTAGATGGTGGGTTTGATGGATACCAGAATGGATTACCATTGAGTGTGGGTGGCAGCATTTGGGAACAGGGGACGGAAGTGTGGGTTGGAGTTAGACCACCAACAGATATTGATGCATTTGGTAGGTCAGATAGTGAAGGGGTTGAATCTAAGATGCACATTATGGATGTTTTTCTCTGGGGAAGGTGCTTGACAGACGATGAAGTTTCTGCTCTTTATACCTCAGTGGCTTCGGCAGACCTCAGTGCACTCGATTTCCCTGAAGATAATTGGCAGTGGGCCGATTCGCCCTCTAGGGTATGCATCTTCTGCATCCTTTACAGTACATGTGTAATTTTCTAATTCATAATCTGACACGAGGGATGCATATTTATAGATGAGGACAAACTTGACTGCTAACGATTTCTGTTTTGTAATGAAACAGTTATCACACATCCGTGTACTGCAAATTACATTCAACATAACTATATTGTACGCGTGCTTAACATTTCCTGATTTTAAACATAATGTTTTTTAAAATGAAATCAAATTACACAAACTGAATAAAATGTCTCCCTGATACTACAAAACGTCTTAATGTCTGTCATATGCTCTAATTGTGTACTTTGCATCAAACTTTTCAGTTTGCTTGACAATTAAAAATAGTATTTAGAACAGATGGTATTTTGGGTGGCTAGCATGTTTACTCTGGATGTCTAATCTTATTGATTCATTTTACAATTTTATCCTAGGTTGATGGTTGGGACAGTGATCCTGCTGATGTAGACTTATATGACCGAGATGACGTGGATTGGGATGGACAGTATTCTAGTGGGAGGAAAAGGAGATCAGAACGTGATGGCCTGGTGTTGGATATGGATTCCTTTTCTAGGAAGTATAGAAAACCTAGAGTTGAATCACAAGAAGAGATTAATCAGCGGATGCTATCGGTAGAATTGGCCATCAAAGAAGCTCTTTTAGCTAGAGGGGAGTCGTGTTTTACTGATCAGGAATTTCCTCCTAATGATCACTCACTGTTTGTGGACCCTGAAACCCCTCCTGCAAAGTTACAGGTACATCTCTTTACTATTACTGCTATTTTAATTTAGTTTATTCTATTTTTACCTCACAATCTTAGGGTTTTTTCTATGAAGGTTGTTTCCCAGTGGCTGAGACCAGCTGAAATTGCTAGACAAAATCATCTAGACTGTCCCCCCTGCTTATTTTCAGGACCTCCAAATCCTTCAGATGTTTGTCAGGTTTCATGTTTTACATCTTCAGATGTTTGTCAGGTTTCAAGCTTTTCATGTTTTTGGTAGGTATTGTTTTTTCAATTTCTCTTAATAGTTTTTTTGTACATTGAATAGGGCCGGTTAGGTGATTGTTGGTTCTTGAGTGCTGTTGCTGTTCTGACAGAGGTTTCACGTATATCAGAAGTAATCATCACTCCAGGATATAATGAGGAGGGAATTTACACGGTTCGCTTTTGTGTTCAGGTAAGAAGCACATCTAAGGAGTTGCATTTACATCACTATCTTGTAATTTATCTCTTTTTATGCTGTGTCTGAAAATGTTATCTAAATGGCCCGTAATTTGTATGATGTTTTGGAGGTTTAGACACCGTTCAATATCTAGTTACATTGCTTTTTCTATGTTCTATGGACTTATGGATGGAAATAGGCCGCAATGTTTGCATAAATAGCCTTGACTTTTTCCAAATATTCAAGGCCCAAACCTGACCATTACCCATTATGGGTAACTTTTTATGCTCGGTCCGTCCTTCTTGAAATCTGACCTATTTCTATGTTGGTTAAAAGACTAATAGGCCAACGAGCACATACTTTATACACGATAAACTATACATTATTGAAGATTAAACCATTATTAGTTAAGGGATTGATATAGAAGTGTAAAAATAGACTAGTTAAGGGATTGATATAAGGGTAAAAATAGACCATATTAGGTTGAGCTTTCTAGGATTGAGATTGTCTTGTTTATTTAATAAAAGCCCTTTTAGTGCATGACCTTATCTTTTCATAATATGACATGACACAGCCATAAAGCCATTTACAAACATTTACAAACATTTTGAATAGATCATAAGTTTACCACTAAACAAATTTATATACTAAAGTATTTTATGTAGGCCAATATGTTTGAATATCTAGCAGGGTAAATAAGTATATGATTTTAACACATTATTAAAAATCTTATTATAACAATAACAACAAAAAATATTAACATGTTTATATTTGTTAAATAGGCCAGCCTGTTAAGCCTCATAGGGTCTTTAGATGCCATATAGCCTGATCTTTTTAGCTAAATAGGCTTTTCATTGTCTTAGCCTTGTCTATTTTTAAAAAGTGCATGGTCAGGTCTATTTGACATAGGCTAGGGCATAGGGCATAGGACCCTGTCAGGAGGTCAGGTCTATTTCCAGCCCTTTTTGACAAATGCCTATTTAGCTAAAAATTAATCAAACATTTAATTTCATCAATTCCACCATTGGATTGGAACTTTTTATTAAGTCTAGAATTACATACAATTTAAATGATAATTCATTATTAGACAATTTTTTTTAAAAAAAAATTGGGGAAGGGGGGGAATCTTATTATTCAATTAATCAAAGTGACACTAATGACCTCTTTACAACTGTCCCCAAGGGGATTTGAACTCAGTACTTTGAGGATACAAAGCTAAACTCTTACCACTGAGCTAACACCTCAAGTGTGTCATTATTAGGCAACTTCATTTTAATATATATATATATATATATATATATATATATATATATATATATATATATATATATATATTATACATTTAAATAAATATTTTATAAACTAAAAGGTTATGTACCTATCGATATTAAATTTATCTGAGATAAGGTGAGGTTTCTTTTATAGGTCCTTATATTTTTTTTTTTAATTTCAAATTCATATAGAAACTTTTTTGAAAAAAAAGGTAAACTATAATGATTTATATAAAGATAAATTAGCTGAGTTAATTTCTATACTTAGTCCATAATTTTAGATAAGTTCACATAAGTTAGTATCGATTAGTGATTAGGGACTTGCTTAAAAATTCTTTGAAATACGAGGGTGTCATTGGAACTTTTGAACTATTAAGACTTAACTTAAAATTCATAAAAACTATACGGACTTAAAATATAATTTAATTAGAAGTTACTAAATAGAGCGAGTGGTCAGAAATTATTCCTGGAGTAAATGGATCCCTAATTCCTTACTCTCTGTCACCCAAATCAAGTGCATTATTACTTCATCATCGGTTTGTTTTTTGCTTTGTTGATGTTGCATGGTTTTGGGTTACGGTTCTTGACAGTTAGATATCCAATATATGATATACAAAGACGTCTTTTATTTTGGCTTCATGTACTTTCTAGTTGCCTATTTATCCGATGTATGTTATGATTTCTATTTTATTTTTTTGACATCTTAATTTATGGTATATTGTGGTTCATGATACATAGGGTGAGTGGATCCCTGTTGTTGTTGATGATTGGATTCCGTGTGAACTACCGGGCAAACCTGCATTTGCTACTAGTAAGAAAGGTTATGAGCTCTGGGTCTCTATATTGGAGAAGGCATATGCCAAGTTGCATGGCTCGTACGAAGCACTAGAAGGTGGGCTTGTTCAGGATGCTCTGGTGGATCTTACAGGCGGTGCAGGGGAGGAAATCGACATGAGGAGTGGTGAAGCCCAGATTGACCTTGCAAGTGGTAGGTTATGGTCTCAGTTATTACGTTTCAAGCAAGAAGGTTTTCTTCTAGGGGCAGGAAGTCCTTCAGGTTCAGATGTGCACATCTCCTCTAGTGGTATTGTGCAAGGACATGCATACTCGATACTGCAGGTAATGGGATAATGTTTAATATCTCATTTTTATAACACGTGTTAGTTATAAATCCATTTATAAGCCTCGACAAAACGACTTGAGATATTTGGAAACTTGGACCTCGACATCTCTATGAGCAAGAGGTTAATAATTTCTAAATAAAAAATATTGAATTCACAAAGTAGGGTGTGGGTTTGGGCATGCTCTAAGCCCAAAAGGCTCAAGTAAGGTGTTTGTAGGATATAAAACCGATCATGAGATTTCACCTAACAACTTAAAACCTTTAGGAGCACTGGTCTTTGTCAATCTGAATTAGTTTTTAATGATCACGTTTACAATGATAACTGCTGTTGTGCAATTTTAGGTAAGAGATGTCGATGGGCATAAACTTGTTCAGATCCGAAATCCATGGGCCAATGAAGTCGAGTGGAATGGTCCCTGGTCTGACTCATCACCTGAATGGACAGATAGGATAAAGCACAAGCTGAAGCATGTTCCACAGGTCATTATTTATGCTTTTCTATTGGGTATTAGTCATATGCTTCTACTTCTTGGTGTCTCTTTTTGAATGAGAATAGTTGCTCTCACTCTGTTATTGACTTCTATTTATTGACATCAAGTGACCATTTTAATTTATTTTTTTCTCTATTTTGGACAGTCCAAAGACGGTATTTTTTGGATGTCCTGGCAGGATTTTCAGATACATTTTCGATCAATATATATTTGCCGTGTCTATCCATCGGAAATGCGTTATTCTGTTCATGGTCAATGGCGTGGTTACAGTGCTGGTGGGTGTCAGGATTATGATACATGGCATCAAAATCCACAGTTCAGACTGACTGCAACTGGGCAAGATGCATCATTTCCAATTCACGTATTCATTACCTTAACTCAGGTATTGACAGTATTGGATACAACCTCTTTCCCATATCTATTGATGTTTTGACTTTCAAATTCCAACTCTGATTGACTTTTCTCTCTCAAATATACCCTTATTCAATGTTTAATAACTACTGCAATAAGGAGTACAGGAAATTGTATTGCAATTTATCACAAAAAATAAAGACATTTTAGTCAAAGTATAATAGTTTTTATACCCATTAAATGCTCCTTAATCTGTGTAATAACCTTAAACATTATAGATACGGAAAGGATGTGGTATTTAATAATGCATTTATCAAAAATATCATTTCCTTTAATTTCTACTTTCATTAGGGTGTGGGATTTTCAAGAACAACAGCTGGTGTCAGAAATTATCAATCAAGCCATGATTCACTGATGTTCTACATTGGAATGAGGATACTTAAAACTCGTGGCCGTCGTGCTGCTTTCAATATATACCTACATGAATCAGTCGGTGGGACAGACTATGTTAATTCTCGAGAAATATCTTGTGAAATGGTTCTGGAACCTGAGCCAAAGGGATACACTATAGTTCCTACCACTATACACCCTGGAGAAGAAGCACCCTTTGTGCTTTCTGTTTTCACCAAGGCATCAATAACTCTGGAAGCTTTGTAGTTGGGTCTAGCTACCTGTTGTATCTTATCCTCTTGATAAATTTTTTTTGCTTGGATTTTTGGGGAATTGTGTCTTGCGCGCTGCTGAAACCCTGCTTAAGAACAATTGGGTAATTTCTTCTCCTCCCCTTTTCATATTGAGGTACTATCTCCGGTCTCATTTATAAGCAAAAAATATAGATTAGATACATCAGTTATTCTATGAAGCCAGACAGTGCATTTTTTGTCTTATAAACGAGACCAGAGGGAGTAGTATACATGCCATCTAACAATGTTTATGTTAGGGAGTAGTATACATGCCATCTAACAATGTTTATGTTTTTGCACAGCCTGTGATTATTTAATTCTTAAGGTTGAAGTTTCGCGCATGAGTGGACAGCCTCACAATGCGATTCCCGATGGCATCTGTTCGGGAGACGAGGTAGAGTTGTGTATATATGCATGGTCTTTTGATCTGGTGATTCATCATCTTGAACTATGCTTGTACCAGCATTGAAGAGGGTTTTCGGGGTGTTTATTATGTACATAAAAAGTGGTAACTATAGAGGTATACAAAACCATTTATGGAAAGTGGGAAAAGGAGATAGCTGAAAATAAGTAGGAAATTACTAACATCTGATTCAAATGGAGGTGACGGAAGGTATAGTAACAAGCATTGAGTAACTGACTGATGTAAATTCATTCACCTTTTTTTTGACATTTGCAAAACAATTGTACAAACATTAATGATGTCTATCATTTATTGACATTTTTGTACAAATGTTTTATCTAATCTAATATGTTTGCTAGTTTTCTTTTGGGTAGAAAATCGAAGGAAATAGTTTATAGTGTAAAAGAATGACAAATAATGGTCAACATCAATTGGTAAAATATCCAGATTCTTCTCAATACAAAACCTAAAATAATATTCATTTTCAAAACCCAGGTTCTTACGCTGATGGAACTAAAAATAAAATTAGTATACATTTTATATTAAACTAAAATTAAATAGATAAGTTCTGTGTAGTGGGTGAAAAGAAAAGAAAAACAGGTAACATATGCAAGTGTTGTCTTTTTTCCACTCAAAATGGGACACCAAAATTCCACATCCATTTAGATGATTAATAATGTAGTTCAAATACATTGTTAATTATGTTTAGATGGTTTATGAATATAACAATGTGTTAAGCTCATTAACTATTCATAGAATACAACCACGATTTTGAATATTATTAACCACGCTTTTTAGGTGTATGTTTTTTTTTGGGTGCAAATTAAATTAAGAGAAAAATTAATATAGATAATTAAGAGAAAAATTATATTAAGAGAAAGGACTAAATGAGCCATTTTTCCTTTTGTTCTTTTTAAGTCTTTATAGTGTGTTCATGTTGCTAATGAGCTGATTAAAGACAATCTGGATTTCACATCTATGCCCCATTTCTTATATGTACTTCCTCCAGACTCAAATATAAACAAAAAAGTATCTAGTCTAGGTGGACTCAAATATAAGCAAATCTCAACTAATCTTTCTATATTTAATGTTATTTTTTCACAAGTATCCTTAAATTAGCTCATTAATGTTGTGAGAAGATGACTATTAATCAAGGATAGTTTAGTAAATCTATTTGTTTTTCCATGAATTCAGAAAAATTAAATGTACAAAACTAATATTCTTAATATTGTAGAAATAGTTATTTTTGCTTATAATTAGGTCCGAAGGGAGTACTATCAGATTGCACAGCTTCCAAACAAATTAAAAAGTAGTCTACTAAAGAATACTATCAGATTAATAACATAGACCAAAATGTTACATACTTTTTTGTTGAGACCACTCTGAAAAAAATATCAAGAAGAAAACTATAAAAGTATTTTACAAGAAGCAAAAATATATTAAATCATTTAGATAATCCTTTACATGTCAAAAAATATCCTTCCACGTCCCTCTCCTTCTCCATGTGCCTCAACAAAACAATACGTAGAAAAATTGATTACTCTATATCAAAGAAAAAACAAACGATGCTTATCTAAAAAAAAAAAAAAAAAAAAAACAAACGATAATAAGTGTATCACATATTATACTTTTAACATTTTGTAACAAAGAAGATAGATTCCTTTATTTGAGGAATCCATTAACCCTATGTTGTCTTTGTACTTTATACATTCCCTTTGAAATTTTGTCTTTACTCATTCATTTTGAATTAAAATACTCGTTTACGTCGACTTAAATGACATGTTGAAGTCACGTGGTGGTGATATGAGGATGTGTGTGAGTAATAATAATTATTTTTGGTTATGAAAACTCGTTTTTTTTGAGCGGAGGTTATGAAAACTCTTAACTACCTACAGAGTGTCTCAACACACTCAACAACCGATTAATTTTTGCTCTTGTTTAAGAGTAAATTTTGCACTAACCAACACCAGATTTTTTCATTGTGATAATCGAATTCAAGAGCTCCAAGTAGCCATTGGCGGACCCAGAATCCTAAGTTAGGGGGTCAGTAAAATTCATTATCAAAAATGTTGATTCATCAAATTGTTTAAATCTTTTTTTCAAATTCCTAATTTACTAAAATTAAGAATCAAGCTATCTAACTCCAAAATTATATAAGGGCAAATCGTCAATAAGTTTATCTGTCATTACTTATTTATGTCCTAAAGTATACGAAAAATAAGTAGTCTGTAAAAATATATGATATTGGTAAAATTAGTTCCTAAAGTTCTATAAATAGTCTCTTACGAAGACTAATAAGACAAAAAAAATTGAGTGCAAATTTAAGGACACTAGTGCAAATTTAAAATATCAAAAGGTTTAAAATAATTTTATATAAATGTATTAATACTAATATATTTTTTCAGAGTATTCAACTGAACCAATTGAAAACAATGTAGGTCTACCACTGCAAGTAGCTTATGCCACTTAACGACCCACGTGTCTCAAGGTAGCTTATGTCACTTGTCTAACTATGTGAGCGATAATAATTCAATAGCAATATCGTATTGAACCATTTATTTATTTATCAATTATCATCACCTTCATCTCCACCATAGATTCACTTCTCTTCTACACCTTGTGCTTGTGTCAATAACAAGATAGGAAATGGAAGAGAGTGAGAAAAAGATGAGCGAGTGTAATAGTAGTAGTAGTAGTCATGTGTTAATGATTCCATACCCAAGCCAAGGTCACATAAACCCAATGCTTCAATTCAGCAAAAGATTAACCACAAAAGGAGTCAAAGTAACCCTAATCACAACCATATTCATCTCCAAAACCATGCATCTTCAATCATCAACCTTACCAAACTCCATTCAATTTGATTTCATCTCAGATGGTTTTGACCAAGGTGGCTTTTCTCAAGCTAGCAACATTCAAACCTATCTATCTCACATGAAAACCATAGGCTCCAAGAATTTAAGGGAACTTATTCAAAAATATAACTCTTCTGATAACCCTATAGATTGCTTAGTATATGACCCTTTGGTTCAATGGGTTTTGGATGTAGCCAAAGAATTTGGTTTGTTAGGAGCTGCTTTTTTCACTCAAATGTGTGCTGTTAATTACATATATTATTATGTTCATAATGGACTTTTAAAGCTTCCTATTGAATCAATACCAATTTCTATAGAAGGACTTCCTTTGCTGAATCTTAAAGATACACCTTCCTTTGTTTCTGACCCTGGATTTTATCCTGCTTATTATGAGTTGGTCATGAATCAGTTTTCTAATATAGAAAAAGCTGATATTCTTCTTGTCAATTCCTTCAACAAGCTAGAGGACCAGGTTTTTTACCCACTTTCTTCTCTTTATATTTTTTTCACATATATTGTAATCTGTACTGTAGTATATAGGCATGACTTATAACCTACGAAGCACCGACACAAACACTGACACTACATTGACACAGACACTTACAAATCGATAGTAATTTGAAAAGTGGAAGTAATTGAAGAGTCGGTGTCGATGTCCGACATGATACATGTCAGACACCAGACATGTCTTGAACTTGAAGTGTCAGTGTTACAAAGTTTGTAACCCTATTCAATAACATAAGAAAATCACAACCACTTTGCTCTCGAGGACGTAGGCACATTGCCGAACCTCGTTAACAATCGTGTTTGTCGTGTATTGATATGTTTGTTAGATTCTACTTGTGTTTACGACATTTGCGCGTTCACAACAATCATGTTTTTTCTCTCACTCAATTTAAAAAAAAAAATGTAGCAATTTGTGATTCATTTGACATTACAAATTGCTATATTTTTTTTAATTGAGTGAGAGAAACAGGGCAGTGTTTACATCTGACTAAATATATCAGTTATTCAATGAACCAAAAACTGTCACGTCTCTTTTAAAGTGGACCAGAGGTAGTAGTAGTAGTTATGCCGATGTTTGTATAAAAAAGCGGCATGCCAACATAGCTGCAAGTTATAATAAGCCATTTATATGCATGTGATTTCTTACAGCAAGCATCACTTAATAGAATCATATATAAGCTATTAGTCAATGATAAGTGATTCTAATGAAAAGTAATTATGTGATATAAACTGAAATGTGGTAGAGTTTGGTAGAACAATTTATAATGTAATACTAATCATTTTCAATATTGATGCTATTAATATATAGGTGGTGGATTCCATGTCAAAGTTATTTCCAATATTGACAGTTGGGCCAGCAGTTCCATCCTTTTACTTAGACAAAGGAATCCCAAATGACAAAGAAAATGATTTGAATCTCTTCCAAGTAGACTCATCAGCTATTAATTGGCTCAAACTAAGGCCTGAAGGATCAGTTATTTATGTATCATTTGGCAGCATGGTTTGCTTTAACATAGAGCAAATGAAGGAAATAGCATTAGGGTTAATGGGAAGTGGTTCAAATTTCCTATGGGTGATTCCTGATTTGGAGACAAAGAATCTTCCAAAAGAGTTATTTGAGGAAATAATTTCAAGTGGAAGGGGTATAATAGTAAATTGGATACCCCAAATGGAAGTGTTATCAAATAGTGCTATTGGTTGTTTTTTAACACATTGTGGATGGAATTCAACACTTGAAGCATTGTGTTTAGGTGTGCCTATGGTTGCAATGCCACAGTGGACTGATCAACCTATGAATGCAAAATTTGTTGAGGATGTTTGGAAAGTGGGAATTAGAGTTAAGGTTAATGAGAATGGGATTGTGACAAGAGAAGAGATTGAGTGTTGTTTAAGGGAAGTAATTGAAAGGGATTTTGGAAGAGAAATTAGGATTAATGCTATGAAATGGAAGGAATTGGCTATAGAAGCTGTGAGTAAGGGTGGCACTTCAGATAACAACATTGATGAATTTCTAGATATGCTGAAGAGATCATAAGCTAAATATTCTTATTGGTTTCAATTATTATTGATTATGGATTCCCTTAAAAAGTACAACTGAGGGAGTCTTTGAAATTGGATTTATGATTTTTTTTTTTTATGTTAGTGGAGCCTCTATTTAGTTAGTTGATAGTATTATTGGATGTTACAAATTATATTTGCATCCGAGACTCAGAATTTGAACTCGATGAAAATATGAAACTGAATGCTGCATAATATAAATGAAAAACTCGAGATTTTAAAATTACTTAATTTCTTTTTGGAACTTTTTAGATCGTATTTCATGTAGCTCAATAACTTTATTTTGTTCGTCGAAAATTGATTTGTTATCAAGATACCAAAACTTCTCAATACCAAACAAACAACACACTTGTTACCTTGATATCGAGAGGTTTCAGTTTCTTGATACAATTCAGTAACACTAACACAAATACATATTCTCAACTTGTTTGTGTTCATACCGATTACAACAATTAGTAAAATGCGAACTTATTATTTGAGTTATTTTTAAAAAAATGAGTTCAATTGTTATGTATTGTCGGTGTATAGATTTTACACTAACAACCATTCACCATTCAAGGTATAAATGACTTTCAAAATAGTTGGAAGAAGACTGAACCATTTTAATGGCGTGACCAATTATGATTGGTTGACAGTATAAAAAATCTTTACACTCAGTTTATATAAATTAAATCCTTAAAAAAACCAAATAATTGACTTCTGTTAGATGTTAGTGTAAAATTATTTACACTGATGATGTGTATCCTATTAATTCTAAAAAAAAAAACATACGTGGAAAATTTGCATGAAAACGATGACAAGTACCAAAAATGAGAGTTTATTACTATCAATTCTAGCACAGGAGATGGATCCCAATAGGAAAAAAAAACAACCTATTGTTGTATCATGTGGGAATACTTGTGTGATCAGCTGTCACAAATTTACAGAGCAACAAACTTGATTTTCATCTGACTCCTACACTTGAACGAACTAATTATATTTGTGCAACATTTTTGTAACTGGATGGATCATACCCTCATGCTCCTTCAGCTGCGTTACCATCTTCTTTCCAACCGCCCAATTTAACAATGTCCTCAACAAGTATTTTCCCATCTATAACAACAACAAATAAAAGATGGTAGAAATGTTACGTTACAAAAAAGACGCCTTCCTCCAAAGAAAAAAATAGAAAGGCAGATATTTCGAAATAGCTCTGATAACACACTAAAAATAATACCCAACACCCTAGAACTCAGGAATACTTTTGGTTTGAGATACTACTGTTCAGTCACCTACTAATGCTAAATTCCATAAGAATTTCACTGGAATTTATTTTTTGTAACCTTTGTTTAGATGCACACTACAGAGAAAAGAATGTGTAGAAGCTACAGACCTTTATCTTTGGAAAGACTGCTGACGAGTTCTTGGATGCCCTCCTTTCCCAATGTATCTTTCAAGTACATTGCAGCTGACGCCACCTCTTCGGGAGTTACTTTCCCATCATAATCTCTGCAAAAATGCCCAGTAAGTATAAGAGCCGTTGATCATAGGATCCTTCTCAAACTGGCGGCGGCTTAGTCTAAACTTTAGCCTACCTCTACCAACTTACACCACCAATACATAAATATTAAAGACCAATGTGAAGAGCAAGTGCAAACCTATCCAGCAGCCTCCACCGGTCACCAATTTTGGCATCCACATCATCTATTTCCTTCTCAAGATTGTGGAGCATAGCATCAACCTGACAGAAAATCAAATAATTAGAATTTCAGGAGTGAAAACTTAGTTTCAAGCTATTCTCTATAAATATGGTACTTACTCTCTCTATCAGTGCTGATGACACCTTATCCCCTTCATCAGAATCAGTAGCATGCTCATGCTCCTCTCGGGCAGCTTTATATGCCCTAAAGGCATCTTTATCACCATCTGAACCCTCTTTCTCTACCATGCTGTTATAGAGTTCAATCTAGACACATACAAAACAAGCATCTTTATACGATTTTTTTAAATAATGTTACAGATGGATTGTTTGCAATTTGCATAGTGATTGCTCAATTACATAAAGATAAATATTTGAAAGTATTAAAAAGTAAAGCCAAAGGAAGCCATGGTGCAATGGTTCGAGTAGCCACCATGTGAGTGGAGGTCATAGGTTTGAGTCATGGTATCAATCTCTTGCAATGCAAAGTAAGGCTACCTACAATATATTTGCAATGGGTCCAATCTCGCTATGGCGGACACTCTATATGCACTAGGTTGCCTTTATTTTAATGAGTAATGACAATATCAAATATTAAACGCAATTTTGTAAGAAACAATCTCGCTATGGCCAACTTTAAAAATCAAATACCATAATATTGAATACAAGAAATTTATATGCACCCTGTAACATTACAGAGAAAAACATCAGCTGATTTGGGAGCACCTATACAAAAGCATGCAGAAACTTATCCAAATAAAAGTAACAGCAAATTATGAGTATTAAAGGTTCAAAGTTACCTCTTTATTAACAAGTCTTAGAAAATCCTCACGCTCCGTACTTACAGACTGCCATCACAATAAAAGGCGTAAGCAATTAAGCACACATTGGAAGTAATTCACCAATTGTAGCAAATGAGAGTTATAAACATCAAATTCTCACCGATGCAGAAGCTAACACAGCTAAAGCACGACTAAGTTCACACAGCTGCTCTTTGTTTTCCAATGTTCTGTCTCTAGCAAGCTGATGTGCTTCTTTTGCCGTCGAAATATTCATCTCTTTCAGGGCAATATCTTCTTGACTAGAATTCATATCTGTCCTTGCTTGCTCCACCCTCTCACTTTCTTCCTCCTCCTGCATTTAGTTTATAATACTATATTATTTATCACAATTTTTGGAGCCATGTAATATTGATTCAAAAGTAATTTGTCAAATTTTAATCAACATGAAGCTTTAAGCCTAGAAAATGGTCTTTATGGTGAACTGAACTCTGCATATCAACAGCTAAAACTTTTGTTTCTTAACCTTACTAATTATTATTAGATTCTAATAGAATTCTGACCACTAAAATATTGAAAGAATTCTATTTATGACTTTGATTATTTAGTATTTTTATTAGATTTTAGTCGCATGAACCAAAGCAAATATCAGAAACTGATCAGAGAGGACAACTTTGTCATCCTAATGAAACAAAGAGAGCTTCTAATAGGGACGTGTATAGAGAAAAACACAATTCCATATTTTACCTTAATACGTTCTTCCTGCATTTCAAGGAACTCCAATTTCCTCCTCCTCTCTGAGACAGAATCCTCAGAGGGTAAAGATGTAACTTGTATAGTATCTACAACCTCGTCTGGGAGAGAAGAAATTGTAGCCTGTACAGCTTCTTCTGGTTTCAATTTCCCAGACACGGTAAATGCCCTATAAAGGTTATAAGGAAGATTTCAAAATGCATAACAGGCAGGTTCTTAAATATTTAATTATTTGTTCTAACTTTCTCGTAAGGGAGCTTTCCCAAAATTACCTTGAAAGAATCAAAAGAGATGATGGTACGGAATGATTCAGAGATAAGTCCAACCAATCTCGAAGCTGTACAGGTAGGTTAACACATTAGTATTAGAATACAAATACCATAGTGAAATTTGACAGTGAAAACCAAAATTGCAGTATCATCATCCAGTTCATGTAACCAATATAACACAGATGATCATGAATTGTTCACAACAAAAAAACCTGTTGGCGCATTTCTTCAACAGAAAGCAACCCAAGCATGCCTCGCTCTCTACAATCTTCACGAAGTTCAGCTTCTGAAAGAGAATCTACACCTTCTTCTTGAATTAATTTATCATCTTCCTTAATCCTAATAAAAAGGGGAATTGTTTGCATGTAAATACCATTATGAAGACTGCAGAGCTCGTGCTGATAAAGTATCTCAAATGGTGAAAACTAAACTATTTTGTTGAGTTTATGTCACTTTTGAACTAACAGCTAATCATAGTAATCATGACGCCGGAAATGAATGATGTAGCATACAAAAGCTGTTTGAATCCGTGTACTCTAATAAAATATACCAACGAGATTACAATGGAACAAGGCCTACATTCAAAACATTAGATTTATAGCAAAGCTTTTACAGCCAAAGGTGTGGTCTTTGCAATTTTCAATCTTGACGACTCAGATTGTTTCCTCCCTAGTACAAATCTTTTAATAGATGGCTTGCCAAGCATTCAGGCCAAAAACAGGAAGAAAGGAAAGAAGGTCCTCCTCCTCTTCAAATGATTTTTTCAAATGAAGAGTGTTGTAAATAGTAGATTTATTTGTAAATATGTATTCGGCCCATTAATCCGGCCCATTAGGTTTACATTTAGAATAGCTTATTTAAATGTATTAGCGTTTTTTGACCCAAAAACAAATGTATTAGCGTTTGCACAGAACATATAATTCTAATAATATTCAGCTATCCTTTTCTACAAAGACAAAATTATTGCAAAAATTTAATCATAAATGAAGATCCCAGTTATAGAGCATTAAACATTTAAACTACAATCCAAACATAAACATATCAATAAATGGGACCATTTTTGTGTACCAAACTGTCATCGAGCAAAGTGTAGTGCAGCCGCCGAGAACGCCGGCTCTCAGTGGTGGTGCTATGACAAAGAATTGGGTATTACGAGTGCCTAAATCCCACATGAGTAGTATTGCTCGGTGAAGTACTTAAGTGGCTTGGTTCATCAACTAGTTTTTAAGGGAGGGTTCCGAAGTGCTTAAGTGCTTATCAGTTTATTGAGAAATTAATCTTCGACTGAGCCCAATGGCACTGTTTATCTATGAAGTCAACCCCATTTAGTGGGATAAACCTTTGGTTGTTGATGATGTAGCTACTACATATAGGAATGATATTTCAATCTTATTGAAGCTATCCTTGAATGGCAATAATTTTTCAGTAAAATTCCAACTTGCAATTAAAACTAGTAAAGAAAGAGAATATAATAGCTAGTATGATAAAACATATCTTACCTCTGTAAACGTTTTCGCAACATATATCGTAAGTATGCATCAGTGCCAAAAGGGCTGATTCCCATGTACTTGCACATATTGACTAATCGCGGCCTACAGACAGTGAAAACACAACAAAAATCATGATATCACCACACAACTACGAAAGCAGCATATTGAAGTCAAACAGAGTTAAGAGATTAACCTGCTTATATTATCTAGAGTAAGCTCATCATTAAACAACTTAGCAAAACTCAAAATTTCGTCATTAGAGACATTTGAACCTCTTCTAATCTGCATAAAGGAAAGAACAGGTACATAGGACTATCTAAACAAAAAAAATTGGGAAAAAAAGATTGACAAAGGGTCCTCAAAGCTAAATATCTTTTTTACCATGTTTAAAAAATCATCAAGATCTTCAGCTGTTTTCTTTAGTTCTCCACTGCTTGAGTTTTGAACTTCTTTTGCCATTTCTTTGACAGTATCCTGGAGAAACCTTGCATACTCTATCCTTGCCTTCAATCTCCTTTTCAATGCTTCCTACAATTGAAAAACTGAGTCACATAAACACCCTACGGCAACCAAAATTCTAAACATTCGTCATAATCACATAATTTATTTATTTTTTGATATTGCCATAACCACATCAATTAATTATGCGCAAAAACTTTTATGATATAAACTGATTAATACCAACATTATTGATGATGTGACATTAACAAATCTAGTTTCCAACTAAGTTTATCACTATTCACTACCAGAGACTACCAGACAACAGAGAACATAAATTAGCATATGGTCATGTACTTAGTATCCGAAGATGCAGTATGTTGATAATGATGATCTTCAGGAGTTGTCCTTTACATCGGGCCTCCAACACTGGTTGGAGAAGGCCCTGCAATGGCTTAGTTATACTACTCGTCATTTGCGTACAGCTATGTATGTACAGCTTTTATGAGCTAACGTAATCTGTAAAGAGAATGGATAAACAACAAAAACATTCTAGTCATTACCTGTTCTTTCATCTTGTCTTGAAATGTTGATGGCAACATGTTGGGGAATAGCTTTAGAGCCACTGGCAGGAGGAATTCCATAAAGGGAACGATAATGAAAACTGCAAAAGGAACTAGTCTGAAAATATCGGCTGTGGTCCGCGTCAGTTGCTGTCTCTCCCTTCTAGAGAGACTCTTCCCACCAGCAAGCTTCAACAACAACCTGGAACTGATTCTCACATCAGCCCACAGCAGTTTAGAACCCAACCAGTAATGCTGCAACGTTGATATAAATTCCCCTTTCCAGTGAACGAGTTTTTTGGCCCAGTCCTCCCTGCAAGCACCAAAGATTGACAAAAACCAAAAGTCAAATCATCTAACATAAATGAAAAAATATTTCATGGTTTCAACTTGCAGTTTGCAATATAATTGTTTTGAAATTCTCCACAAAATTGAGCCACGTCAGCAGCATTTTGCGGCATACGCAATCTCTATAATCACGAGACAACTGTAACTACAATTTAAAAATATAAGATTTTCGTAAATCCTATGATCGCAATAAAATCGTAAATGCATTTTAAAATCATACAATATACACAATTTCGATAATCACAAGACAACTGTTAGTGCAATTTAAAATCACATGATATCTTCAATTGCTACACTGTAACTTCAATTTAAGAACAGACAATGTCCTCGATTTCTACAACCACAAGACAACCGTTCCGCAATTTATAATCATATAATATCAACAAATTCCACAATCGCATTGCAATCGTAATTGTAATTTAAAATAATATCATATAACATTATCTACAAATTCCATAATCACAGCGCCACCGCAACCAGATTTCATAGAATGTCTCCATTTTTTATGTATGAATCAAAATTGCACTTTAACAAAAGAGGGATGAAAGTAAAGGAGGCTGACCTACTCATGGAAGCTACAGCTCTCAAGGCAGGACCAATCCCCAAAAACACAGCCCAAACTCGCTTAAAAACACTCTGCACATCTCTCGTAGATTCTTGAGACCGTTTCGCCTTAGCTTTGGCTTTCGCAGTAGTTAAACCTTCAACAGCTTGGTCGCACTCCTCAGGAGACGCTTCTTTTCTTTTCTTAGCCACAGCCTCATCGTTACCCTCATTTTCCGGTTCGTCGGGTTTCGCTGCTGCTGCCGCCGATGACGACTGCGACGACATCCACCTCACACCAATCGACGCATTCGGTCCCGAAAAACCATCACGAAGACTCGAATTTGTAAATCCATAAACATATTGTCTCAAATCAGGAGAAAGTTTGAACCTATCATCTTTATACGGTGATATTCCATTGCTACAGTTAGAAGGAGAAGGCGATTGTGTACCAATAGAACGTACTGGAGAATGAAAACTGAGAATCGAAGAGGCTGAACCGTTAAAGTAGTTATGAACAAAACTTTTCCTGCGTCTCAGAATCGCTCTCGAAGCCATCGTAAAGCTAACAACTCTTCGACCACAAAAAGCACATCCAAGTTATTATTGCATAAGTATACCGATCAGAATAAAATTAATAGATCATCAATTTCAATTTCATTACATAAAACTAACTACGACTGCATATTTTTTAATTTATTTTCGAAAAAACAAGTGAATCATTACGCAGTTAACGGGAATTCGTTAGTTTAGGAAATGAATGGTACTTTTTGAGAATGAGATATTGAGAAAGGAGGAAATAGTGAGATGATGATTGAGCTTACCGTGAGAAATTATGCGGAGCGTTGAAGAAGGAACGAAAGATGAATGAAGAGAAATAGAGAGTTAGGAGGATCGAAGAAGAGCGCCAGTGGAGGGGAACGAAATTGAGGCAGAAGAGAGGTTTAAGGTGTTTTGTTGTGCAGCGGTAGTATAAGGGGTCATGGGAGTACGATTTTGTCCTTACTAATAATACACTATTACTTTTTCACCCTTTGAATTCGATATTTTGATTTGGCTTGGTTATTTGCTCTGACTTGTTGTTTAAGCCACTGTGATAACTGATATTTTTTTATTTTTTCTATTAACGAAAATTCTAGATTAGGAGAAGAAGGTGAGTCATGTAAGTGTAACCACGTAGACTCTACCAACAAATTAAAACTACTAACAACAATTGTTCTACAAGTTATCAATAATAGCTCCCGAAACTCCAACTTATCCTCTTAGAACCTCAACAACCACATGAGAATCAAGTTTAAAATTTACACTATCAAGTGAAAAAAGTTAATCATTTACTGTTTTAATAACTTATTAATGTTGTTCTCTGTTTGTATTTCTAATTTTTAAAATATTAAAATAATTTAATTATTTAAAATAAATATTTAATAAAATAAAAGTAATTTTCTTTAAAAAAATGAGGTGGCATGTCAAGTAGGCATAGTTGAGAGTGTCATGTCAGTTAAATTTTGACATAGCAACATCTAAGAGTTGAAAATTTCAATTTGGTCAACATTACAAAAATTTGTAAAATAGGGGGACCAAAATTGCACATTTAGTAAAATAAAGGGATCAAAATAGCATTTAAGCCTTTATTTTACTCTCATTTTTAAAACTATGACCTCTATCTCTTGAAATTTACATAGACTAGAGGGTAACCTTGAGATGAGTTCCAATGTTATTTTATGTATGATCGAGGTATCAAAACCCTAATCAAACTCTATTTGGCTTTGTGTTGATCCCTACTTTGATTTTATCCTTCATTTTCATTTCTTTGCCCAAAGTTTTAAGATCTTCATTGAAGCCTTTTTTTTCTGAAATCAAGGTCGTGTATTTTTTCTTCTTGAAAAATCTCGACTTTCAGTTTGCTTTCTTTACGTGAAAGTGCAGATGATATGGTTCTTCATGTTACCATTTTGATTCAAAGTTTGAGATTAAGACATTAATGAAGTTTTTACGACTCTGGACAGTAGCTTGCGTTGTATAATTGTGTTTCCCTTGTGTTTAAGTGATTGTTACAATGCTGGTTTTCGTTCATAATATCATTTTGATCTCATTTTATTATTAACAATTCAGATGTGTTTGTGAAGAAAATTGGAGGTAGAGCACATTTCGATGGACCCGAAGCTAGCTAGGCTTTTGAGGGACTCGTGGTTGTCCATGTTATGGGCAAAGACAACTCATCGAGGAGGCAAGATTTAGCATTAGGAATTAATGCAATGTTAAGAGATCACAACCACGTGTATCGTGTAACCATGTTAGTTAAACCTAAGTTAGACCCTTTATGAAGAGTGGTACTAGTTAGGGCTAGGCATTGTAGGTTTCGCGACTCGATATGACCTTAAATATTGAATGATGCGTATTATGCTCTGTTGATTGATAGTTGACTATGTTGCTTTGTTCACTAGGTTGAAGTACTATAACATGTTTTAGTTGTCCTCACAATGAGATTTCACACTTTAAGAATTGCTTTCTAATACAAGTAAGAGTATCTGACTCAGGGCCGGCCCAGGGCCTGTGCGGGCTATGCGACCGCACAGGGCCCAAGCCCAATATCAATTTTTAGGGGCCCCCAATTTATTTTAAGACTTAATTATATATAATAAAAGGGTTTTTTTTTTTGTACCCCCACCCCATCCCCATATACCCCCACCCACACTGAAAACCCTAAAATGCCCTTCTGAAAACGTATTTTTTTAAAAAAAAATTTGTAATCGTATATATACACAGGGGGTGTATATACGACCCTTACATTTGGGCATCGTATATATACACCCCCAAGGCGTATATACGATTGGCACACCTCACCTTAATCGTATATACGCCTTGGGGGTGTATATACGATGGGCAAAAAAATAGGTCGTATATATACCCCCTCAGGTGTATATACGATCCCTATTGTATTTTTTTAATTTTTTTAAGTCAAATAAAAATTAATTAAGTCCTGAAAATAGGTTTTGTGTGTAGTTCGTTAAAACGTGACGATGTTATACGTCAAACGAATAATTTAGCCTAAAAAATCGGTTTTCGGGCAACATACTCCGATCGTAATGAAACCACAGCCATTAAATCCGAAAAAAATCAAGAATCATGACTCCCTTAAAATGGACTTCTTACGAGACTACGGCCTCAAAATCCCAAATTCCATCGTTTACTATTTTTTACGATTTTTTTTAATTTTTCATACTCTCCAAAAAATCTAAAAAAATTTGTATAGCCTTATTTTGGTCTTGTTAGATTTTTAGTGGTGTTTTTATAATTTTTTGGAGTAGTTTTGACTATTTAACGAATTTTTAGTAGCCTTTTAGTAATAAAAATTAAAACAAATTATTAAAAAAAATAAAAAACCCATCCTATATACCCCTTTGAGTACGTATATACGATTGGACATAAAATAGCCATCGTATATACGTACCAAAGGGGTATATACAATTTATTTATTTTTTAAAAAAAAATTAATTTTCAAAGGGCATTTTGGGGATTTAAATTTGGGTGAGGGTTTATGGGGATTGGTGGGGGTGTGAAAAAAACAACCCATAATAAAATGACCATAAGTTTCAACAATCTCTTGTAGCTCAGCGGTTGCTTTTGGTTACCTCGTCAGCCAAGATGTGGGTTTGATCCTCACATGAATCATTTTGTTATTTTTGCATAATATTCATTTGATAAAAAAACGCTATTTCAATGGCAGCGAAAAGAATCTAACCTTGGTCGCTAAGGCCACAACAGTAAAGACTTTCCACTATGCTACATCACAGGCTTTATATATTCACTAATATTACTTTTTTATAATCAAAGAAACTATACCTTTTAGTATTATTCTTTTTCTTCTGATTTTATTTATTTGTTTATTTCTGGAATTAATACTTCTTAAATGTTTCTAACTTTAATTAAGGTGGATATTCCTAAAATGCAATTCATTTTAAATAAAATCATTTCAAAATTTAGGCCCTCATAAGAATTATATATATAATATTCGAACTTATAACACTTTGTTCACTAAATAGTTTTATATATTACCTTTCATTTCAATAAAAAAACCATAATACAAATCCTTTACCAATTTTTGGTACTTTCTATGGTCATTACATATTTTTTTATTATAAAAATATACCATTTTTCTTATAAAGTGAAACTCAATGCATTAGTTATACCAAATTTAAAGTTGTATTGAGATGTTATTTAAATTTTAAATAAAACAGTTTTAGATTTTGGTGATTCATTTAATAAAAGGACCCTATTTTTAAAACTTGCACAGGGCCTCCAAATTGTTTGGGACGGCCCTGACTTTAGAATATATGCAAAATTGTTTGATGTTGGATATTGCCTAATGCTCATATAACACCAAATATAGTAAATGTGAGGCCGAGATAATAGGTTCCTAAGTCATAATAAAACACATTATTGATGAATGACTTGATGCATGTCATGTGTGTGGTACTCATTTTGAAGAGGTCAGACACCTTAGCCTTAAGGGTAAGAAGGAATTTATTTGATTGATCTAAGTCCAATAGCTAAGGCAACAGGTTATGATTATGTCTTGCTTTGAGGATACAATAATGAGGAGAAGACAATCATCGCAATACAAATGATATATTGGCCAACATGAATCTAGGTTATACCCATGATAATGTTAGATTCTTGCTTGGTTACTATTATATAAATATTTGATGTAGGCAGAAAATTATAGTATTTCATTAATAATCAAATCTTGGATATAAGTCGGACTACAATCGAAAACATGGGAACTAGCAAACCTTGACGCTCTAACTAGAGTGTGAGCCACAAAGTTTGTTTGTCTCTGAATAAAACTCAGCGTAAAGTTTTGCAAATTAGAAAGTAAAGAATGACACGAGCGCAAAATAGAGTCATACTCAGTTAAAGAATTACACAATCCTTTGATGGCAATCCAGCTCGATAGTAACTCGTTGGACATCCAATCCTAAAGTTTTTTCTCACTTGAGAGGATCTATTCCCATGAACTCTCATTGAATGTCGGTATATAACTTATTTGCGCGGACTTTGCATGCCCTACTTTCTTATTAATTATATTGAACTATTTTTTTTAGAAAACAGGGGCGAAGCCCCAACAGATAAAAACAACTAATAGATTACACTACTTTTTTTTAAACTATTGAACTATTTTGCAACAACAAAACTTCCCTCTTTTCTGGTATTATATTAATAATTAATGCATATGACAATTGAAACCAACATTTGCTAATTTAAATTGTCTACATGTATCATGTATGATAAAATTATCAACAGGTTCTTTAACACTTTTTTCACCCCTCTTCACATGGAGATTTCTTTAACACATTCAAGCAGAGCATATCAAAGTGACTCTTCCGAGATAAGGAATTAAATCCACGTTGTTTAATAAATCTTGCGTAAACATTATACAATGATAAAGACTGTTACATGGTACATAGTTATCTGTCTTCTTTGCCGAAAAAAGTCACAAAATTGGAACCGTACACCTTTTCAACCTGCGGCACATGGTCATCGATTAAATAGGTATAGAGAACGTATTGTTATTAGAAACTTTCTTGGAATAGATGTTCTACAACGTGTGGAATATGATACATTTTACAGAGAGGAGCTGCTCCAGACCCTCTAGCAGCAGACAAAACAAAGTTGGAACTGTGAATTCATTTTTACACTCAAATCCAAACTCAAGTTTATATTATTCGAGTGCAAAAGTTATTAACTGCACCGACTATTAAGGGTACATCCGTGATGCTCACAAACGGTTTTAGGATGCAGCCCTGATTTTTAACCCTTTGTTGGTATGATGGTGTGCGTCCGGTATCATTTATTTCCTGCACACATCGAAATATCATAAATTCCAGTTTAGAAGACAGCCAGGAAAGTCCATTACAAGTATAACAGCAATATCAGGCATCTTTACAACGAGTATAACAACGGATTAGAAGAAAGGTGTTTCTACAATAAAAGAAGTATCAAATATCATCATGCACTTTAAACAAACTTGTTAGTTATATGTGCATATTACTAAGCTTCAATATTTATTAAAAAAGTCTTTCAATAACCAGTTATCAACTGAATTAACATTATTCTGTTAGATTCAATTAATAAATTTCTTTGAAATGGCCGATTCATTACTTGTAGGAGATGCTAAAGCTAAATGTGCAAAAAGCTAAGTGTGTCTGTTTTAGGTGTTTGCAGAGACTTCGGATATACAAAGATATCCAGAGGAATACATGGCAAGATTTGGACCCAATTCATTAATTCAATGGTATAAGACAGTGTGGAAAGAGTTCAACCAGTACAACACTCTTAAAAGTGAACGAATTTTATGTTTGTATAGGTTTTCAAAAGCCGCGTCTGAATCAGGCATAGCTGAAGGCTCGCGAAGTGATTTGTCACGTTGCCGATCTACTTGTTTGACTCTTCACACGGAGAATTTTTCACTCAATTTGCATAGATTAAGCAAAAAAATAACACCATTGTTGTTTGTTAAATAAATTATCAAACAATGCTGACGTTTTGCATTTTTTATTACAGCTTCCCCTGATCACATCTAAGTACATGTGAGTGAAGGGAAGAGTTGGAAAATATGATCGTATGGTATCTTTTTTATGGTTTTGTAGCATGATTGTGAGGTATTTGCTTGAAATCATGTTCCGTTTCCAATATATTTGCAACAGAAAAAGCACTTGATTCACAAAATATATGGCATCCCAATTTGCTTAATAAAAATAAACGGAAACACCTTCCTGCTGGCAACAAAACACTTATAAGAAGAACCTGAATAATCCACTTCCCAAACCAATTCGTCCACAATTACCCTCTTGTTATTCCGCAAGCTATTCTTTTGTTTTCTTTCACTAAATATGCAAGAAAACAAGTAACAACCGACAAGAGATTCTTTTCCCCGATGAATGAAATTTTGAATTTTCTAATTTCTCTTTGCTTGTAATTTGAGTCACCACTGGAAACACAAATCTACCATCTTAACATTCTTTAAAAAGGAGGTGATTGATTTTATAGTTTCAAGGTGAACGTTGTTTAGTGCTTTGAGTTTAAATTCATCCAAAGAAATTCTATAGGAGATGATCGGTCTAGGAAACATACCAAGGAAGTTTAAAAGTATCTTTCCACCATCCTTGTTTTGAGCAATTTGCACAAATTTTATCCAAACGTACAATGACCTCAGAAAATGTTGGTCTGACAACAGGTTCGGGATCCCAACACTCCTCAATTAACCTGCATACACCATGATAGTTAGGTAGCTTCTAAATTAAAGTAATGATTGAAGACTTATTGTTTATTCTAAATTGAATGACTAACTCTTTCAACTCTGGAGGATAACTTTTTGTTTTGATCTTGAATGGTGGTCTCTTCCCTTCTAAACACATCAGTTTCACAGCCTCCTCCGGGGACTTCAAATGGAAAGGCGGTATACCCTCCATCATCTGGGCCCATAAAAGAAATTTAGTTAGTAGAAAACCAATATATGAAGATCAAATTGATGAAACAAAAAATCTCAATGCCCAAAAACCAATTCTCCTGATGGGGTATGGACAGTAAACCCATTTAGAAAAACGACAAAACAACATTGTGATGAACTTAGTCCCAACTTATGAGACAACTAAATAAAATAACACTATTAGCAAATATCACAAAAAACACTGGAAAAAATGTCAAGACATGTTATTGTCCCCATCATGACCCCCCACCCCCAATCATCTAATCTCAGCCCATCGTTGCCTTTGAGTAATGAGTATCAATTCATGACCTTGGCTTTAACCCCACTTATAAATTGTAATTGAGTGCATGCTCTTAACTTAAAGACTAGAGCCAACAGCCAGGACAGAACCTGTTCCACTAGAGTCGTAAGCATTTCAATTCATGGGCCTTGTGAATGAAAAATGCTGGCCCATAACCATAAAAACTAGAATCTTAAAGAAAAATTATCTATGTTGATAAAAAATAAAATAAAATAAAATTATCTATTGTCCCAAAAAAATAAAGAAAAACTATCTTGACGAATGATGAACGTGATATGAAACATCATAACAGATTAACAATATTATTGGTGTTGCAAAGTATAGGTACCTCATATACAATGAGACCAAAAGAATATGCATCCACACTTCTATCAAATAGTTCGCCTTTGTAAATCTCTGGTGCCACGTATAAGCCTACAGTGAATACAGCCAAATCATTAATTGAACAACGAAAGATATTTTTGACAATTAAAATATTTTTATTAGACTGACATAATTAACAACTCATAGATGCTGTCAGATTGCTGATGATACCTTCACATTCAACTCAATTATATTTTCAATAATATAACCAGTACTGCCTAAAATAAAACATAGTACTAACGGCACAATGGAGAAAACAACAATATGCACTTTCTCTTGTAACTTGTATTTGATGGTCCGAGGGACTTTCATTTTCAAGACGGCATGAGAATCAAACTACAACGGAGAAAAAGCCACAAGTGCCGAGGTATTTGTATTCAAGTCATTAAGGCATAGAGGAAGCTCCATTTGTGGCGATCTATACAATTATATAAATGAGATCCTACACTTTGGTGTCCAAATTTTGCTTGTACCAAAATGCCATTATTAAATACTCATTTAAAAATATATGGAAAGAGACGGTTACATTGTAGTTACGACTACCTTAAAACGCTAATCAACTTCCATTTTCAAGTTGAACCTAGCTTCAAGCACACTTTCCTACTAATTTTTTCATAAAAACATAAAAATGCAGTGCTAATCAATATGCTAGTTATTAGAAAGAATACAATTTTCAGATGAAACGAAATCTGCATATTTTGCCAAAGACGAAATCTATTGACAACTGACAAGATTCACTTGACCTGCACTGAATTTTACTGCTTATGGAAATTTTACGTTGGCTTGCAAGTTAATTTGACTTTCCTTCTGTGTAGCATCATTGTACAAACTACTTATGTTCTGCTATCCACTCTAGTAAATTACACTTTCTGACCCTTTCAAAGAAATGATTATCCATGGTCAACGCTTATAATGTAAATTATTATAAATAAGAGACAATAAAATAGATGCATTTTGTCTCACGTGCACAACTAAGACGGTCATTTCACTGGAACACCTAAATGTCGGTCATACCCCAGAGCCAAGGAAGTTGAGAGAAAAGGATTTAAACCTCAAAACCATATGACCCTAAAAAACACCATCAAATTGGGAAAAATGTACAAGCACGGTAAAAACCACCAGGTCCCAAATGATGGACCATCCCACAAAATTCCCCTCTCTTACCCCCTGCTACCCCCATTAAGCCAACTCATAGACCAGTTTTGACCAAGAAATAATCTGATCTGAGAGCAGTTAGTAAAAATTGCCATCTCCAATCTTAATATGCATACTTGATTCATACTCGAAAAGGAAATTCCAATTGCATTTACAAATCTTATCTGTTCAAGAACCAGTTATAATTAAGCTGAACCGTAACGCAAGGTAACTGGTTACAGAAAAATAAAAACATTTCAATCAATTTGGAAGGAGATGAAGTCCATTTCTTAGAAATTGGAAATGATTAAAAATCTTACTTGAAAGATCAGTGTTGGTTTCAGGCTGATCCAACATTGCTTTATCAGGTGTAATTTGCGAAATTCTCACATTGCCAAATCCAGCTATCTTCAATTGCCCTCCACTATCCAGCAAAATATTTCTGGCACCTTACCAAAATTTCACATATTAAAGGAACAGTAACCAATGAGAAAATATAATTTAAAATACACTCACAAGTTAACATCAGAGTGTATTAAGTGGTCTTACTTTGGCTTTAAATCGCAGTGGATAATTGGATCTGGCTTGCATTCATGAAGATAATTCATGCCCCTGCTAACAATCAATTAAGATAACTTTTATAAACAACCTAGAAGAATGTCCGGTAAACTTATAATCATTGGGTGCTATATAAACTAGCAAGCTAAAGAAACGACCAAAGGAACCTTTAGGAAATCAATGGCCATATAAGAAATGTTCACAAAGATTTTGTGCAGCATAGTTCCTTAAAATGGTTACTTGCCTCGAAATATCAAGAGAAAACCGTAGAACTTTTGATGGGGACAAACGTCCTTTCTTTTGAAGATAGCCTGCTAAGTCACCCTGAAAAATCAACAGCAATATGAGCAATGAAAAGTGAGTTATGCACAAGAAACTAACATAACATCACTGTATTTCTAAATGGGGTTTTGCTATGCTACTTCCACTAAATTTTCTCATCACACTAAACTTTATCCGCTCTCATGCTCCTCCTAGTCTGCACACACACACACACACACCCAAAAAAATCACCCCTTTGCAAAGAATGAGGGACAGGGGTAAGGTTATTTACCTTAGCATGGTACTCTCGAACAATCATCATAGGTATATTTTGGGTGACAGCTCCAACAAACTGGACCACATTAGGATGCCGCACCCTTTCTAATAAGGTAAGCTCATGTTTGAAAGCATTTCTGAGCAAGTTGTAAAAAATGGTCAAAATTTAGTGCCATGTTTGAGTAGTAAATTGCAGAAACAAGCAGCAATTTAGACCATACTTGATCAGAAATTAAAGTGAGAAATCAAAACTTAGTCAAGCAGTGTCAAACTATCAGTTGAACATATCGTATAGACACTCACACAAACATGTTTGATAGCTGAAGTGTATACATACATGGTATCAGGATCTGAATAACTGTCCTTATCAAGTATCTTCACTGCAACCTTTGTGCCATTCCATTTTGCTACTTGATATGTACCCCCCTGCAAAGAGATTGAACAAGCAAGAGTGAAGAACTGCACAAGCAAATAATTCTAAATTTGTAATGTTAATTAACTAAATAGTGTGCCAACAAATATCAGCGACTTTCATTATTATACACATAACATCAGCAAATTAGGCACCATTTCTTACGATTTCAACTTGAACAATAAAAAAAACTTTCAAGTTGAAGTAATATTATAACCAAACAATAAATTAACAGAAAAATAATCCACATGGTCACTACAGAGAACCCAGTGCATAGCTCAGAGAAGATGACAAAGTAAAGGTTAAATGCATCATAGTAAACATAATATGCAAATTTACTAGCCATGCATATTACATTACTAAAGCAAAATGCTACAGGTCGTTAACACAGCTGACGAATTAAAAGCAAAAATGCTCGCTCGGAGTCAGAATAGTTCTCAGAGTTGCAAGCATCAATTAGTAAACAGAGTGTAAAAAACAACAAAACACATACACAGAGGCATGCATACCTTTGAAATACCATCACTCTTCCGAACCTGCAGTTCTAACGGATTGAGTTCATATTCAGGAACTTCACGAGGATTTGCAACAGTCATCGGAGTCTTCCTGGTTTTCTAACCACGTCAAAGATTATCAATCAGTAACTCTCCAAATTCAGTATACTATACATATCCACATTAACATATACACACAAAATCAGTATATTATTATCTCAAAAAAAAATCAGTATATTATATATTTCCACATTAACAGATACATAAAAATGCGAAGAAAGATACCGTACCGGCACTTTTGCTCCACGGGCCTTCAACATATAATAAACGTCCGTATTTCCATAATATTTAGCATCAGCCGCTGCCTGCAAAGTGCATATTCATAAATCACGCATTCAAAAAAAAAATAAAAAATCTTCTAATTTTGTTTCTTCTCTGATTATCTTATCCAAGAATAATGTAGGTAGGTAAACAAAAACAAAAGAATTCACAAAAATAATAATCACGAGCTAATTGACTCATTCAAAAGAATAACGACAATATGATATTCTAATCACGAGAGAAACGGTGGGAAGAATAATTGGAAAAGACGAAATTACCGTACTGCCCCAACGATCACGAGCGTCGATATTAGCCTTACGGCTGAGCAAGAGCGTGACGACGTCGACATGGCCTTCGCAGGCAGCGATATGGAGGGCGGTACGGCCGTCAAGATCAATGCTATTTACGTCGATGCCTTCGTTGAGCAAATCCTCCACTCCCTTAACATCCCCACGGCAAGCCAAGAAGAGGAGCTGCATGGTAGAATCGAGATTCTCCGGCACGGTGAGCTCTGGTTCATCATCAACGTTACTCCGTCGGATCGGGTCAAGCGATGATTGTCGACCAAAGCTAAACCGAAGGTTGTTACGGCGTGGATCCAGCGAAGTCTGCCGCGTAAATTGCCGACTCAAACTCTTCCGTAACGATCCCGACGAGAATTGCCGCGAGATGCCGCGCTTTAATTGCGCGGCAATGTTTTCCATTGTCGAGATCCAAAATTCCAAATCCAATCTAACGGAATAGGAAGAGGAGGAGGAAAAGGAGGTTCTCTACATGTTCGTTGGAATTTGGAACCCTGTTATTGTTATTCAAATCAAGAAATAAAAAGTAATTTGATTATTTTTTGTTGCGTGAGACAGAATCTATCGAATTAGAATGGATTGGGAAAAATGGAATACCTACCGAGGCAAAAGAGAAATGGGAACGGGAATACAGCGACGCTAATTCTGTATTCCACAGAATCCACACATATTCGCGCGAAAAAAGCCGTTTATGTCTCTTTTGCTGTTTCTTTTTTTCTCTTTCGTGATCTCTTTGCCAATTTAGATGGATTCGTGTTTTGCCGCGATTAGAGAGGTCCAGAGTGGTGTGGTTTGTGATGAGGATGGGTTTGTTCGCATTGACTTGGGTCGTCGTGTAAGGGTGTATATGCATGCGCTTTTATAACAAACAAAAAAGAAGTTAGGAAACCGGATTTTAATTTCGGAAGGTAAAGGGATAATATTAGTAATAGTGAGTGGATGCATTATTATATGTCTTCACTTGTGTTTCTTTATGTCTATAATAATAATAATAATAATAATAAAGAAAGTCATGGAAAAACAAATAAAATATTTAAGCCACTTGCATTCCACATGGTTCCTTTGACCAAAGAAAGCCACTTGCACATGCTATTTAAGTATGGTTATGTGTAAGAAAGAGAGGAATACACACATTATTATTACATGATCAACCAAAGGGTTCGTCTAATGTAGGATGACAAAATTTGTATGGGAGAAGTGCAAGTCCTTATTGGTCTTTTTAGGTAAGTTCTCTTCGTAAGTGATTAAAGAATATGAAGGTTTTCTCTATCATGAAATGGAGTGTTATTTATCTCCTCACTCTAAAATTTTGTAATCAAAAAAAGACACATGACATGAGTGTATATATGTAGCATAATTCATGTTTCTTTTGAGGCTAAATTGTAGTTTTGGTCTCTATATTTTCACAAATTCGGACATTTGATCCTCTTGTTTTAAAACTCAAACATTTAGTCCAGATGGGTTTTTTCATATTTTTTTCCTGATATGGAGACATGTCAAAAAATGGTGATGTGGACCTCATTAATTAACGTAGTGTCTGGTGTAGGCACCACACATGGTTGCCACATTAATTAATGACCACATCAACATGCATGTCGCTTATTTATTTAATAAAATATTATAACTAATAAAAAATAACTGACGGTCATATTTGTCACTCTTCTCGTCATCATCCCTGAGAGCATACTCAACAAAGACCACTCTGTCCAATATCTTACTCATATGAGTATACTCAAGAGCTTTAGTGGCATCTTCTTATATTTTTTTTGTCAAGATTGTATGATTCCATTAATAATTGGACATGGTCCAAACCATAACAATCCAAGATTGGCCCAAAGTCCAAATAGATAAGCCAACACCACAAAGGAGGAAACGTGGGGGTAACAAACACAGTGAGCCCAAAAGTGAAGAACACATCCATATAAACAATGAGAAGTTCGGGTCGACACAATCTGCCCCAACTAACAATGGGTACAGTAAGATAAAACAATGAATGTCAAAAGTAAAGGCTTGACCAGAAAAGGAATAGAGAGGAAACGACGCAACACATAAAAAGATCCTAATTAGGCATTAACCTAAACCATTCGTAAGCACTCCAAAATCATTCCAATTATCACCACAAGAAACCCATCAGATCTACGAGATCAAGGAAATCAAGGTGATGAGAGAAGAGAACGAATGGAACAAGCTAGAAAGTACTCAGATTCGAACAACAATTGTGGATCTATCTTTGATGAGAGCATATCGAAGCTCCAGTGGAGGATTAAGAGGCCAATTACCATGAAGATGATTCCGTTGAACAAAGTCATCAATGCAGTGAGTAGTTGTTTTCCCCTCTCTCTTTGTCCGAGTAAAACCACGGTTTGAGAAATTCAAGCTGAGAAACTTAGTATTGTCAATTATACCTCATATTTCACCATTGACTTGGTTACCTCTGCGTGATTCAATGAGGCTCCGGTTATCAGATTCAAAGATAGCTGCTTGGATTTTGAGGTTACGGCCCATGACCAAGGCTTGACTGAGGTTCAGGGCTTCAACCATCACTACAAGAATTCATTGCATTACTGGCTAACTCAATCCCACAGTAATGGTATAAATCGCCAAGAATCAGTAGGTAAAAACGCCGCAGATAATCTGCAGTTCTTGGCGGATTACTTACGAAATTCACTAAGAATTACCTGGGCTAAAATTCTACTAAGAAGTTATTCTTGGTGAAATTCCGCCAATAATCTATTATATATATTTTTTTAAAAAAATATTTTAAAAATGCTTTTTCATTTATAAAATGCGTTTTTTATTTAATTTTTTTAAAAACTAATTCTTAATTCATTTATTTATATTTATAAAATGCGTTTTTTTTAAGAATATTTATAAAATGCGTTTTTTTATTTATATTTAAAAAATATTTATAAAATGCGTTTTTTTTATTTTTTATTTATATTTAAAAAATAATTTAAAGAGAGTGGTGGTGGTGGTGGTTGGTGGTGGTGGTGGAAGAGAAGAAAATAGAAGAAGAGAGTGGAAGAGAAGAAGAGAGTAAATGAGAGAGAGTGGAGTGAAAAGAGAAGAAGAGAGTGGTGGTGGTGGTGGTGGTGTTGGGTGGTGGTGGTGGTGGAAGAGAATAAAAGAGAAGAAGAGAGTAAATGAGATAGAGTGGAGTGAAAAGAGAAGAAGAAAGTGGTGGTGGTGGTGGTGGTGGTGTTGGGTGGTGGTGGTGGTGTGGTGGTGGAAGAGAAGAGAAGAGAAGAAGAGAGTGGAAGAAGAAGAGAGAGAAGAGAGAGAAGAAGAGAGTAAATGAGAGAGAGAGTGGAGTGAAAAGAGAAGAAGAGAGAGTGGTGGTGGTGGTGGAAGAGAAGAAAAGAGAAGAAGAAGAGAGTGGAAGAAGAAGAGAGAGAAGAAGAGAGTAAATGAGAGGAGTGTGTTTGGTATGAGATAGAAATGGGAAAATTTGGGTTGATTTAAAAAATGTGGCGAATTGCTGGCGGAATTGAAACATTACTTGGCGGAACTCGTGTCGAGTGTCTCTTTGCATTCTTGGCGAACGGTCATTTTTGCGGACATGTCATAGGCTTGAGACGCGTGAAAGCTGGCGCGGAAAATTAACGTTACTGGCGGAATTTCACCCGAGAATTATGGCGGATTTATGGCGAATTTTAGCCAAGAATTATCGCCGAATTTCGATCGGTAATATCGGCGAGAATATTCCGCCAAGAATCGCAATTATGGCGGATATATTTATTGATAATTATTTTTTTATTTCCTAATTAAATTCCGCCAGAAATGAATAATAATCCGCCAGTAAACATACTGGCTGTTTAAATCCGCCAGAAATGCTATGGTATCTGCCAGAATCGTACTGGCAGACTAAATCCGCCAGTAATCGCCAAATTACGCCAGAAAATTTACTGGCTGACTTATTCCGCCAGAAATGTTTAGCCAGTAATGCAAGTAATTCTTGTAGTGCATTAAAGGCGAATAAGTGAAAATTCTAGCATTAACAACAGTAAGCAAGTAACATTTTTCTTCTCTACAAATAATCCCAACACTTCCTTTACCCGTGTTGATGTCAAATGCAGTATCACAGTTGATCTTAAGGTATGGAGGGTGTGGAGTCCTCTAGACCTTGGTAGATATAACATTTGTAGGGCCCAATCCTTCCTTGCTAGGTTGAGATTGTGAGACAAGAAACTCAAAGCACTGTGATCTAATCTGGTAGAGAACATCCATAGGGTTAGGACATATATTATTGAACACAACATCATTTCGTGCTTTCCATATTAGCCATAATGAGAATAAAATCCATGAGTCCACATTAGGGATATCATTCTTCATAGTATTAGAACCCAAGTAGCAGTGTTTGATGAACCAATTCTATTGGGAGGGATACAGAGATGTAGGCAAACCAGAGGGGCCCGGTCCAGTGACAAAGTAAAAATAGGTGTTCCATACTTTCTTGAGGGGGAGTTGCAAATAGGGCATAGAGGTGAGGCAACTATTTTTCTTCCTGTAGAAAGCATCTGTAGTAGGAATAGGAGAGTTGCAAACCTTTCAAATGAAGTGTTCAATTTTTTTACGCACTTTGGCCCCCCATATGTAGTTCCAGATATCTTTAGGAAGGGCAGTAGAAGTAGATGGTCCAGTAGAAATGGTCTGGTTGGATTTAATCAATTGAGCATAACCAAATTTCACAAAGTATATTTCATCTTCAGAGTGGCCAGAAGATTCTATCTTCATTAGATGTCCAAGAGATAGGAGTCTTTATGACTTACATAGCACTACTAGGGTTTAGGTTGTCTCTCTTATGATATTAAGGTCTCGTTCATGATTGGAGTTGATGAGTTCATTAACAGAGTGAATCATTAATTTCTCCTTAAGGATTATAGAGTTGTCTGAAGATACCAATTTCTCTGTGGCTACATTAATATTATGTCTCATACCAATAGACCATCTTTTAGAAGATTTTAGCAATTCTCTACCTTGCAAAAGACTCTTCCACATCCAAGAGGAGCCTCTCATGGGTTTAGCAAGTCAGAGATCTCAAATTTATTTATTGCTCATTAATATCCTATAATTTGTAATAAGATTAATATAAATAGATACGTAATTTGTGTTCTGATTACAATTTTATTTGACTTGTTAACTCAATATAACATTTTTTAGGCAAAATTACACCGGAGAACCTTTAAGTTATTAATTTGTAACAAGTTGCTCCTTTAAGATTTTTTTTGTAACAAATATGCCCTTTAAGTTAACAAACGTTGACACTATTGACCCTTTTAGTAAAATGTCATATCGTTGATTACATCAAAATACACCAAAATATGTTAGGTTGTATCAAAATACATAAACTAGAGTAATCACAATATATAAAGTAGCATTATATCAAAAAATATAAGCTAGAGTAATCACCAAAAAGACATATTTGTTGCAAAAAAAATTAAAAGGTCAATTTGTTACAAATAAATAACTTAAAGGTCCTCTGGTGTAATTTTGCCTATTTTTTATCAGCTAAAATATACTATATAATAATCAATGTATAATATTTTAATTTAAATAACTTTTCTGTATTAATTTTTGTCTTTTTTATTACTGATTCTACCTTTTAAATTTTGTCAAAAATAAAATGTGTTTAAAATTTAATATACGAGTCGTAAAGACATTGTATACCGTACACACGTCGAATATACTGCTTGTACTAGTACTAATTAATAATTAATAATAAAAAATAAAGTAAAAAAACAAATGATTTTCTATGTCAAAAAAAAACCAAAAAATGATTTTCAATTTTAGTTTCCATACAACACATCCAACGGTGTCGCCACCACTCATTTCAATTTCCCCTCTTCCTCGCCATGGCGGCCATTATCAGTCCAATCCAAACCTTGAAATCCTACCATTCTCATTTTCCATTCCCACCTCAAGCAAACCCGAAGACTCTCTTCTTCCCAACAAATCCACAATCCATCTCATTATCCCACCCTCACGCACTCATTTCCAACCGCAACAAACTCCTCATCTCTGCTGCTACTTCCGGCGACACGACCGTCTCCACCAACAGTCTTCCCTCTTCCCCTTCTCGATCTAAGCACGTTCTCTAATTAATCATTTTAGTTCCACTTACATTGAGTATTATGATTTGATTGATTAATATTAACAATGAATGATAATGTAGGGTTCGACGGCACACGATTTCGGTGTTCGTTGGTGATGAGAGTGGAATGATTAACCGTATTGCTGGAGTGTTCGCGAGAAGAGGATTTAACATTGAATCACTCGCTGTTGGTCTTAATCAAGATAAAGCTCTATTCACTGTTGTTGTTTCTGGAACTGATAAGGTGTTGCGTCAAGTTGTTGAGCAGCTTCAGAAGCTTGTCAACGTTATGAAGGTGACTTGCTCATGAGCTTATTTTGTGCAGGGAGAAAACGTTTAATCATGAAAATGTTGAGATAAAAAAATAAAATTAATCTAAGTAAGCCAAACTTGCACCAACTTATTTATGCTTGTTGTTTCATGGTTTCAAATTTTCAATAGGTAGAGGATCTTTCCAATGAACCTCAAGTAGAACGTGAACTGATGCTTATAAAAGTGCATGCAGATCCCCAAAACCGTGCCGAGGTAGTTACTGAGTAATTTTGGGGTGTCGTATGCACACACGTAAGGTGTTTGTGCATTTGCCTAATCTGTTATTGTTTGTTGGGGTTTGGATGATGAGAGTATACGTTTGGTTTATTTCCCCGCTTGCTTCTCCTTATTATTTATTTATTAATTTGTTTTTTGCTGAGAATTCACAGATAAAGTGGTTGGTGGACATCTTCAGAGCCAAGATTGTGGATATCTCGGAACATTCGGTGACAATTGAGGTCATTAATGGTTATATTTGGATATGTTCTTTTGGTGTATATTTTCTGTTTGTATGCAGCTTTTAAAACTAATTGGAACTGAAGAGTATACTCTGTAGTCTGTGTGCATTTTATGTAACTGTTTACCTTGCATTATCATAGATCTCTTTTGGCAAACTTTCTTTGGTTCTGTTGATTTCTCTATTAATTTATGCTACTAAGTTGTACCTGGTTAAAAACTTGAGAGCGTTTCCTCTAGGATTTTAATATCTTCATGAAATTTTCTTACTAGGATATATATGTATTTGTCTCAATATGACCACTTAGTCAAAGCTCTTTCTCTACATGGTACCATCACCACACTACCCAACAACAGGCACACTTTTCTGACTGGCAATTTCTCAAAGCTTAATTATTGCTATTAGTGTGTACAATTGGTGCTAGGTTTCAATTAGCTTACATCAAACAGAACAGAATATTGATATTCACCCAGATTCAAATTGTTTGTTGCCTCTTTTCTTTCTCTAGTTCAACTCTCCCAAAGAAATCTAACATGGAATCTGGAGTTAAAAATCGACCCCCGGCCATGGCTTCAGGGTGATTTCCCTCCACCGCCTCCTCTATAATCATTGGTGAATCCTAAGCTTCTTAGTTCATCTGCCACTAGAGGAAAACCCTACATCACTCTGCCCACAACCATCACAACCAAACTCTTCATCTCTGTTGATCACTGTATTTGACAATTTCCTATCATGGAAGCAATGAGTTGAACCCCTGCTTAAAGCTCACCACTTCATAACTTTGTAAATACAGCTATTTCTCCTTGTTTTCTCACAGAAGAGGATAGCGACCCAAGCAAGGTAAATGCTTCCTTTCTAATTTGGGAGCAATGGTATCAACTACTACTTTTGGGGTTGCAATCTTCACCTTCCTTTTCCATTCTTACACTTGTCATAGGGTGTGTTCACCCTTGGCGATTGTAAGACTTGGAATACATCCACCATAATTTCCAATGCACATACTCATGCAAAATTGCAACAAATGCTCATGGAGTTGCATAATACAAAGAAAGCAAATTACTCAATGTTAGTGTTTCCACTTCAAATCAAAGCCTTGGTTGATTTGCTTTTCTCGGTAAACGGTTCCGTCCCTCCTTAAATGTAGCTTGATGTTTTCCTTGAAGGAGATCAAACCATGCGATGCTCTGATATGAGCTGGGTAGATATTTTCAGACTTAGATGCTTGAGTGTTTTGTTTCATATTTTCCTTTCTGTTGAGCAATAAGTCATTGCCATTACCCTTTTGTTATTTAACATTAGTTATTATTGTTAATAGTAATACAATCAACTTTGTCAAAAAAAAAAATAGTAATACAATCAAGTGGTAATTTCAGGTGAGTCATTCTATGTATGTTACAGGTCACTGGAGATCCAGGGAAGATGTTTGCAGTTCAAAGAAATTTAAGCAAATTTGGAATTAAAGAAATAGCTAGAACTGGGAAGGTTTGATGTTTGAGAGTTCAATTGAGTACCTAAGAAATTTCCTTAACTATTTCTTTTCTTGTCCCCTTTCTCATTCATTGTATTGTAATTTGTAAGGTTGTGCAAAATTTACTAATCCATTTTAATCTGATAATGCAACTATACCTAGATTGCATTAAGAAGGGAAAAGCTGGGTGCATCTGCTCCATTTTGGCGGTATTCAGCTGCTTCATATCCAGATCTTGAAGAAAATGCAGCTACTAATTCCCTTGTGGGAGCAAAACCCAAGATTCCTGTCGCCAAAAATGACACGCCTGTGGGGGTATGTATGATCTTAGATGCTCATTAACCCTACCTTCTCCTTATTTTGACCAGTGTTTAAAAATTAAGACACTTTAACTTCAAATTTGAAATATATTCCCTTAAAATTAAATAACCGACAAATACTATCAGAAGTGTTACCTTAAAAAAACACAAACAAACTTAGTTTCTTGAAGTGAAACTATATTAGGCAAGCTTTGAACCATGGTATCAACGTTTATACAGATCTCAATCACTCTTGACATTGCAGCTATTGATATGTACAAGTAAACATCCTTTATCTCTTGCATTTTGTTACATTGTTTGATAATTTGTTAGAAAGGTTTGGTAAACACAACAGCTGAGGTTTTATGGTAGTTGGCAGTTTGTGCAACTTTTTTGTGCATATGGCTAGCAGCGCTCTTGTTGTTAAGAATGTAACTTTTTCCTCAAGCTCGTTATGGAATAGGGCTATGTTTTTGTTTTCTCTTTGGTATTCTACTCATTGCCATTTTAAGTGAGTTGTCACGCCCAACGTTTTGCGAAAAACTGCCATGGCGAATTGCAGTGGCGATTTTTGAGCTATATGCTATTTCATTTTTGTATTGTATGACGGTGCCATCCGCAATATGGTGTTTTGAGGTGGCCGATTATGGTGGGATTTCGGCAAATCGCTGTCAACAACACTGCATACAACTGTGTGGCTGTGCAGCCTTTTTGCATTAACATTCTTGATTTCTTAGAATATTATCGAATTTTTAACTTTATTTTTTGTCCATATATTTTGTTTTCTTTCCCTATCTCCAGCTTCCCTTTCGTACCGGAAATCAGAGCAATTATTTGATTCTTATCACTTGTCTGGTTGGGGTAGAAACTCACAAATATATTCTAGGCCGGCCAATCATGCATCAAGTTATATTCTTGTTGAATCTTTGTTGTCTTTGATTAGCATCAATTATTCTATTTCTTAGTTTTATAAGATTTGATGACCAACTAAAGAAAAACAAATCTGCAACTATTGCACTGAGTGAAATGAACAGTGGTTTGACAGTGACTAGGTGTATTTTCTGTCCCATCTGTAGTTGGATTTATTTATTCGGATTTATTTATTCATTAGTAATTTCCAATCTAGTTTCTGACCTTCTCTTTTCTTTTGAAATGTTTGCTTGTGTGAAGGGAGATGTTTATCCCATAGAGCCTTTAGACAGTTTTACTGCCAATCAAGTACTTGACGCACACTGGGGTGTTCTCAATGAAGAAGATGTAAGATGATTTATAGTTGCTCATTGCCTTAAAACTATTGCTTTTTGTTTCGTTTTAATTTATCATAGAGGTAAGAATACTCAAGTTACCCCACATTTGCAGGTTCTTATTAGTGTTCTTTTACGCAACGTTCCACATTTACAATTTAGAGTTTGATTAACTATTTTTGTCAATTTCACATTTAAATGTATTTGGCAAGTTGTATAGTTATTTTTACTAACCTTGTGTAGTAGGCTGCCTTTGTCTACTTACCATTGTCCAATTCCAAATGTATAATTAAGTACCCATTTAGGTTAAGTTAATTGCTGCAGTTTCAAACAACCCATGCCATTTCTTGCAATTTAAAATAATTCAAATACGATCAATTAGCTGAAGACATGTTGAAACTGCTTCTCTGGGCATCAAGGATCCATATCCTTGTGCTCTAATGGGTGGATAAGATAAAAACATGCATCTGATGTCCTTCTGAGAGATTTATAAATGCTGGCCGGTTCATTCTGTTTCTTTTCCCTTTCTGGGTTGAAATTCTCATATCCCATGCTGGTTATTTTTTAAGTGCGTTGTGCGTCTTTGTGGGAGCATTTGTAAAACTGATTTTTCCTATAAGTGAGTTTAAAGTGAAGTAATTTGTCTGGAAACTTTTCTCTAAAAAGTAAGTTTGTACTAAATTGCTATGGAATTTTCAACCCAAACTCAAACTTCATTCTATCACTTCTACAAAAAGGAACCAAATATTAAAACTCTATTTAGTAAATAAATATTTTTTTTGGTATATGCTTGGTATTTCTCTTACAAGGTTTTGCTTGGTGCAATTTCGACTTGCTGTTAGAGAAGCACTACAATTTATGATCTTTGCCAGCATTTTCTTGTATTTAAATTTACTTTAGTTGAACCAAATTATTTTTTCATTTTAAATACTACCAACTATCAAGTATTTAAGGCTTGAGACCAATCTGTATATGTTCCAAAATGCTTCATACGTCTTTTCACCTGACACTTGTAAAGTTTTAATGATAATTGGAAATGTTTTATGCTTTGTAAAGGGCCAAAAATGTAGGCAGTGCTCGTTGTCCATTACTGTATAACTTTCATGGACTTTCTAAATGATTATTTGTTACATGCATGTAATTTTCTAATTATTGATAATAACTTCAGACTAGCGGGGTTCGATCACACACTTTATCCATGCTTGTGAATGATGTTCCCGGAGTTCTAAACATCGTTACAGGGGTCTTTGCTAGAAGGGGCTATAACATTCAGGTTTGCTTCTTCAGTGTTGGTTTTCACTTTTCTGTTTGTGTGTAAAATTGCATGCACACAACAAAAGTCTGGCCATTTTATTTTCTGCTTTTTGGTTTTGCTTGAATGCGCTCTTTGTTATTTCCAGAGTTTAGCTGTAGGACATTCTGAGGTTGAAGGAATTTCTCGTCTTACAACTGTGGTTCCTGGGACTGACGAGTCAATCAGCAAGTTGGTGCAGCAACTCTATAAGCTAGTAGAACTTCATGAGGTTCAATATCTCTACTAAAAAGAATGCATTACGTTCCATAAATAAACTGTCAGTTTTTAGCTTTATACTTGTGATAATATTATTACTGTTTGCAGAGTCTGGTAGCTCTTTGAGTGTGGGTCTCCGACAATACATGATTTGATCAGAGAAGTGTATAATTTGATCTAACTAAGTTTTTTCAAGTAGATTTCTGGTTAATTTTAAGGAGAAACCAGGCTGATTCCTGATAAGTCCAGAACTGTCCTTCCTGGGGGGGGGGTGATCGTATTATATGTAGTTACATCATTGTGTTCTAAATCTCAGTGACAATAAGGATTTAGCGGTATCAGGTTTAGATTTGAGTGTTGAATGGATAATCCTTGTTATCTTCATTGATTATGTGACTTTTGCCGAGAGGCATAGGCCTATGGTTCGCTCTTGGTCAAGCCACATTAAATTCATTGTTTTCCTCTTTTTATGCACCTAGCCACAACCGAGCATTTGTCTTGGAAGCCTTTATAGGGTTTAATGACCCATTCAATTATAAAACTGGTTGAGTTAAATATGTGAGTGGATTTTCTGTTGCCTGTGAGTGGATTTTCTGTTGCCTGATATTATGTGAATAGTAAGAGAATTTTGAAACTTGAGTATCTTGCACCTGCCTTATCCAAGTTCGAAATCCAAGTCCTGTTTATCTCAATTAAACAATTGGCCTACTTGTCACTGATTGAAACCTGACTAGTTTTGGGTGCTCTGTCTTTCCTTATTAATTAATCTTATTCAGGAACATCAAACAACTATAAACTTCCCACTTGAAATGTAAATTTTGCCATTGTATTTTACTATCGAAAAGAGAGCAGTACTGAAACAGAATGCTATAACATTTGACCATTTTCATGTCAAAAAAATGTCTAATTTATACTTTTATGTATCTAAACTGAGTTTTTCAGGTCCGTGATATAACCCATTTGGCGTTTTCTGAGCGAGAATTGATGCTAATAAAGATTGCTGTAAATGCTGCTGCACGGCGTGATGTCCTTGATATAGCCAGCATTTTCAGGGCTAGAGCTGTTGACGTGTCCGATCATACAATAACCCTCGAGGTGAGGTCTACTTAGATTTTTCAACCAAGTGATATCACATTTAATATCAATATATACATAATGGATACTACGTTACCATTGTTGGAATGTTCATTTTAGTACTTACAAATTGCACTTTTTTGAGTTGTGTACTTACAATTTGCACTAAAATCAATTTTTAGTTAAGCTGAACTTTATTTTGCTAAAATACGAGGTCACAGGAGGTTTGAGTTGTAAAATCAGTCTCTTGCAAATGTACAGTAAGGTTGTCTACAATAACCCCCACAATGAATTGAACCCTTCCTTGAACCTTGCCATGATAGGACTTAGGAGTCTATACTTATAGAACTAGGTTGCCCTTTCACAAAGTTAGGCCACAGAACCTTGCCTCGATGTTCCGCAAGATTTGTTCAAAACAATCAACAAAGCTACTGCCAAAAACGCAGGGTACCAATGCCCCAATTGGCCTTCAGTTTCTCGCATGAGTTTTTTTTCCCCAGTGTCATAGACTCATAGGAATAGATAACTTTGAAGTTGAAGAGGAACCTTGATGCAATAGTTGGAGTTGCTGCTTCAGGACCAGGACAGATCCGAATTGTGAAGTCAAATGCAAGATAAAATTATATAACACTAAGCTCTTTACTCAGATAATCCTATTCAGATAAAATTATATAATATTCAGCTATTTACTCAGACCTATATAAGTTTAGGTTCAAGTAGACCCCATTCAAATGTACCCCACTTTTGCAACTCTATATTATCTTTCTTCCATATTAATATTAATGATAAAATTGGAGAAATAAGATGATGTTTTTCTCAAAAAGTAATATAGAAGTTAACAACTAATAACAGCATATTGGTGCAAACTTCTTGACATTGCTTTTATCCCAGCTTACTGGAGATCTGGACAAGATGGTTGCGTTGCAGAGATTGTTGGAACCATATGGCATTTGTGAGGTCTGTTTTATTAATCTTTTCTACTTACACGGTGGATATTTTGTTGAGACTGTTGACACTATATTAGTTGTAACTTTCGATCCAGCCTTTCTTAAGATGTTTCTTCTCGTGTCAGGTGGCACGAACAGGGCGCATAGCACTGGTCCGTGAGTCAGGCGTGGACTCCAAGTACTTGCGTGGATACTCTTTTCCTTTATAATCTATTTGTCTGGGCGAAAGGAGGGTTGAAGTTTTGCGTGTGTAAAGCTTTTACTTATGCTGTGCTTACTGGTTTTGTCTTCTAAACTATATAGTGTTTAGTCTCTGTCATTTGCAAAACTAGGCTTCGAATGACATCTGAGTTCCTTTTATTGAAGAAAAAACAATTTCCTTTCCCTCACCTTGGCTTTATCAGAAATTCGTTTTGGAAGGGATGACAATGTGTGATAGATTCAATGGATTTTTGCAAAGAGAATCCAAGATTGGTCGAGTAATTATCTGGTTTATAGATGAGTAATTAGCTGCAGAAGTTATGGGTATGAGTAGTGATAGGGGTGGGGACGAAAATGTAGTACTTGATAAACAAATCAACAATGATTAACTCCTATTATTAATTGAGTCGAAAAAAACTTAAATTATTAATAATTGCATAAAACAAGTTTTCTTAGCCAAAAAAATAAAAATGAGTGTTTGTACTTTCTACTATTAGTTGACTTGGTTAATTATATCTCAAGGTGCTTTTTTCTCTCACATTGCATTCGTTGAAAATGTTCCCATTTCTCTACATAACCACCAGCTTCTACATTCGTTCTTCCCCTCCTCTACAAAAACATCCAAACTATCACTACAACAACAACCTATATGGCTATTCTCTATTTCATGAGCTCAAAGATGCCAATTAGTGTTGCACACTGAATAACAGGTTGAGTTTGCCCCAACCTATCCCTCCTCCATGCCTTTATAGTTTCTAGAAACAACATGACACAACACTCAGAGCGTGTCGGTTAGCTCCTTTAAAATATGGTGGTAAGTTACCTCCCAAACAAAACAAAAAAATAAGAAGGACAAAATGACTCTCAACCCCCTGTGGATTCTTGTGTTGCAGGCTATAGATATTAAAATATAGACTAAGCCCTCCAAAACCCTCCCCTTCAAAACCCTCCCAAACACACCTAAAGGTTCATCATTGTTTGTCTTGAAAAGCCTTACCCTCGCTTATCTTATGAGAAGCAATGGTATAAGTATTGAAAAGGTTTATGAAATCAACTTATTATATGAGTTAGCTTCAACTTATTTTGATAAACTAATCCAATAGAATTATTGTCGGAAAATGTTTTTCATTAAGGTCTTATGTGTGGTTGGTGCTATTTTTCAACATGACATATGATTTTATTTTTAAATAATTAATAATAATAATAACAACAACAACTAATACATAATTGAAAAACAATATCAATCACACCAAAGAAAATCGAGTCAAAAAAAAAAACACCTAGGTTTTTTCTTTTAGTTACGCAGTTAATGTGAAGTTTACCTATCAATGTCTCTTCAATTGTAGATAAAGATTGTTTTTAACCTGAATATCTAAATGTCTACTAGAATCAATAAAAACATGTTGATACCAACTTATAAACACAACAGTATCATAAGCTATTTTCATAGATTATTCCAAGATAAATTCTTATCAATGTCTCTTAATTCCATTCTTGCATGTTAGCTCTTGACCACAATGGATTTATTCGTTCGTTTTTAAGTAAAATCCCAAACCATAAACCAAAGTTTAGTAGTCCAAATCCAAACTCTAAAATACAAAGAAACAAACCATAGTCCATTTTCACACCTTTAATGATATCGTTTACAAGATAATTTTTAATAGATCAAAATCTATTTTATTCTCATTCCTTAATTTTGTATTTCTACTGTCAAAAACAATTTGAGAAATACAATTCACTCGAGTTTAATGGGCATAGACCATTGGTCTAGTTTACACCAATGTCAAATGAGAAACTATTATTTAGTGGCTAATTTGAAAAAAACGCCACAAAATAAGCCTATGTCAAAATAATATGTTCTCATTATTTACACATTACACTGACAGTGTATCTCTAATTAATCTTAATCTTAATCTTTTCATTACATCAAAGTCTATATGATCTTAACTAATGTTCTTATCAGTGTGAGATAAAAAAAATTAGACCGGAGTAGTATACATCTCTACTGAAATTTATTGAATACAATCATACATAAAGGTCGCGATCCCATAAAAACTGACTTATGTCTCATGTGCAGACTGCGATTGTAGTATTAGAAGAAACGTGCAATTGGTGGTGTAAAAATTAAAGTAAATTCTGACACCAAAACAGGTGCAAAACATCATTATATATCAAGATAACAAATGCATTGCGCACAATTGAGCATCTAGACAAACAAATATGTTCTACAAGTCACAGACTAGAAAAAAAAAGTGATAATTTATTATAAACGCTAATAACATAGGTTGTCTAGTCCATCATACGGATTCCATCAGCAACAAAACAAACACAAACACACACATAAAGGACATCACCCTGTTTTCTTTACTCTTCAGCAGCACTGGCAGCGCTAAGATCCACACTGAGATCAAGAACCTGTTCAAAATCATCCAGTTAATATAAGAATCAGTAACATTGAACGTTCTAGATCTCCATGCCACCAGATTACCAGTCCACCTATAGGCTTCCTGTTTATCTCATTGGGCGTATTTATGATAGATTACAAAAGTTATAAATAGTTTCACTTTTGGAGTAAATGATAATATATGATAGAATACAAAATTTATAAATAGTTTTCCCTTTTGGAGTAAATGATAATATATGATAGGTTTCAAAATATGATAGATTAGTTTTCACTTTTAGTAGAACAACGCCAGCCATCATTTGCGGCACTGCCAGGTTAAATCAAGTACAGAAAACACGTGGTCACCATGGCAGAAAACTTACTTTTCCAGTTATCAATGTATACATGTTGAGGACATCCACTACGGTTGACTCAAAGTGCGTGGTAGGATCATAACTCTGTCACAAAAAAATTATAGTCAACCTATTGATAACATAAGAAATATGTAAATATCGGTAAAACAAGTAACCCACCATTGATATAAAGCAGTTGTCTAGAGTGGGTTCATTGACTGGTTCATATCTGTCATACATATCAAAAAATATCTCATCAACAGGTCCTAGAAGATCAATTCCAGGTTTTAGTTCAATTGCAGGCTGATCTGTCTCTGCCTCGGTCGATACAAATGCAATATATTTTCCCTTTGGGGCAACATTGTGAGAATACGAACAACAGAATAGGTACCTGCCCAGACAACAAAATAAAACAATCAGTATAATTAGAAAAACTATAGTCTATACTTGATTGGATATCACATGCTGAAAAATATCTTGTTTACAATATACGAAATGATAACTTACATGTCTGACTTTCGACCCAACTGCTTCTGTGGTAGAATAACTTGCACCGAAGGGGAGTCATTTGTATTAGGGATTGGGTGGCTCATGATGGCTATTGCCCTTGCAACCTTACCAACCTTCCTCACCTGTTGCAATGGTTAAAATTTTGTTTAAAAAAATGATGCGGTCACCCATCATGTATCAATGATACTGTCACCCATCATGTATCAATGATACTGTCACCCATCATGTATCATTTGAGAAAAAAATAAGTTCAACATATGCCACTATTTTTATTCTGTCACCAACAGTAGCTAGGACAAACTTCGTTCAGAAAGAAATGTGATAAAACATTTTTAGCACAAAATATAAATTGCTTTCTATAACTACCTTGTTGGGCAAGTATGATGGATCACAAACAACTTTTTTGCACTTGGCAGTTTCCCCTTCAGACGTGACACCAATAACCTTTCCTTCTGCATCAAATTCTACCTGGAATTCAAGAAAAATAAAAAACAAATTGCTTAAGAAATGTATACTATCAGATTGTTCAAACACAAATCAAAATCACAAATAACAATAGGACAGGGCAGGGCAATTCCAAATGAATGGTTGTTAACAGAATAAATAACAAGGGCAATGAGCTATGTTACACAGATGCGGGTAAGATACAGGGTACAAGGATATAGGATTTTGCAAAAAAATAGGGTACAAGTATGTTAACACAAATTTTAATACACACACATTTATATAATACACACACACATATATATATATATATATATATATATATATATATATATATATATATATATATATATATATATCAAAGTTTATATAATCATGACCATATTATATTATACAGAAGATATAAACCACAAATAAGCGTAAATGGAGTACGAGAGAGATTACATCACAAACTATCTTTCCTAATTGGCTACATGACAACTCAAAATAGAAGCAAGAAATATACATGGGGAAACAACATTCTTAATTTACAATATCACACATCAAAATAAATATTAAAAAAAAACAAGAAAACAGAAAAATTAGGAAAGGAAGGGGATATCTACATAATGGATAATAAGGAGAGATTATTTATTTACAGAAAATAGGAATAGAACACACAAAGATAACTAAATCAATAAAAACTGACCAAAATCTAAACTGAGAATTAGGATTTATCTACTCACCTTTTAAAAACAAAGTTGATAAGTTTCACGAAGTTTTTTGAAGATGAAATGTTTTATATCCTAAGAATAAGTATAATAATTTAAAAATTTCAAGAAGTTGAATTTTTCCTTAAAAAGAAATTACGATAAGTGTACGAGAGGTGCCCAAACGGTGTCTAGGAAGTGTCCAAGTCAAAAAAATGTATCTTTTCATCTGTGACACCGTAAAGAGGTGCCCAACGAGCGTCGTGTCGGTGTCCAAGGAATGTCTGTGTCCGACACGGACATGTGACACGGCATTCGGAAGAAGTGGTCGTGCTGCAGAGCCAAAAAGTACACATGTACCCAAACCGAGCACCTTTTTTTAAGTGTGTAGCCGGTACTTACAGTTTTTTATTTTTTTTAGTATGGGTACTTCCCACGAGTATCCAATAAGTACTGAGTAAGCGTGCAATACTCAATACAGGAAGGATTATTTCAGTTTTGGGGTACCCATGTGTTATAGTCAGTGATTAAAGAGGCTATATATATATATATATATATATATATATATATATATATATATATATATATATATTGGGTCAGGATCCAAGAAGTGACGGTACCGTAAATATAAACCAAATAACCCAATGAATAACTTTATAGAAGTTATTTAGTATCATACTATCACTTTAACTTTCCCCCCACCCTCTAAGAACTATTACACTAATTTCTAACCACTTTGCCTATCAAAAAAAAAACTATCACTTTAACTTTCACATGATTCAATATTCATTCCCCCTAGATAAAAGTGTCTTCAAACTAGCATTTAATAGATTCAAAAAAACAAAATTATCAATTCTTTAATTACAAAATATATTTGTGCTAAATTTGACATTAGGGGCCCAACTAAAATAATAATACAGAAACTGGATTAATCAAAACAATTTTTTACTAAAAGTTGTAATCATGCAAGTATAACTACATTAGACTAGAACGATTTTTTTTTGGGTGGGTGGGTGGGGGGGTATTTATGTATGTAAATTAGAGTGTATCTACCTTGCATTCAGGTTTGTTCAACATATATGTTCCACCATAAACAGCACTAAGCCGTGCAAATGCCTGAACGAAAACAGATAAAGAATTAAAAAATCATGAGAAAAATAAATTCCTAACTGGTGATACATTCTCAAAAAGAGAAGCAAATAGATATAGACAGGGATACCTGGGGAAGCTCTCCTAAACCATACAAAGGATATATGTAAGGTGATCCTCCTTGAAAGCGAGCAAGAGACTCAGCATATAACTACAAGTAGGAAATAAAAGCATGAATAAGGGCACAGAATAAACTGAATGGACTAAACGGAATATATGAAACTTTCAATCAAGAAGAATCCATAATTGTGCATAATAACCCAGTAACACCTTCATTCTTTTTACAGTGTCCAATGCCGGCTCATTCAGGAAGCCATCATCTCTATGAAGCGCCAAAGCATGACCAATGAAGTCCATAGTGTTATCATCAAGGCCAAACTTTCTGTCATGGGTAACAAGAAAGGCAAAACAATCTTAAAATATTCTTCCTGACCATCCACACAAAGTTCTATCTAACCTCTAATTATAAGGTGAAGAGACATACAATATAATATATAAATATAAATACATAAGGAAATATATAAATATCTACTGTATATACGAGATTGAACGCGTCACCAACAGGGAGTGCTTAGATGGGCTCACAGTTGGAACTCAGTGACCTGGCCGCAAGCTATAAGAACAGCTTTAGTAGAATAATTGTTCTTACCATTCACCATTAAAACAAAATTTCGCTATAGTAATCAAACCAGTTGAAAAAGACGCAGAGAACAATCTTTAACAGTTGAAAAAATTGTTAAGGAACCAATTTAAGTTCTTATTGAGTTGTTAGAGTAAAAAGACTTGACGTGGGAAGATAGGGCCCACTCAAGCAGCTCTAGTTGAGGTTAGCGTTGGAGATGGTGGTCCAACAGAACTGCCCGGCCATACAAATATATTTCACTATCAATTGTGTGCAACTATAAGATTGAACATGACGCTATATTAGGTCCATAATACATCGTACTTATTACCAAACCAATTTCCATGTGTTTATGTATAGTATCAAGGCAATACAAGGGGTAGGTCACTGAATCCAGAAATATAATCAACACGCATAACAAGAAAAGAAATATATACATACGCTATCATTTCCTTAGTAGTGACTCTTGTCAAGTCCATCCCATCATGAGTTTTAGGATCACTCTCATTATAATCTTGAACATAAATGAAAAACTTGCGTGCCCGGCGTTTTTCAAATATTCCCATAAGTGGAGACTTCAAGGCCTCCATGTCAGTTGCAGGTACCTTGTGGACCTGTAACAATGGAATTTCCCACCAGTAAAGCCATCAATCAATCAATATATCTAAACCAAAATAAAGAGCTATGATATCTAGTACAACGAATTTGATGTACGAAAGGTAAGAACAAACAAAGACGTGGCTGAATCTTGAACAATTGGTTGGGGAAAATTAACCAGATAATAACCCATCAACATGGGTCGTTTAGTACATTTCGTATTAGTCACAAGTATCATTTTTCCCAAAATAAATTATCCAATATGATCAATGTTGAAAAACACAAACATACCTTTCCTTTGTTAAAGACAAAGCTCCCATCCACGGCTTTAAAATAGAGATACTTTGTAACATCAGTATGAATGAGAACCCGCACTAAAGCACCATTAGCCATAATAAACTAGCAACCCCATACAAAAATAAACAAAAGCAAGGTCAGACAAATTGAGAATCACGTCATATCATATCATATCTATATGTAGTGTGCAAGTCATGAGCAAATGCATCAGTAACAATAAAAAACACGGAAAATAAATAACCTTGGGGTTCATATCAATATTATAGTCCTTGCTGGATCCCAAATGTGGAGGAGGCTTTTCCTCTCCCCTAAATTTCTTCCAAAGCTGAATCAAACAGATAGAAATCAAATCAAGATTCAATTCAAAACTCTGAAATAATAAAATAATAAAATAATAAAAATAACAACAATCAGAAAGAACCTGATTAAGATTGAGCGAGGTTGATTCTCCTCCGTAATAGTCATTCCTATCCATATGAAGAACCTGCACGAGAAGGAATCACACAAAATAAACTCGATTTAAGTTTGAAATCATGGATTTGATCTATCGATAGCAGTAAATCGATTATAGGGTTACCTTAAGGCCATCGACAGAGAGAAGACCACTGAGAATACATTCCTTGAGACCGGTTCCCAAGACGATCACATCGTACTCTTCATCCATACTCTTGTTCGATCTTCGATCTCAATCAAAAGGGGGTTTAGGGTTTCAGAAGTTTGTGGAGTTTGAAAATTGAAAAAAAACGACAAGAAAATAAATGGGATCTTGATTTGATTGTCCACTGTCCAAAGGCAGCACCGCAACCTTCCTTCCTTCCGCACCGGTTCTTCTCCTTATATGAAGTGATGCCTCTCAATTTAAAGACACCTTGTTTTTGTTTTATTTTATTCTTTTCAATCCCTTTTCTAATTTCTCTAATCTTTTTGAGGAGAGACTAAAAACGGTTCTAAGTGGTAACTAGACTCGTATCTCACTTTGATATTAGTGTGTTAAAAAATTTGTTAGGAGAGGAGAACCACACGAATAAACAAAGCTAATTACTTGTGGCAGTTAGATTCTCCGACGCAGATTAGTCATCGTTAAAATTGGTAGAAACCGCATACCAATGATATGTTAACAAAAACAAATCTTTTTAAGGTGAGTAATTTATCTAATTTTATTTGTATTCACTCAAAATTTAACATGTGTAATTCACTAACTTAATATTAATGTGGTCGGTAAACCCATCCATATGTACGATATATTTTAATTGCGAGAGATAATAGATTCCACAAAAAATTTTAAAAAAATAAGGTTTATTGGTGCTACACCATATCAAGTAAATTACTCACATTTTCCTATAGTAACTTAGAATTTACCATCTTTTGAGTATACTAGCCTCATAACCCGTGCTTTGCACGGGGTTGGCTATATAAGTTATATAAATCAAAGTGAGTCTGAAATGTGTAAAATTGATGTGATACTACTTTTAAATTGAGGATGTTAAACAGAAAAAGGGGATCGTTAATAATTGTATAATACACATTTTCCTGGTGTGAAATCGAGTATTGAGAGAGAGAGAAGAGGAGGAATTGTGATTTACGAAGAAGCAAAAAATGAAGAAGATGGGTTTTAAGAAGAAGGGAAACCGAAAACAGAAATGAAATATATGAAATAATACATTACCAAATAGCATTGACTTAATCAAACAAAAGCGGAAATACATAACCAAATCTAAACAATATTGTCATGACAAATATTATCTAATCATATGCAAACAGTAAGGGAAATGACATAGATAATATAGATATAGTCAATATATTTCAAAAGCAAAGTTGCATTTAGGAAAAACTTAGATAAAGCATTTAAAAAGTACTCTAGATAGTAGTGGTGTACTACACATTGTCTTGATACAAAACCAATTAGTACAGCTAATTGATGTTAGCAGATTTGCGAATAATATCAACAATAGCAGTTAGAGGGCGGCCACCCATCTCAAATTTAAGTACATCTCCTTCTTGCAGCTGTTTCTCCTTTACAAATGACAACCATGTTGGTCCTTTTATGTATTTTTCACTCCTGGAACGTTTGGTAGAGTGGAGTATACAATCATAAGTCTGGTCTGTTGAGTTATCATAGAGAACTAATTTTTTAGTAGACTGAGGAATGATCCTTGCAATTTGATGGGGAATAGTCTGATTCAGATAGTTATAGAAAGTCAGACTATAGTAAATAAAGAGTGATTAATGGAGAAGACACCAGTAATTTAGAGAAACTTACCATAACGCCAGATCTTTTGCTTACATAACGGCTGATTGTAAATTCCCAAGTTATAATATTAGATTGATTGAACTCAGAAGTAAATTCATCAGTATCAGTAGGGGTATCAGCATTTGAGGTTGATGATGCTATTTCAATGTACTCAGGATTTGGGCTGAGAGAAGAACATGTTGAAGTATTGTTAAACATAATATGTTTAAATAAATTATAGCATATGAATAATAAATATGTAAAATTGTTTGATGAATTGTAAGTGGACTAATCTGTTACTTTGTAACATAGATAAATCAAAATATACCCAAATTTTAAAAAATCAGAAGACAGTCTAATTATAGTTAAAAAAACATTTTTCCCATAAATTCATGAAGGTGTGTTATTTGTGGTTCTACATAGTTGATGGATGAATGAGTTATGAAAGAAGTGTGTAAACATCTAACATTCAGATACATCAATGTGGAGAAGTAAGAAAATCATGGGTTAGTGTTTTAAATTTTTTAGAATAATGACTGAACTGCCTTTCGAACTGAACTACTACGACTCTCGCTAACTGCATCAGATACTTTTATCTTCCACGTCTGCTAACAGCAACCTCAAACTCATTGCCACGGTGGTCAAACAGAACAACGACGGTGGATATTTGATGACGATGTTGATTGGAGAACAACGACGGAAGCCGAACTTCCAACTATTAGAAAAAACAAATTGAAACAACAAATATTAATTAATTTTTAACATTAACTTTAAATTTAACAAACAAATGTAAAACAACATACAACATCAGGAACACTTTCCACTTCATAGTGTTCAAATTTGATTCCCAATGTGAAATGATAAGAACGGCCGGAGCGTTTCGCCGGAGAACATGGTGCAACTGCAATATCAAATGAATCTAATATCAACATACACATATTAAAACATATAACAAATACAGTATAAACAGAGGTATTCACGTAACAGAGACAACAAAATCTACAAAAAAACATAACCAAATCTAAAAAACCTTTTTCCATGGTAGTTGAGGAGCAATGTGGAAAAAACTAAGTACAACCAAAATGCTTAACAGGTCCCTTTATAATATTCTGAAACAGAACTTTAAGTTGAAACAATTGGCTACGATAGTTTTGGTTTTTTAGCTTCTGATATATTTTCTTTTATTAAGTCTTTCTGATCTAGGTAATAGGAAGCATTCAAATGATTGGTTAAAATATTTTTAGACTTTCACTTTCTAATATCAATATGAAGTTAATAAATACACGTTATCAAAGATTTTCACTCTACGTAATAGGAAGCATTGAAACGATTGGTTAACATATTTTAAGATTTTCACTTTCTAATATCAATATGAATTTAAAACAGACACGTTATCATAGATTAGCTTCTACTATTTTTCAATTTTATTTAGTCTCTCTGATCTGTGTAGCAGGAAGAATGACATTAGAGAGATCAAATGATTGGCTAAAATATTTTTAGATTTTTACTTTCTAATATCACTACTTCTGTCTACTATCTTTGAAGTATGGAACACGTAATATAATATTGGATAGTGTGAAGATAGTAATAGATGAAAGCATATATAAACAACAAATATAAGATGTTTAAGTATTATTAACAATATTCACGATTGGCTGGTGAGAATTCCAGGAAAACATATCAGTTGGATATGAAAATATGTATGCGTTTACGTGGCCCAAGGGGAGGGTTTATATGATCGAATGGTTATGGAATTTTCAGATGTTGGTGGTGGAATATAAAGAAATATGATGCAAGACAGAAGCAGTGCAAAGATAGTTTTTGTTTTTTAGTTTCTGATATATTTTATTTTTGGCTAAAAGTATTTTTAGTCCCCGCAAATGTCAAGAAAATCCAGTTTAGTCCTTGCAATTCAAAAATTTTAAAATAGTCCTTGCAATTAGTAAACGTTACTACTTTAGTCCCTCCTATTACATTACTCTTAACAAAAGAGAATCTAAACTGAATTTTTTTGACATTTGCGGGGACTAAAAGTACTTTTTAAATGGATAAAATATTTTTACAATTTCAATTTCTAATATCAATATAAAGTTAAAAAAGACACGTTATCATAGATTTTCACTTTCTACGTAATAGCTGTAAATAGAAAAGTAATGCAATAATTTTTAGTGAAGGCTATCAAATATACACGTTAACATGTCAGGAAATAAAAAAATACAAAGGCTATGACATATACACGTTAAAATATCAGAAAGCAAAAAAAGACAAAACGCATTTTATTGGAAGGAAAAAAAAAATACATTTGGCGCCAAAGCTTGACAAGCTGCATACATATAAGTAGATGAGATATGATTAATATAGTGTTCTTTTTAGGGCAATTTATAATCACCTTTCAAATGTCACACACATCTCCTCTAGTTTTAAATTGAACAATGACTTCCCTTAAGTTTTGGTCAAATGTCACACACCCTCCCTCTAATTTTAAATTGAACACTCACCTCCCTTAAGTTTTAGTCAAATACAATTTTCTAATTGTATTTGAAGATATAATCATGTGTTATTAACTTGTGTTATACTTCCACATCCATTTACTTTATTTTCTTCGGTCATCGAAGGCTAAATCTTATAGGTTATTCATTTCAAATGAGAGCTCTTCCCCTTTTGCACCCCTTTGTGTTGTGCACTAGCTACTTTGTCTACTTAATTTTGACTTCCCAACCCTTTGCAAAATTGTCGATAGGCTGCACTAGTTTCATCTCACTTCTTCCTTTGTGAACCTACCTACTATAAATCTTTGTGATGATATGTTCAAATTTTAGGGAATGAATTCTTATTTAAAATTAGAAATTGTGAATGAAGGAGAAAGATGAAGAAAACTACACATGAGTAAAAGAAGTCTTTGTAATGGTGTATTAAAAATGCAACGCAGAAATCACGACCAAACGCGTTCGGAACCAAACTTCTGAACCTGCATAATCCCAGAAAAAATTGCAACGCATGCGTTTCATTAATGACATTTTGATCCTCACAAAGTTTGAGAGTGACTATTGTCTAGTGAATAGCTGGGGGGTTGTATGAAGTATGCATTAAGATTAGACTCTTGCTTCTTAGAACCCCCTAGTTACTCACTAGAACCCCCAACCGACCAAAAATGTCAAAAGTGCCCCCAAGTCTTTTTTGTCTTTTTCCTTTAAAAACCCCCTTCACCACACTAGAACCCCCATTTCTCCTCCTCCACACTAGAACCCCCCCCCCCCCAAACACCCCCTCACTCATCCTCCTCCCACCGGCGTCCTCAAGCTCCCACCGGCCTCCTCCTCCTCCTCTTGGTAAGAATCCATTTCCCCTTCTCTATCTTCCATTTTCCCCATATTTTCACTGTTTGCAGACTGTTCGACGCTGCAGAGGTCGAACACGACCGACCAGGCGTGCGCCGAATAGTCTGTGTTGTCTTGTGTTAGATCTGATTCACAACTGGCGTGCGCCGATCAGTGATTCGATTATGGAAAGGTTGAACGGGCCTGATTCTGTGTTTTTTTACGTGCTTTTCAGGTATGGCTACTTTCTACGTGGTCGTTGATGGATACACAAGGGAGATTTGTGTCCTAGACGACTTTGGCCAGCTGCCCGATTCATGTTCGTTTGTGATTGATATTGGAGGGGTCGCTTATGGCTCTCATGATGGTACTGGCAGGATATTAGTTGACACTGGGGAGTTCGTTCGCGCCTACAGCTTTGGGCGCCTAATCGACAGTCTCTCTAGAGATTACCTACAGCGGTGGGGCGCCGATGTTTCGAAGCCCCGAGTCGACACACGACCTCACGGGTCGAGAGGCTATGATGACCAGGACTCAGACTCTACTGATGATGAGTACGGGGTTCACAAACGGGCTCGGCAACAGGCCGACGATGCCACTAAGTCTGATGACGGTGAGTCTTCTCACCGTGAGTCCGGAGACTCCAACGATGCCACTGAGTCCGATGATGATATATGAGCCTTATGTATTTGTATTTTGTGTCTCTTGAATTATTAATGAATGACATTTTAATTTGTTGTCCATTGTGTATTTTATTCGTTTTATTTTTCATTGTGAACATCGGTGCATACACCGGTGCATACATGAAAATAAAACAACATAACAAAATAAACGAAACTAGTAATTTTATTATTTAAAGAGTGTAGCCATACATCAAAATAAACGACATGACATAAAAAAACGAAACTACAGAGAGAGTTCACTAATTGTTATACCCCAATTTTGTCCAGGCAATTCAATTTTATTTTGAAAAAATAGAAAAATATTTACATATTTGACATTGATTTTTATCTTATTAAAATACAAAACAATTGAAAATAGATAAAACCAAAAATAGATTATCTTTATTGTTTCTTTTTATTTTTTTTATTACAAGTTGTTATACAAAATACAAATAGATAAAAATGATACAAAACTATAATTCAAAATTAAGTAAAAAGAAAATAAATTGGCATTGGATGTCATGCTTGTGTTTTTGAGGTATAGTGCCAAGCTTTCTTTTTACATGGTTCCAACCTTTTTCCATTTCTTGCCAAAAAACACTACATGTGAGCTGTGTGTGTGCCAACGGATACTTTCCCATGTCCCATGAAATATGGCATCACTTTATTTCATGCAATTTTTTCCATAACTGATTCCCTCATATAGCCATTGACCAATCTGCACATTATTAGTTTTTGTCATTAAGGTCTATACACTAGCACAACACATGGGATAACAAACACACTATAAATTAGAGGCACTCCACAAAGACAAGGGGCGGAGGAAATTGAAAAACAACACATAACACCAAAAACAAAAGTAGTCATATTCTTCTCTTCTTTGAGCCAAGAAACCACCACTCCTACAACACTACAACCACCTCACTACCTCACCAACAACCACTTCCACCATACTCTCCTTCCTTTTAGCAACAACAACAACCACCATATTATATAACCACCACCACCACCACCACATAACCGCCACTACAACACCACCATATATAACAATAAACCTCACCCACAACACCACCACATAACTACCACTCCATAAAAACCACATAACCGCCACCACCGGAGTGTAGCCGGAGCCCCACCGGAGTCACCTTCCCACCACCAAAACTCATCCCACACAACTCAGCCTCATCTTCTCCGGCGACCTCCGTCGTACTACCACCGTGAGTCTTTATCCCCCTCTGTCACACACTCCTCTTTTCTCTCTCTCTCTCTCTCTCAAGTTTTGTTCTTTTTTGTTAACCTTACCTCTCTCTGTCTCTGTGTTAATGGAACGGTACTGATTGTGGGGGAAAGTGAAACTATGTTTATGTTTCTCTTAAACATAATATAAAGGGTTTTTTTTTTGACCCCACCCCATCCCCATAAACCCCCACCCACACTGAAAATCCCAAAATGCCTTTCTGAAAACGTATTTTTTTTTAAAAAATTTTGGTCAATCGTATATACACCTGGGGGTATATATACGACCCTATTTTTTGCCCATCGTATATACACCCCCCAAGGCGTATATACGATTGGAAAACCCCCACCTTAATCGTATATATGATGGGCAAAAAATAGGGTCGTATATATACCCCCCTCAGGTGGGTATATATACGACCCCCATTGTATTTTTTTAAATTTTTTTAAGTCAAATAAAAATTATATAAGTCCTGAAAATAGGTTTTGTGTGTAGTTCGTTAAAACGCGGCGATGTTATACGTCGAACGAATAATTTAGGCTAAAAAATCGGTTTTCGAGCAACATACTTTGATTGTAATGAAACTACATCCATTAAATCCGAAAAAAATCAAGAATCAAGACTCCCCTAGAAGGGACTTCTTACGGGACTACGGCCTCAAAATCCCAAATTCCATCGTTTACTATTTTTTACGATTTTTTTTAATTTTTCATAGTCTCCAAAAAATCTAAAAAAAAATTGTATAGCCTTATTTTGGTTTTGTTAGATTTTTAGTGGTGTTTTTATAATTTTTTGGAGTAGTTTTGACTATTTAACGAATTTTTAGTAGCCTTTTAGTAATAAAAATTAAAACAAATTATTAAAAAAATAAAAAAAGTGCATCGTATATACCCCTTTGAGTACGTATATACGATTGGACAAAAAATAGCCATCGTATATACGTACCCAAAGGGGTATATACGATTTATTTATTTTTTTAAAAAAAAATTAAGTTTCAAAGGGCATTTTGGGGTTTTTATTATTGGGTGGGGGTTTATGGGATGGGGTGGGGGTCCAAAAAAAAAGACCCTAATATAAATATGTTACTTTATTATATTTGTTTTGTTTTTTGTTTTTTTAATTCAGATCCCCTATCTACATTCCTTTATTACTGGATACGCCCCCTGTCCTCAAACCCAAGTTTCGTTAGGTTGATGGTTGTTTTAGATTCAGGCTTTAGCTAAGTGCACATCCGGTTTAACGATACAACCCCATGTAACTAATTACACCTCTCATTTCTGTTTTACAACTTATTATATTTTGCCTATTTTATTCAATCCAAAGTCATTTTTATCAACAATGTTAAATTAAAAAATACCCAACACACAAACTTTTTCTACCCCAAGAACTACGTAGCCTTTGATTCTCTACCCCGAGATACGTAGAAGCAGATGGGGGTCCACATCTGTCAAGTGCATTAATAAAAAACATTTTTTTAAGTCTTTCCTAAAAATGTTTCTTTGTTAGTTGTCAATGAGAACACAAAAATAAGTATTTTTTAAGTCTTTTTCTATTCATTTCATTATACGAGGGAAATAAATATTCTTGAAGTTAATATTATTTAAAATAGGGACAAGAAAGAGAATAACTATTTTCTCATATACTCCTATAGAAACAAGATTAAGCAGACAAGAAAGAGAATAACTATTTTCTCATATACTCCTATTAGGTAATCCGGGAATCTCAACGTAATTTTTTTTCAAAAAAATACGAACCGGAAATACCATTTTGTGAGGTATTTCCGGAAATTTTTCTAAAATGTTTTTTTTAAGGGTAATTTTGGAATAAAATGGGTTATGGGGTGGGAGGGAGGATGTGGGGGGTATAAAAAAACCTCGTCCCTGGCCACAGGCCTCTTAAGGATAACAGAATTAGGCCTGGACAAACATGAATGACCCGCCCGAAACCCGATAAAATCGAAGCTGAAGTGACTAATGCGGGCAGGTCGGTGCGGTTGTCGGGTGCACAGATAGCAAAAATTGGTTTTCACAAGGTTCATTTGGGCGGTTGTGGTTCCAAACTTCTTAATAAAAGTCATACCATTTCTGGAAAGTTTTTAAAAATGTGTGGACTTTTTCTACGAAAAAATAGTTATTTAAAATCTAAATTCAATACACCCTAAGGGGGCGTTTGTTTCCCAGTTAGACATTACATTCCAAGGAATTACATGCTCAGGAATCCATTGACTGGGAATGTAATTGCTGAGTATTTTCTTAAACGTGTTTGGTTTGTTACAAGTTTAGGAATCCAATTATGGGAGACATCAGACTCCAGCATAAGTGGGAAAATAGTTTTCAGACTAAACATAATTCCTTGGAATGCACTTTTCTTTTTTTTCTAACCAAACATGGGAATCTTCCATTCCCAACCTAAATTCTTTGGAACCCTCTTTGTGTCTCCGAAACAAACGCCCCCTAAAGGTAGAGATTTAGAGATTTTTTTTGTCAAGAAAGATAAGCTAGAAATTCTCACGAATTTTCGGAAAGGTGAAGCAATTTTTTTTTTTACAATAACAGGTGGAGATTTCTGACTTCTTCCATTTTCAGACAAACAAAAAAAATTCTGACTTCCATTTCTCAGCAAGAAAAAAGATATTTTTAATATGTAAAAAAAGATATTTTTAATGCCTTTTTTATTAGTACAGTTGTTTTTCAATATCTTTTTTTTTGACAGAGTTTTTCAATATATTGAAAAGCCCGAATAGGATACCCGGACCGCTCATCCCCTCGCCACAGTATTTTCTTTTTTTCGTGTGACCACTAAACCCTAAACCCTCCTGCATTTCCAATACCTCTCTCTATTCTCCGATCCACCATGGCCTCCTTGTTTCGATCGGTACTCATTTTCTTTGAATCTTTGGCATCATCATTTATAGAATAGTATTGGTATGTGTTGGTCATTTATAATATTGTGATCATTATACATAAGGTAATTTTCTTTTTCTTGTTGTGCAGTTCACGGGTGGTCACAAGTTTGCTCGACCTTTCAGGTGCCTTTTCTTGTTCTGTTTTCATAAGTGTTACATTTCTAATTTTAGAGAGAGTTATTACTTTATTATAGGTGCTTCTAATCTTTCATCAAATTTGCTCATTCTAAAATTACTCGTGCAGTTCAAGGCCTGCTGGAAATGATATCATTGGAATCGATTTGGGTACTACCAATTCATGCGTTTCTGTTATGGAGGGAAAGGTTAGACACTTTCTTTCTCTTAATTTTTTTCTGGATATGTTTCCCTTTTCAGAATCCCAAAGTTATTGAATTCCCTTTTCAGAATCCCAAAGTTATTGAGAACTCTGAGGGAGCTCGAACAACACCATCAGTGGTTGCCTTCAACCAGAAAGGGGAGCTACTTGTAGGTACACCAGCCAAGCGTCAGTCCGTGACTAACCCAACAAACACTCTTTTTGGCACCAAGCGTTTGATTGGTAGGCGCTTTGATGATTCTCAAACTCAGAAGGAGATGAAGATGGTACCGTACAAAATTGTTAAGGCACCCAATGGAGATGCATGGGTTGAAGCCAATGGTAAACAGTATTCTCCCAGTCAAATTGGTTCTTTTGTTCTCACCAAGATGAAGGAAATTGCTGAGTCATACCTTGGAAAAGACAATTTCTAAAGCAGTGGTTACTGTACCAACATACTTCAATGATGCTCAAAGGCAAGCTACAAAAGATGCTATTAGAATTACTGGTCTTGATGTCCAGAGAATTATCAATGAGCCCACTGCCGCTGCACTTTGTTATGGCATGAACAACAAAGAGGGGCTCATTGCAGTTTTTGATCTTGGAGGTGGAACATTTGATGTGTCTATTTTAGAAATTTCTAATGGAGTTTTTGAGGTATGAACAGTTATTTTTCTATTCTAGTGTTCTTAACCTATCATTAGGAACAATATTGGAAATTGTCACCGATGGTGATCTTATTGTTTTCAGGTGAAAGCAACAAATGGAGACCCTTTCTTGGGAGGAAACGACTTTGATAATGCTTTGCTGGACTTTCTATTGAGCGAATTCAAAAGAACGGAGGATATTGACATTTCTAAGGACAGGCTTGCCTTGCAAAGGCTTCGTGAAGCTGCTGAGAAAGCAAAAATAGAGCTGTCTTCAACCTCTCACACCGAATTAAATCTTCCTTTTATCACTGCTGATGCATCTGGTGCAAAGCATCTGAACATCACAGTAACTAGATCTAAGTTTGAGGCATTGGTTAATCACCTGATTGAAAGGACAAAGGCACCATGTAAGAGCTGTTTGAAGGATGCAAACATATCTGGCAAGGATCTTGATGAGGTACTTCTTGTTGGAGGGATGACCCGTGTGCCTAAAGTACAGGAGGTAGTTTTAGAGATCTTTGGAAAGAATCCTAGCAAAGGAGTGAATCCTGATGAGGCAGTAGCAATGGGAGCTGCTATTCAGGGTGGCATCCTCTCTGGAGATGTCAAAGAGTTATTGCTCCTAGATGTAACTCCACTGTCTTTGGGTGGCAACACAACAGTTCCTACCAAAAAGAGTCAGGTAATCCTAAAATATAATTACTCAAGACAATTGTTTCTACTTGCCATGTTTTGAGGAAGTGAATCAAGTCTTTGACAATTACTTAATGTAACACTAAAATAACGGCTAGTATATGCTTAGTTGAAATCTGTCCTAACCAAAAATGCCATAAACAGTCCAGGGGTAAAGGAGAGAACCCCTGCAAACAACTATATTTCTCCTTTTTATTTTAGCTAGTTTAGTCTGTTCTGGTGTTTAGTCCATTCAGATTATTAAGTGTATTTTTAGCTATTTGGAGGGTATACGCTAAATCTCGGCGTACTTGTTCAGGGGTTTTCGACAGCATATGACAACCATAACAGCTAATGATGGATAGACTGGAGGGAAATGTCATATCTTTGTCGAAAACCCCAACAACAAATACTGCGAGATTTAGCGTATACCCTCCAAATAGCTAAAAATACACTTAATAACTGAATGGACTAAAAACCGAATGTACTAAACTAGCTAAAATAAAAAGGAGAAATATAGTTGTTTGCAGGGGTTCTCTCCTTTACCCCTGGACTGTTTATGGCATTTTTGGTTAGGACAGATTTCAACTAAGCATATACTAGCCGTTATTTTAGTGTTACATTAAGTAATTGTCAAAGACTTGATTCACTTCCTCAAAACATGGCAAGTAGAAACAATTGTCTTGAGTAATTATATTTTAGGATTACCTGACTCTTTTTGGTAGGAACTGTTGTGTTGCCACCCAAAGACAGTGGAGTTACATCTAGGAGCAATAACTCTTTGACATCTCCAGAGAGGATGCCACCCTGAATAGCAGCTCCCAGAACAGCTAATGATGGATAGACTGGATGATGAGATTAATAGTCGTACCTCATCATTAATCTAATCATCCAGTCTATCCATCTATCCAGTCTATCCATCTTCAGCCTTATCTCTGTAATCAGAGTGCATAACTCACCCTCTTGACTAGAATTCACATGTGTTCTTGCTTGCTCCACACTCTCTCTTTCTGGAATTGGATCTTTGGCGAAGACGGATCCGTGGGTGAGTGAGGGCGAAAGGAGGTAGGCATCCAGAATAAAAATCACACCATTTGGTTACGGTTGTTGATAATCTCAATCATTGATGCCGCATCGAATCGCCCCAAGCTACCACTGTTATTAAGGAAAAAACAATCTAAACATGTGCTTATTTTACAACTATATAGTACTAATGTAATGTTAAAAAGAATATTTTCGTATCATCATTTCTCCATCATATAATTTACTTTTATAGTAAAATGCCAACGTCTGTGTGAGTGGGTTATTTTTAAATCCTCCCAAGTCCCAAGCATCAATTTTTTTTTTTTGACAACATCCTCCTTTAATAATGTCAACACGCGAGTATGTTAATTATATGATCATCATTGTTGTTACGATCATTATCATTGTTTGGACAAGATAACTTACTTTGAAATTAATACTAGTAGTAGTAGGTAATAAGAGTGATACCTTTCTGGAAATTTGTTGCATATGTAGCATAGAATGGTTATAAAAAATATCACCCCTTAAAGTAACTGAGGTAAAGACAAAAAAACACTATTATAAGTTATATAAGTTCAAATAATAATATTTTAAGTAGTGTTTCAAAATATTCTATAACCCGATAAAAAGATGTTATAAGCTAGTACCAAACATTTATAATTAGTTTAGCCGTTATAAGCTATTTGTTATTAGTTAGCATATTGGCCCTCCTAAACAGTGACAAACACTTAAAAATTCAATTTGTTAACATATATGTTATAAACTAATTTATTTGCTATCGGCTAATTTATATGTTATCTGCTACTAATTACCAAACAAAACCTAATCCAGATTGATTGAGGACATTCTTGATTATATTTATTTTGATTTATCGTCTGATTTTAGAGGTGTTAATGAATTACACTTTCTGTCAAAAATGTATTTACATTTAGCACGTCATCACAAACAAGTGTTTACCAACAAAGGTTGATCGGAGCGATAACTAAGTTCGGATCTCACCCAATGTCTCAAGTTTGAGTTTTGGGTGTGGCAAAAACTCTAATGAGATGAGAAAACCACACGGATCGAAAAAGTCAAGTACACATAGCCAGTCATGATTATCGATGTAGGTTAATCACCAACAAAGCCAATTGATGTTGCGTACCCTTAAAAGTAAATTTTAAAAGTCAAAATAAGTCGCAGAAAGTTAACTTCTAAAGTGAGTGTGTATATTTGAAAAACAGGGATGCTAATAGTTGCATCCTAAGAAGTATACAAGATTGGACCCCATTGTGTAATGTTCATAATTGGACTTTTTTCAAGGCTCAGACTTCATACACACCCCCTCCTACTCCCCACCCACTACTCACACTTCAAAATTCCAAAAATACCCACGGTGGTTTGGATCTTAACTATCGAATTGATTCAGTTGTTAATCATCGAACCAGTTCAGAACAACTTTGGGGTGTCTGGCCATTTAACATACTTGATAGTTAACCATCGAACCCTCCCAATCCTACAAAAAAAAAAATTAAAACGCACACGTTTCATTAAGGGCAACTCTATCTTTTCACGCACATGGGTAGTGGGTGGGGAGTAGGAGGGGTGTGTAAGAAGTATGGGCCTTTTTCAATTGAGAAATAGTTTAAACTTTTATTACGGTCCATGCTTTTTGCACACTCCCTCTTACATTATTACTCTCCCTAACATAAGTAAATGACTAAAATACCCTTAAAAGTAAAAAAAAAAAACTTTTTCCCTCTTCTCCCTCACTCTCACCATCACCTCCTTCTCCCTTTCACCACCACCACCACTTTTTTCTCTTTCTCACCACCATGATCACCGCCTCCCTCTCTTAACCACCACCACCACCTTCTTCTCCCTTCTCTTCTTCTCCTTCTTCGTTTTCTGCAAAAAAAAATTGTAATTGGGTATATGTTCAGTACTTTAGCACCCGACAGTTTCAATACTTTGATACCAGACGTGTACAAAGACAAATAAAAAAATACATGTTCGGTCATACCATAAAACTAAAAAACTAGTTGTGTAATATTTACTTTGTAAACTAAAAAACTCCTACTTGCACCAAAAAAACTAAAAAATTCGTACATGAGACTTTTATACATTTTTTCCAATATACTTTTTTATGTCACAGTCATACCATAAAAGGAAGACTTCATACAATTCCCTCCTGTCGACATTTTAGTGGATTCTAAAGTGGTGCACGAAGACATAGAGGCAAAACTTGGTGGAGACATGAATAAATATATAGTTGTTACATTAAATGGTCCAAACCCAAATAACATGGTCAACAATTCCTGTGCGTTAGGTTAGGTACGTGATTTGAGTTGAAAATTTAGACACCATAAGTGTGCTATGAAAACAGAAAAGGGGAGTAGGAGTACTACAGTTGTTGTGACCGAGAAAACAAATTGGACCTTTTTCCCCCTCTTTCTAAGTTGGATTGGAAATAACTTAACCAGCAAATTGAGGTATGTGTATGAAAACAGAAAAGGTGTTCAGTCTCGCGCATTAAGCGGCAGTGAAATTAGCTGATTAATGATCAAACAATCAATGTGTATTCCTACTAGTCAGAAGCGCCAATTTGCAGAAGATCTGTCGGAGGTGGGAATGTCTTTCTTTGGCTAAGAAAATTACTTTTTTTTAGTACTACTACCTCCATTTTTGAATATAAACAAAAACATCAACACAATCATGTTATTCCCCCATAAGGCTTGGGTTTATATCACTAAACTAAGGCTTTAGTTACAGTCACTAAATTGATGATAACCGTAGGATGATTAATATTTTACTCAAATTCTATCCAAATGTTGTTATTAAAGGGGGTATTTTTGTTAGGAAATCAGTAAATTGCTGAAATTGAAAATCTATATTTTTATTGATTTGTAGTTTACCAATCTACCCCTTTAGTGATAATCACTAAAGGTTCCATTTAGTGATGGCTATGGCTTACATCACTAAGCCTTATGCTTAGTGATGATCACTAAATCTATATTAGCCGTTGGATGATAAATATATTACTTAAATTGTATCCAATGGTTGATATTATAGGAGGTTAATTTAGTACTCTCAAATATTCTTTATAATAATTAATTAAATATAAATAACTAATAAAACCATTATCTCCTATGTTAAGGCCATTAATTCAGACGGTTACACAATTCCAAAGTTAATGTCTAATTAATCGAAACCCACATAAAAGCTAATATTAAATTATTCTTTTTTTATTAATTGTTAAATTACATTTGTATCCTTTCAGTGACTATCACTAAAAATGTCTCATTTAGTGATGTAAATCGGACTCATCCTAGTTCAATGTCTCTCTCTCTCTTGCACCGAAACCATCTAGTAATTGGAGAGGATCCCATTTCGTGTCACGTAAAAGTTAATGAATTCATTGTAGTATAATACTCCCTCGGGTCCTATTATAAGAAGATTTTTGGAGTTAATTTTAGTCCCAATTATAAGAAAATATTCCAGCTTTTAGTGTATATTTATTGTTTAAATATCAATTTTACTCCCATTGAATGCTTTTATCTTCTCAGTTTTAAATGTGAGTGGGAGTAGTGCGCATAAATTTGACTTGAGTGAAGTTATTTTACATGTGGAGTTAATTGTAGGGTATTTTAGTGACTTTACTTAAAAAAGACAAGAATTAAATGAGCTCCTTACTAGTGGTGTTTTTTGTATTTTCCTTATAATAGGGACCAGAGGGAGTAACTTTCAAGCGTTTTGTGCGTTTTTTTTTCTTCCTTGGCCTATGGTGCACCAAGGAGTTCATCCATTTTTCTTTTTATTTTGATTGCTTGTTTTTTTAGATGGGAATTGTGGGGGGAAACTAAATATAGAATTTGTGATCTCAACCGGTGACAATTTTTACGAAGATGGCTTAAAAGGAGTTGATGATCCTGCATTTTATGAGTCATTTGTTAACATCTACATTGCCCCAAGCCTGCAAAAGACATGGGTTACTATTTATAGAAGTGGTAAGTTACTATAACTTCAGAAAAAAGGTTTGTCTATCTTATAAATTAATTTTCTAATATATATATATATATATATATATATATATATATATATATATATATATATATATATATATATATATATATATATATTCATTTTTATTATTGTGCTGTTTTAGGTAACCATGACTACAGAGGTAATGTTGAGGCACAATTAAGTCCCATTCTAGCACAAAAAGATAGCAGATGGGTTTGCCAGAGATATTTTATTCTTGATGCAGGTATAAATACGTTAAAGTACTCCCACTGTGGTCGTCAATGTTTGGTCCTGAACTGAGAAGTTACCTCGTCCGAGGAGCTCGCAGGGGTTCCGCTTCCCGGGACTCGTCAGCTGTCTTCGGAATGGGGGAGTTATCATCGGAGGTCCGAGTCGCGATCCTTCCCACGTCGGGTGGGGGTGTATCTGCAGACACTCTCATGCCTAGTCAGTGGAGGAATAGGCGGAATGTGCAAGAATGAGAATGTACATGGAATTGGAGGCCAGGTGCTTTATTTATAGACGGGGGCGCTCGGTGCTGCCCATCGGATCTTGCGCGGCAGATCTAGACCGCCTGTCCTTCAAGTGCGGCGCGGTAGTGTGTTCGTCGCTGGTTCGCTTAATGGGCCGAACTCCTTGGTAGACATTGGGCCAAGCCCAAGCACTCGATGGGGCTTCTAGCCCAGGTCGGAACATATGGGATTAGAGTTTTTTAGTTTTTCGAATAGCAATATGGGAGTGCTACGAGTACTCCAACCCTTCTACACAACCGGTTAGTCAAGTAAAAGTACACCAAGTATGACAAACCATGGCCTATCGTCTAGTAATGCAATCCACTGGATCTACAAACCAATCATAAAATAAGTTTTGAGAGAATGTCCCCCTCCAGAGAAACCAACGCCACAAAAGGGGTCGAATTCGGTCGACTGCGAACCCCCAAGCAGGCATCTTCCCACGAAAGTGGAACCATTTCTGATAATTTAAATAACCCAGATTGTTGTATGCCAAATAAAAGTCAAACCTCTTTTTGCAACTCAATTATTTTCTGTAGAAGAGAAGAAAGAGTAGAGCGTAAAAAAATCCAAAAGTAGAACAGAATCACGATCATCATTTCACGTGTGTCATAAATTCATTTACAAATTTCATTCAAGTGTAGTTAAGAAAAGAATATTTTCAATTTAGCCTTTAGTTTTATTTGATTTAAGAAAATAATTTGTAGGAACAATAAGAAATGTTTTAGAAGGAATCATGGGGTTTACATAATAGTATTGTCTTGATGGTGATGGGTTAGGTCTGGAGGAGAAGCAACCACAATGTGAGAGAGGCGGAAAGCCGGGGACAGGAATTAACAAATACTCCTATTAGGTCTAAGATCTAATTTCAATTTAATCTTCAAAATCTGGATATTAGTAATCGATATCCGAATACCAGTGTTTGTTACAAATACAAAGTATCTGAGTGCCTTTGAAGCTGAGTTACGAGTGTCTGAGAAAGCTTGAATATGTGTCGTAATAGAGGTATCTCTAGACCAGTGGTCCAAGTTGATGATGGAGCAGTTTCTCATGTTGTTTCTTGTAATGTGGCTCGTAGGAAGCAATGTTAGAGAGACCACAAGCTCCTTCAATTGCTCAGTGAGACTCGCTTTGTGCACGTGTATCGTGAAGCTAATTCGTGTGCAGATTTTGTTGCTAATATTCCTTATTCCCAAGTTGAGGCCTTAGTTTTGTTTAAGTAGTGTCCTCCTTAGTTTTGTTGCTTGCTAATAGTGTGGAGATTTGTACTCCCCATGTTGTCTTTTTTGTTGGGATATTGCTCCCGTTTTCTAAAAAAAAAGGGGTTCTATTATCAACAATTATGACTTATGCTCGAATATCCTTCTAGTAGTCGAGTACTTCCTAGAAATATGGTGGGAAAAAATAGCTGACTTGTTTTCTATAGACTAGTGCTATGACCCGTGCTCCGCACGGGCTTCCCCTAACGCTAGTTATATGTGATGTCTAGAACTATCGGAACAGTACTAACAATTTCACATAGTACAAATAGCAATTTTTTTTGGCCCAAAAGGACATATGGTAGCAATACATATTATAATTTGTTCTTAACCAAAAAGTACACCAGAACACCATAATTAATCTCTCACTTTACCTATTTTGTAATGAAATTTAATTTTTCAACCTAATTGATTATCGTGGAACGAACTTTGCGTGTTTAAACATCTATAAAAAAAATTGGACTATAAAATACTCCTTAAATATTGAAGAGAAAAAATAGATGATTTTTGGCGCAGAATTGCCAACTACAAGATAATACCATACATTGCCAACTCCAGATAATGACTCTTAAAGTACCCCAACAAATAGAATCTAACATCCCACTTTACATACTTGGTCATGAAATTATTATTTTTTTCACAATTCATTGCCTGCATAACCTCCAACCCAATTACAAACAGTTAATCCTATTTCTATTGTCAAGAAAAAAAACTATTTCCTAAAAAATCACTATTTAATTCTACTCTCAATTAATTATTTCCCTTTCTCCATATTAAAAATCTCAAATCCCTACACATTTTTACCCCCACCTTACCCCCACCATTCAGTTGTTAAAAAAAATAACAATAAAAAATAATAGAGAGGAGTCTACCAAAAGCAACAACTTGCACGAATTAGGCAAAAACATCTCTGCTACGGAACGAAAGTACAACTGCAAGCTCTTCACTTCAACTAACAACCCTTCTACCTCAATTATTGTCTGTGTTTTAGGGTTTCAGTTAATATCTTGTGTGTCTTCCTCTATGTTTGCTTTGAATAAAAAAAGTTTCAATCTTCAACTTGAATTTTCAGGCTAAAAACTTTAGCTTATTGGTATTAACTTGATGGATTCTTACTCTTTTTTTTCATGTTAACTTGGAAAATGCATGTGTCTATATTATTCTTCATCTTCCACTGAATTTGGTTGCCGGATTTTTGCATAAATCACTCAGGAAGTGTTTAGATTCTATTGATAGTCGTCGTTTTTTCAGAATTTTTTTTTACTAAAGACTCAAATTTTTGATGATTGATAGTGATGAGATCTAAAATAGATCTATAAGAGTAGGATCTAGAAAATTGGCAAAACAACAATTTCTCACAACAAACTCATGAACAAAACTCAACAACACCAAAGAAAAGATGAACACTTACTTGATAAGGGGAAAAAATGACAAATATGGAGAAGATAGGATTGGAATTGGAGAAGGAAGTCCACCACTTCTTCCTTGGGAAGATGATAAGGACAACGCTATCCTTGAGATCTCCTAGCCTCAAGGTTGTGTGCTCAAGGTTCTCATCTCAAGAAACCTTGGACAATTTATGATGAACCTCACCACACTAGCAATGGAGTCTAGCTCTCACCTCTCTCTTAGGTCTCATGGCTCTCTCTCAACAATTGCTCAAATGTGAAAAATGATTTCCTTCATCATCAAAATTCTAACTATTACATTAGGGTTTCAAGTACTTATATTGTGGACATATGGATCCTAGGCCCACAACTAAAGTACAAGAGAAATACAAAACAAGGCCCAAGGCCACAAACTAAGCTACTAAGGCCAAGTGGGATGTTGAGTATCATAAATGATAGTTGGCTTGCTTCTGGTGGGAAAGCTAAGGTGGTGGCTGGCTGTATTGTCTCGGAGGTGAGTGAGTTGATTGATCATAGCTGTCACAAGTGGGATGTTGGTAAACTTAGAGTGTGTCTTGAGCCTGCTTCAGCAATTGAAGCAGTCAAGACACCTTTAGGTAGATCAAATACTGAGGACTCTTTATTTTGGCCACTTACTATGGATGGGTGTTATAGTGTTAAGTCAGGCTACTATAGTGTGAAAGAAGCTCAGGTGTTGTACTCAGGGAATCCCTCTACTTCGTATTCTCACTCGGAGCTGTCTTGGAAGGCTATTTGGAGTGTTTATGTTCCAGAAAGAGTGAAAGAATTTGGGTGGAGAATTAAGCACAATGCTCTATTTACTAAACTCAACCTATCCATAAGGAAGCTTTCAAATGATTCTACATGCCCTGTTTGCAAGATGGAAGAGGAGTCCCTTGAACATCTGTTTCTATTATGCCCTTGGACCTCTCCCATTTGGTTTGGTTTGCAAATCTGTCAGGTACCTACTAAATTATCAGTTTCTTCTATGTTTGTGTGGTTAGAGAGTTTTGTGACTAGTATCTCCAATAATGAGCCTAATGCTAAGGAAAACTTTGCTAAGATCCTGGTAACCTTGTGGAATATTTGGAAATCAAGGAATAATAAAGTTTTTGAGGATAAAAACCCTAATCCTACTGAGGTACTGTTCTTAATTATCAAGCAACATAGTGAATTTGCTCTTGCAAATGTCAATGCCAGCACAAGTATCTACCCACAGGTTAGAAATGTTATTTCTAGAACTAGGTGGATCCCTCCTACAAATGGGTGTGTTAAGTTTAATGTGGATGCGAGCTTTATTATGAGCACAGGGAGGGCATGCACTGGTATTATAGGCAGAGATGAGAAAGGTACCGTAGTTACTGGGTTGAGCAACAAGTTTTTTGCCGCAACGTCGTTAATGGCAGAAGCATCAGCTCTCAGAGATGCGGTCACCTTCGCTTCAGGACTGATGTTCCAAGATGTGATTTTTGAATCCGATTGCTTGAACGCAATTCATGCATGCAATAAAAAAGTGATTAGAAAAGAGATTGAGCATATAGTTGCTGATGTTCAAAGTTTATATCGAAATTTTACCTCAATCTCTTTCAGTTGGGTGAATCGTGAAGGAAACACATCAGCATATTTGATTTCTAAGCTAGGCGCCTCTAATGCTCTTCCTCCAAACTGGATTTTCGAATTGCCGCTTCCTCTTAGATCAATTGTCATTGCTGATGCTGAGGGAGTGGATTGAGAAGATCTCGGTGTGGGTAGTGTTGATTGTTGTTTTGAATTCTGTTGCGTTTGTTTGGTTAGGGTTTGGTTGGGGACGTCAAGGGTTTGTGTTGTTCTTCTGAGGCTTCTTACTGAAGTCGTGTATTGTGTTCCTCTTTTGTTGCTTTGTTGTTATTAGTTGTTTTCGTTTTTGGGCCGGGGCTGTATAGCCCAGTGAACATTTCTGTAGTTTGGTTTTTTTTCGGTAGGGCTTGGCCCATTAATACAAATCCGGATCTGAAGTTCAAAAAAAAAAAAGGCCAACATGGCTCAATTAAAAGTGTCCTACAATTTATTGAAATAAAAACAAACCATAGGAAATACTAGAGTTGGTTATCAAGATATTCTCTACTATTTACATGGTCACCTTCAATGTGTTCTTGTCTTAATGATTAGGTTGAGCACATTGAAGCTTTTTGGTATTTATCTTTATGATCTTCATCCAAGCTCCATGCATGTGGGCTCACATTAGATAGGAAAGGACATTAGCCTTGAAGGTAATGAATCAACCAAACTACTGTAGTGTTCGGTCTTTTAGGTTTTGGAATACTTGGAAACAAGAACTATAATCTTACGATATAGACTTTTATATTAACTTCGTTTCTATAGCTAGACATGATGATTTTCTTTGTAATTACATCTATTATGATTTTCTATAGCTAGATGAATACATCTTTGTAATTACATAATTTATCAGCCAATATAGTAATTAGAAAAACAGTTGACAGAGGTTGATGACTTTTTATTGGTGTTGCACTACAAAGTATGGAACTTGATTTTGTTAGGGTCTACAATAGTTTCTTAACATTAGTTTGATTTTTGTTTTTCCATTGGACCAACAACTTCAGGTTTTCAGTCATATCTGTAAAATGCAACTGTCTAACTTATTCTTCATCTTCCATTGAATTTGGTTGACTTAGGTTTTTCCATTATCAGCTTTTATGGGAGATGCTATTTGCAACTATGACTTAGCTTATATTTTTGTGGAAGAGTTTTACTGAGGAGATAGTTGCCCAAATTTGGGATTTTTATGATTGCAACATGTGGCTTACTATGTAATGTTTGATTTAGTGTGAAATAGTTTAATGAATGGAGTAAGCATTTTAGTTCTGCTTTTTATTTATTTGAAGGACAATGCCTATGAAGAGAAGGTAGGAAGAGCTATAGCTAGAACAAGAGAAGAAGTACAGTGCCTAAATTGGTTGAACAAAATTCAGAATTGCTTAGGTATGTACAGGTCTCTGGCTAATCCCCCGAACTTCATCTTTACGATTTTAGAAGTAATAGGGATTGACTACATGTGTTACTACTTCATTATCTTTTTTGATGAGTCTGATTTGTACTGTTGTACAACAAATAGACTTTGGTTTTTGATTTTAGTTGTTGAATATTTGGTTCACTAAAAATTTATTTATATTTAGATACCATAAAAGGTCTCAACGTCCACCGGTGAAACTGATTAAAGCCTAAACATAATAGACAATGTAAGTGGAATAACAAAGGGGTGATGTTTCAGATCATAGCGCAAAATGCTGCTAAAGAGAGACAAACTAACACTATATTTTTTGCATGATTAAAGCAATCGTTATCTACAACTGCAGACCACGACCCAAACAATGTTGTTGCAATAATAAAACTATCAAAGAGAAGTTCTGATGAAGGGTATGGAATTGAATTACTGAGTCCAGAAAACTTAGGTGCTAGGTTCTCTTCAACAACAAAGCCAAGGATTATCAAGACTGAAAAATCTTGATTACTTCATCTTTCCCGTTATGGAAATTGGTTTCTTCATTAAGTCGCAGGATTTGGAGTTATGGTTCTTTTGTATCTAAAAATTACTACTCAGTTGCTTTATTTCATTATTTTATTTTTTATGAGTTACTCATATTATTTATATTTTACAAAGATTAATTTGATACATATATGTTATCGAGAACTTGAATCATATGCTTCAGGCATCTCTAATCCTTCTAGGAGTTTCATGTGACTTATGTTTTGAAGCGAACCATATAGATAAGTTGAAACAACGTCTATTAAACACACTGGTGGAGGCAAAATTATTTACTATAAATATTTATAAATATGACTGATGTTTTTATAAATATTTACTGATGTTTCATATGACTGATGTTTTTATAAATATTTAGTATAAATACCTAGGCTACTTACTTACAACATTGAATCACCTATTTGGATGAGCTCAACCATCATATTTATTTATGCCCGGGAGTTCTAACTGTTAGGACAAACTTATTTCTTTCTAGAATGATCACTATTTGGGGTTTCGCTAGTGACCGAGAGATCCCATTAGGGGAAGGCCAGACCCAATACTCTCATTTTGAAAACACAAGTAACACACTCATTGGAGGAATGTTTCTTTGATATTAGCCTCTTTGGATCAGAGTCCTATACAAGTGTTTTTACACCTTCTCCTTGCTTAATTTATTCCCATATCGATACTTGTGTCACGGACATCCAACTTTGGAGGACGTGATCAAGAACAAAAGGCAAAGGAGGAGATGAATTGCTCATATGCGTAGTGTTCCTCTTACTTCCGCAGTCGAAGAAGCCTTGCTTTCGCCGAAAGGGCATAATATATCATACGACTCCAACAACCACGTGGTCAATAAATACTCATAGCCAGATGTTTTCGTCTCATTAGGGTAGTAATTATAGAGCCTTTCATGTCAATAAAACCAAGTTTAGGCCCCAACCATCAACTAAGCAAAATGTCACACACCTTATATATGTAAACCATTTGCAAACATAAATGAATGAACCTAAACCACCAAACATTCAACCTGCTAATTTGAGGTTTTAGTAGACCAAACGAAAAATGAACCTTCTGGTCTATAACTCTTAAAATATTTCTACATAAAGGTCTCAAAAGCATCCTATTCGAACTTTGTACCTGAATAGGTTTTCACTGGCGAGGTGACAAGAACCCAATTACCCAAAAACTCCAGTCATACATTGGTAACAGTTAGTATAGTCTCTTATATGGTAGCAAGCGAAATCCTTAACAGTACAAAGAGGTGAAAAGATCGTTGTTGTTGTGGCATTAGGCTCAAGTTCAGGGGGAGATCAGATCGTGACCTTGTCTTTTGGAATCAAGCTAGTACGTATTTAGGGTTGTGTAAGACATTTTGAGGCCTTAGGAAAAAATTCCATGTTGTATATTATTTACCTACTATTGACCCCTATACGATGTACATGTTATGGTTATTGAAAAAATAATAGAGGGTGGAATCAACTTTAGTGGAACAAAATACTAACACAACAAACTCAGACAACTTTAGAGCATAATCAAATTTCTTTTGATCATTTACGCTTACGTTTGGAGTTGTCTAACTCATAGTATTAGTCAGCCATAAGCTAAATTTCTGTGGGCTGTTAGAGAACATTGCATCAGATAACAAAAAGTTGTTACATTTGTGAGCTGACTGATCTCTAGATACAAAAAGTTATAAAAAAAACCTGTTCTGTAAGTTGTCATTCGGTGGGGGTGCCCAAATCAATTCGGTGGGGGTGCCCCGAATCCCCTAAAATTGGAAGAAAAAAAAGGGTGTGTCTCAAAATTTAACACACTCGAACGACTTTGTTAGAACCTGTTCGAAGGCTCGTGTTCGAACACGTGAAATTTCTTGAAAAAAAAGACGCTTTGGCTGGCCTTTTGGTCTTTTCCAGTTCGTATTTTTTTGAAAAAAAGTTACGTTGAGATTCCCGGATTTACCTCATAGGTAGGTAAATCCGGTTTATAAATTGTGAACCGAATTTACCTACCAATGAGGTAAATCCGGGAAACCCTTTTTTTTTTTTTAAAAAAAAATTATTTTTAAAAAGATACGCGTCTGGTACAATTTAAAATACGATACGAACTCGTTACGATATACGAATAAAGATACGTCTAAATACGAACTAAAATACGTCAAAATAGACGGGCAGTCACGCCAGGCGAGTGCTCCTCATAGAGCGGTTGCTACACAGGATCATAGAGTTCTTGCATCTTGACTATCGATCGCCGCGCGGATTTTTCGGGCGATGAGAGCGAGAAGTCACGGGGAGTAGTAGGATCATGCGCGTGTTTCTTTGCTGATCTCAATCGTTTTTTTCGATTTTTGTAGATTGGAGCGGTTTGCTGGGATCGAAGATGGTTGTTTCCGGTCCAATCACTCCGGGACAGGTGTGTGGTTACTGTAATTGTTTGATTTGTAGGTCAATTCTGTAATTGTTTGATTTGTAGGTCAATTCTGAAAATCCTTAGATTTGGGGGTTATTTGTAGTGAGTGGTGAATGGATTTCAGTTGATGTGTGATAGTTCTAAGTTGTGTTTTTCGTGATCTGCTTGTTTACGCGTTGGACAATAGACATAACTGTCAAATTCAATCTGGATGGTTTGGAAAGTTATGTAAATTTGTTATTTGAGTTGATGTGAGTTTGTTTAGTAGCTAAATCTGGTGTGGGTCGTGATAATGATCCGCTACAGCACCTAAGATGCTGGATTAGTGCTTGTTTCAATCTTTATTTAATTGTCAATGATGAAAGAACTTGGAGATCTAGGTGCAAAATTTAAAATTCAGGAGGGCCAAAATAAAAATTATATAGGGGTTAACTGACAATTTTTATTTCTCAGGGGGTGCAAGTGCAGCCCCTAACAGCAACTAGGTTAGCCCCTGTTTGTGGCGGCACTTGGTGGCATTCCGATATTGATTTAATCTGCAGTAGTAAAGGAAAAATTTATTAAATAGTTGAGGTATCTGGGGATCAACAGTGATCCATATAGTCAAGTAGCAGTATTTACTTATCAAGTTTACAATACCTATGTTACTATATTGATACTTGATAGTAGTATATTTAGCATAACTAGAGATTAAGATTTTATAAACAATTAGATGCTGCCTATATAAAGCTTTGAACTATTGGACTTTGGATACAAACCACTCAGTGTCTGTGGAGCTAACATGCATGAACATTTCATGTCTCATGAGAACTACTAGTATCCCGCTATCAAAACAGCAAATCATATTAAGAATTTGGTATCAGAAGATTGCATATTGTGAACATAAACAAGTACGAATATTGATGATATGTTTCCATCTTGGATCTATTTGAAGTTTTTGTTTAAGCTACTAAACTTGATTCTGTTATCACTTTTTCCAAGAATGCACTTTTATTATGTTTTGAACTTCCTACTTTTAAAAGTTGAATTTCCTGCTCCAATTTTTTTCCGCATATGGGATGAAAAAATTATGTATCTGCCAATATTCTCTGATGCTTAGCAAATTTTCTTGCTGGACTGCAGTCATTCAGATACTAGTCTTGATGAGTTGGGGAAGGATGCAATTAAAGAAGATGACCGGGCCATTTTACTGGAAACAGGACTCACAAGATCAGCATCAGCAAAATTCCATGCGTCATCTGTCAAATTGAATTTGATTCGGTCATTTTCTATGATATGCCATGTCAAGGGATTCTTTTCAGTTGTTCACTTCTATATTTTAAGATCCTTACCTTCTTACTTGTGCTGTCTGGGTTCTTGTCCACTCCTTCTGAACTCTGAAAACATATTTACATTTTTTATAGGGCCGAGTTTGGGCTGATTCTGTTTTATTTCTAATGAAGTTTTTGATTTGGAACTTATGAGAGATGCACCAACTATTGGTGATGAATTGCTTAATACTTTGAAATTGGCTTTGCATTGTGTTGATCCTTCTCCTTCTGCTAGACCTGAAGTTAAACAAGTTTTGCAGCAGTTAGAAGAGATTAAACCTGAGTTGGTTGAAGGTGATGATGATGATGATGATGATGATGATGGAGCTAAGGAGGTTCAAACAACTGAATAAAGTGAAAGAGATTTTTGAATTTATAGATAGATATATTTTATTCTTTATTTATTTGTTTGTTCTTTGAGTTTGTTTGTGTATATAGGATATGTGAGGAATTTGTTTTACAATTAAGTAGTATTCTTTTTAACTAGTTGAATAATATACTAAGAATTTTCATTTGATTCATGGTATTACATATTGTTGGCTTGTTTAAAAGAAAAAATAAGAAAGATACTAAGATGATTATTCTCTATTTATCGCTGATACTTGAATGCGTATCCACTATGCAACATTCACAATCCTCATCTCTTTATGTGCCATTGGTTCCAACTTGTTGACTAAAAAAATAATCATACATAATAGAAATAAGCCTTCCTAATTTAGATTTCGAAGAGAAGGGTAAAGTAAACAAATTAACCATGCAATATATCTAAAAATATAGGGTTTACGTAATACGTAACCCTATACGTTTTCAACCTCAAATCTAGAAATTGACCCATCTCCATCTTCAACCCTAAATTCAGAAATTGTCCAACTTCAACTCCAACGAGAGAAGAAAACACTCATCTTTTCAAGAATAGGGTTTACGTATTCAAATCACAACACTTTCGATCTTTGTTGATCCATTTTGCCGGAAGCATAAATTAGCAAATCCTCTCAATTGTTTCTATGCTTAAAGCTTAGATCATGAGTTCTTATTTATGAATAAGAAAAAAAATCAAAACTTTAATACAAAATGGGTTGCAACAGCTGGGTGGGTGGGTCCCTAATATAAAAAGCTTAGGATCATCATGATGCAAATATGAAAAATTTTAAATTTTAAGCTGAGATGAATCCTAATTTTTGGATTCTTTGAAGATTGAAGAATTTTAAGTTAATTATTTTTTGTTTTTGATAAAATTTCAAATAAAAAATTACGACTCATATTAAAATGTTGGGAAATGCCTTTAAGGCGAGAAAAGCATTGATGCCTTTTGGCTATTTGTGTCTATCTCTCATCAATTATTTTCATTCTCATCTTATCTAATTTTTTTCCCTCATCTTTTTCCTTAAAAAAAGAAGCACCAACGGTACTTAAATACACTCAATCCAAATCTCTACATTGACGTTGAGAAAAGACTTAACTTTAGGTGATTTTATGCATAAATCCTTGAGTATGGATATGTCGACATTCCATTCCATATTTTTGACATTATTATTTATGGAATGCCGACATATCCATATCCTCTGCCAAAGATATAATGAATCAACTACAAAAAAAATATTTTTGCCACTTAGGTAGTTTTTGTAATATAGATCTCATATGACATCGAGCGAAATCCTTAATAGTACAAAGAGGTGAAAAGATCATCGTTGTTGTGGCATTAGGTGGTGTTTGTTTGGGAGATATAAAGAGGGTTCCAAGGAATGTAGGTTGGGAATGAGAGATTCCTTTGTTTGTTTTGCAAAAAATTAAAAATGCATTCCAAGGAATGTTGCTCACTCAGGAAAGTTTATTCCCACTTTTATTGGAATGTGATGCCATCCAAAACTAGTGGTATTCTTTGATTCCAAGATGGGGAGTTTCAATTTTTAGCACAAAATTACCTTCCTAACCCTCACTTATCCACTCACCCACTACATTAAAATAGTCCCGCTAAAATAAAATTCACATTTCAGTTCGCGCGTTTTCCATTTAAGAAGTTGAAATAGACGTGACATTGTGGACTTGTGGTACAATACAACCTTGATTTCCTTCATAAATTTCGTTCTGGAGAGGGAGCAAGTCAGAGTCACAAATTAAACAGGTATATCTTTCTTTATGGTACAGCTTTACTTTTACGTCTTGCTTTTTGTATGACAAAAACAATGCTGAAAGGATAGCCGAAAGGAGGAGTCAAATTATGCCTATGTTGCAAGAACTTGAAGGACTATCTGCGGTAGATATATTGTTAAGGCTCATGTGTCACCAATAACGACAACCTTTGTGAGTCCTTGTTTGCTATGGTCACTCCTAAATTGAGGAAGACATTTGTTTTCACTTTTTTAACTAATTAAAAATTAAAAATGATTCCTCGTAGATAAACCATGTAGGAATTGTCTTTATTGGTTTTATTATTTGTTTGTATTGAGATTTCTTTGTAAGAATATGGTTGTGACATGTTCGAACCGCACCTATGCATTCATATTGGTTTTATTATTGGTTATATATATATATATATTCATTTTACAAAATGCATTATTACAAAATATTATTGTAAAAAAAAATTATAAGTAAATAATCACTTTAGTTTATATTTTATTTCACATTTAATTATTTAGAAATCTAAAATAACATGTCATATATAATCAGGGGTATTTCGATAATTACATTGTTTATTAAGGGAATGTATAAGATCTGAAACCAAACAAATTTATAAATTGTTCCAAAGAATTGGATTCCCGAACTTGCAACTAACCAAACATGTTTTAGGAAATACTTAGAAATCACATTCCTAGTCATCGGATTCCTAAGCATGTGATTCCTTGGATTGTAATTTCTATCCGGGAAACAAACGCCTCCTTAGGCTGAAGTTCAAGGGGGAGGGTTAATATCTACCTTCCAAAAAAAGTAAGTTAATATGAAGGAGTGGTTGCCATCAACACATTTCACCAACAACAGTGAAGATAATATGGACCTGAGAGAATACTACTAATAGACCAGTTTGGTTGGGTGGGAGTGGTCACCAAACCTGATTTGGACATCTAGAAGTGCTTCCACTCTTTAACATAATTGCTTCTACTGTCAAAATTTAATTTTACTAGAACTACAACCTTTGAGTTTGTTAGAATTGATTCTAGGGAATACTTTAGTCACTTACAAAAAAATTTGACACTAAATTAGTCTTAACAGTATCAAGTCTGGGTTAAATTAATTATTTTGAGATAATTTTTTATGAACAATTTAATCTCTTTTTTGAGATACCCCTTTTCTAATATAACTGGTTTTTTGGAGCACGCTGCTCCGAATCTCTTCTAATATAACTGAAAGGAATAAGGGGTGTTTCTGTGCGTTATTAACTGGTTTGGACGATGCTTCTTCAGCTATTAGTTATACTGCTATACCTGAAAGTGAAAACACTTTACTGATTTGATAAGAACTTTCTACCTTCCAAAAAAAGTTCGTTCATATGAAGGAGTGGTTGCCATCAGCACATATCACCAACAACAGTGAAGATAAATGTGTTCTCAGGACTGCAACAAAGTTGTAGTATGAGGCAACCACTCCTTCATAACATGAGTTTGTTAGAAGTTCAACTGGTTTCTATGCTTAGGTTGCTTACCATGCAGCAGATTTGTCAAATGTGTAACTTGCCAATTACTTAGTTCAAAGTACACCAAACAACATATTGTGTTCTAAGGAACCAACCTCATTGAATTAGACCTTTCATATGCAACTGTTTCTCTAATTGACTCTCATCAGTACTCAAGACGATGTGGAGTTGTTGGTTGACAAGGAAATCATTGTTCATGAACTTGGTAGCCATGCAGAATTGGCAAGTATGATAAATGGTCTTTGCAAGCATGTTGTGGTGACATGCAATTATTATAGCTGTTAGAAACCATTAATTATATGGGTATGTTGAGATCAGTGTACTTCCGTGATCCTTGGAGATTGAGCTCAACTTTCGTAGGTGTTATGATTTTCTTATTTTCTTATTTGCTATTTGACAGTAAATTAGTAAGTTGTAAATCTTAACTTTAATCTGCAGGCTTGTGGGATACCCAAGGTCCAACCAGACTAGTTCGTCATGGGCTTGGGCTTTTGCGGTCCGAGCAAACTAGTCCGACTATTAAAACAGATTCAACTTCTTCGGCCCAAGCTCCAAATTTTTTCAGGCTTTTCAGGCCGACTGGATCGGACCAGCCCATTTTGTCGGATCTAACTCGCCTTTGTTGGTTTTTGTTTTACAAACTCACAATTGATGTTTAGTCTCTCTTTTTGGTAGGGAGTTGTTTAGTCTCTCAATTCACCTCCAATCACTTGTAACTAGGCTAAATTGAATGATATTTATGTCTTTTTCTAACTCATCAACTTCTTCTCCATATTCTCTCTCGTCACCTTTTAACCTAAATGCAAGAGAGTATAGGTGAATGTAAGGAATTGTGATTTAAGAGAATCCCAAGCCGAAGTCAATAATGTGCAGGAGGAGGAAACAACGGGTAAAATAATGGTGTCGTGCTTAAGGTGATGACATCATGTGAGTTAACAATCAATCTTTTGGTGCATGCAAATTTATAGCACTCTTGTTATCATAGTAAATATGTGTGACGGGGAGACACCATTTCAGAGAGGAGCTAATAAAACCAAACTATCCATAAAGCAATGGCTACAATAGCATGATAGACGGCTTCTATAGAATAATGAGAGACATCTTGCTTCTTAGACACCCTTGGGCGCCAAACAGCACCAAAATGGCGCCCTGGCAGCAACCTGCGCCACATTGGGCGCCAAAACAAAGCATGTAACTGGCGCCTGGGGCAACCTGTTTGTTATGCAACTCCCGTTGGATCCGCACAGGGCCTAGTCCATCAAATCTCAACGGCCCAATTCAACTCTTTTTTTTAAGCACAGTCAAATCCGCCGCAAACGACACCAATTCCGCCGCAAATTTTTTTTTTTAAGCACAGTCAAATCCGCCGCAAACGACACCAATTCCACCGCAAATTTTTTTAAGCACGATTTAAATCCGCAGAAGCGACACCAATTCGCGCGGAAATTTTTTTTTTTTAAAAATTCCGCCAAAAATGCACGCGTTTTTTTCAAAAAAATTAAATTTCCACAAACGCGTTTTTTGATTGAGAGGAGTTGAGAAGTTAAGAGAAGAGTTGAGAAATTTGAGTGAAGAAATTTGAGAGAAGTTAAGAGAAGAGTTGAGAAATTTGAGTGAAGAAATTTGAGAGAAGTTAAGAGAAGAGTTGAGAATGAGTGAAGAAATTTGAGTGAAGAAATTTGAGAAAAGTTAAGAGAAGAGTTGAGTTGAGAATGAGTGAATAAATTTGAGAGAAGTTAAGAGAAGAGTTTAGAATGAGTGAAGAAATTTGAGAGAAGTTAATATAAGAGTTGAGAATGAGTGAAGAAATTTGAGAGTGTTGAGAATGAGTGAATATTTGTAGAAAGAATGGAAGAAATCGGATAAAAAGGTTGTGTCCGTTGCGGCGAATTTCATGTCCGTTTCGGCGGATTTCAAAATTTAAAGTTCCCACCCATTTTCTTTGTGTCAGTCCGATGGCGTGATTTTCGCGTCCTTTGTGGCGATTTTTTTGTCCGAACAATCCACGGAAATGTCAAAATTCCCCACAAATGTCAAAAATCCGCTTAAAACGTTTCTGGCGGATTAAATCCCCCACAAATGTCAAAAATTCGCCGGAAAGTTTCTGGGGGATTAAAATCCGCCAGAAAGTTTTGCCTTGGATTTTCAGTTTTTCTTGTAGTGTATGCGATGTACATGTTAGGGTTATTGAAAAAATAATAGAGGGTGGAATCAACTTTAGTGGAACAAAATACTAACACAACAAACTCAGACAACTTTAGAGCATAATCAAATTTCTTTTGATCATTTACGCTTACGTTTGGAGTTGTCTAACTCATAGTATTAGTCAGCCATAGGCTAAATTTCTGTGGGCTGTTAGAAAACATTGCATCAGATGACAAAAAGTTGTTACATTTGTGAGCTGACTGATCTCTAGATACAAAAAGTTATAAAAAAAAACCTATTCTGTAAGCTGTCATTCGGTGGGGGTGCCCAAATCAATTCGATGGGGGTGCCCCGAATCCCCTAAAATTGGAAGAAAAAAAAGGGTGTCTCAATATTTAACACACTTGAACGACTTTGTTCGAACCTGTTCGAAGGCCCGTGTTTGAAAACGTGAAATTTCTTGAAAAAAAAGACGCTTTGGCTGGCCTTTTGGTCTTTTCCCACCCTTAGGGGGTGTGTTTTGAGTAGGAGGGGGAGTGGAAAAAGCAAAACCCTAAGATTATCCGCACAGGGCCTAGTCCATCAAATTTCAGCAGCCCAATTCAACTCATTTTTTTTGGCTTGTGCTTTCCCCACACCCCCCCTACTTATTCACACCCCATCAAAATTTTATTTCCAAAATTACCCCCTTCAAAAAAACAAAAAAACCCACACCCCTCCTCCCCTTCTCACTCTCCCGAGTCTCTCATTCTCCCCTCCCCTCCTACGAACCCTAAACCTCCCTTTCCCTCTCACTCACATTCTCCCAACTCACTCAATCTCACTCAATCTCTCACTCAATCTTCTCCACCAACACTCTCAAGAGCACCTAGGTTATTTTCGCCTCCTCTCACTCTCTCTATTCGTTCCATTTTCTTCAAGGTATGCCTCTCCCCCTACGCTCCATTCTGGTTTTTTTTTATTCACATGTGAGAATTGTTGAACGAGCACCATCGAACACATGAAAGCGAAGGTGTTCCAATGAGGTTGTCGCGAACACCGTTCGAGCAACCTCATTCGACCTGTTGTATTTTGTAAACTGGCCCGACTTGTTCGAGAGGGTGGTTGTGTAACGAGCAGTTCGCATGTAGCCGCCGTTCGAGCGATCGTTTTTGTGATGAACTTTCTCACCGATTCTGTTTGGTTCTCGTTAATTTGATTGAATTGGTTTTGTTGATTGTTGTTTCAGATATGGTGAGGAGTAGAGGTGGTCATGCAGCTGAACCATCTGAGCGAGCCGGTCGGCCACCTCCTACGGTTTCAAACCGCAAAAGGAGGGAAGAAGCCGGTGAACCCTCCCGAGCTAGGGGTCGCGCTGGGGGGTAGGGTAGGGTTGATGTTCCTCCTCCCCACTTCCAGAGGATATTGGGCGGGATATTGAGCGTGATGCTCAATTTCCGGCCTATGAGTTCGGCCCGACCCCTTCATCTGCGCTAGGCCTTCGTCGCTCGCTAGGCCTTCTTCATCCGCTGCTAGGCCTTCATCTTCAGGCATCATGAGGAGGAGGTGCGAGCCTCGTGAGGAGGAGGTTCTTTGAGCCTCGGGAGGCTGCTGCTGCATTAGGCGACATTCACATTTCTGGTGGACCGGAAGATGGTTCTGTCTTGCCCCACACACGGGGCACATATCCTCACCGATTTTTATTCGGCGGGTAAGTTATTATTTTATAGTTGAGTGTTGTAAATTTGTTTATTAAGTTGTTGAATGTTTTGGCTTATTGAATGTTTTGGCTTATTGTGTCTTTTACGAATGCAAAGTGCGGCGGATTTCTGACCAATCCCACATGGACTGTTATGACGGTGTTTCATGTGCGATTAGGACACTCGGCGGCTTCGTGGTTGGTTCCCTTGGTTGGGCTTGGCTTCCCCATTCTCCACAAGAAATTTCTGCTCGAACGCATTCATAGGCGTTGGCGGCCGGATACATCATCATTCCACCTTCCCTGTGGGTGAGATGAGCATCACCCCTTGATGATGTATCCCACCTGCCGCACATCCCCATTCTTGGGCGGTTCTATGACATGCCGATGGAACTCATGGCGGGGAGAAGCATTCTTTGGTTGACTATTGGGTGCCACACCGGAGGATGCTGTTGCCCGCACTTGGGCCGTGGGGGCATCTGTTGGGCTTGTATGGCTGAGGGATAGGGTCTACCACCCAGCCATAGCTGAGGGCGGTGGGACCATGCTGCTAGGGCCTACATGTTGTATCTTTTGGGTTGCACCTTGTTTGCCGACAAGTCAGGCAACAAGGTTAAGCTTGGCTACCTTGGTATCTTTGATGGATTTGGAGCGATTGGAGACTATTCTTTGGGGCCATGGCCCTGGCCCATCTCTATGATCAGCTGAAGGATGCTACAAGGAAGAAGACCAAGAAGATTGCTGGTCATCTTCCTTTACTTCAGGTATGAAACATATTCTTTACTTTTAAGTTTGCTTTAGTGTTACTTTCAGATTAATAATCAACCAATGATATGTTCATTACTGAGCTTGGATCTTTGAGCACTTCCAGTGCGAACTTTTCCTCTTGGGTGGAGCACCCAGTATGATGAGAGTAGCCCACAGGCGAAGAAATGGTTGTGCGATGATGTCCACCGGGGCATCAAGTCACATACCATCGATTATGCCTAGATCCAGCTACTGCAGTGAGGAGTGACACAGGACCCCCTACACGGCCCCCATGGCGGTGAGACCCTTTGAGAGGAGCGCCAGTTCGGAGAGGTTCATTCGGAGTGGTGGGGTGCATGATGCGTCACTTGCCGGATCGAGTGCTCGAGACGGTTTGGGCGAGTCCAAAGACATTCCGGAGGATCCCGGACCTCCTACCCGGGGCCGTATGTACCTCACCGAGAGTGTGATGAGAGGTGGACACGGTTTGAGGACCACTTGGTGGCGCGGGGCCTCCACGTGTGTCGTACTCCTCAAACACGGTGTCGGGCTACTTTCCATGGTACTCTACAGGTCTCACATCCCTTCTCTCTTCCCGAGCATTATCAGCACTTGCGAGATGAGCCACGATGTCGGCGTGGTACGTGTCTTTTATGTTAATTGCATGATAATGTTTCTTAATATTCTATTTATTTAAGTAATAATGTTATGTTATTTGGTTGTGTGATGCTACAGAGTGATTGATTTGGTTGATGACATTGATGGGGCCATCGATGATCATGTCCCGAGCGATCGGGAGCATGTTTCAACAAGCATCAAGAGGTCGCTCAACCCCTTCCGTGGGTTTAGGAGGAGGTTTGGGAATGTGTATGAGAGGAGGAGGGGGCGCAACACCCAGTAGGATATGTCTTAGGAGGATATTTGTTTAGTTTTTTTGTATAATTTAACTACTTTGTTTCATTTGGTTTTTTAATTTGAAATTCCTTTTACGTTGGCGCAAATTTATTGTCATTACGGTAACAATTACGGTAAAATAAAAAAGTTGAACAAGATTTAATATTGGATAAGAAAGAAATTAAAAACACAAATTGCAAAAATACAAGGATAGGAAATTTAAAACTAAACGACGGAAAACAAAATACAATCTAGTTCTACTTAGAACTACTACTACCTCTAATTCTCTACTACGGATTTCTTCGATGTGATTCTCGTGTTTCGGACGAACAATTCGATATAAGGTTCAATGAAACCTTGGAATTCTTCATGTTTCTCAAACATTTGTGAACGTCTTCGTCATTCTTGATAGGCTTAAGGCACTTACGAATACGATTACGTGGGTTCAATTTCACGACGTAGGGGATTCACATTCGATTTTTTTAATTTCTTCTTTGAACACCATCTAGTTTCACATTTTTATCGCTTTTTCTTTCAATTCGCGAATGTGATGTTGTTCTTAAGCTTCGAAATTTTTAGTTTCACGACCATGAACCAACGCACCGGGATAGGAGTGGCGCGGCATCGTCATCTCATAGTCAACCAACTGGTGTGCGTAAGTATGGGTTGTTGTGGTGCGGGTGGTGGTGGTTGAAGAAGATGCATGACCTCTTCTCGCAGTTCGTATTGTGTCCACGCACAACTCTAAGATCTGTCGCCCCATCGGAACGTTAGCTAGATGTTCCATCATTCTTGCGGACGTCGTCGCGTATTTCGGATCTCCATGATGAATCTTTGGGCGGTCCCATCATCTCTACAATTGAACTTTTTGAAACGTATACGCTCCACGTCTTTACGCCACGCTCCTCCGGACGAATCTTCCTCTCACCTTTTCCTTGGTTGGGCGAAGGTGATGTCTTACTCATCCCGCAGAAGACATGGTTAGGACAACGAAACACATCACCATGTTCGGTCGGTGGATGATCCCATTGTGGTGAAGAAATTTGTTAGGAATTTGTCGTTTGAGTACTGGGTTGAGCACAATTACCATTCCATTTCAGCTGGGTTGGGAAGAAGGAGAGAAGGTTTTGAGTACTGGGTTGAGCACCTTACCAAAACTTGTTTTTTTTTTCTCTCCAACCGTGATCTCTTTAAAACTTAAGTAAAATGTTGACCAAAAAAAATATTTAATTTATTTATTCTCTATCTTTGTCTTTACATGTGTCTTTTTCTCCTCCTCCATTTCCACTTGTCTGTGTTACTCAAATCTCACTTATTCAACTTCTTCATCTCTCTAGCACTCTCTCTCTCTCTCTCTGTACTGCACATTTCTAATTTCTCAACAAGTCCATCTTCTCTATTTCTCATCTCTCAACCTTCCCTCTCAATTCTCAAGTCTTGAATATGTTGACTAATTTGTCAAACATATTTCTTGCCCAAGAATATGAAGAAGACCCAATATTTCTTCACCACCCTCCTCACTCTCTCAGATCCCTTTTCATTTTCCCTCCCCTAGCGAACCTGTTTGTTATGCAACTCCCGTTGGATCCGCACAGGGCCTAGTCCATCAAATCTCAACGGCCCAATTCAACTCTTTTTTTTTCCGATCCACTTTTATAGTGAAATTCATGATAAGGATCCGATCCGCATTGAAAGAGCTAGGTTTACATCAAACTCCTCCAAGGTACCTTCTTTCGTTCCCTTTTCTCTTCAATTATCTTTTTTTCTTTCTGCTTTTTCGTTTCCATTCCCATCACCATCAATTCAATTACCCTTTGATCTTTGCAATTCGAAACTGATCATACGGTATTTCAATCAATTGAAACTGATTACCATTGAGATTGTTGCTGATGCTATTTTGGCTAAACGCATGTTCAGCCATTATGACAGAGCTTTGCAACATTACACAATGTTACGGGGATATAAAACGTGTGATTGTTAATACACATGCGATTGAGCATCAGTCATTTGTAGAGTTTTTTTGAGATATAGGTTTTTTTTTGGTCAATTGCTCTGTTAATTACCCAATTTCAGTTCTTTTTTTTCTTGCAGCTAAAAGAAATCAAGGTTTGTTGTAATTTTATACGGAGTATATAGTTAGATTTTGGTTCAAAGCTGATGTTTAATCGGTCAGAACTTAGAATGAGTTAGATTTTGGTTCTGGAAGGCTAATAAACTGTTATTTGTTGTTGTAATTTTATACGGAGTATATAGTTAAGTCCCTGTATAATAATCTCATACTACTGAAACACTTCTTTTACATGTTTTTATTGTTGTTTGATATTCTCTGTGGTTATTCACATCTTAAGACCTAATCGTGATTTTATATTCATGATAGGATTCCAAGATGGACTACAAAGACATACGCATAAATGAGTTACGCAGGGAAGCAAAAGTTATGAGGTGGAAACTTTGGGGCGTGCGTGGATTCGCAATAACTTATACTATCGCGATGCTTTCTTCTGCGTATGTTCACTCTCTACTAAGTTCTTCTAGCTATTCTTATTAGAGCTGTACAAATTCAAAACTCTTACACTTACCCTTCATTTTAATATTTTGAACTAGTACTCATACTCGAAGATCTTTCGCACAAATTCGAAAATCAAAACACAAATTTTGAAGATAGGAGTATTCAAACTCCATCCAATAATCAAACTCTAGCACCAAAAGGAGTATGATTTAACTTCTTTCTAACAGAATATTTTTGATAGGATTAAGCAGACTTAATCTAGGAACAATAAAATGCACTTAAACGAAAGATTGAGTCCATGGTACACCATGAGTCCAAGATGCAAAATGAAAACAAATTGTTCGCGGTGCAAATTAAAAAAGTGTATGTTGGGGTGCCAAATGATAGTTGCATATGAGTTTTGGGTGCAAAATGAAAATTGCTTATATTCTCATTGGTTTGGTTTTGATTATGAATAGAATGCCTACTAACATGTGTTTCTTTTTACAGGCATGGTGAAAGAATGCATAGTAAAATATCAGAATGGTTCCCCAAAAAGGTATTTTTATAGTGTTTAATTTAATACTATTATTAATACTTCTTCTAATCCAAATTCTAATCCAAATTGATTAACTTTTTCGCATGTCGAGGTTGAACTTTGACCATCAATTACTCTTTAACTATATATTTTGTACATTTTGAAATAATAAATAATTAGTGATAGATGGTCAAAGTTCAATCTCGATATGCGAAATCAATCTATTTGGATATGAGGGACTATTAAAATGGTCTGCAAAATAAAATGTTTCTGTAAAAAATCAAAATGGTTCCCACAAAACTTATTTTTTACTCTTTTTATCTCTATATACTTATAGATTATCTATCTCAAATATATTTTTCTTTGTACATCAATGCAGCTTTTTACATTGAGAAATGAAATATTATTTGCATTGATTGTTTTGCCTCCTATTATTTGTATTTTAACTGGTTAAGTTTATCTCTCTTTAAAAATGATGAAACATTATCATTTTATCTCTTAATTTGACATATCTTCATTTCTTGTGTTTTTCACCTATCTGCTTTAGTTTCTAAACTGTGTAGTGATGATGTACCTCATCCGAGTGATGGTGTATTTATTTTTTTTGGAACCTAATAGGGTTGGATCTATTGGGCTTTGTAATAAACGTTAAATTTTAATGCATGCTAGTTTACCAAAATATATAAATATGTATACCTTAAATTAAAATAATAGTCTGTAAAACTGTTCCACGCTATTTAATTTGGATAACAATAATTATAACAATTCCATTTTTAATATACTTAAAAAAGATTCCTCTGGGATGCCTAATTTTCTTGTCCATATAAGTATTCTTGTAGTATTTTTCCTTGTTTTCATAAGCCTCTCAACTTTTTATATGCTTTTCTGTAGGCATGAGCGATATGTGAATCCTGCACGGAAGTTCCTTGATGATGGTGATGTTGATAGATGCTTCAGCACCTTGATTGTTGTTATGGTATAAATAATTTTGAAAATATGCTACTAGACCGTAATTCAATTAATTTGGGCAAACTATCTTTAGCTTATGTGTCTCCTTAATATGTATTCCTCTAGTTGCTTCATCCACGCAGTACTTCTATTCTTCAACAATTCGATATGAAACCATAGCTTTGAATATTTAAAAACCATGTTATTTCCTTGGCGTAATTGAACTTTTGATCCGTTAACTTGCACTTGACTAAAGTATGATTTTGGTTCTTTGGGTTCCTTCTCAAGTTAATTTTTTATTTTGTTTTTTTCTATTTTTGAAGTTAAACACATCCTTATGTGCTTTCAATTTTCTACTACTTAAAACTTGTAAGTAGTAGAGTTTCTGAAATATTAGAGTTTGAAAAGAATTTTTTTTGAACTTTTGGTTTTGAATGAAGTTCACTGTTTTGATTGGTAAATTTTGACAAAAGTTGAAAATGACTTAAAATGACTCAATCAATTCACTTTGTGGAAATTTTGAGTAAAAAACGAGAACTTAAAATCAAACAGAAAGAGATTGATGAATATTGGGGGAAACTGATTAATCTTGCTCAGTTCTTTTGTTGGACAAATTGCTCAAAGCATTATTGACAAACTAAAATAACACTTTATCTTGTAGACATTGAAAGTATTTTATACGTAACAGCCACTTAAAATTGGCCTAGACCATATGTGCACTGGTGGTTGAAAATGGTGTTTCCATCGTGTTGAAAATGGTTGAAAGTATTATATGCTTAGCAATGATTGTTATTTGTTATTTAGTTTAGTATTTATATTGGCACCGCAAGTGCGAAATAGAATGGCAAGAGAGGAATTAAGTAAGAAATGGAAATAGCAGGAAGAAATTCAGAATAGAGTTGATGGAGGCAACTAATTGCACATATATATAAATTAATGTCATAGTGGTAGAGAAACAAACCCAGATCACAACATGTCTATGAAAGACCTCTACACAGAGCTTCACATCATTTTGAAAGGAAGTGAATCTATAATAACCATTTAGCTTAAACTTTCCATCACTTGTGTAGAATCAGTATTGTTAGGCCAGTTATTAGAGTTGACCAACTTGCAAACTATTTGATGTATGTTTGATTATAATTCTGCATATATGCTTTTGTCTTTTCATTTAAAGAATACAAAATGCTAGTGCAATCTAGCTAGCTTAAGGTTTGTGTGAGTGTAACTAGTTAGGTCCCTCTTTGTTGACTTTTCAATGGCTTCTTCAGCTACTAGTTATACTGCTATTCTTGAAAGTGAAAACACTTTACTGATTTGATAAGAACTTTCTACCTTCCAAAAAAAGTTTGTTCATATGAAGGAGTGGTTGCCATCAACACATTTCACTAACAATAGTGAAGATAAATGTGTTCTCAGGACTGCAACAAAGTTGTAGTATGAGGCAACCACTCCTTCATAACATGAGTTTGTTAGAAGTTCAACCGGTTTCTATGCTTAGGTTGCTTACCATGCAGCATATTTGTCAAATGTAACTTGCCAATTACTCAGTTCAAAGTACATCAAACAACAGAATGTGTTCTAAGGAACCAACCTCATTGCATTAGACCTTTCATATGCAACTATGTTCCTCTAATTGACTCTCTCATCAGAATTGGCAAGTATGATAAGGAAATCATTAATTGTTCATGAACTTGGTAGCCATGCAGAATTGGCAAGTATGATAAAATGGTCTTTGCAAGCATGTTGTGGTGACATGCAATTATTATAGCTGTTGGAAACATTAATTATATGGTTATGTTGAGATTAGTGTACTTCCGTGATCCTTGGAGACTCAGCTCAATTTTCGTAGGTGTTATGTTCTTCTTATGTGCTATTCTCAACTTTCTTCGTGTCACTGATTTATATCACCTAAAATACTGAATTGTCATTTTCATTTTGTTGTAATTTATACCACATTTCATGTTGTTCCGCTAAGAGTAACTTATTCAAGTGTTGTATGGTCTCAATTGAATTAATTATACTATTATTATTGGTTAGTCCTTTTATTCGGACCAGCCCATTTTTCCAGATCTAACTCACCTTTGTTGGTTTTTGTTTTACAAACTCACAATTGATGTTTAGTCTCTCTCTTTTTGGTAGGGAGTTGTTTAGTCTCTCAATTCACCTCCAATCACTTGTAACTAGACTAAATTGAAGGATATTTATGTCTTTTTCTAACTCATCAACTTCTTCTCCACATTCTCTCTCGTGTCCTTTTAACCTAAATGCAAGTTAGTATAGGTAGAATCACAACCCGAAGTCAATAATGTGCAGGAGGAGGAAACAACGGGTAAAATAATGGTGTCGTGCTTAAGGTGATGACATCATGTGAGTTAACAATCAATCTTTTGGTGCATGCAAATTTATAGCACTCTTGTTATCATAGTACATATGTGTGACGGGGAGACACCATTTCAGAGAGGAGCTAATAAAACCAAACTATCCATAAAGCAATGGCTACAATAGCATGATAGACGGCTTCTATAGAATAATGAGAGACATCTTGCTTCTTAGACACCCTTGGGCGCCAAACAACACCAAAATGGCGCCCTGGGCGCCAAAACAGCATGCAAAACCATGTAGCAGACTTGTGATCGATGGATTCACTGGTTTAATCGGCATCAGAGTAAGCACTATAATCCTAAAGAAGGATAGATGAAGGAAAAAAGGCTCTAAATTTGAGTGTCTCAAAGATACCAAAGGATGCGAAGAACAGTTGCATATTATATTGTGGTAGGGGAAATGACTAGCAAAATGCATTGGATAAGCAATACTAGATCGAGTAATGGTAAGGTAACATCAAGATGTCAATTCAATAGAGGGACAACATATCTCACATTGAGCTCGGGGGGTTGTCGACTGCTCGAGCATAAAAAAAGACAAGCTTGTTGACAATATACTTAAATTGAGAGAAAAAATAACTTCTAAGAGAGCGATCAACTTTAGTTCCCAAAAATTAGTAAATAGAGGTTAAAAACTTTTGTCTCTTTGCCGCAAGAAAACTGAAAAAATATTTAATGGAGAACACAACTTAATTTAGTTTTATATATTTATATTACGTTTTTGGGTGCTTTTACTTCTAGGATTTTTTTCGTAAAACCCCCCCCCCCCCTCTCTCGCACCTCCATAAATACCTTTGGACAAAAATCCCCCTAATTTAAATGAAATTTTCTGAAATACCTTTAAATTTGGTAAATCCGGATGGGGGTATTGGAGATGCCCCTAATTTTCTGAAATACCTTTAAATTTGGTAAATCCGAAAACCCCCACGAAACACCTCATTTCCAAATTTATGAACCGGATTTACCAAAAAATGAGGTAAATCCAGAATTTTTATATTTTTTAATTTTTTATAAAAAGTTAGAGATTAAATGAAACGGAAAAATTATTTACCAAAATTATTGAGAAAATTAATCTAAGGTCTCATGATAGCAATCCCAACCGTTAGATGAAATGAGTCTCCTGATCTTGATCTAATAATATCTCCAGACCACTGCGGGAAATCTAAATCCAATCCTGCAACGGTGAGAGAAGGTTAAGAAGCAAACCTCAAATCAAAACTCACACACAACACACTAGATAGAAGATACCATAAACAACCATTTAACTTCTTCTTTTACTACTACGACAGAAGTGTAGGTTAACCATGGCTTCTTCATCATCAACAACACCGTCACCGTCACCGTCGACGGAGGAAATGACACTGAAAGTAAAATGGAGCGGAAAAGATTACACCGTTCGAGTTTGCGGCGACGACACAATCGGAGAACTCAAACGTCGAATCTGCGAACTAACCAACGTCTTACCCATTCGTCAAAAACTTTTATACCCTAAACTCGCTTCTAAACTCAACGACGATTCTATCTTCCTCTCTCAACTCTCTCTCAACTCCTCTCTCAAATTCACAATGATCGGGTAAATTAATAGGGTTTCATTTCATTTCCTTAGGGTTTTACTTCTCAATTTCAATTATTATTTACTTAAAAATGTCTCATTTGTATTTTTCAATTTCAGCACTACGGAAGAGGATATAATAGTGGATCCAGTGGATTCACCTGAAATTGTTGATGATTTTGAACTTCCTCAACAAGAAGCTATTGATATCAAAGATATGCAAGTCAATAAGCTTAAGTTGACCAGACGCATTAATCACTTCAAGGTATTAGGGTTGTTCATTTTCATTTTCACTTTCACTGCTAGTTTGATTTCAATGTCTCATATGATATATACTACAATGTAATGCAGGTTGAGCTTCAAAACCCGTGTCGTGAAGGAAAGAAGCTTCTTGTTTTGGATATTGATTACACTCTTTTTGATCATCGTTCTACTGCTGAGAATCCTCTTCAACTCATGAGACCTTGTATTGTACCCTTCTCTTTTATCATTTTGTTTATTTGTCATTATGGTTGCAATTGCAATTTCTAAATGCCGTGTTTATTTGTTCTCTGCAGATCTTCATGAGTTTCTTACAGCAGTTTATTCTGAGTATGACATTATGATATGGTCTGCTACCAGGTGCGATTATTTACTCTCTTAGAATAATTCCTTCACAGTTTTAAATAGTCGTGATACTTGATATTGTAAGTATCATGGTCACATGTGGCTAATGCAGCCTCGATCATGGTCAAATGTGCCTAATGCAGCTTCAATCGCCGCTGTGGAACATCCAAATTCTTGATGTTGCTGTCTAGATTACAATGCTGATGTTTTTTTTTTAAATATTGATTTTTTGTGTGGGAGAATGACCCTGCTGCGAGTAGTGTACAACTGGGACTCACCTATTCTATTTATATGTAATTGAATGAGTGGATTCACTTCATGTCTTGCAGCATGAAATGGATTAATATCAAGATGGGACAACTTGGGGTTCTGGAAAATCCTAACTACAAAATCACGGCACTTCTAGACCACTTGGCAATGATCACTGTTCAGACGCCTTCTCGCGGTGTTTTTGATTGCAAGCCACTTGGTTTAATCTGGGCTAAGTTCCCTGAGGTATGTGATAAGTAACATGTCATTTATCTTCTTTATGCGAAGTAAATAATAGAATCATGTTATGTGTTTGTTCTATCATAGTCATACATTCCATCTAGAGCCTAATGAAAAGCTTTTTCACCCCAAATAGTTACTTTTGCAATTTATTCTTCCTGAAAAATTTAAGAGTTTTAATGTTTGTTAGTGTAATTATCTGTATATATAATCCTAGGTAGACTATGGAGCTCATTGATTTAAGTTAAATAAATTGCAAACTATTTGACATACCACATTGTTGTGATCTATTACTCTCGTGCTGTTTGAATTTTAGCAACAGCCAGCCATGAACTGTTTGTCTTGATAGCTGTTTCTTGCTTTAATGCAGTACTATAATGCTTCAAATACTATCATGTTTGACGACCTTAGAAGAAATTTTGTGATGAACCCGCAGAATGGTTTGACAATTAAACCATTCAGGAAGGCTCATGCTAACCGAGACAGTGATCAGGAGCTTGTGAAACTTACTCAGTACTTACTGGCCATTGCAGAGCTTGATGACTTGAGTCATCTTGATCACAATAATTGGGAGTCATTCAATGAGGACAATGGTAAAAGGCGTAGGCACAAATGAGTGATAACAAAAAGCAATAAAAGGAATCTGGTTAGCAAGATAGATGCTGCTTCTAAACTTCTATAAACCGCAGTTTTAGGAGAGGTGTTGTTCAACCGAAGGATTTCAGGTTTTCTTTTCAGATAATGATGTTAGAAAGGAGTGGATGACAGAGAGGAAAAGATTCCATGTGGCAGCTGTGTGGAGTTATCTATGATGACTAATAATGCTTGTGCAATTTCTATTCACCAATTCCTGAAGACTTATAATGCTTATGCATTAGAAAATCATGTGTTTTCATGATTTGTTAAGAAATTAGTACAAAGCTTGGATGGAACCGGGTATTGGGGTCATTTGCTTAATAGATAGTTGCAAATAACAGGTCATATGCACTTGGAAGATGAGAATGATTGGTTGTGGCGATTGTAACTAACATCCAGAATGATTAATAGATTATAATTCTCAACAATGTCTTGTAATGAAATTAAGTTCAATTTTTCCTATGGTTGATTGGTTTCAGTTTCGGTCTATTGCTCTTGTATTTTATGCTTCATGACTTATTTTATTATTATATATAAGAATATTTTTTTCCTTTTTTGTTAAGAGAAACTCCAAAGGGAGTTGCTTAATCGGCTCTTAAAATTTAAGATAGGGATCCTTAATTTTTGCTAACAGTGGAGAAGTTAGGCTCTAACAAGAGGATTATGTAGGACAATTTTTGACTCAGTTATGTTTGGAGGGTTGGGGAAGTGCCTGTTTTTGTGTGATTGTGCGGTGACAAAACTCTTATTTGTTGACAGAGACACAAAGCAGCTTCTTTTAAAACTGCAATGAAATGATAAATTAGCTGTCTTAGATTGTTGTAATTTGTAAACAAATTAAAACAGTGGCTGAATTTATTTTTAAGAATACTTATGGATAATAAATTTAGCCACTGTTTTATTGCTAATACTTAAGTATAATGCTAACTCTATTTTTGGTCAAGTAGTATAATGTTAACTCGTATGATCATCAACTAACTCCACAATTTGTATACTAATTTGTATGCTTTGATTTTTGGAGGTTTAGTCAGCACCTAAGAAGCCCAAATATTTAGCACGATAAGGATACGATACGACATAGATACAATAATTTTAAAAAAATTTAGATATGACACGGTCAGGTTACTTATATAAGTAGTCGATGTATGACTATCACAATGTAGAACAAAATTACTTTGCAATCATAATAAGTAGACACTTACATATATTTTCCCCACACTTATCAAAATATATTATATCTACTATGAATGTGTCAACAAATTTCATATTTTTAGTAAGAGATATCGTATCAAGTTGACAATCATATCTTTAGTTGGTAATATATGTACTGGAGATATATTTTGGATGTGTATCATATCGGATATGTATCAGACACGATACTACCCATTTTAGAAGTAACGAGGTTTCATAAAATCGCACACAGTAACGTGTTCACTTCATTTATAAAAAAAGTGCCAGTTCTTCTTTTGGGGGGGGGGGGGGATACATTTCACGCAAGCAACCTTTGAATAAAATATAGTTTGAGTTTTTGTCAGATCTCTAACAGAAAAACAAACTCGAGAAATGCTAGCATCACTCTCTTTCTTACCCCTTTTCAAAACTCACTTTATGATTGGTTAAAATTCATGTGGGTCCCACTAAATATATGGTCTCATTTTCAAAGTGGTGGGAATCAGATAAATTTTAGGCAAAATTACATCAGAGGTCTTTTAAGTTATTTAATTGCAACAAGTTGGTCTTTTAAGTTTTTTTCGTATCACTTAGGTCCTTTAAGTTATTCAATTATAACAAGTTGGTCCTTTAAGTTACATAATCTGTACATCATTAGTTCTTTTTTCATTTTCTGTTACAAAAAAAAACCCAATCCGCACTAACAGAGCTGATGTGGCCGTGACAAAGCCTACATATCATCTGTCTGGTAACAATTTTGTCATTTAAGACTACCGTCATTTAAAAAATTTAGTCCTTTCAACTTAAATGAAAAAGAAAATGAACCATTCATTTTTAAAATATTTTAAGTTGAAAGTTCCAAATTATTACATTACAGTAGTCTTAAAAGACCAAATTCTTACAAGATAAATGATAGGTAGCCTCAAAATCACCACACACAAAGATCTCTGTTAGTGCGAATTGAGTTTTTTTGTAAAAAAAAATTAAAAAAGGACTAACGATGTACACATTATGTAACTTAAAGGACTTAAGCGCTACGAAAAAATTTAAAGGACCAACTTGTTACAATTAAATAACTTAAAGGACTTCCGGTATAATTTTGCCTAAATTTTAACCAATTGTACAGTGAGTGTCAGAGACCTCCTCCTCCTCCATGCATAAACCCTCAATTAAACACAATCGCGTAGTCAAGGGACTGTTCAACGTTACACAGTAGAATCGATATGAGATTGCATCCAACTTCTTATTGGGAATTCAAGTATGAGTTATTAGTCTCACATCGACTAGGAATAAACTAAATTAAGGCTATATAAGAAAGGGGACCCATATACCCAAAGCTTTAAGGTTTTGGTAGAGATGTGACGTCTAAGTCTCTTAGTGGTTCTGACTATTGGCTAACTCGTTGCTCCCAAATGCTTTCCCTCAGACTCCCAAACTCTTCTACCAAAGCATTGCTCAATCATACTTGAACCCAAACCCTCCTTGAATATAAATGGTAGTATTATTGATGTTATATTCTCCAAGTCCATCCCTATTAGTATACTTACGTTCCTCCTACTTTTAAATTCACACCCTCTATTGAAAGATAAATACAACTAATTTTACCCTATGATTCTCAGCATTATTGATGATTGCAACACTGAAAATTGTAGCAAATAAAAACTAGATAGACCGACATCTAAGAGATTCTTTTACATTGAAATAAAATACAATACAACACATCTCATGTCTCTACTGTAAGGGAGGAGAGTGGATTTTAAAATTAGCAGACAGAATAGTATAAATGAAGTGGATGATTGATCATAGAAACCTGTCTGTTAAAATGAAAACCATAAACCTTCCCAAAAGCTTTTAGTTTTGATCTATAAGTGAAAGTTGAACTTCCATTTTAGGAAATGAATAATGACTAAAAGAATGTCAAGCTGTGTTTAAAAAAGATGAACTTAATTAAATTCATATTACAAAAGTACAAACAAGAGCTAAACATTATCCATACAAATAATGCACATTCAAATATCCCCAAGATATCTGCTATTTGCACAGGGCTAGGACCAAAGACCACAACAATGGAGATTCACAAGGTATTCAGTTACTACATAATCACTGAAGATTCAGTGAGACTGAAAGCTTTGAAATCTTTAAGGTACCACCTCCGGCCGGTCAACTGAAGAAATAGAACGAACATTTCGACAAATGACCACCAGGTGAACATTAAATGGAAATAGTTTCATCAAATAAAAAAAGAAAAACAGAAAGACTAAGAGAATGCTGAAGTATCAGCGAAGCGGGCAGAGAGAGGGGGCATATGCTGGAAATCTCTGCACAATCCCGCATTTGGGAAGGCAACACCTCACCAGTTGAATAATGTAGAGGCAGAACAAGGGTACAGCTATTGCCTATTGCAGATCTAAATTCTGAGTGCACCGGTAGCAGGGTCATGTCCTGAATTTGTGTCCCTGTGCTTCAAAGAAAGGTTAGCAAGTTGAGATTCAAGGTCTCTGCTGTTGGTGCGTCTATGACTACCAGATGGTAGTTGTTGCGGTTGATGTGTCGGCTGCAGCTGCTGTTGATATACGGAACGTAATCTTCCAATCTCTCTCTCCAGTACTTCCTGCTCCACTGAATTTCACATTGCATAACTTTTAGTACATAAACTAGTAATCATATATGATGAAACTTTTTTTTTTGACGCATATATGATGAAACTTAGTCATGCCTAAAACAGAACAACTAGAGGGGGCGGGATTTCAGTCTCGCATTTTTTCAGTATTTATGGTTAGATTATTCTAATATAAAAAGGTACATCAGAATGAATACTCGTTTCGTTGCTAGTTCTATTTTCATCTCATTGTTCCATCAGGCAGATACTATGGGAGCAGGAATATCTTCGCATCTACGATTGATCGTCACATAAACAAAACACTATGCAGCATTCATACTAGTTCTCTAAGAAAATGCGAAATAAATATATAATAAGAAAACAATAAAACATCAAATTTGCTCCAACTTGAATATGCATAGTTTACTCAAAGGAAAACAAAAATAGGTTGCTCATGCAAGGAGACATCCCTTATAAAACTTTTAAAGACAGAACAAACAATTAGAAGATATGACAATTACAAGCAATGTATTCCAAAATTTCCAGAGCATTGCCTAGAGGAGGAGGAAGTTTTTGTAAATATATAATATGGGGCAATGATGGAGTTGCTAATGTTTACCTAGAAAGTCATGGATTCAAGCCATGGAATCAGCTTATTGAAAATGCATAATAAGGCTGCCAACAATGGATCCAAATAAGTACAACTTTTCCCTTCACTCGTCCAATCCCACACCAAAAAACCAAAGCATTTTCAATCTGAGTTTGGGCTTGTGACAAACCAAACCAGTAGGAGCAAACCTTACACAATCAGTTTAATGAGAAATGCTAGCAACACTCACTTTAACACTCTCCTCCCAACCCTCTGCGATCAGGTGAAATCTACGTAGGTCCCACAACTTGGAAATTGATCTCACTAAATTTGTGGGACCTATATGAATTTCATCTAATCAAAGAGTGTTGGTAGGAGAGTGCTAAAGTGAGTGTTGCTAGCACTCCTCCGGTTTAATTTAGTTCTAATCAACAGTTTCCAAATACCAATCCTATATTGCAACATTAGTAAAAGAATTTTATTGCAGCAACCATTACATACAAGTTGAACTCTTTTTATGGATTTTTCAACTTATTATTAAGTGTAAAAAATTCACACTAACAATGGATCAAAATTGAACTCATTACAATTTAGCAACAAACAGGTAGGTAAGTAATTATTAATTAATGAGTCCAGACACAGTTAACCAATCAATCATTCTTCAAATGTTGCTAACCGCTAACTAATTGCTCCTTAATGAATCCAGACACAGTTAACCAATCAATCATTCTACCAAAATTATGAATAAAGGGCTTTTTTTGCAGGACTACTATAACTTCAACTTACAAAGAATAGTGTGGTTGGCAGATTTTGCGATGAAATGGATTGAAAAACTAGCTGAGTGGTTCTTCCATGTATACATAATAAAATACTTACTACAATCCATCTCACTTGTCTATTATCTACACAAAATGTAAACTTTTCACCTTGAGCTACAATTTTGATCCTTCTCAAAGTTATTTAAGCACAACCCTTAAGATCAAACCTGCCTTTACATTATCTCATTCTCGTAATCTTCTTGCAATCATGCTCGGGTAGATAAAGGATTGAATTGAACCTTATTACTTCTAGTTCTTACCTTCATGCCACTTATATCTATACTCCAACTTAGATAATGAACCTTATGTGTTTCTCCTCTATCAATGCATACAATAAATGCATCATAAATTCACTAGGATTTATCAGCTAAGGTATGTACGCATATATACAGCATACACAGTGCCCATACTGATATATCCAACTAAAACAGACTTCAAATACTTGAAAACTTAAACGTATAATTCTCATATGGTAGAAACTTACAGTATTTGATAAGCTGCTCCTGTGCCAAACTTTCTAAACGTTGCTTGAGTGCTTTATTCTCCATACTCAAGATAAGATTCTGCTGGTTTAGAAACTCAAGCTCAGCTGAAACTTCAGACCCTTCTGCCTACGTATGGACATAAAAAGAAACGATCAGCATTTTCAACCTTCGAATATATACATGCATTTCCAAAAAAAATCTATATGCATAATATTGCTGTATAGTTTATACTGAAACTTACCTGTAAAGCTTGTACATTTCTTTCCAGCTCAGCTATGTACTGAAGTTTACGGACCCGTGAACGTTGAGCAAATTGCCTGCAATGAAAAAGTGTTTAAAAGAATGTCCCATTCCATAAATGAATTGATTGATTTTATATTATGATTTTCTGGAAATCAAGTAGCAAAAATAGCCAAGAAAAAACATTAAACTTTATTATATAAAAGGTCAGAGAAACATGGCACAACTGCTTTTTCTACAAATGAAATGGTATACAGGCACTTCAGTAATGCAGAGGTAATTTTTGTACCATATACACAATCATATATTTTTTCTGTCTCTAAGTATAAATCTTGAATTTGATACTATAATCATATGCAGTCTATCTGAAAAAGTTTAGAAAGGTTCAATGATAGAGTATGGCATGACTTCATTGGTTTACTATATATGAAATCATTCTGCGTGGAAAAGTAAAAAAGAGAACAGAAGCAAAAGGATCAAATCATTCATTCATCAAAACCTGCAGCCTCCAAGTCATATAACAGTTGTATATCAAGCACTTACTATAATAGGTATGGCCATAACATCAGAATTCAGAAGCCAGAAAAAAAATAACTACATACTGTTTAGCACGTTTAGTATCTGTTTCAGAAGAAGATGACTTTGCATGTGAACCATCCTTTCTATCAAAAAATAACTTTGTTTCTTGTAAGCCAGATTCTACTGAATCACGCTTATCATTTGCAGTCGGTAGGAGCCCATCTGCTTCATGTGGTATACATAGTGTTGGTGATCCTGACCTCTGAAAAGCAACATTGTTTTTGCCTGGAACACCAATCATATTTGTGATGGCATTTGAGAAAGAGTCCCATGACCTATTTCTCTGGTTTGCTATGTTCATTTCTGCATACATGGGCACATGACAAGCCTCTTTGCTGCGATCGAAGTCTTGAGATGACCAAGATGGAATAGGCATAAAGTTCTTATATTTATGCTCATCTTGATCTGCATAACCCAAGTTAGATGCGTTAACTGAGTCTATGTATGCAAATGAGTCACTTGATGAACGCCTATGACCACCCCTTCTAACAGGAGTATCTGGCTCATTAAGGAGATCATCAAGCCATAAAGGTTGCTCCTCAATAAGAACGCTCTCAGACGAAGTGCGTTGGTGATGTGTGTTTCCCTCTCTAGGTTTATTAGCAGCCTTTGGACCGACTGGAGGATTTGAGACGTAATCAGCATATGCTTGGGAAACATTGGGAAATGGGCTTTTAGGAGGAAGCAAAGCATGCTTTCCAGGATACATCAAATTTCTGATACCCGATGAGCCCTTTGAATTTGCCATAGAAGCAAAATGAATACCTGTCAAATACCGTTCAATGAATCAGAATCACCGAATATTATGGCCACGTAAATGCATTAAAAGAGAACAATAAAATAAAGAACGAATGCAGTAAATCATTTGAGAGGACATTTAAAGAAAATTTAAACAAGCCAACCATTATTGAAAAAAGATGATCTGACTCTCAATTACAAAATATAACAACAAACTCATGTTCTTTGGTAGTGAACTGAGTACCGAGTCCACAGATCCTAGGCTACAAGTGTGCCTGTAATTGTACCAAATAACTAAAGTTTGATGTATATGCAATTGCACTGCACAGTGCACTGAAAACATTAAACGAGTTACTGCACCCAGGTCCCCATTCTTGAAAAACACATACAACAAGGAACCTACACCGACCAAAGCAGTTTTGAAAGAAAAAAAAAAGCATCTCAGAAATCATCAATGAGTACTAGATACTTCATTGAAAAAAATTCCTAATGAACTAAATTTCCCAAAGCTCCATAGAAGTACTTATATCATTGGATAAAAGCCTAAATGACCGCCGATGTATCTATCTTTTTCTGTTGTTTACTAAAACATCCAACCATCTCATGAACAATCTTAAATTTTCTTTTTTACAAAGATATTAATCCACATAGTTGACTACCAATGTCTACCCTCAAATGCAAACCTGGTACGACATAGTAATAGTACTAAGCACATTAATCATCCCATCATTCACAATTAATCATCAATGTTTTCAAGCTAAAAACCACTGTCATATAGCAGAACAAATTGGCATGTTAATTTTATTTAACAAACTAAGCCAAAAGAATTACATCTACTAAATCGGCCAAGGCAACAACAATTTACCACCAATATAACAGCAAAATCTCAAAAACAATAATTTCAGAAAAAGAAAGGCAGAAAGAAAAATCTGAAACTTTGTGTTCAATCCACAAAGAAAAAATGAACAAGGTTGAAAAATAAATAAATAAAAAAACAAATAAAACGTTAATTAATTGCTAAAGTTTCTGTTTATATACCCAGGACCCAGATGAGGAAAAAAGAGCAAAAATAGAAACTTCAATTTTGCAACCTTTTTCCTGAATAATCTACCAAAAGCATGCACGCACATACATGCATTCAGAAAATAATTAGAAAATCAAAGATCAACAAAAAAAGGGGGAAATTGAAATTACTGTTCATAGAAACTAAAATGCTGCAATGTGTGATTCTGTGTAATCAATTGAACAATAATTTCAAGCTAATTGAACAAATTGAGGATGAAAAAAGTGATGGATTCGTTTCGCAAACAAAGAAACAAAAAAATAATTTCAGAAAAATACATGAAACGAAAAGGAAGAAGAAAAAAACTCGCCTTTGCAGATTGAAGATTCGAGATCCCTAAATGCAAATTGTAAAGGGGGGCTTGAAATCAAAGCAAAGGTTGTTTTCTCTCTCTATTTTTCTTTCTTTCTTTCTCTCTCCTCCTGGTCGTCCTATCCTAGGGTTCGTTTCTTCAACTACCTGTCTCTTCTCGTTCAAGCTGAGTCTTTGATTGTAAAACCATTACCAACTAATACTTGTTCCTAAAACTTTCCCATTTCACATTTTCACCCCTCTACTTCTCACTTTTTACAAATAAATCTTTTTGATTTTTGTTTTTTCCTTTTTATGGTTACATGTTTTTTTCCTTTTTAAATTCAAGATTAACGCCAAGTTTTATTCCGTACACAGAGTCGCAAGTATCATTCATAAACTTATACATATAAAGTTAAGGTCTCGAATTCGAGTTTTGTTAATAACAAAAAATATTTAGTCTAACAAGGTCTTATAAATTGATAAACGCTCAAATTAATCATTAAATAAGTTCTTCTTTTTTTTTTTACAATAAAAATAAGCTCTTATTATTTGGTTCTACTTAGTCATTAGTAGTAATTAAACTATAACAAAATAATACCTATTAACCATTTCATACAGTTTGAGAAAATTATATTATTAATCATAAAATTTTATGAAATTAGTCTGATTAATCTTTGTATGAGACTATTTGTAACATTTCATTAGACAAATTTACAAACTTTAAAGAACTTTGTCAAAAAAAAACTTTAAAGAATATATTTTTAAAAAGTTTTTTTCTGTCAAACAAAATGGGACAAAGGAGAGATAATGTTATTATTTTATGAATTAAATTGTGAGTTCCTTTGAATTAAATAATTACAAAAAGACAACTTGGCAAACTTTGATTATCGGAAACAGTTGTTTGTTTGTCGTATCGCTGTCCAACTTGTACCATAATTCGGTTATAATAATCACTAACGTGTGACTCATAAAAAATATATTGACCAGATTTTGTTTCGCTTCATTTTATTTAATCTTTTGATATGAACAAATTTATTTAAAACAACATTTATATAAAATGAATTTAATTTATATACACATAGGTGATGTATGTGATTGTCTGATAATTATCTATTAATCGTATATAAAATGACACATCATTAAAAGAAATTATAATTCCAGAACTGGTATATAATTAAGCTATAAATCGCGATGATAATGGTTAAAAAAATAAATACAACTATAATTGATGCAAAGCTCATACACTTATCACAGATGCAAATTAAACTCTATATAAAAAATAAAGAAAACATTAGTTAATGAGTTACCTCAAGTAACTCGTAATCCATTAAAAGATAAGTTGAACCAACAATTTGCCAGTTGGATTTAGATGTTACTTGATTTAACTTGTTCCCATTTACGTATGTGTTCAGCAGTTTTGTCCCAAGTAACACTCCCAATCATATCTGTTATTCTTTGATTTTCTTTTTCCTTCAAATTCTTGTATAAGTTAGATGACATAGTTATTACACAATAAATGCGGCATTTTGTAAGAATTTTTTGTTGGTATAAATTAGGCATCTCTGTGCACAATTGCAGAGACTAATATCTAAATGGTAGTGAGAGACTACAACGAATGACAGCAACACAATCCCTCAAGAGACTTGTCACCGATCGCCCAATGTCAATTCAAACTCGTGACTTTCGGGGCTTTAGTTAGCTAAAAGAGACCCATACCATTTTATCTATGTGGTATGAGGTTTCGTAAGAAATTTTATAAGCTAGCTACTAGTGGTAACACGAGTTAAACGGTTGAAATTTCATTACCATTACTTGAAAAAAGATGTGGATTGATTTTTGTGACAAGTGTTGCATGTCCTCAAGTGTAACATATTTCTTCCCGCAAGAACATGCACACCATTAGAAGATGGCACGCGCTTTATGGTTTTCAGGAAAAATGAAAATGGATATCACTAGTTCATATTGAAGTTTTTAAATTGGTTAAAATTGATTTTTTAAGTCGATTGTTTGACAACTATTAATTTTTTTTGGTAGTGTAGAATGTGGAGACTTTGGCTCTATTTGGCAATACTGATACGCTGGCTTATAACAGATATGTTAGTTGTAAGTATTTGACACAAATAACTTTTAACTTTTGACACTAGGATGTTGAGTATGTTTTGCGGAATAATCCATTAGAAATGAGGAAGCTCCTCATGGAAGATGCTTCTGGAATGGAATTCCCTGGGATGTAGTTGTTTTTGGTTTGTTTGTTTTCTCTTTTAGCATTCGTAACCAAGATTGACCAATACTCCCTCCTTTTTTGAATATAAACAAATATTCTTATAAAGTCATGTTACTAAATATAAGCAAGTCAAAGTTTTTTTCACTTAATCTACCAAATTTACCCTTACTTTTACTCTTATCAATACAAACAACTTTTTACTAATAAAAACAAAGTGCAATTTTGGAAACTTTGATCAATTTGTTAGCTTTTCTTAAAAATTGTGCATAGCCACTTTTTGCTAATAAATGGTAACGGAGGGAGTAAGACTTACCCAACTAGATAAATAAACTATATATCCCAAATACGTAGTTCAGTTAGCAAGTTAAGAGATACCAAAGGAGTGCAAGTAAGAGGTGTCAGATTCAAACTAGAGAAACTAACATTCCTCCCTCCCTCACTAGTATTGCCTATAAAAAAATAAAAAATAAAAAAATAAAGAAATAAATAAGCTAGATGGATCACCCATATAACCAAGCCTATAAATAAATAAATAAAAATCATTTGACACCATAAAGTTGCTCAATGTAAATTCCATGTGTAGATAGTATCAGTTGTAAAGTATACAAAGTCGAAAACCATATTGGAACATTCTGACATCAGCCTAATAACATCACGAGAAATTGAGATACACCCTTGTTTCTTCAGATCACTGATTGCAGAGATTCATATCGTTTTTGCCATATTGTTAGAAAACAACAGCTGATGATGAAGTATACTTATGATCCCAGTAACTTTTTCCATTTAGCATATGCTAAAATGATCAGGAAAAGCAATACAGAAGCTGCAGTCATAATCCCCACAGTGAGCCAAAATATTCCCTTTTGATCATACAATGTACATGGAATGTTCATGCCAAATGCACCAGCTACCAAAGTTTCAAAAGCAATAGCAAATGATGCAATTGTCAATGTCAACTGCAGCTGAATAAGTTCATTCCTGTGGTTATCAAGTTGGATGTTGACATAGTCTTCAGTGTCATCGATGTACTCCCTAACCTGCAAATCAGTAGCCAATCAGCAGTAAGAACAATACTACTTCTCAAGAACGAAATGAAGCAACACTCAAGATTCAAATCAAACTCTCACAATATTTGGTATGCCAATATAATTCAGCTGACATTTAAAATCAATAATGCTTTCGCCAAATCCCAAAGTTCCATGATACATTTGCTCCCAGTTTCTCTTTGAGATAAACATGACAGTAATCATTCCAAGTTTTTTTTGTACATAAGAAAGGGAAATCAAAAGTAGGTCACAGGTTTTGGTCACAAAAAAAACGTAGGTCACAGCCACTTGTTTTCCCACCAATCAGACAATACTATATTTTCAAAATCCTTAATTAGAAAAAAGGTAGGACTACCACCAATACCACTATCCCATAAGCATTATAAAGAAACTGATGGCCCCTGCAGAAGGAGAGCTAAAATAAGTTCTGGAAGCTTGCCAATCCTAAGGGAAAGACCCCCATAATGTCAGGTTGAAACTAGCAACAACCCAGATTCTCTCCACCCTCAAAACAAGAGAAAAGAAAAAGGATGCAATATTTTTTTTTTGACTCAAAAAAGGAGGCAATATTATTTCTGCAGACAGAGCCAAGTATGCAAATGAAAGATGGGGGTATAAATCAGATACACAGTTGAATCAAAATAGAAAACAACAGCTCTAATCATCAAAGTTTGACACAAACATGATTTCACCAGAATCTGGTCATATGAACACTTACCGACAATATCTTGTTACGAGTTCCATCCAACTGCATAAAATAAGCTTCAAGCAACATCTCCAAGTCCTCCACATCATTATCATCGTTGCTAGTCACAAGACTTCCACTTCTTACACTTCTTCCACTTCTAGTAGAACCAAGTCGCCGAACAACATGGGTTGTATTTGAAAGGTTATTTGAGGTTGTCGCTCCCAAATGAGCCTCAAGTTGCTGATTTTGCAACCACTTCCTTGTCAAATATAGTTGAGCCATGTCTTCATTGTCATCTAGTAGATGCTCAATTTCATCTCGCACCTGTAAAAGTGGACCATGCATATGATATCTCAAAGCTAATAGAACGTATCAACGAATACAAGGTAAAATAGCCCGCAATAGAATTTCTATATAAATGAGCGAGTGGAAGCCTCTACTCTAGAATTTCCAATTTGAGATCATAACATGTCAATTGAAGAGGGTGACAAAGAAAGCTAAACAATTAAAGGAGAAGGAAGGTAATAGCTTTTCTTCCTTTGTCCTAGGACTGCATAGTTAGATGCATTAAATACGTGCCCACAGTTCACAAAGATCAAGAAGTATATGTTACTTAAAATCTTCAACCATCTCAATGTACACTAACTACAAAAGAATTGTGTGGGTACTTTTAGTTATAGAAGCACTTTAACTGGTGTCTCCAACAATCCAAATTCAACAAAGTACACTGCATAAAAGAAACCAGACTTGTGCAAAATTCCAATCCACCTAATTCAATTTCCCAAAGGTTAATCCTCCAATTCTAAACTTCCAAAGCCATCTATAATAACAAAGTAACTATTGTCATTAACTTATGGCAACCTCTAAAAATGCAAAGATTAACAAATCAAGAGCAGCTATGGTAGAAAGGTGAAAACACAAACAAACAAACAAACAAACAAACAAACAAACACACACACAAAGGGGTTAAATAATAAGAGGGGAACCTTTTGCACGCGAGCGAGTAAACGAGTAAGATTACTCTTCAAACTCCTAACATGTTCAAGATTTTTGGTGCTAACATTCCTAGCCAATTCATCCAACACAGGGTAAGCACCTCTCTCAAGGTCTGCCACATTGGAATCCAGATAAGTACACACAACCTCCAAAGCAATCTCAAGAACTTGAAACTCAAACGGAAGCGGAAGCTCAGAATCACCGGTCTCCGGTCCCGGCAACCAATGCCTGGAAGTAGAAACCGTCAATTCACTCTCCTGTTCATCACCAGCACCAACAAGTCTAGGTTGACTTTTGTGTGGTAGCTGTTGCCTCAGCTGCTCCACAAATGGAAGAACCTCTTGCCGTAAAGGATCAAGCAATAACACTTCTTCAGCAGTAACTATCGCCTTTATAAACTCCAAATTCACTACCATTGCTTTCTCTCTCGCTACACATAACAACAAAATTTCAGAAAAATAATAACCCGCGATTCAATTATATTCTCTACAAGAAACCCTAGAATCTTGCGTGCGAAAGAGAAGGGAAATTGAATTACCGAGGATACTAGATGAGTGAGAGAAGATAGGTCCCAAAATTCTGAGGTCTCTAGCGGGAATTGCAGCATGACGGATGATCGTGTTTTTTTCCCACTCTACAAGCTCCGACTTACCAGACCGGTCAAACCGCATCCAAAGTCTCGCTCCGCCGGTTTTTTTCTTCGCCTTCGCGGCGGTGCTGCTGGCTAAACGATTATCGGACGGAGAGCCGGTGATTTCGAGCATACGCGGTGGTGACGGTGGCGGGCCGGCGCGCTTCTTAGGGCGGCGGCGAAAGGAGAAGGTGCTTTTACCCATAATTAATAGGGAAATTAATTAATGATAATAATGATTGGTGAATAGAATTGAAAAGCGGTAAAAGTAAGAAAGAGAAAGAGAGTGTTGTTGTTGTTGTTGTTCTCCTTCTTCTCCGTCTCCGTTTTGATCTTCCATAAACGTGTCCTCTGCCGTTGCCGTACTCGCTCTTCTTCTTGCGAAGTATACAGAGAAGAAGAGGAGAGTCGAATAACGAATATCTCAGGATTTAAATGGGATCAACAATTTTCAATTGAGTAAAAATCCTCAAATTCGTTTCTCAAGTATTGCCCTCTCTTGAATTTAGGGTTCACCCTCAAGTCAGTAGAGAATCGTGGAGGTTGCAGAGAGTTGAAGAAAGAAAACATACAATTATGAGACCATTATTTATAGATTTCGGGTGGTGGCTCTGAGCCGTCAAATCATTCAGAAAGATCTGAGCCGTCGAGGCTTAGTGGATCGACCTTTGAATGTAGATCAAAGGGAGATGGGTATATCCTAGCCCAAGTGGCGAAGTGGCGCATGGACCTCACGGTCCAACGTGGAGCGTTGTGTTGTGGACCTAGGTCTACGACAGCTGGGTTGACCCGGGTCCAAGTGGCTAAGTGAGCCTCGTGGCCCTGTCCAGAACATTATGGAAACAGTTTAGGCCCATGTTTCAGCCAACCCCCCATCTACTCACTAGACACCCCTTTATAGGGGTGTTCAAAACCGAACCAAACCAATAGGAAAACCGCAAACCGAACCAAACCAAATCGAAAACCGCAAAAAAACGCTTTTGATCGGTTTTGTTTGTTCTTTTTTCATCAGACCTGCATGGTTCGGTTCGCGGTTTTGATTTCCGAAACCAAACCAAACCGCATGTAACACTAAAGCTTGTTGAATTACAACCTTTCTTACTAACTTACTAACCCAAATGCAACTACAACCCAACTCTCACTCACTTACTAACCCAAATCCAATTAATTCTTTGACTCACTTCCATTATGTTATGCTATATTTAAAAATTACAACAAAATAATTAACTCAAATTATTTTAAACATTGTCTTAGTTATTTGAAAAAAAATTAAAAGAGAGTGATTTATATACTAGATATATTTGAGTAAATTTTTTTTCTTAAAGATTTGTGTTAGCCTTTTTTAAGTAGTTAATTTTAACTCCGTTTTAAATTATTTTTGTCATGGAAAAAACCGAACTAACCGAACCAATCCAAACTGCATCGGTTTGTTTGGTTTGGTTTGGTTTTTTTTAGGAAGCCAACCGAACCAAACCAAACTGCATGTAATTTTACCTTGCGGTTCGGTTTACTTTTTGTCTCAAAACCGAACCAAACCGCACCGCGAACACCCCTACCCCTTTATGGGGTGAAAAGACAAAAAACCCTTACTGAAAATTGGATTTTATATATTTTTTTAAAAATTACATCTGATTCGCGCATACGATTGATCGAACTCGATCGAATCTCGTAGCGCCGAACCGTGTATTTTTCAATGTTCGATGGAGGTCCAAATAACCGGTTCGATTAATCAGGCGCCGAACGGTGCATTTTTGTCTGTCACCTGATTTTCACGTGAGGGTAATTTGGGATTAAACCAAAATTGGGGAGTCTGGTGAGTAGCTGGGGGGTTGGCTGAAGCATGGGACATAGTTTATGATATGTCCATTAGTTGATTTGAGGCAATTTCCATAAGCTCTCTGGTATGGCTTATGAGCTTATGACTTATATAAAAATAGTTTAACATTAGGCTTAAATGCATTTTTCCCCTATTTTACTAAATGTGTAATTTTGATCCCCCTATTTTTATTTGGGCAATTTTGGTCCCCTTATTTTACAAATTTTTGCAATGTTGACCAAATTGGAACTTTCTAACTCTTAGATCTTGATGGGTCAACATTTTAATTGACATGGCACTTGACTATTCCTACTTGACATGCCACCTCACTTTTTTTTCTTCAAAAAAAGTTACTTTTATTTTGTTAAATATTTATTTTAAATAATTAAATTAATTTTATATTTTAAAAATTAGAAATACAACAATATAAAATAATTTATTATTTTAGAATATAAAAAATATATAAAAAATTATTTAATTTAAAATCAAAATTCTTATTTAACTAATTAATTGTTTAAATTATAAAAATAATAATGATTTAAAATAAAAATAATTTCGAATTTTTAAAATATAAAATAAATTAATTTAAAATAAAAATAATTAATAATTAAAATAAAAAATAACATAATTATTTAAAATAAAATTTTCTAATTTTTATAATATAAAAATAATTTAATTATTTAAAATAAATACTTAATAAAATAAAAGTAAATGTTTTTAAAAAATAAAAATGAGATGACATGTCAAGTAGGCCTACTCAAGTGCCATGTCAATTTAAATGGTGACACATCAAGATTTAAGAGTTGAAAATTTCAATTTGGTCAATACTGACAAAGTTTGTAAAATAGGGGGACCAAAATTGCCCAAATAAAAATAGGGGGATCAAAATTGTACATTTAGTAAAATAGGGGGGCCAAAAGTGCGTTCAAGCCTTAACATTATTATATCAGTTATTATATAAACAACTTATACATAAGCACTTATATGATAAGCGTTTATGCCATAAACGCTTAATTAAATTGTTTATCCAAATGGGCCCTTAGTCTCTAGACTATAGAAACATAATAAATACTACTCTCTTAATTATTCTAAAATCATCAATTTAGTCCTCAACTATTTATCATATCTCTTATTTAGAAAATAATTGAGAGACTGAATTAATAGATATATAATAGTTTAAAAACTATTTATTATATTTTTATAGTTTAGAGATTAAATTATTGAAAGAGTTAATAGTTGAGAGATCAATTTAAGGATTTACTCATTTTCAATTTATGAATTGAGAACAAAAAACAATTTTGAATTTAGCTTGGGTCTTTGTTCTCAATTCATAAATTGAAAATGAGTAAATCCTTAAAATGAAACCCAAGCTAAAATGCACACAACCACACACATCCCTCCCCACTAGGATCTTTGTTCCACTCACTACCAAACCAAGGTTTTCCATCCCTCCCACCTTACTTCGATGTAGTTATACACTGGGCTCCATAACTGGCTCTCTCTACTCACAAACACATCTTCTTCTACATATTATATTTTTATTTCCAAATAAGAGTCATCAATGTTTCCTAACATTTATTAATTCATGCTTTCTATGCCGCATTGGGTAAGTCAATCTACAACATTTTAAATTGTGTTTTGTCTCATCAAAAATCACACGAACCGAATCAATCCAAACCGCATTGGTTTGGTTTGATTTTTTTTGGAAGCCAACCGAACTAAACAGCATCTATTTTCACCTTGTAGTTCGGTTCACTTTTTTGCTCAAAACTGAACCAACCCGCACCGCGAACACCCTCACAATCACTAAATTGAAAATCCCTTTTTTTCTAAATCCCTTTTTCAAGCACTAAATTGAAAATCATTTTCATTTGCTTAGTGAACCATTTGCTCTTTATGTTGCTTTTATATTAAATGTCTTTTGGCGTAGCAAGCGTAACATGACAAGTTTTTTCTAGAGCAAAACCCACCATAATTGGTCCTTTACATCAAATTGGTTCAGGGTTTTTTTTTTGTACCCCCACCCTGTCCCCTTAAACCCCCACCCAAATTGAAATCCCTAAAATGCCCTTTGTCATCTATTTTTTTTTAAAAAAAGGCGCATCGTATATATGTCAATTGGTAACGACCAATCGTATATACTTCTTCAGGGCATATATACGATGTGTTAAAACTGCATATCGTATATATGTCCCAATTGACATATATACGATGCGCCTTAAATTTTGTTTTTTTTTTTAATTTGTAAAAAAAAATTTAACGCTCATGATTTAACGTTCAAAGTTGATCAACGGTGTAGATTGCACGCCAAAATCAACGGTTGATAATCTTTTACCTCATCTATAAATACTCACTCCCACCATCACTATTTTCACACCAAAAATTCAAATACTCACTCCTCCTTCTCTCACACATCACAAGTGAAGATGATGCAGGCTTCGCTAATGTCATACTACGAGCCTTCTTCTTCCTCACTCTTGTTCATTCTAATATGGGGTTTGTTGATCATCGTGGTATCATCTTGAAAGATGATGGTATAAGTTTCGATGGGAGAGATGTTGTTTCGTGTAAGTTAAAAACACGATATATCATTTTCGCGCTCTTAGCGAAACTATCATGGATGGTTCAACCGAGAACGCAGCGAACATGAGATAATTCATATCGTTTATCGGAAACCCGAAACGACTAGTGGAGGTATTTATTGGTCTACCATGGATGTCAGCAATGAGGATGACGTCCGAGACATGATGTCCATTCATATTACAATTAAATGGAGGAGTTACATTCATCTCAGACGTCGAAACCGGAAAGGACGTCATTGAGATCCTTCGTCGATTAACTCCACCAACTCAGTAGTTTATATTGTATTTTCATTTTATCTGTCTATTTTTATTCAAGTTGTTTATGTTTTATCGCTTGTGTGTAACTTTTGTTTTTCGAATCAATGAAATCAAAAATTAATGGAAACTCGTAAAATAAATAAAACATCCAGAAAAAGTTAATAATAAAGTGCCAATATAATATCAAATACATCAAAAACAAATAAAAATCCCTAACGGCGTCCCCTCGACTCGCCCCCGCTGCCTAAGCTCTCCACCACGTCATCCGGTCTTCGCCATCCCCACCTGACCTATGGAGTGTCCGACACGGATCGCCATGCGTTATGTCGCCATCACGAATCCCCTCTCTACAAGCCCTCGCAACCTCCCTAATCCGGGCCATGATCGTCGTAGCGTATCTCGGGAGGTGGTGTCCGGTCGAGCTCTAAGTGATGGTGGAGCCGGTGGAGCCTGTAATAGTCTGGGGATAAGCCCGGACGTACTCAATCTAAGTAGTTCCAGATACCGATCGGGCGGCTGAGCAACCCGAGTAGTCCGCAGGATGTCCTCCACAGATGCCATGAAGTGGACGATCCGAAACACACAGTCAGTACGTATGACTCGGACGGCCACTCAGAGGATCACGCGGGATGATCTGCGTATACCCAAACCATCGCGAGCACCTATCGTGCATGTACGCGGAACTCGAAGTCACCCGGTGATGAAGCCTCTCTGTAGAGGAGATCTGCTCAAAGGGTCTACCAGCCCTGTCCTCCTCAAATGGTCGCCAGCAGACATCCTCTAGCCTCAGCTCATCAAGCATCTTCCTGTAGTGGCTCAGCTTGAGGTGGTTGATAACTCTATTTTATATAGAGTTATTCATAGTCTTTTACTTAGATAAATGTTTGAAACCAATGCAATAAACTTGTAAATACAATAAAAAGAGATGAAAATCATAAAATACATTATCAAGGAGATAGAAGTTCAATTTATATACAAATTGGTATGTTTGATATGTTTGTTGAGTACTTTTGCAGATTCTGTGATTTTGCATTAAGTGCTTAAGCATCGAGTGCTTAAGCACCAAAGCATGCTGTTGAAGCATGCGGTGAAGCAAGTAGCACAAGACCCCACATTGGAAGCACCTCAATTTGATTTCGTTCTAATGAGCCTTCTTTGGCCTCCTACTAGCTCGGTGATCACATGGAATCAATTATCAAGTTACCAAAGAAGTCATCTATGGGATAAAAACAACAAACATCATCATTACACCAAGCCGTCATCAACTAATTGGACCCCTTCAAAAGGAATGTTTCCCACTCAAAGGAATGTTTCCCATTCAAAGTGACAACAATTGACACCTGCAAAATAACTAGGATAAGTCACATGATGGTCAAAGAAAACTTCACAAGCAAGCAAAGAAGTCAAATACTTGAAGACAAAGAAAACCCTCCATGGAAGGAAATCTCCTACTTCTATAAATAGGACTCTTTCATCTCTTGTAAAAAAAAAAAATAAGAAAAATATATAGATTACCATATAGATACAATAGTAGTTTTAGATTAAAGTTCATCTTGTTCTTCATTTTATTTCCAAGTCTTTTTACTTCACTTTGATTACTCTAAACTTAAGAGGAAGGTAAGAAGGAATTGACATCTCTATTCTTCACTTCTTCCTAGTTGAGAATCAAGTGTTCTTCATTAATATTAAGTTCTTATTTCATGTTCTTCATCTTACTCTCTATTTACTTTCTTGTTATTTAATTTCTTGCAAGACTTGTCCAATCAAGCAATTTACTTTCTTGCAAGACTTGTCCATTCAAGCAAATTACTTTTAAGCAATTTACATTTCCAAGTTATTTACAATGCTTTCTTTACTTGCTTTGTTTAATTACTTTATGTGGACGATGATGAGCTAAATTCCTTAGTTGGGATGCTCTAGTCATATGATGAACTCGTGAGAACTATTGTGTTGTCCAAAAGGGTGCCTCACTTACTAGTTCTTGTACTTGAATTAAACTTGTTTTAAGGTTAACTTAGAACAAGGGGAGTTGTATTTACAAGAGATTGACTTACAACTAGATCTCAAGAACTAGAAGCAAAGGCAAGTGTTTATTTAAGTCTTTGATGAGAAATTTGTTTTCCACAAAGTCACTTAGTAATTCCATGCTAATTCAAAAGTAATTAGCATAGTCTTTGTTCATGTGTGGGGTTTTACTAAGGGAAAGTATTTAGCAACTTGAACCACTTGAAAGGAGGCGAGGAGTTTGACACACTTGCCCTTTCGCAAAAAAAAACAAGGGTTTATTGAGCTTGTACAGTCACCCTTAATCTGATGTATCTACACTAAGTGATCAAGCACCAGGTGCTCAAGCACCGAAAGACAGCACAACATTCTCACAAGGAACTCATATGGTAAAAGCATCTCAACTCTCTCTTAAATTACATCCTCTACTGTGTATTTAAATTCTGCTTTTTCTATATTCCAAAACCAACCACAAATCTCTCTGAATAGTTGTAGACACACTAGTTTACCTATGCTAAACAAACACATTAAAAATTAGTCAATCCTCGTGGGAACGATCTTTACTTACTCTTTATTACTTGTTTGTGACTGTGTATACTTGCACATGCTTATTTCACACACCAAGTTTTTGGCGCCGTTGCCTGGGATTGCCAATAATTTTTAGTTTGTTTAGTTAGTAAAAGAGTGTTTTTATTTTTTTTACTGCTTTTTGGTAGTGTTATGCATCATGAGAACAAGTGCTTAAGCACTAGCCTATGCCAAGAAGACCACCACCAAATTTTGATTTTGATCCGAGATTGAAAGAAGATTCAGGAGACAATTAAGACTTGAGAGAGGAAATCCAACAACACAAAGAATATGGTTGAACCCAGTAATACCACTAGGGATGCCACAAAGCGGTACAAATACTGTACAAATACCATGACGAAAGAACTCGTGCACCGAACACACCCGGAAGATGAAGGATCAAGCCACAACACCATCGGAGGTAATTCAATTCCCGATGTAGGAGTAAATCATAGACATCAATTCATATACATGGACCCTATAGGCATGATTAATGATAGAGATAGGCCCACGAGGATTATGCCATGTTTGATCATCAAAATATGCAGACTAGCATTGCTAGGCCTCATATTGATCTTTGTCCATTTTGAATTTAAACCAATGATGTTTCAAATGTTGCAAACAATTGGTCGGTTTGGGGATTTTCACATGATGACCCCATGAGCATTTAAAAGCAGTTTTTAGAAGTATGTAGCAATTTCATCATACGGTGTAAGTGAGGATGCATTTAGGCTAAAGTTATTTCCATATTCATTAAAAGATAAAGCTAAATCATGGTTAAATTCTTTAGAGCCTAATTCAATTCATTCATGGAATGAATTATTAAAAAATTTCTGTCAAAATACTTCCCACCAATCAAAAATGCTAGGATGAGAAATGACATTACATCTTTTAAACAAAGAGATCTTTGAATCATTGTTTGAGGCATGGGAAAGATGGAAGGAATTGCTTAGAAAATGTCCTCATCATGGTCCGCTACGGTCATTATCTGAGATGGAAACATTTTACAATGAATTAGAGCCCCAAACGAATTATGCTTGATGCATCATCGTGGGTGTTTTATTGAATCTGTCTTTATAATGAAGCTTGTGAATTAATTGATAGGGTAGCAACAAATAGTTCTAGCTGGCCTCATGAAAGGGCAAGTGCCCAAAAGAAAGTGGAGTACATGAACTTAGTGAAATTTCATCCCTAATCGCTCAAGTTGCCACATTGGCTAACATGATTAAAACTTTCACTACACCTAGTTCAATTTACACCTAAACCAAGCAGAAACTTCATTATGGCCATAGAACAAGCACCTCAAGGAGCACCTAGTTGTGTTTATTGTGGAGAGCCCACCTCTATGAAGAGTGCTCAAGTAATCCCGTGTCGATTAACTATGTGGATCAAAATAGATATAATAATAATAGGAATAACAACCCTTACTCTAACACCTATAATCCGTTTGGAAAAATCACCCAAATCTTAAGTGGGGACCAAGTAATAATGAGTGCTCAAGCACCGGTGTTCAAGCACCAGAGCTCAAGCACTGACCCACAACCCGGGATATCAAAATTATCAAAGGCAACAACAAGCGCCAATGATAATTCAATAGAAAGCCTCGCTTAAATCATTCATAAGTGAAACAAGAACAAAGAAGGCAAACTCAAGATGCTTCCATAAAAACTTAGAAACTCAAGTAGGTCAATTAGCAAATGCTATGTATCAAAGACTGCGGTGTTCTACCATCCAATACTGAAGCATCCACATCTCAAAGGCAAGGAAAAGAACAAGTAAAGGCCATATCACCGAGAAGTGGTAAGGATCTCACAGAGCCCTATGAGAATGAAGGTGTAGATAAGGGAGAAAAACTCAAAAAGAAAAAGAAACTCGAATGCGTGAAGCACGAAGCTTCCACTTCTCAAAAAGAACCAAATCCCGGGTTAGTTTATCGAACACCCACCTCCTCCATTCCTCAAAGATTAAAAAAAGTGCATGAGGAGAAGCAATTGAAGTAAGTTTTTAGATGTTTTAAAACAAGATTTGCACATTAATATTCCTTTGATTGAAGCTTTACAACAAATGCCTAATTATGCTAAATTTATGAAAGATATCATTTGTAGAAGAAAGAGATTAGGTGAATTTCAAACTATTGCAATGTCAAAGGAAGTTAGTTCAATTTTACTGAATAAAATTCCAAGAAAATTGAAAGATCCCGGTAGCTTTACAATTCCTTTCTCTATAGGCAACAACTATACAGGAGAGCTCTATGTGATTTAGGTGCAAGCATCAACTTGATGCCTAAATCTATCTTTGAGAAGTTAGGAATTGGTAATGCAAAAGCCCCTCAGTAACATTATCCCTTGCGAGATAGATCAACAAAGATATCCGTAGGGATAGTTGAAGATATTCTCGTCAAGGTTGACAAATTCGTGTTTCCTGCAGATTTTGTTATTCTTGATTTTTTTGCAGAGATGAAAATGTGCGATAATCCTTGGAAGACCATTTCTTGCAACTGGTAAGACACTTATTGATGTTCAAAAAGGAGAACTAACCATGAGGGTGAATGATCAAGAAGTGAAATTCAATGTGATGAAAGCAATGAAGTATCCAAAGGAGAGAGCAAGAAGAATGTTCGCTATCTCACTTGATCATCCGTGCAGAAGCAATTCAACAAACAGTATGACCATCTGACTAGTGCTTTAGCATCAAGTGCTTATGCACTTCCTGAGGCTGAAATGCAAGAACAAGGCATACTGACAACAGAGGAAGTTAAACCTAAGGTATGGTGTAGAACTTTTGAATCTTTAAATTTAGAAGACCCTAACCTTAAGAAAAACTTACCTTCAATTGAACAACCTCCCAAACTAGAACTGAAGGAATTGCCAAAACACTTAAAGTATGTTTTCTTAGGGGATAATGATTCACTTCCAGTTATCATTGCATCTGATCTATCATTAGAGCAGGAGCATGATTTAATTGAAACCCTTAAAAAACATAAAAAAGCAATAGGATGGCAAATGGCAGACATTAAAGGGATTAGCCCCTCTATTTGTATGCATAGAATAAATCTAGAAGACAATGCTAAAAACAGCATTGAGGCACAGAGAAGGCTAAATCCAATCATGAAAGAGGTTGTTAAAAAGGAAATAATTAAATGGCTAGATCTTTGGGATTATTTACCCAATTGAAGATAGTACATGGGTTAGCCCTGCACAATGTGTTCCCAAGAAAGGGGGAGTCACAAGAATAGCCAACCAAAAAAATGAACTAATTCCCACAAGAAAAAGAATCGGGTGGAGAATCAGTATGGATTACGAGAAAACTTAATAAATCAACCAAGAAAGATCACTTTCCATTGCCCTTTATTGATCGGATGTTAGATAGACTAGCGGGAAAGGAGTTTCTTGTTTCTTAGATGGCTACTCAGGTTATAATCAAATTGCCATTGACCCTAAGGACCAAAGATAAAACTACTTTTACATGTCCATATGGTACATTTGCTTTTAGGAGAATGCCCTTTGGATTATGTAATGCACTGCTACATTTCAAAGATGTATGATGTCCTTGTTTTTCGATTTTATTGAACAATCCATGGAAATCTTTATGGATGATTTTTTCGTCTTTGGAGAAACATTTCCTTTATGTTTATCAAATTTAGAACAAATTCTCCAAAGATGTGAAGATACAAATCTTGTTCTTAATTGGGAAAAGTGTCACTTCATGGTACAAGAAGGCATTGTACTAGGACATAGGGTTTCAAAGAAAGGTCTTGAGGTTGATAAAGCTAAAATTGAGGTCATTGAAAAACCGCCACCACCAACAAATTGTCAAGGGATTAGAAGTTTTCTAGGACATGCAGGTTTCTATAGAAGATTCATCAAAGACTTTTCAAAAATTTCAAAACCTCTGTGTAATCTTTTGCAATTAGATACACAATTTAACTTTGATGAATCTTGTATAAAAGCATTTCAGAGAATCTGAAGAAGGCTTTAGTCTTTGCACTGTCATTGTAACACCGATGGACCAAACCTTTTGAACTAATGTGTGATGCTAGTGACTTTCTTTGTAGGAGCTGTCCTAGGGCAAAGGTATGACAAAGTGTTTCATTCAATTTATTATGCTAGCAAAACATTAATTGAAGCTCAAGTGAACTACACTGTGACTGAGAAAGAACTATTAGCTGTGGTGTTTGCTTTTGACAAATTCAGATCTTACTTAGTAGGCACAAAAGTGATTGTATATACTGACCACTCTGCCATTAAGTATCTGCTTGCAAAGAAAGATGCAAAACCTAGGCTAATAAGGTGGATTCTACTCCTTCAAGAGTTTGATCTTGAGATTAGGGATAAGAAGGGAGTAGAAAATCAAGTTGCTGATCACCTATCTAGGCTTGAAGGTAATGATACAGGTACTCAAGAAATCAAGGAGAGATTCCCAGATGAAGATTTGTTAGCAATATCTGTAACAGAATATAGTGCTTTTGCACTTAGTGCTCAAGCACACGGAGATTCTCGCACCATGGTATCTCGACATTGCTAACTATCCGGTAAGTAATGTTGTACCGCATTGGATGGATTATCGTGAGAGAAGAAGGTTTTTCCATATAGTAAAACAATACTATTGGGATGAACCTTACCTATACAAGATGTGTCCGGACAAGTCATGAGAAAGTGTGTCCCCGAACAAGAACAACAAGCAAGGTGCTTGAGCACCGCCATGCAAAGACCATATGGAGGTCATTTTGGAGGACACAGTAATGGCAAAGCAAAGGTACTACAAACAAGGTTATTTTTGGCCCTCTTTATTTAAAGATGCATTCTATATAGTAAAAACTCGTGATAGATGCCAAAGAAGTGGTAATATATCCGAAAAACATGAAATGCCAAGAACCAACATTCTTGAACTTGAACTTTTTGATGTATGGGGCATGGATTTCATGGGTCCTTTTCCTACTTCTTTTGGTAAAGAATACATCTTAGTTCTTTGTAGATTATGTGTCTAAATGGGTTGAAGCAAAGAGCACTACCTAGTGCCGATGCTAGATCGATGAGTAAATTTCTTCAAAAGAACATATTTACTAGATTTGGCACCCCTAGGGCAATCATAAATGATGAAGGATCTCATTTTTGTAATAAAATTATTGAAAATCTTCTTGCAAAATATGGGATTAAACACAAAATTTCTAATGCATATCATCCCCAAACTAGTGGCCAAAATTTGAACTATCAAATAGGAAATAAAAAGAATGCTAGAAAAATGGTTGGACCAACAAGGAAAGATTGGTCATTGCATTTAGATGAAGCATTATGGGCATATAGAACTGCATATAAAACTCCATTAGGTATGTCCCCTATAGAATAGTTTATGGCAAAGCATGTCACCGCAAATTGAGCTAGAAAATAAATCCTATTGGGCAATCAAAAGCTGAATTTTGATCTAGACCAAGCAGCAAACAGAGGTTTTAGAACTAAATGAATTAGAAGAATTCGGGCACTTCTCTTATGAGAATGCTAGAATTTACAAAGATAAAACCAAGTTGTGGCATGATAAAAGAATCCAACAAAGAGATCTTAAAGAAGGAGGATTGGTCCTATTGTATAATTCAAGGCTAAAATTATTCCTGGAAAATTGAAATCCGGATGGGACGGGACCATTCAAATTAGTCAAGATATATTCTCATGGTGCGATTGACATATTTGATGCAAACTCGGGTAATACTTTCAAAGTAAATGGACAAAGAGTTAAAATGTATTATGGTGAGCAAATGGTGCAATCTGAAAGCACCATTCATTTTGAAAATCCTTGATCTAAAAAGGATAGTCAGGCTGTTAAGACATTAAAACAAGCGCTTGTGGGAGGCAACCCATCAATTTTTTGATAAATATTAACTATGTTTGTACAGTTTGATGTTTTCAGTGTTTTTCAGGAAATGCAGAATTTAGTGCTCAAGCACCACGTGCTTAAGCACTAACAAAAGCCCCAATGTCTCACTTGGTGAAGTCCCTACTCAGGAGATTGCTAAAGAGCAGAGTGTTCCTGCGACCACTGGTGCTTCAGCACCAAGTGATTCAGCACCAACAAAGGAGCCAACTGTAATCAGAATCACTGAGGATCTTGAGGATATTCTAGGATTAGTTGCTACGGAGCTTGCTATCATCAAGAAAGGCAAGAATTGGGAAACACCCAAAATTTTTCAAGTCACCACTGCGCAGAACTATTCAACAAACAATAGCGCAAGAGGAAGGATCAAAAGAACTCAAGGAGAAAGAACCGTAAAAGAAAGCAGTGAAGAAGAAGAGAGCGATCTTGAAGGACATTGTTTGAGACCTTGAAGGACTTACGAGATCAAGTTATGGAGCCATCTCTTTGAAATTTCAAAGGAACCAGAGGTACATATTGGAGCTCAACCATCTGATGCTCAAGCACTAACTCCTGCACAACCTTCAAAGACACCAGATGTGAAGGCCATTGGCAGTACTTCTACAACTCCAAAAGCACCAAAGCAGAAGCCCAAAGCAACACCAACAAGGAGCAGCAACAGACTGAGGAGTGGTGCAAAACCACAGTAAACTTTTTACATGCTTTCCTATATTAACTATGCAGTATTTTGTTATATATTTTGCTACTTATAAACTAATGCTACTATGGATAAATCCCACATGTAATGTTAACCCCACCCCATTTTGCACACTATTCCCTGTTTTCATCTCAACTTAAGAGCTAGTGAGGACCTTTGCTCAATTTTAAGTTGGGGAAGCACTTCAAATTCGATGCATGTGGTATATATATAGTATTTTAAACCTACTAATGCTTGTTTTATTTAATATCTCTGTTAAATATCTGTTAGTATGTTAGATAAGTAGTTAAGTCTTTTGTAAATAGAGTTTATTTTCATTTTGTTTTAGATTTACTTAACAAAGCATTTTCAAAAAATCAAATTGTTTTTGAGCAGCTTTTAAGTAAATCAATAGTAGGAATGTCTGATTTTGAAGCATGATCACTTGCTAGTTCACAAATGATTTTGATGCATCTCTTTAGACCAAAATCCTCAATGAAAAGAAAAGAAAAAGAGTCCTTTTACTTCAAAAACAACCATTGTTATTATCACTTTTACACTTTAAAGTTGATTTTTGAAAAGGATCAAACCGAGTGAAAAGTTTTTCTCGAAACAAACAGAATTTAAGAAAACCAAGGTCAAAAACAAAGTTTTATTAAAAACTTAGAAGAGTGTTGAGAAATAAGTTTGGGGAGATTTTATGAAAACAAAGGCAAAAATGAGGAGCTTAGTACTCAATAAAGTTTCAAAAAGAAAATCAAAAGGTGTCAAAACTATGTTTGCTTAATATCTAAACTAAACTGTTCAAAACAGAGTGCATTTGATTTGCAAACCAAGAAAAAGAAAAGTATGCATAAGGAGGACAATGAATCCTGTTCCAAAGTGCATTTGGTTTGAAAAGAAAAACAAAAAAACAAATCAAGAAAAAGTATGCACATGGAGAGTCAGTAAAAGAGGGTAACATAAGTTTTAAGAAGCATCTAGTGCTTATCTAGTAGATGCTTATGCACCAAAAGAAAAAGAAACATAAAAAAAAAAAGAAGCATTGAGTCAAAAAGTTTTAAACTACTCATGTCAAGCCCTTTGATATACTTAAAGCCCCCTGAGCTTAAGGATCTTGTGAGTCTACTCTATGTTTTGAAACACCTTTGTGTTGACCAAAAGTTTTCTAAAGTTTCAAAAGTTTAAGAAAACCTTTTTGCTTAGTTTGGAGCCAATCAAATTTCAATGGATCACACACGCACATAAAAGAGTTTTAATAGCTTTGGTTGTGATGAATTTCAAAGGCACAAAGACATAGAGATTTGAGGAAAGAAAGGTTCTTTTAAGAGAACATCACATTTTGAAAGATAGAAAGGAGTTGGTGATCCGATCTTCTTCATCAAAAGAATCCTACTTGTTATTTTGTTATTGCTTGAGGACAAGCAACAAGTTAAGTTTGGGGGTGTGATAACTCTATTTTATATAGAGTTATTCATAGTCTTTACTTAGATAAATGTTTGAAACCAATGCAATAAACTTGTAAATACAATAAAAGAGATGAAAATCATAAAATACATTATCAAGGAGATAGAAGTTCAATTTATATACAAATTGGTATGTTTGATATGTTTGTTGAGTACTTTTGCAGATTCTGTGATTTTGCATTAAGTGCTTAAGCATCGAGTGCTTAAGCACCAAAGCATGCTTGGTGAAGCATGCAATTTGAAGCAAGTAAGCACAAGACCCACATTGGAAGCACCTCAATTTGATTTCGTTCTAATGAGCCTTGCTGGCCTCCTACTAGCTCAGTGATCACATGGAATCAATTATCAAGTTACCAAAGAAGTCATCTATGGGATAAAAACAACAAACATCATCATTACACCAAGCCAAATGTCATCAACTAATTGGACCCCTTCAAAAGGAATGTTTCCCACTCAAAGGAATGTTTCCCATTCAAAGTGACAACAATTGACACCTGCAAAATAACTAGGATAAGTCACATGATGGTCAAAGAAAACTTCACAAGCAAGCAAAGAAGTCAAATACTTGAAGACAAAGAAAACCCTCCATGGAAGGAAATCTCCTACTTCTATAAATAGGACTCTTTCATCTCTTGTAAAAAAAAAAAATAAGAAAAATATATAGATTACCATATAGATACAATAGTAGTTTTAGATTAAAGTTCATCTTGTTCTTCATTTTATTTCCAAGTCTTTTTACTTCACTTTGATTACTCTAAACTTAAGAGGAAGGTAAGAAGGAATTGACATCTCTATTCTTCACTTCTTCCTAGTTGAGAATCAAGTGTTCTTCATTAATATTAAGTTCTTATTTCATGTTCTTCATCTTACTCTCTATTTACTTTCTTGTTATTTAATTTCTTGCAAGACTTGTCCAATCAAGCAATTTACTTTCTTGCAAGACTTGTCCATTCAAGCAAATTACTTTTAAGCAATTTACATTTCCAAGTTATTTACAATGCTTTCTTTACTTGCTTTGTTTAATTACTTTATGTGGACGATGATGAGCTAAATTCCTTAGTTGGGATGCTCTAGTCATATGATGAACTCGTGAGAACTATTGTGTTGTCCAAAAGGGTGCCTCACTTACTAGTTCTTGTACTTGAATTAAACTTGTTTTAAGGTTAACTTAGAACAAGGGGGAGTTGTATTTACAAGAGATTGACTTACAACTAGATCTCAAGAACTAGAAGCAAAGGCAAGTGTTTATTTAAGTCTTTGATGAGAAATTTGTTTTCCACAAAGTCGACTTAGTAATTCCATGCTAATTCAAAAGTAATTAGCATAGTCTTTGTTCATGTGTGGGGTTTTACTAAGGGAAAGTATTTAGCAACTTGAACCACTTGAAAGGAGGCGAGGGAGTTTGACACACTTGCCCTTTCTTGCAAAAAAACAAGGGTTTATTGAGCTTGTACAGTCACCCTTGTCGATGTATCTACACTAAGTGATCACACCGGTGCTCAAGCAGAAAAGACAAAGACAACATTCTCACAAGGAACTCATATGGTAAAAGCATCTCAACTCTCTCTTAAATTACATCCTCTACAATGTATTTAAATTCTGCTTTTTCTATATTCCAAAACCAACCACAAATCTCTCGAATAGTTGTAGACACACTAGTTTACCTATGCTAAACAAACACATTAAAAATTAGTCAATCCTCGTGGGAACGATCTTTACTTACTCTTTATTACTTGTTGTATTGTGTATACTTGCACATGCTTATTTCACACACCGGTGGTCGACTTCTTCTTCTGTAGCGCTTGACCCGGTGGCTCCGCACTGGGGATATGACCACCAACCTATCCACCATCGGGAAATACCACATAATCCAAGCACTGAAATGCAAAAATAAAGAACATATTTAATTCACAAAAATTTACCAAAAGTCATCCGATTTAACAAAAATACAAGAAGTTCAAATGTGTACTGAAATAGGTGGCATACCCTCCACACTCGCTGCGTAGTCCTCAAAGACGCAGTGTTCAGGGACTCATACATGGCGGCTAGTGCACTGCACGCACCCATGCATAGCCTCCAAGAACATCCGCTCTCGGATCATCCAGGTAGACCCACCACTTAGCCTCGGCCACATCTCCGGTCTTCGTAGTGAAGATATTGCAGAGTCGGCAGAAGCGAGAAAAGCCCTCACAAAGAACAATGATGTCACCCCCTCCTCCAAGTTACGCTCATACACCGCTCTCAAACCATTTGAAGTCATGTCACGGACCCCACGGGTGTTGTTAGCGACCTCAACCCGTGACACACCCGGATATGTCTCAAAGAAGGTGTGTGGCAAACTCCGAGCTCACGATGATGGCGGGAGGTGTGGCATAGTTCCCCGGATGGGAAGGTGGAGCAGATAAGATATGTCATCCGAGTGATCGTCATCTCACCAAATGGCAAGTGAAATGACGAAGTGTCCGAGTGCCACCTCTCGATAAAAGCCGACAAAGAACTCATGGTCTCATCGTGGCGTGGCGATCCGGGAGAAGTGGGGCCAATTTGGAGTCCCCGACCACAAGCAGCGCTTGGCGAAGTAGGTCGTGGTAATGAAGATGGAGTCTAATATGGACTTTGTTGCCATGAGCCCATACTTTGACCACACGCACGATACTCCGAAATAAAAATAAATAAATAATGTAAGCAAAAAGTGTGGACTATGTGACTTAAATAAATTATTTAAGCAAAAATGCAAAACTTAAGGGTCGTAGTATAGAAGCTATGCAGACATGCTCTGCCAAGTCGGTGAAAAGAGAGAGGTGAGGCTCCTCAGCCGTGGTGATCCTCCTCCCGATGCCCCCCGATCCTGCTGGGTCGCTCCTCCGATACTCATACATAGAAGAGTTCGAGTAGTAAGTATCACACTGGGCCGCTCCTACCGATACTCGGGAGGTGGGGATGGTAATGAAGAGGTTGAGAATCGTCATCGAGGATATTGTGGATGATACCGAGGAGTAAGTGGGAATGATACTTGAGAACCGGCCTCCTCTATGCTAATCCTCTGCTGCGTCTGCTGCAGTAATCCCAAGATAGAAAGCTCCGGTGGCCGATCATCGAGCTGCGTCATGGTGCTCAGCCGACACTCGGCTTGCTCAGCCGATACTCACCGCTCAGTGTGCTGCTCTCTCTCTCTCTCCTCCCGCCAAGCATGAAGTCGATTATGCCTCCGAGAGTCCTCGTGCTCGGGCGATGAGATGACTCTCTCTCTCCGATCGGAGAGACCTCACGTCTCCTCTATGCCTACCAGGACACCGCAAGCGAAGAAAAAAAAATTGCTCATCGTATTTACATCAAAAAGGTGTATATACGATGCTTACTTTTTTTGCTCGTCGATATAGGTGTTTCGGGCGTATATGCGAGTGGTGAATTTACATTAATCGTATATACGCCTTAGCAGGGTATATACGGTGAGTAAATTTTTGCTCGTCGTAAATAGGGTGTGGTGGGGTATATACGATCGGTGGATTGAAATTTGATCGTATATACGTCTGTGGCGTATATGCGAGTGAAGGTGGTCAAACGTAGGTATGACCAATTATGTGAAGAAATGGTGATTTTGTAAAGTGATGTCGGGTATTTTGGTCTTTTCATACGGTGGGTGGGGTGTTAGAGGAATGGGTGGGGTCAAAAAAAAAAAAAAAAAACATTGGTTCCAGGGTATCTCATGCCTTAGGCCCTTTAGCATGCTATGTGACTAGCCATAGATTTGGCTAATTGAGGAAAAAAACACCTCCACATGTCAAACAAGTATAACAATAATAATGAGTTTTCATTTAACTTTTTGACGCCTCCTTACCTTATAATGTGAATACCCCCATTCAATTTAAACCTTTTCTGTTAACAAATTCTTAAATTTATATCATCCTACTTTTTCATGAATTTTGTTTATATATATATATTTGTATGTTTGGTCCCTCACATTTTAAGTTTGGTGTTTTTGGTCCCTCTATTTAATGAATATTGATGATTTGAACTCTCAATTTTCTCAAGTTGATGATTTTGGTTCTTAAGTTTTTTAACTACGCTTTTGATTCCGAAATATCATGGATTGTGCACTATTTTTTTTTGACACATGGATTGTGCACTATTGGTCCCCACTGTCTCAAAATTCAAAATTTTTGGAGATCAAAAGTGCATAAAATATAATTTTGAGAACCAAAAGTGCAATTAAAAAGATCAGGACTAAAATCGCCATATCGAAAAAATAGAGATATTGAAATTGCCAAAAAGAAATAGTGAGACCAAAATCGCCAATCTGAAAAGTTAGAAACTAAAAATGCAATTAAATCCTTATTATTATTATTATTTTAAATTATTGATTACAACACGACAAACATTAATTGCCAATGCAAGAAAATTTACTTATATTTATCATATATTTAATGCACGTTCACTTTTTGAAATTCTGATAATTATTGTTGTCCTAGTTTTTTATCGGCAACTTTAGTTAGTGCCCTTTATAAAAGTAATTAATAAATTCCGTCAAAATAAAAAGTAGTAATTAATAAATTTCTATGAAATCTACAAGAGAAATTTGGTTAGGGTTTAGGTTTATTTAAAGAGAAGCTTTCTTCACAAAAAACGCGAGGGGTTTCAAAATGACAAATAATTTCAATATTAATTCTCTTTCACCAAATCATTTGCTTGATTCTCTATCGATTCCCCCTTATGTGATGTCTCGTGACCAAGAAAACAAACAGGTAAAACATTGTTCTTTCAAATCCAATTACAATCTTGAATCACCGATACTCATTTTCCTACAAAATAATGTATGGTTTATTTATGTTTTACTAATTTTATATTGTTTGAAGAAGGTTTAACGAGAAAGATTTATGTTACACATCGACAAACTAGTTTGGCTTTAAAACTTGAACCGGATTTGGATCGAACGATTGAACCGACTAAACCCTATTTATGATTATTTGGCCAGTTTAATCTCTTGTTCAAGTGATTTTCAGAAATTGAATCATAACCCAAGGTTCTCAATGTACAATTTGATGTCTGATTCAATTTGTAAAACAATATTATATATCATGCGGATATATGATCAAATTTGATGTTGTGCAATATATACGACGTCAAAATAAAGGTGAGAGAGAGAGAGATGGGGAGTGTGAGAAAAGAGAAACAATAAGGAGGCAGAGAGATGTAGAGGGTATATAAGGTAATCGTAGAGTATCCAAGTCCTCAAAAAGATACTTCAAGTCGAGGTGGGGTACAAAAGAATTACTCAAGTAATAGAAAAATAATGGTAATAGAGAAGCAATATAAATCGACTACGAGAAATATAAGGGGGATTTTTTTTAAGAAAATGGGATAGATCATAAATGAAAGTTTTTACAATAAAATTGTTGGTTGTTTCGAATATTAATATTATGGGTATTCACCGCCTTCACAGAGACCTAGCTAGATTATTCCAAACTCGCTACTAATTTTATTTAGAATAGAAATAAAATTATAGTAAAAATAATAATATTTTTTTTACTAATAGACATAATACGACTCATCCCAAATTTATTTTTATTTGGCCTACCTTGGCTCTAATGTCTATCCCACTTCAAGGATTAACTCTAAAAATACACCCAACAAGAACATCCACCTAAGGCTAGGCTAAGTTAAGTCCAAACCGACCATATTCATGTATGTATGTGTCGTTTAGAGTAGGGTTGGCCCAACACTAGTCGAGACTAAAACAAACCCTAAAGTGTGCCCTAAAAATGTTCAAAAAATCACAACAAAATCATCCATAACTAAAGAGTCAAAAATAGTTTGTTGTGACATCTAAATTAGATAGATAGACTTGTAATCTAGAGAAATTTGATCACTCATATTAAGTGAAAATAAAAATTTAGAGGCTTCTATTATTAAATATTTTGAGGCATAAAACTCTATCTTTACTAGCGTGGACCTCGAATAGTTCCGAGGCGGAATCCTAGAGAGGAATGTGGCTGGTACTTAAACTTCCACTTCTATTCTTGTTATCCAAAGAGATTTAGTTAGGTGTACTGTAGTGAGTTTGTATCTTGTGCAACAATATTATGTAATGCTCTTGGTCTTTGCTGCTTGGGCCGGTTTGTATTTCAAGTCTTTTGGCTGGACTTGTTTTTTGACTGATTGAAATGCAAGTATAAATCCTTGGAAAACAAAATCTGAAGATTAATATCACCATTTTTGTTGAAATATCTTGAGCATAGATCTCAGTATTCCTCTCTCTCTCTCTCTCCAACTCTCGGTATATAGTGTTCAAATTTGATATTTCTTGTTTCTCATGCAGGCGCATAAGAAGAGACTCCTACTTTTTTGGGAATGGCAAATTAACTCTCAAGTTGACGAATGTTCTTTATTTTCATCAAATGTTTTAAGTAGATTAATCATTTTATTCCTTTGCAATTTGAATGAGAGTAAATGTTATCCACCTTTTCCATGTTTAAAAATATTTTATAAATTTATCAAATATCACACTTTTATTAAATATACTTTTTAGTTTTAAATTCATATATACATTACTATATTACAAAACATATCTTGATTTCATTTTGTAACTTCATTCAATGGTATGTTTTATTGTGATGTTATTAGCAGGGGTTAAGAGTCTGTTGCCACCTTCACGAATTAGAAAGATAATGAAATATGATGCTGAGGTGAGATTTCTCATATTTATTCTCTCACAATGCATTTCACATTACTTATGGTTGATCTTTTTTTATCAGTAAGAATAAAACTAAGTAATCTCGAGATTTACAATACTCGCATACCCTACCCACCAACCACTTGTCTATAAAAAAATTATGAAATGATTTTAAATTGACCAAAATAATTTTTAATTAAAAACAAGTATAAATTTTACTTTCTCGAGAGTAAAGCTTTAGTTTAGAAAAGCCAATTAAACCTTTTAGTTTATTATGGGTGTAAAATAGTAAAATAATAGGTTAGCCAACCTAGCAAGTGGAATAAAGATTGGCCATTGTTATTGTTTTTGTGGAAAATTTATGTTGCAACATTAGTAGTATGTTTGAGTCCTTGGGAAGAAAATAGTGTATTCTTTACTATCACAATATTATTGGAAAGTAATGTTTCAATTTGAAGCATTTTAAAATTTGTTTCCATTATAGGTCATCTCTTCATTTTAATCTTAATTTATGCGATTTATTTTTCATTAATGCTTTTAATTAAAACTGTGCAAATCTTTCTTGTTTTTTATAAGCAAATAAATATTAGTAGTTAACTAGTTAGGGGAAGGAAATTTTTAGTTTCCAAGGTTCAAAGATTGCATCTCTAGTTTCCCTTATTTCATAAATCAAATTGTGTACTTACTTGGTACAATTGTTGCTGTTTTTAATCAACAATGTTGTTTTTTAATAATGTACATGTTAGTGTATGTTATTTTAGTGGGATATATAGGGAAAGATTTGAACCTTTCACTCTCACCTCTCACGTCACGACCATGTTAGCAATATTGTAATTTTCACAAGTTTTAATATTGATATTATTTTGATGATCAAATATATGTTAATTAAGCAGATGGTTAGTGCGGAATCACCAGTGGTGCTGGGAAAAGCATGTGAGTTTTTCATTCAAGAGCTCATATGCCGCTCATGAATGAATGCTCAATTAAGATGCCAATAAGCGTAGTACTCTAAAATCTTCTGATATCGCCAAGGCCATTTTTGAAACTGATATATCTTTGATTTTATCATTGACTAGTGGCGTGACCCGTGCGATGCACGGGGCCAATGCTCTAGTTAATACAAAGAAGCTTTGTCGTTTAGATTACCATATGAAAGAAGCTTTTTAAATGTTTGTATCTTTATTTTTTTGACAACACAATGTGGTATCTTGAGGAGTTTTAAAATTAACTGAACCAATGGTAATACACGCAGTGTTCTAATGGGATTATTTAATGGAACAATAGTGAGATATATAAGGAAAATTTGTTTATTCACTAATTACTTATGAACCTAAATATTTGCAGAGTAATAAAAGACATTAAAAAAATTAATGAAACACAACCAAGAAACATAAGTTTAATAAATTTGACGCAATTAAAATAAACAAAGTAGGTGCAAATAGTAATGGGCTTCAATAGTGATATACGAAAATGACAACTAATAACTAATGTCTAAGATTTGATTCTTTATCACAAAGCCCAACAATATACCTTGTTTAAATATTGACAAAACTTTGGAACAAAAAAAATATATAGACAAAACAGTCCAAATACAACCATCATAATCCATAAACATTAAAATAGGAAAGTACAATTTACACTACATGATTCTAAATAAATAGTAAAATGATCTTAACTAATAACAAATCCTTCGAGCATCTTCAACAATTTACACTTTCACCATAGTTGCTCTTTTATAAACACGGACTTTCATTCCCATGGAAGCTACATCATAGATAAATGATTTGAATGGATTTCAAGATTTCCAACCACTGCTTAAAATAAAATCAGACAGCAATCAGCATGTGGTCATTGTAAATAATGATGCGGCCAAAATCCAAAGAGAATAAAATAATTATAGTTGGAAAGTCTTAAACTAAGTAACAACTATTTTGAAGTAGCAAAAATAGTTTCTTTGAAATAAAATCTTCAAACTTTAACTATAAATGAGAAAAGGAAGTTGTCAAACTAAGAAAATTATGTCCTCTTACTGAAATGATATTAGTGCATATTGATCATTTTTCAAAATGAAACAATACATTTAAGATGAATTCTGATTCCAATGTTTTTCCAAAGCTTTACATTTTTTACTTTCATTTTGCATGTCACAACATGTTAGCAACTCGAGTCATGAGTAGTTTGAGTAGTATTTACATGTGTCCCCTGACTGAAAAATACCCCAAGTTCATGACTCTGAAACTCTATTTTATAGGGGAGCTCAGGATGCCTACTAATAGAATGGTCCATCCTCTCCAAATCTCTTCTTGATCCACTATGCTACATTATATAGCATATACAAATATAACAATATTAGGTTGTTGCACAAAATATTTCAAAAATATGTTTGGTTAAAAATAGTAAGCAGGAGAAGCAATAGTGAACTTACATATTTTGCATATGTCCGCTCAAAGAGAACTACTTGACCACCGCGATCACGAATAGCAAGATGATCACCAGACTTATTAAATTCAATAGCAGACGTTATATCCGGTGTACAAACAAATTTGAGTAAATAATTAAGAAAATTTATGCAAGGGAGGATCTAAGCAATAATTTACCAAGTGTTGCATTGGAGAGAAAAATGTCACATTAGGAACATTAAAGAACAATCAACATTTGATATAACCTTCTGCTTGACCACCAAAACACATTGCAACATGATTCCTTTGCCAAGTCATGCACAATTGTAATTCAGAAGCAAAGAAGGAACCAAACACAAAATTCAATCCTAATTCATTCATACGAATCGCAAATTTATGGGAGGAAAATTTAAAGAAGATTGAGCAAAGAGAAAATTTAATAGTAAACATACCTCTAGTCCTGGTGCCACTACTACCCTAACTTACAAAAGCACTTGTAAGGAGTTTGAACTCACATGGAGTGTGAACTTCAATATATAAGGTTGATTTCTGAAGAGTTAATTTTGTTTATAAAGTTGTTGCGGGTAACAGACTTTAATGAATCCGAAGCTTTAGGAATTTTCATTATTGAATTCAGCTCCATTGTACCAATAACAATACACAAATATACCTAAATGTGAAGCATGCATTAGCTGGCAACTCACCTGTGTTAGAGGAGTTGAGGTCAAGGAAGGATAAGAGTTAAGGAATTTTTGAATATAAAGTCGCAAATGTCTCATACATGTTCTAAAATAACTGGTTGAGGACTGTCCAAAAGTGCCACAGAATAATATTACATACTTACTCCTATCTCAACATACTACACAAAAACAATTAAGACGTGAGATTAAAAGAATAAATCCATATATATGTACAATGGGAGAAAACATAGATGAAGAAAGATCCAACTGAGAGGAAGCAAAAAACTGAAAAAATAAATTTAGCATGTTGTAGAGTAAATTATTAGAAGTATATTTTGATCATAACTGAGAAACCTATGGGCAATGACATTCATCAAGATACATGAGAACAGAAGTACTTGTTTTTAATTAAAGTTAAGTCTGAGACCAAATCATAATTTGTTCTCACCTTTAATCCTATTGATTGATGCCAGCATCCAAAAACTTTTCATTTACTCCTTTCAATATGACAGGAAGTAGTCAATGAACAATAAATCTACCAAATTCACCATCCATTGAATGGATGCCAAGACGACAAATCTCCTTTCCTGATACATGCATAAGAAATTAAGAATTTTAGAGAAGGTTAAAACTATTCTTATCAAGCTTCATACCTTCATTGCAATTAAAACAAAAATACATTGGCTAGGAAGAGATGGAACATAAATTAAAACTACTAAAGATATGTTCAAGTTGCTGAAAAATATGGAATGCAATGTTCTTAGCTGTTATTGATTGCTTTGTTCAAAAGAAGTTAGAATAGAACAGAGAATGAGAACAGAATATGGAATAGGTGCTTAGTTTATTCCCCAACTGTAAAATCAACATAACTTACTACATTGAGCCAAATCACTTGCTCCTAAATATGCAGATCGTTCAATCTCAGCCAGACCAAACTTCTGTGTAATAAGAAAGTAACACAACATCAGAATCAGATTTTTTTTATAGCAGGATTGGTTGGTGTATTTTTTGATTGTTTATGCATATTAGTTGGTAGTCCTGCTATAGACATTAGTTATGAAGGATCTGCATATTTAGTGTATTCTAGTGTAATTTCTTATGCACAATTGGTTAGTGTATTTTTTTGTTTATGCACAAGTCATGCACAATTGTTAAGAAACTCAGTAACAAAACAAACAAAGCAGATCAAATCAATGGCATGTGATATGAGATCACAAGATCAACAACTTATTCTGGCACAGATACTTTAGCATAAACAACTTTTGATGATGTAACTTCTTTGTGTGCTTTCAATGAGAGAATAACATTCCAAACCAAAGCAACAACATTAGCAGCAAGGACCTGAAATTATTTCCATATATATTTTAAACTCAGCAATAACATTGCAAGCCGCAAGAACAGACACAAAACTACGAAATCAAATAAAAATGCAAAATAAGAACACCCCCAAATTTGAGCAGCCAATCAAACATTGTCTCATTGCAAGGCAAAAAAAATAGTAAATTCAAATTCTGGATTGCAAAACTAAATATTGCAATAGTAAGCATTATTTCACTCTGCGAATCAATTGGAGCCTAAGCTTTCATTCTTCCACGGTAAACACCATAAGCTCCACACTGATGCTACCTCCTCTTAGGCTCCTCCATTACTTCCCCTCACAAGTTCTCCACTGTGACTGAATGACTTCTGAGAAGATATCAGTAGATCAATTATCAATAAGACAATAATAAGACAACAAAAAATAAAACAATGCTAACTTTATAATAAACCATCTTTAATATTATAAACAATGATATTTGGTTTATAATGACTCAGTAAATATTAAGAGTTGGGTTGATAATGGGGTTGATTTCAAGAAGAATTATGAACAAAGTAAATGGCAACATATAATGAACCATATAGACAAATACGCTAAAATTTAACATTCATCCTCTACTATAAACATAATAGTATGAAAACTAATTGACATTTAATCGAGCACGTATGATGCATAAAGAAAAGACACATTTATAAACATGGAACACCTAGAACTTCTGAAATCATGAAATAAAAGTTAGAAATTGTTCACCTTTATTTCAAGAAAGATGACCAAAGTAGCAATTGAACTTGCATTGAACAAAAAACCTCTCTTTTAACAGAGGTTTCAACCATGGCAGCCACCTTGACCTGAGTTTAAAGCTAGAAATTACTATTCTTAGGCACTTCCCTTTCATAATGGTTATGCTAAAGTATTATTTTCCTTGGATAATAGAATTTCCCTTTAATTACTAAAACAGAGGAATCTTACCCCAAATTAGAAAAAAGAATAGAAGAGGTTGTGTGCTTGTTCTTGTCTATACTCTTGTGCTTTTGAGTGGGGAATAAAAACAAACATTTCATGGACATTTTTTTCTCCTCAACTATTACCTCTTTTCTATAAACTGAAATAGATCCAAATCTATGTATAATTAAAGAAAGCCAAAATGAAAAAGAAAAGAGAAAGAAACAAAGACGTGTAATGTTGGAGTCATGAAAATCAGAAGGAAAAAAGCAAAAATCAAAGAGACGTTGCTCAAGCTTTTTTACCTTTCTTCCTGTAATTGATTGATTCAATATCCATATTCTAACACACTCTGCGCTGGAGGAGAGAAGGGAAGATCAATTCAAAGGGAGGGAAGAAATAAATGGAGGAGGAAGGAAGAAATACACCGCAACACACCGCCACCAACTCCATAGCAACCACCGCGTGCAGCACCTCTTACATCTCTCTGGGGTCCTCTCTCTCTACTCATCATCTCTCCACCACCCTCGCCCTTTTTCACTCCTCTCATCCCTCTATCCCGAATGACCTGCTTTGCGTGTGCGAAACCATTTGTGTGTTGGAAGCCTTGTGTGTCCGACATTGCCGGTCGCAACCAATCGAAATTGATTTCTTGCTGCAATGAACTGAGGAATGATGTTCCAACACACTGAAAATTCGCAGGTTTACACCATAAAGCAAAATGGAACAGAAAAACAAAGACACATGGCAACAGAAATCTGAAAAAAAATCTTTGACACCATTTCTTTCGATTTCTTCCATTTCTTCGACTGTTGCATTCCTTGGCTGACCAAATCCTACATGTCACCAGCAGCCACATGGAGTATGCGTGGCACACATGGCGGCAACTAAACGGCGGTAAACTTGGAGGGAAAGGGGGGAGTTTTGGCGGGATGAGCTGACGTGGAGACTACCATCGGATGTAAATGTAGAGATATTGGTCAACAATATAATAAGGATGATAATGCTGGAAACTTCGCTCAAGGAGCTCAACTGAATGCTGGAAATATTGTTGGAAACCAATATGACCCACCACATGCTGCTAGTTTTATGAAAAATCCCATGATGAATATGGGAATTGTAAGTATTGATTTTTTTAGTCCTTAAATATGTATGTATGTATGTATCATATTTATTTTATACATAGTGTAACTCACTTTCATCTGTTAAATTCATATTCATATATATTAATAGAATTTTGGTATTCTTACTTATCCATTTTTAACTAATTTGGTTGAATTAATGGAATATCTTTTTGTATACTTCATATAGAACCAGGTGGCAATGAACCAATTACAGAATGTTGGAAACCATGTTGTTCTGCCTCGTGCTACTGATTTGATAGGAAATCCCGTGTTGAATATGGAAAATGTAAGTAAATGATTTAAACATAGATAATAAGCTTCTTATTTTCTGTTGAATTATACGTATTCTTACTCATTAATTGATTTGTTATATAGTTAATTTGGTTGATCTAATGAATCTCCTTTTGTATATATCATACAGAACCAAATTACAACATACCAACAATATGATGAAAATTTCACCGAAGGAAACCAAGCTTCCCTACCTCATGCTAGCTGATGGATGGTCTTATTATGGGAAACGTAAGTATTGGATATATTTTTATAAATTAATTGTAACTTATTAATATATTGTATCCTTTTAATTTCAATTCAGAAGAAAAATAATGTTCTTATTATAACTCATAAATTTGTATACTTTGGTGAAATTAATTGAATATATTATATGCGACTTATGAACTATTTGACCGTTAAAGATTTGAATAGGCTTGTGTTTGGGGTTTAGATATGACATAAGTTATATAATATTATTTTCAATTTTTGGCCAAAGTTGGTTTGCAAATTTCATGGATTAAACTAGTTGAACAAAGTATTTGTTGAAGTTTGTTCAGTACCTTACTCCAAGTCGGGTAGTTTGAGATGAGTTGGAGGTAGGATGCTTTTTGAGATCGTTCTCTCTGAGGTTGATCAACAGGGTCGACCCTGGACCTGTTGTTGTGCTACCGCACAAGGGCCAAGCCCAATGCTCTTTTTTAGCCCCAAAAAAACTAGTTGTGTACTCAATGTTTGCGTGCTTGAACCTCCCAAAATACATTTTAACATTTTACACTGGCGTTTTTATTAAAAACAACTAAATTGAATTTTCCTTAATACCATTTCAACTGTAATGTCTTGTTCAAGGATTACAAATTTGTTTTATATATTGCCTCTCATTTCAATATAAAATGAATTATATATCACACAATATTTTTTTTAGGCAAGTATTGTACAAATTTTTGGGACTCTTCACGACCATTATATTCTTTTTTTTAAATATAATTAATGATAATAAAGAGAAGGTGGTTTTACCCATAATTAATAGGGAAATTAATTAATGATAATAATGATTGGTGAACATAATTGAAAAGCGGTAAAAGTAAGAAAGAGAGTGGGGTTGGTGTTGTTGTTCTCCTTCTTCTCCGTCCCCGTTTTGATCTTCCATAAACGACTACTTTGCCGTTGCCGTACACTTCGCACTTTGTGTTTAGGGCAATTGTAGTTGCGACATACATACAGAGGAGCGACGAATAACTGAATAACTAATATCTCTGGATTCAAATGGGATCACCGATTTTGAACAAAATAATAACAATTTTGAATTATTAATCACATCACAAAATATTAGCTTGGGTATTTTTTTAGGTTCAAAATTGCACATATAGTAAAATAATAAAATTGGAGGACTAAAATTAAAATCGCCCAAAATAAAATAAAGGGATTAAAATTACATATTTAGTAAAATAGGGGGACTAAAAGTGTATTTAAGTCTTTTGTCAAAAAAAGTGTATTTAAGTCTTTTTTTATAAGTAAAATTTAATAGTTTTGGTATAATTTCGTTACATTTTTAACCCAAAGGGGTTGCCCTAGTAGAATATGACAAGATTTGTATTCAAGGTAGGAAATATTTAATGTTATTGGTATAATTAATTTTTATTTTCAACTTTAAAGGTGTCTTTATTTTTTATAATTGATTAATTTTCTATTGACTGGATATATTACTATTGTTGGTATAACTGTTTTTATCTTTTGTCTTCATGAACATCTTTATTTTCTAAGAATGATTATTTTGTTTTTGAGTTTTAAAGGGTAATAATTACATATTATTGAAATAACCATTAAGCGATGCTCGTGCTGGTACACGAGTAAAGTACTAGTACAGTGGTACCCAATATATTCGTAGGTAAGTTAATTATTTGTTTGACTTTTTTCAAAAAAAAAAGTTTAATTATCCTTTAAAACTTCCCTTGGTTTGCATAATTTGTTTGTGTTGCCATACCGAATGAACCGTAGTTTTAGTGGCCAAGTTTTTTAATTTGACAAAGTTAAATTTGTGAATGTAGTCTCCATATTTCTTAATTCAACTTTTAGTCTCATAAAAAACTTGAATTTTGTTTCATTTTTGGTCCTCAAAATTTATGGATTTTGGAAAACTGAAGATCTAACAGTGTAACAACATAAAAACATAATTTTTGGGGATGGGTGGGGGGGGGGGGGGGGGTAAGAGTTAAATTGAGAAATATGAAACCAAATTTCTCATTTTTGAATTTTAAGAGAACTAAATTCACAGCTAAAAAATTGAAGGATAATCTCCAACAAACTGAAAAACTTGTTTTCAAAAATTTCAATTTAATCAATTAATTAAGTTAATATCAGGCGAAGACGTTTCATGTTAAAAAATTAAAATGCTTGGACGATGACAAAAACAATTTTCGACCACAGTGGGAGTCGAACCCACGACCTTCTGATCCGAAGTCAGACGCGCTAATCCACTGCGCTATGCGGTCTTGGATGTTAGGTTCTTGTATCAAATTAATCAGTACTTTAATTCGTTTTAAGGTTTAAATGCTTTTCTCATTTTCCACTATCAACTAATCCACAAACTAAATACGTAATCATTATCTACTATATCCTAACCTGCTTGTCACTATGGCGGGAGATTGCATTTTTTCTTTCAGTTATATATTTTCCACATGGCACCTCCAAAAATTATGTTTTAATATTGAGGTTGTTTAGCTTCTTGACACGTCATTGAATGAACAAAGGGAGGTCTATTATTTATAACCGATAGATGATGATTGTTGTTATGCAAAGGCAACTATGGATGGATGGTAAAAAAATTACAGCCCTTGGATGAGCATTGTTTTTATGCAAAGGCAAATATCAGCAGATGTCCTCAGCATGTGCTTTACTATATATCATAACATTTATTTTCAGCCTGCACCATTATTCTTACGTAAAACCATTACAGCCCTTGGATGAGGATTGTTTTAATGCAAAGGCAAATATCAACACATGTCCTCAGCATGTCTTTTACTATATATATCATAACATTTATTTTCAGCCTGCACCATTAATCTTCTCAGACATGAGTGCCTCACCTCCCAAAAGAAGTGTTCGTTCTTTCCATTTTGTTCTAGGCATCAAATTCGAGCACTACGAAGTTGAATCAGTTCCAGATGCTGTAAGATGTGCTGCTTGTAATTCAGTTTTTGTCATTCCCCTTATTTTATTCGTTATTTTAAATCCATTTCGGTTGTTTATACGGTTGGAGGTTCAGCTGATCATCATTTTAAATGCACTTTGGTTGTTTATGCAGTTGGAGGTCAGGTTGCCATCTTTGTTCTCTATGCAATACAGGCAGCAGCTGGTTGAGTCTGTGATGCTCTTTGACCAGCGCGGAAACGAGTTCGAGGTCGCGGTAATCAAACGTGGTTGCGAGGTGTTTCTTTCCCAAGGATGGCGTCAAGTTGGAAGATGTTTGGGGCTTAATGAAGGTGGTTGGATCAAGCTTATCTATGTAGCTGCCGGTCGTTTTTATATCGAACCCCGTGACAGACTAAACAACCCTCCATTTTGTTCCACTCCTCCAAGGATTCTTCTTCTGCATCAAGAACCTCGAATGGTTTCCTCTGTAGACCCGATGCCCACTATTGTTGATCCTTCCCTCTACGTTGGACGGAAGCCAACTGTTGTCATCAGTTTTTATGCTACTCTTCAGACTTGTGATTTTAGTACTCCTTATTTGGTAATTGTCATTTAATCATTATTTTAGGTTGAAATGTGTAAGTAATTTTAAGGGTGCATTTGTAACCATTGTATTGATCCTGGTTTTGTAGCATCTTCCAATGAGCTTTTGTGAAGTTGTTTTCCCTCACGGTGATTGTGAAGTCATATTAGTTGACGCTAATGGGAAAGCATGGCCCTGTGGGTTGATATTTCCGCTCCATAATTCTGAGAGTGAAGTGCTTCTTCGTGGTTGGTGTCCTTTTGCAGCTGCAAATGACTTTGTTGAAGGTTTTGCATACAAGCTGGATATTCCTGTTGCTACAACAAACGTGATTTTCTTTGGGGGGCACTAATGCATATTCTGTATTTTGTAATGTGAAAGGTTGGAATATTTGGGTTTTGTTACTTACCGTTGTTCCATTTGGACTTATAACTGTCTAAGTTGAAGGTTCTACATAGAAGCTTGATGTTCCTGCTGATACTACAAATAACTGTCTAAGTTGAAGGTTCTACATAGAAGCTTGATGTTCCTACTGATACTACCAACGTCATCTTTTTTGGAGGAGACTAAGGCATATTCTATGTGTAGCAATGTGAAATGATGTAATATTTTGGTTTTGTTAGCTACTGTTGTATCAGTTGGACTTGTACCTGTCAAAGTTGTTAACTGAAACATTGTATTTTGTTAACCATGGTCTTAATTTTGTTTTTGCCTTTTGGATCCGTAGATAATGTATAAATATTTGTGCTTTTGATTATTTTACTTCCCAGAGTATGAATGCAAAGCGTTCAATTTCCTCGGACTGTACAATACATTCAAACAACCCAGATTCCATACACTCCATATAAACTATATGTGTATAGAAAAAGTCTTAATCTGGCTTATTTTTGGGTCTTGGAAAAAAGTAAAATAACAAAAAAAGCCTTAACATGTTAGTTTTATTATGTTTAGTAAACTATTGGGAATGTTTCTCACATTGGTTATCTTTTCTCTTTGAAACTCAGATCATTGCAATTTGATGTTTTTAAGGATTCCGGGTTAAACCACACATGTTTAAAGCTCCATATTATCAAATTAGCTATATACCGGTCAGTCCGCTAATGATATAATCTCCAAGGAGAATTAGGAAAAGTTGTGCAACTATTAGACATTATTCATCAATAATAAGGTCACTTACTAAGAGTGTTGATCCTTATAAAAAATGATAAGATGGTCCATAGATTGCACCCTGCAAACCAATATTTCTTCTTCAACCAAGATTGCACCCTGCAAACCATTGTGTCCCCCTTCACGGTAATGCTTTTATGAGTTTTCCTTCTATTTATATGATTTTGTTTTCTTTATTTGCAAATGCTACATGTATTAGATCTGAATGTGACACACCAGTTGTGTGCTTATAAGTTTAACCGATTTTTTTTAACATGTTTAAGGGTTTTTGTCGATTATTTTAAGGGAAGTGAAATACATGAAGGTCTAACTTATCTTGGATTTAAGAAATTCTTGGAAAAGCAACTCATTTTGTGTCTTCATTTCTGAATACCCTTTTTTTGTGTCTTTTGATTTAAGATGCATATTTCCAGACATTGAGGCAGTACACTACTTGATGCAATTGAACAACCAAAGCAATTGTTGAAGGTATTCTGCTTGAATATATTATATATATCATGTTTCCCTCTACTTCATGAATCCCTCTTTAGTTTTAATCTCAATGAATGATAGACTGCAACAAAGATCAAATGTTAGAATGTGGGCACCAACCTTGAGCAATTCAGGCCGACCTTTCACCAATTGAGTCAATTATAAAGTTTGAGTTTGAATTCTTGAGTTTAACTGATAAGTGCAAACACTGATATTCAAGGTTGAATCACATAGGGGATTATACATTTAAGGTAGAGGGATACATCATATATATGAAATGAAGCTCATCTGAGTTTTTGACAGAATTTTTATATCAGATTTTATTTTGCTTCCTAATTATTGATTAGCATGTTTATTGTGAATGTAGTCTTGATTATAAGTGGTTGAGCTTATACCTTCAAGTTCTGGATTCAATATACTTGGTATCAGAATATATGCACCAAGTTATGGCCTCTAGACCTCGTATGGACCTTAAAGTTTGGTTTATGTGTGTTTTAGTTGAAATATTTTGAACACTGAAATTGTTGATTTTAATTTCGTGAGACAGAAATGAGTTATAAAAATAATTACTGTGTCTACATTTTTGCCACGTTTACCAAAATGAATAAAGTATTTGCTGTGATCATTGTTCCTTGCCTATATGTGTCGCATAGATGGGTGTTGGTCTATGATTTATTAATTTTTATACATCATTGATGTTAGGAATATTTTAATTGGTTGGTTTAGGTTTTACAATTTCCAAGCGAATTCCAAAGCTAACATTCTAACATAAATGTCTTCAAATACGTGGTTTTCCAAGGACATTCCATGTGTCCATATTTATTTGGAAAATTTAGTTAACATCAACGTGTCTATGTCTAGAAATTTTGCTACCCAGCACATGATTTTGGAAAAATAAATCAACAGATTGGATTGTGGGTAATGGCTGCTATAAATAGCTTATATTTCCTCATCACTTGCACCCTCAACTTAATTCCTATGTACGCTTCATGCGGCGATCATATTAGCAACATCACATGGATAACATTGCTGATATAACCCCTGGTAGAGTTAACTGGGCAGTTGATGTCCGCGTAATACATCTGTGGGTGATTCCAGATTACAAGAACAATCAGATTGCTAACTCGGTTGAGATGATTTTAATGGATAGTCAGGTGTGTAAGTTTTTCTGCAGCGATGTTAGTTTCATAATATACCCATCTTTGTTTTTATATATATATGGCCTTTATATTTATCTATGTATAATTTATTGTTGTATTGGGCAGCGTTCGCGAATACATGCGCATGTGAAAAAAAGCTTGCTCCTTAGGTTTCACCCCATTCTACAAGAGGGTCGTGCCTACCATATTGAGAAGCTGATGGTTGGTGTTAATGACCCAAAATTCGCGACTACCCCCCATAAATTTAAACTCAAGTTCATTACGACAACTTCATGTACTCCACTGAGTGAGTCTGATATTCCAATGAATTATTTCGACTTTAAGGATTTTGGGCAAATTAAGGATCTACCTGACGAAGGTGGTCTAATTGGTAAGTTTGGTTTTAAGTTTTTTATTTGGACTGTTTAATATGTTGTTGTTTGTCACCAAATCTTTGGGCAAATTAAGGATCTATCTTTTATGAAACACGCCAGTCCTGCATAAGATAATTTAGTTACTGTTTATGAAAATCAATTAGGCTTCACCTAATGCTGCCACGCCTCCGTTTTAAATTTCACCCAATATATCCTATTAGCAGGTGTCAGTTTTGTTGCATTTTCTATTTTCTATCAAAATTAGAGTAGGTTTTAAAACTGTTTACGTCAATCAAATTTTGTAAAACATATTTCAGTCAGTGAAAATTTATAAATAAATTTATGAACTCATTCAAAGTGTGTATATCTTCGTTTGGAATGATTACTTTAGATCCTTTAGGTCATTTAGTTTTTTTATTTGATCTTGGTCTGCTTGTGCTGCTTTGCTTAGTGTCAAATGCTCCATCAACAAATCTTGATCACATCAAGGGATGTCTGTGTATGGTATATAGAGTGTTGTTCATGAAACACGCCACTGCTGCATAAATTTTAGCTAATTTAGTTACTGTTTATGAACATCAATTAGGCTTCACCTAATGCTGCCACGCCTCCGTTTTAAATTTCACCCAATATATCCCATTAACAGGTGTCAGCTTCATTGCATTTTCTATTTACTATCAAAATTAGAGTAGGCTTTAAAACTGTTTACGTCAATCAAATTTTGTAATACATATTTCAGTCAGTAAAAATTTATAAATAACTTTATAAACACAATTATTTACACACAGCATTCATCCTTGACTGAAATAAAAGCAAGTGGATTTGCTTACTTACTCTTTGGCATTCCCATCACATTAGGTGGTATCATGTAGCAGCATAAACCATATAAAAATTTACTCCATCAAGCTGCTACTCTACTGTCTTCGTTTCTACTTTTCATTTGCCCACATATCATCAATGACACTCTCAAATGTAGTCTCCTATATCTGCATGCAACAATAAATCGTTATTTTATTGTAATCAATTTGCATGTTGTTTAATTTTACTTTGTATCTTTGTATCATGCAGGAAGAATCCTTTGCCTCACACCCAGATGTTTGTCTTACCACTCCTACGGTTAAAAGCACCAAAAATTATCGAAGGAAACAACTTCTGCATGCAAGTCTTGCTGACAACGGCTCCACGACAAAAAACGCTAACACTTCAATAACTGGGAAAAAAAGACAAAGACAGAAGCAATCTGCATGCAAAGCTTCTGAAACCATGGTTTCAACCAGCGAAGATTACATTCATCTGATCTCCACTTGCTCCTGCGGATATGACCCAGTTGTGGTTAGTATAATCAGTGTTTAACAAAGTTCCTAATTATCAACATGCCAAAAAATATCGCGTTTTTTCCTGCTGGTTTTGTTGGGTATTGACGTGTCATTGTGTTGTAGTCTCGAATACAATTTAACATAACCTCCTCAGCAGCGAATCTGATACAACTACTGCATCTATAACACGCACCAAAAAGTCCAAATTTGCTGTTGTTAAAAGGGAACTAATAAAGTAAAAGGAAAAAGAAACACCATCTTAATCAATGGTGAACTATTAGGTTGATCTACTATGTTGTTCCTACTAGATGGTTAAGTCTCTGGCGTAGTATAGGAAACGATGTTTAATCAATAATACACTTGTCACACGTGTGTGTGATCCACAACCTGTCATATGTGTTTATGTAATATGTCCGTCTTCTATGTATGATCTGATCCAAGTTTTTTATTTATGGTTTGATCTAAAAATATGTTACACTGATCTAGATATATCTGCCTTTTAATGAAATAGTTTTGCTTATCGTAAATCAACGATCTAAATTATATTGGTCTCAATCTATTTAACCTGCTATATTTATTCTGCATATAATCTTTGTTCATCTTCTTATTCTATTTGGTTTAGTCTGATGCTGCCACGTTTTTCCCCATGAAGTTGATGTATAATAACAAGTTACAGACAAACATGTCTCCCTTTATACAATGTGTCAATTCAGTGTCAAATTCAACAATAATGCTATTTGGACATTGGATTTTAATGCAATTTTTATTTAACAGGCATTTGGTGTTGTTCCTTTCATGGGAGGGTTTTTTCCTGATGGAATTCCATCTAAAGTTGTTTTCCGGGATGTACCTGGTACTGGATTTGAAATTGGACTACACTATAGAGAAGGGTATCTATGCTTTTATGAAGGTTGGCATACCCTTGGTTCTTATTACCAGTTGAAGCTTGGTGGTTGGATTGAACTAACTTACCGTGATCCTACCACGTTTGATATCCGAGTTAAGGATCGAACTCGTGTTGAGGTCGATTACCCTAGACCAGCTATTTACTTTCCTCTGCTGAAACTTGATGAACCTTTTCCATGGTTAGATCGTTTTGAGACACCTTCAATGATGACCATGCACCATAAATCACGTTTTCACTTTGTCCTTCACAAGTGGCTGACCAAAGCTGATCTTCAGAAATTGGTATAATTGTTTATCTTAGAATCTTCCAAGTTTAAGATATAGTGTATTTAAATTTATTAATATTGTTGTTAACATTGTTTACATGCAGATCTTACCCTACACTTTTTGTATGAATGGTCTAACACCATCACAAACAAGCCTCACTATCATTGATGAATTTGGCCGAGTTTGGCTGTGTGTATTGGAATGGTTTCCTAGGGAAATTATGAGTGACGGCGTTGTTACAGGCATCGTAATGGAATGTGCAGTTGGAGGGGAGTGGGTTGACTTAAGCTTCAACCGATTTCTAACTGAAAATCAGGAGGTTATATTTGGGTTCCCTAAGGAATGTTTTGAGGTTATGTATGTAACCTTTGGCTCTGTGGCAATTATCTAAAATATAATTATAGAGGCTTGTGTAATGTTTTATATAATGACCAAGTATATGTATGTAGCAATGTGACTTCATGTAGGCCCCTGAATTAGATTGTAAGAAGCCATGTTTTTTTTGTAGGTTTCTTTAATGTGATAGTAAGCACAGTTGGACGTAAGTAAGTTGAACATGGTGTTTCACTGGGTCTACGATATGTATTTTCAGTGATCGTTTTGTGAGATAAATAATGTTATATCAATTACTATATTTCGTCTATTGATTACCTTTGTTATAATAATCTGAATGTGAGTTGGCATAACGTTCACTTAGATACAAGTTTTACTTTACTTTTTTGCTTTGCCTTCTTTTCTATTCCTTTTTCATACGTCCTATCTACAAAATTTAATCCTCATACCTTAAATAAATTAAATCAAATGATTTTATATAACGAAAGATAGACTACCCCGTGCAACGCACGGGTATTAAGGCTAGTGATCATATAAATGTGAAACAAATTATATTTCATCAAAAATAAAATAAAACATAATCATGTTACTTATTTAATTATTTGTTTGTCCGTCTTGTTTGCTATTTTTTTAATAAACAAATTTAAATTAAAAAGTGATACTCTATCCAAAGAGACACACTAGACTTGTACTCGGGTTCGATCTCCAGAAATAGAACATTTTGGAGCTAGACTTAAATACATTCTGACCGAACTCTGAATTAGTCCTGGTCTTTTTTTCCTAGACACCAGAGTAGGGTCGAAGATCTCTAGATAAAAAAAATAAACAATTAAGATCTGAAGCATGAGTTCTTCAAAATAAAAGTCGTATCCGTACCGGATACGTATCCGGTACCGGTCCTCATTGGGTACTCGTGGGTTTTTTCCTACCTATATTTTGGTCCGATATATAAATATATGTTGGTCGTACAATAAAAACTTAGAATTTTCAAAACTTTTTCGATTAGATTGTATATCTTTTTTCTATTTTATGCTATATAAATAATTTTTGCCTATATTTTATTGTATATTTTTATGTTATATACTTTCCTTATTTGTGTTTCCTATCTTTTAGTCATGTTTATATCAAATTTATGTAATGTACTCGGACATTAATCTTTTGAAAATCCACGTATCCCGTACCGGCACCCGTACCCAGTACTCGTACAAGAGGAAATAAGGAAAGAAGCCATAGATGAAATAAATAATATGATGATTAAAACCTTATTGAATTTGTTAACTATAATATATCTTAACTACATAAATACAATATAGAGATTTAGTCACAATTTCACACACTATCAAATACAGAAATTTACATACAAAAGGATACAAAAGGGTAATCATTCAACTGCTTCTAGAGGCATCAGAACCATTCCATTTTTTGATTTTCATAATAATGTATATTATGTATCTAAAGATAACTTAAAAGAACATAAATTAGTTAATGTGATCATGTAGTTAGTGCATCAGGAAGTGAATTAGCTGATCCAAGAATTTTGCCACCAACATCAGGAAAAGAATCATGACCATCTAATGCACTAACTTTTCCATCTCTGCTAACATGAACTGGATATTGCATCAAGTTTCCCCTCATTGGATGATTTCCTTGCTCAGACACATATGTGCTCCAATTTTTCTGGGCAATTCTGTTGACATGTCTAACACATTCCTGCTGTCGGGTTCCGTAAACGCATCATCTAGACCACCAAGGTGCTCCGCCCATAACGACATTCGGTATCCATACACCTACAAACATTTAATAACTTTGTGAATTGTGTGAATCAGATCTCTTCTACGCAACTGCGTAGATTATGTGATTTGCGAAATTTATTAATGTGGTAGATTGCACATATTTTTAGTAACTTCTTTCTTGCTATACCTAACTATATCACGTGTTTACAACATACTGCATAGAATACGCTAAGGACAAATTGAAACAAGGTTTCGAAAAAAGGACAAATTGTCCTTAGCCTGTTCTATGTAGCATATGGTGTAAATATGTGATATAGTTAGGTATAGATAGAAGGATGTTACTAAAAACCCTAGCTCACCCTACATCAGACGCAACTGATCATAATTCTCTGCAATATCAAGAATCGTGAAGTAGACTCTACTTAAAACCCTAGCCAGGAATATATGTTTACTTTGATACTAAAATTACTATGGGTATGTAGCTTCAAACCTGGCCACGTGGATGAGAATTCTTTTCTCTCCATGTATATTTTGGTTGATAAGCACCCATGGCAATTTCTGTATCTCTTGAACCATCTAATGATCTCTGGTTAATATTTGCTGATCCAATGATTACATATTCATCATCAATTATCATTCCTTTAGCATGAACATAAATCATAAAACGCCTATATTTTTTAGCTAACACCTGATTAAACAAAGAGAGAGAAAAATAATCAGAAGATCATAAATTAGTACATGAAGAAATCCAATTCCATTAAATAAGTACACTAAGAAATTCAAAATGTTCAAACTTAAAAGTCCCGTGGGTGCAGTCGGACAGTCAAGAAGCTTGAAGCCATCTGATCTTTGATCAGACGGTCCAAACTTCAACTTTGGAATTCGTCCGATTTGATCGAATAGTCTTGAATTACTGACTGCATGACTGCACAGCAGTAATGACTACACCTAATCCAAATTCTAGAAAATATAAGCGCAGTTAAGCATACCGCGGCACGGTTTTCAGATGATGATTGATGAGGTGATGTTGAATTTTCAGTGGATTTAGGTTCTCTCTTTCCTAGACAGTAAAAATTGAGATAATCTTGTGGATGATAACATCCTGAGAGACCAGCTTTTTCAAGTGCATCTGCAATAATCTTGTACATCATTGACATTGTTTGTCCCTGTACTCATTCAAACCCAGAAGTCAGTGTTGTCATGTCGCTGAAATTGCCAATACAACCAGCACCGGCAGTGAGGGATAGAAAACGTATTATCAGAAAACATATTGTCCTCCTCATTTCTTAATCATTGTGAGACTTCATCACTCACTTGAATTTCCCACATGTTTTACTTATCATGACTTTTTAATTTTGACAAAATATCTCATCCGTTACAGAATATAAGCAAAAACTGGTAAACAGAATTTGATGTATCTATTGACCCGCTTTTGCTTATATTCTGTAACGGAGTAGTAACATATGAAAAGTAGTGAGAATTGTTTGACCTGCCAGAATAAGATTTCTTGAACAGCAGAACTAGTTGGAACTCCTTCTGGCCACATTGGTATAACTATATACACAGAAAAACGTTCATTTGCACTAATCTTGCTGGCAATTTTTAAAGCCAATTCCATAGGAACCAAGTGATTTGCACCTGTTATTAAAAATCAATTAAATAACTCATTCCATATATACATCATAAACTATATAATTAATTGGAAATTTAATTTGATCTACCTGCATTTTTATATGAAGGCCAATGATATGAAGAGCCAAGAAAATACTGATTCTCAATATATACAAAACGTTGAGCTGATCTTATTGCTCTTACATAAGCTGCATGAATGCTTTGATCAACTTTTAAGTTCTTTCCACATAGAAGATTCTGCAGAAAATTAATATTAGAATTAAAAGTTAAAATACTAAAACTAAATTATATTCATGCAACTTCAAAATCTTTCTCTCACCTGAGACTTTGCTTTGTCAAATTCCTTTGGAAATCCCTTCACAGATCCCGAGTCTATAGATCGAAATACCTGTATTTAATACTCGTTCATAATCTTTCTATGAAGCACTGATACAGACACAGACATCAGACACTAGACACGTATTCAACCTGAAGTGTCGGTATTATAGAGCATATACCTGCACATTCCAACTCTCAACATCATCTTCATCGGTTACATAAACAGATTTTTCACCATCAGGACCAGGAGATGGTTTGACAATCCATGAAATACGATCTAGTCTTAACAATGCATCATCATGCCAATTTGTCACCTTCCTTAGCCTGAAATCGCGCCATTTTTTCGCTTTCCTCCATCTTTGTTCGAAATTTAGCAGTATATCATATGCAGCTGGACCTTCAACTCTGCAATGTAAGTCATGCCATGGTTGCCTTGGTCCACATGAATTTTGCTGTTTCATATAGCAAACAATTTCAAAAAATATCCATTAGCTTGTCCGCTATCAGCTATTTTCTTACCAAAAGGAGCCTTAGTTTATTAAGCTTATAGTTTTTACAATAAGTACTTACTTGAAATGTAGGATTATGATAATCATTGTGAAATACTGTATCAAGATCAGCAAAAAGCCTATGCTCAGGTGTATCATATCTACCATCACACAAATCTAGACCACCAATAAAAGCTGATATTTTTCGATTATTCCCAGAACCTTGAGTGTCTACAAGCACACATTTCTGGTGATGTGTAAAGAGAGTTCCTACAACCTGTAACAAAGGGTTAATAGATACTACTATATCTTATATTTATGATTAAGTATTAATTAATCTGAGATATTTCAGTTCAGAAATAATTAATTACCTGCTGCTTAAAAATACTGAGTTTATTACTTGGATAACGTGGAGATAAAACACAATGAACAGTTGAATGTTTAAAATACTTTTTAGTTTGTTCATCATGAGTTTGCATTACACCATCCTGCAATCAAGAAAAATCAATTATTACAATGTATATCCAAATAGGAATCATGTTTAATAATTCTGATAAGGCAACAAGAATTAGCCCTCGTTTGGATAAACAGCTTAATTAAGCACTTATGGCATAAGCGCTTATTATATAAGTGTTTATGCGTAAGCTGTTAAATTATTTTTCTGTAAGCTGTAAGCCGTTTTCATAAGCTATTTTGAGGAGCTTATGAAAATTAGCTGAAAACAGCTTATGAACATCTCATAAGTTCTCTCAAATAGTCTCACAAGTGCTTATATTAGTAGATAAGACCAAATAAGTCAATCCAAACGAGTTCTTACTGTCTTCATATAAGTACTTATGCATAAACTATTTCTATAATAAAGGATAAATAAGCTACAAACTGTTTTCATAAGTGATCTTAGAGAGCTTCATGAAAATTAGCTGAAAACAACTTATAAACATCTCCTAAGTTGTTCCCATAAACTCTTCCAAACAAAACAGTCTTACAAGTACTTATGCCAATAGATAAGTCGAAATAAGCCAAACCAAACCAAACACGCCCTTACCGTTTTCAAAAGAAACTTGTCATGTGAAGTTCTATCATCCCAAATAAGCATAACAACTCTAAGTCCTTCTTGTGACTTATATTTCAAAAGCTCACCAAGTGAAAGTTCTCCACCAGAAGGTAAAGGTTTAGTTGGCTCTCTAACAAGCTTCACAGGACAATAAAGTGACCAACCAATAATATAAATCAAATGATGAGCTTCCAAAATTGCATGACAAATATCTTCCCAACATTTATTATGTTGAAAAATTTTCCCACCTTCTAATGGAATTTCAGGTAACATACCATCTGGAACATGTGCATCTTGATATAATGTAACATTACCACCTTTTCTTAAAGGAAAATATGTTTTAGGAACTCCTAAATAATCTTCTTCATTACTAACATTTTCAATTGGTCTATATTGAATTGAAATATGTAACTCAGGATAAGGTTTTAAGCAATTTCCATATTGACCAATAATAGGAAACCAATCATTAATAATAGTTCCTGATAGTATTTTTTGAACAGGAATTTCCACAACTCCAATGAGCTCTGCGCCAAGAATATCGTTATCTTTGACAAGAAACTCGATTTTTTGAACAGGATGAGCGACGGAACAATAAAATGTTCGTCCCATAAAGGATTTTCGCAATTCGGGATTACTCGAGTTTGAGCTATGGTTGCACCGGCTAGACAAATAGAGACATAAGGGTCACTTGTTATGATCTTGTCTTTTCCTGAATGTGTTTTTAGTCCTTTTACAAAAGGTGGTGTGCACATGTTTCCCATAGTGATACATCTTCTAATTGCTTCAGTTGATAAATCTAGATTTGGAAGAGATTTAGCTTCTATTATTAAGAGATCTAAATCTCCATGCAAGAAAACTGATTCCTTATTAGGAATTTCACCTTGACCATCCATTTCTATACCTTAGAACTCTAAATTATGCTTTGAATTCTAAACTACATAATTAAAAACCAAATTCTAGATAACTTATATCATATGATCATCTATGCATGAAGCTAAGGCCAATATGTCTCATCAAGTAATTCTCATGTGACAATATCTATGACAAAATGGGAGAGAAAAGAGATGAAGAAAACAATGATGAGAAACAAAAATTAAAAGGAAAATAAAAGAAAATTAGTTTTATCTGGATTCAGATAAGAACATGGTTCCAATTCTGCAACACCACATCCATAAGAAGAGAGAGGTTTTTTGTAGGGCGAGAATGGTGGAAAATCTCATTGGAGTTCATTGCAAGTTTGGAAGCCATCTCTCACATAGACTCTCTCTCTCTCTCTCTTTTGATTTTCCAATTCCAAAATTGGCAAATTCAAAACGAAAACCATGCATAATAATAATAATAATAATAATAAACTTTGTAAGAGTTACTCTGCCCAATATACCATTACTTATATTGAGTTAATATACCGTTACTTATATTGAGTTTTATCAATCCATCTATTGAATACTGAGAAATTAGCTAGCGCAATTCAAGAAAAGTTTAAGATAAAAAAATAAAGAACCAAATTCAAATTGAAATTTGTAACAAACTTAATGGATCACATCAATACTCACGAAAATCCAAGAAAGCAAATTAACGGCCACATATGTAAAGTTGTAACAGCGTCAAATAGAAAGTGTTAAAAGGGATAATGTTGTTTTAATTTTGAAGTTAAAAGACCGATGGTGAAAAACGAAACTTAAAGGATGAAATCGAATTTTACAATTAAGTCGAGGGACTTGGGGAGCAATTTTATTGAAATTAACTATTATGTATGTATGCACCAAACTTAATGCAATTGTCGGATTGTTAATAGGTGGAACTCTTTTTCATACCAAATAACTTGTGTTAGATTGTCATCTCTCAGCCGAGGGAAGGATATATTTTCAAAGAAGAGAGGAGGGTCATATCTCTCAATGGAGGGAGATTTTGGACCCTAAAATATTTGAACCCTATTTATATTGGGTGAAGAGACATAATGAGGGCTATGTTGAGTGAGAATCACAAAAAAATGAGGCGACATGCCTCATTAAACGGAATCAATTACTCCTCACCACAATTTTGTAAAACGAGGGTGTCCTTTCAAATCTTTTCAAATTTCAAACGCTCCTAAGACGCCCCAATGATCGACATGTGTCATCTAAGGTCGTGACTTAAGGGATATGATTAAATGTAACCCATCACTGAAGTTCCTAGATCCCAAACACAAGCAATAACACACATCAAAGCTGAAGCCATCACTCACAGATGGCATCGTCTTGGAAGACAACTGTTACAAACTGAGTTTTTTTGTTCGAGCCAACTTACCCCATATACTCAAGAAGCCACATCCCCCAAGCGACGAGAGATTGAATCCAACAATGATGTGCATCTCACACTAGATCTAATGGTGACACCCTTATCACATCACACTTTCTCGCCAATTATGACCTTAACCTAACCTATAAACAGACATAACCCCCATGGGGACGAACACAATTTCATTATTCACCTTATACTTCGACCCAACACTGACATTAACATAGAGTCTTTGCAGGTACCAATCCATGTTAGGGCATCCCCTTAGGCTGGTGGTCATTGGCTACCTCTTTAGGAATAAAGTGCTCACTATAATAACGAGGGATGTGTGGCTTGTGGAAATAGTGTGTTTACACCGAGTAGCGATATAAAGTAGCATGATACCCTATTTATTTGCCACGTAGCAGCATTTTTTAGAAGCTGCTCTATTACCCCTAAGTTATCACTATTGGTTGTTGGGAATTGAACTTTATGGCACAGTTGTTTGCCAAAACCGCTGCAATATATACGATTAATGGTGGCCCTGTCTTAGGTTCCATCCGCAATGACATTGAATTTACACAGCCGAAAGAAAAACTATATTGTAAATTTGATGCAAACAATGATAAAAAATTAAACATGAAGGAGTGTGAAGGAAGCAGCTAAGAATGATATTCAGATCTTCATACAAAATTCATTTCTGAGAATTCATCCCCTCTTTACATACATTGAATAGTTGAAACCATTTGGGGAATCAGACATAAGTCCTTCAATGGATTGCTATTTTATAAAGGGATGAAACAGTAAGTAACCACAAGAGTCTGATATATTGTACTAACTCTAAAGTTATAAAGACAGTCAATTACAGCCGGGGAAAAAATCTCAGGCCTTCCCCCTAATGTAGAAAAAGAATACACCCTCATTCTCAAAACCCTGTGAGATTCTACTTGTAAACATTGTTAGGTTCCCCACACATGACCAGAGTCTTCCTCCAATAATTTATTGTCTCCAACAATAAACATGTGGTGGAAGTGCTCAGGTCTGACTCAGAAAACCTTAATCGCACTTTATGTTTCTGTAGATCCTCCTCACAAATAAATTTGAACCAAGAAAACCCACAGCTCCTGCACATTAGAAGAAAAACTTCAACCCAAAGTGATGAAAACAAAAAGCATTTATTCAGATGATAAGATATGTCATTACATCTGCAGGATGAAAATCTACAATGAAATTGAAGGACTTACCGCATAGAATTCCTAGCCCAAGAGAAAACATCAAAGTGTATCCAAAATAGAAGCTGGTTTGGAAGAAGCCTGACATCTTCGTCTTCACGTAATAATAGTATATTGAGTACAAATACACATAAACAGCTGTTGAGGCAGCTGAAAAGAAAGAAGTCCATTGCCAGTGGTAGTTCTCCGCATTTAACAAAAAGTATGTCCCCACAATTGTCACACAGACAGTAACAATCGTCAGAATCAGAAAAACCAGTAGCATAAAGCCATACACATAGTACACCTGTTTGTCAAAAATGGAGGACAAAAAACACATAAGCCAAAAGTGCTAGTGTTCACAAAGTTTCCACTGAAATACAAACACATTTACTAAAAAGAACCATTAACAAGGACCATTTTTCTTGATATTGCTCTGTTCTGCAAGTTACTTTTACGATAAAACGAAACGTTATTTTAAAAAAGTCATAGTGTTGCAATTCACCTTGTAATTCCAGAAGGAAGTAAATACGAAATACATTTCAATAAATATGCTGCCAAAGGGTAACAGTCCTCCCATCAGAGAAACCACTGAGGGTGTGAGGTACCACTTCTTCTCGGGAATGGGACGAGGAATAGTTTTTACACGACATGGATTATTTGGAGCACCACTCCAGTTTCTTCCAACCACTGTGCCAAGAAGTGCTAGAGGGAAAGAGATGAAAGCCCAAATGACAAAAACAACCACCATTGTGCCAAATGGAATAGCTGCTAGAGATCCGTAGAATATAGCAATTGTGTTTAAGATAAATCCAATTCCAAAGCACAAGAATGGGAACAAAGAAGCTGTGAGGATCATGGATTTAATCCAGCTTTTACCTAAGAAACAGATAAAAATAGTTATAAAACCAATCAAAACAGAGAGGGAGAGGGGGAGAGAGAGAGAGAGAGAGGAGAGAATGCTAAGACAAAGTCCCCCAAAGAAACCTAAATATTCTTACCCCCATTTCTTGAGTACATTCCACCACTCACATAACCAGAAATGAATGATGTGAGAGCATAACAAACAATGAAAGTTGTGACAATTGCTCCTCGCCTGAGATACGCAATTAAGGAATTAAGGAAATTTTAAATGATAATGAATGAAAAGCAAGGGTCTGCCTTGCACTTATTAATGAAGTAAAATTTGTGCACAAACATTATCATTGAATTCATTATTCAGACTTACGCACATACCCGACATATAACATCCCAATAATAGCCAGCAAGATGACAAGAAGTACCAACAATGCTAGCTGAGCACCTGTGCCGACAACAGCTGAAAGAACAACTAAGTAGCGAGGAGGCCTAAAAACATCACCATGCACAAGTTTCCAGCCAGATTCTTCACTAACATCCCTCTCCTGTAAGCAGGAAAGTAAATGACCAAACTCATGATTAGAAAAACAAATATTTTTGTAAGGAGAATTTATGTTCCAAAAATAAGAACAGATAATTTATGAAACCATCACCAGAGACTCCAAATCATCGTCCTCCCGAGCATATTTTGCATAGTCATTTCTTAGAGTTCGCATTAATATCATTGACACCAATCCAGTAAGGAAAATGACCATCATGAAAGAGTTGAAGATGGAGAACCAATGAATCTAAAAAGAAGGAGCAAAATTCTCAGTGACAGAGCCAAGGCAGGATCAACATGGATGAACACAGCAATTAACCAACCATAAACATTTCGATCTTAAAAAGGAAGCTGTACCTGATGCTCAAAGAAAGGATAGTCTAGGTAGACATCAAAGCGCCGTCCAAAAGTGACATTAGTAGGAATCCATTTGACAGAATATGTCATGTCCAAACGTTTTCCTGCCTCCAAAGGCTTTGGGATATCCTGAGTGAGATTAACATGGATGATCTGCAAGGAAAGAGACCTGATTATGAAACTTCAAGGATCCCAAAACCCCTCATAAGATAGAGTAAGAAAATAACTTCTGACCTGATCGTTATTGTACTTAACAATAATATTCTTGTGTGTGTAAAGGACATGCTTGCCATTATCACTATTCTTATCAGGATGTAGCTCACCAACATATCCTTAAACATGAAAAAATAAAGTAGCTTAGTAATGATGAACAAATTAAATACAAATTACAAAATCACGTCAAATAAAGAGAAAAAGAAAGAGGAAGTTCTAGGCATACCCCACAAAGGCAGATCATCTGAATTGGTATTTAGTGCATTGCAGAGCAGACCAAAAGAAACAAGGAAAAAATATGTCTGTCAGTTATTCAGCAAAAAAATGAAAGAAAAAACAGGAATTATTGAATTAAAAACAAACGTTGAGGGTCAACCAGCAGAACAAATCCTCACTCAAACATTATGACATCAATTATCTAACACACTAAGTTACTGAAAATGCTTAAAAAATGACTTCATACAGAATTCTTAGTTTCATACTTCTTGCAGTTCTATAGCTTGTAACACCAATAACTAACCTTAAGTTATCAAGAAAACAATAAAGAATTCGTCACTTAATATTTCTCTATTCTGGTGATTACAAATTACAAATATCATAAAATACGCAACCCAATGGATCAAAATGCACGAATGCTTTGCTTCCAGGATGAAGTCACTGGTCAGCATTTCCAGCATACAACGTCAAATCCATATATAAAAGCCATCATGTAGACATGTATACATCTATAATCATACAAAACGAAAATAGCAATCTAACTACTAATGAATCCCTTCCCAATTGACATAACAGCTAAAATATGTAATTCATTGTTATTTTTATTAAAACTGTATCAGTCTTGGTTTGAAAAAAAAACATTGGTGATTGACAAACACTGGTGTTGTTGGCAATTATCAACCGTAAGCTATCAGTGTGATTGAATAAGATAGTGAGACCCAGGCCTAGATCCAGGTAGTGTCCGTACTGCTTCAGAAGCCCTAGTATTAGTGTACAGATTTCAGTTAGCACATGAGGAATTGCCTGTTCCTGTAAGTCTTGAAACTAATTCTCAAGAGTCAAGACCCATCCATGGCTTGCTCAGCCTTCTCTGGGTTTGACTGGAAGATTTCACGGTCTACAATAACTGCTGGCCTCTTCTAATGGTATATCCTATTCTCCCTTATGTTGATTCTAAGGTTGTAAAGAAATATTCAATTGGATAGCAAAGAGAATACACAAAGGGCTGTGTCCAATGGAATAGAGTATTCTTCACGCCTACCTCGTTGGTTTGTATTTTTAGACAAATGGGTGTTCTCTACGTGATGTGTGTTTCTTCGGTTTTAGGTGTTCTCTGGTTGCTTCTGTTTTTTTGTTGTTGTAGCTATGTTATCATTCAAGTTAACATAACGGCCAAAGAAAAGTTTTCTGTATGCTTCCAAACTTCTTGAAAGTACAATTATTACATAAATTCTAACAATAACTATTGCACGAAACAATACAAAACATACCCATGAAGAATTCAAACCAGTAGTTATTCTCAATTGCATCCTTGAACTGTTTAACATTTGCATCATTGAGATCTATCTGGCAAAAGACAGTCTTATCCACATTTCCTGAAAAGAAGAGTACCCATTAAAGCCGGATTGTTTTCTGACAGCTATTCAATTAGATAAATAGTACAACAGAAAACCTTCATACTTTGGAATTTTATCTCGATCTGGCTATCAATGAGTTCATTGCCTCCCAAGACCTCACCAAGACCACCCCATTTGTGCGCAGCAGTAGAACTACTAGATGGATGGCAAAATGGGAGGCTGTAATAGTTGTATGTTTCTTGCGGATTGTTATAGGGACCAACTTTGTTCACCCAAAGGTTAACTTGGTCATCTCGTTGATACTGAAATGAAATAAAACACATCATTTTAAAACATAAGCCATTTGCCACTTGAGACTACAAATGAAATATAAATTAATCTGTTTGCTAGATCAGCGAGAAAAAAGACTCTCGGATAACAAAAATACAGGGGTTGAGTTAAAAGTTACAACTTACAACTGATTAAGGGTCTTATGAAGTTAACAAACACACCCATAGAGGAAACAAAGTTATATGTATGACGTATGGAATCATAAAATAGATAAATAGGTGAAGGTGAAGATAAAGAGAGATTCAGTTATGAAGTTACCAATGTGATTTATAATTTGAATTCAGTTCACTGCACGATCACCAGCTTTTAAATTTATGGCTGATTTCTAAAATAAATATCAGAACACCACAAATTGGCAGAGCGTAATGCAATAGTATGCAAAGTTGGAAGCCAACTTTAGATAATAGAGAACCCATTAATAGTGTTATTAGATGAAGTAATAAACATAGCATAAAATGATGCCATGATCTTAACAAGTACCTAAGGGATTTAAAAGCATATATGAGTCAATCAAACTAATGTCTAGTCCAAGATTTAAAAACTTCTACTGAAAGGGAAGGATTTGGGATACAACCAAACCACCTGATGCCAAGTGAATCCTACACACTCAATTGTGTCAATACCAATCTTTCCCATCTGAACCTTTTCAATACTGCTATCAAACAGCAGTGAGGACTAACAATCATCAAACTCCATGTTCCTTTTATGGCTTCAATGACAATTTAATTGATACATGCAAAAGCAAACTAGATATCAAAGCCTAATGATCAGGCACATTGTTCTCACTCACTTCACACTCACACCTCTTCTATGTGTTTCAAACCATACTTGGAAACTAAAACCAGCTAAGCATTCAAGGGATTTTCAACATTAAGAGAAACAATCCAAGATCACCCATTAATAATAATTAATAAACAAATTGAAAGCCGAGGAAGAAGCTAAATTGTTAAATCTCATACACAAAAGAAAATGCTAAACATTCAACAGCAAAAACCTACATTGCACAAGAACCTAAGTAAGCACAATCAAAAACCCAGTTGAGATCTAACACTTAAAAAGCCCAACCATTCCGTAATCAAAAGCAATTCCATGAAAAAAATCCAAAGCTAACAGATTAAAATTCAGTGAAAGTAACAGCTAAAATCCTACACGTTAGGCAGATCGAAATCCCAATTAAGCGAAGAAAAAAGCAGATCGAAGCGTGAGATCGGAAAGAAGCAAAAGGGGGTTAGAAAAATGAGGGAATTTTAAATTACCTTGTGATCTGACTCGGAAGCGAAAGCCGAAGAAGATAAGAGAGAAAGGAAGACGAAGAATGAGAAGAAAAGAAGGGATCGGGATTTGAAGGACATGGCGGTGATGGGTCGGATTGAAGACTCAGAGAGAGAGAGAGAGAGAGAGAGAGAGAGAGAGAGAACCCAACACACACAGCGCGTTGCGAGAAGAGAACTCAATCAATCAAACACAATCGTAGGGACTATAATAGTAATCAATTGAAGGGTGGTTTTCGGGCAATAACAAGTGAAACTGTGTTCCATCTCACTGTGAAATTTCGGTCTTGGGCTTTCTATCCGGAGCTGTTTGGATCTTCAAGCCCATGAGTGGTTTTTAACATGAATTTGATGGCCCATACTTATCGCAACCCAACTACTTACTGGATACCCCAAAATCCTGTGAAAAGATAAAAATTACATTAATAAAATGTGTGCTCCCTTTTTTCTGGGATTATGCAGGTACGGAAGTTTGATTCCGTACACGTCCGGAACTAAAGTGTTGAGTCTTATGTCTTTACAGACACCCCCACTTTTGAATTTTTAAAATGTCCGGAAGTTTGGAACCGAACCGATACAGAGATTTTGAGAGTCGTACCTGTTAAAATTTTTGAAGTGGGGTTGACAAATATTTTTTTTGTTTCAAGGGCTCAATTACCACCGACCATTTTTATCAACGGCTTAAAAACAGTCAAATGTGTCGGAAAAAGGGAGTGACTGACATTTTCTTTTGAAATAGTGTCACAACGGATAGAATTTCAGCAGTTGGGATTTATGATAAAAAATTAAAATCAATGTCTCACATTTGACGACACCAATTATAAACGAAGTCTCAGTTTTACCTATCTCTTTCACACCAACATCTCTGCTTCTTCACGGACACCCCTACCCTCTAAAATAGAGATGGAGTTGACATCAACCGAATCTCAGATGACGCCTTCTTTACTGTCCTTCATCACCGTGAAAGTATCACCTCCAAGGAAGATGGTATTTGGTTTCAAAGCCCCAAACTTGTCTTCTATGGGATGAAGAAGAACATCACATTCACGGAGTTGAAGGAAAAATCAGAAAGGAAGGTTCGAGAGGGGGAGTTTCCTAAATTGGTAACTAATATTACTTACCGCAAGCCCAGTTATGGAAACAACGACAATATTCACTATTCAGCTATGGAGATTTGGAGCGACAACGACATACGCACCATGATGGAAACACATTCACATTTTCCAAGACATCGTCCGTTGGAACTGTTTGTCCAAACCATACACACTCTGGACAAGATAATTTTCCTTTGCGAAGGGGACTTTGAAATTATTATAATGGATTGTTTGTTATCTTCGTGTTTCCTTATTTTTCTCATTTGATGGACGATTATGCATTTAATGAATAAAATTCTAGTTCGAAATAAAGACAACGGAAATATTAATTAAGTAGTAGTATATGAGTTACAAAGTTAAAAACAACCAAGTCCGTACAAACAACCAAGATAATCCCTACTGTGTATGTCACCCCTCCTCTGATAGACACACACATACCTCATAAGTCTATTGAATGGTCTCGATAGGGTCCTAATTTGTTCCAGTATGTTCCATGTACGTGTTTCCCGTGGAACTCTTCCATCTATCGTATGCTCCAACTCAGCCACCAAATTTATCATCTCGAGCATTATATGTGAGATAGAAAATAAAAGTATTAAAATCATTTCAACTTCAATCAAATAAAACAATACGACTCAAGATACATACATGTATAGCCTCCAAATCATCCGACATGGGATAATTTCCTGATTTTAGGTATGGGTGCGAGACCCTACTAAATTAGTCAAAGTACCAATAAACCATGTATGGGATACCATCCTTGACACCATGACCGCGCTCAATAAGATGGTTGTTGAAATTCGTCCACATAAGGTCAGCTTCATCACGGGTAACAGGCGCCGTCTAGAAGGTTTTGGGTCAATGGGATCCTCTATACCAAGCCAAACGGCATGACCACACGATCTGACATATATGGCATCATGCACCCAACATGATGTACAAACCCCCTAAAAAGGGATATCGGCTCGCAGGCTAGACCTGCCTGTGATCTGTGTCTAGATCCCAAGTGACCTACCTCCTCTAGCGTAAGCCGGTCCAACGCTTCCCGAAAGTGTGTCACAAACCCATCACTTTTTTTAAAGTCCCACCGATTGGCACGTGGCTTATCTTCATTATAAATAAAAATAAAATTGTCCCCTCCCATATCATTCGAGTTATATGTGAATCGTAGATATTCAATACATATATCTATGATCCGGACCACCCGGAAATGGGTATGTAGGTGCTGATGTGGCGAGTGCTGATGTGGAGGGCTCACCAATCGGAGCAACAGCATTAGCATCAAGAGGAGCAGCCTCCTGCTGATAATCACCAACTAAGTCTACAGCTACAAAATCAGCAGCATCATGCTGAATATCATCATACTGAAGAGCAACATCAGCATGTGGTGGGTGTTCGATATACACTCGGTCCGTCCGCCCCATCCACGTCCATGTCCACGTCCACGCATCTGCGTGTTCCTGTTGCGAACGAAAACTGTAGGACACACTCTGTCGTCATCGTCTCGTGCCTGACTAGAAGAACCAGAAAGCCATCCCTAAAAAAAGTCATTAAACATAAATTACAATTCCAAAAACATGAAATCAGAAGTGACTAACTGGAATTGCATTGATTTAGAAGTTTAAGTCCATACTGGTTCAGATTTACACTTCTAGACGTTGTACTGAAACAAATTCAACAAACCATATACGAGAGTTTGAGTCTATACCGATTCGTTGATAAACTTTTATACCCTTTATATTTAAATGGGTTCGGGAATAAACTTCTGAACCACTCAAAGATCCAGAAAAAACAGAAACAAAGAGGGAGAAGAGTGACAGAGAGATGCAAATAACATACTTGGTATTGAGATTTCTTCAAAAAGTGACTGAGTGAGAGAGAGATGAAAATGGGAGTGAGAGAGGGGATGAAAGGGAGAAAAGATCGTGGTGGTTAGGGTTTGAAAAGGGGTGTGTGAGATAGGGAGATTGTGAAAAAATGGGTTTTAGGAAGTAGGTGTATTTTGGGGATATTGGTGGGTTGGGGGTGTCTAGTGGGCGCTACTGCTTTTCCCACACCCCTTGCTACTCAAAACACACCCCCTCACCCTACACATTTACCAAACTAACCCCACTTACAATAGAATTCCCCCTCTACCCCTATCCCTCTTCTTCTCCTACAACACACCACACTCCCTCTAAAACCCCAAACCCCCCTCTCTCCACTCCAAAACCCACTCATCCTAACCTTCATCATTCACTCCCATTCAACTACCCAACATTGGCAATTAGCTCAAGGTAATAACCCTACCAAACTTTTTTCATTTTGGTTCTATTTTGAGTTTTTTACGCCATTGCAAGCGCGCTCAGTTCGAACAGGGTCGTTCGAACATGTTCGCACGAACGTGTTCGAACGGGTGTTAAATGGGGTGTGACTTTGCTTTGTTCGAACAATGTCATTCGAACTGTGTTCGCTAAGCGTGCGAGCGTAACGAGGGCATGACAAAGAATCGATAAGTTGCGCGGTTTCATGCGAGTTTTGTTGGTTAAATGGATGAAAATGAGGGTACATCTGGAGCAGTTGAGTTGTCAACTATAGCAGTTGAGATGTCAACTGTAGCAGTTGACATGTCAACTGACGTCGTAGAATCCCAATATTTTACTAATTCGTTCAAAACTGATACGGTAAGAATGAATTAGTTGTTTTAATTTTAGCGAACTATTCAAATTATGTAACTGACACTTAGTAATTGAATTTTAGTTATTTCCTACTCGTGAGGAGCTGCTGACTTGGGTGCGTGCGGTTGGAAAATCTCTTGGGATGGTGATTGTTATAGGAAGTAATTGAATTTCAGTAATTGAATTTTGATACACAATGTTGTATAACTTGACTGACATATTTTGAAATCATTTAAACAAAATTTGTTTCCTGGTTTATTAGTTTCTGTTCTGTATAACAGTGGTTCGAACGCCACCATTCGAACGCCTGTTCGAACGTCCCCATTCGAACGCGTTCGAATAACGTCACTCGAGTCAGTAATAACACACCCTCACACCATCAGTTAGCAATATTCGTTAACACACATGAGTGTATTCGAACACGTTTGAACGATGTTATGCGAACAACAAAAATTCCTTAACACGGACAACGTCGTTCGAACGTGTTCGCACAACATCGTTCGAACAATCACTTAAACCGTGCTACACGAGCGTCCCACGCGAGGTCATTTTTGGAAAAAAATAAGTTTAGGGGCGTGCGATGAGTAGGAGGGGGTGTGGGAAAAGCAAAAACCCTAGTGGGTAAGGGGTAGGAAGCATGGCGCGAATTTGATTTGGGCATTTTTATTCCAGCCTCCCATTTTTATTTTGGCTTAAATATATGTTACCCCCTACAAATATATCCATTATCCATTTACCCCATTGTAAAAATAAAACTCTTAAAAAATACCTTGCAAATATAAACTGTCTACGGTTACCCCCCTCGGTTAACTTTCCATTCAACAAAAAGTTAACCGAGGGGGGAAATCGTAAACGGTTTATATTTACCATGTCACTTTTTTGGATGGAAAGTTAACCGAGGGGGGTAAACATAAACTGTTTATATTTGCAAGGTATTTTTTAAGAGTTTTATTTTTACAGGGTGGTAAAAGGATAATGGGTATATTTGCAGGGGATAACATATATTTAAGCCTTTTATGGGTGAAAAGGCTTAAATAGTGGGTAAATAGTTATTTTAGTCCCTGAATGGGTGAAAAATTGTCAATGTAGTCTCTGGATGCATTGTAACTACAAACACGTCTCTAAGTGTCTCTTTTGTTAGTAATTTTATGACAACAACAGACACAATTGAGGACCAAAATGTCTATTTTTGGTACATTTACTCATTCATAATGGAAAGAAAACAATTATAGTACCCCAATTACACAATCCTATCAACCGCCGATGGAATTTAGATTCAGTGTCTTTAGGAGTTCATTCATTTGGTGACTAAAAAGTTTGTTTGGGAGAGAGAAAATGAGATAAAACGAGAGATAAGACAATTGATGTGAGAGAAAGACGCAAAACAAACAAAAGACATGGTGTATTTTCTACCTTAAAAACACTGAATCCCTCCCCTTGCCGATGTACCTTAACCCAAATGAACATCAATGTTGGGATTTTATGACAATTCTACACTGCCAAAGTCAATACATGTTTTGATTCACTTTTGTAAGAAGCAAAATTGCCAAAAAATATTCGAAAAACATAATATTAATTATAACATGTTTTGACATTTTCGAATGGAATTGATTTTAGCTTTAAAGTTTGTTATAACAAGTAAAGGTTTGAAACTGTTGTCTACAAACATGACTATTAGCCTCAAATTTATCATTTAACTCACTTTTACATAAATATATTCAAACATAAGTCACTTTAGATTCGGCTTACTTTTAACTAAAACAAATTTATAAAACCAATTAATTCAAAATCAATTTTCACCAATAAAAGCCAAACATGCATTCAACTTGCAACATTTTGAAAAATAGAAGAAATTGTCCCAAGAAGGTAGCTTAGTTGGCGAGCTAAGGGACGTGAAGGAGTGCACCATATGAGTGCAAGAAGGAGGTCCCGAGTTTAAGTCCGGGAAACTAACATTTCCCCCACCCCCACTAACAATTGTCTATCTAAAAAAAAACCAAGGCCCAAGCTGTATATTTAAGAAAAAGAACCAATCAGGTAATTACTTGGTTTCATTCTGCTTGCATTTTTATTTCAATAATGATTCTTTCATGATCATGGTTCAATAAAAAAAATGAATAGAATTAAATCTATACTACTTGATTTATTTTGTGGCATAGTAGATTGCAAATAAAATTTTATCAATTTTAATTTAGAAAATTTCTCTCGGCAGATTCAAATGTCACAAGAATAATTAATATTATTTTATACATCATGGATTAGGAAACGTTAAATGCCTTCAAAGAATTAAATATCATATACTTTGATTTTGGTTGAGTTGAAAACTTCTTAAATGACTTTCGATTCTTATGAATCATGTTATAAGTTTCAAGAAGTTTGCAACTTGATTTCAAATCATTGTCAAGGAATGATCCAAGTCTTTCAATACTAAATAAAAATTCAAAAATCTCCTCATATGTGTTATACTTAAAGGTGAGAGGTGAAGTTCATAATCAAATTTGTGTGAACAATGGCGGATCTTGACAAAAATTGTAGGGTGGGCCAAAGTAGTTAAGTAATTTTCTCAATAATTAAATAAAATAAAATAAAATTAGGCAATTAGAAATTTAAAAAATATTACTAATAAACAAATGGCAAAATTACATCAGAGGACCTTTAAATTATTTATTTGTAATAAGTTGACCCTTTAAGTTTTTTTTGTAACAAATAGGTCTTTTAAGTTACTCCCTTCGTCTCATATTAAGTGTCCTATTTGGATTTTTTTTTGTCTCAAATTAATTGTCACTTTAGAATCCCAATACAACATTTATTATTACTTTCCAACAATACTCTTACTTTAGAATATCAATAACCGTGTCTTTGCTCCAATTGAGAAAAGTGTAAGGGTGTTTTAGTCCTACCACATTTTTCCACCATAGAATTTAGCATATTCAATCATTTTCTTAATAATCGCGCATAACCTTAAACGACACTTAATATGAAACGGATGGAGTACCTAACATTGACACTGTTAGCCCTTTTAGTAAAATGTCATATTGTTGATTACATCAAAATACACCAAAATATGCTTGGTTGCATCAAAATACATAAACTAGAGTAATCAAAATATATAAGATAGAATTACATCAAAATACATAAGCTAGAGTAATCACTAAAAGGGCCTATTTGTTACAAAAAAATACTTAAAGAGACAACTTGTTACAAATAAATAACTTAAAGGTCATCTGGTGTAATTTTGCGTAAACAAATATAATTTTGACCAGACAGCATGAAGTTAATAGAAACTCAAAAAATTAAATGACTACAAAAGTAATTTTAATTTTGCATGGAGACTCAATTGAAACTCTTTATAAAAGATAACTTTAAATTAAGTTGACTTTAGCTTTAGAATGTTGAAAATGTTACTTTTTTAAAAACTATCAACTGTTGATTCATAATTTATAATTCTAATATAAGATATGTCAAAAACTGTTGTAATATAATATAAAAATATAAATAAATATAAGAATTTGTATAGAGAGAACATCTATATATATTAACTTACTTATACCTAATATTAGGTAACTTATAACCTGTTGGTTAGGAATTCATGTCGCACATTTAAGGATTCAGGTTCGATTAGCAACATTTTTTAAAAAATATTTTGCGCGTTTTATTTGTTAAAAAACAAAATTAACATGGCAGGGACTTGAACACGAGATCAACAAGCAACTATGGAAGCTTTAAACCACTGCGCCACATATATGGTTTGGTATATAATTTGCAAACAATATATACTTATTATTTTTTTTTTTATAAAAACAGGGGTATTATTGAAATTTCACATGATTTTTAGACCCATACCAAGATCCGCCCCTTTGTGTGGAGCTTCTATTCTATACAAGCTTCTATTCTAACATGGTTAGAAACAAAAACAAACCCGCCATGACAAGCAGCCACATTGTACTAGCCCCAATGGTTAGATAGCAGTGTTCTCCGCTGCTTCCATCAACTCGAGTATCCTAGGATGCGTGGTGCTTGTGGAGGCACCACAGTTATTTCTGGTTCCTACCATGGCGAGGTAGGGCTTCATTGCTACGACGTGGGGTGGGGAAGTTCTCACGGGCCCCACGGTGGCGCCGCCGCCAATTTCCCAACTATTTTCGCAGAGTAGGATAAAGAAGACGAGGAATGTAGTGAGTAGAAAATAGAATGTTCGTCGCTTTCATTTGCTTTCTAGGCGTATATTTATATTACGAGTATGTCATAAATGCTCATATATTAGGCAGTTCCCGAGAATCTCGCCTAAGATCTCGGGGAATTCATGTACCATTATGAGCATTTATGACATCTTATAATATAAATATACGCCTTGAGGCCAATGAGAGGACGAACGATCTATTTTCTACTCACTACCTCTGTAGTTAATAGCGGAGATTGCGGCGCGATTGCGGCGTTTGGCGGCGTAGTAGCCGCCCGCCGCGACGCTAACCACCGGGTGCGGCGCGCGTTTAGTGAAGCGGAGGAGTGCGGCGCAATTGCGGATCTTTTTGTTGCGCGCGTGGCGGGTGAAATGCGGGTCATATCCGCTCCGGGAGCGGAGAAGATCAAATTTTAGGGTTTTCAGGAAATTTACCCTTTTACCCTTATTTTAAAACGCGTAAATCTTTGTTATACCCTTAAATTTTTACCGTTTTAATTTTTACCCAACAGATTATAACTTTAACTATCGGTTATTAACCATTTTTAACCCAATATTTAAACTGGGTCTTCTTCACGCTTCATCTTCTTCACGCGTCTCTGTTAGAGACATTTGTTTTTCAACAAAAACACAGAGCGAGCTCATTTGCTCTCTCTTCCCCGCGACCCACAAGTCGACCTTCAAGGTGCTCTCTCACGCTTCTCTCTCTACTCACCCAACGCAAGTGTTTAAGGTGCTGCTCTCTTCATTATCCTCTGTTTTTCTTATTTTTTCTTAACAAACAGAACTGCGTTCACACTTTCCCTCTGCTTTTTCAACAAATGAGAACTCCGTAATGGCATCATCTCGGTCTCAACAAGTGAACAACACAACCCCTAGTGGTTTGGTTAAACCCACAGGGGATAACATTGATGAAGCTTGGCAATGGAATAGTCTTAAAGACATCAACAAAAAGAGGAGTGTCACATGTGATTTTTGTAACAAAACAACTAACGGCGGCATAACAAGAGCAAGGAATCACCAAATGGGATTGAGGGGTAATGTTGGTGCTTGCACAAAAATTCCTCAAGAAACAAAGTTGAAGCTTAAAGAAAACTATGAGAAGAAGAAGGCTGAAAATAATGCACACTTATTTGAGGTGAATGAGGATGATGATGAGCAAGATGTTAGGTCTAACTATTAGTAGCAATGACTTTGATGATTACTTATGAATATGTGTTCATTTTTTAGTATTCTTATGTTTTTTAGCCTTAGTATTCTTATGTTTTTTAGTTTGCCTAGACTTCGGCGTAGCGGTCATACCGCTACCCGCTACACCGCAATAGCCCTTTAAGGGTCGGCCGCTACGCTACGCTATTTGGTATTAACTACAGAGCTCACTACATTCCTTGTTCTTGCTATATCCTACTCTAGGGAAATAGTTGGGAACAACAAGGTTTATCTTCAGTACTAGCCCCATTGCAAGCTGCCCCAAACTTTTATGCAAGCGGCATTCTCAGCCAGACTTGGTGGCTATCAACAATAATTAGATGATAAACCTACCACTCCTTGGGAACCAAAAAAAATGTTAGCCAAGTAACAATGAGATTTCAGAGACATTTGAACTCTAACTATAGTAGTTAGACTGGTTAATAGAAAGCTCAAAAACCCCGACAAATCCCAATACTAAAGTTACCAACAAAGAAAATCAACGATGGCATTTAAATTTGCAATTCATGAAACTGGTGAGTTAAGCTGGTAAAAGCAGGCAACCAAATTTTAACAATTTGCTGTTTACATACCCTGGCCCCATAATGGTTGTCATAGAACTATCCACTATAATTTAAATGAAGATGATGATAAAATAAAGCATGGTTCCAGCTAGACTGTGAATATTTTAGGACAGTTCTCACTAGCTATGACAAACAGCCAAAATAAGACTGTTGCTATTTTTTCCTTTTTTTTGTCCATTTCAGTTTTGCATCAGTGGTAAATAGGATTAAAGACATTGAAGTACTGGACTCAAAAAAGGATCAATACCCTAGATTACAGCTGGAAATTGATGTTACCAAAGCTAAAAGAATATGGAAAACTAAGAATAAGCTATTTCATGAGAATGGTAGAGCTACCTTTTCAGGAAAAAGTCTTGAGAGTCTTTGCTTCAAAGGCTAAACTCTGAATATGCTCCCCAAATCTGATTAACTTAAAAGCATCGCGCTAAAACAAAAATTTGACAAAAGATGTCTAGTTGTAATGTAACTGTAACCAATCCCTAAAACAATTGAACCTTACACTACAACTAATAGGCAATCAGCTTGCAAAAGAGATACTTAAATTAATCAAATTATAGATTCAATCTCAGTCATTAATAAATGAAAGAAAATAGCTTACAACATCAAATATTTTCTATTAAATATGGTTCAATCAAATGCATTAATGAGGTAAAAAAAACCACTGAGCTAGCTACTGGTAGTAAACAAGGATTGGTTCAATCATTCAGTGAAATAGCTTAATTTAAATGGAACAAGGTGAAACACTAGAGAAGCAAACAACAAACTTCAAGATACAATCTATGATCATTAGTTCTTCCAACAGTTTTACACTATTCCATTACAAAGAAAATGAACTTACAAATCAAACCCACTTATAAAAGTGGTGTGGGAGAGGGGTAGTAAGGTAATTGAATTGTTCCCTTGAAATCATCATACATCCAAATTTTCCATTTGAATGCTACTCTTAAGAGGCACATACTCTCCAAGATATCCACCAAGATGATCATGCAATGCACTCTTATCAATCCCTTGATGATGATAACTCTTACAAACATAATAAAACACACTCTGCACCAACAATCCAAGTAGATTCACAATCACAAGCACACCAACCAAGAATCCACCAATCACAATTCTTGAAAACACACCATAACTATCCCCACCGTGCACCACCACCACACTGAATACCCCTCCAATAATCCCACAAAGTGCCAAGTAACCACAAACCAAACCAGCAGCATATCTAACCCTACCTTTCAACAATTCATAACTCTTTTTCATAGCAGAAAATCCATAAACAGGTTCAAGCACAGAAACAACACTAGCCAAATGCCAAAGAGCAGTAATATAAACATGAACAACAAGGAAAAGCAAAGCGATTATAATAATAGAGAAAAGGAACAAAATTGAATCTTCATTATCAACGGCTAGGATTAAAAGTACAGCAGAAAAAAGCAAAACGAAGTTATAGATGAACATAAGAAGAGTAACCCAAAGAAAAGTGATGAAGAGTCGTTTGAAGACTTTGGGAATGGCGGAGATAGTGAAAGAAAACGAAACGGCTTTGGAGGTGTAAAGAGAAGCGACGGTGAAAACGACGGCGGCGGTGGAAAGGAGAGAGAAAGCGAAGAGGAAAATGAGGTAACAGAACTGAAAGATAAGAAGGAGAGTCCATTCATGAGAGGTTTGTGAAGGATCAGCAAAAGGGGATTGTAATTGTGAAATTATGGGGTGTGTGAAGAGGGAATGAGCTAAGATTGCGAAAGAAAGAGGGAAAATTAGGGTTAGGGTGATTAGGTAAAAGGTTTTAGGAGATCTTTTGGGGATTGAGATTGATTCTTTTACAATGTTTGGAATGTTAAGGAATTGAAGTTCTTCTGGAGCTAGATCCATTGTATAATTTGATTTGGGATTGATTTTGAGGTAGTTAGGGATTTGAATTGAGTGTTTTGAGATTTGAATCTGGAACAAGAAGAGAAGGTGAAGAAAGGAAAGGCAAGGCAAGGAAGAAGATGTGGATACTTTTCTTTTCTTTTTTGTTTTGTTTTCTTTTTTGGTTATGAATCGGTGGAAGTGGAAAGACACGTTTTTAAGTTGTACTACAAGATATCCAGATGTTGAAAGTTGACCAGCTATCTATTCTGCTTGGTGAGAATATTGAATATTCAATTATTGGTATTTTTACTTATTGTAAACTGGAGAATATAATGTGGTATAATATTTAATACATTGATAATTAAATACCATAACTTTTTTTGACTGAAAATACCATAAAATGAAAACGATAAAAATGTTATTTTCAAAAGTAGTTATTTAAAATTAAAATTAATGTAAACAAAAATTATAGAATTGGGACATCAATGCTCTATTCTTGATAAGAAATAATAAATAATGAAAGTTGATAGTTTGAATTTAAAGTGTTTAGTAAAATTAACGATTTATTTAATTTATAAATATAGATATAATACTACATAAATTATTAACTTATTGTAATTGACTAAACTTCTAATTTCAACTAGGAGTGTTAAACAAAAACTCAGTTCCCTCCTAATTTTATTTTCATAATCATTTAAACATGCATGTACTCAAATCTTTTGTTTTCCCTCCTTAATTTTTCTATATAAGTCTGAATATTGTATCAATACAAGGCAAACCATTTTCAATGGAAATTGATTTAAATTTAGAAATACCAAATTCTAGCAATGGTAATGAAGATGAACATTTTCAACTACCGGATCTAAATATTGATGTTAGAGAAACACAATCTAAAACAAATAGTAATTTGTTGCTAAACTTGAATGAAGAACCACCTATTGAAGCCTCTAATTTCTCATTTGGGTAAGATGAAGACATTGCATTTGATGCAAATCAGCCACCTATTGAGAGTCATATCCACATCCCAGCTTTCATACCTGAGTTAAATGACAATATGGTTGGAGAAAATGATCTTCAAGCAGAAGATTTACAATAGCTAATATTGGAATCAAACTTGGATATTGGATATTGCTACTTGAAAAGAGTGTGAATGGAAAATTGAAAAAGGGGTTGATAAAAGAAGTTGCCTCGCAATTTTTAGTTTCCATTCGCACTGTGCAGCGATTATGGAAATCTATCAAAGATAATGAGATGAGTGTTGATATATCTCATAAAAGGATGGGAAAATGTGGTCGTAAAAGGGTACAAATTGATTTTGATCAACTACGCGAGATTCCATTGCTTCAACGGACAACTCTTAGACGTTTCTTTTGAAACAAAATTGACTTCAACACCATTGGGTCTTCCACTTTTGTTAAATCTATTGAGTTTGGCACCACCATTTCTTCAGAATCCATGGAGTCTTCAACTCTTTCTACATCTATTGAGTCTGCCACCACTTCTCCAAAATCCATGGAGTCTTCAACTCCCTCTACATCATCCAATGAGTTTGCCACCACTTCTCCCAAATCCATGGAGTCTTCAACTCTCTCTACATCCATCGAGTCTCCCACCACTTTTAAAATCCTTTTGTCACATGTTGCTCAAAATTATAAAAAAAAGTAACATTTTTTTATATTTCTATATGTATATTAAATTACATATATTATTATTATTATTATTATTATGTAGTAGTTAAGTTTTTAGAAAGTTTCCAAAAATGAAAAGCAACTATCTGTTTTAATATTTTATTATCCTTTGAGTCGATTTTTTGTACTATCCTCACTCCCGATACTTATACAATGGGCCCGTTTGGATAAACAGTTTAATTAAGCGCTTATGGCATAAACGTTTATCATATAAGGGCAGGGGCAATTTTAGGGCTCAGCTAGCCCGGGCACGCACCCGGGCTCAACTTCTACTTTGTTTGTAAAGCCCCCAACCCAATAGCTGATTTTTAGTCATAACTGGGGGCAAAAATAGTAAAGCAGTGGGTGTGAAATAAAAAAATGGTGGTCACCCAATGTAAAAAAAGTAAAACCCAAAAACTAAATGAACCCCCCCAATTTCTCTCTCTTCTCTCACGACACTCTCCTCTCCTTTTCTCACTTTCTTCTCTTCTCTCTTCCACCATGCCCTCTCCATTTTTTTCTTCTTCTTTTCACTTCAAGTAGTCCAATCCAAGCTTAAATCATTTACATTTGAGCTCTATTTTAAGGAAAACCAACTCATTCCTCTCTTTGGGTAGTATTTTGGAGTTAGGGTTTTTGCTCTAAAAAGAGGGAAAAGTACCCACACATTCAATGTTACTCTTTGAAGTTATTTGAGGTATATTCCTAATCCCTACTCTTTATTCCAAATAAATTATTGAGACATTAGTTTGTGTTTGTGTAGAATTGTTGATTCTTTTTTAGTTTCTGTAAATTATTGCATTGGACTCTTTGAAGTTATTGAGACATTAGTTTGTGTAGAATTGTTGATTCTTTTTTAGTTTCCTTATATGTTGATCATTATTTGTTTTTTACATAGTTTCTTTTTTTGGATCATAAAATTTGTTAGATGAGGAGGTTTTTGGTACCTAGAAGTTCTATTGAGAATGCGAATGTTGTGCAACCGGAAGCCGAAGTAGAAGAAACGCCCCCTAATGCGGCCAATGAGTTTAATCCAAATGACATTGTGCGTGATCCAGGATGTAGGAAACAAGATCTAAATTATGCGAAGATCAACGATGAGTGGTTCAATGACTTGATGATATGTTACACCGAGCAGGAGATATTCAAGTCACTTCAAGATGTTGATATTATGCGAACATTCACCCGAAAGAAGTCTCGGAAAGGGCATTTACCTCCTAAATTTATTTAGCACTCTATTGACAGGTTAGATTTCATCTCTCCTATTTAGCACACTTTATGATTATTTATATATTATGTCATATGTCAATTGGCGGTAAATTTTCTTGCCCAGACTCTAGAAAAATCCTGGCTTCGCCACTGTATAAGTGTTTATACATAATTTGTTTATATAATAAAAAATAAAATAATGTTAAATTATTTTTCTATAAGTCATAACCTATTTTCGTAAGCTATCATTTGAAGCTTATGGAAATTAGCTGAAAGCAGTTTATGAACATATCATAAGTTGTTTCCATAAGCTCTCCCAAACAGTTTCACAAGTGTTTATGCCAGTAGATGCTCAAATAAGCTCATCTAAACGACCAATATGTTTAATAAAAAAATGCTTATATAATACGTATGCACTTGTATTTTTCCACTGAGTTTCCTACCGAGTCATTTTGACAATTTTAAAACAATTTATTTTAACAAAAGGAAAACAACAAAAAACAACAAAACAAAAACAAAGTAGCGTGCTCGATCCCCATAACATCAGGTATAAGGTGAGGCAAGACAGCAACAGCAGGACAAAGAGACCATACATGTTCTCCATAACGCACACAAGTTGCCATCACGAAGCGTGTGAACAAATTTCAATAAATAATTTTTTGGAATTAATTTATACATAATATTGTTGTTGCACAAGATTTTTTATGACATCGACTAATCATGAAACAACACATCATAGAAAGAATTTGAGTTTATCTTAACTACCTTAAAAGTCACATATACATTGTATTTTCATTGATTAATGGTGTAAAAAGTTTCACAACGATGGTATACACAAATTAAACCCTGATTCTTTTAGATTTAATTTATACGAGGAGCTTTCACCTAATAAGCATTTGTTATTTTCTTTTCAGCCCAAATCGCTGAGAAGTTGACACACCAAATTATTGACATTGAGAGACATTTTACTTTGTGTTTTTAATACATACACAATAGGTGTATAATTGTTTTACACAATCTACCAATTATAAGTTGATACGTCATTCAAAAGAAGTTTGTCTAATTAGCATTGGCGGACCTATGTGTATCTCAGGGGGTTCATTTGACCCCCCTGAGAAAAAATAATTGGTACTGGTACCTCTATATAATTATTTGTTGCACCCCTGGAATTTTAAGTTTTGCACAAGCACATTTAATTTTGCACTCAATTTGCACCTAATTTTTTTTTTAAAAAAGCTGTCTTATTAATATATATATATATAAGAGACTATTTATAAAGCTTTAGAAGAAATTTTACTGATATCAATACTTTTACAGAATATTGACTTAAATAGGACACATCGTGTAAATTTAAAAACTAATTTGACTATTTACTCTTAAGTAAATTTGGAGTTAGATACCTCAATCTGTTAATTTTAGTAAATTAAGTAACGATATTTTAAAAAATTAAACAATCTTATGAACTAATATTTTTTATAATGAATTTTTTTTTGTACCTTCTGACCTAGCCGTCTTGGGTCTGCCACTACTAATTAGTAACCATCTTATATGTCAACTCTACCATCAATCGTTATTTGTTGTGATTATAAAAGAGTGCGTAGTAATTAAACTCAATTTTTTTAACAAATTTAAATAAAAAATTAAATAATTTTGTCAAAAAATTTTAAAAAATAAATAATGAACAAAATAATATTTCATAATAAAAAAAGTAAACAAATGAATATATAAAATAAAATGCGGAAGAGTGAGTGGAGAGTGAGGTAAGAAAAAGAAAAGAAGAGTTGAGTAGTGTGGCGGTTACCGAGAGAGAGAGAGTTTGTTGGTTAGGGTTTTTGGATGTGGATGGGGAAGGAAGAAGAAGAGATGAGAGGTGAGATAGAAGAGAGGCTAATCAACGAAGAATACAAAATCTGGAAAAAAAACAGTCCTTTCCTTTACGATCTCGTCATTACCCACGCTCTTGAATGGCCATCCCTAACCGTCGAATGGCTCCCCGACCGTGAAGAACCACCGGGAAAAGATTACTCTATTCAAAAAGTTATCTTAGGAACTCACACTTCAGAAAATGAACCTAATTATCTCATGCTTGCTCAAGTTCAACTTCCTCTTGATGATGCTGAAAACGATGCTCGTCATTATGATGATGACCGTCCTGATCATGGTGGTTTTGGTTGTGCTAATGGTAAGGTTCAAATTATTCAACAGATTAATCATGAAGGTGAGGTTAATAGGGCTCGTTATATGCCACAGAATCCTTTTATAATTGCGACGAAAACTATTAGTGCAGAGGTTTATGTTTTTGATTATAGTAAACATCCTTCTAAGCCTCCTCTTGATGGTTCTTGTAACCCTGATTTGAGGTTAAGAGGTCATAATACTGAAGGTTATGGTTTGTCTTGGAGTCAATTTAAACAAGGTCATTTGCTTAGTGGTTCTGATGATGCTCAGATTTGTCTTTGGGATATTAATGCTACTCCCAAAAATAAATCACTTGATGCCATGCAAATTTTTAAGGTATGATGAAATTGAAATTGGTATGATATTTTGTTTGGTCATTGATTAGTTGTTGTTTTTTATTTATGTTTTGTGTATGCAATGCAATGAAACCCTATTTGTTTGTTAGCTTCATGATGGTGTTGTTGAAGATGTGGCTTGGCATTTGAGGCATGAGTATTTGTTTGGTTCTGTTGGGGATGATACATATATGCTTATTTGGGATCTTAGAACACCCTCTGTCACCAAGCCTGTTCAGACTTGTATTGCTCATGAAAGCGAGGTGCATCTCTCTATCTCTATTTTTCTGTTTATCTATCTATTGTGTGTCCTATGATAGGCATGATTGTGGAACATTTTGATAATCTCATTACCTGTGATGTGATAAGTGATGTAGGAGAATATTGAAAGGTGAATCCATGTATGTAATTAGTTTGGCTCTCAAAGAAACCTGATGAATGGTTTGGATTTTGTTCTCACCATGCTTAACCTGAACCCTGAAATGGGTCCCAATAGTCAAGCGAAGGTAGAATGTGTGTTGATTCGAACAGCTTTTCATTCTCCCCTTCTAAGCTATTTGAATTGCTGGGCTGGGTATTACAAAAGGCAGTGTAAATGTACAATAATAATCTCTTTATTCATGTCATGACTGATTTAATCGTTACGTCTGGTATCAATTATGCGGAGTTAATATTGTTATGAAAACTGATCCCAGCCGACCCGGCCTAAAGGGATTTGGTGGTTCAACATTGTATTGAATGGCTTAATTAGGGCTAGTGATAGAAAATTCAATACACAAAATGCATAAATTTCTAACCCTGGGCACAACTCCACTCTGTAGCTGTAGTGTTGTACATTGGTGTGAGGCGCGACTCCTTATAATGTTCTTCTCTATTGTGCTTTAATTTTTCTTTATCTTTCAGCTTTATTGAGCTAACTATCTACTGCCAGTGCTCCAGAGTTTTGAAAGTGCTGATATGCCTTCTCAATATCACTTCTAACAGGCTTTTTTTTACATTGGGTCTTGTTAGGTTAACTGTTTGGCTTTCAATCCTTTCAATGAATGGGTCGTTGCTACTGGTTCTACTGATAAAACTGTGAAATTGTGGGATTTGCGCAAGATCAACTTTTCTCTTCACACCTTCGATAGTCACAAGTATCATTCTCCTCAGATGTTTCTTAAATTACTCTAGATGTAATTATATTTAACACTTATTTGATCTGGATTGTTATTGTTGGGTCAACAGGGAGGAAGTTTTCCAGGTTGGCTGGAATCCAAAGAATGAGACTATCTTGGCTTCTTGTTGTCTTGGTAGGAGACTCATGGTGTGGGACTTAAGCAGGTATTGCTTGATGAAAGCATCACTATATATGGACTTTTAAGTTGATTTTAATACTATTTGTTGTTCTGAAATGTCTACTGGGTTGTGGTATGCTAGTTAGTGGGTTCGTTAAAGATGAAATTCAAGTGTTTCCTATTTGTTTTTCCTATGAAGTGTCTAGTCACTTTTGCAAAGTTTCACGAGTTCAATCCTTTTCTCCCCCAACTCATGAAGTAAATTGAAGTTTCCTCAGAAGGTTGTAGGTGGGCTTGTACTATGTCAATACTTTAAGGTCCATGGTTTCAGATGGGGAGTTGTTAGAAATATTAAAATCTAATCCCAAGTGTTCTCTGATAGTTTCTGTTACTTCTCCGTTTGTTCAATCCTTGACAAGAATTCGATTTTCATTTCACATGGCACTGTAGTAGGTTATGATTTGTGTAGTATAAAAAGCCCACTTAGAATTACAGTGCTCTTACTTGCTAGCCTAGTGATCATAACTTCAGTTGTTAAATTTTTGAACCACTTGGGGGAATAGCTCCACTTTTTGAGCGAATTAAGTGGGCAACAATTTCTGTCTTTCTGGAACTATATTGGATTCAGTAAATTGAGACTGGTGGAATATGGACAAATCATGCGAAACATAGATATCAAGTCAGTTCCCTCGGTGGTGGACTTTGATTTAGCCATGACTTTTGTTGTAGATAGCGGGCTAGATGCATGTTTCTTTTCATTCTCTTTATATACACGGGCATCGATGCTTGTATCATGTACTACTCTGGACCTATTTATAAGAAAAAAAACACAAAAAACACTTTTTAGGTCTAGAGGGGGTAGCTTAAATGTTTCGGATGCAGAATTAAAATTGCTAGAGGGTTTATTTTTCGATGAAAATGAATTATTAAAAAATACCTATATTTAATCATATATTAGTAAATCATATATGTCAGAAATATTTGCCTTAACAAGAAAGTTCACTCAATTATGTAGGATTGATGAAGAGCAGGCACCAGAGGATGCCGAAGATGGTCCACCAGAATTGCTCTTTATTCATGGTGGTCATACAAGCAAAATATCTGACTTCTCTTGGAACCCATGTGAAGATTGGGTTGTTGCTAGTGTGGCTGAAGACAACATACTTCAAATATGGCAGATGGCAGAAAACATTTACCATGACGAAGATGATCTGCCAGATGAGTCAACAAAGGCCTCCTAATGACTCATGATATTCAGTTTCAGTTTAGTGTGGATTATTACATTATTTACAGCATTATAGGTTGGGTGCTTGGGTTACTTATCTATTTGTATTGTTGCTGTTACTCCTTTTTAAACATGGTTGTAGCGGTGTTTTTACGGTATAAAGTATGATTGCCTTGAGCAGCAGCAGCATGCTCAGCAACCTGAGACCTAGTATGACTTTGGGTTGTGAGGTTTCCCTTTAATTTATCCAAGCACCGTATGTGTAAAATTGTTCTAGTGATCATAGTCTATCTATCTTCAGTTAAAGCTGTGCATTACCCTTTTTCTGTTTTTTTTCTTCCATATTTTCCATTTGGAAACACTTCCTGTGGTCTGAACCCTTCGGATTGCAAAACGGAAAACAATTTCCATTTGTAATCCATTTTGTGATCTGTTTATAATGCAAAGGCCCTTTCTTTTTCACTTCCCCTCCCACTCCCCTTAATCCAATTAAATTACTAAAAAGGGAGAAGGATATGGTAGCGAGATTGAGGGAGAAGAGGAAGGGGAGGTGAAAGAGTGAGAGTGGAGGTATTTTAGTGTTTTTAGAAAAATTGGGGAGTGGAAAAAGAATTGAAAGAAAACCGACTTTCGTCCTAAAAGGTCAAAGGGAAACCAACCATGATAGGATACTTGGTTAGCACCTGAAGCATCTTTTTGAAGTAGGGTTGGTATTTGAACCCCCTTTTGTTAATGTACACCCCTTCCCCTTATACTCATTTTGAAGTAAACTTTCAGCCTATGCCAAAGGGTCTTTTTGGCTCAATTGAGGGGAGGTTAGAGGAAGAATTTTAATGAAAGGGATGAAAAGAGAATGGGAGAAATTCTAATTACGCACTAGTATATATTTGTTTCAAAAGAGGAGAGGGAAAGAGATTAAATTTTTACACACACATATATGATTCATGAGGGGAGGGAGAGAAAGAGAGAGAGATTTTTTTATAACTAAATTTCTTTTGTTATTCTTTTTTTTTTTTGAACACTTTTGTTATTCTTATAATCTTCAATTTTGTCAACGTAGCTAAATTTTAGTAAGTCATCTCCACTCAAATCCCCTCAATATGGAGGGAAAGAAAAAGTAATGTAGTAGGGATTTTGCTTCTCCTCCCCTACTAAAAATTGAACCAAACAAACTTAATTTAAAATATTTCATACTCCCCCCATCCCTCGTTTTGCACGCAAGTGTGCGATGAACATGCAATTTCATTGGTGATGTCTTCTCCGAAGGTACCTACCCACACCAAAACAAGAGATACTTCCACTGGTCATTCCCAAATCACTTATAACTTGTTAAAAACCCTTACTCGAACTAGAATAGAAGAAAATTGAAATCTCTTTTAAAAAAAATATGACACGCAAAAATCAGATAAAGGAAAATTTGTTAGACTTATACCCTCTTACTATCTTCTTTATTTTTCTAAAAATAGGTCAATTTGTTTTTTTAGTTTATGATTAACATATACTACAAATAATCAATATTTTTTTTTGTTACCTAAAAAAGGTCTCACATCCAAATTTGTTTTTGTTATGTTGAGTAGGTCCTATATATTTGGCCTATAGTTATGTTGAGTAGGTCCTATTGTAACTTACATATAATATAGTTCTCTTCATATAAAAAAAAAAAATAGATAATATAATTCTTCCACCCATGGAGTTTCTTAATTTTTAATGCTTCATCTGAAAATCAAACTGCATGCAATGACTTTTGAGGTCATGAGTTGGCACACGGTCTATTCCCATGTATGTATGTATGTTAGTTTTTTTTACTAATAACATGTATGTATTACTCACATGACTTGGTCTTTTGCGTGGAAACAGAGTAATTAAATGTGAAAAATTAATGAAAAGAATATGAAAATAAAATGTAAATACAAAAAGGGACCCCAAGGGGTAAAATTAAATAGTCGGTGGGTCCATGGATTCAATGTTCAAATCTTTCTTTCACATTGAGAGTTTTCATCACAATTTCTATGTTAGCAACTCTTATTTGATCATGTATTCATTCATGTCACACATTAATATCCTGGTGGCGATTCACCGTGGATTCCTTCTGCCACAAGCTACATTGCAATTTCAAGATTTTGTAAAACATGAAAAATGGCACAAGAAAAATGAATAGAAATTTCTAAGTATAATACCATCAATCACTTGGTAAGTTCCATAGTGAAGTTTTGGATTCCCCTATAAATATGCCTTCATAATTTGTTTCATCAACATTAAGTATTTCTCCTAAATTAATAGCAACACCAATTTGAAGCTCCTAGCTAGCCAGACAACACAATGAGTTCCCAAAAAGTAACCATTCAGAAGGCTCTTGCCCCTACAACAAGGCCATCTCCTCAGCCCAAAACCCCAATCTCGTCGGGGAATAAATATCCCACTATGAACGAAGTCTTTGGAAGAAGGTCTAAATAAGTAGCTCGGTTGATGGATTGAAAGTTCCCAAAGAAGTTTGAAATAGGAGGTACATGGTTCGAATCCTGAAACCTAACATTTTTTATTTTCTTCCTAACTTCACTAATATTTGTCTATCAAAAGAAATGTAAGTTTTTGGTTTGAAAGTCAATTTCAAAATCTAAAAAAGTTCGCACAAAATGAGGTTGAGTTGACTTTTTTTTTTTCTGAATTTCAAAACAGTTTTTCATCAAAACTCAACCAAAAAAAAAGTTTTATAATTTTGGTTTTTGCTTTAAAACTAACACGTCACCACCATTGGTCACCGACCACTACCCCAACCACCATTTTGACCACTACCGGTCACGACTACGACCACCACAAACACCACTCCAACTATTGTCAACCAATACTTCGACAACCGTCGACTACCACTTTGACCACCACCGATCACCACTTCATCGACCTTTGATCATCAACCTGACTACCACCGACTATCACTCCGACCACCGCCAACCACCACTTCGATCACCGTTGACCACCACTCCGACCACCACTCGCCACCGTCAATCATCGCTTCGACGACCACCAACCACCAACCACCACTCCGATCACCACCAACCACCACTATGACCACCTCAGATCATCACTTTATCCATCTATGATCTCCAATCTGACCACTACTAACAACCATTATGACCACCGTCAACCACTATTTTGACCACTGTGACCACCATTTTGACCATCGTCAATCACCACTCCCTCCACCTATGGTCACCAATCTGATCACCACCGACTATCACTCCAACCACCCCCGATCACTACTCCGATCACCACCGACCACCACTCTGACCACGACTAGTCACCACCACCGACCACCAATATAACCACACTGGTCATCACCATTTACTACCATTCTAACCACCACCATCCACAACCAAACCACATCAACCACCACGGTCACCACCATTTGTCTATCAAAAGAAATATCTTAATTTGCAATAATGAAATAATTGCATACCGTAATTGTTATTTGCGATATGCAGGTGATAATGTATTATATACTGAAGCCCTTTTACACCAAATTTATAAAGATAAATTAGTTGTTTATACACATTTTCTTACGATATTTGACTTTATATTTTGCAGATTGATATAAGTTAGAAGGTTTATTGAAGTTGAATGGATGCAATATATGTAGGGAGAATTGAATCAGTTAGTCAGACAGTGTATTTGTTTATTGTATTAATTAATTTATTTCTTTACATTTTCGTTTGGTGTTGGTTTTGCTTATTTCAAAGGAGTCAATTGCATTCCATTTCTGTATGTAATACTGCCAATTTGTTTCCATGTAATTTGTTTTTGATTGTAAAATTGGAAAAGGTCATCCTTATAAATTGTCCTTGTTAGTTTACTCATTTCATATGGCAATGATAAAACAACTTCATTCTTTTCTCTCATTTTTATAAAAAATAAAGCAACAACACAACCTAAATACAACAAAACTGAATTTGGATCCCTCATCAAGTAGTGAGAGTTGTTAATTAGTTTCAAAATAATCCTTAAGGTGAAGTTTGTTAGGAGATGAATGCAATTGCTTGTACATTAATTACAAGGTTTATAAAAGAAAAATACATTAGGTAGATGGTTTGGCCTAGTCCCATAATCATAAACTAATTGTATTTTGAATTTTATTTCTAGTGAAATAAATGAGTATGCTTTCGTAAAAGAAAAATAAATAAACCAACGATTATGATGACGCCAATAATAATAATAATAATAATAATAATAATAATAATAATAATAATAATAATAATAATAATAATATTATTATGCATTTAAAAACGATAATTATAATATACAAGAAAATTGACATATAGCTACGGCAAAAATCTGCAGGTAAAGGATTAAAAACCGTAGGTATAGCACAGTAAACCTATACCGGCAGATGGATGTTGCCGTGGTCTTTATTTGGCTATACCCATGGAAAAATGACGTCCCTATAACCTATAGTGACAGTTTTTTAGTCTGTTGGACAAAACCTTTGATCTATACCCACGGTTAGGTTTTAAAATACTCTTAATTTTGCTATACAACGGCTGAATTTCCTTTGGTATAGGTTTTAGTGAAACATCCTAACTTGATGTACCCACCATTCATTTCATTGCTACAGAATTTATTAACATTGTAGGTTTTAGTGGCAGCTCTTGTCATTAACACTTATGATAATTTAATATTCTCCAATGAAATATTAAACTAGTTAAAAGAGAAATATAAAATAAATAAATATATTTATGAAACAATAAAATAAAACTCTAATCATATTGAAAAGTAACGTTAAGTCTTACAATTGATAAAAATGTCAATCTAAGAGTATCATATTTAAAAAAGACTTAATTTCTATGCTTAGTTCTAGATTAGAAAAATGAGCTTATGTTTTTTTGACCAAATTAGAAAATGAGCTTCTAATCTTCATTGGCGCCATTATCTTCATTAGTGTTTGGACTTGGAGAGTTCATTTGGCTGAGGACACTAGAAGCAACTGTAACCTATTAAAGAGTAAAAGATAAACCATTGACAAATAAAAAGCAACTGCATACCATGGTTGACAAGCTCCTAGAGAACAAGAGGAGGTTCAAGTTTTTGAAGTGAGTACGGCTCATAAGCAGGGGCGGATCCAGGATTAAAAATTAGGGTGTTCCTTCAATGACACTAAGATAAAATGTTTTACCACCAAAACAATATAGTTTTCCTTCAATGAGACTAAGGAAAGATGTATTACCACTAAGACATGATGTTTGGGATGCATTACCATTACCACTAAAGCTAGGGGCGGAGCTTTTTAAGAGTCTGAGGTTGCCACGGTAACCCCCAAATTATTTTAAATTTTAAAAATACTTAGTATAATATAAGAAGAAATATATCTATATATAAAAAAACTATCGCCAAAATGTTCACGAATTTAAAGCCTAGTTCAGTGGTAAGTTGCTACAGTATAGAATAATAGGTCACAGGTTCGATCCCCACTGTTTGTTTTTTAATATTTCATATTTTGAATTAAAAAAACAGCGAAAAAAACAAGAATATGCCACCAGGGAATCGAACCTGAATCCTCAAGCTTATACAAAATGCCATTTGCCACCAAACCAATTATAAACCAATGTCAGTTTAACAGAAAGCAAATATATATTTTAGTATAGGTACCTCTAAAAAATTCTTCCAAGCATTGTCACTGAGTCTAAGGCAGAATGTTTGGGTGTTTCCGGGACACCCCATGAATCCGCCCCCGCTCATAAGCAAGGGATAACTCACGGGACTTGGCACTTCCATCAGCAACAAAGGGCTTTGCAACTAAAATGATTTTGCAGATGCAAACATAATATGGAAACTTCAAATTAAGCATTACATATTTAAATATAAAGTAGTGTGATCAGACACAAAAAAGATAGCATTACCATGTGAGCTTCAAGTATCCATTGTAGGGGAAATTGATCTTCAACATGTGAGCTTCAAGTATCCATCTAGGCCATATCGATACAATTGCAACTTGACTATTATTGCGTCTGATTAATTGCTTGTTCTAGCTTACAGTTTCCAGTATATTCCTAGCTTATGCAAGAAGCCAGAAACCACACCCCCAGAAAGTAATTTATGCAAAGATGGCATATAACAGAGTTCCCACACTCTGTGAGTTCCAAACAACATGCTTGTTTATCCAGTGTACCTGATCATATACATTTTCATGTGCAAAATCATTTAGTACCATTCCAAATAAAAATAGGACCCTTTTCAATACAATATATATAAGAGGATATGTGTTTCTTACTAGTGAGTTATTTGGATCTTCATAATACCAACCATTTACAAAAGCTGCAAAAATACCCTGAGCTGCGATCACAAACACTAACATAGCATTCATTCTTATCCCGTCCAAGAGCAAGAATTGTGTTCAGATCCCCAAAACATCAGTCTATTTGAATGAATAAGAGCCATAAAGTAAAATAAAAGCAAAGCAAAAGAAGAAACAAAAAAAAAACAAGAATGGGCTTTTCTACCTACCAATATGTAGAGCCCGGAGAAGACAATTCCAGCTGCCACAGCTGTGAAACAAACATAGATGAAGCTATACTGTTTCATATCATCTGTAAAGTGAAGGATGATGACTATAATGAGTAACATATATAAATCCCATGGTGATCCATTGTTTGAGCCTCTCCAAATGAACCTATATATCAAGGATTGATTGTCTTATAGGCTTTTCACTAAATTGTATTGTATTTATAGAATAGACAATTAGTCTCTGTATAACATATGGATGGCAAAAATTAGTAACCTTGAAATTAGTATTTTCAGACAATTCATGCCACAAATTACCTATCCTCAACATTAAGAAATTCAAGTCCTCAAACTACATATTCATGAATATATGTATGCATATAAAAGGAATAAAATGAATTCTTAACTTTAATTAGGATGAGTAAAAGGAACTTACCATAGGGTTAACATTTCCTCAATACTATAGTTTTCAGGAGGGAATGCACTCGATATAAGTCTCAAGTTGATATAAGCAATATCCTGTCAATGAACACCACCTTTAAACCAAAGCTTGTGTACAGAAAGGAATCAAAAACAACAATAAACATAAGGTATCTCAGTGATATCTTGATAGGCGTACAAAATATGTCACAATTGAAATTGATAGTATTCAATTCAAGATCCAAATACTTGAACCCAAAATTAGCTAGGGCAGCGAAATTATATACATTAGAGCAGAGAAATTGGGGAACCATACTTTGGATAGAGGGATGCCCTCTTAGGGGAACCATACCGGAACAGAAAGAGATAGTAGAGCAGCGCAGGAGGCGACCGAGAAAGTAGTCGAGCAATACACGATAGAGGGAGGCAGCGGCGCCAACAGTAAAGTTAGTGGCATGGAGTGCATTGAGAGAGAGAGAGCAAAGGTTCAAGGTTCGAATGCGAGGGAGGGGGTCTTTTATATTTCATTACATTGTTTAATAATTGAGTAGTAAACACTATTAAGGTATACCTATACCCACAGATGTAGTATATGTGTCGCTGTTAACAATACCAATAAAATCCAACGTCAAAGGTGTATAATACCTATACCCACGGCTCATTGTATGTCTATAGGTAAATAACGCCTATACCCACAGATTCAGTAACTGTCGCTAAAACTATCCGTAGGTATATGGCAAATTTCTTGTAATAATAATATATATATATATATATATATATATATATATATATATATATATATATATATATATATATATATATATATATATCATAACTATATTAATTCACGAGTTGTACAAGTCAGCGTCCACGTAGGACCAATCAGAAAATGACACATACATCTACTGGTAAATATGTGGCACGCCACATGTCTCTTCATCAGCGACCATCTGATCAATTCAACGGTTCTCCCTCCATCGTGTTTGGCATCGATCCAACAACTCATATTGAATCCTAGGCCTTTATTTCACATTGGCCAGCGGTTTCTACCTAAAAATAATTAACATGGGACAGCATAAAACAGTCTTTTAATGCTAATAATAACACAATAAACAAAACCAAATTTTCAAATTTCAAATGAGATTATAGTCAATTCGAAATAAATGCTCTTTAATATAATTCGAAATAAATGCTCTTTCACCTTCTTCTCTCTCCCATCAGTGAGCAAAGCAACTACGTCTCTGCATCCAATGAACAGCCACAGGTGCGTCTTCCTCACCTTTCACAAACCTTAGCAATCGATTCTTGGATACAATATTGCCTTTATAAATTGGCTCACAGCATAAAACATCGCCAGAAGGCTAAGAGCAAGAACAAGGTATCATTTTGTGACCCACTTATATTTTCCCCGTTCGTTCTGGTTTTTTAGTTGTGTCCCTTCTCATTTGTTTTTGGATTTGTAAAAAATGATAATTAGGGTTCAAAGAAAGGGAGTGGTGCTCCTTCATCTTCTACGACATCGGAAGTTCCGGTGAAGGTATTTCAACCTGGCGTGGATAAGTTGGAGGAAGATGGAGAGCTCCGGTGTGATCCATCATCGGCTTACAACTCTTTTCATGGTTTTCATATCGGATGGCCATGTTTGAGTTAAGTTCCATGTCTTTCCCACACATTTGATTTTGCTGGATTTGTTGTTAATAACAAAACTGTAGTTCCCCCGTGGAATCAGAGTTGCAATCTTCAAGTCATGAATGTGTTATCGGATTTTTGATGACTTTGATATTGTACGTGAAGCTCGTGCTTAGTTCTAATGAGAATTTCCACTCACAATGTATCTCATGGCTAGGACACAAAGTTAGCTTGATTTGTCTTTTTATTGCATTTGTAAGGGTAATTATTTCATTAATCAACTTGGAGGCTTTTACTATTTGATTCGTTACTAATCAAAACCCGCAGAGAAGTTGATACTCCACTTTGTAGATAGATATCTCACATCCGTGAGAAAATTTTCCCTTTAGAAGACTTTTGATTTTTGTTATTGGTGGGTTTGTTTCTTTTGTCTTTTCTTTTCTTTATCGATTGAGACATCGCGGATGATGATGGTGCATGTGCTCTGAGCAAAAAAATACTCTTGGAATTATACTAATGGAATTTTTGAAGTGCAACAATTTTACCTCTTACTATTATAGAATTGGTTTCTAATTTCTCTCGATTCTTTGTTTCTTTTATAATTCGAGATTTTTGTGAATTTTTGGGGCTTGATCTTCATGCAGTTGCTATTTTGCAATTTTAGCATATGTGATTTTGGAATTATTGGATTAGCCTGCTTACATGTAAGTTGGATTGTCACAACAAGAAATGATGTGCTATCTTAGTTTTCTTCCACTTTGTCTATTAGTGCAAATTGCATCAATAACATCATAGCTAGCCCAACTTTTAAGGTTGTATTAAATTTTGAGTCATTCTTGACCAAGAGATATGTTAAGTAATTATGTATCCAATGCTTATATAGTAAAGACAAGTGATGATATAACTGATCGGGTGCTACTTGATGATTTGTTGGGTTTATCTCTGGCTTTCAGTGTTAGAGTTCAGCCAGTGCAAAGTCAGACTTCTGTGCTCAATATTTCAACCGATGAAAGAATTATCCAATCCCTTATGCAAAAGCTTCAATTTGATGAGGTCTGCATATCATTAGTAAACTTCATAATTAAATTGAATTAGCAAGTTTATATTGTCCTAACTATTTATTCTTCAGTCAGGGGGATTACATCCAAACCAAAGCCGAGCTTTTCATATGGTATTCTGTAATATTTGCATTCAATCTTTCTAAACTATCAAAGTTCAATTCATTTACATTATTTGAACTCATCTATTATGTTTATATTCGTGTACTAACGAATCCAAGCTTACTATTGAAGTGAATTTTTCTCAGGAAAAGGGAATTGGGGTGCCAGCAACTATAAAAGGAAAAGTCAAAACACAGTAAGAGCTTATGGTACTTGATATGTATTCGTAGTATACATGTTTATAGTTTTTGAGCCTTTTCCCAAACATATAGATGGTTCAATGAAATTCAAGAGTGAGCCTATTTTGCAGATTTTCTTCTATATGGGTTGGAGATCTTTCATCAATCAATTTGGTAGCCCCTTTCACCTATTAATGTTTGTTTTGGTGGTATAAATTTATGTTTCCATTATTGAAAAGAGAAAAAGAACTAAAAAAGATTTGTCTTCCTAATATATAAATACTTTGCAAACATACTCTGCATATTTCGATTATTGACTTTGCTATTTTATTATTGTTTCCATTATTTTGATGTCTTTCTTTGAGTGATATGGTTGGTGCTCTTAAGTTCTATTATTTATATTATTTTACTACATTCCTTGATTGGGTGTTATACAATGAAAGTTTGTAATATGGTTGATGATTTAGTTTGCATGCATTGCAGATTATAAATACTAGAACGAACCCTCAGCAAACAAAAGAATGGTTGATCAGTGCAACAAGGGGTTCAAGTTGGAGCTTCTTTTGATTCCAAGCATTCTTGAGATCTAGATGTTTGTCCTGAAATTAGATAATACTACATGTACTGATATTGAGTTCTTTATGTTCTAATACTTTGATCATTTTCTTTATTCATGTTTACGGTGGTTAATCTTATGTGAGAGATTTCTTTATTCATGTTTACGGTGGTTAATCTTAGTAGTTTATGATTTGGTGAATTATTTGAGCTCCTTTTTTATGCCAAAGTTTTTTTTTTCACTAAACTGCCTCCAAAATGATATTTCTTCTGTACCAATACATTATCACTTAGCTAATGATAAATGCCATTAGTTTTATTTTGTAATCGTTTCAAACTTAAAAAACTTCTCTGACCTAAGTATAGCATTGCATGGATTGGAAGCTCAAAAGCACCAGAACTTCCCTTCTTTGGCACAATTTCAGCAATCGCTATTCTCTCTATTGGTATAGATTGGTAATTTTACAAAATATACAATCAAGTTAATGCTATATTTTAAATTCTATTATATTAAATTCTATTATAATAACCCAATGTTCTCATTTAATAGTTGTTTCTCCTATATCGTTACTTCAATTTCTCCCGTTTATAGAATTTATCGGAACATACTAATTACCCACAAGGGTATTATCGAGATTATGGAATATACATGTTTTAATCAAAAATCAATGTATATAATTGACCAAAATAATTATATTTAAATTTATATATGTAAAATATACGGGGGAAATATATTATATAACATAATGATTTTATAAAAGACGGTGTACAAAGAAATACAGATGCATCATATCACATAATACACGAAATCAAACAACTGCATTTTTTTAAGTTCCAAACAACGAATTCAAATGCTATGTTAAAAGAAAATGTATACCCGTTCTGGCACGGGTGATACATACTAGTATATATATATATATATATATAACAAAATTTTCCTTGTTAACTAACTTTTTAGTGTATCACATTTTAGACTATATGCCTTTTAATCAACTAATTTTATTAAAAAAAATAACACTTAAATTTAAAAATTAATAAACTACACAATTTTTTTTAACCTAAACATCAACTAGAAAGATAAAACAATAACCAACTTAAAAAAGGAGGGCAATACATGAATTATAAAACTTTTAAATTTTCTTTGTAATTTTTTTTTTAATTTTAATTTTTTTACCTTTTATCTAAAAATCAAGTATTTTACCTTGTAAATTATAAGACTTTTTACCTTTTGCTTAAAAATCAAATAAATACTTTAAGTCATGTAACTAATAAGTTAATTTTTTTTAAAAAAAACTTCACCCTATCATGTTATTTACAAACATATAAATGAAATAAAACTATTATTTAGTGTCCTTAGATAAATGGAATTTTATTAAAGGTAATTAAGGTTTAGGGTTTAGTACACCTAAATAAATGAAATAATCCAATTTTTTTTAAATTATTAATAGAGGATAAATGAGACTTTATTAAAAAATTGAGAATAAGCATGAGAATAATCATATATTATAAGTTTTATGGTAAAAAATTATTTCGAACAACGTATTAATTAAAAACATTACAAGTTTGATCCATGCTAAGTTACCAAATATTGTAGTCAAAATAAGTGATCAAAGTAGTAGTATATCTTGTCAAAAAAAATTAAATTCCTTAAAAAAAGCTATCCACAAAAAGTTAAAAAATTGAGAATAAGCTATCCACAAATTTCTGATTAAAATTTTAATCAAAAAATTGTGGATAACTTTTTTTAAGGAATTTAATTTTTTTTTATAGTTGACATTTTGAAAATATAATTTTTTTGAACTGAAAAAAATAAAAATTTAACCGGCATGCAATTGCTTGGAATGTGATTTTGACCTTGGAAGTTGGAATAATTATAAAATTTAGGAGACAAATTAATTTTACAACTCTCAATCGTAGGTATGTATAACTCACACGGATCTCACCCATGCAAATCAAACTGCACACGCTAAGATTTTTTGAGGTGGGTGAGGTGGCACACGGTTCATATCTTTGACGTTGAGAGTTTCATCACAATTTCTACACTTTATTTTTGACATCATATCATATCTACACATTAATTAAAGACTAACTCTTATTTCATGTTTCTATTTCATCACAATGTTCAAATCTTTTTTTTTTCTTTCAATGTTCAAATCTTTGACATTGAGAGTTTTCGGTACAATTTCTAAACATTAGAGACTAAGACTCTGTTTGGTAAAAAGTAGTGGATAGCGGATGAGCTAGCGGATAAAGGATGATGTGTTTGGTAAAACTAGCGGTTGAACTAGCTGATAAATGTAAAATGACATAAAAGATATATTTATTTAATTCATGATTACATTTATTTAATAAGGATAGAGAATAAATTTAAGAAAAATAATAAGGGTAAAAATGCCATAAAAAAGTGAGATGCTATCCGCTAGCATTTTTTGAAATGCTACTTAAAGTAGCGTTTGAAAAAACGCTAAACGCTACCCGAAAAACGCTAAACGCTACTGCTTACCAAACACGTGTACTCTTCACCCGCTAGTTTCATCCGCTACTTTCATCCGCTATCCGCTAGCGGATGGGACGCGCCAAACAGAACCTAACTCTTATTTCATGTTACTTATTTGATGTAACATTTTTATTGCCAATTAATTAATTAATTAATTAATTAAATGCCAGTAGGGTAGGGTGTCTTGGAATGGTGACATTCACCACAGATATGTCCCTTGTACCGCAAGCTACATATATGGAGTCTCTAGCAACAGACCCAGGAATAATTTCATAAAAAATATTGATGAAAATTCAAAAAATTGTAAAGCATGAAAAATTATACAAGAAAAATGAGTAGAAATTTCTACCTATTATACCATTAATCACTTGGTAAGTTCCATGCAATGAATAATAAAAACAGATAAAACCCTATAAATTCACAGGCTTCGTTACTATGCTTCATCAACATAAGTGCTTCTCCAAATATACACAAAAACAATGCCAATTTGAAGCTATATCCTAGCCAAGCACCACAATGAGTTCCTCCCAAAATGTTAACATTCAGACGGTTCTTGCCCCTACAACAAGGCCACCACCTCCTCGATGCCGAACCTACAACCTAAATGCGGGACTAAATATCCCACTGCGAGAGATGTCTTTGGAAGGTCCAAAGAAAGTAACTCAGATGAGAAGTTAAGCGCCACCGAAGAAGTTTGAAGTGCGAGGTATATGACCCTCAAAACTAACACTCCCTATCGTCTTAACTTATTAACCATTAATATTTGCCTATCAAAAAAATATATTTGCAAGAACGAAATAATTACAAACCGTAATTTTTATTTGTGACGGAAAAATGCTTATAGATAATTTTCTAAAACCCTTTTACACCAAATTTATTAAGATAAATTAAATGCTTGGACACACCCTTTCTTATAATAATTTGCTTTGTATTTTGCAGATTGATGTATATAAGTTAGAAGGTTTCCTGAAGTTGAATGAAAAGAAAGCAATACGTATTGTAAAAAAAAATCATTTATTAATGTATTTGTTTATTAATGTATTATTTATTTTATTTGTTTAAATTTTCGTTTGATGTATGCTTTTGCTTCTATGGAGTCAATAATATCCCCTCTATATGTAATATTGTAAAATTGTTCCATGTAATTGGTTTCTGACTGTAAAAATTGGAAAAGTCCGTCCTAATAATTAAATTGTCCTTGTTAATTAATTTGCTTATCTCAATTAGTAGTGATAAGATAACTTCTTCCTTTTCTCCCATATTTATAGCAAATGAAACAATAATGTTGTTAAGAGTTCCACATCGGATGTGATATGAAAAAAAGTTTATAAGCGGAAGACATTCCTCACATTACAAGTCAATTTTGTGGGGTTGAATTAGGTCTTAACCACATTCTAAGATGGTATCAAAGCCCATCTAAGATCCACTGGGCTACCCGTTTTCAGACCACTCCTCGGATCATGCTCCAGATGTCTATTCCTGGGTTGACCCACACACCAGATGTTTATTCGTGAGTGTGAGGGAGTGTGTGTTAAGAGTTCCACATCGGATGTGATATATGACATGAAAAAGAGTTTATAAGTGGGAGACATCCCTCACCTTACAATCCGCTTTTGTGGGATTGAGTTATAGCTTAACCACATTCTAAAAATGCAACCTAAAAATGACAAAATTAGGGAAATAGAGCGACTCACGAGTTATATATATTAAACTTGCTAACAAACTTTGTGTGCATCCTTTTTCCGACTATATTTAATCAACCAATTTTTAAAATGAAAATTTAAGACATGAATTTAAAAATTAATAAACTACAACTCCTTTTTTGTTAAAAAAACTAAATATAAAAAAGAATATATAAATAAATTACCAACATAAAAAGAGGGAAATACATGAATTATAACACTTTTAGTTTGCCATTTTTTTAATTTTTTTTTACCTTTTATCTACTGCTGCATCTTAAAAAAGTAAATAAACAAGCACAATAAAATAATGGTACCATGTTTGCGTCAAAAATAAATAAATAAATAATGGTACCATGTTATAGCACGGGCGTTTTCAAGTTAAGTAGAATTACTCTCAAGGATAACATTCTCAAGAACATGATGATAGGAATAATAATCCTAGATATATATTCTAAAAAAGGTGTTTGGTAAATTTTTAAACATTCATGGGAATAAGGTAGTTATAGAAATTAAATTAATTTTTATTTATAATTTTTCACATAATCTTCATGGGAATCCTTATTACCAACCTTTTTCATGTAAATGTTTGCATGTGAATGTTAGGGGGAGTTTGTTTCAAGTTAAGTAGAATTACTCCCTGGAATAACATTCCCAAGAACATGATGATAGGAATAATAATCTGAGCTATCTTCTAAAAAAATCGTTTGGTAAATTTTTAAACATTCCTGGGAATAAGGTAGTTATAGAAATTAAATTAATTTTTATTTTTAATTTTTCACATAATCCTGGGAATCCTTATTCCCACCATTTTTCATGGGGATGTTTACATGGGAATGTTAGAGGTTATTGGAAGTTATCTCACTCCTAAGAATCCTCATACCAAGGAATAATTTTTTTCAAACTTGTAACAAACTTGGGAATGTTCCACAAGTAGAAAAATCTCGGCATTTCTGCGGAATTTATCATGGAAAATATCCGCAGGAAATATCCGAGAAATTTCCAATTGCTATATATGCAGAATGTTTCTTTGCAGAATGTGAGTTAAGGGTAAGTTTGCGGGTAATTTTAGATTTACTTGCGGAATTTTCTAAGAGCGTGTGTTCGCAGGAAATTTTTTTTTGAAAGATGTACAAAATGAAAAGCGCTTGATGGGAATCGAACCGGTGTCTCTAAACCAAATGATTCTTGACCTTTGAAGCGAGGGTTTTGTTTTCTTCCATACTCCAATCAGAGAGTTGGGTGGGTATGATCATTCAAAGAAAATCTTTCGATGACACATTTTTTTTCTATTTAAATATTTTAAAATAAAAAAATATTAAACCAATTTTACCTATTTTCTTTTAGAAGGTATGATACCCACTCAACTCGGATGGACACTTGAAAGTAATCACCTTTTTTTTTAAAACATCTGAAAACAGTTTATTTTTATTTTTTAAAAAACTTGTAGAGTAGAAAGTAAAAAGAAAAAACAAATCTGTTTATACGAAAAGAAGAAAAATACGAATCAGCTCACTCTTCCATTCTTCAACCTCACTCTTTCTCTTCAATCTCACTTCTTCAACAGAGGAAAAATCTTCACAAATCTCACTCTTTCTCGTTCAATCTCAGTCTTCAGAGAAAGAATCTTCAGAAATCTCACTCTTTCTCGCAAAATAGATTCTTCTTCTCTCACACACCCTAAAACCATGGCTGAGAGCCAAATCCTCACCATGAAATCATCAAATCCTCTCTCATCACCCTAACCCTAAAATAGAGAAATCCTCTTTCACAACTTTGAAGAAATCCTCTTTCACAACTTTGAAGAAATCGTTACGAGCCCTAATCCTTTCACCCTTGAACCCTAGCATCTTCAACAATGTCTTTTCCTTTAACCATCGCAAGGTCAAATTTCGATCTTGATTTGCTTACTTGCGAGCTGCAGATGCTGATGCTGAGAGGTGATTGGTGAAGATTTCATCCACATCGTTGTGCTAGGTACGTTTTGCTTGACAACCTTTCTTTACCTTCATTCATCCGTTTGTTTATTTACCTTTTCTTACTTCTCTTTAATTTTTATTCAATTTATTGTTTCATTTTAGTATGCACACAAAGTGTTCGACGAATTGTGTTGTCTTGTATACATCTTATTCATGATTCATGATGGAGTTCCCTGCTACCGTTCTACATCACCTTCATTACCCAAGAAGTTAGTATATTCAATTTTCTAAATTGTATTGTATCAAAATTATTGATTAGTTATGATTATGATGATTGATATGTGTGTAATTACACATTTGTTTCTGCTTTTTTCAAGGGACGGTGCAAGTTGTAAGTAAGTTTTCTGCACCAACATATTTTGCTTGGGTTATATAACTCAATTTCTAATTCTGATAAGTAATGATTAAGTAGTGCTATGAAATTTCCTTCTTTTGGTAGTGCAAATATGAAGTTCAAGTAACTAGTAACTACTATTTCCTCCACATGACCACATCATTTGAGAATAGCCAATCACATGATAATCTCATGTGAGATTCAGATGTTAGTGCTTGTCAGTATCACAGCCACTAAATCAGTTTAGCCCAACTGCTATGTAATTTTAATTCTGAATATGCATAACCTATGCCTCAAAAAGCTGGAAGAAGTCTAATCATACAAGGGAGCAGGGAAAATCTCACCTCATCTTCTTCGGACTTCTTCTCTTCAATTTCATCTGTTTGTATTGAGTTTGCATTCACATAAAATTGCTGCAACATACACCAATTTGTGATCTAGATAGATCTCGTGAAATTTCGTGAAACCGCACCTCTTCTTATTCTCTTCTCGCTTGGAGCATGATCACGCCGTGGTCGACGCCCCTCTCCTTTCGCTCTCTCGCCTTTCACCCTTCGTTCCCATAGGTTCGGACTGCCCGCAGACTCTCCCCTCCATTACGGTACACGTTAAGCGATTCATCTTCCGAAATTTCAAGGCGGCGTCTCTCGTCCTTCATTTGAGTACTCGGGATCGAGTGCTCGATACCACTTGATAGGTACCAAAAGCCATCTCAATCCAAAAGAACAAATAAGCGAGTATTATAGATCGGTGTTATCAAATCGGGATACATATCGTGTATCGTTAGGACCATTTTCTCGAATCGTGTATCGTATCGTAAGATACATGAACAAAAATATATAACATTTTTGACTAAATCCAAGTAGAGTTAGCAAAAAAACATGAACTTCAAAATAATTCAAGTCATAAATAAACATAACAAGTGTTTAATTCAACCCCTCCAAAAAACACCATGTAACTATGATCTACTCTTCAACTACAATCGGTGCAATTTCTTCATTTCCTAAGTCAACATCGCTCAAATCATCTTCATTCCCAAGAATTTCAAGCTCTTCCTCCTCATCTACATCTTCCACTATGTCTTCCATCTCATTGTCATCCACTATTAAGATTGACTTTCCCTTATCTTTCCTTGCATTTAGGTTTCTTGGACCTATATATTAAAAACCTAATAAGTATAACAAAGAACAATACTATAATGAAGTGTTAACTTTATGTTTTAAAGTTTAAAATATATAGGATTACCTCTCTTCCTTTTCTTGCTTGGAGCTCCTTCTTCAGGAGTAAATGACTCATGTACATCCATCCATCAGCCTCTCATTGATTATTTGCTTCTTTAGCTTTATCTTGCAAAAGCTTCATAAACATTTCTTTCACTTCATCCGGAACCGTAGCACAAGCACTAACGTTCTGATTTGTTCCCGCAAGGTGGTGTTTCATTCGTGCAATACCACCCCAACAAGAATGTGTGCAATATTTGCAAGTCACATACAATCTATTAGGTGTGGTAGATGCACAATGCTCCCATGTAATATCTACCTCCTTTTTCTTCTTTGCTTGACTCATAGTGAAAGTAACTGGGAAGGAAAGCAAAGGAACGAAAGACGAGTTGGAAGGAGATGTGAGATGATGCTTCAGAAGGAACGAAGAAGACGTTTCTGCTTTTGAGTGGAAATGGATGAAAACACAGCGTTTCCTGTATCAATTTGATTGGAAACGTGTAGAGGAAGCCAAAAAAACTGTCAAAAAAAAAAAACAACAGCCCACGTTTCACTTAACCCTCAGCCCACGTTTCACTTAACCCTCAAAACCCAAAACGCAGCGTTTCATTTAATCCCAAAACGCACCGTTTCATATCATCACTCCCAAAACGCAGCGTTTCCATCCAGCACACTTCGTCTTCTATCTCTAAGCCTGAAACACATCGTGAAAAATCGCAGGCAAAGCTTACAAAACTGGGCTTTACGAAAGCGGGTCGGGTCGGTTATGAAATGTTTCAGAATCGTGCGAGACGAATTACAATCGCGATTCCGACGATTCTGGAGCGATTCCGACGATTCGTGCACCAAAATGATATGACCAACGATTTGCATCGTTCGCCCAGTTTTTCAAATCGTATCGCGAGTTGTATCGTGTGATACATACGATACTAACTACACTGTTATAGATGATATAGGTACTGCATCAAGATGATAACAGCCCTAGGAGCAGAATTACAAAAGATTCCCCTACCTCAGCAACTATGCGTGAGGTCTAAAGCCACTCTCTCTCACTGCCAACTCAGCAAAGTTGGTTACAAAAGATTCCCTCCACTATTAGCTACTTGGCTTGTATTCCAATTCTACCCCTTCTAGAATAAACCTTACCAATCCTATTAACTTGCCTTGATTTATCCAAGTCCAGGTACTCATCATATTACTTCGTGCGTACACAAAATCTATAGGAGACTCTTATTTGGCTGAACGACCTGAATGCCAAAAGGGTATGCCTGTCAGAGGGGTTTGACACATTTCCAACTTTACTATGTGCTGATGGATGCTGTATGATTGATTGCAGAATGGCGAGTTTTCTGAAATTTTTGCATGACTCTAATGTCTTGAAATTATAGATTCATATCTTGATGAAGATTATAATCCTGTGTAAAATTCAAGACTCAAGACCTATTATGTTTTTATGCTAGGTAGTGCCAAATGAATCAAAAGTGAATAAGAATAGCTATCTAACAGAGTGACTCTACAGGTAGGAACTGATAGGGGTTTACTTTGGCTTTTATCCCTACTGGCTAATTAATCCATTTCTTACTTTAAATTTTTATCTTTTAATTTATGTTTTCAGGGTGTTTATGGCTATCCAATTGAATTATAGCTTTTCGTGCTTTTTCTTTTTCAATTTTTATTTTTTTGGGATGTTGTGCTGTTTTGTTTTCTATGGTTTAGATTTTACTGAGTTCAAACTTTGTAAAGTTTTGTTGAAAATTGACATTGTCTGACAATTGCAGGTGAATATTATTGAAACCCTTTCTTGTTGATGAAGCAATATATTAAACAAAAATGCCAAAAGCAGCAGCACTTGGAAGTGTTTTTCTGGTAGACAGGTACAATCTGAAAGTGTTTATTAGTATCATACTATAAGTTTTTACCAACAACTTGGGACAACAGATTGTATTCCTTGAATTTCATTAGTATTCCTTGAATTTCATAGTATTATCACTAATTTTCTCTTTACTATGGATTCAAATCTATCCTTCCTCAAACAGCTTAATAAATTGAAACTCTGAAAAATTAAAACCTTTGTGAAGATGAACTGCAAGAAAATGAGATGATCTTAATTTCAGCTTATTGATTATAGAGTCACAAATGCAGGTAGCCCTCCTATGAAGAATCCATCACAGAAACTTGGTTCCTCTGATTGGATATTGCGAAGAAGTATATCAGCATATTCTGGTTTATGAGTATATGCACAATGGAACTCTAAGGGATGAGTATAGTTTAGATCACTAAATGGATCCTTTAGTGACCATCACTAAAGGGATAGATTTGTCAACAACAAATCAATAAAAATATAGTTTTACAAATTCAGCAAATTTCTCGATTTCTTAATTATTAGGCATTAACTATGGAATTTATTAAAAAAATGTGCTAAATTAATCAAAAAAAAAAAGGAAATGGGAAACCGAAACAAAAGAAGCCACAATCGGCTACCCTAAAATTTTAGAAACTCAAAATTAGAAAGGAAATCTCTTCCCAGCAAAGAAAGGAAATCTCTTCCCAAGTAATGTCTACTAACCAAACTTCTTCCAAAGTGTGGCTAGTTCTTCAATAACCAATCTAACATATTCATGTGGTTAGTCAATTTACTAACAAAACTTCTTCCAAAGTGTGACTAGTTCTTCCGTAATGAAGCTTGAAGGTAAGAAGGAGATGAAATATGTTTAGAAGGAAGAAGGAAGAAAGATGTTTACGGTTTATTGTTACTCATTCCGAAAAAATTGGTTATTAATTAGATGAGATTAAATAACAAAAATAAAGGGATTTTTATTGTCCCATAACCGTTAGAAATAATTGCCTTAAAGATAGGCATAATATTGGATCGCATGGTTAATTCCAATTAATTAATTTATATAATTGAAATTGGATAGTACATATATACCCCCTATAATAACACCCCTTAGATCAGATTTAGGTAATAAATTACTCATCCAATGGTTAGAATTCATTTAGTGATTATCACTAAACCTTTGGTTTAGTGATGTAATCTAATGCCCTAAGGGATCACATTCATGGTCTAATTCCACATTCTTGTATTCATCTACGTACTTAGTATTATTGTATAGAATTGGCTTTGTATTATTAGACAAATGTAATGAATGGTTGTATTATTGTATGGAATTGGTTTTGTATTATTACTTAGCTATTTATTTATTTTTTTTATTCTGCGGTTAGTTTGAGGCAAAAAATATTCTGCAATTTCCTGCGGATTTTCGTGCGGAAATCATGAATTTCTTGTGGAACTTCCTGCAAAATTTTCTGCTGAATTTCATGTGGAATTTCCTGCGAAAACTTCCTGCCGATTTAGTAATCCGCAGGAAATAATTATCCACGAACAAAATAACCGGGAACCTTAATCCGCTGAAAATTCCGTAGGAAACCCATTTTCTGCGAATTTTTAAAGAAAATTCGCAGGAAATAACAAAAATTCTAATTTCATTCCTAACCCAGGAATTCCCAAGAATCTTAGTTCTAGATTTGAAAGTTATTTCACTCTCAGGAATCCTCGTACCAAAAAATAATTTAGTTCTAAACTTGAAACAAGAAAAGCAAAAAGGTAGGAATGATAGTACCCGTCTTTCTACCTATAATAATAATAATAATAATAATAATAATAATAATAATAATAATAGGAAATGAAGACTTTTGTTGTATAATTATTTGTAAGTGTTCAAATTATGTACAAAAATAAAAATATTTCCCATTCATAAAAAAGAGTACAAAAAAAGCTGTACTAAATTTTTATTATAAGTAGTAAAGTGGTTGTTTAATTTTTTTGATAAATTAATAAAGTTAATGTTCAAACTAGCAAATAAGTATTAAATTAATAACATAAAAGAGTTATTGTGTTTGCAAAATTTCTTATACAAATTCCTTCTTTTATTTTTAAAATTTAGGTAATTATGTTTTATGGTTTTGAACTTTTATCATTTTTGTTTAAGAATTTAAGAAAAAATATTTTATTAAAATAAAATAAATACTGTAAATTATGTAATGAATCAATTTAATTTTTTAAAATATATTTTTCCACCCTATTATACTATTTACAAAATAATAAATGAAATAAACCTATTATTTAGTGTCCCTAAATAAACACAATTTTATTAAGGGTAAGAGTTATTAATTTTTTTTAACACAGGATAAATGAGAATTTTTATTAAGAGATTGAGAATAAGATCAACTACAAGTAAATTCAGTTTGGTTAAATAGAAATATAATAAAAAATTATTTGATTAATTCTTACGTAATAAGAAATATAATTAGATTGTTAACATAATTTATTAATACTAGTTCCACTAAATTGATTAACGAGGAGTACTTACGTACAGTACCATAGATGTTGTGCGTACATTTTGTTTTAGAGAGAAAATGTTATTTTTTTGGTAACAGATTATTAACACCCCAAAAATTGTACTTGTTGACCGAGGAAAGGCCGCAGCCGTCAAGTCTACATGGGTCGATATGCTCAAACTATTGGCAAAAAGGCTAGGAGGCTATCTAATCTTTAAACCCTTAAGGGAAACTTGAATGCAAGTAAGTTACTCAAAGCATGTTTAGGCGCCAATTCATTGTAAAATGAAATGGAGAAAAATCTGCTAAATAACTAGTTTGGTGAAAAAAAAATTAATTTTGTGATAAAATATGTAAAGTGCAGCGCTAAGCAATGTGTTTTGGGGGTACCTTAGGGTTTGAATTTTTTTAACTGTTTAAATACTCAAAATTCGTTCCTCAATGTACGATTTAAGCCAACAAAATAGTTTCGTGAAAAATATGTAAAGCGCGACGCTTATCAATGTGTTTTGAGGGTAAATTAAGGTTTGATTTTTTTTTTCGAATTACCCATCATAGACCCCCTCCTTCCTACACCAAGTTAGTTTTGGAGAGGGGTTATTCTTCCTCCTTCCTACACCAAGTTGGTTTTGGAGAAGGGAAGAGGACACAGTTTGAAAGCTAAAGCCTAATTGGTAGATGAGAGTTTCAGAAAAAATAAGGTGTTGGAGAGAGGGTGAGGTAAACACGGTTTGCTTATTAAAAAAAAAAAGGTAAACACGGTTTGAAAAATGGAAATGAAACAACATGACTCTTAATTTAGTTCTAAATTCTAGACACTTAATTGAGACATTGAAAAGATGATAGACATTTAGTTGAGAAAAGGTCATTATAAAGTTTAATTTAAAATATTTGGGAGATTCCAAAATAATAACTTTATTTTTTTTCCTGAAAAAAAAAACTATTTTTGTTTTCATTTTTAATTGAAAATACTCAAGTCAGCATTTTTTCACTTTAAATTTTAACTTTGATATATGTCACTAAACTATTTTTCAATGCTAATATTGCTTTACAAAAAAAAAACTATTTTGCAACGAATGTAATGAAATGAATGTGGATATATAATATGTATCCATCAAAATTTATTTGTTTTAGGCCTAAAAGTATGTTGAGTATGCCCTATGGTAACTCAAAAATAATATAGTTCTCCCACGTACCCATATGCATGGAGTTTTTGTTCAACTGTAAATCAAACTGAACACGCTAAGATTTTTTGAGGGGTCACACGGTTCATCCCATTTTATGTATGTTAGTTATATATTCACATGACTCGGTCTTTTGCGTGAAATAGAGCTATTAAATTAAATCTGAAAATTTCATGAAAACAAAATGAAAATACAGAGGAATATCAAGGCCAACAACAATTAAATGGTCGGTCCATGCATGATGGATTCAATGTTCAAATCTTTGACATTGAGAGTTTTCATCACAATCATTTCTTCACATTAAAGACTAACTCTTATTTCATGTTTCTTATTTGATGTCACATACTAGTATTAATTAATTAATTAAATGCCAATATAGGGTAGGGTAGGGGGGTATTGGAATGGTGACGATTCACCATGGATATGTCCCTTGTACCGCAAGCTACATATGGAGTCTCTAGCAACAGACTTTGCCATTTCATAAAAAAAAAATATTGACAAAATCTCAAAAAAATTGTAATACATGAAAAATTATATATACAAGAAAAACGAGTAGAAATTTCTACGTATTATACCATCAATAACTTGGTAAGTTCCATACAATGAATAGTAAAAATAGATAAACCCCTATAAATTCACAGGCTTCACTTTGTTTCATCAACATAAGTGCTTGTCCAAATATAACAATACCAATTTGAAGCTCTCCTAGCCAAGCAACACAATGAGTTCCCCCCAAAATTTAGACATTCAGACGGTCCTTGCCCCTATAACAAGGCCACCGCCTCTTCAGTCTCCACCTACAACCCCACCTAGGACTAAATATCCCACTGCGAGAGATGTCTTTGGAAGGTCCAAAGAAAGTAACTCAAATGAGGAGTTAGGCGCCACCTAAGAAGCTTGAAGTGCGAGGTATATGACTTGGATCCTCAAAACTAACATTTCTTATCGTCTTAACTTATTAACCATGAATATTTGCCTATCAAAAAAAAAATATATATTTGCAAGAACAAAAGGATTACATATCAGAATCAAGTTATTTGTGACGGAAAAGCGCTTATCGATAATTTTCTAAAACCCTTTAAAACAAAATTTATTAAGATAAATTAGATGCTTTGACACACCCTTTCTTACAATATTTTGCTTCGCTATTTTGCAGATTGATGTATATAAGATAGAAGGAAAGGAAAGCAATATGTACTGTAAAAAAAATAATCAGCTTCCTAAATATTCTATTTGTTTATTAATGTATTATTTATTTTATTTTTTTACATTTTCGTTTGATGTACGTTTTGCTTCTTGTCAATTGTATCCCTTTGTATGTAATATTGTAAAGTTGTTCCATGTAATTGGTTTCTGATTGTAAAGATTGGAAAAGTCTGTCCTAATTAATTGTCCTTGATAATTATTTTTACCTTTTATCTAAAGCTACATCTTAAAAAGTAAAAAAAAAAAAAAAAAAAAAAAAACACAATAAAATATCTTTCCATATTAGAAAGCCAGGAAATGATAGTACAGTCTTTCTACTTGTAATAATAATAATTAATAATAATAATAATAATAATAATAATAAATGAAGACTTTTATTGTTTAATTACTTATAAGTGTTTAAATTATGTACAAAAATACAAATGCTTCCCATTCATAAAAAAAGTACAAAAATAACTGTACTAATTTTTTTTTGTTTTTGTTTTTGTTCTTGTCAAAAAAAAAATTGTAAGTTGTCCGAATACTCATAAAAAGTTGTATTGTCAGTGTGTTTAGTAAAGTGTAATTAAATTATGTAATGAATAAATTTAATTAAAATATTTAATTAAAATAAAATAAATACTGTAATTAAATTATGTAATGAATAAATTTAATTTTAAAATATATTTTTCCACCCTATTATACTATTTACAAAATAATAAACTAAATAAACCTATTATTTAGTGTCCTTAAATAAATGAATTTTATTAAGGGTAAGAGTTTTTTTTAAAAAAATTAATAGAGGATATTAAAAGATTGAGAATAAGATCAACTACTAGCTAGTATCTTCATTTTGGTTAAAGAAAAATATAATAAGAAATTAGTGGATAATTTTTTTCTTAAAGGAATTTAGTTGATAGTTTGTTATTTCTTTTTTTACCGCATGCTATTGCTTGGAATATGATTTTAGTTGACTTTTGAATAATTCCAAAATTTAGCTGCCAAATTCTAGAAATCTCAATAGATGAAGGATATGATTCAATAGGTGATGCTCTGTTTTTGTTGCTGCTAAAATCATCAATATGGGGTATTATGTTGCAATATATCATCACTGATGTTGTGCCATTCAAATGAGATTCATTGCAAGAGACATTCAAATCAATGTTTAGAGACATGTTTGAGATGAATCAACTCAAATTTGGTGATCCTCTGTTTTAGTATGTTGTGTATTCTAAAATTTAATCATTGGCGCCAATTTTTAATCAAAGTCATATTTCAAAGAACAAATTAACTAAAGCAAAAATTAGCGCCAAATTGAAATTGAAATAGAAGAATGAAAAAAAATAGAAGCACGGCTTGGTAATCTTGACGTCATGAAGGATTTTTTCATCGTGAAATGAGATTTGCAGGAAGGGTAATATTGTAACATACCATTAGTTTTTTGATCAAATTAATAGAAAGTGACAAGTTTAATTGACTTTCTTAATTCTTGTGCTATAAATTTTGTTGCTTAAATTAGAGACCGGAGGGAGTATTTGTTTTCAACAATCGCACGTGTGGGGAAGGATGTACTTTTGCGATAACTTCCAAATAAGTTCCATAGCACCGAAGACAAAATGCTGTCAACGTAATTAGATTGCTAACATAATTTATTAATACTAGTTCCACTCAATTTATTAATTAGGACATAGATGTTGTACGTACATCCTGTTCCAGAAAGAAAATCTCACTTACTTTTTTTGTAACACATACCCAAAAAATTGTTAAGTTGTTGACCGAGGAAAGGTCGCAGCCGATCAAGTCTACATGGGCCGATATACTCAAATTATTGGCAAAAATGTCAGGAGGCTATCTAATCTTTAACCCCTCAATGTATGATTTACGCCAGCAAAATAGTTTTGTGACAAAATATGTAAAGTGCGTGACGCTTATCAATGTGTTTTAGGGGTAAATTAAGGTTTGAAAAAAATTCGAAGTACCCATCATAGGTTCCTCCTCATCCCCCTCCTCCTCCTCTCGAGTTCGAACTCGAAAGCCGACGTCTTCATATCGAGCTGAAATTATCAAGGCAGGGAAAAAGTGTCACTTATACATACAACTTACTTAAAACAAGCCTCACATCAAAATTTAGGCTCATGCTTCGTACAACCCCCTAACTACTCACTAGAACTCTCATATCACCCTTTATTCCCAAAAAATACCCCGAACCTAGTCAAAACATAATTTTGGGGTGTCCGAGTAATTTTTGATCTGTTTGCACAGCAATGAGATTCGATCAAGTTCGATCAACCGGCGCCGAAAGCGTATAATCTTTAAAAAAATAAAAACAAATTTTCGATGAAGGACTTTTGATCTTTTCACACCAAAAAAGGGGTTCTAGTGAATAGCGGGAGGGTTTTGTACGAAGCATGGGGCAAAATTTATTTGTTTTAGGCCTAAAAGTATGTTGAGTAGGCCCTATGGTAACTCAAAAATATTATAGTTCTCCCACCTATGCAATGCAGTTTTCTTAATTTTGATTACTTTCATCTCTAAATAAATCAAACTGCACACGCTAAGATTTTTTAAGGTCGAGAGATGATGGCACGCGGCTAGTCCCATTGTGTGTTTGTTATTCACATGACTTGGTCTTTTGCGTGAAATAAAGTAATTAAATCTGAAATTTTCATGAAAACAATATGAAAAGAAAATGTAAATACAGAGGGAGGGATATCAAGGCCAACAGTAGCTGCCCATCTAGGTGCAGACGTGGTTTGATGCTCATCTGTCATTCTATCCTCTGGGTTACTTGGGATCTGAGAAACAAATGTATTTTTTCTGGAGGCGTACCTGATTTTGAGAGATGTATTGACAGGATTTTATCCCTTTTTTGGCAGTGGTTCCAGGCTAGAGGTAATTCTTCCTCTTGTTTATTTTATGAGTGGTATATTGACCCTATCGATTGTATTTCTACGAGGTAGATTATGGTTTTCATGTTTTTCTTTTGGTATCGCTTTGACTATGCTCCGTTGTTTTTAGATGTATATGGGTTGAGTACCTATTGTACTCATCTATATATCTAATATAACTCCTTTGCCTTTAAAAAAAAAGGCCAACACACCAAGGGTTAAAATTAAATGGTCGGTCCAAGCATGGATTCATATCTTTGACATTGAGAGTTTTCATCACACATTAATTAGGCCAACACACCATTGGTTAAAATTAAATGGCAAGCTGCATATGAGTCTCTAGCAACAGACCCTGTAATTTCATAAAAAAAAATATTGACGAAAATTCAAAAATTTGTAAAACTTGAAAAATCATACAAGAAAGATGAGTAGAAATTTCTACGCATTATACCATCAATCACTTGGTAAGTTCCATGCATGCAATGTACAGTAAAAATAGATCTATAAATTCATCACAGAATTCGTTACTATGTTTCATCAATCAACACAAGTGCTTGTCCCAATATACACAAAAACAATACCAATTTGAAGCTCGCCTAGCCAAGCACCACAATGAGTTCCTCCCAAAATGTTAACATTCAGACGGTTCTTGCCCCTACAACAAGGCCACCACCTCCTCAGGCTGAACCTACAACCTCGGGACTAAATATCCCACTGCGAGAGATGTCTTTGGAAGGTCCAAAAGAAAATAACTCAGATGAGGAGTTAAGTGGCATCGAAGAAGTTTGAAGTGCGAGGTATATATATGACATGAATCTCAAAACTAACATTTCCTATTCTCTTAACTTATTAACCATTAATTTTGCGTATCAAAAATATATATTTGCAAGAACGAAATGATTACATACCTGTAATTGTTATTTGTGACCGAGAAATTCTTATCGATAATTTTCTAGAATCTTTTACACCAAATTTATTAAGATAAATTAGATGCTTTGACACACCATTTCTTACAATATTTTGCTTTGTATTTTGCAGATTGATGTATAAGTTAGAAGATTTACTGAAGTTGAATGAAACGGAAGCAATACATAATTACATACTATAAGAAAAATTGATCAGCTACCTAAATAGTGTATTTGTTTATTGTATTATTTATTTTATTTGTTTAAATTTTCATTTGATGTATGTTTTTGCTTCTTCTATGGAGTCAATTATATCGCCTCTGTATGTAATATTGTAAAGTTGTTCCATGTAATTGTTTTTAGCTCTCAAGTCCATGAGCAATATTTCTGAGTTGGGTTTAAATTTTGTGACTCAAATGATGTTGAACGGGAATCGAAATCAAAATAGGGAATCGAACTCGAAACTACGAGTACGCTTTTCACCATCTTAACATTGCGCTAGCAAATTTTTTAGTAAAGAATTCGCAAACAAATTATATATGGAATATATTTAATAAAGATAGCTACTATTAGTAGTATATTAAAAAAATTACTTTTTTGATGTGTACCGTGGCTTCTCCCGGTCTTTGAGAAGCTCCACCCCTGTGTAGTCTTCACACTCTGCACCTTTCTTTTTCGGGCGGAATCGATTATTAATGGGTTTCGTTTCAGTGATCGAATTCTGCCCCGCAGTCACCTATGTCAACTCGTTTTACCAATCTGATAACCTGTGAAACCGATTTAATGCAAGTGTTTTTTTTAATTTCCTCGATTTATACTGTTCGATCGGACAAAAAAATTTGTTCAGCCCTACCCACCCCTATTTGTTGGTTCCTACATTGTCGTCTATATTTATTTTCAACTATATTGCACGTGTGCGAAGATCTAGTAGGATCACGATTGACTGTCGTCAACATTTGTAGTCATACATCTCATAGACATTGATCAATAAATTAAGTGATCTTGACTGTCCATTTATTATTATTTAAAAAATTAAGAAAAATTAAGTTTGGAGAGAGATAGAGTCTCTAGAGACTGCAGAGGCCACAGAATCACCATCCGATCTAGTACTAGTACAAATGCATTTTCAATTTTTTTTTTCAACTTTATGATAAGCTTTGCCTCAAAATGTGATAAGTTGACTTCCAAACATGAGTCAAGCACCGTCCAAAAAATGACTGGGATACAGATGCATGTAAACGTAGTTGCCAGCCAGTATCTTAATTCTTAAGTTAATGTTCCTAATTTATTTTGCGAAAAAGAAAATCTTCCTAATTTATTAATTCCATCATACTATCCGTAGAAGATTTTCTTTTTCGCAAAATAAATTAGGAACATTAACTTAAGAATTAAGATATTGGTTTGGCAACTTTACTTACATGCATCTGTATCCCAGTCATTTTTTGGACGGTGCTTGACTCATGTTTGGAAGTCAACTTATCACATTTTGAGGCAAAGCTTATCATAAAGTTGAAAAAAAATTAAAAATGCATTTGTACTAGTACTAGATCGGATGGTGATTCTGTGGCCAATGCAGTTTCTAGAGACTCTATCTCTCTCCAAACTTAATTTTTCTTAATTTTTTAAATAATAATAAATGGACAGTCAAGATCACTTAATTTATTGATCAATGTCTATGAGATGTGTGACTACAGTAAATGTTGACGGCAGTCAATCGTGATCCTACTAGATTGTTCGCACACGTGCAATATAGTTGAAAATAAATATAGACGACAATGTAGGAACCAACAAATAGGGGTGGGTAGAGAGCTGAACAAATTTTTTTGTCCGATCGAACCGTATAAATCGAGGAAATTAAAAAAAACACTTGCATTAAATCGGTTTCACAGGTTATCAGATTGGTAAAATGAGTTGACATAGGTGACTGCGGGGCAGAATTGGATCACTGAAACGAAACCCATTAAGAACCGATTCCGCCCGAAAAAGAAAGGTGCAGAGTGTGAAGACTACACAGGGGTGGAGCTTCTCAAAGACCGGGAGAAGCCACGCTACACATCAAAAAAGTAATTTTTTTAATATACTACTAATAGTAGCTATCTTCATTAAATATATTCCATATATAATTTGTTTGCGAATTCTTTACTAAAAAATTTGCTAGCGCAATGTTAAGATGGTGAACAGCGTACTCGTAGTTTCGAGTTCGATTCCCTATTTTGATTTCGATTCCCGTTCAACATCATCTGAGTCACAAAATTTAAACCCAACTCAGAAATATTGCTCATGGACTTGAGAGCTAAAAACAATTACATGGAACAACTTTACAATATTACATACAGAGGCGATATAATTGACTCCATAGAAGAAGCAAAAGCATACATCAAATGAAAATTTAAACAAATAAAATAAATAATACATCAATCTTTCTTAGGTAGCTGATCAATTTTTCTTATAGTATGTAATTATGTATTGCTTCCGTTTCATTCAACTTCAGTAAATCTTCTAACTTATACATCAATCTGCAAAATACAAAGCAAAATATTGTAAGAAATGGTGTGTCAAAGCATCTAATTTATCTTAATAAATTTGGTGTAAAAAGATTCTAGAAAATTATCGATAAGAATTTCTCGGTCACAAATAACAATTACAGTATGTAATCATTTCGTTCTTGCAAATATATTTTTTTGATACGCAAAATTAATGGTTAATAAGTTAAGAGAATAGAAAATGTTAGTTTTGAGATTCATGTCATATATATACCTCGCACTTCAAACTTCTTCGGTGCCACTTAACTCCTCATCTGAGTTATTTTCTTTGCGTCTTCCAAAGACATCTTTCATTGTGGGATATTTAGTCCCAGACGAGGTTGTAGGTTCAGACTGAGGAGGTGGTGGCCTTGTTGTAGGGGCAAGAACCGTCTGAATGTTAACATTTTGGGAGGAACTCATTGTGGTGCTTGGCTAGGATATAGCTTCAAATTGGTATTGTTTTTGTGTATATTTGGAGAAGCACTTATGTTGATGAAGCATAGTAACGAAGCCTGTGAATTTATAGGGTTTTATCTGTTTTTATTATTCATTGCATGGAACTTACCAAGTGATTAATGGTATAATAGGTAGAAATTTCTACTCATTTTTCTTGTATAATTTTTCATGCTTTACAATTTTTTGAATTTTCATCAATATTTTTTATGAAATTATTCCTGGGTCTGTTGCTAGAGACTCCATATATGTAGCTTGCGGTACAATCTGTGGTGAATGTCACCATTCCAAGACACCCTACCCTACTGGCATTTAATTAATTAATTAATTAATTAATTGGCAATAAAAATGTTACATCAAATAAGTAACATGAAATAAGAGTTAGGTTCTGTTTGGCACGTCCCATCCGCCAGCGGATAGCGGATGAAAGTAGCGGATGAAACTAGCGGGTGAAGAGTACACGTGTTTGGTAAGTAGTAGCGTTTAGCGTTTTTCGGGTAGCGTTTAGCGTTTTTTCAAACGCTACTTTAAGTAGCATTTCAAAAAATGCTAGCGGATAACATCTCACTTTTTTATGGCATTTTTACCCTTATTATTTTTCTTAAATTTCTTCTCTATCCTTATTAAATAAATGTAATCATGAATTAAATAAATATATCTTTTATGTCATTTTACATTTATCAGCTAGTTCAACCGCTAGTTTTACCAAACACATCATCCTCTATCCGCTAGCTCATCCGCTATCCACTACTTTTTACCAAACAGAGTCTTAGTCTCTAATGTTTAGAAATTGTACCGAAAACTCTCAATGTCAAAGATTTGAACATTGAAAGAAAAAAAAAAGATTTGAACATTGTGATGAAATAGAAACATGAAATAAGAGTTAGTCTTTAATTAATGTGTAGATATGATATGATGTAAAAAGGTACTTGATTTTTAAGCAAAAGGTAAAAAGTCTTATAATTTACAAGGTAAAATACTTGATTTTTAGATAAAAGGTAAAAAAATTAAAATTTTAAAAAAAAATTACAAAGAAAATTTAAAAGTTTTATAATTCATGTATTGCCCTCCTTTTTTAAGTTGGTTATTGTTTTATCTTTCTAGTTGATGTTTAGGTTTAAAAAAATTGTGTAGTTTATTAATTTTTAAATTTAAGTGTTATTTTTTTTAATAAAATTAGTTGATTAAAAGGCATATAGTCTAAAATGTGATACACTAAAAAGTTAGTTAACAAGGAAAATTTTGTTATATATATATATATATATATATATATATATATATAGATTATTATTACAAGAAATTTGCATCAAACCAATTACCGTTCAATTGGTATTGACTGCAGAAACTGAACTATAGCAAAAGGTTTCAACGAAAATGATGCAAATTTGAGAGCGATGTGAAAAACATAAATGCTAATGAAAGTTTATGTTTTTCATATCGTGCTCGAATTTGAATCATTTTTGTTGAAATTTTTTGTTATAGTTCAATTTTCGCACTCAATACGAGTTGAACGCAACTAGTTTGACGCTAATTGGTTGAGAAATAGAAAATAAGATCCAAAACATGTTTTATAGATGAGAATGGCTTTTTCACAGTATTTTGAGTTTTAAGCGCTTTTTTGAACAAAATATTTGTCATATTCTTATTCTTTATTAAATTTCAAGCATTATACGCTCAAGAATCCTTCAATTTGGTGCTCTATAGCAAAATCACCATTGTTGAGATTGAAGGTTTTTTCAACTTCAAATTCAAGATTTCGGTTTTAGAAGTGATTTTGCGTATAAACACTTTTCTGAACTTAATTTTGGTTCAATTGAATTCCTTGTAAAATTCTATTCAAGTTATAGTCCAGTTTCATTCAATTTGATCGCGTATTGCATAAGCTATTCAAGAAACAAGAAATCGAATGGGTATTGGTGTGCCTATAGACATTCGCAGTGCTCTTTATTTTTCTGAGTTTTTTTTTTAAAGAAACAAACGAAAACATATATAAAAGATAAATTACCAAAGTGAAAAAAATAAAAGATAAAGGGCCAAACTGACATGAATATGAAAGATAAAGGACCAAAGTGTGAAAAAAATATAAATGACTAAACTAAAACTTTTGTCAAATATAAGGGACCAAAAGTACTATTTAGCCTTTAATTTAGGCTTAAATATCATTTACCCCCTGCAAATATCACCATAATTCATTTACCCCCTTGTAAAATAAAAAGTTTTAAAATGCCCCTTCCAAATATAAACTGTTTACGATTACCCCCCTACAGGGGGTAACCGTAAACGATTTATATTTTGCGGGGGGAACCGTAAAACGGTTTATACCCATTATACACTTAACACTGTGTCAATATAATCTAACAGCAGGGGGTAACCGTAAACAGTTTATATTTGCAAGGGGCATTTTAAAACTTTTTATTTTACAGGGGGTAAATGGATTATGGTAATATTTGCAGGGGGTAAATGATATTTAAACCTTTAATTTATTACTTTTTTTATCAGCATATATTTTTTTTTTGTATTTTATAATTTTACTTAAAGGAAAGGAGTGCAGTTTTAGCTTTCAATGTTACTAGTTTTTTACCAGTGCATACGCACGGGTTATACTGTAATTTTTATATTTTACAATAAAATTATAAATACGTTTAAAGTTGCAAAATGTAAAAAAAATAAAAAGGAAAAACCCGATAAAAGGCGATATTTCAATTTTTTAAAATAGTCGTGTTGCAAAAAGTTAAAAAAAAAGTCAGCATCTTCTTATAATATTAATAATGGGGTAAAAATGAAGAAAAAGGAAAATGAGATTTAAGGTAAAATATGCACCCCTGTTGACACTCCCATTGGCACTCTCGTTGCCTCTCTCATTGTCGCTCTCGTTTGCACTCTCGTTGCTGCTCCCGTAGTCGATCCCATTGTTAGTCTATCGTTGCCGATCCCATTGTCAGTCTCTCGTTGCCACTTGTTTACTCTCTTTTTTACATAATTTAATCATATTCATTTAATTATAAAAAATTTATTTAGTAATTTTAGTAGTTATTATGTAATATTAGTTTAATTTAACTTTTTTGAATTTTGCCATTTAGCAATGTATGAGGGTAAAATTGTAACTAAAAGACAAAAAGTACAACTTTTAAAAAAACTACCAAAAGTTGTGTTTTTGTCTTTTAGTTACAATTTTACCCCTACATATTGCTAAATGGCAAAACTCTAAAATATCTAATTTAGTACCCTTTGTAATAAATATTTACACTTAACTGAGTTTTGTCATCACTGTTAAAATAGTTGTTTTTGCTTATAATAGACCAAACGGAGTATATTCAATAATATTATTAGTAAATTCATTATTCAACGTTTTCTAAATATGAAATCAATTATATGAATTTTTGGTTACTAAATCAACTACATGTTTTTTTGATGATCGATCGACACACACAAACAGAAAACCAATGTTCGACACTGTGGGGATCGAACCCAACAAGCAGGTGTCCATAAACGACATTAACTTCTACCACTGCGACGAATCAACTACATGATAATTACTAAGTGTGTGGCTTATTTATTTTAAGATATACTCCCTCCAGTCCCTATTATAAGAAGATTTTTGAAGTTAATTTTGGTCCCAAATATAAGAAACTTTTCTAGTTTTTCTTGCTTAAGTATCAATTTTACCCTCATTGGATATTTTGTCTTTTCAGTTTTCAATGTGAGTGGGAGTAGTGGAGTTATTTCACACGTGGAGTTTAGTGAAGGGTATTTTGGAGACTTTATTTAAAAAGATAAATTAAATGAACTCATTAGCAACGGTGATTTTTCTATTTTCTTCTTATAATAGGGACCACACGGCTCAGGGAGTATATAAAAGATTTAATTTTATGATATTGGGTCACAAGGGACGTCACGAGGGGCATAATAGAGAATTTCGGCGTGTCGATGTTGACAATCCCTAACTAATTAATGTATAGACAAGGTTTTTGATAGTAATTACTCCTTCCGTCCCAAAATATAAGACTCCTTTTTCACTTTTACCTTGTCTCAAAATATAAAGCCATTTACAACTTTCTAGATACATTTATTGCTTTTTTCCAAGTACTGCCCTTATTAATTGTACTAAATTGTGTAGCTATATGAAAAGTTTACATTGAATGTTTAGGGTAGTTTAATAATAGTCATAGAAAATTTTAGCATATTAATTACTCTAATAATTTTTCTTAATAAGTGTGAAAAGTGAAATGGGACCTTATATTATGGGACGGATGGAGTAATGTATAATAGACAAAGTGATTCCTTAACTAATAATAATAATTAATGTATTTTGCACTTGAAGTGCGTGTTTGTTCACTTCACTTTGACTCTGTCTGTATTTGCATGGCATGCAGGCATGCAGCAATGTGATAATATGAAGCACAAGATGTACCGTACCATTAGTGCTTCATAATCTTTTTTATCGAACCATCAATTTCCCTACATATCAGAATTCATGTCCACACTCCACAGTCCACACCTTTAATTAGAGTCTAATTTTGTAGAAGAAAAAAACATTTCTATTCTGTTTTTTTGAAATCAAGTGATTGATGGTTGCAACTTGCAACTGATTTACGACTAATACGCGCGCAAGTAAAATAATCAAACAGGGAACGTATAAATAAAATGGTCGTATATATTGACTTTCCAGCAAAACTGTACAAATAAACCATTGTATATTCAGTTTACTTCTTTGACTATATATATATATATATATATATATATATGTGTGTGTGTTCATGTCTCAATTTTCTTTTTATTGTTATGATTCCGTTTATTGTTTTACACTACGCCAGCGTATTAGGATTTTCAGCGTTTTTTTTGGGCATTGGTAGCGTTTTAAAACGCTAGAGAAGCTGGCGCTACTAATGCGTACACCCCATTAGTAGCGTTTTAAAAAACGCTAGCCATTGACCCAGCGTGTTTTAGACATACGTAGCGTTTTATATAAAACGCTAGCCATTGACCCGTGGCGCTTTTTACAATTCCTAGCGTTTCAGAAACGCTAGGGATCCCATAGCTCTTTTTTACTACCATTCCTAGCGTTTTAAATAAAAACGCTAGGGATCCCATAGCTCCTTTTTACTACCATTCCTAGCGTTTTAAATTAAAACGCTAGGGATACTATAGCCCTTTTACTACCATACCTAGCGTTTTATGTATTGTATTTATAGAATAGACAATTAGTCTCTGTATAACATATGGATGGCAAAAATTAGTATTGTATTTATAGAATAGACAATTAGTCTCTGTATAACATATGGATGGCAAAAATTAGTAACCTTGAAATTAGTATTTTCAGACAATTCATGCCACAAATTACCTATCCTCAACATTAAGAAATTCAAGTCCTCAAACTACATATTCATGAATATATGTATGCATATAAAAGGAATAAAATGAATTCTTAACTTTAATTAGGATGAGTAAAAGGAACTTACCATAGGGTTAACATTTCCTCAATACTATAGTTTTCAGGAGGGAATGCACTCGATATAAGTCTCAAGTTGATGTAAGCAATATCCTGTCAATGAACACCACCTTTAAACCAAAGCTTGTGTACAGAAAGGAAAGGAATCAAAAACAACAATAAACATAAGGTATCTCAGTGATATCTTGATAGGCGTACAAAATATGTCACAATTGAAATTGATAGTATTCAATTCAAGATCCAAATACTTGAACCCAAAATTAGCTAGGGCAGCGAAATTATATACATTAGAGCAGAGAAATTGGGGAACCATACTTTGGATAGAGGGATGCCGTCTTTGGGGAACCATACCGGAACAGAAAGAGATAGTAGAGCAGCGCAGGAGGCGACCGAGAAAGTAGTCGAGCAATACACGATAGAGGGAGGCAGCGGCGCCAACAGTAAAGTTAGTGGCATGGAGTGCATTGAGAGAGAGAGAGAGAGAGCAAAGGTTCAAGGTTCGAATGCGAGGGAGGGGGTCTTTTATATTTCATTACATTGTTTAATAATTGAGTAGTAAACACTATTAAGGTATACCTATACCCACAGATGTAGTATATGTGTCGCTGTTAACAATACCAATAAAATCCAACGTCAAAGGTGTATAATACCTATACCCACGGCTCATTGTATGTCTATAGGTAAATAACGCCTATACCCACAGATTCAGTAACTGTCGCTAAAACTATCCGTAGGTATATGGCAAATTTCTTGTAATAATAATATATATATATATATAACAAAATTTTCCTTGTTAACTAACTTTTTAGTGTATCACATTTTAGACTATATGCCTTTTAATCAACTAATTTTATTAAAAAAAATAACACTTAAATTTAAAAATTAATAAACTACACAATTTTTTTTAACCTAAACATCAACTAGAAAGATAAAACAATAACCAACTTAAAAAAGGAGGGCAATACATGAATTATAAAACTTTTAAATTTTCTTTGTAATTTTTTTTTTAATTTTAATTTTTTACCTTTTATCTAAAAATCAAGTATTTTACCTTGTAAATTATAAGACTTTTTACCTTTTGCTTAAAAATCAAATAAATACTTTAAGTCATGTAACTAATAAGTTAATTTTTTTTAAAAAAAACTTCACCCTATCATGTTATTTACAAACATATAAATGAAATAAAACTATTATTTAGTGTCCTTAGATAAATGGAATTTTATTAAAGGTAATTAAGGTTTAGGGTTTAGTACACCTAAATAAATGAAATAATCCATTTTTTTTTAAATTATTAATAGAGGATAAATGAGACTTTATTAAAAAATTGAGAATAAGCATGAGAATAATCATATATTATAAGTTTTATGGTAAAAAATTATTTCGAACAACGTATTAATTAAAAACATTACAAGTTTGATCCATGCTAAGTTACCAAATATTGTAGTCAAAATAAGTGATCAAAGTAGTAGTATATCTTGTCAAAAAAAATTAAATTCCTTAAAAAAAGCTATCCACAAAAAGTTAAAAAATTGAGAATAAGCTATATCCACAAATTTCTGATTAAAATTTTAATCAAAAAATTGTGGATAACTTTTTTTAAGGAATTTAATTTTTTTTTTATAGTTGACATTTTGAAAATATAATTTTTTTGAACTGAAAAAAATAAAAATTTAACCGGCATGCAATTGCTTGGAATGTGATTTTGACCTTGGAAGTTGGAATAATTATAAAATTTAGGAGACAAATTAATTTTACAACTCTCAATCGTAGGTATGTATAACTCACACGGATCTCACCCATGCAAATCAAACTGCACACGCTAAGATTTTTTGAGGTGGGTGAGGTGGCACACGGTTCATATCTTTGACGTTGAGAGTTTCATCACAATTTCTACACTTTATTTTTGACATCATATCATATCTACACATTAATTAAAGACTAACTCTTATTTCATGTTTCTATTTCATCACAATGTTCAAATCTTTTTTTTTTCTTTCAATGTTCAAATCTTTGACATTGAGAGTTTTCGGTACAATTTCTAAACATTAGAGACTAAGACTACTGTTTGGTAAAAAGTAGTGGATAAGCGGATGAAATTTAGCGGATAAAGGATGATGTGTTTGGTAAAACTAGCGGTTGAACTAGCTGATAAATGTAAAATGACATAAAAGATATATTTATTTAATTCATGATTACATTTATTTAATAAGGATAGAGAATAAATTTAAGAAAAATAATAAGGGTAAAAATGCCATAAAAAAGTGAGATGTTATCCGCTAGCATTTTTTGAAATGCTACTTAAAGTAGCGTTTGAAAAAACGCTAAACGCTACCCGAAAAACGCTAAACGCTACTGCTTACCAAACACGTGTACTCTTCACCCGCTAGTTTCATCCGCTACTTTCATCCGCTATCCGCTAGCGGATAGGACGCGCCAAACAGAACCTAACTCTTATTTCATGTTACTTATTTGATGTAACATTTTTATTGCCAATTAATTAATTAATTAATTAATTAAATGCCAGTAGGGTAGGGTGTCTTGGAATGGTGACATTCACCACAGATATGTCCCTTGTACATGTAAGCTACATATATGGAGTCTCTAGCAATGAGACCAGGAATAATTTCATAAAAAATATTGATGAAAATTCAAAAAATTGTAAAGCATGAAAAATTATACAAGAAAAATGAGTAGAAATTTCTACCTATTATACCATTAATCACTTGGTAAGTTCCATGCAATGAATAATAAAAACAGATAAAACCCTATAAATTCACAGGCTTCGTTACTATGCTTCATCAACATAAGTGCTTCTCCAAATATACACAAAAACAATGCCAATTTGAAGCTATATCCTAGCCAAGCACCACAATGAGTTCCTCCCAAAATGTTAACATTCAGACGGTTCTTGCCCCTACAACAAGGCCACCACCTCCTCAGTCTGAACCTACAACCTCGTCTGGGACTAAATATCCCACTGCGAGAGATGTCTTTGGAAGGTCCAAAGAAAGTAACTCAGATGAGAAGTTAAGCGCCACCGAAGAAGTTTGAAGTGCGAGGTATATGACCCTCAAAACTAACACTCCCTATCGTCTTAACTTATTAACCATTAATATTTGCCTATCAAAAAAATATATTTGCAAGAACGAAATAATTACAAACCGTAATTTTTATTTGTGACGGAAAAATGCTTATAGATAATTTTCTAAAACCCTTTTACACCAAATTTATTAAGATAAATTAAATGCTTGGACACACCCTTTCTTATAATAATTTGCTTTGTATTTTGCAGATTGATGTATATAAGTTAGAAGGTTTCCTGAAGTTGAATGAAAAGAAAGCAATACGTATTGTAAAAAAAAATCATTTATTAATGTATTTGTTTATTAATGTATTATTTATTTTATTTGTTTAAATTTTCGTTTGATGTATGCTTTTGCTTCTATGGAGTCAATAATATCCCCTCTATATGTAATATTGTAAAATTGTTCCATGTAATTGGTTTCTGACTGTAAAAATTGGAAAAGTCCGTCCTAATAATTAAATTGTCCTTGTTAATTAATTTGCTTATCTCAATTAGTAGTGATAAGATAACTTCTTCCTTTTCTCCCATATTTATAGCAAATGAAACAATAATGTTGTTAAGAGTTCCACATCGGATGTGATATGAAAAAAAGTTTATAAGTGGAAGACATTCCTCACATTACAAGTCAATTTTGTGGGGTTGAATTAGGTCTTAACCACATTCTAAGATGGTATCAAAACCCATCTAAGATCCACTGGGCTACCCGTTTTCAGACCACTCCTCGGATCATGCTCCAGATGTCTATTCCTGGGTTGACCCACACACCAGATGTTTATTCGTGAGTGTGAGGGAGTGTGTGTTAAGAGTTCCACATCGGATGTGATATATGACATGAAAAAGAGTTTATAAGTGGGAGACATCCCTCACCTTACAATCCGCTTTTGTGGGATTGAGTTATAGCTTAACCACATTCTAAAAATGCAACCTAAAAATGACAAAATTAGGGAAATAGAGCGACTCACGAGTTATATATATTAAACTTGCTAACAAACTTTGTGTGCATCCTTTTTCCGACTATATTTAATCAACCAATTTTTAAAATGAAAATTTAAGACATGAATTTAAAAATTAATAAACTACAACTCCTTTTTTGTTAAAAAAACTAAATATAAAAAAGAATATATAAATAAATTACCAACATAAAAAGAGGGAAATACATGAATTATAACACTTTTAGTTTGCCATTTTTTTAAATTTTTTTTACCTTTTATCTACTGCTGCATCTTAAAAAAGTAAATAAACAAGCACAATAAAATAATGGTACCATGTTTGCGTCAAAAATAAATAAATAAATAATGGTACCATGTTATAGCACGGGCGTTTTCAAGTTAAGTAGAATTACTCTCATGGATAACATTCTCAAGAACATGATGATAGGAATAATAATCCTAGATATATATTCTAAAAAAGGTGTTTGGTAAATTTTTAAACATTCATGGGAATAAGGTAGTTATAGAAATTAAATTAATTTTTATTTATAATTTTTCACATAATCTTCATGGGAATCCTTATTACCAACCTTTTTCATGTAAATGTTTGCATGTGAATGTTAGGGGGAGTTTGTTTCAAGTTAAGTAGAATTACTCCCTGGAATAACATTCCCAAGAACATGATGATAGGAATAATAATCTGAGCTATCTTCTAAAAAAATCGTTTGGTAAATTTTTAAACATTCCTGGGAATAAGGTAGTTATAGAAATTAAATTAATTTTTATTTTTAATTTTTCACATAATCCTGGGAATCCTTATTCCCACCATTTTTCATGGGGATGTTTACATGGGAATGTTAGAGGTTATTGGAAGTTATCTCACTCCTAAGAATCCTCATACCAAGGAATAATTTTTTTCAAACTTGTAACAAACTTGGGAATGTTCCACAAGTAGAAAAATCTCGGCATTTCCTGCGGAATTTACTGCGGAAAATATCCGCAGGAAATATCTGAGAAATTTCCAATTGCTATATATGCAGAATGTTTGCTGCGTAACAGAGTTGGCAGGTAAGTTTGCAGGTAATTTTAGATTTACTTGCGGAATTTTCTAAGAGCCGTGTTCGCAGGAAATTTTTTTTTTTGAAAGATGTACAAAATGAAAAGCGCTTGATGGGAATCGAACCGGTGTCTCTAAACCAAATGATTCTTGACCACCAAGCGAGGGGTTTTTTTTTTCTTCCATACTTATCAGAGTTGGGTGGGTATGATGATCTTCTAAGCGAAAATCTTTCGATGACACATTTTTTTTCTATTTAAATATTTTAAAATAAAAAAAAATATTAAACCAATTTTACCTATTTTGCCTAGAAGGTATGATACCCACCCAACTCTGGATGGATACGGGAGTAATCACCTTTTTTAAAACATCTGAAAACAGTTTATTTTTATTTTTTTAAAAAAACTTGTAGAGTAGAAAGTAAAAAAGAAAAAAACAAATCTGTTTATACGAAAAGAAGAAAAAATACGAATCAGCTCACTCTTCCATTCTTCAACCTCACTCTTTCTCTTCAATCTCACTTCTTCAACAGAGGAAAAATCTTCACAAATCTCACTCTTTCTCGTTCAATCTCAGTCTTCAGAGAAAGAATCTTCAGAAATCTCACTCTTTCTCGCAAAATAGATTCTTCTTCTCTCACACACCCTAAAACCATGGCTGAGAGCCAAATCCTCACCATGAAATCATCAAATCCTCTCTCACCCTAACCCTAAAATAGAGAAATCCTCTTTCACAACTTTGAAGAAATCCTCTTTCACAACTTTGAAGAAATCGTTACGAGCCCTAATCCTTTCACCCTTGAACCCTAGCATCTTCAACAATGTCTTTTCCTTTAACCATCGCAAGGTCAAATTTCGATCTTGATTTGCTTACTTGCGAGCTGCAGATGCTGATGCTGAGAGGTGATTGGTGAAGATTTCATCCACATCGTTGTGCTAGGTACGTTTTGCTTGACAACCTTTCTTTACCTTCATTCATCCGTTTGTTTATTTACCTTTTCTTACTTCTCTTTAATTTTTATTCAATTTATTGTTTCATTTTAGTATGCACACAAAGTGTTCGACGAATTGTGTTGTCTTGTATACATCTTATTCATGATTCATGATGGAGTTCCCTGCTACCGTTCTACATCACCTTCATTACCCAAGAAGTTAGTATATTCAATTTTCTAAATTGTATTGTATCAAAATTATTGATTAGTTATGATTATGATGATTGATATGTGTGTAATTACACATTTGTTTCTGCTTTTTTTCAAGGGACGGTGCAAGTTGTAAGTAAGTTTTCTGCACCAACATATTTTGCTTGGGTTATATAACTCAATTTCTAATTCTGATAAGTAATGATTAAGTAGTGCTATGAAATTTCCTTCTTTTGGTAGTGCAAATATGAAGTTCAAGTAACTAGTAACTACTATTTCCTCCACATGACCACATCATTTGAGAATAGCCAATCACATGATAATCTCATGTGAGATTCAGATGTTAGTGCTTGTCAGTATCACAGCCACTAAATCAGTTTAGCCCAACTGCTATGTAATTTTAATTCTGAATATGCATAACCTATGCCTCAAAAACTGGAAGAAGTCTAATCATACAAGGGAGCAGGGAAAAATCTCACCTCATCTTCTTCGGACTTCTTCTCTTCAATTTCATCTGTTTGTATTGAGTTTGCATTCACATAAAATTGCTGCAACATACGCAATTTGTGATCTAGATAGATCTCGTGAAATTTCTGTGAAACTGCACCTCTTCTTATTCTCTTTCTGCTTGGAGCATGATCACGCCGTGGTCGACGCCCCTCTCCTTTCGCTCTCTCGCCTTTCACCCTTCGTTCCCATAGGTTCTGGACTGCCCGCAGACTCTCCCTCCATTCTGGTACACGTTAAACGATTCATCTTCCAGAAATTTCAAGGCAGCGTCTCTGTCCTTCATTTGAGTACTCAGGATCGAGTGCTCTGATACCACTTGATAGGTACCAAAAGCCATCTCAATCCAAAAGAACAAATAACTGAGTATTATAGATCAGTGTTATCAAATCGGGATACATATCGTGTATCGTTAGGACCATTTTCTGAATCGTGTATCGTATCGTAAGATACATGAACAAAAAAATATATAACATTTTTGACTAAATCCAAGTAGAGTTAGCAAAAAAACATGAACTTCAAAATAATTCAAGTCATAAATAAACATAACAAGTGTTTAATTCAACCCCTCCAAAAAACACCATGTAACTATGATCTACTCTTCAACTACAATCGGTGCAATTTCTTCATTTCCTAAGTCAACATCGCTCAAATCATCTTCATTCCCAAGAATTTCAAGCTCTTCCTCCTCATCTACATCTTCCACTATGTCTTCCATCTCATTGTCATCCACTATTAAGATTGACTTTCCCTTATCTTTCCTTGCATTTAGGTTTCTTGGACCTATATATTAAAAACCTAATAAGTATAACAAAGAACAATACTATAATGAAGTGTTAACTTTATGTTTTAAAGTTTAAAATATATAGGATTACCTCTCTTCCTTTTCTTGCTTGGAGCTCCTTCTTCAGGAGTAAATGACTCATGTACATCCATCCATCAGCCTCTCATTGATTATTTGCTTCTTTAGCTTTATCTTGCAAAAGCTTCATAAACATTTCTTTCACTTCATCGGAACAGTAGCACAAGCACTAACGTTACGATTTGTTCCCGCAAGGTGGTGTTTCATTCGTGCAATACCACCCCAACAAGAATGTGTGCAATATTTGCAAGTCACATACAATCTATTAGGTGTGGTAGATGCACAATGCTCCCATGTAATATCTACCTCCTTTTTCTTCTTTGCTTGACTCATAGTGAAAGTAAGCGGGAAGGAAAGCAAAGGGCGAAAGACGAGTTGGAAGGAGATGTGAGATGATGCTTGAAGGAACGAAGAAAGGCGTTTCGCTTTTGAGTGGAAATGGATGAAAACACAGCGCGTTTCTGTATCAATTTGATTGGAAGCGTGTGTAGAGGAAGCCAAAAAAACTGTCAAAAAAAAAAAAAACAACAGCCCACGTTTCACTTAACCTCAGCCCACGTTTCACTTAACCTCAAAACCCAAAAGCGCAGCGTTTCATATCATAATCCCAAAGCGCACCGTTTCATATCATCACTCCCAAAACGCAGCGTTTCCATCCAGCACACTTCGTCTTCTATCTCTAAGCCTGAAACACATCGTGAAAATCGCGAGCAAAGCTTACAAAAGCGGGCTTTTTAAAGCGGGTCGGGTCGGTTATGAAATGTTTCAGAATCGTGCGAGGCGAATTACAATCGCGATTCGAGCGATTCTGGGAGCGATTCCGAGCGATTCGTGCACCAAAACGATATGACCAACGATTTGCATCGTTCGCCCAGTTTTTCAAATCGTATCGCGAGTTGTATCGTGTGATACATACGATACTAACTACACTGTTATAGATGATATAGGTACTGCATCAAGATGATAACAGCCCTAGGAGCAGAATTACAAAAGATTCCCTACCTCAAGCAACTATGCGTGAGGTCTAAAGCCACTCTCTCTCACTGCCAACTCAGCAAAGTTGGTTACAAAAGATTCCCTCCACTATTAGCTACTTGGCTTGTATTCCAATTCTACCCCTTCTAGAATAAACCTTACCAATCCTATTAACTTGCCTTGATTTATCCAAGTCCAGGTACTCATCATATTACTTATCATGCGTACACAAAATCTATAGGAGACTCTTATTTGGCTGAACGACCTGAATGCCAAAAGGGTATGCCTGTCAGAGGGGTTTGACACATTTCCAACTTTACTATGTGCTGATGGATGCTGTATGATTGATTGCAGAATGGCGAGTTTTCTGAAATTTTTGCATGACTCTAATGTCTTGAAATTATAGATTCATATCTTGATGAAGATTATAATCCTGTGTAAAATTCAAGACTCAAGACCTATTATGTTTTTATGCTAGGTAGTGCCAAATGAATCAAAAGTGAATAAGAATAGCTATCTAACAGAGTGACTCTACAGGTAGGAACTGATAGGGGTTTACTTTGGCTTTTATCCCTACTGGCTAATTAATCCATTTCTTACTTTAAATTTTTATCTTTTAATTTATGTTTTCAGGGTGTTTATGGCTATCCAATTGAATTATAGCTTTTCGTGCTTTTTCTTTTTCAATTTTTATTTTTTTGGGATGTTGTGCTGTTTTGTTTTCTATGGTTTAGATTTTACTGAGTTCAAACTTTGTAAAGTTTTGTTGAAAATTGACATTGTCTGACAATTGCAGGTGAATATTATTGAAACCCTTTCTTGTTGATGAAGCAATATATTAAACAAAAATGCCAAAAGCAGCAGCACTTGGAAGTGTTTTTCTGGTAGACAGGTACAATCTGAAAGTGTTTATTAGTATCATACTATAAGTTTTTACCAACAACTTGGGACAACAGATTGTATTCCTTGAATTTCATTAGTATTCCTTGAATTTCATAGTATTATCACTAATTTTCTCTTTACTATGGATTCAAATCTATCCTTCCTCAAACAGCTTAATAAATTGAAACTCTGAAAAATTAAAACCTTTGTGAAGATGAACTGCAAGAAAATGAGATGATCTTAATTTCAGCTTATTGATTATAGAGTCACAAATGCAGGTAGCCCTCCTATGAAGAATCCATCACAGAAACTTGGTTCCTCTGATTGGATATTGCGAAGAAGTATATCAGCATATTCTGGTTTATGAGTATATGCACAATGGAACTCTAAGGGATGAGTATAGTTTAGATCACTAAATGGATCCTTTAGTGACCATCACTAAAGGGATAGATTTGTCAACAACAAATCAATAAAAATATAGTTTTACAAATTCAGCAAATTTCTGATTTCTTAATTATTAGGCATTAACTATGGAATTTATTAAAAAAAATGTGCTAAATTAATGCCAAAAAAAAGGAAATGGGAAACCGAAACAAAAGAAGCCACAATCGGCTACCCTAAAATTTTAGAAACTCAAAATTAGAAAGGAAATCTCTTCCCAGCAAAGAAAGGAAATCTCTTCCCAAGTAATGTCTACTAACCAAACTTCTTCCAAAGTGTGGCTAGTTCTTCAATAACCAATCTAACATATTCATGTGGTTAGTCAATTTACTAACAAAACTTCTTCCAAAGTGTGACTAGTTCTTCCGTAATGAAGCTTGAAGGTAAGAAGGAGATGAAATATGTTTAGAAGGAAGAAGGAAGAAAGATGTTTACGGTTTATTGTTACTCATTCCGAAAAAATTGGTTATTAATTAGATGAGATTAAATAACAAAAATAAAGGGATTTTTATTGTCCCATAACCGTTAGAAATAATTGCCTTAAAGATAGGCATAATATTGGATCGCATGGTTAATTCCAATTAATTAATTTATATAATTGAAATTGGATAGTACATATATACCCCCTATAATAACACCCCTTAAATCAGATTTAGGTAATAAATTACTCATCCAATGGTTAGAATTCATTTAGTGATTATCACTAAACCTTTGGTTTAGTGATGTAATCTAATGCCCTAAGGGATCACATTCATGGTCTAATTCCACATTCTTGTATTCATCTACGTACTTAGTATTATTGTATAGAATTGGCTTTGTATTATTAGACAAATGTAATGAATGGTTGTATTATTGTATGGAATTGGTTTTGTATTATTACTTAGCTATTTATTTATTTTTTTTATTCTGCGGTTAGTTTGAGGCAAAAAATATTACGCAATTTCTCATGGATTTTCGTGCGGAAATCATGAATTTCTTGTGGAACTTCCTGCAAAATTTTCTGTTGAATTTCATGTGGAATTTCCTGCGAAAACTTCCTGCCGATTTAGTAATCCGCAGGAAATAATTATCCACGAACAAAATAACCGGGAACCTTAATCCGCTGAAAATTCCGTAGGAAACCCATTTTCTGCGAATTTTTAAAGAAAATTCGCAGGAAATAACAAAAATTCTAATTTCATTCCTAACCCAGGAATTCCTAAGAATCTTAGTTCTAGATTTGAAAGTTATTTCACTCTCAGGAATCCTCGTACCAAAAAATAATTTAGTTCTAAACTTGAAACAAGAAAAGCAAAAAGGTAGGAATGATAGTACCCGTCTTTCTACCTATAATAATAATAATAATAATAATAATAATAATAGGAAATGAAGACTTTTGTTGTATAATTATTTGTAAGTGTTCAAATTATGTACAAAAATAAAAATATTTCCCATTCATAAAAAAGAGTACAAAAAAAGCTGTACTAAATTTTTATTATAAGTAGTAAAGTGGTTGTTTAATTTTTTTGATAAATTAATAAAGTTAATGTTCAAACTAGCAAATAAGTATTAAATTAATAACATAAAAGAGTTATTGTGTTTGCAAAATTTCTTATACAAATTCCTTCTTTTATTTTTAAAATTTAGGTAATTATGTTTTATGGTTTTGAACTTTTATCATTTTTGTTTAAGAATTTAAGAAAAAATATTTTATTAAAATAAAATAAATACTGTAAATTATGTAATGAATCAATTTAATTTTTTAAAATATATTTTTCCACCCTATTATACTATTTACAAAATAATAAATGAAATAAACCTATTATTTAGTGTCCCTAAATAAACACAATTTTATTAAGGGTAAGAGTTATTAATTTTTTTTAACACAGGATAAATGAGAATTTTTATTAAGAGATTGAGAATAAGATCAACTACAAGTAAATTCAGTTTGGTTAAATAGAAATATAATAAAAAATTATTTGATTAATTCTTACGTAATAAGAAATATAATTAGATTGTTAACATAATTTATTAATACTAGTTCCACTAAATTGATTAACGAGGAGTACTTACGTACAGTACCATAGATGTTGTGCGTACATTTTGTTTTAGAGAGAAAATGTTATTTTTTTGGTAACAGATTGTTAACACCCCAAAAATTGTACTTGTTGACCGAGGAAAGGCCGCAGCCGTCAAGTCTACATGGGTCGATATGCTCAAACTATTGGCAAAAAGGCTAGGAGGCTATCTAATCTTTAAACCCTTAAGGGAAACTTGAATGCAAGTAAGTTACTCAAAGCATGTTTAGGCGCCAATTCATTGTAAAATGAAATGGAGAAAAATCTGCTAAATAACTAGTTTGGTGAAAAAAAAATTAATTTTGTGATAAAATATGTAAAGTCTGGTAGCTAAGCAATGTGTTTTGGGGTACCTTAGGGTTTGAATTTTTTTAACTGTTTAAATACTCAAAATTCGTTCCTCAATGTACGATTTAAGCCAACAAAATAGTTTCGTGAAAAATATGTAAAGCGCGACGCTTATCAATGTGTTTTGAAGGTAAATTAAGGTTTGATTTTTTTTTTCGAATTACCCATCATAGACCCCCTCCTTCCTACACCAAGTTAGTTTTGGAGAGGGGTTATTCTTCCTCCTTCCTACACCAAGTTGGTTTTGGAGAAGGGAAGAGGACACAGTTTGAAAGCTAAAGCCTAATTGGTAGATGAGAGTTTCAGAAAAAATAAGGTGTTGGAGAGAGGGTGAGGTAAACACGGTTTGCTTATAAAAAAAAAAAAAAAAGGTAAACACGGTTTGAAAAATGGAAATGAAACAACATGACTCTTAATTTAGTTCTAAATTCTAGACACTTAATTGAGACATTGAAAAGATGATAGACATTTAGTTGAGAAAAGGTCATTATAAAGTTTAATTTAAAATATTTGGGAGATTCCAAAATAATAACTTTATTTTTTTCCTGAAAAAAAAAAAAACTATTTTTGTTTTCATTTTTAATTGAAAATACTCAAGTCAGCATTTTTCACTTTAAATTTTAACTTTGATATATGTCACTAAACTATTTTTCAATGCTAATATTGCTTTACAAAAAAAAAACTATTTTGCAACGAATGTAATGAAATGAATGTGGATATATAATATGTATCCATCAAAATTTATTTGTTTTAGGCCTAAAAGTATGTTGAGTATGCCCTATGGTAACTCAAAAATAATATAGTTCTCCCACGTACCCATATGCATGGAGTTTTTGTTCAACTGTAAATCAAACTGAACACGCTAAGATTTTTGAGGGGTCACACGGTTCATCCCATTTTATGTATGTTAGTTATATATTCACATGACTCGGTCTTTTGCGTGAAATAGAGCTATTAAATTAAATCTGAAAATTTCATGAAAACAAAATGAAAATACAGAGGAATATCAAGGCCAACAACAATTAAATGGTCGGTCCATGCATGATGGATTCAATGTTCAAATCTTTGACATTGAGAGTTTTCATCACAATCATTTCTTCACATTAAAGACTAACTCTTATTTCATGTTTCTTATTTGATGTCACATACTAGTATTAATTAATTAATTAAATGCCAATATAGGGTAGGGTAGGGGGGTATTGGAATGGTGACGATTCACCGCGGATATGTCCCTTGTACCGCAAGCTACATATGGAGTCTCTAGCAACAGACTTTGCCATTTCATAAAAAAAAAATATTGACAAAATCTCAAAAAAATTGTAATACATGAAAAATTATATATACAAGAAAAACGAGTAGAAATTTCTACGTATTATACCATCAATAACTTGGTAAGTTCCATACAATGAATAGTAAAAATAGATAAACCCCTATAAATTCACAGGCTTCACTTTGTTTCATCAACATAAGTGCTTGTCCAAATATAACAATACCAATTTGAAGCTCTCCTAGCCAAGCAACACAATGAGTTCCCCCCAAAATTTAGACATTCAGACGGTCCTTGCCCCTATAACAAGGCCACCGCCTCTTCAGTCTCCACCTACAAACCCCACCTAGGACTAAATATCCCACTGCGAGAGATGTCTTTGGAAGGTCCAAAGAAAGTAACTCAAATGAGGAGTTAGGCGCCACCTAAGAAGCTTGAAGTGCGAGGTATATGACTTGGATCCTCAAAACTAACATTTCTTATCGTCTTAACTTATTAACCATGAATATTTGCCTATCAAAAAAAAATATATATTTGCAAGAACAAAAGGATTACATACTGTAACTGTTATTTGTGACGGAAAAGCGCTTATCGATAATTTTCTAAAACCCTTTAAAACAAAATTTATTAAGATAAATTAGATGCTTTGACACACCCTTTCTTACAATATTTTGCTTCGCTATTTTGCAGATTGATGTATATAAGATAGAAGGAAAGGAAAGCAATATGTACTGTAAAAAAAATAATCAGCTTCCTAAATATTCTATTTGTTTATTAATGTATTATTTATTTTATTTTTTTACATTTTCGTTTGATGTACGTTTTTGCTTCTTGTCAATTGTATCCCTTTGTATGTAATATTGTAAAGTTGTTCCATGTAATTGGTTTCTGATTGTAAAGATTGGAAAAGTCTGTCCTAATTAATTGTCCTTGATAATTATTTTTACCTTTTATCTAAAGCTACATCTTAAAAAAAAAAAAAAAAAAAAAAAAACACAATAAAATATCTTTCCATATTAGAAAGCCAGGAAATGATAGTACAGTCTTTCTACTTGTAATAATAATAATTAATAATAATAATAATAATAATAATAATAAATGAAGACTTTTATTGTTTAATTACTTATAAGTGTTTAAATTATGTACAAAAATACAAATGCTTCCCATTCATAAAAAAAGTACAAAAATAACTGTACTAATTTTTTTTTGTTTTTTTTTTGTTCTTGTCAAAAAAAAAAATTGTAAGTTGTCCGAATACTCATAAAAAGTTGTATTGTCAGTGTGTTTAGTAAAGTGTAATTAAATTATGTAATGAATAAATTTAATTAAAATATTTAATTAAAATAAAATAAATACTGTAATTAAATTATGTAATGAATAAATTTAATTTTTAAAATATATTTTTCCACCCTATTATACTATTTACAAAATAATAAACTAAATAAACCTATTATTTAGTGTCCTTAAATAAATGAATTTTATTAAGGGTAAGAGTTTTTTAAAAAAATTAATAGAGGATATTAAAAGATTGAGAATAAGATCAACTACTAGCTAGTATCTTCATTTTGGTTAAAGAAAAATATAATAAGAAATTAGTGGATAATTTTTTTCTTAAAGGAATTTAGTTGATAGTTTGTTATTTCTTTTTTTACCGCATGCTATTGCTTGGAATATGATTTTAGTTGACTTTTGAATAATTCCAAAATTTAGCTGCCAAATTCTAGAAATCTCAATAGATGAAGGATATGATTCAATAGGTGATGCTCTGTTTTTGTTGCTGCTAAAATCATCAATATGGGGTATTATGTTGCAATATATCATCACTGATGTTGTGCCATTCAAATGAGATTCATTGCAAGAGACATTCAAATCAATGTTTAGAGGCATGTTTGAGATGAATCAACTCAAATTTGGTGATCCTCTGTTTTAGTATGTTGTGTATTCTAAAATTTAATCATTGGCGCCAATTTTTAATCAAAGTCATATTTCAAAGAACAAATTAACTAAAGCAAAAATTAGCGCCAAATTGAAATTGAAATAGAAGAATGAAAAAAAATAGAAGCACGGCTTGGTAATCTTGACGTCATGAAGGATTTTTTCATCGTGAAATGAGATTTGCAGGAAGGGTAATATTGTAACATACCATTAGTTTTTGATCAAATTAATAGAAAGTGACAAGTTTAATTGACTTTCTTAATTCTTATGCTATAAATTTTGTTGCTTAAATTAGAGACCGGAGGGAGTATTTGTTTTCAACAATCGCACGTGTGGGGAAGGATGTACTTTTGCGATAACTTCCAAATAAGTTCCATAGCACCGAAGACAAAATGCTGTCAACGTAATTAGATTGCTAACATAATTTATTAATACTAGTTCCACTCAATTTATTAATTAGGACATAGATGTTGTACGTACATCCTGTTCCAGAAAGAAAATCTCACTTACTTTTTTTGTAACACATACCCAAAAAATTGTTAAGTTGTTGACCGAGGAAAGGTCGCAGCCGATCAAGTCTACATGGGCCGATATACTCAAATTATTGGCAAAAATGTCAGGAGGCTATCTAATCTTTAACCCCTCAATGTATGATTTACGCCAGCAAAATAGTTTTGTGACAAAATATGTAAAGTGCGTGACGCTTATCAATGTGTTTTAGGGGTAAATTAAGGTTTGAAAAAAATTCGAAGTACCCATCATAGGTTCCTCCTCATCCCCCTCCTCCTCCTCTCGAGTTCGAACTCGAAAGCCGACGTCTTCATATCGCTGAAATTATCAAGGCAGGGAAAAAGTGTCACTTATACATACAACTTACTTAAAACAAGCCTCACATCAAAATTTAGGCTCATGCTTCGTACAACCCCCTAACTACTCACTAGAACTCTCATATCACCCTTTATTCCCAAAATACCCCCGAACCTAGTCAAAACATAATTTTGGGGTGTCTGAGTAATTTTTGACTGGTTCGGCGCAGCGAGATTCGATCAAGTTCGATCAACCGTGCGCCGAACCGTGCATAATCTTTAAAAAAAATAAAAAACAAATTTCAGTAAGGACTTTTGATCTTTTCACACCAAAAAAGGGGTTCTAGTGAATAGCGGGAGGGTTTTGTACGAAGCATGGGGCAAAATTTATTTGTTTTAGGCCTAAAAGTATGTTGAGTAGGCCCTATGGTAACTCAAAAATATTATAGTTCTCCCACCTATGCAATGCAGTTTTCTTAATTTTGATTACTTTCATCTCTAAATAAATCAAACTGCACACGCTAAGATTTTTTAAGGTCGAGAGATGATGGCACGCGGCTAGTCCCATTGTGTGTTTGTTATTCACATGACTTGGTCTTTTGCGTGAAATAAAGTAATTAAATCTGAAATTTTCATGAAAACAATATGAAAAGAAAATGTAAATACAGAGGGAGGGATATCAAGGCCAACAGTAGCTGCCCATCTCCCAGTGTGCAGGCGTGGTTTGATCTTTCATCCGTCATTCTATCTCTGCAGGTTCTTGGGATCCGAGAAACAAATGTATTTTTTCTGGAGGCGTACCTGATTTTGAGAGATGTATTGACAGGATTTTATCCCTTTTTTGGCAGTGGTTCCAGGCTAGAGGTAATTCTTCCTCTTGTTTATTTTATGAGTGGTATATTGACCCTATCGATTGTATTTCTACGAGGTAGATTATGGTTTTCATGTTTTTCTTTTGGTATCGCTTTGACTATGCTCCGTTGTTTTTAGATGTATATGGGTTGAGTACCTATTGTACTCATCTATATATCTAATATAACTCCTTTGCCTTTAAAAAAAAAGGCCAACACACCAAGGGTTAAAATTAAATGGTCGGTCCAAGCATGGATTCATATCTTTGACATTGAGTTTTTTCATCACACATTAATTAGGCCAACACACCATTGGTTAAAATTAAATGGCAAGCTGCATATGAGTCTCTAGCAACAGACCCTGTAATTTCATAAAAAAAAAATATTGACGAAAATTCAAAAATTTGTAAAACTTGAAAAATCATACAAGAAAGATGAGTAGAAATTTCTACGCATTATACCATCAATCACTTGGTAAGTTCCATGCATGCAATGTACAGTAAAAATAGATCTATAAATTCATCACAGAATTCGTTACTATGTTTCATCAATCAACACAAGTGCTTGTCCCAATATACACAAAAACAATACCAATTTGAAGCTCGCCTAGCCAAGCACCACAATGAGTTCCTCCCAAAATGTTAACATTCAGACGGTTCTTGCCCCTACAACAAGGCCACCACCTCCTCAGTCTGAACCTACAACCTCGTCTGGGACTAAATATCCCACTGCGAGAGATGTCTTTGGAAGGTCCAAAAGAAAATAACTCAGATGAGGAGTTAAGTGGCATCGAAGAAGTTTGAAGTGCGAGGTATATATATGACATGAATCTCAAAACTAACATTTCCTATTCTCTTAACTTATTAACCATTAATTTTGCGTATCAAAAATATATATTTGCAAGAACGAAATGATTACATACTGTAATTGTTATTTGTGACCGAGAAATTCTTATCGATAATTTTCTAGAATCTTTTTACACCAAATTTATTAAGATAAATTAGATGCTTTGACACACCATTTCTTACAATATTTTGCTTTGTATTTTGCAGATTGATGTATAAGTTAGAAGATTTACTGAAGTTGAATGAAACGGAAGCAATACATAATTACATACTATAAGAAAAATTGATCAGCTACCTAAATAGTGTATTTGTTTATTGTATTATTTATTTTATTTGTTTAAATTTTCATTTGATGTATGTTTTTGCTTCTTCTATGGAGTCAATTATATCGCCTCTGTATGTAATATTGTAAAGTTGTTCCATGTAATTGTTTTTAGCTCTCAAGTCCATGAGCAATATTTACGAGTTGGGTTTAAATTTTGTGACTCAAATGATGTTGAGCAGGAATCGAAATCAAAATAGGAATCGAACTCGAAACTCACGAGCGCTTTTCACCATCTTAACATTGCGCTAGCAAATTTTTTAGTAAAGAATTCGCAAACAAATTATATATGGAATATATTTAATAAAGATAGCTACTATTAGTAGTATATTAAAAAAATTACTTTTTTGATGTGTACCGTGGCTTCTCCCGGTCTTTGAGAAGCTCCACCCCTGTGTAGTCTTCACACTCTGCACCTTTCTTTTTCGGGCGGAATCGATTATTAATGGGTTTCGTTTGGTGATCGAGTTACGCTCACATGATCACCTATGTCAACTCGTTTTACCAATCTGATAACCTGTGAAACCGATTTAATGCAAGTGTTTTTTTTAATTTCCTCGATTTATACTGTTCGATCGGACAAAAAAATTTGTTCAGCCCTACCCACCCCTATTTGTTGGTTCCTACATTGTCGTCTATATTTATTTTCAACTATATTGCACGTGTGCGAAGATCTAGTAGGATCACGATTGAGTGTCGTCAACATTTGTAGTCATACATCTCATAGACATTGATCAATAAATTAAGTGATCTTGACTGTCCATTTATTATTATTTAAAAAATTAAGAAAAATTAAGTTTGGAGAGAGATAGAGTCTCTCAGAGACTGCAGAGGCCACAGAATCACCATCCGATCTAGTACTAGTACAAATGCATTTTCAATTTTTTTTTTCAACTTTATGATAAGCTTTGCCTCAAAATGTGATAAGTTGACTTCCAAACATGAGTCAAGCACCGTCCAAAAAATGAGTGGGATACAGATGCATGTAAACGTAGTTGCCAGCCAGTATCTTAATTCTTAAGTTAATGTTCCTAATTTATTTTGCGAAAAAGAAAATCTTCCTAATTTATTAATTCCATCATACTATCCGTAGAAGATTTTCTTTTTCGCAAAATAAATTAGGAACATTAACTTAAGAATTAAGATACTGGCTGGCAACTACGTTTACATGCATCTGTATCCCAGTCATTTTTTGGACGGTGCTTGACTCATGTTTGGAAGTCAACTTATCACATTTTGAGGCAAAGCTTATCATAAAGTTGAAAAAAAATTAAAAATGCATTTGTACTAGTACTAGATCGGATGGTGATTCTGTGGCCAATGCAGTTTCTAGAGACTCTATCTCTCTCCAAACTTAATTTTTCTTAATTTTTTAAATAATAATAAATGGACAGTCAAGATCACTTAATTTATTGATCAATGTCTATGAGATGTGTGACTACGATGAAATGTTGGCGGTCAATAATCGTGATCCTACTAGATTGTTCGCATGCGTGCAATATAGTTGAAAATAAATATAGACGACAATGTAGGAACCAACAAATAAATAGGTGGGTAGAGAAAGCTGAACAAATTTTTTTGTCCGATCGAACCGTATAAATCGAGGAAATTAAAAAAACACTTGCATTAAATCGGTTTCTGGAAGTTATCGATTGGTAAAATGAGTTGACATAGGTGATCATGCGGCGAAGTGGATCAGCAAACGAAACCCATTAAGAACCGATTCACCTAAAAGAAAGGTGCAGAGTGTGAAGACTGCAGGTGGAGCTTCTCAAAGACCGAGGAGAAGCCACGCTACACATCAAAAAAGTAATTTTTTTAATATACTACTAATAGTAGCTATCTTCATTAAATATATTCCATATATAATTTGTTTCTTGAATTCTTTACTAAAAAATTTGCTAGCGCAATGTTAAGATGGTGAACAACGTACTCGTAGTTTCGAAGTTCGATTCCTATTTTGATTTCGATTCCGTTCAACATCATCCGAGTCACAAAATTTAAACTCAACTCGTAAATATTGCTCATGACTTGAGAGCTAAAAACAATTACATGGAACAACTTTACAATATTACATACAGAGGCGATATAATTGACTCCATAGAAGAAGCAAAAAGCATACATCAAATGAAATTTAAACAAATAAAATAAATAATACATCAATCTTTCTTAGGTAGCTGATCAATTTTTCTTATAGTATGTAATTATGTATTGCTTCCGTTTCATTCAACTTCAGTAAATCTTCTAACTTATACATCAATCTGCAAAATACAAAGCAAAATATTGTAAGAAATGGTGTGTCAAAGCATCTAATTTATCTTAATAAATTTGGTGTAAAAAGATTCTAGAAAATTATCGATAAGAATTTCTCGGTCACAAATAACAATTACAGTATGTAATCATTTCGTTCTTGCAAATATATTTTTTTGATACGCAAAATTAATGGTTAATAAGTTAAGAGAATAGAAAATGTTAGTTTTGAGATTCATGTCATATATATACCTCGCACTTCAAACTTCTTCGGTGCCACTTAACTCCTCATCTGAGTTATTTTCTTTGCGTCTTCCAAAGACATCTTTCATTGTGGGATATTTAGTCCCAGACGAGGTTGTAGGTTCAGACTGAGGAGGTGGTGGCCTTGTTGTAGGGGCAAGAACCGTCTGAATGTTAACATTTTGGGAGGAACTCATTGTGGTGCTTGGCTAGGATATAGCTTCAAATTGGTATTGTTTTTGTGTATATTTGGAGAAGCACTTATGTTGATGAAGCATAGTAACGAAGCCTGTGAATTTATAGGGTTTTATCTGTTTTTATTATTCATTGCATGGAACTTACCAAGTGATTAATGGTATAATAGGTAGAAATTTCTACTCATTTTTCTTGTATAATTTTTCATGCTTTACAATTTTTTGAATTTTCATCAATATTTTTTATGAAATTATTCCTGGGTCTGTTGCTAGAGACTCCATATATGTAGCTTGCGGTACAAGGGACATATCTGTGGTGAATGTCACCATTCCAAGACACCCTACCCTACTGGCATTTAATTAATTAATTAATTAATTAATTGGCAATAAAAATGTTACATCAAATAAGTAACATGAAATAAGAGTTAGGTTACATTTGCACGTCCCATCCGCCAGCGGATAGCGGATGAAAGTAGCGGATGAAACTAGCGGGTGAAGAGTACACGTGTTTGGTAAGTAGTAGAGTTTAGCGTTTTTCGGGTAGCGTTTAGCGTTTTTTCAAACGCTACTTTAAGTAGCATTTCAAAAAATGCTAGCGGATAACATCTCACTTTTTTATGGCATTTTTACCCTTATTATTTTTCTTAAATTTCTTCTCTATCCTTATTAAATAAATGTAATCATGAATTAAATAAATATATCTTTTATGTCATTTTACATTTATCAGCTAGTTCAACCGCTAGTTTTACCAAACACATCATCCTCTATCCGCTAGCTCATCCGCTATCCACTACTTTTTACCAAACAGAGTCTTAGTCTCTAATGTTTAGAAATTGTACCGAAAACTCTCAATGTCAAAGATTTGAACATTGAAAGAAAAAAAAAAGATTTGAACATTGTGATGAAATAGAAACATGAAATAAGAGTTAGTCTTTAATTAATGTGTAGATATGATATGATGTAAAAAGGTACTTGATTTTTAAGCAAAAGGTAAAAAGTCTTATAATTTACAAGGTAAAATACTTGATTTTTAGATAAAAGGTAAAAAAATTAAAATTTTAAAAAAAAATTACAAAGAAAATTTAAAAGTTTTATAATTCATGTATTGCCCTCCTTTTTTAAGTTGGTTATTGTTTTATCTTTCTAGTTGATGTTTAGGTTTAAAAAAATTGTGTAGTTTATTAATTTTTAAATTTAAGTGTTATTTTTTTTAATAAAATTAGTTGATTAAAAGGCATATAGTCTAAAATGTGATACACTAAAAAGTTAGTTAACAAGGAAAATTTTGTTATATATATATATATATATATATATATATATATATATATATATATATAGATTATTATTACAAGAAATTTGCATCAAACCAATTACCGTTCAATTGGTATTGATTGCAGAAATGAACTATAGCAAAAGGTTTCAACGAAAATGATGCAAATTTGAGAGCGATGTGAAAAACATAAATGCTAATGAAAGTTTATGTTTTTCATATCGTGCTCGAATTTGAATCATTTTTGTTGAAATTTTTTGTTATAGTTCAATTTTCGCACTCAATACGAGTTGAAGCGCAACTAGTTTGACGCTAATTGGTTGAGAAATAGAAAATAAGATCCAAAACATGTTTTATAGATGAGAATGGCTTTTTCACAGTATTTTGAGTTTTAAGCGCTTTTTTGAACAAAATATTTGTCATATTCTTATTCTTTATTAAATTTCAAGCATTATACGCTCAAGAATCCTTCAATTTGGTGCTCTATAGCAAAATCACCATTGTTGAGATTGAAGGTTTTTTCAACTTCAAATTCAAGATTTCGGTTTTAGAAGTGATTTTGCGTATAAACACTTTTCTGAACTTAATTTTGGTTCAATTGAATTCCTTGTAAAATTCTATTCAAGTTATAGTCCAGTTTCATTCAATTTGATCGCGTATTGCATGAGCTATTCAAGAAACAAGAAATCGAATGGGTATTGGTGTGCCTATAGACATTCGCAGTGCTCTTTATTTTTCTGAGTTTTTTTTTTAAAGAAACAAACGAAAACATATATAAAAGATAAATTACCAAAGTGAAAAAAATAAAAGATAAAGGGCCAAACTGACATGAATATGAAAGATAAAGGACCAAAGTGTGAAAAAAATATAAATGACTAAACTAAAACTTTTGTCAAATATAAGGGACCAAAAGTACTATTTAGCCTTTAATTTAGGCTTAAATATCATTTACCCCCTGCAAATATCACCATAATTCATTTACCCCCTTGTAAAATAAAAAGTTTTAAAATGCCCCTTGCAAATATAAACTGTTTACGATTACCCCCCTACAGGGGGTAACCGTAAACGATTTATATTTTGCAGGGGGGTAACCGTAAACGGTTTATACCCATTATACACTTAACACTGTCAATATAATCTAACAGCAGGGGGTAACCGTAAACAGTTTATATTTGCAAGGGGCATTTTAAAACTTTTTATTTTACAGGGGGGTAAATGGATTATGGTAATATTTGCAGGGGGTAAATGATATTTAAACCTTTAATTTATTACTTTTTTTATCAGCATATATTTTTTTTTTGTATTTTATAATTTTACTTAAAGGAAAGGAGTGCAGTTTTAGCTTTCAATGTTACTAGTTTTTTACCAGTGCATACGCACGGGTTATACTGTAATTTTTATATTTTACAATAAAATTATAAATACGTTTAAAGTTGCAAAATGTAAAAAAAATAAAAAGGAAAAACCCGATAAAAGGCGATATTTCAATTTTTTAAAATAGTCGTGTTGCAAAAAGTTAAAAAAAAAGTCAGCATCTTCTTATAATATTAATAATGGGGTAAAAATGAAGAAAAAGGAAAATGAGATTTAAGGTAAAATATGCACCCCTGTTGACACTCCCATTGGCACTCTCGTTGCCTCTCTCATTGTCGCTCTCGTTTGCACTCTCGTTGCCGCTCCCGTAGTCGATCCCATTGTTAGTCTATCGTTGCCGATCCCATTATCAGTCTCTCGTTGCCACTTGTTTACTCTCTTTTTTACATAATTTAATCATATTCATTTAATTATAAAAAATTTATTTAGTAATTTTAGTAGTTATTATGTAATATTAGTTTAATTTAACTTTTTTGAATTTTGCCATTTAGCAATGTATGGGGTAAAATTGTAACTAAAAGACAAAAAAGTACAACTTTTAAAAAAAACTACCAAAAGTTGTGTTTTTTGTCTTTTAGTTACAATTTTACCCCTACATATTGCTAAATGGCAAAACTCTAAAATATCTAATTTAGTACCCTTTGTAATAAATATTTACACTTAACTGAGTTTTGTCATCACTGTTAAAATAGTTGTTTTTGCTTATAATAGACCAAACGGAGTATATTCAATAATATTATTAGTAAATTCATTATTCAACGTTTTCTAAATATGAAATCAATTATATGAATTTTTTGGTTACTAAATCAACTACATGTTTTTTTTGATGATCAGACTGACACACACAAACAGGAAAACCAATGTTCGACACCTGTGGGGATCGAACCCAACAAGCAGGTGTCCATAAACGACATTAACTTCTACCACTGCGACGAATCAACTACATGATAATTACTAAGTGTGTGGCTTATTTATTTTAAGATATACTCCCTCCAGTCCCTATTATAAGAAGATTTTTGAAGTTAATTTTGGTCCCAAATATAAGAAACTTTTCTAGTTTTTCTTGCTTAAGTATCAATTTTACCCTCATTGGATATTTTGTCTTTTCAGTTTTCAATGTGAGTGGGAGTAGTGGAGTTATTTCACACGTGGAGTTTAGTGAAGGGTATTTTGGAGACTTTATTTAAAAAGATAAATTAAATGAACTCATTAGCAACGGTGATTTTTCTATTTTCTTCTTATAATAGGGACTACACGGCTCAGGGAGTATATAAAAGATTTAATTTTATGATATTGGGTCACAAGGACGTCACGAGGGCATAATAGAGAATTTGGTGGCGTGTCGATGTTGACAATCCCTAACTAATTAATGTATAGACAAAGGTTTTGATAGTAATTACTCCTTCCGTCCCAAAATATAAGACTCCTTTTTTCACTTTTACTTGTCTCAAAATATAAAGCCATTTACAACTTTCTAGATACATTTATTGCTTTTTTCCAATCTGCTCTTATTAATTGTACTAAATTGTGTAGCTATATGAAAAGTTTACATTGAATGTTTAGGGTAGTTTAATAATAGTCATAGAAAATTTTAGCATATTAATTACTCTAATAATTTTTCTTAATAAGTGTGAAAAGTGAAATGGGACCTTATATTATGGGACGGATGGAGTAATGTATAATAGACAAAGTGATTCCTTAACTAATAATAATAATTAATGTATTTTGCAATGTATTTTGCACTTGAAGTGCGTGTTTGTTCACTTCACTTTGACTCTGTCTGTATTTTTTGCATGGCATGCAGGCATGCAGCAATGTGATAATATGAAAGCACAAGATACTTTATCATCACGTTCTATAAATTGTTTTGTACCATTAGTGCTTCATAATCTATATTTATCGAACCATCAATTTCCTACATATCAGAATTCATGTCCACACTCCACAGTCCACACCTTTAATTAGAGTCTAATTTTGTAGAAGTAAAAACTCCTACAAATCTTTTAAATCTCTATTAAAAACATTTCTATTCTGTCTTTTTTTTGAAATCTAAAGTGATTGATGGTTGCAACTTGCAACTGATTTACGACTAATACGCGCGCGTGAAATCAAATAATACTTTAGTAGTGACAACCCATAAATAAAAAAGTGAAAAAATAATCATAAACAAAAATATGTGACAAACATTTTTAATATATAACATTATTTATAAGATGAGAATTAAAAAAGGTTGGAACGTATAAATAAAATGGTCGTATACTGACATATTGACTTTCCAGCAAAACTGTACAAATAAACCATTGTATATTCTGTTTTTTTGAAATCAAGTGATTGATGGTTGCAACTTGCAACTGATTTACGACTAATACGCGCGCAAGTAAAATAATCAAACAGGGAACGTATAAATAAAATGGTCGTATATATTGACTTTCCAGCAAAACTGTACAAATAAACCATTGTATATTCAGTTTACTTCTTTGACTATATATATATATATATATATATATATATATATATATATATATATATATATATATATGTGTGTGTTCATGTCTCAATTTTCTTTTTATTGTTATGATTCCGTTTATTGTTTTACACTCACGCAGCGTATTAGGATTTTTTTCAGCGTTTTTTGGGCGTTGGTAGCGTTTTAAAGCGCTAGAGAAGCTGGCGCTACTAATCGCGTACACCCCATTAGTAGCGTTTTAAAAACGCTAGCCATTGACCCGGCGTGTTTTAGACATACGTGGCGTTTTATATAAAACGCTAGCCATTGACCCAGCGCTTTTTACAATTCCTGGCGTTTTTCAGAAACGCTAGGGATCCCATAGCTCTTTTTTTACTACCATTCCTAGCGTTTTAAAAAAAACCGCGTTTTAAATAAAAACGCTAGGGATCCCATAGCTCCTTTTTACTACCATTCCTAGCGTTTTAAATTAAAACGCTAGGGATACTATAGCCCTTTTACTACCATACCTAGCGTTTTATGTAAAACGCTAGGGATGCTATAGGACCTTTTATTAGCATTCCTAGCGTTTTCTGTAAAACGCTAGGGATCCTCTAGCTCCTCTATACAATTCCTAGCGTTTTATTTTTAAAACGCTGGGTATTGAATGAATTTTTTAACTTCATTTCTAGCGTTTTCACTCTAAAACGCTACCTATTGACTGAATTTTTTTTAAATATTTTTTTTATTTTGGTTTGTTCTCCATTTTAATTACAACCTATAAATTCATTCCCTTCCAAACAAATTCAGAAAATACATTCCAATCCAATATCATTCAAACAAAATTCAGTCAACAAAATTCATCAAATAATATTTCCAATCCAATATATATCATTCTAAGAAGTACTTACAACATAATATAAATCCAATATATACAACATATATAATAACTAAACTATTATGAATCTCAAAACTTGCTACAAAAAGCTAGAAACAAAGCGCACCACTCCCCCCTACTACTGTGTAAGTTGTTGTGAGTAATTCTGGATATTTTTAAAATTTGGGAAAATCTTGAAAAATAAAATGAAATAAAATTAGAATTAAAATGTTTATTAAATGTGAGTAAGTATTATAATATCAATATAAAAAAGAAATCTAAGTAGTTACCTTGGTTTGGATTGTTACTTTGTCATGAGTGATAATCTCTTTCATAAACCTCATAACGTAGTACCCACAATCATTGTTATTTGGTTGTTTAGGACACTACAAAGCAAAAGATTATAATTTAATTGTCACATTTTTATGACCAAAAATTCAATTAAAATTATAAGAATGATTCTTAAAAAGCTTACAGTTATGGGTAGCCATCTTGTTTTACTCGTAGATAATCCCAAGTATTCTTTCAAAGCACTTGAACGTCATACATATATATATATAACGTTAAGTTGAACAAAATACATATATTAAATTATACAAATTAAAATGAGAGGGTTACACATACACACCTCTCAACCATCTCTACGAAGTCTACGTAGACGTTGTAATGGCCTTGAAGTGAATCCAGATAGTAGACAACATTTTGCTTAGGGTTTATTGCAAAGAGTACCCAATGTTGCCTGCAAGTAAATGAATCACGAATGAGTACACATTAATTTACACTATAATACAATCCTCAAAATAATTAAACAAGTGATTGAAGACTAAATTTCTCACCCATTATTGAGTGGTGCCAAAAATAAAGATTCGCCCTTCAAATGCTTGGCATCCATGAAGCGTGAATGGATATAACTTTGTATTTCACTCTTAATAGCCATAATACGTTCCTCTGTATTACCTTGCTTAAACACAACGATACACGCTGGACACAAGAAGAAATACTTACGTGTCCGCTAAAGGACGAAGAAGACGATTGTACAAAAACCTATAAATAATATATATACAACTTTCAGATCCTCATATATATACTCTAATATATACTCTAATATAAACAACTATTGTGTACAAATAATTTAATACATACCTCTGGTATACTCTAATATCAGTGGCCCAATCCATTTCAACTATAGCTTTCGGATCCTCCATGTTGATCATTACCAAACTGTTCCAGCCCACAATGTTATCGGCCGGTAAAAAAATTTGGTCGTCGGGTTCATTTTTTGAGTGATGTGGACCTTTAGAGAATCGATGTACTTACGGAATTCATCAATGGGAAATTGACCAACATGTTGGACTGGCTGTATAGAAGTAGATGGTCGGGAGAGTTTGGTAGTGGAAGGGGAAGGTCGGGACACTTTTATGGAAGGGGAAGGTCGGGACACTTGGGGTACCTAGTATATATTAAAAAAATGATTAATTAGTTAGTTAACACACATTATAGTCATCAACTTATTAACAAAAATATTGTCACTTACAACGACAAGTTGTTCAGGCCATGCCACAAAAGTACTAAGTGCTTGATCCACAGTAAATATATCCGCATTAGCAATTGGAGCAGCAGGCAATGGTGCAGACCCTCTATTGAGCAGTCTACCCTAACTCTCAAATGGTTTTCGGGCATGGGTAAATTGTGCAAAGTGTGGCACTCAATTGGTTACATATCAAACCCTTTGCAACATTTCGATGTGGGTTTGCAATATATAGCTCACATTCACGATTATCCTAAATCAATTATAAAGAAAAATAAATATACATGATAATTTTATCAAATACATATGTACAAAAAACAGGTCGAGTTTTGTTAAATACCTGTGTTGAAGGGATGGTGCAGCTATCTCGGGCGCTATGGGGGGTGCAGCAGGTGATATAGGTTTCGGGGGGGTGGTGCGGCGGGGATGGTGCACCAATCCTTTGTGCCAAGAGTCGCTTAAACATCTGTCTCTCTTCCATTAATACAAAGAACATTCTTGGATAGCTCGTCATACTTTGCCGCCATGACTTTACAATCCCCACACCCCTTGCTTTGGCTCTTTGGCCCAAACACAGTTGTAGGAGGAATCCCATATCCATAACCTCTAATCCGACCATTTCTCTCTTCCCTTCCCAAGGCACGAGCAAGGACATCTTGTTTACCATCACAATCTGTTAAATCTCCTTGTGATACAGATTGTGATATGCTTTTCTTGATGCACAAACATAAATAACGGATAAAATTAATAAACAAGTGTCAAGAGAAATTTAATCGACAATAAAAAATATGTCCACGTGTCAAAAAAATCGAGTAACGGATAAAAATAATAAACAAGTGTCAAAGAAATTTAATCGACAATAAAAAAATAGTTCACGTGTCAAAAAAATCGAGTAACGGATAAAAATAATAAACAAGTGTCAAAGAAATTTAATCGACAATAAAAAATATGTCCACGTGTCAAAAAAAAAATTGAGTAACGGATAAAAATAATAAACAAGTGTCAAAGAAATTTAATCGACAATAAAAATATGTTCACGTGTCAAAAAAAAATCGAGTAACGGATTAAAAAATATAGTCGACACAAATTCCAACTTGCTAGGAATCATAAAATTAAAATTACAATACATGAATTTTGGAATACTTACAATTTTGTCCTTGACCTCCTTAGTTTTCGGATCCACAATCTCCCCATCCTTGTTTTGTCGGGCCTCTAACCAGACAGTACAACGATCAAGGGATTCTTGAGTTGGATCTTTCCCCTCTTGCAGTAACTATTTAAGTTTAATAATTGTTAATCAAACTGTAAATTAAAAGATTCATTAAATCATAATAAATTAAACTAATTGTGTCTTACCAATATTTCTTCAAGAATTTGATATCCACTTGAACCTCCTCTATAAGGGTACTCGGGATTAGAAGCTCTCACTTTATTGGCTTTGCTTTTTTTCTATTTAAAAACAAAAGTATACATTAATGAATGATATCTTGTTGTGAAATATATATATATATATATATATATATATATATATATATATATATATATATATATATATATATATATATATATATATAACTTAAATAATTAATATACTAACTAGGAAATTCGGATCTGTAGTGATATATCTACAAATTTGGTCCAATCCTCCTTAGTTATAATTCCGGCATACAGTGCTGGAGGCTCCTGTCTGATGGTCCCATCAGGCCGTTTCAGATACTTTTTCCCCACATCAGTTCTATATGCCCGATGCAACCTTCCCGCTTCCTTGAGTATCCAATCTCTTCGGGCATCATCGACATCAAAGTGTTTCTACTTATACATAAAAATGGATTAAATAAATACAACTAAAAATTCACTAAATAAGATTATTAAAGAGGTCTAAAATTATATACCTGTATTAAGGACCAAAAATCATCTTTCAGTTTAGGCAAAACTGTATTATCTTTCTCATTCCAACTTTTTATTGAAATTGGAAAGATTTGTTTCACCTTAGTACCAATAAAGCTAATTAAATTTGTGCCGTTGTCTCCAATTGGCAAACCTTTAACACTCCATCGGACCTTAAATAATTAAATCATTAAATAATTAGATAACTTGGAAAGGTAGAGAACAACATTAATAATTAGTAATTAACTTACCTTATATTTCTCGTATCCTTTACTTATCCGATGGACGATATTCTTTTTCGATGTAATTCCTCGGGGAGTGAACTTCTTTGTGTTTCTATCACTCCCATCACCACCCTGACTAGTCTCATGATCACTATGTGATGCCATCTCACTTGCAATGACCCAAATGAAATAGACTCAGTGAGTTTTAGCTTTCTAATTGTTTAGAACCAACAAACACTTAACAAAATATAGAAGAAGCCATGCACTAAGTAACAGTGAAAGCCATGCACTAAGTATATAACCTAGAGTAAACATACATAGGAAAGTCATGCACTAAGTATATAACCTAGAGTAAACATACATAGGAAAGCCATGCACTAAGTATATAACCTAGAGTAAACATATATAGGAAAGCCATGCACTAAGAACCTAGAGTAAACATATATATGAAAGCCATGCACTAACAGAGAAAGCCATGCATGCACTAGGAAAGCCATGCACTAGGAAAGTTAATAATGCTATCTAAGCCAGACTAATCTAACAACTAATTAAATATAACATTGAGCTAAGTAACAGAGAAAGCCATACAAAAGATACATAACAAACAACAAAAAAACCAGTGAGAGTATGTTGCAGAAATACCTTTTGAAAGGGAGAGAGAGTGCAGAAAAAGGAAACAAATGGGTGCTTGCTGCGTGGTAAGATAACACCAAGGAGAGAGAGGATGAACGAAGAGGATGGGTTTCTGCGTTTTAGGTTTCCTGGGTCGCGCGTTTATGGGTTTCTGCGTTTTAGGTTTCCTGGAGTGTGGGTTGTTCGCAAGGGATGAACGAAGAGGATGAACGAAGAGGATGGGTCGTTTGGTTTGCCTGGGTCTCACACAGAAGGGATGAACGAAGAGGTTTCGGGTTTTCGCTGGTTTTCGCAAGAGAGGAGTTAGGTAGATGAAGAGACAGCGTGAGTGTGTGTGAGAGAGATGAGAGAGCGCGCCTTGTAAAAATTTTAATAGCATCCCTAGCGTTTTTACATAAAACGCTAGGGATGCTATAGCGCCTCTTTACAATTCCTAGCGTTTTCTGTAAAACGCTAGGGATGCTATTAAAATTTTTACTACCATTCCTAGCGTTTTATGTAAAAACACTAGGGATGCTATAGCGCCTTTTTACAATTCCTAGCGTTTTCTGTAAAACGCTAGGGATGCTATAGCACCTTTTTACTAACATTCCTAGCGTTTTTTATATAAAGCGCTAGGGATGCTATAGCACCTTTTACTAACATTCCTAGCGTTTTATATAAAAACGCTAGGGATGCTATAGCACCTTTTGACTAACATTCCTAGCGTTTTATGTAAAAACGCTAGGGATGCTATAGCACCTTTTTACTACCATTCCTAGCGTTTTCTGTAAAACGCTAGGGATCCTCTAGCTCCTCTTTACAATTCCTAGCATTTTATTGATAAAACGCTAGGTATTGAATGGATTTTTTAACTTTATTTCTAGCGTTTTCACTCTAAAACGCTACCTATTGACTGAATTTTTTTTTAAATATTTTTTTTATTTTGGTTTGTTCTCCATTTTAATTACAACCTATAAATTCATTCCCTTCCAACAAAATTCAGAAAATACATTCCAACAAAATTCAGCCAATATATCATTACAAACCAATATATAGATACACACACATATGTACATATCACCAAAAGACCATATTAAACTAACAATTACTTACAACATAATTAATATATATCCAAATCATACAACATAATAAGTAACTTACATTATGAAACTCAAAAGTAGCTACAAATTAAAGCTAGAAACATATATAATAAAGACAACCCTCAATGACTACTGTCTTGACCACTAGATCTCATGATCACTAAGTGATGCCATCTGACCTGCAATATAACATATATAATCCATGTTATTGTTAAATTTACAAAAACAATATAAATATTATCTATTAATAAAAAATAACGAGATATCATTAAGTCTATATTACCTTTTCCTTTTCCTAGATAAAATTTTGTTTGCAATTCGCGTCTTGGTATTTTTTTCCGGCGAATAATAATTCCATCATTATGATCTTTTCTAAAATATACAACATCCTCTATAGAAGTATTTTCCCTATTATTGGTTACGATGTTCGAAGAAAGGGTCGCCCTCAACACCAACATCATCGGGTGCTTCATCATCATCGTTGTTATACACAAATTTTTTGTCAGTCAATAGAACAATAGACCAATTGATATTAACTGGATCAGTGACATAAAACACTTGTTGAGCTTGCGATGCTAAAATAAAAGGTTCATCTTTATATCCTAACTTGTTGAAATTCACCCGCATGAACCCTAATTCATCAATCTGTAAACCAGTATTATTGTCAACCCATTCACATTTGAACACAGGCTCCTGAAACATATTGTAATCCAACTCCCATCACTACAAGAATTACGTAATATACCGGCGCCCAATTTCCGGCGGATTGTATCCGCCTGTAAATTACCGGCGGCTTTGGTCAATTTCCGTGGATCAGAATCACTTTGTACATTACCGGCGGGTTTTAAGTGTTTTCCGGCGGATTTATTGCCGCCGGTAATATACCGGCGGTTTTTTGATTGATTACCGGCGGATTTGATAGTATTTTTAACCGTTATTTTATTAAAAAAAAAAATTAAAACACGTCGCCGGTAATGTCGGTTTCCGGCGGAATTTTTAAAAAAAGCCGCCGGTAATTTTCCGCCGGTAATGTCGTTAAGCCGCCGGTAATAATAGCTCGAAAGTCACGCATTAAAGCCGCCGGTAATGACACGTGTTCCGCCGGTAACAACAAAGATTCCGCCGGTAATTTCAAATTTGAAAATCAGACCGTTTGGTTCCTTTCTTTTTATACGATCCACACCTCTTCACTCTTCACTCTTCACTTCTTACTTCTTACTTCTTATCTTCACTTCTCACTTCTTCTTCTTTATTTCTCTCACATTTTTCATTTCTTTCACTTTCTCTCAAATCTCTCTACAAAATTCATTGTTCTCTCTGAGAATTCTATCGTTTCTCTCTACCGATTTCTTCTCTTAAGGTATGTTTCTTTGATAGTTTTAGTTAAAATTTTGTTTTAAAATATTAGTTAGTTACTAATTCAGATATTATTTGTTTAGTAATTAGTTGACTTTGAGTGGAAGTTTGCTTGATTTGGGTGGAAGTTTGTTCGAGGGTATCTGGAATTAGCGCAAAGTCGAGAGACTTCTCGCAGATCTAGGTTAGTGATTCTTGTTATTTGATTTTGTAGTAGAAAAATATTATTTGATGTGATTAAATTGAAATTACTATTAGTTTATTTTTTTTTTTTTATAATTCGTGTATGGAAATTAGAATTAAAATCTCTATTACTATTATTTACTCAAAAACATTATTTGAAAATCTGTTATTTGAAATTTAATTTTAAAAATTTTCATAAAAATTAAAGTCACAACTATTTATGTTTATTTTTTTAAAAAAATAGGAATTATTTTAATGGTATTATAATATTAAGATTAGATATTTGTTATTTTAATGTTATTATAATAGTAATATTTTAGTTATTTAGTATAATATTTAGATGAGGTATTTGTTATTTTGTATAATATTTAAATTAATATTACTATTATTTAGTCAAGAATTTTATTTGAAATTTAAATTTAAAATTTGTCACAAAAAGTAAATTAGATATTTGTTTAAAACAAAAATATTTTAGTTATTTTGTATAATATTTAGATTTAGAGTAGATATTTGTTATTTTGTATAATATTTAGATAAATATTTCTTATTTAGTTAAAAACAAAAATTATTTGATTTATTTTGTATACTATTTAGATAAGATATTTGTTAATAATTTTTGTTTATTATTTCTTATTTAGTTAAAACAAAAATTATTTAATATATTAATTTATTGACCAACATTAATATAAACGCATTAATATAATTGTTTTTTTAACAACAATAATAGAGTTATTTTTACAAGAACATTAATATAGTTATTTTTTTGAACCACGTTAATTGGTTTTTTTAGAAGAACATTAATGTAAATAGTTAATAAATATTATGTGATAGTAAATATTATTTAATGTAATAAATATTATGTGATAGTAAATAGTATTTTGTATAATATTTAGATTAGTTATTTGGTAATATTTGTTTCACATTAGTATTATTATTATATAGTAAAGAATGTTATTTGATTTAATGAATTGAAATAATTAGGATTATAGTAAAATTTTGTTAGTCTATAAAGAATGTTAATTTATTTAAATTTTTGTTAGTCTACAAAGATAATAGTAGTGTTTTAAAAAAATTAAATTCAGAAAACATTACCGGCGGAGTGTTTTAAAAAAAAAATTAAATTCAGAAAACATTACCGGCGGATATTAAATTGTTACCGGCGGATTCTATTAAAAAAAAAAATAATTTAAATTACCGGCGGATATTAAATTGTTACCGGCGGCTTTAATATAAAAAAAAAAAAAAAAAGCGGATTTGGTGTTGTTACCGGCGGATTCTATTAAAAAAAAAAAAAAATTTAAATTTAAATTACCGTGGCTTTTTCGCGGAATTATCTCAGACTTTACGCGGCTTTGTCGCGGAATAAATCAAGTAGTTACCGTGGATTTTCCGCGTAAGTGTTACGTACGACGTTTTAACCGGCGGAAAATCCGCCGGAAAGTTCCGCCGGAAACATTCACTTACCGGCGGTTTTTTGGTTTTACCGGCGGATTATGTCCGCCGGAAAACCTTGATTTTCTTGTAGTGCATATGTGTTCAATGAAGCCAAAGTAAGACATATTCGCATATATGGGATTTCTATCTTTGGCACTGGATGCATGCATAGAATGAGCTACAAGAGTCACCCCACTATTTTGCATTTTACTCGATCATCTTGTTCTTTTGTATAGAAAGTGCACTCGTTCATTAGATAGTTGTTGTAAGAGAAGACATGTATATTTGGACCTTTTGCTAACCATCTCAATCTTTTTGAAATCGAAGTAGGATTCGAAACACACTCACCATCAATGTGATGTTTTAGCCACACTATGAAACTCCTATTGTGTTCTTTTGCTAACCAAACTTGCTTCTTTTTCCGGGAATTGACTCTTAAGAATTTCCTTGTGCTTGGCAACATATGAATCAACCTCACTATCATTGTGAAGAACGCATACAAGTGTGCTTGCTCTAGTTCTTTCCTTGATACCATCACTAATTTAGTTCCTGTCATCCCTTTACTAATCCTTCCTTCATGACGAGACCTTGGCAAATCCCACAGAATATTCAAGACTAGATAGATAGCCCGTGCAAAACTCAATAGCCTCTTCAACTATATAGCGCTCAACAATACAACCCTCGTGTCGTGATCGATTTTTCACATATCCTTTTAATATCTTCATGTAACGCTCAAACGGATACATCCATCTCATGTAACATGGGCCACACAATTGTGTCTCTCTAACCGGATGAACTATTAGATGAATCATTATGTCAAAAAGGAAGGTGGGAAATACATCTCAAGCTCACACAAAGTGTGATAATTTCTCTTTGCAATGTTGGCAACTTTCCGTGGTCAATCACTCTACTACAAATCGCCTTAAAGAATAAACAAAGTTTGGTTAAGGTCGACGCACTTTCTTAGGCAAAATGGATCGTATACCAATGGGTAGCAAATTCTCCATGAGAACATGACAATCGTGGGACTTTAGAGACTTTAACTTGAGGTCTTTAATCGATACAAGAGTCGCCACATTTGAAGAGTATCCTCCGGAACTTTAACTCCATGAATAAACTCACAAAAGACAGTCTTCTCCTTTCTAGATAGAGTATGAAGTGCTTGAGGAGGTAGATATGTACTGCACCCTTCTTTACCGGACCCAATTCAGGTCTCAAACCCATACTAACCAAATCCATCCTTGAGTTGATGGTATCTTTAGTCTTACCCGGCATATTGAGTAAGGTACCAATGACACTTTCGAAGACATTCTTTTCAACATGCATCACATCAATGAAATGCCTTACATATAATGACTTCCGGTATGGCAACTCAAAGAAAATCGACTTTTTCTTCCACCCCGTTTGGCAATCTCTCCTGCAAAAGGCTTCCCAAATTTAATGTTCAAATCTTCCACCTTTTCAAATACATCGCCGTCAAGGCGGGGAGCTCTACGTGTTTCTCGTATTCCCATCAAATGCCTTTCTCCACAATCGATAGTGATGAGTTGATGGCAAAAATCTACAATGACCAAGATAGATATTCTTCTTACCATGTTCCAACCACATCCAATCTGTGTTATCTTCACATATAGGGCATGCTTTGCGCCTTTGTTCTGCACCAGATAGATTGTCGTATATGCAGGAAAGTCGTTAATTGTGCCAAAGATCATAGCCCTCAGGGTGAAACTTTCTTCTCTGAACCCATCATACACCTCTACCCCAATCTCCCACATTTGCTTCAAGTCTTCAATTAAAGGAGCCAAGTATACATCAATATCATTTTCTGGTTGTTTGGGCGTAAATTAACAAAGACGAGATCATATATTTGCGTTTCATGCAAAGCCACGTGTAAGTTATAAATCGCCAAAATCACGGGCCATGTATTGTGGGAGCTACTCGATACCGTGCGGGTTAAATCCATCGCCGAGACAATGCAAGGCGTAGGTTTCTCGGGTCATCCCCGAAATTAGGATACTCAATATTGATTTTTTTCCATTGCGGAGAATCTGCCGGGTGTCGTAGCATACCATCTTTAATCCTTTCATCCTCATGCCATGTCAAGTGTTTTGCATCTTCTGAACTACGATACATGCGCCTAAATCGAGGAATTATAGGAAAATACCACAACACCTTTTGTGGAGCAGACTCTTTCTTCTTATCTCGCTGGTGCATTACATTTAGGACACGACTTTAACAACGCATGTTCATTCGAAATAAAATGCAATCATTCGGACAAGCGTGTATCTTCTCATAGTTCAAGCCAATAGACCCCAACATTTGCTTTGCATCATACGTCCGAGAAGGAAGCACATTATCATTCGGCAACATTTCTTTCAGAAGTGAGAGTAAATCGGTAAAGCTCTTATCCGTCCATCCGTGGCGAGTTTTCAAGTTATACAACTTGATCACAGCCAATAATTTTGTGAATTCATTACAACCCGCATACAATGGTGTCTCTGCATCAGTTATCAACTTCTCAAACATTTGAGGACAATCATTAAGATCCTCTTCAACCACCTTTGCCATCTCTTCAAATTCGTTCGCATCAAATGAATGTGTTCCGTTGTCAACCGTGGCGCATATCTCTTACTAATATCATTCATATTTGAAGATTCACCTTTTTCTCACCGTTCATTATCCAACAAGTGTAACTTTGATCAATTCCATTCGCCTTTAAATGTCGTGTGTCAACTCCTCTGCGAGAATCGATTTTACATAACAACACCTTAAACAAGGACATTTCATACCACTAGAAGTCCCTAAACGTTCAACAAAGACAAACTCACAAAATAATCCACTCGGTAATGCATACTCCTTGGATGGACGATTGGCGGACATCCAATTTCTATCCATAATTGCCAAATATTTATAATAAAATCCCGAGAAGAGAACTTTAACATATGACCCATCAAGCAATTCGAATATAATGAAGAATCAATTCATATAAAAAAACAAACAAAATTTCCTCTTTTAAATTTTTTTCAATTCCACTCCTTATTTTCCCAAGCTATATCTATATCATATTCTATTTCTATTCTCGGTCCTTTGGTCAAGACAAAGGAACCATATAGTCTAGTCTTCCAAACAATTAATTTATGTGTAACAAGAAGAGGCTAGTGGTGAAAAAAAAGAAGAAGAGTCTAGTGTGCACAAGTGACAAAACTAATATATTTCTAAACTAGAACCCACAATTAATATCTAACAAGAAAGCAGAGAAAGGAGCAGTAAAACTCACCAATGTTGTGCGAGTGAGAGAGATGATGTTCATCGAGAGAGATGATTTTCGTTGAGAGAGATGATGTTAATTTGAGTTAGGGTGTTAGGGTTTTGCGTTTCTGGGTGAGTGATTTTGCGTTTCTGGGTAAGAGTGTTAACTGAAAGAGTGAAGTAGCTCAATGGGAAAAACAAAAAAAAATTATTTAACCATACCTAGCGTTTTCTAAAAAACGCTAGAGATCTATCTAGCGTGTTTTCTAAATACCTAACGTTTTGAGTAAAAGCGCTAGGGATATGTCTAGAGTGTTTACTAAATACCTAGCGTTTTATAAAAAACGCTAGGGATCTATCTAGCGTGTTTTCTAATTGGCTAGCGTTTTGAATAAAAGCGCTAGGGATCTGTCTAGCGTGTTTTCTAATTTGCTAGCGTTTTGAGTAAAAGCGCTAGGGATCTGTCTAGCGTGTTACCTAATAGGTAGCGTTTTACTTTAAAACGCTACTAATGGTGTAGCGTGTTATTAAAATGGCTAGCGTTTTTTTATAAACGCTACTAAAGGTGGCGATCTCTTTTTACAATTCTGGCGTAATGTTACTAAATGACAGCCAAATTAACTTCTTACTAAAATGCAGGCCAATGTCAACAATAGAATTAGTCTTGCATTCAATTGTTTGGTGCAATAAGCATAAATACCTGCTTAATTCAAATTGTTCTGCTGCATAGTTTGTTTCGTAACCGACTATGCACAAAGATTATGTCATTAATTACAAGATCTTGTATGATTGTTTCTTTTTTTGTTAAAGATCACAATAAATCATGTAATTAACGACGTAGTCAGAGCTGTTAATTTTTATCTAACAGTTACTAGGTGTGTTCAAAACAGAACCAAACCAATAGAAAACCACAAAACGAACCGACCCAAACCGACCCAAACCGAAAACCGCAAAAAGTTGTTTTATATTGGTGTTGCTCAGGTTTTTTATTAGCGAACCACACGGTTCGGTTTGCGGTTTTGATTACAGAAACCAAACCGCAAAATCCTATATACAAAAATAAAATTAGGCAAAACAATATATGTAGAAAATAAGTTCATCATGAACTTAAAAAGATATGACATTTTCAGCACACTGTGCAAGAGAGTACTGCATAGTATAAGTTTCTTCATACTAAATAGGATAACAGTTTTTGGACCATTTCAAACAGTGATTTTATACAACTGTATGGCAATTTTGTACACATGGCTCCATATATAGCCGACTATCTCTACTCACAAACACCTCTTCATCTACATATTATATTTTCTATTCCAAATAAGAGTCATCAATGTTCCTAATATTAATTTATTTAGTCATGCTTCCTCTCCCACATTGAGTAAGTCAGTCTACAATCTTTTAAATTGTGTTTTGTCTCGTCAAAAACCGAACCAATCCAAACTGCGGTTTGGTTTGGTTTGGTTTTTTTTGAAAGTGAACCGAACCAAACTAAACCACACCTATTTTTATTTTGTGGTTCGGTTCACTTTTTTGCTCAAAACCAAACCAACCGGCACAGCGAACACCCCTAACAGTTACAATTGAATGTTCTCATTTCTCATAATAACCAAATGCTCTCACCTGAGTCGTCTCCTATATAAAATATGTCTAAATATTATATATTTAAATATATAGTTAATACTGCATATAATTTGAAGAGTGTTAGCAACACTCTTTTTATCATTCTCTTATCAGTGGTGGATTGATGACCCAAGATCGGGGGTCAAAATATTTAAAAACAAGCATCACTAAAAATATAATTGAAAAATTTTTAATAAATAAATTACACAACTCATAATTATCGTCTATGTTATTTCATAATTTTAAATCGTTGAATAATGAGCTCAACATCAACACTATTGAATACATCAGTCTCGATGTAATTCACTAGATAGTCGTTCATTCATGTATTCTTCATTTGGTTAAGCAACTTAATTTTCACATTGAATGCAAAATTAGGGATATTAGTACAAAATTATAATCTCAGAGGGGGTCAAAAATTTGGCCCACCTTTTTTAACTCCTAACAAACTATAGTCCAATTTATAATAATTTTTTTTGGGTCAAATTATAATAATTTGATTTTAGTTTTCAAAACAACACTTTAATTTCAAGCCCATTTCTTTTTCAAAAGTATTTTTGAATGTTTTCTCTAAAAATTAAATATTAATGGTGATTTCATTGTCCTCGAGAGATCTTTGGATTTTTCATCATTACACATTATTTAAATGAAACATCTAGACAGAGCATACTCCCTCTCGTCTCTATTATAAGAAGATTTTATAAAAATGACAAAGACCAATGAGGGTATAAAATGTGATGCCTTATTCCAAATATCCTTAGTATTAATTTTTTATATCCACTATGTGACTTTCTAGTAAACTTATATGTCACATTAAGTAGAGGTATAAAAGAAATTTTAGCAACAAATGTACTTTAAAAAATATATATTTTTCTTATAATTAGGACCAAAAAAATGTACCAAAAATTTTCTTTTAATTAGGACCGGAGTAAGTACTTAAGAAAGCATCATTGAATGATGCATCAAAAAGTGATTTCTTCCTCAAGTGTTACAATAAATGTCATTAAGAGATATGACAAAAAATATTGGTTATTTTTATGACGCTTTTAAAGCATATTATTTAGACTGAGACGCGCGACAAATGATGCTTTCTAATACAACGATTTTTATTTTTGGTAAACCAATATAATGAATTCCATGTGAACAACTATAAAGACTAATTTTGCTGTCGAAAAAAAAAACTATAAAGACTATTATGTGTTGCAATCTATTTAAAAAGTTGACCTCTCTCACTCAGTGTTTTTCCATACGAACCGGCAGAGATGAAACTCTTGACCAAATGATTAAGAATCCAAGTATCTACCACTTGTGCTACACCATATTGAATATAGTCATTAATTACAATATTAAAAAAAAGTCATTAATTACAATATTAAAAAAAGTCAAAGGTCCGAAAATGAGTTATTGCTTGCATTAAAATTCTTCATTTAATGCACTACATTATATAAACACAATAGCACATAATCTCAATCTCAGCATTCATTCCCTATGCTCTCTAAATCCAAACACCCCCCAGACACAAATGCACATTTTTCATTGTATCTTCGATTCCCCTCTATCTTCCTCCAATCAAACTCTTTTTTTTTCTTTGTGCCTCAATCAAAATTGTTACTGATGCTGCAATTTTGTTGTTATATATTATCATTATGTCACACTATAACAGCTTTGCCTTGGGAAGGAATCGCAGCTCCAACCAGACCTATACACCTCTAGTTATTCACAATAACGAGAGGCATAGTCGTACAAACCTAGATCGGTTGAACCGGAGGGTTAAATCGAGTTGAACCGGAGGAATCTGCATAGCCTTTTGTCCTCATTCACCCCATTGACCCCTCTTCAATTTTCTATTGAGGTACTAAGTTCAATCCGTTGATCTCATTTTTTTTTTTTTGGTTTTGTGGGAATGCCACAAAGACTATCAAATTGTTTCGTTACGATTTCGTTGTACATGTTTTGTTGTTGAACTTTTTGAAATAATTCACTTGATTTTATGTTAATCTACTCATGTGTCTTGTTCCTCAAAGTTCTTTGGTGATTCTCATCTTTTGCACCAATTATCTCCCAAATGAGATGAAATTGATTTGAACTTCTATTATGTGAGCCTCGATGAGTAGAAAATTGAACAAGGATATTATCAATGGGGTGAATGAGGACATTTTCCAAATTTTGACAACAAGAAACCAATTACAAGGAAAGAAAAAGGTATTATTCCATATAGAAAGGAAATATAATTAACTCCATTATTGAAGAAGCAAAAGAAACAATTAACGAAATTTTAACAAACAAATTAACTAATGCAATAAGAGAAATACACTACTTAGCTAATTGATTCATTCTCCATATCATACACACTGCTACTATTCAACTTCAGTAAACCTTCTAATTCAAGTGGTGATCCAACTTATACATCAATCTGCAAAATATGAAATTAAATATCGTAAGAAGATGTGTGTCTAAACAATTAATTTATCCTTAAGGCTCCTTTCGGGAGTTAATTAGTAGGGGAGCGAAGAGAAGAGAACAACTTTAGGAGGAAAGAGAAAGAGAGAGAAATCTACCACCTTATTTGATAAAGTATTTTTGTAGAGAAAGAAGAAAAAATATTCATGAATAATAAAATTTAAATTTTGAGAGTAACATAAAAAAAAAGATAGAAAGAATGTGAAGAATTTTCTAAACCCTAAAAAAACCTCCTAAAATTCCATTCATTCCTTTTTTTTTCTTTCCAAAATCCTCCTCTTCTAAACTCCCAAACGAAGCCTAAAATTTTGGTTTAAAATTTTTTTTTTCTAAATATTATAAATAAGCACCTGCATTATTTCACAAATAACAATTACAGTATGTAATCAACTCCTTCTTCCAAAGATTTGGTTCATATTGGGATATCTAGTCCCCGACGAGGTTGGAGGATTCGACGAAGGAGGTGGCCTTGAGGTGGTAGGGGCAATAATCCTCTGAAGTGGTGGCGTTTGAGAATTGGAACTCATTGTGTTCTAATGGCCAAGAGCTTCAAATTGGTGTTGTTAATGTGTATATGTTATGGACAGATAGTTAATGTTGATGAAGCATAGTATTCTGAGTTTGTATTTATAGGGGGAATCTAACGTTACTTTTAATTTCATGGAACTTACGAAGTGATTGATATGGTATTATACTTAGAAATTTCTGCTCTTTCTTGTGCTGTTTTTCGTGTTATGCAAAAGTTTGAAATTGCAGGGTTTGTTGCTAAACATATCGACGGTGAAAATGGGCACCAAGACCTGTCAATTATTTGAACTTTGAATACGCGCCATCGACACGTTGACCATTTTGGTTTGGTGTGTGATCTCTCTGTTATTTACATTTCTTGTTCTTTTCATTAAATTTTATATTTTATATTCACTCCTTCACGGAAAAGAGTATGTCATCATGTGACGAACTAGCATACAATGGGATATATCTATCTATGCTTACTATTTTTGGGTATGTTTGGATAAAGGATTTTGAAGAAAATAGTATTTGTTTTTCAATTTTAAATTAAGAAAGTTATGAAATATTTCTACATAAATGAAGTAGGATTAAAATTGATATATTGTTATTTGTAATGTTATTTTTTCAATTTTTTAAAATCTCAAATATATATTAAAATATAGATTAAACTCTCTCCAACATTCCTCTCCCAAACAGACTAAAAGGGAAATGATTTAGCCTATGTTTGGTTACACAAAAGAAAGTGAGAGAAAAGATCCGTAATGGAAAGGAAAGAAAAAAATAGAAAATTAGATATTCATCTTCCCTTGTTTGATAGGAGAATAAAATAAGAGGAAAAAAAATGCATATATATAAAATGACAAAACTAACCTTTATTGAAATAGTAAATTATTTTTTATTGTGTTACACTTTTTTTTTTCATGAACCCTTCTTCTGTTTATTGCATTACATTAATTTTAGTATAAGGTTAAATATGTTATTTACATAAAAAATTGTGTTTTCCCATTTTTTTTTTTTTTCTCAAAATAGGACTCACTAAAAATTTGCTTTCCTTTCTATTTATAAAGCAACCAAGCAAAGAAAAATTGTATATTCTCTTACTTTTCTTTCATTTCTTTCCTTTCCTTTCTTTAAGACAAAAAAACATGTATTTATGTCATTTGTATTTATCTCTCTGATCCAATATTGTATCTCTCATCTTACTCAATTTTCTCTCTCATCTTGCTCTCTCCAAAAATATCCTAAAGCCGCCTAAAATATGGATTGATAAAGCCACTCAATTTTCTCTCTCATCTTGCTCTCCCCAAAAAAATCTTAAAGCCACCAAAAATATGGACTAGTAAAGCCACTGAATCCAAATCTTTTGATTAATCACTTTCAATAATCACTTTGGTTTACCGTTAAACATATTCTATTTATATGAAACAAAAATTAATCACTTTCAACACTTCCCTTGAAGTATATCGGAACTAAAATAAAGCATGTTACTCAAATAGCACTTTAGTCCTATTGGATTTTAGTCCTTTTGAAATACTAATTTGAACCCCCGATGCTGAGACAATTCCTCAATTTCTCTTTGTTAGATAGCGCCGAAAAAATAACTAGTGGGAAGAAGGAAAATGTCAAGATAATATTATTTCACAATAAACCAAGTAATTAGATTCTGAAAAAAAAAATAAACACAGGCATTTGTTACTTAAGTTTGTAAAAATACTTGGAACTACTAATGTAGTATAAAGTTGCATACAGATACTAAAAAGACTGCTGCACAAGCACAAACAGAGGATTGGGAAAAATAACAACCACTCAAAAAAAACGTTAAAGTAATATGGTTGCTCACATAGAAGAATGTGAAAAGAATGTCAAGAAAATGTGCCAATACATCACTATACCCAAAATAATATTTTATGCTTCCTAGTTGTACAACACGATTTTATGAAAACCAAATCATAGGTCGGCTAACAATAACAACTACATCTTTTCATTGAAGTATTTGACTACCATAATCAGCATTAAACTTGTCATATTTGTGAGCAAGGAGATGAGCAGACGGCCTTGTGTTCTTCAAAGCTGCTTGTATATCTCCAGGCATGACTGGCCCAATTTTTGGCAACTCTGCAATCCAATAACTACCTTTAGTTCGGGAGGAGTAAATTCTCTTCATGAAATAGCTAACATTAATTAATTTGATGAGAAATGATCATATTTGAAAAATAAACTTACAAGGAGAAATACATCAAAAAATTATTATAAGGAACAACTATCAGTGTTCCTCTGCACACATCATGGATAACTATGGGGGTGGGGGGTAGATTATATAAATGAGATACCTTCATCGGGCACCACCTCTTGTCTCAGTTCAAGTGTTGACATTAAGCGTCTCAGTGGCTGCATTGCTGTCTCTTTACAAAGTAACCGGATATCTGAGCCTGAATATCCTTCCGTCCGGTCCACCAGTAAGTCATAGGGGATCGGTTCCTCATAAGGCTGTGGAGGAAGGAGTTCCTCAAACATTGCTCTTCTTGCTTCTGGTTCTGGAAGTGGTACCAGGATCTTTCAATTATGGTCAAGGGACAGACAACCATTAGAAAGAATTTACAGAGCTTTCAATTGTAAGATCAGACTGCTTATCATACACCATCTAAATAAGCATTGAAATATGATCCTCCCACTAAAAAAGGATGACCATCAATTTGCTTTATAAAGGGAGTAAAATGAAGTGGCAAAATGGATCTAAAAAATAATAAATTCCTGTATGTCCCAAATATCTTGAATAAGCAAAAAAAAACTGAGATTCATGCATAGCAAGTCTACGAGCATCTGTAATTGCCCATCATGCGTGCCTATTGGAGTAAATTAAAATGCAAATGAATTTAACCCCAAAGCAACAATTACTGTTATATTGATAACTTGCAAACTAATCAACCTAGAATGCAAATGAATTTAACCCCAAAACAACAATTACTATTATATTGATAACTTGCAAACCAATCAACCTAGATAGGCCGCCAGGTTCATTTTGTAAAAAATAAAAATTCAAATTGCAGTAGATAAGCAACGAATTGATACTAAATGTCCAATAATCTATGGACAAAACTTAGGTGTGGTTGGTGTTGTTTTCCAATCGCACCACAACAGGTAGATTAGTTTTTTAAAAAATAATTAAAAGATAATAAATAACAAATGCACATGTCATAGTGTGATTGGAAGATAGCACCAACCACACCTCCTAAGTTTTTTCAATAATTTATTTGACGCACCAAAAAAAAATGAAACCCAACGGATAATACATGCAAGATCAATTTCAAAGTAAGTGAAGTAAAATATCATCTAGAAGACGAGAACATTTAGAACTATTTAGTTATCATGAACACTAAACATAATCTTAAATTGGAAGGATACTCGCTTCTCAAGACGTCTAAGCATGGCTGCATCCAATTCCCAGGGAAGATTTGTTGCCGCCAAAACAAAAACAAGTTCATCTGTCCGTTGTAAACCATCCATCTGCAATCTAATCTAAATGATTAATTTTCAAGAAAGCACGGCAGAATATAGATGCCACTCTGTTGTAAATTAATAATGCATATCAACTTATTAAGATGAACTGAGACTGAATTGCAGAAGGCATAAACTCAAGTATAAAAGAAAAAATCTTTTTGTTTCAAATTCAACCAACATTGGAAACTTAAATAACTAAAGGATCAGATATTGAAAAAGCATAACTTCAACAATTTATTTGGATGAGACATAAAGTCTGCATAATATTTGCTTCCTGTTCAAAATATGTATGAGTTGCTCATGGATCTTCCTGCACACTGCAAGGGAAACTTAAATAACTAATGAATCAAAGTCATGATATTGCAAAAGCATAACTTCAGCAATTTATTTGGATATTTATGAGACACACTCTTTGCTTAATTTAGTTTAATGTTCAAAATATGTATGAGTTGCTTATGGACCTTCCTGCATACTACAAGGGAATGGGAAGAAATGCAGTATTGTATGAATAATAAAAGGGGTAGGACAGACAAATATGTTGTGTTGAAAATCTTAAGAGTTTAACAATTATCCTAACTGCTTATTCAAGATGTGAATGTGCCATTACAATACAATTAGACCAGTAGTGGGTTTCTTCAATTGTGAAGTACTTCTCATTAGTCTGTCCCAAGTGAAAATAATGGTTAAGTCTCTGTTAGGATTTGTAATAAGGGTTGTTAATGACCTGTTTGTAATATTGGGCTGTTAGTAATAAAGGATGTTAATGAGTTGTTAGTAATAAAATAGGATAAGGGATAAGGGTTTGTTAGTAGGTTAGGATAAAGATGAGTTAGTTAATGGGAAGTTACAGCCCCCTCATCTATAAATAGGAGGCAAGGAGTTTGAAGGAAGTATTATTGAACGCTGTAATCATTTGGTGAATAGCATTGGCTCTATTGTGAAGGGGAAACCCTTGGAGGAGATACTCTCCTATTCTTTCCTATTCTTTCTCAATAAACAGTATTTCTTTTCTATATTCAGTTCCTGGTTTCCTAAAACTCTCGCTCATAGTTTCTGGTTTATGGGGGTTCTTCATGGAGCTGCTAAGTGAAAATAACATGCTTCTATAAACATGTCTCATACTCAGTGAGGGCCTTTGTCCCCACTGCATATAACATGCATCCGACGTAGGGGAGGCACACAAAAATGGAGTCCTATATATGTGCTAACTTCCAAAGTTAGCAAAGCCACTAGAATTAGACTAGTGAAGAGGGTTAGGGTAGTCTACAGAAAATCATAGGTTCAAACCCCATCATCGCCGCTGTACGGAAAAAAAAACTTTTCTCCAAATATGATATCTTGGGGGGTGAGGGGTCAATTGTTGTGGGCAAGTGTGGTAGAGCTGAACAATAAATAAGTATAAAAACTTTTAACGGACTAAAAACTTTTAACAGACTAATCATTTTACTATCATCAAATTATTACCTCAAGGATTATGAAAAAAATGAATGTAAGAAACAAGCATCACCTGAATGAGCAGCTCAGTTTTTAATCGTCTACTTGCTTCATGTTCACTGCGTGCTTCACCGCGTTGACTGATGATTGCATCAATTTCATCAAAAAATATTGTTGAGGGTGCATGATGCCTTGCAAGGTCAAATAACACCTTCACTAACTTCTCTGAATCACCTGCAGACTAAAATAAGCTTTGTAAATGTACATGTCAAAAACAATGCAAACTAAAACAACGAGAAAGTAGGATGGGGAGCACTTTAAAAGTCCCCTATTTATCAAGAAAAATAAATGCAGGCAGACAAGTCTGCAATTAAAACATAGCAGCCAAGAAGTCCAGCTTTTGCAATGAGGGAAAGCATTGGGGGATTAAGGCATTGGACACGTATTCAACTGACAACTTAAATGATTTCACTTCATGAAACTGGGTGTTGGAGATTTGAAAAGGACATTTAAATAAAATCCCAATTCAAAGAGTCTCTTTGTAGAGGTATATTCTTGTCATAGTCCAGATCATTGATTTACAATGAGGTGTGTCGTGTGAGAGAAGCTGAACACAACAAATATACATTGTCTAAAGAGTCACAAACCAATTATTTTAATCCAAATATCCATGTATATCAAGTGGTGTTTTTCACCTTTTCTGACTGAGTCGGATAATAACTAGTGTTTTTATATGTTGTTTAAGCCTGTCTAGATCTATTTTTCTTAGTAAAACAGAGGATGAGAGTATTAAACAAATGACATTTCCAAACCAAATAGAGTATATAACCAATTTGCAAGATTTATGGCAGTTGACAGTATCATAGTGTTTGAAGAACAATAGTTAGTCACGTCATCAACTACAAAAAGATTATTTTGCCTCTGAAAAAAATATTATATATCACAATTATCTTATACTCCTATTCTGATGCATCAGCAAGAGATTTAAGTAACATTTTTCAAATCTTGAACACTTACAAGTTTCATACAAACATAAAGATTTACATAAACATAAATATTCAGGAAAAAGGGGAGAAAAATTGTCAGTTGCATACCTCGCCATTTGCTGACAACAGATGATGCCGAAATATTAAAAAATGTTGTCTTGCACTCTGTTGCAACTGCCTTTGCAAGCATTGTCTGCAACATTTGAAAGAAATCTTGTAGAGTTATTCAACTAATCAAAAGAAAAAGAGAAGAAAAACAGCCATATTAACAATCATCAAAATATGAAAATAGAAAAGCTGTTTATTTCTTCCAAAAGAATTTTGAATATGTACGACACTGAGGAGGCAATCAATAAATATTTCTGAAGGAATATTAATACAAACCTTTCCTGTCCCTGGGGGACCAAAAAGGAGAATGCCTTTCCATGGTGATAAAAGACCAGTGAAGTATCTAGAAAAATGAAAAAATATCAGCTTTGCCAGGAGAAAGAATGTCATTCTATATCTCAACTAGACTCTTATTTGCACATACGCAAGTGGAGCAAACCAACCAGTCAACCATTTTAGTACAATATCTCAAATCTAAATAATAGCATATTACTAGGTGCTTCAAATGACTCAAAAAGTTTCTAAAAAAGTAAACTAAATGACTGATGTTGTCAAAATTGCAAAATAACAAATCATGAGGCCATGAGTTGCTTTGTTATCTTCAGACAAGCAGTTTTCAAAAATGAGTCGGCCAGACCTCCTTTTGTCCTATTTGATTTTCGTACTTCAAAAAAAGAATTTTTTTCAAATAAGAAACATATAAAAAAAAAAAAAAAAAGCAGAAGAAGAATAAGAAATCCTCTAATGCTCGGGAAAAATAAAAGAAAAAATTGCATTTGCTCATTCGAGCCCTACAAACCCTATTAAATCACCCCATTGAAAAAACCATGAGCTAAAACTCGTAAGGTTGGATGCCAAGAGAACTACAGTATCACAGAAAAGGTGTTGGGGGAAAAACATCTGACAACAGACTCAGGAATTTTACTCATTACAGCTACCAGAAATCCACAAAGAAAGCACAAGACCAAAAACCCTTGTCAGCATGCTGCAACCAACCAGGAAATCAATCTGCGGGGAAGTTACAAAAGGGAAGCCATTCTAATATTGTCTAATGACTCATTCAGACTAACATGGTCATGCTGTGAAAACCATGAAAATGCTTAACAAAGTAAAACATGTCCAATTTATTCGCTTCATATAGTAAAGGAAGATAGACACATGAGTGACCCAAATATTACTTCCATCGACATGCATATTCCTTATAGCTGCATATATTATAACATCATGAAATATATGTATTGCAAATTTATTTCTCAGCAGGTTCTATATAAATATTGGTTTTGTGTAGAAGAAAATAAACATAGAATACAGCTCAGAAAACCAAAGCAGTATTAAGCCATTGTACAGTTCAACTAAAAGATCTCCTTTGTAGCCTATACAAGAATATCTTGACAAACAAGGTCACCAATAGCTCTAAGGAATATTAGGCATAGTAAGCTTTCAATAATGATACCCACTTGGGATACTTAATTGGCATCACAACAGCTTCTTTCAGTAAACGTTTGGCATTCTCTAATCCCTTGATGCTTTCCCACTTCACATCTGGATTCCCACGAATGATATCCCTGACAATGGTATTATGTGAAAACTTCGACCAATACACAATGCCCATGTAGTCACAGGGTGTTCCAAAGGTGTATAAAAGACTGAGAGAAGAGAAATTATACCTACTTAAGCTTTCAGCTAAAGTACGCATATCTGCAGATTCAAAAGGTGGAAGCAAAGATTTCTGTCTGTAAATATTAAAGATAACTATTAGTGGTTCAGAGAATGAAAAAAAATACTCTATCTTCTATAGAGTCCCTTAAGAGTCACAAAACTCATGAGATGATACTACTGATGATTATATTGTGAGTATATTACAGGATCAATTTCATTCGTGGCTGCTTAAAGATGCACAACTGTATGATATTGCCTGATTCTTCCTTTTAGTAGGAATCAAATTCTCTATCTTCCAAGCAGTATGTCAAAGTAAGAGAGTTCATGAGACGATACTACTAACAGTTCCAACTATGAGTAATGAACATAGGGCCGATTCCGGCTATGTCTGTTAAAATATGCATCGCTCTATCATGATGTTCAATTCTTCCAACCATAAACCTAGTCAGAGAACTCTTGAGATGGTACTAGTAAGGGTTACAATTGTGACTAAAGATCAAAGATCAACTTCAGTAGTGTCTGTTAAAATATGCACAAGCCCAACTATATCATATATTTTTATCATTTCCTTTAGGCAGGGAAATTTTTTTGAAGAAAATGGAGTAAGCATAAAACTCAGCATATTCAAAAGGCAGTGAAAGAAAATAAAAAGTTCCTTGTTCGTATCACTGTGTGGTCCCCCGCTTGTCTAATTTTGAGTATTAAGGGCTTTAGCCATAGTTGAACCAATTTTCTTTTTTTGGAAGAAATAGTTGAACCAATTTGTTGCTGAATCAATTATGGATGATAACCTAACGTTAGTATTATAAATGACATTTAACATTCCAATGAATTACTCAACTTAGTGTAAATTACACCACTGGCATCTTATCGTAAAACCCTTTTTTTCTTTTATTCAATATATGGCATCAGACAAGAGCTAGATATGTAACCAAAAAGGCACAAACTTGGTTGACAACTCAAGTATGCTAATATAGTAATACTATTCCTTCCCCAGCACAGAAAGGCACAAAAGTTTTACTTAACTGAGAATATGCCAATTACAAAGCTCTATAATACAAAGCAACGGATCAAAGAATCTTACGGTGTTTCATCGATATTGTTTGATGAAAAACCATTGGTGTGCGTTGGATTCTGTCCCTGAAACACAAAAAAATTGCCGCGTGACCAAGCACAAATCAGTGAAATTCGAAGGAGTACTGAACGCCACTTCACTAGGAAGCTTGATGTATCCATCAGACATGGTACCTGGCTTTGGAACTGCTCGTAAATAGCCTTATCCGATGTTCTTTTGGCATGTAGATTGCCATTGCCATTGCCATTGGATACAATGCCAGACGAACTTCCATTGCTGACCGCTGTATCAGCAGTCTCGCCATTCTCCGCCACTTTCATCCTACCAAACCTAGCATCATAGAACATTTTGAAGTCCTGCAGATCCAAGCAAAGAACGTAGAATGAAAATTCAATCCACCAGATCAAGATTCAATATCACATCTAACCAAATCAACAAACCATAACAATGAACAAAAACTATGGAAGAAATTCGGAATCGGAGATTTTACTATTACTAGTGTAGGGATTTTTTATCGAGCAACAAACAGAAAAAGGATAGTAAATTAAAACCTGGAAAGACCAGCGAGTTGGCATTGGATCATCGGCCATCTTAGAGAGAGAGAGAGTTGAAGAAGTGTTTCTCTCTCTACGATGGAGCAACAGTTAGCAAGAGGCAAGAACACTCCGCACCTCTGGTGGAGAGTGATGGTGCCAGCGAAGCCAGACGATAAATGAATATACGTCCAGATAGTTGAGATTTGAGAATCACGTGTGCCGCAACGTGCGTTAATTAATAAATAAATTGCTCCATTTTTTTTCCTTCTCTTGCTAAAATTGTTTCTCAACAGTTTTTAATATATCTTCTTCAGTGTTTTTGAAGAATTAATTGGAGTAATTTAAGAATCATATTTTTTTTAGTTGGAGTTAATTGTTTTTTAATTGTTTTTAAAGGGCATGCATATCCCTTTTTTCTTATAAATGAAAATGAAAATGAAAGGTGTACTTTTTAATTTCCAAGGTCAAAACCCACTTTTCCCACAATGGATTTTGATACATTTAATTCTACGTCCCTCCATGAATTTTGAATTTTGTGTTTATCTCTTTCTAAACGAAACCATTCATTTCTTTTGAAAAATGGAGTGGATCCTAACCCTAAGTAGATGTTTAAAAAGTGGGTTTGTGATGGGTATGTTTATAAAAATATATACGGTATACATAGCAAAAAAAATAGAAATTATATATGTATCATACATATTTTTGATTAAATTTCCTAGTCCAACATATATAACATCATCACATATTTGAAATATCTACAAAATAAATAACTGTTAGATACTAAATTAAGTTAAACATCTACATATATTTTCTACATAACTAAACATACCTCTGTCATCATGAATGCCCCTGACAAATCTATTGAGAATTGGTCGCCCGTCTCCATAAGTGCTTGATTTTATAAAATAAAAAAATGAATTTTTATTGCAAAAAATTACAAAACAGACTTATGTATTAAATATGTAAATTTGTTGTAAAAAAATGAAAAACATAATTACTTTTTTTGACCCAAAAAATATAATTACTTTTTAAACGATATGAATCTGTTGGTTATTTTTTCTAAAACTGAATTATGTCATTTACATAAATCCATTTGTAACGGAATTACAAGATAAATCCGTTACACACATTATAATAACGGATTTATCGTTAAATCACATAATTCTTTTTGTTGCTCGTTTTTTAAAATTATACAACTACAAATTTGTAATTTTTAAAACATAATTCCGTTTACAAGTCAACATAACTCAGTGAAGATAGGTTCGGGAGTTTGGTTTCGAACTAATTCGGTTCTAAACTTTCGAACCTTTAAAAAATCAAAAATTTGGGGGGTGTCTGTAAATATAAAAGACTCAGTGCTTTAGATCTGAACTGGTTAGGAAGTTATGGTCCAAACCATCATAAATTCCAAAAAAAAAGGTGCGCGCGTGATTTATTAATGCCAATTTGGTCTTTTCGCTGGTTTTGAGGGTGTCCACTGAGTAGGGAGGGGTTGTAAGAAATATGGTCCAAATAAAGATAAGGTCTTTTATCGGTCCAAAAACAAAGGGTTTTGCTTTTCCCACTCTCCCTCCTGCTCTTTCACACCCCTTAACAAATTTTATTCCAAAAATGATCTAGCGTGAAACGCTGTGGAGGACGTGTTTAATGACTATTCGAACAACAGCATGCGAACGCAATAAAATTGGTGAATGTGGTGTGAGGGTCCATTATTGTTGCATCGGTTAACAGCATACGAACGAAATAAAATAGAGTGTTCAAACAAGGTTATGCGTACATGTTCGAGTGACCCCATTCGAACAGGTGAAATTACGCACAAGAGGGTGTGAAGTCAATATTTAACTCACGCGAACGATATCGTTCGAAGGCCCGTGTTCGAACACGTGAAATTTCTTGAAAAAAAAAGACGTTTTGGCTGGCCTTTTGGTTATTTCACACCCTTATGGGGGTGTGTTTTGAGTAGGAGGGGGAGTGGGAAAAGCAAATCCCAAAACAAAAGATCCAATGCCAGCATGGCCCAAAAGGATCACTAAACCCTGACCTGCTTTTCTTTAGAGTTTTTTTGTACCCCCACCCCTTCCCCATATACCCCCACCAAAAAGTGAAATCCCAAAATGCCCTTCTGAAAACGTATTTTTTTTAAAAAAAAATTGTCCAATCGTATATACACCTAGGGGTGTATATACGACCCTTACATTTGGCCATCGTATATACACCCCAAGGCGTATATACGATTGGCAAACCCCCACCCTAATCGTATAACACTGTCACGTTTTAACGAACTACACACTAAACCTATTTTCAGGGCTTAATTAATTTTTATTTGATTTAAAATAAAAAAATACCATAGGGATCGTATATACGCCTGAGGGGGTGTATATACGACCCTTACATTTGGCCATCGTATATACACCCCCCAAGGCGTATATACGATTAGAGTGGGTTTGCCAATCGTATATACGCCTTGGGGTGTATATACGATGGCCAATGTAAGTGGTCGATATACACCCCAGTGTATATATACGATTAACAAATTTAAAATAAAAAAAAAAAGTTTTCGGAAGGACATTTTGGGATTTCACTTTTCGGTGGGAGTATATGGGGAAGGGGTGGGGGTAAAAAAAACCCTTTTCTTTGTCATTCTCTGTAAGCTTTCAAAATTAATTTTATCAACACCGCTCTTTAGACAAAAAAGAAAAGGGTTTTAATTTTTGTACCCCCCACATTGGCCTTCATACCCCCATAAACCAATTTAATACCAAAATACCTCTCTAATTTTAACTTTTTGAAGAAAACTATTACGTCAATTTTTTGACTCCGGATTTATCTCTCGATGATAAATCCGTAGTCAATTTTTTGACTCCGGATTTATCTCAGAGGGATGTTTCCGGAAAAAACAAAAAATAGTAACGTTTTTGTTTTTTAGTAGGGACAAAATTGGAAGTTTGGGACAAAATGGGGGTATAGGGTCCAAGGGAGGAGGTACAAAAATTAAAACCCAAAAGAAAATTGTTAACAAATGCACTCTACTTTTAAAGGTGTATCGTTTTTTTTATCAATGTGTCTCATTCTATTTGGATATTGCTTTTCCCACACCCCCTCCTACTCAAAACACACTCCATAAGGGTGTGAAAAGATCAAAAGGCCAGCCAAAACATCTTTTTTTTCACGAAATTCCACCTGTTCGAACACGGGTCTTCGAACAGGTTCGAATGACATCGTTCGTGTGTGTTAAATCTTGACTTAACACCCTCTTGTGTGTAATTTCACCTGTTTGCATGGGGCCATGCGAACAGGTTCGCATGAGGGTGTGCGAACACCCTATTTTATTACAAAAAATGGACTCTTACACCACATTCACCTTTTTATTGCGTTCACATGATGTCGTTCGAACGTGTTCGAACAAGATCATTCGATCAGTCATAAAACACGTCCTCACAGCGTTTCACGTGAGGTTATTTTTGGAATAAATTTGTTAAGGGGTGTGAAAGAGTAGGAGGGGGTGTGGGAAAAGCAATATCCCCTTGGACAAATCCTGATAACCCATGGTGTCAAGAAATGGTCTTCCAAAAAGAGGATGCATACTATAAAATAGGGAGTGTCTTTAGTTATTCCCCTGAAATCAGCATTCAAACAATTCATCAACAAAAGCTTATATGTCCTTTTCAAAAGAAAAATGCTAATCTGTTCCTTAAGAACACTGAGCAATAATACATTAATTTTAGGATTTTTTTTTACCCCCACAAGAATTTTTTAGACGAAAATAGCCCCTAAATTTTTTGACAACAATCGTATATACCCCCATTGACATATATACGATTTGTATATTGTGGAATCGTATACATGTTAAACACGATGGCTACCAATGTTATCCAATACTAGGTGTCGTATATATATATATATATACACACGATGGCCATTGAATTATGATGTGCCATGAATCACTATATACGACACCACAATATATATACGATGTGCCATTTGAATTATGATAGTTACCATTAGTTAGCATCAACTGAAAGTATATATGCTTTTGTAGTTACCATCGTATATATGTAACATATGCTCGGTATATATGATGGCCATTTCTGAAATACTAGTGGTTTACCCATTTTAAATTGTATATATGTGACCATATCGTATATACGATGACAAATTAATGAGTATCGTATATACCCCACATTTGATATATCAACAATGCTATTTTGACAAAAAAAAAATTGACAAATCGACAAGTTACCAACCTACAACACCAATTAACCAAGTTTTTTAGACTATTAGCCAATCGATCAATTAACCAAGTTTTTAATCCACGCGCCGAAAAATCGTGAAAAAGCGGGTTGGCTAATAGTCTAAAAAAACAGTTAATTGTGTACAGAGAGTTGGTAGAATTTGTCGATTTGTCAATTTTTTTTTTGTCAAAATAGCATTTTTGTTGATATATATGACGACATATATACGATTTTGGGGAGTATATACGATTCCTTTTTTTTGGAGCTAAAGATATTTTGGGGTTTTTAAATTTTGTTAAAGGTATTGTGGTCTTTTCGTAGGGTATTAGGACTCTTAAAATACTTATTGGTAGGCTTAATTTTAAAATTGGTAGGATTGTTGATTAGTAAAACCATTTTGCATGAAAGGTTATAGTGACTAGGGATGACAAAGAATGTTGGGCCAACGGACCGGCCTGCTAATTTGACTAAAATGGAAGGCCCCAACTTCTTACAACCCCTCCTACTCAGTGGACACTCCCAACATCCCAATATCTTTAAAATACCCCTCTTTTTTTCTTCCTGAAACTTTGAATGGTTCGGCCTCAAAGTTCTGAACTGGTTCGGTAAGGTCCGAACCTGGTGAGTTTAATATTAGGGGGTGTTTGTGAAAATACAACACTTAATGGTAAACTTCTGAACCAGATCAGTGGGGAACTTCTGAACCATTGTAATCTCCGAAAAAGAGTGGAAGTGTGTGTTTCATTAAGGGCATTATGGTCTTTCCATTAGTTTTGGAGATGTCTAGTGAATAGAGGGGGTTGTAAAAAGTATGGGACAAATGGAACGGGCTAGTCTAAGACATGTCCGCTTGCTAATCCGCTTAGCCCAATCTACCTAGTTTGCCAATCCAATAAGCTACAAACAAGTTGGGATATACGAGTCAATCTGTTGAATCAAACTACTTCCTCTCTCTCTAATTATAAGTTTTTTTTAGATAGGCAAAGTGGTTAGTAATTAGTGTGTTAATTGTTAGAGGGGAGGGGGGAGCGGGGTTCGAACCCCCTCTCTAATTATAAGATTTTTTTGGTACTTTTGTTTGTCTCTAAATATAAGATCCTTTCAAATATTTAGATACACTTAGTACTCATTTTCAAAAATATATTTCATATTAATACCACTAAATTGTTTTTTGGTATAAACCAGGTATTCTCTGCGCGTAACTGTAGAGACTAATCCCTCGAGCCAAATAGGACTACAATGGGCGACAAAATTCTCCTTTAAAAGATTTAACACTGTTGCATGCCCAATGTTGGATTCGAACCCAAAACCTTAGCTAAGTTGGAAGATATCTCTACCATCGCATCCAACTGCTCTTAGGTTAATACTACTAAATTGTCTTGATATATAAAAAGTTAACATTAGACGATGATATAATAAATAGTAATTTAGTAATATATTTTTATCGAAAAAAGTAATTTAGTAATGGCGATACACAAATTATACACATTTATTACAGTACTACTATTTTTCTTAATACGTGTACAAAGTGTAATAGAGTCTTATATTAAAGTAGCGTAGGGAGTATATATTTTAATTATTTATTTATATATTCTCTTAGTTTCTTACATGTTTTTAGTTATCTTTTTTGAAAACCAATGTATTCCATGTGCGCAAGTACAAAAACTAATCCCTCAAGATAATGAGATTTTTTCATACAATACAGCTCAAGGATCGAGTGTTCGACCAAATGATATATACAAGTTGTGTTTTTTTTTATAGGGTCTACTACTTGATTTATATATATCATATTGGTAAAAAGCATTGATATTTTGGGGGTTAGTTTGCCAACCCACTATTTTTTTCCCAATAATTAGCAAGCTTTAGCATCATAATGGAATTCTCCCATCCTCTCACCTTATAAAAAAGGTTGAATTGAGGAACTCATTCTGTCATTTGCTCCATCTAAATATGATTCACTACACATTAATTAAATCAACATTAAGTTTATCTATTACCCAAACATGCACTAGTATTTCTAAGAATACTTTCTCAAAAAAAAAAAACATTTCTAAGAATAGTGACGTCAATCCAAAAAAATGACCCTACTGTATGTATAGTCAAATATAACACACATATATATATATATATAATTGTTTGCAGATTGATCAAAAATATACCTAGCTGTTTGCATAATGATAGATTTGGATTATACTGTTGAATAATATAAAGGTTTTGTGATGGAGATTGTTCAACTTCAATGAACTTTCGCAGACCATAATTAATTAATTGAAGTTAAACAAACATTAATTGAACTTGAATGTTTTTGTTTTTTTATAATAGATATTGGATGGATTATAGTATGTTGAGTTGATGTGCCGGCCAAAATGTTCTTAATGTCACTTTCAAAAATGATCAAACCTATCTGTTTTTGAATTACATTTTATTACTTGTGCAGTGATGATGCATGCCTTGTTTGATACATCAGTCCCTACCCTTTTTCATGTGATCAATAAGAAAGCAATATATTATACACCTGCATGGAAGAGTCTTGCCAATGAGTACTGTAATTTAGTGTTTTAAATTTGGAATCGAAGAAAAAGAATAATTAAACTAGTTTGAGCTAGCTGTGAACTGTGTCATTGTCAGTTATTAGTTATTTGGAATTCCAACTTTCAATTTATAAATGACTTTTAGCAAATTAAAACAATACAATCATGACTCTCTCTAATGTTTGTTATGATACTCTAAAGATTACAAATACAGTCGGTCAAAGGGTCCAGTCATCAAAAATAAGAATTTTATTTATAAAATAAAAGGCAGTGGTACGCAGGATCTATCCTAACCCAATGATTTTGGGTTAAATCAAACCCTAACTCACACAAAAATGGATAAATGTGATTGTTCCAAGCAGTAATCCGACTTCTAGTTAGGATAGATTTGGATCGACCCTCAAGTTATCTATCCCATCCCTAATATACATAGACATATATTAATATACATATACAATTAATACATTTATACTTGTGATTGTGATAGCTTAGTCAGACATTAAATTCAAAACAAGTAGTTTGATATTGAAATTTAACAATGAGACATTAACTTTATAGTCTTACTATCGATATTTTAATTTTATAGGTCTCACAATAGTAATAAAATACTTATATTTTATAGAAAAATAAAATAAAATTGAATGTACTTTTAACAAAGTTTCTTTTTTACAGCAAATGTACTTTTAACAAAGTTAGTCATACATCAAAATCAGATTTATAGAAGTTTGTTTGAGTTTATCTACCAAATTTTGTTGTCAAATATAAAATATTTAATTAAAGTAGTATTAACAAGTAACAATATTTTTTAAATTCATATTATTTATATTTTGGGACAACTCAGTTCTGTCTTCATTAAATTTCGTCCTAAAATGACACGTAGTTTATCGGGTTTGTTCGGGTTTTAGGACGAATTAAGGTCGACAAAATGACCTGATCAAAATTTGGAACTGGATTAAGGTTAGTTGTAACCTGTCCCATGCCTACCCTTAATAAAAGGTATCAAAATTCTTATTTTCATCTCACACTACTAACCGACCGAATTCCTTTTGCATACGTTCCCTATTGGGAAAAATCCAAGTCTCACATTGACTAGAGATATGGTCTCTAAAGAGCTTATAAGTGGGAGGCATCCCTCACCTTACAAGCCGGTTTTGTAAGGTGAGGGTTGCCTCTTCATTATAAACCCTCTAGAGACCTTATCACTAGTCAATGTGGGACTTGGATTTTTCCCAATATTCCCAACTTCTGGTTGTATTGTATTAGCAATTTTAGTGCCATGGAGACACCAACTTCCGAGTTTGAACCTGGGTGGAACCGTGTGATAATGTGTGTACATGATGTTTATTTATCATTTCATCTAAGCTGGAAAAAAAATTATTTTCATACTCATATGGTACAACACAATGTTTTTTTTGTTGTTGTTGTTGTTGTTGTTGTTGTTGTGTTTCAAGATAGTGCGCCGTGAGCCTACTGAATGCTTGCTTACGACGGGGATTCATTATCGAAAAATGTATCACACATTAACTAGTTTATTTTCTTATAGAAGTCTTAAGAGAAAACAATTTGATTGGTAAAGTTCTCCAAAATATTGGGAATGTGAGTTTGAATCCGCAACGCTCCACTTTTCCCTCCCCCAACTATATGTACTACGGATTAAACAAATGTCCTTTTGGATCCGAAGAAAAGTCTTAGATTAATAATAGAACATGTGTTATCGAAATTACTCAAATATGTTCTTAAGTTGAATTTTTATCAGCATTATTTAGTAAATAATTACTAAGAAATTCCTTAATACTCAAAGTCAGACTCCTATGAAATTCAGAAGGAGGTCACAAAGACCTAACATCATGCTCTTGCAATAGTAGGCAAACACCAAATGGTTCTCTGTATACATAATGCAGCTAGCAAGTAGCAACCATATATAACAGATCTATTGCTATTGTACTGTTATTTGAAAGATAGGAAGACCAATTTGTAAGTGATTTGATGTTATTTGCCATTTTTGTACAGAAGAAGACATATAACAATCTTTTCACTTTGTTTGTCTTAATTTGCCGTGCCTGCAGCTGCAGGCTGCAGGTACCACCATGCCAACTGCTAAATTTAGCCGAACAAGAAAACAGTGAAGCAGATAATACCTTTTATAGATTTCAATGATCCAAAACGTACGTCGACTCAATAGAAAACATAGATCTACAGTGATGAACACATCGTTCATTTTTACACCACAATTCTCTGAGGACATAACACTGCACACACCCATCAACTCATTTCGTGGAGACTTTGAATAATTAAGTTAGTCGCTAAGATTTTAGTGGCCAAGAGAAGATTGATACAATATTCTAGATGATTTTTATTACAGTATATGTTTGGTTCGGACTATTGGTGGGTACTCACGGAGTGTTCTAATATTTTCAACGAATAAATTTCTGCTCCTGCTTAGGATCAAATTTTACACTAGGCACAACAACGAGTTTGTCCATGACAAGAATCAAACTCGAGAGCACCAGATCAACTCTTGTGTCCCTGGATAGATTATACCACTAGGCCAACGGTGTAGATTATTACATTATATTAAAGTCAAAAAATTTAAAAAAGTTAAAATGTGTGGTATTTCTTTGCAAGAGGATAGCAGATGAGACCCGCGCGTATTTGACTAATGGATGACAAATATAGTTGTTTGGTAAGCACTATCCCTCAAACAATGTAATATGCTTTCATCATTAGAGGAACATCTAGGAAAAGATGCTAAGGCATAAACATGCTTCTCTTATTTAGCATAGATCTAGTTGGGAGGGAATCATGATACGCTGCCTAAATGAAGAATTTTAACATTTCAGGCGCTGAGATCTTCCAAATCCATTTTCAAGAGTTTTGGTTGTCATTACTTCACAAGTTGCTTGTGTGATTAGTGAGCCACAAGTAGTCGGCTTTGGCAATGTAAGTGCCATGCATTAACATTACCTTTCCAAGTAAAACCATCAGAGATATTAGAATTGAGGCAGATTGGCATAGCGAGAAGAATGGAATTAATAACAACTTCAAGAAGTTGCATGTAAAGTTGATTGAGCTGTGAACTCTTAGAATGTGGTTAAAGCCTATCTCAACCCCACAAAACCGATTTGTAAGGTGAGGGTTGCCTCTTCATTATAAACCCTCTTGAGACCTTATCACTAGTTAATGTGGGACTTGGGATTTTCCCTAATATCAACTACCATTATAAGCTACATCCGCAATTGTCAGATGGATATCGTTAATGTGAACATACCAAACGTGATCACTGAGTTTTCCAAAATTACTCCAAAGAGCTGACCAAAAGGAGGAGTCATCTTCCAATCCATAGTCATAGCCATCTCTCAAGATAGATTTAGCCTTCATAATGAAGTTCCTAACAACCAATCCATGCTTCTTAGGGAGCATCAAGGAACTGACTATCTCCCACATATTTGTGTCTCATAAGATTCACCCAAAGTTTATCAGCATGACTATGGACATCCCAAACAAGTTTACCTTGCATACAAGTATTCGATTCTCTAGCCATTCGGATACCCAAGCCACCAAATCTTCTAGGTTGAGTAATTTTCTCCAAGACCACCTAAGAATACTTGTATTTGTGGTACCTTTCCAAAGAAAATTTCTGGACAGTCTGTCAATTTGCTCAATATAGTATCATAGATATGTTTGCGATGTCTCTAAAATCCAATCTTTCATTTTGATTTTCTTTCGTTGAAACTAAAAAAAAACTATTATCCGATGAATCTCGCGATATAACTATTTATCCCATTTGAGGAAGTTGTACAAATCTTAATTCTTGAACTATGTATAATTTCCTTAATTAAGTGCTTATAGCATAAATGTTTATCATATAAGTGCTGATGCATAAGCTATCTATATAATAAATTTATCTTGATTTTCACGGGGTAATGTTTGAATTAGTTAAATTCTTTCGGAGTGCATTCATAAAAAGAACACGATGGCACTCGTGCGTATGCATAGGTATTCTGCGTGGGAAATAAAATGTACTATTACTAAATAGTAATTAGGTAACATAAAAATAGTTCCATTTGTAGCAGAGGAGGGGAAAAGAAGCAAAGGAAGAAAAACCTAGTCATTATCCTTACATGTCAAAGTAGAGTGAACTTTTTGAAATCAATGTTGATCTTATTGACAGAATAAAAAAAACCCTAAAATACTTAAAACCATTGGACTCACTCATTGACCAGAGGATTTCTTCTCAAATAAACTGATCCTATTATAAGCCAACCTTGACTTGTAAGCAGCATTCTTATACTCCTTCCATGTGAATTCTTTGTACAAACTCTCTTCTTCTCCTCCATTTGATATTAGTGAAGGGAAAGGTGCAATCTTTTCATTTAAGGGTGGCCCACCAAAGTAAATCATTGACATCCTTGACATACTTGGGTCTGTCAATACCCTGTGCTTCACACTCTTGAAGGCCCCATTGGTCATTACCTGCAGTTTAGAAGTTTTATAATAATGAAAATGACACACAAATGAAGCCAAATTTCAAGATAGTGATTCCTTCATTTAATATCTTTATGTGTTTTAGCTTTTGATTTAATCATCTCCATATGATTGTCGAGACTAATCGTTCGAATCAGATAAAACCACAATTAACGGAAAAAACTCTCTTTCAAAAGATTTAACACATTTGTATTCTCGATGCTAGATTGAAACCCAAGTCTTTAATTAAGCTGAAAGAGACTGAAACCATCTCATCCAAACGCTCTTACGTTATCAAATTCCCTTGACGTGTAGTAAATTTGTTTAGCTCAAATGGTATAATACAATAATGTTGTTTATCTTCCCAATTTGGATAAATTTTTGAGTATTCTTTATCTTGCTTTAATGTTTTTACACATAGTCACATTCATCCACTCAGTTAAACAAAAAAACATACAAACAAAATTGTTAGCAGATTATGAGAAAGACTACCTATTATAATAAACACTTTTTTATTCAAACAATAAGTAAAAGAAAGAGTCATATATATATATATATATATATATATACACCTACCTGCAAGGAATCACCAACATTGATGAAAAGGGAAGTCTGATCAGGTGGAATTGAAACCCAAGTGCCATCTCTAAGACAGATTTGAAGTCCTGATGTGTTATTTGATCTCAGAATAGATATTATTTGTGGGTCTGTATGCTCCCCAAAACCAATTAAATTTCCTCCAATTTCTTCACATACTATTGGGTAGTGATTAACCCTGAAGCAAGAATCACTTTTTTCATCACTTATCATTCTGCTAAATGCATTCCTTTTCATAATTCCTAACCCATCAGCCATTAATTCTAACACTTCACAACATACTTTCTTCACTGCTAATATATATTCTTCCACAGCATACCTTCAAAGTTTAATCAAACCAACCACACTTTAGATCATTTAAAAAAAACAATAATAATGAGATATCTTGTAGTCACCTATATTTTCACTATATTTTAGGGGTTTTTTTCGTAATTAAAAATATCATTTTTAATTTTTTTTTACCAACTTTTATACTATCTGCTGGTGATCACAATCCGCCAGCAACCATAATATTGATTGCGACATCATAGTCTTTGTAATCGAAATATAATCAAGATTGACGACGCATCAGGATTACAACTTAACCACAATTGTGGCTCAAAATCCTGGTTACAATTTCATCTTTATACTCTCTCTGTCTTAAATTAAGTGTCACTTTTGATATTTCACACATATTAAAAAAATAGTGTAAATAAATGAAAGAAAAAAGAAGAATTTAAGTAACTAACCTTATTGATAATTTGTCTATTCACCACTATCATAAATACAAAGTGAATAATAATGACTTCGAACTGATACACACACTATTAGTTAAAGGGTAAAATTGGTAAAATATAGATTAGAACTAAAAAGTGACGTTTATTTCAAGACAAAATTTTCAGTAAGTGTGACGTTTACCTGAATTTAGTTGGGCTTTGTTGTAAAAGGAGAAGTGAGTTAGGAGAGATGACATCAGGGTTGGTATTGAGTAAGAGATATTCAATCCAACCCATATCACCATTTGTACCAATTTTTTTGCAACCATAGCCAAATGGGTCAGGAGGACCTGCCTTCTCTTTCTCAAACTTGGGTTGTTTGAAAAACTTAAGGGCTTCATTTTCTAAATTGGTCATTAACTCCAATGGAACATGGTGGTTGACAACCTTAAAGAACCCAAATTCTTGACATGCCTTGACTATTAGTGTTTTAGCCTCAGGGTTTGAAAGCTCAACCTCTGGTACCTTAGTGAATAAAGTTGTTGGCTTGCATGTTTTGATGGGAAAAAACTCGTTTAATGATGTTTTTTGGGGAAGAACAACCATTGTTGTTCTTACTAGGTATTAACACAAGAAGAATTATAGAGGTGTTCTTTGTGTGTGTGTGTGTGTGTGTGTGAAAGAGATTGAGAGTGAGAAGATTGATGACAAGGTGTTGTGATGATCAAGTGGGGGTTTAAATAATAATGCATGGAGTGTGAAGAAGGAGAAGCGTTAAGAATAAGAACTATACATAGTGTGCCAGATTTTGGACCAAAAAAAAAATAGTGTGCCAGATAGAATGTGCCATCTGGCTATGATTTTCTATTGTGTCATTTGTACTATTCATACTCATGTTTAAAAAACTACTCTCAAAAATTCAAAGTGGAGCATGACAGGATTTATATTCGATATATGGTGGTAAGTCTCTATTATTTTCTTTAAGGCGAGTTAATGTAAATTCAATGCTAACTTTTAAAAGTGTGTTTGGTAGAAGAGAAAGAGAAGCGATAGGAGAGAGAGCTATTAAACAAACAATAGAAAACTCCTCTCTCTTCTGTCTTTCTCTATTTCCTTCCTCTCTTTTTCCTTTCTCGATCTCTTCCATCTTTCTCTTCTACCAAACACACTCTAATATAACATAGTAGTAGTACTAAATTAATTCTCTCACTTTCTCTCTATCTTATTTCTCTCTTAAATCAAACAATAGGAAGTCACTCTCTTCCTTTCATCTCTCTACCTTCTTTCTTTTCTATCAAACAAACTCTAAGAGTCTACTTGGTAGAAGAGAGAGAGAAATGGAAGAGAGAAAGAGCGAATAGAGAGTGATTTTCTATTGTTTGGTTTAGGAGAGAAATAGGATAAGAGTGAAAGAGAGAAAATTAGTTTAGTATTATTTTACACTAGAGTATGTTTGGTAGAAGAGAAAGAGAGAAGGGAGAGGAAGAAAAGAGAGAATGAGAAAATACATTGTACCGAACAATAGAAAGAGATAAGAGAGAAAAGATTCTATTTTCCCTCTTTCTTTTATACCAATTAAACAGACCCTAAAAGAGTCCGAAGGTTTTCCCGGAGGCCACCCCCACTCTAAAATTTTGTTAATATTATTAAAAAAAACTACTTCATGAATCTCATGTTGTTTCTTTAAGGTTGTCGAAATTAAAGTGACTAAGAAAATTAATAATAAGTGTAAATTTTATAAAAAGTATTATATAAAATATTAGTTTATTATTTACTTTTCTATTTAAATAATTTTTTGATTATTTATTGATTGTAATAAATTCTAATTAATAATCAGTGACGTAAATGGAAAAAATATTTAACTCTTCATTAAAAATTAAAAATATAAAACAATCAAATTAGGAAAAATTGATTTAATTGGCTAAAGAAACTCAATTATATGTAAACGTCGCCGTTCACCATTATATAATTTCTATTCATGTATTGTTTATTTCTTTCTTCTTTAATCTTTATATTATATAATTATATTATATAAGTAAGTAAATAAATATAAAAATAACTACTATTCAAAAAGCAACTCCAATAAACTAGGACAAATAATAAACTAGGACAAATAATATGATAACAATCATTTTTCAATGAGAACATTATTCAGCTAGTGTTGATATTAACTATTTCTTTCCCTATACTTTTCTTTTGCTATAATACAGTGTTGTGTTGATATTAACCATACACGTACAGTAACAAATGTGCAACCAATAGTTAAATGGAATGGAACCATAAACAAGAAACACATTTGCATTTACTTATACAACATTATAAAATAAAATAAAAGATCACTAAATTACATTACTTAAAGGGGAAATCACAGTTAAAATTTACATAATGTTTTATAAAACGTAATTTGAAATAACAATTGCGATATGTATTAGGTTTATTTTTATCCTTTAAATTGTTAATTGTGGTGTTGAAAGAGGATGGTGGGAGAAGCAATAAGATACTACTATAGTACTAGTAGAGTAGAGACGACTATCTCCGGAGAGATACATTTCTATGGATCGAGGCACAGTATCCACTGATTTTGCTGGAGACTAATCTACGCTGATGAACTTAGTTGGTCAGGTGTAACCAATTTTGTCGGTCTGTGTAGTTCTCCCCTCCCAACAGAATTTTTACCACACTCAAAATTTGAACTCAAAACTTTGAGATGAGATCCAAATCCAGTTAGACCAACCATTGTTGATTTCTATGTATTGACTTTGTTCTAACATGTTCAAGCCACATTTTTTTGCCAGTAATTTTATTTGGACAAATATTGTTGCACAAATGTGGACAAATACTGATATAATACTGTTAGTATTTATCCACTTTTGTATAACAATATTTGTCCAAATAGCATTACTGTTATATACTGCACCAAGGCAGTTGTGTGTTGGACGGAGGTGCTTCTCTACGAAACGTCGAGCTTGTATTCAACCATCAACTGGGTTAGAGAGTTGGGCTTCAATAATGTAAGCTAAGTTGGTTGTAGACGCTTTCAACTCAAAAAATGATGTAATCTCTAAATTTGGTTGTTTAATCAAAGTATGTAAGAGTCTTTTTTTTCTTCTTTCAATAACAATTATCATGTTGAGTTTGCTAGAAAAAATACTAATAAAGTTGATACTCTCTTGACGGGGTGGCTTAATTTTCAGTTAGTCCTCATAAATATCATGACATTCCATCATGTATTTTCAACTTAATTATGAATGAAATACACTTTTCTTGTCAAAAAGAAAAGAAATATTATTGTTCTCATTAAATTTTCTCAAAGTAACCAAAAAGAATCTACATCCCACAAGTTGTCTGAAACTTGTTCTAGGATAAAAGTATTATTAAAAAAATAAAATATGAATTAATTGAAAGGTATTTTGGGTAATATATCATTAAATAGTGTGGAAGAAATTAGAAGTAACTTATATATTAGGCCATTAAACTGGGCAAACAAAAATTCTCCCCTGTCTTTCATAATATATTCCTAAGGCCTTTGATTTTCTCACCCCCCTCAACCTCCATCTCACCCCCATATTTCCCAAAAACCCAATACTACCCCTGCCTTTTTTTAAAAAAAAAAAATTAAAATTTTCGGAATTACCTCAAAATAAGGTAATTCGGTAAAAAAATTAAAATTTCGGAATTACCTCTAAAAAGGTAATTCGGTTCATAATCATGAAAAATTTGAATTACCTCTAAAAAGGTAATTCTAAATTTTTAATTTTTTTTTTAAAAGTTTATATTTTGGTCTTATGATTTAAACGCATTTTATTGGAAATATGATACGAACGATTTACGATTTAATAACAATACGTCAAAATATATAAAATGATCAACATAAAATAGGAGTACAAATACAACTATGGGTCCAAAATGTCTGAAAATAAGCACGTGAAGTAGGTGAACGGGCGACATCTAGGGCATCCCGGGCCAATCCAAGACGGGCAGTGCGTATATATACGATTTGTTTTAATTTTTATTACTAAAAGGCTACTAAAAATAGTCAAAACTACTCTAAAAAAATATAAAAACACCACTAAAAATCTAACAAAACCAAAATAAGGCTATACAAATTTTTTTAGATTTTTTGGAGACTATGAAAAATTAAAAAAAATCGTAAAAAATAGTAAACGATGGAATTTGGGATTTTGAGGCCGTAGTCCCGTAAGAAGTCCCTTTTAAGGGAGTCTTGATTCTTGATTTTTTTCGCTTCTAATGGCTGTGGTTTCATTACGATCAGAGTATGTTGTCCGAAAACCGATTTTTTAGCCTAAATTATTCGTTCGAAAAAAAAAAAATTGTAATTTTGAATTACCTCATAAATAGGTAATTAGGTTCATTAAATGTGAATCGGAATTACCTCATTTCTGAGGTAATTCCGAAAATCTTTTCGGAATTAGAGGTAATTCCGAAATTCCAAATTTTTTTTTTTTAACAAACCATGTAATTTTTGGGAAAAAGTAAGGGTATTTTTGTCTGTTTTGGGAAATATGGGGTGAGATGGAGGTTGAGGGGGGTGAGAAAATCAAAAGCCTATTCCTAATAGCCAATTTGTTCAGAATTTTTGCCAGACATGGCTTTTGTAGAGATTCATTAATTTCATGCCTTTAATCATCTGAAACCTCCTCTGATGTCTGTCTCTTCACGGTGCGGGGCAACCTCATCTCTTACAACAGGTTGTTCTATCACAATTCCCATGTTCTTAGGGTTGCCCGTAACTATAGGATATTCTTCCCCAGCAAAAACGATACTACTGAAACAAGTAGCAGCCCTGCCCAAGAAGAGAGAAATGAACTGCACTGCACTGCACTGCTCAGCTAGAGAAATAGAGTACTCCAAAATGTACCTAACAAAGCTCCAGAAAAGAGTCCAAGCTAGGCGAAATGACTAACCCAGTGGAGAGAAACTAAAACTAGCACTTAGCTGAAGTAAGGAAACAAGCCTCACTTAGACTGACACTAGAGGATCCAAACACCTGTTACACCTCACAACCTACCAAGGACCAAAACCAGCAACCCAAGGGACCAGAGTTGACATGGTGTTGGTCGAAGTCATTATCAGACCTGCTAAGGCCTAAGATTGGGGTGGAATTCAAAATGAATAAAATTCAATAAAATCTTTAATTTAGTTACAATAACAGAAAGTATTTTAATGATCCCACTGAATTAAATAAATAACGGTAGTAAATTAAATAAATTTTTCAATTGATGAGTAAACGAATTCTGGACAAATTTTGGCGATGGTAATTATATTAAGTGAATGAATATGTTGAATGTGATAACACCACACATACTCTGTTGTAATTGAGCTGCTTATCATTCATTTTCAGCTAGTGTTTTTGCGAATGCTTCCCACCACTTTGCTGCTTCCTTATCTTTTAACAAGGTGTGTACGATGGCCTGCACATGGACTCGCACATTAAATTAATTACCAGCAATATTGTTTCCTCAACCACTGTGAATCTGTATTAATTTTCAGACCTAAAAAATAATGCGTGCCTATTTATTTGATTATTTTAAAGAAAATAACATAAAGTTGTATACTTAAAACAGTGTGTAAATAATATTTGTATATTTTATAACACTCTGTATTATTTTTCAGTGTGTAAAAGTTGCATACTTAAAATAGTATGTATTGTTTTTCAGACCCAAAAAAAGAATACGTGTCTTGTGAAAGTAGCTACTAAAATAGAATACTCAATTGAGGGGGGGGTGTTCAATCAAAAGAGCAACCTGCTGTGTTGTAAACCATGTAAAGATACTCTCTTGGAGTGGTTTATATGTAAAGCAAGAAGAAAGACTGGACTGCCCTTTTCCACTTGGTGTAATATTCGATTAGAATGCCTCGAATGAATGTATCTAATGATCTTAATTTTTCTAATGGGTTGGAGTACCCTTGTAAAGTTGTATCCCTCTAACTCAATAATTTGCTTATCAACAAAAGATGATTTGCCTAAAAAGAGCAACAAAAGAAAATGGAAAAATATGGCATCGGAATTTTTGTTTATTTTGTCCCCTCTCATAAATTTTTAACACCAATATGCACGTTAAAATCGTAAAATGGATGACTAACCTTGTAGAGTAAAATTTCAGCTATTAATTTTTCTTCATAATCGAACACCGTCTTCTCATAACTTTGGAGCAGGTTGTTAATTTTTTCCTCATAACTTACCTGCATCTATCATTAAGCCCAAAAAAAATTTGTAAAATTTGAGTATGCATCAATAAATCATCTATCTTCAAGTTAAATCTCAATTTCAAGAGGGTGATGATAGTTGTAAAAAATTATCTAGTTATTAAGAAAAATAGGGGTGAAAAAAAAAAAAGGAAATACATACAGCAATAAAATGGGAAAGAGTATATTTTCGGTTGATACATGAAAATATCAGTATAAACGTTTCATGGATGAAATAATTGAAATTCACTGACTATCATAAAATTAAAAAATAAGAAGATGAAATTCGCTGACCAGTTGAGGGTATTTTCTATGAATTTTCTTGTCAAGATGCTCACGCGCTTCTTGAAAATTTCCCTGCATAAATTCCAAAAAGACAATTTCCCTGCATAATTAGGTATGGCATGATGTACCCACAAAGGATGGGTCCAAATGTATGAACATCCAGCTATAGTTTGGATTTAGAAAAAATTAAATTAATTGATGTTTTGTTCAAAAGAGCCTAAAAACTGTTTCACTTTGCATAATTTATTTATTTTATTTATCTGGTTATGTACGAACAGTGTCAAAAACAAAACAAGACTTGTTGGTGATTGAGATCTAAAAAGATATATCACAGCACAGCAAGATCGATTGTGATATATATAGGAAGTCATGGATCATAAGTACCTGAATTATAAGAAATTCTACCAATTCCATTAGCGAGGAGAGTTCTCCCTCTGATTTTATAGATTTATTGTATTTATCTTTGAGTTGGCCATGTACCTGCAAATGTAGAATATATATATAAGGAATTATTGCTGATGAAATGGAAAATAAAAGGAACAATAATATTAGAAAATAAACGGACTCTAAGCATAATTACTATTAGCATAGTAAAAGAAATTAAGGAAACCTTCTTGGCATCAAATGAAGCCTGGCTATTGATCGTACTACTCCAAAATGACTGAAATGCAACTTCTCCAGGCATAGAATTAGGATCAGGCGTGTTCACCTTAGGATTCATATGATTAAGCTGCAAAGCATAAGCCGTGTTCAACTTAGGATTCATCTTGCTACTAAAATTAAACAACCCAAGAATGCAGGACAAAACTAGAGAAACTCTAGACACTCCTCTGATCAGAATTTTGTTGTCACTTCCCCCTCAAATTTCTTGGAAGGTACAGAGAAGCTATTAAGCATGCAATTTCGAGTCCTAAATGGACGTGCAGCTGGGTGGGTTGTGGAAATGTGAGTGAGACAAAGAGTGGCATGGTTAAATCTATGACCAAATGTGTTTCCCCACCTTGCATCTTCATATCCAAAGGAAAGGCGCAAGGGAGGATTAGGAAGGGAGTAACAGCGAAGGCCAATAGCGTATTCCATCAGATCGATGCAAGCGACAAATGCTACGTTTGTTTGTTTGTTTCCGCTTTGAAACAAAGCTGCAATTGTTAATATGGTATAATTGCTTTGTACGCTATACTATATTACTTTCTCTGCTACACTTATTCCAACGTGTTACACATTTGTGAAGAGCTAGGCTTTTACTGCTTTAATTATTAACCACATATTAGTGCGCCTTTTCATTCTATATAGAGATAAATCTTCTTCTCAAAAATCTATAGACATGAATGAATCTTTGCTTTAAACAAGGGATACCTAAACAAAAAACTAAATTCTTTACCTATCTATCAAGACTTGAATCAATGATATATTTCAGCAATGTTTGTCTACCTTGTGCAAGTCACGCAACAACAGAAATAGTATTTGCAAATCAGTCCCTTACTCTTCTTATTATATTTTATTTTACATAAATTAAATTTGGTTCCAAATTTTATCAAATCCACAATTTTAGTTCTTTTCTTGATGTGGAAATCATGTGTCATTTATGGATATTCCTAAAATTATAAATATGGGGTTTAAACTTAGGAGTAAGGGGACACATTTACCACTAAGTCAAGTAAATGAATTGTTATAAATTACAAAAAATCAACGCCCAATGATTACGTCAGTACGACACACAACTGCCACATCACCACCTTACTGCTACGTCAACATTTTTGTTAAAAATTGGATGACAATTTAACTGGGGACTAAAATTGCAGATTTGATAAAATTGAAGAATTAAAATTGCAAAAAATAAATCGAAGGGACTAAAATTGCAGATTTTATAAAATAAAGGGGACCAAACTAAAATTAAACCTTTTTATATTAAAAATAGAATAAATCCTCAAGTTGTCCATGTATGATCACTCTCATTTCAATTTGGTCTTGAACTATAAAAATATAATAAATAGTTCTTAAACTATTTTAAATCCATCAAATTAGTCTTTTTTTTAGATAAGAATCAAATTAGTCTCTTAAATACTCTCAAAATAAGAGAGAGAACGATATTTCAGGGGGCTCTTTTGATGGATTTAAAATAGTTTAGGAAACTATTTATTGTATTTCAATAGTTTAGGGACCAAATTGGAAAGAGAGTGACAGTAATAACCTCGAATCCTCACAAAAGATTAAAGTGTAGAGCAACCCCCCAACAAACATCCAAACACTAGTCGAGACCCCAACTCACAACCACGTCGAAAATTAACAGGCAACAACACAACTAAGCACCATATCAACAACACAAGTCAACATCACCTTGGCGCTACATCCCTCACAACATCGAATTAAGACATGATAATGGATCAATTGATCAATTCGAAAGCGAGAATCACGTGTTCCATCTAGCCCTCTAGATAAACCAATGACATGATACAACTACAACTCGTTTAAACAAATGCGCTGCCATATGCGATTTTCCCTTAAAAATTTCATCATTTCTAGCCCCCATATTTAACTTCCTGTGAGGCTGATTTTTTCTCTTGGATCTTAATAGATTTGTTAGCATAGATTTAATCTGAATTTGATATAACAAATTAGCCAACACTCGTCTCACAAAGAAGTGTGGTGTGTAGGTCCCACAAATAACGATATAAGTGTAGAAAGGGAATTGTGTAGGTCCCACAAATGAAGACATACATTTTATTAGGGCTGGACATCGGGCAGGTATGGGTAGTTACGGGCCTAAAATGGCCATCCTCCCAAAACCGCGGTTGCTATATAGTGACCCAAATCCGCCCATTTTTAAACTTCGGTTAGAGCGGGTTTGGTTCTCGATTATGCGGTTTACACAGGTGGGTTTTAATAGGTTGAGCAACTAAAATAATAACTCTGATCAGGAGAAGAAGACTAAAATGTTTGAAAAAAGCTTTTAAAAGAATAATAAAATGTTATCTTGAACCTTGTGTAAATAATAAAATAAATGAAAAGCTTTAAAAAAATAATAAAGGTGGCAGGAAGTGTGTCGTTGTGTCATGTGTGAGAGTGTGAAATGAAATGTGAGTGAATGATAATGAATTGAATTTTTAGATTTTAAATTTTGTTCACGTGGGTGATGGATTGGTAACGTTACAGAACAGAACACAACTAGTGTATTTTATTGACTATAGTAAAATAAAATATATTTGGAAAGAAGCCAGAACATGCAAAGAAAGAAAGACTGAAAAAGAAAAAGTGCTCTGTTGGTCTGCGCTGCACCTCTATATCAGTATCATCTACTTCGGGCGGGCTTGGGTACCAACGGACTTAGAAATAGCAACCGCACCCGCCCAACTGGCGTGAACCCAAATATGCAACCCGCGAACCCGTATATTCGGGTGGATCCGACCGCTGCAGCCCACTGACTGCGGATTTTCGGGCCGGTTTGGCCATTTTTGTCCAGGCCTACATTTTATTTTGAAATAAAAAACATCTTTAATATCGGGTTTGGTGGAAAATATATAATTTTGTGACAAAATACGTAAAATGTGACGCTAAATAGTTTGTTTTGGATACTTTAGAGTTCAAAAATAATTTTTACTATTCAAATATGTTTCTTCCTCAGTAATCGGTTTGGTGAAAAAAGGACAATTTTGTGACAAAATGTGTAAAGTACAATGCTAATTGGCAGTGTGTTTTGTAGGGGTGTTCGCGGTGCGGTTTGGTTCGGTTTTGAGCAAAAATATGCACCGAACCGCGAGGTGAAATTAGATGCGGTTTGGTTTGGTTCGGTTCGCTTAAAAAAAAAACCAAACCAAACCAAACCAAACCAAAGCGGTGTGGATTGGTTCGGTTTAGTTCGGTTTTTGTCATAAAATATTCTACCAATTCTGTCAACAATTAAAATCAACAACATATAAATTCTGAATTCTCCACATAAATCCTCCAACCTTCTAAGACATTCTTACCAACATTCTAAGACAATCCAATTCAACAACATAAGTCTTTCTCTAAAGGCATAATACAACATAAAGTCTCTATCTTTCAAAAACATAAAGTCTCCAAAGGCATAATACAAACATAAAGTCTATCATAATTCAACAACATAATTCAAACATAATACAAATACATTAAAAACATAAAGTCTCTATCTTTCAAAAACATAAAGTCTCTATTAGGATTGGAACCTTCAATGGTTTCCAAATTAGTAGTTTGCGGTTCCGTTGTTGGCATGATTGAAGGGCTATTTTCATCCTACAAATGACATAAAATAGAAATTAGATAAAGTATGAATGATAATATAACTTTATCTATTACTTCACTGAATAGTTTCACCTGTCAATAATAACTAAGTGTCTAAGACCAGAACAATTCCATGTCACAATCTGAGTTTTTCAATACATGTCACAAAAATCTTTAATGTACATTCGTTATGCCCCAAACCACATATTACAGTTATCATCATCTTTTGCAAGAACTATTCACAAATTCCAAAAACAAAATTAGGCATATACACATGAGAGAGAGAGAGCAGCCGCAGGCAGAGTGAGAGAGAGCGCAGAGTGAGAACTGAGAAATGCTGGTAAGAGAGAACGCAGAGTGAGAGAGAGTGCACGCAGAGTTGGAGAGAACGCAGATAGGGTTGCTATTTTTGGACTTGGTTGGGCTGTGTTTTGTTGGGTTGGGCCTTGGCCCTTGTGTCATTATAAAAGAACAATATATAGTATTTTAGCGGTTTGGTTTGGTTTGGTTCGGTTTCTGTGATGAGAACCGAGAACCGAACCGAACCGCCGCTGGATTCGTGAGAAAAAACCAAACTAAACCGATTAAAAGCGGTTTTTTGCGGTTTTCGGTTTGGTTTGGTTCGGTTTGCGGTGTGTCTATCGGTTTGGTTCGGTTTTGAACACCCCTAGTGTTTTGGGGCACTTTAGGGTTCAGACAAAATTTAAAATGTTCAAATACGTGATGTTCGTTTCTCAATATTCAGTGCGGCGAAGATGGTAATAATTTCATGACAAAATACGTAAAGTGTGATGATAAGCAGTGTGTTTTAAGGTACTTTAGGGTTCAAAAAAAATTTAACCGTTCAAATACGCGAAGTTTATTCCTCAATAACGAGTTTGGCGAAAAAGTTAATCTTGTAATGAAATGCGCAAAGTAGTGTGTTTTGGGTTTCTCTAGGATATATAGTTTGTTTCTCAATAACTGATTTGGTGTATAATTTTTTTTGGGACAAAATATGTAAAATGTGACGCTAAGCAATGTGTTCGAATCTGAAGTGGTTTTGTTGCTCGTTGACAAAACTGGCGTGGTTGTTCCATTGGTGGGGAAAGAAGATCTAAAGATGAAGGATGAGGACCGAGATAGGGAGCACCAGGCGATAGGACTGAAGAAGGGTAAAATGAGCGTAAGGAAGATGAAAATTGTGCAAATGCATGTTGAACGATTGAATCTGTTGTGTGGCACTTTGTAGTTGTTGTCGTCATCTAGGCATGAAACAGTTGCACTGTTGCCACACTTTGTGGTGGGCTCCGAAAGAAGAAAAAGACACAACTTTAGAGTAAGAACCCTTTGGGAGATGAGAGAGTTTCATAAAAAGTAGGGAGGTGAAGGAGGCTAGTTTCTAAGAGAGGGTGGGGTACACACAATTTGGAAAATGGAAAATTAGAATGATTCTTAATTAAGTTCAAAAATTCTAAACATTTAATTGAGAGATTGGGAAGATGATAGACATTAAGTTAAAAAAAACTATAGAGTTGAATTTAAAATAATTGTGACATTCCAAATAATAGCTTTTATTTTTTCTGTAACAAAACCTTATTTTTGTTTTCATTTTTAACTGAAATTACTCAAGTGAGTATTTTTTTCCATTTTAAATTGAGAACTTTTATTTGGTACGAATAGCTTTCGACAAAATGCCAGAATTGCACAGTGTTGTTGAATTAAACAACACCTACTAACACTTAACACATGGGTCCTTGCCTCTTCACCTTAGATTCTGACGTTTCGTTTCGTAATATCAATTGTTTATCTTTTAAATTTTAACATCAATACACGTCACAAAACTTATTTGCAATGTTAACATTGTTTCATAAAAAAAATACTATTTCACAATGAATGTATGGAAATACTGTATGTGGATATAGGATATATCCATCAATTTTACAGGATAATTAATAACATGTACTATTGAATGATTTATTTTATTTTACTTTTTTGGTACAACATGCACTTCCATTTGATCTCTTGGTTTTTTGGTATTCCTATTTATATTGAATGATTTATTTTATTTGCTTTTCTTGATTTTTTAAGGACATATTTTGTTGTTGTTTAATATTTAGATAAAATTGTTGAATAAATAATTGACCAAAAGAATTGAATTGAACTGAATTATTATTTTAGCTAGATAACTTAATAAAGAATGTATATAATACTATATACTATGTACATCTTTAATAACCATACCGGTGCATCACACGGGACTAAATTCTAATGCAATATGTAAGCCAAAAGTGCAAATGAGAATATAAATAAGGATTAAAAGTTGAAGAAAAATCTATTGACGTCTAAAAGCTAAAAAACTATTAAAAATATATTTAATTTAACCTTAAAATGAATAAAATTAAGGGTTAAATATGTTTTTAGGTCTCTAAAATTTTTAATTTTTTTTGTTTTAGTCTCTCAAAAAAAATTCACTAACTTTTAATCCCTATAAAATTTGAGTATTTTCTTTTAATTCGTCAAAACTTTTAACAGCGTTTCAACCAAAAGTTAGTAAGCCTTTTTTATGGACCAAAAAAAAACCAAATTTCTTAGAAACCGCAAACATATTTATTTAACCCTAAAATTAAATGGGAAAAAACATTTAAATGATATTAGGTCTAGTTGGGTGTGCAGGTAAAAAAAAGTGGTATTAGGCCAAGCTCGTTGCCGTTGCAAGCAAAACCCCAATCCTAGTCCTCGAGGTTTTATCATCCCTCTCTGCCTTTCTACCGCTGCACCTGAAAACCATTCAGCAGCAACAGCACTTCGCGCCGCACCTGAAAAAGCATAATGGGATCCGAAAAATCAAACTCGAAGAAACGCGACAAGAAGAAAGGGAAGAAAGGCAAGGATAATTCAAAACCAGAAGATTCACAACCCAGCCATGTCAACCTTATCAATGATCCTCGATTTTCAACTGCACATACTGACCCTAGGTTTCGAGAAGCTCCAAAGCATGAAACAAAAGTGGCTATTGATTCTCGCTTCAATCGCATGTTCACTGACAAGAGTTTTTCTTCTTCTTCTGCACCTGTTGATAAGAGAGGCAAGCCTAAGGATAAATCAACCTCACAATCTGATTCTCTTCGCCATTACTATAAAATCGATTCAGAAGATAAAAAGAAAATAGAGCATAGTAGTGATGATGAGGATACAGAAGAAGAAGAAGAGGAATTGGTGGAAGATAAGTCAGAAGAAACCACTGAATCAGAATCGGAATCTGTTAAAGCTTTAGATACTGATACTGATATAAACACTGATACAGATACAGATGAAAGTGTAGATTATGAGGAGGATACTCCTGATATGCAGGTATTGTTATGTACTTTATTTAGAATTCAAATGGATTAGTCCCTAATTGAATTATTATTATTATTGTTATAATTATTGATGTTGAATTATTATTATAATTATTGATGTTGATGGATGTTGTTGTTAATATAATTATTATTACTATAATATGGACAGGAAGAGATAACAGAAATTGAGAAAGAAACTCATAGGCTTGCTGTTGTAAATATGGACTGGAGGTATGTGAAGGTGAGTATTTAAACTTTAAAGCATAATGTGAAGTTGATGTGATAAATGTTAGATATGAGAAGTATTTGATTTAAGTGCTTGGAGTTGAAATGTTTTGTTTGGTTAATGTTGTTTTTGTTGTTTGGTTGTAGGCTGCGGATTTGTATGTATTGTTGAATTCATTTGTTCCACCTAATGGACTGCTAAAATCGGTAACTATCTATCATACTGAGTTTGGTCTTCAACGTTTGAAAGAGGAGGAAGTTCGTGGGCCTGTTGCTCTATTTGATGATGAAAATGAAAAAGTGATGAAGATGACAATGATGAGGATACCAAAAATGAGAAGCTGCGTGCGTATGAGAAGAGCGTGATGCGGTAAAATAACAGAAATTGGTTCCTGTTGTGACATATTCGCTTGAATTGTGTATAGATTAAGCTGTCAAATTTACTTTTATCTTTAGTCAATCATGCTTTTAAATAATTACTTTATCAGCTTTATAGTTCTTCTCGTTATTTAATATTGTTATTTTCTTTCATTAAACATTCATTATATATAGTCTTATGCTTTAATGTTTCATTTTCTTTTAAACTGATATTGTTAGGCAGTTGGGCTGAAAAATTGTGTAAAGATGATGATTATGACAACATTCTTCTCATTTCCTCCTACCTTACGTGGAATCCAGAGGATCAGTATGGCCAACAATGTTTTACTATCATGCATGCTTTGTATTATGGAGATTGCACTCCTCTAAAACAATGGGGAACCAGGGGGAAGCACACATTGCTATTCACTCGTATACCATGGGACAAGACTTGTGTTTCATTTCGCGCGTGGATTTTTATGTGTAGCATGGATATTTTTTACTTTTCTGTCAATAGATACATGTATCGATAATGCATTACTAAGAAAGTTTAACTTTTTCTGCATTCCAAGTTCATTATTCTAATGGATACTTACTATGTGATATGCCCATCTCACTTTTTCCTCTTTTATCATACTGAAACTTGATTCTTTATCTGGTTCTCCAGGTACAAATGTGCTGTGGTGGAATTTGATTCAATTGCCACAGCAGATCACATTTACACAGAATGTGATGGTCTCGAGGTTTCACGCTCATCAAATCCACTTGATTTAAGGTTTATTCCAGACAATATGGAATTTAAACAGCCACCTCTTGATGTTGCAACAGAGGTAATTAACATCTACATTTGTTTTTGTATGCAGTATAATAATATTTGGAAGATACTGACTCTTTTCTCTGCTTAGGCACCTGCAAATTATGAGTACAAAGATTTCTATTCCCGAGCACTTCAGCACACTAACGTTGAGCTTACTTGGGATGAGGATGAACCGCTTCGAGCAAAGACCTTGAAACGGAAATTCAATGATGACCAGGTCAGCATCCTTTGTGCTAACCTATTGTAACTTTGTGGATAAATTTCATTCTTTTGGAAGGGGTAGTCACTTTCGAACTTGAGTAGCTCATCTTTTGCTATCTAGTCATTTCTAGATATTGTTCATATTTGTAAAATCATTTCAAGTCCTGTGTTGCATAGGAAATATACTCAATCTAGTGATACATGCCTGTAAATATCCACACCGTGCACATAAATGTTTGCTCACAAACTGCATCTTTATATATTAACATGCTTTTTTGTGCCTTAATGACTTGCAGTACCTATGTATCCTGTACTCGTGTCATGTCTATGTTTGTTAATTATGATGTAAGTGTGTGGCAGAAGAAATTGGGAAGCATTGATGTGTTGCATATCTTTTATATTTATAATTTTATTTATTTATTTCATGCAATTTGGTATGTGTACTAAACTGTAATTTTTTTTCTTTTATAATAGCTTGCTCAGTTGGAAAAGGAGGAGTTCATAGCTTCTTCTGACACGAGTGATAGTGATGTTGGTGAGGATAACAATGAGACTGATGATGATCAGCCTGATAAAAAAGCTAAAAAAAGGGATAAATATCGTGCTTTGCTCCTTTCCGGCAATGGTTCAGATGAAGATGCTGAACATGATGGGGTCCAAGATATGGAGGTGACATTCAATCCAGGTTTGGAAGATATAAGCAAACATTTTGCGGAAAAGAAGGACAAAAAATCAGAAACTGTTTGGAAAGAATCTCTGAGGAAAAGACGTGAGAAAAAGAAGGCTAGGAAGTCAAAATATTCATCAGATGATGATGACAGCGATGATACTGATCAAGAAGCTACTGAAGATGCAGACGACTTCTTCATTGAGGAACCTGCTGTTGAGAATGGGAAGAAGGGACAAAGTAAAAATGACAAAGATCACAAGCTCCAAGATATGGATGGGGGAGATAAAGCAAGCAAAGAAGAGCTTGAACTATTGCTTGCTGATGACAAGGGGATAGATACTGGTCTCAAGGGATATAATCTAAAATTTAAAAAAGGCAAGGGCAAAAAGAGGGAGAATGCTATTGATGAGGGGAAAATTCCAAACAGTGCATATGATGATCCACGTTTTGCAGATCTTCTCTCACCTGACTATGCTATTGATCCCACCGACCCACAATTTAAAAGGTATTTTCTGTTATATAGATAAACAATTTATTGTGGATAACTGAGAAAGGGTGAGAAGTTCTTTTCTTCATGGCCACGGGGTAGACTTGTGATATTTTTGTCAAATATTTAGGGCCTGTTTAATTTGTTTTCATATTTTCATTTTCTGTTTTCTGATTGATCATAGTCAAGGAGATAAGGAAATGATATCTAAAATGGAAATTAGTGGTGAAGGCAGTGGTAGGATTTTTAAAATGCTAACAATTGTCGCTTATGAGTCAAACATTTTCCATTATTTCCAAATATGCTACTGTTATGCTACTAATCCTCGTTTTAGATGACATATTGGCTAACTCTGCATTATTATGTGTATTAACTAGAAGTCAGAAAATGAAATCTAAGAACAAAGTAAACAGACCATTAAAATGCAATTTTTCGCATGATATATATGTTGTGAAGCACCAACACGAACATCGGACATGATACGTACATGGACATGGAGACACCAGTTTTAATTTGAAAAATATAAAGTGTCGGTGTCGGTGTCAATGTCCGACATGTCGTCAACCAGAAGTGCCGGTGCTACAGAGGTTGTGACTATTAAGTTGCATGCAGCTAGTGACAAAACCTCCTTCTGACTTGCTAAAAACTTGCAAGCTACGATGTTTTCATGGCTTAGACCTACTCATAACTGGTTGGTAATACTCTGTTGTTTGACTCATAAACCACAATGGTTATGATTGCCTCAAGATTGTAATGGTCTTGGTCTCTATAGTTGTACTTACAGCCAGTTCAAGTAGCTTGTATATGCTGTTTTTCATGTAGCAAACTCAATTTTTTCCAAAATATAATTGTGAATGAATGCAGGAGTGCATCATATGCCAGACAGCTGGTGCAGAAGCAGGCGAAGGGTCATAAAGAATTATCACCAGAAAGGGAGCCCACAAAGCTTCCCAAAGGAACACAATTGTCTTCTGATGGTTCTGGCATGATGCAGAAGGGTGAGGAAGAAGGATTAGATGCTTTAAAATCAAAGAAAGATAAAAATGAGTTATCATCTTTGGTTAAATCCATTAAGATGAAATCAAAGCAAGTTCAGTTATCCTCTGATGGCAAGACAGGGAAACATGGAAAATCACAATTTAAAGGTATGGGTAAAAGGAGGCACTAGTTTTCAACCTTTTGGTCCAATCACACACTTGAAATCTACATGATGGTGATTTTGTTAAATTTTGTTACAAGAACCTTTTTGGTTCAACCTTTTCAACATTTTGAATCTACATAATGGCTGTTAAACTTTGTTGCAAATTAGGTGGATATTTATTTAGAACCATTGAAATTCTTGTACGGCATAATTAGTAAGAGTCTTTTAAAACCTGCATTGGTTTTTAGGTTGTTCCATCGGCATAATTTGATCAGACAAATCTAAGGGGTCAAAGAATTGTGTTCACTTAGATTTGAATTTTTGTAACCAGCATATAGGAGTTTTCTGTTTTGGGTTGTATAAGTTTTTTTTTTTTGGTTAGTTTATGCACAAGCGATAATTAGTTTCTTGAGTGATGATTTTATTGAATCAGTTTAATGCATTAATGAATTTTGATTTGCTTTAATTCTAGTTTTATTTGATATGATTAACGCTGGAGAGCGCTCTTCCTCATTCCCTAAACCAACTAAGAATTTACTTGAGTCTTAAGTAGTTTTAATAGACAGATTAAAAAAATGATAAATAGTGAGTTTTGTTCTATGTTTGATATACATTTCTACCTCCCTCTGGTAAAACATATCAGAAGAAAAATGTATTTTTTTTTCTTTCAGTTTTACCCCTATTTGGGTTGTGTAATTAAATTTGATATCATTATTTAGGAGTATAAACTATAATAAGAGTATTTTTGAAAAGTAATTAAACTTTTAACCTTCTTAAATGAGGATAATTGTTTATTGATTCGTGTGATGTAGAGAGTTTATTTCTTATGGGAACAATATACATTCAATTTGATAATTCCCATAAAAAAATTACAAAGGTATGGAAGACTCTCTGTGTGCTTTAAAGGTTGTAAAGGATTCATTCCTCAGGATTTTTCCTCATTGTCAAAGGATCCTTGTTTTTTCTTTGATGATTCTTCTTTCTTATCCAAAGGTATGGAAAGAAGACTCTGGTTTTGATTTTAATTGTGTTTTTAAACATAAAAACATTAGAATTTGCAAGAATTTTTTTAAAGAAAACTTTTGCATGGACTAAAACCAAAAAACACTATATTTGCATAGACTAAAAATATATTTAAACCTTTGGCTAAATAACAGTCCTCTAATTTATTTAATTTTTAAAGAAAACTTTTTATGGACTAAAACCAAAAAAAAGTTATTCGGGATTTAAAAGTTAAAATTATTTAAACTTTGGCTTAAATAACACTAGATGTCTTCTAATTTATTTAACCAACGTAAGTTTTTGATTTAAAATTAATTAAATAACTTAAATGATTATTCTAACTAAATAACTTAAATGACCTAAGTTGTACGAAAAAAACTTAAATGATCAACTTGTTACAATTAAATAACTTAAAAGACCTTTGGTGTAATTTAGTCTAAACCTTTTATATAACATATATTATTATATAATTAAATATTATAGACAAAGAAAAGAGAGAGAGAGAGAGGTCATGAGATTAGAAGAGAGAAAGAGAGATGGAGATGAGACGAGAGAGGTAGAGAGAAACAGAGGGAGGGAGAAAGGAGAGAAAAATAAGATAGGAGGGGGAGAGAGAGAGGGAGGGATTTTTTTTTTTTTTTGCAGTAAATACTGCATTTTTTCTTAAAATAGGGACTAGAGGGAGTACATATTTTGCAATAAATACCATTGTAAGTACATATTTCTTCACTGGGAGAAGTCCATTTCTTTACTGAAAGAAGTCTACACAAACTAGAAAACCTCTTTTGTGTTTCATACCTTTTCTAAGGATTTTTTCCCGATTATAGACATTTGGAACTATTTTAATTATTTGCTAGTGTTGTTTTTATATGACTGTGTGTATCCCTAAAACTCTATGTTTTAATTTTAAAGATTTAGATACGTTTATATATTCAGATATTCAATTGGTAGGAATCCAATAACAGTTGAATGAGATGGTAGGAGTCTTTTTAACTTAACTAAAGTCTTGAATTCGAATCCAATCTTACATGTAAAAGTGTTAAATTTCTTGAGATAGAGTTTTGCTTTCAATTTGTAGGAATTTGCTTATAGTTATTTCTAAGGATGATTTACTTTTTTCCGGTGCCTTATGATTGAAGCAAGTTTATGTTTAGATTAATTAACAATGAAAATCAGGCATGCTAAGGTAAATCCAAGGTTAAACAATATTCATGATCTAATGGCTTGGTTCAATGATGAAGTAGATTTTATCTGATTTTAATTTCTTGGACGAGCCTTCTCCAATAAGAATAAATGCAGTAACATGTCACATACCAATAACTATGAATCAATCTACTCCAATCCAACATGAGCAATCTCTATTGGCATTATAAAAATCTTTTTCATCTTAGGAAGTTTCTATGTTTTTCCTTTTGGCTCTGTAATTAAATGTCTTTCACAACTCTTGAACAATAAAACATAGTAAGTAGCCAATAAAAAAACAAGAGCAACAAAATTATGAACAGAAACAAAAGGAGGCCAATGCTCTTTATTCACATTAACATGAGAATCAATGAAGCCTCCAAAGTAGGACAAATGGAATCTTTTGAAAAGAAAAAAAATGTTGTCCACATCTAGCTATGTCCGATGCTAATTTTTTATTTTTTTTTACTTTGCTTCTAGAAGTCGTGCAATTGAAATTTCGATTTATTGGAGTTTCTCCTATATTATGTTGAATGAATAAACTATATATGAAATGGAAATCATAAAAGAAAATATATTCACACATTAATCAGAAAAATTACTTTTCATTCACAAAGTATACGCATCAAACGGTCGATACCTAGTAAAATGACCTTTTGTGCTCACTTGGATGTGGACACTTATATTTGCATAATACTATTAATCAGAACTTTTAGTACTACAACAACGTTTTTAAATACCCAATATTAGCATTATACTATTAATCAGAACTTTTAGTACTTTAACAACATTTCTAAATACCTCTTGGTCTAACAGAAAGCGTGATCATAAAAAACTACTTATAGAGTTAGAGATTTCATCCTACAAATGTTTCCAAAGAAACCTAGAGAGAGAGTCATCAAGAGGGTCATAATGTGTTAACTCCTTTCTTTCTTCCTCACATTCCGTCATGTTCCATCAATAATTCTTTATCTACTTGAAGTTGGGGCCTTAGATTTATAATTCAAAACGGAACCCTGTTTAAGAGAAAAATAGACCATAAATAAAAAAGGAAAAATATGAGTAAAGTGCAGTCATGTCTCTTTGTGAAAAAACAAAGAATTAGCTACAACTGTAGCATTTGTAATGCCATGAAAACAAGCGTGAACCGAAAAACCTAGGATCATTAAACAAGTATTGAACATCCTCCTACCTGTAACAAAACTTTGAAGCTGGAACAAATAAAATAAATATGATTTATCCTTTCTTTCATCTATATATATATATATAATATAAAATGTCTTCAAGCTATTTTATCACACCTGAGATATCAATTTACTCCATTTTATCTACCCTCCACGTTAAAATATTAGTTTTTAAAGAAAAATTGAAGAAATGAAAATGCTCCGCCAATGAAACTGAAATGAATCTATTGATTATATTGTACACATAAAAATTAAGCTGACAAGAAATTATAATATTAAGTTAAGAAATGAAAATGAACTGTCAATGAAGAACCAGCACAAATTGACAACAAAGGATTGCCCAATAAAGTGAACACCTTCAACCTTGAGAGTGTTACTCACTAAGTACTACCCCATAATCTGCATAATATGGATTATAACACTCATTGAACACCATAGATACTAGTCAAAATACTCATTCTATTATTTTATTTTCGAAAAGGTTTCATTGCAACACAATAGCAGTCTTTAAGCCAACTTTCATTCTACTTAGCTTCCTAATGTTTTCAGAAGCAAACCTTATCATTGTCTCTTTACTTAATTCAAAGACAAACCAAACCATACTTTACAATTGGTCTTATTGAAACTGCAGGTATCAAAGTGTCACTGTCTTCATTCAGATTATAATATTTTCAATGTTGTTGTGTTATTATATTTTCAGGTTTATGAGACTCAGATTGATTTCTTTGGACATGAACCAACTAAGTTCAAAATGTTGCAGTTAAGAGATCTTGAAAATGTTAGATGGGAATTTTGAATGAATTAATAAAACTCAGTCAACATGAAGAAGCAGACAAGATTCTATTTGAGTCACTCTATTTTGCTTTATTTTGGAATAATATTGTCAAGGAAAATAATCAACATTAAGAAAATAATCACACAATCATTATAAAACATACATTAATTAACATAAGTTTCAAACAAGCAAGAAGAGAAACTTACTTTCAAAGAAGAGGGGAAACCAAGCTTTCAACGTAGTTCTTGCTTAAAAACCAATATGTTTCTTGGGTGACTCTAGTTTTCTTTACCCTATTATCTTTCCGATTATAGATAATTGCTACATCTTCACCAACTTTTGAGAATATAACTATATCACCGTTCGCAGAAATGTGCAATGGCTTCCAAACATGACGATATCGGTTTCCCAAGTTACCAAAATCATAATCTATATCAAGATTCTGATAAGTGATTTTAAGGAATTGTGTCCAGGACTCTTGAATTCCAAACTCTGTCATCTTCCATATAACTAAATGAGTTCCCTTAACATCATGGGAAAGACAAAGGCAGTCCACTAACATGCAAATATGTGAGTCAATACGTAGAGGAACTTCATTAAAACCTGGAGGGGGCATAAACTGCCTGCAAGTTTCGGTAGCCAAATCAAGCGACCTAATCACGAGTTCCCAAACTTTTACAGAATTAGTAGCAATATTAGTGTGAAGTTCCAACCAATTAAGACTACCACGTAAATCTACACCATAACTTCTATATGGAGAAATGGGAGACCTAGGAACCAAAGGCGAACTATGAATAACTCTCCACACATTATCCCTCAAACTAAAAACTTTGACATCGGTTCTGGGAAGAGATCCCGGTTGAGTTGACCGGTATTTATGCAATGTCACCAGCTTATAAGTGTTGGACGACTTATCATAACCAAACATATAATGGAAATAGAAACCTAAGTCTATGCGAAGATAGCCAAATTTTTCTGATATTTCCTTTGTAGCCGGATTCCAAAAACGGAACCAAATGTCATGCTTATCGGTGTGAGAAATACCTCTCAGACAGATTAATCCATTGCGGGAATCAACCATGTATACGGATTCTTTGTCCATCGATCGATAGCAAGGGTCGTTGGGAAGGGTGTTCAACGGATTCTCGAGTAAAGTACGGATGGGGAAGGTTACGACACTGTCCCATTTGAGCTCGGCAAATTCATCGGAACCCAATTCCCTCACATACAGCGCGAGTTGAGGGTTTCGTTCGGATCGTTTAAGATGTAATTGAACAAAATTAAAATCAGAAATTAGGGATTTCCAAGACTTGCATACACACCTTAATTTCAGAAGAGTTTTCACATCAAGGAATGATAGTATTTCTGGAATGAGTTCGTCGGGGAGGACCGGAGCGTTCGGCTGATTCTGCTGCAGTCGCCATTCAGAGTCAGATTGAGCGATTTCCATGGCTGTGTGTGAGACTTGTGCAGTTGTGTTATCTCAGTTTTCTGCTCAGAAGAATCTTCCTTTGGAAAAGTAGGGTTTGGTTCGGCGGTTTCATCCGTTATCGACAAACATGATGACTAAGTGGAAGAGGAAGAACCGAAGAAGAAGTGTCGAGTGTCGTTAGAATTGAAAGGGTTTTATTTTTCGTACCCCCCTCATCATCTACCACACCCCCATATTTCAAAAAATGCCAATAATACCCCTGCGTTTTAAAAAAAAATAAAAAATAAAAATTTTCGGAATTACCTCAAAATAAGGTAATTCCGGTTTAAAAAAAATTAAAATTTCAGAATTACCTTTAAAAAAGGTAATTCTGGTTCATAAATCATGAAAAATTTCGGAATTACCTCTAAAAAAGGTAATTCCGAAATTTTTAAATTTTTTTTTTTATAGTTTATATTAAGATTTAAACGCGTTTTATTGGAAATATGATACGAACGATTTACGATTTAATAACAATACGTCAAAATATATAAAATGACCAACATAAAATAGGAGTACAAATACAATTTGGGTCCAAAATGTCTAAAAATGAGTGAAAATAAGCACGTGAAGTAGGTGAGCAGGCGACATCTAAGGCATCCGGGCCAATCCGGGGCCAGGCGGTGCGTATATATACGATTTGTTTTAATTTTTATTACTAAAAGGCTACTAAAAATAGTCAAAACTACTCTAAAAAAATATAAAAACACCACTAAAAATCTAATAAAACCAAAATAAAGCTATACAAATTTTTTTAGATTTTTGGAGATCATTTCTTTGGTGTTTTTAGCAAACAATCACTAGTTTTCAATATTAAGATTGTGAGATCAAACTAGAAAATCTCTTTGACAATTGCCTTTGTGTTTTGTGTCTTTTAGCGTGCGTAAGAACGAGAAAATAGTAGGAAGAGATAGTTTGAAAGCGAGAATGAAAGTAAGAAAGCAACAAACGTAAAAACAAGTAAAAATTGCATTAAAATGATAGAAAGAAGAAGGTGGTACACCAACACGCATAATATAATCGATTCACTCTTGTTTCGCTTTGGCTTGGAAGTTGAGTTTCTCGGTGTTTTTGTAAAATGTGGTGACCTCGTTTTCCTATTCTGAGGAGTATTTATACTCGAGATACAATCGTGGGCAAGCACGATAACTACTTCCTAAAAACTAGGAAATAACCGCCCACTAATCTCTTTGCTCCTTGCGCTCGACCGACTTGTTGTCGAAGGATTTGGCGAAGTATTGGACCCAGCTTTTGTCGAACAATTGGGCCTCTCACGCCGAAGGTTTCGTCATTGTTTCGTAGCTTGAAGACCCAAGTCCGCCGAAGTTTGCTTGCATTGTCAAGCCTTGTACAACCCATTTTGTCGAATTTATGGTACATTGACTTGAGCATTGACCTGTGGCCCACAGAATACTTATTAAATGTGCAGTCAATACCATTTAAAGCTTAATTTAATGCCCTTGTCGGAATTTTGAGGTAACAGATTGCCCCCCAAAAAATGCTTTTTCGACGGAATAAGGAATGGAGGGAAGAAAAGGTATTTTTTGAATACTGTGCAATGGTCATTTCTACCGCCTTTTGCATTTCAACAGTGGTCGAAAAGACAACTATCATTACTTGCGCAGTAAAACGAACCGTCTTATTGGGCACACGTTGCATAGTTGGTGGGCCATCACGTCTCTCAAACGTCGCGAACGATGCGAGTTATGGCGAACGTGCAATAATCGTAGCTTCCCAACATATATAAACGGCTACAACCCTTCATATTCCTCTTTACTCGGTTTGAACTTTTGTGAAGTCTCTCTGCATTCTTCATTCTCTGCGTTTTGCAAAAATCCCAAAATCACTAAAGTTTCAAACTTTCATTCCTTTTCTTCAATCTACGCTCGAATTTCGTCTCGCATTTGCTTTTTATCCCTCATGGCTTCTTCATCTGCTGCTGAATGTTCAACGAAGCACGACGAAACCAACAGACCTAAAACCCTTGATGGCTTTGTTGATGAGCCTGACATTCACGATAGTCGAGCAGTTCAATGGCAAACCCAGGTACTGATTCCTTCTACTAGGGTTTATACTCATGCATATCTAGGTCCTCTACCTGATATCCTATTAGAAAATCTTGAAGTTTCGAAATTTTCCCCGTCATGCACTGTCTTCAACCTGAATTTTCACTAAGACCCCCTTTCCATTTAGAATTTACGAATAGTCCTTCCAGGGTTTTCAGTCTGCTCTAAGCTCGACCAATGATTTACATAGATTGGCTCGACAAGGTAGAAGCTAAAAAGGCCAACATCTGGAAAAAACAAGGTATTTTTGACCTTATCCGGTTGTCTAGGTATGGGCCTAAGTATGTGATGATACCTTGTTATTGGTCGCTATGCGATTACGGGATTGTGCCACTCATAGCCTTCATTTGAGATGTGGCATGCTGACTCCCACTTTACTAGATGTTGCTGCCATCACAGGTCTGAAACCCCTAGGTGAGACTTTTGACCCTGCTAATCCTGATTATGTATACCCGTTCACTTTCAACAATGCCACTTTTGCTCCTTACATCACGGAACACCACAATCGTGACAATGACACGGTGTCTGCTAAAGAACACGTAGCCTTCTTAACCCTTTGGTTATCCCTTTTTGTTTTCTGTACTCGTTCACTCCAGGTTTCTAAAACCTATATTCCACTCGGCGATTTCAACTCCACGAGAAAGAAAACATTAATCTTCTTAAACTTGTTGTTGGGTTCTCTCTATCGGGAGCTTGACAATGTTGTTCTAGAAGCGAAAGAAGGCGAACCCACCAACAAGTTCTTGGCCTCTCGCCCATTGTGGCTATTGCAATTGTGGGTCGCTAGCCACTTTTGAGTCTCGACTAGGTCTGTATATCCCTAAGTCTGTTCACCCAACCTTAAAGTCTAGGAGGAGTGAAGGGATTCGACTAGCTCAGTTGAAACCCAAACAGATAAATATTCCTCCAGAAGAGTCTTTCGAAATTCACTTCGACATGTTCCTGAAGTGCACAAGTTTCGTGAGACTCTATGGCTCCCCTTTGTGCAAAGGCCTTTCGGTCCAACTTGGTTTTGGCAACCATTTCCTTCTTCTTCTGGCCGAACAAGTGAGGAGATTACCCAAATCGCAAGCCTACCTCTCTCTCCCCGCTATTCTTTCTACCAGACTTACCCCTGGCAAAGCTAAAAATAGCTTCCGGAATTAAGAGATACTTCCCAAGTTATTACGCTGCACGGTTTGGCCTTTGTCAAGTTCGACCCGGCGCGATGTGTTTTCATAGGCGAGAATTTTCGAATCCGGACACGGTGGTAGCCTACAAACAAGCCTTCAAGAAATTTCACTATAGGGCCTTGAATTTGAACCTCTCGATTCAACCCCGATTCTCATGCACCAAGAAATTTCATGAATGGTGGTGATTACTACACACCATCTGCTGCTTGAGAGGCTAGTGATACCTTTGCAGGAAATATTATGAAGAAATTGGTGGCGGCCCTTCCTTCAAACAACCCGGTATTTACTTCTTGATATCCAAATCTTTACGAGTCTTAAACATCTCAGTAACTTAGTTTTATTTACTGTTTTCTTACCAATGTTTTTCGACATCGGATCAACTCGCACTCCAAGTGAAGATCAAAGTAGGCAAGGCTACCACAAGTAAAATCTCCTCCAAAGAACCAAGAAAATAGTGGACGCGAGATCTACTCCAGACATTGTCCTAAAGAAAACAACCCAGGCAAAATCCCCTCAGCAGACCAAAGCTAAAAAGAAAATGGTCCTTCCTGGTGATGAGGTACTATACTCTTGCCTTGTTAATCCGTCGAAATTTCTCTTCCCTCTGTCATTCACTTTCTTGTCATAACCCAAATTCTTTTTGCAGGACACTGAAAGTGATGATAATATCCCCCTCACTCAGAGGGCGAAGAAGAGAAACCTTCCTGAGATTCAAAGGGCAGCTCAAGGCATCATTATTAATGAGGCTCCTGAATCACCTTCTTCTCCTCCAATCAAGAGACTTAAGGTACAAGAGGTAAACTCCCTTTCGACATTAGTTTAGACTTATTCGGTCTCATCTTTCCAATCCTTAACTTAACTGATATACCTTGTTGTGCATAGGTGGGTGGACTGCTCGTGGACAAACCTGAAGTTCAGTCTATGGTTGAGGCTGCTGATCTAGAGTTGTCAGCTCCCATGCTCCCTTTTCCTTCATCTCCTCAGGGTATAACTGCTGAAGAAATTTTCCAAACGTTGGATAACCCTGAAATCCCTGTTTTCGAGGAGTTTGCTCCAAGTGCTGGAAATGTCGAACAAGAGTCGGTCGTCGAAGAGAATGCTCCTGCTATGGAGGAGGCTATTCCGATAGCGATAGGTCGAAGCGGAGGTCGTTGTTGGAGAAAGCGCCAAGTTCCGAACTTACCATTCCAACATTTGAAGGACCCGGAAGTAGTGGCTACCTCCGTCGAAATTCTGAAGCAAATATGGTCGATCAAGAACCGGAGGAGCTTAGAGTGGGGGTATCTGCGAGATCAAGGTGCTTACGCCAAAGAGTCATCTAACGATCTTTGTCGTCGATCAAGAATTGGGTGAGCTAAAGAAGAGCGGATCCTTGGCGACCTTGAAGATCATGTTAAGTCTCAAGAGCTCGTCGAGCCGTTTGATTTCTGATTCCTCAAACAACTCTCTAAGTTCTATCAACCAAGAGGCGGTCGAAAGCCGCTTCACCACGGTGAAGGCGAAGGTGTTAGAAGGGGACTTGGTGGCAACCATTGAGAATGAACCATCCGTGTATCTTGAGGTAAAATCCTCATTCACAAGATCACCAAATTAGATCCTCCTCAAAGCGTCCTTTCGTTCTTCATGGAATTTGGCCCCATCTTCGAGCAACTTTCTCTTTTAATCAACCAGCGGTCGACCACCTCCAAACACAAGGTTCAAGAGACTCAACTCGTGAGGTAGAACTCGCCTCTCTTAAGGCCGATCAAGGCGACATCGAGGCCCTTGAAACTCAAGCGACTAATGATGAGAAAGCAATCGCTGAATGGGATCGCAGATTGCGCGCATTGATGAAGAGATAAAGACCCTTCAACTCAAATGTCAAACGCTAAGCATCGGAAGGGCTCGATCGTTGAACGCATGAGTCTTCGCTTCTTCGTCCACCAAAACCACCAAAGCATTGGCGCTATAGAGCACTTGGAGAAGATTGACAAGCATCAAGTCGTTTCTCGCGAACCTCGACAAAGAGCTGTACCTTCTCGACACCTCTATTTCTCTAAGTGTTAGCATTATGGAGGCATAAGGCTACCTTGTCGACCTTTACGAGGTTTGTAATAGTTTAGCATTCTAAAAATGGCTGTGTAACTTTAACAATTTCTTTATACATTGCCATTTATGAACAACTTTCATTCACTTATAATTGCTCAATCTTTATCTCAGTTAATGTTGGCTTGTATCGTTTTAAATACTTGCCATTTATTCTAAAGATTTTATTTTCGTCACCTAACTCTTCGACTTCATAAGCGCCATTCGAAAAGCATCGCAACACGCGAAATGGGCCTTCCCACCCTGGTGACCATTTGCCTAAAACTCTATCTTTTTTATCCATAGGTAATAGGACTTTCCACACTAACTCCCCTTCCTCAAAGGTTTTTAACTTAACCTTTTTATTGTAGGCTTTAGCTACTCTTTCTTTCTGTCGAATAAGCATCTCTAAAGCTAACAACCTCTCTTCGTCTACATCAACTAATTCATCAATCATCATATTCCAATAATGATCAAAAGGGATTTCACATTGTTTCGAATCCTTGTTGATTGTAAAGCAGATCTCGACGGAGTAACACCGCATCATGCCCAAATGTTAACTTTTGTAGGGAGTGGTATTTATAGACTCTTTAGGTGAAGTTCGACAAGCCCATAACACTTGGTCAAGAGAATCGTGCCAACTTCTAGGCTTACGCCCCACGTGTTTTTAATCAAGTTAATAATGATTTTATTGGCGCCTCTACTTGACCATTGGCTTGTGCGTAGTATGGTGTCGAAGTCAATAACTTGAAACCAATTTCAAAGAATGAAATCTACCATTTTTCGACCGGTAAAAAAAAATTGCAGCAGTGCGTAGTAATGGTCTCTGGAATTCCATATCTATAAATGATATGATTTTGAATAAACCTTATCATCGCTTCTTGATCTACATTGGCTAAAGGTATTGCCTCTACCCATTTAGTAAAGTAATCGATCCCTACTAGAATGTATCTCGTGGCCTTTCGACGAGGTTGGTTTTATTTCTCCAATCACATCTAAAGCCCAACCCCTGAATGGCCAAGGTTTCACTATAGAATGCAACTCATTTGCAGCACGTGTTGTATTCGGCATGTTTTTGGCATTCTTGGCAACCTTTGGCAAATTCTATACAATCTTTTAGCATAGTTGGCCAATACATTCCTTGTCGAAATAACAACCATTTCATTTTGTGGCCTACTTGATGTGAGCCACATGCTCCACTATGTGTATCGAAGCGCCAAATATGCCTCGTTTTCACTAAGACATTTTAGTAGTACCCGCTTCAGGAGTTTGCTTGTACAATTCGTTTTCAATTAACACATAGCTTAGAGCTCAGTACTTTACTTTTTGTTAGTGTCCCTGTAGGATTCAGTAAATACTCTACAATGGGTTTTCGCCAATCATCATCAACCATATTGTCAATAGCAAAAATTTACGCTAAGTCAATCTCGTCAAAAATGTGGCGTTTTTTGACGCAAGACTTCATTTGTATTTATTGCCCCCGATTTTTGGTGTTGACAATAACGTCGAAGGAGTATTATGGAGAGAGTCTTCGAGATTAATTTATCTTTTATCTCAATTAACTCTTCTAGGCTTTGCTTCGATACTTTGTATGTAGGAAGCAATTTGTGCGATTCATTTGCCACGTGATTTTCAATTCGCGGTAAATGTTCTAGGTGAACGAGCGTAAACCTTTTTAGCAACGTATTGGCAATAACGAAATATTTAATTAGGTGTTCATTAATACATTTGTATTCTTTTGTCAATTGTTTGACCACCATTGAGAATCACCTTTTATTTCGACATAACTTGCCCCCAATTCGAGCAAAATTTTAAGGCCTACTATTAAAGCCTCATACTCAGCCTCATTATTTGAGCAAGAGTCTCGAATTTTAAATTTATACTTCGTTGGAGTATTTTCCGGCGAGATAATCAAAATTCCAATACCTGCTTCATTTTTATGGCTTGAGCCATCGAAGTATAATCTCCAAGGGCGTATGTCTAACGAATGTATTTCACATTCGACAAATGAATGGTCTACTATAAAATCAGCGACCACTTGTCCTTTAATTGACTTGAGGGGTTGGTAAGTTAAGTTGTACTCTAGCAAAGCTAAAGCCCATTTGCCAATTCGACTATGCAACATTGGTTTTGACAACATATGTTTAATAACATCAAAATGCGAATAAACATAAACATCTCTTGATTTTATATATTGCTTCAATTTTGTACAAGAAAAATACAAGCAAAGGCATAGTTTCTCAATTGGACTATACCTAGTTTCAGCATCGATCAAAACCCTACTAAGGTAATAAATGGGTCTTTCGACACCACTATCATCCTCTTGCGCTAACATGCTACCTATTGTGTTATCGGAAAAATTTGCTATATACAATTTTAGCAATTTGTTTCCAATAATGAGCAATAAAATTGGTGGCTTGACGAGATAAGACTTGATTGCGTCGAAAGCATCTTGGTGAACTTGCTCCCACTTGAATTCATCTTCTTTCTTCAATCTCAGTAATGGCGAAAAAACTTGTGTTTTGCCACTTAGATTTGAGATGAATCTTCGAAGGAAGTTGATTTTCCCTAGTAGTGACTGAAGTTCTTTTTTGGTCGAAGGGGCCTTCGTTTCCATAATTGCTTTAGTCTTATTTTCGTTGATCTCTATGCCTTTCTTGTGTACTACAAAACCCAAGAATTCACTGCGCATTACCATACGAAAGCACATTTGGTTGGATTCATTTTCAATCCATATTTCCTCATTCGTTCAAAAGAACGTCGAAGATGGTCTAAATGACCACTTTCTGAGGATGACTTAACCACCACATCATCTATGTATACTTGCATAAAATCATCAATAAAATCGTGAAACATAGAATTCATTGCCCTCTGATAAGTGGCGCGGCATTTTTAAACCAAAAGGCATGACTACCCATTCATAAACACCTAATGCCCCCTGGACATCGAAAAAGTGTTTCGACACGCCCTCTTCGGCAATAAAGATTTGATTATACCACGAGTAGCCATCTAGCAATGGCGAGATAATCGAATCCTGTTTGCCGAATCTATTAGCATTTCTCGCTACGGGCATAGCGTATTCATCTTTAGGTGTTGCATTATTTAGATCCCTAAAGTCTACGCAAACTCTAAGTTTTCCATTTTTCTTCATTATTTGGAACTATATTAGCTAACCAATCAACATACTGGCGATTCGATGAATTTGCTTTTGAACGACCTTTCTATTTCTTCCTTGATCTTAGCCAATATCGAGGAGCGAATCTTCTTGGCGTTTGCTTCATTTGGTTTCTTCCCCGGTCGAATGGGTATTTGTAATTCCACCACTTCTCGACTCAACCGGGCATTTCATTGTACTCCCAAGCAAAGCAATCTTTGAACTCTGCGAAGTGAAATAACTTGGGTTACAAGCGGCGATCAAGATGTGCACTAATATATGTTGGCCTTTTGATCAAGCCATTTCCCAAATCCACTTCTTATTTGGATCTTGAGCTTGCATGCGCTTTGTAGAATCTCTAGGGTCTTTTTCAAAACCCAATGGTTCGTCATCATAAATGCAATCCAGTTTGTCATTTATGACTTCACCATTTTCTTCAGATGAAGTTATGGCCCGGCGACCATTGTTTGTTGATTTAACTCGGCCTCCAAAGCCGTTTTATTTTATTTTCGGCCATGTAAGCCGTAATTCTATCCCAAGCCTCGGAGTGCGACATCTAAACCTTCTAAGAGTCGGTGTCCCATCCCGTTGGAGGTAGCACACCATCGGGATAGACATTTGCACCTTCTATTTCTCTCTTTCCCACACAAAACCATGTGTTGGGTATAAGTGAATGGAGGAAAGCACATTATCTGAAGAGATATATGCTTGGCTAGAAGATGAACATGGCGCAATATTCGCCATTTGTTTCTCGAAATTCTCCCCGGTGGCGTTATTTACGTCAAGAAGAGAAATAACTTTAGTCCGCTTCGACGTACTCCACGGACCATCATCCTCCACATTACCAATTTACGGGTGTAGGCTTGAGGAGCAGCTCCTACGCCATGTATCCACTCTCTCCCAAGGAGTAGATTGTAGCTTGCTTTTGATCTTTATAACAAAGAGCGTGGTGGTTCTTCTAACAAGCACCTACCACCACTTCCACTTCCGACTGACTCCCAACGGCCGGCTAGATTTCCCCTCATAATTGGTTAACATAATATTATGAGGTCTAAGGTCTGTATCAAACAAATTTCTATTGTCTCAAACATGGCACGAGGCATTAAGTTAACAATGACCCCTCCATCGACCAAGTATCTTATTAATGCCTACGCCATTAAACTTTGGTGCACGTCTGAGGGCTTCAAATGGTGTTGCATGCCCTCGTCGGCCTCTCAAAAGTGGCCATCTGTTCTTCTACTGTGACCATTGTTCATGACATAGTAGCATCTTGGCTTATGGTTAGCCATATCCCCAATGAAGTCCTCTTCGACGTCGTTTGGGACCGTGAATATGACATCATACTCACTCGGCGGGATAGACACCACGTTGCGGATGGCGTCGAAACTAGCCTCGAGTCGTCGAAATCTGAAGTAACATCTTCATCCATGTCGAATGAAGCACTTTTCTTCTTTAAAGGTGTTAATGGAGGAAAAATCCTCTCCATAGCATGAGCCTTCTTGGTTCCTCTATCACAATAGATTTCCCTTTAGCCTTATTTCCAACCCTCACTGATTGGCGGCACCTATACTTATCTTTGTGTTCCCCCACGGTTTTAGGAGTCACACCCTTAACCGTTTTGGCGTTGCTCGTTGGCAACCCAGTGTTGCCTTCTTTTTCGAGCGCTGGTAACGACGCCATTGGGTCTTCGTCATGGGATTCTTCCCTTCCTCGATCGCTTTCTGAACCATGTCCCTGAAAAGTACACAACGGTCAGTTGTATGTCCCAAAAAATTATGAAACTTACAATAACCCTTTTTCTTCCTCTGTTCGAGAGGAGGAACTTTCAGGCCATTTGGCACTATTATTTGGCCATCAGTTACTAGCAAATCGAAGATCTCGTCACATTTAGTAACATCAAAAGTGTACGTTTTAGGCACAAATCTATCGTTCTTAGGCTCTACAGGATTATTCCCATTTGCAGGCCTTAATAATTTACAAGCATAAGGAGGACCAGGCTTAAGTTCAGCCACGTCTATTTCCTCAGATTCGACATCACTGTCATACCCCAATTTTGTCCGGCTTAGGTCAAAACCCTGATTTTCCCAAAAAATAAATAAATAAAAGAAAAAAGCATCATGCATTGCATTTAGGTTTCTAAAGTCATTTCAAAGTTTCTAAAATCATTTTTGGAGTCGGAATGCACTTTTTAAACAAATTAGGGTTTTTTAGTGAAAAAGGGTATTTTGGTCATTTCACAAATAAGGGATCATTCCTCAAAACAAGTCATCCAACATGTGTTTCAAGGTACTAGAGGTCACTCCTAGGGGGAAAAATCATTTTTGAAGTGGAAATGTGTTTCAGGCAAAAACTAGGGTTTTTAGAGTGAAAGGGCATTTTGGTCATTTCACAATAAAAGCGGTCTCTCGTCCCAAATCCTTGAATAATCATCAATGATGTATTTGAGGGATATTTGTGCTCCATTGTGATTATTTTTGCGCATAAATATTAAACCTTTTGGCCTAAAAACCTAGTTTTTGGATAGAAGGGTAAAATGGTCTTTTCCTTTGAGGTGGGGTAAATAAATCAATTTTGGGATTGGTGAGATCATAAAATTCAGAGCCCAATCATTGAATCATGGATATAGCCCAAAATGGCATGAACTAGGAAGAATAATCTAGAAAGGAATATTCTACATCTTTTTGAATTTTGAAAGGATAAGGATAAAAACAATAGTACAATTTGCAATTCCACTCACTCTCCACTACATAGCTGCGAATATCAGCTGTATTCCACCCCATTTTCATTTATTTTTATTGTTTGCAAATTGTACTAAATCATGGCCTTCCATTTAAATGTGAAATCCAATCCCCACCCTTCATTTGAATCAAAATGGCACTTGTGTAATAAAGCTTTATGGAAAAATACAATTTTGTAAATGAGCTTATCCTTCACCCCACTCCTTATGCTGCACACTCAGCCCTCTCTCTCCTCACTTTATTGCCCTTAATCCATGTGATAATGCATCTTGACCATTGATTCAATTTCTTTCTCAAATCCTATTGATTTACAAGAGATACATTGTCATAAATACCCTTAAGTTTTCACCCCATATAAAAACCCAAAAATAAGACCAAAGGCAAAGAGACCCTCATTTTTACCCTAGCTAGCACTCTTCCTCCTCTCCTCCCTCTCTTGGCCGAAATCACTCCCCTCCTCCTCCTCCACTTTCTCTTCAATCTTCATCCACCAAATCACCTCAAACTCACTCCATATTCATATACCTTCTTCCTTTCATTTTTAACTCCATATTCATACCATCAAAGAGTAGTTTCTTCAAGTTTATTTGGGCTATTGTTGATTTGTGAAGATTGTTGGTGATTGATTACTTTTGATCTTCATTTTCTTCTTGTTTAGCTTGGATCTAGAGGTAATACTATTATCCTTTGCATTTTTTTTAGTTTTTCTAGCATGTAAATTCTTCTACTCCTCTTTCCTCTCTCAAAGAGGCTTAGAGGGATCATTTCAAACACTATGTCAAGGACATTGGGAGCCTTGGGTGTTTGAAGTGAGCCCTTGGCCTTGATGAGAGTGTTCTTGTGTTTTCACCATATGGTTTGCATTTTCACACTCATATTTCTCATTTCACCAAATATCATGTTGTGAATAAAGATTTTTGTCATGTCATATGTTTCATGTTAATCTTGCATTTTCTTGTTTCATGTCATGATGTGTGATTTAGTTTTTAGCTTGATGTTGAGATATAAAGGCTTTGATTGTGAGTACTAAAAACTAGGGTTTTGTTGTTTTTCCCTTTTGATTGGTATGAATATGAAGCATGATTTTGTTTGACTAATATCTTGTAGCATGGCATGATGGTTTAGGGCTTAATCTTGTGTTGTTCTATGTGTTGATTATGAGTTTTAGCATGAAATAAATTGATGATTTGTTCTTGACATGGTTTTGGCCTAGAGCTCCATTTTGTGCATATTTTTGTGCTTGAATTGTGTTGATTGATCTTGTGTGAGATGCATTTAATTGTGTTAGTGTGTTTTAACTTTTAACCACTCACTTGTTTTTACTTTACCATACACTAACTTTTTACTCAAAAGAAAAACAACTTCAACATTTTTACATTTTTACTTTACCATTTCATTAAATAATTACCATTTACCTCATGCATCTTTTTACTTTACCATTCATTAACTTTTTACTAAAAGTTTTTACTACTTATCAATTTGCAAAAATACCCAAAACATTTTTACACTTTGCATTTCATCACTTGTGTGATACATACTTGTGTTTGCACATTAATACTTGCATGCTTTCATATGCTCACATGTTCATGCATTCTCATATGCTTATGCCTATTGCATTCTCTTACTCTCTTACATGATCATACATTCATTAATATTATATCATCCATTCATAAATAAAATGTTCATGCATCTTTGTATATGCTCATTCTTGCATTCATTCTCAAATGTTCATACATTCCCATATGCTTATGCCTATTGCATTCATTAACCTTATGTTATACATTCATTCTTACATGTTATGCCTCTTGCATTCATGCTTACATGTTCATGCATTTATTTATACCATGTCTTGCATTCATTCTCACATGTTCATGCATTCATTTATACTATGTCGTGCATTCATTGATGCTCATTCATTCATTGTATGCTCATGCACGATTACCTCGTGTGCATTCATGTCTACATGTTCATTCATCCAAACTAGGAATATCCTATGCCTATGATCAATTGCATTCTATTGTCTATGATGCCATTTAAATGTCTTGATTTAATTGTGTGCCCTTTCATCCCCTTGTATGACCTCCTAATGAAGACGTAAGCCTACATGCATGTTGTAGTACTGAGTAATTAGGGTAAATACACCTCTTTCTCACACACACACACACAATTGTCTTGAGAAATTTGCCTTGCATCTTTGACAATTGAATCCTTTGATTATATTGGCATGTTTAATCTTGGTTGATGAATAACATGTCCATGATTGCTTGATTGTGGAAGTATGAGTCTTATTCATCCATTTGCACTTGGTTATGGATTTAGAATTGATTGAAATGTTCTACTTGTTTTCAGAAATCTTTTTCCAAACCAAATTCTTTTCTAAAACAAATTTTCAAAGCAAAATCAAATGTTTTTCCAATAAAAACCCCTTTTCCTAAAAAACTCATAAGGAGGCAAGTCGGACGTACGGCCGATGTTGTCTAGCGTCCCGAGACCCGGAGTCATGCAATTTCAAACGTCTTAGGATACTTATGAGAAATAAAACAAATAATTGATAATTTCAAACCCTTTTTCCAAAATGAGCAAGGTATCGATTCGGATGTACTTCCGATATTGGTTAGCGTCTTAGGGTTAGCGAGCTGTACAGTTCGTGCGCGCCTAAGATACTTGCTCAATAAAAGCAATCAACCTTGCAACAAACCCTTTTCCTAAAAAATCAAAAAGATCATTTTTTCAAAAAAGTAGCGGGGCACGTCGTCTGTACAGGCGGGGTTGTCTTTGTTCTAGGTCTATTGGACTGTACAGTCTAGGACCGAAAACCCCTACAATAAAAAACACCAACACACTTCTTTCCTAAAAAATTCACAAAAGCCGTCTTCGGACGCAAAAAGCCACTTTCAAAAATCATCAAAAGCCGTCTTCGGACGCAAAAAGCACACTTTCAAAAAAAAAATCACAAAACCGTCTTCGGACGCACAGCGCGAACTACGTAGCTTTGATCCTCATCTCTGAGAGTACGTAGGAGAGCGGTTCCGTCCCGTCAAGCACGCTTTTAAAAAATCCTTGTTTTGTTCCGCTTTTCAAGGATATCAAAAATATTCTTTTCCTCGTTTCCAATAAAATATTTTCTCAATCAAAAGAAAAGCAAAGAAGTAGAACGATTGTTTCAAATCAAATATTTCAAAACCACACATCAAATTAAAGGTTCCTTTCGGTAGAAAGGAGGTGCGAGTGCTTATACCTTCCCCGTACCTAACCGACCCGAACCTACATCTCTTGTTTTCGAAAAGACCACCCGCCTTGTATAAAAAGACGTTTTTCAATGTTTTCGTCTCAAAACTAAAATATTGGTGGCGGCTTCAAATTTTCCCACGTTGTACATCGAGAAGTCCAAATCGGATTTTTCGGGTTGCAACAGCTGGCGACTTCACTGGGGACTGACTTTTCTTTTTTTTAAAGAAAAACGAGGGTCAAACCTAATTAATTTGATGCGTGGTTTAAATTGTTTGATTTGGAAAATTTTTTCTATTTCTTTTTCTTCCTTTTCTTTTTCTTTTTCTTTTCTTTATGCTGTGATGCTTGATGGTTTCTCTTGCATTATTATGTTCTTTGTGTTGCATTCATGTGCATTTGCTTATTTCTACACTTGCTTCTCGTTTCTTCTCTTACCCCTTTCTTTCTTTACTTATGCGTGCATCATATTCCCCTTATCTCGCATGTTCCTCTCTTCTTCGCTCCCTTTCTTTGGTAAGTTCATGCATTTTTCCCCTTCTATTATGATCCCCTCTTCTTAGCTCCTCTTCTTAAGGTAAGTAGAGTTTTAGATAATTGTTAATACCTTAGGTTGATTTCTTGCTTAGACTTGAATGATATGTGCAAAACCCACAGGGTAGACGACTCTCTTTGTCCGGATTTTGCTTTGGATTTTCTTTGCGGGTGGGGGTATATGCATCATTATGATCCTACACACACTTTCTTTGTTTTTACCCTTGTGTGATTTTTGGTGAGACTGACCCTATACCCGGGCTAGAGTATATCTTAGGCTAGAACGAAGTCATTAGTGGCTGCACAATCGGACGTCACGTCTTTTCGTGTGGTTGCGAAGACTTCACCTAGAGTTTGGCTTTGTTTGATGACATCATCACTTGGGACGTCACGCCCCGTGATCGGTGCTCTCACGAAGTCGTTGGCTCTAGGAACCTTATCTAGGGCCCTTTTAGTGCTTTCCTTGAAGTGTGCACCCTTAGAAAAGCCTTAGATCCTCGTCTCTAAGAAACCTCAGAGGACACAAAGGAGCTGCATACCCCGCATCCAAACTTTTTGGAAAAAATGCATATATTTTTCCAGAAGTATGAAGTTCCAGCTTTTGAAAATCCTATGTTGTAAATAATTTTCTTTCAATCATCCTCATCATGCATTCATTCATGCATGTCAAGTCGCGTTATCGCCGTCATCTTCATATAAAGACATCATTTGCATTGCATAAAACAAAAACTTGATAAAATTCATACATGCATTTTTTTTTCTCTATCTCATTAAGGTTTGTTAGGAGTGCATTCTCCGCACGTGTGCATTTCCATTCACTAAGGCTTTTTCCCCTAATTGTCTCGAAAGATCAAAAAAAAATCGTGTCTTATTAGGGGCGCGTCTCATGCATTATTGTTTCCCTTTTTCACACATCATGAAAAATAATACATTAACTTCTCATTTTGCATGCAATTCCATTCAATAAAAAAAAATCATGTCTTTCCATGCATTTTTTTTATCATTGTGAGTATCATGCATTTCATTGCACAAAAAATGAAAACAAGAAAGCATCTCATTCATCATCATGAACAAAAAAATCATCATCAAAATGTAGCATTCATGCATCATTTCATTAACCTCATCACTTTAGTTCAAATACATCATTCCTCCATACATGCATCTTTCAAGAAGGGAAGGGGCATTGGCATTTCATACTTTGCCTTGCCTGCAAAAAAATTATTATTATATATTTAGGAAAGAAATATCATTCTGTATCTTTCATCATTCAAAAGAAAGGGGGGCATCAACATTTCATATCTTGTCTTGCCTCTATAAAAATCATTTTGCATCCTACATCGTTGCATCATTTGCATTAAATAAAATTCTAAATTTGAATCATTCGTCTTGCATTCCATTTCATTACATAAAAATGAAAACAATTATCATCTTCATAGCATAAGCATTTCATTTATAATCAAAGAGGAAAAAGCTCCTCGCCAAGTTCATCCAAAACATGGCATTCATGCATAAACATTATTTCAAAAAAAGACACAGTAGAACTACGTGACGCTTTGATTCCTCAAGGAGGATACGTAGGAGCGGGTCCACCTCATCACAAGCATAACAAATAAAAATTTCATTTTTAAAAAAATGTCTTTCTCACATCATTCGGAAATGCATTTCATTTTGCATCAAAATCACAAAAAACCTTTTAGAATAATTACACTTTTCAAATGACCATTTTTCCACGCATTTGCATATCATAATGCTTTCACATACAATAAAGAGTTTTGATGAGAGACGAGATGGTCTTGCAAAACAATCATTCTTTCAAAATTTCAAGGTGTTCCAAGGCATTCGGTTTTTCACGTCAATAGCTCACTTGTATTTCCTTCAAAGAATAAAAGGGCATTGCATCTCATCCATTCCATGATAAAAGACTGAAATAGTTCATCAAAAAAAAGTTTTTATATCATGTTTAACCAATGTTAACTCTCTGGTGAAGCGTTCTTCTAGTGAGCATGCGTGCCACGTGCATTTTCTCTTGTTTGAGTCGGTCAATTTCCTTCAATCATCATCATTCCCCATCCAAGTCTAATCCCGCCCCGTCCACCCATAAAGCGCATATTCTCTCCCATCGATTGCATACCGACTTTTTGGTTCATTCTCACTAACACTTTAAGTCCTCCATGCCGGGCAAGTGCGTGATCACTAATTTCCCTTGTTAAATATCATATTCCCTTGATTGCAAGTCTTTCAAAACATAATAATAAATAAGAAAATAAGCTCGCTAGGTTGAAAACCCGCAAAGGCGCGCCTAGACACAAAAAAAAGCGCTAGATGGATTGAAAACTCGTAAGAGCGGTCGAGCAAAAGTTAGGGCATAAAAAAAATAAATGCAAAGAAAAGAGCAAACGCATATAGATAGATGAATTATTGTCATGTTTTACAAAAAAATAATAAATAAGCAATCAGGATTTGAAATGAAGTTTGGTCATCTCCTCAAAAATCCCAAAATCCCAGAAAATCCCTTTCCTACCCACCTTAAGCCAAGAAAAACCAAAATCCAAAAATCACCCTAGACAAGGATCACCTCAAATATAAAAAAGCCTGATTGCATCACTTCTTATCACCACCCGAAAGTCAAAGAAGGAAAGAATCAAAAAAAAAAGAGGAAAAAAAAAGAAAGAAAAAAGGGGATTCAAAAATGAAAATCCCAAAGCAAAGGAAAATACAAAAGAAATGTAAGTGGTGAGCTGATACATGTTACCACAAAACACAAGAGATCCTTGTCTCAATAAATCTTCCAACACCTTGCTGTGTATAAGTACCCCTCCTTCCATAAATCGCAAACACTTCCCTTTGACCTCGGCACCTTGCCCTCCACAAACCCTTAGCCAGGAATAAAACTTCCAAACACCTCATCAAGCCAAATAACCATCATAAATCATCGATCGTCAGCCAACGCTGAATAGAAATCATCCTACCATTACCCCCAAATACTTCATTAAGCCCAATCATCCTTCGTCCACAAAACACCACAATCCCGAAAAGTCTATTCCGATCAATGACTGATTGCTGTTGTTTCCTCAAATTTTAAATCTTAGGACAACTAAGTTTATCTATCTACGATGTGTTTGCTCAAAAGGAAAAAAACAAATGATCAGAAAAAAGAAGGCTGATCAAGAAAAAAACAAACCCTCAGGAAAAAGAAATGAGGAACAAAACAAACGATCGAGGAAAAAGAAAGTGACAAAATAAAAAGAGGGACTTACACTCCGAAACCCATTCAAGCTGCATTAAAACAAGGTTTAGTGATCACCAAGTGAGGCTTCTTTCACACTAAAAGTCAAGACATTTGCACTGAGAACACTACTCAGATCCAAAAGATAGGGCACTCTCTTCACCTCCCGCCCACCCTGGTCTTGGGAATGTCTATGCCCTCCCATGTCACTCCAGTTGTCAATACCTCCAAGCAGGGGCAAGGGCGTTCCCTCTCCTTCACCTCATTCAACCTCACCGGGGCAATCTCTCAACTCACTATCCTAAACAAGGCCTTGTCATTCTAATCGGGGCAGCGTTGTCCTTGTTATGACTGGGGCAACATCAAACTTTATGGGTTGAGACAAAATCTTTTTTGCTCCACCCTTTATTTCAAAAGCCGAAGCATTCCCAATTCATCATCTTTTACACCCCTAGTTGTTGTCACCACTAGACAGGGGCAAACTATTCACTCATCCAAGACCTGAATTGGGGAAATCTTATATCTCTTGATCCCTCACGTGCTTCGGAAATAACCATGTCTGTCATTCCTTCACTTGCCGTAAATGTCCATTCCAAGCTGACTGACTCATTCATTCACCTTTGCACTCCTATGCATGCTTACTAGACAATGCTTCAAAGAGAGAAAACACAAGTTAGTCATGCGATATCTAAAATTCAGAAAGAGAAAACGAGTGAGGTTGTTTGTAAATAAAAACCTTGAGAACACCGGAGTTTGAGTCAAATTCAATTTTTCAACAGAATGGTCAATAATCATCTCAATTCCTTGCATCCAAAGTCTTGCATCTCATCATCACAAAAATGTCTACCTCATGCATCTAGGCAGTTCAATCTATTCATTATGGCATATGCATCAAAGCATTACGTTTGCATTTTCAAATTTTGTGCATTCATCACATAGCAAAAAAAAACGTTCCACATCAGAGCATTGCATCATATTAATGTTTGCATTTCACAGAAGAAGCAAAAAAAGAGAAACAAATGTGTAGTTAGAAAAAGTAGCATTGCATTCATCAAAGCATCAATCATCGCATACACTTGCATTCAAACATCAAGGCAATACAGTTGCATCACATCAATACTTGCAAAGAAAGCCAAAACATCCCATGTCATTCATCATTTCATGTCATTCATCATTTTATTTCGCATAATAGCAATATTCACATTTCATAGAAAAAAGGAAAAGAATAAAAGTTTTCCATTGCATTTGCATCTGCAATTTCATCAAAACACAAGAGCATTACATGTCATCAAACATCAAAAGTTTGCATTCGCATGCCCGCATTTCATGAAAAGAGAAACAAATGAGCAGAAAATAAAACAAGAGCATTCCATTCATCAAAACATGAATCACTGTCATTGCATCGCACACTTGCATTAAAAGTATCAATCTCTGCATCAAACATCAAAGCATTACATTTGCATCCTCACATTTTGCGCATTCATCACATAGCAAAAAAGTTCCACATCAGAGCATTGCATCATATTAATGTTTACATTTCATAGAAGAAGCAAAAAAGAAAACAAACAGAAGTTAGAACAGGAGCATTTCATTCATCAAAACATGAATCATTGTCATTGCATCGCACACTTGCATTACAAGTATCAATCTCTGCATCAAACATCAAAGCGCTACATTTGCATATTCGCATTTCATAAAGAGCAAAAGAAAACAAACAAAGAAAAACAGATGATCAGAAAAAGAAAACTGATCAAGAAAAATCAAATCAAAAAGAAAACCTCAGGAGTGTTTCGCCACATGCATCATCACACCAAAATCATAGCATTGCATGCACTCGCATAACATGCTCCTGCATAACATGCCTTTGCATAACATGCACCCATGCTTCATGCACCATCCCTTGCATCCACTGACGTATGCAGGTACTTCAATTCAATGCGCCACCATTGGCCATCTCAATCGATCAATCAGCAGATTTATGAATCCTTCCGGACTCCACGTGTCCCCCGGGACCAAAAGCGTCCGCCAGATTCCGTCGTTATCGAGCACCGACGAGTCATCGGACCACAAGGTCCCGGTTTAGTTCAAATCAAGCGGTCAAACGGCGACTTTGAACTCGACCTTCATTTTGCCAAGTCATCATGAGCATGACGGATCGGCCCCTGACTTCGTGTCCTTCATTTTGCCAAGTCATCACCGAGCATGGCGGATCGGCCCCAAAGCCGTGTCCTTCATTTCGCCAAGTCATCATCGAGCATGACGGATCGGCTCCTCGGACCGTGTCCTTCATTTCGCCAAGTCATCATCGAGCATGACGGATCGCCCCTCGGACCTCGTGTCCTTCATTTCGCCAAGTCATCACCGAGCATGACGGATCGGCCCTCGGACCTCGTGTCCTTCATTTCGCCAAGTCATCACCGAGCATGGACGGATCGGCCCCCGGACCGTGTCATTCGGACTAGGCGTAGCCGATTATAAAGCATAGCGTAAGTCCATCAAGGTAAAATGTATCACCCCACAACTTGATATTGAACCTCGGGCGCTCGAACAAGTGCTCCTTCGTAACCAAGTGTTCCTTCCGAGCCACAAGCGCTCCTTCTTTCTTGCTTTCTTTTTTCGCTTTATTCTTGTTTTTTCTTTGCTCGAGGGTCGGCACCAACCTGCTTTCCCACTTGTGTTGGCCTACGCAGGTCGGCGGTGCATCCTTTATTACTTTCTTTATTTCCTCCCGAGGTGTCGGCTTACTGAGGTCGATACCTCCTTTATAGTTTTCTTTACCACTTTATTTCTTCCTGTTTTTTTGCTTTGAGGTTGGCACCCATATACTTCATGCTTTTTGTTAGCTTATCGAGGGTGACACTTCATTCATTCTGATCATTTCGGGTGGCATCCATTCACCCCAAAAAAAAAAAAAAAAAAGCGGAAGATAAAAGGAAAAGAAAATTGGGTTTTTCCTAAGTGGACAAAATCGGTATAATTTCTGAATTCTTTATCTCTATTTTGCCTCGGAATATGTTTGGCCAATTCATATTCCTTGTTAAAATCTAGATAAAGAGAAATTGTCATACCCCAATTTTGTCGGCAAGTCAAAACCCCGATTTTCCCAAAAATAAATAAATAAAAGAAAAAGCATCATGCATTGCATTTAGGTTTCTAAAGTCATTTCAAAGTTTCTAAAATCATTTTTGGAGTCGGAATGCACTTTTAAACAAATTAGGGTTTTTAGTGAAAAAGGGTATTTTGGTCATTTCACAAATAAGGGATCATTCCTCAAAACAAGTCATCCAACATGTGTTTCAAGGTACTAGAGGTCACTCCTAGGGGAAAAATCATTTTGAAGTGGAAATGTGTTTGAGGCAAAAACTAGGGTTTTTAGAGTGAAAGGGCATTTTGGTCATTTCACAATAAAAGCGGTCTCTCGTCCCAAATCCTTGAATAATCATCAATGATGTATTTGAGGATATTTGTGCTCCATTGTGATTATTTTTGCGCATAAATATTAAACCTTTTGGCCTAAAAACCTAGTTTTTGGATAGAAGGGTAAAATGGTCTTTTCCTTTGAGGTGGGGTAAATAAATCAATTTTGGGATTGGTGAGATCATAAAATTCAGAGCCCAATCATTGAATCATGGATATAGCCCAAAATGGCATGAACTAGGAAGAATAATCTAGAAAGGAATATTCTACATCTTTTTGAATTTTGAAAGGATAAGGATAAAAACAATAAGACAATTTGCAATTCCACTCACTCTCCACTACATAGCTGCGAATATCAGCTGTATTCCACCCCATTTTCATTTATTTTTATTGTTTGCAAATTGTACTAAATCATGGCCTTCCATTTAAATGTGAAATCCAATCCCCACCCTTCATTTGAATCAAAATGGCACTTGTGTAATAAAGCTTTATGGAAAAATACAATTTTGTAAATGAGCTTATCCTTCACCCCACTCCTTATGCTGCACACTCAGCCCTCTCTCTCCTCACTTTATTGCCCTTAATCCATGTGATAATGCATCTTGACCATTGATTCAATTTCTTTCTCAAATCCTATTGATTTACAAGAGATACATTGTCATAAATACCCTTAAGTTTTCACCCCATATAAAAACCCAAAAATAAGACCAAAGGCAAAGAGACCCTCATTTTTACCCTAGCTAGCACTCTTCCTCCTCTCCTCCCTCTCTTGGCCGAAATCACTCCCTCCTCCTCCTCCACTTTCTCTTCAATCTTCATCCACCAAATCACCTCAAACTCACTCCATATTCATATACCTTCTTCCTTTCATTTTTAACTCCATATTCATACCATCAAAGAGTAGTTTCTTCAAGTTTATTTGGGCTATTGTTGATTTGTGAAGATTGTTGGTGATTGATTACTTTTGATCTTCATTTTCTTCTTGTTTAGCTTGGATCTAGAGGTAATACTATTATCCTTTGCATTTTTTTTAGTTTTTCTAGCATGTAAATTCTTCTACTCCTCTTTCCTCTCTCAAAGAGGCTTAGAGGGATCATTTCAAACACTATGTCAAGGACATTGGGAGCCTTGGGTGTTTGAAGTGAGCCCTTGGCCTTGATGAGAGTGTTCTTGTGTTTTCACCATATGGTTTGCATTTTCACACTCATATTTCTCATTTCACCAAATATCATGTTGTGAATAAAGATTTTTTTGTCATGTCATATGTTTCATGTTAATCTTGCATTTTCTTGTTTCATGTCATGATGTGTGATTTAGTTTTTAGCTTGATGTTGAGATATAAAGGCTTTGATTGTGAGTACTAAAAACTAGGGTTTTTGTTGTTTTTCCCTTTTGATTGGTATGAATATGAAGCATGATTTTGTTTGACTAATATCTTGTAGCATGGCATGATGGTTTAGGGCTTAATCTTGTGTTGTTCTATGTGTTGATTATGAGTTTTAGCATGAAATACATTGATGATTTGTTCTTGACATGGTTTCGCCTAGAGCTCCATTTTGTGCATATTTTTGTGCTTGAATTGTGTTGATTGATCTTGTGTGAGATGCATTTAATTGTGTTAGTGTGTTTTAACTTTTAACCACTCACTTGTTTTTACTTTACCATACACTAACTTTTTACTCAAAAGAAAAACAACTTCAACATTTTTACATTTTTACTTTACCATTTCATTAAATAATTACCATTTACCTCATGCATCTTTTTACTTTACCATTCATTAACTTTTTACTAAAAGTTTTTACTACTTATCAATTTGCAAAAATACCCAAAACATTTTTACACTTTGCATTTCATCACTTGTGTGATACATACTTGTGTTTGCACATTAATACTTGCATGCTTTCATATGCTCACATGTTCATGCATTCTCATATGCTTATGCCTATTGCATTCTCTTACTCTCTTACATGATCATACATTCATTAATATTATATCATCCATTCATAAATAAAATGTTCATGCATCTTTGTATATGCTCATTCTTGCATTCATTCTCAAATGTTCATACATTCCCATATGCTTATGCCTATTGCATTCATTAACCTTATGTTATACATTCATTCTTACATGTTATGCCTCTTGCATTCATGCTTACATGTTCATGCATTTATTTATACCATGTCTTGCATTCATTCTCACATGTTCATGCATTCATTTATACTATGTCGTGCATTCATTGATGCTCATTCATTCATTGTATGCTCATGCACAGTTACCTCGTGTGCATTCATGTCTACATGTTCATTCATCCAAACTAGGAATATCCTATGCCTATGATCAATTGCATTCTATTGTCTATGATGCCATTTAAATGTCTTGATTTAATTGTGTGCCCTTTCATCCCCTTGTATGACCTCCTAATGAAGACGTAAGCCTACATGCATGTTGTAGACACGAGTAATTAGGGTAAATACACCTCTTTCTCACACACACACACACAATTGTCTTGAGAAATTTGCCTTGCATCTTTGACAATTGAATCCTTTGATTATATTGGCATGTTTAATCTTGGTTGATGAATAACATGTCCATGATTGCTTGATTGTGGAAGTATGAGTCTTATTCATCCATTTGCACTTGGTTATGGATTTAGAATTGATTGAAATGTTCTACTTGTTTTCGAAATCTTTTCCAAACCAAATTCTTTTCTAAAACAAATTTTCAAAGCAAAATCAAATGTTTTTCCAATAAAAACCCCTTTTCCTAAAAAAACTCATAAGGAGGCAAGTCGGACGTCGGCCGATGTTGTCTAGCGTCCCGAGACCTGAGTCATGACGGCTCAAACGTCTTAGGATACTTATGAGAAATAAAACAAATAATTGATAATTTCAAACCCTTTTTCCAAAATGAGCAAGGTATCGATTCGGATGTACTTCCGATATTGGTTAGCGTCTTAGGGTTAGCGAGTACATGCGGTTAAATGCGCGCTAAGATACTTGCTCAATAAAAGCAATCAACCTTGCAACAAACCCTTTTCCTAAAAATCAAAAAGATCATTTTTTCAAAAAGTAGCGGGGCACGTCGTGCATGCAAGCGGGGTTGTCTTTGTTCTAGGTCTATTGACTGCATATCTGATCTAGGACCGAAAACCCCTACAATAAAAAAACACCAACACACTTCTTTCCTAAAAATTCACAAAAGCCGTCTTGGACGCAAAAAGCCACTTTCAAAAATCATCAAAAGCCGTCTTGGACGCAAAAAGCACACTTTCAAAAAAATCACAAAACCGTCTTGGACGCACAAGCGAGAACTACGTAGCTTTGATCCTCATCTCGGTGTGAGGTGCGTAGGAGCGGGTTCTGTCCCGTCAAGCACGCTTTTAAAAATCCTTGTTTTGTTCCGCTTTTCAAGGATATCAAAAATATTCTTTTCCTCGTTTCCAATAAAATATTTTCTCAATCAAAAGAAAAGCAAAGAAGTAGAACGATTGTTTCAAATCAAATATTTCAAAACCACACATCAAATTAAAGGTTCCTTTCGGTAGAAAGGAAGTGCGAAGTGCTTATACCTTCCCCGAGTACTAACCGACCCCGAACCTACATCTCTTGTTTTGAAAAGACCACCCGCCTTGTATAAAAAGACGTTTTTCAATGTTTTCGCCTCAAAACTAAAATATTGGTGGCGGCTTCAAATTTTCCCACGTTGTACATCGAGAAGTCCAAATCGGATTTTTCGGGTTGCAACAATCACTAAATGCAAAATCGAATTGTTCATCTACATAGGCTATCTTTTCTTTTTTGTGAAAACCCACTGAGTTTTCTTTTTATTGTACTTATTCACTCTAGCCTTTTCCTCTTTAAGCCTTTCGACTTGTCGAACTCTATCGACTAGTTGGGCCATGTCTCTCAAATGAGACGTATCCAATTTCTTTCGAATTGAATAGTCAAGGCCACTGCGCACCATTTCGACGAGCTCATGTTAGAGCACTTGTGTAAAACACCTTGCCTTCAAGAACTCGAATCTATTCAAATAATCATCAATAGCCTCGTGTACTTTACGTCGAACATCGCCAATTCTTTAAGGCTAATCTTCGATCGCCCATGTAGAATTGCTCGTGAAAAGCCTTTTCTAACCGCCCCATGTATATATATGGAACCCGGGGAAGAGTGGTAAACCACGTAAAGGCATTTTTAGTTAGAGAATTTGGAAAATACTTCATTTTCAAACTCTCATTTTGAGCTATGTCTCTCCGCCTCGAGTCATGTACCAAGGCAATATGTTCGATGATGTAGATTCATTGGTGTCACCCCAAACTTAGTGAATTTAGGGATTTTCCAGCCTCGGCAACTCTCTCTGCTGCAAGATATACTCACACGGGGCGATATGAAATTAGGCCTATGTAAACCTATGTTAAGGCCATTTTGCGCCATTATGGTTTCGACCAAAGTGGCTATGTTGTCTTGAGCGCAAACGTTATTTCGTTGCACTTGTCGAACAACTTCATCAGCATTTTGGTTTCGATTTACCATAACCACCTCGGGGATGTGATTTCCCATTTGTTGTTGTTCGCCCATAACCGCTGGGCTTCGGCGATCCGATCTCTGTGGGGTATTAGGCATATTGTTCCCACAATTTGGTAACTGCCTATTGTTTCCCGTAGGAGCCCCAAAGAAATCGCAATCCTACCCATTTGGTCCGCTAACATCCGATAATCGGTATTTGTGTTCGAATCAAAGGATTGAACACGGTACCAATTTGTTGAGTCAAAGATATTAACCATATCATGATTGCTTTGCGTCTCACTTGTTGTCTTAACGCCAACAAGGACGCATTGGTTAATGCGGTAGGATTTCGACCAAGCACGCCTCGGAAGAGGCGTGTGAAGGAGAAAAGGTCGAGACATGTGGCATTCCCGGTAGGCATGCCATATACCCCAAAAGGTATGGTGGTAGACTCATATTTTGGAAACGTGTTTCCAAACTATTCCCTGTTGCCACATAAGGACTAGAAGGAAGTCCCATACTTTGTGGCAAGGCCATAGACGATGTCGAACCAACGTTGGTCATTGACATCGTGGGCACGGTTATTGATGTCACCTGGGCCGTAGTCCCCGCAACATTTCCACCATCCCGACATTGGCGAATCCACCGTTGTTCCTTGCACTTGTGATATCACAGGTGCGGAACCAGAGGCGTTGTTAGAATTGGTGCGTACCATCCTACCACTCCTCAAGTGCATACAAGTTTATACACTTAACGAAACGACACAAAATAAGCGCAAAGGTCCCACCGGCGTGCAATTTGTTTCTTTGGTGTTTTTAGCAAACAATCACTAGTTTTCAATATTAAGATTGTGAGATCAAACTAGAAAATCTCTTTGACAATTGCCTTTGTGTTTTGTGTCTTTTAGCGTGCGTAAGAAGCAGAAAATAGTAGGAAGAGATAGTTTGAAAGCGAGAATGAAAGTAAGAAAGCAACAAACGTAAAAACAAGTAAAAATTGCATTAAAATGATAGAAAGAAGAAGGTGGTACACCAACACGCACAATATAATCTCGATTCACTCTTGTTTCGCTTTGGCTTGGAAGTTGAGTTTCTCGGTGTTTTTGTAAAATGTGGTGACCTCGTTTTCCTATTCTGAGGAGTATTTATACTCTCGGATACAATCGTGGGCAAGCACGATAACTACTTCCTAAAAACTAGGAAATAACCGCCCACTAGCTCGCTTCTTGCTCCTTGCGCTTCGACCGACTTGTTGTCGAAGGATTTGGCGAAGTATTGGACCCGATTTTGTCGAACAATTGGGCCTCTCGTCGAAGGTTTCGTCATTGTTTCGTAGCTTGAAGACCCAAGTCTGCCGAAGTTTGCTTGCATTATCGCGACTTGTACAACTTCATTTGTCGAATTTATGGTACATTGACTTGAGCATTGACGCGTGGCCCACGAATACTTATTAAATGTGCGATCAATACCATTTAAAGCTTAATTTAATGCCCTTGTCGGAATTTTGAGGTAACAGAGACTATGAAAAATTAAAAAAAATCGTAAAAAATAGTAAACGATAGAATTTGGGATTTTGAGGTCAGTAGTCCCGTAAGAAGTCCCTTCAGGGAGTCTTGATTCTTGATTTTTTTCGCTTCTAATGGTGTGGTTTCATTACGATCAGTATGTTGTCCAAAACCGATTTTTAGCCTAAATTATTCGTCAAAAAAAATTGTAATTTCGGATTACCTCGAAATAGGTAATTAGGTCAATGTGAACAGGAATTACCTCATTTCGAGTAATTCGAAAATCTTTCGAATTAGAGGTAATTCGAAATTTCAATTTTTTTAACAAACCATGTAATTTTGGGAAAAAGTAGGGGTATTTTTGTCCATTTGGGATATTATGGGGGTGTGGTAGATGATGACGGGGGCACCAAAAATAAAACCCAAATTGAAATTGAAAATGAAACCCTTTTAATTGTGCGGTTGTGTTGTTGTGCACTGTCCAGTCGTGTAATTTAATTTGATCATTATTCATTGAATTGAATTGAATTGAATAGATAGATAGTAAAAATAAGAAGTGGAGTTATTGTTGTCAAAATAAATAAATGGAGAAGACAAGAAAAGCGGAGAATGATATTTCTTAAATTAAATAGCTAAATGCAAATGCAAATACATATACTTGTATTATGCATAAATTAGATAACAACATAAAATACAAATTTTGTTACTCGGATCGAATAATTTCCATTTTAAAGATTTAATCGAAACATCAATAAATTTTAGGTTTAAATATCATTTTGGTCTCTGCAAATATGGCGAATATCCATTTTGGTCCCTGCAAATTTTTTTTTTTAAAATAATCCTTACAAAATTTAAAATTATTCATTTTGGTCCCTGCAAAATGAATGATTTTAATTTTTTGAAGGGCTATTTTAAATAGAAGAACGTTTTGTATGGACCAAAATGAATAATTTAAAATTTTACAATGATTATTTTAAAAGTAAAGTTTTTGCAGGGACCAAAATGAATAATTTTAAATTTTGCAATGACTATTTTAAAAAAAAAAATTTATAGGACCAAAATGGATATTCGATGTATTTGCAGGGACCAAAATTATATTTAAACCTAAATTTTATTGATAGGCATAAGTAACACTCTTTTTATTTGAGACAGTTGGTGATATATATAAAAACTTATATAATAAACACAATTGGACCAAAATAACTATCACAAGTTTGAGAAGATTTCATGCTAACATGTGTTGTCTTGCAATTGGTAAAAATTTGGAGTACAAACCGAATAAGAAATATTACGTGTTGTGTTGGACAATAATGGCGTTTTATTGATTTAGTTTGATGAAGGGAAAAAAAAGAAGAGAAAGAGGAGGTGTGGTGGAGCTTTGACTTTAGCTAGATGGTACAGTTAAAGAAAAAGGAAAGGGTGTAAAAATGTATCAATTCAAGCTACAACTACTACAAAAAGTATGATGATAGGCATAAAGTGGGTCGTGGTCAAAAAGGTATAACGTGGGTTAATTTTTTTTTTGGACAAAAACGATATTATTTGAGCAAAATACTTTATGGTATTATCTACTAGTGTCTTAAAGCATTAAAAGAAATACATAAATATGATTATTGGTTTATGAAATTGAATTCTTTCCATCAATTTGTTCAATTTCACCAATTTATTCAGTTGATAAACATGACGTATGGAGACTAATGATATTAAAAAATAATAAGAGACTTATAAAAAAAGAGCTATAAGAGCTGAACAATTTTTTACAATAATTGAGCGTAATTTTATGATAAGTAAATAAAAATGAAAAATTAATCAGTAGGACAGATAAAAAATTTAATAGCACAAAATACAATTATTAGCTTGATATGAACACCTATAAAAAAACTTGATATGAACAAATTCGCAAAAAAAAAACTTGATATGAACGAAAGGGTAAAACGGTACCTAAAAATAAAAATGTTAAATTTGGGAGGGAACAAACGTGAGGGTAAGTAATGGGATGGAATGGAATTATAAAAAAAAATTGTGTTCCACGAACTCAGCTCCTTTTGTTGAAATTATTGGGTGTATTACCACTAAGCAAAGATATTTTGAGTGTTCCTAGGAACACCAGAAACACCATTTGAAAATCCACCCCCTGGGTGGTGGATGGTGAAGTGTGGTTTTAGAGAAGGGTATGGATTGAGAGAAGGATAATTTTTGAAATTTTAAGGGTATGTTTGGGAGAGGGATTTGGGAGGAGAGAGGAGGGTAGACTTGAAAAAGATTAATCAATATTTTAATATATAATTGAGATTTAAAAAAACTAAAAGAATAACTTGATAAATAACAATATAACATTTTTAATCACATTTCATTTATGTTTAGAGATATTTTATACCTTCCTAAATTTAGAGTTGAAAAATATGTCCTCCCCTCCCAAAACCTCCTCCCAAACATACCCAAAGGAAATAAATGAAGAAGTGGGGGGTGGGGAGAAGGAAGTGGGGTGTAAGTTGAAAATCCCAAAATAAATTATTAAAAAAAGTAGATAAATGGGCCTCCAAGCCCAATTCTCATCATCACTAACCTAACTATATTTCCCTCCACTGCAAATCAGTAGCCGCCACACCAAAATTTCAGAGAAGCCGAAAATAATTCTTTGATTTACGGAAAAAAAAAGAGAGGATATATATGAGGTAAATTAGAAAAACTGATTCTCATTGTTTCCAATCTTTCTAACGTAGCAAACCGAAAATGGTGAAGAAGAGCAAGAGTAAGTAAAACTCAACAACTTGTTCCTCATCCTAACTTCAATTTGATTCTAAATAAACTATATTATTATTGTTGTTGTTCATTATTTGATGGATTGTTGTTTTGATTTTTATAGAGAGTAAGAGTAAGAGAGTTCCATTGAAAAAGAAATATAAGATTATAAGGAAGGTGAAAGAGCATAAGAAGAAGAAAGCAAAAGAGGCGAAGAAACTAACATTGAATGGTAAGAAGAAGGTTGAGAAGGATCCAGGTATTCCCAATGATTGGCCCTTTAAGGAACAAGAACTCAAAGCCCTTGAAGCTAGAAGAGCACGTGCTATTGAAGAATTGGAGCAAAAGAAAGCTGACCGCAAGGAAAGGGTAATTTTTTCCTTCATTATACAAATGGTTTATTGTAAATTGTTTTAGATGGTGTATTTATTCAGTTTTCCATTTCTCTTGTTGGATTAGACTTTCTGGAGGCAAAGATTTTATGATCTTTTGATTTTAATTACTAAACCCCAAACCCTAAAACCCTTTGTTTCAAACATACATAGCTTTTCAGATGTGTTTCTTTTACTGGTAAGATGTTTGATTAATTTACTAGAGCTATGGGATTTTCATATATAGATACTCACAAAGATACACGCTATTGTTTTGTGGTTTTACACATGGATATAGTCCAGTAATTATTATGCCTGACATTAGTGCAATACAAATTTAGAATTTCCTTAGTTACTGTTTGGGAGTTTGGAGGGGAGGGATTTGGGAGGAGTGGAAACTATAGAAATATTTCACCTTGATTGAGAGAATAATTTTGTAGATAATGATTATAAGAGAATGCTTATGATTAATGTATTTTAATTTTAAGACTACCGTGAAAGGATGTAAATGATTTGAAGAATATGTCTAAGCCCTCCAAAACCCTCTCCAAATTGAGGGGATTTGGTTTTATCAAGAAAAATAAACTTATTAAAGTTGATCCTTCCATTTGTCTTTCATCGTTTCTATTTTGTTCAAGCCCTCCCTCTCCTCCCCCCAAACTCGCAGACAGATCCTTATAGTTTTGTTTGCAGCTGTAATGATTTCTACTTTTCTTATAATTTGAAACTTTACCATGGCTAACTCTTGTTTCAGGCTCGTAAAAGGAAGTTGGGCTTGCTAGAGGATGATGATAACTCCAAATCAGTTGAAAAGGCTTCTCTAAAAGATAGTAAGGAGTTTCCTAAGACTCAAGGTATTTTTATATATTAGTTGCTGAAAATTTAGTTCCTGTCAAATGTTTTTTGCCCCCTTTAATTGCTTTCTTATATTCATTGTATTTTTATGTCTTATTTTCAGTAGATAGTTCAGATAGGGCCTTTTACAAGGATTTGGTAAAGGTTATTGATGCCTCTGATGTCATACTGGAGGTTCTTGATGCCCGGGATCCGTTGGGTACCCGATGTGTTGACATAGAAAAAATGGTGATGAAATCAGGACCTGATAAACATCTTGTATTGCTTTTAAATAAAATTGGTAACTCTCTTGATCACCCTTTTGTCTCCTTTTTCCTTTTAGGAATCTTCATTTTACATCGACTAATCATGTTTGCTCTTAATAATTCAGATCTTGTCCCTCGAGAAGCCGTAGAGAAGTGGCTCAAGTACCTTCGAGAAGAATTACCTACGGTGGCCTTCAAGTGCAGCACACAACAACAAAGATCAAACCTAGGGTGGAAATCTACTAAAAAAGTCAAATCTAGTAATATTTTGCAATTAAGTGATTGTCTTGGAGCTGATACTTTGCTCAAATTATTGAAGAATTATTCGAGAAGCTATGAGGTAACATAATCATTTAGGTCAAAGATATTTTTCTCCAAGTTTTCTCTTATAATGTTGTTGTCTTGAGTGATTATTGGAAGATCATGATTCTTATGTTCAAAGCTTTTCTTGTCTGTTCTCTTTATTTTGTATGTTTTTTTATGTTAGACATATTATTTATTTCGTATATATTTGTATTTCCTCATATGATGGTTTGCAAATGGTTTTGTGATCTGGTTTGAATTATATGTTCATAGTTAGATCATTCATCGCCAAGCTTCATTGTTTTTGCATCTTTGTCCTTACAGATCAAGAAGTCAATCACTGTGGGTTTGATTGGACTGCCTAATGTTGGTAAGAGTAGCCTTATTAATAGCTTAAAGAGATGCCATGTTGTCAACGTTGGTGCTACCCCTGGGTTAACAAGATCAATGCAAGAGGTTCAACTGGACAAAAATGTCAAGTTGCTGGATTGTCCTGGTGTTGTTATGTTGAAGTCTCAAGAAAATGATTCTTCTATTGCATTGAAAAATTGCAAGAGAATTGAGAAGTTACCTGATCCAGTTAGCCCAGGTAATTGGAAGGCATTTCTCTCCCTTATTAATTAATCCTGACTTTCAGGCTATATTAGAAAGTCTAATTCTTTTTTTTCCTTGGACTATTCAGTGAAGGAAATTCTCAAGCTATGTCCGTCGAGGCTGCTGGTAACTCTCTACAAGATTCCAACTTTTGATTCAGTTGACGACTTCCTACAGAAGGTCGCTACTGTTAGGGGCAAGCTCAAAAAGGGTGGAATAGTTGATATTGAAGCTGCTGCGAAAATTGTTCTTCATGATTGGAATGAAGGTGCGCACATTGGAGTATTTTAGAGAAATTGAAACATTTTTTTTGAAGTAAGAATAGAATGATGTTTACTTGCATGTTTCAGGTAAAATTCCATATTATACCATGCCCCCAGTTAGAGATCAAGGGGAACCTTCAGAGGCCAAGATAGTTACAGAGTTTTCCAAAGAGTTTAACATTGATGAGGTCTACAACAGTGAAGCTTCATTTATTGGGAACCTTATATCTTCCGTTGACTTAGATCCTATTGAAGTTCCTTCAAGTTACCCTGTCAAGTTTGATGAGACGATGTTAGAGGTCTGTTCTTGATATTGCTGTTTTAAATTTGTCTAAACTAGGAGAAAAATCTACGAAGCACAGACACTCACACCGGATGTGACACGGGCACACTAGTTTTTAATTTGAAAAATACAATTAATTGAAGTGTGACGGTGTCGGAGTCCGACAGGATTTGTGATAAACACTCACTTTTGGTCTTTTAATTAGTTAAACAAATTGCCCTCTTACAATTTATGTTTTTCTAGGATGACAAACAAACTAAACCATCAGAAGACGATGAAGGTCCTGAAAACATGGATGACGATGATGAATCTATGGAAGGTGATGATAATAATGATGATGTTAGCAAGAAAAAGGGTAACAGTGGAGCTATTAGACAAAATGAGAAGTTATATACAGCGGATGGTATACTTAATCCAAGAATTAAGCGAGCAGAAAAGAAGAAAAAGAAGAAGGCTAACAAAGCCTCCTTATCAGAGGATCCTATGGATGATGATTATAACTTCAAAGTTGATTACTTTAAAAAGGAAGAAGACACAATGGATGCTGAAGGGAGCAAGAGTGATGATGATAATGAAAAAGTCAACTCTGAGGTGCCTTTGTCCAGTATTCAGGTTGATGAATGATTGGGAAGTGTACACTTCTGTAATTTTGACAGCAAGAGTGATGCAAATTTTGTTTTCCAGATATTTTTTCCAGCTCTATTTAGGCTTTATTGTTTATTTTGGTGGAAATCAAAATGCTTAGGCCCCAAGTATTTGTTAATTTTGTTTTTGGGGTGGTGGAGCCAAAAATAGCAGAAACAAAACAAAGTAGCAAGGGAGAGGAGTTTTATACATGTGATCGTATGGTAAAAATCAGTGTCCGTATATACTAGTTTGAAGGGGTTAAAAAGTAATTTTATTGCCTAATTCTATTTGTTAAAATTATAATAAAATCAACGGAGCAGCTGATCTCGAAAGAACGTATAAAATAAAATTACAATAAAATCAAGGTGAAGATCGATGTACGAAAATTACGTTATGGTTATACATTATTTTTCAAGGTGTAAACATTTATTTTAATTCCTATTGAAAAATTATTTTAATTTCTAAAATCATAAAAACATAATTAAATAATCAATTAATTACTAACATTAATTTAATTTTAATTAAGCTTAAATATCATTTTGGTTCTGCAATTACAGCGATTATCCATTTTAGTCCCTGCAAAATGTTTTTTTAATCCATTTTAGTCCTTAATGCCATTTGTAAGCTAATGTGTCACTATTTATTTAGTTTTCTTGATGAGATGGCCAATTTTAATACAATTGACAATATTGACTTAGACCCCATGGCCATGTGGACTCCCACTTCAAAAAAAAACCTAAATCCCAATTCTCTTTTCCCTCAATTTCATCTGTCTCACCTCTTCTTCTTCTTCAATATCTAATGGCAACAAATGAATTGAGGGAGAAGAGAATTGAAATTTATTGGGAATCAAATTCCCTACTACACCTCCTACCATCCACTCGTACACATTTACACGTGTCCCTGTGCTTCCACAATCCACAACTAAAGTGTAATACTTTCGTATTGGACTTCCAATTATATGACTTGAGATAGAAACCTAGCAACAATTGCATTGCGATGACAATTAGTGCACATATTTTGAAAAAGCCATTTATGCTTGGTGGCGAATCGCTTATCTTTGGAAGGGGATTTGGGGACTTCCATTAGAAAAATGATCTAATAGGAATCCCCTTATCAGCAACGAGTTGATGAATGAATTCCAATATAAAGATTGCGGATAATATGTAATTAACTTCACAAAACAAGGTTCACATTTATTATCTCTCCGTATGTAGCGCTTCTCGAATTCTATAGAAGATGAGGGAGGTGACACAGCTTGTTGGAGAAGAAGGTGAAACACATGAATTGGGTCAAAGTCAACATTGCCAACCGTGTTAAAATGGACCACCTCATCTAGAAAAATAAATAAATAGTGACACATCAACTTACAAATAGCATTAGGGACCAAAATGGTGAAAAAACATTTTGCAAGGACATTTTTTTAAAAAATATTTTTGCAGGGGCTAAAATGGATAATCGCTGTAATTGTAGGGACCAAAATGATATTTAAGCCTTTAATTAATGTACATACAGGATACAGAAGGAAATTAATATTGCAATGAACATATGTGAACCCAATTCATCTATGTTTAAGTAAAGTGAAATCATACAAACGTACGTGAACCGAGATAACATATCTGCATGATTAATTTTAGAATGTATTTAAACTCAATTCACACGAACAAACGTACGTGAACCGAGATTACATATTTGCATGACTAATTTTAGAACGTATGTAAACTCAATTCACACAGACGTAAGTGAGGTGAGTTTACATATGTGCATATAACTTTTTTTTTTTTTTTTTTAGTGTATCCTAGACATAATGTATATTGATGAAGTTAACCCAAAGGTTGAGAAACACATTAGGGATTTTTTTTTTTTTGTACAATTAGGGATTTGGTTTCCATTCAATCTCAGTTTTTGTTTTTTTAATTTTAGGTTTTTAAGTTTTTTTTAGTTTTTTTAATTTTAGGTTTTTTAGTTTTTAATTTTTTTTTGTACACATTAGGGATTTTATTTTTTAAATCAAAGTATCATCTGCGCGCACAACTGCAGAGACTAATCCCCAAGGTATTGAGATCTATTTAAGGGATTGACCTCTCTCATCAGTATTTTTCTATACGCACTAATCAGGGATCGAATCATTGACCAAATAGTTAATGAGTCCAAATATCTACCACTTTGCTATACCACATTGGCCAACTCCCTTTTATGTTGTTGTCAAAAAAGAACTCCTTTTAATCTAAAAAAAAAAACTCCTTTTTTTATAAGAAAAAAAAACTATGTCCTCATCGTTAATATTATTAGCGACTAGCATAATGTTGACGGAAAAAACGACCATCATAAGCATTGAAACACACACAAATATTTGTGCATGGAAAATAGGGGTGTTCAATGTTCATTGCATAAACTCACTAACTCAAATTCAACTAATCAAATTAGTTGCAGGTTCATTTGAATAGTTTTTCACTTAATATGAAAGCTATTTTAAACCAGTGAATGGTTTGATCATGTAAAATTAATTAATTAAGAAATATAAAATAACTAGATGTCCAAATTAGTCTTCGACACTACGCCAGAATTGTAAAAAGAGATCGCCACCTTTAGTAGCGTTTATAAAAAAACGCTACCCATTTTAATAACACGCTACACCATTAGTAGCGTTTTAAAGTAAAACGCTACCTATTAGGTAACACGCTAGACAGATCCCCAGCGCTTTTACTCAAAACGCTAGCAAATTAGAAAACACGCTAGACGGATCCTAGCGCTTTTATTCAAAACGCGCTAGCCAATTAGAAAACACGCTAGATAGATCCTAGCGTTTTTTTAGAAAGCGCTAGCTATTTAGAAAACACGCTAGACGGATCCCAGCGCTTTTATTCAAAACGCTAGCCAATTAGAAAACACGCTAGATAGATCCCTAGCGTTTTTATAAAACGCTAGGTATTTAGTAAACACTCTAGACGGATCCTCAGCGCTTTTATTCAAAACGCTAGGTATTTAGAAAACACGCTAGATAGATCCTCAGCGTTTTTATAAAACGCTAGGTATGGTTAAATAATTTTTTTGTTTCCCATTGAGCTACTTCCTCTTTCACCTAACACTCTTACCCGTAAACGCAAAATCACTCACCCGTAAACGCAAAACCCTAACACCCTAACTTAAATTAACATCATCTCTCTCAACGAAAATCATCTCTCTCGGTGAACATCATCTCTCTCACTCGCACAACATTGGTGAGTTTTTTGCTTTCCTTTCTCTGTTTCTTGTTAGATATTAATTGTGGGTTCTAGTTTAGAAATATATTAGTTTTGTCACTTGTGCACACTAGACTCTTCTTCTTTTTTTCACCACTAGCCTCTTCTTGTTACACATAAATTAATTATTTGGAAGAGTAGACTATATGGTTCCTTTGTCTTGACCAAAGGACCAGAGACTAGAAATAGAATATGATATAGATATAGCTTGGGAAAATAAGGAGTGGAATTGAAAAAAATTTAAAAGAGGAAATTTTGTTTGTTTTTTTATATGAATTGATTCTTCATTATATTCGAATTGCTTGATGGGTCATATGTTAAAGTTATCTTCTCAGGATTTTATTATAAATATTTGGCAATTATGGATAGAAATTGGATGTCCGCCAATCGCTCGTCCAAGGAGTATATGCATTTGGAGTGGATTATTTTGTGAAATTTGTCTTTGTTGAACGTTTAGGGACTTCTAGTGGTATGAAATGTCCTTGTTTAAGGTGTTGTTATGTAAAATCGATTCATCGCAGAGGAGTTGGTACGACATTTAAAAGCGAATGGAATTGATCAAAGTTACACTTGTTGGATAATGCACGGTGAGAAAAAGGTGAATCTTCAAATATGAATGATATTAGTAAGAGATATGCGCCACGGTTGACACGTAGAACACATTCATTTGATGCGAACGAATTTGAAGAGATGGCAAAGGTGGTTGAAGAGGATCTTAATGATTGTCTGAAATGTTTGAGAAGTTGATAAGCGATGCGAGAGACACCATTGTATGCGGGTTGTAATGAATTCACAAAATTATTGGTCGTGATCAAGTTGTATAACTTGAAAACTCGCCACGGATGGACGGATAAGAGCTTTACCGATTTACTCTCACTTACGAAAGAAATGTTGCCGAATGATAATGTGCTTCCTTCTCGGACGTATGATGCAAAGCAAATGTTGGGGTCTATTGGCTTGAACTATGAGAAGATACACGCTTGTCCGAATGATTGCATTTTATTTCGGAATGAACATGCGTTGTTAAAGTCGTGTCCTAAATGTAATGCACCGCGATATAAGAAGAAAGAGTCCGCTCCACAAAAGGTGTTGTGGTATTTTCCTATAATTCCTCGATTTAGGCGCATGTATCGTAGTTCGGAAGATGCAAAACACTTGACATGGCATGAGGATGAAAGGATTAAAGATGGTATGCTACGACACCCGCAGATTCTCCGTAATGGAAAAAATCAATATTGAGTATCCTAATTTCGGGATGACCCGAGAAACCTACGCCTTGCATTGTCTGGTGATGGATTTAACCCACGACGGTATCCGAGTAGCTCCCACGATACATGGCCCGTGATTTTGGCGATTTATAACTTCTCGCCGTGGCTTTGCATGAAACACAAATATATGATCTTTGTCTTTGTTAATTTTCAGGCCCAAACAACAGAAATGATATTGATGTATACTTGGCTCCTTTAATTGAAGACTTGAAGCAAATGTGGGAGGCGGGGTAGAGGTGTATGATGGGTTCAGAGAAGAAAGTTTCACCCCGAGGGCTATGATCTTTGGCACAATTAACGACTTTCTGCATACGGCAATCTCTATCCGGTGCAGAAGAACAAAAAGGCGGTGTGCATGCCCTATATGTGAAGATAACACAGATTAGATGTGGTTGGAACATGGTAAGAAGAATATCTATCTTGGTCATCGAGATTTTTGCCATCAACTCATCACTATCGATTGTGGAGAAAGGCATTTGATGGGAATACAGAACACGTAGAGCTCCCCGCCTTTTGACGCAATGAGCATTTGAAAAGGTGGAAGATTTGAACATTAAATTTGGGAAGCCTTTTGCGGGAGAGATTGCCAAACGGGGTGGAAGAAAAAGTCGATTTTCTTTGAGTTGCCATCTTTGGAAGTCATTATATGTAAGGCATTTCATTGATGTGATGCATGTTGAAAAGAATGTCTTGAAAGTGTCATTGGTACCTTACTCAATATCTTGGGTAAGACTAAAGATACCATCAACTCAAGGTTGGATTTGGTTAGTATGGGTTTGAGACCTGAATTGGGTCCCAGAAAGAAGAAGGGTACACGTACATATCTACCTCCGCACTCATACTCTATCTAGAAAGGAGAAAGACTGTCTTTTGTGAGTTTCTTCATGGAGTTAAAGTTCTAGAGGATACTCTTCAAATGTGGCGACTCTTGTATCGATTAAAGACCTCAATTTAAAGTCTCTAAAGTCCCACGATTGTCATGTTCTCATGGAGAATTTGCTACCCATTGGTATACGATCCATTTTGCCTAAGAAAGTGCGTCAGACCTTAACCAAACTTTGTTTATTCTTTAAGGCGATTTGTAGTAGAGTGATTGACCCTGGAAAAGTTGTCAACATTGCAAAGAGAAATTACTGTCACTTTGTGTGAGCTTGAGATGTATTTCCCACCTTCCTTTTTTGACATAATGATTCATCTAATAGTTCATCGGTTAGAGAGACACAATTGTGTGGCCCATGTTACATGAGATGGATGTATCCGTTTGAGCGTTACATGAAGATATTAAAAGGATATGTGAAAAATCGATCACGACCTGAGGGTTGTATTGTTGAGCGCTACATAGTTGAAGAGGCTATTGAGTTTTGCACGAGCTATCTATCTAGTCTTGAATATTCGTGGGACCGCCAATGTCTCGTCATGTAGGAAGGATTAGTAAAGGGATGACAGAACTAAAATAGTGATGGTATCAAGGAAAGAACTAGAGCAAGCACACTCAGACGTTCTTCACAATGATAGTGAGGTTGATTCATATGTTGCCAAGCACAAGGAGATTCTTAAGAGTTAATTCGGGAAAGAAGCAAGTTTGGTTAGCAAAAGAACACAATAGGAGTTTCATAGTGTGGCTAAAACATCACATTGATGGTGAGTGTGTTTGAATCCTACTTGATTTCAAAAAGATTGAGATGGTTAGCAAAAGGTCCAAATATACATGTCTTCTCTTACAACAACTATCTAATGAACGAGTGCACTTTCTATACAAAAGAACAAGATGATCGAGTAAAATGCAAAATAGTGGGGTGACTCTTGTAGCTCATTCTATGCATGCATCCAAAGTACAAAGATAGAAATCCCATATATGTGAATATGTCTTACTTTGGCTTCATTGAACACATATGGGAGTTGGATTACAATATGTTTCAGGAGCCCGTGTTCAAATGTGAATGGGTTGACAATAATATCTTGGTTTTCTGATTGATGAATTAGGGTTCATGCGGGTGAATTTCAACAAGTTAGGATATAAAGATGAACCTTTTATTTTAGCATCGCAAGCTCAACAAGTGTTTTATGTCATCGATCCGATTAATATCAATTGGTCTATTGTTCTATTGATCGACAAAAAATTTGTGTATAACAACGATGATGATGAAGCACCCGATGATGTTGGTGTTGAGGACGGCCCTTTCTTGAGAACATCGGAACCAATAATAGGGAAAATACTTCTATAGAGGATGTTGTATATTTTAGAAAAGATCATAATGATGGAATTATTATTAAATCGGAAAAAAATACCAAGACGCGAATTGCAAACAAAATTTTTATCTAGGAAAAGGAAAAGGTAATATAGACTTAATGATATCTCGTTATTTTTATTAATAGATAATTATTATATTGTTTTTGTAAATTTAACAATAACATGGATTATGTTATATTGCAGTCGATGGCATCACTTAGTGATCATGAGATCTAGTGGTCAAGACAAGTAGTCATTGAGGTTGTCTTTGTTATATATGTTTCTAGCTTTAATTTGTAGCTACTTTTGAGTTTCATAATGTAAGTTACTTATTATGTTGTATGATTTGGATATATATTAATTATGTTGTAAGTAATTGTTAGTTTAATATGGTCTTTTGGTGATATGTACATATGTGTGTGTATCTATATATTGGATTGTAATGATATATTGGCTGAATTTTGTTGGAATGATATTTGATGAATTTTGTTGAAAGGAATGAATTAATAGGTTGTAATTAAAAAGGAGAATAAACAAAAATAAAAAAATATTTAAAAAAATCAATCAATACATAGCGTTTTAAAGATAAAACGCTAGAAATAAAATTAAAATCATTCAATTCCTAGCGTTTATAGAAAACGCTAGGAATTGTAAAGAGGAGCTAGAGGATCCCTAGCGTTTCTGAAAAACACTAGGAATGGTAGTAAAAGGTGCTATAGCATCCCCTAGCGTTTTTACATAAAACGCTAGGAATGGTAGTAAAAGGTGCTATAGCATCCCTAGCGTTTTTACATAAAACGCTAGGAATTGTAAAAAGGTGCTATAGCATCCCCTAGTGTTTAGGAATTGTAAAAGGCGCTATAGCATCCCTATTGTAAAACGCTAGGAATTGTAAAGAGGCGCTTATAGCATCCCTAGCGTTTTATGTAAAAACGCTAGGGATGCTATTAAAATTTTTACAAGGCGCGCGCTCTCATCTCTCTCACACACACTCACGCCCGTCTCTTCATCTACCTAACTCCTCTCTTGCGAAAAACCAATGAAACCCCGAAACCTCTTCGCTCATCCCTTCGTGTGAGACCCAGGCAAACCAAACGACCCATCCTCTTCGTTCATCCTCTTCGTTCATCCCTTGCGAACAACCCACACTCCACGTATTCGTTCATCATCCAGAAACCCATAAACGCGCTACCCAGGAAACGTAAAACGCAGAAACCCATCCTCTTCGTTCATCCTCTCTCTCCTTGGTGCTATCTTACCACGCAGAAAGCACCCATTTGTTTCCTTTTTCTGCACTCTCTCTCCCTTTCAAAAGGTATTTCTGCACATACTCTCACTGGTTTTTTTATGGTTTGTTATGTATCTTTTGTATGACTTTCTCTGTTACTTAGCTCAATGTTATATTTAATTAGTTGTTAGATTAGTCTGGCTTAGATAGCATTATTAACTTGACTAGTGCATGGCTTTCCTAGTGCATGCATGGCTTTCTCTGTTTAGTGAATGGCTTTCATATATATGTTTACTCTAGGTTATATACTTAGTGCATGGATTTCCTATATATGTTTACTCTAGGTTATATAATTAGTGCATGGCTTTCCTATGTATCTTTACTCTAGGTTATATACTTAGTGCATGGCTTTCACTGTTACTTAGTGCATGACTTCTTCTATATTTTGTTAAGTGTTTGTTGGTTCTAAACAATTAGAAAGCTAAAACTCACTGAGTCTATTTCATTTGGGTCATTGCAAGTGAGATGGCATCACATAGTGATCATGAGAGTAGTCGTGGTGGTGATGGGGTGATAGAAACACAAAGAAGTTCACTCCCCGAGGAATTACATCGAAAAAGAATATCGTCCATCGGATAAGTAAAGGACACGAGAAATATAAGGTAAGTTAATTACTAATTATTAATGTTGTTCTCTACCTTTCCAAGTTATCTAATTATTTAATGATTTAATTATTTAAGGTCCGATGGAGTGTTAAAGGTTTGCCAATTGGAGACAACGGCACAAATTTAATTAGCTTTATTGGTACTAAGGTGAAACAAATCTTTCCAATTTCAATTAAAAGTTGGAATGAGAAAGATAATAGTGTTTTGCCTAAACTGAAAGATGATTTTTGGTCCTTAATACAGGTATATAATTTTAGACCTCTTTAATAATCTTATTTAGTGATTTTTTAGTTATATTTATTTAATCCATTTTTATGTATAAGTAGAAACACTTTGATGTCGATGATGCCCGAAGAGATTGGATACTCAAGGAAGCGGGAAGGTTGCATCGGGCATATAGAACTGATGTGGGGAAAAAGTATCTGAAACATCCTGATGGGACCATCAGACAGGAGCCTCCAGCACTGTATGCCGGAATTATAACTAAGGAGGATTGGACCAAATTTGTACATATATTGCAAACCCACATCGAAAGGTTGCAGTGGGCATGATATGTAACCAATTGAGTGCCACAGTGCACAATTTACCCATGCCTGAAAACCATTTGAGAGTTAGGGTTCAATAGAGGGGTCTGCACCATTGCCTGTTCCAATTGTTAATGCAGATATATTTACTGTGGATCAAACACTTAGTACTTTTGTGGCATGGCCTGAACAACTTGTCGTTGTAAGTGACAATATTTTTGTTAATAAGTTAATGACTCATTGTTATATATAATGTGTGTTAACTAACTAATTAATCATTTTTTTAATATATACTAGGTACCCCAAGTGTCCCGACCGTCCCCTTCCATAAAAGTGTCCCCTTCCATAAAAGTGTCCCGACCTTCCCCTTCCACTACCAAACTCTCCCGACCATCTACTTCTATACAGCCAGTCCAACATGTTGTTCAATCTCCCAATGATGAATTCCAGAAGTTCATCGATTCTCTAAAGGTCCACATCACTCAAAAAATGAAGCCCGACGACCATATTATGTTACCGGCCGATAACATTGTGGGACTGGAACAGTTGATAATGATCAACATGGAGGATCTGAAAGCTGTAGTTGAAATGGATTGGGCCACTGCCGCTGATATTAGAGTATACCAGAGGTATGTATTAAATTATTTGTACACAATAGTTGTTTATATTAGAGTATATATTAGAGTATATATATGAGGATCTGAAAGTTGTATATATATTATTTATAGGTTTTTGTACAATCATTTTCTGGTCCCTTCGCAACGGACACAGAAGTTTTTCTTCTTGTGTCCAGAGTGTATCGTTGTGTTTCACCGAGGTAATACAGATGAACGTATTATGGCTATGAAGAGTCAAATAGAAAGTTATATCCTTGCACGCTTCATGGATGCCAAGCATTTGAAGGACGAATCTTTATTTTTGGCACCACTCAATAATGGGTGAGAAATTTAGTCTTCAATCACTTGTTTAATTATTTTGAGGATTGTATTATAGTGTAAATGTGTACTCATTTGTGATTCATTTACTTGCAGGCAACATTGGGTACTCTTTGCAATAAACCCTAAGCAAAATGTTGTCTACTATCTGGATTCACTTCAAGGCCATTACAAAGTCTACGTAGACTTCGTACAGATAGTTGAAAGGTGTGTATGTGTAACCCTCTCATTTTGTATAATTTAATATATGTATTTTGTTCAACTTAACGTTATATATATATGTATGATGTTACAGTGCTTTGAAACAATACTTGGGATTATCTACGAGTAAAACAAGATGGCTACCCATAACTGTAAGTTTTTTAAGAATCATTCTTATAATTTTAATTGAATTTTTGGTCATAAAAATGTGACAATTAAGTAATCTTTTGCTTTGTAGTGTCCTAAACAACCAAATAACAATGATTGTGGGTACTACGTTATGAGGTATATGAGAGAGATTATCACTCACGACAGAGTAGCAATCCCAACCAAGATAACTACTTAGATTTCTTTTTTATATTGATATTATAATACTTACTCACATTTAATAAACATTTTAATTCTAATTTTATTTCATTTTATTTTTCATATTTTCCACCAAATTGTAAACACATCCGAATTACTCTGTGAACAACTTACAATGAGAAGGGGAGTGGTGCAATTTTGTTTCTCGATTTTTGTAGCAAGTTTTGAGATTCATAATAGATTAGTTATTATATATGTTGTATATATTGGATTTATATTATGTTGTAAGTACTTCTTAGAATGATATTGGATTGGAAATATTTGATGAATTTTGTTGGTGAATTTTGTTTGAATGATATTGGATTGGAATGTATTTTCTGAATTTTGTTGGAAGGAATGAATTTATAGGTTGTAATTAAAATGGAGAACAAACCAAAATAAAAAAATATTTTAAAAAAATTCAGTCAATAGGTAGCGTTTTAGAGTGAAAACGCTAGAAATGAAGTTAAAAAATTCATTCAATACCTAGCGTTTTATAGATAAAACGCTAGGAATTGTAAAGAGGAGCTAGAGGATCCCTAGCGTTTTCGTAAAAACGCTAGGAATGCTAATAAAAGGTGCTATAACATCCCTAGCGTTTTACATAAAACGCTAGGAATGGTAGTAAAAAGGTGCTATAGCTGCATCCCTAGCGTTTTTATATAAAACGCGCGTTTTTATATAAAACGCTAGGAATGGTAGTAAAAAGGTGATATAGCATCCCTAGCGTTTTTATATAAAACGCTAGGAATGGTATTAAAAAGGAGCTATGGGATCCCTAGCGTTTCGTAAAACGCTAGGAATTGTAAAAAGGCTATTTGGGTCAATGGCTAGCGTTTTATATAAAACGCTACGTATGTCCAAAACACGCTGGGTCAATGCCTAGCGTTTTTTAAAACGCTACTAATGGGGTGTACGCATTAGTAGCGCCAGCTTCTCTAGCGTTTTAAAACGCTACCAATGCCCAAAAAAAATGCTGCAAATTCTAATACGCTGGCGTAGTGCGACATTTTTAAATAGTGGCACGTTACTTCCACCCATCTAATCTTCACCGAAAAGCCAGCACCATAGGCTTCTCTTGCGAAGTTTTTTGACTTCACAACTTGGGATTGTCTTTAATCAAGGTAATCACAGTCGTCCTCATAGATAAGCTGAACATAACAAGAAGATATATAAATAAGATAATATTGTTATATAGTGATTCATTTTTTTATCAAACTAGTAAAAATGTTCCAAGAATTAAGGGTTGAGGCCTTGCTTATCAATCTTTTAGAGATCATATAAGTTTATCAAAATAGAACTTTATATAAGGGAAATACAAAAGTAGAACTTATAAATTTATTAAAATCAAATTTTCATCAAATTCTTCATAAACTGTCGTGGCTGGGATTTTGACACGGCTCAAAATTTGGGAGCCGTCGTCCAATTTATTAAATAGTAAAAATTGGAAAAATGTGCTTTTAAAAGTATTTGATTTGTTTAAACTAGGTTGGATTCGGAGTCAGTTATGCATAAATAAATAATTCATTTATGTAGACTCTAATCTCCCTCATTTTTAAGCAGCAACATACATGGAGTTGACATTAAAGTGTTAAAATTACGAACCTTTTAAAAGGCAAAGTACGTAAACGGAAAAAAAAAAAGTGAATGATAAATGATGAAAACTGTATTTTAGACATAAATAAATAATGGCATCTTTGAGTCAAAATAAATAAATGATGAAGGTTCTGAACAACTATCGTTCTATTTGAATTTTTTTTAAACTTCAGAACCTTTTTAACATGTCACCATTTTGGAAAAGAAATTTCTAATTTCCAAACCATTCTCTTCCTAGCCAATCATTCTGGTAGCATACGCCTAACAACTATAGTCATCTTTATATATAATGTCTTTGTCTACTCCTTCTAACTAAATTGATAAGGGTTATTTTTCCTTCTATGTTGTTGTCAAAAAAGAACTCCTTTTAATCTAAAAAAGAACTCCTTTTTTTATAAGAAAAAAAAACTATGTCCTCATCGTTAATATTATTAGCGACTAGCATAATCTTATCAGAAAAGAACGACCATCATAAACATTGAAATACACACACCCATCTAATCGAAGAGCCAACTCCATAAGCTCCTCTTGCGAAGTTTTTGGACTTCGCGCAAAAGTTGCTGGAGTTTGTCTTCCAAATCTCTAAATTCCTTGGCAAAATCTTGGTCCTCATGACGCACAAATTGAAAATTTTCAGAAAATATCACGCCTACAAGGGGTGTAAACAACATTTGAGTAGCCTGCAACAAATAACAATTTGTTAGCCTTCCAGAACCAAAATCTAACTCATTCTAAGTTCTGACCGATTAAACATCAGCTTCGAACAAAAATCTAACTATATACTCCGTATAAAATTACAACAAACTTTGATTTCTTTTAGCTGCAAGAAAAAAAGAACTGAAATTGCGTATTAACAGATCATTTGACCCAAAAAAAACCTATATGTCAATGGTAATTAGTTTCAATTGAAATACCAACAAATTGAAATCCCAAAAAAAAACATTTTAGAAAAATTTACGGAAATACCTCACAAAATGGTATTTCCGGTTCGTATTTTTTTGAAAAAAAATTACGTTGGGATTCCCGGATTTACCTCATAGGTAGGTAAATCCGGTTCATAAATTGTGAACCGGATTTACCTACCAATGAGGTAAATCCAAGAAACCCCCTTTTTTAAATAAAAAAAAATTATTTTTAAAAAGATACGCGTCTGGTACAATTTAAAATACGATACGAACTCGTTACGATATACGAATAAAGATACGTCTAAATACGAACTAAAATACGTCAAAATAGACGGGCAGTAGACGAGAAGTCACGGGGAGTAGTAGGATCATAGGCGTGATTGCCCGTCTATTTTGATGTATTTTAGATCGTATTTAGACGTATCTTAACTCTTATATCGTAACGCATTCGTATCGTATTTTAAATCGTAACAGGCGTGTATCTTTTTAAAAAAAATAAAAAAAGGGGGTTCCCGGATTTACCTCATAGGAACTTATAGTTGGGGTTGTCTTTAATCACGGTCCGTCTAGTCTTCGCCGAAGAGCCAACTCCATAGGCTCCTCTTGCGAAGTTTTTTGACTTCGCGCAAAATTTCCTGAAGTTTGTATTCTAAATTTTTTATATCATTCGCCAAATCCTGGTCCTGGTTCCAATTGCGGACGAATTGAAAAATCTCGGAATATATCGAGCTTACAAGGGATGCAAGAAAAACTTGCGTAATCTGCAACAAATAACAATTTGTTAGCCTTCCAGAACCAAAATCTAACTCATTCTAAGTTCTGACCGATTCAACATCAGCTTCGAACAAAAATCTAATTATATACTGCGTATAAAATTACAAGAAAAAAAGAACTGTGATCAGTTTCGATTAGTTTCAATTGACCCAAAAAAAACCTATATAATGGTAATTAGTTTCAATTGAAATACCAACTATTTGCAAATGAGATCCAATTGAAATGTGATCAGTTTCGATCCAAAAATCAACGAAAAAACAAGCTAATCGATAAATTGGGAACGAAAGAAAGTACCTTTCGGGAGGTACGACCATTAATCTCATCATCCAGTCTATCCATCTTCAGCCTTATCTCTGTAATCATAGTGCATAACTCACCCTCTTGACTAGAATTCACATGTGTTCTTGCTTGCTCCACACTCTCTCTTTCTTCCTAATTTGGGAATTAAAAAGATAAAAGGGTAATTCAATTCATGGTGATCGGAATGGAAAAGAAAAACCAGAAAGAAAAAAAGATAATTGAATCGGATTGAAGAGAAAAGGGAACGAAAGAAGGTACCTTCGAGTATTTAATTTCCTTTACTTGGGCAAATTGTTATTTGTTGCAGATTGGGAAATTTTTTTACTTCCCTTGTATCCTTCGTATACTACCAGATTTTTGAATCCGTCTTAAATTGGAACGAGAAGCAGGATCTGTTGATTGATAGAAAACATTTGAACCAAAAACTTGAAGAAATTTTGAGCGAACTTAAAAAGCTTCGCAAGAAAAGCGTCTGGAATTGGATCTTTGGAGAAGACGGATCCGTGGGTGAGTGAGGGCGAAAGGAGGTAGGCATCCAGAATAAAAATCACACCATTTGGTTACGGTTGTTGATAATCTCAATCATTGATGCCGCATCGAATCGCCCCAAGCTACCACTGTTATTAAGGAAAAAACAATCTAAACATGTGCTTATTTTACAACTATATAGTACTAATGAAATTGCGTAATTAACAGAGCATTTGACCCAAAAAAACCTATATCTCAATGGTAATTAGTTTCAATTGAAATACCAACAAATTGAAATCCCAAAAAAAAAACATTTTAGAAAAATTTCCGGAAATACCTCACAAAATGGTATTTCCGGTTCGTATTTTTTTGAAAAAAAATTACGTTGGGATTCCCGGATTTACCTCATAGGTAGGTAAATCCGGTTCATAAATTGTGAACCAGATTTACCTACCAATGAGGTAAATCCGGGAAACCCCCTTTTTTCTAAAAAAATTATTTTTAAAAGATACGCGTCTGGTACAATTTAAAATACGATACGAACTCGTTACGATATACGAATAAAGATACGTCTAAATATGAACTAAAATACGTCAAAATAGACGGGTAGTAGACGAGAAGTCACGGGGAGTGGTAGGATCATAGGTGTGATTGCCCGTCTATTTTGATGTATTTTAGATCGTATTTAGACGTATCTTTACTCTTATATCGTAACGCGTTCGTATCGTATTTTAAATCGTAACAGGCGCGTATCTTTTTAAAAAAAAAAATAAAAAAGGGGTTCCCGGATTTACCTCATAGGTAGATATAAATGAACTTATAGTTGGGGTTGTCTTTAATCAAGGTAATCACAGTCGTCCTCATAGGTAAGCTGAACATAACAAGAAGATATATAAATAAGATAATATTGTTATATAGTGATTCCTTTTTTATCAAACTAGTAAAAATGTTCCAAGAATTAAGGGTTGAGGCCTTGCTCATCAATCTTTTAGAGATCATATAAGTTTATCAAAATAGAACTTTATATAAGGGAAATACAAAAGTAGAACTTATAAACTTATTAAAATCAAATTTTCATCAAATTCTTCATAAACTGTCGTGGCTGAGATTTTGACACAGCTCAAAATTTGGGAGCCGTCGTCCAATTTATTAAATAGTAAAAATTGGAAAAACGTGCTTTTAAAAGTATTTGATTTGTTTAAACTAGGTTGGATTCGGAGTAAGTTATGCATAAATAAATAAATAATTCATTTAAGAGTTACTTTATATTTTGTAGACTCTAATCTCCCTCATGTTTAAGCAGCAACATACATGGAGTTGACGTTAAAGTGTTAAAATTAAGAAAACAAACTCTAACTTATTAAATAATAATATACAGAGTTAAACAGAGTTAGTAGGCCATTAAGTAGCAAAAAAGAGTGTACGGTACACATTTGCTTCTATCATTAAACTAAGTAGCAAAAAAAGAGTGTACGCATTTGCTTCAATCAAAAACAGTTTAATCTAATAAGTAAAAGTATCATAAAAACTGATTGTGTTAGAAAATAAATAAGAGAGATTAAACACTAAGAACAACGCACTCACCAACCAAGAAATTAGTTACAGCCCCCAATAATTTCAGATATGGGAACAAAATGATAGGGAGAAAGAGAAAGTGTTGCATTAGCGAGAGGAAGAACTCAGGTGAAAAATTAAGTGTTTTTTTCTTACACTTTGGCTTGGAATTCAAGTTGTGTGGGAAGAGTTGATTTGAAAAAGTGGGATGGATAGGTATTTTTTAGTGTTGAGGACACAACTAAAGTGAAAGAAATAGAGTGAAAGGGTCGAAGAAGAAGAAAGCAATGTAGTATTGCTTGTGGTGTGGTGTGGTGTGGTATGTTTGATGCATAAACAACTCTGTCTTATATAGAGTGAATTGAAAAAGAAAAAAGAGATAGATACTCACACATTTGAAACCTAACATAAAAAAGTTGGAAAAGCAACAACAAATATATTGAAACTTAACACAAATAATAAATTCAAAAAAATAGAAAATTTAAAAGTGAGTGATGATTCGTACCACTATTGTTGCACATTGTTGTGTCACCATCAAGCAACAAAGTGGGGTGGTAGAGGGAAGTGAGGATACGTGTAAGACTAAAAAGCAAGTTTTGATACTGATTTGGGAAAATATAGGGGGAATGGGCAGTGACAGATCCAAAAATCTTTGTTAATGGGGTCAAAAAATTGGCTGTAAAATTTTTATATAAAAAGTACTATAAATTTTAACAAAATAGCTAGTTTTGTGATAGTAAAAAAAATTAATTCCAAAACCTAATGTGTTTAGTGTCAATTTGTGTGTTCAATATTAGAAAATAAGTCAAAATTAAAAGAATAAATAAAGTAAATAAATAGATATGTGTACTCTCTTATAATCTTTTACATGTGTTTTTTTTATAAAAACTATTTCATGGGAGCAACATCTGTTTTTTTATGGGGGCAAAACCATTTTATTAGCCATATCTTGACTAAAAAATTAAACTAAGTGGGGGCAAATGCCCCCAATTTGCTTGCCTTGTATCCGTCCCCGCCCCGGGAATGGGTAGATCTTTGAAGATCACCCTTCCTTTGTCTTGATGCTCGCATTAAATGATGAGAGATCTAAAGTTGAAGAGAAATGTTAAAGGTTATTTTGCAGAGAGAGAGGTGGTGTATGAAGGGTTTAAGAGGCCTGCCTGTAGTGTATCAGACCCCGTCTTATCTCAACAACACAGTAAGATAAAAACTAATGAGCCTTATGAAGAGGCCGGCTTCCTGTATTGTATCTCAATCACATAAATTAATAAGTTTGTCTCTTTATCTGGAGAAAGTTGAACCAACCAAAACTAATTATATATTTTAGTGTTTAGACTAATTGACGGAGAACAAACTTAAACACTTTTGATTGTGTTCTTAAAAACAGTTTTTTAGTTTTTAAAATATTTTAATGAATAAATTTGTTTTTTGTTAAATTTTAAAAAAATTTAAAAACCAGAAAAAAAAATTTAAAACTCAATTCAAACATGCTCTTAATTTTTACTTCAGATTCTTCCTCTAAGACCTCTATAATATTATTGATGCTCTATGTGTTTTTTCTAAAACCTCTCATTCTTTTTTACGTTTTATCGTTACTCTCTCCCGTTCCTGTAATTTGTCTCATGGACGTTTTATTATGGATGATGTAAGATGCATGTGTTGTGTACAAAAGGGTGAAGTTGTGTTATTTTGTTTGTTACACTTTACAGGCCGGTGTTATGAAAATTGTACAATTGCTCAACTTGAGGTCGAAAGCAAAGTTGTTATTTTCATTCAATTGTTGTGTATTTGCTTTCAATTGAGCAATTGTACAATTTTGAATAACACCAACCTGGAAAGTGTAAGCAAACAAAATAACACAACCTCACCCTTCTGTACACAACAACAACCTAGATAACTGCCTGCTGGTGCAGGCTTGAAGCAGTAACTTGTTAGGTGAAAGAAAGAAAAAATATGATAAAATAGATTTTAACTTCTAGCTCAAATTAAATTAGATGATGCTCTCTACTACATTGGATTCCTTTAAACAAAGCAGCCTGTCAAGTTATTTCCTATGACCATTCAAAACCCTTCCATTTGACACGTAAGAAAATTGAAAGAGTTCAATTGATTAATTCATTATAAGCATTAATTAATGTGTAAGTTATCTCCTAAACTCCAATCTCTACCAAAAACAAATTCCAGAAAATATTTACATTATTATAGCTTTAAATAAACTATTTTCTTTCACCTGCAGATTGCCATTAAGCGAAGCATTACCAACAAGCTTTTATTCAAAACCTAAGAGAAAATTCAAGAAAACTCCCAAAATTCATGAAATCAGAACCGTGAATAGTATTATATGAATATTGATATGCACGTTGGATAACACAACACTGCAAGGCATTTGATTCCAGCCTCACACAATGAATGAATTTTCAATACCTCAATAATACTGATTACTGAACCCGCGATATTATATTTGGCATTTTCTTTTCCCATTTCGTCTCGAAAAACTTACAAATCAGAAATAACTAGCTACACATGTAAGAGCATAGTCTTTAATAGGAAGGTTATTTGGGTGAACTAAACCAATTTTTATAGTTGATTTAAAGTGGTTTTAACTTCCCAACAGAGTTTTTGTCACACCAAGATTCAAATTCGAGACCTTGAGGTGGGATCCAAATCTGGTTACCACTTAGACCAACCCATGTTGGTTATAAGAAACCATATATGATCACACTTATTTATATTTTTTATTTGTATCTAATTTTTATTCAATTTAATTATTTTAATTAATACGCACAAAATACATAAAAAATTAATAAATTTGAGATAACTTAAAATAATAAGAAATATATAACATCATAAAATTAAAAAAATACATAAGAACAAGTAACGAATTAAGTTTTGAGCAGAATATAAGATAATACATAAAACTTGATTTTCATTATTTTCACGTCCGGCCTCTCCCAGATATGCTCCACAAAATATGCTAGAAATTGACAATGGTTTTGTCTTTGAAACAATGTTGTAAAATTTGGATCGGAACTATTTGACATTTCAACTATAGAGGAATCATTATCTATATGAAATGATGAGAGAGGAAATATCATTTTAAATCTTTAGTTTAGGTGTGTTAAATTCTTCACGACAACAAAAGTTAATTGACCAACACTACCACATAGTAGGGGTGTTCGCGGTGCCGTTTGGTTCGGTTTTGAGATAAAAAGTGAACAGAACCGCAAGGTAAAATTACATGCAGTTTGGTTTGGTTCGATTGGCTTCCTAAAATAAAACCGAACCAAACCAAACCAAAACAATGCGGTTTGGATTGGTTCGGTTGGTTCGGTTTTTTCCAAGACAAAATTAATTTAAAACGGAGTTAAAATTAACTAACATAAAAAAGGCTAACATAAATCATTAAGAAAAAATCTACTCAAATATATGTAGTATATAATTCACTCTCTTTTAATTTTTTCAAATAGCTAAGACAATGTTTAAAAGAATTTGAATGAAATATTTTGTTGTAATTTTTAAATATAGCATAGCAATATGAATTATTTGTAAGTGAATCAAATAATTAATTGGATTTGGGCTAGTAAGTGAGTGAGAGTTGGGTTGTAGTTGCAATTGGGTTAGTAAGTTAGTAAGGAAGGTTGTAATTCAACAAGCCTTAGTATTACTTGCGGTTTGGTTTGGTTTGGTTCGGTTTTGGAAAACAAAACCGCGAACCGAACCAAACCACGCGGTGCAATGAAAAAAAGAACCGAACAAAACCGATCAAAAGCGGTTTTTTGCGGTTTTCGGTTTGGTTTGGTTCGGTTTGCGATTTTCCTATTGATTTGGTTCGGTTTTGAACACCCATACCACATAGGATTACTTTAATGGGGTGTGTTAATTTACGGCAACTAAATTTAGTTGAATGCATTACTTCTCCGCGATAAAGGTGCTCTAAGGTTTTGGCATTTGAGTGCAAAGAGTACTAAAAAAATAGTAAAATTTATTAATTAATATATTATTAAAAATTATTATAATAATAATAATTAATAATTAATAAATATAAACCCACTAGCAAAAACTCAACATTACCCATTCCTAAAATTTTGCCACATCATCAATATTTAGGACAAATTGGTAAAAGACTCACAAAAAGACAAAATCTTACTTATCTCAATATTTCTTATTTTTTCACTTTTTCAAACCCCTCTATCTCTCCATTTATTTCCTTTCTCCATCATTTTTTCTCTTAACTATAATTTTGAAATTTCTACTACTATAACTATATACAAACAAATCATTAGGTAAAATACTAAATTATTTATTTTTAAAAATTTGAATTTTTTTGGACATAAAAAATTGGAATTTTAAATTTCCCATTATCCTTCTGATTTTAAATTTTAAATTTTCCACTTTTCATATCCACTTTCACTTTTACTTCCATAGTTTCATCTCTTCCCTCACACACTTTCACTTTTACTTATCTAATATCTATTTATTTATCTAATCTAATATCTATTTATCTATTTATACAAACAAACTACTTACAAAATTACCAATTTGAATCTCTTATAAACAAGACACATATCTAATTTAAGGGTAAAAATGTCATTTCTCTCACTTTCTTTTTTCCTACACTCTCTTTCTTTCTTTTTTTTTTTTTTTTCTTACACTCTCTTTCCTCCTTTTCACTTTTCTCTTACGCTCTATTTCCTCCTTTTTTCTCTTTCTTCTTACACTCTGTTTCATTCTTTTCACTTTTCTCTTACATTCTTTTCCTTAATTTTTTCTTTTTACTACTTTTATTTTTCACATAAACAATTCTTCTTTTTCTCTTACCACTGATAATTGTCACTAAAAATACGAGCTAACTATAGTGATATATAAAATCACGGGATAGTTGTCACTGATATATAAAAAACACGGGATAACTGCACTGATGTATAAAAAAACACAACATTAATATTTGTCTTTGATAATTAATTTTTTTTTAAAAATACTATAAACCTACTTTCTAAAAAACAAGAAGATTTAATGACTATTTAAACTACTGATTAAAATTTATACAAATATTTTTTATTGATAATCTACTATATTTCTTTTACTATCTACTATAATATAGTAATCAACTAAAATAATCAATTAAAAATACGAGATAACTGCACTAATATATAAAAAAATACGGGATAACTATAGTGATATACAAAAAAAGCACGAGATTAATATATGACATTAATAATCATAATTTTTTAAAACTACTATAAACCTACTATCTAAGAAAAACAAGGCTTAATGGCTAGAAATTGAAATTGAAAAACTTCTTCAAATAAAAATCAATCTTTTGCTAAATCAATACAAGGGGGATCTACATCTAAGGTTTATTCTATAATGCCCATTCTTTATTAGTTATCACAATAAAAAGATTCATTAACATTAAAATCTACTAAAACATAACACAATTCAACTCTCGTGAAAGAAGAATGTAATTGTAAAATAAAAATAGCATAATAACATAAATTAAATATTTCCAAACAGAACTCTGTATATTATTCTTTGTTGGACCCACCAGGTTGATTTAAAAGCGGATTTTAATCCTTTTTATACATTTACACACAACTCAACCTTCTTCTTCACTTCTAGGTTCTTCCTACATTTTTTTTTTGCAGTTTTGAAGATAACTATGAATGTTGATTCAATTGGAAGGTACAATATGGTGAACTAAAGAGAAAACAAGGTACATTTTGATATTATATGTCATCTAATTTCTTTTATGCATACTATTAGCTTTGTTAAGAAAAAAAGGGAGACCATAAGAGTGAAGTGTAAATAATTATCCTCTTGGCCTCTTCCTCTCCACTTCTTCGAAGGTGAAGAGTTACGGAACTCTTGCAACTCCAACTCCTTCACCATTTATGCTTTCTCTATTTAAGGGAAAAAAATCAATCACTTCCACGATTTTACGATTATTGATGGCGATTCCACGATTCCACCCTCGTCCGATTATGCTCATCATCAAAATCGTTGAGGGCCAGCATAATCATAAAATCGTACGATTTTACCCTTTTAATCACGATTTTTACTACCTCGGTTATATCCAATTGTCTTGTCTGGGACTCGATAAAAATCAGGTTCACGGTTATTTAATATGTGTAAGTAAGAAGTTTCTTCTCCAACTGCACGTAAAAGAATATGGTTAAGCATATTATCAATTTTCTATATGAAATCACTTGAAGCAAACAAAATAACTTTGAAAATTCAAACTTAGGTCACACTGAGAAAAATATTGGTTGAATACCTTTAAAGAGGCATATATTGTCCGAACTTTCTAGAAGGGGATATCCCAATTCCCAAACCTGAACACGACCCGCATGCTTTTCCGATTAGCATAAAGGAATTTGTATTTGGGATTGTCTTTAATCAAGGTAATCACAGTCGTCCTCGTAGATAAGCTGAACATAACAAGAAGATATATAAATAAGACAATATTGTTATATAGTGATTCCTTTTTTATCAAACTAGTAAAAATGTTCCAAGAATTAAGGGTTGAGGCCTTGCTCATCAATCTTTTAGAGACCATATAAGTTTATCAAAATAGAACTTTATATAAGGGAAATACAAAAGTAGAACTTATAAATTTATTAAAATCAAAATTTCATCAAATTCTTCATAAACTGTCGTGGCTGGGATTTTGACACGGCTCAAAATTTGGGAGCCGTCGTCCAATTTATTAAATAGTAAAAATTGGAAAAACGTGCTTTTAAAAGTATTTGATTTGTTTAAACTAAGTTGGATTCGGAGTCAGTTATGCATAAATAAATAAATAAATAAATAAATAAATAATTCATTTAAGAGTTACTTTATATTTTGTAGACTCTAATCTCCCTCATGTTTAAGCAGCAACATACATGGAGTTGACATTAAAGTGTTAAAAATTAAGAAAACAAACTCTAACTTATTAAATAATAATATACAGAGTTAAACAGAGTTAGTAGGCCATTAAGTAGCAAAAAAGAGTGTACGGTACACATTTGCTTCTATCATTAAACTAAGTAGCAAAAAAAGAGTGTACGCATTTGCTTCAATCAAAAACTGTTTAATCTAATAAGTAAAAGTATCATAAAAACTGATTGTGTTAGAAAATAAATAAGAGAGATTAAACACTAAGAACAACGCACTCACCAACCAAGAAATTAGTTACAGCCCCCAATAATTTCAGATATGTGAACAAAATGATAGGGAGAAAGAGAAAGTGTTGCATTAGCGAGAGGAAGAACTCAGGTGAAAAATTTGAAGTGTTTTTTTTCTTACACTTTGGCTTGGAATTCAAGTTGTGTGGGAAGAGTTGATTTGAAAAAGTGGGATGGATAGGTATTTTTTAGTGTTGAGGACACAACTAAAGTGAAAGAAATAGAGTGAAAGGGTCGAAGAAGAAAGCAATGTATTATTGCTTGTGGTATGTTTGATGCATAAACGACTCTGTCTTATATAGAGTGAATTGATGCCAAATTGTACAATTTCTCAGCTGTGGTTCAAAGCAAAGTTGTTATTGACTGCAAAGGCGTAGTGGGATGACTGCAAAGTTGTTGTTGACTGCAGAAGCAAAGTGGTGACTTGGTGCAGGCTTGAAGCAGTAGCTTGTTAGGTGAAAGAAAGGAAAATCATGATAAAAGAGATTTTAACTTCTAGCTCAAATTAAATTAGATGATGCTCTCTACTACATTGGATTCCTTTAAACAAAGCAGTCTGTCAAGTTATTTCCTATGAACATTCAAAACCCTTAAGCATTAATGGGCAAGTTATCTTCTAAACTCCAATCTCTACAAACAAAAAAAACTCCAGAAAGTACAAGAAACTATTTACATTATTATAGCTTTACAAAAAAAAACTATTTTCTTTCACCTGATTGCCATTAAGCGAAGCATTACCAACAAGATTTTATTCAAAACCTAAGTGAAAATTCTAGAAAATTACCAAAATTCATGAAATTAGAACCGTGAATAGTATTATATGAATATTGATAGGGACGATGGATAACAGTGTTGTTGAAAAAATTTAATCTCAAATTTGTCCTTAAAAAGTAACTTTTTTTACTATAGAAAAACTTTTTTCGACAATTCAATAAAAACTAGTTTTATAACTCGCGATGCGATGCAGAGTTGCATTAAATTTCATCGTCTAATCGAGTAATTAATTTTTTTCAAAAGAATAATATCGCATCGCACTTGTAAGAAAATTTTGTCTTTGGTCAACATTGAGTTTGTCATTTGTGATATAAAATCTAATAAGTAAATTGATGCCATTAGGCAAATGATGTTACTTTCCAAAATATAAAATCTAAATAAGCGTGAATAAAAACTAAATTATAAATATTAATTAAATAACAAATATTTTAAATTTAAAATGAACTTTAATAAAGACATTTAAATTGAACATCCTTCGTAGATAAAATAAGAAGAAAAAGTGTAAAGAACTTTAATAATTATCAACATTCATTAAATACAAATACAAAAATGAACCCATAATAAGAAAAAAATTTGAACATCCTCCGTATATTTTTTTCTCTCATTATGAAGGATGGAAGCACTTGCTTGTGCTCCTTTCAATGAAATTGCTTATCGAAAAAAAAAAGGACAATACAATGAATAAGTGAAGCACTCGGGTATCGTGCATGGTTCCTGTAGTGTATCTCAATCACATAAATTAATAAGTTTGTCTTTTTATCTGGAAAGTTGAACCAACCAAAACTAATTATATATTTTAGTGTTTAGACTAACTGACAGAGAACAAACTTAAACACTTTTGATTGTGTTCTTAAAAACAGTTTTTTAGTTTTTAAAATATTTTAATTAATAAATTTGTTTTTTGTTAAATTTTAAAAAAAAATTAAAAATCAAAAAACAATTTTTAAAACTCAATTCAAACATGCTCTTAATTTTTACTTCAGATTCTTCCTCTAAGACCTCTATAATATTATTGATGCTCTATGTGTTTTTTCTAAAACCTCTCATTCTTTTTTACGTTTTATCGTTACTCTCTCCCGTTCCTGTAATTTGTCTCATGGACGTTTTATTATGGATGATGTAAGATGCATGTGTTGTGTACAAAAGGGTGAGATTGTGTTATTTTGTTTGTTACACTTTACAGGCCGGTGTTATGCAAAATTGTACAATTGCTCAACTTGAGGTCGAAAGCAAAGTTGTTATTTTCTTTCAATTGGTGTGTATTTGCTTTCAACTGAGCAATTGTACAATTTTGAATAACCTAGATAACTGTAAAGTGTAAGCAAACAAAATAACACAAGCTCACCCTTCTGTACACAACAACAACCTAGATAACTGTCTGCTGGTGCAGGCTTGAAGCAGTAACTTGTTAGGTGAAATAAAGAAAAAATATGATAAAAGAGATTTTAACTTCTAGCTCAAATTAAATTAGATGATGCTCTCTACTACATTGGATTCCTTTAAACAAAGCAGCCTGTCAAGTTATTTCCTATGACCATTCAAAACCCTTCCATTTGACACGTAAGAAAATTGAAAGAGTTCAATTGATTAATTCATTATAAGCATTAATTAATGGGTAAGTTATCTCCTAAACTCCAATCTCTACCAAAAACAAATTCCAGAAAATATTTACATTATTATAGCTTTAAATAAACTATTTTCTTTCACCTGCAGATTGCCATTAAGCGAAGCATTACCAACAAGATTTTATTCAAAACCTAAGTGAAAATTCTAGAAAATTCCCAAAATTCATGAAATTAGAACCCTGAATAGTATTATATGAATATTGATAGGGACGATAATTAACAGTGTTGTTGAAAAAATTTAATCTCAAATTTGTCCTTAAAAAGTAACTTTTTTTACTATAGAAAAACTTTTTTCGACAATTCAATAAAAAATTAAAAATATAAAAAAAACTTGTAGTCTCTCAAAAAAGGAAAGACTTAAAGACTATTTAAACTACTGATAAATATATAAAAAACACGCGATAAATATTTGTCAATGATACAAAAAAAAGTACGGGATAAATATTTGTCTCTTAAAAATATAAAAAAGGGATAATAATTGTTATTGATGCATAAAAAGTATGAGACAACTATTTTTCATTGATAATTATAATCTTTTCTACAAATTATAAATGTGACACCTTTTTTTAATACTCATGGACTCGACAAAAGCTTTTCATTGATAAATAAAAACATGGGTTATTAAATAATTGTACCTCAAAAAGAAAGACCACAAGTTAAATATTTGTCACTGATAGATAAAAAAACACGTAACAAATATTTGCCAAAGAATCTATTTCGATTTTACTTTTGAATCTCGACGGGAAATATAATGGTTTTCTGTGAGTTTGTCGATATAGCCTCACAAACTTCGACTGAAAAACATGCGTCAGAGAGTTATAGATCCTTGACTCAATCTACTATTCTACTATAATATACTCAATTATCTACTAGAATATATTGTTCTACTGTCTATCTACTATAATCTACTATCTGTTTAATCAAACAACACATTGCCAAAATCTATATTTTTAGTTGTAAGACACGTCAGCATAACGCTTAAAGAGAAGCCAAGGAATAACAAGAAGAGTAATGCCCGAAGACTAAATGGCTTGGAAGTCTGGATATTCTTCAGAAAATACTTCGGAAGCCAATCTCGAAGATTAAAAGGAAGAAATACACGCTAGGGTATATTTTCGAAAGACACATTGCAAGTCCTCGAAGAAGAGCTCAAAGGTGAACCTCCAAGGTCAGAACAACACACGAGAGCAGTTAAGGCAAATGCTTCGAATAAGATCGAACTGACAACGACAAGTGTGGAACATCCAGCCGCCAAAGAATACGTGGCATCAATCATATCCATACACTAGTTAGTTTATTTTTATCTACTTTCGAATAAGGACATGTGTCTGTAGCAGTTTACGTTCCTAGCTCTATAAAAAGAAGTTCATATGAAGAAATCAATGTGATTTCATATCATTAAGTAACCCATTACGCCTAACACATCCAATCACACAAGATCTTTGGCTACAGCGGTGAACAATGTATGTCTGATGCCAACCCTATTGTATTTTCAAACTTATTTTATAATTCAATGCAAATTATTTTTGACAATCGAGTGCTCCACTATTGTCCTTTTTCCTTTAAAGCAATTTACTTTACCTTTTTTCTCCTGCACTTGAGGAACTCGTAATGTTCTTTCCCTCTTGGGGTAGATTTCCATGGGTTGCCTGAGTTTATTTTTACTTGTTTTTTACGTTTCGAAAACCCTCGGTGCGAAGTGTTTGGAGGATTCACGACGTTGTCCCCTCTTTGGGTGTGATTTTTGTGTTTTGTTCAACAGCTTGGTGCCTCGAATTCGATCGGACAGTCACCTAGAATCTCAGATTCGTTTGGTTGTGCGATTCAATTCACCCGCCTTCACCATTATTCGTCTCGAAAAGCACACAATTTGCGACTTGCAGTGTTAACTTGTCAGTTGGTGAACTCGATATCTAATTTGAGTCATTTTCTCTCACATTTCTCGAATTTATTTATTTAACATTGAATGAAAAATACTCCAAAATAGAAAGCTTAAATGTAATCGAAATATTTTTTTTTATTTTACTTCTGTATTATAAAAGAAAAAGTTACATGTTGATATAATTTCATTACTGATATAAAATAATCGATTTTATTTTAAATTACGATAATGATATTTGATTAAGAGCACGTAAATTAGTTTTAGTATTCAAATGATTTTTTAGAATATTTGGTACATTTAATTTGTTTTTTTAAATGAAAATACATTTTCAGTTAGTCTAATTATTATATTGTCTGTGCAATTTCTTTGTGTTCAAGATTCGATTTGTTTTCCTTGGTGATCTTTCCTTTCACCATTTTCTGTGCAATTTCTTCAATTGCATCTTCTTCACCCTTCAATGGCAGACCCTAACGATACTTCAGAAGTCGTTACTTCCCCAGTCACCGAAAAGACTAATCCACCAAATTCTTCCCATGAGAACGTTTCTGATCCACTCTATCTTCATTCCCATGATCAACCAGGCCTCGTTTTGGTTACTCAAGCTCTCACCGGCGACAACTACAATTCTTGGTTCCGATCGATGCGTTTCGCTCTCAAAGGAAAGAACAAGTACGGGTATGTCGACGGTTCATTCCCTTATCCTGTTGATGGCGATCCTCAGCAGCAAGTGATGTGGAACAGGAATGATAGCATCATTTGCTCATGGCTGCTCAACTCTGTTTCCAAGGACATTGTCTCCTCTGTTATTCACGCTACAAGTTCTGCAGAAATCTGGAATGATTTAAAGAATCGATTCCAACAAGTCAATGGGCCAAGAATTTACCAACTTCGCAAAGATCTGAATAGTCTTTCACAAGGTACTTCATCTGTAACTCAATATTATACCAAACTTAAATCTCTTTGGGAAGAGTTACAACAATTTAAAGCTGAATGTAAGTGTACTTGTGGTGGCATTAAGCCCCTTCTTGCTGAGAATGATCGCGAGTATGTCATGTTATTCCTTATGGGACTATCCGATGGATTTTCTCATGTTAGAGGTCAAATCTTGACAATGGATCCCATTCCCCCTATATCCAAAGTCTTCTCTCTTGTTCTCCAAGATGAGAAGCATCGTGAAAGTGGGACTCTTTCCAAATCAAATTTGTTGAGTCTCTCAAATCGCTTTTCTTTGTCAAAGCTTACCAAAACAAACACTCGTACTATTGCTAAAATTGGTTTCGCTAAGAAAGATAGACCCTTTGCACACACTGTGGCATCTCGGGACACACAATTGACAAATGCTACAAGATACATGGATATCCACCTGGCTATGGAAAAGGTAAATCTACAACTACCACTCAATCCAAATCTGCTGCTTCTAACTCTGCAAATCGGTGACTACCACAAATGAGCCTTCCACTCAATCTATGTTCACCAATGAGCAATGCAAGATGCTGCTGGCTCTGCTCTCCAATCAAATGTCTCAGTCTTTGTTCGAGAGCGGACACCGGTCACAGTGCTTGGTGATGTATTCAACGTTTGTTTGAATACTACTTCTGTCCAATACTTGCAATTATCATTTGGCATTCACTTTTGGATTATTGACACAGGTGCTACATGTCATATTGCATACACCTTAGACAATTTCATTTCAATTAGATACACTTCAAACTCATTTGTGACTTTGCCTAACAAAACTGTTATTCAAGTGCATTTTGTAGGATCTGTATCCTTAGGAAATGGCTTGATTTTGCACAATGTTCTTTACATTCCTAGCTTTCATGCTAATTTGCTCTCCGTAGGTTCTTTACTTACTAGTTCAAATATATCTATGTTCTTGATTGATAACAAATTTTTCATGCAGGATCTCAAGCAACTGAAGTTGATTGGGAAAGGTGAAGTGGTTAAAGGGCTATACATTCCAAGCTCACCAACTCGTCCCTCCCATCACTGAAGTTTGTTCTACTAAAGACATTACTCCACTTGCACCTCAACTGTCTGTTAATTCTGCACTTCTGTTTTCTGTTTGTAATGCTGTTTCAAATAAACAATTGTTTGATCTATGGCATGCTCGTTTAGGACATTTGTCCAATGAATGTTTGATTCCTCTTGCTAAGACTTTAGGTGTGCACTTTACACATTCTAATGTGTCACATTCATGTAATATTTGCCCATTATCAAAGCAAAAACGTTTGCCTTTTCATTCTTATAATCACATGACAACCTCTGCCTTTAGTCTCATTCATTGTGATATATGGGGACCCTATCATGCTCCCACCCATGATAATCATAGATTCTTTTTAACTATTGTAGATGATTACACTCGATTTACTTGGGTTTACTTGCTAAAACATAAATCTGATGCTACTAATTACCTACAACAATTTTTTGCTTTTGTTGAGACTCAATTTGATACTGTGATTAAAGCTGTTAGAACAGATAATGCTAAGGAATTAGCACTGACAGATTTTTTGGCAACAAGAGGCACTCTCCATCAATTCAGTTGTGTGGAAAGACCTCAACAAAACTCGGTAGTCGAGCGCAAACATCAACATCTTCTCAATGTCACAAGGGCACTATACTTTCAATCAAGAACTCCTATAAGTTTTTGGGGTGAATGCTTGAAGACTGCCACCTTCCTCATCAACAGAATTCCATCAAAACTGCTCAAAGGTCATTCTCCATATCAACTTCTATTCAACAAGGATCCTGACCTGTCCTCTCTGAAGGTGTTTGGATGCTTGGCATATGCCTCAACTTTGCCATCCAAGAGAGACAAGCTATCTCCAGAGAGCTGTTCTTTGATTTTAAGTGGGATATCAATTGGCTACAAAGGGTTCTGGCTTTATAATCTCACCACCGTAAGTTTTTATATCTCGGGATGTTGTATTCCATGAGACTATATTTCCTTTCCATAACATTGCTTCCCACAACAATATCATTGATTGACTTTCCACGATGTCGACTTACTGTTCCCTTTACGATATTTTCACAACTGTCCATGACACTATTCCCATCCCACCTCCCATTACTTCTATAACTACAGATGCAACACCCATTGTCAACACCACACCATCTAACACCATCCCTTCCCCATTAACTCAACCCAATACAAACACTGATCCTCCACCAGAAAACACCACACCTTCTATTACTACACCAAATGCTACACCTTCTATCCCTACTACTTTAAGACGCACAACTAGACAATCAAACCCACCTCCTTATCTCAGCCAATATCACTGTCACAACATCACTGAATATCCCATTTCTACTTTTTTGTCTCATGAAAGACTTACTCCTTCTTATGACACCTTCATCAATCAAATTTCTGCGTACTACGAGCCTCAATTCTACCATCGGGCATCAAAAATTCGAGTGGGCAAGAGCCATGCACGCTGAGTTGGATGCATTGGAACAAAACGATACTTGGACTCTTGTCCCTCTTCCTCCTGGGAAACGTACCATTGGTTGTAGATGGATATACAAGGTAAAAACAAATGCAGATGGCACCCTTAACAAACATAAAGCTCGCCTTTGTCGCAGCGGTTACACTCAACAAAGTGGTGTGGACTTCACAGATACTTTCTCACCTGTGGCCAAACTGACTACGGTCAGAGTATTACTCTCCATAGCTACTATCAAAGGCTGGCATTTGTTGCAACTTGACGTCAACAATGCCTTCCTTAATGGGGACCTCTTTGAAGAGGTTTACATGGACCTTCCTCAAGGCTATCATCACAAAGACAAGCAAGCTCAGTGCGTAGGTTAAACAAGTCGATTTATGGACTACGACAGCATCAAGACAATGGTATACCAAATTTTCCCAAGCTCTCACTAGCTGCAATTTTGTTCAATCAAAGAATGATTATAGCCTCTTCACCACGGGTTCTGGAGCCTCCTTTGTCGCTATTCTAGTGTATGTGGATGACATTGTCATCACTGGTCCATCCATGGAGATTCTCACCAAAGTTCAAAAGAAATTACTGGACATTATTTCAATGAAAATTCTCGGGTCATTAAAGTATTTTTAGGCTTGGAAATAGCAAATAGCCATGATGGCATTTTTCTATCCCAACGCAAATACACTCTTTCATTGCTTTCTAATCTTTGGATTTATAGATTGCAAGCCCGCAAAACGCCCATGGATCCTAACATCAAGTTGAGTACTAGTGATGGTACTCCCTCTCTCTGAAGCTTCACAATACCATGAGACTTATTGGCGGGTTCTTGTATATCTTACAATCTCTCGCCCGGACATATGTTTCGCGATGAAACAAGCTCTCAACCAATTTATGTCCAAACCCTCGGCGTTCACACGAATCTTTGTACACCATTTGCTCGGATATCTTAAGGGCACACGGTCATCGCCTTATATTCTCGCTACATCCACTTTGACACTCAAAGCCTATCGCCGATAGTGATTGGGAGCTGCCACGACACAAGAAAAAGCACAACGGGTTATTGTGTCTTCATTGGTGACTCATTGGTATCGTGGAAATCAAAGAAACAACAAGTGGTCTCTCGCTCTTCAGCTGAAGCTGAATATCGGTCTTTAGCTAGTGTTGCTAGTGAACTCCAATGGCTTACATCTCTTCTTAAAGACCTGGAAATCACAATGGATTCTGCGATGGTATTCCACGGATAGCCAATCCGCCATCCATCTAGCCTCTAATCCCACCTTATGAGCGGTCTAAACATATCGAGATCGATTGCCACTTTATTCGAGAAAAGGTGCTCTCAGGTTTAATAAGACTTGTCCATGTTAAGTCTCAACATCAATTGGCTGACCTTCTAACCAAACCTCTGGCTGCTACTCTGTTTTCAGCATCATTGCCCAAGTTGGGACTTCAAAGCATATACCTCCCAACTTGAGGAGGGGTATTAGACTATACTTTTCATTAATTCCTTTTAACCTTTAATTATTTATTTTTTCTCCTTTATTCCTGTTTATCATCGGGTAGTGTTAGGCCAATGTAGTTAGTTTTTTCTTTCATTTTACGTTAGGTTAGTTGCAACTTTCGATTCTTTGAGTTTGTTGTAAATTCTCTCTCTTCTTTGTATATAACTCTTGTACATAACCTCATTCATCAATCAATGAATATTTTCTGAGTTTTCTTTCAATTCTCTCGGAGTCTAATACAAATTGTGATAAAGCAGATCCTGGAACAAGAAGAAGTAGAGTTTCCCAAGTGCATTTATAGTGCATTTATTTCTAATTTGTATGTGTGACCAAATGATATGACTAAATTTTTGTGATCACTTAAGAATTACTCGCAGGAAACAAGGGTAGGACCGTTGGTGTCCCCAACAATCGTGGAGTTTGTGGTCATTAATTTGAGTTCTCATTCTCTAGCTTTAAGTTTTTTCCGTCTCATATACTCCTTTTGTGGCTTTCTTTCTTAAGATAATTATGTGTTGATTTATTTTTTACGCTTTGTCACTCTTGTTTAAGGGTGCGTTTGTTTCCCGGATAAAAATTACACTTTAAGGAATCGCATGCTTAGGAATCTAATGACTAGGAATGTGATTCCTAAGTATTTCCTAAAACATGTTTGGTTAGTTGCAAACTCGGGAATCCAATTCTTTGGAACAATTTATAAACTTGTTTGGTTCGTACTATACATTCTTGGGAATAAACACTGTAATTATCAAAATACCATTGATTATATATGACATGTTATTTTAGTTTTCTAAATAATTAAAGGTGAAATAAAAGTATAAACTAAAGTGATTATTTACTTATAACTTTTTTACAACAATCTTTTGTAATAATGTATTTTGTAAAACTAATATATATATATATATATATATATATATATATATATATATATATATATATATATATATATTATCAAATTAATACGATAAATTATAAGTGAGGGTGTTTTTAGGGAGTCTTAGGAGTGGGTGAGTGGGGATTAGTGAGGGTTAGAAATGTAACTTTTGTGCCAAAAATTGAAACTCCACATCGTGGAATCAAAAAAGAATACTACTAGTTTTGGATGGCGTCGCATTCCTATAAAAGTGAGTAACAAACTTTCTCGAGTGAAAGAAAGAACATTCGCGGAATAAAAATGCATTATTATTTTTTTTGAAAACAAACATAGGAATCTTTCATTCCCAACCTACATTCCTTGGAACCCTCTTTATATCTCTCAAACAAACACCCCCTAAGATAATTTTTGAATTTGCTTAAAAAAAATAATTTTGGAATGAAAATCCGGAAAGGTGAGGTGTCAAGAATCGATTGATCCGATTGGTTGGTATAATCAACTCGCTTGAGTTTTAGTTTTAGATAAATAGTTTAAAGTTAAATTATTCTCGACCACAAAAAAAAGTTTTAACTTAGAGTCAACATAAAACATAAAATTTCCATTTACTAGTAGCTCAACTTGATTTGCAAGAACAAGTTAAAATGACAGTAGACATATTTTGTAAGAACACGTTTAAATGGGTACAATACTAACCCTGAACAACTATAAAATTTCCATTTACTAGTATCATAATCGTGAACAAAATTTATATTGGTACAATACTAACCCTGAACAACTATAAATTCAACAAAATTTTATCAAATGCAATGAAGTGTATGTTTGGTTGCACGTTTGCAACCTTTGTACTCACGTTTACGGGTATATAAGCGCTTCTCTCATGTTTGGCTCTTCCCCAAGGTGGAAACTCACGGCAGGTGTGAAGCGACAAATCCTAGCTTCTGCGTTTTGGTTGATTCACGTCTCCCATGGCTGACAAGTGAATTCTCTAATTTGCCCTCATAATTTGACCGATTCCTTCATACCTTTTTTCTCGCCCTGAGTTGGTGTTTATGCTTACGTACCTCAATTCCCTTATTTTTGCTAAAATCCATGCGAAATTTTTTATAAGCTTGCTGTTAAATTAAGGTTCATGATTATTGTTGCTCATCTCTTCCAATTTGCAACCCATCGTCTAGAAGAGATTGGGGGGAGCACTGCAACCAGCAAGTTTGTAAGTTCCAATTTCTTGAAGGGAAGCTGGTGAAAAGTATTTACTCAGCATAAACGAAATAATGACAAGGCAGAGACAAAAGTCAAAGTAGATAGCAAAGTGATGAGAAATCACAGGTAGAAGCAAAGGAGGAAAGATGCACCAACAAGAGAGAAGCTAGAAGGGATGACTTCTCATCAAGAGTAAGATATGGGGCAGTGAAGGAAATAGCAAGACATGAAGACATAAATTTAATGGATGACTTTTGTATCAAGAGATTAATACGGATCCTATTCCAAAGAATGAGGATTACAGAGTTGGAAGCACTCTTGGCTTCATAATATCAAACTAAATTCAGTAATTACTAAGGTTATTATGGTTGTATTGAGATATCTTATGACTTATATATGCTTGTTTTTTTTTTTTTTGCTAATTTTATCAAATTTTAAAATTTTAATTAAATTTTCAATTGATGTCCATTTTGGTAATTTGTCACCCAAAAGCACTTTTGATATAATCTATCCAAACAAGATTGATTGATGAAAATCACGTTTGATAAATGTATCCAAACAAAAATCACGTTATTTTTAACTCACTTTTTACTAAATTCAATTCTGCAAACTCAATTCTGTCAAACTCAATTCTCATTACCGCGGGACCAAACACACACTAAATAGAAATCATGAGCTAACACGATAATGAAAATCTATCATGAAGAAAAAGAGAATATTTAAATTAACTCCAGTAACATTGTTTGCCAACACCGAGTACAGTACAATAGAGTAGCAAAATCCAACTTCAGCTAAACTTGAATATGAAGCAATACTGGCAAGAGAAAGAAAATACGGTGACTTAAAAACAAAAACAGCTCCTGCCATAATGCAAGGGTAGTCTCAAAGCCTTCTACCCCTTCTACCACTCTTTCTACGAGTGCTGTCTGAAGGAATTGGGGTCACATCCTCTGCAATTTATAAAAAAACAAATGCCATAGAAAATGAAATAACATTAGAGATGTTAACTGAGAAATATAATGAAAAATGTATAAAAAAATTCCTATACAGTAAACAGGGAATCTACGACTTCATAATTCATACCAATACCAACTAGCTGAAAAAGGTCCAAGCAACAAATATAAAACAAAAGAACAGAAAGACATATAGAGCATAGCAACAGCCTAGGCAGGAGGAAAATAAAGTTAAATAGGATATCCTGAAAATAAAGTAACATATTACCTATGCGACCGATTTTCATTCCCGATCGAGCTAAGGCACGAAGAGCAGATTGGGCACCAGGGCCTGGTGTTTTGGTCTTGTTTCCTCCAGTTGCACGGAGCTTGATGTGAAGAGCAGTTATGCCCAGCTCCTGAACCCAAAAACAGGGAATCAAGTCAGCAAATTTTGACAACTCCGCAGAAAAAAATGCATATAAAACGACAATTAATGTTGGGATTGAAGAATCAAATTATAGGAATTCTGCCAAATCCATAAAGATGAAAGCCAGATCTTATCAAAAAAGTAAATAGGATCAACCAATTACCTTGCATCTGGTAGCGACATCTTGAGCCGCAAGCATAGCAGCGTATGGAGATGATTCATCTCTGTCAGCTTTAACCTTCATTCCACCTGAACACCAGCAAACCAGATACGACAATTACACAAAACTAAGAATCAGAGACTTCATAATGAGTCCTACTCATAAATGGAAAGCAAGTTTTGTAGAATGTGATCAAATTATCATTACCCTACTGAGTGATTAGGGTAACGTAAAGTAACAAGAAATTGAAAATTGCAGTATGTAAGAGTATATTTGGGAGGGAGTTTTGGCAAGGAAGGGGAGGGCTCATTTTCAATTCTAAATTAAGGAAGCTATAGAATGTCTCAAAACATAAACAAAGTGAGATTAAAAATGTTTTGTTATTAACAATCATGTTATTCATTTAATTTTCTTAATTCTTAAAATTTCAAATATATACTAAAATATAAATGGAGGGAGAATGTGGAGTGATTGGCGTAAAGTAACAAGAAATTGTAAATGGAAGTAAGAGTATATTTGGGAGGGGGCTTTGGCAATGGCAAGGAAGGGGAGGACTTATTTTCAATTTTAAATTAAGAAAACTATAGAATGCACCGAAACATAAATGAAGTGAGATTAAAAATGTTTTGGTTATTATCTATCATGTTATTCATTTAATTTTTTTAAATCTCAAATATAAAACTAAAATATAAATGGAGCGCTATAAATGAAGTAATTGAGAGTCAAAAACAATCTCATAATACCAGAATTCCTCACCACAAATATAAATAAATAATCAAATCAAATATCTTCCACGTAAGAGATATGTTGCAAGGATGGAAAGGTAATGGAAAATGTAATGTAATGTAATGTAAACTATATACCATCATAACAAATCTGGTGAAATTGCAAATGGAGCTAAATCAATTCAACATGAGATAAAAATAACAGGAAAATTTAACAAAAGTAGCAACTAGACGAAATATAGTAAATGAAAATTCGAAAGAGAATTACCAGTAATACGGACAAGTGTTTCCCTCCCTGACAAATCAGTTACGTGCTGAAAAGCAATCAATCAAAGCATCCAATTCAGGTTAACAAAAATAAGAAAGCGAAAATTGAAGCACGCAAAAAAGCAAAATACACTCACAATGAAGGTATCGTTAAACGAAGCAAAGATGCGAGCAACACCAAAAACATGTTCGCCATCTCTAACAGCAGGACCAAGAGTCACATTTTCTTCCTTAGGCTCCCTAACCTTTCTCTTCGACTACATAACACAACATGTGAAATTATCAGATCTTTGAATCACTGAAACAAGATCTTAGAAGAAAGAGAGAATAGAGGGAGTAGAATACATACCATTTTTAGGGTTTCTGGATGAATTCACGGCACGGTTGAGAATCGCCTGAAAACTCGCCTCCTTCGTCTTTTGAGAATTGAGACGATGGAGTAGGGTTTTAGTAAGTGAAATGGCTATTGGACTCGTACCGGCCGGGTCTGTCAAACCCAAAACTAACAAATTATTGTGGATACAAATTTGGGGATAAATAAAAGCACCCTCTCTTTTACTATCATACACCCTCATATATATATTGGCCAGTAAGTTGTATTAGGTTTGACAAATAAATTTATTAAGCATGATAAGACAAAATTATAAATAAATAAATATGTTATAAATTTTAGTCAATATCCCTCATCTATAATACAAGATCGACTTTATTTTGCCATTTTGGTGGGAAAATTTTTTCCCACCATTTACCTATATACCCTCATTTGTATATCCTTTTTACCAATATCCCCACTCTATATTTTGGACCAACATACCCCCACTCTATATTTGTGCCCCACCATTTACCAATATACTCTCTCATTTTGTCTGCACTTAACATTTTTACCAATATACCCCCACTATATATATTGGACCGACATACCCCTGACAAATTTTTTTTTCTCCAACACTCTTTTTTTTTTTATTATTATCAAAATGTACCCCTCATTTTGTACCCTACTGTTTACCAATATACCCCCACTCTATCCGAGAACTATTAATACACAATCGTTGACTTCCCCACTTTTGGTGGGAAAATTTTATTCCCACCATTTACCAATATACCCCTCATTTTGTACCCCCATTGTTTACCAATATACCCTCATTTTGTACCCATTGTTTACCAATATACCCCCACTCTATATTTTTGGACCAACATACCCCCACTCTATATTTTATACCCCACCATTTACCAATATACCCCTTATTTTGTACCACACTGTTTACCAATATACCCCCACTCTATATTTTTGGACCAACATACACTTGGCAAAAAAATTTTGGTCCAACACTTTTTTTTATCCACTTTTGGTGGGAAAATTTTATTCCCACCATTTACCAATATACCCCTCATTTGTACCCCACTGTTTACCAATATTCCCCCACTCTATATTTTTGGACCGACATACCCCCACTCTCTATTTTGTACCCCACCATTTACCAATATACCCCTCATTTTGTACCTCACTATTTACCAATATACCCCCACTCTATATTTTTGGACCGACATACCCCTGACAATTTATTTTTTTGTCCAACACTTTTTTTAAATTATCAAAATGCACCCCTCATTTTGTACCCCACTGTTTACCAATATACCCCCACTCTATATTTTTGGACCGACATACCACGATAATTTTTTTGTCCAACACTCTTTTTTAAGCTGTTTACCAATATACCCCACTCTATATTTTTGAGCGGACATACCCTTGACAAAAATTTAACCATTCTGATTTATGTTTGTAATAGGTAAATACAATTTATATTTTTTCAAATCGTATTTACCTATATACGTTTTCACTGACGAAAACCAAATAATTAAAAAAAAAAGAATCATATTTATCTCAGAATATGGTAAATACGATGCATTTTTTTATGGAAAATCGAATTTATGTTTTATGAAGATAAATACGACTTACTATTTTTTGAAGTTTATGGGAGGAAATCGTATCTAGATAAATATGATGCGAAATGTGCTGAAAATTGTATCTATCTCCTGGAAAGTAAATACGATGAGCTTTAAAATATTTCTGGTCAAATCATATGTAAGTGAGAAATGGTCAATATTTCGTAAAGGGTTTAGGGTTTAGGATCAATGACTAAATTAAAATACTTTTGAAAAAGTCAATGACTAAATTGATATATATATTAAACGCTTTTAACAACAATAATACATGATTATTTTTAGTGAATTATCTTTATCGTATTATTTTTAGGCCATAGCTTATATCAAATAACATTCTAGGCCTACACATTTTGGAAAAATTAGATAAGAGGGCAAAATATACTACGTAGATCAGAGTAATAAATTACTTAATCTGTATACATTAACAAATTATTCTCATCGCCTGCGTGTATATATTTTGGGAGAAAATAATTGTTTCTGATTTATAATATGTAGTGCGTGAAGCGCGGCGTTTGTGTCCTAGTATATACATATAATGGTGTATTATAGTTTATCAACATTTTTGAAAGAACAATGATTTTATCAATTGTTTGTTATTGATATGATCTATAAAAATATATAAGTTTATCCAACAAACCTACTTATGTTGAAATAGTATTGAGAAATTGTGCAATTTAAAAGGCAGTTAAATAAGTTCAAATCTAAAAAGTCACATAGTTTTTTGATAAATCTTAAATTATATATTACATCACCATAATAAGCTAACCACGTTGGCGGCATATGGGTGACCAAAATTGAAATTTGCACCACATAAAAAAATAGTCTTTGGATTATGTTTAATATTTGAAATATACTTGATTCTTCTTGAAAACTACTGAAAAAAAAAAAACTAAGATACATGGATTTATAATAAAATGAGAGTTGATGTTTTTTTTGACGAAATATAGAATTTTTTTTAAACCACATTAGTTGTAGAAGTCTTATGCTGTCATCTTCATCCAAAATTGACATCTTCAAACCATTTTTTTGCCCAAATTGTAATATTTGAAAAAGAAGAAGAAAACCATAATCGACCATCAACCTTTCATTTTTCTTGGAATCTTTGGGCAGGAGCACTGGGGTTGTGGAATATCCAAAACCCCATCAAAGATACATGTGAAAATTGGATCGAAATCTAGCTCAGCTTGGTGGAAGGCTCATTGTGTAGGAAACCATTATGCAGTCTTCCAGTCGATTGGGAATATTAGGAACATAATTGTGTTCAACAAGCTAAATATAAATTGATCCTGAGACTTTACCTGATAAAGTTAAGATTGGGGTTCTGGATAAAAGGATGGTAGCCAAAGTGCCCTTACAAACTAGGTGATTTGGTGTTTAACCCCCAAGACCAGGCCAAAATCAGTATGGGAACTGCCGCCATCAAAAACATGGAAATGGATTGTAGATGGATCGGTGAAAGGAAAATCAGGATCGTCAGACATTGGACGGTTTCTGCGAGATGAAAAAGGAATTATCCAAGCTAAGTTTGCTGCTTTGTGGGAGTCAGAGATTCTAATGAAGCGAATTTCCTGGCCATAGTCAATGCCCAAGAGATATCTTTGGATAAAGAGTTGTTGAATCAAGGGAGACTGATCGTGGGATCCGATTCGAATGCGGCGCTATCATGGGTAAAAATGGTCTGCCCTTGGAAGTTACGATTCTACGGTAATAAGTTGCAGAACCTCCTTTTGGTCTATAAAAATATGTCCTTGATTCATAAGCATAGAGAATCGAATGTAATTGCAGACACCCTTGTTAAGGAATACTCCTCTCTGGGTGGCTCTTGGGTAAAATTGCTAGATCACAATTGAGAGTCGGTGTAGTTTTGGTATCTATCGTGGTTGGTTCGGTTGCGGTACGGTCGTTTGGCTCACGGGTTTACGACAATCCTTGGTGTGAATCTGGCAGCCCATTGCGGTATCCAACTCGCTGAAGTCAATATCAATATCCTTCTTTCTACCATATATCCCTCTCCTTTCTTGATCTTGTTTTGGTTGTTTGCTTGTTGGCTCTCATTCTTCCTTCAATGGCTAGTTGCACCATAATTCTAGGAGAAAGTTTGAAACCTTGGAAAGTTGCTGATTGACACTGATCTTGGGGGTTTGATCCTGCATCTTTACTTACGTGCACCCCTTGTTGTCTGCAATGAGTTATTTAACTGCACCTCATACGCAACAAATCATTATTGGACAAACTGCTATGGTCGATCCGGATCAATGCTCAGATACTCTGCTTTATTGTTATGCAGGCTCTTCAGTCTGTGAACTAACAACTAAGTGCCTAGAAAATGTAACCATAACCTGTTTTGTGAAAAGGTTGGCAGGTTAGGGAGTCCTTTACGATTGATGTGGTGCAGAGGTGCTTATGGTGTATTCCTCATAGAGGTATTTCACCTTGTTCCTTAGGTGCTGCCACATTATTATGTGTTGGAGCGTGTTCATTGGTTGCTTCTTGGATTCTCTTAGAAACTTGAGCGAGCTCCCATTACAGATTGACTTAGTGTTCCTCTTCAGTTGGTCGTTGTTAAGATGCATTATAGCCAAGATTGAATTATTGATGTGTTGCATTAGATTGGGGGTGACATATGGCCTGCAGATCGTTGGGAGTCGAGGGAGCACCGGGAGCAACAACGACCTAGCTAATGAACTGGGCCACCAAGAGACTTGAAAACCACATCTCCACCCAAAACCTTAGGGCATTGAGTATAATTATTACTGATATAAAATAATCGATTTTTTATTTTAAATTACGATAATGATATTTGATTAAGAGCACATAAATTAGTTTTAGTATTCAAATGATTTTTTAGAATATTTGGTACATTTAATTTGTTTTTTTAAATTCAGTTAGTCTAATTATTATATTGTCTGAATTGTCAAATAATACAACCTATTGTTTCAATTCAGGGCAATCAAAAGAGATCAAAGAAAAGCTCTCTCTCTCTCTCTCTATCTATCTATCTATCTATCTCTCTCTCTCTCTCACACACACACACACACACAACACACACACACACACACACCTCCGTATGAGTACTGTGAAACAATCAAACAAGAGTTAAATGAAAAAAACAACCATCATCAAATTGAAATAAGGATGATCACTCTCATGATCATGGCAACTCTGCTGCTCATCTCTTCTTGGCTTTGTCTTTTTTTTAACTCCTTAAATTGCTTCTTTTCCCAAATTCCCAGTATTCTTTCTATTGTTGGTTTTTCTTTAAAAATTCAATTTTTTGCTTTCTGAAATTTGGTGGATTGGGTCTACCGTCTACATGAAATGACGTTAATGAAGGCTAGAATACCATGGAAACTTCTAGCTAGCCTTCCAAGTTGCACTGTTGCAACTGGAAACTCATGTTTTTAGCTACAGAATAAATAAAAAATGCATCTATGGGTTTTTAGATTGGGTAAATCAAGTGAGGAATGATCACAGATGAGTTTTTGAAGGAAAAGAAACAAAAGATGAATAGAGAGGTCCAAGGTGGTTTGGGCTCTAACTGTTTGCGAGAGGCAAGGTTGGCAACCAAGTGAAAGGCCAGATGCTTCGTCGAAGAAGAAAGCGTTTTTGATGTCGTGTGTGTGCCGTGAAAGCTGCTCAAACATCACATCAGTTGAGAATCTCAAAAACTCTGTTGGTTAGGGTTATGGGATCTCTAACAAATTCAAAAAGATAAAAGCCCGAACTTGTCAAGAAAGTAAATATGCATAGCTAGATAAATATAAAAATCAATTATTTTGCATCTGGTAGCGACATCTTGTGCTGCAAGCATAGCAGCATATGGAGATGACTCATCTCTGTCAGCTTTAACCTTCATTCCACCTGAACATACACAAATCAGATAAGCAATTACACAAAAATAAAATTCAGAGGCCTCGGAAAAGATCCTGCTCATAAAACCAAGTTTTGTATATTGTGATCAAATCAAAGGGTGGTTAAGGTAATACATATTAAAATTGAAAATGAGTGTTAGTAAGGCTTCACTTTGCGGATAAAACATGAGTTGGAAATTGATTAAAAGTCAAAAACAGTCTCATAAATATCAAACTTCCTCAGCGCAAAGCCGCAAACATAAAACCTTAGAAACAAGGGAATGCAAGGGAAAATGTAAAATATATACTGCCACAAACAAATCCAGTGAAATTGCTTCAATTCAACAAGAGATAAAATTAACTGAAAATTTCAACAAAAAGTAGCAACTAGATGTAGTAAATGTTAAGAGAAATAGAATTACCACTAATACGGACAAGTGTTTCTCTCCCTGACAAATCAGTTACGTGCTGAAAAGCAATCAATCAAAGCATCCAATTCAGGTTAACAAACATGAGAAAGCGAAAATTGAAGCACGTAAAAAAGAAAAAGATATCCACAATAAAGGTATCGTTAAACGAAGCAAAGATGCAAGCAACACCAAAAACGTGTTCGCCATCTCTGACAGCATGACCAAGAGTCACATTTTCTTCCTTAGGCTCCCTGACCTTTCTCTTCGACTACACACCACAACATGACAAATTATCAGATCTTTGAACAATCAACATAAATATCCAGATCTTAAAAGAAAGAAAAAGAACAGTAGGAGTAGATTTCACACCATTTCTAGGTTTTTCGACGAACAATTCACGGCTCAGTAGCGGATTGGCACGGCGCTTCCTTTCTTTGTTTCTTTGAGAAATGTGACGAAAGATGCAGTGTCTCAATCGAGCGTCCTTTTGTATTACGACGAAGGCCTACGATGAAATGTTTTCGGACTTGGGCCCGGTCTTTCTCGACCTGTTTTTGGACTTGGGCCTGGTCTTTCTCGACCCATTAAGTCTTGGCTCATACAACTCTCCCCCTACTCACTGGACATTTTCAACCCTCAAATATTCCACAAATACCCTCACATGAAACGCTCCCTCATGTTGAATGTTGGCCTCGTTTGGAAGTATAATTTTGTACCCGTAAAAAATCTTACAAATGGGGTGTCTATTTGGTTCGGAAATATAGAGAAAAGGCGCAAACGCTTTTCATCAATGGCAATTTGGTGTTTTCACAGGGTTCGGGGGTGTCTAGTGGGTTGCTGGAGGGATGTAAGAAGTATGGACCTTGACTCTTTCAAACCTAAAACAAAAAATTTGAGAACCAGTTCAATTGATTAAAAAATAAAGGATCTTTTTTTATTGACTCCCACACCTACTCAATGTTCGCCTTACCTCCATCAAAGGTATTGGTCGCCGTTTTGCCAACATCGTTTGTAAGAAAGGCGACATCGACATGAACAAAAGAGCTTGTGACCTAACAACTGATGGGCATGATCAATTGATGGTGATTGTGGCAAATTTGTGTCAACTTAAGAACTCTAATTTGTTTCTCAATAGGAAGAAGGATTACAAAGATGGCAAGTACTCACAGGATGTGTCTAATGAATTGGGTATAAAGTTTAGGGATGATCTGAAGTGTTTGAAAGAGATAAGAAACCACCGAGGTATGCATCACTATTGGGGTCTTCGAGTTCGTGGACATCATACAAAGACCAAAGGACACGAGTAAATGTTAGGTGCTCACAAAAATTTAGTCACACTATTTGGTCAAACACAAAATAGAAATAAATGCAGTATAATAAAATAATAGTTGTGTGTTTTCCCAAGTGCATTTATAGTGCATTTATTTCTAATTTATATGTGTGACCAACTGATGTGACTAAATTTTTGTGACCACTTAAGAATTACTTAGGAAACAAGGGTAGGGCAGTTGGTGTCTCCAACAATCGTGGAGTTTGTCGTCATTTGAGTTCTCATTCTCTAGCTTTAAGTTTTTTCCATCTCATATACTCCTTTTGTGGCTTTCTTGCTTAAGATAATTAATGTGTTGATTTATTTTTTACGCTTTGTCACTCTTGTTTAAGATAATTTTGGAATTTACTTAAAAAATAATAATTTTGGAATGAAAATCTGGAAAGGTGAGGTGTCAAGAATCGATTGATCGGATTGGTTGGTATACTCAATCCGCTTGAGTTTTAGTTTTAGATAATAGTTTAAAGTTAAATTATTCTCGACACAAAAAAAAGTTAACTTAGAGTCAACATAAAACATAAAATTTCCATTTACTAGTAGCTCAACTTGATTTGCAAGAACAAGTTAAAATGATAGTAGACATATTTTGTAAGAACACGTTTAAATGGAGTAGTACTTAGATCATAATCGTGAACAAAATTTATATTGGTACAAATACTAACCGTGAACAACTCTAAATGGCTCTAATTCAACAAAATTTTATCAAATGCACATGAAATAGAAATCATGAGGCAACACGATAATGAAAATCTATCATGAAGAAAAAGAAACAATTTAAATTAACTCAAGTAACATTGTTTGCCAACACCGAGTAAAGTACAATAGAGTAGCAAAATCCAACTTCAGCTAAACTTGAATATGGAGCAATACTGGCAAGAGAAACAAAACACGGTGACTTAAAAACAAAAACAGCTCCTGCCATAATGCAAGGGTAGTCTCAAAGCCTTCTACCCCTTCTACCACTCTTTCTACGAGTGCTGTCTGAAGGAATTGGGGTCACATCCTCTGCAATTTATAAAAAAACAAATGCCATAGAAAATGAAATAACATTAGAGATGTTAACTGAGAAATATAATGAAAAATGTATAAAAAAATTCCTATACAGTAAACAGGGAATCTACGACTTCATAGTTCATACCAATACCAACTAGCTGAAAAAGGTCCAAGCAACAAATATAAAACAAAAGAACAGAGACATACAGAGCATAGCAACAGCCTAGGCAGGAGGAAAATAAAGTTAAATAGGATATCCTGAAAATAAAGTAACATATTACCTATGCGACCGATTTTCATTCCCGATCGAGCTAAGGCACGAAGAGCAGATTGGGCACCAGGGCCTGGTGTTTTGGTCTTGTTTCCTCCAGTTGCACGGAGCTTGATGTGAAGAGCAGTTATGCCCAGCTCCTGTACCCAAAAACAGGGAATCAAGTCAGCAAATTTTGACAACTCCGCAGAAAAAAATGTATATGAAACGACAATTAAGGTTGGGATTGATGAATCAAATTATAGGAATTCTGCCAAATCCATAAAGATGAAAGCCAGATCTTATCAAAAAAGTAAATAGGATCAACCAATTACCTTGCATCTGGTAGCGACATCTTGAGCTGCAAGCATAGCAGCGTATGGAGATGATTCATCTCTGTCAGCTTTAACCTTCATTCCACCTGAACACCAGCAAACCAGATACGACAATTACACAAAACTAACAATCAGAGACTTCAGAATGAATCCTAGTCATAAATGGAAAGCAAGTTTTGTAGAATGTGATCAAATTATCATTACTCTACCGAGTGATTAGGGTAACGTAAAATAACAAGAAATTGAAAATGGAAGTAAGAGTATATTTGGGAGGGGGCTTTGGAAATGGCAAGGAAGGGGAGGGGAGGGCTTATTTTCAATTCTAAATTAAGGAAACTATAGAATGCACCAAAACATAAATGAAGTGAGATTAAAAATGTTTTGTTATTATCTATCATGTTATTCATTTAATTTTTTTAAAATCTCAAATATAAACTAAAATATAAATGGAGCACTATAAATGAAGTAATTGAGAGTCAAAAACAATCTCATAATACCAGAATTCCTCACCCGAAATATAAATAAATAATCAAATCAAATATCTTCCACGTAAGAGATATGTTGCAAGGATGGAAAGGTAAAGGAAAATGTAATGTAATGTAAACTATATACCATCATAACAAATCTGGTGAAATTGCATATGGAGCTAAATCAATTCAACATGAGATAAAAATAACAGGAAAATTTAACAAAAGTAGCAACTAGACGAAATCTTTATAGTAAATGAAAATTCGAAAGAGAATTACCAGTAATACGGACAAGTGTTTCCCTCCCTGACAAATCAGTTACGTGCTGAAAAGCAATCAATCAAAGCATCCAATTAAGGTTAACAAAAATAAGAAAGCGAAAATTGAAGCACGCAAAAAAGCAAAATACACTCACAATGAAGGTATCGTTAAAAGAAGCAAAGATGCGAGCAACACCAAAAACATGTTCGCCATCTCTAACAGCAGGACCAAGAGTCACATTTTCTTCCTTAGGCTCCCTAACCTTTCTCTTCGACTACATAACACAACATGTGAAATTATCAGATCTTTGAATCACTGAAACAAGATCTTAGAAGAAAGAGAGAATAGAGGGAGTAGAATACATACCATTTTTAGGGTTTCTGGATGAATTCACGGCACGGTTCAGAATCGCCTGAAAACTCGCCTCCTTCGTCTTTTGAGAATTGAGCCGATGGAGTAGGGTTTTAGTAAGTGAAATGGCTATTGGACTCGTACCGGGTCTGTCAAACCCGATACAAATTTGGGGATAAATAAAAACACCGTCTTTTTTACTACATACACCCTCATGTATATATTGGCCAATAAGTTGTATTAGGTTTGACAAATAAATTTATTAAGCATGATAAGACAAAATTATAAATAAATATGTTATAAATTTTTGTCAATTTTTTGTTTTATAATTATAAATCAAAGCATCCAATATATATATATGTGTGTGTGTGTGTGTGTGTGTGTTATATAATTTATCAATACTTTTGAAAGTAGAATGATTTTTTCAATTTTTTGTTTGATACGATCTATAAAAATATATAAGTTTATCCATTGAACCTCCTTATGTAGAATTAGCGATGTCTCACCTCTTGCAGGCTGCTGCGCAGGGAGTTCCGTTCTTTAGGCCTTAGGCTTTTGTTTTGTTTTTTCTCCTTTGTAACCAAAAAAAGAATAAGTATTGAGAAATTGTGCAATGTAAAAGTCAGTCAAATAAGTTCAAATTTGAAAAGTGACATAGTTTTTTTTTTGATAAATCTTAAATTACATATAAACTAACCACGTTGGAGACATAAGGGTGACCAAAATTGAAAATTGTACCCCATAAAATAAAATAGTCTTTGGATTATGTTGAAGATTTGAATATACTTGATTCTTTAGGAAAATTGGTGGAACTAAGATACGTGGACCTATAACAAAATGAGAGTTGATTTTTTTTTTGACAAAATATAGAATTTTTTTTTTAAAAAATTTTGACATGTTAAAATTTACACCTAGTATGATACCTACATATTGTCAAAGATCTCATGATAAACTGCATTAGTTGTAGGAGTCTTATGTTGTCATCTTCAAACCATTTTTTTTGTCCAAATTGTAATATTTGAAAAAGAAGAAAAAAACCATAATCAACCATCATCTACCAAAAAAAAACCATAATCAACCATCAATCATTTATTTTTCTTGGAGTCTTTGGGCAGGAGCACTAGGATGGTGGAATGTCTAAACCCCCATCAAATATACATGTGAAAATTGGATGGAAATCTAACTCGGCCTGGTGGAAGGCTCCCTGTGTAGGAAACTATGGATCTCACTGCATTATGTAGACTTCTAGTCGATCGGGAATATTGGGAACATAATTGTGTTCAACAAGCTAAAGACAGATTGATCTTGAGAACTTTACCAGAGTAAAGTTAAGATTGGGGTTTTGGATAAAAGGATGGTAACCAAAGTGCCCTTACAAACCAGGTGATTTGGTGTTTAATATAGATGGGGTGTCAACATGGAAATCAACCCCCCAAGATGGAAATCAACCCCCAAGATCAGGCCAAAATCAATATGGGAATTGCCACCATAAAAAACATGGCAACGGATTGTAGATGGATCAGTGAAAGGAAAATCAGAACCTGCAGACATTGGAGGGGTTCTACGAGATGAAAAATGGATTATTCAAGCTAAATTTGCTGCCTTTGTGGGAGTCAGAGATTCTAATGAAGCGAAGTTCCTAGTCATAGTCAATGCCCTAGAGATATCTTTGGACAAATAATGGCAGAAACAAGGGAGACTGATCGTGGATATTGTAGTTTGGTATCTATTGTGGCTGGTTCGGTTGCGGTACAGTTGTTTGCCTCACGGGTTTACGACAATCCTTGGTGCGAACCTGTCCACCCATTGCGGTATCTAACTCATTGAAGTCAATATCAGTATTCTACTTTCTACCATATATCCCTCTCCTTTCTTGATCTTATTTTGGTTGTTTGCTTGCTGGTTTTCTTACTATTCTTTGCTGGTTCTCATTCTTCCTTCAATGGCTAGCTACACCATAATTCTAGGAGAAAGTTTGAAACCTTGGAAAGTTGCTGATTGACTAAAAAGCTCTGGAGCGTCGCCAATGAAAGAGACATGAAGGAATGATGAGGTAGAGACGATGAGGAACGAGGAGCTTGAGAGAGACTGAGAGGGAGAAGAAGGGTTACAGTGTAGAGAGATTGAGAGAGGGAAGAACGAAGGTCGCATAAGAATAGTAGTGAAGCTTAAATACAATTAAAATAGATAAATATTAAATAATTATTATTTATAAACAAAATTGAATGACTAAAAAATTAACTTTGATTTCACACTATTGCAGATTCCTTATATGCAGCAGATCATTATTGGTTGATACGGATCAATGCTCAAATAGTCTGTGAAGTGTGAAGTAACAACTAGGTTCCTAGAAAATGTAACCTTATTATGTTTTGTGAAAAGATTGGCAGGTTAGGATGGTGACTACTTTCTGCAGTCTGTGTGTGGTGACTACTTATTGTGGTCTGATGCACTATTGGGGTGTTTGGAATACTTGATGACTACATACTGATACCTTTTTAGTGTGTCTACTTTTAGTTTGCAGTTTTTAGTGTTCACTGATAATATTGTTCTTTCCAATCTAGTAGTTTGTATCTCTTGGGATACATCTCTTTAATTTGTTTGGTATTTCTCCCACAACACTTGGGAGCCCCTAGCTTTGTACCTCAAGACTCGTGTTGTATATGTGGTTGTTTAATTCTTCGAGCAAATGGTTGTCGTGTGCTTTCTGCAACCCTTCATAGAAGGTGAATAGAGTCCTCCGCACATAAAATGCTGAAACTAAACATATTTTAATAAATCACTTTTACTTATAAAAAAAAACATCAACCATTCATAAAGGTAAAAGAACATCTAAGAGCACTTGGATGAGATAATATGAGTCTCTTCAAACTTAACCAAGGTCATGGGTTCAAATCCAACATTGGGTATGCAACGGTGTTAAATATCGTGAGACACCATTATGATTCTACCCGACTCGAGGGATTAGTCTCTGCAGTTACACCGACGATATCCGACTTATAAAAAAATAAAGGTAAAATAACAAGAAAACCATCAACATTGTGGTCATTGAAACAATTGGCTGGTTTCAAAGTGGGTCCGACTTTTTTATCAAGACGTTAATGATCTGGCAACATCACATGTGAGGTTAGTACAAACTAGGATGAACTAGTCAAAATGTTATCTTAAGCATATTCGTGTGAAGTATAAAGTTTCTTTCACCACATTCCCATTTCTTTAATTAATTATAACAACTTTGAAAAGGTTACAACAATGCTCCTTGTGTATAAATCGCCATGGACGAAAAAATTAGTGGAAGATTGATCTTATGACATGATTTGTATTAAAATTTTCATTTGAAATCAAATTAAAATTGATCTTATTTTCACTATTGGGTAGTTTTCTTTAAACTAAGTATCATCTCCGCACATCGACGGATACTAATCCAGAACTTCTAATTAAACTGAAAGATATTCCAATTATCTCATCCAAACGCTTTTGGATTCACTATTGGATATTTAATCTATATGTCGAATTGTGAGCGCTTAAGTTTTGTTCTTTTCCTTAAAGTGAGATCAGATTGATAATTTGATTTTGACATCTTAGATTATGAATTCAAGTCGTCAATCTAATGTCATGGTATAGCAATGTCAACCAACCCCACGTTAGAAAGTAAGGTATATGTCTCAACCTTTTCATTTTAATACAAGCTAAAATTTACATTCAACAGCACAGTGGCCTTTAACATACTCATGATTTCATATTGCATGTATCATCCCTTTAAAAAATTTAAAGCTTCTTTATATAAAAAGCAGATGAAGTCCCTTCACCACACTTTAAAAAGCTCTCTCTGCCATCCCAAAAAACAATCATATCCTAAACCATCTTTAGCTTCAAAACTCAGAGAGAGAGAGACAGAGGGAGAAGCTATAGAGCAGTGACTAGTATTTGTTGTCTTATTGTGCTGAGAAAATGCATATTTCTTCTAAGTCAGTGTACTTTGTTATGGTTTCATTTTCTGTTTCTATTCTTCCCTTCACTCAATGCACAGCCTTGGAGGAAGTATATCAGTTTGGTAGTCACAAGAACACAAAGGTATACCAATTATTTCTTTGGAGTTTACTAAGTAATTTTTGCTTCTTCTTTCTCAATGCTCAAAACTATTTAAGCATTCACCAAGGATGGAGTATACTATATGCGATCCATTATAAGAAATAATGCAGTTTTAAGTTCATTGAATAACTGATGTATCTAGTAGATCCAGATACATCAGTCATTGAACCTAAAACTACATTGTTTCTTAGAAAGTGGATCGGGCATAGTATAACCAAATATTTTTATTATCTCTCTTTTATTTTCTATGAAGGAACTTGATAATTGATTATGAGAAAATACAAATTAACTAGTGGTGCTTAATATAGCAGGTAAATAATCAGAAATCAAATGATATTGCAATGCATGGATTGCTACTTTGGGCTTCAATGGGATTCTTAATGCCTCTGGGAATACTTACAATCAGAGGGATCAATAAAGCAGATCCTGGAGCAAGAAGAAGTAGAGTTCTCTTCTATCTCCATGTCGTTTTTCAGGTCATGTATCTCTTCTGTTAGAAATTGTGATAATTAACAGTTGATTATTATTTTGTTAAAAACTTAATCAGTGGATTAGTGGTAAGTTATGTTAGTGGAGTATATTGGATGCTTCTTGAAAGTTACATTATGTAATCATTGAAGTTTTGATCTTTGTTTAACAACATTATCATAACTTACTTTAACTTTAGTAGTGGTGTGTCCAATGCAGCTTTTTCTATGGTTTGTTTTAATTGACAACAATATATAATGATTACCATTTTAACTAACCTAATTAGGACTTATTGTACTATATTTGAAGTAGTTGTCAAATTTTCTGTTCTTTTGTCTGCAGTATATACTTAACTGATTTTTTCTAACAGATGCTTTCAGTGCTTCTTGCAACATTTGGAGCTGCTATGTCCCTTAAAAAATTTGAGAATTCATTTGATAACAACCATCAAAGATTAGGCCTAGCACTTTATGGAGCTATACTTGTGCAAGCTTTCATTGGATTTTTCAGACCACACAGGTTATCCCGGCCCCATCAATCTTTTGTATATTCCGATACTCAGTGCGTAACTGCTGCGACTAATCCTCGATATTTTGCAGGGGAAAGAAAGAGAGGAGTTATTGGTACTTAGTACATTGGATACTAGGGACAATAGTTTCTCTAGTGGGGATAATCAACATTTATACAGGTTTAAAAGCTTATCATAAGAGAACCTTAAAAAGCACAAGGTTTTGGACTATACTTTTCACAGTGGAAGTCATTTTCATTGGATTGATTTATCTCTTTCAAGACAAAATGGAATATATGAAAAAGCAAAGATCTAGAGTGATTGAAGGAAGTGAGTCGACTGAGTTGTCTTTCCAAGATATAATAATTCCTCAAAGACAAAATCAAAAAGAGTTGTTGCCTGTTGCATGTGAAAAAACTAATGCACTTAAGAATTTGTTTGACTCTTAAGTAATATGGAATTACTTTTTTTTAACATTAATTAGGGTATTCGCTCTTTTTCACTTTGCTTTTTGGTGGCTGCACTTTAGATATGCAAGTGATAGAGACATAGAGTGCATTCATCAAAAAGTGAAGTTTGATTGGTGTGTTATATCTTTTCTTTCTATTCCTCTAAATATTAATGTAAATTGACTCTTTTGCATGTATTATGAACTATGTAACACCGACACTTTCGGTTGAAGACACGTCCGATGTCCGATACATATTATGTTGGACACGGATACCGCAGACACTTCAATTACTTATATTTTTCAAAATAAAATTGGTGTTTGTGTGTCTGTGTCGTGTCCGGTGTTTGTGTATGAATCATAAGCGAGTGTGTGTATATAGTGACTTGTGCTTGTACATGGATAAATTTTAGAGAAAAAATTAAGTGTGATTTTGAAATTAACACGTGATTAGCTGCAAAGTTTGAGGCAGATTGCAGATCGATCATACACACACTTACATATTTATTGCAATTGCAATGCTTGAAACGAAAGACTATGGTGGTATTGATCATCTACTTGCTTTAATTTGCAAATTCACTACTAGCTAGCCAGCTAGGCAATCATGATGAAAACTTGCATCTCAATCAAGCAGTCTATAATATTATACTGGCGGTCAAGTTTATATGAGTATGACTCGAATAGAGGCTATCATTCATATCATATGAAAGACAGGGCTGGGTTTGCTATTCTATTCCCTTAAGAATAAGAAACTTGAAACATACTATCAAATTTATTGTGAAGTTGCTTATCAAAAAAGAAAATCTTGTGAAGTTAAAGTTAAATCCATATATATACGGCAGAATCTGTTTTGAACATTCGCACGTTTTGTTCCGGACAACAAAAGAACCTGTTGAAAAACAATAAGAAAAAGTTGATTTTTCATGTTAAATAGATGGAAATAGATGGACTTTCAACCTTCACTTTTATTATTATTATTATTACAATAAGTGATTATTTCATAGCGCTATTTTCAAGAAGCGGGGATAGCTCAGTTGGGAGAGCGTCAGACTGAAGATCTGAAGGTCGCGTGTTCGATCCACGCTCACCGCATATTTTATTTTTTGCAAGGCCACAAGACAGTCGCACCGTGGTTCGACTTGACAAAAAAAAAAGACGCCGTTGCCGGGGATCGAACCCGGGTCACCCGCGTGACAGGCGGGAATACTTACCACTATACTACAACGACTTGATGAATATTCATCATGTTTAGTCATATTTACTTAATGAATATCACTATCTTTTGACCACACCAGGCAACTCCCAGTTCAAGAAAAATTAAGTGTGAGCTTCAAATAATTATAAAGGACATATTCGCTTGTCGTTATTGTTTTATCACAACCTGGTTTTAAGAGATCACTTACTCTCAATTGATTCCACTAGTAGTACATATTCCCAAATATATCCCATCAAGAAGTTATCTATGAATTTTACTTCTAAAATAAAATAGTGATTCTTGTTTTTCTAATGATGTTAAGCATCTTGTAACACTTTTTCAAACATAGTAAGGAAGATTAAACCGAATAGCCACATTCAGTTGGACCAGCAAGCAAAGATGTCCCTGAATGAAAACCCATAGCCAGAAAGCCACCATAAATTACAGTTCTAAATTCTAATTCTAACAAGAACGGGTTACATTAAGTAGCAATGGAATATTATGTATTGCATGAAACAAAATACTGGTTCGAAGCCACAAATAAGCGTTTAAAAACATATTTATAGAGCACAAAATAACAAAGGTGGCAACAAAATGACGCAATATATTAGTGGAACTACTAAAAAAAGTAACCATTCTAGGCAAAATGCACTCCTAATTTTTCACATAAGGATTAACCGTTGTTGTTGATAACATAAGTTACAACAAGCTACAATTACTGACGTAAGTTCTTGTAGGTTCTTGTAGTAGGGGAGTTTGACACAATAATACAGAATAGAGAACTCATACACACTTATTAAAATTTAGGTTCCAGAAGTAACATGCTTCTGAAGTAGTTATTTAAAATGCATAAAAGAGTAGGAGTCAATGACGTTTTTTCCCAGTAGCTGCTTCCCATGCCCGTAAGACATGATTCACAATTTCTTCTACTCCAACCTTATGCTTCACCTGCACATTGTTGTGGAAACCATGTTAAGGAGAGGAGAAAACAAATTGATAGAGGCTCTGAGTAGAGGTAATCTCACCAATGCAATAGTATTTTATTTTGTTTCTTTCCATATTCTGAATCAGTTCTATTAGATAGTGATAGAGGCAGAACTGTAGATGTAAACTTGGGTGAAAAATATGGTTCATATAAACCTTATTATGCACTTTTATAATTCAAATAAGATAAACAGACAGAAAAGTTAAATATACTGTTTTCAAGCATAACTCAATGGTAAATATGTAAAGGGATTGATCCAAGTATTTTAGACTCATTTCGAGTTTATAAAATTACATAAACCATCGTTGATGCTTTATGCCAATGCTTCAATCAAGAATACACCCTTGCCTGCTTATTTGCGATTCAGGATCTATACTGATAGGAACCAAATGGTATATTGAACGAAATAGGACTATTACATGAATGTTTGCTGGATATTTGAGAGATCCAAACCTCCTCCTAAGCCAAATGGCCCTCTAGTGTATACAATTGACAAGACCCTTATTCCTATCCCACTCCCTTCTTATTTATAGGCAACATGCCTTATTGTTACTTGACTAACTAACTATTCAACCACCCAACTAACTATTGACTAATATAACAACATTAACCAACTGTAACTACTACTATATAACAGACCTATCATATACACAAACCATATGATCCCTCCCAAATATCCAAAATCTTTTGTCTGCTAAGAAACCAGGTGATTAAGGACTAAAGTTAAGATGACCCAACAGTGTTAACAGGATGTGAAAACTGAAACCAAAGGTTAATGTGTAGTAACGGTTGAAGACGTGTCCTGGTGTCCGACACTGACACTTCAATTACTTGTATTTTTCTAAATAAAATCGGTGACTCCTTAACTAACCTGTGCAAAGACAAATGGTCCCCCGTCTCTCATCCGAATAGCATCCCGCTGCATAACTCCCAAGTCAGCCCCAATTGCTTGTGCAAGGTCAGTCTTGTTTATCACCTGGAATTAAGTCACATCAGTTCCATCACCATATTAACAAATAACATGAAAGAATTACACAGATGAATTTATGAGAGCCACAGTGAAACAGTTATGCATATAGCACATACAAGGAGATCAGCTTGTGTTATTCCAGGTCCACCTTTCCTAGGAATTTTATCACCACCAGATACATCTATTATGTATATAATATAATCAGCCAGTTCCCTGCTGAAATTAGCAGCCAGATTATCTGCACAAAAACTCAATAAGTGAACATCCAAAGTTTTTGAGATCAAACTTAATTTCAAAAGCAGTGACGTATTATAATCAAATCAATTTTGCTACAGAAAAATATTTAACTCAATTTGAAACACAGCCTATTAAGCACTGACACTTTTGTGCCTGAGTCAACTCATCCGGATTCTGAGCGTTCTTCGGACCATAGAAAAAACTAAACTCTATTCTCGCGGAGCTGTAGTTTAGAGTTTAGCACCGTGGGCGGAGCATAAGGCTAAAATTTTGCACTGGCCAAAATCGAGTTTGTCCGCTGCGGAAATCAATCCTAAGAGTACCGGATCAACCCCATGTCCCAAAATAGCTTATGCTAAAGAGCCAACAATAATGGTTTACATAGAACACAATAGCTATTAGTTAATCGGAGCCAATCACCAATTTAATCTCTGAAGTTGTAGGAGTCAGGCAAATACCCATCTTTAAAATTAACAAAATTTCAAAATGATTCCTGAATTTGACCTAAAAATATACTAGTGTAATCAAGGGTCTTCAATTTCAGCAACTATGTTGGAATAATAATACTAACTTTAGACACTAAATTCACAATGCATTACCATAAATTTTTGCGATTCAGTTCAACTAAATATTCAATTAAACAATACCTCCACCAGATTCACAAAGAAGTATATCTGTTGTATAAAGATTAGAGAGCTCCTCCAAAGGTCCAAGATTAATACTAATATCTTCCCTAATTGCAGCATGAGGACAACCACCAGTTTCAACAGCACGAATCCTTTCCTCAGGAAGTGCTTTATGCTTCACCAAAAATTCACCATCTTCTTTGGTAAAAATATCATTAGTTACCGCAGCGAGACTGTAATTATCCCTAAGATTTTCACAAAGGGCTAACATCAAAGCAGTTTTGCCAGTACCAACAGGTCCACCAATGCCAATGGTGAAAGCTCTTTCATTGAAGTTTCTATTGAGAAGTGGTGGAGCCCTTCTACTGAAGAACCCTGGAGAGTAAATTGGTTCGTGAGAATGTGGCGCTAGACCGTCGTGACTGTGGTATACTTTTCCATCTGCACCTATAAAAGACTTGCTAGCACCTCCGTCTGAATGATCGTGATCGTGATCGTGATCGTGATGATGGTGATCGTGTTCATGATCATGGTGGTGATTGTGGTGTTCGTGAGTGTGCTCGCCTCCAGAAGCCATCGGTGTTACTGTGCTCTCCACGTGAAAAATGAGAAGTGTCAAGTGATTGAAGTGAAGAGCGAGACTCTTTTTAGGATCCAGATTCTGGCAGGTTTGTCGTATTGCTATTTGGTCGACACCTCATCCTCGAGATAGATAATGTCCCATATTATATCATGATGTTTGGACACTTCAGAAAAATTTGCTAAAAGAAACAACAAATTAAAAAAAAATTATTAATTTTATATTTATTTATTTATATGAAAAATAAATTACGAGTTATTTTACAAAATTATCCTTCCTTCATTGGTATTGTAAAAAGAGAGATAATTAAATAATAACACTGAGAAAATAAATTAATAGAAGATTGTGTCTCAATCGGAGGTGATGCATATATTCTTAACTCTTAACTAGACAATAATACGTAAGGCTTAACTTAATTCACAAATATTAAAATTGTTAGACTGAATATCATATTTTTAGTTTAAATCTGCGTGAATTTTATGTGACTCTTGTCACTGTGTTTACGCATTAAAAAAAGAGTACAACTGAGAAAAAGTAATTAATATTACATTGAAATTGACATTTGTTTTTAGACAAGTTTTTTTGCTAAAGCAACATTCCTTATTTATTTATTTTTGATTATCGTGTTATTGGTGCACAATAACTATCGACTTTGTCAATAACTAATCTACGTCGGAGAACTTAGCTAGCCACGTGTAATCGGCTTTGTCAGTCTGTATGATTTTCCTCTCTCAACGGAGTTTTTGTCACACCTAAAATTTAAACTCTAAGTCTTTAAGTGAGAGCTGAGCTCAGTTATTGCTCGGACCAACTCAGTTATTGATCGGACCAACTATTGTTGGTAAAGCAACACTTGCTAGGATATGGAGGGAGTAGTTTAACTTTAATTGATACTAGTAGGATACCCATGCATACGCACGGACACAGAAGCTATCGTGTTCATTTTATGAATGAATTTAGACATAATTTAAATAGTCTGAACATTACCCCGTGAAAATAAATATAAATTTAAAGTAGATAAAAATGAGTCTCAAATAAAAATTAGATAAATATTAAAATCTAAAAAAACGTAAAGGTACCATTTAAAAACAATTGTGCGTTGGGACCCTTTTTTATATATCAGTGTTGTTATCCCGTATTTTTTATATATCAGTGCAGTTATCCCGTGTTTTTATTTATGTTATTCAGTTATCCTGTATTTTTTATATCAGTGCAGTTATCCTATGTTTTTTTTATATATCAGTACAGTTATCTAATAGTTTCAATTGATTGTTTTAGTTAATTAGTAGATTATAATAGATAGTAAAAGATAGATAGTAGATTACCAATTAGAAATATGTAACCCATGTTTTATTATTTATCTGTGACAACTATTTGTCATTTTTTAAGTATTAGTGACAAATATTTGTCACATGTGTTTTAAATATTATTTAGTTATTTAAATATTGATTAAGTCTTCTTGTTCTTTTTAGATATTAATCTCGTGTTTTGTATATATGTATATATATATATATATATATATATATATATATCAGCGCAATTATCCCATATTTTTGATATATCAGTGCAATTATGTCGTAGTTTCAATTGATTATTTTAGTTGATTAGTAGATGGTGGGAAAAGAAAGTGGATGGGTTTGGTTTAAATTTTGAAATTTGAAAAAAGTAAGTAGGAGATAGTAGGGAAAAATTGGGAGTGAGACGAAAGTGCATTGAGAGAAAAGATTTGAAAAAAAAAAGTGTGATAGTAAATTACAAAGTTGCCCTTAGTTAGGTGAGTTGTCAAGTAAATAGAGATGTTAGTTTGGGTACTTTAAGTGTGGTTTGTTTGAATGAATAGAATAAATTAGTAGATGGCGTGAAAAGAAAGTGGATAGGTTTGGTTTAAATATTGAAATTTGAAAAAAGTAAGTAGGAGATAGTAGGGAAAATTTGGGAGTGAGATGAAAGTGTATTGGGAGAAAATATTTGAAAAAAAAGTGTGATAGTAAATTATAAAGTTGCCCTTAGTTAGGTGAGTTGTCAAGTAAATAGAGATGTTAGTTTGGGTAGTTTGAGTGTGGTTTGTTTGAATAAATAGATAGATATTAGATTAGATTAAATATTTGTCACATGTGTTTGAAATATTAATCAGTAGTTTAAATAGTGATTAAGTCTTTTTTGTTTTTTTAGATATCAATCTTGTGTTTTTTATATTTCAGTGCAGTTATCCCGTATTTTTTGTATATCAGTGCAATTATCTCGTAGCTTCAATTGATTATTTTAGTTCGTTAGTAGATTATAGTAGACGGTGAGAAAAGAAAGTGCAGTTATCCCATGGTTTTTTTAAATATCAATGCATTGTTTTTTTTATATATCAGTGTTGTTATCTCGTATTTTTTTATATATCAATGCAGCTATCCCGTGTTTTTATATATATCATTACAGTTATCCCGTATTTTTTATATATCAGTGCAGTTATCCCGTGTTTTTTTATATATAAGTGCAGTTATCTCATAGTTTCAATTGATTGTTTTAGTTGATTAGTAGATAGTAAAAGATAGATAGTAGATTTTCAATGAGAAATATGTAACCCGTGTTTTATTATGTATCCGCGACAACTATTTGTCTTTTTTTAGGTATTAGTGACAAATATTTGTCATATGTGTTTTAAATATCATTTAGTTGTTTAAATATTGATTAAGTCTTCTTGTTCTTTTTAGATATTAATCTTGTTTTTTTATATATCATTATCAGTGCAATTAGCCCATGTTTTTTTATATATCAGTGCAATTATGTCGTAGTTTGAATTGATTATTTTAGTTGATTAGTAAATGGTGGGAAAAGAAAGTGGTGGATTTGGTTTAAATTTTGAAAAAAGTAAGTAGGAGAAAGTAGGAAAAAAGTGGGAGTGAGATGAAAGTGTATTGGGAGTAGAGGTTTGAAAAAAAGTGTCATAGTAAATTACAAAGTTACCCTTAGTTAGGTAAGTTGTCAAGTAAATAGAAATGTTAGTTTAGGTAATTTAAACGTGGTTTGTTTGAATCAATAGATATTAGATTAGATATTAGATTAGATATTAGATATGTATGACCAATGAGTAAAGAAATCCACATGAAAGCCAAGTGATGGGAAAACAAAAACACAACCATATAATTCATCTAAAAAAACATGACCAATGGATAAATAAATCGACATGGAAAGGAGAAATCATAGTATGTGTATGACGTTCAAGATTTTTTTTTTTGACAAAAATGACGTTCAAGATTATTGGTATGAACTTCAAACATTTTTCTAAATTTGTCAACTTTTGATTAGTTGCCATTATAAAATATACATGTACATCGTTAGTTTACGATGAACCCTAGACCTCCTAAATATTGTACTCTTTTGGCGTTTTTAGTTTACCAACAGAGCTACTTTCTTAGGACCACTCTTCATTCTTTCTTTCTCTCTCTTTCGAGGTGTCTCAAAACATTGCCATTGAGGTAAAAAAAAATTCCTTATTTAAAATGTGTATAAAAATTAGATTTTCTTTTCAATTGAATATAAAATGTATATTTTCTCTAATTTTGTGTAAAATGACTTTCTTGAATATATATATATATATATATATATATATATATATATATATATATATATATATATATATATATATATATATATATATAGATTTTGTTTCAAGAAAAAAATATTTATAGATTTAATTACTCTATATTCCATGAATTATTTTTGAGAATTTTTAAACAGATTTCTAAACTAAAAAACTGTAACTAGTTTCTTGAACTAATATATTTTTCTAATTAGGTCATTCTATTACATTATGGTTAGTCACTATTTTGTCAATGCTAAAGTGGTAAATTATACCAAAAAAACACTTTGATATACTTAAACCACAATTAAGGCAAAAATTAACGTATGTAATTTTATTTATTTTAATGGAATATGTTAAAAAGGATGATTGTAAGAGAGCAAATCAAATCTCTCACCCGTGAATTACTAAAAGTTTTTTTGACACGTGGATCACTAAAGTTGACGGTAGGATATTATGTAAAATGTTATGAGTGATTAAGTTTTTTCATGAGTGATTTGATTTGCTCCCATGCCCTAGAAGCACCCTATTTTTTTGGTATAAACTGGGTATTCTCTGCGCACAACTACAGAGACTAATCCCTCGAGTCGGATAGGACCACAATAGGCGGCTGGATTCGATCTCAGGACCTTGGTTAAGTTGGAAGAGACCATTACCATCATCCAAGTGCTCCTGGGTTAGAAGCACCCTGTTAGAAATAATGAAAAATAATATTTTTCTTAAAAATATTAAAATAAAGGCTTAAATACGTTTTTACCCCCTGCAAATAGGGGGTATTTTGCTTTTACCCCTTGCAATTTTTTTTTTAAAAAAAAAACCCTTGCAAAATCAACTTTTTTGGTTTTAGTCCTTCTGTTAGATGGACGTTAAAAAAACGTTTATGTAGCATTTTTAAATACGTTTTTAACCCTTGCAAATAGGGGGTGTTTTGCTTTACCCCCGCAAAAAAATCTAAATCCCCTTCTTCTTCCTCAGCACCCACCAAACCTCATATCAACTTTTCCATCTCCAACACAAACCAACGCTTCCATATCAAACCAGAACTCATCTTCTCATCTTCTTCGTCTCTCTCTCTCTCACAGAATTAGCAAACCATGAGCACAACATGTAATTAACTTTTATTGCGATTCTGATTTTAGGGTTTGTTTCAAGTTTTGTGGATTGTTGTTTATGGATTGTTCTTCATCTCAAAATCAAGGTTTTATGGATTTAATAAATGTGTGTGTTTTAAAAAATGAGTCAATAAACAAATCAAGCTAGTACTTGATTTACAATGCAGCATCTCTGACTTTTTAAAATTCATTGATTATGTGTTTTGCATGTTTTCCATTTTTTCTCTTAATGTTTAAATGTGTGATATGTGTGTTTATATGTTAAAATTAAAGTTTATTCTTTATCAAGGGTCAATGACCGCAGGAGAATAACAATCAAGACCCTAACTCTTATGATTCATAAAACCTTGATTTTGAGATGAAGAACAATCCATAAACAACAATCCATAAAGCTTGAAACAAACCCTAAAATCAGTATCGCAATCAAAGTTAATTACATGTTGTGCTCATGGTTTGCTGGTTCTGTGAGAGAGAGACACTACAAAAAACACGGTCATTAGCAAGGGAATTTTGGGTCGCTAACATGCCCAATTTCGTCACTAATTGCCATTAGCGAGGGAATTAGCGAGGGACCAGTTCGGTCGCTAATTCCCTCCTCGCTAATGGCAATTAGCGAGAGAAATGTGTTCCGTCAGCTAATTAGCGAGGACGATCCTCGCTAATTTCGTCGCTAACGCCGACAAAGACGCTACCTACCGATCGACACGCTTCTCAATCTGAGTTTATTATAATTATTATTAGTATTATTATTATTATTATTACTGTTGTTATTATTATTAGTATTATTATTATTATTGTTGTTATTATTATTATTATAACCAAAATTTTTAAAGAGAGAGAGAGAGAGGAGTGAGAGTGGTGGTGGTGGTGGTGTCGTAGAGAGACAAGGAGAAGGAGAAGAGTAAGGGAGAAAGATGGTGAGATGTATGTGGTGGTGGTGGTGGTTGTGTGGTGGTGGTGGTGGTGGTGGTAGTGTGGTGGTGGTGGTCGTGAGATCTATGTGGTGGTGGTGGTGGTGGTAGTGTGGTGGTGGTAGTGTGGTGGTGGAAGAGAAGAAAAGAGAGTGGTGGTGGTGGTCGGTGGTGGTGGTGTGATGGTGGAAGAGAAGAAGAGAGTGGAAGAGGAGAGTAAATGAGAGAGAGTGGAGTGAAAAGAGAAGAAGAGAGAGAGTGGTGGTGGTGGTGGTTGGTGGTGGGAGAGAAGAAAAGAGTGGAAAAGAAGAAGAGAGAAGAAGAGAGTAAATGAGAGAGAGTGTTTGAGTTGGATTATTATAAAAAAATATGACATTTTTGCGAGGAATTAGCGAGGGGATCGTCCGTCGCTAATCCTCGCGTTTCCTAAGCCAACGCTAAGCGGTCGATTCACCGCAAAGTGTCTTTGTCAAGGTCAAAAATTAGCGAGGACGTTGTTAATTCCGTCATTAATCGCTTTGAAAATGTGTGCGTGCAATTTGAAATTGGCGCCTTGCATTTAGAAGGCGACGCCATCCGTCGCTCATCGCCTTATTTCCGTCGCTAATCACGATTTTGCGAGGGACTGTTTCCTCGCTACGTCCGTCGCTAATTCATCGATTTTGCGAGGGACCTAATTTTTCCTCGCAACGCCCTCGCTAATCCTCTGTTTTTTGTAGTGAGAGAGCGAAGAAGATGAGAAGATGGATTACGGTTTGATATGGAGCGTTGTGTTGGAGATGAAAAAGTTGATATGAGGTTGGGTGGGTCTTTGAGGAAGAAGAAGGGGATTTAGATTTTTTTTGCGGTAAGTAAAGAAAAAACACCCCTATTTCAGGGGTAAAAACGTATTTAAAAATGCTACATAAGCGTTTTTAACGTCCATCTAACAGAACGACTAAAACCAAAAAGTTGATTTCTGAGGTTTTTGTAGAGAGTAAAATAAAACACCCCTATTTGCAGGGGATAAAAATGTATTTAAGCCTAAAATAAAAATACAATCTAAAAATTGTTATATTTATAAATAAAAATATAACAATAATTAATAAAACTGGGACGGACCGCGCACGGAACCAAACCAAAGGAAAGCGAGCAAGGAAGGGGGACGACGAAGAAGAAAACCCTAACAATCAAAAACAAATAGGATGGTGGGAGCAGAGGAGGGGACGGGGAAGAAGAGAGTGGCGACGGAATCGCTGGGATGGCTAACGGAATCAACTATAATGCCGAAGAAGCACCGAGCCATAGAAGGTGTCGGTGCATCCTCCATCCTCGAGTTGAAGGCCGAACTCTACAAGTCTCAAGAAGATTCCAAGAAGTCCAGAGAATTATCAGGCCCTGATCTCGAATATCAACGCGCCAAAAACAAGATCACTTCCAAAGATACTTTCTCTAATAAGAACTCCGGCGTCGATGCTCGTGCTCACAAGTAAACCAACCATTCTCTATTCTCCCCTCTTCAATTCAATCATAATTATTCTTAATTAGAGTCTTTAGATGATGGCTTATTGAATTAGTGTTTGTTATTTGGCTTTGTTGTTATGATTAGGGATAAACTTGAGTTGAAAGCCGTAAATGATGGATCTGTAAGCTATGCTGCATTGGAGAAGAAGGCTGCGTTGTATGAGAAGTTAGTTAGGGGAGAATTGTCTGATGAAGAGGATCAAGAGAAGTATTGTGTAGATTTTGTCCGCAAGGGAGTTGACAAGGATGATGTAGCTTCCACTCCGAATGTGCTTCCAGAAAATGAACATGCTCAGGCTGATACTAATGGTGATGGTGACATTTCTATGCTGTTTAACTGGAAACCTGTAGGGCCTGGGCGAACAGCTGGAGTAGTTGATAGTGGTGAGCACAAGCGCAATGTTAGGTACGCAATTCATCATATTTCTCGATGTTGGTGTTTGCTCAAAATGCAGTGTTCCTATACTATATAGCTAGGATAGACTCAATGGAAATGTTCTTGTCGTGTATTTGTTTGATTATTTGTAAACTTAGTTTTTGATAGTTAAAGTGTGCTTGAAGGAAAAAGTTATTTATATTTGGATATCTTTGTTTGAAAAGTGATTTTGGCTGAACTAATGTTTTGATAGTTTAGACTTTAGATCAATATCAGTTTTGAGGTGTGCAATTACCTGAATAGGTTTAATAAGCGGGAGTGATAGCAACCTTTAGGGTCTGATTTGAGTGATTTCAATTTGCAAGGCTGGAAATGTCAAGAGTTCTGCAACGGGCTTTTGGTTCAACACGAGAGCTAACTCTGTTTGGCAATAGTGATAATAAGAATGGTAGTGACAAGTCTTTGTATTACAATTCAAAGTTGGTGAAAGTGAGGGGAAATTGAAAGTGAAAGAATTTTCTTGAGAGAGTGTGGAGAGAAAATTTGGAGGTCTTGTGTTCTGAAAATGACGATAATGAAGATTACAAGATGAGGAGTCTGAACCATTGTATTCATAGATTTCAATTGAGCTAGGTAACTATTTCTATGGTCCTAATATGGAGGTGATCTGGTAGGGCAGGTTTTGGTAGAAGACCATGATATATTGTGCTTTCAAGATGCCTCAATATAAGCTATAGCTAGTTAGCTACTGCTTTGCAGATTTCCTTCATAGGTTAAGAAATTGACACACTTTATTTGTTTATTCACTGAATAGTAAATTTCAGGGCTAGTTAAAATGACATACTGTAGGACTCTTATATTAGACCTGTTGATGAAAGTCTTTCACTACAAGCTGTGCTCTGTACTTGCTAATGCTTCCTTATGGATTCTCTTCCATCTGAAGAATCCATTAAAAACCTATAGCTTGCCTCTAATAAGAAAGAGGGACCAATGTCAGATATTCTTTTTCATGAAAGATTCATATTCAGATCTTATAGCTGTCATCCAATGGATAAGAAGAGTGGGATTGAGTCTAGGTTTGTTAAACTTTGATTTTGATATTGTTTGCACAGGGTGGATTTTTGGCAGTCTAGTAGAAAGAGTAGTACCAAGACAATTTGGGTCAGAGTCTTAACAATATAAGAAAAGGCGAATCTGGTGCGGTAGAGAAAGATGAGAAGGTTCCACATATGGTAGCGAAGTAGTAGGAACATAATGAGGAAAGGAAATTCAAAAAATGGGAAGCAGTAGGAACATATTTTCACCAAAAACGTTCCTTCTAAGTAGCACCTCAGAAGAACCTAGCGAGTTCTCCAAATAATAGGATGGATTAAATTCAAAAAATATTACATTTGGCAAATTGTATAACACTGATAAATTTTTAGCAATGGAGAGGGAACTGGGAGATGATTTTGGAGAGTGAGAGTGGTGTATGGTTGAATTGGAGAAGGAAAGGAAGAGGAACTTGCAGAATATATAGTCAAACATTGGCCATTTCCCATCCTTATTTAGTCCGTCCCAAAGAGTGGCACTTGGTGAAGGTTGTTGGGATCGGCAGTCATATGTAGTTCGAGAATTAGGGTCCCAAGATTGAGATGAAAATTGTCTTACCGGCTAACCTGGAGTATACTACTCCTGGTTAACCAATATATGGAAGCATAGGTGTAGGAGAAGCTGACGAACTAATATATGTAGGGTGAGGACCACTAGAAGCATTTGGTTGTTAACCACTAGAGGAGGGAGGTGGAGTATATTGAGGTGCATGCGAGTTGGAACAGCAGTGGAGGTGGGAAATCAGAGCCACTGGCTGGAAATGTGTTGCTATAGTAACAAATTGAAGCATCGTGACCAGAATGATAGCAAATTTGACAAGTCACTGGCAGCCACCAAAGGTGCATTGTGACCTGAAGACTGGCTAACCTCAAGACTGGCTAAATTGATCGCCATGGCCACAATAAGGGGCACCTCAGTTATCAGTCATCAAAGTGAAGCAGATGCTGCATCGTTGGCTGATAACAAGAGTATGTTGGCTGATTAACCAATGGGATTTGAGGACAGAACTTGCGGTACCCCAGAAAGAGATTGTGAAGGAGCCTATGTAATATTTATTAGTGGAGTGTCAGAAAGAGCAGTTTTCTTGTTTTTTTCTTCAGATCAAGCCTACTGAGGCAGGAGTTGTCACTAAACTCATAGAATGACATGGAGTTGTGTATATGTAAATTTGTGGAGATGAAAGGAGCATACTCCTATGAAAGACCTCCCAAAACTGCTTCAACCTGATAATGGAGAAGAACGGGATATCTGATTTATATGAGAGTGTCAACTATGGCCTTGATCTTAGCGAGGTGGTCTGATATGTATTTTGTTTTGTTTTTTTGCAAACAGAACACAACTCAGACTGAAGTCTTTAACATACGCATGCAAGAAGTTATGATCTGCTCTAGATCTGTTTGGAGTGTCTGCATCAAATGAGACCATGAAGGATTGAAATAGAAATTGTTGAGTGTAATTGTAACCATGTAGCAAGAACTGATGTTACCCTTCATCACAATTGCAGGATTTATTGCCTTCGTAGTGATCCATCTCAGTAAGAAAATCTGGTGGAGCGGACTATTAACCACTAACAATTTTTGGCCAAGAATCACTCCTTTCACCCGTTGTTTCCACTAAAAATAGTTCTACTCATCTAGTTTTGCAGAGATTTGATGAGAACAAATAATTGGAGTAGATAAAGAGGTGGGAATCTTGGAGCAAAATAGTGGTTCTGTGGAGAATTCATATATCCCGAATTGAGAAGTAGCTCATGGTACCAAATTACAATTTAAGGAGCTGCCGGAAGTAGAAGCTACTAGAAATAACGACAGAAATGTACTGTGCAAATACAACAGAAACAAACAACATCCCAAGTAGGTAGCTCAATTGGCAAGCTAAGGGATACCAAAGGAGCACACCAAATGAGTGCAAGAAGGAGGTCTTGGGTTTAAGTCCCGGAAACTAACATTTCCCCCACCCCACTAACAATTGCAGCAAGCATAGAACACAGGTTGCCCAACACTTTGGTAGTTGGAATCAGGGGTGAGAAACTACAAACTGTCTTATGATCAGTATTTTTTGTGGAAATTCTCAGGCTTTTAGGTCAAATGTTGCTTTGGAGGCACAGTTGATCCGTGCTTTGAAGGCACAGAAATTGTTCACTCTTGGAGCTTTTAATTTTTTGGATGGGTCAAATTTAGTAATTTGTTTGATTATATTAAGTTGACATTGCTAGGATCATATAATACAGTACTGTAATCTATTAAGGTAATAGCTTGCAAGAAGAAACAATTATCTTCAGGAAGCTAATGATGTTTGATTTTTCTTTTTGCATGACTTTTCTGTGTTATTTACTTCATTAATATGGTGAGCCTATGGCTATTGCTAATCCAGTCATTTATTGACTTTGAATTGCAGGGAAGTTCATGAAGAAGCTAATCGTGCAAGAGAAAAGGCTTCTGAAATTAAACTTCGCAGGCAGGAGCAGGTAGCTGCTCATCGTGATAAACTTAAACAAGCCTATCTTCGGAAGAAACTGGAGCAACTGAAGGCCACTTCTGTTGGATCTGAATCTGAGATTAAGCACACATGACATGATGTCCGCACCAATTGTTGTCCATAATTTATGAATGCCGAATTTGCAAACCAAGGAGTGCATCACTATTAATTGGAGCTACAGCCTACAGCATTGGTATATCTGATGCTTATGAAGTTATGATATGATACAAAACAACTGCTTCAACCCTCGAGAAACGGTACATGAAGGGAAAAGAGAAGATGTAGGCAAAAGAAACGTCATTCTTTTTTCTGTTGTAAATGATGTTATGTAATTTGACTATGTTATATACGTGGAATATTGATTTAGGTTAGGAAAAAACTTGTTTCACTTTCGCTGGCCAAACCATAAACTAGAGTACTAGACCAGGCTTTCGTTGACTATCATTGAACTTAGTTCGCGAGATCTGATACAAAATCAAATTTAGACGAAGATTTTATTTCATTGTTTAGATATGTTATAATGTAATAATTTATTTTTGATGGTTGGAATAATAAAGTTTTTGTTTTATCATATGTGAATGAATTTTTTTATCAATGAAAAGACTACAAAAACAATCAAATAAAATAAAGCTAGAGCCCGTCTTAACATTTGCATGGTATCAGATAACATGTCTTGAGGGCAGAGATCGTTGTCGTGAGAGGTAGCGATGGTCCACAAGAGAACCTTGATTTGAAACTCCCTCTTTAGCTAACAAGTAAGCACAAACTCCCACAATTTATTCCTAACATCTTGAATACTCCTAACAAAGACAACATGAAGATGCATATGAAAAACTCCAACACTAATCATCTATAGAGCCTGAAAATAATCAGGCTCACAAATAACCTCCTTGAAACCTTGTTCCAATCTAGACAGTAGATATAAAACATAGTAAATGGCAAGATTTGCCCACGTGACAGTCTCTAATAGTCTTCCAAAGCTAGATTTGCCCAGATCACCAAATTCACTCCCATCACCACTCAATTTTCAAACTTACTAATCTACCATTAACCCAATTCTACTAGATAAGAGAGAGAACTCTAGATACTACACAAGCTTGTATGTGTCTTGGAACTACATAGCTTGGAACTTTTTTTTGTCAACACAATAATTTTGAAGTTGACCACTTCAAAATTAGGCAAATCATTAGCAAAGAACATATGGGAAATGGTTGGGTCATTTTTGCTAACCTAGACTGGGTAACCAAAGCTTCTCTCGAACCTTTTCTTTAATAATAGAAGTAGCCAACTCTAACATACATATAAGGAACAAGTATGGGGACATTGGATCCCTTGTCTTATGCCACAACTTGGATCAAAACCCCTCCAACTCACTATTTTGAGAGACAAAGAAGCTGGGTGATGATGGTAGCGCTTTTTTCCTTCCATTGATGCAAGATTATTGTTAATATATACTTACATAGAAATTAAATCATATCTGTCAGGATGGCCGAGTGGTCTAAGGCGCCAGACTCAAGTTCTGGTCTTCGTGAGAGGGCGTGGGTTCAAATCCCACTTCTGACAAAATTCATTTTTTGTATTTTTACAATATTTATTATAAAAAAGTATTGAAAAATTAAAACGACTCTGCTGGGGATCGAACCCAGAATCTCTGGTTCCGTAGACCAGCGCCTTATCCATTGGGCCACAGAGTCTATTTGCCTTTGTTTGATATTGCAGCAGATGAAAATTATATATAGGTGTAAACTTCGCCCTTACCTTGAACGTAAACAAAACTTACTTTGGGCCTAATAATTCACAACGTACTCATATTTATTTATTTTGACGAGTTTTTTAAGCATTTTTCTTCTTTGGTTAAGTGTCTTTTAAATTCTTCTTAACTGTCCAATAATCAATGGAGGTTCTAACTATATCTCTATTTATTTTAATTTTGAATTAAGAAAACTAAGCATATGCAATATGTAAAAAAATTTACTTATCTGCTAATATAAGTACATAAATAAGAATATATTTATTATTTTTAATGAAATATAAAAATTTTATTTGAAAAGTGCGTACATCATTTGTGTAAAAACTCATTATTTTGCCATGTCAACCCACTTTTTTTTTTTGATAAGCCATGCCAACCCACTTTGGTAACAATGTCTTAAAAATAACTACAAAATTGGATATCGGAGTAAACTTGATTTAAACCTGGTAGCGTTTAAACTTTTGTAAAAAAAAGTGTTTAAACTTTAAAATATTAGTTGTGTAAATATAATAATAACTGGTGTGCTATACCTGTGCGCTGCACGGGGTCTAATTTATATTTTAGAATATTTTAATGTGGTATTTTCGAATTATGTTTTAATAAATATTTGTATAATAGTATATCTACAATTTTGACATCGAACAATGAAGTTTGTCATAACACATGATAGGCTTAATCGTATTTCGTCGTGTCGTTTAGAATTAGTTGGCAATCATGAAATTTGATAACATGACTATTTATCATCTAAAATTGTATAAATATTAATTCAAAGTCTGAGGCTTAGAGTTTATACATCATACTGTTTAATACAATGAGTATATATATATATATATATATATATATAGAGAGAGAGAGAGAGAGAGAGAGAGAGAGAGAGAGAGAGAGAGAGAGAGAGAGAGAGAGAGAGAGAGAGAGAGAGAGAGAGAGAGAGAGAGAGAGAGAGAGAGAGAGAGAGAGAGAGAGAGAGAGAGAGAGAGAGATTTGGTCCAAAACCTCTAAGTTTGAGCGAAAGTGTGGTTAATGCACTCCATCTAAAGGGGCAGACTTGGCTAGTAGCCGGACTCGACACTTGGATGGAACAAATTAGAGCCAGACTTTAGTTACCCCCGACCGAACTCCAGATAAGTCAGGTTCCTTTTCCTTTGGACACCGGAGCGGGGTCAAAAGACCCTAAACAAAAAAAAAAGATATTTGGTAAAAAAATGTATATAGATGTAGATATCTACACTATATCCATAGTAGATAGATCAGTGTATATTATTTAATATAGAAAAAAAAATACGTAAATATAAATATATATATATATATATATATATATATATATATATATATATATATAAATATATAGATAGTATTTTTGTTAAATAAAAATATACATCACAAAAAAAATATAAATTATACAAAGATATTAGATTTTGATATTATTACACACAAAGATATCATACTTTAGATTAGATATGAAAAGGTAAGATATGATATAGATGTAAATATCAGTTTTTTTTCAAACAAATTCATAATCATTAGTATTTTTTATTAATCAAGCACATTAGAAAAGATTTGGATCCTCTCATTCAACACTCTCTCAATCATCCTATACACTCTCTATCTCTCTCATAAATTCTTTACTTTAAATATTTTTAGAAGAGCGTAGAGAGTGTATAGGATGATTGAGAGAGTATTGAATGAGAGGATCTAAATCCCATTAGAAGGTATTGTCAGAATAAAGCACATTAGAGCATCATTAGCGGTAGGATCCTAACACATCTTGGCTGAGCCCTTGATGTCGGGTCAGCTTTAAAGCACGTCCCTTTAATTCCACTCCAATACCAACAAAATAAGAAATTGACTATGTACCCAAAAAAAGTAATAAGAACTTGAGTAAAATATTAAATTTGACTTTATATATAAATATATAAAGACATCAAACTGCACATACATGTCTTGATGATTGACTATCTTCTCCTGGCATTCCCATGCGAGCTCTTTTGAGTTGGTCAACTGCATGTGTTGTTTGGAGTTCCGTAACACCGTCTAGTGGATTAAATATTGCAATGATCATAAAACAAATTAAGGTCACTATATGATTAAATATTGCACCTAGTTGTTTTGGTGGTTGCGAAACATTGGGATTGCTTTGTGTATTATCTATGAACATAGAAAGTAGGATTTCTATCAATTGCATTTTTAATTTATATGTATGCTTTACAACTGTTGATGCAGTGTATTTCTCAATATACTTATACACAAAGATGTAACTGAAAATTATGGCATTAACCAAAAAAAAAAGATCTACCTAGATGACGACTGTCATTAGAATTTGTTTGCTTTCTTTTATTGGGTTTGTTGTCTCATTGCATTCTGTAAACTGGTACAGATTAGGTTACTACTGCAATCAACTGCAAATAATTAAGTCATTAAAAACATTCAATTAGTGACTAATCACTTATCACATTGACATTAATTGTCATTGCTGCAGAAGTTACAATATGCTTGAAGAAGACACACACATACTGGAGCTCAATCCATTTCAACATTTACAATATAATCAATATGAACGATAGTGGTCACATAGTGGTTAGTCCAACTCCTGTTGTACATCTATGAATATCAAAAATTTAGTATGGTTTCAATATATCTGTGTGATATGTTCTTGCGAGGTGATACACCATAAAAAATGTATACATGAATACATAATCAATGTAGACATAGTATACATAAATAGTAATAGTAAGATGTAGCACGTATTGTATTTCAAAACCTTCGTACAAAAGAATACATGTACTATGATCTGTACACCGTGAATCCTATTGAGTAGGCGCGAAAATTACCTTGAAGATGTAATGTGATGTGGTCTTATTCGACACTTGTACAAATAATAAGCATCTACACCGGTACACTCGCCCAACAGTGCTATTGATTATTGTATTGCTAAGCATAAAGGAATATATCACATAGCTCTAGATATAACTGTGAAATGATATGGAAGAAATGTGATTATATATGTGACTTCTAAATAAAAAGAACACAATATATAGGTAAAATTTCAACTCTTTTTGGTGGGAACCGAAAAGGGTATGTAGAGTTTGAAATTTGATACAAAAGTTCGAATTTGAATTTACCAAATGAAAATTAGTAGTCTTTCATTTATACAATGTTCAGTTACTTAAGGACCTAAGATGTAGCCTTTCATTTACTTAAATGGTCTGTTACATAATCTTTATTATATTTAATTGAGAGTTGACACCTCAACTCTCAAAAAGCCACATCATCAGACTAATAAAGCCACGTCATCAGTTGTAAAAGCCACGCAATACATCAAAAAAATACGTGGCAGACACGTCAACATTTTAGTTAATCTGACGGTGGAGCCTTCTCCTCTGCACTTCATATCAACGAACGCCATTTCACCAAATTTCGGTTGAAACAATCGACGGCTGAGGTTGCTTTAGATTTCGGCTGTGAGCTGTTAAAATCTAAGGGACAAAAAAACAAATTGGTTAAATGTCATTAAAATATTGCAATTAAGTGGTATGAATTGTAATAAATTCTTCATTGTTGATTTGCAGAACGTTTTTGATCAGTATCTTTTTTCTTCTTTTAATCTCACGCTAGTGGCACACAAACAAATTGGTAATAGAATATTCAAAAAAATTTAATGCACTGTGTGTATTAATGAGAGCATAAAATCAAAGATTCACTCCATTTTAAAAATCAGCATAAAAGAATTAGGAATTGATGAAAAAAAAGCGCGAGTTAATTCAAAATGGTTAAATTTTGGAATTGAATGGCAATTTTAATTTTGCTATGACCATTACAACATTTTCAAAATGAATTTGGACCATTTTCATCAAAGGAGAAATTTCTTCAAAGGAATACACCAAGGTCTTCTCTAAGTTCTTTTTGTTTTCCCGAGATTTTCTTGATGTTGTTTATTAATTTTTGCTTATCACAATGAACTCTTTAAGTGTTTTATTTTTTACGAACTCTTTAAGTGTTTCTATTTTTACATTTTTTTGCACTTCAAGGAAGTTTGACATTGTTTCTTCAACTGATTTAATTCTCCATTTTTGACATTGTCTCTCTTTCTATTTTTTTTTGTTTTGATTGATTCTTCCCTTTCACTTTTCGGTGCTACATCGTGTTTCCTTTTAGAAGGTAATATTGTTCTCCTCTTCTTTTCTACTTTCGTTTTATTAATTATTTCTACTTTGTGGTTTCTCCGATGTTTGGTTCCATGGATTTTTTTGTATCTTGCTTTCAATTTCTAACCTTGATTTTTGTGAATTGGCTTCATGTTGCAATTGGGTTTTTAAAATGTCTCTGTGTTCTTTGCTTATTGTTATTTAATTTACTCTATGTTGTCTTAGTCTTGCTTAGGGTTTTTGTTTTTACTGACTTTTTTACAGAACATGTATTTTTTGAATCATTTCTCTATTCTTTTAATGGTTGTTATGATTATTTTGTTAACTATTGTTTATAGAAAATACTATTGTTTATTACGTGTTCGTTTCTTTTGTTTTCGGTCTATTCTCATTTGTTGTTTCTTGATCCAATGGATATGATTTAATGTTTTTTCATCATTCTTTGTTTTAATTGCTGTTTTTTAATGAATTCGGTGTATCTCTATTTTTTTAATTGCTGTTTTTCCAAGTGAATTTGGTACAATATTGAAATAGAGGTACAATCAAGGAAGTTTCTATTTTTAAGTGTTTCTATTTTTACATTTTTGTTGTTTTTCCATGTGACTTTGCTTATCACACTGAACTCTTTAAGTGTTACTATTTTTACATTTTTGCAGACCTCAAGGAAGTTTGACATTGTTCTCCTCTTCTTTTCTACTTTCGTTTTATTAATTATTTCTACTTTGTGGTTCTCCTGATGTTTGGTTCCATGGATTTTTTTTTGTATCTTGCTTTCAATTTCTAACCTTGATTTTTGTGAATTGGCATCATGTTGCAATTGGGTTTTTAAAATGTCCCTGTTCTTTGCTTATTGTAATTTAATTTACTCTATGTTGTCTTAGTCTTGCTTAGGGTTTTTGTTTTTAAACCATTACAGAACATGTGTTTTTTTGAATCATTTTCTCTATTCTTTTAATGGTTGTTATGATTATTTTGTTAACTATTGTTTATAGAAAATACTATTGTTTATTACGTGTTCGTTTCTTTTGTTTTCGGGTCTATTCTCATTTAATGTTTCTTGATCCAATGGATATGATTTATTGCTTTTTTCATTCTTGTTTTAATTCTTTGTTTTTAATGGATTCGGTGTATTTCTATTTTTTAATTGCTGTTTTTCCATGTGACTTTGGTACAATATTGAGTTAGACTAACAAACTACTTATTTTTTTAGGCAATCATACGACAATTTTCAAGGGAGAACCAAATTTGACGTGCAGCGCATTTCATTCCATGGCATCGCAAACAAAGTCGTTATCGTTGCGCTAAGAGACTCCAAAGCGTGGCGGATATCATCTCTTGGGAGCGAAGATCCGCCCATCGTGGTCGTGGTTCTTCACAAAGTACGTCTATCAAAAATGGAGTGGCAATCATCCGATTTCCGCCGAATTGGTATTCGTTTGTGGTGAGGTAACACACCGTTTATGGTCTTATATGTTCTAAAAAAAATCTAATACATTAGCCTTCAAGAATGTGAAACACGTCACTAATCATTTTGAGGATACTATAAATATTAAGCTTAGACGGTTTCTATAATGGCAACTATAATATACTATTCTTCTGTTATGTTTATTAGTAGCATATGGTTTGATTTATTACATACACTTTATATTATTTATCTTATTCTGGAGTGTTCAAATTGAGCAGTGGGCTTTCTTTCTTTCACCCGGTTAGTGCTCAACTCAAAGTTACTTTTTCCGGTTATCAACTTATTTTTCCGCATCAAAAAAATCCCAAATATGTTTCGTGTTTGGTTCATCAAAATATTTTAAAGGTATTTTTTTAACTCTTTTGCACGCTTTCTGGGGATATGAACAAAGTAAAATAACACATGGCTATACCTAGCGATGCAGCTGCATAGTCTCTTTTTTATCAGGTTACTATAAATATTAAGCTTCGACAGTATCTTTAATGGAGTAATTATTTGTATTATAGTTTATATGTGTTAATCTTCCCTATATAAATGGAGAAATTTTAAGCTTGTGGTATGGTTTTTTCGTAAGTTATCGTATTATAATTTATATGTTACTGATATTTATCGTCTATTCGTCTTCACATTTTGAGTCTATAATGATAGGGCACCAAGATTCAGGGCCACATCGATCAGGCATACCTCTACAAGCATGACAGTGTCATCAGTGCTGGCTCTGTGTATAGCATATCCAAATTTGTCGTTGGAGCTAACACAGGGGGCTACCGTGTCGGCTCACACAAGTTCAGTGGTGAATCTCAAATATCATGCGGTGATGATCCGACTGTCCCCCAAAAATTTGTTCCACCACTACTGCATACGACTTCACCCACCGAAAAGTTGTTTTGATGTCGATTATGACAAGAATTACTTATGCGGTATGCGTCGGTCTTTCTACTTGACTCTATAGTTCGTTTATACATACATGTGGGAACTTGATCTTACGATTTTGCTGTTTCCCTCTCAAGATGTGATTGGCGTTCTCACCGAGAGTCGGTTGTGAATCGAGTTTTGGAAACCAAATGGGACCCGGCACGCGCTTACCATCGACTTGGAGAACAGAGGGTACATCTTGAACCTATAATTACTCCATGTGAATAGTATTCGATAGGGTCATTGCTCGATTGCAAATAAAGATACATTATTGATATAAAGGTTTGCATGCATAACTTCTGTTTTCAGTAAGATAAATATAAAATCTACACAATCTAAAGTGGTCGTTAAACGTGGATAAATTATTGAATAAGAAAATAATTTAAATTTACTCACTTGTATGTACTCATATATCAAGTGTACATGGTATTTTAGGATAAATTATTGAATAAGAAAATAATTTAAATTTATCGTGATATGTGTACTCTCTTGCACTGAACCATCATATGAAATGTCAAAATACTCACTTGATCCTATACTTACAGGTTTCGATTTAAGGTCACACTATTTGATGAATATGTGACTGAGCTAAAGAAATTCATTTCGACCAGCGTGGCATCCAATCCGTCGTAGAGCTATATTGTCTTTGCAAAGTTGGGAATGGACAAGTAAACTTTCACTTACAAATATATTATAGAGTTCACCAACTGGGAATACTTATCTTTAATAAAGAATGGTTAATGTTGCCATTTGCGCTTGGAAACCTATTGGATAACTAATGCATATTACATGTGTTCAACCTACTGCGGGTAACACGCCACGCATTTGTGACAGTGGGCGCACCTCACAATTGGTGTTCAATCACGACATTCCCGAGGCCAGACCGCTGCGTGAGAGACGTATATGTTCAATTATTCAAAAGATAGTATGAGTTCGGTCTATAACAAAATATGCCGATATGCTACATATTGTCAATTGTTTAGCATTAACGTGCACCGCCATCGCTCGCATCGACCGTCACCCCGACAAACAAATAAATCAAAATAATGATGATGACTTTCTTAGCCTTCCTCGTAACTACACACTTGGCGATGTCAAAGAGTTGCACAAGGTGTGGTGACAACATCCTGCCAATTATTAATATTTTTTACAATTAATTATTTCTATCAAAATTCAAAGTACAAACTGTTGATGCACGGTCTTCATGTCACAGGTAAAAGAGTTTGTGGTCAAAGCAACTATTGATGCCCTCATTAACGATCTGGTGTGGTGTTACATGGCCTGCCTATGTAGCAAAAAAGTTGTGGAAGACGAGGAGGAGCCCGGTGTTTACTTTCATCGCCGGAAGTGCACACCTCATGTGACTAAAGTCAAGAGGAAGTATGGTCGATATTCAGTCCCACTGTATCAGTTATCCGATTACTATAAAGCATGTTATACTAATTGCGTATCTCATTCTAGGTACTTGCTGAAGCTAAGGATTGTCGATAATAACGATCTTTAATCATAGTAGCCTTCGATCACCGCCCGCTTGCTTCAGTTTACTCGAAAAGCGGAGGAGGTGTTTGTGACATGGAATGAGGTTTGTGATGATCAAAACTTTTTAATCGTATCAATTTTCATGTTTGGCAATTGACATGTCTTGAGATTTATCAGTTAGCATATAATCTTTATAATTTGCACCGTATATCGTCGTTTATTTTTGTTTAAATCGTTAGAGGTGTTCTTCTAATTTATTGTTTCATTAAATAACACAAGGACCAAGAAAGGGACCACATGCCCAAAGAGTTGCTTGCTCTCGATGACAGGACGACAAGCACTCTTCCGTCTAGAAAGTCGAGGTGAACCAGGAGGAAAATTTGGTTTATCTTATCGTGTGAAAAATGTGTGAGAACAAGTTGAATCGATCGAAAGCTACAATGCCAAGTGGAATAATCGGTATGCATTCAGCTATCTTGTGCGTTGGATTATTGTGTAGCGTCTCAGGTTAGAGAGTCAAACGTTTAACATTTTAACGTTAAAATTCTTCACCTATTAGGCTATGATTGGAACCCATGAAGATGTCTGTGCTCTTCGAGGATACGCCATCAAATGCATCTAAATCATCCCGGTGATATTGATGGACTTACAGAGATAATTTGAAACTTACTAAGGGTGTTGAGACAATTTTCAAATAAAACATGTAAACACACGTGACATAGTGAAACATGTGTTTGGGTTTAGTATTCGATTTTGTGCAAATTCTTTTAATATCCCTAACCTTACAATTTGTTTGTTGCTTTCATGAGATTTGATCTTGAAGTTTGATCAAAATTGCACTGGTGGTTAAAAACACGGTTGACCTTACTCGGATACTGATTTAAACACCCCATGCAAGCGAAAGTCTCCAGCAGATTCTGGGTCATCTTCTATGCCCCTCCCACTAAAGCAGATTAAACAAGAAAAGTAGTTCCAATTACCTCGCTCTTTTTTTTAGTCGTCCTTTTTTTATTAGTGAGAAGACCGATATAGACTCAGTGTTTTTACCAGTTTCATTTTAACGGATTTAAGGTTGTCATTCTTGGAATTATAAGACAATTCGTATTGTTGTGGAGTTGACAGTAGTTTTGTTCCTATTTCGTCAATTTAATAACAGTTATTGTCATCACGCCGCAATGCATACGGCTTAAAGTGAAATACTTCACTACATTTATGAGTCTTCATTTTCGTACTTTATATGCATACAACCTACACCATTCATATGAAGTAGTCATAAAGGAATAAAACATAAGAAATCATATCACGTGGCATACCGTTATCGGTTGAACAAAGTTTAGCGAAATTGCCGACTGGCAGGTTGACAAACCATGTATTTTGGGAGTAAAACACGAGGGTGTTCTACTAACAATTTTAGCATTTTTAGTATCTGATACCGTGACTAAATTCTCACAGAAAATTTAACAAGAACTATATCATTAGCATATCCTTATCATTAACAAGAACTATATCATTAGCATTTTTAGGTTTGAATCACAACAACATTCCATCAAAAAAATCTTCAATATAAATAGGTGATCTTTACATTGTTGTTGATGACACACAAATTCTGCATTTTATTTGGTCCGGGTTTTTCCAGTTTTAGTCTACATCGATCTATCCAATTCTAATGGGAATGCCAGATTCTTTATATGAAGATTTTCTTTTACAAAACAACAATGTCAACCTATGAGTCTTACACCATGGTGCTCTTCAGCATGTATTTGTTTTTCTTATTTTTTATATCTCAATTATTTTGTGTAGTTATTTGCATGATGTTTAATTCGGTGGAAAATATAAATAGGTGATCTTTCAATTGTTGTTGATGGCTCCTATAAAATTGGATTGTTAATCACCAGAAATGAAAATATAAAAGCCCATTATGAGAATACAATTGTGTCTTAATTAGAATTAATGAAAAAAAAAACTGCCAGGTTAATTCAAAATGGTGCGCAAATTTTGGAATTGAATGGCAATTTCAATTTTGCTATGACCATTACAACATTTTCAAAATGAATTTGGACCATTTTGATCAAAGGAGAAATTTCTCCAAAAACTTATATTATTATCTTGGTCGTATTAATTATGGTTATATATTGCTGAACTAGCTGTAGTATTTACTTAACAACCGTACAATTTTCTAAAAATGTAAATATCGCCCGTTCACATAAAATGTATTCCCGTGCTGGCACGGGTGTACATACTAGTTTCCATTGAAATAAATTAAAAGATTAAATATGAATTATTTAATCATGAAACAAATTAAAAAAATGTAGACAGAACAAAATAGCACTATAACTAACAAAATAGCAATACATTTATTTTTAACTTTGGACAGTCAAAAAGTTTTTAGATAGCGAAAAAACTAGAAGAATTTTTTTTTGACAAAAAAAAGCTAAAACAACTTCATAACGTAATAATAAGAATATACCAAACACATGATTTCAAGGTATTGCTATAAATTTATTTTGTGCACAATCAAATCGATTTATGCTATTGTTTGGTGAATAAGCTGATATATTAGACTAGCACTATGACATTTACATGTTTGTAACTGATTTTTTGTGATGATACACTTTTATTGGACCGTTACACAAATCAACACATTTATAGCATTAACATGTATGTTCCCATATTAATATATGAATCAATACAAATTATTTAATCTGTTTTTTTAATTGCAGGGCGCCAACAAAGCATCAAGAGGATGACATAAGACTTGAATGCTTACATGACATTTTATTAGATTTACACATAGGATCTAGCATTGAGAGGATTTTCATACTTGTATATAGTATAGATAATAATAATAATAATAATAATAATAATAATAATAATAATAATAATAATAATAATAATAATAATCTTTTTTCAATACTATGTTCATTGGAATTTGACATTTTCATTGATGGAAATGCCTCAAATAATTTGGTCTCCATAAATAGTAGTATACTACTCTTTTCAAAATCAAGGAATTTTATAATTATAATAAAGTCATACATGGCCAATATAATATATATATATATATATATATATATATATATATATATATATATATATATATATATATATATATGTTTGTTTTTTTTTAAAATGTACTGATTACAAACAACCGAATACCATTTTACAGTGCAAACCGCCAAGAGTTAGCAAGGGAACAACTATGATTTATACCATTTTACAAAATTCAATGCAAACTACATTACATTATTAATTTTGTTTCGAAAGAACAAAACATTATTATTAGACCCAACACTCTCAAATCATTGTGTTTATTTAAAGCTACATATTACAGCTAGCATTGCTCACTTTTTAAATCCCAACTATAAAGGAGTTGCACTTGCATTGTTCCTTCCACTTTCATTTTCATTTCAACTATTTAGTATTTACAAACAAGTTAACAAACTTTATCTGCATTTACAAAAATGGAGACATGCAGGGCTGTCATAGTTTTCACCATCTTCATTATATTGGTTTGCATTCACTGTGGCTTGGCTGAGAGTGTAGCTGAAGATGTTGCTGCAATTCCACCTACACCAATGGAAAGCACAGCACTGCATCTTGGTGTCCCACCTGCACTACTTGCAGCCATTGCCTTTCTGGTTGCTTGGCTCATCTAAATATTGTAATAATGGGAATACAACACAATGAAATGTTCTAGTTCTTTATATCATTGAATTTTGTAGTTTGTTCACACTTAGTTTGGATTTGGGATTCATCCAAGTATTGTGATCTGATGTATAAATCATAGTTGTGTTGCTCTTAACATTGTGAATCATCTATGTATTGTTTCATTCGCTTGTACTGATATAGTAAATATCATGAGCATGAGACACCAGAGCTTTAATATCATGAGTATGAGATACCAAATACATTAATTATTCAATAACCTGGAAAACACATTTTTTTTATAAATGAGACCGACTGTAGTACATTATCTAAAAAGAAAGAGCTTTAACTTCTGGAATTCTAGAAATGATTGCATTTTGTCCTTTAAGAGAGAATAGAAAGAAAAACGTGAAAGGTACGTCTGAATATTTACACACATTACACTACCATTAGGAAGCCATAGGAACAAAAACAAGGAAACCAAATGTGTGTGTTTGGTTTAGATTGCTTCCACCTGAGAATTGAAAAGTAACACTTCCCAAAAAAAGATTTCCAATTTTTTCTGAACCTGGGTAGTTGTTGATTCTAGCAAATGCAACTTCCCACTGGAAATTTAGATGAGACAATCTAAAACAAACAGTGCTGCATTATGGAAATCATCGCTGCATCATTGTTGATTCTAGCAATGCAAATTTCCGAGTTCTAACTCAAAAATCATCGCTGCATAATGGAACCAAAAAGATCATGGTATGGGCGCTTAGGAGCATCAAGGCGAGAGACTATCTCCACAACTTTAAAAGATGCCTCAGGATAAGCCAATGCTTCCACAGCTACTTCTGCAACTTGATCTCTGGATATACTACCTTCATAAAGGGTATCCTGATACAAAGAAAATGAAATGTTTCTACATTTGTTCTACAAAACATGTAAAATTAGATTCTGCAGCAGAAATGTAATAGAAAGAAAGAAATATAAGCAAATACCTCAGGCTCCATAACAACATTTCCAGTTGGAGGATCGTTTCTCAATCCTCCAGGTCTTATTATTGTGTAATTTATACCAGATTTCCTGATATGATTCTCTGCTTGTAGTTTTGCTACTAGCGTGAGTCCGAAAACATTGAGAAAGATGTACGCTGGATTGAGTAGCTGTCCCATGGCTGCTCCATTAACTAAAATGGAACTTACAAGAATGAATCTGTTAACTTTAACTTTCCTGCATGCTTCAACAAGGTTTACGGTGCCAAAATTATCAACCTGTAAGACATAATTTCCCTTTATTATTAAAAAAAAAAGCACTGAATAATAATAATAGCCCATCCAACCTACAATGATATTTTGGTTTACTGGTGTTTTTCGTGTTTTTCTTTGTGTTTCAATTAGTTCTCTTATGAACCAATTCAATTTAAAGGACAGATAATTTCAAATTAGTACTACAGGCATTTATCCCATAACTAGTGAAGAATAGACTTAGAAAGTCTTAATTCACGAAAGCGAGTGCACATGGTAATATACATAAATTTTGCAAATCTAAGTAGAAGAAAATGGCTCTTCACAATCACAACCATCCTCAAACTCTAACTAATATCCAAAATGATGTCAGTTTCTAAAACAAGAGCTTATTAAGCATGAACTGAAGTGCATATCATTGACACAGAAGAATCAAAGATCCTTAGAGTACTTATATTATACAATTTAACACCCAAAACACAGAGGGAAAAATAGGGAGACTGACAACAGTTTCAACAATGAAACATGTGTATATCATACTGTAGCCCGCTTCAAAAGTATTACAAAGAACTTCTCAACTTTTAACATCATATATTTGGAATCAATCAGTATGTTGTGCCCAACAATCACCCTAAATTCATGCTATTCATTTTTCTTCTAAACCAAATCAAGGTCATCATTAATCCAAGCAAGCTAATATCAAAAGTGAGGCATTGATAGAGCCCGTGGTTTCAAGAATATGAAACAGTATGTTTATTGAATGAAAAAGGTGAGCACACAGGCTCTACAATGGTGACAACGAGAAAAAAACCAGAGAGTCAAAGACTCCTAGCCAAAGCACTAGGCTCCTAATTCAGAGAAAGTATTCTCCTGACAATTTCTAATCAATTTACATCATGAATACTCTACACTAGTGAAGCTCCCTATATACAAGTGGGGGTATTGTCATCTAACTAGTTATTAACTAACTATCACTTATAACTACCTACTAACAAAACATAACAACCTGCCAGTTAGGTATCCTATCAGGCATCCTAATATGACAAAATGAATATACATCATCAAACCAATATTGAAATTCGAGATTGCGGTCGTAGAGACTTGAAAAACTTTGATTAGGAGGGTTTTGGAGGAGCTCCAAAAATAAACTAAGAGAAGGGTTTGAGAGGGTTTAGGGAGATCATTTTTCTCCCCCATCACTAAAGAATTTACACTATTAATCCTATGCCCTCCCCTCCACTCCAAACTCCCAAACACACCCTAATATTCTATATGACATGAACAAAATTTTGACAAACCTTCCACGGAGCAAGCAAATCCCAGCCTGGCCGAAAGCCCGTGGCACATACAACTGCTTCTGTATCATCTCCAATGGCTTCAGCTAGCTTATCAGAACCCTCAGTGACATCAGCTCTCACCTGCACATGAACTCACTCATACTCATATCCACCATATTACACACCAACTCATTCCAACTTTCCAATGATACACATCAAACTACAAATTGGGCTATTTTGCAAGATAATCAATAAAAATCAATAAATTGGGCTATTTTGCAAGATAATAATGGGAAAGAAAATATTAAACATACAAGTTGAAGAGATGGATTGGAAGAGGAAAGTGTGGTCCTAGCTTTGTCCAAATCTCTAACTCCAGCTTTAACAGCAAAACCCTTTGCAAGTAACTGTTCAACGATTCTTTTCCCAGTACTACCACTTGCTCCAGCAACAAAGATTTTCTTCTTCACAACAACACTCAAATCTTCCCCTGCTTTCTCTGCCACTTGCTCAGTGATTTCACTTCCTTCCATCTAACATGCAACAACAAAAAGAAATGGTCACGTTACAAAAACACTAAAATTTAACGCGTTATGTAATTGATTTGGTAGTTACCTTTGCGAAATTGAGAAGGGAAGGAGATTTGGGTCTGAAGGAAGAGGGAGCGATGAATTGTTTATTTTGGTGAGTGAGGAAAGTGGGTTTTCTTAGAATGAGAGGGGCAGCCATTGAGACTGTGCCAGTGTGAAGCACAAGTTTGTTGTCATTTTCATTTCCAGAGTCTACCAAACAAGACCCGAGAACACTTAGATAAGATTATAATCGTCTCTTTCGAACACTTAAGAAGTCAAAGGATCGAATCGAATCCTTCTGCATTACGCACGCGTGCGGCGGTGTTAAATCTCTTGAGAGAACTTCACGCTAATCGATTGGCCATACATCCACTTCGAGATATTAATCTCTGCATTTGCGCGTAGAGGATACCTGGTTTATAAAAAAAAATAAAAAAATCTACCAAACAAGACGCTCTAACTCTGCCACGTTATCTAACATTAACAGGTTACGCGTTCTCACTTATCATACTCCAAGTCTCTCACTCACACACATAGGAGAAGATTTTCTTGTGAAGAATACTTGTGAGTAATCAAATTACTAGATCTTTCTATTTCATAGTTTAATACAATGTTTTTTTTCAAGTTTTTTTTCTACGCAATCATCTAATAATAATATGGTTTTTGTCAAAAAAAATCTAATAATAATATGGCGACACTCTATTCAAAAACACTTGGATGAGATAGTTCAGGTGTCTACCAGGTTAACTAATGTGTTGGTTTCAAGTCCTTCCCATTAAAACAGTTGAGATAGAGCCTTCTCATCCTTTGTAATTTTATCCAACTTAAAAGATTAGTTTCTGCAATTGCGCATATCATTCAATATATGTATAAATTATTTTTACAAGTGCATTGAGACTAAATTCAACAATTTCTTCTTCTAGTATAGAAAGGATCATCTCGTTTTAAGTTAGTATTCCCTCCGATTTCGAATATAAGCCAAAAAAACTATGTTTAATGGTCCGTTAACAACTTCTACTATATTTATTGCTATTTCCGTTGGATAGAGTGTCGATGATTTTTATTTATCATTTCGTCTGAACTGATAAAAATAATAATTTTTTTTGGTCAAGGATAAAAAAAATTAAATACGTAAAAATGATAAAATGAGAATTTTACGCGATACATAAATACTAAAAATTAAATTAAAGATAAAAAATTGAATATTTATTACAATTTAAATAGCACAATTTTTTTGTGAAAAAAAACAATTTGTAATGATAGTGTTTTTTTTTTGGTCAAGAGTAATGATAGTGTTGATAATTTAAATATTTATTACAATTAACTATTAATAACACTTGAAGCCTAAAAAAACTTTGGTAAAAATAAAAATAAAAATAAAACAAGCCTAAGAAAAGAGGAGAACACTTGAAGCCAAGCCCTAACTCTCAATCACCGGCATCTGTTGCCGTCGCCACCGTCCACATAAACCTCTCAGTCGCTCCGTCAACCTTTAAGTGCGTGATTAGTTGAAATCGCTGAGCTTTCAGATCCAATTGTGGTGAGGTTATTTCGATCCTTTCTGGCTTGTTTCACTATTTTGTAGAATTTTAACATTTACTGGTTTGCTGTGATGAGTGATGCCAGAGTTGAGTGCAGTGGCTACTTTCCGTATAGTTTCTAGTTTGTAGATCTGATCAAATTATTATGTTTATTAGGGAAAATAAAAATGCAATTTTATCTGAGTTTGAATCTGTACTTCCTTTGCTGTATTTGATTTTAGTTGCGTTGGAAGACAATTTGTTAAATTAGTTATTAGTTACAGATATATATACACAAAATGAAGTTGCTTTTGTTGAATTGAGATTGCTGAGTTCATAGTTCCAGTTTTGATGTTGTGGTGATATTGGATTGGAGCCTCTTCTTGAGAGCCAAATGCACCAGAGCTGAAAAAAGAACATAGTTGACTATTGTATGCTTTTTTTTTTGTGTGTGTGTGTGTGTGTGTGTGTGTGTGTTTATTATATACATATCCTTTTTTTGTGTTTTTATTATCTACATATCCTGTTGTTAGGCATTAAGCATTTGAACCAGTATCAAATCATTACTAGAAATCAAGATTTGATTTACTAGGGAAGAATTAGACAATATCTTTAAGTGTGATAACATCAGTACATGATGATATCCTCTGTTTTTTTATATTTTGATTTTTATCAAGATTTTAGTACTTGCAGATGCTGTATTGAACCAACGACAGTGATTGTATATGTTGGACCTTGAGTCATTGACACTATTTCTTAAACTATATACTAACTTAAGGTTTGCAAGGGGTAATTCTGGTGCATATAATTAATATTATGAATAAAATGGTAACAACTAACAAGTCGTACTTTAACAAGATTTGAGACTAGGGGTGCCAAACCCCTAGGCGTGCACCTTTATCATTCTGACTCTTTTGATTTGCTTATGTTGTTTTGATTTATTCCCACATGCTCACATAGATATGTAATCCATCCATCCAGCTCTTGAATGCATTCACTACCGCTTATGACAGCAGAGCCTGATATGGCCTATGGGATATCATTGGAATTGGTATTCACTAACATATAATTTGTAAATTAAAACAGTGCTTGGTGATAAGGTTAAAAACAAAAGTGTGATGGCAAGTCAGGGTGCAAGTGATCCATTGAAAGAGGTGGATTGGAAAGCCGTTGGTGGTGCAATGCAGCAAAACCCTAGTGTTCAACCAACTATCAGAAAACGATTCCCTAAGAAAGTTAGGCAAATACCGGAGGCCTATTTCCTTCCTAAATGGCCACTACCCTCTGCCTTGTTGTTCTGTGGTGCCTGTATCGCTGGTGGAGTCGGCGCCGGTATGCTAGTGGAAGCCTGGATCGTCAATAAAGTTAAAGGTATTCATATTTTTGCTCTATTCTCACTTCATTCATTTTAATCCCTTAGTTTACAAATTAAGAAATTTAAAGATGGGAATTACTAACTAGGCATAGAATGAAATGGAATAAAATAAAATCATGTCCTATTGTTTTGTTTATTTTTAGGATGGAATAAAATAGAACATGATAGAATACATTCTGTTTTTCATGTCTAATGCTTTTCTTTTTCTCCTGTAATCCAAATAGATGAGATGGAATTTTATATTTACTATTAATATTTCATTGAAACAAACAAACAAGCAAACAATTGACGTATGGAGTAACTTTATTCTATTTCCTACCATTATGTTCCGTCCTATCTCATTTCATTTCACTCTCAATTAAATAACCAAACTTAGCCACTGAAGGCATATTGCATACTTGAGGTGCTAGCTCAGTGGTAAGAGCTTAGCCTTGTATCTTCAAAGTGCTGAGTTCAAATCTCCTCGGGGCAATTGTAAAGTGGTCATTAGTGCGACTTTGATTGATAAAATTCCCCCCTTCCCCAATTTTTTTATTTTATTTTAAAAAATGCATATTTCAAGGACTTGTGTGATTTACGGGTTAATTCTTCTGTTCATTCTTTCCCGTAATGCCGAGTGTGACTTTTGCTTGAAACTTAGTACTGTCAAAATTGATCCAATACTCACTACTTACATGGAAATTACCTCTTGCATTTTCCATCCCAGCTCATCCATACTTTTCTTTACGAAATAAGGTTTACTTATCACAAATGGATTCTCACCTAGCAGGGCTGTTTAGGTGCTGCTACTTCTACTTGAGTTTGATAAGTTTTCAGTTACCAAATGTAAATCCGCTTGTGTATTCTATCAGTGTCCATAATAGTGTGTTTTGATGTTCAGTGCATTTTCGGCAAGCTAGCTTCATGTTTATGACTATCTTATGTATACTCATTTCAACTGTTAGAAGCTAATATTCTAGGCTAAACGAAAAAGTTTAGTTTGAAAAGTAGTGAGTTTGTTCTTGCTTGCTTTTAAGTTTCAAGTATGAGATTATTGCCATGTTTATTTATTTATTTATTTATTTTGGTATTACAGAAGATGGAGGGGTTATATGGGAGTTTGGCAAATAAACTCTTGATTATGGTACAAGCAATCTCACTTGGCTGCCTATTCAGCAACCCTCAAACTTCTCCAGTTATTAGTTTAACAAATAAGTGGGATTCAGAAGATTTGTACCCCTAAAATTAGAGTACAGTGCAGAAAATTGGAGTAAAATTGCTTATTGTAAGACATTGAATGGTGGTAGTAAACAATTGGAAGGTTCCTTGTTTCGATTTGTGAAAGAATCTCTTTGAACATGTAACCACAAAAGGCAACTAGATTGGACGTAGTTTACTGTTTCAACTTATTCTTGTTCAATTGTCCATTCTATAGTAAAATAAGAATTTAAGTGTTAGTGCTTTAGACATTGTTCTCCGTTTTAAATTGCATAGTGCAGATTAGATATATAGAAAAGAGGCTAGATCGCATTCAAACAATGCTATCCAAAGCTAAAAAGATGAAACAAAGTAAACTTTATGAAAATGCAGTCAGATTAGTCGAATTTGAGGTTCTATTTAACTAGTTTTAATTGTTCACTCAGCTTAAGAAGCTAAAACCCTGTGACATCAAAATTATAAGTTTTGCAGTGAATTCGGCATTTTTGAGATGAATTCGGCTCTTCTTTTGAAATGTTCACGCTTGATAACTTGTAATAAGATGGAGAATATATATTCACAAAGGCGGGCAGTTATCACTGTCTTGTTCAATGAAACGGGACAAATGAGTCCACTAAACTATGCCGGTTTTTTTTTTTGGACCCCCACCCACCATATGAAAAGACTAAAATACCCCTAATTGTTTACAAAATCACCATTTCTTCACATAATTGGTCATACCTACGTTTGACCACCTTCACTCGCATATACGCCAAGAGAGACGTATATACGATCAGCCCAGAAATTCCCCAATCGCATATACCCCAACACAACCCTATATACGACGAGCAATTTTTACTCACCGTATATACCCCTGTTAACATTCATGGTAGACCAGTAAATACCTCCATCAGTCGTTTCGGGTTTCCGATAAACGATACGAATTATCTCATGTTAAATGCGTTCTGCCCGGTTGAACCATCGCGAGTAGTTTCGCTAAGAAGAGAGAAAATGATATATCGTGTTTTAACCTACACGAAACAACATCTCTCCCATCGAAACTTATACCATCATCTTTCAAGATGATGCCCTGATGATCATCAAACCCCATATTAGAATGAACGAGAGTGAGGGAAGAAGGCTCGTAGTATGACATTAGCGAAGCGTGCATCATCTTCACTTGTGATGTGTGAGAGAAGGAGGAAGTTGAATTTTTGGTGTGAAAATAGTGATGGTGGGAGTGAGTATTTATAGATGAGGTAAAAGATTATTAACCGTTCATTCCGTTGATCAACTTTTAAAGTGAAATCATGACCGTTAAATTTTTTTTTACAAATTAAAAAAAAATTAAAAAAGGGTCATCGTATATATGTCATTTGGGACATATATACGATGTGTATTTTTAACACATCGTATATATGCGTTGAAGAAGTATATACGATTGGCCGTAACTTTAAAGAAAAAAATTATAAAACAAAGGGCATTTTGGGGATTTCAGTGTGGGTGGGGGTTTAAGGGGAGAGGGTGGGGGTACAAAAAAAAACCCAACTATGCCTCATACATCCGAGCCGGACTTGAAATTATGATTCTTTTTTAGGACTTTGCTTTTCCCACACCCCCTCCTACTCAAAACACACCTCATAAGGGTGTGCGAGCTAAGGGACATGAAGGAGTGCACCATATGAGTGCAAAAAGGAGGTCTCGGGTTCAAGTCCCGGAAACTAACATTTCCCTCACCCCTACTAACAATTGCCTATCTAAAAAAACACCTCATAAGGGTGTGAAAAGACTAAAAGGCCAGCTAAAATATCTTTTTTTTCACGAAATTTCACCTGTTCGAACACGGGTCTTCGAACAGGTTCGAACAAGGCCGTTCGCGTGTGTTAAATATGGACACACACCTTATTGGGCGTTTTTCACCTGTTCGAATGGGGTCATGCGAACAGGTTCGCATGATGAGGGTGTTCGAACCAGCGTTGCAGAATGACAGATATTGGACGTCTCAAATGTCACCGACAGTTTTAATCAACGGCTTAGAATCAGTCAAATGTGTCAAATAAAGGAGTGGATGTCATTCCCTTTGGAAAATGTGTCTGAACGGATTGAATTTAAACGGCTTAGATTTGTGATCTAAAAATGAAATCAACGGCTGACATTTCACCACGCCTATTATAAAAGGGGGTTCGGTTTCTTCACCACATCCTCACACCTTCTTCAGCAAGCCCTAATCTGATTCTTCACCAAACCCTACTCTCCTTCTTCCCATATTACTCTCCCTCTTGACAGATACAACCAACCTGAAATGGAATGACAATTGTGCCCAACCCAGTACTCAAACGACAAATTCCTAACGGCCCTTCATTACCATGGGACTGTCACCACCGACGAACATGGTGTTGTGTTTCGTTGTCCTAACCATATCTTCTGCAGGATGAGTAGGGACATCACCTTCGCCCAACTGAAGGAAAAGGCTGAGAGGAAGATTCGTCCAAAGGGAGTGTGGCATAAAGATGTGGATCGTATACGTTTCAGAAAGTACAATTGTAGAGATGATGGGACTGTCCATTATTCTGTCATGGAGATCCAAAGCGACGACGACGTCCGCGCAATGATGAAACATCTAGCTAACATTCCAATGGGACGTAGTATCTTGGAGCTGTACGTGGACACAAGACGTACTCCAGAAGAGGTCATTTATCTTCTGGAACAGGGACTATCGAAACACTAGTTTCTTAGTTAGTTGTTTGCTTATGTTAGTTGTTTGCTTGTGTTGGTTTTATGTCTTTCGTATTTGTTGTCTTTCATATTTGTTATTTGATGTCTTTCGTATTTCATGTCTTTCGTATTTCATGTATTTCGTATTTGTTGTCTTTCGTATTTGATGTACGGTTATGCTTTTTAATAATAAACTATTTGTCTAACTTAAACACCACTGTAACATAGATTAGTAAGTATTAAATAAGTCATAAATATCCATACACCAGTTTGCAAAATTATTGAATGTAAAATATAACAATATAAACTAAAGATGGTCACACAGTGAGAATCAACATCACTCCGCTTGATGATCGTCTCATCGTAATCGGACCGAGGATGAGCGTCAAGATATGCCCGATAATCAGAATCAGTAGAATACTGACTAGAATTGGCGTCGTCTTCAGGAGCAGCCTCATCCTCTTCTTGAGGAGCATCATCCTCCTCCTGAGGAGCAGCCTCATCCTCCTTCTGAGGAGCAGCCTCCACCTCCTCCTCCTGATGATCAACTGCTGGGGCCGGGGTCTCAAACCTGCCCCTACCCCTACCCATACCCCTACCACGAGTCCGAGGCATATCTGAAACAACAAGTACAAGTATATACCCAATTAGACTAAACCAATTTAATAAAATCAACCAACCAATTAAACTCCCAACAAAACACAGAAACTGTGTTGTCAAACAACGGTTCGAATAACACCATGCAAACCATGTTCGAACAGCCTCATGCGAACAGGTGCGCATGCTCGTTCAACGCGCCTTCTTCCTCGGTATTGCTCAAGGCGTATGTTCGAACAGAGCAGTTTTGCAGAAAAAAAAACCAGAACGCAGATCAGAGGGGAGGCTTACCTTCAATTAAATGAAACGATTGGAGGAACGATTGGATGGTTGTTGATGGCACGAACAATTGGAGGGTGTTGATGGATGAATGAGAGATTGGAGTGAGAGATTGAGAGAGAAGAAGGAGTTTAGTGAGAGGGATTTTGGGTTAAGATGAAGGGGAGAAGTGTGGGGAATGGGAGTGTGGGGAATGAGAGTGTGTGGAATGAGGGGAGTGAAGGGGTGTAGAGGGATTGGGGGGAGTGGAGGAATTTTATGTTTTTTGAATTAGGGGTATTTTGGGGATTTAAGAAGTTAGGGGGTGTGTTTGAGTAGGAGGGGGTGTGGAAAAAGCAAAGGCCTTTTTTTAACCCCTCTCCATATACCCCGTAATGCCATTAAACCCAAAAATTCCTGATTTTTTTTTAAAACGTTTTTTTTAAAGATTTCCGAATTTATCCCTAAATCTGGGAATTATTTTTTTGAATTCCCGGAAATACCTCAAAAATAGGTATTTCTGGAAATACCTATTTTTGAGGTATTCCTGGGAATCCTAACCCCCAAATTCCCAAATTTATGTATAAATCCGGGAATTTTCTAAAAAATTCGGAGATTTAAGGATTTCCGGATTTACCGAATTTTACAGTAAATTGGGAACACATTTTACAAACCGAAAATACCGTAAAATTCGGTAAAATGTGTTTCCGGGAATTTTATGAATATCAGGGGTAATCTTGTCCGTTTGGGGATTTATGGGGGTATGGGGTATATGGAGAGGGTGCAAAAAAAAACCCATATCACTCATTTATTTGGTTGTTTTTCAAAAAAAAAATTATGAAATACATTCACAAGAGTTTGTATAGTTATTTTTTTAACCACTTATTAAAATTAGTAGGTTACATTACATGCACGGTTGACAACTTGTTAACCATGATGTTGATTTTTTGAAAACCATTCATGATGTTGATTTTTTTTAACCACTTATTAAAATTAGTAAGTTGTAAACATCATGGGTTTTTACAAAAACCATTCATGATGCTGTCAACTGTAAAAATGATTTTTTGACAGCAGTATAGTCTGGGTCAATAGTATAGTTTGGGTCAACATCATGATGTTGACAACTTACTATTAAAATTAATAAGTTGTCAACATCATGGGTTTTTTGAAAACCATTCATGATGCTATATCAACCGTAAAAATGATTTTTTTAACCGTGCATATAATGTAACCTTCTAATTCTTTGTCAACATCATGGGTTTTTACTCTCAAAAAATCAACATCATGGGTTTAAGAGAAAAAAAAAACAAAACCCATAATTCTTTGTCATGATGTTTCTGTATTATTGTTTTTTGACAGCAGTATAGTATTGTTAACCACTCATTAATCGTAATATTTTTATCTGTAGGACATTTAGTTCACTTTTTTTTAGCGCCCAACATTCTTTTTGTACAATATTTAAGTCCTTAAGTTGCGACATGAAATTTGATTAACAATTTTCTATCACAAACTAATTTAACATTTTTTTTGGAGGAAACAGCTTTTTTTCATTTTCATCTATACTTATATTTTGTGATTAATGCTGCTATCTAGCTTCTTATCACATCGTATTAAAGATCTGAAATGAAACAAAACAAGGCGTTTGAATTGGGATTTGAATTGTATTTTAAAAACTTTTTTGATTGTCTGAAACACTTATCTGCAATATCAAAATGCTAAAAATATATGTGATCCTTTGATTTGCAAGACAAACATCAAGCACTATTTTGGGGACTTTGGATATTCTCTTTCCTACTCTTCATACTCCTCCATCCACAGTATGCGACGACAATAAACTGTTCTTTTATCACCAAAAGAAAAGTATGTGACAACAAAAATGCACAACCGCACAAATGAGAGAAGCACACGAATTCCTTTCTTAAAATATACTACAAATGAGAGAAGCACATGAACACTTGGCGCTTCACGATACTGAAGTACATAGGAAGTACATAGTGACACTCAAGAGTTCATTCCTAGAAGCGTTGTTGACACGTGAACGCTTGGCACTTAGCGACACTGAAGTACATAGAGATAGGAAGTGTCAATTTTCAAGAGAGGGTGACAAAGTTCTTTATGACCCAAATAATTCAGATAAAAATATGACAATCACATAAGCATATTCTTGCTGAGGCATCAGCATCTTCCAGGAAGCAAGTAAATAGATAAACTCTGAAATTGAAATCCCTCTCAAGTCTCCCACCAATGTAGACTGCTTACTACCCTATCAGCAAAATCTGCTCCCTGAAATGCGTTCATAGTTTGTTATTATATAATGAAAACTTTACAATAGCACATCAAATAAAACTCAAGCCATCATCATTTCCTAATAGTTTTTGTTTTTGATTTGCTGACCATGAGAAACGGGTGATTAGAGATGTAACTGAGTTTTCAACAAGTGCATTATGAAGACATCTCACAAAAGAAAAACAAAAGTCAAAATGGCATACCTGCCTGAATCTTTTGTTGGATAGATTGTGCATCGATATAAAATCTTATGAGATTAAATGCACTGTTCCAGCACTTAGCATCACTCTATTGTCCTCTTGCAACTTCTGAAATTTCATAACAGAGAGAAAAAAAAACGCTGTAAACGAAGTTCATGGAACTAATGTGTGTGAGATACAAGAAAATATGACCACTTATATGTACCTCTAATAGGAGTAATATATCTGCCGGGCTGTAAGGGGAAACTGCCAATCTGTTGATGACATCCTCTATCTCTGTAATAGATATGACATCCAGGTGGTTGGCACGCATATGCTGAGCAAATAGAGAATTGAATGCTTCGATTCTGCATGTCGATGGTTAAACGTTTACATTCCAAACAGTTAGAGCAGAGATTTCACTAAAAGAAAGGAAAATTTCAAGTGAATGACAGTTGACAGACCTTTCAGGAGTGAGACCATCAGCAGCTTGGGCTGGTGGGGCATCGTCTACTTCCATGGCATCCGATGTTGACCTGGTAAAAAGGAAAACAAAGGTAGAGAGTTCCTTAATGGCCAAATAAAGGATCTTGGAGGAAAAGAAAAGGAGTAAATTAACTTTCATTTTTAAAATAAAGAAACTATAAAATGCTTAAAAAAAGAGTGATTGAAATATTATAGGATGCTCTATTCTATTATCTCTTCAATTTTCTTATAATTTCAAATATGTATCATCAGAAGTAATCCTCTAACTATCCATCCAAACATACCTTAAGAAACCCGAACATCAAGAACCTCAATATTAACGTGGTTTCAAAGAGTCCTTATGCTTACTATTGTTAAAGGATGCTCATTTAGCTTGTGGATAGAATTATATGGTACAAATGAATTTTCTCGCGTGCAAAACATGGTTAATTAAGATATAAAGATGCTTGCAGCAAGTAAGTGAGTATATTTAGCTTCCCTGAGGGTATTAACTAACTATTGCTTACCCTCTTCTCCTTTTAGGAGCACCATCAGGAGCATTGTCAGGACCATCATCAGGACCAGGATTTTCACCATCTGCCCCACGCGCTCTCTCCCGTTCTCTTTCCCTCTCTTCTTCTCGCTCGTCCATTTCTGTTAGTTCTTTATGATATATTGCAAAATTAAGAATGTTCAAAGCAGCATCAACATCAGACTTTGAAACCTGGCAAGACAGGTGGAGATTCAATCAGGAAGAGTGCTGGACACAATCAATAGCAAAAACACAAGCTGATGAGGTACAACAGGTTTCAAACTTTAAGCAACATGGCAGTCGTAGCAAGAAAATAAATAGTTAAAAAGGATGCCAAATGCATGACTGCATGAATAAATGCTGGAAAAGTACATTTTAAGTTAAGTTTATTTAGAAGAATTGATTTTGCAGAGCGTGCATTATGTTTCCGGAAGTTGGCCTAAAAGTAATTTTGGGCATTTGGCATCCTTTTGGCCCAAAGTAATAATGACACGCAACTGCAACATCCACCATCCAAACAACCAAAGAAATGATAATACTTCTTTTGATTTGCAAAATGTTGAGCCCCAGAAATAACATTGGAAGGGTATCCAAACTATAGAAAGAAAGATCAAGAGATTAATTTAAATGGCCTCTGGACAAGTTATGATTGTTGCTGAAATGGACACTTATCTCGCAATACTATAAATATCTGAAAGATGGAGGCCAAGTCCAGTACCTTTCTGCTCAACTTCAATTTGGCATGAGCAGTTGAGAGACGTATTATGGTTTCTAAGGTTCTGGCAGTTATGGGGAGCGTTCCTCCAGTCTACATAAAGGCAGCAAGTTATCAATAAAACACATTAAATACAACTGTTGATATGCTTCCAGTTAATTGCATTCTAATTCCAAATGCAAACCTTTGCATTTGAACTTGCATTTCTCAGCTCAGCATATGCTGTGGCAATTTGGTCAGATGCCTGTGGACAAATGAAATAATCAGACTTCATAAGAACCACATTCAGTTGTGAAATTGTAATTGTAACAAAAACACAATACCCATTATTGTAATAATCAGACTTCATAAGAACCACATTCAGTTGTGGAATTGTAATTGTAATTGTAATAAGATAAAACAGACCAACAAGTTCATTAGAATGGATTCGTTGAAATGTATTAAAAGGCAATTGATATTTTGCTATTAGCAAGAAGCAAAACAATTCACCTCATCAGTAAGATCAGGTTGAATCCTATGCTTAGCATAATGGATATACTTCTTAAGAAACTTAATTGTCAGTTCTGTATCACGTTTGCGACCTCTTCCAGTTTTCTTTCCATGTAGCATTCTGTCATATTTGACAAAGAGAGCTGATTCTGTATCAGCTTCCTCTTCTCTTCCATAACTTGAGATCCCTACATTGTTAAGTAAGTTAAATTGAATTCTCCAGTATGTTTATAGCACTTTATGAAAACTAGTTATCTACCTCCATCAGTGGAAGAACGAAATCGGTGCATACGCAGGACATGCTCTGATATTTGACGATCTATATCAGGATCCATTTGATCCAAGACAATAAACAACAGATCAAATCGAGAAAGTAAAGAGTCTGGGAGTCCAATATTTTTTGTAGGGGTCAGTGAACGATCATACTGCAGAATCACACAACACAAAGGCAACTTCAAAAACAATGAAGATTCAGTAGAATTTTAGTAACTCCTGTTGTTTAAACTGCACTGCGAATAACTCACAGTATGCAACTTACAGTTCCATATATGGGATTTGCAGCAGCCACCACACTGCATCGAGCATTAAGTGATGCATGGATCCCAGCTTTAGCAATAGTTACAGTCTGTTGTTCCATAACTTCATGTATAGCAACACGGTCTTGATCATTCATTTTGTCAAACTCATCAATGCAGACAACACCTCTGTCAGCAAGAACCATTGCCCCAGCTTCTAACCTTCTTTCGCCTGTCAGAAAAAATTACAACTTTTCTTTTAGTGACCAATGTCATAAGAGAATCGTGTATAACCTGTGAAGCATGTTTTACCTGTCTCTTGATCTGATGTAACTGCTGCTGTCAAACCAACCCCAGAAGAACCCCGACCTGTTGTTGAAATGGCCAAGGGGGCAATATTCATAATTGCTCTTAATAGTTGAGACTTGGCAACAGAGGGATCACCAACCATCATCATGTTGATGTCACTAAAAAAGAAGGCGCAGTATTAAAAACTTCGTTTGTAAACAATACTAAGAAATAAATGCCAGGAGACTTCCAACAATAGGAAAGGAGATAGAGGGAAAGCGCTAACCCTCGCAAGTGAGTGCCGTTTTTTAAGTTCTTCTCCACTCCACCAAGCATCAATAAAATCACTGCCTTCTTTATCCAAGAATGTCCATATATAGAAGGGGCAAGTGAATTACCAAGCAGGTCAAATGTGTCATCTCTTTTAGCTACCTTTTTTATGTTTTCGAGGTCCTCTTTGCTGTAAATTGGCGCATTAGCCTCTTTGTTGAGAAGAGAGACATTGTTGGCTATCAGCACAGTCCTGCATGCACATAAATCAATCAAGTCTCCGTTTAATAAAGCAGGAGCAATGAATGATATCAGTATATTTTCTGAAGCTACCTGAATACCCCATTTACACTGCCTTTGCTTTTTCCAGGAAGAGCCTTGTATGTCCCCACAATTGCCACACGGTCTCCAGGCTTGCAAGCATCAACAAGGTCATCCTCTACTATGATATCCACAGTTCTTGGAAGCTGACCAGGGGCGGAATTTTCAGGAACTTCTTGCATGGACACAGTTTGGTGATCTTTATATTTGCACAATCCATACTCTGTCACAAGCAAGTTGCCATTTTCATCCTACAACAAATAATTAGTCAGTAAATTTTATCCTCTGGTACTATAAATGATGTTAGAAACTGAGGATCTTGATATTACCCTTGTGGGATAAACAGACCCTGTGGGTAAACCCAAATTAGATGTAATATCTCGATATTCACGACTAGTGAAGGTGCCAGTGGTGGGGCAGAAATGAACACTTTGAACAACCTTTGGCCTTACAAGAGAACCTAAAAATGAAAATAACAGGTTAGATTCTTGTATCCCTGAACCATACATATCCTGTATGAAACAGAAAGGAAGGAAAAAAAGCTACAAAAGTATGCTAGAATATTTTTCATCCTTCAAATTGCAGATTACAAAAAAAGGAGATAACACTTAACATCCTTCTTTCATATTGGCATTAACGTTAGTATTATAGTAACATTCATGTTTTATTAGTTTGGTCAAGAAAAAAAGTATTATAGGACACTACATTTCTTACGATATAAGAACAATATATTATAATAACAAACATGTCCACCTAAACCATATCCAATACCATCTTTTTTAAAAAAAAATTATGAAGTTAAACATTCATTATCGTAAGAATACAATTCCAGATCATTAACCAGGAACAAAAGGTAAAGCTAAATCCTTGGACAAAGGAACCCAAACCAAACTGCCCCACAATTTCACAGTATGAGCAACTGACATCAAAAATAAAAAAACATTCCCATGGCTGCTTATTAAACTTCATCAAGGAAAGCAATTGAATAAAAGATTAAAAAAAGAAACAAAAAATGCTAGGTTTGAACATATAGACATGTACCTAAGAAATTCTAGGAATAAAAATCAGTCACTTTAACACTGAAAAAAAACAGTATTCAATCGTATGAACTATAGATGACAAATAAAAAAATAGGAAAATGAACAAACTGAATAGGGAAAGGAAGATTTTAAGTTACATTTGGTGACAATGCCCTCAACACAGACCATAGAACCTATGAACTCAGAGAGAAGATCCCTTGGTGTGACGCGGCGAGACACAAAAGGACCTTCAAATCCCACGAGCACTTGTTCCCCTTCCTTCAAATACTTAGAATCAATAGAACGAACAGCATCGGTGACCGCATCACAGAACGATTGCAAGTACTCGCTTGGATTCCTCAGAATCCTGAAGGAGAGTGAAAGAGGATACTTTAAACACTAAGCAAACTCGTAAATTACTTTCGAAATCTGCAATTGAAAGAAAAAGTAAGAGAAGAAGGAGGTTACCAACCTGTTACCCAAGTCGCGGAAGTTGTGGAGATCGGAAATGTTGACGATGAGACGGCGGCGCTTGTGGTTGATTAGGGTTTGGATTTGTTGCATGTATATTCCATGTCCGATCTGATTCAACGGAAAAATAATTAGTTCAAATGAATGAACAACGAAAAAGCAAAAGCAAAAGAGAAAGAGAGAAAATGGGGTGAAGTAGTGAATAGAAAACGTACATCTTGATCCAAGAAATCGGCGAATTCGCGCTTGTGAGCTTGCCTAACTTCTTCGCTCAAGTCCATTTCGGAGCCTCGGTGTGTGTGGAGAGAGAGAGAGAGAGAGAGAGAGAGAGAGAGGGTGTCGACGGAGAGGAGGAAGGAAGAGAAATGCGGTGGTTGTATTCAATGGAGTGTTATTTTCTAGAGCAAAAGAGCTAGGGAATTGGTTTGGCGGGAAAAGGACCAGCGTTGTGGCGGGAAGGGTTTTGCTCCAGTGCGGTATGCTTTAAGCTACACTTGCTCTTTTGGGGAGAGGAAGGAAAATTACAAATAAGTCTTTTTTTTTAATATAAATCGGATTTCAGTAAAAATTGAATTTGTTTTACTAAAAAAATTGAAATTAGAAGAGCCTCCCCTAATAGGATATGCAATGGCAAATCCAGGACCCAGAGTCAGGGTTTTAACAGCATGAATTGCTAAAAATATAATTAAAAACAACTTTAATATATTCAAACAAAAAATTATACAACTCATAATTAGCTTATGATGTGTTTGTATGAAGTATTTGGATGCAATGGGGTGCAAAATTAAGGGTCCTATTGCAAAATAATAATTTTAGGGGATTCAAAATTTTGGTATATAGGGGATAAATGGATAAAAAAAAATTCATACAAGAGATAAATAGATAAAAAAAATTGAGGGGGGTTCAAGTGAACCCCCTCAGTAAAGCCTAAGTCTGCCACTAAGGATACGTAATATTAATATGAGCCGTTTGAAGTAACGTAGAGCTGATTTTTTAAACTCTCAAAACAAATATGTAATTTGAGGAGTAGCAACATGATGGATGACACAGGTGAACTTCGATGAGGAACCATAAAGATCTTGTAATTCTTTGCCATAGAAAGAGAGGTCGTTTTATGAAGAGTTGTGAGATTCCAAAAGTTCAATATGCGTGAGGCTTTTTGGTGCTAAGTCAAATATTAATGTTGTCGAGATATGCAAGGAATATGTGACCAAAACGAGGTTGGATACAACACCTGTTAGAGGGAGCATAAAGCTATTATGTTAAAACATTAGTGTTACTGTAGTGACTATATATTAAGAGGTATTTTGATCGAACATAACCTTATTTTGCCATAGAACCATGCAGTGTCTGACATTGGTTATTCCCTTATGGTTTTATGTCGTATGTCAAAGTGTCGGGTGCCCCTTATTCTTGCTAGCCGGTTATTGTTAGCGCGTACAATCTCCCTCCTAGCATGTGCATGTCTAAATCTTGCATGTTTTTATTTTGTGTAATATGGAGCTCATATAATCCATCTACTAATATTAGTGTCTATTTATAACCTTTGATTGACGATTTGAAAAGTTTGTGGAATGGTATTGATTTTCATTGTCTAATGGATAAATTAGCATGTCCAGTTTGCTTGGGGACATAAATGTACTTACCTTGAAATACTTGAAAAAAAAAAACTTGTTGGTTTGATTTGCACCATATGTTTTGCGATCATGTGTTTAGGATGAGTAAGAAGACCATTGTTTTATGTCCCAAAGGACCGCATTTGTATTTGGTCCATTGCCTTTATTGAATGGGTCACTTGGTTCAAAATTTCATGTGATACTCCAATTGATGTTGAAGTTGTATTGTACTATTGACAATAACACAAATATGAAGAGAAGAAATTGGAACTAGGCACAAGAAACTCCATAACAATTGTAAAGAAAATATTACAAGCCTCATTTCTATTCACTTGTCATAACTATGGACAAAAATGTGGTTCAAGCACGATTGTTGCTTCCATCGATTGATCCAGGCAATCAACACACTGCTAAGTAAGCCAACATTTTCATCTTCAGTAAGCACTCTCAATGTTGCCGCTGTTCTTCTTCCCCTCGAGACGACTCTCGTATTTTCACAACGCAAACCGTTTTCAAATCCGTGATAAATCTCTTTTTCTTTTCCAGATGGGAAGACAATTATATTTTGGTTTTAACATCATAAGAGCAATGAGGGAAAAAATTGATCAATAGAGGATAAATGTTTTTTGGCACAATTTCTACAAAAATTAGAATTAATAGAGGATAAAAAATTGATCAATTTATTATAGGATTAAATATGTTTTTGGTCACTATAAAATGTGAGTTTTTTTTTTAATTTTAGTCTCTCAAAATTTTCACCTATTTTTAGTCCCTACGTGTTATTTAATTTTATCAATATTAGTCCTTCATAAATTTTAATGACAATTCATGACTTTTAATAACATTTTTTTGACTTTTTATTAGCGCTATTAAAAGTCGTGAAATACTATTAAAAGTCTTACAACTAAAACTAATGAAAAAAGGGGAAACCAAAAGTGATGAATTTTTTTTTAGGGTTCAAAAACATATATTTTTTTTTGACGCAAAAAACATATTTAATCTTTTGTAGTGTTTATATATATATATATATATATATATATATATATATATATATATATATATATATATATATATATATATATATATATATATAAAGGCGAATTAATTTCTTTTTTCACCATCCAATAAAAAATATATGATTAATGACTTATAAATACGTGATTAATTCAGTTCATTTCACCCTTAACAAGTAATCTAATGATTACATAATTAAAGACTTGAAAATATTTGAGTAATTTTTTAAAAAAGGGTGTGAGACCACTAATAATAGATGTGTAAGAAGTAAGAAATATTGAGAAATGTGAGATAGAAAGAGAGTGAGTGAGAAAAGAAGAGAAAGTAGAATTAAAAAATGGTAAATAAAACAAAAGTGGTGATGTGTCAAAAAAGTAAGATGTTTAAAATTGTAATTTTGTAAATTGTTTTTGTATAAATAGATTATATAGGGTATTAAAAAAATTGGCAAAATAAATATTTTTAAAAAAAGGGTGTGGAGCCACTAATAATAGATGTGTAAGAAATAAGAAATATAGGGAAATATATAGGGAAATATGAGATAGAAAGAGAGTGAGTAAGAAAAGAATAGAAAATAGAATTTAAAAATAGTAAATAAAACAAAAGTGGTGATGCGTCAAAAAAGTAAGATGTCTAAAATCGTAATTTTGTAAGTTGTTTGTTTGTATAAATAGATATTAAATAGATGTTAGATTAGATTTCAACACCATACGTTCTACATCATGTGTCATCATTCATGCATTTTTGTGTGCTTAATGACTTGTAAATTCTTTATTAATTAAGTTTATTATATGATTAATGAGTTACTATTTTTTTGATAAAATAATTTATTTTTTCATAACCCACTAAAAAGTAGTAGAGTGTTACTACATATTCAACATCGGCAATTATCAATGGTACATGCTTGGCAATAAGTAACTTTACTTAACAATAAGGAAGAATGTTTAAATAAGCCCTTTTGACACTTTCTATCAGCTGTATACCTCTAAACCAATGAAATGTTCGAGTTACATTCAAAATGTTTTACAGCAAAATAGTCTTTGAGCCAACTGTCAGATCACAGTTAGCATAAAATGAACAATTACAGGCCTACAGCTTATACATATCATGGACTCTAATAAAATAAATAGCCTCGACGATGTAGAGAACAAAATTTTAATTAATTTAGACTAAGCGTTCCATATGAAGTGCAGACAAGCTTGGCAATCAGGGCCTGAAGGCTGAAAATGCCACAACAGAGTTGTGTCCACCAAATCCAAACGAATTTGAAATGGCTGGAAGAAAAAAAAATTAACTATTAGCTAGCTGCCCAAATTATATTCTTCATCATGTGAAACTGAAAAATACATTGGTCGTTGAATTTTTTAGAATCTTACCAACATTAACTTCATGCTGTTGCTTGACATTTGCCACCGTGTCAAATTCAACTGAAGGTTCTGGATTCTGCAGTCAACAGCGAGGACATATTGTAAGTTGTAACTATGAGACGAAATGTATTTATTTAAATTAAAAACACTGTAAAGAAAAGATCAAACTGAATGACTGTGTATAATTCTGAAAGGCAAAAATGGGGGGTGAGTTGAAGATGTGAAATTTCCCCAACTATTTGTAAGGTAACCATATGAGTAAGGTAACAAACATACAACAACAAACAGAACGCAAATTGACTTTCCCAATAATATCAAGATATCAATAATACCACTTGATTTTTATTATGGTTTAGCTCAAATAAACACAGATCTCACGCATAAGTATGTATGCATGTTTTCCCATCGGCATTTAAGAATGATACATGAAATATAACCCACATGAGTAAAATGAAAGGGATAAAATACTGGCATTGATAAAGAACAATTCGTCTGCCAATAATGAAGTCCATGCTTTTGTTGAACCTAGATCGACAAATAATCCTAAAATGAAAAGGAAAAAAAGTATACGTACGAATTGATTGATCGATGGATGTAGCCATCCTGTTGTTATGGCTTTCACTGTGGCAATTGCTTCCAAACCCCCAGATGCACCAAGACAGTGCCCTATCATAGACTGACATCAATGAAGAACCCATCCATCAATTAATGGCCAGGGAATTATTCAAATATAACCTGCTACTATAATTTAGAAGACAGAAGACAGACAGCTTTCACCAGCAAATAAAATCAACAATGGGACAATACCTTGGTGGCATTAATTTTGATGCCAGTAGGGTCCTTGAAAACCTTCTTGATAGCATTGATCTCGGTCAAGTCACCAGCAGGAGTGGAAGTTGCATGTGCATTTATGTAGTTGACCTGAAAAGAAGCAAAGGGTATGCTTTCAATTTGCTAGTTTATGGTGGGCATCAAAAAAAAAAAAAAAAAAAGTTAATCAACCTTCAAGTCTAACCTCTAGAACTGACAAATAAACATGCAGCAATGGCAGAAAAAATTAATCAAATGTCAAAAACATTTTAGAACTGAAAAATTAACATGCAGCAATAGCATAACAAATTGCCTTCCATTTTATTTCCATTAGCAGTTTACGCCTCACTTGATTGACATACTCCAAAACTAAAGTCGAACCAATACCTAACATGGGTACGAACCAAAATTACTTTCCAAACAAAAAAACGTGGGTACTCATTTTGGGTACACATGAGCATGCTTTGGGTACATATCAGCCCATACCCGGTACCCGTACTGTACCTGCATCATTACAATGTAGATGCTTTATTATCACTAGGTTTTATACCTGAGTGAGTTGCCGATTCCTTTGGTACACCTGTGTCTTTGGGTGGTTACCTAAGAGTAAGAATATGACAAGGCCCTCAGGCCCAGTTCTGATAAGGAGTAGGAATTGGATCAAGTTCTGGACCAGACTCCAAAGAAACCCATCATATGGAGGGTATATTCTAGACGGAAGAAAATGGGCCCAGGAGAGTGAGAGTGAAGTAGTAAGTGACACTGTGACACGGCATATGGTTACCCGCATATGCAGGGGGGATTTTGTTAGCTCAGGCCTTAATAGGTCAGGAAGGGAATATGGGAATCCTTCATGCATTTTGTATTGAGATTAGGGGAGTATCTCGCTGGTTAGGAGCCCTTTTGGGCTCTGGTTTGTCATTCCTTTCACTGTAAGAGCTCTAGCAGTTCCCTTTTCCATAACATTGCTTACAAGAATCCTTTTGGGGTTTCTACCAGAATACCCCCCTCTCCCCCCAATGCAGTGTCACCACGTCCTTCAGGTGAAAGTTAAGAAATTGTTCATGTATGTCCCAATATTAACGACTTACGGAATAAGCAGAAGCAGAGACTGATTTCTTCAATAAAAAAGCATAAAATACTGGGTGAATATGACAGTCCAAAGGAAATCTCAGCTTTAAAGCAACCAGTCCTGCCCTCCTTGGAACCTCATATGGACCAAATACCCTGGACCGAGTTTCTCTATAACCTTGGATCACCCTATCTACAGGGCTGAGTCTTTAGGTACACAAGATTGCCAACTTTATAAACAACTTCCTTTTCAAATCTACATAAAGCTTCTAATCTGAGCCTGAACCAAGTTCTCTTTCGGTTCATCTAAAATGTGGTTTCTATCTACTATATTATTGGTGTCTTACACTATGGATAAGTGCCAAGTTTCTGTCACTAAAATGGGTGGTCTCATCTCGACCATACAAAGCTTTAACAGAGAAGACTTCAGTGGAGTGGAGCTATTGCATTTGTGTTACTACAGAACTCAGCCCGGCTGAGCCACTTAAGCCATTGATAGCTGTTGCTAGTTCCCATGGGCCCTCCATTGCTCTGTTCACCTTCCAATCCTTTAGCAGGTGATTTTGATTCCCAATCACAAATCTTTCTCGAGGGATCATAATATCTCATTCCAGACTTCCTATTTCTTCTTCATTTAAGCTCATGAAGCCTTTTCCAGGGCTTCCCTCCCCTCCGTTCGTATACTCATCATCTGCAGCCCCTAGGAGCCTCATACAAGTTGTTTGAAGCTGGACCAAATAAGAAAATGAAAACACAGCATGTGTACTCTGTATACCACTTCGTATGGATATCAATTCCAGTACCCCAAATTACAAGAGAAAAAGGAACAGACACTATTAATATTGAATACAGATAGTTAGTTAATCCAAAAACTTATTCAGAGATCTTGGTTTCTCCCTTCAATTCCCTTCCTATGAGTGTTGTCAAATATCGGCCATGGCGGATTGCGGTGGCGGATTTTTGACAACCGCCATGTCAAATTTATGAAGGATGGTGGTTTATGGCAGTTATGGCGGCCTAAAATGGTGGATTTTTGGCTCACCACCATAAACCGCCATCCACCATTGACAACCTTGCTTCATATGCAGACTTTTGTTGCCTTTTCACATTCCATTCCACCCTTTTTATCATCCCACTCTATGCTAACATCATTCTCCCTCCTTCCAACACCCTGTTCCCTGTGTGCGGCAGCTGTGCCACCTCACTGCTGATATAAATCACATGAGGTGAAAATCATCTGCCCTCTCTCCCTTTCCCCCCTATGGTACAGTGGTTTATTGGGTGGTTTCCTAAGACACTCTCGTTTTCTGTCACTCATTATTACTGGTTGAGTAGTAAACATGCCTACCAAGCATCATGTGTACTACATCCTAATTCATATAATTGGGCATCAGTAAAAATCTAATTTATCCACATCAAAGTTGATGCTAGAAAATCTTCAAGAACTAATTGAAAATTTATACAGCATAGTAATAGTTTTACAAAATCACGTTTACTATTTTACATAAACGCCATGTCATCCCTAGTGAATCATGTACCAAAAAGATGTTGATAACATAAATCCAGTACGTATGCAAGCTAACAAAAGAGTAGAGTCAGCTGGAAAGGAGAGACAGGCTGGAGGAGAAAAACAAATTATTTGAATGGGGGATGATGGACCAACAATCCTTTTCAACCGATAAAACTAACAACAAAATGTAGAAGACTGGTAAAAAGAATAAAACAGTACCTCCTCAGGTGACACACCAGCATCTTCAAGGGTGCTCTGAATGCATGAAGACACACCAAGTCCATCAGATCTTGGATCAGTCATGTGATAAGCATCACAGTTAACAGCACCTCCCAAATATTCAGCAATGATAGGCGCACCTCGCTTCATGGCATGTTCCAGGCTCTCCATCACCTGTCAAGTTATAATACCCTCTTTATGATTTAGAAACTAGCTCGTACAGGACTAACAAACAAACAAACACACACAAAACATAGCCATTTATAAAAAATTTAGACACACGGGAAACAAACAAACACACACACAAAACATAGCCATATTCATTAAGAAGCACACATTGCGATTAAAACTAACAACAAAATAATAATATTAATATTCATTTTCCTACAGTCGATAACAATAACAGACAGACATATAGTATTACTCAATCATCTGAACTTTTATATTGTCAACTAACAGAATAGTAAGAAAACATTGAGGACAGGACAAATATTTCCTTACCAGAACACCAGAACCTTCACCCATAACAAAGCCATCACGTTCTTTATCCCATGGTCTAGAAGCAGTTGTAGGGTCATCATTTCTCTGAGAAAGAGCCCTACAAGCCACAAAACCACCCAACCCAATAGGAATAATGGCAGCTTCAGTTCCACCCGCTATCATCAAATCAGCCTCACCCCTACGAATGTGATTTGCAGCAGCATAAAAGCAATAATTGGAAGTAGCACACGCAGTGGAAATAGAATAGTTTGGACCCATAAAACCCAAATCAATTCCAAGCAAAGCCGAACCCATGTTAGTAATTGCATAAGGAATAAAAAAAGGTGTTATCTTTCTATATCCTTTCTCAATCAAATTCTTAACACCTTCAGAAAACACCGTCAATCCACCCATTCCCGAACCAACCAAAACACCAGCACGTTCTTTATCGATCTGCAACATAAAAAAACAAAATCACCATTTCAAAATCCAATTAGGGTTAACTTCAATGTCAACAAATACAGATCTAGAGTAGATTAGAAACCTTAGAGAGACTTTCAGCGGGAAGACCAGCATTCTCGAGAGCTTTCTTGCCGGCGACAATGCAGTAACGGAGACAATCATCAAGTCTCCGGTCATTTTTCCCGTCAATGTAACCCTCAGAATTGAACCCACGGATCTGGCCAGCGAACCGTGTAGGGAACTTAGAAGCATCGAACCTATCAATTAAGGTGATCCCACTCTCACCAGCGAGAAGCTTCTCATAATAACCATCAACGTCGTTACCGAAAACAGAGGCAAGGCCCATACCGGTGATCACGACACGCTTCTTTGGGTCTTTTTGTCTTTGTGGAGCTGTGGTGGTGACAGCGGCGGAGACATAGAAGACTCTCTTGGTGGTAGGTCTCCTTTTAACGGCGGCGGCATTGGGAGATATGCGAAGTGGGTCGAGCGGTGAAGGGCGGAGAGTGGGAAGTGGCTGAATCTGAAGTGATTGCATTGTTGTTTGTGATGGCGGAGAGTTCGAAGGTGAATGCTGTATGTACTTGTTGTAACAGCAAACCAACAAGAAGTGGTGGCAGCAATTTTGTTATGAAATCCTTCTATTTAATGCTTACCGATTTTTTTGGTAACATTAGTTTCCTACTACTAATTTTTGACCCACCTTTTTTTTTTTATAAATAAATGACTATCTCTCCACGCAACCGTAGAGACTAATACCTTGAATCGGGTAAAATCACAATAGGAGGTAAATTTCTCCCTCAAAAGAGTATGTCCAAGGCCGGAGGATTCATGACATTGGTTAAACTCTAACATCTCATTTAAGTGTTCTTGGGTTGACCCAAATTTTATTAATTAAAAAATTAATGTTTTTTTGACAGAAATTAATGAAAATGTGTATACCTATAATTTTCGTAAAATGGTTTATTCAGCAAAACGCATTTCTGATTAGAGCTGGTAGTGAGTGTGTACACCTTAATTATAATGTGTCATTGTATGGTGTGTTTTTTTTAGTGTGTGTTTGGTTTTGCGGTGGTGATAATTGATTTTCGTTAAAAGTAAGTTTAATGTAATATGATTTTTGTTTGAATGTTTTAACAAAAAAGTGATTCTTACGAATATGTATTGTTTGGACAGTTTTGATAAAAATTGATTTTGGGTGTAAAATTGATTTTGGGTGTAAAAATTGATATAGTGATCATGAGAATTTAACTAGAATTAATTCTAGCTAGAATGAAAAGTTACGAAGAGTTGCTTCTGCTAAAATCAATTCTAAGAAAAATAATTGTTTTTGCATTTAGCACCTCCCACCGCTCTTAGTAATCTTTATTCTTAAAAGGTTTTTTTGACAAGAATAATAAAAAGGTTGAAATAAAATACTAGTAACACACGTTTTGTTCGCGGATCTAGTCAAATAATGCAGTGCAGCAAGGGAATTAGGGAGGCGATAATAACGATGCTTAATGCCTTGGAAGTTCCGGAGTCAATAAATGCATACAAAGCCTAAACATGGCCTAACAAACAATAGTGTTATGGTTCCTGGGTGAACCACCACGACATAATCCTCCATGACAGCTTGGTTAATTCTTACTACTACTTGTTATCATTGTTTCTTAGTACTAGTAGCTTTTATGCCAAATACTAGTACTATCTAGTTCTATGATTTATTTTTATCTCTTGTTCTATAAACTAAAAATAGACTAAGGTACAAATTGGTCGTTGACAATTATCTTGTGGAACAAATTTGTGTGCCAATTTTTTGGGAATATACGAGTCTTTCATATTTTCAAAACGAAACACGATAGTCCTCTTGTCACTTCAGTGGTTAACACCTTATCTAATGCCTCCTACGCGACACGTTTAGTGCCGCCATGTCATGTTAAATGACACGTAGTAATACCTTATTTTGGGTCAAATTAGTCTCTGGCTTCACAAATTCAAAAAAAGATATATTTAAAATCGACAAATCAATCTCTGCACGTTTTGGGGCAAATTGGTCCCTGGGCATCTTCTTCTTCAAATATATATGGTTTGTGGAAATGATAAATCATTTCATCCTAAACCCAAACACAAAAGGAGAGAGGGGGGAAGCAACGTGAACCCCATTTTTCATTTTGATCCATTATTTTGTGTGAGATTTTTATTTGCATTTTTTCATTTATGTATGTTCTATGCTATTTTAATTGCTATTTACAAGAATGGTCAGCCATGGATCTCAAGCTACACAATTTTATTCTGGCAGTTTCGTAATTTTACAGATTATAACCATCTTTGTTGATACACTACAAAAGAATCTGCCAGATTGCTCATATTTCTTGTAGGTTAATGAATTCTTTGAAACTCGTAGCCAAATTGACCTCCAACAAACAAAAATCATTCAATTGGAGAAGTAGCTAGAAGCGATGAAAAAACATATGAATGGAGTTGAAGCAAAGATGGATGAGAGAAAATGGAAGAGAGAACCATGACGTTCACCACTAGCAACATCCACGACCAACATCATTCCTTCGTTGCTCCTCTGTCGTTCCTTCTTTCCTCTCTCTCTCTCTCTCTCTCTCTCTCTCTCTCACACTCCCTCTCTCTTCTCTGGTATGTCTTTAATGGTTTTCTGGTTTTGAAAACCATAAACGACTTTTTTGGGTAACCAGGGACCAGTATATCCCAAAACAAGTACAAACTGATTTGTCGTTTTAAAAAAAGAATTTGTCAAGGCAGAGACTAATTTGACCCAAAATAGGGTGTTACGTGTCATTTAACGTGCAACGTAGATGATGTGTTAACTACTAAAGTGATAGAGATACTAAAGTGTCCCATTTTGAAATTGTGAAGTACTAATGTTCCCCAAAAAAATTGTTGGGACCAATTTGAACATTTAATCTTAAAAATAAGTAAAATAATTCTCGATTTATTAGTTGATAAATTTATGCACTCTTCCATTGTATATGTGTGTGTGTGTGCAGGGACGGATATGTCTCAGAATGGTCAACTGCACATTGTGAAAAAATATTATTAGCATCAATAATCTTATTAAAAATTAATATTAGCAACGATTTTCTATTAATAAAATATTTTGCCCTCCTTAGAAATATTTGTTTGCATTTAAACTCTTAGTTCTACACCTATTTACTACACCATACCCACACTATTATTCATTTCTAATTCTCTCCCTCCCTACGTTTGCTCACTGTCGAGTATCTTCTTCTCCTTCGTTACGATAACTCCATTATACCTGAATTTGTATAATTCGTACCAACGACATCCACAAGGAAACTGCGCGAGGAAAATCTCTCAAGTCATGAAGCACACTCTCGACAACACTTTCATAGCGATTACAAATAGGATCTCCCGGCCTGATCTTGTGGATGTTGAGGGCCCTAATTGCCATCAACATCCACAAGATCATGCACATTCCAATTAAGCATATCATCAGGCACTTGATGAGCATAATTAAGCAATTTGCAATCGGGCCCAATCTATTAGTGATGCCACACCGAGATAGAATAGAAGTCCCATTACCTACACTCCATAGGCAGAAACTGAACATCCACATTGGGCCAAATAGAAACATTGTAGTAGCCCATGAATTACTCCATGAAAACATCCACATTGCCCCAATCTCCCCTTTTCAAACTGACTTTATTCCAACTCGTAGCATCCATGAAAACATTGTAGTAGCCCATGAATTACTCCATTCTATGAACAAAATGAGAGGAAGGAATGGCTTCTTTGTTATAAAAGTTGACTTAGCCAAAGCATATGATAGAATCCGGTGGAGCTTTATTGAGGAGGTGCTTGATGAGATTGGTCTTCCGGTTGCCATTAAAAATATTATCATGCATGGCATCTCTAGTGTCAAGACAAATGTCTTGTGGAATGGTGTCAGATCAGCTTTCTTCTCCCCTCAGCGGGGTATCAGGCAAGGTGATCCTATTTCACCATACCTATTTGTTTTGTGTATGGATAGATTGACTCATCTCATTGCAGAGCAAGTTGCTACTAGTGCTTGGACGCCTATTAAGGCTGGTAGGCAAGGTCCAGAAATCTCTCATCTTATGTTTGCTGATGACCTTCTTCTGTTTGGTAAAGCTACCGAGGATAATATGCATAGTGTTACTAATACCTTGGATACTTTCTGTACTATGTCTGGCCAGATGGTAAGTAAGGAGAAGACTCATATTTTCTTTTCAAAGAATGTGCAGCATATTCAGCGAACCAGGTTAGCTCGCCTCTCGGTTTTAAAATTAGCGCTTCTATGGGAAAGTACTTAGGAGTTCCTCTTCTTGGCAAGTGCCCGAGGAAGAATGATTTTAACTACCTCATTGATAAAGTAAAGGACAAGCTCTCGGGTTGGAAGGTTAAACATTTGTCTTTAGCCGGAAGAATCACTTTATCAAAATCTGTTATTCAGGCTATCTCGGTTTTTTCTACGATGACCACTCCGATCCCCAAGAGTTGCTTGAATGAGATTCAAAAATTGCAGCGGGGATTTATTTGGGGAGTCACAGAAGAGTCCAGGCGTATGCACATGGTTAAATGGAGTACGCTTACCTTGCCTAAAAGCCTTGGAGGTTTGGGAATTAGAGATCTTGCCATTATGAACAAATCTTGCATCATGAAACTTGCATGGGGCTTAAAGATGCACGCTAACAGTATGTGGATTCAGGTTTTGAATGGGAAGTATGGTAGAGGTTTATTAGAAGCTGGGTGTTTGCAAGTGAAAGCGAATGACTCATCGCTTTAGTAAGAAATGCACAGGTGCTGGCAAGCCTTCAGCTCCATTGAAGCTTGGTCTCTTGGAAATGGAGCCACCATCAACTTGTGGAATGATAGATGGATAAATAGTAGTCTCAGGCTGGTTGAGCATGCGTCTAATATCCCACCTGAAGCTCTAAATTGGAGTGTTAGTGATCTTGTTAACAATGAAGGTAATTGGAACTTTAATGCCATATCTGCTATGCTTCCTGTGAATGTTTTATTGCAAATTGTTGCACTACCAGCGCCATTACCTCATGATGGTCAGGATGAGAAATATTGGCCGGGGGAGGGATCGGGGGACTTACTGTGTCTCTCGCCTATAACTATCTGTGCAATTTTGATCAGTCTCTGCGTGGCTAGATTGTTGGGGGAAGATTTGGAAACTCCAAGTGCCGGAAAGGATTCAGTGTTTTCTATGGCAAATCTTTCATGGTAAACTTGCGACAAAAGATTATTGTGGGCGTTGGGGGAATGGTGATATATACTGTAACAATTGTCCGCACACACCTGAAACTATTCTTCATGTTCTTCGGGATTGTCCGCTTGCAACAGCTTTGTGGAATTCCTTCATTCCTCCTGCTATTCGGTCTGATTTTTATGGAATAGAGTTGTCTGATTGGCTGAATGGGAATCTGGTTAATCACACCAGACTTGAAGCGGTGCTTCAATGGTGTGATGTATGGGCTACAGGTTGCTACTACCTTTGGTATTGGCGTAATAAACAGGTTCATGATGAAGACTACACTCGCCCAAATTTTCCGTCCCGGATAATCACCCAACATGCCATGGATTATGAGCTTAGTAGGAATTTTTCTCCGACTTATGAGCGCCAAAATCAAGAAATTCTTGTGCATTGGAAACCGCCTGCTACTGGATGGGTAGCGATTAACACTGATGGTGCATATAAAATGAATCCTAGCGTGGCTGGTTGTGGTAGTGTAGTCCGCAGTTCCACTGGGGTCTGGATTGGGGGAGTAGCAAGGAGGTTGCATGTAGATTCTGCTTATTTGGCTGAGCTATGGGGTGTTATGGATGGAATTAATCTTGCTGCTAGAAAAGGCTACACTAATATTGAGCTGCAGTTGGATTCGGTAGCAGTGGCAAATTGCCTCCACGGAAATAGCGTGGGGGTATAGCTGGTAGACAACTCGTGCGCCGAATTAAACAACTTCTTTCCTGCTTTGCAAATGTGCGCATTCTTCATGTATATCGGGAAGCAAATAAGGTTGCTGATGCTCTTGCAAACTTGGGATGCACCTACTCAGAGGGTTTCTCCCTGATTGATTCACCACCACCTACTGTTAAATTACTTGTAGATGCTGATGTAGTTGGAGTTTCTACTCCTCGTGTGATACCCGTGTAATCTCTCTTGGGCTCTAAGCCCCGTTTAATCTCAAAAAAAAAAAAAACAACTTTTTTCCACAAACTCGAGTCATAGGGTTTGTCCATGAACTGATTACTATGGGATCAAAGAAACAAGTTAAAATAACTGCACATCAATTACTATGGATCAAACTGCAAGTTTTTGCATGACATTTTACTTTCGCAATATATCAAAAATCTCTACGTTCAAACTTACATTAAATTAAACATTATGTACTAAATGGCCCATGAGTGACCACCTAAACATGCTTGAAAATATTATATTTAGAGAATGTGATGCTAACTTTCTAAAAGCTTCTCTCTTAAACACTTTTACTTTTACTTATAATAATTATATTTAAGTCGAGAGTAAAAATTAAAAAGCTAAACCATGACATTATTATCAAGCAAAAATACAAAATATTGGTGTGGAAAAAATCACTCCTAGGAAGTGTAATTTTTGATTATGAGGTGAAAATAATAATAATAATAATCTAATGGAAAAACAGTCACTCTAATTGTCCGTTTGTCAAACATCACAGGCACCACTCACTCTTCACGCGTGCTATAATCCAACGGTCACCATCACGCCCGTGATAAACGGAGGTGCATTTCCAGAAACAATGGCGATCCAATCCAATGGCTCAGATTCTCTAAGTTTGACCCACCCCCCATCACGCCATCATCATATCTTGAAAGAGAAATTTCCCCCAATCTCAAAAGTAGTAATATTCGTCTTCGCCAAAAACCTACGCATTTCCATAGCAACTCTTCTCTGATTCTTCTTCAGTTTCTTTCACATCATCATCTTCTTCACAAATCATAGGTTTTCCTCTCTTACTTTGTTATTTTCTCTCCTTATTTGTCCTTTTATATTCGTAAATTTTGCTAAAACAGTTTCTTAGTGGTTTCGCTTATAGTATATTTTTCTTGACTGAACAAGAATGATATGTAGTAGTAGTACATGTGCTGATTTTTGCTTTGCTGATTGTTAGGGTTTTCTCTTTAAAATTGATTTGCTGATTTGGTACTGTATCAATTTTTTATGCAAAGATTGGAACTTTACCCTGTAATTAGCTGCTAAAATTCATTTAAGTTAATGGGCATAATAGGTCTTCGCTTTTGTTTTGTTTTCCTTCTGTGCTGGATGCGCAATCCTTGTAAAATTTGAGCTGGTATTAATAACTGTGCTTTATTTTTTTCCTTATTTGTTTACTTAGTTTGGTTTAGATTTTTGTTTCTGAGAGCTAGATTGGAGTGAGGTACTCTTCACTTCTCTCGGTTCTTTGTTATTGATGGATGTTTTTGCATTTAAATAGAAGCCTAACTTTGACACTTTCAGGTCAGTCTTTTGGGTTTGTCTTTTTTCAATACACTGGAGTTGAGCTAAATCAAGATGCCGTGGGTTTCCTTTTTCGTGGATCACAAGAGAAATTGTGTTCGCTTGGTGGTGTTTTTTCGCGTGATTCTGTAGTTTAGTTAGCTCAGGTGAGTGGTTCTGTCCTGCTAATCTTATGCTACTAGGTTATAGATATTTAGTTGTTGTAATCTTACGCTATATTTATAGGTTATAAGTTATATTATATTTATGGAATTATATTCATGTCATGTATTCATGTTCTACTGTGAATTTAATTAGATTCAATGCCTACTTCTTGCTGTATAAAGCAGGAGTAGTGGAGTCAGTACAGTTTTTTTGGATTGATTGGGTGGGAACTGGGAACATCATATAGCTCCTATATCGTAGTTATTATTGTACATAGAAACAAGTCAACAACACACTGAATACAGCTGCCTTAGTTTCATACTTCATTAACATTGTATAGAACCTAATGCCTTATGTTGCTTTCTTATTACCTTTGTGATGAGCTAATATCTTTTCTTGCTGCTGCAGGTCCCCTTTAGTTAGTGTTTTTTTCCTTTCATTACCAAAACAGCTGGCAGGGTTGAGGATGTACTTTGCGACAACGATTAAAAGATACCGAGCAGCAAAAGAAGTTGGGCATTTTAAGATGAGTGTTGGAGTCATTGCATACAGTCAATTGATGTTGGTTTGCCAGGTAAATATTTCTTCCTTTTTTCCCCCTTCTGGATTGCCTTGAAGGAGGATATGAGAGTTTGCATGTTTCCTCTGATGTTGCCCGGACCTCATTAAATTTCTACAATTAGTAGCGTATGATATGTAAAAATATTGTCTGAAGGCATAGCTCCATATTCTTGTTATTGCTAATGACATTATAAAGCAACATGCTCTGAAAGTTATTGATAACTTTTTGAACTTACGGACTTTTCTGAATGGGATAGTAACTCTCTCTCTCTCTCTCTCTCTCCCCCTCTCTCTCTCTATATATATATATTGCGTCTCTTATAGATTTGGCAGTATTGAACATCACTGAATTTACTAAGTGTATCTATTAACTGTGTCTGTGACATCATTTTTGGTCTTTCCCTGTTCTATTACTTTCTTAATTTCACACCATTTTCTTTTGCAGGCTGAATATTTTCGTCAGTTGCTTAAACCTGTTACGTAGTCTAGCTTCAGAGACATTGGTTTAGGGGGGGATTTCCTTGTATTGGATTCCATCATTCGAAGGCTGCTGAAGAGATAAAGTTTTAATTTGTGAAATTTGCCATTACTTTTAAGATGGGATTGAAATCATCTTAGTACCTGCTGTTTAGTTGTGATATTCTTGTAGGAACGCCCATTCAGCTTTAGTACAAAATAATTTTCAGTTGCACAGGCCAAATCAACATCGCCTGCACGTAGCTTAGTGAGAGTGAACAAAAACATACATTGCAATGCAGAATCATCAATATTTTCTCCCGCAAAAGGCGGTACTTCCTCTGGCAGATGATGTCGTTGATACTTATATGCATGCTCCACATGCTTCTGCCTTTGATGCAGTCTTACCTCCAGGTGTGAGGCAGAAAACACCCTTTGAAAGATTTAAGTTGCAGCCCTCTGAGGTTTGCCCTAAAATTTCATTGTCTTTGATCAAACAGATCAACAAAGGAGGGTTTTGTTCCATCCTGCAATGAACAACAAATTTAACAATCCCGGCTTCAGTGCTCGTGCTACTTGCACCCAAGATTTTGAAAAGGACAAAATTAGTCAAATGGAGAAGGAATTTTCATCTTCTTTTGAAGAGGATTCTAAGGACATTGATGCATTGTTGAGTCTAGAAATGGATGATGAACAAGAAGACTTTGATGAGGAAGAAGTCAGCACAGCAAGGACTCACGAGGATTATGAAAGTACATTTGATACTTGCTCCAGTTATTGCACAAAATCAAAGAAGAAGAGGTTTGCGTCGTCTTCTGCTCAGAACTCTTCTGGGACCAGAGGTTACTGCGACAGCGAAAAGAAACACCTTGAGATGAAGAGGATGATGAGGATATTGAGAAGGATTGTGCCTGGTGAAGGCAACCAAATGGATGGGGTTACTGTATTGGACGAAGCTGTCAAATACCTCAAGTCTCTCAAGGTTGAAGTGAAGCAATATGGAATTGGACCATGAAAATGTGACTTGGACTTGCATATGCTACTGCCAAAGTTGAACTCTGTTTTTACTCTCTGAATTGGCACACTTTCGTAGTTCCATTTTGTGGGAAAAGGCCTTGCCAAGTAATAAATTGCAACTGACATTTTACTTATTCTGGTCATGTAAGAAAGTGCTGTAATAATTGTACTTTTTTGTAATGTTCGACTGGTGCTTGTTTATTTCTCTTTTGTATGAAAATAGTGGGGATTGACTGAAGGTACTTTGCTAAAAATAATTTTTACCTGCTTGTTATGATATGAATGCTATATTAATTTACAGGACTTATAATCTGCCTTGATTCCCACATGTTCGTGACTTTGGTTAAATATTCATATGGTGCTGCTGGTGTGTTCCTTATTTCATTTCTGCAATGGATTTTGTTTCAGTGCGCTCAGTTTAAAGTATGTTCATGCAATAATTGCAATTTTACCATGCTAAAAATTCTATTCTAGGAAGAGCGCTGATTGTTGTCTTTTATGAAGGCCCATATTTCTTACAACCAACTTGCTATTCGGTGGACACTCCCAACACCTCAAAAACTTTTTTTTTTCTTTTCCTTTTTTGAAATTTTGAATGATTCGGACTCAAAGTTTCGAACCGGTTTGGTGGGGAACTACTGAACCTGGTAAGTTCAATATTAGTGGAGTGTCTGTGAAAATACAACACTCGGTGGTAAACGTCCGAACCGGTTTGGTGGGGAACTTCTAAATCATCGCGATCTCCAAAAGAAAAATGAAATACACGCATTTCATTAAGAGTATTTTTTGTCTTTTCACGCGTTTAGAAGTATTGGCCATTATGAATTGAATGTGGGTTTTCGTACAACCGCGCCCCCCAAACTTGTGGTTAGTGGCGCACCGCTGAAAACTTTTTCTCTTGTTCAAAATTTCTTTTTTCTCAGTGGCCTTCTAACTTTATGCCAGTTAAGACCCCACGGTGTTTCAAGGTCCATAACGTTGCATGACCTTTCGCGCTCTGGAATTCTAAACTTTGCAAGTATTTAGTGGTCCTTTGCCTCTTTTTTCTGTCCGGATGCATGATAGACTATAAGCAATTATGGATCAAAAAGATGGTCCAAAAAGATAAATTATTAGCTGTAATAATTTAAACAAATTATATTTCATAATATTGTTTGTGTGCATGTGAACGCATGCGTTTATTTGTGAATTATACAAATACAAATTATATTGGGTGTGCATGTGCATGTGCATGCGAGGTGCAATGTATAAGCTTAATAACTGCAAAGTTCTTTATCAGAACGGTGATGTCGATTCAGCTCGCAAGCAGGTTAGAAGAACATGCTTGCTTGGCAATAGTTAACAGTTATATGCACATCAGATGAGTTACTTGAACTAAAAAATAACGCAACCACCATTGCCAAAGTAGCATCTCAAAATTTGTATTGCAGGAAAATAAATTTTCACCTATCAAATTGCTGCTATATATACATTTACATTCAGAACGTAAACACAGCGGGAATGGAGACCATAAGGCATTTTAATTGCTGCCATCCACCGTCATCATTTTATCTCATCTTTGCTCCAAGGTTAAACATTTTGAAGATTCCAATAAGCTGCCCAACCTCCCGCAACAGAAGAAGATATACATACAAAGGTTAACACATGATTATATCGGACTTGCTCTTGATGTCTGCAAAAATGACAGCACTAATATCACTAGACATTTCTTAATGTAGGTGAGTCTGCAATAAATGCATGAGTTAAATTAAAGGGTAGGTCATCTGCACTGTATCTTCCTCAGCAGTAAAATTATGTGTAAGAAGAGTTTAGAGGATCCAGGGGCAAATGAGTTTAGATCCTCTACAGCCATGCAGCAGGCGCAGCAAAACGTTAGCCATGCAGCAGGCGCAGCAAAATGTTAGCCATGCAGCAGGTGCAGCAAAATGTTAGCAGTTAAATGAAACTTCAACCCAGATCCAACCCAAATTCCAGTGACCAACTCTGCAGCACGAGATGCATGGTTGTAGAGGATCCGGGGCATAATAGGAGAGAGATGAGGGAAAATGGGTAGTTTGTTGAGGGGAGGGAGAAAATGTAAGAGATAGATACACATAGAAGTGCTGCAGGTGCTATAGAACAAGATTAGCATGAAAGGATCCGGATGCCTCTAATGGGATAAAAGGTACAATATGTATAAAGAATGGCAACAATAAAAACCATTGAGGTGTGAAAATAGCCTACTACTATAAGATAAAAGAAACTAATCACATATAAATGAGCAGTGCGGCCTGTGCTAACCAGTTCACTGAACAGTTTTTTATCCTTACCAATTTATGACTATGATTTTGAATACTAAAGTCAAAGAGTAATCCATATAAAAAAAATTCCACTGATGGAGGAAAAGATGAGGAAAGAAAATTCTGAAAATGACGTGACCGAGTCTGCACCTTATTAAATCAAGCTCAAAGGCTTCAACATGTGTGTGAGTGTGTGTACAGTCAGACCAATTTAACCAAAGAAAGAGATGAGTGATGGAGGGACCTGATTTTGCAAGCTTGTTGCTGTAGTCCAGTGCTGAGGATGATGAATTGCAACTGAATTATTAGCAATAAAAGCTAATGTGTTTGGTTCTTCTAGTACGTCAGAAGCTTCTGCAGGCGGTGATTCTCGCATTACCCACAATACCACTGCTGAAGGTATTGATGAACCTGGAAAAAGTGTCAGCTTCAGAATTTAGGGGAAGGAAACCATTTCAGAAAGCAATGACCAGTTGAATACGATGTTAAAGTTGAATGGAAAACATAAAGTTAGTATTAGGCAGCAGGCCAGGTAAAACCTTTTCAAATACTGTCATTACGCGCAAAAGGGAATGAATAAAAGGTTCCTGTAACTAAACTATGAGGAGATAAATGTATATTAACAGCACATACCCACAAAATAATACAAAATCATCAGCAGAAGAGAAGTATTAACATCATTCAGACGTTGCTGATGCCAGTGATGCAGCATCTGCAATAATAGAAAAATAACAATGTGATGGCAAGTTCAGGAGATCTTGAACTTTCTGTCAAGGAATAAAGTACAGCTATTGCATACAGTTAACTTATACATACAGGAATGTCTGTCAAAAGTTCAACACAGGAACTAGAAGTGAAGCATAGTACAGAGACCATAGTTAAGCTTGCAACCTGCGAAAATAAAATTCTTCAATTAAATATAATGCACACAAATGCATACCAGTACAAATATGTGTCTCTCTGTCTCTATACATATACATTTTAAATTTAAAATAAGCATCTAATTATGCATCAGATGGAAATGTAGATAAAGTACTGGCAGCCATAAGTTGGCACCCAGTGGTTAGAAGAGCCCAAGCCCTTCAAAACAAATAAGTTCAACCACAAAGGTTTATGTGTTGTCGCAAGGAGTTACCTTCCCCATTTCAGATGAAGGTTTCTCAGCCCTCACTTTGCTCATCTTTAAGCATAACAGGATCCCTGTAAAAGAACCATACGGAAAAAATTACATTGAAAAACCATGTCTACAAAAACAAGCATCTCACTACTCATAAAAAACTCAACTATAATAAAAAAGATTGACTTTAACCTTTTCAAATTATATAAATCCATCCAAAACTAGGTCGATTAATTAATTTTTATTAGCAAACCCAAATTTCTTTGTATAATATTAAAGTAGATAAAGAGATGAAAACCATAAGTACCTATGATGCGTAGATACAATACGAGTATCGGATACGATACGAATCCGATACCGCGATACAACTTCCTTGAAAAACATAGGATACGATACGTCTAGGATTCGTTGAAAAATATAAAATATTCACAAAATAATAGAAAATACATAGACACACAGACTAGCACAATAAAACAATAAAATAGAGAAGCACAAAGAAACCAGTGAGTTGCACTTGTAAAACAAAGACTGGGAATAGTTGTTTTTCTCTTGTGTTTGTACGACTCAGATTATCTTTGTTCTTGTGCTTATAAGACGTACCAAAGGCTTCCTTACGACATATCGGGACTTTTATTTTTTTTAAAAAAATAAGAAAAACGTTTTAATACTACTTTGGCATATACTCATAATGTATCGGGGAAGTATCAGATATAGATACGACAGCAAAACTGAAGTATCCATGCATCATAGATAAGTACTGTTTCATTATTTTTTAGGCTGGTTCCAGTTTAAGAAGGAATAACTGTAAACGCCATAATTATCGATATTGGATAGCGGCAGCAGGCAAACCCAAAAATGCTATTGCAAGATGGTCGCTATTCTAACTTTTTATACAAATTATATAATTAATACTATATCAATAAATGCTCAATAAATTAAAAAATTATTCAAAAAGTCAAACTTATGAGATAGGAAAATTTTAATTTTTTATTCCAGTGGGTTTGACCCATTATTCATCAAAAAAACCCGCCCATCATTGCCTTATTAAAAGCCCGTTCCCTAAAACTGAAATGTCCTCTTCTCTCCTACTGATGCAACCCACCGCCGTACTGCTGCATCTTTCCCCTCCTTCTCCACCTCGTCCATTTTTCCTTGCATTTTCTTCTTTCTTGGTTTCTCGTATCTTCTCTGCACACGAATGTGCTGGCCAGAAAACACCGTGATGTCGCCAGGAGTTGCCAAATAGCAATGAGTCAGGTAGGTCACGCAGCAATCAAGATGGGTCTCCAGATGATTTCACCATCGCGGCTTTTGTGCGAGATTTTGGTCACTACTTGAAAACACACAACCAATCCCACATGGTAGCCACCAGCCACTCTGCTCTGTACCGCATCGCTATCGCACACTATTGGTAACTATGGTACATGCTATGTGTTATTTATGATCAACTTATCACTTCCAGAGAAATCTGGATCAAAATATGTTTAATTTTGGTATTATTGTGTTCCTCACTCAACATGACTATCATATATATGGTTATTATTATAGAGAATAAACAGCTTTCTCTCTATAGAGAACACGAGTACTAATGCAGTGTAGGTCACCAGCATTGTTTTTAGTGGCAGACCTAAACAACCCTAAGTCAGGGGGTGCACATTTTTTTAAAACCATATCTCATTATAAATGTTATAATCATAAAACTAATAATCTAATAAAATTACGTATAAATTAATGGACTAAACTTACAAACAGTACATACAACCTGTTGGTGCTGTTGTCCAATAAAAACATAACACATCACATTACTAATAATATGGATCCCATAAAAGCTGTGATTTCAATGTGATGTGTTATGTTTTTATTGAAAAAATTTAATTACTATGATGGTAATCTGCTCTCAACAATTTTTCCTTTATCAAGATTGAGCCAAAAAAATTTATAAATTCTAAGTCACTAAACAGTCTAAACCCTTACAAATTTCAAATCAAGGGGGTAAGTGACATTATTTTTTAGGGGTTGCACCTCTGGGCTCCATGTGGGACCGCCCCTAGTTTTTACTATACATTTTTATTATAAAATTATAACAGCACAGTTTGAAATTGCATAATGCAGTGTATTATGTAGAATATAAATTATCTGAAAATTCATCTATATATATATATATATATATATATATATATATATATATATATATATATAGGAACGCATATATTATGAGAGGACTTTTATGATGAGAGGAACCAATCGTGACCATAGATCAAATCAAGAATGGTTGAGATCAAAGAAAAAAGTCAACGTGATAACTACCCACTTTCTAATCACAACCACCCATGTAGTGTTATAGGGTCCAGATTTACTCCTCTCATCTCTCATAATAAACTCTCCTCTCACCTTATACATCCCCTATATATATATATATATAGACACACACACTTACCATTACTTGAGTATTGCAATATAATAATCAACATATAACAATGGTAAACTCCTAAAAAAGATAAGAATCGTAATATAATTAAATTTAAAAGTAAAGATAACATATGCATAAAAAATAGGGATTTAAAATTGTTTAGTTTATTTTAATGAGGATAGAGAAGGAATTTAAGAAAAGTAATGATGTTAAAAATGACAAAAAGTGAAATGCTATACGCTATAAGTAGCGTTTGAAAAAAGCTAAACGCTACTCAAAAATTGCTAAACACTAGTGTTTACCAAACACGTCTATTCGTCATCCGCTAGTCAAATCCATTGGTCAAATTTGCTAGTAAAATTCGCTAACGCATGAGACTTGCCAAACAAAGCCTTGATTATAACCATTAGATTATAATTAACGATTCATATTACCATATTAATTACAAAAACGCGTATAATTGTTTCCTTTTAAATTAAAGACACATGAGATTTTATAAGTAATGAGGTAATCTGAACTTTTAATTTTAATCTAAGGGTTATAATTAAATGTTTTCATTTATCATAATAACCAATAACCAATTATTCTCATATTAGACGACATCATCCTCTCTCTCTACACACACACACACACACACACACACATGTTCGAGAAATTATTGATTTTGATGCATTCACATAAGTACACCCCTACGAGAAAAAGAAGTTAATCAACTTCAAACCTACTAAGCTTAGAATGGAAAAACAACTAGAATAGCGGCTGCTCACCATAACATGCCAGTGCTCCTCCTAGCAAAAGCATTCCGATAGCAGCAAGATCTAAGTACACCTGCACGATAATTTTAATCACCAAATCATGCTTGAAGTTGAAAGCACTTTTGAAGGAATAAGAAAACATGCATGATTCATCATACCTATGGTATCTAAGCTTACAGTGCATTATAGGCTGATTTCACTGAGAATACTAATAATAAGTAAGCACCAGTGCTTTGCCAATTTTAGTATTTACTTCATCCAATGTTGAACAGATCATTGTAAAAACATCATAGAAATTCATCTTTATCCAAATAACACACGTGATAGATCTTCCCACTTTTTTCGATAAGAAAATTAGAAGAAACCTATATATATATATATATATATATATATATATATATATAAAGACAGCTAAAATTTTGAAAGATACAAGAGTGAGTTACACGGGTTACATAACCATTTTAAAAAGGTCTCTTACAGATACATTGGGAGACTTGGTAGCCATGCCTCATTGATTTTATTGATATCTGTTGTTTGTTTTCTATTTTTCCTATTTCATTTTAAGGAGGATCACCTATCCTCTAACTCTTTGTAATAATCACAGTTTGTTTTGTTGCAGTTTCTTCTTTATAAAAAATATTTCCTGAGATAATTTGACCCAATTAAATCAGTAGAAGAATTTAACTTTGACTGGGCTATTTGACGGGTTACCCAAATACTAACACAAGCCCCAAAATCATACAAGATTATTTCCATAGGCCTAAGGCAGCAAATAGAGGAAACAAATAGTAAAGGAGAAAGAAAATGTGTTCCTAATAGAGAGCAAAAAAGTTGTTAAGGAGAGAGAGAGAGAATATGTCCCGAGGGAGGAGTTAGTTATGAGAAAGAGAACGGTTAGATGAGGGGATAATGGGGGTTCACGCAAAGGGAGGGGTCATCTTTGTTTGTGGCTTATGCCTTGGGCTAAGAAGTTCCTTCCATAGCTGGAAGCTCTGCTCTATTTCTTCTGCAATTTCCCTTTTTTTTGAGTCAATTAAATACATTCTCCCTGTTAGATAGGAGCAATTCCTATCAACTTGTGCTTTTATTGAGTCGGCTGTGAGGGAGAATCCAATGTATGCAAACTTGGATAGTTTCTCAACGCATCAATACTTTAGATGTTTGTATAGAGATTGCCGATGCCATAAAGAAATGCTGCTTTCGTGGATAAGAGACATTTGTAATCGTGTAGGGGATATGCCTAATAAATCTTATTCTATCCAATATTTGATGTGCGCCAGAAAAGTACCTTTCTATTAGGTGGTGGTAAGAGTGAAAGGTGTCTCATGGGCATGGCAATGGAGTAAGTATATCAGGCAGCATTGAATGCGTTAGACGACAACAGGAGTGGTGGTGGAGGGAGTCAGGTGACGGAGGCGATGTGGAAGGTACTAGGCGGTGGAGGGTGCTAGGTGATGGTGGCAATGTTGCCAAGTGGCGGAGAGTCGCAACTCGCAACATGGGTGAAAAGAGGGGAAAAAAACTCTTATCCTGCTCATTTATGATGGAAATTCCATATGGGATAGTGAGACGATTAGTGGTAGTAAGTGAGAGCCCTCACTCCATGAGCTAGTTTTTGGGGTTGAGCTAGACCCTAATTCTAACACATCTCCCTATTCAAGATAGAATTTACACTGATGACATGGATAGAATAAGCCAACTCTATTGGCTTACCTTATCTCACTGAATTAGCAAACTTTAGAGTTTAGATTATAATAGGATGGGATATTTTATTTTGTACTACTACTTCCTTATCCTGACACCAAACGAGGCCTAAAGGATATCATACCAGCGCAACAACAGCTTTGCAAGGTGTTATAGAAGGCCTAAAAAAATGTTTTTATGGCTATGGTGCTGAATAATCACCAGCCTGTTAAAACCAACTTTAACCAGTTATCAAAGTATGATTGAAACATCGATCATTGATTTCTCAATCAATATCTCCAAAGCAACTGTGAAACATCTATCTTATCACTTTTCACATGATTTGTTCCCTTCGATCATTGGTTTATGAATGGGTAGTCAAACTAAAAAGGGTTTGGCAGATGCTTTGGATTTTAGCCACGGAAACTTCCTCACCAATAACAACTCATGTTGTGCTGGAACCATGGGTGTTTGTATTCAGCATTATATGAACGAATTCCAGTGCAAGTTTCATCCATGATGACCATTTCACAACTAGCACTGTGTATGTTCGATAACCAAACACTTGAAAGAAAAGAACAAATGCCTAGGTTGGTTGTAATGGAAATTCTTTTATTGTGAGGTACTTGGGTATTGAAGTTCAAGCCTAAGCCTAAGAACATTAGAAGAATTAGTATTTAGTCCTAAACGCTCTGCTTGCTGCTATGGACCTTTCCAAATCATCACTTTGGTATGTGAGGTGGCCTATAATGTGCTACTACTAGACATAGAAACGGCAATACTACATTATTCGTTCCATGTTTCTCAGCTCAAGATAGCCAAAGGAAACCGTCCAGTGCAGTCTGAATTGCTCCGTGGATTGGAGCTGGCAGAACATCCTGTGGTCCTTGACGCAATCCTAGGCACCTGAAACATTACCAACAAGGGTAAGACTTTGACTGGGTAGTTGGTTTCATGGAAGCACAGATCAGCAGAAGAAGCTGCTTGGCAGGAGGAAAGTACAATTCGAGGGCAGTCCCCTGATTTCTGATTTGAGGACAAGGCAGCTCTTCAGGGTGCTGGTATTGGTGGGTTGTTTGAACACAAAGACAAACCCCAAATCCAACAAGTCTATAAATGTAGGCCTAAAGACGTAAATGGAGGAGAAAAGTAGTACAAGAGAGAAAATGTGGTTTGAGTGAGTAGTTAGTTACTTATGAGAGATAGAGATAATGGTTGTATAAAGGAATAAGTGGGATTCGTGTAACGGGAAAGTCATCTTTCTTTGTGGCTTATGCCTTGGATTAGGAAGTTTTTTTCCATAGCAGGGAGTTCTTTTCTTTTTCTTCTGTAATTTTACTTTCATTTTCATCAAAAAATACATTCTCCATGTTAGATGGTAGTTCCTGTTAGATTTCCAGAGAATCATTGAATTGATACTGATTTCTTTATTGAATGAAATGTGTGTTACATTGGTGTACATTGATCCATTTATATACAAAGCAGATTATCCTCTAAATCGCCTTTAGCTAACTAATGACTAATACTAATCGACTAACTGCTTTGCTAATGTAAATAATGACTTATTAACTAGCTCAAGTAACTACTTGATACAACAAGAACTACTATTATTATTTAACTTTGCTATCCTCTAATATTCTTCACAAGCTCGCCAGATACTAAGTACTACTGAGCTTGTCTCGGCGACGAAGCTTTGCTTCACGAGAGGTTTTGTCAAGATGTCTGCAATTTGAACTTGAGAAGGGACATAGGTGACTACTAGTGACTTATCGAGGACCTTTTCTCCGACAAAGAAGATGTCTAGTTCCATGTGTTTGGTCCTGGAATGGAGAAGCGGGTTATGCGTGAGAGCCACAAAGATTTTTGATTGTCACGATGAATCTTTGGAGCAGTGTAGAGATTCGAGCTCTTGAAGAAGTGGATCAATCCGAGTACTTGATGGTCGCAGAGCTAGATCGCGATATTCGCGCCTGCGGTAGACTTTGCAACTAAAGTTTGCTTCGACCACCATGTAATCAAATTTGGACCTAGGTAGATGCATGCACTGATGTGGGAGCGTCTGTCATCAATGTCGAGCCCAATCAAAGATCACGATGAGGCATTTATAGCAAGTGGTAGGCTTCTTTGTCATTGCGGGGGTCAGAGAGCAATACCATGATCAATGGTACCCTTTAGGTATCTTAGAATTCTTTTTGACAAAGAAATTCAATGTGAGGTGAGGGTTGAGACATAAACCGCACACCTTATCGATGCGAGTAATCGTCTTGGCCTCGGATGATGACATATTGCAGAGCTCCAACTGTGCTTCTATAGAGCAGTGGATCCTCAAAATAATCACTGCCATGTCTGGAGAGTTTTAAGTTTGCTGGTAGAGGTGTTGAAATGCCCTTGCAGTCCTCCATACCTGTTCTGTGCAGAATATCCCTGATATACTTTGACTGACAGAGTTGTAGAGAACCTGTTGTGGTGAATCTGCATTCTATGCCGAGGAAGTAATCAAGATTTCCTAGTTGTTTTAAGGAAAAGGCAGAATTTAGTTTGTTGATGATGATGTTAATTGCAGGAAGTGAGGACCCGGTTATAAGGATGTCATCAACATAGATGAGAACCATTAAGTGACAACCCTTATTGTTGTAAATGAGAAGAGAGGGATCACACTTGGACTGTTGAAAACCAAAGGAGCACAGAGTTTTTGTAATGCTAGCATACCATGCACGAGGTGCTTGCTTTAATCCATAGATTGCTTTATTGAGATGACAGACTAGGGAGGAATCCCCTTTGATGAATCCTTGTGGTTGATGCATATATACATCTTCCTCCAAATGTCCATGAAGGAAGGCATTGTTTACATCTAGTTGCCTAACAGGCCATTTGTGAGTGAGTGCTAGAGTGAGAATTACTCTAATAGTCACTGGTTTGACCACTGGAGAGAATGTTTCTGTGTAGTCTTGTCCATGTTTTTGAAGAAACCCTTTAGCCACTAGTCTAGCTTTATACCTATTGATAGAGCCATCAGGATTCTGCTTAATTCTGAAAATCCATTTACAACCAATAGCTTTCTTTCCTGCTGGCAGAGGTACCAAGTTCCAGGTGTGATTGGCTTGTAGAGCATCAAATTCACTCTGCATAGCATCAGTCCAGTGAGGAGAAGATAGAGCCTGTTGTATATTGGTTGGTTCAGTGGTAGTGAGATTAATAGTTGGATACAGGGGAGGTTTAAGATGGCCGGTTTTAGACCTTGTTTGCATAGGGTGAGTATTGTGAGGTGGGGAGGGTGAGGGTGAAGGTGAGTTAGGATCAATAGTGCTGGAAGCATCTGATGGGAGAGGTGTAGGTGGTGAGTTAGGCTGTGGTGAGTACATTGGAGAAGTATTCTGGTATAGCAGAGGTGATATTGCAGGTGGTGTGTTTGTTTGGGATAGAATAGGTGACTGTGGAACAAATATGGTGAAGGTGAAGGGCTGAGTGTAGGTCTGGTAGAGCTGTGAATTACATTCAGAGGTGCCTGCACAGATTGGTTAGTATGTGCTGTGTGTGTTTGTTGATTAGCATCAGTAATTTTGTTTTGATAAGGAAAATGATTTTCATTAAAAATAACATCTTTAGACACATAGAGACGGCCTGTTTTGCTATCTAGACATTTATAACCATGATGAGATGAAGAGTAGCCTAAAAAGATACACTCACTAGACCTATATTGAAACTTGGGGTTGTTGTAGGGTGTTAGGAGAGGATAGCATGCACAACCAAAAGATTTAAGAAACTTGTAATCAGGAAGTTTGTGAAACAGAGTTTGGAGCGGAATGTGAGGTGAGTGAGAGGGTGGCAGTCTATTTATGAGGTAGACTGCAGTGTGGAATGCATGGTCCCAGAAATAGTAAGGTAATGAGGAGTGAGAGAGGAGTGACAGACCTGTTTCCACTATATGACGATGTTTTCTTTCCACAACCCCATTTTGGTGATGAGTGTGAGGACATATGACACGGTGAATGATGCCAAGATCGGAGAAGTTTGGTAAAGGCCCGAACTCTCCCCCCCAGTCAGATTGAATGGATTTAAGTTTCTGGTTTAGCTGCAATTCTGCTAGAGCTTTGAATTGTTTAAAAATTGTGAGTGTTTCTGATTTATCATGGAGGAAATAAATCCAAGTGTAACGACTATAGGCATCAATGAAGGAAACATAATATTTGAATCCCATAGAAGAGGTTATAGGGGCAGGGCCCCAAAGATCACAATACACAAGAGCTAGAGGTTCACTATAAAGCGTGGTCGATAATTGAGATGACAACTGTGAGATTTACTTAGGCAATGAGCAAACACAAAAATTCTTTTCATTAATTGGAAAGGATGACAGATTACAAAGCTTCAAAATTTTATTCATAGTATCTAAGCTAGGATGTCCTAGTCTATTATGCCAATTGAAGTACAAGGCAGAGTTTGTTACAACAGAATTAATAGAATTCACATTATTGACAGACACAGAAGTATTGGAAACTGCAGAACTGGAATGGAGTGGATAAAGTCCCTGACTTGTTAGCTTGCCATGCAAAATGACTTGGTCATTGACCTGAGATTTTACCAAATAATGGTTAGGATAAAACAAAACGTAAGCATTATTGTCTGCAGCAAATTTACTGATGCTAATCAAATTTTTGTTCAAAGATGGAACATGAAGCACATTGTTAAGATATAAAGTGTGTTGTGGGTGTGTAGGTGATTGAAAAGCAAAGTTGCTAATAGATTGGACTGGTAACTTCATACCATTGCCTAGGAAGATGTTTTCTAAGTGAGGTGGAGGAGGTGCTGCCCCTGGTGCAGCAGGTAGGTGAGTTACATGCTGTGTGGCTGCTGAGTCCATGTTGTTGTTCATAGCAGGATGTGCAGGGAAGGTAGCTGTATAATGTGCTTGAGGAGCAGGAATTAAAGTGGTAGGTTGCCAAGTAGCTGGTGTAGCAGGCATGCCTGGTCGTATATATTGATATGGGTTACCTGCAGATGGAGGATACGCAGATGAACCATATGAAGCGTCGAACCGAAAGTAGCAAGAAGTTGCTTCATGACCATGACGACGGCAAACCTGACATTGAATGTTGGAACGTCCACCACCGCGTCCTCCTCTACGACCAAATCGTCCTCCTCGGCCTCTATTGTTCGAATTTCCTCTTCCCCCAAAATTTAGGGTTTGCGCGTTTTGGGAATTTCCAAAATTGGGCAAATTGGGATTAGTGCTTGTGTAATTCGCTTGGGCATTGGTATTAACTTGTAATTGCGACGCTTCTTGAGTGTCTTTGAGCGTTGATGGAGCAAGATTCAGTGAGGTCGCTTCTTCGAGCAATTTCTCCTTCGCGAGTCGCTGTTCATGGGCTAACAGAAGCGATTTAATTTCTTCAAGATCGAACCAGTCAATCTTGCTGTTTATGAGCGTGATTAACGATTCAAATTCACGCGGCAATCCTTCCAAGATTGCATCCATTTGATCTTGAATGGTGACAGTTTCACCAATTGACAGCAGGGAATCAGCGACATGCTTGATTTTGGAAAGGAATTCTGATACAGTGCTCGTTCCTTTCTTCATAGTTCTCATTTGTTGGCGTAAATGGCGCGCTTGAGCCTTCGTCTTTGATTGAAAAGTTTGGTGAATGTTCTCCCAGAGTTGAAATGTATGTTTGCAGCCTATGACAGAGGGTAAGATTGATGGTGAAAGGGATGATTGGAGCCAAGCCAATAGCAGTTGATCTTGCAATTCCCATTCAATGTATGCTGGGTTTTCAATATTTCTGATTCTATCATCTTCACTGAGAAATTGGGGAGGTATGGTGGGAGAGACGCAATATCGGTGAAGCCTATGTGCTTTGAGAACTGGTTCAATTTGTTGCATCCATACTAGGTAGTTATTTTCCTCTAATTTCACAGATATCTTGTAATTGAATGATGAAAGAGGTGGTTGATTGTTTATGGTAGATCTCACCACCAGGTGATGGTGGTGGAGGAAGCCATTAACAAGAAGGAAAGAAGAAACGAAAGAAAGAGAAAGAACCACGCTTGTGGTTAGAAAGAAGCTCTCGATACCATGTTAGATTTCCAGAGAATCATTGAATTGATACTGATTTCTTTATTGAATGAAATGTGTGTTACATTGGTGTACATTGATCTGTTTATATACAAAAGCAGTTATCCTCTAATCGCCTTAGCTAACTAATGAGACTAATACTAATCGACTAACTGTTTTGCTAATGTGAAATAATGAGACTTATTAACTAGCTCAAGTAACTACTTGATACAACAGTAACTACTATTATTATTTAACTTTGCTATCCTCTAATATCCTATCACATTGACCCTTATTTTACAAAGACAGGAAAAATATTGAATCGGGTGAGACTAAGAAGGGTCATTCATAAGTTCATATGTCCAAGTTTTTTATCAAATCAAAATCAAATAGAAGCTTCTTTACATAGCGAGCGTAATTTAAGTTAGAAATAATATATCAGCAACCTCTTGCTTCCTATTTAAAGAAGAAAAGAATAATGACAGTGGTTTAGCGAAAATGTATGTCAACTTTTATGCCATAGATTTACTAAATAACAACCACCACCAGCAGAAAGCTTTTCCATTAGATGAGATTGACTACACGAGTTGATCAATGCCATTTCACGAGTCTTTCCTCAAGTGATTATGGATAGATTATAAAACATAACAAATTAGTGTCCTTACCCGAGCCGCCACTTCAGAATCAATGGGATTCTTTCCTAGCCCGATCCAGATTATTACAGCAAATGCCATCATGATGATGAAAACTAGCAATGTAACCTGGTGAATCATATCCAAGTTATTATTTTCAAGGAAATACTTAGTTAAGTGAATTATTATATATGGCTGTGAAACAAAGGGAAAAAATACCACAAAAATCAGAAGTACATGAAAAGAAACATTTATTGTTTCGCATACCAAAATCACAATCTTTTGCCGATTTCCAATACGAGCAAACCGAATAGGAAAGCACTTTCTATGTCTATCGATGTTTGTTAAATTTGATTCATTTGAAGTCTTTTCCAGCAAGAGTTCCTCAGAAAAACTTCCTTCATAGTCATCGTCATCGTTTGGCTGATGGCAAAGGTCAACCCTGCAAGGGGAGCCCAAGTGCAATGTAGAAAGTAGTTCATATTTAGCAATACAATAGCCTAAAATCATGTTAGATACATCACCGTTAAAGGTATTTCTAAATTCTCATTCAATAATGCACTGCATTATCATGTTAATTATAGCAGATGACTTGTAGAGTTAGATCATCAAACATATAATGCAAGAGTGGGGTGAAGTGGGGTGGGAGCTAGCTTCCAACGGACATACCACCTCCACCCCAAGTCCCCAACCCAAACACACCTCATTGACTGCTGTGACTTTTTACAATTTTTAACTTTTGCACAAAAATTTCTCTGTGTGCTCCCCTCAAATGTTTCACTCATTGTCATACAATCCAAAATTTGTTTTCATCAATCAATCCTTTTCATTTTTGGTTTAAGAATATCAATATCAATACCGCAACATACCCCCACAAAAAGTTATACTATAGCTTTTGTATCATCCATGCCACTTTTTTAGTCATTCTCTGGTTGTGATTCATGTTCTAGCCAAAGATTGTTATCCCGACAAGATTTTGTAAATAGAAAAAGAAATAATAAAAAATTGAAAATTTTAATCTTAGTGTTGTTATTTTACAACGTAATACATAATTAAAAAATTTACTTGCACAATATTTATTCAGTGGAGTGTAACATACATTTTCTAATTTATAAGTTTAAACCAGGCTACTTATATGGCCATTTGATGAGTAATCATATTCATCATTTCATGATTATCGTCATCCATTTGTTGCCTAAACTGAACTTAAGAGAGTCCAGTTCAACCACATACTTAGAAAAGAAATGGCAAAATATTAGATCACATATTACCTCAAAGTCTCAAAATGCCAAAACAAAATTATGTTTGAATTTTTTACGACTCTCATAAAACCAAACATAATTGATAGTCTGTAACATCTAAGAGGCTAAGCTCACACAAAAATATGCACTTCGTACTTGTTGAGATATGTTGTAAATAGTAGATTTACTTATATATGTATTAGGCCCATTTACTAGGCCCGTTAGGTTTACACATAGAGTAGCCTATTTAAACTCATCAAGAATGCTTTTCTCCACGGAGATCTAGAAGAAGAAGTTTATCTAGAGCAACCACCTGGTTTCGTTGCTCGGGGGAGTGTCGTGGGTATGCCTGTCGACTTCACAAAGCCTTGTATGGTCTTAAACAATCCCCTCGAGCATGGTTTGGGAGATTCAGCAGTGTCGTTCAAGATTATGGCATGATTCGTAGTGAAGCTGATCACTCGGTTTTTTATAAGTTCTCCTCTCACAAATGTATTTATCTTGTTGTCTATGTCGATGATATTGTCATTACAGGTGATGATCATGATGGGATTGCAGGACTTAAACAACATCTAGTCCATCACTTTCAGGTCAAAGATCTTGGGAAGTTACGATACTTTCTTGGCATTGAGGTGGCTCATTCTAAGGCAGGGATTGCTATTTCTCAGAGAAAGTATGCTTTGGATATCTTAGAAGAAACTGGCATGCTAGATTGCAAGCCAATTGACTCTCCTATGGATCCTAATGTCAAGATTCTACCGGATCAGGGGGAGTCCTTTTCAGATCCAGGAAGGTATAGGAGGCTAGTTGGAAAGTTGAATTACTTGACCATGATGAGGCCAGATATTTCATACGCTGTTAGTGTTGTGAGTCAATTCTTAAATTCCCCTTGTGACAGTCATTGGGATGCCGTGGTTAGAATCCTGAGGTACATCAAAGGAGCTCCTGGAAAAGGTCTTGTTTACAGTGATAGAGGTGATTCAAATGTTGTTGCTTACACAGATGCTGACCGGGTTGGTTGTCCCTTTGATAGAAGATCCACATCTGGGTATTGTGTTCTTATTGGTGGAAATCTAATTTCATGGAAAAGTAAAAAGCAAAATGTTGTTGCCAGATCCAACGCTGAGGCTGAATATCGAGCTATGGTACTTACCACTTAGGAGCTCACATGGCTGAAACATTTTCTTCAAGAGTTGCGCTTTTGTAAAATAGGCACTATGAGTCTCATTTGTGATAATCAAGCAGCCCTACATATTGCGTCCAATCCAGTCTTTCATGAACGAACCAAACACATTGAAATTGATTGTCATTTTGTTCGTGAGAAGATTGTGTCCGGTGACATTGCTACTTCATTTGTTGGTTCTAATGATCAATTGGCAGACATCTTCACAAAAGCTCTTCGAGGACCAAGGATAACTTACATATGTGACAAGCTGGATGCCTACGATCTATATGCTCCAGCTTGAGGGGGAGTGTTGAGATATGTTGTAAATAGTAGATTTACTTATATATGTATTGAGCCCATTTACTAGGCCCGTTAGGTTTACACATAGAGTAGCCTATTTAAACTCATTAGTGCTTGTACTCACCATACTATATACAATCAATAAGACGGAACTACAGCTGCTCTGTAGTCGCAGACGTAGGCAACAATTGGCCGAACTGCGTGATCAATCTCGTGTCTTCTTTTTCGATGCTTCGTCTCTATTCTAATCACTTCAACAGTACTAGTACTAATACTAATACTAATACTAATAATAATAAAGCAGCCTGAACTACAGTCTTGCTGTCATAAATAAAACAACAATTCTCAATTACAGTAGTATGAAGTAGGACGGTGTAACAGAAACAGATGAACAGACAAATAAATAAAAAAGACAGCACCAGAGATTTCTCAAGGCAGAAGAAGTGTGACTGTGAGTACTTTGTGGCAAACACTGCTAATTAGGAAAAAATAAATATTTTAACAATAAGCAAGGTTACATACCAGAAGGATAAAAGAAGAAGAAATGCTGCAAAAAAAAGTACTTTGGGGAATGCTGCAAAACAATTTCCAAAAGTTCAAATATTTTGATCAATGATAAAAGCTTATCACTGGTATGTAGTTAATATAGAACAGAGGCATACCCATAAAGACAAAACCACAAGAGTGTGACCAACATGTCCATCCCTTGCAAGCAGCAACAAGTGTCAATGCCAAATAAATCAAGTAACCTGAAATTTGAAATTTTATTTTGAAAAGTACGCATTGGTAAAGAAACATGAGAAAAATAGCCATTTCCGACAATACATTAATCCAAAACAAAATGAAGGGAACAAATCAGGAAGATAATTAGGAAAACCTGGCCAAACTATCAAAACAGCCTCAGGTAAAATAAAATTTCAACGTTGATGGTACTGATGAATGGATGCGATGACGACAAGTATAAAGTAATAAAACTTTCTGAGGAAATGGCACAGTTGTGTACAAAACCTATCTAAATCCAATCCTTTATCCATTATAACTATAAAGTAATAGATAAAATATCATGATGGGCTCATATGTTGATGCAAACAATGCATAATAAGAGGCTCAATTTGACCATTAAAAAAAGGAAACGATAACAAATTAGTAATCAGGACTAGGCCTGGACAAAAAGAGCAAACCGATCCGAAAAACCGAAAGAAATGGGCTGAAACGGGCGGGTCCTGACGGTTAGAGACGGGTTTGCGAGTTGAAAAATCGGCACATGTGAGTTGCATTGGGCGGGCTCGGACCCCTCAAAAGCACCCAATGAAAACCTCAACCGCCCGCATATAAGGAGTATGCTGCAGGTCTTCATGTCATATCGCAGTACATGTTGCAGGTCTTTCTATTGTTTATAATTTAATTGCTTTGAAAATGATTATTTTATTCATTTCTATAATAGTATTTGACTATTGTCAGTAGTGCATCATGGCAAAAGAAGAAAATATAGCACTGAGCCCCTATGCTTTGTTTGTACTGTGTGCTATTTTGCTGTGTTACACGCCACTTATTATAAAATATATTAGTACTATATTTGATTAAATATTCTCTCATTATTCATTCATTACACTGTTACGGTACATATCAAAAGGAAGAGAGAGAGGTTCTAGTTTCTACCATTCATCTTCCTCGCTAGTGAGCTTCATCTCCATCTCTGGTTTTTTCTACAAAATCTCTCTTTGGTTAGCTATTCATCTCCCATTCTGGTCTTTTGTGTTTCTCTCTCAGTCTCTCTACCCCAAACCCGCATGTACCCACCCGCCAAATCCGCCAAACCGAACCCGGACTATCCGAAAATAAATTTGGGCGGAAGTGGGTTGGTGTTTTGAGCCCGCGGTTATGACTGGGTTGGGGTTTTGGGCCCAAACCCGCCCGTTGTCCAGGCCTAACCAGGACACACACACACACACACACACACATATATATCATGTGTTAAGCACTCAACAATAAACTTGAACATTAAAAGTAAATAGAACTAACCCCAATTAGAAGAGCCAATCAACAGATGAAACACCTGCAACCATGACATTTACATTTGTGAGAAGCTTGTGTGTGTGTGTGTACAGCTGGTATAACAGCAAGCAATTGGCCTAGAGTGGTGAGTGGCATGAATACTATACACCCATAAAAACTATGTATTCATAAAAACTCAAAGAATAAGTAATAGAAGGAGCATATTCCTATGCACAATATGCAAATCATAGCTGTATTACAATATTCCTCCTCGTGTCTATCCTTTCTTATTACAAGGATGGCAATAAAATTAGCTTTGCTAGTACATAAGCATTACATTGTGACCAGAACTTGTCACATACATTGACCATTTAAGACACACACACACACACATGCAAAACCCCACACAAAGAGTAAGTAATAGAAGGAGCATATTCCTATGCACAATATGCAAATCATAGCTGTATTACAATATTCCTCTTCGTGTCTATCCTTTCTTATTACAAGGATGGCAATAAAATTAGCTTTTCTAGACTCATAAGCATTACATTGTGACCAGAACTTGTCACATACATTGACCATTTAAGACACACACACACACACATGCAAAACCCCACACCAAGAGTAAGATTTATTTAGAAAGGAAAGGACTAATTAATGGCAACTTGGAAAGTGGAGAGAAGAGTGGCTTGTGAACCCTGAAGTGGGGGTGGCATATATTTCCATCTAGAAACTACAAACAGATAGTTGCTCAACTATTGACAAAAGTATGTTCTTCCAGTCTTTACTATAAACACACAAGACAATTGATGTATATCCTAATGTTCTAACTTGAGTTGGAAAGCCTCCTAAATCTTGGTGATTGGTATCATAAGGACAAAAGTCCAACAGCACTGCTGATGGAGAATGATATGTAAGTTTCAAGAAATAGAGAATATTATGGAACCTTTCCTATGATTCTCTACCTTTCCTATGATCCCTGAGCCAACTGCTACAGTGAGACTACTGTGCTAACCAGTATGAGGTGGCCAGTCACATACTATAATCACAGCTTAAAAGGTTCATTTCAACCATTCAGAAAATATCAGGTTATAGTAGCAATCACAAACATAGCAGCTTGGAAAATGCACTTACTTTTTGCCGAGTCCAACCAATCTGTAAACTCCTCGTGTGAATCTTGTGCAACTGGGGTACCCAAATAAAAAATAAAAGAAAATAACTTCATTACTTCACACTTCAGCACAAGGAGGGAGCTCAATGTCGCAAATTAATGTTATGAAATACTATCCCAAACACTTGTTTCTACAACTGAATCGCGAACAAGTGCAACTAGAGAAATCAACTACAGAGTACAGACCACTTCTCATTTTCAACATAACATACTCCCAATGCTAATTCTTCTTCCTAACTGAAATGCGGTTTAGAAATGTATCCAATTCAATCGAATAGTAAAAGAAACGTTTGTTTAGGGTATTAAAAAACTCTATAACAGCTCAGACGCATCACGTAATTATTGAATTTCAAAATCAGCAACAAAATAATCAAGAAGAAAGAGTCAAAATTTTCAAAATGCAGGTTTTCAAATCCCAATTAATTCTCCCAAATCCCGTAAATTTCACTACGCCGCGTTCCTTATCCAGCTATCTTCCATTCTCTCAACAATTAAACGAAAAGAAAAACCTAAATTGGTAATCAAAAATAGATATCTTAAAACTAAAAAAGTGGAAATGCAGAAAGAACCTGAAAAGATGCGAGGAAAGCAATAATTGCATCAAAGAGAGCGATGATGAGAATGACGGCGGAGAGAGGCCGCGGGAAGCAGTGACCGTCTCCGAATCCCGCCGACATGGTGTGAGTTTGTTGTTGTAGGAAGAAAGAGGAACAGCGTTGGAAGAAAGAGAGAGAAAATAAAAGGAAAAAGATGTGTTGTACTCTCATGGAGATGGAGATCTCTCTATCTCTATCTGTCTATGCATGTAAGAGAGAGAGAGAGTCTATTGAGAGGAGGAAGAAGAACACCGCCACATTCATTCAATCGCTCGCTGATTGTGTGGAATGGAGGGGCAATTATGGTAATTACATCACTGTCTGAATCTCTTGTGATTGTGATAACAATATGATTGTGCCAGCAAGAAATAAGGTCGTGTTTGTGTGGAGAAAAGACGCCTCTTCTATTTTATTGTTTTTCTCACTTAAATATTGAAAGTATTTATTAATTCATGATTTTTGCTCTTCAAATCAATTAAACCCGTCCTTCCCTTTGACTCCCTGCGTTGACTCACACATGTTTTGTGTCTTTTCAAAAACAACAATGTTATACGGACAATGACATAGATATTTAGACAAAAATCGACAAAAATCAATTTACAACACCAATTAAAAGTTTTTAGACTATTAGTAAGTGATCAATTAACCAAGTTTTTAATCAACGCTAAAATTTGTGAAAAAAAAAGCGGTTGGTAATAGTGCAAAAAACTTAGTTAATTGGTGTAGTAAGTTGGTTTTTGTCTATTTTTGTCTAAATATCTATGTCAAATAACATTTTTGTTCAAAAAATTACTACTAGTATAATCAACTTTATTTATTCAAGAGTAGTGTTATATAGCCAAATTTTTCTAGACAAAAGTAGCCAAAAACCACATTATAATACCAGTTAACCAGGTTTTTTAAGCAAATAAACAACTTACTTTTCACGGTTTTTAGTCCATGGCCTAAAAAACTGTGAAAAAATAGGTTGGTTATTTGTTTAAAAAATTGATTAATTGGTATTATAATGTGGTTATTGACTACTTTTAGCTTGAAAAGTTTGGCTATATAACATTATTGAATAAACAACAATGTTATTTGGACAAAAAAAATTTAGACAAAAATAGACAAAAACCAACTTACAATATCAATTAACCAAGTTTTTTATGTCATTAACCAAGTGATCAATTAACTAAGTTTTTAATCAATGTCTCAAAGTTGCTAAAAAAAGCTACATAACAGGTTGGTTAATTGGTGTGATTGTAAGTTAATTTTTTCTTCTCCTTTGTAATTTTTTTGATTATTTGAAATTTTTGACTACATAACATTATTGTTTTACATTTACATAGGAGTAGGTCTTATTTTCCACATTCCAATTAGTCCACTTCTCTTCTAGTCTTCTCCCTTTGTAATTTGGTTAGTTGATTATTTCAGCATATCTTCTTTGGGATTACTAATAATTAGTGCATGTTTGATTTCACTTTTATGAGAGTTAAAAGTGATTCTAATTGTAAAAAAAATGATTCTAGAAACATTGATTTTTAGTCAGGTTTTGACAATATTCATTTAATTTAGGTTGTACCTAATATAGACATTTTTATTGGGTCCATCGGTGGTGGTATGGTAATATGACTAGAAATAGTAGCCCACTTCATATTTTAGGTTCTTTACACTTGTTTCTTCCTATATTTCTTCATTTTACATTTAAGTCGTGACGAGCGGAGTGTTCCCTTCTGGCTCTCTATGTGTCACGTCAATCTTCTTCCCTTCTCCTCACATTGCGTATTTTTTTCTTGACTTCATTGTTTGAGTGTGATGTTATTGTTGTTTGAATGTGGAGTGTCCATAATAATATATCTTCTATGTAATGTCAGACTTGACTCAGAGTTTTAAAAAATCTAAAATTATCACCTATGATCAAAATAAACAAAAAAATGATTAACACATAAAGAATTATCCTGTGGGTTGTTTTCGCTTTTGTCTTTTTTTATCTAAATAATAAGTCATTACCACACAAATCTAACTTTTATTGCGTATTTTTAGTTACTTCATCATTCGAGTGTGGCACTATTGTTGTTCGTCGTCTTGTGCGGCGTTTTTGATTTTCCGTCTTGTTGCATTGTTCGTTTTGTTCAAATCGGTAGATCAACTTTGACGCATTGCAGATTCAACCAATGGTTAGGGCCTCAAAGTTTGATGTGAGCCCACGTGCATGACTAGCCTAATCATGGATGAAAATCACAAAGATAAATACTTAAAAGACTAAAAAGAGATTCAACACTTAAAGGGAATATATTTTAGTGTGTCCGTCTTGATAATTGCAAGGACACACTAAAGATGACGAATAATACTTTGGGGGAATTTCTAGAATACCCAAACTCTAGTGTTCTCTATTTCTTTATAATTGTTTTTCACTAAATTTAGAAATTAATTTCTAATTGTGATATTCATTTGGATTTGGGCATTGTTGGCTTTGTCGTGGGCTACACCACTTTTTTTGTATTTTGGGTCACACGGGCTTGTACTTCATTTAGGAATTAGGAATTGGGCCTAATATGTTGGACTTACCTTAAGTGACCCAACATATATAAGGAGATACTCTTAGTGTAAACCTAGAATTTTGATGATGAATAGAATCATTTTTCACATTTGAGCAATTGCTGAGAAAGAGCCGTGAGACCTAAGAGAGAGGTGAGAGACTAGATCCATTGCTAGTGTGGTGAGACTTATCGATTCTCCAAGATTTATTGAGATGAGAACCTTGAGCACACAACCTTGAGGCTAGGAGAGCTCAAGGATAGTGTTGTCCTATCATCTTCCCAAGGAAGAAGTGGTGGACTTCTTTCTCCATTCTCCTTCCTATCTTCCCCATGTACATTTGGTATTTCTTCTTCTTCATGTAAGTGTCGTGTCTTTTCCTTTTGTATTGTTGAATTTTGTTCATGAGTTTGTTGTGAGAAATCGTTGTTTTGCCAATTTTCTAGATCCTAAACCTTAGAGATTATTTTGGATCTCATCAAAGTTACAGATCCGAAGGCGAGATTATTGGGTGGGTTAAGGTGGATGTGACTTTCTTACAGTTAAAAAAGTTAATTCAAGTGTGACTTTCTCCTAGATGTGACTTTCTTACAGCTAAAAAAGTTAATTCAAGTTATGTGTGGAGAAGTTTTTGTGAAGGAAGAATTATCTTCAAGGGAGGATTAAGGTGGATGATGGGGGTGGGAAAAAAATTTGGGCCTTTGAACAATGTTGGATAACTAATGGGAATATTGCAAGCCCAAATACCATTTAAGCGCATTAGGGGAACCAATAGAGAATTGCCCCACTGACTTTTATATTAGGAGGGGTGTTTGCTTTTCCCACGCCCCCTCCTATTCAAAACACACCCCATAAGGGTGTGAAATGACCAAAAGACCAGCTAAAACGTCTTTTTTTTCAAGAATTTTCACGTGTTCGCACACTGGCCTTCGAACAGGTTCGAATGACATCATTCGAGTGTGTTAAATTTTGACTTCACACTCTCTTGAGCGTTTTTCACCTGTTCGCACGAGGTCATATTCGAACGTGTTCGAACAATGTCGTTCGAACAGTCGTTAAACACGTCCTCACAACGTTTCACGCGAGGTTATTTTTGAAATAAAATTTGTTAAGGGGTGTGAAAGAGTAGGAGGGGGAGTGGGAAAAGTAAAACCCTTAGGAGGAATGTGGTGGTTGCACAAGTTAGTTACCATATGGAACGTTGATCATTGACTACTATGTGATATACCAACATGTATTATAGATTTGATTATGAATGAAATGAATTGAGTTTTTGAAGTTAAAAAAAATGAAGAAAATTATAGGCATCAACAAGAAATCTCAGTCCCATCTTCGAACATAATCAGACATGACACTATTTTTTATCAATCAATATTCTTCAAATTGAGTTTTTAGTTTTTTTATTCATCTATTATCTATCTATAAAATTATTCTTTTTTTTTTTGACAAGGTTAGTTTATTCTATTATATTTATATTTATATAATACACTCTACTACAATTTTGTCACATTTCAACCATTGATGTCTTTAATCTATAAACTCTGTAGTATAATTGACTACACTTTTGCAACAGGTGCTCATGGTCTCTCAAAGACTTAAAATTATTCAAGCAGCGAAAACAATTACATCAAAGACAACAAGATTATATCGACAATATATAATATTTGTCTAGATTCACTCAAAACAAACTATTCATTTATGAAAATTAAAGATATTTATAAAGACAAACTACAAAATAGTTATACATAATAATTTTAATAAAAATATGAATGTATTTCCTTTATTGGGTGGGTTATTAGGGTAATTTAATTTGTGATTCCTTAATAATAATAATAATAATAATAATAATAATAATAATAATAATAATAATAATAATAAGTTCATTCCCTTTATATGTTGCTATTTTATGAGTCCATTTTTAATGGTTTCTAAGATATGATTCCATTATAGAGTATGTTCATTGAAATACAAATTATATACTTTATTAGATTTTGTTGTTGTATAAATAGGGTATTCTCTACGCGCAACTGTAAAGACTAATTCATCGAGTTGGGTACGACTACAATGGGCGGTAAAACTCTCAACATTGATGCTTGCCCAATGCTAGATTGGAGCCCAAGACCTTGGTTAACCTGGAAGAGACCCCTACCATCTCATCCAAATGTTTTTCGGTTTTTGTTGAGTATGCTTGATTAGCTTGTTCACTATTTTTGTTGAGTATGCTTGATTAGCTTGTTCACTATTTTGTTTAATTAAAAACTACAATAACACACACACGCACACACACGTTTAGGGACATGTTTGCAATCATAAGTAATTTAAATCACGAATGTTACCACCTCAGCATCCAAGTCAGAAAGGCTATGTAGACCACGGTAAATACGTGGCTTTACACATCATTAACAGCTGGGACCCCCAACGCCCCGCTGGCAGTCAATTATACTTTAACCAAAAAAAATTTCGCGTCCTCAATAGAACTCGAACACGGGACCGTATGCTTCCCAGCCCCACATTCAACCACTGGGCCGAGCTAACCATCTGTAAATGATGTCGCAACACATTCTAATAGCAATACCCAACACGCGGGAACATTTCTAGACGTAAACTTTGTTGTGAGGAAATTTCCAAAAGTATTTAATGCAATAAATCTGTGCCGAAAATTTTGACTTTTGTTTAAAGGCAATAAACGTTGTTAATTAAAGCTGTGATATTTTCAATTATACGTATTTAATTCAGTAATCAAGCTGTACCTGCCATGATCTGACTGAAGTAAAAATATAGCCAGGTGGTAATTTTATATTCAACCCAAAATCAAATTATATTACCGTGTGCAGGTCTATTGCATCAGTCAACACCCACTTGACTTTGCAATTAATGCACCTATAACTGACTGGCAGCGATAAATTGAGTGATTTTCTCATATGCATTAGACCATAAACCTAAAAAAATCCGCATTCCCCCACATCATATCATAAGTAATATAATTCACGAATGTTGCCACATAAGCTACCAAGGGTCGACCAATCAAAGAATTACACGCAGATCTTATGAAAAATACGTGGAATGCCACGTCTGCATCTCCAATCACCACTGCATCACAACGGACGGTCCTGATTTAACAAATGTAAACTGAAAAAAAATCTAAACGGTCCGGATCTGATGAAGGTTTTAGCGCTACTATAAGTCTTTCCAGCTCTCTTTAATTGCAGCAACAATTAAGCACCTATTTAGCATAACATTCATCACTCATTATTGACGCTTAATTTGAAAATTAAATCACACATTTGAATTAAATTGTGGTACAGTCAAATTATACTAGAGATAGTGCTATCATCCAATTAGTCAAACGCACTTTTAGAGCATTGCTAGAATCGTGGATCTACCATGATTACCTCTAATTACCTATAATCTGCGGTAAAAAAAAATGTGCCATTAATTGCAACGTGAAGGAAGTAATTCAAATTTAAAATGAATTGCCGTCTAGGAAGTAATTCAAATATAAAATGCATAAAATTAATTTGACTTTAATAGGAAGCAAAAAAATCTGTCACCATTATTGCTACTAGCGTCGTGACTCAAATGCGATGCACGGGGCCAAAGCTTTAGGTTCTACGGAAGAATTATAAGAGGAAGATTAGATTAATATTAATTGAAGTCAAAGTTTAAGGACAATGAACAGCAAATTGTCGAACAAAAAAATAATTTGTGTTAAAGTTAAGGTAAATGGTTAGCCCATATTAAACAATATAATTATCATATAGAATAGACACGTTTAATCAAATATGTTAAAGTAACTCAAAACACACCACTCAGAATCACACTTTACGTATTTCGTAATGAAACTATTTTTTTCCAGCAAACCAGGTATTAAGGAACAAACTTTACATATTTGGATAGTTACAATTTTTCCGAAAGCTAAAGTAACCTGAAGCACGCTAACTAATGTCGAACTTTACGTTTTTTGACAGGAAATTATTTTTTGGTTTGACCAAATCAATTACTTAGAAACGAACTTCGTATATTTGTACAATCTAAATTTATTTTTCAATCCTAACTCACCCCAAAAAAACACTACTTAGCGTAACACTTTACATGCACAAAATTAATTTTATATTTTGTTATGAAATCAATTGTTTTTAAATAAAAAGGGGAGGAAGGGAGGGAAAGGGAGGTAGCTCCCACTTGGGAGACTACCTCCGGATTTAAATGTAGAGATTTTCCATTATAGAAGGACTTGAGGTAAATGCCTCTCCTGGTATTTTTCAAATTCTTTGTCCACAAAAAAGGCATCTTCCAAATTCTTTCCAATTATTTTTTTTCGTCACCATTTTGTTCTTTCATGTTTTTAACACTAACATCTTTAAGAGTTTATTCAACATTTCAGCATGACAATGTAATGGAAGATCAATTTTCACTCGTGTGGAATTATTTCTCAAAGCCACTAAAGTATAGTAAGTTCATTTCTTCTATATTGAGTTAAACCTTTTCTTTGAATTGTTGATCTTTTTTTATCCCTCAAACTTGATTTCTTCATTTAATATTTTTTGGGTGTTTTGTGTTTAATTATTTTTATCTCTCCTATGGATGTCAAGCTGCATTTTTTCCAAAGATCTTTTGATTTTATTTGTTTTGTTGTATTTTTTATTTGGTTTTTTAACTAAATTTTATTTTGGATTTTTCTAGGACAATATTTGCGATGAGGACATTGTCTCATCGAATAAACAAGGTAACTTTTTGTTTTATATTCCTGCTACTGATGTTTAGTTTCTTTTTTTTTACAGGTTAGGCCTTGATGCATTAGCATACTTCTTCTGTTGTGTTTGAAGGCTCCAAGAAGGATTCTTTTAAGTTGAGAGTAAAAATTTATGATGATATTTGTGATGATGTTGTACCGTTGAGATTTAATATTAACTATTTTCATTTTATTTTGATTTATATTATTAAATTTGTTTTGATCAAAAAATATTAGTCAATTTGTAAAGCCCAAGAACAGTACTATGAAATCCATTATGTATTCTTCCATCCACTTCTCATCCTTGCAATCTTTTCCTTTGCTTTTACCATATTTTTTCTCTTTCGGTATGTGGTTTATGTGATTGAAAATATTATTAAATTTCTTCAACTTCAAAGACAACCTAATCCTTTTTTTAATAAAAAAAGACAACCTAATATTGGTAGTCCATAGGGAATATATATTTATTCTTGACTTAAATATTTTTCATACAAATATGAAAATTATTTCTTTAATATGATGTATTGTCTTTTTGGCCAATATGCATATCGTGATTTTAAGCCATACTGTTATAAAAATATTCAAATTGGCCGACTTTTTGTGTGTGTGAATTGGGTATCTTCTGTAAGCAATTGTAGAGGTTAATACCTCGAGCCGGGTAGGACCACAAAGGACAGTAAAACTCTTCCTCAAGAGATTTAACGCTGCTGCATTAGATTATAGCGTTTACTTCACAATATTATTCGCATCGATGTTCTATGATTTAGCAAAATGTATTTGTATATTCATTTGTTATCATTGTAAATAACTTAGATGTAAATATTTAATAGATTCATAACATTATTTTCTTATGAATTTGAAATGAAGTAATATTTAATTTAGCGTATATGCATCTTAAATTAATAAATAATTCAATAGAAACAGTTACGTATAGTAATAAACATACAACAAAACCAAAGTTACTCAATTAAACAACTTAGTTTAGATTTTTCGAAATTTGTATTTCGATTTATCAATACTTTTTTTTAAAAAATTAAGCAGTAACTTTTTGATTCCTTACACGTAATATTAGTCAGCCATTACCAATGATTTTTTTATGGTTGATGTTATTCTCATCTTTTAAATCTGATCTATCCAACATAAATATACAAATGTATATTACTAAACTTGCAAAACTTCACAATGTTGCTAAATTAAACAACTAAGTTCGACGATTGCAAAATTGTATTTCCAATTATCTGTAAGAAGGGAATATAAAATTTATATTTCTGATAACTTATAGAGAAAAAGTAAGTAGTATTAATCAGGTAATACCATGAAATTCTTAATGGTTGATGTTGTATGCAACTTTTCTTTTCAATCTAACCAAAAATAAATATACAATTGTTTATAAAATATATTAACAACAAATTATTATAAATTATGTTTAAAAAAAATGTATACCCGTGCTGGCACGGGTGATACATACTAGTTTTAGTATATTCAAGAACTATTGGGGGAGTTTCTTTTATTTAGAAAAATGAAACGCATACGGACACTGTGAATAATATTTGGTATACTCAATTTTGTCTTTTGTACATGTGTATAACATTGTGTGGAAGGATAACCTATACCCATGGTGCCAAATGTTATTTGTGACAGTGGTAGTGTCAGGGTGATACATTTAAGGATGGGGAGAATAGGGTGACCAACAAAAGAATCAAAATCCAAAGTATATAGCCTGCCACACTGCTTAGCTTTCCCTGGAGTCCTCATGGAGAGGAGTTCCTGAATTAAACCAGCAGTCTTATTAAACAAGGTTTGACAGTTAATGGATTCAGCGAGTTTAGCAACATATATGAGGTGGTTAGAAAAATTGGGAACAAATAACATATCATACAAAATTTGAGATTGTGTTATAATGATAGTGCCAATATTGTAAGTAGCAACATTGGTGGTACCATTTGGAAGTGAAACAGAAATAGGTTTGATGGCACGATAAGTTGTGAAAAAATTGAACATGCGGGCAATGTGATCAGTAGCTCCAGTATCAACAATCCAAGAGATAATAGACTTACCTTGGGGTGCTGAGGCAGAATTGATATGATGAGCATTGACCATGTTTGTTGTTGTGGATGAGATAGATGGAATGAGGGTCAGAAGAGCTTGGAACTTCTTACGAGTGAATATCATAGCTAATTCACTTGAAGGTTGATCAGGTGCAAGTTCTGAAGTAGTGTCAACATGGACATTGTTGACATTTATCTTATTTTATAGGCTTAAATATATGTTACCCCCTGCAAATATACCAATCATTCATTTACCCCCCTATAATAAAAATAAAACTCTTAAAAAAGACCTTGCAAATATTAAATGTTTCTAGTTGTTAGATTATGTTAACAACGTTAAGTGTATGCTGAAACACTTAATATTTGCAGAGAGGTAAATGGATAATGAGAATATTTACAAGGGGGTAAATGGATAATGAGTATATAATTACAGGGGGTAACATATATTTACGCAGGGGGGTAAATGGATAATGAACATATTTGCAGGGGGTAACATATATTTACACTTAACGTTGTCAATATAATCTAACAGCAGGGAGTAACCGTAAACATTTTATATTTGCAAGGTCTTTTTTAAGAGATTTATTTTTACAGGGGGTAAATGGATAATTGGTATATTTGGAGGGGTAACATATATTTAAGCCTATTTTATATCAAGGGGATAACCACTATTGAGGAAGCATGTCTTTATAGTGTGGTTTGTGCGATTATAATGAGAAGTGATTGCACAATTCGTTCCAAACGTTGTAGGTGATCCAAAGGATTTCAGATGAGATTGATCCAAGATAGGGCAATCATATTACAACATTTCCAAGCAGGGAATTTCAGATATGTAGATTCAGGTTTTCAGATTGTGCCATCAACATACACAAAATTGTTCTTCATTTCTAAAGTCATAGTCATTGATTGGACCCATAAATTAAAATTAGGGCCATCGAGAACAGAAGAAACAAGAACGAGCTAGAGATGCATTTTCATTTGGATGAATGTAGTAGGGATCAAGAAGGTTGGTGTAGGGATTGTAATATAACCTGGTTCAGGAATTTGAGAAGATGAAGTTGAACTAACTAGAGAAGCCATGGAGGCGAGGAAGAATTTCAGAAATCATGACGAGGTTAGAGGTAGAAGACGAAAGTGTGTATGTGTGCAATTGATACCATGTAAAAGGAATTTAGGAGATGAATTCAACTTACTTTCATTGACTGCGGTTGCTCCATACATATACCGAGTACTAACTCAGATTATATTGAAACAAAAAATTAACTATGGTTTACAACTAGCAAACTAACTCTAACTACCTATACTAAGTTACATTAATATAGAGTAAATAAGCATAGATGAATTAAATATCTAAAAAAACTTAAAAGTTTTATTTTTCTTGAATTTTTCTCTAACGTACAATTGTTTCCTTCAGTTCTTTCTACAAATATTATATTAAATTATTGATAGATATTATCAAATTAAATCATCTAAGAGTAAGGAAGTTCTTGATGTATAGACATTTGAGTGTTCCTAACACTATATCATATGAATATAATATAACCATTTTAAAAAAAAAAAAAACAAACTAACGAGTAAGGAGAATTTAATGATAACAAAAAAGAATTCATAATTTAACACAATTCAAAATAAACAAGAGTTCATAGCGAAATTAAAGCAAACCCAAAGGGTGCAAATATGAAATGACAATTGAAATCTCAACAAGAAATCCAAGATAGTTGTAATGATATTACCAAGAAATTCTAGAAAGCAACCATGGTGGTAACCATATTAATTATTGATGATAGGAAATGAGAAATCATATATCACTCTAGTCATATAGAAATGGATTAATAGGAGCCTCACTTCCACTTCCATCAGCAGCATTAATATTTTTTCCTTTATCTCCTTGAAGAGAAAATGGAAGAGCCTGACTACTACTTCCACCATATTTCTCATGATTTTTTGCATCTATCATTGGAAATAGAATGTTATCTTCTCCTTCATCATAATTCTCATTGAAAAAAGGATCAGCAAGGTCAGGCTCAGCTACACGAGCTTGCTTGGGAGGAAAGATAATATCAAATAGGTCTCCTTGAGGTTCATACACTTCATTTGTGAGAGTAAAAGAAAAATCAGATATATTGCTCCCACTTGCATTAGTTGCATTTGAGTTGTTGACTTCATTCATTTGAAATATGGAACCAAAAAGTGGTTGATAATCGTTAATGCCATATATTCCATTATTCCTCCCAAATACAACTTCAGATATATCATTCCCACCTTCACAAGCAAGATTTGAATTGACTTTACTCATCATTTGATTCATGGGAGAAAAATCAGGTTGATTATTATTCTTACTTGCCCCAGTTTCATATGCATCAACTTCGAATGTACTGCTCCCACGAGCATTAGTAGGATTTGCAATGACTTGGCTTGGTTGAAGAGGAACAAAAGCTACAACAAAGTGTTATTTAGAGCTTGATTCACTTAATTGAGTTTATCGGTTTGTATAAATAAACACTTGTGAAATTATTTGGAAGAACTTTTAAAAACATAGCCTGTTTGTTACTGTATTTTTTTGAAAAAATAATCACTTTTAGAATTTTTTCAAAAATTATATCTTTGAGTCATGGAAGAAAAATGGGGCCGATTATTCTTACTTGCACCAATTATGTATGCATCAACTTCAGATGTACTCCCACGAGCATTAGTAGGATTTGAAATGACTTTGCTTGGTTGATCTGTAGGAACAAAAGCTACAACAAAGTGTTATAATTACTTAATTAATAAGAGCTTGTTTTGATCGATTTAATTGAGTTTATTTGTTAGTATAAAGAAGCACTTGTGAAATTATTTGGAAGAACATTTGAAAATATCTGAACCCGTTTGTTACAGTATTTTTTGAAAAATAATCACTTTTAAAGTTTTTCAAAAATAACATCATTTGAGCCATGGGAGAAAAGTCAGGCCGATTATTCTTACTTGCACCAATCATGTATGCATCAACTTCAGATGTAGTGCTCCCACGAGCATCAGTAGGATTTGAAATGACTTTGCTTGGTTGATCTATAGGAACAAAACCTACAACAAAGCGTTATAATCACTTAATTAATAAGAGCTTATTTTTATCAACTTAATTGAGTTTATCTGTTAGCATAAATAAGCACTTGTGAAACTATTTGGAAGATCTTTTGAAAATATCTGAGCCCATTTGCTACAGTTTTTTTTGACAAATAATCACTTTTAGAAGTTTTCATCTATTTGTTACAACTTTTTTAAAAAAAAATGAGATTCTAAAAAATAATCTAAAAATACTTCAAATGAGAATTTATTTTGAGTAGCTTCTCGTTAAAAGCATATTTTATAAAGTAATTTTCATCAGGTCTTACAAACACAAAAGAACTTATGCTAGCTTTTCTTAAAAATCTCTAAAGACTAACCTCTAAATTATTTGATAATAAAATCACTTATTTTTTAATTCACAACAAACAAGCTCCTTAATTGCCTCAAAAAAAAACAAACAAGCTCCTTAAGACAAGTCCATAAGCTCTTTAGGATAAATTATGGAAAACAACTTATAGCTTAATTATAAGAAAATAGGTTTATTTTATTTTTCTTTTATTAAAAGTAGCTTATATATAAAAACATAACACTTACTCCCTCCGGACTCATATATATATATAAAGAATAAAACACTTTTTAGATTCATTACATAGTTAATGTATCTGGTCTATAATATAGACCAGATACATATGAACCTAAAAAGTATTTTGTTGTTTATATATGAATCCGGAGGGAATATGTTATAAGGGCTTAATAAAACTATTTATCAAAACACAACCTTATACTAGAACAAAAAACATGAAATGAAATCATTTGATTAATGGGAGAAAAATCTGGCTGATTATTCTTACTTGCACCAATAATTCCATTTGCTTCATTGTTGGTCCCAAAGCCAACTTCAAATGTACGATCATTAGTAGGATTTGGAACAACTCCACTTGTTTGACCTACAGGAACAAAAGCTACAACAAATTTTTTTCCACTTATATTCTAGAACAAAAAACATGAAATGAAATCATTTGATGAATTGCGAGATCGAGCCTTTACCATGAGAAGCAAACCCTAGTTTATTTGTCAATTTCTTATGGAGTTCCCCACAATAAGCATCCATTCCTTTGGCTAGATCATAATCAATATCTTCATTTTTGGTCTCCCACCAACCACAGTTATTCCTTGCCTTCAAAAGCTCACCTAGTTCTTCCTCTCGCACTTCCTCAACATACTTTTGATCCAACAATGAATCATTTTTTATGTTGAGCCTTTCAACTTGCATTTTATTTTGTGCTTCAACAAACTTGACAACACTATCTTCTGAGTGGTTTTCTTCATTTAAACTAGTCCTTTCGGTAGATTGGAGAGAAGGGTTTCCATAAGAAAATGGTTTCCCCGCCGGTGAAAACATAAAAATATCCACTTCGGCTGCAGAAATTGCACTTAACTCGGAGGCCTTCTTTTGAATGCCAGATTTTCTCTTTGTGAATGCGATATGCAGATTTCTTTCATCCTCTATCTTCTTCATCTCTCTCTTTTGTTTTCCTTGGGTCTTCCTAGCCTCCATTGTAACAAAGATAATGGAAAGGAAGGACGCTATGAAATGATGTGGTTCTTGTTTATCCAATGATGTTTATATAGACAAAGAAAACTTAGTTATTTGGTGCTATCATACATAGAGTATCAAAATATTTGTGGGATATTTTTGGAAATTATTTAGCTTTATTATTAAATAATTTTTTTATAGACTTTTATTAAATTTTTTGATTCGGACTATAAATACCGTCTCATATTAGAGATTCACATAACAAAATATTGTTACCAAAATATTAAAAAAACCATAATTGCATTATCCTTTGTGTAAATCCAAAATTTTATATAACTAACTTTCTATATGTAGAAAAAATCATATTAGAGATATATATGCCTTGTATTATTAATAGTTTTACTTTAAAAAAAAAAAAAAAGATAACAGTTTAACCAACCTGTCATGCACGTATGATAAAAGAGACAGTTAAGATACTAACGATTGTTAGGATTTACACGTGGCTATAATACTATATAGATAAAACTAAATGTAACTAATCAATTCGTTACCTTATGTGTTTGAATTTTTTTTCTTTCTATTTTTGATAAATTTCTTTTTAGATTTGTTCTTTTCTTTTTCTTTTTGGTATAAATCGATTATCATCTACGCGCAACTGCATAGACTAATCCCTCGAGTCAAATAGAGCCACAATGGACGATAAAGTTCTCCCTTAATAGATTTAACACTTGCATGTTGGATTTAAACCATTTTGAATTTGCTCTTTAGTAAAGAAAGATTTTGTATATAATTATATTTCATTATAGTTTTATTTATTTGAGCATTCACTATATATTTCTATATATCCTTTTTGAAGCAATATCTATCTATATATATATATATATATATATATATATATATATATATATATATATATATATATATATATATATATATATATATATATATCCTCAATATTTAATTAATAATTTAGTGTATAGTAAATGAGTTGGGACATGTTGATGTAATAGTACTTCAAATGTATTTTTTTTTTACTGGATTTAAAGGTAAATTAACCAATCTAGCTAACTTATTGTATCGCGTGTTATCTATCTATACATTTTTTTGTTACCATGTCATTAATGCGCAGTTTCCACCGGTTTTTTTGATGACTTATAATCTACGACGAGGAACTGATCACTGGCCACGAATATCCGACTTTATCGGCCCGTGTGGTTCTCTCCTCCTAACAGAGTTTTTGCCATACCCAGAGTTCGAATCCGAGACCTTGGGGTGCAGTTCGAATCCAGTTTCCATTCGGACCAACCTTATTGGTTCTATCTATGCATTATTATTAGTACTATTACAATAAAATCAATTATAAAATTGATGATATTTCATCACAATTAATGTACTTCTTTTTTGAAACTTTTCTATTAACTATAACTTTTTTGAAAATCTAAAATATTTATTTTCTGAATTCCATTTTAAAATTAATACTATATGAGAAAATGAAATGATATATTTTCAAAAGGACGTTAGTTTTTAACATTTATAAATCAACATATATGGAATTAACGCAAGTTTATGTATCCAATTTTTTTCTGTCAACTTTGTTTTTTGATTTTTATCAACATTTCTGAGCTTACATTTATAACGTATTAAAAATGTAGTTTATTTAGACTAACTAAGAATAATAAAGAATCATTTTTTTATCAAACAATAATAAAACCTTACACAAACTAATAACTTTGTAAAAAAAATGCAAAAAAAATGTAAATTTGAACCCACAGATGTTTTAGAAAGTGTAAGATAGCATCATACACTTGTTTGTTTTGGACCATGCATAAATCCAATCATTTATTTTGAAAACTGACTTAAATAAGTAGGCATTAATGTCTTTTACATTCTTAAATCTTTTTTTTAATTTATTTCTTTCTTTGCAACTAATTAATGTTTGTTTCTATCTTACATCACAATTTTTTTTGACAATAATTGATAATATTTCATCACAATTAATGTTCCCTTTTTTGAAACTTTCCTACTACTTTATTTTTGAAAAGTAAAAATATTTATTTTCTGGATTCCATTTTTGAATTAATACCATATACTTCCTCAAAATTAATGTTCCCCTTTTTTGAAACTTTCCTATTACTTATTAATTTATTTTTGAAAAGTAAAAATATTTATTTTCTGAATTACATTTTTGAATTAATACTATATGAGAAAATGAATTGAAATATTTTGAAAAGGAAACTAATTTTTAACATTTTAAAATCAACATATATGGAATTAAAGTAAGTTTCTGTATCCAATTTTTTTTGTCAATATTTTTATTTTTTATTGACATTTTTGACCATACATTTATAACGTATATAAGCTAAAATAATATATTTATAATTAAAAATATAAGATATAAGATATAAAATATTAAAAATTCACAGTTATTAATTAAAAATGTAGTTTATTTTAAATAAAATACGAATAATAAAGAATTTTATTTTATCAAAACAATAGTAAAACCTTACACAAAATGTAATAACTTTGTAAATAAAATTGAATATTTTTTACAAGATTTTTTTTTTGCATATAAATACTGTAAATTACTCATGTAAGAATAAAATATAGACTTCTAAAATGTTACATATGCTCTTGTCAAAAAAATGTTACATATCTTTTACAAATGCTACTTTTTATCCTTAAATTTGCGCATAATTAAATGTATAAAAGCTATTTTTTTGGCTAATCATGAACACTGGTCTAGTTGATAAGGAGTTAGCACATGTCGTGCAAGGGTCTATGTTCAACTCCCGCTGTTAGCATAAGGACCTCTTCGGTGGTTGATGTATTTAGTGACGTGGCGGGATAGGTGGATTAGGTGTAAGATCCATGGTTTAATATAATTGAGATAAAAGATAATAAGTGTAATAATAAACAGGCTCTTAATATAATTTCTATAGTAAATTGAGCAAAAAAAAAAAATGTTATCATAAGATTACGTCATTTTATTTTTAATATTTATGAAAGTGTATGATATAACTTATTTTAATTACTCTGAAGATACCTTAATTACGTTTATTTATTTTTTTGTTGTATAATTTCAATTTTACTATTTAAATAGTTATGCACAATAAGTGTATGAAAGTGTATGATATAACTTATTTTAATTACTCTGAAAATAGGTTCCGAATTTATTTATTTGACAAAGGTTCCGAAATTTAAACATATAGAAATTGGACCGTAGAGAAAATCAAAATCAATGTGATATAGGCAAAACTAAGTGAAAATATAACTATCAATAGTTTGTTTTGGTATATTATTTTATTTTAAAGATATTAAAAATAATCAGACATAATTATTTTTGAAAATCTTAAATCCCAAAAAAAAACATGTACTAAATTTTATGTTTATAAATAAAAGTAAAAAGTAATAAATAAGTGTTATTCAAATATAATCAACACATTAGAATATTTTTTTCTCTTATTGTGCATAACTATTTAAATAGTAAAATTGAAATTATACAACAAAAAAATAAATAAACGTAATTAAGGTATCTTCAGAGTAATTAAAATAAGTTATATCATACACTTTCATAAATATTAAAAATAAAATGACGTAATCTTATGATAACATTTTTTTTTGCTCAATTTACTATAGAAATTATATTAAGAACCTGTTTATTATTACACTTATTATATTTTATCTCAATTATATTAAACCATGGATCTTACACCTAATCCACCTATCCCGCCACGTCACTAAATACATCAGCAGTGTTTAAATCCACGTCAGCTTCGTTTTAATCCACGTCAGCATGTTATTTCGAAATATATCACCAAAAAAACAGAAGTTGGGAACTTGACGCTGACCATTTGAGCTACCATAATTTCGTGCTATACTAAAGTGTATTACATAATTATTATCCTATTCTTTCTTTTATTGTAAAACCTTTTACCTACTTTTTATATCTATTTATTATTTATTTTGATACATATATATTTGTTATTATATATTATATTTATATATTTATTTATTTGACATCTAATATTTTGTATCACATTCCATAGATTTTATTCTATATATTTACTAACTACAATGTTATTAAATATGAGTATTTATTCATTTCAACTTTTTTTTTAATTCTCATCTTATAAATAATGTTATATATTAAAAATGTTTGTCACATATTTTTGTATTCAGCTTGATGCACATACAATTAGAATCAATATACAACTTTGATCGATAAGTATATTTGTAGTTTACAACGTTTGTGCTTAATATTCTTCTATTCACTACGTTGCACTTAGAAAACAAGTAGAGAGAATAAACAAGATGACAGAGAACATTGATCATGCGGTTGTCAACGTAAATCACCTTAGTCAAATGCAAGCTAAATGTCCTTATGCAAAGGTATATTTGCTATATATTTTTAAGTTACTATTTACTATTAATATTTTGGACCGTATAATACTTATAACTAATTCCTGTTGTAATAACATCTCAATATGAAAATACCCTTATATACCCTGCGGTTGTCACTACTAAATTTTAGAGTAATATTATGGCAAAAACATTGATCATGTGGGTCTCCCATAATATACTGTGGTACTCTTGCTATTTGGAATTTTGAACTTAGTGGTACAAAGGAAAAGACACTCTAGCTACTCTTACTATTTACATGTTAAAAGAGTGGAATCACAAAAGGTATAAATTTTGTATTATTTAGAGTCTCTCTTCTCTTTCCATTCGTTCCCTTCCCCAATTTTTACTTTTGAATCTATTCAAACTACTAACATAACCATGTTTTTTTTGAATTTGTTTTTGTCCTCCAAGGTAATTTTCCATCTTTAGGTATAAATATTATTCCTTTGGGGTATGGTCATGTGCCAAAGTCAAGGACACCAATGTTATTTGTCTCATGCATGATAAAACTGAACTCAATTACACAATCTTATAAATATTTAATTAAATCATATGCAACAAACAATTGTATTTTCTTTTGAAGCAGCAAGCAATTGCATTGGATAACAGATATCACTATATATAAACACTATTTTATGTTGTTGGGTTCCTTCTATAATTGAGAAATCGGACTACATGAATGTATTATGTCCTACCATTTTTAATCTAAAGTATACGATATATCATTTTTAATTGCAACACACATATTTCTTGATAGATTTTTGGTGGATTCTTTTTTGATAGATTGTAAGCCATATATACAATGTAGTATAACCCTTTGAGGTATTGTATTGTGACTGATGGATTTTTTTAATGAGCAAAGTTATATCATAGCGGGTATACGGGGTAGTCAAACCCATTTATTAGATATCATGCTAAATTAGAGTTTATTATAGCGGGGATAGAAATACATTAGAGTTTCGCGATGCTATTTCAAAGTAGTGTGAGGAAGTATTTAATATTTTGATTATTTGTTTTTCATAAAACAAAATAAAAGAGAGTACAAAATCCCTTAATGAGAAACTAACACCGTTAGATGCAACGGCATAATCTACCATCAGAGAGAGGGGTCGTCCTGATCCTCTCAAGGGTAAGGGGAAATGATGTCAAACCTATCATATTAATTTTTCTTAAATTAATTATTAAAATGCATTTTTAAACAAAATAAATGTGGACACAAATATTTTATAAATTCTTAAAAAATAGACTTGTCATTCTTAATATGTTATATGAAAATATATTTTTAAAAGTGATGCTCAAATGTCTATTTAAGAATATGAAATCAAAAATAAGATTAAAAATAATTTATTGGGCATTTTTAAGGTATGACAAAAAAAAGTGACTTGTGATTTTATACATACTATGCCTATTTTTATCAATCATCAGTACTGTCACGGGTCATGCGAGCTAACTAATGACGCATCGGCCGGCCATTAACCCAATGACCCAGTGATCTGATCGGATCGATCACCAAGTCGATTTTAATAACATTGCTAAAAAATATAGAATTGTATTATTTGTTTGTTCCAAATTAGCTTATGGATTTCAAATATATGTTGATAATACATTTTGCTAAAATTATTATACAACATAATAGCTAAATTTTAGATAGTGTCTAGAGTATTTAATATCTCACACAATGCACTTAAATATACAACTTCAGTTTTTTTAATTCCTAAAAAAATTGTCAATTTTTATTTTAATTAAGTGAATGTCGAATTTATTTATTTGACAAAGGTTCCGAAATTTATATATATATATATATATATATATATATATATATATATATATATATATATATATATATATATATATATATATATATATATTATAATGAAATTAGTTTATCTTAAGTTACTATTATTTGTCTTACATTTACTTAACTTTAATAAGTATTTAATTATAAACGTGTCTAATTATTATAGTTTTATTTCATAATAAAGGTTAGAAAAACAAAATTAAGATGTAAATTTAAGTTTAAAAATATAATATAATTTAATAAGTTAAATATATATATTTATAGATGCATGTAACAAAATAATTCATATGGTTGATGAAAAGTTAATTTTACTATGATTACAATGAAAAAGTAACAAATATGCCACTTAAAAATATTAATATCAGATTTTAAAAATGTATAATAGGTTACCTCTTATTACTATCCTTCACAATTTTAGTCCTTCATTTTTTTTTCGCGATTTTAGTCCTCCTATTTTCCCAATTTTTAAAATTTTTGCCCCCAAATTTGGTCAAACATTTTGCTAACATAATACTCACTTATAAATTTTATTCTCATTTCTCAATTCTCATTTATATACCCTTCATTACAAGTATATGACAAAGTAATTATTAATTTTCCCAATAATTATTATATTGCAGATAGTTATTGTGTCAAAAAAATTTAGATTGCTCATAGTCATCTTGTACTAGGATTTTGAGGATCCAAAATCTAAATATAAATTCTCTTTAAGGGGTCTTTGTTTCAAGTCTAGAACTAAGATTTTCGAGAATTCATGGGCCAGAATAAGGCCGGCCTTGGGCCTAAATCGGGGGGTGCGGCCGCCTAGGGCCCAAGTTTGTAGGGGGCCCAAAAAAAGTTATACTAAGCCTAAATTATACTAGTGTTATACGAAAAAAATTAAGTAAAAAGGCCAAAAAACCTACACTACGATTGCTTTTCTTCCCAAATTGATTTTCGCATGGAGAGATGAATATAATGGATACACGCTCCTAGAAAGTTTTGAATTTTAGCTTGGTATGACTATTTGATATGATATTTTATTTGCTATTAATATGGTTAGCAAAAAGTTGTGATCTAGGTCTATGTGCATCGACACTACCATAAAATGATTGAAAGATGTGTTATCATATTTCGAAAAATATTGAGAGGAAGGTTTTACAAAAAGTATGAATCTTTCAAAACGTATTGCCCTTGAAATGAATGTTTAGCCCATCTGTCCAACTGAACATTGAGTGACTAGAAAAAAAAATATTTTGGAGAGAACAGTGAGGAACATGAAAATCAATCACTAGAGAAATCATTTAAAGTCAACTATTTTCTTATTGTTGTTGATATGACAATTATTTTTTTGAAAAACAAATTTGAGGAATTGAATACATTTGAAAGTATTTAGATTTTTATATGATTCACAAAAGTTAAAGTCATTGGATGATAAAGAGTTGAAAGAATGTTGTGTTAAATTTCACTCAACTTTTTTCATTGCAACTTATCAGATGTTGATATCAATGATCTTTTCTCTGAATTAAGAGTGTTACAATTCAATTTGCCAACAGAAACAATGTTTGCCATTGATACTCTTAAATTTGTCAAACTTGTAGATTGTTATCCCAATGTAGCAATTGCTTATAGAGTTTTATTGACTGTGCTTGTGATCATAGCATCGGCTAAAAGAAGTTTTTCAAAACTTAAGTTGATTAAAACCTACTTGAGATCATCCATGTCACAATAGAGATTGAACAGTTTGACAACTTTGTCAATTGAGAAGGATATGTTGGAGAACATTGATGTTGATGTGATTATAAATGATTTTGCATCTCAAAATGCTCAAAGAAACCACTTATTATGACTTTCCGAGAAGAATTTTTTTTTGATATTTTGTAAAACTATTATTATGTATTCATGCGTATTATGTTAAAAGAAATAAGTTATGTAAGAGCCCATTTTCAAATTAAAAAAAAAAAAGAAGTTATGTAAGTGTCTATTTTCTCACGATTTGTCTAGGACGCATAAAATGTGAGGAACATGTTAGGAATGAGCATTCTCATATTTGTTATAAGTTGAAAAAAATTATTCCTAGGAGTAAAATAATTTCTAATAACCTCCGACATTCTCATGATAAAGGTTGGGAATGAGGAAAAATTATGTGAACAACTAAATATAAAATTTAATTTAATTTCTACAATTACCTTATTCCTAGAAATGTTTAAACATTATTTTTTTTAAAAGATAATTAAAATTATTATTCCAATTAATCATTATGTTTCTGAGAATATTATTCGTCGATTTAATTCTACTAAACTTGAAACAAACACCTTCTAAAGAGTCTAAAGAGAATGAACACAAGTGTTGTCTAGAACTAGAAAGTTTCGTGATCACGTACGTATTCACCACGTTCCCACCTTCAGTTATAAGAAGCGGCGCTCCATCCCATTACGCGCATATCATATGACGCACGTCGTCGGACTTGACTTGACTGCATCATAAAACGCGGAGGAGCAGTTCTTCCTTCTCACTTATTCTCATCCTTCAACTTCTTCTAACCACCAACCACGACCATACAGCTAGAAATTAATCTCTTTAAATATATTATTTATTTATTTATTTATTGTAAAAATAAGAAGCACTCACTCTTCTTATTTAGAACTTCTATTTGTAGAAGGAATTTGTCAACTATATTATTATTATTATTATTATTATTATTATTATTATTATTATTATTCCATACATCCGTGAGTCTTAAGAAAAGTAAACGAAATTAAAAGGCAAAGGGGGAAGGTTCCTTTTCTCCCCAATATAACCTCTTTCTTGCTCCAAGGAAAACTCACAAAGCAATTAAGTTGATTTTTGATTTGAGAAAAGAAAGATGGGAATGGTTGGGAAGAGAAAATCGTTCTTCAAAAGGCTGAGGAAAGAGTCGATGAGGTTGAAGTTTCTATGGCCTGCTCTATTCAAGTGGAAGAGACTTACTTTGCCGGTTTCTTTTATGGACGACGTCGTTTTTAAGGTTGTCTCTGCGTTTGAGGCTGTCGTCCTCGTTCTCACCGTCTGCTTCTTTTACCTCTGTTGTGGTTGTAGCTTCTGAAGCTTTAATTTCACAACTCACTCCTCCTACTTCTCTTTCTTCTTTCATCTAGTAACTAATTAATTAATACTCTGTACCGGTTTTGTAATGTAATATTCTTCTTTCATATGCTAACTTCCTACTCAATGCCTTAAAAAAAAAAAACCATTATGTTCTACATTTTCTTAACAATATAATTGAATATATCGGCTACTTCTGACAACAAAAAACAATTGAAGTTGCTTTGGAATTAGGCAGTGTTTTTCTTTCTGATTATGAAAATTAGGTATTTGTTAATACCAAACTTATAAGAACAGCTTCTTGTATACAAAACCGACATAAGAATTAGGAACCGATAACTGGAAATAGTCTAAGTTTCTGCACAAGTAGCTAGTTGGCCCACTACTATCTATTTCTCATCGGAATTTTCCTTCCCAATTTGTCTACAGTGTACTGTAAATAATAATTAAATATAGGTTTAAATATACTTTTGTCCATGTAAATATACTTTTGGTCAATGAAATAACTCTTGTAAAAATAAAATTTTGAGTTTTGTCTTTGTTTTATACAGTCCCTTCAAAAATAAACTTTTGTTTTTTTGTCCATATAAATCTACGTTTTATCCAGTTCACTTCTTGTAATACGTAAAATATTGGGGTGATTCTAAGGTGAAAGAGCAAACCAAATATTTCACCCGTGAAACATTAAAATGACTTATTATTGTAAGTAAACATGGGGTAGGTTTTATAATTTTAAAATCTTACTGTCAAAAATTAAATAGGTTAAAAGACTACTTTTAGGTCCAATCTTTTCTAACTTCTCTTCCATTGTTCGCTTCATTAAACCTCTATCATTCTCTTCGTTGCACTCTTCTCTTCGTTAAATCTAATTGCAGTCTGATCATGCACTCTTCTCTTGTTGGCTTAATTACGTTTTCAATGGAGTATATGTTTTTTTACCGATCTCTGCTATTTCTGTGTATTTTTAACGCAACTGTTATTCTGTATCAACATAAAAGAGGACAAGTACTCTTGCTTCCAAATTTCACATGGATGCCTATTGTAACGCCCCAAAAATGATTAAATAAATAATTAGATAATTTAATTAAGTGATAATTTAATTAAGGAAATTAATTCAATTAAGGAGTGGGGTGTAGGAAATAACTGGAGAGTGTTATTAATTAAATGGGAAGGATGTGAGAAAGTAAATAGGAGGTGCAATTAGGGTCCATTGGAGTTAAGTGGCCCAAAACCCAATTAATAAAAACACTAGGGTCTTAGGAGAAACCCTCATTAGAAGCAAAAGATCAAAAATTAGAAAGGAGAGGAGAGTGAGAGAAGAGCACGGACGGCTAGGGCTTGAGAGAGGGAGAGATTGCGTGAAGAACCAAGAAGGAAGAAGAAAAACGTGGATTGTTGGTGTCTTGGGAGGTGTCCTTGAGAGCTTTGGTCTTCTTCTTCAATTTAAAAAAAAGGTATGGGGGCTCTCTATCATATTTAATAATTTATAAATCTTGAAACATAGGGACTAAGGATTAGGAGTAATTTAGGTGGATAATTTGTAATGTATATACGTGATTCTGTGATTATGTGCTGGATTTTCATTAGTAAGGGTGGGTTTTAACATTTATAATGGGTTTATGATGGTGGTTTATGGGTAGTTAGGATTTTGTGAATTGAATTGATGATGACGTGATTGTGGTTGTTGCTCGTTATTGTTGTTGTTGTTATTTGCGTTGTTGATTGTAGAGTTTGATGGTTCTTGACGTTATGGTTGATAATTGATGAAGTTGTGCACACTTGTTGTTGTAGCTGTGTTCTTGATGATTATGATACGTGATGATGATGTTGTTGAACGTGTGGAATTTTGATGTGCGCCGAGTGTTTGTGTTGTGACGAGTGAGGTGAGTGAGTTAGGTGGTGTAACCGAGGTGAGTTAGGTGGTGTAACCGAGGTGCGTTAGGTGGTGTAACCGAGGTGAGTTAGGTAGTGTAACCGAGGTAGGTTAGAGTAACCGAGGTGAAAAGGAAAGTGACGAGTGAGGTGAGTGAGTGAAGTGAGGTAGTGTAACCGAGGTGAGGTGCCGAGGTGAATGGGGTGATATGCCGAGGTGAAGGAGGTCGGTGACCGAGGTGAGTGAGGCGAGGTGAGGTGCCGAGGTGAATGGGGTGAGGTGTCGAGGTGTGTGAGAGTGTACCGAGGTGTATTTGGTGTGTGCCGAGGTGAAGTGAGCGTGTAACGATGTGAAGTGGGTGTGTGTCGAGGTGAAGTGAGCGTGTAACGATGTGAAGTGGGTGTGTGCCGAGGTGAAGTGAGTGTGTGCCGAGGTGAATTGAGTGTGTGCCGAGGTGAAACGAGTGTGTGTCGAAGTGCAGGTGTGCGTGTTGCGCTGGGGGGCGCCATTTGGCTGCCCCAAGTGCGCCTGGTGTTGCTAGTGTGCGTGTGTCTACGGGATGGGCGCCAATCTTGGCAGCCCAAGGCGCAACTTGGCGCCATGTCTAGGTGTGGGTTCAAAATAGCCCTTAGGTGTCGATTGGTCCCGAAGTGTCAATTTAGTCCTTTGGGTGGAAATGATTAGGGGTGCTCTTTTAGTCCCCGTAGGAGTATTAATTATGGTGTTATAAAATAAATGGTGAGCGTATTGGTGATGAGAGGTCTATGCCTCTCCTTGGTGATTTGGTGAATATACATATAATTGTGGTGAGCATGTTATTGCTTTATTTTGGTGTTTTGGTGTTTTGGTGCATAGTCATGGCGTCGCATAAATCATATGCATTTTGGTGAATAAAGCCGGCCTCTAAATTATTTTGGTGTTTGGTGAATGCCCACAAGGCAATTTTTGGTGATGGATCCACATGCATATGCCCGAAGTGGAGTTTTGGGTTGCATTGCATACATTGCATACATGTTCGTGTGATTGCAAATGGTGTAACTGCTTGTTTCTCAGTGTGTGATGTGTAGTTAGTGTGCTTGCGCTTTTGTGTGTAATTGTCTTAATAGTGTATTTACATTTGTTGTTCTCTGGTGTGCCTGTTTCTCTGTGTTCCTCGCTTTATTTATTATTATCTATGCATTGAGACTCACCCTACTGCGTCGTGTTGCCTCGTATGTCGGCAACCTGCAGGTGACGGTGACAGAAGGTGACTAGAGATCCTTCATCTAGTATGGTCGAGTCGCTCTGATACGTAGCACCGGGGGGAATGTTTGTTTGTTATGTCTTTTACTTTTGAACTATTATTTAAGTTGTTATTTTTCCACGGCTGTAATATTATTCCCGACTACTATTTTGGTGTTATGTATCCTCTAAACTGGAGTTTGTTTTAAGTAATTGTTTTGAAGTATGTTAAGGTGTTTGGTTTTAAATGTGACACCCTCGAGTGGTCGCACCGAAAAGTTTTTCAACTACTCTGATTTTCAAATTAACTAAAAAGTAGTTTATGTGGAAGGGGGTGTTACAAGTGGTATCAGAGCATAAGTTTGGTCTGTCCGGCCAAGTGTGTCCGTCCGTCATAGTGTATATGACAACTAAGTAGTGTTAGTCCGGTTCTCGAAATGGTGTTAATCTTTGCAGTGTTAGGTTGAGATGGCTCGGAGGGTTGATCGCTCTTCTTTGAAGCGTTGCAAGCTATTGCTCGCCAGCGATGGGAAGCCAGCGGAAACGGCGGAGGAGAGGTGAAAGTCGTAAGTTGGCCACGCCCAAAGGGAGAGTCCGCCCACTTTCAAAGGTCGGTATGATCCTCGATGGAGCTTTGGCATGGTTGAAGGAGATCGAGAGAATTTTTGGGTTATGGATTGTACGCCGCACGAGAAGGTAAGGTTTGAGTACGCATATGCTAGCCGAGGAGGCGGATGATTGGTGGTTGGGAATGTCGCGAAGGTTAGAAAATGCCGTGAAGGAGTTACTTGGGAGGTTTTCACAAGAGAGTTCAAGAGAAAGTACTACCCGGAGGATGTGCGAGCTAAGAAGGAAGTGGAGTTTCGAGAACTAAAGCAGGGGAAACAAGACAAGAGAGCCGAGTATGCCGCCAAATTTGAGGAGTTGGCCAAATTTTGTCCCTACTATGCTAATGATCTTGATTCGGAGTTCTCCAAGTGTGTCAAGTTTGAGAGTGGTCTGCATACGATATAAAGAAAGCAATTGGGTATCAAGAGATTCGGGATTTTGCTAGATTAGTTGATAAGTGTAGGATCTATGAAGAGGATAGTTCTGCGCACGCTTACAAAAGCGTGTGAAGGAAAAGAGGAATTCTCGCCGCAGCGATAAGCCATATGAGGTTTTTGGTGGTAAGGGTAGGGAGAGGAGAGTTCGGGCAAGAAGTCAAGTGGGGAGAAGGCGATGCGGGTGTTGTGTGTCACAAGTGTGGAAAGCCGGGACACAAGAGTCCAGAGTGCATGGTCAACAAGTGCTTCAAGTGCGGGAAGGAAGGTCATATAGCTGCGAAGTGCGAGAAGCAAGATGTGGTCTGCTATAGCTGTGGAGAGATGGGACACATTAGTACCAAGTGTCCCAAGCCGAAGAAGGAGAGGTCCAGCGGGAGGGTGTTTGTCTTAGCGGGTTCGGAGTCTACGGAGGAGTGATGGATTGCATTTAGAGGTATGTGTTTCGTTAAGAGTGTTATCTAGAATCTATTGTTTGTGTGGTGAGTGGTTGAGTTGTGCAGTGTCTATAATATTTAAATTTTCGAGGACGAAAATGTCTTAAGTGGGGGAGAGTTGTAACGCCCCAAAAATGATTAAATAAATAATTAGATAATTTAATTAAGTGATAATTTAATTAACCTTATTTAAAATAAATATAAGGAAATTAATTCAATTAAGGAGTGGGGTGTAGGAAATAACTGGAGAGTGTTATTAATTAAATGGGGAGGATGTGAGAAAGTAAATAGGAGGTGCAATTAGGGCCCATTGGAGTTAAGTGGCCCAAAACCCAATTAATAAAAACACTAGGGTCTTAGGAGAAACCCTCATTAGAAGCAAAAGATCAAAAATTAGAAAGGAGAGAAGAGTGCGACGGCTAGGGCTTGAGAGAGGGAGAGATTACGTGAAGAACCAAGAAGGAAGAAGAAAAACGTGGATTGTTGGTGTCTTGGGAGGTGTCCTTGAGAGCTTTGGTCTTCTTCTTCAATTTAAAAAAAAAGGTATGGGGGCTCTCTAGCATATTTAATAATTTATAAATCTTGAAACATAGGGATTAAGGATTAGGAGTAATTTAGGTGGATAATTTGTAATGTATATACGTGATTCGTGATTATGTCTTTGGATTTTCATTAGTAAGGGTGGGTTTTAACATTTATAATGGGTTTATGATGGTGGTTTATGGGTAGTTAGGATTTTGTGAATTGAATTGATGATGACGTGATTGTGGTTGTTGCTCGTTATTGTTGTTGTTTTTATTTGCGTTGTTGATTGTAGAGTTTGATGGTTCTTGACGTTATGGTTGATAATTGATGAAGTTGTGCACACTTGTTGTTGTAGCCGTGTTCTTGATGATTATGATACGTGATGATGATGTTGTTGAACGTGTGGAATTTTGATGCGCGCCGAGTGTTTCTGTTGTGACGAGGGAGGTGAGTGAGTTAGGTGGTGTAACCGAGGTGAGTTAGGTGGTGTAACCGAGGTGCGTTAGGTGGTGTAACCGAGGTGAGTTAGGTGGTGTAACCGAGGTGAGTTAGGTAGTGTAACCGAGGTAGGTTAGAGTAACCGAGGTGAAAAGGAAAGTGACGAGTGAGGTGGAGTGAGATGAGGTATTGTGAGTGAAGTGAGGTGAAGTGATATGCAGTGAAGGAGGTCGGAGGCCGGTGGGTGAATGGGGTGAGGTGCCGGGGTGTGTGCCGAGGTGTGTGAGAGTGTACCGATGTGTATTTGGTGTGAGCCGAGGTGAAGTGAGCGTGTAACGATGTGAAGTGGGTGTGTGCCGAGGTGAAGTGAGCGTGTAACGATGTGAAGTGGGTGTGTGCCGAGGTGAAGTGAGTGTGTGCCGAGGTGAATTGAGTGTGTGCCGAGGTGAAACGAGTGTGTGTCGAAGTGCAGGTGTGCGTGTTGCGCTGGGGGCGCCATTTGGCTGCCCCAAGTGCGCCTGGTGTTGCTAGTGTGCGTGTGTCTACGGGATGGGCGCCAATCTTGGCAGCCCAAGGCGCAACTTGGCACCATGTTTAGGTGTGGGTTCAAAATAGCCCTTAGGTGTCAGATTGGTCCCCGAAGTGTCAATTTAGTCCTTTGGGTGGAAATGATTAGGGGTGCTCTTTTAGTCCCCGTAGGAGTATTAATTATGGTGTTATAAAATAAATGGTGAGCGTATTGGTGATGAGAGGTCTATGCCTCTCCTTGGTGATTTGGTGAATATACATATAATTGTGGTGAGCATGTTATTGCTTTATTTTGGTGTTTTGGTGTTTTTGGTGCATAGTCATGGCGTCGCATAAATCATATGCATTTTGGTGAATAAGCTTTTCGCCTCTAAATTATTTTGGTGTTTGGTGAATGCCCACAAGGCAATTTTTGGTGATGGATCCACATGCATATGCCCAGTGGAGTTTTGGGTTGCATTGCATACATTGCATACATGTTCTGGTGTGATTGCAAATGGTGTAATAAGCTGTTTTTACAGTGTGATTGTAGTTAGTGTAAGCGCCTTTGGTGTATGCTTGTCTTAATAGTGTATTTACATTTGTTGTTCTCTGGTGTGCTTGTTTCTCTGTGTTCCTCGCTTTATTTATTATTATCTATGCATTGAGACTCACCTATCGCTGCGTCGTGTTGCCTCGTATGTCGGCAAACTGCAGTGTGTGATGTGATGAAGGTGACTAGAGATCCTTCATCTAGTATGGTCGAGTCGCTCTGATACGTAGCACCGGGGGGAATGTTTGTTTGTTATGTCTTTTACTTTTGAACTATTATTTAAGTTGTTATTTTTCCACGACTGTAATATTATTCCCGACTACTATTTTGGTGTTATGTATCCTCTAAACTGGAGTTTGTTTTAAGTAATTGTTTTGAAGTATGTTAAGGTGTTTGGTTTTAAATGTGACACCCTCGAGTGGTCGCACCGAAAAGTTTTTCAACTACTCTGATTTTCAAATTAACTAAAAAGTAGTTTATGTGGAAGGGGGGTGTTACACCTATTGCATTATCTCTTTCTCTCTATTGGTTTTGATTTTGGTGGCCGAGCATCTTGGGTTTTCTGTGGTAGTGTGATCTGATCATCGATCACCATTTGATATACAATTATCAACATTGATTGATAAAGCAACTATATTGTACCCCTTGCGTGTTAGGAGTTTAATTGCGTTAATTTACTGAATATCTATTGGGAAAATAATTTACAGGAACTAAGGCTAGGACCAATCCAAGCAGGAGCACTAAAAGAAAGAGGAAAAATTGACATAGCAGCAAACTAAAAGAGACTTCGATTGCAATTTTTTAAGATAAAAAATGTTTTCAAATTACAAGAAAAGCATCGAGAGAGAAGTGATTTAGGCAAAAATACTAATTTATAGTTAACCTACATTACTAGGTAAAGATGAAAGATCTCAAAATATCTCAACCATTAGAATCATTTTAGATTAAATCGGATGGCCTAAAACTAATGTTTCACGGATGAAATATTTGGTTTGCTCTTTCACCCTAGAACCACCCAAAATATTGTATTCCAAAAAATATTGATTTTTATTGATCAAAACCGGTTACAAAATCGAAAACCAGACTTACAAACTAAAACCGGTTATAGAAAATGGTTATGTTATAACCGGTTATATAACTGGTTTTGAGAAAATAAAACCGGTTGAATAAATTTGGTTACAAATCCGGTTATCACAAATGGTTTTTATGTGGATATGGATACGGTTTAACCATGAACACCCCTATTTGTTGGTCATTATCATTAAGAGAAACCAAAGACACAACATACAGGAAGCTAAATAATTAGTACAGTGGAAAAAAATCAGACACAAAACATACAGGAAGCTAAATAATTGCAGTGGAAAAAAATGGTTTAATTTTTATGACAAACACGAGCTCCAAAACTGTTCTCCTAGAGCTCTTGTACAATAAGAAACATACATCACAAAATACTAAAGCAAGAACACCTAACAGAAAACCAAAGATGGAAGTTAAAGGAAATCCAACAAATGTACTAGTTATCAATCTGGTGTTGCAATAAGAAACATACATCATCACAAAATACTAAAGCAACAAAATACTGTACAAAAATATAACAGTACTAAAGCAAGCAACTCAAGGCCAATTCTGTACCAAATAACCTCCTTCAAAGTTTCAATGTCAAATCTGGTGTTGACTTCTCTATCTCTAAACATGGATTCACCTCAGCAAAACTCAAATCTGAACACATTGAGCTTATACTCAAATCTGGTGATAGCTTAATTACTGATCATAAAATTCTGATTGCTATCTCCAGCTTCATTTTAGTCCTTATAGCTAATTTTGTCAGTCAAAGAGCTTATGTAAAAGCTACTAAATCTATTGCCAATGTTCATAGCTTGTACATAGGTTCTCTTACTGATGGAGTATTGGAATCAGCTACAGGGTCCAAAGTTGACATATTTTCAAAAATGAGAGATCAAAATGAGTCAAAAAAAATATGCACAGGACTACTATGTGGTAGGAGAGATTCATAAGTGACTACTATTTAAATCAGACATGGAACAAATGATCCTGTACAATCCAATTTTCTTATATTTTTGCCAATCAAGTGCACCCTTGATTTGATTAAATGCTACCACAATATATACACTATTGATGTATGAAGAGACCCCGCCCCCAGGATACATGTACATATAAAACAACTCTGGATTTTATAGACTTCAATAATATCCATCAGAATCATAGTCATATTCAGTTTCACTTCCAATTTCATACTTACCTTCACTTTCAATATCATATTCAGTTTCACTTTCAATATCATATTCAGTTTCACTTTCAATTTCAGAATCTTCTGAGTTGAATGTGAGTTTAATATTTTTTGGATTAACTTTCCTATTGCAAAGTTTATAAGCATCAACAATAGCCTTGCACAAGGACTCACTCTGTTCAATATCTCCATATTGTAATCGGCTATGTATCTGTTCCACACCTACAAGCATTCCAGCTTTTCCATAACAACCTACCAGAAAAATATACGTAACAATGTCTGCCTCCACGTGCTTATCGCGCATTTTCATATATGTATTTAAGGCTTTATCAACATCTCCAGATGAAGTATATGCATAGATTGCAACATTATAGGCAGAAGAATCAAGATCAACCTTAGATTCTAAGAATGATTGGGCAGATTCAAGTGCCAAATTATGCATACCAAGTAAAGAGTACACAGCAGTCAAGGTTGCTTGTGAGGTATAAGGTTTACCCTCTTGGTGAGAAAACTCTAACTGTTCCACTGCTTCAATAGGGAACCCTCCCCTCTTTAATATAGTGAGTAACACTTTAAAAGTTCCATAATTTGGCGAGATCTTCTTAGATACCATCTCGTGCAGTAATTCGACGCACGCGCGAAACTGCCTATCAGCAGCATAACACACTAGTACCTTGTTATATGAAACACAATCTATTAATAAACCTGAAAGTTTCATCTCCTCTGCTATCTTGATCGCCTCGTCCATCAGGCCGACATCCTTATAAACATACATCATTGTTACATATGAAATACTATTTGCTCTGCCCATTTTTTTCAAATTTTCGAAAGCTAGCTTGGCTTCTGATACCAAACCCAAATCTGCAAAGGCGGAAATCATACTATTACACGCGACTAAATCAAGACCTCCTTCCATGTTCCTCATCTTTTCATAGATGTCTTTTACTCCTTCGAAGTTGCCAACCTTACAATAAGACTTTAGTAAGGTTGATAACACAACTAAATTTGCTGCTATTCCAGATTCTTCCATCAAGTGGTAGTATTCAAGTGCCTCCTCAAGACTACCGTGTTCTGCGAATCCATTTATTATAGATCCATACACCATCTCATTTGGTTTTACTCCAGCTTTAAGCATTTCTTGGTACATGGCGACCGCGTCAGAAAGCTGACCAAGACGGGCATAGCATCCAATAACAGCAGAAAAACTTTGACAATGTGGCTTAAATCCCATTTCCTGCATTTCAAATATGAGATCCGTTGCTTGGTCCCCTAAATCAGCACCAGATAACATTTGAATAATAGAATTGTAAGTACTGTCATTAGCCCAAACACCTTGACTTTTCATTTCTTTGAAGAGAGAAAGAGCTTTGTCATAAAGGTTTGCTTTGCCAAATGCTTTGATCATGACATTGTACTCTACAACATCCCTCGACCGCCCTGACATGTCCCTTTTCCTATAAAAAATGTTCTCCGCTTCCAACCAAAGTCCCTTTTCAGCATAAGCATCAATAATTGCAGCGCATATGATTGATGATGGTTCCCTATTCATTAGAAACTTCTGAAACAATTCATTTGCTTTATCAAGATCCCCTTCATTGATATACATCTTGACAATACCAGGAAGAGAATGCTCATCAACTGAAACAGAAGATTTCTGCATTTCATCAATCACAGCTTCCACAGCCTGAACCATATTATTCGCGCATAATGCACCAAGAAGAGCTCTGTAAGTTACAACATCAGGGAAAAGTCCAGCTTCTCTAATCCTTCTATAACAAGCAAGAGCAGCATCAATATTGCCAGCATTAGCATACAAAGACACAAAAGTGTTAAAAGTATTTGTATTAGGGGACATACGATTCTCTTCCATTTTAACAAGCAAAGCTTCAGCTTCCAACAAATTACCATGACTTCCACAAATAAAGATCATAGTATTATAAGTACACACATCCAACGCCACCCCAGATTTCATCATATCAGCAAAGACACCAGCAGCATCCTTTAACCGCCCGGCCTTTCCATACAAATCTAGCAGGGCATTGTAAGTGGTAGAGAGCCGAGGTTTCGGCGGAACATTCTCCACATTCAAAGAAGACATATCATTAGAGTCAAGAATTCCCCCACCAGTCTTAAAAAGCTCAGTGGAAAGAAATTGCTTGAAACTACTAGAATCCAAAGTTAATGAATCCAAATCAAGATCATTCAAATCAACCCTACCAGAAGACCAATTCTTGTAAAATCTATCAGCCCTATCAAACTCACCCAACTCCTTCAAAACCCTAACAACAGTACTCATAGTAACCTCATCAGGGAAAAAACCTCTCACTCTCATATGCTTAATCCACAAAAGAGCTTCTTTAGCAAGACCAGCTTTACCATAAACATCAACAAGCATACTATAAGTATTATTTGTAGGCAAAACATTGTTTTTCGCCATTTCTATCCAACAAAGCCGTAATTGATCCCATTGTTGAGCTCTACCCAATGCCCTAAGCACAACATTATAATGAATTACATTGTGAACATAACTTTCCTGAGATTTAAACCAATTAAAAACCCTAACAACAAGTTCCCAATTTCTCTGTTTCTTGAGAATCATAGTAATTGCTTTTGGGCTTAAAATACCACTAAAGGAATCAAGGGCATCTTCAATATCATTAGCTAATTCTAATGACTTTAGAATTGAAGTCATAGGAATGTCGTCTTTGTTGTCATCGACTGAAGAGAAATTGGTAGGTAAAGGTGGAGTCTTTAAATGAAAACAAGTAAGAGGGGGACAAATCCACCTTGTGTTAAAGGGTGGAAATGAACCCCAAAGAGGTTTTGTGAAGTTGTTGGCGAAAAACTTAGAAGAGGAAGAAGATAAAGAACTTACTGGGAATATATCTGCACATGACATGTTTGTTGCTGTGGCTGTGTGGTGATGAGGTGACGAGTGAAGAGAAAAAGTATGAATGTGTGAGAAGAGGGAAGAGAAGTTGAAAATGAAGAATGGGCCGTGAAGAGTGTCTGTTTAGGGTAAAGTTATCTCGTCTCGGTGTGTGTGTATGAGGGAGACACCAAATTTAGCGGTAATTCGATATTAGATATTTCTAATGTTAGCTTTATGATTTGGAAATAGAACTTATATAACCAAATAGCGATAGATATAAGAAGACAAAATATCATTTGGGGTTCCTTAACTTATTTTTTTTTTCATTAGGTCCCTTATATTTTCATGGTAATAATTAGGTCTTAACTTTTAAAAATATTGCACATTTGTCCCTATTTAACGTTAACACCGTTAAACAGTGTGTGATGTGGCTTTATGTGGCTTTTTTTAATGCTTATGTGGCAATTATTTTAGTTGACTCATTATTTTTAGCTAAAATTTAATTACTTATTCAAATAAAAAAAGCCTCAAAACATTAGAAATTAGGGTTCCTCGTAACAAAGATTAATCTTTTGTCAAAAACATTAATAGACAGCTGTATGGTTAAGTGGCACAAATGACTACTATGGGGAGTCTCCCCACATTGACATACTTTGTTTGTACTTGTAGCGTCTGTCCCTCTTAATAGGCAAAATATCTATCTATCTATCTATCTATCTCACTAGCACAACAGTATCTTATCTGCTCAATTTCCTCTCTTGTAGAGACACAGTGTTTCTCAATCCAACCTTCCTCAGTACTGGTTTTTACTCATAAAAACTGCAATAGACTGACTGACATGCATTCCTTAACATGCACACCATTTTCCTCTCCCTCTCTTACCTTTCTAAAGCCAAACCACAACCCTCTGCTGGGTGCAACTTCAATGCCATGTCGACTATTACCTTTGAAAAGAAGAGCCAGCAGCTTTAGCTTTACTACCAGAGCTCTACACTCATCCACTAAAGAATCTGTCCTCAAAGATTTTCAACAACGAACAGCTCTCAAGGTAAATCATAATCCTTTTTGTTGGATTCCTTCAATGAAATCTAATTGTGTGTCTGAATTTATGTGCATGCTAATAAGTATTTGCCTTCTTTTGAAGATTATCTCAGGGTTGCAGAATTTTGATAAAGATAATGTTGCCTCAGTTGTCACTGCCGCAGACAAGGTTCTTTACTTCACTCTTTTTGCAATTTTCGTTGGAGGTTAATTTGGAGGTTAATGTAGTATAATTCATCCACGGAAAAATAAGATCTAGAAGCCACACATTTATTTTTGTATCTGATAGCTGAAGAAGAACTGCATATATATATATATATGTGTGTGTGTGTGTGTGTGTGTGTGAATAACATATGGTAGAAAGGTTATAGCGAGGTGATAGCAAATATGCAGTTTTTTGTTGTTTTTTTCGTTTGCAGACTATTGACATTTGGAATGATCTTGTGTTTTGGAGTTGTGACCAAGGTTCTATATTGACATTTGATTTTTTGTTTTTGTTTTTGTCACCGCCATTTTCGACGTAACGGACCATTTTTTAGAACCTTGGTTGTGACAGCTCTTGCATATACTTGAATTTTTATGTCATTGACCAAACTATAACCAAGTAGGATTTACTTATGGTTGTTTTTCTTCTATAAAGTATTTCGCATACAAATGTAATGAGCATGCCTTGTAATCCCTGTGCTTGCAGGGGGGAGCAACTCACGTAGATATAGCATGTGATCCAGAGTTGGTGAAGCTAGCTATCAGCTTAACTTCCTGTCCAGTATGTTCATGATTTTCTTATACATGTCCTGAACACTGTAATTTATATGGTTTCTGGACATGAGCATCTAAAAATTAGTATAGTCATTGGATATTTTAATCAATCAATTCAATATGTGAGTATCAATATGTTCTTTACCTCTCTTATGAGTTTAATTGACTTATAACAAGATACAACAAAGATTAAGAATTTTCTGAATGCGGGTGACTTGTTTATGATTCTTCGCTCTTGCAGGTTTGTGTTTCTTCTGTAGATCCTGCATCATTTCTAGCTGCAGTTGAAGCAGGAGCACAAATGGTTTGACCTTTTGTCTAGTTCCATTTCCAACAACATCTCCAAATTCACAAACTAGTCATCTCATGAAAGATTGTATAACCATAAACATTTAAACAGACCTTATGAAGTTTGTACTTAACATGATATTGCATATTGGCAGGTTGAGATTGGAAACTATGATTCATTCTATGAGAAGGGAATAATTTTTACTCCACAGCAGGTAAAGAGTGATTTTCCTTAGTAAATCTTGAATGTCAGGCTTAAATAGAAGTTTGCACTTTTTTTTTTCTTTCTTTCTTATTTTCATGATCTATCATTCTGTGCAGATTCTAAGTCTAACAAAAGAGACAAGGAGGATACTTCCTTCTGTAGTATTGTCTGTCACTGTTCCTCACACATTAAGCCTCCCTGATCAGGTTACAAACAACATTTTGATTGACCTTCAAATTGCATAACTATATATGCTGATACCATCAATATTTACCAGAGTAAAATAAATAAACAAAATCTAGAACTTTTACAGGTCAAGCTTGCAGAGTTACTAGAACAAGAAGGTGTAGATGTTATTCAAACTGAGGGAGGAAAATGTTCCAATCCTACAAAGTCTGGTGTTCTAGGTTTGATTGAGAAGGTAACATAAAAAATATGCATGCTTCCATTCCATTGGTGTCAGACACTTTGTTAAATTACCAAAATTCTAACCACTGGTTATTTTAGGCAACACCAACTTTAGCAGCAGCATATTCGATATCACGAGCTGTTAAGATACCTGTCATGTGCTCATCTGGGCTAAGTGCTGTCACAGCACCTATGGCCATCACAGCTGGAGCTGCTGGTGTGGTAAGGATTTTTATTTATAGCAAATTAGCAACTATAAATCTACTTTACCTATGTAATATTCTACCTTTCTGATAGCAAGTTATTGATAATTGACTGTGTATTTCCTAATCACAGGGTGTGGGATCTGCAGTTAATAGACTAAATGATGTGGTTGCTATGATTGCTGAGGTCAGAAGCATTTCTGATTCATTGAAGACATCCTTTCAGACTCGCACTACGCATGAAGTGGAAGCTCACAGTTAGTAATACAATATATAAGATTAGTTGGATGGAACAGCTGAAGGTGTAGGTAGTCAATAAAACGTGTGAAGAAAATTTGGATCCTTACTTGAGAATAAGAACTGCTAGGATCCATCATTCTCTGTCCTTTTCTATTTTTTAATCTTGTTGTAATTCTAATTTTTGTGTTTCTTAGTGTACGTTGATCCCACATTTTCAAAGAATTGAAATAATATTGCATACAAGTGTATTAATGAAGTAAGTGCAAGAGTGTTTAGTTGAAGCACCTGATTCCAAGTTTGGTAAAAGGAATACCTTCTATATAACAGTTTACATTACACTCTCGCTATTGCCTGCTATAGGTTTTAAGAAAAGAGAATCTCATAAGGACTTAACAATTGTAACAAATGAAACTTTTGGTAATTAAGTTTGAGCTAAACAAGGTAAGAGGGACACCACCAAGCATAAGTCATAAAAGGAGTTAAAAGTGCAATTAAACCTTTACATAAAATATTTGATTGGAGGATGATAGAGGGAAAGGGGAGGGACTAAAATCCCTTTTTAATCAACTTTGACTCTCCTTCCCACAATTAGAGGGTAGAGACATGGGCTTAAAACATTTTAAATACATTCATTGGAATATTCCAGATTCTTCCAACAAGTGGAGGTATTCAAGTGCCTCGTCAAGACTACCGTGTTCTGCGAATCCATTTATTATAGATCCATACACCATCTCATTTGGTTTTACTCCAGCTTTAAGCATTTCTTGGCACATGGCGACCGCGTCAGAAAGCTGACCAAGACGGGCATAGCATCCAATAACAGCAGAAAAACTTTGACAATGTGGCTTAAATCCCATTTCCTGCATTTCAAATATGAGATCCGTTGCTTGGTCCCCTAAATCAGCACCAGATAACATTTGAATAATAGAATTGTAAGTACTGTCATTAGCCCAAACACCTTGACTTTTCATTTCTTTGAAGAGAGAAAGAGCTTTGTCATAAAGGTTTGCTTTGCCAAATGCTTTGATCATGACACTGTACTCTACAACATCCCTCGACCGTCCTGACATGTCCCTTTTCCTATAAAAATGTTCTCCGCTTCCGACCAAAGTCCCTTTTCAGCATAAGCATCAATAATTGCAGCGCATATGATTATTGATGGTTCCCTTTTCATTAGAAACTTCTGAAACAATTCATTTGCTTTATCAAGATCCCCTTCATTGATATACATCTTGACAATACCAGGAAGAGAATGCTCATCAACTGAAACAGAAGATTTCTGCATTTCATCTATCACAGCTTCCACAGCCTGAACCATATTATTCGCGCATAATGCACCAAGAAGAGATCTGTAAGTTACAGCATCAGGGAAAAGTCCAGCTTCTCTAATCCTTCTATAACAAGCAAGAGCAGCATCAATTTTGCCAGCATTAGCATACAAAGACACAAAAGTTTTAAAAGTACTTGTATAAGGGGACATACGCTTCTCTTCCATTTTAACAAGCAAAGCTTCAGCTTCCAACAAATTACCATGACTTCCACAAATAAAGATCATAGTATTATAAGTACACGCATCCATCGCCACCCCAGATTTCATCATATCAGCAAAGACACTAGCAGCATCCTTTAACCGCCCGGCCTTTCCATACAAATCTAGCAGGGCATTGTAAGTGGTAGAGAGCCGAGGTTTCGGCGGAACATTCTCCACATTCAAAGAAGACATATCATTAGAGTCAAGAATTCCCCCACCAGTCTTAAAAAGCTCAGTGGAAAGAAATTGCTTGAAACTACTAGAATCCAAAGTTAATGAATCCAAATCAAGATCATCCAAATCAACCCTACCAGAAGACCAATTCTTGTAAAATCTATCAGCCCTATCAAACTCACCCAACTCCTTCAAAACCCTAACAACAGTACTCATAGTAACCTCATCAGGGAAAAAACCTATCACTCTCATATGCTTAATCCACAAAAGAGCTTCTTTAGCAAGACCAGCTTTACCATAAACATAAACAAGCATACTATAAGTATTATTTGTAGGCAAAACATTGTTTTTCGCCATTTCTATCCAACAAAGCCGTAATTGATCCCATTGTTGAGCTCTACCCAATGCACTAAGCACAACATTATAATGAATTACATTGTGAACATAACTTTCCTGAGATTTAAACCAATTAAAAACCCTAACAACAAGTTCCCAATTTCTCTGTTTCTTGAGAATCATAGTAATTGCTTTTGGACTTAAATTACCACTAAAGGAATGAAGGGCATCTTCAATATCATTAGCTAATTCTAATGACTTTAGAATTGAAGTCATAGGAATGCCGTCTGTGTTGTGTTTCTTCTTTTTCTTTTTATCGACTGAAGAGAAATTGGTAGGTAAAGGTGGAGTCTTTGAATGTAAACAAGTAAGAGGGGGACAAATCCACCTTGTGTTAAAGGGTGGAAATGAACCCCAAAGAGGTTTTGTGAAGTTGTTGGCGAAAAACTTAGAAGAGGAAGAATATAAAGAAAAACTTACTGGGAATATATCTGCACATGACATGTTTGTTGCTGTGGCTGTGTGGTGATGAGGTGACGAGTGAAGAGAAAAAAGTATGAATGTGTGAGAAGAGGGAAGAGAAGTTGAAAATGAAGAATGGGCCGTGAAGAGTGTCTGTTTAGGGTAAAGTTATCTCGTCTCGGTGTGTGTATGACGAGGGAGACACCAAATTTAGCGGTAACTAGTAGGATACCCCGTGCATACGCACGGCGTGCTTATATTCTTTTAATGAGCAACTTAGACTTATTTAAATAATCTGGACAACACCTCATGAAAAAAAACAAATTTATAGTAGTTAAAAAATGAGTCTCAAATAAAAAATAGATAAATATTAAAATCTAAAAATGTAAAAGTATCATTTAAAAACAATTTGTGCATTTATCCCGTGTTCTTTTATATATTAGTGTCAGTGTTGTTATTCAGTATTTTTTTATATTTCAATAAAGTTATCACTTGTTTTTTAATATATTAGTGAAGTTATCTCATAGTTTCAATTGATTATTTTAGTTGATTAATAGATTATAGTAGACAGTAACCGATAGATGGTAGATTACCAAATATTTGATGAAGTTTTTTATATATCAAATGCAGCTTATTCCGTGTTTTTTTATATATCAGTAAAGTTATCCCGTGTTTTTTATATATCAGTACAGTTATCCCGTGTTTTAAATATTAATCAGTAGTTGAAATAGTCATTAAGTTTTCCTTTTTCTTTTGATAGATTAATATTGTGTTTTTTTTATATATCAGTGAAGTTATCCTGTGTGTTTTATATATTAGTGCAGTTATCTCGTAGTTAGATTGATTATTTTAGTTTATTAGTAGATTTGATTTGATTTGAATTTCAAAATTTGAAAAAAAAGAGGAGAAAGTTTAAAAAAATGGAGTGAGAAGAAAGTGCTTTGGGAGAAGAAATTTGAAAAAAAAAACGTGATAGTAAATTACAATATTGTCTTTAGTTAGATGAGTTGTCAAATAAATAGGGATGCTTGTTTGAGTAATTTAAATGTGGTTTGTTTGTATAAATAGATTAAGTGTGGTTGTTTGTATATATAAATAAATAGATATTAGGTTAGATAGTAAATAGGAGTAAATTGTGAATTATTTAATATTAAATTTATTATATTATATAGTGGATTAGAAAATTTGGGAAAAAAATATTTTTAAATAAAGGGTGTGGGGCCCTTAATAATAAATGTGTAAAAAGTAAAAAATATTGGGAAACGTGAAATTGAAAGAAAGTGCTGCTTGAGAGAGGAAAAGTAGAATTAAAAAATGATAAATAAAACAAAAGTGGTGATGTGTCAAAAAAAAGTAAGATGTCTAAAATTGTAATTTGTAAGTAGTTTGTTTGTATAAATAGATATTAGATTAGATTAGTATAGTTATCCCATATTTTTTATATATCAGTGCAGTTATCTCATAGTTTCAATAGATTATCTTAGTTGATTAGTAGATTATAGTAGATAGTAAAAGATAGATAGAAGATTATCAAATATATCAGTGCAGTTATCCCGTGTTTTTTTATATATCAGTATAGTTATCTCGTGTTTTTTTTACATAACAGTACAGTTATCCCGTGTTTTAAATATTAATCAGTAGTTGAAATAGCCATTAAGTTTTCTTTTTTTTTTTAATATATTAATATCGTGTTTTTTATATATCAGTGAAGTTATCCCGTGTTTTTATATATTAGTGCAGTTATCTCGTAGTTTAGATTGATTATTTTAGTTTATTAGTAGATTTGATTTAATTTGAGTTTTGAACTTTGAAAAAAAAGAGGGGAAACTTAAAAAAAAAAAGGGAGTGAGAAGAAAGTGCATTGGGAGAAGAAATTTGAAAAAAAAATGTGATAATAAATTACAATGTTGCCCTTAGTTAGATGAGTTGTCAAATAAATAGAGAAACTTGTTTGAGTAATTTAAGAATGGTTTGTTTGTATAAATAGATATTAGATTAGATTAGTAGATAGTGTGGAAAGAAAGTTGGTGAGTTTGATTTGAATTTTGAATTTTGAAAAAAAAGTAAGAGAAAGTAAAAAAAAGGAGGAGAGAAGAAAATGCATTGAGAGAAGAAATTTGATAAAAGTATGATAGTAAATTACAGTGTTCCTTAGTTAGATAAATTGTCAAGTGAATAGGGAGACTCGTTTGAGTAATTTTTTTTTGACAAAAGGCTAGTTTGAGAAATTTAAATGTGGTTTGTTTGTATAAATAGATAAATAAATATTAGGTTAGTGGGGGCCACTAATAATTGTAGATTATTTAAGGCTAGTTTGTCAAGTGAATTGTAGATTATTTAATTTAATATTAATTTAATTATATTAGATTATATAGTGGATTAAAAAAATTGGGAAAATAAATATTTTTAAATAAAGAGTGTGGGGGCCACTAATAATAGATGTGTAAGAAGTAAGAAATATTGGGAAATGTGAGATTGAAAGAGATTGAGTGAGAAAGGAAAAGAAAGTAGAATTAAAAAATTAAAAATAAAATAAAAGTGATGATGTGTCACAAAAGTAAGATGTCTAAAATTGTAATTTTGTAAGTTGTTTGTTTGAATAAATAGATATTAGATAGATTCGATATTAGATATTTCTAATGTTAGCTTTATTGCGTTTTAGTCCTTAAGGAATTTGACCCTCTCGTTAAAAGTTTATGAATTTGTTAAAAAGACCTTGTGAAACTCAAGATGGAAACCGGGTGAGGGGGCCGTTTGGATGGGCTCATTTGGACTTATCTACTGGCACAAGTACTTGTGAAACTGTTTGGAAGAACTTATGGAAACAACTTATGCCATGTGCATAAACTGTTTTTAGCTAATTTCCATAAGTTCCAAATGATAGCTTATGAAAACAGCTTATGACTTATAAAAAAATAGTTTAACATCTGTTAAGATACCTGTCATGTGCTCATCTGGGCTAAGTGTTGTCACAGCACCTATGGCTATCACAGCTGGAGCTGCTGGTGTGGTAAGGATTTTTATTTATAGCAAATTAGCAACTATAAATCTACTTTACCTATGTAATATTCTACCTTTCTGATAGCAAGTTATTGATAATTTACTGTGTATTTCCTAATCACAAGGTGTGGGATCTGCAGTTAATAGACTAAATGATGTGGTTGCTATGATTGCTGAAGTCAGAAGCATTTCTGATTCATTGAAGACATCCTTTCAGACTCGCACTACGCATGAAGTGGAAACTCACAGTTAGTAATACAATATATAAGATTAGTTGGATGGAACAGCTGAAGGTGTAGGTAGTCAATAAAACGTGTGAAGAAAATTTGGATCCTTACTTGAGAATAAGAACTGCTAGGATCCATCATTCTCTGTCCTTTTCTAATTTTTAATCTTGTTGTAATTCTAATTTTTGTGTTTCTTAGTGTACGTTGATCCCACATTTTCAAAGAATTGAAATAATATTGCATACAAGTGTATTAATGAAGTAAGTGCAAGAGTGTTTAGTTGAAGCACCTGATTCCAAGTTTGGTAAAAGGAATACCTTCTATATAACAGTTTACATTACACGACATATGTCTAAATGACACCAAAAAATGATAGATATTCACAAGGACAAACTAGAGCTGACTACAACCGAATATACAACTTTAAGTCTAAATAGTTTCAGTTAATACACATGGAGCCTTCTTAGCAAGAAAATGATTACATGAATTTACTCATCAAACTCTGACTCCTCATCAGTTTCTTCATATTCACCGCTTTCCTGCCAAGCAAAAGAAAACAAATTGTAATAAACAAATAAGAGACATCTCACTAGGTATGAATATGACAGACTGGTTACCATTCTCTTGTTATATTCTGCCATTGCTCTATCAAATTCTGCACGTTTTTCTGTAGCGATATCATAGTATTGAACCTTCTCCTGTCAGATACTACTAGTGTTATTAACATAGAACTCAACCGAAGTGCTTTGTTATTTTTGCTCAGACCTAATTGAACAAACTATATGGAAGCCCGACACTTCACTTCCTCAAGTATTAAACAGGAATCAAACTTCAAAAAGTAGTACAAAGCTCCACACTTCACTTTGCAAAGTAATAAACAAACATAGATGTACGGGCTACTCAGCCAAATCCTGAAAGACGATCCAATAAACAACAAACTTGAAAAAGATCTAGAACAAAATGGCGCGAGTACAAGCTCTCCCTATATACCATTCATGTTTATCCAAGCCGAGAAAAACAAACGGAAAATAATACAGAGAAAAATTAGGTGCTATTCTTGTATACACACTGCACAAGCATAAGTTTCTTCTAAAAGCTATGTTAACTCTATTTGCTTCAATCTGGTCAGAGGTTCAGACTGAAACTGGGTGCTCAGTTCTGATGCAGAACAAGATAACTAAATCAACCTTTTGTGCAGTTAATACAGCACAGCATTACAAGCCTACAAAGGTACCATTTTTAATGCTACCAACAACAATAACGCATCAAAGTAAAAGGAAAAAACACACACTCCCAATCACTCAAGAAATTAAAGATCATGTGAACCCCGAATCCCAACCTGAGGAGAAAATTCAGCATCTTTTGCATTACAGTAGCTGAATCCCAAAATTGTATGTAACTTAGAAATGCCATAGTAATGATAAAGTATTCCAACTGTTTCAAATACAACAAAAATTGTTCTTATATGTTTTGTTCAAAATTCAATTCATCCATATTCAAACAAGTCATGATCAAGCCATGACAATCAAATAAAGTATTCCAACTGTTTCAAATACAACAAACATTGTTCTTATATGTTTTGTTCAAAATTCAATTCATCCATATTCAAACAAGTCATGATCAAGCCATGACAATCAAATTCAAGAATTCAGTGACATTAACAACCTAAACAGTTTCGACAAAATTCACGGGTGATAGGATCGTAAGTAAATGAAGGGTAAGGGAATAAAGTGTAAGGGGAGGAAAATGAGAGTTTGTTGTAACCACTTGATGAGGTGACAAAAGTGGAGGGAAAATGTGAGCATTAGTGGAGTCCTATAAATAGTAGTGGGAGGGAAATTAGAAGGTAACTAAGAATTGAGAATAGACCTAGGGTCTTTGGGAGAGATTAGACCTCTATAGTGCCTTAGGTTACTTTTATCTTCATTTTCTCTTGTATTTTCAGTTTACCACCATTAATACACAGTTATTATGTTTGATTGAGTCATGAGAAATTCTAGATCCTATCAACGGGTAAATTTTAAAACTTCAATTTATGATTCACTCAATTTTCAGCCATCAAACACCACAATCAAGTTAAATAAGCAAAGGAAGTACAAAGGAAATAACCTCATAAGTCATTGTTTTCCACTTCTCTCCACATGCCTTGCCAACCTGAAAGAACACGAGAAGGACAAAAACAAAAAGAATAGCATTACTTTGCGTGATGATGAAGATAATAATTATAAAAATATAGAGTTGCCAATTTCAAAACAAAGTATATAAGCTTCTCACAAACTCTAAAATTGACGCTCAACTTTTTCAATGTTTTCATAATTTAGAAAATTTTAACTACAATCTTGCTTGAAGAGCAACTAAACGGATAAAGTAAATTAGAAGAAATATCAACACAATGGATTGTATACATACATCACGCATTGACTTTACATCTGGATTCTGCTCTTGAAATTCTTTCCGAAAATCCTCCCTTAATAAGAATTAAAAAAACTTCCAGTAAACACCATAATTTTGAAGCATTATAAGACTTTCTACATAAAAAAGAAGCAGCTGTTGTTAAATATAGTCACTATGCTAGATTATTAGCGCAATGCTAAATATAAAGTAAATAGTAGTATGATTGAGCAAAGAACAATAAGACAAAGTAGAAGCAAGGAAAGGAAACTATCTGACGAAAGTAGTAGGAATGGAGAAAGAAAGTATATAAGATCAATTATAGTTGTTCATTCTAACAATGAACCTCTAATATTGTTGCTACGTTTTGAGAGAGCTTAAATTTTTAAAAATTCAATATTTACAAACAAATGCAAACGGCAGATATCTGGAAAATACAAATATGAAACTATAATAGAGCTAACCTCCTAATCAATATTTTTCATAAACAATTCCAACAAATGGAAATTACAAAAGAGTGGTTGATAATACTAACACCTCATAAAAGACTAGCATTAACCAGAATAAATAAAGAACAGAGGGGGATAAAAGTAGATGTACAAGAAGTAGAAGAAAGCAGTCGGAGGCTTCTTTGGCTTCTTAGAATCAATCTTTTGTTTGTTCTTTTTTTGCTTTGCTTTGGGTTCCTTTCCCGACTTAGTCTTCCGCAACGATCTCTTCATTCCCTCATTTAATTTAATCCTCAACACTAGTTTGCTGAAAAATCCAACGCAACATTGTGTTCAGTAACTAAAATTATTTCTGAATATAATTAAATGTAATATATTAATTTTCCCTCTAGCAACACCTGAAGCTAGAGGAATAAATAGACCCTATTGAACTTCACAATGCCTTCATTTTATTCAGTTTCTGGTCTGAAGCAATCACATAAAAATCAACAACAGAATCACAGCATTTTTACCTTTTAATTACCTTCCTTACCTGAATGCTTAACTGCACTTTTGGTCCATTTGTTATGACCAATGTGCAATTCCGTTCGGCTAATATATATTTAATTGAATTTAGTCCTTTGATTATTTAATTGTTATAATCAAGTCCTTCCATCAATATCCCTTTTAGCTAAAAACAAATCCTCAAATCCTTATTTTCTACTCAAATTATTTAAGATTGAGGACAGATGTAGTAAGGAAAATGATGTGAAAGGATCAGAAGCCGAAATTTGGTGGAAAATTAAAGGATCTTTTAGGAACTAAAACAGGGTTTCGAAAACGGAGAAATCATAGATCTTATGATTTTGGAAAAATCAGATGTTTTTTTGGGGGATTTTGAATGGAAAATCATTTAAAATAGTTTAATCGATTTAGCTTATAGAAACTTTGAGAAGAAAACAAGGATTTGAGAATTTTAAGCTATGTTGTTAATTTCGAATAGCAGCGCGGAGCTCTGGACCCCAAAAACACTAAAGTAGAATAGCAGATAGCAGGATAGCCACTATTGCGAAGCTTAGAAAGTATGGTACAACTAAACATACCAACTTCATACACATAAATACACAAAATCAATGGGGTAGTCATACTTGACGATCATAATTAACCTTTGTCAATTATCACTAACATTCAAATTCAGAACCCAATATAATTTAACTACTAATTCAAGTTCTAAATGTACTCAAACTAATTACAAATGATTCTTCAAAACAGAACCACTATCATCTCCAATTCCAAAAATCGGCGCAATTTGATAAAAAAAAATGACAAAAATCCTTAAATTTTTTGTAAACGCATATATAAGAGGGGAAAAAGTGCATTTCAAAACCTAATGCATATAGCGGCTGCTAAAGCCTGTTTCAACAACTATATGCCGCTATTTGCGTCCGCTAAAGACACTACAGTGAAATGTTGCGCAACTGCAATTAGCGTCGCAACAAACTCCTATTCCACTCTCGCTATTGCCTGCTATAGGTTTTAAGAAAAGAGAATCTCATAAGGACTTAATAATTGTAACAAATGAAACTTTTGGTAATTAAGTTTGAGCTAAACAAGGTAAGAGGAACACCGCCAAGCATAAGTCATAAAAGGAGTTAAAAGTGCAATTAAACCTTTACATAAAATATTTGATTGGAGGATGATAGAGGGAAAGGGGAGGGACTAAAATCCCTTTTTAATCAATTTTGACTCTCCTTCCCACAATTAGAGGGTAGAGACATGGGCTTAAAACATTTTAAATACATTCATTGGAATATCTTTACCTGTGAAATATCACATGAAAAGCTGTAAGAGTATCTTTAACTAGGATGGACCAATACTTGAAAAATCATTTGAAATTTTGGCGATGACCAACACAAGCTACCAGTTCTCCAAGTCTTCAAGGTTGAGACAGTGAACTAATCCATGGAATTTTGACAAAAATAAAGAGAAATGAATATGAGTATCTTAAAATCCAAGTTATATTTGTCTTATCTTGTTTATTGTCGAACCAACACCGATCAGTGTTGTCAATTGCAGATTGCAGAAAATAGCGGTTTGCTCAAATTCCGCTATGCCACAATGCTATAGTGCCACTATAGGCGCTATATCACAGTATTTATGAGCATTTCGTGGATTGCGGACATTGACTGTTTGTTCAAATTCCGCTACACTATAGCGGTATAGCGCCGCTATAGCCACTATTTGACAACACTGACACCTATAAGGTCACCATCTCAACCATGAAGACGAGGAGTCACATGCACTTGCTGCGTCCATTGTCATCGAAGTAGTTTCAGATGAAATTTTCAAGTATCGGTTCATGTGGATCATCTAATGAATAGTTCCCACCCTAGATCCCACCTTCTATACAAAAGTATTCTCAAACAGCCAACTTTAGTTTCTCCGTATGTGAAACAATACAAAATCCAACACAAAGAGTACAACAATCTCCACCACCCTCAATTTTTGTAACCTAATATTTCCTTCTTAGCAGTTTGTCTCCTTAAGAAGTACTAGTACATGTTTAGTAGCAAAGGGAGCAAAAAGTTCCCAAAAAGATTAACAAGTTGGTAAAAATTCAGCACCAAACTAAGAGACCGAATTGTTACAGATTAAAAAGATAAAAACAAAACAGATACATAAATCAGAACTTATATCCGTAATTTTAGCATAATTCCTTCTACTGGGTTCCAATGGGGACCGCGGAGAAGGTCAATGGAACTGGTAAACAGCGAATAAAAATGGAAACGCGATGATAGAGTGAGAAGAGAGAGAGAGAGAGTAAGGAGAAATGCGTACCTAGAGGAGGCGGAGGCCGACGAAGCGGCCGGAGACCCTTTTGCCTTTTTCGCCATGTAAGTCGCGGACTTCAGTTGTGAGGTCTGTGACTGTGAGTGACGAAGGTGTATTGGTTTTTACAATATGTAATGTAAAGGCAAAATAGCATTCTGGGTCCCTTAACTTATTTTCCATTTTCACAGCCCCTTAACTTTAAAAAGCCTAACGTTTAGCCCCCTTAACTTTTAAAAACGTTTCATCGTAGTCCAATTTAACGTTAAAAGCTAACGTTTAAGTCCCTTAACTTTTAAAAATGTTTCATCGTAGTCCCATTTAACGTTAAAAGCTAACGTTTAAGTCCCAGTTGTTGTTAGTTTAAAAACGTTAAATGGGACTACGATGCACGTTTTTAAAAGTTAACGGACCTAAACGTTAGCTTTTAAAGTTAAGGGACCTAAGCGAAAACGGAAAATAAGTTAAAGGACCCCAGATGCTATTTTGCCTAATGTAAAAATAATTTATGAATGGATAATTATCGCAAATTTTTTAGATATTTTGATTTCGCCATATTTAATATTTGTAATATTTAATAAGTATATTTGATTTGGTCAAAAAAATAAGTATATTTGAAAAAAAATGACCTATTTATAATTGCATTATGATGGACTTTATGTTTTTTTTATTTGCCAGAGTTAAAATGCAGGTAACATGTACGAGTATAGGCACTTAGGTCTCCAAAAAGTACGAGGAAGAGCACTATAATTTTCGCCCACACAAGTGCATGCACTTTTTTCAAATGTGGATGTGGAGATGGTACTATAGCACGTTGTACAACGGTGGTCATTGGCATCCCTGTGTGTGATGTGTGGTTATTATGATTCTTTAAAAGTAAATGTGTGGTCCAGTCATTACCACATGACGAACGTGTATTTGACAAGTTGGAAATTGCATGTGATGATAAGTTACGAAATGCATGAGATACATTTAGTGTGCTGCATGCATTGCAAGTGATACTTGATATGTTGTATGAAATGCAAATAGCAAGTGTGTTCATGCATATAAAGCAACTTAGATCGCCTCTCCTATAAATAGGAGTTTGGTCAAAGTCATACGACACACAAGAAACACGTGAAGTAAGAGAGAAAAGGAGAGTATTTTCTCAAGAGAGAAAAAGAGTGAGCCTTATAGAGAGTTTCTTTGGGAAATATATACTTACAAATTGAAGATACATTGTAGTGAGATACACCTAAGGGTGAAGCTTTTGTATTCCTATTATCACTAGTGAAAGTTTAAGAGGCCTACGTGTCCCTTGGCTTTTCCTTTATTACATTGTGAAGGTTTTCCATGCTAATTTTTTTTGGTGTTATTGCGCTTAATTTTTATGTTTTCGCTAGTGTCTATTTTGAGTTCACGGAATATTGTTTTTAATTCAAAAAAACCCCTAAGTATTGCAAACAGAAAAATGTAAAACGACTAGTATATATTAGAGTTGTTGGTTACAACACGGTTTTATATATACCCTAACAACCCAATTAGGGTTTTACATACTTGTATATATAGCTACTACTACTGAAATAAAATACACAACATTTTTACAATTCAATATTACTCCCTTCTTGTGCATGTATTCTTCTTGCCCCCATTTATTGTTGTGTTACCTCGCAAGATTAGAAAAACCAGAGAAATTAGATTTTTGGGAGAAGAAAGTGTAGGTGAAGAAAAGAAGAATGAGAGTGAGAGATACACAAACCTTATGATAGTCTTTGTTTCGTTTTACTCTTCATCTTCATAACCTGCAAATAAAAGCAACAAGATCAATACTGTTTGTGAGTGAAAACAGAGAGAACCAAGGTGAGAATCAGAAAAGAAAGAGAGAGTGAACAAAACTAGGGCATTTGAGTGATGTGCAACAAGTGATTTTGTGTTTCTTGCGGGGTTCTTGAATACGGGCTATGGGTTAAGCAAGATTGTGTGTTTTCTAATAGGGTTTTTTGGTACCCCACCATTTCCCCTCATACCCCCACCCACCCTATGAAAAAACCAAAATACTCCTGTGTTTTTACAAAATCACAACTTCTTCACATTATTGGTCATACCTACGATTGATCACCAGCCACTCGCATATACGCCACAGAAACGTATATACGATTGACCCAAACTGACACAAACATGAAAGATAAAATACCAAAACGGACCAAAAAAAAGATAAAGGACCAAAGTAAAACTTAGAGCAAAGATAAAGGACCAAAAGTGGTATTTAGCCTTCATTCATTATATGCCTTCAGTTATAATTTTAATAATGAATGACGTTAATTCAGATTTTAAAGTTAAGGTCTTTATAAAGCCAAATGTGTTTTGGTATAAGAAGAAGATGAGGATACACATTCAGAATATATAGAGCGACTGAATGTATGAAAAAACAGAGATACAAAATAGAGAAATATTTTTCTATTTTAAGGCATTCCAAACAGTAAAATAAAAGATAGAGAGTGTGAGTTTGGTGGTCTTCCTAGGTGCAAGGAAGATCATATATATTTTCTGAGAAGGCTGTTTTATCTTGGGGACGGCGTGGCTAGTAGAGATTGTTTGCACACTTTGGACAGTGTCGCGAAACGTCTTAAAGAGAGCGACCTAGTCCGCGACTCAGCCTATTTTGTTCGTGTTCATCAATGTGTCTGCAATTGTTCCAACACTGCATCATCTTCACTTGTGTTGTGTGATAGAAGGTAGTTGAATTTTTGGTGTGAAAATAGTGATGTTGGGAGTGGGTATTTATAGTTGAGGTAAAAGATTATCAACCGTTGATTTTGTCGTGCAATCCACACTGTTGATCAACTTTGAAAGTGAAATTATAACCGTTAAAAAAAATTTACAACTAAAAAAAATAAATTAAAACGCATCGTATATATGTCATTTGGGACATATATACGATGCTTATTTTTACCACATCGTATATATGCCCTTAAGAGGTATAAACGATTGGTCGTGTAAGATGCAATCGTATATACTTCTTAAGGGCATATATATGATGTGGTAAAAATAAGCATCGTATATATGTCCCAAATGACATATATACGATGAGCATTTTTTTATAAAAAAAAAATAGATTACAACGGGCATTTTGGGGTTTTCAAATTTGGTGGGGGTATATGGGGATTAGGTGGGGGTATAGAAAAAACAAACCATTCTAATATGGGTTTTTTCTTTTGGACCCCCACCCATTCCTCTAACACCCCCACCCACCGTGTGAAAATACCAAAATACCCCTGACTGTTTACAAAATCACCATTTCTTCACATAATTGGTCATACCTACGTTTGACCACCTTCACTCGCATATACGCCAGAGACGATATACGATCACGATCGGCCGTAAATCAACCAATCGTATATACCCCACCACGATTTCTATATACGACGAGCAAAAATTTACTCACCGTATATACCCCTATTCAGCGTATATACGATTAGCGTAAATTCATCCACTCGTAAATACGCCACAGACTTATATCGACGAAGAAAAAGTAAGCATCGTATATACACCTGTTTTGATGTAAATACGATGAGCAATTTTATTTTATTTTTTTTACTAATTTTTTTTTCTTCGCTTGCAGTGTCCGGTAGGCATAGAGGGAGACGTGAGGTCTCTCCGATCGAGAGATAGGGAGTCATCTCATCGCTCCGAGCACGAGGACTCGGAGGCATAATCGACTCCATGCTTCGGTGCGCGGAGACAGAGCAGCACACTGAGCTAACCGAGTATGAGCCGAGCGGTGAGTATCACTGAGCTACCTCGATGTCGGCCCATTTGGAGCTTTCTATCTCGGGGATTACCTACAGCAGACGCAGCAGGAGGATTGGCATAGAGGGAGGCGGTTTCTCAAGATCATTCCCGACCTACTCCTCGATATCATCCACGAGTATTCCACGGTGAGTATCCCCACCTCCCGAGTATCAAGAACAAAGACCCGGTCGATGCTTATTACTCGAGACGATCCATGTCCGAGTATCATGAGGTGCCTCAAAGATGATCGAGGAGGAGCCTCAGGAGGAGCCTCAGCCCTCTCTTTTCACTGACTTGGCAGATCATGTCTGCAGATTCTATATACTCATTGACGGTAAGTTTTGCATTTTTGCTTAAATAATTTATTTAAGTCACATAGTCCTGCACTTTTTGCTTACATTATTTATTTATTTTTATTTCGAGAGTATCGTGTTGTCAAAGTATGGGCTCATGGCAACAAAGTCCATACTAGACTCCATCTTCATTACCCTGACCTACTTCAGCGCACCACTGTGGTCAGGGACTCCAGATTGGCCCCACTTCTCCAGAATGGCCACGCCACAGTAGACCATGAGTTGCTGTCGGCTTTTATCGAGAGGTGGCACTCGGACACTTCGTCATTTCACTTGCCATTTGGTGAGATGGCGATCACTGGATGACATCTCTTGTCTGCTGCACCTTCCCATCCGGGGAACTATGCCACACCTCCCGCCATCCTTTGTGAGCTCGGAGTTGCCCACACTTACCACGAGACATATCTGGGTGTGTCACGGGTTGAGGCCGCTAACAACACTGTGGGGTCCGTATTCATGACTTCAAATGGCCGGAGCGGTGTATGAGCGTAACATGGAGGAGGGGGTGACATCACTTTATTCTTTGTGAGAGCTTATCTCGCTTCGCCTTCCGACTCTACAGATCTTCACTACGAAGACCGGAGACAGGCCGAGGCTAAGTGGTGGTCTACTGGATGATCCGAGAGCGAGATGTTCTTGGAGGCTATGCATGGGGTGCAGTGCACTAGCCGCCATGTATGAGTCTTTGAACACTGCGTCTTTGAGGACTACGCAAAGAAAGTGTGGAGGGTATGCCACCTATATTCGTGTACACATTTTAACTTCTTGTATTTTTGTTAAATCGCAATGACTTTTGGTAAATTCTTGTGAATTAAATATGTTGTTTATTTCTCGCATTTCGAGCTTGGATTATATGGTATTTCCCTCGGATGGCGGAGAGGTTGCGGTCATATCCCGGTGCGGAGCCACTTCTTTGGCGCCACAGGAAGAAGAAGTCGACCACCAAGCTCGGCCACTACGGGAGGATGCTTGATGAGCCGAGGCGAGAGGATGTCTGGCTTGGCGACCATTTGAGGAGGGACAGGGCTGGTAGACCGCTTTGAGCGATCTCTCTACAGAGGCTTCATCGGTGGTGACTTCGAGTTCCTTACATGCCCGATAGGTGCTCGCGGCGGTTTGGGTACACGCAGATCATCCCGCGTGACCTCTCCGGTGGCCGTCCGAGTCATACTCGATCGCGTGTTTCAGATCGCCCACTTCATGGCATCCGTGGAGGACATCATGCGCACTACTCGGGTTGCTCGTGGCGGATCGGACGATCAGACGTAGGTACTTTCATAGTGGTACGTCCGGCTTCTATCCCCAGACTATTACCGCTCCACCATCACCTAGAGCTCACCGACACCTCCTCCCGAGATACGCTACGACGATCATGACCGGATTAGGGAGCTTGTGAGGCTTGTAGAGAGAGGATTCGTGATTGGCGACATCGCGCATGGCATCCCGCGTGTCGGACAATCCATAGGGTGGTGGGGATGGCAAGACCGGATGACGTGGGTGGGAGCTTAGGAGCGGGGCGAGGACGAGGGGGACGCCGTTAGGGATTTTTATTTGTTTTTGATGTATTTGATATTATTTTGGCACTTTATTATATTATTAACTTTTTTGGATGTTTTATTTATTTTACGAGTTTCCATGAATTTTTGATTTCATTGATTCGATAAAACAAAGTTACACAAGCGATAAAACATAAACAACTTGAATAAAAATAGAGCAGATAAAATGAAAATACAATAGAAACTCTCGAAGTGGTGGAGTTAATCGACGAAGGATCTCAAATGACGGTCCTTCCGGTTTCGACGCATGCATGATGAATGTAACTCCTCCATTTAATTGTAATATGAATGGACATCATGTCTCGGACGTCATCCTCGCCATTGTTGACATCCATGGTAGACCGAAGAAATACCTCCACTAGTCGTTTGGGTTTCGATAAACAATACGAATTATCTCATGTTCGCGTTCTCTGGTTGAACCATCTGCAGAGTTTTCGCTAAGAGCAGAAAATGATATATCGTGTTTTAACCTACACGAAACAACATCTCTCCCATCAAAACTTATACCATCATCTTTCAAGATGATACCCTGATGATCAACAAACCCCATATTAGAATGAACAAGAGTGAGGGAAGAAGGCTCGTAGTATGACATTAGCGAAGCCTGCATCATCTTCACTTGTGATGTCCGAGAGAAGGAGGAGTGAGTATTTGAATTTTTGGTGTGAAAATAGTGATGGTGGGAGTGAGTATTTATAGATGAGGTAAAAGATTATCAACCGTTGATTTTGGCGTGCAATCTACACCGTTGATCAACTTTGAACGTTAAATCATGAGCGTTAATTTTTTTTTTACAAATTTAAAAAAAACAAAATTTAAGGCGCATCGTATATATGTCAATTGGGACATATATACGATGTGCGAGCTTAACACATCGTATATATATGCCACGAAGAAGTATATATGATTGGTCGTTACTTCTCAGGGCATATATACGATGTGTAAAAGCGCACATCGTATATATGTCCCAATTGACATATATACGATGCGCCTTTTTAAAAAAAAAATAGATGACAAAGGGCATTTTGGGGATTTCGTTTTGGGTGGGGGTGTTAGAGGAATGGGTGGGGGTACAAAAGAAAAAACCCTTCTAATATTTTGGGTTTTGAGTGCTGCAAATACTAATTGGGCTAGTTGGGCTTAGTTTGTTTTAGAATTTTACTTTCTACACCCCTAGAGTTTCTAGTGTGTTCAAACACTGAAGAGAGAAATTATGGAGGCCACTTCCCAACAAAAATAAGCATAACTGATTGTCTCTTTTGTTGGTTATGTTCTTACGTCAACTCATTTAGTTAGCTTCATTGGAGATTGTGAGTTGTCATGTTATCTTCCATAACTTTTTTAAAGATAAATATTGGTGGTTAATTAATCATAGAAAAAATTATTAGCGGTAGGATCAAACATTGTATCTCCCTGTCTTAGTATTCGTTTGCGACTATTTGTTTACATTGTTCTTTTTATAATTGAAAATTGCATGAATGGTCAGTCAACTAAGCATCATCGACACACTCTCCCTCCACCTTCTTTAAAGGTTTGAGAGGTTGTCAAATCATGTGCTCAAGCAATTGGGAAAAAAAATACACCAATACGGTTACAACACCAGAAAAATTCAAGATAAACTTGACAGAACACTGATAACTCTATTTTATATAGAGTTATTCATACATTTAAATTTAGATTATTATTTATTTTCAAGTACATTAATATATAAATATGACTTATTTAGTAAGAAACAGATTTTAAGGATTCAGATAGATTAGGACAAAGAATTAGGCAAAATGCATATATTTTGTTAGGTTTGATGTTTTGTTCAGTGCAGCTACTTCAGGTGTACCCACACTGCCTACACTTGCTAAACCAGTACTTTGCACCAAAACATCCAAGAACCAACTTGATGCTTCCACACTTGATATGTGACGTCATGCCTAGTCATATGGAGCAGAACCACTTGCAGAATTCGGTGACCACTATCAAAGACAAGTTGAAAAACTCACTTACTCAAAGACATGTGGCACTTCTTTATTGGACCACCCTATGTGAACTTCATGCAAACGACCAACTTGAGCAACTTGCTTGATGGGAGGTCAGCAATTAACCATGGTTACTGATCTCAGTTGATATTTCGCGCCAAAGAAAACCCTCCAAGGGAGGAAAACTCACTTGCCTATAAATAGAAGTCATCTCATCACTTGAAAATCATCATTCATCCAATTCTTAAAGGATCACTTAGTTTATTTGTATTCATAGCTTAGTTTTAGTTTTTATTTACGTTTCTGAAGATAAGGAAGGTAAGGAGGGGCTTGACAACCACTCCCTTCACTTCTACTTGGAGGAAACTTGTGTAAGGAAATCATCGTGTACTTCAACTTAGGAAACTCATGCAAAAGATCTCCTATTCGTGTAATCTCAATCCTTTTGAGTTATTTTGTTATATTACTCATTTGATTATGCTCTTTGCAGATTCTCTCTATTATATTATGAGTAATATGAGTTAAATTCCTTTAGTTGAGATGTTGTGGCCTTGTAATGAACTTCAAAGTAAGTAAATGTGGTTTATGCAGTTTGTGCACTTTAACTATTGTGTAATACTTCTTTCAAAGCTTATTTTGAATTTGATTACTTTAGAATAGGTAGACTTGTAGCAGCAGACATAAGTTACATTTAAGAAATCAAGTGTTAATAAGAATGAGTGTTTGTAACAACATATTTGTTGAACTAGCTTTAATAAGGAATTGCTTGTTAAAACTGTGGTAAGTCCTAGACATAGGATAACATAGCTCTTAGGGTGATACAGTGGAAGCTTAAGAGACATGAGTGAAACTATTTAGCATGCCTAGATATAGGAAGCTTGTAATGAAACTCTGAAGAAAGTGACTGAAAGACACACACTATTGCAGCTGCATCCAGTGTACCTACACTGCATACTCCACTAAAACTCTTAGAAGTGATTTACTTGGTGAAAACATCTCAACTACTTTATCTCACTGATTCCTTACACACATTTATTGTTTATATTATTATTATTCACTTTGAACACTCCAACCAACTGTGAATAGTGTAGACACGCTAAGTGTACACTCTGAATTTTACAAAGCTTTACATAATCCCTGTGGGTTCGACATTTTCTTATCATTATATTACTTGTATGACTATGTATACTTGCATACTATTTTCCACACCAGACACCAAGCAAAATAACATAATAAAAAACAAGCTAAAACTGGCTTTGGAAGGGCTAATTACAGACCACTAAGCAAAGTTGTAACACCCTAAAAATTTTTTCGCGTCTTAAACGCGATTTATACAAAACATTACATATCAGAGTATATCAGAGTAGCGGAAATATAACTTACAACTTGTATCAAGTCAAGTTATACAATATAGTACAAAGAAACAAACTAGAATATCATAAGCATAATTGCTCCGTATCCATCTTCCACACAAGCATCAACTGCCCGTGCTTCTTCCTTTTTCTTTTATCCTGTTTCTCTGTAAAAATAACCACATATGATAGGGTGAGACAACTTGCCTCAGTGAGCTTTACCGTGACCCCTAGCCACACTCATGAGCCAATTAAAACATAGACACAGCAAGTTAGTACTTACTGGATCTCTTAGCAATTCTATTATATGAATTGCGAAACATAAAACATAGACCACGACAAGTTAACACTTACTGGATCTCTTAGCAATTCTATTATATGAATTGTCAAACATGGTAATCCAAGAATGAATTACAATAAAGTTTTATTAATTTTAGTACACCACCAACAACCTAATGTGAAGCATGGGTGGACCCCGGTCATAGCCAATAAGTGTACAACTCTCAAAGGCGGAATAATTCTTTTTAACATTGGGGCCTAGGGCCGGGGCTCATGACCGCCTCCACAGCATACTAACGCACAGAGGTCGTCACCTCAACTCGATATATTTATATATCGTAACATAATGGATAGAGCATATCATTTTCCGCAAGCATTATTTCAATTCCATATAGTTTATAATTATAGGTCTCATGGATAGGTTTAGATGATTTATAATCATCCCTAGCCAAATCATAAAAATAGAACATTTCGTTCGGTTTATTTTCCAAGACATAAGTCCACACACGTTCACTAGTTCGGTTTTTCGAAATAATAGTAATATTAATCGTTATTTCAAAACCGATTGGATTTGTATCAAAATTTCTAACAAAATTTTGCAGAGTTTCCTCTATAATACGGACATCCCAAAAATAATATTTACCTGAAAAACCAGTCCAGACATCATTTTATTCCAAAATCATTAATGTCGTACATATACAAAATTTTACGGTTTTCCAATAGATTTGAAAATTCAACCGATTCACACCCAACTTTAAAACACATCCGAACAAACAATATTCCACATAATCCGGTCAAACATATCAATTCAAAAATCAAAGCATTATGGTTTCGTTTTAAATTTTCAAACACGCGTCATTTTAAGTAAAATAGCGTTTTTGACTCTAAAATTCTCGAAACTTCGAATTTGAAAATCATTCAAACATAGTTCAAAAACGATGTTTAAAATTCCCTAAGCGAGTAAAACTCACCTCGTGTGATGAAAATCACACAAACCGAATCTTGGACGAAATACACGATCTCGAAACTTCACGAACTTCGCTCCGAAACTTCACGAGCTCAAACCAAACCGTTCCAACCACTTCCAAACAGAAAACCAAAGCAGTGTAACTCCTCCAAAACAGTTCCAAAACCGAATTCCGGCTACCCAAACCGAAATCTAACAGCCCCAAATTCTTGATTGCTTCAATCGACTCGAATCCACCACAAAACTCGCACTCCAATACTCCCAAGCAAGTAGTTGAGCTTCCAATCATCAATTCCAAGCTTCAATTTCGCTTAGATCCATAAATCCCCAATTTTGAGCTTCAAAACCCATTAATGGCAAAAGAAAGCGGAAAGAAATTAGAGTGTGAAAGTGGTACCAATAGATAGAGGAAGAAAAATGGAAGAAAACGAGACGAAAAGCCCCTTACAGGTGTTGATTTGAGGAGATCTTCCTCCTCTTCCTTCTTCTCCTTCGCTCTCTTCTCTCTCTCTCTTTCTCTCGGGTCTCTCTGTTCTCTCTCTCTCTCTCGATGGCTTTTTCTTTCTTTCTTAATTCCTTTTCTTTATTCCCACTAGTGTGGAATGAGAGAGTATTTGGATACTTTTTGTGTCTTAGAGCTAATTTAACTAAGTGGTATAAATCCTAAAATACCCTTAGTGTTCCAATTTCCAACTCCGTTATGCACTTAAATTATTTTCTCTAGCAATTATAAATTGCTTTCAATGATCTCATATCCGTGACTTGATTTATTACCTATTCGAGTAATAAATCACTCGTTAATTTCCATAAATCGAAATTTAAAAATTAGGGATGTTACAATCATCCTAACTTTTAAAAATTTTGTCCTCAAAATTTGCGAAAACATAACCCAATAAAATAGATATGGATTTCGGTCCATATGCCATCTAGGATCTCCATTGGTCACCACTTTGACCATTGCAATAAATCCTCGCCCAAGGTGCCTTTCGCCTTGTTCATGCTTAGCCAAGTATAGATAGTGGAGATACTTACAAGATTACCTTATCACTATTTCCAATTCTAATTGTCTTCCTTCCATTACAATGGAGTTTTCCATTTCCTCCCAGCTACCATAATACATACTTGAAGTATATCTTCAAGTATCGGATTAGTTCGTTCTGCTCGACCATAAATCTGAAGATGATTAGCCGTACTGACGTACATTTTAATTCCTAAAGCCTCCTTTAAACTTTAAGTTGTGATCGACACCATCTTTGTAAAAATTCCATGCAATCGATGATATGTTTCATATACACTTCTACTAACTTGGATACTTTAAAATGTTCCTAACGGAATATAGTGAGCGGATTTGGTCAATCGATCCACACTACCCCATTAGCATCGTCACCGACTGGCCCTCTTGGCCAACTATAACAAAATCCATAGAGGTATCTTCCCATTTCCACATTGGAACCTCCAATGGTTGCAACTTGCTTGCGGAGTTTCCCGTGCTCGCTCTAATCCTTCGTCGAGTCAAGCACTTAGCTACAATTTCCATAATACCCGATTTCACACTGCCACTCTCTCGATTCAATTAAGAATCCTTAAAGCGGTAATTTATTAATTAAATTACAATAATCGCAATTCATTATCCGAATTGCAATAATAACTGGTAATTCGTAATATGAATTACAATAACATCTTGGTGGATCCAGGGTGAACTGAATACTAACTCCGATAAACTTCCTCAACACAGCAGCATACTTCCTAACCGACATAACACTCTGCTTTAAATTAATACGTTACGCCTGTTTACGATCTGAATCGAAGGAAAGCGAATCGATTAAATCGTTCCTTGAAATGATTCCGAGTAAAAGGAATACCTTAGGTTTGCATCCCAGCATGAGTGTTAGTCTACTCGGAATGTGCATCCTCATCCAGAGCATTCGTAGAATAAATCACTTTCCTTCCTCGTTACATGACAAGGTGGTGAGAATTCTTTCCATGACGTCTACCCGGTACATGTCACCATCAAAATCACCTACTGCTCTTATCTTGATTGAGACTTGGTTCAAAAACCGTGATCATAACTAACTCGATCAACATTGGGTTCCGTAGCCAATACAGAGATTGCACTACAACCTACTAGGTCGGCTTCATAGCATTTCGCAATATGGCGTAAAGGAAAAAAAAAAAAAAACATGATCAAGACTCGCAGCTATCCAAAAGGATATCTCTAACTGCGATCTAAGTTGGGGTTTACTCTAACCATAAGGTAAGGTTATTGTAAAACAATATTTTGATGAATCGATAGACCGGCTAATCAATAATTAGGATTCGGGGTGTCAGTTAATCTTAATGAGATCTTACGACATTGTCATTATTCCCGCCTAAAGGCTTTTCTTAATTGTAGCTCTTTGTATGACCTACAATAACTTCCACTCGCAATTCTACAATCGCACTTGGTTCATCGATTGAACATTCGCCCACAATTTCCTCGAACCAATTTAGCCGCCCATTGCTTACTTCAAAACACCAATCTGTAGCCCTTTGCTTTCATTTGCGTGCTCGATAAACCGAGAAGGCGAGATTCCTATGGTGTAGGGTTTGGACATTTTCGGGGCTAAGGCAACCAATCGTTATCATTCCCGTGTACCTTGCATGAAAAATTGAGTTGATCAAGCTCAAAGCTTCACATAACATACTGGAAGGTTCTAACAATTGCCTGTCACAGTCCCTAAGTGACTCTATCTAACCTCTTGACCATAAGGTCTCTACGTCCGACTAGGTCGAACCGCTCTGATACCAAATGTAACACCCTAAAATTTTTTCGCGATTGCAATACTAATATTACATATCCGAATATATCGGGGGTATATCGAGTAAGCGGAAATATAACTTACAACTTGTATCAAGTCAAGTTATACAATATAGTACAAAGAAACAAACTAGAATATCATAAGCATAATTGCTCCGTATCCATCTTCCACACAAGCATCAACTGCCCGTGCTTCTTCCTTTTTCTTTTATCCTGTTTCTCTGTAAAAATAACCACATATGATAGGGTGAGACAACTTGCCTCAGTGAGCTTTACCGTGACCCCTAGCCACACTCATGAGCCAATTAAAACATAGACACGCAAGTTAGTACTTCATGGATCTCTTAGCAATTCTATTATATGAATTAGAAACATAAAACATAGACACGACAAGTTAACACTTACTGGATCTCTTAGCAATTCTATTATATGAATTGCGAAACATGGTAATCCAAGAATGAATTACAATAAAGTTTTATTAATTTTAGTACACCACCAACAACCTAATGAAGCATGGGTGGACCCGGTCATAGCCAATAAGTGTACAACTCTCAAAGGCGGAATAATTCTTTTTAACATTGGGGCCTAGGGCCGGGGCTCATGTTGCCCTCCCTAGCATACTAACGCATAGAGGTCGTCACCTCAACTCGATATATTTATATATCGTAACATAACGGATAGAGCATATCATTTTCCATAAGCATTATTTCAATTCCATATAGTTTATAATTATAGGTCTCATGGATAGGTTTAGATGATTTATAATCATCCCTAGCCAAATCATAAAAATAGAACATTTCGTTCGGTTTATTTTCCAAGACATAAGTCCACACACGTTCACTAGTTCGGTTTTTGAAATAATAGTAATATTAATCGTTATTTCAAAACCGATTGGATTTGTATCAAAATTTCTAACAAAATTTTTGTGAGTTTCCTCTATAATACGGACATCCCAAAAATAATATTTACGAAAAACCAGTCGGACATCATTTTATTCCAAAATCATTAATGTCGTACATATACAAAATTTTACGGTTTTCCAATAGATTTGAAAATTCAACCGATTCACACCCAACTTTAAAACACATCCGAACAAACAATATTCCACATAATCCAGTCCAAACATATCAATTCAAAAATCAAAGCATTATGGTTTCGTTTTAAATTTTCAAACACGCGTCATTTTCGTAAAATAGCGTTTTTGACTCTAAAATTCGAAACTTCTGAATTTGAAAATCATTCAAACATAGTTCAAAAGCGATGTTTAAAATTCCCTAAGCGAGTAAAACTCACCTCGTGTGATGAAAATCACACAAAACCGAATCTTGACGAAATACACGATCTCGAAACTTCACGAACTCTCGCTCCGAAACTTCACGAGCTCAAACCAAACCGCTTCAACCACTTCCAAACAGAAACCAAAGCCGGTGTAACTCCTCCAAAGCGGTTCCAAAACCGAATTCCGGCTACCCAAACGAAATCTAACAGCCCCAAATTCTTGATTGCTTCAATCGACTCGAATCCACCACAAAAACTCGCACCCAATACTCCCAAGCAAGTAGTTGAGCTTCCAATCATCAATTCCAAGCTTCAATTTCGCTTAGATCCATAAATCCCCAATTTTGAGCTTCAAAACCCATTAATGGCAAAACGAAAACGGAAAGAAATTAGAGTGTGAAAGTGGTACCAATAGATAGAGGAAGAAAAATGGAAGAAAACGAGACGAAAAGCCCCTTACCCGGTGTTGATTTGAGGGAGATCTTCCCTCCTCTTCCTTCTTCTCCTTCGCCTCTTCTCTTCTCTCTTTCTCTCGGGTCTCTCTGTTCTCACTCTCTCTCTCGATGGCTTTTTCTTTCTTTCTTAATTCCTTTTCTTTATTCCCACTAGTGTGGAATGAGAGAGTATTTGGATACTTTTTGTGTCTTAGAGCTAATTTAACGGAAGTGGTATAAATCCTAAAATACCCTTAGTGTTCCAATTTCCACTCCGTTATGCACTTAAATTATTTTCTCTAGCAATTATAAATTGCTTTCGTAACAGTCTCATATCCGTGACTTGATTTATTACCTATTCGAGTAATAAATCACTCGTTAATTTCCATAAATCGAAATTTAAAAATTAGGGATGTTACAATCACCCCAACTTTTAAAAATTTTGTCCTCAAAATTTGCGAAAACATAACCCAATAAAATAGATATGGATTTCCAGTCCATATGCCATCTACCGGATCTCCATTGGTCACCACTTTGACCATTGCAATAATCCTCGTCCAAGGTGCCTTTACGCCTTGTTCATGCTTAGCTTGATATAGATAGATGGAGATACTTACAAGATTACCTTATCACTATTTCCAATTCTAATTGTCTTCCTTCCATTACAATGGAGTTTTCCATTTCCTCCCAGCTACCATAATACATACTTGAAGTATATCTTCAAGTATCGGATTAGTTCGTTACCTTTCGACCATAAATCGAAGATGATTAGCCGTCTTGACGTACATTTTAATTCCTAAAGCCTCCTTTAAACTTTAAGTTGTGATCGACACCATCTTTGTAAAAATTCCATGCAATCGATGATATGTTTCATATACACTTCTACTAACTTGGATACTTTAAAATGTTCCTAACGGAATATAGTGGCGGATTTGGTCAATCGATCCACACTACCCCATTAGCATCGTCACCGATCGCCCTCTTGGCCAACTATAACAAAATCCATAGAGGTATCTTCCCATTTCCACATTGGAACCTCCAATGGTTGCAACTTGCTTGCGAGTTTCTGTGCTCTGCTCTAATCCTTCGTCGAGTCAAGCATTAGCTACAATTTCCATAATACACGATTTCACACTGGCCACTCTCTCGATTCAATTAAGAATCCTTAAAGCGGTAATTTATTAATTAAATTACAATAAGCGCAATTCATTATCCGAATTGCAATAATAATCGTAATTCGTAATATGAATTACAATAACATCTTAAGTGGATCAGGTGAATCGAATACTAACTCCGATAAACTTCCTCAACACAAAGAAAGATACTTCCTAACCGACATAACACTCTGCTTTAAATTAATACGTTACGCTGTTTACGTCTACGAATCGGAAGGAAGCGAATCGATTTAAATCGTTCCTTGAAATGATTCCGAGTAAAAGGAATACCTTAGGTTTGCATCCCAAAGATGAGTGTTAGTCTACTCGGAATGTGCATCCTCATCGAGCATTCGTAGAATAAATCACTTTCCTTCCTCGTTACATGACAAGGTGGTGAGAATTCTTTCCATGACGCGTCTACTCGGTACATGTCACCATCAAAATCACCTACTGCTCTTATCTTGATTGAGACTTGGTTCAAAAACCGTGATCATAACTAACTCGATCAACATTGGGTTCCGTAGCCAATACAGAGATTGCACTACAACCTACTAGGTCGGCTTCATAACATTTCGCAATATGGCGTAAAGGAAAAAAAAAACATGATCAAGACTCGCAGCTATCCAAAAGGATATCTCTAACTGCGATCTAAGTTGGGGTTTACTCTAACCATAAGGTAAGGTTATTGTAAAACAATATTTTCGAGAATCGATAGACCAGGCTAATCAATAATTAGGATTAGGGGTGTCAGTTAATCTTAACAGATCTTACGATCATGTCATTATTCCCGCCTAAAGGCTTTTCTTAATTGTAGCTCTTTGTATGACCTACAATAACTTCCACTCGCAATTCTACAATCGCACTTGGTTCCTCGATTGAACATTCGCCCACAATTTCCTCGAACCAATTTAGCTGCCCATTGCTTACTTCAAAACACCAAGCTGTAGCCCTTTGCTTTCATTTGCGTGCTCTCGATAAACCGAGAAGGCGAGAATTCCTATGGTGTAGGGTTTGGACATTTTTGGGGGCTAAGGCAACCAATCGTTATCATTCCCGGTACCTTGCATGAAAAATTGAGTTGATCAAGCTCAAAGCTTCACATAACATCTTTGGAAGGTTCTAACAATTGCCTCGTCACGCATCCACTAAGTGACTCTATCTAACCTCTTGACCATAAGGTCTCTACGTCCGACTAGGTCGAACCGCTCTGATACCAAATGTAACACCCTAAAATTTTTTCGCGATTGCAATACTAATATTACATATCCGAATATATCAGGGTATATCAGAGTAGCGGAAATATAACTTACAACTTGTATCAAGTCAAGTTATACAATATAGTACAAAGAAACAAACTAGAATATCATAAGCATAATTGCTCGTATCCATCTTCCACACAAGCATCAACCGCCTGCAGTGCTTCTTCCTTTTTCTTTTATCCTGTTTCTCTGTAAAAATAACCACATATGATAGGGTGAGACAACTTGCCTCGATGAGCTTTACCGTGACCCCTAGCCACACTCATGAGCCAATTAAAACATAGACACGACAAGTTAGTACTTATGGATCTCTTAGCAATTCTATTATATGAATTGCGAAACATAAAACATAGACACGACAAGTTAACACTTATGGATCTCTTAGCAATTCTATTATATGAATTGCGAAACATGGTAATCCAAGAATGAATTACAATAAAGTTTTATTAATTTTAGTACACCACCAACAACCTAATGAAGCATGGGTGGACCCGGTCATAGCCAATAAGTGTACAACTCTCAAAGGCGGAATAATTCTTTTTAACATTGGGGCCTAGGGCCGGGGGCTCATGTTGCCTCCCCTAGCATACTAACGCATAGAGGTCGTCACCTCAACTCGATATATTTATATATCGTAACATAATGGATAGAGCATATCATTTTCCGCAAGCATTATTTCAATTCCATATAGTTTATAATTATAGGTCTCATGGATAGGTTTAGATGATTTATAATCATCCCTAGCCAAATCATAAAAATAGAACATTTCGTTCGGTTTATTTTCCAAGACATAAGTCCACACACGTTCACTAGTTCGGTTTTTGAAATAATAGTAATATTAATCGTTATTTCAAAACCGATTGGATTTGTATCAAAATTTCTAACAAAATTTTAGTGAGTTTCCTCTATAATACGGACATCCCAAAAATAATATTTACACGAAAAAACAGTCCGGACATCATTTTATTCCAAAATCATTAATGTCGTACATATACAAAATTTTACGGTTTTCCAATAGATTTGAAAATTCAACCGATTCACACCCAACTTTAAAACACATCCGAACAAACAATATTCCACATAATCCAGTCCAAACATATCAATTCAAAAATCAAAGCATTATGGTTTCGTTTTAAATTTTCAAACACGCGTCATTTTCGTAAAATAGCGTTTTTGACTCTAAAATTCTCGAAACTTCGGAATTTGAAAATCATTCAAACATAGTTCAAAAACGATGTTTAAAATTCCCTAAGCGAGTAAAACTCACCTCGTGTGATGAAAATCACACAAAACCGAATCTTGACGAAATACACGATCTCGAAACTTCACGAACTCGCTCCGAAACTTCACGAGCTCAAACCAAACCGTTCCAACCACTTCCAAACAGAAAACCAGCAGCTGTAACTCCTCCAAAACAGTTCCAAAACCGAATTCCAGCTACCCAAACCGAAATCTAACAGCCCCAAATTCTTCGGTGCTTCAATCGACTCGAATCCACCACAAAACTCGTACCCAATACTCCCAAGCAAGTAGTTGAGCTTCCAATCATCAATTCCAAGCTTCAATTTCGCTTAGATCCATAAATCCCCAATTTTGAGCTTCAAAACCCATTAATGGCAAAACGAAAACGGAAAGAAATTAGAGTGTGAAAGTGGTACCAATAGATAGAGGAAGAAAAATGGAAGAAAACGAGACGAAAAGCCCCTTACCCGGTGTTGATTTGAGGGAGATCTTCCCTCCTCTTCCTTCTTCTCCTTCGCCTCTTCTCTTCTCTCTTTCTCTCGGGTCTCTCTGTTCTCACTCTCTCTCTCGATGGCTTTTTCTTTCTTTCTTAATTCCTTTTCTTTATTCCCACTAGTGTGGAATGAGAGAGTATTTGGATACTTTTTGTGTCTTAGAGCTAATTTAACGGAAGTGGTATAAATCCTAAAATACCCTTAGTGTTCCAATTTCCACTCCGTTATGCACTTAAATTATTTTCTCTAGCAATTATAAATTTTTTTCGTAACAGTCTCATATCCGTGACTTGATTTATTACCTATTCGAGTAATAAATCACTCGTTAATTTCCATAAATCGAAATTTAAAAATTAGGGATGTTACAAAAGTTCTCCGGCACCAAGTTCTTTGTGTTGATAGTCAGATGTAAGAGTATCAGCAATATTATTCTCCACACATGATGTGAGAGCATTACTCCCCCTGTTTTTTTTAGGAAAAAAATTTGGAGAAGGATTAAATTATCATTAATTTAAGTAATACTAATAGTCAATTTTACAATTGTCTCTGATGTTGGGTATTCAGGAGAGCATTGAGAGCAATAAACTAATGACCCAAACAATCAAGAGACATCGATAAAAATACTGAGCATATGAGTCATCTCTTTATATATCATTCATTTAGTTCATCACATTTGAATTCCCAACAATCTCTCCTAAGTGCTAGTTACCTAGACTTGAGAAATAGAAATGATCTCAACTCATATATACTTTATACACTCAAAATTTAAGTAACCAAGCATTCTTTTTTTAAAAAAAAAAAAACAGAATGTATCTAAACTAATATATATAATTAATTAGGGCATCTATAGGATAAGATAAGATCACTTGATGGCAAATGCGCATTGCGTCCAACTACTATTTTTTGATAAACCACTGCATCCAATTCTATGTCTAATCAATTATCAATATATAGAAAATATGTTGGAATTAATGCTTCAACTAGTGGACAAAAGACCCCTCTTATTTTTTGGTGAATAATGGCCCCTCTAATTGATAACAATTCGATTCCGTAATAAAATACTCTATTGCACTTTTTACGTATTTTTAGAAAGTTGGTAGTGTAATTAATATTATAATTGTGTATGACTTTTACTAAATTACTCTTTTTATAGAAATATTCAATAGTAATCTTAATAAGACATATATTTAGGAAAAAAGTAATAAACGTATCTAGATATTTGTAAATGATCTTATATTTAGCGACGGAGAAAAGTGTCAAAAGAGTCTTGTAATTAGGAACGAAGGAAATATAAAGTTGTTAGTTTAAATTTCTAACAATCTCAAAATTTTGTTCGTCTGTAAGCCACTTTGAATCCCAATACTTTCCTAACTCTCGTGAGTCTTTATGATCCAATTGATCTATACTTTTATCTAAAAAACATATGAACCATTTTTTTATTTGATTAGTTGGGAATCATTTAGCTATGTACTCCCCTCTACCCCAAAAACCTACTATAATTTGTTAAGTAAAAGTTCAATTCACAAGATATCTTTAGCCGAAACCATTTGGAAGTCGTGTGATTTGAATTTATTTTGAAAATAGTGAGAGATTACGAGGAAATTCCAAAATAATGAAATTCAATTTTTGGTTTCAAAGGTTGTGTTTTTTTCATTCAATTGACATTCAAATTAATAAGTTGTGTTCCTTTTTGGATTGAATATGTTTATTTGTGTAAAAAGAATATAACACTTTGTGAAGAATTGATTCTTCTCATCAAGTGTAATGAGTTGTTCTATAAATAAGACAACTCTACAATACATACATAAAGTACAATACAACACAATTCATGTTATCTCAAAAATTTGTCAAATTCATCACTTCAAATTATTCTCGTATGTGCAAATTAAAGTTATGGAACTATTTGTTGAGAATTTTACTAAGCAAGTTTCACTGTTGTATTAACTAGAGGTATAGCTTTAGCTTTCCATGTATGTAACCTGCTACTACAAGTCACTTGTAATAGATTACCTAGTGTAGCAGGTCCTTTTTTTTTCTTTGTTGAATAGCCTTGCAGTTGGAATTCGGTTGTAATGTAACAGAATTCACAGCAAGTTGAGTTGTATATATGTACTGTGAAATTCACTCAATGAAAGCAATGCAAGATTTCAATCTTCTTTGAGCACTGTTTCAACAGAAAATCCTAACAGAATTGGTACCAGAGCTCCGATTTGGGGCCTGGAGAAGGTGATCGTGAAATCTCAATTTCACAGCAATGGCGAATTCAAACAATGGCAACGAGAACAACTATACGCAACCATCTATTCCGCGTCTTGATGGGCACTATGAACATTGGAGCATGCTGATGGAAAACTTCCTTCGATCCAAAGAGTATTGGCATCTAGTGGAGAAGGGAATCACAACGCCGACGGGAACAATGACGGAGGCGGAGCAGAAGAAATTCGACGAACTGAAATTGAAAGACCTAAAAGCCAAGAATTATCTCTTTCAAGCGATTGATCGAGTTACTCTGGAAATCATTCCGAAGAAAGATACGTCTAAAGAGATTTGGGATTCGTTGAAAATGAAATTTCAAGGAAATTCGAGGGCAAGAAGATCAACGTTGCAAGCGGCAAGAAAAGAATTCGAGAGCGTCGAGATGAAACCCAGTGAAACTATCTCTGAGTATGTACCTAGAGTAATGCAGATTGCAAATAAGATGAGACTCCACGGAGAGACAATGGAAGACGGAGTAATTGTGGAAAAGATCCTCAGATCACTTTCTGAAAAATACAATTACATGGCATGTTCAATAGCTGAATCACATGATACTGAGAAGATGACCGTGGACGAAGTTCACAGCTCCTTACTGATACACGAGCAAAACTACTTGAGATTTGCCAAGAACCGAGGTGAAGAGCAAGCATTAAAGATCACAACGCAAGAGAGAGGTACCTTCAACACTGGAAACAGAGGTAGAGGGAGCATCAGAGGTAGAGGAAGGGGAAGACAAAGCAAAGATACTGTGGAATGTTTCAAGTGTAAAAAACTTGGACATTACAGAAACGAGTGCCCTGAATGGGATAAAGAAAGCAATGCAAATTATGCAGAAACACAAGATGAAGATTTAATGCTGTTAATGGCCAGTACAAAAATTGAAGGAGAAAAGGGGGAAGACTGGTTGAATGAAATTGTTCACTCAGAAGATGAAAATGAAGGGTTGGTTCCCTGTTCTATTGAATTAAGCAATATTGTGGAGGATACTAGCTACCTGAAGACTGTCTATGAGGCAGTAAAGGAATATGTGAATGACTTGATGGCATTCATGGTAAACTTGGAAAGAGAAGAAGAAGACAGTGAGGAAATCTGGTTTCTTGATAGTGGTTGCTCAAATCACATGAGTGGAAACAAGAAAACATTTGTTGAACTAGATGAAACTGTCAAGAAAAGTGTGAAGCTAGGAAATAATTCAAAGATTCAAGTCGCTGGAAAGGGAAGTGTAAAGGTGAAATTCAATGGAGTCAGTCATTTGATAGCAGATGTATACTACATTCCAGAACTCAGAAACAATCTTCTGAGCATAGGCCAATTACAAGAAAATGGATTGACCGTGCTCTTCAAAGGAGGAGAAGGGAATTGCAAAGTCTATCATCCTGAAAAAGGATTGATATTGGAATCCAAAGTTGCACCTAATAGAATGTACAAGCTCATTGGGAGGAGTGTGCAAAGAAAAACTCAGAATGAATCCTCATGTTTCCACACATCAGTTGAAGAAGTAACACAGCTATGGCATTGCAGAATGGGTCACTTGAGCTACATGGGACTGAACATGCTTCAAAGACATGATATGGTAAAGGGTCTGCCTCAACTAGTCGAGCACAACAAAGTTTGCACTGATTGTATGAAGGGGAAGCAACATAGGGAGCCTATCCCTAAGAAGAGCAAGTGGAGAGCAAGGACAAAATTAGAACTGATACATGCAGATGTGTGTGGTCCTATCTCACCTCCATCAAATAGCAACAAGAGGTATGTTCTATGCTTCATTGATGACTACTCTAGGAAAACATGGACTTACTTTATGAATGAAAAATCAGAAGTTTTTACACACTTTAAGGCATTCAAAAGCATGGTAGAAGTAGAATCAAATTTGAAAATAAAATGCCTTAGGACAGATAGAGGTGGAGAATTTGTGTCAAATGAATTTGATAACTACTGTGTTACTGCTGGAATTAAGAGAAATTTAACTACTGCATACACCCCTCAACAAAATGGAGTGGTGGAAAGAAAGAATAGAACCATTATGAACATGGTTAGATCTATCCTTAGCTGCAAAGATGTTCCCAAGAGATTCTGGCCCGAGGCAGTGAGGTGGAGTGTGTATGTGTTAAATAGAAGTCCAACCTTGTCTTTAAAGAACAAAACACCAGAGGAAGCTTGGACAGGACACAAACCATCTGTGGAGAACTTGAAAGTGTTTGGTTGTATTGGTCATGTACATGTACCAGATGCAAAAAGAACTAAGCTAGAAGACAAGAGCAGGAAGTGTGTGCTACTTGGTCTAAGTGATGAGTCAAAAGGATACAGAATGTATGATCCGATTGAAAAAAGAATTGTGGTAAGCAGAGATGTGATCTTTGAGGAGGAAGAGAAGTGGGACTGGAATGATGTGCATCATTCTGAAAAAATTGATGAACTAGATTGGGGAGAAACAGAAGACAGTGATGCAGATGAAGTGGAAAGCGAAGTTGGAAATGAAACTACAGATGGTGACAGTATTGAGGAACAAGCCACTCAGAATAATGAAGAGGAAAACTCCACTGCAGTGACAGAAGCAGAAAGAGACTCTGAAAGTAGAGAAATTGATACTAATGAGGAAAGAAGAATCAGAAAACCACCTGCCTGGCATAATGACTATGATACCACCTTTGCAACTTACTTAGATGGGGATGAATTGAACATGTCTGCAGTAGAAAATTTAGATCCAGAATGCTTTGAACAGGCTATCAAAGATAACAAATGGAAAGAAGCAATGGATAATGAGATAAGTTCCATTGTGAAGAATGAAACTTGGGAGTTAGTTGACTTGCCTAAAGGTTCAAAAGTGATTGGAGTTAAATGGATCTACAAAACAAAACTAAATGAAGCAGGGAAGGTTGATAAATATAAAGCAAGACTAGTTGCTAAAGGGTACAATCAGAAACATGGGGTTGATTATACTGAAGTATTTGCTCCTGTGAGCAGATTAGACACAATTAGACTCATTATAGCAACTGCAGCTCAACACAAGTGGACTCTATACCAACTTGATGTTAAGTCTGCATTTCTATACGGCAAATTGAATGAAGAGGTATATGTGGAGCAACCCAAAGGATACATTGTACAGGGCAGTGAAAGTAAAGTATATAGATTACACAAAGCTCTCTATGGCCTAAAACAAGCACCAAGAGCTTGGTTTAGTCGCATAGAATCCTATTTCTTGCATGAAGGATTCACTGCCAGTAAGAGTGAACATACACTATTCTACAAAAGAAGGAATAAGGACAGAATTCTAATTGTGAGTGTATATGTGGATGATCTAGTGTACACTGGAAATGATGAAGAGATGATGAATGAGTTCAAAATGTCTATGAACAAAGAGTTTGCCATGACAGACCTTGGAAAAATGAATTTTTCCTAGGCATTGAAGTGCTACAAACTGACAGTTATATTCATATTTGCCAAAGGAAATATGCTCTGGAAATCTTGAAGAGATTTGATATGAACTCATGCAATCCAGTGATTATTCCTATGGTGGCTGGAACAAAGATAGGAAGAGATGACAAAGGTGAAATGGCTGATGAAACTGTGTATCAACAGTTGATAGGTAGCTTGATCTACATCACAGCAACCCGACCAGACATTATGTTTGTAGTGAGCTTACTGAGTAGATTTATGTGCAAACCCACTCAAGTACACATGTTGGCTGCCAAGAGAGTATTGAGATATATTCAAGGGACAGTAGAATATGGAATTCTGTACAAAGGAGGAACTCAAGATAAACTATTGGGGTTTACAGATTCTGACTATGCAGGGGACCTAGAGGAACGAAAAAGCACATCGGGTTATGTGTTTATGTTGTGCAATGGAGCTATAGCTTGGAGCTCAAAGAAGCAACCTATTGTGGCATTATCCACAACCGAGGCAGAATTTGTGGCAGCAGGATCTGCAGCATGCCAAGCAATCTGGTTGAGAAAGATAATGACTGAATTGGAATTGTGTAACAGTAATGAAACTGAGCTAATGTGTGACAATAGCTCAGCAATAAAGTTGAGCCAAAATCCTATTCTACATGGCAGAAGCAAGCATATACAAGTGAGGTTCCACTATCTCAGGGAATTGGTAAAGAATGGAAGCATCAAGATGTTGTTTTGTGGAACAAAAGACCAATTAGCAGACATGTTTACAAAGGCTGTTAGTAAAGAGATCTTCATCAAGCTTAGAGGAATGTTAGGAGTATGTAAAATTCCAAATGTAAACTAGGCATTGTATTAGTGTCTAGTTTAAGGGAAGGTTTTGTTGAGAATTTTACTAAGCAAGTTTCACTGTTGTATTAACTAGAGGTATAGCTTTAGCTTTCCATGTATGTAACCTGCTACTACAAGTCACTTGTAATAGATTACCTAGTGTAGCAGGTCCTTTTTTTTTCTTTGTTGAATAGCCTTGCAGTTGGAATTCGGTTGTAATGTAACAGAATTCACAGCAAGTTGAGTTGTATATATGTACTGTGAAATTCACTCAATGAAAGCAATGCAAGATTTCAATCTTCTTTGAGCACTGTTTCAACAGAAAATCCTAACACTATTGTCTTGCAAATTATTTCATTTGGTATTTTTTGCAAAAAGGGTAGGACCGCCCCTAAGCTCTATTGGCTTTGCCACTGGCTATAACTAACTCGAGCCACTAATTTGACGTAATACACACTTGAACCATTAAAAACCCATCAGCTTTTTATTATTTTGAAAAACCCAACAAACCGAACAGGTTTACGTGTGATTTTTTTTTTGGTTGAGAAATTGCACCTTTAATGTTACTGCACATCAAATATTTCTTCACCATCTCCATCCATGCATCCTAAAAAACCTTTTATATATATATATATATATATATATATATATATATATATATATATATATATATATATATATATTTTGTTTTTTGAAAAAAAATGCATATGCAAGCGATCAGGAATTTAAGATGTGAGTAGAGCTAAAGATTATGTTACCACCACCAATAATATTACAAAGAGCTCTCTAGCTCTAGTTTCATGATCAGTAAGTAGTACTTATTACATCGGGTTCGGAATCACATACATGGAAAGACCTTATTTTAATTTTATTGTTATTAGTTACTAGACCATTGTCCGTGCAATTCCATATACATACGGTATGTGTGTGTTTCTGAGCAATTAAGGTTTAGTCTTTTACTCCGATCCGGGCACCTGTATTGAACTTGGCCTTACCGAATTTCTGGTTTCCTCCCTTTGAGTTGTTAAATGCATTTCCAGTACCGTTGTTACGGTAATTTTTAGTTTTGTAGCCATTCGTAACTTGGCCACCCGTTTTGAACTCCGCTTCATCGAAATCTTGTTCCCCAGAACCCTTGTTGTTAAAGGCGTCCACTGTACCATTGTTTCCACCTTCGAATCGGTTGTTTCCACCTTGGAATCGGGACCAAAAGCCAGACATTGTAACGTTGATTTGATTTTGATCTCTGTTTTGAACTAGATTACAGTGTGTGTGTGTGTGTGTGTGTGTTTATTGATATGTTTGCCTCTAACCGAGACTCCATTTTATAGATGCATAAACTTAACTATTAAATCAAATAATTGAAGGAGAATCTTGTGCTCCTATACTGTTTCCTCCAACATGAGGCATATATTCCATCTCACAATTTCTTAATTAAACCTAATAAGAGCATTCATGTCTTTTGACGTAACCACGATAACGTCACCTCCTTGAAATTCAAGTAAATAATAATAATAATATATAATAGAGATAATTTAGATACTTTAAGATTTTGAGCTTAATTGTGGTGTATAAGTCTCTTGATAATAGTGGTCATTAACTCGTTATCACTTGATACTCCTTGGACTACCGAAAACACCTGCAAACAACACTCATGAAAAATTCATATCTTGACTAGCACTTTTTTATGGGCTATCAAAAGGTAATCGTGTCCTACAAATTGATGATGGAATGTTTGATTTTATTAATGAGAGATTTAAAAGTGAAATTAGAGATGTAAAACTAATTTTAATAAGTTTGGTGTTGTCGAGCTGAATTAATTTTGTCCCTCCAAACGTCATTTTTTCACTCAAACATATAAAATATCTTCAAGTAATATTACCGGATAAAAGTTTAAAAACAAAATGAGGAGTATATGTTAGCTTTGCAAAGATAAATTTTAGATTATATGCCATTTCAAGTATTAGAATATTGAAGACAAGATAAGAAGAAGGCTTAATTGCAATTTTGATCTCCTTATTATACCCAACTCACGATTTTGGTCCCTTAAGAATTTTTTCACGACTTTGATCCCCCTATTTTATTAATTTGTAAAATCGTAGTCGCCCACCAATCTGGTCAAACATTTGGGTGAGTTGGCACTTACTAATCCAACGTGGCGTTACACATGTCATGCCACGATGCAATAAAAATAAAAATAACTTATTTTTTTAAGAGCAAATAAAATAATATTATTTAATTATTATTAACTTTAACAATTTGTCCAGATTAATTACAAACAGAAGAGGAAAGCTCCCTTCATTTCTCACTATCGTCTTCTTCTTTTTTCCAACATCAACGACTGAGAACCAGAACCATCGCAGCCATCGTTTCAGAACAAAAACTTCAAATCGCAACTGAGAAGCAACGTTTCCACCTCAAATCGCGACTGTTCTCAGATATGAAAAAACGACAATGCAGATTAAATTAAATGATATAGGCATATCTCTAAAATTGTCCAAATACAATTTAAGTTGTTTGGTTCAGTTACTCATTAACTTATCTCACCTTCTCGGTTCATTGGTCGTGGGTTAGGGATTCACAGTTCATCTTCTGGAATCTCCATTGACGGTTGATGTTCGTTGGGGTAGTGATAAACGAAAAGAAATGAAACGTTTGTGGGTTGGGGTTCGTTCTGTTCTTGGGTATAATAGAGTTTTCTTCTGTTTGCAATTAATCTGGACAAATTGTTAAAGTTAATAATAATTAAATAATATTATTTTATTTGCTATTAAAAAAATAAGTTATTTTAATTTTTATTCCACACCATGGCATGATACTGTAATGCCACCTTGGATCAGTGAGTGCCAACTCACCCAATTGTGTGACCAGATTGGTGGGGGACCACGATTTTACAAATTGATAAAATAGGATGACCAAAATTGTGGAAAAAATTCTTAAGGGACCAAAATCATGAGTTGGATATAATAGGGGGACCAAAACTGCAATTAAGCCTAGGGTATTACTTTTCCCACTCCCCCTCCTACCCCTTAACAAATTTTATTCCAAAAATAACCTCGCGTGAAACGCTGTGAGGACGTGTTTAACGACGGTTCGAACGACCTTGTTCGAAACAGGTTCGAATGACCTCGTTGAGCGGTGAAATTACACACAAGAGGGTGTGAAGTCAATATTTAACTCACGCGAATGATGTCGTTCGAACGTGTTCGAACAAGGTCATGCGAACAAGTTCGCATGACCTCATGCGAACAGGTGAAAAAAGCCCAAAAGGGTGTAAAGTCAAAAATTAACACACTCGAACGATGTCATTCGAACCTGTTCGAAACCCCGTGTTCGAACACGTGAGATTTCTTGAAAAAAAAGAGGTTTTGACCGGCCTTTTGGTCTTTTCACACCCTTATAGGGTGTGTTTTGAGTAGGACAGAGTGTGGGAAAAGCAAAGCCCTTAAGCCCAAGAACAATGGATTACAAGCCCAATACCCAATGTTAGGACTAATTCATGAAGGGTGTTTTTTTCTTCAACCCCAACCACTAATCAAAATACCTCAACTAAATTTTGTATTCTAGTTTTACCCCTCTCCAAAAAGCAAAACAGATTTATCACAAAAGGGACATATATCCATTTTGACAAAAATTGGCCAACGGATTTATCATAAATCCAAGCGAAAAGAATAAATGGGTGTCGGATTTATCTTTTAAAAAGATGAATTCATAGTTATTAAATAACGAAACAGATTTATCTTTTTAAAAGATAAATCTGACGCCCAAAAAATTGACTACAGATTTATCTCTTAAAAAGATAAATCTGTTTTATTAATTTTTAACAACGGATTTATCTAATTTGTCAATTAGAGTATTAGAATATTGAAGATAAGATAAGAACAATTTATTACAAGCGTGGCATCCAATATTAGAACCAAATTCTTGAATAATTTCAAGTTGTGGACATCCATTTTTGTTCCACTCCCCTTTTATATGCTTTTTTAGCCAGCGCTTGTTGTTTTTTTTTTGTTTTTTTTTAAATATGATAAAACAATAAAATGAAAATTCAAATGGTTTACTTTGTCCCACCACGAAAAAAACAAGCAATACAAGAAAAAAATAATCATTCGACTTTCGAGCTTGATGTTGATCAATAATTGATCAGCCAAAAGAGGTGTTCTAAACATCCATACAAATTGAAGCAAAACTTTACTTTTAATCCTTTATCTTATTTTTTTGGTTATCGTGCTATTGATCTGCAGTATTTATCGACTTTGTCGGTGACTAGTCTATTTCAGAGAATCTAACTAACCACGTGCACACGATTTTGTCGGTTCATATGGTTCTCCCATCCCAACAGAATTTTTGGCACACCCAAGATTTGAATTCGAGATCTTAGGGTGAGATCTGAGACTAGTTACCGCTCAGACTAATCCTTAAAGGTACTTCTAGTCCTTTATCTTATATTTAGAGCCTGTCCGATTGTGTTTTGTTTTTAAGTATTTGAAAATTGTTTTATAAACAAATTTTTGAAAACTGTTTCCAAGAAAGAAAAAAAACTTATTTGACAATCAATTTTTAAAAATTGTTTTTAAACATGAGAAAACTCAAAAACTTGTTTGGTTTAATTGTTTTCGAAATATGTTCAAACAACAAAAACTTAAAACTTGGTTGGTATAATTGTATTCATTATTCTTTTTAATAGACTTATTTTAATTTGAATATAATTAGAAATATTCTTATTAAATGAAATATCATTTTTGGTCAAAAAAATATTTGAATTATGATGGTCTTTAAGTTAAGTTAGCCTGAAAAAAAGGTATGTTATTTAGCCTGAAAAAAAGGTATGTTATTTATTTTCCTTAGTTAAAGTGCAGCTAACATACATGAGTGTGGACACTTAGGTGCCTGCCGACTATGAAGATAGACACTAAAATTGTTGGCTGCACGAGTGCGGACTAGAGTATAGACACTTTTTTCATACACGAATATGGTAAAACAGTATAATCTTCTATCTAAAGGGTGCTTATTGCTATCTATATGCCCCAAACAAAATAGGTACTTCCTTCTTAAAGGACTTAAGAGTTAGGAGTATTAGTTGATCAAAATAGAGTTAGCACATTAGTGAAACTGAATCCATCCAGACTGATCTCTCAATCAATACTCACAAAGGTAGTGTTGAATTGTAAGCTGCAATTCATGTCAAAGGGGTGTTTTTTTATTTATGATGAAGACTAAATTAAAATTGTGAAATCGCGGAAACTTTTTCAGCAAGAATTTTATATAGGATTCACTCTGGTAGTTTATGATTATAATAGTGTCTACTTCACGAACACACATTGTGAGAACTGACAAGTACTTTTTTGTTCACGATATCGCTCATCTATATCTATATAAATATCTAAAGGGAGCTTTTTTCCAAGCCTCTAAGATGCTCCACATCATCCTCATTAATTTTTCAATTAGATTTTCAATTATTATTAATATCTTTTTATAATTTACACATATAAGGAGACTTATATTAATGATTACATATTAAGGCTAAATTATTAAGACCCTTTATATTTTTTCAGTTATTATATAATTAAAGACAATAAGTGTATTGATATGAGTTGAATAAGAATTGAGCATTATTTTATTATTTATAAAAATAAAAACCACATGAAACATAAAAAAAACGTAGACTTTAGCTTCATATCTTTTTAAGAAAAATTGTGTTCACTTCTATATTTATATTTATTTATAATTTTCATGGATTTTTTGTTGTAAGAATAGTGTATTTTCCTCTTTTATTTTTAGAAAGGAAAAAAGAATAATGGGCGATGGTTAATCGTTGGGTTACTTTTGGTCAAAAAGAAAACTTTTGGTTACTTTGGGTTTATTAATTTAAAATTTTGTTTTAATAGTTCTCTTATACTTTATTTAGCTTATTTATTTATCTTTATCTATATATACCATCAATAAAAATATTTTTATATATATATATTGATTTTTCGAATTTATATTTGTTTTAATTATTATTCATTCTAAACTAATGTCATAACTTTACTAAGTCACAAGAAAACAAGGTGTTACTATTTATATAATTTTTTTATGGAATAGCATTACGATGGAATAAAGTTAATTCAATTTTTTTTACTATTTGGAAATAATTTTCATATAAATAGTACATCATATATATATATATATATATATATATATAAAATTTGTATATAAAAATTGAATATTTCTCATATAAAATATATTTTAATTTTATCTTTTATACAATTTAATATTAGACATCATTTTTATTTTTTTAAATAATCACTACTTATTTTAAATTCATGAGATGAAGGTTTTTTTTTATTTCTTCTTTTTTGATTTCAAAGACATCTATATATTATGACAAATCTCATTAGACTATTTTAAGATATACTTGCTTACAATGAAATTGTATTTTTTTATTATTATTATTATTATTATTATCATTAAATTTGCTAGAAACCTAATTTAGTTGTCTTTTATCTAATTCCTTTTTGAAACAGAAAATAATTATTAGACCTTTTGAAATTCTTCATGATGTAACATTTATGCAATATTAAAAAGGAAGTATATAACATTAATATGAATTATTCCTTTAATTGACAATAAATTCATGAGTTAGTAAAATATTAGTGGAAGATGTAGAGTTTTAGTCGGTTATAATAAGAAATTACTATTTAAAGTGAACAATTTTGGAGGGTGAGTAGAGAGATCTTGGCAAAAAAATTATAGTCAAAAACAATATTTACATATGAGTAGAAGAAATGAGTGAGTTTCAAAGAAAAAGACAGATCTGCAAAAAAATTGGTTTCGCATGTTTGGATCACTTAGTGAACAACGCAATTGATGCAACAATGTTTGGTAAAGCTATGGGAATTCGGAATCATGTTTAATTTTGATATTATTCTTTAGAAAAATATTTAGTTTTAGTAGCTTATGTGAAATTATATAATGTGCTAGGTCTACATGATTTTTATCTCTACTTAGAGAGCACATAGATGTGAAAAACAAGATGTACATATGAGTATAAGAAATGAGTGAGTTTCACAAGAAAAGACATGCAGAGAAAAAAATAGAAGGTTTCATGTTTGGATGACTTTGAAGTAGATAGAGTGTGCAATTGATGTAACGATGTTTTGTAAAGCCCATGGGCATTACAAGTCATGTTTAATTTTGATATTGTTCTTTAGGCAAATATTTAGTTTTCATAGCTTATGTGAAATTATATAATGTGCTAGGTCTAAATGATTTGCTTATGCTCCTTTTATCTCTACTTAGAGAGTGCATGGATCAAATGTGGTGAGTATAGCATTTTGTTTCTAATTTTAAATACTTTTTTAAACAACTTCTCTAACTTATGACTTCTCAAAATTTTCACAAAAATTAACATTAATCATGGTTACAATGTCAAATAATATATATTAGATGTAATGAAAAGTTACTATGAATGATACCTTTGTTGATTAAAATTAAAAAAAAAAATGAATGATGCCTTTAAATACTCTTGAAGGAAATTTAACCACCATTACATTTAAAGCCAAGCAAATGAAAGGGTTTTTAATAATAATTTGTTAAGTAAAGAAAAAATAAAATAATATCAAAAAAAAAAATAATAAAATAAAATGAAAAAAAAAATTGTGTTTAATATATTAAATATCTTTAGGACCCAACATGTACAGTCTATCGGTTTTTAAGTCCTTTGTAATATAGGACCAACTTACTATTTAATATATTAGTGGTCTTTATAGAACCCAATTGTAATCTTAGTTAGATGAATGAATTTCAGTTTTTTATCCCTAATATGATGCTTTATTGAGAACTAATGACTAATGATATTTCATATAGCTCACATCTTATGGTTTTACCGTTAATCCATCCGATGGTTATACTTTATAGAATACAATATTTTGTAAAAGAAAAAAAAAGGATATCAAAGGTTTCTAAATTTACGTGATCAAAAATGATATTTACATATATTAAGAAACCAATAGGTTATAATAATATTATCTATATCTATATAAATCTCTAAAGGAAGCTTTTTTCCAAGCTCTAGGATGCTCCACATCATTTCAATTTATTTCCCAACTTAAATCTCAACATTCTTTTTTACTTAATTAATATCCACTAAACCTTTATGACATTCAATTTTTAAATCAATATAAATCTAACTTTATCAATACTTCTTAATTTTTCTAAACCAAAAAATATTCATATTATCTTTTTCTTGATTTTAATTTTTTTATAAACATTTAGCAAATGTTAAATTCATTTTATTAAAAACATTAAAAAGATGTTAACTAAATACTACATTTTCTATAAACTTCATTTCTTTTCCTACAAAAAATGAAATTCTATGTCTATATTGTGAACTTTAGTAGACCAAATTTATTCCTCTAATTATTTTCATAAGGAATTTTCATTATTATTACAACAATTACTTATTTATACATAATTTTCTACACACAAACTTGACTATTGAATTGTGAGTTTGTCTTCCTTTGTTATTTTTATTTTAAAAATTTCTCCTTATTGATTACTCTTAATTAATTACTTCATGTTTTGATTTTTTTGCCTTTTGGTGTCTCTAAATTATTATTTTCATTAGTACTAATTATTAGTGTTGGTTTTTAATAGAGATTAGTTACAATCCTTTCATTTTCCATCACTTAAATTCTTCTTTTCAAAATACTATATATACCTAAGAAGAGAGGTCACCCTTATCTTTTCATTTTTACATCACTTTTTTTGAGTGTTACATCACTTATGTGATTTTTTTTATTTGGTTTTACATCATCAATATTCTAGCTTGAAGAAATGTATTGTAGTAGATGGAGTTCCAAAAAGTTGTATAAATTTGTCTTTTATTCTTAAGCTTTTATTGATTGTTGATTAGGTATTGAGTTTGTTATAGGTTCCAAATTGCAATCAAGAGAGGAAAAATGAAGTTTACATGGATAGGAGAAATTGGAAAGGCAAATCAAAGGATTTGAGCTTCATGTTGTAGACAATTCTAATGTTGTCAAAAGTTATAGACATAGACATGCGGTTGAGGAACAATTTTTTAGTGAGTAATGCGGTTGAGGAACAATTTTTAGTGAGTAATGTTGTCAAAAGTTATAGACATAATAATTTGGATTAGTTAGTGAGTAATGCGGTTGAGGAACAATTTTTGCCAAGCTATTGACATGTATGGATTATTTTAAATTTTAATATTAATTGTTCTTCAAAAAATTGTTTAGTTTTAATAGGTTCCATGAAATTGGATGAGGCTTTGTATCTAAAAGTTTTTATAATATGTTCTTTGAACATTCACAAATGCATATTCGTTAATGTCCCTTCTAAACTAATGATATTAAGATTTTATTTTTTTTATTTTTATTTTTTGTACAATTTAATATTAATAATAAATTTGTTAATTATTATTCATTATAAATTAATGAGATGAAGTTTTTACTTACATTTTAATTTTTTTATTTTCAAAAAAATTTAAAGATATATAAATATCAATGTACCATTTGAAACAACATACTTCTGTAGCAAATAAAGTATATTATTACTAAAATAGATTAATATAAATTAGTTTAGTAAACACTTTTTATAATTATAATAGTTTAGATCAATTTAAAAGATTAGAATCATTCGGTCAAAAAAAAAGATTAGAATCATATGAATTTGTCTTTTAAAACATTTAGTGCAAATTAAAAAAAAAAGTGATAAAGGAGGCTTGATCGTTGGTGACCTTTCCTCTCTCTCTGTTTTATTTTTTTTTTTAAAAATGTATCTCTTATTGATTACTCATCAATATTTTTTTTAGTCAAAACTCTTCAATATTTATGATTAGTAGTTATTATTTTAGTTGCCTTTTAGTGTCTCTAAATTAATATAATTAGTACAATATATATTTTTTTTCTTGATTTAAAATCCACCCAACAAATCCTTCTTTTTTTAATAATATATTGAAAATATTTTATAAAATCAAAATTAAAAATAGATGAAACTAAAATTATACAATAAATTATTCACTTGCTATTTGATTGCACAAAAACAAATATTAATTATTATAAGAAAAAAAACACTATCGTAAAAATAAATGAATTGTCTCATTTTTTCCCCTTTGGCGTCCAATATCATGTTTTACCATTGTGTTTTTTCATGTTACCATGAACTAATCTATACATATGATTGCTTTGATGAAAAAAAATCTACACATATGAATGTATAGAAAAACAATTTATTTGTCGTAAAAAAAAGTCAACTAACTCACCATCTCTATTGTCATATTAAAATGTGTCTATTGGTATTACTTTTGTTGACCTAATGTTTATCATCAATTTAACATTTTTGTGCATTCATCAAATTGATCTATAAAATTCTTATGGTCATGATTAGTTGTTTAATATTAATCATTCACACAATTAAAAACTCCATACAAATAGTAACCAATGTCATCCAAAAGGTTTATATTCCACCATCTACTACTTACATAACTTAATAATTCTTTAATAAAACAATAAAGCTTTTATGAACAGTCTTTTCTATTTAAACCATATAGTTAACCATTTCCATTCAAATGCATCCTCACAAACACTTTAAATATTTTCACCATTAGAAATAAAATAGTGTTTTCTTTCTAAACAATCCATCATCTACAAAAACTGCATGCAAAATAAAAAGGATAATTTTGACCATAGGACACTCTCAACATCCATGAAAAAGCGGAATGGACTCATTCAAGTATCTTTGCTACTCATTGCGAGAATGTATGAATTCTATAATTTTACTTTATTGCAAACTTTTCTAATTCAAATTTTTCAAAACCTTTTAGACCAACCACATACATACTTCCTTTGGGAGAAATAATGGCATAGATCTTCATGAATATATTACAAGAATGTAAAATATTTAGTATTACCAAATTTATTGTATTATGCTATTCAATTTTCTTATTGACCAACTAACAATTTCATGATAGAATATCATAAATTTCATAATTAGAAATAAGACAATATAAAGGATTTAGATTTCATATTGAGAATTAAGACAATAAAAATGACTTAATTAGATCAACTATCAAAGTTTTATTAAATTTCCAACACGAAACTTTTCCTAGGGTCAGAATAAGGTGAATGTGATTTGTAATGCATAATATTCAACTTTATATTTCATTTATCGATTAAATATTTGTTTCAAATAATTGCAACTTCGAATCTAATGAAGATGAGTCAACTTATACGGAACAAAAAGTGGTCGAAAGAGAAGTTCGAAAAAATTGTATGATTGAAAAAAATTAGATTTAGTTTTTAGAACTTTAGATGTTTCAATTATCGCAACAAATATCACTATGGTTCATTAAATAATTGTTTGATTTTTTTATTATTTAAAATGTTGGGTTTTAATAGGTTTAAAATACCATGAATTTACTATTAAAATATTTGTTAATTATTAATTTTATAACTTAGATATGTTTATAGAATATATATATATATATATATATATATATATATATATATATATTGCATTAGCAAATGATATATTTTTATATATAAATTTCATAAGATTTAATAAAAAAATATTATAGCAACACGTGCATCGCACGGGGTTTTCCCCTAGTCTATATCTATATAAATATCTAAAGGAAGCTTTTTTCCAAGCTCTAGGATGCTCCACATCACTTTCCTTTGCTTTTCAATTAGATTTTTAACTATATTAATATTTATTCATAATTTCCACATAAATGAGACTTCATTTTATGATAACCACTAACTTATTAAATGATACTCTTAGTAAAATAGTATTTAACTATTATTTATGTGAAACCCCTCCCTTTAAATGCATAATTGTAACATGAAAAATAATTTTAAAGGTCAACTAATAATTTCTTATTTCATCTAACCTAATATAATTGGTAAATATAAATAAAAAACTCATGTAAAATAAGCTTTTTATATTTATATAAGCTTTTTATTTCTATATCTATCTATCTATGCATACATACATACATCTAAAAGAATCCCCAAAGGAAGCTCCACATTTTTACTCAAGATTTTTGTGTATTAAAATATTAATTTATAATACAGATATAATTAATTTTAATGAAAGAAATAAATTGCCACTAACTTATTAAATGATTCTCTTAGTGGAAGATCAATTAACTATTTTATATTAATATTAAAATGATGCTATTCTTTTATAAATATAGAATTTTTTCTTCACAAAAATTATAGCAATTGATAAGAATAATTGCCGACATATATCTACGTATAATATGATATAATGTATTATATAATAGAATATTATATGTTGTGTTACAATAGAATATAATATAATATGTAAAAAGTTTCTATATGTTAATAAAATATGCCTACGTTTTCTTTAACTTATATTGCATATATTTAAATGTATAATATAAATCAAACTTAGTCTATTATATTATTATAAAGTTAATCTTTTTCAACGTATTTGTTATTTTATTCATTGTTTAAATCCCTACTTAATATCTCTAATTAATTATAATAAAATTTAATCTAAATTTATTTGAAATAAAAAAATAGTGGGTTCTTTGAAATTCTTTTTGTGTAACTATATGCATTGAAAGGGAAGAGTTTATTATTAATATTTTAATAAACTATGTCAATGTTTTCTTTAAATTATATTTCATAAATTTAAATGTATAATACAAATCAAACTTGGCCTATTATATATATATATATATATATATATATATATATATATATATATATATATATATATATATATATATATATTTAATCTAAATTTATTTGAAATAAAAAAATTAGTGGGTCTTTGAAATTCTTTTTGTGTAACATATATGCATTGAAAGGAAAGAGTTTCTTATTAATATGACTTACTACTCCTTTAATTACAAAAATAAACTCATGAGTTAGTGTAATATGAGTGGAAGAGGTATAGTTTTAATTAATTCATCATATATTTAATTGTTGAATTTCATTATGACATAGTTAACTTATGTATTTCCTTATTTTTCTGATCAATTAAATATTTTTAACTTATGTTTCATAAGTTTAATTGTATTATTTATTTAAATGTATAAATATTTACATATATTGTTGTAAACACATTTCCCCAATCAACATATATATATATATATATATATATATATATATATATATATATATATATATATATATATATATAAATGAAAAATAACACTATTTGTAACTTAAAAATATATTTTTATGGCTCTCATTAATTCCATTCATTTAACTTAACTTCATGTATTTCATGCGTTGAACTTGGTTTGCTAAACAATAGTATGTCATAATTGGAAAATTGTGAATCAATGCTTTCAATTTTGAAGGTTATAACTATTGCTCTTCCCATTAATATTTTATGTTTCATCTTATATGTATCTTCATTTGTAAAAACCTCTATTTACACATAGCCTATATATTATAAATGTGGTTGTTAATATTATGTTTCAAATAAGGAGAATATTAAGGTGAGGTGTAGAAAATAGTACTAATACGCTTTGGGTTAAAAAATGTAAATTCTTGACAAAACAATCCTTAATTTTTCAAGTTGAGGATGATGAAGAATCAAGTAATATGCAAGAAAAAGAAGTAATCAAAAAAAAGGAAGAAAGGGAAATTCTAAAAGATCTACATGAGTGAAAAAGAGATTCTATTTCAACAAATTTACGGTATTTCTTCAATAAATTGACAAAGATCACATATTTTTATTTTTGAGTTGAAAGATCTATATTTGATTTTTGATCATTTAAGCTTTATTATTTTTGACCAATAATGTATTAATTTTTTTAATGAGTTTACAATTACCATTATATTTTATGGTAATTTGACTTTTGAAAAGTGTTCACTTGATTGTTGTGATGTTAGAGAGCGGTTTTACTCACTAAAAGTGATTATAAACTTGACATGTGATGATTAATTTGGCTTCCACTTCCCAAGTCAAAACTATGAAATGACTAAGTTAGTGAAAGGACTAATTTAGTACTTTTCTAAATATGAGGGACCAAAAGTTGATGAATTTTTTTTTTGAAACTAAAACCAGAATGTAACCTAATTTAAAGGACTTGAATCATCTTTAAATTTCATATCTTTTATTATTTATTTATTATAATATACAATTAAGAGTTGAAGAAGTTTAAACTTTTTAGCACACAACTTAGTTTTTATGGTATGGCCAAGTTTTTTATAGTACGGCCAACTCTTAAGGAAGCCATGTAAATATGTGTCGATGATTCAAATATGGTAAAACCACACAACTTGGTTTATTTATTTTTACATTTTTATTTTCCTCTAATTAAGACTAAAATTTGAATTATTCTTTGCTTTCTACATCATCACGATGCCAGCCAACTCAATTTTACGGTTAAATCCAACATCGAGATTTTACATATTTCTATATTTTAGATGGTGGGCATTTGTCACTCTGAATGAAAAAGGTAGGAGAAACTTGAGAATGTAAATTAAAAACGATGAGAGCAAAAATATATAAGAAAAAGAACCAAAGATCAAAAAATATTAAAACATTATTTATTCATTATAGAAAGACACTTCTTATCTTCTTATCGGGTAACATCATTCTATAATTTTTCAAAAAATATTCAATATCACTTTTTTTGACAAAAAAAATATTCAATATCATATTATTACTTTTATTATATTTTATTTAATAGAATGATTTTCTTACATAATTTTCTTTTAAGTCCCGTGTTAAGTCACTGAAGACAAAAAATAAATTTTGTATCAGACTATTCTACATTAAGCAGGATGCGCTTAAAATTAACACAGGAGTAAATAAGTCATTTTGCATTTTTCTATAACCAAAGAATAATAATAACTACCAAAGAGGGATTTCCATTTTTCTATAACTAAGATGTGGGCACACTAAAAAAATAAAAATAATTAATAACATTTTTCAATGATAGACTTACTAAAAACTGAGTAAATAAGTCATTTTGTATAAATTCCAATATAATTACATTTAACTATTAAATGTTTCATCACTTAATAAAGTTTTATGAATCAAATAAAAACAATTAGTTAAGAAACTCTAATAAAATATAAATTATTTTTTACATTTGACATTCTAATATTTTAAAGAATTATATAAAAATTTTGCTTCAAATATATATATATATATATATATATATATATATATATATATATCGAATTTTTTTCATATTACAGTATTAATGAAGTTTCTAACTTTTGTAAAACTTTATTTCAAAAATTAATCTAATTAAAATTTTTGTCAATTAATTATATCAAAAACTTCATACACTATATAAGAATGTTGCCTAATTAAAATGAATAATTTTATATATAAATTGCCAGTACATAATACTATATTTTTAATATACGTATACATAATCTATATAAAAATATTATATGTTTTAATATATAAACTTTATTAAATTAAATAAAAAAAATATAACAACCCGTGCATCGCACGGGCATTCACCTAGTAAATCTCTAAAGGAAGTTTTTTTCCAAGCTCTAGGAAGCTCCACATCATCTTCATTTACTTTTCTATTTAAATCTCAACATTATTTTTTCCTTAATTAATGTCTACTCAACCTTTATGACATTCAATTTTTAATATAAAATCCTACTTTATTAGTAATTATTTAATATCACAATAAAAAATTTAATTAATTTTTAAAATAAAAATTAATATATTAGTATTAAAAATGATATACTTATTCATTAATCAAAAAATTTATAAACATTAAAAAAAATTGCAACTCAATTTATTATTGATTAGCAAAAAATACTACCTTTTTTAGACTTCATTATTTTCCCACTAAAAAACGAATCTATGTTATATTGTCAACTTTGGTAGAGTATATAATATTATATTTTTAATATAAATTATATATAAAACAAAATTAGTAAAACAAGGTCGATTCTTGAATTGTGGATTTTTGTTCCCTATTTTATTTTTATTTTTATTTTAAAAACTTTCTCTCTTATTGATTATTCTTAATTCATTACTTGATGTTTTGATTTTAGTTGCCTCTTGGTGTCTCTAAATTATTATTTTAATTAGTATAGTTAGTTTTTAATTGAGAGTGGTTACAATCTTTTCATTTTCCAACTTTAAGTCTTCTATTTGACATACTATAAATACCTAAAAAGTAGAGAAGAGAGGTCACCACTTACTTTTTCCTTTTTTACATCACTTTTGTTTAGTTGTTGCATCACTTATGTAATTTGGCTGGTTTACATCACTAATGTTCAAGCTAGAAGAAGGTCATTCGGGTTCCAAATATTTTGAATGTAAATTTGTCTTTTATTTGTAAGGTTTTTATTGATTGTTGATTAAGTAGTATTGAAATATTTATAGGTTTGAGTTTCATGTATTCATCATAACTTTATAGTGTAAAAGTGAAGCTACTATCTCTCCTTGGATTTGAGTATATCTTCAACTATTATTTGTAATCTTATTAGCTTAATTGTGGGCTGTAATTAAGATGATGTGGTGGATTTTATTAGTTCCCCTCATTATTTCTTATTTTATTTATTTGTAAGTGAGATTAACTTTAACTTATGAGTTTCGTTGTTCATTGAACCTATGTGAGTATGACTAAGAAAAAAATAAACCTACGTAATTTGTAATTATATTTTATTATTATAAGTTGTGTTTATTAGTTTTGTTTTGACAAATTGTGTTTATTAGTTATTCTCTCTTTTTATTTTTTTTATAGGCTTATACTCTCTTTGTAGTTACTAAGTCTATTATTCTTTTTTGAAGTATGATCATATTATTTTAAATCATTAATCGTTTACATATTATACATCTTCCTTAATTATGTTAAACCACTATTTGTGTCTTGAATGAATTTAAAGCATAATCTCTTGACTTGGTAGTTAAACCATTCTTTGTATCAATAAAAAAACTTTTTTTTATGAAGGGTAGCTATCCACTATATATTTAATATCCAATTATGTAACTCCTAAGAAATTTAAGTATAATTATTTCTTATTTTATTTATCTATAAGTGGGTTTAAATTTTAACTTATGAGTTTCATTGTTTATTGAACCTATGTCTGTATGACCAAAAAAAACCTATGTAAAATTATTATTTTAGTATTATAAGTTGTGTTTATTAGTTTTGTTTTGAGCGTTTATTAGTTTTTTTTGATCAAATTGCATTTATTAGTTATTCTCTCTTTGTAATTTTTTAATAGGATTATACTCTCTTTGTAATTTTCAAGCTTGAATTAATATTACTAATGTGAAAACCAGAAAAATTACATATGTGATGTAACAAACCAAACAAAAGTGATGTAAAAAAGGAAAAGATAAGTGGTGACCTCTCTTCTTTATATTTAGGTACTTATTTATAGTATATAAGAAAGAAGACTTAAAGTGATAGAAAATGAAAAGATTGTAACCACTTTCTATTAAAAACTAAGAATAATAATTAGTAATAATCATAATAATATAGAGACACCAAAAGACACCCAAAATCAAAACATAAAGTAATGAGTTAATATTGATTAATAAGGGAGGAAGTTCTTAAAATAAAAATAAAAAGTGAAGGAAAGCTCACAATATATATACACACACACAAATGAGTAAAAAGAAAAAATACATAGATTAGTTAATATTATTTATATGATGAAATGAAATGTTTCAAAACTTTAACCGTAACAATTAAAGTTTTACCGAAAGCTATTTGAGATTTGCTGTATCAACATTTTGATCCTCTTCAATTTTTATGCATCACGTTAATTTCTTTCAATTGGAGAAGGCTAAAAGCAATTCAATCATAGAGTGGAATTTTAACTTTTTTATGAGTTACCATTTGATAATTATGGTGAATTTCAAAAGGCTCAACTACATAAACTTTGAGTTCTAATATTTTTGTATAGACCAATAATTGATGTCTTAATGGTAAAAGTTACAAAAATAAAAACCAATTGAAAGAGATTTCAAGAGGCAACTTTTAAGCTTCCGGATAATTTAAAAATTGAAGAGTACTCTAGAGGAACAATAAAAAATAGTGTTGATACTTTGATAAGCTTCGACCCCCACATATTTCATCCTGTTTTTCCTTTAACAATAAATGTTCCTTACTTAATCTCTATCAAAAGCACTAATTATAATATATTAATATAATTATATTAATAATTTTAGCCACCTTATATTTTATAACTGACCATTAATATATTAAGTCTTAATAATATTGTTATTCATTAGATAATTTAGACTTGCAACCACATATATTACATTCTTTCATTTCATCTATAATATACAATATTATATTATTATTTTCAGTTTCTATATTTCTATATATATTTTTATCCAAAATAAAATTCTATATTTCTATAACAAAATGTCATTTTCAAAACAATATAAAAATAGTTTATTAATATTCCATTAAGAGAATCATTTAATAAGTTAGTGGCAATTAATTTCCTTCATTAAAATTAAAGTCTTCTTTATATCGAATCTACTATAGTGAAAGAATTTTGAGGTACCTTATCACCTACTAATTTTCCATTTACAAAAGATAATATTCATACAGTATTCATTAACATCAACAACAATATTATTTATTATTTATAGATGAGTACTATTGTCATCAAAATTAACCAAGATTTAAATCAATATCGACATCCTACAGGCAAATGAGCTCCTACAATCATTCAAGTAAGTTTTTCACAGTTTTTATGCTATGATATCAAGAGAAATTTTATATTAGGAATGATTTTACCTCTAGATAGATAGATGAGAAACATTGCGGACTTTCATTCAATTTTGGCTTACAAAAATTTGTAGTTATAGAGGATAGAAAAAGTTGCTAGGTCATCTATGTTATGAAATATCAACTGCATGTCAATTCATAATGACGTTGAATAAGAAAAGACTATAAAACTGAATAAATTAAACTAATAATCAATAAAAATCTAGGAAAGAATAAACATTTATTTTATATAAAAATGATAGTTTTTAAACGTAGACATTAACATACACTTCATCATGCAAAAATTTTAACAAAATAACTTATAAAAATCAAACAAACAAATAAATATAGATAATTAAGAAATTCTACACATGTCAAAATTCAAATTGCTCTTCCTAAAAAATATTTGTTGTTTCCGAAATATATTTACAATCAACAACACAACTAATAAATTGGAAAAAATTAGTGAATAATAAATTTCAACATACATCATATGTGGTTAAAATTAGTCGATAATTATGGACAATAGTTTCATTACAAAATATCCTAAAAGTAATGTTTTTTTATTTCTTACAAATTAAAGTTGTCTTTAAAATGGAGCAAAATTTTCTTAAAAATTATCCAAAAAGGAATAATTTGTTACATTTTCATTAAAAATGTTAGAAAAGTTGTTATACTTATATTTTTATTTATATTAACAACTGCTTACTAATTATAAATAAATATTAGTATACATAAATGAGGAGATTAAACATATATTATTAAAATGAGTATAGATAAAAATAATAAATGTAGAGCTTAAAACTAATACTTTCATAAGAGTATTCTATTTAGCATTTTCTATTTACGAATTCACACCTAAGATCGTTAATTAAAAATAATAATAGTGCTAGAGGTTAAAACACCAAGTAAAATTTTAGATTTATATGTTGCAGTTTGTTTACGGTTATTATATATTTGTTCTCCATTTTAGCTTATTTAGATTATAAATTATATAAAAAATTAGTTCTATTAAGATAAATAATTTGTTTCCTTTTTATATATATATATATATATATATATATATGCAAATGCAAATATATACTTATGTAATACTATATGTTTAAAATACATAATTTATATCAACATACTATATATCTTTCTATTGAAGTTTTATAAAAAAATTTAAAAAATCTTATATAACAACTCGTGCAACGCACGAGTATTCCCCTAGTGTAGTGAAAAGTAAAGTTTATATATATATTATTAAAACGATTGGATCCTATTGCATGCATAAGAACATTATTAAATGAAATTACATTGGATCATAACTTCTATATGAAGAGCTTCAGGGGAAAATTCATTAGTAAAACCACAAAATTGAATGTTAATTTATGATGAGCTATATAAACTTGCAAATCAATTCATAAATAAAATTAATCGTTTATTATATTTATTTCAGACTTGAATTTCTAACATACAAACGATATTTATTAGTAGGTTTGAGGTTTGACTACATACGTAATTAAATCATAGCAATCTTTATTTACAATATTTATTACAAGAGTTAACAAATGGGCATTTGGTCTAGTGGTATGATTCTCGCTTAGGGTGCGAGAGGTCCCGAGTTCAATTCTCGGAATGCCCCTCCTTACTTTTTTTTTTCCACAACAATTCATTTTAATCATGAAATGAAACACAGAGAGACACCTGAGTAGAGAACGTAGAAAACTTCATTTAACAAATAGGAATACGATCCTAATCATAATAATTTTCAACCATAACCATACAAGTAAAATTCATGTCCATAGCACTAAACATACTTACTTATTGTATTATTTAAAAAAAGATATAAAGTAAAATCCATGTCTCTAATATATCTCCCACCAAGCCACTTCACTAACCATATATGCAGGTCCCATAACCTGTATAATAAATCAAATCAAACAAAACAAAACATGTTTAAAAAATTGAACCAGAAATGAAATTAACACATGTAAATAAATGGTACTACTTACTTGGATCATTAAGAGTAATAAGAGCAGAGTTAGAGAAGTGACAGTTCCAAGTGTTTCTTCCACTCCTTGCATAGTATTCATTCATGACAGCAGAAGCATGACTTATCACTGTGTTAGGTTCATAGCAAGAACCACCTACTTGAATCATACTGCAATCACCTAACACATTGCAACCATATTCAATGTTTGAATTCAGCTCAACATCACTTGCTGAAGCCTTTGCAACACACCAAGTTTCCACCTCTGTTTCCTGAAAATTCACCAATTTCAATCTTAATTACTTTTCATATATTTCTATGTAACAACTAACAACAATAATATACTGAAATTAAATTTAGTTTATGATATTTATTTTTTTTACCTGTCCATTAGCAAACTTCAAATTCCCTCCTGCACAAGTAAATCCAAAAAATTAATCAAATCGGAACAAATTATAAACACTGACTTGTAAAGATATATTGTACACACAAAAAAAAAAGAGAAATTGAGAACTATATGATTAATTAAATAAAAACACCTGGACTCAAGAAATTAAGTAGTTACCTGAAGTGAAAGTGAGGAGCAGAGTTAAGAGTAAGAAGAGAAGTGACACAACTGATTTGGTCATGGTGCTTGGTGTGAATGTGATACACTGAAAATGTGTGAGAAGTCAAATGGTGAAAAGTGAAAATTAGCCTATTGATTTGATTTCCTAAGTGGCTATTATATAATATTTTGAATTTTCTGTCAAAAAGAATGACAGCCATATCGAACCAAAAAAAGAATGAAATATGAAAAATGGTATTCGTAGCTAGCAAGATAAAGCTTATTAAGGGAAAGAGTGAGATGTAATTTCTTGTTGTTAATGTAAAATAAGCAAGCAAAACAGACTGTCTTTCCTTTTTTATTTATTATTTATGAATGAAGACTATAAAGGGAATTAACTATGAACTTTACTTACCCAGAAAAAGAATTAACTATGAACTTTCATTTATTATGATCAACAAAAAAAAAACTTTGAATTTCTTATGTTACTTGGTGAATACGTAACTCATATATGACATTCTAATGGTGACGGTAAAATGTGGGGTGGGGTGTTCTTGATCAGGTAACTAGGTCTTGACTATATGAATTAATTGCATTTTATGAGTTCATGTATTTTTATAGATAGGTTCATTTAATTACTCATACTTCTTACTTTTTACACAAGAAATGAACTAACTATGAACTTTCCTTTCTGCTTAATTAGTGTTGTTGTTAGTTTAGGGTGTTAACCCTTTTTGTAAACCCAAAAAAAAAAATTGTGACGGCAAAACACATTTTAGTATGTAATCTCTGAACTGACATATTTTTAAAGTATGCATCAGATGTTACTGATATCTGCTCGGCCCTTTGGAGGATTGATGTTACTCACCCAATTACTTACACTCTTACACATTTCTAATTTTTTCACTCTCGAGCATGTTCTTCTTTTTTTCTCTTCCTTCTTTAAGTGATCAATTATGAGCTGTCTAATTTATTTATTTTTTAAAATATATTAAAGTTTTTTATTTTTATTATATTTATAGTGATAGTGTGCTTAAAAAAATTTGCACACTCTGACTTAAGATCCTAAATACTCCCTCCGGTCATTATTATAAGAAGAAAATACAAAAATCATCAATACCAATGAACTCATTTAATTTTTGTCTTTTTTACGTTAAGTCTCCAAGATACCCCCACTAACTCCATATAGATTTATATGCACTCTCTCACTCACATTGAAAACTAAAAAGACAAAGCATTGAATGAGGGAAAATTTGGTATTTAAGCGATAAATATACACTAAACACTAGATAGTTTATTATATTTGGGACCAAAATTTTCTCTAAATTTTTTCTTATAATAGAGACCGGAGAGAGTACGCCACTACTCCCGCACACTCCATGATGAGTACAATTCATGTGAGTTCCACTATCTTGATAGAACTCACCAACTTAGTGATAATTTACTTAAATTTCACCTAATTTCACCTAATTATGGAGTGAGTCTTATACGAATTGCTAAAAGGTGTTGACATTACTCTTCATATATGTGTCATTATTACAATGTTAACTTGATGACATTGCAAATGATTATAGATTTGTGCAAAAGTTCATAGAAATAATTTATTTGATAATTTGGATTTGAAAAATATATAATTGTGGTAATAATGCTCCAGGTAAAAGAAAACTTTGATAAATTCAATAATTGAAGATATAAAATAGACTTAGAATTCTATTACACATAATCTCATCAGAAATATCATAGTAAAATTACATAATATTTTAAATAAAAAAAGTTTAAAATATGCTTTGATTTTGATATTTTTTAAGGTTTAAATGTTATTTTGGTTCCTGCAAATTAAAATGAGTGAAAATCCATTTTAAATCTTGCAAAAATATATTTTTTAAAAGGTCCATGCAAAATGTTTTTTAATTCATTTTGATCCCTACCTTAATTTTTAAGCTGATTTGCACATTTTAGCACAACTAACAATATTGGCCTGGATCTTTTACCAAACATTGTCTTCACGAATCTTTCAGAAAGCTACACATGGAAAATGAGTGAAAATTCATTTTAAACCCGAGAGTATTTTGACTGTTTTATCTACCGGTTATGTTATATAGACATATATTTTTAGACAAAAATCGACAAAAACCAACTTACAACACTAATTAACCAAGTTTTAAATTAGACTATTAGCCAAGTGATCAATTAACCAAGTTTTTTAACAACGCCTCAAAAACTGTGAAAAAACAAGTTGGCTAATAGTCTAAAAAACTTGGTTAATTGGTGTTGTAAGTTGGTTATGTCGATTTTTGTCTAAAAACCTATGTCTAAATAACATTTTTATTTATCTACCCACTTGCATCATGCATTTATTATTTATCAAGTTGCCAACTTGTTTTCTTTACAGACACCGAGTTTGGCGATAGTACTACATGTTAATGTGTCTTCATTGCTTCCATAAATTCAAACCATTTGGACCACTTACATTCCTTGATTAGATTAGTCATCTGTGCCTAAACTAACCTATTTTTAGATTCCCATGCTGCTAATGATAATTTGTTTTATGCTAATCAATTCAATGATCAATAACCTTCGACTCAATCAATGATAAGAAATTCTTCACTGCATTTATAAATATTCACAGCTCACACCATTTGCATACATGATTATGAGTTTCTTGATTCGACTTGGTCATATACGCGTAAATTAACCTAGTTTTATAGATTCCTAATTGCCAATGCTAAATTATTTTATGCTAACCAATTCAAAAAGTCAATAAGCTTCGACTTAACTCAAGTAGTTTGAAATTCAACCCAGATTCATCGAATCAATTACATCTATACACCCCTGAATCTATTCTCCATGTGCTCCGGGATTGCACTCTTGCCTCAACCTTGTGGAATTCTTTCATCCCTTCTGCTTTTCGGTCTGACTTTTATGGGGTTGAATTGGTTGATTGGCTTGATGGAAATATGCGTAACTCTACTAAGCTTGAAGTTGTGCTTCAATGGGGCGATGTTTGGGCTACAAGTTGTTACTATCTTTGGTATTGGCGCAATAAACATGTTCATGATGAAGACTACTCGGCCAAGCTTTCCGTCTCGGATAGTCACTCAACATGCCATGAATTATGAATTAAGTAGGCACTTTTCTTCTACACAGGAGCGCATAAGTCAAGAAGTTCTTGTGCATTGGAAACCACCTGCTGCTGGTTGGGTGGCAGTCAACACTGATGGTGCGTACAAGGCTAGTTCGCGCCGCAGTCGTGGTGTCTTTGTTGTAGCGCAACTCACTAGGGCATTGGATCAAGTGCGGCCCGTCGGTTACATGTAGATTCGGCTTATTTGGCAGAGCTATGGGGTGTTATAGATGGAATCAAGCTTGCTGCTGGTAAATGATACACTTATATCGAGCTACAGCTGGATTCAAGTACGATGGTTACTTGCCTCAACGGTACTAGCGAGGGGAGCATTGCTGGTAGACAATTGGTGAGGAGAATTAGACAACTTCTCTCCTGCTTTACAAATGTGCGCATTCTACATATCTATCGAGAAGCCAATAAAGTTTCCGATGCGCTTGCAAATTTGGGATGCACTTACCGGAGGCTCCTCCTCCTTATTGATTCACCGCCTCCTATTATTTATTTACTTGTTGACGCTGATGTTGTTGGAGTTTCTACTCGTGTGATTCCTGTGTAATCTCTTTTGGGCTTTAAGCCCCGTTTAATCTCAAAAAAAAAGACTTTGATATTAGTTTAGATGAACTTAACTCAACAAACACTTTTCCTTTTGACTAGAAACATATGCACTTTTGTTTACCAATTTAATTTAATTTAATTTTTTAAAAAAACTAGGTTTAACTACAAATTATTTAAACATTCAGGGTTCAATCACAATTTTTTTTAGTTCAAGAACCTATTATAAATTCTCAAGTAATTCAATGACTTACAAAGTAGGTCAAACAAAAAGAATACTAAAACATTGATGGAATGAATTTTTAAATAGCAACTAGTATTATATCTGTGCGGGTAGAATTTGTTATAATTTACTATGAATCTATAAATATTTTGAAATTTGTAAAATTTAATAAAAAAACATAAAAAAACTCAATAAACTTAATAATGCGGTAAAAATAAGAAAAAAGAAAAAGACAAACTTGATAAAAAAGGATCATTTAATATATAGATCATTACTGCTCCCGTTGCCACTCCCATTGTGACTTTTTTATATTATTTATTATAGATCATTTAATATTAATTATATTGTAAAAAATATCTTCTATCGTTACCGCTCCCATTGTCACTCCCATTGTGACTTTTTTATATTTTTTATTAGAGATCATTTAATATTAATATTAATTTAATCATTTTAGTTTTAATTAGATTGTAAAATTTAATAAAAGAAAAAGACAAACTTGATAAAAAAGGATGTTAAATATCACTAGAAGTTGTCGCTCCTGTTGTCGTTGTCGTCACCAAATATCTATTTTATATGAATAAACTCAAGTAGAAGTTAATTAGAAGGAATATTTGAAAATACATTAGTATATTTTAGATTAATTTTAGTAGTTTTAGTAGATTATAGTAAATTCTAGATTATTTAATATAAATTTAATCATTTTAATTAAGTTGTTAAAAAAACTGTTTTGGAAATTTTGATAGTGGTTAATTTTATTTTTTGACAATTGTTAGTGGTTAAATTGATTTGTTTTAATAGTTTTAGATAGTAAATCGTAGATGATTTAATATTAATTTAATAATTTTAATATAATCATTAAAGAAACTTATTTTAGAATTTTTCTTAGTGGTTTAATTTTTTATAATTATTAGTTGTTAAATTGATTGGTTTTAGTAAGTTATTGTAAATAGTAGTAAAAATGTTTTATTAAAATTAAACAATAACAATTCTCTCTATCTCTATCTTCAACAGCTTTTTTTTCCTCTCTCTCTGCCTCAATTTTTTTTGCAGCCTGGTTATGTTTTTTGTTCGCGTAAGCTTTTTCTCTTTTTTGCATCAGCTTTTGTAGCCTGGTTCTGTCACTCTGCGCGTTTGTCATGTCTGCACGCGTCAGTGCAACTTTTATTTCCTGCGCGTGTCAAATTTTGTCGCTGCTAAAAGCTATTTTGTTTTAAATTTTGAGCTGCAAAATGACTTATTTGCCCAAAAAATGAACACATGGTGCTGTCGTTGAATTTCTAAAAATGTCAATTTGCTAGAACATTGTTTTATCATATTAGTATTGAAGTATTTATTGATTGATTTCTTATACAAACTTGAAATAATTTTTGTATTTTTGAAACTCTTCTATTTAATTTCTTCACCAATTACTTTTCTCCATGTAATGTGAACACACACTCTGGAACCGTTATTTCTAAGACTAATATAATATTAGCCACTGAATGAACATTATACTATGTACTATGTACTATAAAAAGGCTTCATTAACTTGAGCTATTATGTCAGCAAACTTCTTTTGACTATACAACTACTTTCATTAACGATGATGTTATCTTCAAAGAAGCTTAAGTTGACTATAGTCATAATCCTTTCATTGCTAGCCATTGTTTCCTATGCTGAAACAACCTTTGATGTTGAAATCGAAGCCTTGAAAGCTTTCAAAAAATCCATAAAAACTGACCCAAATGGTGTCCTTACAGATTGGGTTGACACACACTCTCACTGCAACTGGTCTGGCATTACATGTGACCCATCTTCAAATCATGTCATTTCAATTTCTCTTGTTAGTCTTCAACTCCAAGGAGAAATTTCACCATTCCTTGGTAACATTACCACTCTTCAGGTTCTTGATTTAACTTCTAATTCATTTACTGGCCATATTCCTTTTCAGCTCAGTTTTTGTACTCAGCTTACTCAACTAATACTTGTTGAAAATTCTCTCATAGGATCAATCCCTCATGCTTTAGGAAACCTTAAAAGTTTGGAGTATTTGGATTTAGGTAGTAATAAACTGAATGGAAGTTTACCTGAAAGTATATTCAATATTACTTCTTTGTTGGGTATTGCTTTCAATTTCAATAACCTTACTGGTAAAATTCCATCAAATATTGGAAATTTAGTTAATACTATACAGATTGTAGGATTTGGGAATGGTTTTGAAGGGTCTATACCTGTTTCTATAGGTCAGTTGAGTGCTTTACAAGTTCTTGATTTTAGTCAAAATCAGTTGACAGGTGTAATACCTAGAGAGATTGGGAACCTTACAAATTTAGTGTACCTTCAATTGTTCCAAAATTCATTGAGTGGTGAAATTCCTTATGAGGTAGCTAAGTGTAACAAACTTTTACACCTTCAGTTATATGAAAATCAGTTCATTGGAAGTATTCCTCCTGAGCTAGGAAATTTAGTTCAGTTGGAGACCTTAGGGTTATATGGAAATAACTTGAATTCCACAATTCCATCTTCTATATATCAGTTGAAATCATTGAAACGTTTAGGATTATCAGAGAATAACTTGGAAGGAACAATATCTTCTGAGATTGGATCTCTTAGTTCTTTACAATCATTAACTTTGCATCTGAATAAGTTTAGTGGGAAAATTCCTTCATCAATAACAAAGTTGACAAACTTGACTTATCTGTCAATTAGTCAAAATCTCCTTTCAGGTGAAATTCCTTCGAACTTAGGTGTGCTTCATAATCTGAAGTTTCTTGTCTTGAACAACAATTCTTTAGATGGAACTATTCCTCCTAGTATTACCAATTGTACTGGTTTGGTAAATGTGAGTTTATCTTATAATGCTTTTACTGGGAAAATTCCTGAGGGTTTTTCAAGGCTGCCTAATCTTACTTTCTTGTCTCTTGCATCCAATAAAATGAGTGGGGAAATACCAGATGATCTTTTCAACTGTTCAAACCTTAGTACTCTAAGTTTGGCTAAGAACAATTTCAGCGGATCGATAAAATCTGGTATACAGAATCTGTTAAAACTCGTGACTTTGCAGCTGCATGCAAATGCTTTCATAGGACCAATTCCACCGGAGATTGGAAACTTGAATCAGCTCATCATTTTGTCCCTTTCTGAAAATAAATTTTCAGGTCCAATTCCACTAGAATTTTCCAAACTTTCTCTCCTTCAGGGACTCTATCTTCATGACAATTTATTAGAAGGTACAATACCCGATAAACTCTCTGGATTAAAAAGACTGACTGAGCTTTTGCTGCATCAAAACAATTTGGTTGGTCGAATACCAGATTCTATCTCAAAGCTTGAGATGCTTTCATACTTGGATCTCCATGGAAACAAACTGAATGGCTCCATTCCAAAAAAATTGGGACAGCTTAAGAATCTTTTAACGTTGGATCTCTCTCATAATGACCTCACAGGATCGATTCCTGGAGATGTCGTTACACACTTCAAAGACATGCAAATGTATCTTAACCTTTCTTACAATCACTTTGTTGGAAGTGTTCCATTTGAGCTAGGAAAGTTGGAAATGATACAAGCCATTGATGTTTCAAACAATAATCTTTCAGGTTTGCTTCCAAAAACACTTGCTGAGTGTAGAAACATGTTTGCACTTGATTTTTCAGGAAACAATATTTCAGGTCCTATTCCTGGTGAAATTTTTAGTCACATGGACTTGCTTCAAAGCTTAAACCTTTCAAGAAATCATCTAGAAGGGGTAATCCCTGACATCTTATCAGAGCTTAAGAATCTTAGTTCCCTAGATCTTTCTCAAAATAACTTGAAGGGGAGTATTCCCGAGGGCTTTGCCAATCTTTCCAACCTGATGCAACTCAACTTTTCTTTTAATCAACTTGAGGGTCCTTTACCTGTTGCAGGAATATTTGCACATATTAATGCATCTAGTATAATGGGAAATCAGGCTCTTTGTGGAGCGAAATTCCTAAAGCCATGCAAAGAGGCTCATCATTCTCTATCCAAGAAGAGAATAGCTATGATTGCTGCACTTGGACCTATTGCTATACTTCTGCTTGTAATGATTTTATTTCTCAACCGAGCCAACATATTCGGTAATTCTAAAAAAACTGTTGATAGTGAACCATTGAACAATTCAGCATTGTCTCTTAAAAGATTCAGTCCAAAGGAGCTAGAAAATGCCACTGGTTTTTTCAATGCAGACAATGTCATTGGTGCTAGCAGTTTGAGCACTGTTTACAAGGGTCAATTAGAAGATGGCCAGATTGTAGCCATAAAAAAGTTGAATTTACACCAATTGTCAGCAAATACTGACAAAATCTTCATCACAGAAGCCAGCACCTTGAGCCAGCTAAGACATAGGAATTTGGTTAAGATACTTGGATATGCTTGGGAGAGTGGGAAAATGAAGGCTTTAGTTCTACAGTACATGGAGAATGGAAATTTGGATAGCATCATACATGACCAAGAGGTAGATCAGTCTAGATGGACATTATCTGAAAGACTCCGCGTTTTCATATCTATTGCCAGTGGATTGGATTACTTGCACTCTGGTTATGGTTCTCCTATTGTCCACTGTGATTTGAAGCCTTCTAACTTCCTTTTAGATAAAGACTGGGAAGCTCATGTCAGTGATTTCGGGACAGCTCGAATACTCGGCCTTCATCTGCAGGATGGCGGTACCCTTTCCTCATCTGCAGCTTTGCAAGGCACAGTTGGTTATTTGGCACCAGGTATAAACCTTTTCTAAACTTTTGTGGTTAATTTGTTAAGTTTCACATAACCTGAAGGTTCTTATAATTTCCACTCTCTGAACATTACTTTTCTGTTTGATTCGCAGAGTTCGCCTACATAAGGAAAGTAACAACTAAAGTGGATGTGTTCAGCTTCGGTATCATAATAATGGAATTTCTAACAAAAAGAAGGCCTACAGGTCTGTCAGAAGAGGATGAGTTGCCGATTAGTTTGCGTGAAATAGTGGCGAAAGCAGTTGCAAATGGAATGGAAGAGCTTGTCAAGATTGTGGACCCTGTATTGATCTGGAGAGAAGTCACAGAAGATCATGCACAAGTGTTGGAAGAGCTCTTTAAGCTATCCTTGCACTGCACACTCCCTAACCCTGAAGATAGACCTAATATGAATGAGGTGTTATCTGCCCTTGTGAAGCTTAACACAGCAAGATAGTATAAGTGTCTTTTTAATGATAAACACTTTCAATCAATCCTTGTTTGAGCTTCTTTCTCCAAATAAATAGTTCCCAATTACTTTCATTACTAATGTCTTTAACAATGGCTAGGCCTTCTGTATTCATGTTAGTTTTCCAATTATGATGAAATGTATGCAACAAATTAACAGAGGACTTGATTCTGCAATTAATATGTGGAAACATTGGTAAAATGATCAGTGTTCCTTCACAACCATGTAATAATATAGCATTGAATGTCTCTTGCAGCATACTCTCTATTATTCATTTCCTCTCCCCACTCTTTGGTTATATTTATATATTCATTAACAAAATTGCTATAAGGCACAGTTTATGATAGAACAACTCTCAATCTCAACACAAAGATCAGTCATCAAAACAATCAAAGTTTCCAGTAATAAAAAGGCAATTATGCAGCTGTTCATATAAAAATAGACAGTGTTGAAAGACTACATGAATCATGATGCAATTTAAGTAAATTGTTTGCATTTGCATATAACAACAGCTACAAAGAAGATTACCATAAAACAAAAAGAAAGCAAAAAGGTAACAATTAAGGTTGAAGGGAAGTCCAAACCTCGAAAACCAGCATCAGCACCCTCAGAAATAAAAGCAGCTTTCCCTAAAAGCAAGTGTGCCAACCTCAAAGGCTCTTGCTTCTCCACGGTTTTACAGGCTTTGAAAAGGAGGGAGTGAGAATTTGGGAATTTCGGGAATTAGAAGAGCAAACACCAAAACCATCTCGCCGTAAACCCTAACGTCAAAAAACTCCATGCTTGCCGATCACAATGACAAAACAGAGCTACGAAACTAACAACAACACCAGAAGTTTCTGGAACGCAAAAACAAAACGAAACAATGAAGAATTTAAGCCTTCAAGAATTGGTTTGACTTCCTTACTGATTGGTAAGTTGTTTCTTCTCATTCATGTTCAGCTTGAGGATAATTGTTGGGTTGGGTGTTAGGAAGAGGATGATCCCAAACTTGCTGTTTTTAGTTCTAAGGGCGGAGAATTAAAATTTAAATTCTTATATCAACATTAAAAAATTTAATTCACAATCCAACATGGCATGACTATGTGTCACGCCACATATGTTAATGATCGACAACTCAACAATAATTTTGACGGGGATTTTAATTTTACAAATTGAGAAAATATGAAGACTAAATTCGTGGAAAAAAATAAATTTTGGGGACCAAAATCGTGAGTTGGTTATAATAAGGGGACCAAAACTGTACTTAAGTCTATATAATATATGCGCTTAAATATATGTTTATCCTCTACAAATATACCCATAATCCATTTAGGCCACTGTAAAATAATGTTTTAAATAGCCCTTACAAATATTGGTTGTTTCTAGTTAGGCTCGTTGACGCTGTTAACTCTAAGCTGACGTGGATGTACAACAAGGTTTAATACGTGACAAAGTAGGGCTTACATGTGTACCACATTATATTTCACTTTCATCTCACTCACATTTAAAATATGCATTAGATGTTACTGATATCTGCTCGGCCCTTTGGAGGATTGATGTTCCTTCGAAAATTTTAATCTTTGGTTGGCGACTATTTTCCAAATTCCTTCCTTACTGTAAAAGTGCCGGAAACCCATGCCACCAAATTCCTTCCTTAGTGTAAGCTTGTCCCAACTCAACCAATTAATTTCTCTTCTAGTGCCTCGATTAGTACCCCACCAAAAAGAATTTAGCATGCATTCAATTTCCTCACCTAGAGTGGAGGGGAGCATGAACATGCTCATACAATACGTGGGGATGGATTGAGCCACAGACTTCAAAAGAACCTCTCTACCTGCTTTTGATAGATGCTTCCCCGACCAACTTTTGGATCCTCTTCCAGACACGATCCCTAATGAAACCAAACAACTGCTTCTTGCTACGACCTATCATGGAAGGTAGCCCCAGATATTTGCCAGTACCCAAACACTTAGTGACCCCAAGGATAGAAATCACTTCGTCCTTGGATTCAACAGATGTATTTATGCTAAAATAAATCTCAGACTTCTATGCAAATTGATAGCTTGCCCCGAGGCTCTCTCATAAGTTTGGAGAATAGCCTTGAGGTGTCTGCTCTCCCTACTGTCTGTCTTGCAAAACAAGAAACAGTCGTCAGCAAAAAGGAGGTGTGAGAGGGATGGTGCCCCTCTACACACTCTCACACCATGAATATCACCTATCGCTTCCGCTCTTTTGAGTAAGGTGGTAAGTCCCTCCGCACACAATTTAAAAATGTAAGGTGACAGTGGGTCACCCTGCCTCAACCCTCTCCCTGGTGTGATAGGTCTCACTTTCTCTCCATTAACCACAACCGAGTAGGTAACAGTTTCCAAACACATACTCATCGAGCGTACCCATTGTGCATCAAATCCCAACTTCAACAATATGCATCGTAGGTAACCCCAATCCACAGGATCATATGCTTTACTAATGTCAATCTTAAGCGCCATTTCCCCAACTTTCCCTTTCGTCTTACACTTCTAGTGATGGAGCGTTTCAATAGCCACTAATACATTATCCAAGATGGATCGATTTGCCACAAATGCTGATTGCTCCATAGAGACACACTGAGGAATAAATATCATAATCTCAATAGAAATATCATAGTAAAATTACATAATATTTTTTAAAAATATGCTGTGACATAGTTTGATATTTTTTAATCATACCCCACAACACTGTAATTTTAGAGGAAGCAACTTTATAGCAATTGATAAATAAGTGAGGATTAGGTTTTATATAATATATATTTTTTAAATTAAGTATTCTATACCCGCAACAATACAAACTAATCTCTCGAGAATGGTAGAATACTAGAATCACAAAGGACGACAAAGCTCTCCATATTCTCAATACTAGATTTGAACCCAAAAACTCTAGTTAAACTAAATGAGACCTAAATCATCTCATTCAAATGCTCTTGCGTGGTCGGGTACTACCTTCCAATTTTCACGAACTTTCCTGGAACGAATCCATGGTTTTGGGGTGCAGTGTATGCAGTATGCAGAATCGGTTGTGGAATGAATCACATGTCACAATCAAAATCTGAAAGCTACAAATGGAAAATCATATTTTGGCTGTTTAATTTTTGTACCCACTTGCATGGCATTGATTATTTATCAAGTTGCCAACTTGTTTTCTTTACAGACAGACAGCTTTCCACAAAGGCACAAACCGAGTTTGGCGATAGTACATGTCAAGTTTTTCTTCACTGCTTCTATAATTCAAACCATTTGGACCACTAATAATCATACATTCCTTGAATTAAACCATTTGCTAATGATAATTTGTTTTATGCTAATTAATCAATTCAAGGGTCAATAACCTTAGACTCAATCAAGTGATAAGAAATTCTTCACTGCATTTATAAATATTCACAGCTCACACCATTTGCATAAATGATGATCATGAGTTTCTTGATTAGACTTGGTCATAAACGCGTAAATTAACCTACTTTTAGATTCCTAATTGCCAATGCTAAATTATTTTATGCTAAGCAATTCAACCCAAATTCATCGAATACAACTGGTAGTAGAGAAAGTCTTTGTTACTAGTTTAGAGATAAAATTCTCAACAAGCCCTTTTTTAATAGAAACAAGCACTTAAACAAAATTAATTAAGGTGAATATTCCAATACTCATTGAGTACAATACTAGTTTTGCCTCCAGGTTATCATCCCAACAAAACTTAATGGATACCAAAGAATTCTCCTTTATAAGATTTTGAACTATGAGAGAATTCTTATATAGGTCTTTGAATTAAGAAATTTGTACTGCGTTCATGAACTAGTCAATATTTTGTAGTAATTCTATCTTGAATGTTAATTTTTTTTTTAATAATTTACAATTAGGTCTCTTAATGACTCGATTACAAAGTATTTTTAAGGATCTAACTTTAATTTTTATGGACCTAATTACACTTTATTTAAATTTCCAAGGACACACACACATACAAACTCTTCTATCTAATACAACTGATAATTCTAGAATACAGGGGACTTACCTCTCGACAAGAAATCTCAAATAGGTAATTTCGGTTTGATGACTTAAGGGGTATCGAAAGATTGCAACAAAAGAGTGAAAGCAAAAAGTCCCGAATTCAAATCCGAGAAACTAACATTTCCCTCTCCACTAACATTATTACCTACCAGAAAAAAACCTCTCGACAAGATAATCACAACCAAGACAAAGAATAGTTTAAAGAGTATCTGCTAGTGCTATATCCCCTGTTTTTCAATTCTATCTATCATCAATTAAATGGTATTCATATCTCCCATATTGGCTTTGTGGATAATATCAACATTTGGCTTATTGCCCCTCAATCAGTAGAATAGATGCACCCGGTTTGGTCATACCGGAATGAATGACCCAACTCATTTTTTGTCATCTAATAATCATTTCTAAACTTTTCTTCATGTAATGTGAACACGGTTTAGAACCGTCATTTTTAAGTATAGTATTATCAACTCAATGAACATTATTATACTATGTACTATAAAAAGGTTTCATTAACAAGAGACCTTTTATGTCAGCAAACTTCATTTGACTATACAACTAACTACTTTCATTAACGATGATGTTATCTTCAAAGAAGCTTAAGTTGACTATGGTCATAGTAATTTCAATGGTAGCCATTGTTTCCTATGCTGAAACAACCTTTGATATTGAAATTGAAGCCTTGAAAGACTTCAAAAAATCCATAAAAACTGACCCAAATGGATTCCTTACAGATTGGGTTACCACACACTCTCATTGCAACTGGTCTGGCATTACATGTGACCCATCTTCAAATCATGTCATTTCAATTTCTCTTGTTAGTCTTCAACTCCAAGGACAAATTTCACCATTCCTTGGTAACATTTCAACTCTTCAGGTTCTTGATTTAACTTCTAATTCATTTACTGGTCATATTCCTTTTCAGCTCAGTTTTTGTACTCAGCTTACTCAATTAATACTTGTTGAAAACTCTCTCTCAGGCTCAATCCCTCATGCTTTAGGAAATTTGAAAAGTTTGCAGTATTTGGATTTAGGTAATAACTTTTTGAATGGAAGTTTACCTGAAAGTATATTCAATATCACTTCTTTGTTAGGTATTGCTTTCAGTTTCAACAATCTTACTGGTACAATTCCTTTAAATATAGGGAATTTAGTTAACAGTATACAGATTGTAGGATTTGGGAATGGTTTTGAAGGGTCTATACCAGTTTCTATTGGTCAATTAGGTGCTTTACAAGCTCTTGATTTTAGTCAAAATCAGTTGACAGGTGTAATTCCTAGAGAGATTGGGAACCTTACAAATTTAGCATACCTTCAATTGTTCCAAAATTCATTGAGTGGTGAAATTCCTTCTGAGGTAGCTAAGTGTAACAATCTTTTACACCTTGAGTTATATGAAAATCAGTTCACTGGTAGTATTCCTTCTGAGCTAGGAAATTTAGTTCAGTTGGAGATTTTGAGGATATATGGAAATAATTTGAATTCCACAATTCCATCTTCTATATATCAGTTGAAATCATTGACACGTTTAGGATTATCTGAGAATAACTTGGAAGGAACAATATCTTCTGAGATTGGATCTCTTAGTTCTTTACAATCATTAACTTTGCATCTGAATAAGTTTAGTGGGAAAATTCCTTCATCAATAACAAAGTTGACAAACTTGACTTATCTGTCAATTAGTCAAAATCTTCTTTCAGGTGAAATTCCTTCGAACTTAGGTGTGCTTCATAATCTGAAGTTTCTTGTCTTGAACAACAATTCTTTAGATGGAACTATTCCTCCTAGTATTACCAATTGTACTGGTTTGGTAAATGTGAGTTTATCTTATAATGCTTTTACTGGGAAAATTCCTGAGGGTTTTTCAAGGCTGCCTAATCTTACTTTCTTGTCTCTTGCATCCAATAAAATGAGTGGGGAAATACCAGATGATCTTTTCAACTGTTCAAACCTTAGTACTCTAAGTTTGGCTAAGAACAATTTCAGCGGATCGATAAAATCTGGTATACAGAATCTGTTAAAACTCGTGACTTTGCAGCTGCATGCAAATGCTTTCATAGGACCAATTCCACCGGAGATTGGAAACTTGAATCAGCTCATCATTTTGTCCCTTTCTGAAAATAGATTTTCAGGTCCAATTCCACTAGAATTTTCCAAACTTTCTCTCCTTCAGGGACTCTATCTTCATGACAATTTATTAGAAGGTACAATACCCGATAAACTCTCTGGATTAAAAAGACTGACTGAGCTTTTGCTGCATCAAAACAATTTGGTTGGTCGAATACCAGATTCTATCTCAAAGCTTGAGATGCTTTCATACTTGGATCTCCATGGAAACAAACTGAATGGCTCCATTCCAAAAAGCATGGGACAGCTTAAGAATCTTTTAATGTTGGATCTTTCTCACAACGACCTCATAGGATCGATTCCCGGAGATGTCGTTACACACTTCAAAGACATGCAGATGTATCTTAACCTTTCTTACAATCACTTTGTTGGAAATGTGCCATTTGAGCTAGGAAAGTTGGAAATGATACAAGCCATTGATGTTTCAAACAATAACCTTTCAGGTTTCATTCCCAAAACACTTTCTGAGTGCAGAAACATGTTCACACTTGATTTTTCAGGAAACAATATTTCAGGTCTTATTCCTGGTGAAGCTTTTAGTCACATGGACTTGCTTCAAAGCTTAAACCTTTCAAGAAATCATCTAGAAGGGGAAATCCCAACCATCTTATCAGAGCTTAAGAATCTTAGATCCCTAGATCTTTCTCAAAATAAACTTGAAGGTCCTTTACCTACTGCAGGAATATTTTCACATATTAATGCATCTAGTATGATGGGAAATCAGGCTCTTTGTGGAGCAAAATTCCTAAGACCATGCAAAGAGACTCATCATTCTCTATCCAAGAAAAGCATAGCTATCATTGCTGCACTTGGATCTCTTGCTATACTTCTACTTATAGTGCTTGCAATATTATTTCTCAACCGAGCCACCGTATTCGGCAATTCTAAAAAAACCGTTGATACTGAGGATCATGAACCAGGGAACAATTCAGCATTGTCCCTTAAAAGATTCAGTCCAAAGGAGCTAGAAAATGCAACTGGTTTTTTCAATGCAGACAATGTAATTGGTGCTAGCAGTTTGAGCACTGTTTACAAGGGTCAATTGGAAGATGGCCAGATTGTAGCCATAAAAAATTTGAATTTGCACCAATTCTCAGCAAATACTGACAAGATCTTCAACAGAGAAGCCAGCACCTTGAGCCAGCTGAGACATAGGAATTTGGTTAAGATACTTGGATATGCTTGGGAGAGTGGGAAAATGAAGGCTTTAGTTCTAAAGTACATGGAGAATGGGAATTTGGATAGCATCATACATGATCAAGAAGTAGATCAGTCTAGATGGACATTATCCGAAAGACTCCGCGTTTTTATTTCTATTGCCAGTGGATTGGATTACTTGCACACCGGTTATGGTTCTCCCGTTGTCCACTGTGATTTGAAGCCTTCTAACATCCTTTTAGATAAAGATTGGGAAGCTCATGTCAGCGATTTTGGGACAGCTCGAATACTCGGTCTTCATCTGCAGGATGGCGGTACCCTTTCCTCATCAGCAGCTTTGCAAGGCACAGTTGGTTATTTGGCACCAGGTATATAAACCTTTCCTAAACTTTTATGGTCAATGCATTATATCTAGTTGTTTGCCTATTATAATCAAGTTTTCTGCGTGATTTCCAGAATTCGCCTACATAAGGAAAGTAACAACTAAAGTGGACGTGTTCAGCTTCGGGATCATTATAATGGAATTTCTAACAAAAAGAAGGCCTACAGGGCTGTCAGAAGAGGATGAGTTGCCGATTAGTTTGCCTGAAATAGTGGCAAAAGCAGTTGCAAATGGAATGGAAGAGCTTGTCAAGATTGTGGACCCTGTATTGATCTGGAAAGAAGTCACAGAAGATCATGCACAAGTGTTGGAAGAGCTCTTTGAGCTATCCTTGTACTGCACACTCCCTAACCCTGAAAATAGACCTAATATGAATGAGGTGTTATCATCCCTTGTGAAGCTTAAAACAGCAACATAGTAATCCAATCCTTGTGGAGCTTCTTTCTCCAAATAAATGTTTCCCAATTGCTTTCATTACTAATGTATTTAACAATGGCAAGTCCTTCTGTATTCATGTTAGTTTTCCAATTATGATGAAATGTATGCAACAAATTAACATGGGACTTTGAGCCTGCAATTAATATGTGGAAAAATTCATAACATGATCAGTGTTCCTTCACAAAATTACTACAAGTCACAGTTTATTTAGGATAAAAACCAACTGGTATAGATAAAAAAAAAGAAGAAATTATCTATAAAAAATGGATAGTGTTGGAAGACTAGATGATGCAATTTAAGGCTATTGATTGCATTTGCAGATAACAGATACAAAGAAGAATACCATAAAATAAACAACAAAGCTAAATGGTAACAATCAATGTTTGCCTCAAAAATCAATGAGTGGGAGGATCAGTGTGAAGAAATTCTTGAATAGTTGAAGGGAAGTCCAAACCTCCATCAGCAGCATCAGAAATAAAAGCAGCTTTCCCTAAAAGCAAGTGTGCCAACCTCAAAGGCTCTTGCTTCTCCACCCCATCACCATTACCATTACCATTACCATTACCATTCATAAAGTGCTTGATCCAACCATCTAATCTCACAACTTCCTTCTCACACTTTGGTCCCTTCACTCCAACAATCTTTGAATAAAACCCACCTTCACAGTGACAAGAATCACAATCCTCAAAACCATCCCTTTCTTCCTCTGATGATATTCCCAAAAGTTGCATTAACAATTCAATCTCATCAACATCTTCTTCACCTTCATCTACAATTCTGAGATGATTTGAAGCACTAGTTGTTTGAGAAGGGTCTTGATTAGTCAAAGGGAATCCTTGTGAAATAGACAGAAATCCTTGAGGAGCTTCACTGCTATCTTGATTGGTACTACAAATTTTTGCTTCCACTTGATTGTTCTTGTTCCAAATTGAGAAACATTGGTGAACTCAAACTCAAAGACTCTCCTCTCGATATCAAAGTCCTTTCTTCAATTTCAGATTTTGTTACTGTTTCTGATTTCTTGTCTAATTTTAACCTTTTCTCAACCTAAAAACCCACCAAAATAATCCATCCATTATTAAAAATTAAAAATTTAAAACATTGTTAAGAACATGAACATGTCAGAATATTGAAACTGCAATTACACACCTGTTTTATCGATGAGAAGAAATTGGAATGCGTAGACTTTGATATTGATCGCATTTTCTTGTCCATTTTTTTTCTTTGTTTCTTATGACAGTGCAGTGCAACACATTAGATTAAATAGTATTTTCAATTATACCCTAGAACATTGTAATTAATTCAATTTTAGACATAAAAAAATTAAAATTAAAATTCAGTGGTAAAATCCGCAATAAATATGAAATTAGGACTTGATTGAAAGATATAACATAACTAAGATTCAGTTGAATACACACATGATATGATGATAATTCACATTCTCAGGAGAAGTACAATGAAGTAAACTATACTTCACCAAAAACCCAAATATAATTAAAACCCAAGCCCAATGGTACTACTACTCTCACTTTCCGGGGACGAAGTTGGTGGCAAAAGCCCAAGCATTGTTGTTGACTGGGTCAGCAAGGTGATCAGCAAGGTTCTCCAAAGGACCCTTTCCAGTAACAATAGCCTGAACAAAGAATCCAAACATAGAGAACATGGCTAACCTACCGTTCTTAAGTTCCTTAACCTTAAGCTCAGCAAAAGCCTCTGGGTCGTCAGCAAGGCCCAATGGGTCAAAGCTACCACCTGGATAAAGTGGGTCAACAACCTCACCAAGAGGCCCACCAGCAATACGGTAACCTTCAACAGCACCCATCAAGATAACTTGAACGGCCCAAATTGCAAGGATACTTTGAGCATGAACCAAACTTGGGTTACCTAAGTAATCAAGCCCACCTTCACTAAAGATTTGGGCTCCAGCCTTAAACCAAACAGCCTCACCGAATTTAACACCGTTGCGGGCCAAGAGCTCTGGGAATACACATCCCAATGCTCCTAACATGGCCCACCTAGAGTGGATAACTTCAAGTTCACGATTTTTGGCAAATGTCTCTGGGTCAGCAGAAAGTCCAGCAGTGTCCCAACCATAGTCACCTGGGAACTCACCAGTTAGGTAAGACGGGGGCTCACCAGAGAATGGGCCCAAGTATTTGACACGGTCTGGGCCGTACCATGGGCTTCCGGACGAGGCGACTTTCTTGGTAGAGGCGGCCTTCCTCATTGTGAACTTTGAGGCTCCCAATTCTGAACCCAATGGGTTCAGTTTGACTGCCTTGCCGGCGAAGGAAGGGGAAGAGAGAGCCATTGTAGAAGAAGAGGCAGCCATTATTTTTTGAAATTGAAATGACAAAGCGTTTATTGTTATGCAATTGTAATTATTGGGTGCTGTGAATTTTTTGGTGAAGATGGATGTATATTTATATTGGAGTTGAAGATCTTGTGCTCTTATCTTGTGTTATCTAAAGCTACATTCTCATTGGGAGTTTCAGATTATGGTGTTACACTTGGCACTTCTCTAATCCACTAACGGGTTAGATTCCTCACCAATCATGATGTTCCACGTGTAATGTGGGATTCTCGTTGATATGTCAGTCAATTAAATTTTCATTGTGTGGTTTTCATTTCACTGGTGTCTGAGAAGTGTGTAAGATTTTTTATAGGGTCCACATATTGTTTTGCATGAGAACCACAAGTTTTGAAACAATAGTGGCTGCTGCATGCATTGGACATTGAGGTTCTAATCTAATTAGTAAGGAATAATAAGTATTATTATTTTGGTATAAATCTAGTATCTTCCTCTGCGTGCAACTGCAGAGACTAATACCTCAAATTGGGTAGGACCACAATAGGCAGAAAAACTCTCCCTCAATAATGAATAAATATTATAGCTAAGAGAATGAAGATAATAGTTAGATAAAGCCAGGTGGACAGAGATATATATATTGTGAAAAGAACGAAGTGAGGGTTGATGGTTACACAGGTCAATTTTGATTCAAATATGGTTAGTTGGTTGTAACAAATAGAAAGGTAGACTCTTACATGGCCAGAATTATTTTGGTTGGTGTTTTCAAAAATCAAACAGTTCACATCTTCGGAGATTTGTTTGAATTACTAAGGAAGAGGTTCTGAAGGATAATTGATTTTAATAACTGCAATGATTTAATTCATTTTGTAAACATCTTTTAAATTAGTTGTCAATTAAATTAGATCAATCTTAATTAATATATATATATATAAGGATGAATAAAACAGATAATCAAAAATGTTTAAATGCCTGCCATTTTTGTATTGTACAATTGCCCAAGCATATTCTTGTGCATGTATTAGAAATGTAGTAATATTAAAGAATGGTCCCTCTCTCTCTCTCTCTCTCTCTGGTTTGTCGTAGTTCAACTTCAACATTTTTACAGTTCATTTGGCAGACATGGGTTATCCAAAATCTAAGATGGCAAATTCTTATTGGATGATGTAGGTATTTGTGATATCTCTTTAGATATATAATCTCTAAAAGTAAGGGAAAAGAATCCAAAAAGATAAGTGATATGCATCATGAGAACCAATTTGTACCAAAACAAAAATCATGAGAACCAATTACATCAAGGATCTCAAAAATTGCCGAGTAGTCATGCTTAGACAAATGACATAGTTGCATATTATTGTACGTACAATATTTGGATTGGATGTTATGACGTGAATTTGTGACAAATGGATGGAGATTGAAGAGCATGGTTTGGAATTGCCAACTCATTTTCAATATCCAATTTGATCTTGAAAAATGGTTTTCTTCAATTATATGAAACTTCCGTAAAAAATATAATATGAAACTTTGTTTTAAAACTTACTAACTCCGGCTCATTTCATATGTAATTTTAGCAATATCAATTTGTCCCAAATTATTTGTTGTTTTACATTTTCAAGGAAACATTTGATATTTTTTTCCACTTTTGTCCTTCTTAATCATGACAACTTTTTATATTTAATAAATGATTTACATTTATCAATGTAGAGAGATAAATAGTTAAATGGTAAATTAGACAACACTTTTTATAAAATTTTGAGTACTAATCATTTTTTTCTTAAGATGTGTATCGAAACCTTAATTAACTACCTATAAAGTGGGACAAGGTTAGTTGTAAAGAAAACATCGCAACATGTCGCGCCTTCCACAAAACAAAAGAGGATTTATAACATAAAAATAAGAATAAATATTCAAATTGATCGTAGATAAAAAATTCAGAGATCTATTTGGTCCCCAAGAAATATAAAGTACTAATTTATATCTTAAGAAATGAAAATAGTCAAATTAGTCCCGATGAGGACTAAAATGTTCCTACAAAATTATTCCAAAAGGACTAACCTAATCTACATTTAAGATTGTTGAGGATCAAATTAGTACTTTTCATTTTTCAAGGACAAAATTTATCTGCATATTTTTTATTAGGCACCAATTTAGATATTCACTCTACAAATACAATTAGAAGTGCATGAAGATTAATACACTTATTCAATGAAGATGTAAAAGTTAGAAGTACATTGATGATGCCTATATTTACCTCTTCCACTTCTGAACAAATACATTATCTCAAAGTCCCATCAAAAAAAGAATACATTATCTAAAAGTGAAAAATTTATATCTCTCTTTACCTCTCCTCTCCTCCCCCTCCTAACTCTCAAACGTATTAGAAAACAAATAAAAAAAAATTGACCGAATAAAACATTATTTTTATTTTACATTTCTTTTACCTTAGTTAAATACCCTAGTTAGTTTACTTTACTTTGATTAGTTTATGTCAGTTACCACTGTTAGTTGGTTGTAGATGTACAACTTACATTCCTTTTAGTAGAAAACTAAATTATAAATCTTTATTTTTAACTTTAACATTTAAATAGCTTTTAAGTAAAAAAAAACTAAACTAAAAATTAAAAAGGTTAGGAGAGAAATAAGAAGCTTGCATGCATTCCCAAGAGTTTATTGGAAGGAAAAGGCTACAAGCAGTGAACAATTTATTGGTATGTTTGCTATTCGATTACATTATACATACATTCTTAGAGAAAACTAAGTTGTAAGGCTTTACATGTATGACATTTCTACACTGTTCACATATTAGAAAAATGAAGAAAAGATGGGAACTAATACAAAAAATAATTACACAATCTTGGGGTGTATACTGAAGTTGAAATATCACCTAGACGTCATCAATGCATGAGAAAAGGTTGCTTCTAAGATCAAACTGAAAGATCTGGTCAAATAAAGAGTAACTCGGCCACTGCGTGGAAACTAATCTAGCAGCATAGTTTTCAGCAGCCATGTAGCATTCATAGTATTCTTTAGACTAAAGCCTTAATTTGGTCCCTAAACTATCACCCTCTCCCCTATTCGGTCTCTAAACTATGAACATATAATAAATAGTCCCTAAACTATTCTATACCTATCAATGTAGTCCCTAAATTACTTTCTAAATAGGAGAAATGGTGGATAGTTCAGGGACTAAATTGATGAATTTAGAATAGTTTAGGGATAATTTATTATATTTTTATAGTTTAGAGACTAAATTGGAGAGAGGGTGATAGTTCAGGGAGCAATTTGAGGGTGTACTCTATTCTTTATATTCATTCTTGCATGGCAGGTATGCTCAGTTAAATCCTGCTGTTTGAGCATTAAAATTGAGCTCCACATCTCTTGCAGGAAACAGACAAAATTGATAGCACAGAAAAACCTTCTTTTGTTCAATTAAGTACGTTTTGCTGCCCTTGCTCTAGTCACAGACTTTAAGTAGAGTTCCTCGTATTGCGCTGCCGAAGAATCCCAGCTGAAATCTATGTTCATGACCTTTTGGACAAGTTGCTTCCAACTCTCGGGATCATTCCTGAAGAGATTAATTGCACGTACTAGGGCACCGTTTAGTCCCTGTCAACAATGAGTCATTAGAATTTACCAGAATGATGAACATTATATAATGTTTCTTAAATAGATGAGAATGTTGGTAGGTAAGCATGGTACCGTTGGTGGTAAAACAGGTTTGGAAGTGCAGATTCCCCCATCTTACCCAATATCTCTTACACAGACACTCACTTTAATCGTTAAAAAAAGTTGAATTCTCTCACACACATACACAATAAAAATTAAGGTGGGAGTGATTTTCTACTGATTTTCCAAGGATGGAGGTAGGGGTAGGTAGGGCAAAATCTACAATGCCCCTCTATCCTAAAAACATGAAAGCATCTGCGATGTAAGATCGAAATTTGTAATAACGTGATAAATTACTTTACCTTCTCATCAGCATTCAAAAACGTAAATCCATTTCGAAACTGTGAAGGTATTGTATCATCATCAACATCAAAAACACTACAAAATGAGACAGAATAATTTAGTTATTCTTAAGAAATAAGAATTATGCTTGCGTGTCAAAATGCTATGCTAACCTGTCGTTTAGGCCACCAGTTTGTCTAACAATAGGTACGGCCCCATATCTCATTGATATCATCTGCAGGAAAAATATTAGGAAATTACAAAAGCAAAATAGAACTGGGAAGAAAGAGAGAGAGTAGTAATAACAGTAACACGCTTAAAGTTCTACGTAGATATGTTAATCACATGCATTCAGTAAAATCAAAAAACAAATTCCCTAGTCTGTACATATCTTAGGGTCTGTTTGGGAGTTTGGTGGGGAAAGGAGGGGAGGGCTTGTTAAAAATAGGAAGGATGAAAGACGTGGAAGGAATGATGTACCATCAACTTCAGTGAGGAGTTTATTTTTCTTCATAAAACTAAACCACCCCAATTTGGAGGAATTCAAAAAATGTATTGGAGGAGGGTTTGGGAGGGCTTAAGCAAATTCTTCAAATCATTTGCATCATTTTATATTTTATAATATTTCATATATTTGCAGTCTAGGTTTTGAGATAAACAGGAAGCATGGATACATATGGGTGTCTGAGTACTCCTTATACAGTACATACCATCAGATTCTCCATTACTTTTATCTATGTTCTTGTTATTATTGTTATTGTCGCTATTTTTTACTAACAAATCTTCTAGACACTAAAAGTAAATTATCCTAAGGTATTGTTTGGCTGCAGTGAAACTCAGCGTAAAGAACATGTAAGAAATGAAAACATAACTCCCAAAGATCATCCAGTTTGGCTGATGTGTCAAAAGGTATCCGAAACAGAGACTGAAAAAGAGACGAGCATTCATATATAGATGTGTGATCTCACAGCTATAATAGAAAAGAAGGCTAGAGAGTTAGTTATTCAATTAGAACTGAATAACTAACTTTAACTAACTGGTTACGTGTATGTTTGGTTAAGATACTAGAAGGCCTAGAATCAATTCTAGGAGACAAAACACGGTCAAAGAAGTGAAAATTATTGTTCCAGTGTTTAGTTACCAAAATCTCGGTGAAAAAAAATTGATTCTAGGGTGGCTAGAATCAATTTTAATGAAAGCAAGAATTTCTAGTTTTTCTGTTGAACAAAATCAATTATGGGTGTGGAACCCATAATATATTTTATTTTTACACCTAAAAAGTGATTATACTTTTATCATCCAAACGAAATCAATTCTTTGAGCCCACTTTTCATTCCTATTAAACGGGCCCTTTAACTCCGGATCTAATTCCCCAGATCTGAATCTAGCCCTTCCATCATGTCTGTTCTTGAGCCACTTATCTGACCATCTCCATATTAGTTGGATTCTTTATCACCTCCTTTTATTCCATTCAGTGCAGTTAATGAATTTTGGTGGCACAGTTAACAATGAATTAAGTGTAGCTAATTAAATGGATATAAGTTAATAGTAGAGTAGTCAATAAATATACAAGCATCTATAATCACGATACAGTTTTCTTGACAAGAAACATTTTGCTTCAATCATTGTATTCTAGAGTACGTAATTGTAATTTTGAAATTCATGAACAGTCATACCTGTGTTAGGCCACAAGGTTCAAAGATAGATGGAATGATGAACATGTCTGATGCAGCATAAATGGCATGGGAGAGAGATTCATCATACTTCAATATCAGCCTTATGTGATCATGTTTCTGAAAGTGGTTGGCAATTCCCTCAAATTCTCTCTAGAGAAGAAAAAACTGATAATCAGTTGACAGGAAATATGGGATTGAATTGACATGTCAAAGAAAAATAAATTTTATGAAAAGGCAGCAGCCTACATCCAAAACATTTTTAAAAAGTAACACATGCCTCTAAGTTTAAGCTAGAAGGAATAACATATGACCTGAATATGTGGCACTGGACTTGAACCAAGTAGAACAAATTGTCCTCCCAGCTCCAATGTTAGATATATTGCATGTCTAATAAGATGAACACCTTTTTGGGGAACCAATCTTGTTATGCAGCCAACCTTTCATATAAGAGAATAGAAAGATCCAACTATTAAACCATCTTAATTTCAAACTTCTAAGAATAAGGCATGAATTATTAATTGCTAAATGAGTAACAAATAATTTGAAATTTCAATATAACATAAAAATCATATCTCCCTATATATGAAGGATGCTTACCAAGCAAGCAGGAAACGACACCATAAAGTAACATCTAAAATTTAACTGAAAAAATACAAGAATTTATAATTTGTTGGTAAATATGCAAATGATGTACATCACATGATGATGGTCTAACCTAGTCATGTATTTATGGTATATATAATTCAAAACACATGGTAGACCCATAGGCCATAGCCTGCCAATTAATTTATCAATAAACCACATTTCAACTCTTGTTTCTGTTTCAGTCCAAAAAAAAACTCGCTTCTCCCACTGCTATGATATTTTTTCAACAGCCCAAATCTCACCATCTGCCACTGCTTGTTGTCAAGCAACTTTTCTGGTGAGCTTTCCAGTTGGGAACCACACCATCAAACCTGTTTCATCCATATTGGTCCACCACCAGTTTAAGGCCTAACCAGTATCCTATGTGCACATGTATATCCTGCTAACCATGTTTCATGACCTGTCTTTTACTAGTTTCCCAAAGTCTCAAACTCTAATACTTCTTTCCCTTTTGTTGTATGTACACAAATTCTAGCCATTATTTCTATCCCAAATTCTCTTGTCGGTGCCTTTTTTATGTCTTCCCACTGTGACATCTCCAGGTTGAATCCCTTCTATATCAAAGTTGCAAATTCCATCATGTCATTCCCCCCCACACACACACACAAACACATTCACACGCTTTTTCTGGCCACTGGCACTAGAAATAATTTAAGACATAACCTTCGACTGGCGCCACCTCCAAATGGCGTGTGTTCAACAAATCTACAGTGTCCCAAAATCTTCCAATGGCCCAAGGATGTGCCTGCACACTCTGCTTCAGTCGCATTGGGGGGAGGGGGGATTAAAAGCAAAATTGATGAAGCTTGAATCTTTAACGACAGATAGAATATAGTGCTACTTTCAAAAAATGAGAGAAGAGCAAACTATAATTTATTGTATCAATTAAATTATCCTATGAAATTAGGATATATACTTACCAATGGCCTCTTAACATCTGCAGACGAAAGACCTAGATTCCTTCTCAAGGCTTCCTTATTCTCTGCTTTCCCATGAAGATCATTTGCATTGTACTGAACATCAAGAAATGTATCGGTGGCAGGATTCCATATATCCGTGTCAATACCATTAAGAATACCAATGAACTTTTTGGTGTGGGCAGAGAGAGTTGAATGGAGGCCTTTACCTCCCTGCATTTCAAACAATAACATCATGCTGAGAACAATTTTTAAGATTGAGTGGTTACGAAGAGTGCCTTTACATTCCACGTAACAATATCAAATATCAAATAGCAAATAGCTGGTACAAAGACAAACACAATAGTCTTTCATTTATTATTAGAAGCAAATGTCAAATAAAAAGCTTAAGCCGTTAGGCAAAGCACATAAATGGTTTTAAATATATAACAAATCCCCTCACTTGAAATTCAGTTGGATTGAAGCATGGACAAAGCACAAGCCCACTTAAACCTCATGCAGTCTTTTTAATTTAAAAAAAAAAAAAAACTGCGCTGGAATTATAGTTCAATTAGAAAGATAGTAGTAGCATGAACCAAAATTCTTCACCACTTGGTCATAAAGACTCCACGGTCAAATTATATATCAAGGACCAACTCTCCTGAAAGCATTTAGGTGGAGGTATTAAATGATTTTATATCTCTAACAATCCCTTTCCACAACCATTTACAGAACATACAAAGGGGAGTGAAATCGATGCAATTATAGGACAAGTTATTCCAAGTTGATGTGCGCTTGCATGACATGTGCGCTTGCTTGCCTTATTATTTGTATTAATTAAAAAAATGGATATTTTGATAAACCTGAAAATACCTAATATGCACCAGAACGAAAAAAAAGAACCATACCTCTGCAGTTCTCACTTCTTGAGCGTAAGTAGGAGACACTGTTGTTACGATGTTTGAAAAAACAACTGCACCCTGACCATTGGAAGGTAAACTATTATATTTGCACATGATTAGCATAATAGAAAATCGTCCTATTATTATACCTTGACAGAATTGACTCTATCATGTGCTGAGTGGTCCTGCATTCTATCTGGTTTGTTTAGATGGTGACTATCAAGTCCACATGATTCCAACTCAGAAGCTCTGGCAGTTCCTTGATACTCAAAGTTGTGGCACGTAAAACATATCCTAGATGAATTTAATCCTTTTGGGACAAATATCTCCCAATATAGAGGAGCCTAGCATAGTAGCAATAATGTTATTCTATAAGTTATTCAAAGAACAAAAGCCTGGTAGAAAGAATTTGACAGGTCATACAATAAATGCTGTCTGCCAATCATGGCAATGAATGATATCTGGATTCTTGCCAGCTTGAAGAATAAACTCAAGAGCTGCACGACTAAAATATGAAAATCGTCTGAAATCATCATGTTCGCCATAAAATTGTCCTCTCCAAAAGAACTTATCAGGATGATGGGGTTCAATGAAATAAACAGGAAGGCCTGCATAGGCAAAATGAAGTTAGTAAACCACATAAGACATTCAACTAAAATGGAAATATTTAAGTGTTGACCTTCAACAGTGCCAACCCAGATTTTATTTTTGAATAATTGACCATCGAAGTACGACTCTATCACCACATCCAAAGCCTGCAAGAATAGTCAAATTATCGCATTTCGTTGAAGATACAAACTACCAAGATTTAATTAACATATTTATTTATTTTCTCAACCAAATATCATACTCTTAAGTCACTGACGCGGTCATATTGCATACAATCATATTTGGGAAGCACAATTTCAACAAGGTGTCCTTTTCTTTGCAATGCTTTACCTAGACCACTGATAACATCCCCCAAACCACCAACCTGTTACAGAAATAACTTAATCTAAATGTTAAAATGTAGCATGAAAACAGATTAGCTGATAGCACAAGATCTTGCATCATCTTAATAAGAAGAAAATGGAAAGATATAATGAAATAATCAAACCAGTAGCTTCTAAACCATGTTAAATTTAAGTTAATCAAACAACTGCACAATATATAGCGTTGCCCACTTATAACTTATGTAATGACGTGAATGGTATATCGGGTGTTATTACAAAGGACAAATTGTACTCCTAATGTTAATTAAATAAGGAAACAAATCTCTAAAGATCACATAAGACACTCTAAATTACTCTAACATACGATCAAAATATTATATATTATATTTTTCGCACATTCAAGTAAAGGTCATTAGGTCACTGTCATAAAACTGGGATGTTGCAACTAGGACGACCCCCATTTTTAATGGGCATGAAAGAGTAGAATTCTTTACCATGTGTTACTTATTTCCCAAAAAGATTTCAAAATTTAATGGCGGGGGGAGATACAAGACACAGTGTTTTAAGGATGTCTGGAAACTTATTTCAATACAGAACCTGCACCTAGTATTCCCCTTCTTTACATAGCGTAAGATCCCCTCCTGACATGCCTCTTTAGGATCATTCCGGTGGGTGTTAGTTATAACAGTCTAAGAACAGATTGTGGGTGAGCGGATAAGATCGCGTTGAAAGAACTAAAAACTTCACGGACAACATAAAACAAGTTCAAAAGAAATAAATATAGGGATAAGGATATAAAGATTGCACCTTAGCTACTGGTGCCATCTCTGCTGCAATATGAACCACATATAATCCTGGACTAAAGATAAAAAAAAAATAAGGGATATATAAGATGATGGACAATATACAAAATGCAATGTACGATTAAGGGTTAATACCTAGTTTCAGATGATGTAAGCCCAAGAAATTCAGAAATAGCCTCATCTTCACTCTGTTTTTTGCAAGCCATATATATCTCACTAATACGCCTGTCTCTCTTCCATACCTTTTCTCTCAAAATCTTTGCATCATCTACCGATATCTTTTTTTCAATTGTCCAACCATCAATTAAAAGCAGCAACCGACTCCAGAATTCCCATGGCATATCTTCCACTGGTTCATCCAGTTCCCTTCTCTTGCTTTCTTTTTTCAGAGTATCGAGTGTATCTTGAAATTCCTTCACTGACTGCTGATACAGCTGAACATAAGAGTTTATATCTTCATCTGATTTTTGAAGCCGGTCCTCCAATTGTTTTATCTTTTGTTGCATTAATTCATTATACTTTTGTAATTTATCAGATGATAGCTTATAGATGTCAGCTTCTTCAAGAGATGCTTCCAATTTATCAACCTTCCTTTGAAGATCCTGGTTTTGTTGCAGCACTACAACAGCTTGATCGGCTTGTTTGGTTGCTTTATCTAGCGACAATTGCAGATTTTCAACCTTATCTGATAAAACCTTGCATTCAACTCTAAGTGTATTCAGTTCAGATACATCTTCCTGAGATATAGACACCAGTTTCGATTCCATGTCTTTTAGGGCTGATTCCAAAGATGAGCGTTCCTTTTCCAGTACCACTAAACGTTCATCATTATTCACAACATCATTAAGCTGTGTTTTAAAGGATTCTATAGAATTCTTCAAAGAGGTGTTTTCTTCCTTTAATGAAATAAGCTCCTCATTAAGGGAGCGGATACTATCACTATTACTTAAAGAGTTTGCAGTTGCATCGCTCGAAACTCCATCACGAAGGTCGTGCAATTCACTGTCTCTTTCTTCAGTACTACTCTTTTGAGCCAACTCATTACGCAGTTTCTCTAACTCTCCTTCCAAAAGTTCCACCTGTATATTTTCCTGTGTGGCAGCATTAATCCGCGCATCGGTCTCGGCCAACCTCATCTCTAAGACATCAATTTCCTCTCGTAACACTTTCTTTTCGGCAAGAATCTTTTCAAGATCTTCAAGTGCACGAACTCTAGCCTGATTCAAAAGAAGGATGTCTGCAGGCAGAACTTACAATTCTTAATAACCGGTAAAAGTGAAACACCGCATTTAACAAAAAAGTATGTGAACCAAAAAAAAAAGGAAATCCATAAGTATTCCAGAATGATATCTTACTTTTCTCCGCATTTCTTATCATGTCTAACAAATCCTCAAGTTGATCACCAGGCAAGAGCTCAGCCCCCTCTGTTCCATTTATGTTTAAGGCCTATTTTATTTTATAATTAAACAATTAGTTGCAACAAAAGCTAACTTTTCAACCTCTAGGATTTTCCATAAGAAGCATGTTTATCCATGTAACAAAATCAGAAAGACTATGGTGGGGTATAGAAGAGCTAATTTGCTTATCTCAGAAGTAAAAATTCCTCTAACATTCTATACAATTGTAAAACCAGCTTAAACATAAAGCACTTAATTAAACTATTCACCAAAACACCCCTTACTTCTAAATATTCCTACTAAACAGAAGTAGTAGCAATTTCACATAGAGAATAATAAAATCATTAGCTAGTTGAAAGAGATACCGAGGGTGTCGCAATATTATCAGGTAGTACAATTGGAGGGTTCAAATTCTCCAAAGAATCATCAGTTTGTAAGTCTCCAGTACTATTAACGTCCAATGAATCCTTGTGAACCTCCGAATCTTCATCTTGATTAGGATTTAGAGCTCCATCTATTGAAGGCCGCGCATTTTTCTTAATATATTGTCTCTTTTGCTGAGAAGAACTGCAGAGAAAAACAAAAATTGATTACTCGAAAATGGAGAGTGAAACCAAAACAGTACATAATTGAAAATTGAAAACCCCAAACCTGATAGTGCGGTTTCGCATTTTGCAGGAAGCTGGAAAAGGATAACGCATTACTCTATTAGAGTGATTACAGTTGAAACCACTGAGATCCCAGCACACAAAACACGTAGTAAGCTTTGAAGCCATTATTTGAACCAATGGATTATTGAGTACACAAAAAATCTGAAGAAAGAAGAGTGACCATGAGAAGAACGAGAGGAATGAGAAAGAGGAGTAACGGTTTCTTCTTTCTTCTTCTTCTCGTCTTTTGAGTTCAGTTGCTTGGTTACCCCTTCACCGTATATGCCACATCCCACATGGAATAATTATTTTTTTATTTTTGTTTTTGGAAAAAAGAATCTATTTTAGTATTTGTTTATTTGAACCGTGAATGTGATGTACCCACGAGACGAACAAAAAAAAAATCTGAACTGTGTGATGTGAGGTGAAGAGGGAGAAAGAGAGGTGAGAGGCCCGTGGTGGTTTGCCACGTCATTTGAGTGAACCAGCTCGCGTTACCTAATCAGTTTAGCGTGTGTTAAGCTCAACTATTGTCGCTTTTGATATCGCTGATTGGTAGATTATCGGCGATTTCAGATTGTTTAATTGAGTTGCAATGTATGCTACAATTTCCCAAGGATGCGGAAGCAAGCAAGCAAGCAATGCAATGTTTGTATCTCAAAGCAACCAAGATAAAAGTGAATCAAGATCCGAGGATCACAAGATCTCTCTCTCTATCTATTGTTTTCTCCATAGTTTTCTAAAAATGATGATTAACTAATACTAATTTTTTTATAAGCAAAAAATGTTTGTTAGTTGATTGTTTTCTCCATAGTTTTCTATTGTTACTTTCTGAAATTTAAACTATAGACCTCGTGGTGTATGCACTCTTTTGGTGTCCCTTAACAAAATTGCTTCTAAAACTTTGTTAGTTGATTATTTTTTATTTTTGATCAGAACAAAGTTACTTCATTTCATTATCAATAATAGTCGTAATATAGGTTGTTGAATTGAAATCGTGAACATGAGAACTAACATACAATCTAGATGTTTTAGTTGGAGAATGAGCAATAAAATTTGTTTGTCTTCTAATGTAGTTAATTCTATAGCTTTGACAATTGGAATGGTAGTCCTACATTGAGAAAGAAGTACAACAACTTCGGTATTGAGGGTTGTTTTGTTGTTGATGTCATTCACTAAGGAGAGTCAATCTGTTTCAATAACAATTGATGTTAAATTTCTCTCTTGTAGAAAAATGAGTGTTTGAACGAGACTCGTTGTTTCTGCTTTTTGAGGACTTGGAGAACCATGGAATCACATTGATTTCCCTCCCTTGAACACACCATTTTCATCTCGAACACAAAAACCCACGCTGAACTTGTTTTCTTCACCAAAAATTGTAGCGTTGATGTTGCACTTCATGCTACATGCGCTTGATTCCTGTCAACAAAAACACTGTTGTCATCGGGTATGTTTGCTGCAACAAGGGCAGTAGTGCTTTGTCTTACTCGTGCTTGAGTCCATTGTTGCAAGTGATCTAATGCATTTGAATTGAAATTGTATACGACCTGACAATTCCCTCCCAGAGCTTCTCATTTCTCCTCTTCCAAATGGCCCAAAACACCAAAGCAAAGGCAGTCTTCTTATGTGATGGCAACACTTCCAGCAATGACAAAAACGCAACACGGAAATTCGTTGCATTCTGTTAAACCGATTGCACCTCTGCGCACTAATACCAACATGCCTGCCAAATTTTAATTGTTGTTGACAGCTCAAAAAAAATATGCTTCTCATCCTCAGCTTCTATGTCGCACGTAGGACAATGTTTTTTGTATGCCACATGTATGTCGTCTAAGGTTGCTACGCGAGGGTAAGCATCCCCTAGCAACACGCTAAAGCAATAGTTTCACCTTCTGTGGAATTTCGAGTCTCCAAAGATTCATCCAAGCTACTTGAATGCGGAGGTGTGAGTTATCTATTAAATTCTCCATAGCTCCAAAATACGCTAAGTGAACTGAATAGTGTCCATTTCGACTACACCACATAACTGAGATTATGACCCAAGCGAGCACCCATAAAATCACCCTTTAGAAAACATTTAGCTTTGAAAACCCTTCAAACAACAATATCCACGTGGTTAGCTGTGTTTCACACCTACTTCCCTAGCAATGTTGAACTAAAGCAATGGAAATGACGAAAACTCATACCTTCAAGCTCCTTCTGCATTGTGAGTTTCTCCCAGTTTAGCTAGTTGATACATTTCCCTTGACTTCTGTTACTACCCCCACCTAAAAGAGTTGATCATCCTTTCAAGCTCTTCCCCCAAAATTATTGGAAGAAGGCAAGTGCTCATACAATAAGTGGGAATAGCATGTGCCACTGACTTCACCAATACTTAGTTCCCTACCTTAGATAAATATTTCTCCGACCAATGTTGAATCCTCTTCCACATTCTATCTTGGGAATAACTGAACATCTTCTTCTTACTTCTACCTATCATCATAAACTACAGGCCTAAGTATTTGCCGGTACTAATACATTTTGTAACACCCAACAAACTAATAACTAATCCACAGTCCTCAAGTGACATGTTCCTGCTAAAACAAAATTTTGACTTGGCTATATTGATAGCCTGGCCAGAAGCAATATCATAATCAAAAGGATTTCCTTCAACTTTCTTCCTTATTGTTTAGTTGCTCTACAAAACAAAAAATTGTCCTTAGCGAAAAGGAGATGTGGGAGGAAAGGAACCCCTCTACACACTCTCACACCATGAATCTCTCATCCCGCCTCAGCTCTCTTAAGTAGTAAGTCCGTCCGCACAAATGAGAAAAAGATAGGGTTACAGTGAGTTCTCACTGGTGTGACAAATCTTGTTTTTTTCACAATTTACCATTATCAAAAGCTTGCAGATTCCATACACCTACATATCCAACCCACCCACTTTTCATCAAAACCCAACTTTAACATCGTCCCCTTCAAATAACTCCAATCCATAAGCGTAGTTACATCCAGTTTTCAATTTTAAAATTAGATTCTGTATTTTAAAAATTTAATTTTACACTGGTACCAAATAATTTAACATTCAGATAGTTCGGTAGCTTTTAAAGACCCAATTTTACCCATGGACCAACATAAATGGAATTGGATGTTGCAAATATTGTCTCCAGAATGTCATAGTAACGTGTATTCCATTGAGCGAGCATTTGAAAGAAGTAAAATATAGGGGGCATAAGATCTATACCAAATTTCAACGATCTTGAGGATTTTCATCAAATATGAAATCCAGCTTTTTATTCAAAAAACAAGCCACGTTTACCTCAGTTCAGAGGAGCTTTCTGATAAGCTTTCATTTGCAAACAGCGTTTTCAATAGCAGATCAATATTCGTTCTTCCGTATTATTAATTCTTTTAGATCAAATAAATATCTATAATCTCTCGTCTAAGCCAAGGCAGTAGAAAAATTAAAAAGAAAATAAATAAAATTCAAAAGTTATGAATAGATCTGGTTTTATAAAGAAATAAAATTAGCTATGAGAGAGAGAAAGAGACACAGTTCTAAAGCTAAGTGCTCCAAACACAAAGAAAACTCAGATCTGTAATACTGATCAAAGTGTGATGAAGTTTAAGGGTTGAGATCTACAAATGCATGAGATGACAGATGTGAGATCTGTTATAAACAATAAATAATAATAAATAATAATACAATAGATAAGCGATGAAGCAACGTGAAAAGGATGAATGGTTGATAATGTATAAAGTGAGCGTAAGGAAAGGGAGGAGAAATTAGAAATCATAGGAATGAGCAGAATTGGAAAGAAAGGAAAACACTCTTTTCTCCAACCCATTCCTTCCAACCAACCCATTCCCACAACTTCTAACTCCTCAAATCTTCCATTCCCAGCTCACTCTTTTCTCCAAGCCGCCGCTGTAAAACCAAACCCTAATAACAACAACAATAATGAAAATAATGAGTTTTACCTTTACTCATATATATAGTACCCGTAAACACCCTAAGGGTATGTTTGGATAGTTACTTTTTTTAATTGCATCAATTAATTACCTTTTTTTAATGGTTTTTTTTTTTTACCCCCACCCTCTCCCCTTAAACCCCCACCCACACTGAAATCCCCAAAATGCCTTTTGTTTTCTATTTTTTTTTTTAAAACGGCCAATCGTATATACTTCTTCCGGGCATATATACGATGTCTTAAAATTACACATCGTATATATGTCCCAAATGACATATATACGATGAGCCTTAAATTTTTTTTTTTTTATTTGTAAAAAAATTTATGATCATGATTTCACTTTCGAAGTTGATCAAGCGGTATAGAGATTGCGACAAAATCAACGGTTGATAATCTTTTACCTAATCTATAAATACTCACTCCCACCATCACTATTTTCACACCAAAATTTCAACTTCTTCCTTCTCTCACACATCACAAGTGAAGATGATGCAAGCTTCGCTAATGTCATACTACGAGCTTCTTCTTCCTCACTCTCGTTCATTCTAATATGGGGTTTGTTGATCATGAGGGCATCATCTTGAAAGATGATGGTATAAGTTTCGATGGGAGAGATGTTGTTTTTCGTGTAAGTTAAGACACGATATATCATTTTCTCGCGCTCTAGCGAGAAACCATCGTGGATGGTTCAAACGAGAAACGACGCATGAGATAATTCGTATCGTTTATCGAAACCCAAAAGCGATCGATGGAGGTATTTATCGGTCTACCATGGATGTCAACAGCGAGGATGACGTCAGAGACATGATGTCCATTCATATTACAATTAAATGGAGGAGTTACATTCATGCATGACGTCGAAACCGGAAGGATCGTCATTGAGATCCTTCGTCGATTAACTCCACCATTTCGTAGTTTCTATTGTATTTTCATTTTATCCGCTCTATTTTTATTCAAGTTGTTTATGTTTTATCGACATGTAACTTTGTTTTATCGAATCAATGAAATCAAAAATTCATGGAAACTCGTAAAATAAATAAAACATCGAAAAAGTTAATAATAAAGTGCCAATATAATATCAAATACATCAAAAACAAATAAAAATCCCTAACTGGCGTCCCCGCTCGCCCTCGTCCCCGTCGTGCCTAAGCTCCCGACCACGTCATCCGGGCACGCCATCCCCACCGACCTATGGAGTGTCCGATCACGCCGGATCGCCATGCGCGCGCGATGTCGCAAATCCACGAATCCCCTCTCTACAAGCCCTCACAACCTCCCTAATCCGGTCATGATCGTCGTAGCGTATCTCGGGGGAGGTGTGTCGGTGAGCTCAAGTGATGGTGGGGCCGGTAATAGTCTGGGGGATAAGCCCGGACGTACCACTCACTCTAAGTAGTTAAAATGCTGATCGATCGGCGGCCGCGAGCAACCCGAGTAAAGGCGCATGATGTCCTCCACAGATGTCATGAAGTGGACGATCCAAAAACACGATCGGTATGACTCGGACGGCCATCGAGAGGTCACGCGGGATGATCTGCGTGTACCCAAACTGTCGCAGGCACCTATCGGGCATGTAAGGAACTCGAAGTCACCACCGGTGATGAAGCCTCTGTAGAGGAGATGCGCTCAAAGCGGTCTACCACCTGTCCTCCTCAAATGGTCGCGCAGAGACATCCTGCGGCTCACTCATCAACCTCTCCGCCATCCGAGGGAAATACCACATAATCCAAGCCTGAAATGCAGAAATAAACAACATATTTAATTCACAAGAATTTACCAAAAGTCAGTCGCGATTTAACAAAAATACAAGAAGTTAAAATGTGTACCGAAATAGGTGGCATACCCTCCACACTGCTGCGTAGTCCTCAAAGACGCGGTGTTCAAGGACTCATACATGGCGGCTAGTGCACTGCACCCCCGCATAGCCTCCAAGAACATCTCGCACTAAGATCATCCGGGTAGATCACCACTTAGCCTCACTGCTCTCCGGTCTTCGTAGTGAAGATATCGCAGTAGGTCGAAAGCGAAGCAAATAAGCCTCCTCACAAAGAATAAGTGATGTCACCCCCTCCTCCAAGTTACGCTCATACACCGCTCAAACCATTTGAAGGCATGTCACGGACCCCACGGGTGTTGTTAGCGGCCTCAACCCGTGACACACCCGGATATGTCTCAAAGAAGTCGTGTGGCATACTCCGAGCTCACGAGTGATGGCGGGAGGTGTGGCATAGTTCCCCGGATGGGAAGGTGCGAGCAAAAGAGACGTCATCGAGTGATCGTCATTTCACCAAATGGCAAGTGAAATGACGAAGTATCTCGAGTGCCATCTCTCGATAAAAGCCGGCAAAGAACTCATGGTCTCATCGTGGCGTGGCCAATCTGGAGAAGTGGGGCCAATCACGGAGTCCACGACCACGGTGGTGCTTGGTTGAAGTAGGTCAGGGTAATGAAGATGAAGTCTAGTATGGAATTTGTTGCCATGAGCCCATACTTTGACAACACGCTAATACTCCTGAAATAAAAATAAATAAATAATGTAAGCAAAAAGTGCTGGACTATGTGACTTAAATAAATTATTTAAGCAAAAATGCAAAACTTAAGGTCGGTCGTGAGTATAGAAGCTGCAGGACATGATCCGCCAAGTCGGTGAAAAGAGAGGGTGAGGCTCCTCCCGAGGCTCCTCTCGAGGCTCCTCCCGATCATCTTTGAGGCTCCTCATGATACTCGGACATGACCGGTTCGAGTAATAAGCATCGACACACTGGCCGCTGCTGCGATACTCGGGAGGTGGGGATGGTAATGAAGAGGTTGAGGATCGCATCGAGGATACCGTGGATGATACCGAGGAGTAGTGGGAATGATAATCTTGAAACCGGGCCTCCTCTATGCCAATCCTCTGCTGCGGCTCTGCTGCAGTAATCCCCAAGATAGAAAGCTCCGGTGGCCGACATCTTGGTGGCTCAGTGACACGGTGGCTCAGTGATACTCACCGCTCAGCTCGTGCTCGTCTCTCTGTCTCTTTGAAGCATGGAGTCGATTATGCCTCCGAGTCCTCGTGACTCGGAGCGATGAGATGACTCCTCTCTCTCGATCGGAGAGACCTCACGTCTCCCTCTATGCTCACAGGACACCGCAAGCGAAGGAAAAAAAATTAGTAAAAAAAACAAAAAAATTTCTCATCGTATTTACATCAAAAAGGTGTATATACGATGCTTACTAATTTGTTAAATCGTATATAGGGTCTTTACGGGCGTATATGCGAGTGGTGAATTGTCTAATCGTATATACGCTCGAAAGGGGTATATACGATGTGAAGAAAATTGCTAAATCGTATATATAAATTTGTGATGGGGTATATATGATTGGTGGATTTCTGGGCTGATCGTATATACGTCTCTCTGGCGTATATGCGAGTGAAGGTGGTCAAACGTATGTATGACCAATTATGTGAAGAAATGGTGATTTTGTAAACAAACAGGGGTATTTTGGTCTTTTCATATGGTAGGTGGGGGGTTTTAGAGGAATGGGTGGGGTCAAAAAAAAACCCTTTTTTAATAACACAATTATTTATCGAATATATAGAACTTTTTAATGTACTTAAAATTATTTTTTTTTGTTCGGACCATTATTGGCTACACGCAGAGTGTCCCAATGACTAATGACTAATCACCGATCGTACTTAAGATCAAACTTCGCACCGACCAACACCGAGTTTATCTACTCATGAATCAAACCCAGGAGCACTGAGTCAACCTCGTGTCTGATAATAGATTAAGTACCGGCCAATGGCGTCGTTGGTATAAAACTAACTTATTATATTAAAGTTAAATTTAATTAAATAATTTTTTTAAAAATTTAATACCATGAATTTCGTTTTAAAAAATAAAGAAAAATTTAATAAAAAAAACTAGTTAAAAAGTTGGTACAGTGAAAAACGATTTCTTAACTAATAAATTAAAAAAAAAAAACAAAGACTAGAAGTCGCTCCACTAGGAGCCGACTTCTCAACACAAATGAAAATGTGTGCTATTCTAGTAATTAAAAAAAAAGTAGTGCTATAATGGAACTAAAATGTATAAAGTTGGCTAGGATGGTTTTTTTGCCTAACCCTAACTCTACTACCATTTACCGGCAAAAAAAACTAAAGGGTCCCAAAAAAAATATACCAAAATAACCCACTTTCTATATTATATACCAAAGTGACCAACTTTTTTTTAAGTGGAGAACTCGCCCCCCCCCCCCCCACCAAACCGTGTTCTAAACTAAAATTTTGCAATTTTTTTTTATTTGTAGGTCAGAACTCGCCCCCCCACCAGAGAGAGTTCTACACTACGTTTTTTTTTTTTTTTTTAATTTCTTATATTTAATTTGATTAAAATATAAATTAATTTAATTTAATTACAAAAAAAAAATTAAATTACATAATTTATTTAAATTAATTATATTGTTCAATCAAAATTAGTAATTAAATTTAAGTGTCACAAAGAAATATTAAAAGACAAATTGATTTAAAAGACTAATACGAAAAGTACAGTAGTAAATGTGACTAGTTGACATTGCGGTTAGGGCAGTTATTTTTGTTGTGACCCTCATTTCTACAAATTCCACATCTTTTGGTGCGGGTACCCGTTTCTCTTTGATCCATCTCTGTACGAATACGTGTAGACTGTGGATGACCCTTTTTATCTCTCTGTTTAGTTCGATCATGTTGTAGTTCAATAGTATTGAAATCAGGCCATAGGGTCTCAGTTGGCAAGGGTGGGAACTCCACAATGTAAGTATTGAAAATATTATGCATTGTGTACGGTGGATCCACGAATTTCATGTGGTCGAAATTGCATTTTGCGCATGCTGCGATGACATGTGAACATGGGTAATGAAGTGTCTGGAATTCCCTACACTCACAGGTTTTTGCTCTAAACCACAAATGTGGTCGCAGGTCTACCAGTTTGTGGTCGTGCAAGTTCGTGAACTCGGAACAATTGGGTGGCACGATCATGAATTGCGACGCCATGCGTTTTTTAGACTTGAATGTTTTCGGCAATATTTTCTAACAATTTTTCAGAGAACATTGTTCCGGATGTCATCATCGCCTGTGCTTGTGTTCCCCGTTTGACAAATATCTCGTTCATCCTGAAATATGTTGCATCTATCAATGAACGGATAGGGAGATTCCACACCCCCTTAAGGACATTGTTGATGCACTCTGCAAGGTTTGTTGTCATGTGCCCCCAATGGGAACCTCCATCGCACCACAGCAACAATTGTTCTGGGTTAATGTCTTCAACCCAAGCCACCCCATCAGGACCTAGTTCGTCAAAAATTTTATTTTTGTAGTGAATGGCAGATCTTTCCGTCATTGAATATGCTGAAGCAAGAAAAGTAAGATGTTGGTAATTATGGAATGGAAAATAGAGAATAAAAAATTAAAAAAGTTTGAAAGATACTGACCCATATTGATGAGATGTTTCCTGGTAGGAGTGTTTTTGAAGTGTCTCATGAAGTTCTGTGCTATGTGGCGAATACAAAAGACGTGTTTCCAATTGGTGTTTAGACGCCTAACAACACTTTTGATAGACTCGTGTATATCCGATATCAAACAAAGACCATCCTGTGGTGTCACAAACTCTCTTAAACGAGATGGGAATAAATACCAAGTCTCCGCTGCCTCACCCTCGACAACTGCATATGCAATTGGGAAGGTGTCGTTTCTTCCGTCTTGTGCGATTGCCAAAAGAAGAACCCCTTTGTACCTACCATACAACCATGTTCCATCAACAGAGACCACTGGTTTGCAGAATTTAAAGCCTTTTATGCACGGGCCAAAACTCCAAAAGATGCGGTGGAATACACCTTTGTTGGTAACTTGTTGTCCATTCTCATAGAATGGTTTGGACTGCCAGTCGTAAGCTGTGTCTGGAATATAGCAAGAGAAAGCATGTAGGCATCTGGTTACTTTATTGTAAGAGAGTTCCCAATTACCGTAGACTTTTTCGATTGCTTTTTATTTAGCAATCTAAGCCTTACTGTAGGAACTCTGGTACGTTAACCGCTCTCTGATGTGTGCAACAACACCACCACTGATATTTGGGTCCTCCCTTACAAGTGGAAGGATACGAGAACATATGTAGGAGGAGGTCAGCTGGAGGTGATCTTAATAGTGGATGTTGTACATGTGTGTGGGTGAGTCAACTGTGTAATCCCCCTACCGATCAAGAAAGACAAGGACGTTTGAGAAATGTTTCAAGAACATGAGAAGTTCCAACGTTGGATTGAAACTTATCTCGAATTGTGCGTCAAAACCAGAGAGTCTGCCGAACACATCGTCCGTAGGCTTATCCCTCCAGTCATCCGATGGCCACTACCTAAGAATCCATGGTGGAAGTAGAAGTAGTTTACATCATGTTTGTCTCTTCTTGTATTATGTTTTCATGTCGTTTCGTTTTAAATTTCCTATCCTTGTATTTCTGCAATTTGTGTTTTTTATTTTTGTTTTTATCCTATATTAAATTTTGTTCCAATTTTTAATATCTTCATTTTTTACCGTAATTATTACCGTAATTACTTTATAAATAAGTTTACTAATTATTCAAATTATTTAAATTAATTATTGAAATTAAATTAAATTAATTTACAATTTAATCAAATTAAATATAAGAAATTAAAAAAACAAATGTGAGTTCTGACCTACAAATAAAAAAAATTGTAAAATTTTAGTTTAGAACTCGGTTTGGTGGGGGGCGAGTTCTCCTCTTAAAAAAAAAGTGGGTCACTTTAGTATATAATGTAGAAAGTGAGTTATTTTGAATTTTTTTATTTTATTTTTTTGGGACAACGTGGTTTTTTTGCCCCATTTACCATTGCTTTAGAGATTAATTCATTTTTTTGACTCATGGGTATATGACGGAATGCAAGCACCAAAAAGGGTGTTGCTTTTCCCACTCTCCCTCCTACTCAAAACACAACACATAAGGGTATGAAAATACTAAAAGGTCATTAATAAAATGGTCAAAACGTTTTTTTTTCAAAAAAATTTACCGGTTCGAACACGGGCATTCGAACCAGATCGAACAATATTATCCGAGTGTGTTAAATATTTGACACACACATCTGTTATGTGAAAATTAACTGATTAAGATGATTCTATTCGAACCTGTTCGGACAACACCATCCGAACAGTCAAAAAATAAGTTGGCAAATACAAAAGCACCACTGATCCCTGACGTTTGCGCGGAACGGATCCCTGACGTTTGTGCGGGAACTGCACAGTGCAGTTCCTTATTTTAAGCTGTTAGATCAAACTCGTGCAGAAAAATACACCACGTGGCACGTTTTTTATTTTTCTGAAATTAAACACAGACGCGTACGACACTGCTATGTTACGACAGTGCCTTGCCTTCCGCCACTGCTCTCCTTATCTTCTTGTTGGATTTCAAATTCTTCCTCTCTATATTATAGTTTTGGGTTTAATTCTTTCTTTGTATTTCTCATTTCTTGGTTGTGTTCTTAATTCTTTTTTGGAGTTTAAAGGAATAGTGCCTTTGATTTAGTGCTCTATATGGAAAAAAATTGTTTAACCATTGAGTTCAGGAAGAAAGACGTTTGAGTATCAACTTCAAGCGGTGAGAGGCAGTGGCAGCGAGGCGGTGGCGGCACGGCACGACAAGGGCGGCAACCGCGGCGACAGTGGCAGCAAGGACGACAATAATGGAATTTGTTTTTAGAACAGAGTAGAAGAAAAAAAACAGAAAACATGTGGCATGTCATACATGGTGTGATTTATCCAACAGCTGACAAGAATGGAACTGCACAATGCAGTTCTGCGCAAACTTCAGACAATCCATTCTCATGTTTGGCAGTGTCAACATCATCACCACTTTTTCTCATCGCACGTTTTCTCTCTTATGAATTGTGTCATCATCACCACTTTTTCTTATCACCCCCATGTGAACTAAAAAACTGAACCGAAGTGAATCAAAATTAACTGAACTTTTACAAACAATTCAGAACCGAACTGGTATTTTAAAGACAGTTTACTAACTGAACTGTTAAGTCCAATTCAGTTAGTGAACCAAACGAACGGTTAACTGTTAAGGACTTAACTAAGGCCACCCAGTTAGACTACCAATTCAAGACGGTTTGGTTAACAATTCAGGACCCGAAATATCAGTGTGAAGTTGCCACCGCCTCAACTTCATTTCCTATTTATTTTTTCGATGTTCAGTGTTTGGCGAATTGATTTTAATTCACCACCTAAAATTGGCTCTTTAATGATATTGAATTTGATTTATTGCGTAAGTTTTTTGATATATGTGTTCGCAGGCACCGGTGCGTTTTGTTTGCTTCCTTGATTTTTATCTTTCTAACTTTCTGCTCTCAGATTATTTTAAGTTTTTTCTGCCACACTCCAAATGGAAGAATGGAAATATGGAAATAGTATTCACTGCCACACTCCAAATGAAGATGTTTTGTTGAACAAAATTCAGTTTGAACAAGTTAACACTTCGGCTCCAACAGTTTAGAGAAAAAAGTTTTTAGTTCAAAATGGTTTTTTAAACAGTTAGGTTCAGTAGAACAGTGAACTGAACTGTCAAAATAGTTCGGTTTGACAAACGGTAAAAGCAGTTCGGTTCGGCGAACTATTTGAATCAGTTCGGTTCAGTTTTCTTTGTGAACTGCACCATGAACAACCCTAATCACCACCACGTTTTCTCTCTTATGACATATGACAGACTATGTGTTATCATCACCACTTTTTCTCTCTTATTATTTTTATTATCACTCCAAGTCTTGATCCAATACAAAGTAAGCCAAGTCTTACATATTAAGGTGTGCAATGCAGCAAATGTAATATGAGAAACTCAGAAATGCATACGTTCGGACATTCCCATCCGAACTGGTTCGGAGAGGGTCAACTGAACCCGTCAAAAACACCACGTAAAGGAGGTTTCCGCACGTGAGGGTAATTTTGGAATATTTTAGGTTTGGGGGTGTGCGCTGAGTAGGAGGGGGAGTGGGAAAAGTAGTGCCCCACCAAAAAATATACAAAGGCCCAATCAAGTACAAAATGGGTTTGGATTGTCTAATTTTATTATGGGTTGTTTTTTTGGTACCCCCACCAAATCCCCATATACCCCCAACAAAATTGAAAATCCCAAAATGCCCTTTGCAATCTATTTTTTTTAAAAAAGGCTCATCGTATATATGTCATTTTGGACATATATACGATGCTCAAGTTTAACACATCTTATATATGTCCTTAAGACGTATATACGATTGGCCGTGTAAGATTCAATCGTATATACCTCTTAAGGACATATATACGATGTTAAACTTGAGCATCGTATATATGTCCAAAATTGCATATATACGATGAGTTTGAATTTTTATTTTATTTTTTTTGTAAAAAATTTTTAACGGTCATGATTTCACTTTCAAAGTTGATCAACGGTGTGGATTGCACGACAAAATCAACGGTTGATAATCTTTGACCTCAACTATAAATACCCACTCCCACCATCACTATTTTCACAACAAAAATTCAACTTCCTTCTCTCACACCACAACACAAGTCAAGATGATGCAGACTTCGCTAATGTCATACTATGAGCCTTCTTCCATCGCTATTGTTCATTGTAATTTGGGTCTCATTGATCATCAGGGCATCACGTTGCAAGATGATGGTGTAGCTTTTAATGGGAGAAATGTTATGCAGTGTAGGTTAAAACACTGCATATCATTTGCTGCTTTTAAGTAGAAACTACTGCAGATGGTGGTTCAACATAAGAACAACGAGCATGAGATATTCGTATTTTTTATCGGAAACTGGAATGGACTGATGAAGGTCTTTACTGGTCTACCATGGATGCACTACAAGAATTACTTGAATTACTGGCGGAACATTTCTGGCGGATTCAGTCCGCCAGTAGGTTTTCTGGTGGATTTTGGCGTTTTTCATGGATTTAGTGCGCCAAGCGTTTTGGCGGATCCTATAACATTTCTGGCGGATCCAATCAGCCAGTATGTTTACTGGCGGAATTACTAGCGGATTTTTTGCAAGTAGATACTGGCGGAATTACTGGCGGAAATTTCCGCCAGTAACCTGCGTTACTGGCGGATTTTCCGTCGATTATCTTGCGTAATTATCGGCGAAATTTCCGCCCGATGTCTGCATCGGGCGGAAAATCCGCCAGTAATTACTGGCCGAATTAACCTGCGTGTGCTGTTCCATATAACTTCTCTCTTCCTCAAATTTCTTTTCCCCATATTCTCTCATCTCTTCTCTCTTCCTCAGATTCCTTCAATTACCCCTGTTTTCGTTCAATTCGTTATCGCGAAACCCTTCTCGGTACCACTTCAATTCAACACACCTTCTCTTCAATTCCAACAACAAGAGGGCTGTTTCAACACACCTTGTCTTCAATTTCACCGATAGAATCCGCCAAGTAATTATCGGTGAAAATCACCAAGAACAGATTACTGCGGCGTTTTTACGGTGACATCGGCGGACTAAATCCGCCAGTAATGTTCTTTTTCTGGCAGATTTCTAGCATTACTGGGGGATTGTGTCCGCCAGTAATAACCAAATTTCTTGTAGTGATGTCAACAGCGAGGATGACCTCCGAGAAATGATGTCCAATCATATTAGGTTTAAATGGAAGAGTTACATTCATCTGTACGTCGAAACCAGAAGGACCGTCGCTGAGGTCCTTCGTCGATTAACTCCACCAACTCAGTAGTTTCTATTGTATTTTTTTTTATCTGTCTATTTTTATTGTAGTTGTTTATGTTTTATCGCTTGTGTAACTTTGTTTTATCGAATCAATGAAATCGAAAAATATGGAAACTCGTAAAATATAACAAAAAAAAAAGTAATAATAAAGTGCCAACATCAAAGTAATATGAGTACAAATACATCAAAGTAAAAATACAAAATCCCTAACGTCAGCCTCGTGGCCCTCGTCCTCGTCCCCGTCGTCTAAGTGCCTGTGGAATGTCATCTGGATGTGCCATCCCCACCAGCCTATAGAGTGTTTGATACACCCGACTGCCACTAGGGATCTCGCCATCACGAATCCCCTCTCTACAAGCGGTCACAACCTCCCTCATCCACTCAGGATCGTCGTATCGTAGCTTTGGGGAGGGTGTCCAGACTACTGGTGATGGTGGAGCTGGTAATAGTCTGGGGATAGATGTACGGACGTACCACTCTAAGTACCTAGGTACAGTCTCATCCGCCCGCTGAGAAAACCGAGTAGTGCGTAGGATGTCATCCACAGATGCCATGAAGTGGGTGATATGAAAGACGCAGTCAGTATGACTCGAACGACCTCTGAGAGGGTCACGCGGGATGTATTGACGGTACCCAAACTGTCGCAGGCACCTATCAGGCATGTAAGGAACTCTGAAATCAGCCTAGCTGATGAAGCCCCTGTATAGGGAGATCTGATCAAAGGGTCTAACATCCCTGTGCTCCTCAAATGGTCGCAAGCAGACATCCTCTGGTCTCTTCTCATCAATCATCTTCCTGTAGTGGCTGAGTTTGAGGTGATCTGACTTCTTCTTCCTAAACCGCCCAGCAAGTGGCTCCGCACCGGGTATATGACCAGCCAACCTCACTGCCATATTAGGGAAGTACCACATAATCCAAGGCTGAAATGAAAAAATAATAAACAACTTTAATTAAAAATTATTTACCCAAAAACAGTCTGAATTAAAAAAATTGAGTTTACATTCATACCTGGAATAGGCTGACATACCCTCCACACTGCGCCGTCTCCCTCAAAGACGCAGTGTTCAAGGAGTCATACATGGCAATTAGTGCACCTGCACCCCATGCATAGCCTCCAAGAACCTCTGGACTCATATCAGCCAAGTAGAGCAGCCACTTACCCTCCGCTCTGTCTCCAGTCTTCTTAGTGAAGATACTGTAGGTCAGAAGCAGAAGGAAATAAGCCCTCACAACAACTGTCATGTCACCACCCTCCTCCAGATTACGCTCATAAATCTGCAGCAGCCAACAGAAGCTGTAATAAGGACCTCCTTTAGTGGTGTGAGTGATAACTCTATTTTATATAGAGTATTTCATATGTTTAAACTTAGTATTTGCTCTCTTTCAAGTAATAATAAAGAGTTTATATAGTATTTTATGTGATATATGATAACTTGAGTGATTTGAATGGTTATAGTTATTATTAGGCCATTTTGGATATATTGTGGTATGTTTGATGTTTTTGTTCAGTGCAGTCTCAATGCTAATCGCATCAATGCTCCCGTGATCGATCCTCGCATCAAATCTCGCACTACTCGGTGAATAAGCAAACTGTTTCATATGCATCCACTTGCAAGTGATGACCTCCCGCTTGGTTCTCTCGATGCCATCCAACCTTGTATAGTAGGCGCCTACCATTCACACATAGCTATAGGCATAGCTTTGAAGAGTCACCAACATAGGGACACATGTTCACACATCAATGAACCGCCCTATGTCATTAGTCAAAGATTTCAACATGGATAAACCTCTGGAAAGCAACTACAGCTATGATCCACTCAAGATGACTTCAACATGAAGGAAGAAAGCACCTCACTTGAAGGCTATAAAAGGACCTCACATCTTCATTTGGAAATATAACACAATCCATAAGTTAGATCAAAATTTCAATATACATAGTTAGTTTTTATATTTTTAGAGGAAGAGGAAGGAATTCATAATTCCTCCTTAACTCATTTTCATAGTGTTTGTATAGTGCTAAGGAGTAATGCTAGTGCATTGCTAAAAGATTTCATACAAAGGTTTTCAACATTTGTAACTTTACTCTTGTTGTTTCTCTTTTGTGATTTCTATATATATAAACATGGTCTATTCAGTTTATATATATCTTGCAATGTCTCTTGTTAGCTAAACCCTTCTTAGTTGGAATGTTCTAATCATTTAATGAGCTTTTAAGTAAGCATGTTGCATGTATGTATGTTTGTACTTTAGTTCTTGCTTGATAATATTTTCATTACTTATTTTGAACTTGATCACTTAGAATAAGTAAGAATTGTAAATGACCAGAAATGGCTTACAATTAAGAACTCAAGAACTAATATGGGTGAGTGTTTTACATAAAGAAAACTTTGTGAAAACCATGCTAAGTCCTAGACATAGGATAGTATAGTCCATAGGATAATTGTGGGTACTTAAAATACAAGAGTGAATTTATTTAGCAAATTGGATAATTGACAAGGAGGCGAGAAAGGCACTAACACCCCTTTCTTTACTGCAAAGAAGCAATGATCATAAGAGCTTGTAATGATACTCTGAAGAAAGTGACCGAAAGGCACATAGCTAATGCAACAGCATTCAGTGCAGCTGCATCACATACTGCATCATACACTTATAAATAAATTACTTGATGAAGACATTCCAACTAGCTTTTCCCTTTTACGCTATCAACATTTTTTTACTTTGCTTTCTAACTTAGTTGTGATCATCAAACAAAATCCAAAATTATTTTGTTACTTAGTTACTTTACACTTTATTACTTTATATTGATTTTAAAAGTGAGTTTTTCAATCTCCGTGGGTTCGATCTTTTTACTACTTGTTTTTGGACAGTGTATACTTGCACACAAGTGTATGTGATTTCCATGCACCAGTGAGCAGCCTCAGTCTGTGGAACACAAAGATAGGTCTCTACAAGGTATGTGGCATGCTCCGAGCCGACAGTGATGGTGGGAGGTGTGGCATAGTTCCCCTGGATGGGAAGATGCAGCAAGCAGAAGACGTCATCTAGAGTGATCGTCATTTCACCAAAAGGTAAGTGAAATGACGAAGTATCTGAGTGTCATCTCTCAATAAAAGCTGACAGCAACTCATGGTCTACTACAGCGTGGCCAGTGTAGAGAAGTGGCTCTAGTTCGGAGTCCTTGACCACTGTGGTACGGTGAAGTAGAGTCTGGTACTGTAGCTGCAGCCTAGTATGGACTTTGTTGCCATGAGCCCTGTTATACCCCAATTTTGTCCGTCTTTTTTTTCTCGCTTTAGTCGTTTATTTTTAGTAAGGGTGTGTTTCGGAGTCGCATGATTACAAGAATTATCAGTGTAGAGTCTCGGTTACCAATCCAAACCAATTCCAGTCACTCCGTTCAGCTAAAATCGAAATGCCGTTGTTTAAATTGGGCACGCACTGTTCGCGCTTGTGTAATAGTATAGAATTCGCAAATCAGTGCAAGTATACACATCGTACAAGTAATAAAGTGGATTAGAGTAAGAGATCGTTCCCACGAGGATTGATATGCTTTCAATGTTCAAGTTTCAAAACACAAGAGAATCAAGTGACAAATCGACAATAAGAGTTGGTTCTAAAGCTAAAGATTTAAACAAAACAAGGAAATAAAAGTTGGTTGTGAATATGGATGAGAGAGGAGTTGAGTTGTTGCATGCGATTAAATCCTTCCTAGCGGGCGTCATAACGTTTTAGACGTTATAACGTTCAAATGTTAATCTGTGCGAGGCGGCCACGTTTGAGCATTTGTTAAAAGAGTCGTGCTTTTCAAAGACTGGCGTCGAGTTTCAAGTACAAGAAATCCTATGTCTAGGTTCTAAATAGGCCCACTCTCGTATATTAAGTACCCACAAAGAATGTTCTATGAACTATTATCCATTCTATGTCTAGACTTAGATAAAGATGCCTAAATGTCTTTAGTGCATTGTTCATTCATATAAATCTTTGATTTCTTTTCATAGACCATGTCTGTACTCTATGAATCTACCTATTTTAAGAGGCCGACCTCAAAACAAGTTTTCAAAATATTATTACGCAAAGATTTAAAACGGCAACGCTAACACTTCATAACATTAACTAGAAATTCATTAATAGCAAAACAACAACTCAACTACAAAGTGTTTAGCTCATGCTTGAGCATCATTACAGAATGAAAAGGATGTGAAATCCTAATACCATACATAACGAGAAAAGAACTCAAGTGCAAAAGATACACCCAAGTAACTTCTTAGCATGTATTTGTATAGGCGTTACAACGTCCGAACCTTACACTTATGCGTAAATAAAAACTAAGTTCAGAATAGTCAAATATAGAAGTCTGTTTCCGGATCTTCTTTACAAAACTAGTTCTAAGTTAATGGAGGGACGGTGGGATGATGAAGATGAAGTGATTCGAAGTTGGTGGAAGAGATGATGATGTTGAGAGAGAAGTTGAAATGAGCTTTAAATAGCCTCCTTGCTTACGCGTCTTGATGTCACTTGCCCACCTACCATATCTGCTTTCTTCTATATTTTTCCCGATAATCATTGGTATACATGATTGCTTACGTGCGGCGTCACTCATGGGAACAGAAAATCTTTCGACTTTTATATCTTTGACTTATCAATGCTTCGCGCGCCAAAATGAAGATCTTTTCACCCTTTCACTGCTACACTTTAGTAGGCGTGGTGAGGGACGTGGTAACGTTCGAAGATCGAAATTCCTGCACAAGCACCAAAAAGCATCAAAACGCTCTCAAGGGCACCAAATGGTGCCTAAATGCACATATTCACCACTTCATCTATTTATTTACTAAAGACTCCGAAATTATATAAAACTTAATTAAATATTCCTTGCATTACTAGAAAACTTACATGACTTATTCTTTGAATGAGTATAAATAACTCATATAAATATGAGTTATCACACCCCCAAACTTAAGCCATTGCTTGTCCTCAAGCAATCAAGAGATAACAAACAAAACAAAACATGAAATCAACTACACTAGCGAGTTATGCTCTTACTAAATCAATAGATCAAAAATTCATTCTCGAGGGCTAATTCCTCACACACTCACACACCACTTGCATGATTAAATTCCATTCATTAAAGCTCAAAGTGAGTGTGTGATCTCTACGCTTTAAATCTCCTCTAGCTAGTTCGAAACAGATTTTGACTTATGAAAGAGTGGCTTCCCAAATAGTGTGATGTAAAACATATTTCAAAACAAAGAATAGGCTAACATTTTCACATAAGACATGGGGTTCATTTTAAGCATGACAAAGGGTCTTAAGTGGGTGCTAGGACTGGATTAGTGCAACTAATTTCTTGACTCACACACGCAAAAAGATGTGTAACCCCCTCATTCTTGAGCAACTCTCTTTATTTTGCTTCCTTTGAGAGTTTTTTTTTTTTTTTTTTTTTTTTTCATTTTGGAGTGCTTGACATTTGTTTTGTGGTATTACGGGGAACATAGCACACATGTGGATTTTCCACTTATTTGTAACAACACATTCTTTTTGGTAATTTTGGGGGGAGAGGCGTTACAAGCGTTTATGGGTGGGCGTTGCAGCGTCCGAATACACTACACAACACACACGGCAGACGTTATAGCGTTATGGGTAGACGCGTTACAGCGTTGCACTCACACTACACCGCACTTAACCATCCTACGATCTTTGCACCAAACCTTAGAAATACGACTTGATTTACCCCCAAACTTAGCTTCTATCTGCTATTCTAGGTTTTTAATCAAGTTTTATTTTCACCAAAGTTTACCAAAACTAGCTTCAAAGACAAAATATTCCTTAGCTAACTAAATTCTCTCTTAAAAGCAGAGTTTGTGTAGGAGCAACAATCAATTCTTTACATCTAATCATGCATAGGTTACTCACACACACATTTTCACTTATCCTTAGCCCGAAGAGAATTATTTTCATGCTTGACAGAGTAAGAACAGAAGCTACTTTTGCATTTGATTTCATGTACAGCACTTAAAACATCAAAACATTTGAGATTTCCCCCCCCACACTTAAAGTTGAGCAGTGTCCTCACTGCTTAAAGGGAAATAGCAATTTTTTTTTTTTTTTTTTTTTTTTTTTTTTTTTAGAGGGGGTCTCATTCAGAACTACAAACTAGCAAATTTCAACCTAAAATTAAAACTAAAAAAAACTAAACTACAATTGATATTGATGGGGGTACTTACTTGTTTGATGCACCAGACCTTAGCCTTCCGCTTTGTCTGGTGGGAACTGCTGCCTGCCCTTCTCCTTTCTTCTTCTCCTTTTTCTCTTTCTTGACCTTCACTCCTCCTTGCTCAGTGGTGGTGGTTGTTGTTGTTTCATCAGATTCTTTTTCTTTTGTACTTGCTCCAATACTTCCACCAGCAGCAGTTGATGCTTCAGCAATCCTTTTCTTGGCCTCCTCCCACATTCTCATTGCTAGGTCAGCAGGGTTAACTTGCATTGGTTCACTGGGGATCACCTGGGCTTTTTCCACCTCTGGCTCTTTAGACGTCGCCACGTCTGATGATGATACTCCAGTTCCAGCAACTGATCCCTGGGCTTGCTTCAACAAGTGCTCTGCTAGTTTCTGTGTAGCCTCCTCCATTGCTTGCTGTTTGACCTTTTCCAATGCAGCCTCGCGTTCATTGATGACTTGCATTTCGCAAGTTTGGTGCGACCTCTTTTTTCACAGACGTTACAAGCGTCTGCGCAGTAGTTCTTCAAACAATAGCGGGGAAGTGGCGCGTAAACGAAGCTTGATGAAGTGGCAACGAATGCACCACTAGTAGCGATGGCGGTGTCTGCCGCAAAGACTTTGACTTTTCTTTTCTGAGCGCACGCGCTCGAGTGTTGTGGTGGTCGTTATTTCCTCTTTTTCTCTGCTCCTTGAGCTTGATTTGACTCAATGACTATCGTTGTCTCTTTTTCCTTCCAAATGGATTGTATGCGGTCTGATTTTGACTCTGGTCTTTTGGGTGGGGAAATGGTTTGGGATTGTGGGTTGCTTTCTCGTGATTGTTGGCTCGGGCGCCGCCACGCCCGCGCTTCAGTGTGATGGTTGTTTTTGAGGTTCGGGTTGGGGTGGGGGTGGTTGTGGAATGGTTTGGTCCTCGACTTTGGATTGTGGGGTATTTGGGGTGTGTTTTGGTCGTGTGTGGAGGTTCTTGGGGTGAAGGTGGTGGTTGTGGGGATGGTGCTTTGGGGCTAGGTGATTTGGATTTTTCTTGGGGTGGCTCTTTGGTTGATTGAATTCTTTGGGGACTCACTTTCAGTCCTTTCACTCGAACTCCCTTTTTCTTGAGTGGCTCTCCCTTCTTCCTCTTCTTCACCGATCACTTCCATGCTCACCTTCTTGGATTCCTCTCGCATCACATTCGGAAATATCATCTAAATCATCGAAATTAAAATCTTCCTCACTACTTACCTTCTTTTGTTTCTTTCTTTGGGCTTTGCCTCTTTGGTGGGCTTCTTGCTCGCTTTGCTCTTTCCTTCTTCTGCCTCTTCTTTGGATTGTAGACGGGGCACTTCATCATCTTCTTCTTCTTGCATCCATTACCGCAATGTAGGCTCTACAATTGCTTTCTTCCCTTTGGACACTGGGCAAATACCTTCTTTTGCCACTCAAATTGCTCCTTAATAAATTTGGCGAGGAAGTGCGCTTTCCTCCGCACGTTGTAACGTCCGAGCATCGCAGAACTAGCGGCACTGCGATCTTCACTCTAGGTGAAATTTTGTTGAGAAGGGGCCTTGAGGTTGCTCCCCAAGCTCTGAAGCCTCTATCTCCACTCCCGCCTCCATGCATGCAGTCGGTTATCAAACAAAGGAAGTACAAATAGCCGTCCTTCTGTTCTTCCATTTGTTGAGCTCACGATTGATCGACTTCCCAACCTCTACTTTATCTCTCGGACATGATTGCATCAATTACAATCATTCTCTCCTTGTCAACCCATGATGTGTGAGATGTAGGGATTAAGCAATTGCCTTATAAAATGGAACCGGTATTGGCTTCATCACAAAGGTATTTCTTCATTATTTTGAACTCGCTTCCATGCTCTCCTCTTCTTTCCCGAGACAAAGACCTTCAACACATATCCTCTCCTTAATGGCATCCATCTCGGCCCAACCCATAGTTCTTCCGTTTGGTCTCAACGACTTTGCCATAGTATCCTAATCCAAAATAGTCATTAATGACCCTTACCCCAAACTTGACTTCCTCTCCTCTTACCTTTGAGACGATGGATGGCTCTCCTTGATCCTCTCCACGATTCCCTTGTAGAAATCATGAACCGAGTAGCAATATACTCTTTTCTCGTGCATAACAAATTTACGCCATCCCAACGCCTGCGACGGTTATGAGAAAATTAGGATTGGGGTTTTCTTGGTGAAACCCCTTTCGAGAGCGGGGCTTTCTTCTTAGATGGGTTTGGTGTTTTGGGGATGGAAGTGAGGAGGAACTTAGGTCAACATGCTTTCCTTTTCGGAGGATTTGGTGGCGGATTGCTTTGCTTTAGTCATGGTTTTGTGTGAGAAAATGTTTGGAAGGAAATGGGGATTTTGGAAATTTTAGGTTTTTGAGAAAGGGGATGGGAGAATTGGGTTTTCAGAAAGAAGGAAACTAGAAAGAGATTTCAGGAGGTGGAATGGTGGTGAGTGGTTAGATTTTTATGGGGAAGAGGTTATGGGGAGTTGAGAAATGGAAGAGTGGAGTAATGGAGAAAGTAACCGTTGATTAGACATGTTAAGTGAGGGGGGGTGACGTCGTGGTCAGTTACCACGTTCGTTTTTGCAGAGGAAATCATTTCGCCACGTCATCACTTACGCCCTTGACTTAATTTAAAACGCCTTGATCGCCCCTGACGTGCCCGCGTCCGTAAAATCTTGAGACGTTTCGACGTCTACCATCTTTCACTTTTTCTTTCAACTCTTATTCCTGCAAAACAAAAATTAAAAAGATACAGAAAAATTAAAAATCCTTGGGTTGCCTCCCAAGAGCGCTTGCTTTAAGAGTCTTCAGCCAGACTTTTGTCTCTTTTATTCAAGAATTGTTGAAGGACATTTGAATCTTGTCCCTTTCCACATGTTCTCCATGATATTGTTTCACACGTTGGCCATTAACTTTGAATATGGTGTTTGTCTTTTCATCAAATAAATCCACAGCACCATGAGGATAGATCTTCATTAGTTTGAATGGACCTGACCACCTTGACTTCAACTTTCCTGGAAACAGCTTAAGCCTTGAATTAAATAGCAATACCTGTTGTCCTTCTGCTAGCTCTCTCCTTTGAATTCTTTGATCGTGCCACTTCTTGGTCTTTTCTTTATACATTGCAGAGCTCTCATAGGCATGGTGTCTAAACTCTTCTAGCTCATTCAATTGTAACAATCTTGCCTCACCAAATGACCTTTGCATGATCCAAATTTATTTGCTTTATTGCCCAATAAGCTTTATGTTGGAGCTCAATTGGCGGTGTGACAAGCCTTTCCATAAACTAGCATGCGGAGACATGCCCAATGGTGTTTTGTATCTCGCTCAGCAGTAGCCCACTGATTGCATCATCCAAGTGTAATGACCATTCCTTTCTGTTGGGACCAACCATCTTCTCAAGTATTCTTTTTATCTCCCTGTTGGATATTTCGACCAGCCTTTGGTTTGGGGATGATAAGTCGTAGCAATTCTGTGTTTTACTCCATATTTAGCCAAGAGGTTTTCAATCAATTTATTGCAAAAATGAGAGCCTTCATCATCGATTATGGCTCTTGGAGTACCAAATCTTGTGAATATATTCTTTTTTGGGAACTTGCTATGATTTGGCTTCATTGTTTGGTAATGCCACCGCTTCAACCCATTTTGATACGTAATCCACAGCTACAGAATGTAGAGATTTCCATGGGACATAGGAAATGGTCCCATGAAGTCCATTCCCATACATCAAACAACTCTACTTCCGAGAATGTTTGTGAGTGGCATCTCTTGCTTGCTTGATATGTTTCTGTTCTTTGGCACTTGTCACATCTCCTAACCACTCATGTGCATCTCTCGAATAATGTTGGCGAGAGTGCTTTGATTGTAGGACCTTTGCGGTTTGCTTTAGTACCTCCAAAATGTCCACCATAAGGTCTTGAATGAATGACATTGCAAAGCACATGGGGTTGCTCTTCCTCAAGAAGGCATCTTCTTAGTAAGCGATCTGGGCACAATTTGTGCGAGATATGGTTCATCCCGAAATATTGCTTTATCGTGTGGAAGAACCTCTTCTTCTGGCGATGGTTGAATTCTCTACAGCACAATTTTGCTAACAAGGAAGTTGACTATGTCAGCATACCATGGAGCAGTAGTATCAGACGTTATGACGTTTGACGAAAGTGTCATAGACGTGGCCACGTCTTCAGCTACTGAGGCTACTAACAATAGTCTCTCATCAGGAAATTTTTCTTGTATATCTTCTTCACCTGTACCTGCATCAACATTTTCAAGCCTAGAAAGATGATCAGCAACTTGGTTCTCCACCCCCTTTTTGTCACGAATTTCCAAGTCAAATTCTTGGAGGAGGAGAACCCATCTAATAAGTCTTGGCTTTGCATCTTTTTAGAAATTAAGTACTTAATGGTGAATGATCAAGTAAAAACAATAACTTTTGCACCAACTAAGTAAGATCTCGAACTTATCAAATGCAAATACAACGACCAAAAGTTCTTTTTGATACAAAGATAATTCAATTGGGCATCATCTAAGGTTTTCTTGGCATAATAAATAGAATGAAAAATTTTTCCATACCTTTGCCCCAATCTGGCTCCCACGGCATAATCACTTGCATCACACATCAACTCAAATGGCTTGGACCAATGCGGAGTGACTATTATCGAGTACATTGCAAGGCGATCTTGATTTGTTAAAAGCTTCATGACACTTTGCTCATCAAAATTGAAGACGTGGTCGCGTTGCAACAACAGACATAAGGGCTTTGAAATCTTTGAGAAATCCTTGATGAATCTTACAGAAACCCCCGCATGTCCTAAGAAACTTCGACTCCTTTGATAGTTGTAGGTGGAGGCAACTTGTCAATAACATCAATCTTTGCTCTGTCCACCTCTAAACCTTTCTTTGATATTCGTGTCCCAACACTATTCCTTCTTGTACCATGAAATGGCATTTTTCCCAATTGAGCACTAGGTTGGTTTCTTCACACCTTTATCGAACTCCTTCCAAATTATCCGGGCATCCTTTGTGCGAATCTCCATAGATCGAGAAATCGTCCATAAAAACTTCCATGGAGTTCTCAATGAAATCGAGAAAATAAGGCCATCATGCACCTCGAAATGTTGCGGGGAGCATTACATAGCCCAAATGGCATCCTTCGGAAAGCAAAGGTACCATAGGGGCAAGTGAATGTTGTCTTCTCTTGATCTTCAGGTGCTATGGCTATCTGGTTGTAACCTGAATAACCATCAAGGAAACAATAGAAATCTTTCCCTGCGAGCCTGTCTAGCATTTGATCAATGAATGGAAGAGGAAATGATCCTTCTTAGTTGCTTTGTTTAACTTCTCGTAATCCATGCATATCCTCCAACCTTATTATTTGTCCTTGTTGGAATTAGCTCATTTTTTTCATTTTGTATTACAGTAACCCCTCCTTTCTTGGGTACACATTGAACTGGACTTACCCAGGAGCTATCACTGATAGGGTAGATGATTCCTGCATCCAACCATTTGATGATTTCTTTCTTCACCACCTCCTTCATTATGGGGTTCAATCTCCTGCCGCTCTTCAATGCTATTCTTGGCATTCTCCTCCAAGACTATTCTATGCATGCAGATTGTGGGGTGATACCTTTGATGTCCGCCATTTGCCAACCAATTGCCTTTTATGTCTCTTGAGGGTAGTAATGAGATCATCTTCCCGCTCTTGAGTGAGCTTGGAAGAAATGATCCTTTGGCGAAGAATCATTTTCCCTAAGAAGACATACTTTAAATGATCGGGTAACACCTTTAGCTCTAAGGTGGGTGGCTCTTTAATGGAAGGCACATTCTTCTTCAGATTTGACTCCTCTTGCCCTAAAGATTCATACCTCCTTGTCCATGACTTTGGTGCGGGGGCTCGAGGCGTGGCCACATCTGCGACGGGCGTTACAACGTCACAGAGGAACAACTTCTTACATTAACAATTCTTGTATTTCATTATTCCCGAAGCTTCTCCGGATGATTATTGTCCTTGTTGAACCGCTTTTGGACCATATGATCAATGGCAACCACATAAGAACACTCCTCTGTATTTGGTTACGGATACTTAAGTGCATTGAGGGCGTTGAACTTGACTTCTTGGTCATTGACTCTCATGATTAATTCTCCTTTCTGCACATCAATGATTGTCCTTCCAGTAGCTAAGAATGGTCTCCCCAGAATGATGGGAACTTCTTTATCTGCATCAAAATCCAAAATAACAAAATCCACTGGAAACACAAACTTGTCAACTTTAATCAAAACATCTTCTAATATGCCTTCAGGATAAACTCGCTTTTATCCGCTAAAGTTAAGCTTAAAGAAGTAGGCCTGGCAGTTCCTATACCAAGTTTGTCATAAATGGACTTGGGCATCAAGTTGATACTTGCTCCCAAGTCACATAATGCTTTTCCAATATAAAAATCTCCAATGGAGCATGGTATAGTAAAGCTGCCAGGATCCTTGAGTTTTCTAGGGAGTTTATTCTGCATAATTAAACTACATTCTTCAGTTAAAGCAACAGTTTCAAACTCCCCTAGCCTTCTCCTTTTGGTGATGATGTCTTTCAAGAACTTGGCATAATTTGGCATCTGCTGTAAAGCATCAACCAAAGGAAGGTTGATGTGTAACTGCTTTAACATTTCCATGAACTTCTTTGAACTTTTATCTTCATGAGCCTTCTTCAATCTTTGAGGGTATGGTGGAGGAGGATACTCAGGTACAAGCCTAGGTACAGTCTTGATTCCTGGTTCAAAATTAGACGTTGTAACGTCTGGACTATCCTTCTCACCACTTGTGCTTGCTTCTTTCCCTTTCTTTGGTACTTCTTTTTGCTTCTCCTGTAATTCTTTTTCCACAGGCATAATTGGTTCAGGATATTCAGTACCACTTCTTAAAGAAATTGCATTTACCTGGCCATTTACCCCATTATTACCATTAGGGGTTGATGATGATGGTGTTTCTGTTGTAGAAGGAAGAGATCCATTCTGTCTTTGAGTGAGGGCTGAAGCTATTTGTCCAATTTGATTTTCCAGAGTTTTGATTGAAGACTCATGGGTTTGCAAAGTAGTCTTACAATCACTTATGAAGCTTTTCATCATGGCCTCCAAGTTGCTATTGTTGTTGTTTCTGCACTGTTGCCTCTGTTGTTGAGGAGGGAATCCGGAGGTATTGCGGGAGTAGTATTCTTGGCATTCAATGCATTATTGTTTCTCCAATCTGAAATTTGGATGATTCCTCGGTTTGAATTGTAGGAATTGGAATAGGGACCATTTCCTTTGTTACGAGAGACAAAGTTTACAGATTGAGGGTTGTAGGGCACTCCTCATACACATGCCCTTCCTCACAATAAACACACTGCTTTGTTCCACCCGATCGGTAGGTTCAACTCTCTGCATCGCATGATGCATCTCGACGACGTGGCCACGTTTGAAGTACTCGAGTTTTGATCATGTTGGTCGGGGTAGCCACTTGAGCGAGAAAGAGCGATGACTTCACTTATCTCATGAACACACGCCTTCTTCCCATGAGTAAATCTATCTCGATGGCCAATGAGAGTTGTGGGTGGCTATTTCATCAATGAGCTTGCATGCCTCGAGAAAATGACATGTTAAGAATGACACCACCGATGAGGCATCAAGTATCAATCTTGTGGGGTGATCTAGGCCATTGTAAAACGTTTCCATTTGGATCACCACAGAATGCCATGGTGAGGGCACATTCTTAGTAATTCTTTCCACCTCTCCCAAGCTTCAAATAATGATTCCCCTTCCCTTTGTTTGAAGGAGGTGATATCATTTCTTAGCTTAGCATTTTTGTTGGGAGGAAGTATTTGGCAAGAAACTTCTCACTAGCTCATCCCAAGTATGAATGGAATTTGGCTCTAAGGAGTTTAGCCAATTTTAGCCTTATCCTTGAGTGAGTATGGGAAGAGCTTCAATCTAAAGCGCCCTCTGAAACTCCGGGAATGATAAAGTTCTTTGCACACATCCGTAAATTGTCTCGGATGAGAATATGGATCTTCTTGAGGAAACCTCCAAATTGACTGCGATGCGCAACATTTGGAACATCATTGGCTTGAACTCAAAGTGGCCAGTCTGAAGGGTTGGTCTAGCAATGCTGTTTGTAGATGAGCGGGGTTAAGCCGCGGCATAGTCACGCGTGGGCCTATCCCCGTCATTGACCATGTCTTGTGGTCTGCATTGATGAGTTCTTTGCCTTTGGTAATGTTCATCATCAACAACTATTGTTTCAGTATGAGTTTGTGGCCCAGAGACCTGTCCTCCGACTCCTCTTGGTGTATGTCCACCTCTAGAACCGGTGTTATGCTCGGACATGGTTGGGTGTTGCTCTTATTCTTCTTTGTCTTCTTCTTAACCTTTGTTGTCTCCTTAGCATTTTGCCTAAAAGTTCTTTCGAGTTGGATCAAACTCGAGTTTGATTCACTACTTGGTTCGATTGAACTAGAGCTTGAGTCGGAACTAAGCATACGTTATAACGTCTATCTGTTCAAACACGTAAACAAAGAAACAACACAGTAAAAATCCTTTCAACTTGTGCTTTTAATACTTTTGAACAATAAAAGTTTTACAATCCCTAACAACGCGCCAAAAACTTGTTCGCGCTTGTGTAATAGTATAGAATTCGCAAATCGGTGCAAGTATACACATCGTACAAGTAATAAAGTGGATTAGAGTAAAGAGATCGTTCCCACGAGGATTGATATGCTTTCAATGTTCAAGTTTCAAAACACAAGAGAATCAAGTGACAAATCGACAATAAGAGTTGGTTCTAAAGCTAAAGATTTAAACAAAACAAGGAAATAAAAGTTGGTTGTGAATATGGATGAGAGAGGAGTTGAGTTGTTGCATGCGGTTAAATCCTTCCTAGCGGACGTCATAACGTTTAGACGTTATAACGTTCAAATGTTAACTGCGCAGGCGTGGCCACGTTTGAACATTTGTTGCAAAAAAGAGTTTGTGCTTTTCAAAGACAAAACGTCGAGTTTCAAGTACAAGAAATCCTATGTCTAGGTTCTAAATAGGCCCACTCTCGTTGATAACTCATATTTATATGAGTTATTTATACCTCTAATCATTAAATTAAGTAAGTTCTCAAGTAATATTAGTATAGTATTGAGTGTATTTATGTGAATATTAGGAAAGGAAGGGCTAAACACTTTGCTTTGTTATGAATTTGGCACAATTGGTGCCCTTGTGAATGTTTTGATGAATTTTGTGAAGTAGTGCGGTGTTTAGCGCTATAGCGTGCCTAACGCTATAGCGTCGAGTGCGGATCGGTGAGCATCTTTAGGGAAAGTGCAATTTTGGCGCTAAGCTCATTAATCCAAGCTCCATATCTTATGATCACCGCATGCGTCTTTGACATGTGCGGATTTTATTGGATATGTGTGGACACTTGGCAATGCATGAGAAAAGAATAGTGGAGTTGGTGAAAAAGCAACTATCACCTTTCTTGACTTTTGAGGAGATTGTACCACATGCTAGCAAGGCTAGAAGATTTATGCTGATTTTTCCTTCCCCTTCCCACGGATAGTAGTTGTGAGTTTTTAGTTAGTTTTAGAGAGAGTATTGGTAGAGAGAGAAAGTGTGACATCTTCTTCCCTCCATTGATACCCCTTAGAGCTTTTGTTATTTTACTTTTCTTTGGTATTTTTTCTGTCTTTGTACTCATGGTGTAAGGCTGATGATGAGCCATCTTCACGTGGATGATTAGGAGACTTCAAGAGTGTATCTTTTGCACTTGTAATTTCCTCTTTACTTACGGTAATGCAAGTATTCTCATTTGTGTTATTTTGATGGGGCTCAACATGAGCTAAACTCTTTGAGTTGGGTTCTTTATAGCTTGTAATGAACCATTAATGCTTCAGTATATAATTTCTCACGTTTTGTGTTTTAATCCTTGTGTGATAACTCTTCCAAACTTGTTTTGTATTTGGCCACGTAAAACTAGTGCCTCTGTGGATTCAGACATGAACCATAGAGAGAACTCAAGGATTAATATAAATGATAAGGTTGGTTGAAGACATTTAATCAATTTTTGCTTCCTCTAGACATAGAAGTTGCAATAGTTTATAAAGCATAAGTGGTGTGTGGAATATGCCACATACACTTGAGTGCAAGTATACACTGTCCAAAAACAAGTAGTAAAAAGATCGAACCCACAGAGATTGAAAAACTCACTTTTAAATGATATAAAGTAATATAGTGTAAAGTCACTAAGTAATAAAATAATTTTGGATTTTGTTTGATGATCACAACTAAGTTAGAAAGAAAGCAAGTAAAGAATGTTGATAGTGTAAAAGAGAAAAGCTAGTTGGAATGTCTTCATCAAGTAATTTACTTAAAAGTGTATGATGCAAAGATGTGATGCGTTTGCCTTTGAATGCTGTTGCATTAGCTATGTGCCTTTCGGTCACTTTCTTCAGAGTTTCATTACCAGCTCTTATGATCCTTGTTCTATGCAGTAAAGAAAGGGGTGTCAGTGCCAATCTTGCCTCCTAACAAGTATCACTTTGCTTAAGTGAATTCACTCTTGTATTTTAAGTACCCACAATTATCCTATGGACTATACTATCCTATGTCTAGGACTTAGCATGGTTTTCACAAAGTTTTCTTTATGTAAAACACTCACCCATATTAGTTCTTGAGTTCTTAATTGTAAGCCATGTCCGGTCATTTACAATTCATACTTATTCTAAGTGATCAAGTTTAAAATAAGTAATAAAAATATTATCAAGCAAGAACTAAAGTACAAACATACATACATGCAACATACTTACTTAAAAGCTCATTAAATGATTAGAACATTCCAACTAAGAAAGGTTTAGCTAACAAGAGACATTGCAAGATATATATAAACTGAATAGACCATGTTTATATATATAGAACTCACTAAAGAGAAACAACAAGAGTAAGGTTACAAATGTTGAAAATCTTTATATGAAGTCTTCTAGCAATGCACTAGCATTACTCCTTAGCACTATACAAACACTATGAAAATGAGTAAAGGAGGATTTGTCAATTCCTTCCTCTTCCTCTAAAAATATAAAAACTAACTATGTATATTGAAATTTTGATCTAACTTATGGATTGTGATATATTTCCAAATGAAGGTGTGAGGTCCTTTTATAGCCTTCAAGTGAGGTGCTTCCTTCCTTCATGTTGAAGTCATCTTGAGTGGATGATAGCTGTAGTTGCTTTCAGAGGTTTATCCATGTTGCAATCTTTGACTTAATCATATAGGGTGGTTCCATGGTGTTAGAACAAGTGTCCCTATGTTGATGACTCTTCAAAGCTATGCCTATAGCTATGTGTGAATGGTAGGCGCCTACTATACATTGTTGGATGGCATCAGGGAAGCAAGTAGGAGGTCATCACATTGCATGTGGATGCATATGAAACAGGCTGCTTATTCACCAAGTTGCGCAGAATTGATGCAGGATCGGTCACGGGAGCATTGATCTGATGACATTGAGACGCAGACCGAACAAAAACATCAAACATACCACAATATATCCAAAATGGCCTATAACTAACTATATCCATTCAAATCACTCAAGATATCATATATCACACTAAATACTATATAAACTCTTTATTATTACTTGAAAGAGAGCAAATACTAAGTTTAAACATATGAAATACTCTATATAAAATAGAGTTATCACACCCCCAAACTTAAACCATTGCTTGTCCGCAAGTAATGACAAAGACAAACTATAAAAACTAAAATTTCTAGAAGATAGATCAGTTTGATTTGGATTTTCATGAGGAGTTCCCTATGAACTTCATTTTTCAACAATCTTTCTTGTGCCTTTATTTCTTCAAAACTACCAAAGCTATTCAAACTCTTTTTGTGTGTGTGAACCCACTGAGTTGAGATTGGTTCCAAGACTAAGTGAAAAATTTCCTCCTAGCCTTTGAAAGGATTGGTTCATCTTTGGTCACACCAAAATATTTTTCAAAAGAGAGTTTAGACTCACAAAATTTTCTCAAGTGTTGGGGAGTTTTTAAAATCAAAGGGCTTGATTGAATCTTTCAAAGCTTTTGAGCCAATGCATTTTTCTATTTTTTTGTGTGTGGATCTTTTGAGCGGATGCAAATACTTCTTTGAAGTGTTTTTGTGCATTGATTTTTTCGCATTTTGCTTTTTCTTGATCTGATTTACATTGATGCAAACAGACCGATAATGCTTTTCTTTTCTAGCTCATATTACCTTCCTCACCGACCTCCGGATGCAAATGCACTTTGCATGAGTCTTTGACCTCCAGATGCATATATTTTTCTTTGCACTTTTGCACGAGTTGATTTATTGAACTATCCTCCAGATACATTTATTCTGCATGGCACAGTCTTTGACCTCCGGATGCATTCATGTACTTAGCACAGGTATAGTTTCAAAAGATTCAGGATATGGCTTGTCCACATTTTTGTTTTCTTTTTCTACATTGTTTACTCTTTACACTTTTGAAATTCAGCCTTTGTTTTCATAAAACACCCCCAAACTTAATTCTTTAAGCTCTTCTTTCTTTTTAGTAAAGCTTTGTTTTGACCTAAGCTTACCAAAAATTCCCCTTGCATCAGATTGATCTTTTAAATAGCAAGGTTCTTTTCACAAACTCGTTTTGAAGTGTTGAAGTGAAAATAATTTTGGTTTTTACGAGAAATAAGGCTTTTTCTCTTTTTCATCATTGAAATTCCATCCATAGGGCTTTCACCATATTTTTGAAAAACTGATCTTTTCTAAAAATATTTAGATACTACTTTGTTAAGTACATCTAATATTTAAACAACAAAAAACTCAAAACAGACAAATCATTTGTTCAAAATAGGGGAGAGGGATTAGTACAACCAGGGGAAATAGTCAAAAAGAAACAAAACAAGCATATAGCGGTTGTAGGTGAAAGCTTGTAAATTGATACTCATGGTTTGGCTCCACTCCTAATTCACGGTGCTATGCGCTTGGAGGAGTGTGTTTCACCTTCCGCTTCTTCTCCTTGGGCTTGCTTGGTGTTGCTTCAGAGAGTGCGAGATGCACCTCCTACTACGTGTAGTTTGCAGGAATTGGTTACAGAATCGATGCAGTGCATCGATCTTGACCGCATCACTTTTCTTCCTTTTTGGTGTTAATTTTGCTCGCCTTCCCTGCAGTTGCTTGCAAGAACTTTTGAGTATTGTGCAGAGCATCCTCTTCTGCTTTTGCCATTTCTTCCAGAACCATTTTGATTGTTGCCTCATCATCATGCATGTTGTTGTCTGTTGTGATGCGTGAGAAGTGATGATGCAGAGCATCACTCGCATTGCAACAGTTGAGCAATGTGCTCCTTTGCAGATGATTCTTCTTCTTTGTCTTGTTTGTCGAGTCCTTCTTCTTCTCTTTCCTGCACAAACTCTTTTTCAAGAGCAGAAACAACATTTGAAATAATATTGCTTGGGTCGAGAAGGTACCGCAGTCCGTTGGCATAACAGGGTTTGTTCGAGATTGGTTGTTCTGTGTGAGTTGTTTCTTGTGTTTCTTTTCTTGGAGAGGGTGGTGGAGGGTTGTTTGTGGTGGTGATTGTGATAGGGGTGGTGGATCATTGAGGGAGGGTAATGGTGATTTTGGAATGGAGGAGGATTCTTGGTTTGGTGAGATGATGGGTGATTTAGTTCTTGGTGAAGTGATAGGTGTTCTGGTTGGGTTGATGCAGAAGTTTGTTTGGCATATTTCTGCCTAGCAATCTCCTCTAAGATCACACCTCTAGCTTGTTCCTCTTCTTCTTCATCAATTTCCTCATCACTTTCTTCCTCCTCTTCTTCTTCTAAATCCTTATCCATTTCTTTCAATTCCTCACTCTCAGCTTCAGATTCAGAATCATACAATTCTTCAACTACAGGTTCTACCACAACCTTCTTCTGTACTTTGTATTGTTTCCTAGTCACTTTCTTCTTAGTGCTAGGTTCTCCTACCTTCTCCTTTCCTTTCCCTTCTTCTTCAACTTCTTTCTCTTCTTCTTCTTCACCTTCAGATCTCAATACCCAACTTGGAAATTCAGGGGCATTCATTTTGGCCCACAAGATCAAAGATCTTGTCAAAACCAATTGAAGCCGGTCATGTTGATCATTTTGAAATTTCAGACAGCCCCGCTTCTGCATGTAATGCTCTTGCATTGCAGTGCAGGTGGCCTCTTACATTCTCAACTTTTCCTTCACTTCAAAGACTTAAATTACTGTGGGGAAACTTTCTTTGTTTATTAGCAAAGCAATAGGGACTCCTTCTTTCATGCATAGCTCATTAATAAGACAAGGAAAAACAGAAATCCCTTTGACTTATTTGAACATGCAAGAATTTCCCTAGCAATCAATCTACCTATGTCTACATGTCCTTCAGAGAGAATTGTATCTAACAAGATCAATCTCTCTTTGGTCATAGCATATGTATGTGATGTAGGCAAAATTGAATTAGCTATGAACAAATGCCAATTACCTAATGCATTTACCAAATAGTTACTTCTAAGCTTAATCTCATTAGGTGTGAATTTTTCCCAAACAGACACTCGGTATAGCAATCCTACTCCTTATTTCTTCCATTTCTTTCTTAAAGGCATTTGCCACTCTATTTTCAAATTCATTCCCATTATATTTCAAACATATAATGTTCATTCAATTTCTTGGCATGAAAGTGTACAAGTTTACCTCTCACCATGGAAGTGTAGGAATGTTCTCGCTCCTTCTTGTGGTGTGATGCCAAAGATAAAATTCTCTTACCAAATCTTCAATGTAGCCTCCTCGTGGTAGCACAAAGTGGTCCCAATTGAGATTGGCCACTTTGTTGACATGAATGATGGGCTTGCCTTTTTCAAATCATACCTCTCTCGGGCATTAGATGCATGTTCCACTGAGATGAACATTGTCATCGATTCGATTGAGGATTCTTTGGCTTTCCCTTTCCTTGATGATGATGATCCTGCATGCATGGCTTTCTTCTCTTTTTGGGGAGTTTTGGCCTGCCTGCCTGATGATTTCTGTGCTGATTGCTTCTTCACCATTGTAATGAATTTCTAGGTTTTTGATTGCTTGTGTGTTTTGGAAAAGATTGGATTGAGAATGAGAAGATTGATTTGTGTTTGAGATGAGAGAATTTGTGAGAGTTTGCGAATGAAGGGGGTAACTGGTAACAATGAAGGCTTTATGTTTCGGGAAGAGGAAGTTAGTGGAGTTATTAGGTAGCCGTTAGCATTGCGTCTTTGCGCATGCATCTTGCCAAGTGTCTTGCTTTGGCTACCAATGTGTCATTAATCTTACTTAACCTCCTTTGATCTTCCTGAAGCCTTATGATTCACACTTAACCAATTTTCTTCAAGTTTATAATCTTCTGATGCAGGGCACGTTTTCCTCAATGCAGTGCACTTGATCTGTTGCATTAGTTTTCTGCATTTGCAAAACAACTAAAAACATAAAATTGCACAAAAATAATTAAAAACAATGGGTTGCCTCCCATTAAGCGCTTGTTTTAAGAGTCTTGTCAGCCTGACTACCTCTTTTCATTTAGAGATTTTGCAAATGAGTGGTGGTTTTGTCTTTCACCACATGTTCACCATAGTACATTTTAACTCTCTGACCATTCACCTTGAAGACAGTATTTGAGGATTTATCAAATAAGTCTCTTTTGCTCCATGTGGATAAACTTTTATCAACTTAAATGGTCCCGACCACCTTGACCTTAGTTTTCCAGAAATAGCTTCAACCTAGAGTTGTATAGCAAGAACTAGTCCTCCTTCTTTCAATTCTCTTCGAGAATTTTCTTGTCATGCCATTTCTTAGTCTTAGCTTTGTAGATTTCAGCATTCTCATAAGAGGTTTGCCTAATTTCTTCTAACTCATCAAGCTCTAACATTCTCTTTTTACCCGCCTTGTTCAAATTGAAATTGAGCTTTTGATAGCCCAATAGGATTTGTTTTCCAATTCTACGTGTAAATGGCATGCTTTTCCATAGACTAATTTGTAAGGGGACATTCCTAAGGGTGTTTTGAATCTTTGTTCTATATGCCCATAAAGCATCATCCAAATGTAAAGACCAATCTTTCCTATTTGGACTTACCATTTTTTCTAGCATTCTCTTAATTTCCCTATTGGATAATTCTGCTTGTCCACTAGTTTGAGGATGGTATGTTGTAGCTATCTTATGCTTAACTCCATACTTAGCTAGAAGGTTTTCTATGATCTTATTGCAAAAGTGTGAACCTTCATCATTAATGATAGCTCTAGGAGTTCCAAATCTAGTGAATATATTTCTTTGAAGAAACTTACTCACTGATTTAGCATCATTATTAGGTAATGCTACTGCCTCTACCCATTTGGACACATAATCAACAGCTACTAAGATATATAAATTGCCAAAAGAGGGTGGAAAAGGTCCCATGAAATCCATGCCCCAAACATCAAATAATTCAATTTCTAAAATATTTGTTCTAGGCATTTCATGCTTATCAGAAATATTTCTCGCTCTTTGACATTTATCACGATGATTTGACCAATAAATATGAATCTTTAAATAAAGTAGGCCAAAAATAACCGCATTTGTAATACCTTAGCTCTTTGTCCTAGTGCTTCCAAAGTGTCCTCCATAAGGTGCAGAATGGCAATGCGAAGATAATTGCTTGTTGCTCCTCTTGGTATGCATTTCCTCATTAATTGATCGGGACACATCTTGTAAAGGAATGGATCATCCCAATAGTATTGTTTAACCATGTGGAAGAACTTTCTCCTTTGTTGATATGTCATACTCACTGGTACTACTTTGCTTGCAAGGAAATTTACAATATCAGCAAACCATGGTGCAGATGCATTTGATGCTCCTGCATTGCTTATAGCAAATGCGTTTCATGTTTTGCATTGATTGTGATTGCTAATAGTTTCTCATCCTGGAAAACTCTCCTTGATTTCTTCTCCTTGTGTACCAAGTGATTCTCCTTCAATCCTTGATAAATGGTCCGCTACTTGGTTTTCTACTCCTTTCTTGTCTCTAATTTCTAGATCAAATTCTTGTAGGAGTAAAATCCACCTTATTAGCCTTGGCTTTGCATCCTTCTTTGAAATTAGATACTTAATGGCAGAGTGATCAGTATAGACAATAATTTTAGTGCCAACTAAGTATGATCTAAATTTTTCAAATGCAAAGACCACAGCTAATAATTCCTTTTCTGTGACTGTGTAGTTCACTTGAGCTTCAATTAATGTCTTGCTAGCATAATATATGGAATGAAAGACCTTATCATACCTTTGCCCTAGGATTGCTCCTACTTTGCAAAGTCACTAGCATCACACATTAATTCAAATGGCTGCTCCAACTGAGTTACTATAATTGGTGCTTCACCAATGCCTTTTAAGCTTGTCAAAAGCTTCTATACAAAAGTTATCAAAGATAAATTCTACATCATGTTGCAAAAGCATGCATAATGGTTTTGAGATTTTTGAAAAGTCTTTGATAAACCTTCTATAGAAACCAGCATGGCCTAAGAAGCTCCTGATACCTTTAATTGTATTGGGTGGTGGTAGATTCTCAATGACATCAACTTTAGCTTTGTCTACCTCTAGACCTTTCTTTGAAATCCTATGTCCTAGCACTATGCCTTCTTGTACCATGAAATGGCACTTTTCCCGATTTAAAACTAAATTTGTTTCTTCACATCTCTTGAGAATTTGTTCCAAGTTTGTTAAGCAAACTTGAAATGTTTCTCCAAAGATAGAGAAATCATCCATGAATACTTCCATTGATTGCTCAATGAAATCGAGAATATAGACATCATGCATCTTTGGAATGTAGCAGGTGCATTACATAAGCCAAATGGCATTCTCCTAAAAGCAAAAGTACCATAAGGGCATGTAAAGGTGGTTTTGTGTTGATCCTTAGGCTCAATGGCTATTTGATTATAGCCTGAGTAGCCATCTAGGAAACAATAAAATTCTTTCCCCGCTAATCTATCTAGCATTTGGTCTATGAATGGTAAAGGAAAGTGATCCTTTTTGGTAGCTTTGTTGAGTTTTCGTAATCCATACTGATTCTCCACCCTGTGTGATTCTTGTTGGTATCAACTCATTCTTTTCATTGGCTATCCTTTGTCACACCCCTTTCTTTGGTACACATTGGGCGTGGCTTACCCAAGCACCTTTATCGATATGGGGTATATGATTCCAGACATCTAGCCACTTAATTATTTCCTTTTTCACAACCTCTTTCATGATAGGATTTAGTCTTCTTTGACTCTCTATCTCGTTTTTGGAATTTTCTTCCAAAATGACTCATGCATGCATATAGAAGGACTAATTCCTTTGATATCCGCCATTTGCCAACCTATAGCTTTGGTATGCTTCTTGAGAGTACTAATGAGATCACTCTCCTGTTTTGATGTTAAATCGAAGCAATGATAATGAGTAAAGTCTTATTTGTTCCTAAGAATGCATATTTAAGGTGTTGAGCAAATATCTTCAATTCTAACTTAGGAGGTTGTTCTATTGAGGGTAAGTTCTTCTTGAGACTTGGATCCTCAAGATTGAGTGGTTCATAAGTCCTAGCCCATACTTCCTTACAAGAGTTTTCTATTGGCGATTCTCTTTTTCTAGTATTTCAAACATCTAGCAATGCATTTGCATCTAATGCATCTGCATTGGCTAAGTGATCATCTTGCTTGTAAAATTGTTTTTCTACCAATTGATCTAGAGAGAATAAGGATGAACACTCTTACATTTCTTCCGAAGGATACTTCATAGCATTCATTACATTGAATTTGATCTCTTGATCATTCACTCTCATAGTGAGTTCACCTTTCGCACAGACATCAATTATGGTTTTACCGGTTGCTAAAAATGGTCTTCCTAGGATAATAGGCACTTCCTTATTCGCATCAAAGTCAAGGATAACAAAATCTACAGGGGAATACAAATTTGTCTACCTTAACTAGGATGTCTTCTATGATACCTTCAGGATAGGCTATTGATTCATCACTAATTGAAGTGTCACGGTGGTTGGTTTTGCATTTCCTATTTCTAATCTGGTCAAAAATAGATTTAGGCATCAAGTTGATGCTTGCACCTAAATCACATAAAACTTTTACAAGATAGGATTTTCCTATAGAAAATGGAATTGTAAAACTACCGGATCCTTCAATTTCCTAGGGATCTTATTTTGCATAAGCAAACTACAATCTTGATCATGGCAAATGTTTCAAACTCACCTAATCTTCTTCTCTTAGTAAGCACATCCTTCATAAATTTTGCATAATTTGGCATTTGTTGGAGGCTTCTACTAAGGGAACATTGATGTGTAATTGTTTTAGTACCTCTAGGAATTTACCAAACCGCTTCTCCTCATGTGCTTTTTTCAGGTCTTTGAGGGTAAGGAGGAGGAGGGTATTCAGGTACTAACTTAGGTAGTGGACTTTGAACTTCTTGTGATGCAGAGCACTAGATGCTTACGCATTGGTTTCTTTTTGATTTTTGTTTTTCTCCCTTTTCTACACTTTCCTTCTCGAGTTAACTCTACCAAATCCTTACCACTTCTCAAAGAAATAGCCTTAACCTGCTCCTTTCCTTTGGTTTGAGAAGGTGTAGCTTCAGATTTGAAGGTAAGGCACCTTGTGGCCTTTGATACAGAGTGTGGCTAATTGACCAACTTGATTCTCTAAGTTCTTGATGGAAGCATCTTGGGTTTGTCTAGTAGTTCTAGATTCACCTATGAATGCTTTGAGCATGGTTTCTAGAGAATTATCGTGGTAGGTTGAGAAGTTCTTTGGTTATTTTGAGTGGGAATCTGGTGGGTTGGTTTGTGTAGTTGGAGGCGATTCTAGATGCAAGTGCAATTGTTGTTGCTCCATCTAAAATTTGGGTGATCTTTCCAACCAGGATTATAAGTGTTGGAATAAGGGTTGTTATTCCTATTATAACCTACATAATTCTGAGAGATAGGGTTGCTAGAACACTCCTCATACAAGTGACCTCCTCCACAAGTACACACAACTAGGTGTGCTGGAGGTACTTGTTCTCATCACTTGAACAGATCTTTGTGTTCTGGTGATGCGTTTGCATTAGATGCTTGATAGCATTGCGTAGTGAAGTTTTTCATCAAATTAGCTAGAGTGGCTACTTGAGCAGATAGAGGCGAGATATATCATTAATTTCATGTACCCACGATGGTTTCTTTTGGGCACTTACCCTCTCAAGAGGCCAACTAGAGCTATTAGTCGCTATTCTATCAATTAATTCACATGCTTCATTGTATGATGATTTAATAACACTCCACCGGATGATGCATCAAGCATTATTCTAGTTTGAGGTTCTAAACCATTATAAAATGTTTCCATTTGAATAATAACGAGTAAACCATGATGAGGACATTTTCTTAAAAGTTCCTTCCATCTTTCCCATGCTTCAAATAAAGATTCAAACTCTTTTTGTCTAAAAGATGTAATATCATTTCTTAACTGGCATTTTTGATAGGTGGGAAATATTTTCCTAAAAACTTTTCAGCCATTTCATTCCATGAATGAATAGAGTTAGGCTCTAAAGAATTTAGCCAAGCCTTGGCTCTATCTCTCAAAGAATATGGAAATAACCTTAATCTAAATGCATTTTCACTAACACCAGGTAAAATAAAATTACTACAGACTTCTAGAAATTGCCTTAAATGCAAATGAGGATCTTCATGAGGAGATCCTCCAAATTGACCAATAGTTTGAAGCATTTGAAACATCATAGGTTTAAATTCAAAATGCATGGCATCAATATGAGGTCTGTTTATGCTAGTTTGCATGTTTTGATGATCAAACTGAGCATAATCCCTCATAGGTCTATCTCTATCATTAATCATACCTATGTGATCCATGTGGATGAGATTTTCTCTATGAACTTCTTCTTCAGTAGCATGCTGTGATCCAGGGCCTCCTCTCACTGAGTGTGGCCTTGAGCTTTGTTCTTCACTGAATGACATGTTGCAAGCTTGTTGATTTTTCTTCTGGAGTCTTAGCAATCTCCTGAATTTTCTTTCTATTTCTAAATCTAAACTATATTCTGGAGTTCTGTTTACAGTCTCAGACATACATATACTAAGTACCATATCTTGTGGTTGTGAAACTAAAAACCAGAATTTATATACAACACTAAATTACTCAATATCAGAATTTTAAAAGAATTTACTTCAATCCCGCAAGAAGCGCCAAAAACTTGGTGTGTGGAATATGCCACATACACTTGAGTGCAAGTATACACTGTCCAAAAACAAGTAGTAAAAGATCGAACCCACAGAGATTGAAAAACTCACTTTTAAATGATATAAAGTAATATAGTGTAAAGTCACTAAGTAATAAAATAATTTTGGATTTTGTTTGATGATCACAACTAAGTTAGAAAGAAAGCAAGTAAAGAATGTTGATAGTGTAAAAGAGAAAAGCTAGTTGGAATGTCTTCATCAAGTAATTTACTTAAAAGTGTATGATGCGTTATGTGATGCAATGCATGCTTGAATCTTTGTTGCATTAGCTATGTGCCTTTCGGTCACTTTCTTGAGTTTCATTACAGCTCTTATGATCCTTGTTCTATATGATAAAGAAAGAAAGGGTGTCGGTGCCAATCTTGCCTCCTAACAAGTATCACTTTGCTTAAGTGAATTCACTCTTGTATTTTAAGTACCCACAATTATCCTATGGACTATACTATCCTATGTCTAGGACTTAGCATGGTTTTCACAAAGTTTTCTTTATGTAAAACACTCACCCATATTAGTTCTTGAGTTCTTAATTGTAAGCCATGTCCGGTCATTTACAATTCATACTTATTCTAAGTGATCAAGTTTAAAATAAGTAATAAAAATATTATCAAGCAAGAACTAAAGTACAAACATACATACATGCAACATACTTACTTAAAAGCTCATTAAATGATTAGAACATTCCAACTAAGAAAGGTTTAGCTAACAAGAGACATTGCAAGATATATATAAACTGAATAGACCATGTTTATATATATAGAACTCACTAAAGAGAAACAACAAGAGTAAGGTTACAAATGTTGAAAATCTTTATATGAAGTCTTCTAGCAATGCACTAGCATTACTCCTTAGCACTATACAAACACTATGAAAATGAGTAAAGGAGGATTTGTCAATTCCTTCCTCTTCCTCTAAAAATATAAAAACTAACTATGTATATTGAAATTTTGATCTAACTTATGGATTGTGATATATTTCCAAATGAAGGTGTGAGGTCCTTTTATAGCCTTCAAGTGAGGTGCTTCCTTCCTTCATGTTGAAGTCATCTTGAGTGGATGATAGCTGTAGTTGCTTTCGAGAGGTTTATCCATGTTGCAATCTTTGACTTAATCATATAGGGTGGTTCCATGGTGTTAGAACAAGTGTCCCTATGTTGATGACTCTTCAAAGCTATGCTATAGCTATGTGTGAATGGTAGGCGCCTACTATACATTGTTGGATGGCATCGGGAAGCAAGTAGGAGGTCATCACATTGCATGTGGATGCATATGAAACAGTCGCTTATTCACCAAGTTGCGCAGAATTGATGCGAGGATCGGTGCGGGAGCATTGATGCGCGCGGCATTGAGACCGCATGAACAAAACATCAAACATACCACAATATATCCAAAATGGCCTATAACTAACTATATCCATTCAAATCACTCAAGATATCATATATCACACTAAATACTATATAAACTCTTTATTATTACTTGAAAGAGAGCAAATACTAAGTTTAAACATATGAAATACTCTATATAAAATAGAGTTATCAATAAGTGTGGGATCTTGATTATACGAGGGTGAACCTATTTAGAACCTAGACATAGGCATCTTGTAGTGAAACCACAGCGCTAGTGATTGAAAGGCACAAAATATTTGCAACAAATAGCTTAACGCTATAGCGTGAGACGTTATAGCGTCTTGTTTAAGGAATTTACATAGTGAAAGCAATCCAACTTATTTCTCTTATATTTTAACTCACCGTTACTTGTTACTTTTATAACCTTTGTTAAACTGAACTTTGTTACTCAACATATTTGCTACTTGTTCCTCTAAAGTGTAATTCTTTTTTTAAACTCTAAAATTAATACCAATCCTCGTGGAGACGAATCTTACTTATTATTATATTACTTGTTGCGATTGTGTACACTTGCACAACACCTTTTCGCAAAACAAGTTTTTGGCGCCGTTACTTCGGGATTGCATTTAATTTTTATTGTTTAAGAAATTATTACATCCTTAGGGAGGTTTTACCTTGGTATTTTTACGTGGTGTGTTACGGGAAGTGCTATAGCGTCGATGCTATAGCGTATGCCCGCATCAGAACCACCCACTTTTGAGTTTGATCCTGAACCGCAGAGAAGATTCGGAAGGCTAAGACGCCAACAAAGACTACAACAACTCGGACCAACTATGTCCGAGCACTCTAATCCTCTTGCTAGAGGTACAATGGGTGGAAGAACACCCTCTCAAATAGGAAGACGAGGCCAAAGAGGTGGAAGGCAAGGTCCTTTTACCCATACTGAAACTGATGATGAATACTGGTATAGAGAAAGGTTTTTGAACCAAGCTCCAAATCAAATGGTGAATGACAGAGACAGGCCAATGAGAGATTATGCTGTATTTGATCCACAATCCATGGAGACAAGTATCACTAGGCCTGTTGTGACTGCTACTCATTTTGAGTTCAAGCCTATGATGTTCCAAATGCTCCAAACAACTGGACAATTTGGAGGTTCCACTCAAGAAGATCCTTTTGCTCACCTGAGAAACTTTCTAGAAGTGTGCAGCAATTTCATCATTCCAGGTGTGAGTGAGGATGCTTTCAGGCTGAAACTGTTTCCTTATTCTTTAAAAGACAGAGCAAAGGCTTGGTTGAATTCCTTGGAGTCCAATTCTATCACAACATGGGAAGATATGACAAAGAAATTTCTGGAGAAGTATTTCCCACCAAACAAAAATGCAAGGATGAGAAATGACATCACATCCTTCAAGCAAAAGAAGGTGAATCATTGCATGAGGCTTGGGAAAGATGGAAGGGCGCTTAGGAAATGTCCACATCATGGAATTCCTATAGTAATTCAAATGGAGACCTTCTACAATGGACTAGAAGCACCTACAAGGTCTATGCTAGATGCCTCATCTGGAGGTGTGATCCTTAATTCATCATACAATGAAGCTTGTGAGCTTATAGAGCGCATTGCCATAAACAGTTCTTCATGGCCTACTGAAAGGCTAAACTCTACAAGGAAAGTAGCTGGGGTTCATGAGGTGAGTGAGGTTTCTGCTCTCTCAGCCCAAGTGGCTACTCTGACAAATATGATAAAGGAGTTGAATACTGCTAACGCTATAGCGTCTGATGCTATAGCGCCTGAAAGGTCAACTGCTGCAGCAATTGAACAAGCTTCCTGGAGAAGCAAGTTGTGTATACTGTGGGGGAGCTCATTTGTATGAAGAGTGCACCACTAATCCACGCTTCATCAACTATGTGGGTACAACAAGGGCAACAACCCTTACTCCAATACATACAACCCCGGTTGGAGAAACCATCCTAATTCAAAGGTGGGGAGGAAGTAATGCTAATACAAGCACAAATGTTCCTCGCTATTCCCCTGTGTTTTCCAAGACAACAACAACAAAGAACTCCGCAAAGAGAATGTTCTGCTCCTCCTATGGACAATTCAATGGAGTCTCTCTGCTAAGGTCATTCATCGGTGATTGTAAAACAACAATGCGGACTCATGAAGCATCAATCAAGACTCGGAGAATCAAGTGGGGACAGATTGCATCCGCTCTCACACAAAGGCGTAATGGTGGACTTCCTTCTACCTGCTGAACCATCATCATCTCATGCACGACCGGGCAAGGAACATGAAAGCCATAACCACCGAAGTGGTAGGGAGGTAAATCTTGCACCTAAGAATTTAGAGTCAAGTGTTCTTTGGAAATGAAAAAAATTTCCAGACGTTATAGCACTGACGCTATAGCGTCAAACGCAAATGTAACACCGAACCTAAATTGGTGCTCGAATATCCTCGCTCCCCCTTTCCTCAAAGGTTAAAAAGGCACATGAGGACAAACAATTTAATAAATTCCTTGAGGTGTTAAAACAATTGCACATTAATGTTCCTCTAGTTGAGGCATTACAACAAATGCCCAACTATGCCAAATTTATGAAAGATGTTTTGACAAAGAAAAGAAGGTTGGGAGAATTTGAAACTCGTGGCAATGATCTGGGAATGCAAAGCATGTTGATGCAAAATAAACTCCCGAGAAAATTAAAGGACTGGTAGCTTCACAATACCTGTTCCATTGGAAATTTTTATTACGAGTGCGTGCTTTATGTGACTTAGGGGCAAGCATTAATTTAATGCCTAAGTCCATTTACACTCAATTGGGTGTAGGAACCGCCGAGCCTATTACTGTAAGCCTCCGGTTAGGCGATAGGTCACTTGCCTATCCCGAAGGAATCTTGGAGGATGTTTTAATTAAGGTAGATAAATTTGTTTTTTCTGTTGACTTTGTTATTCTAGATTTTGAAGCGGAGATGAGAGGTACCTATCATTTTAGGTAGACCACTTCTTAGCTACAGGGAAGACACTCATAGATGTTCAAAAAGGAGAATTGACAATGAGGGTTAATGATCAAGAAGTGAAGATCAATGTTCAATGCATTAAAACTTCCGGATGTCAATCTTCAAGAGTGTTCCTTTGTGGTTTCTCTTGACCAAGTGGTTCAAAAACATTTTCAAAAATCTAACAACCACTTGGGAAAGGTGCTAAACAATACTTGAGGAACATGAATTTTTGAAAGAAGAAGAATTTCAAGAAGGCAAGCAAGCTGTGAATGAGGTTTGGGCTAGGAGATATGAGTCACTAGAGCAAGAAAATTCAAACCTCAAGAAGAGTGTTCCTTCTATTGTTCAACCACCTGATCTAGAGTTGAAAGAATTACCCCAAAGACTGAAGTATGCATATTCGGGGACAATGAGACTACACTGTCATTATTTCTGCTAGTTTGAACCAAAAACAAGAGGTGGAGCTCATTACAACTCTGAAGAGGCACAAAAAGGCAATAGGTTGGCAAATGTCTGATATACATGGGATAAGTCCTACAATCTGCATGCACAGGATTGTGTTAGAGGAAAATGCTAAACATAGCATTGAAGGTCAAAGAAGGCTTAATCCCATAATGAAGGAAGTAGTGAAGAAGGAAATCCTCAAGTGGTTAGATGCAGGGATTGTGTATCCTATTTCTGACAGTGCATGGGTTAGCCCTGTGCAATGTGTTCCCAAAAAGGGTGGTGTCACTGTGATCACAAATGACAAAAATGAGTTGATTCCCACAAGAACAGTGACTGGTTGGAGAATTTGCATGGACTACAGGAAATTGAACAAGGCCACAAAGAAAGACCATTTTCCTCTTCCCTTTATTGACCAAATGTTGGGACGGACTTCTTTGGTAAGGACTATTATTGCTTTCTTGATGGCTATTTCGCTATAACCAAATAGCAATAGTCCACGAAGACCAAAGAAAAGACCACATTCACATGTCCTTATGGCACATTTGCTTTTAGGAGAATGCCCTTTGGGTGTGTAATGCCCCCTGCAACTTTCCAAAGATGTATGATGTCCATATTCTCTGACTTTATTTGAAAAATCTATGGAGGTTTTTATGGATGACTTCTCTGTGTTTGGGGATAGCTTTAGAAGTGTTTGGATAACTTGGAAGAGATACTAATAAGATGTGAAGAGACAAATCTTGTGCTCAATTGGGAGAAATGTCACTTCATGGTGCAAGAAGGAATTGTACTAGGGCATAGGATCTCCAAGAAAGGTTTGGAGGTGGATAGGGCCAAGATTGAAGTCATTGAAAAATTGCCACCCCCTTCAAGTGTCAAAGGCATCAGAAGTTTCCTTGGGCATTTGGTTTCTACTGGGAGATTCATTAAAGACTTCTCAAAGATCTCAAAACCTCTATGTCAACTCCTCCAAAGATGACACCACTTTCAACTTTGATGATGCATGCCTTGAAGCCTTCGAGAAGTTAAAGAAAGCTCTGATTACTGCACCTATCATTGTTGCTCCTGATTGGAGTAAACCATTCGAGCTCATGTGTGATGCAAGTACTATCTTTGTGGGAGCCGTGCTTGGGCAAAGGTATGATAAAATCTTTCATTCCATTTACTATGCAAGCAAAACACTTATTGAAGCTACGCTTAAATTACATACGATTCATGAAAAAGAGCTATTACCGTGGTTTTGCCTTTGATAAATTTAGATCATACTTGGTTGGCACAAAAGTAATTGTTTTTGAGACCATTCACCATCAAGTATTTGATCTCTAAAAAGATGCAAAACCAAGGCTAATAAGATGGGTTCTCCTCCTCCAAGAATTTGACTTGGAAATTCATGATAAAAAGGGTGGAGAACCAAGTTCTTGACCATTTGTCTAGACTTGAAGGAGACAATGCAGTGTACTGTAAGCAGGAGAGATCAAAGAAATCTTCCCGGATGAGAAGTTGTTGGCGTAGCTTGATAAAAAATGTAACGCTATAGCGGTTGCCGCTATAACATCGTATTTATAGCGCCCAAGACACTAACTCCATGGTTTCACGACATAGTAAATAACTTGGTAAGCGTAATTGTGCTGCAGATCCGAATTATCAACAAAGAAAAAGGTTTTTCCATGTAGTGAAAGATTATTATTGGGATGAACCTTTTTCTACAAGAAATGCCAAGACCAAGTTATAAGAAGGTGCCTTTGCAGAGGAAGAACAACCTCAAGTGTTAGAGCATTGTCATGCTTCACCATGTGGTGGACACTTTGGAGGAACTAGAGCAATTTGCAAAGGTGCGCAATGTGGGTATTATCGCCCACATTATTCAAGGATGCTCAAGAATGGGTAAAGAATCGTGCAAGGTGTCAAAGGACCGGGAACATTTCAAACAAGCATGAAATGCCCTTAACCAACATCTTAGAGATTGAACTCTTTGATGTATGGGGCATGGATTTTATGGGTCCCTTTCCTCCTTCTCATGGGAATTTGTATATACCGTGGTCGTGTGGATTATGTTTCCAAATGGGTTGAAGTTGTGGCTCTTCCCAACAATGATGCCAAGTCGATCGACAAGTTTCTGCAGAAAAACATATTCACCGGATATGGTACACCAAGAGCAATTATCGGTGATGAGGTTCTCACTTTTGTAACAAGTTGATTGAGTCTCTATTAGGAAAATATGGAGTGAGGCACAAGATTGCCAACGCATACCACCCACAAACAAATGGGCAATTTGAATTATCCAATAGAGAAATCAAAAGGATGCTTGAGAAAATGGTGGGACCTTCAAGAAAGGACTGGTCAATTCATCCGGATGATGCTTTATGGGCTTACTGGGATGACCTTCAAGACACCTGCGGGAATGTCTCCATACAGACTTGTGTTTGGGAAAGCATGTCACCTCCTATTGAGTTGCAACACAAAGCTCATTGGGCCATAAAAAGCTCAACTTTGATTGTGATAAAAAGGTAAGGCTAGGCTACACGCAATTAAATGAACTTGATGAAATTAGGCATGCCGCCTATGAGAGTTCAAACCATTTACAAAGAAAAACAAAGATGTGGCATGACAGGAAGATACTGTAACGTAGAGTCGATTGAAGGAGGCCAAGTGCTCCTTTTCAATTCTAGATTAAAATTGTTTCTCGGCAAGTTGAAATCAAGGTGGTCCGCCCTTTTAAATTAGTCAAGGTCTACCCTTATGGTGCAAATGGATTTGTTTGATCAAGCAACCAACACCACCTTCAAGGTGAATGGGCAAAGGGTAAAACAATACCATGGTGACTTTGTAATGAGGACAAGACCTCAATTGATCTTCAAGATCCCTAACATCAAATGAAGAAGTCAGTGATGACTCTTAAAACAAGCGCTCTTGGGAGGCACCCAAGGTCTTTAATTAATGATCTGTTGTTTTTATTTCATTTTGTTTTGCGGGAGGGAAAATTTTTGTGTTGAGGAAGTTGGGAATTTGAAGGCACTGAAGTGTGATATGGACGCTTATAGCGTCAGAGAGGAGGTGGCGGCAAGAAGAATCAATTTTTATTTCTAAGTATGGGACAGTTACAATGACGTGGCAAGCGCGCCCTGTGCACTTCAACTGCTGCGTCCTATGCGCCCACGTGTGACTGCCCCAGTCACTTCGGTCACTCCACCCATCAAACAACGGTCAAATCATTCAATTCCCCATAACCTCTCACTCAACCACTCCCTTCTCTTTCTCCCTTTCTAACCGTTGAATCTCTTTCTCTTTCCCTAACCCCAATTCTTCCATAACTTCATTTCTTCTTTCTCTGCAAACCGATCCCACAATCAATTCCAAAAATTCACAAATTTCTTTCATTTCTTCAAAAATCCCAAAATGGTGAAGAAGCACTCCATTGAAAAGCCCCAGAAAAAGGCCAGGACCACTGAGCCCAGTTCCTCAAGAGCCATAGACCCAAAGGACGATCCTGCGCGCTATTGGAAGATGAACTTCATTGCTGAAAGGGGTTTCAAAACAGAAAAGGCCCCTGACGTGTTCACATCCACTGTTATAGCGTTAGGGTGGCGAAGTTTATCAAGCACGAGGGGAATATGTCGTGCCTTTAGTAAGGGAGTTCTACAGGTATTCCTCCTCCAAAAGGGGAAAGCCCCAAACTTATTCTCCGGTCGAGGAGAAGCTTGAGTGAGATTTCAGTCCAAGTTCCATCAATGACTACTTCAAATTAGGGTATTCGAGTGAGGCATTGGAGAAAAAGCTTGATTCACTGGGTGAAGGAGAAGCATGTGGCACCAAGGAGGCCAACCTATGTATGCGCAAGGAGAAGCCCAGGAGCCAAGCCGATCGTGATTGAGGAAGTGGATGAAGAAAGAGTGCAGCAAGAAGCACAAGCAATCACGGGAAGGAAGTGTCCGAGCGGGGAGAAGGAGGTCGCTAGCAAGCTAAGCGAGAGATGAGGCGAGTAAAAGAGAAGGAAGCACACGGTGGCGGCGCTTATAGCGTCTCGAGGCTATAGCGCGTGCGAGGAAGGACGAAGTAAGAAAAGAAGAAGAAGAAAAAGGGTGTAAAGCCTCCTCACCATCCGTGTTAGCTCAAGAACCAGTGCAGTGCGGTTAAGAAGTGAATTTAATTTTCTGTTTGTATAAGTTTAATGTTTTGTGAACATGAATAAATTGTGAAGCGCTATAGCGTCTGCTTTTGCGCTTCACAAATGTTTTAAGACTTGAATTCTTGTGTTTGTGTGTTAAGTTCGAGCCTCTCCCTAGTCTTTAAAGAGCGGTGAGGACACCGCTCACTTTTGTTAATGGGGAGGACCTAAAGTTAGTTGTTAATGTTTTTGTTAATGTTTTTCAAAATGTTACATTTCAAGTGCCTCATTTTTAGGTATAGTCGTTGAATGTGTTCCCTTTGGGCTGATTGAAATGATAATGGTGTAAGTGAGTAAGAGAGCGTGCTTTTAGAAGAAATCTTTGCTTATTATTGCTCTCGCACGTAAATCTACTGCTTAAGAAGAAACTTAGCTAGCCAAGGACTATCTGAGGTTTAGGCTAGTCTGAGTTAACCAAGGTGAGATCAAGGCTTGAATAAACTTGAGGAGTTGTTGAAGCATAAGTTTGGGGGTGTTGGGCTATATAAAGGTTAGGTACAAAGGTCTTAGGGTGGTCAGTGACTTAAAAGTTTAATGTAAATATGTTGTAAAGCTGTAGTTACCCAAAACAAAAGCTAGGCTGTCCCAAAGGCAAAGAAAGAGGCAAAGCCTCATGTAAAAAAAAAAAAAAAAAAAAAAAAAATATATATATATATATATATATATAATAATTGCTGAGGAGCCAAGTAATGAGGGGGCTACAGCTAGTAAATCTGTTATCTTTGTCCAAGCGCAAGCGCTATAGCGTCACACGCTATAGCGTGAGCTGTTTAGAGTCAATAAGTTAGGAACGCTGACCATAGACTTGAAGTGCCTAGTTAAACCCTTTGTCATGCCTGAAAATCCCCATTCCTGTGTGAAAATGTTAATCTAGTCATTGTTTTGAAAGAGTTCTTGATTTTACCAAAAGAAGACCATTCTTTCCAAGGCTAAAGAGAAATCCAAATCTAGCTAGGAATTGAGATGAGTCAAGAGATCACACACACACTATTGAGCAGTAATAAGCTTAGAAGTTGAATAAATGCTTTGGTGTGTTGGTGTGAGTGTGAATCTGACTCATTAGCCCATTGAGAAAATGTTTGAGTGAGTATGCTTAGAAATGAAGTGTTGATCGGAGCATGTGTGTTTGTAAATAGTGTCGGTTTGTTTGTCTTTGCAAGTGTCATTACTTGAGGACAAGCAATGGTTTAAGTTTGGGAGTGTGATAACTCATATTTATATGAGTTATTTATACCTCTAATCATTAAATTAAGTAAGTTCTCAAGTAATATTAGTATAGTATTGAGTGTATTTATGTGAATATTAGGAAAGGAAGGGCTAAACACCGCTTTGTTATGAATTTGGCACAATTGGTGCCCTTGTGAATGTTTTGATGAATTTTGTGAAGTAGTGCGGTGTTTAGCGCTATAGCGCCTAACTTATATAAGCGTCGTAGCGAGTCATTGAGCATCTTTAGGGAAAGTGCAATTTTGGCGCCAAGCTCATTAATCCAAGCTCCATATCTTATGATCACCGTATGCGTCTTTGACATGTGCGGATTTTATTGGATATGTGTGGACACTTGGCAATGCATGAGAAAAGAATAGTGGAGTTGGTGAAAAAGCAACTATCACCTTTCTTGACTTTTGAGGAGATTGTACCACATGCTAGCAAGGCTAGAAGATTTATCTTGATTTTTCCTTCCCTTCCCACGGATAGTAGTTGTGAGTTTTTAGTTAGTTTTAGAGAGAGTATTGGTAGAGAGAGAAAGTGTGACATCTTCTTCCCTCCATTGATACCCCCTTAGAGCTTTTGTTATTTTACTTTTCTTTGGTATTTTTTCTGTCTTTGTACTCATGGTGTAAGGTGATGATGAGCCATCTTCACGTGGATGATTAGGAGACTTCAAGAGTGTATCTTTTGCACTTGTAATTTCCTCTTTACTTACGGTAATGCAAGTATTCTCATTTGTGTTATTTTGATGGGGCTCAACATGAGCTAAACTCTTTGAGTTGGGTTGCTATAGCTTGTAATGAACCATTAATGCTTCGTATATAATTTCTCACGTTTTGTGTTTTAATCCTTGTGTGATAACTCTTCCAAACTTGTTTTGTATTTGGCCACGTAAAACTAGTACCTCTGTGGATTCAGACATGAACCATAGAGAGAACTCAAGGATTAATATAAATGATAAGGTTGGTTGAAGACATTTAATCAATTTTTGCTTCCTCTAGACATAGAAGTTGCAATAGTTTATAAAGCATAAGCTGTGGGATCTTGATTATACAGGGGTGAACCTATTTAGAACCTAGACATAGGCATCTTGTAGTGAAACCCTGGCGCTAGTGACTGAAAGGCACAAAATATTTGCAACAGCGCTTAACGCTATAGCGTGAGACGTTATAGCGTCTTGTTTCTGGGAATTTACATAGTGAAAGCAATCCAACTTATTTCTCTTATATTTTAACTCACCGTTACTTGTTACTTTTATAACCTTTGTTAAACTGAACTTTGTTACTCAACATATTTGCTACTTGTTCCTCTAAAGTGTAATTTTTTTTTTAAACTCTAAAATTAATACCAATCCCTGTGGAGACGAATCTTACTTATTATTATATTACTTGTTGCGATTGTGTACACTTGCACAACACCTTTTCGCAAAACACCTGTATATTAAGTACCCACAGCAATGTTCTATGAACTATTATCCATTCTATGTCTAGACTTAGATAAAGATGCCTAAATGTCTTTAGTGCATTGTTCATTCATATAAATCTTTGATTTCTTTTCATAGACCATGTCTGCACTCTATGAATCTACCTATTTTAAGAGGCGACCTCAAAACAAGTTTTGAAAATATTATTACGCAAAGATTTAAAGCGGCAACGCTAACACTTCATAACATTAACTAGAAATTCATTAATAGCAAAACAACAACTCAACTACAAAGTGTTTAGCTCATCTTTGCCGAGCATCATTCTGAGAATGAAAAGGATGTGAAATCCTAATACCATACATAATGAGAAAAGAACTCAAGTGCAAAAGATACACCCAAGTAACTTCTTAGCATGTACACATTTGTATAGGCGTTACAACGTCCCGAACCTTACACTTATGCGAAATAAAAACTAAGTTCAGAATAATCAAATATAGAAGTCTGTTTCCGGATCTTCTTTACAAAACTAGTTCTAAGTTAATGGAGGGACGGTGGGATGATGAAGATGAAGTGATTCTCGAAGTTGGTGGAAGAGATGATGATGTTGAGAGAAGTTGGTGAGCTTTAAATAGCCTCCTTGCTTACGCGCGTGCGATGTCACTTGCCCACCTACCATATCTGCTTTCTTCTATTTTTCCCGACTTTGTTCGGGCGCTACTGATTGCTCCAAGCGTCGACTCATGGGAACAGAAAATCTTCGACTTTTATATCTTTGACTTATCAATGCTTCGCGCGCCAAAATGAAGATCTTTTCACCCTTTTGCTGCTACACTTTAGTAGGCGTGGTGAGGACGTGGTAACGTTTCAAAGATGAAATTCTGCACAAGCACCAAAAAGCATCAAAAGCGCTCTCAAGGGCACCAAATGGTGCCTAAATGCACATATTCACCACTTCATCTATTTATTTACTAAAGACTCGTAAATTATATAAAACTTAATTAAATATTCCTTGCATTACTAGAAAACTTACATGACTTATTCTTTGAATGAGTATAAATAACTCATATAAATATGAGTTATCACGCACGCGAATGATCGATCTTCTCGCGCGTTCTTCAACTTAACGTCCGTATTCGAGTTTAGTCGTACGTAAGCAGGTCTACCTAAAAGTCTTCTTCACAAAAAGTTGGTTTAAATTCAGATTTAATAAATGCGATTCCGAGTTAATTTTGGGGTTTTAGTTAACGCGCCCATTTCTTTTATTTTTGGTCTCGTTTTAGCGCAGTTTGTCGAATCCGGCCATTCTCGTATTTGTATTTGGCCGGACTCCTTTTTTCTTATTGTTATTTTTATTTTTGTTTATTTAATTTATTTAAGCACTTAATAGTTCAAAAATGTTAAAAATTCTATTTATTTTAATTTACAATTTTAAAGTGTTTAAGAGTCAAATAAGTCCAAAAATGTCAAAAAAAATTGTATTTAGTTTAATTTTACAGTTTAAAAGCTCTTAAGAGTCCAAAAAGTCCAAAAATACAAAAAAACATATATCCAAAAAAATCAAAAAAAGACCAAATCCGAAAATACACAATAAATAACAAATTAGGGTTTCCAAGCAGCATTCCAAGCTGCTGCAGTTGTTGTTGGGCTTGGATCAAGACCTGCAAAATTATCCAAAGCCCAGTCAAAAATAATAAATGCCCTAACCTAATTTTTAACTATAAATAAACAGTCAATCAGCAGTCAAAAACACACGGAATTCAACACAGGAATCAGAGCAGAAAATTACTGCGAAATTACCACAAAATAGGATTAGAGTTTCACATCGAAACCCTAATCCAATAAACACGGTTCTAAAATCTGAGTAACGGCAGGAGCGACAGTAGCATACACAGTAGCCGATCAGTCACAAGCACGTTAGAGAGCCCGATTGGAGTAAGAGGTTAGTTTGCCTTGTAATTTTTTTTTTATGATTACAGTATGCATAATTAGTCCTTATGATTGTGTTTGTCATTAGCTCTAAAAAACCAAATATATTCATACGTGCATAATGAAACCCAGATCCTGTTAGTATTCAAAATAATTCAAGGAAACAAATCTAAATGAGTTTTTGTTTCAGATTGATGTTATGTTCACCTAAAAGTAGAAATTAATATTGTCAAAAATCATATTCACTTTGCTGGTGTTTGTTCTAAAGTAGGCTAGTTTCTTTGTTTGAAACCAAGAAATCAAAAGCACACAAACACATATTTAGAACAAGCATAGAGACCCAAAAAAGACCCTAACCAGAATCACAAAAAAAGGGCAAGGAATAAAAGAACTCAAGAGAAAAATCGAGTAGAGGATAAATTGGAGTAGGAGAGAACCAGACCAGAGAAAGCATTAAAATCAAACACAAGAAAAAGGGATAGAAGCTGACCTTAAGCTCGCCGGAGCTCCGGTCACCTTCTCCGACGATAGCTCCGGCGAGATCCCCTAACCGAGACCAAAATCCCGCAAAACACCGCAGAGAACAGTCATAGAAAGGAATCCAAATCGTTTTTGAGTCACCTCACGCCCTCCTCGTCGTCAGTGAAGCTTCACCGTCGCCTCTCCGGCCGGCGTGGACGCCATGGCCGGTACAACCTCCTCCCAATCGTAAGCTTCCTCCAAGTTTCAGTTCCCCTCTATTGTTTCGTCCTGGTCCGCCATGCCCGCCATGTTTTTCGGCCAAAGCTGGCCTGTCTCTTTGGAATGAAAGCGGCGCGGCGCAGCTGTGATGAGAAGGGGGGTGGATCGGATCTTCAGTTTTTTTCCTGGGTCATGGGTTAGGTTTAGGTATTTATGATGTCTCTTATGTTTATTTTATTTCTTATTTGTTTTTATGTTCAGAATACTAAGCATACCCCCCTTATTTACGAGCACACCTCCCCCACTTAAGCCCAGTTTCGCATGCTGGGCCTTCCTATGCGAACTGGACTTCCTTTTTACAACCCTATTAGTTATACAACACCCTGCTATTAATAAAACCCAAATTTACAATCTGCACCCCTTGTTTCTCCTTTTAATTCTTTTCCAACCCAAACGCAAATAATTTTTCTCGCGAAATTAAATAAACGGCTAAGTCGGTTGTACAACCGGGTTAGTCATTATTTTAGGGCCAATGAGCTGTACAGTTCAGTAACCCTACAAACCTAACAAATGCGAGTAAGCTATTTTTCTAAAAAATAAACGGCTAAGTCGGTTGTACAACCGGGTTAGTCATTATTTTAGGGCCAATGAGTCGCATGCATGATTCAAGTAACCACGAAAACTTAATAAATGCTTTTTCTCTTGAAATTAAATGAACGGCTAAGTCGGTTGTACAACCGGGTTAGTCATTATTTTAGGGCCAATGAGCTGTACAGTTCAGTAATCCTACAAAAACTCAATATAAATAAATTATTTTTTTAAATAGGGGATTAAGTCGGTTGTACAACCGGGTTAGTCAGCGTTCTAGAACTAATGGGCTGTATAGTTCAAGAGTTCTAGAATACCTATTCTAAAATCAACCCATCTCGCAACTCTTTTCAAAAATTCAAAAATCATTTTCAAAAAGTAGGGGACTAAGTCGGTTGTACAATCGGGTTAGTCAGCGTCCTAGGAATCGATGGTACATGCAGATTCAAGGAATCCTAGGACCCCTACACTAAAAAACACCAACCAACAAACCTTTTTCGGGAAGAACTACGTAGCTTTGATTCCTCCATTGCATCCGGAGGTACGTAGGAGCAAGACTCAACTCTTGTCAAGCACTAAAAAACAAAAATCTAAATAAGTCATTTTCTCTACAAATAAAAGGGTAATAATTAGATAAATCTCAAATTAATTAGACAATGAATGTTGTGGGGTGCTAATACCTTCCCCACACATAACGACTCCCGAACCCTAACAATGTCTTGTCCTAAAACTTAAAGGGATTTTCCGAATTTGCCCTTAAACTAAAATTTGGTGGCGGCTTCCTAAAGAACCTTTCGAAGAATCCGTTCCCGGATTTTTCGGTCGCTACAAGCCCATACTTTGACAACACGCTGATAATCCTGAATTAAAAATAAATAAATGATGTAAGCAAAAAGTGCAGACTATGTGCGTTAAATGAATTATTTAAGCAAACAAATTCAACTTACCGGGTCAACGAGTACTGAACTGCAGACATGATCTGCCAGGTCAGTGAAGAGAGAGGGCTGAGGCTGAGGCTCCTCCTGATGCCCCTGATCCTGCTGAGGCTCCTCCTGATGCCCCTGATCCTGCTGAGGCTCCTCCTCCTGATGCATAGACTCATCTGGGGAATACATATCAGTCTGAGACCCCTCATGCCCCTGAGGCTGCTCCTACTGATACTCGGGAGGCGGGGGATGGTAATGAAGAGGTTGTGGCTGGTACTGAGGATGTTGGGGATAGTACTGAGGAGGATGGGGATGGTACTCAGGAGGCGGCCTCCCCCGATACCAATACTCATGCTGACTCTGCTGTAAGAAATCCCCGTGATAGAAATCTCCAGCGTCCTGATACTTACCTGCGTCATGGTGCTCAGTTTGTTGGGGATGATACTCAGCTTGGTCAGCCTGTCTCCTATCCTGTCTCCTAGCTGAAGCATGGAGCTGATTATGCCTCCGAGTCTCTGATAGGAGTTACCTCCCATCTACCTCTCTGACTGTCCCTGTGACTGCGCTGCCTACCAGACACTGCATACAAGGAAAAAAAACAATTAGTAAAAAAAAATGCGCATCGTATATACATATGACTGGGGGTATATATGATGCTTACTTTTTTAACCGTCGTATATATAATCTGAAGGCGTATATACGATTGAAAGATCTGGGGCTAATCGTATATACGTTGGCAAAATGTATCTACGATGTGGGGAAAAAAGCGCGTCGTATATATGTTCTGAAGGGCGTATATACGATTGGGCTGAAAACAAGACGCTCGTATATACTTTTTTGGGGGATATATTCGAGTGAAAGGTTGTCAATCGTAGGTATGACCAAAAGTGTGAAGAAATTGTGATTTTGTAAAAAGGCAGGGGTATTAGGGTCTTTTCAAGGGTCTGTGGGGGTATGGGGGGAAAGGGTGGGGGTACAAAAAAAACCCTTTTATTATTGGTAGTGATCTTTTCCAATTCTATGCCGCCACAATGTTTTTATTCCCACCTTAACCCTTAAAAAATGTAAAACAGATTTATCTATTTGATAGATAAATCTGGTTTTGAAAATGGCAAAACAGATTAAATAGGTAAATCGGTTTTCCAATTTTCTTTAACTGTAATTATTTTTAATTTGTTAAAAAATTAATATTAATTTTATTTTTTAAATGAAATAGATATAGTTACCGGTGATCTTTCGATTATCAGACACATTATTGACGACACAACATCCCGGTAAAAGGAGAACAATTAGTGTTTACTAATAAAAAGATATCAAATATTGTAACAAGCAATGAATAAAAATGAATCAAAACTAATCTAAATGTTATAAAAAATTCAAAAAAATAAGGTTATGCAACTTTTTTTTTTGATTTTTTAAGATTATCAAAAATTCAAAAAAATTAATAAAAAATAGTAAACTAATAAATTTGGGATTTTGAGCCCCGCTGTCCCGATATAAGTCTATTCTTCGAGAGTTATGGTCCCTGATATTTTTTTCTGAATTTAGTGGACCGGTATGTTGGCTTGGTATTGCTTAGGCTCGGCTCACTTTGTTTACAACTGCTTGCATTTGGTTCGGGCTTTGCTCGCTTTTAATGAATCAATACTACTTGACCAAAAAAACTATGCATGGACCTTCTTTTTACTTGATTATAATATACTAGAACTTACCTCCCTCCCCTATGATGCATGGATTATGGTTATTGAGAAAATATATATTGTATTTTACATTTTTTTGATTATATTGTCTAGAATAATAATTCAGTTCATTACAATTCTATTGGTCAATTATTTATTCAGTTATTTTATCTAAATATGAAACAACAAAAAAAAACACCCTTAAAGGCTAAAAAGAGCAAATAAAAGAAATAATTCAATACAAACAATATTAAAAATTGTGATGACTAGTGATGGTCAGAGTGGTGATTTTCAATGATCAGAGTAGTGGTTAGAGAGGTAGCCACTGTGGTGGCCGATATTGTGTGAAGTAGTGGTTTCCAGTGGTCGGAGTGGTGGTTAGAATGATAGTAGGTGGTGGTCGGATTAGTGATCAAAGGTGGTGGTCGGTGGTGGTCGAAGCGATGGTTGTCGATGGTCGAAGTGATGGTTGCCGATGGTCGAAGTGATGGTCGACAGGGGTCAAAGTGATAGTCGATTGTGGTCAGATTGGTGATTATAAGTGAATGGAGTGGTGATCTGCAGTGGTAACGTGGTGGTCGAACTAGTGGTTCACGGCAGTCGATGTGGTGGTCATATTGGTAGTCAGTAGTGGCCAGATTGGAGATCGTAGATGGATAAAGTGGTGATTTGATGTGATCATAGTGGTGGTCAGAGTGATGATCAAAGTAGTGGTTGGTGGTGGTCGATGGCCTAAGTGGTTGTTGGCGATGGTTGGGGTGGTACTTGGTGGTGGTCAGATATATATTAATGATTAGAGGTGGATGCAACAAAAAGTAAAAAACAGAAACAAAAATTACAAAACTTTTTTTTTAGTTTTGATGGAAAAATATTTTGAAATTAAGAAAAAAAACCAACTCAACACTATTATACCCTGAACATGTTTTGCTTTCAAAATTAACTTTTAAAACCAAAAACCCACAACCACCCCAAATGCCCCCCCAATTTGTCTTGTCTTTTTTTACGGGAATTAGAGGTTCAGTTTCTCATAACCTTGGAAAATTGGTTGACTGAATTAATATATATATCTTGCTTATATAAAAAAAATAATCTTAGTTATGTTTGGCGTAACATCTACACTTCATAGGTATTGATTAATTTTGGAGCTAGGTAGAAAATAGGGGATGGCAACAACATTAACGTGTGGAGAGACCCTTGACTAAAAGGAGGGACCTACTCTTTTGTTACTTCTAATATTCTTCCTGGATTTGAATCTTTGACCGTAAATGGCCTTTTTCACACAGAAGATGGAATTTGGAATTCACATCTACTTGACCAGTTGTTTAATCCGAAGGACAAAGCCATAACTTTGGGTATTTATATTCGGTGTAGGGAGGGTGAGGATTCTTTGGTCTGGAGCAAGAGTCGTGACAGTTTTTATTCCATCAAATCTGCTTACTACACAACCATGAATGAGTTAATTGACAACTCTGATATGAGAATTGCAGGTAACTGGAACCTAATTTGGAAGTTGAATGTGTCTCACAAAATTCGGATCCTCCTTTGGCGTTCAACTCACGGTGTATTACCTTGTCGGTCCAACCTTCGAAGACGACGCGTTCCGTGCCCAGCATGCACGAAGTCCGAAAGCCGTGGAGATTTGGAGACCGTCTAGTTTTTGGAACATTGTTAATCTAGTGCATCTTGACGGAGAAGGTTACAAGGTCGGTGTGTTCAAAATTTTAGCGTCGGTACCAGTTGATCAACGGTGTCATTATGAAATGATAATTTGGTGCCAATGGAAGAGACAGAACAAAAAGTTGTGGGAGGGGGTGGAAAAATCGGTGCAAATGTCGGTTCAATGTTCTTTAGACTGTCTTTTTGGATGGCAGGAAGCTCGATGGGCTAAGCTGCTCCACTCTCATGCAGGTCCCGTGCGTGATAGACGCATGCTGGCGTCTTGGTCTTGTCCTGATTCAATTTCTCTTAAATGTAATGTTGATGCGAACATTTTTTGAAAATGACAAGTACGACATCGATCTAGGTATCGAAAATGAGAAGGGAGATTTCGTGAAGACGAAGACGACCTAGTTTATTGGCAGGCCACCTCCACAAGAAGCTGAAGCTATTGGGTTATTGAAAGCTATTAATTAGTTACGAGATTTAGGCATTCACTGTGTTACCATCGAGCTTGATTGCAAAGTTGTAGCAGATGGAATCCAGGATTTGTGTAATTTCCAAACCGAATTTGGCTCGATTTTAAGAAGTTGTCGTACTCTTGATCTACTTTAGAAAACTGCTGTGTTAGTTTTGTCAGGAGGCAAACAAACCTTGTGGCTCATTCTCTGGCTAGAGCATCAAGAAATTATGTTAGCTCCCATGTATTTGATTGTATTCCTTCTTGTATTGTAACTTTGATTATTATGAAGGAAATACCATAACTTTCTTTTGGTCAAAAAAAGAAGTAATGCTCTAATAAAAAAATTACGGTTCACATAGAACCTCTTGTTAATGTGGTTGACAACTTCACACTAGTATTAGCCCGCAATTAAATGCTAATAACACTAGCAATTATGGCTATTACAACAAAACTAGTGTTACAACTTACAAAGGGTATGACAACACGTTTCCGCTAAGATTGTCAAAATGAATATACATATATTACCTTATCCTTCACAGATGTAACTAGTCAAAAAAATGACAACAGGAATTTGAACATGAATGAATCTTGAATTTCTTCAAAGCCAAGACGACGGATTTGTAACACGATCCTACTCTTTTCTTCTTTTATGTGTAAGCACAAATGAATCTACGGAAAATTGGTCTAAATTCTTTCAGGGTTAACCCCCCTCTTTATCTGCCAACCTCCAACACAAACCAAAACCAATATTTATATCTGATGCAGAATATGGGAATACTACTTCCGACAATTGCAGGGACACTGCTCCAAAAAGATGAGATCTCACATTTCCCATGTATTCTTTTTTTTTTTAATCCACCTAGCTTCCTTTTAGCACAGCCAATCCAAATTGAACAGTCTATGTAAACTCTTTTGGGTGTTCATCTTCATGCCTAGCAGTATCAAAGAAAAATCAGACACGATTGTAATTATCCTTCGTCACTATTTTCCATAAACCCTTCATGTATCAAATAGAGGCTTACCAAATGAGGAATCTGGAGCAGAATAAGGGCGATAGAATATAAAGAAACAGAAATGACTACCCCAGTAATAAAGTTGTGCAGCAGACGCCGATTGTCCTTTGTGGGTATGAATACAGTCTTAAGTGTATTTGTTAATTCAAAAAGTCGATGAGATACCTGCAAAACCATGTCAAGAGAGCAATGCAGCACAAAAAGTGCAGCTTAATAAGGATATCTTTCCTGAGACTTTTAGGGATACATGCTAGAAGTGCCCAAAGGACACTAGTTAAGGAGTTATGAGTGAAGGGTAGTATTAATTCAAAGATACAACTCTCTCAAGTCATCGATGTATTAACACCGATTTTTTTAATAGAGACTTCCTTAACAGATGTTCTTCACATGCTTTTTAAAAGGGCGCTCTTGATACTGATCGGCAAGACCCGATGCTCTTAAAACTGATCAGCAAGACCCCCAAGAAAAATAAAATATGAAAGAAAGGAGGAAGGAAAGAAATATCCGTACCAAGACGTATAAAGCAGTAGTAAGCATGAAGTTGAGCATAGGATATTCTGGAATAAAAGAAAGAAGCCACTTGGGCTGTCCATTTGGCATATTTGATCTGTGCGCAAAACGAAATTATCAGGTGCACATTTTATACCATTATAATTTTCCAAATTTTGTTCCTAATCCAATATACGGAAAAATTATAGAAACGAAAAATGCACAAAACAACTTAGCAATTAAAACAAAATGAACAACTACATTGAAAAGTTTTTCTATTCATACTGAAAAAAAAAAAAAATCCTAATCGTGACAATTGCAGTCTCTCAAACCACGACAGACTTCAGCAACTATCGACTTCCTGATTAAAGGATATCACTGATCCACGCCTCACCTAGGTTTCTCTAAAATCCCATCTCAGCACTGCTTCACTTAATAGGAAGTGAGGAACCAAAAGCGAACGGAATAGAAAACTCCAACTAACCGAGAATGGAAGAAAGGTTTTTCCCTAACTTTGGTAGAGTAATGGAGCAAGTCATGATCTAGAAAATTTAAAGAGTAGCTGTGTTCTATAACTATTGCTATTGAACCAGGTCATCAAATGGAATCACAAATATCTCCAATTCATGAATCTTTGGTAATAAAAGTAGGAAAAACATGCATGATATAATACATCATTAATTTGAGAAAATAGTTCAACCGACTAGAACAACTCTTTTGGAATTGTCAATTATTGTAAATTCACATAACCCTCTTAATGTATCTCACAGACATAAAACATGGAGAGACGGGCTGGTCATCCAAATGAAACAGAAAACACACCTACTCACATATTAATAACATAAACAAAGTCTAGTGAATAGTGAAAGAACAAAAAAGATTAATATGCATACACACCTCAACCAAATGTGAAACTGTGAAATGTAAGTCTCCAAAGTAATCTTGCCGAGCCACCTGATAATGTATACAAAAATAAGGAAAATTAAGACACCCGGAAAAATTTGTCAAAACCACTCAACATGTAATTTATATAACAAAGGTAAAGAGAACGTACGCAAAGAGGGTCAAAGAGATATTCCGAAATTGCTGAGTGAAATTCCTCAAGGAAATATAAACACTGAAAAATAACAATAATTAAAAGAAGATCAATAGAATGAGCTGGAAAAAATGCTACCCTAAATTATTCTATGATTGCTATCTTTCAAGCAGAAAAGAAGGAAACAAAGAAAATGTCCAAAAAGATAAAAGAGAAATAGATGACACTCACGTGATTGGAATCCATGAGGTGTAGGGGTGGAGTTTGTTATATGCAACCTTGTCCAGCTTGTATATGTATTCATACCACATGTACCCAACCTAGAAAGAAAAATGAAAAGGAAACTTTCTTACTTACCCTATGTGGCATACACCAAAGCAAATTGAAGTGAAGTAATAAAATAAAAAGAGAAAAGAAAACCAAGAATTATCTAAGCAAGTAGTCATATCATAAGACATGTAACTCACAAATAAAGTAACTGAAACAATGCTGGTTTTGATCGTTACTCTCCTCTTGGTTTCACACTCTTCCAATTTTTCCATCCATTTCTCAACCTGAGATTGTAAATATTTCAAAATTTAAAATAGCTGGTTATAATTTTTTTCAAATAATTAGTACCCATCACACTAGCTAGTATACGAGATTACATTTGGATGGAAGTAGGCATAAATCATTCCAACTATCCAGATGTAGCGATCAAGCCCAGATCGGAAATGCCACTCATGCATTCGCGGTAAATCAGGCTTTGCAGGATCCGTATAACCTGCCATATGAAGCCAACTATTATGCACTTGCAGTAAAGAGAAAAAAAGCTTACCATACTTATAATGGCAAATCAATTTGAAATGTGCAAATGCACGACAATCAAAGCATGCATAGAGAGAGTATCCATAATTTTCTTTCAAAAAAGAGAAAGCATCGAGTATATAAGTATATAGTAACCATTTTGGCAGTAACATTTTTTTATCATGTTAGCAACAAAATAGTTTTAAACAAGAGGAGGTGGACCCCACAATTTGGAAGGCAATAAAACCATTCAATCCAAAGCATCAATAGTAAGGGTGGAAAAAATTTGGCTTGAGGCTGCGACTCAGTAGAGTGAAACAAACTGGCAATTGCAGGTATGATGATTTGGAAAGAACAGTCACAACAAAACAAACTTAATCAAGCTAATAATACAAAGGTGCAAGTTAAATATATAACTAACCCAAAAGGAATGCCAATGGACTCCAGAATAAGTCAAAGAATCCAGGGATTTCCCAAACCAAGATCACCACAAAAAAGCATGCCACAATCTTTGCGGCCATCACCGAGCTCACTTCATTATACTTGTTATATATACCCAGTGCTCCGTACACCATCAAAGTGAAAAGAGTGTGCATTGGACATATATAATAGAGCATATAGTCGTTATTAAGCACGATACAACAGAAGGCCACAAAAAAATTAAGCCGCCACATCATCTGCAATGAAGTTTAATGAGCTGGGTATAATGTGTATGCAAAAATAGTAACAAGTTAAAGACAGACAGTGAACAACACCCAAAAATAAAATAAAAGTAAAAATGGTAATTAGGGTCCAGAACCCTATATCACCTGAGCAAAGCGTGCAAGGCTAAAATCTTTTCTGATATAATAATAGGAGAAGTTGCCAAATCCAGTCATCCATACATACGCAGCAATGAAAATGCGTATTGCATTGTATATCTCGGTTGCAGCAAAATAATGATACATTAGAAAGAGGACCTGAACAAATGAAAACAAAAGGATGAAACAATAGTTAGAAGTGCCCCACAAATTCAAAACCATATTATAAAAAAAAATAGGCAGTTCAACGAATATGGCATTTTCAAAGTAATATACACCATGACTACTTCGAACTAAATCAACTTTACTTTCATTTTAGTAACTAAAAGTCTTAATTCCCATTACACATCATCAAATAGCTCTAGTATTCCTCAGTTTCTTTCTGACATCTGCTATGGTATACATTATTATCCATAAAGTAAAATAGTAACAAAAGAAACAAACGTGAAATAGTAACAAAATAATGAGAAAACAGATAATTGTTCACAGTAGGCAAGCTGCAGCAGGTATAGCAGTGTTAGCTCCAACATACAATACCAATGAACAGAAAAGGTCAAATAAATACTTCTAATCATAATTTATTTAGGAGGCGAGCAAACATATAGCATCTCAATTCACAAGTTTTCACATCAGCAAAAAAGGAGTACCCACCTGCATCCATCCTTTCCATTCTTCTGTTTGATGCCGATTAAGGTAAAGCATGTTTCTTACAGGAACAGCTGATGTGTCATTATGTTTTTTTAAAGAAGTCATTGCTGAAACTATAATCAGAAGTATGAACAGGAAGATGAAAAGATCCCGATTATAATTCTGTCAAAAAATAAACGAAGGAAAGGTAAGTAAAAAAAATAGTTATACAAATGGAAACTTTTGGATCCTATGATGATCTAAATATATAAAAGACTACTGCTCATTCAATAATATATCTTTAGACCCACTGAGCCAGTGGAAACAAGTATTCCCAAGTTAAGCCTGTGTAGCAGCATACATCTAAACAAGCCTGATAGCTTTGATTGAACAAAAACATGTTGTAGCAAGTGAATTAGGTATGAAGTCATGAAATGTGAACTAAGCTTAGTAAAAAACTACAACGCAAAACATATTATAAGACATGCCCTCCCAAGTCAAGCCTGACACAGAATATATCTCGCGAAGCCTGATGATAAAGCACTAATCAAACTAAAAAAAATGGTGCATATAAGTGTATATGATTAATTGCATATTTGGGGACCATTTGAGCTCCCCAAACTTGCTTATACATGGGACAAAAGTTATTTTGTTAAAACATATCATGTTTGATTCTGACAGTCAAAATTTATATAGTGCCCAAACCTTGGTTTAACAAAAGCGACAAAAAATTAGCTTTTGCGTTGTGCTTTTAGAGTAAAATCATCCAAACGTAGATCACTTCACTTCAAACTAATTTTAACCAAACCAATTGTACAAAATACTATCAAGAATTGTGAACTAGGCTATTGTAAAAACTACAAAATGAAAATTAATCACGGTGAAACATTTTATGAGATACAATCTCTTCAATCATTTTTAAAGTTAGTTTGTAGGAACCCATAGCTATAAATCTCAAAAGGGATAAAGTTCATATATAAATATTCAGAAGAAGCAAACAAAAACAAGTTGAAATATAATGAGTGGTATCTGTGTACCTTGGTAGAATCTCCAAGTAAGTCGGTTCGATCACATATATAGAAATAAAACAGAATCAGCCCAAACTCGGCCCTATAAAAAATGTAAATATGTTTTCAGAGTTCAGGAGTGGATCATATAATACTGTAGTCACTCACAAAATAATGACATACATTGCCCTCAAAGTTGCCCGGTTTTCTAGCAAGAAAGAATCATCCATGGACAAGAACCTAGACAGAACAAGTAAGAAGGTAAGGATCTTAAAATATAGAAGTGAAAAACTGAAAAGAATCCCTTGACATGGCATATCATAGAAAATGACCGAATCAAATTCAATTTGACAGATGACGCATGGAATTTTGCTGATGCTGATCTTGTGAGTCCTGTTTCCAGTAAAATGGCCCGGTCATCTTCTTTAATTGCATCCTTCCCCAACTCATCAAGATTAGTATCTGAATGACTGCAGTCCAGCAAGAAAATTTGCTAAGCATCAGAGAATATTGGCAGATACATAATTTTTTCATCCCATATGCAAAAAAAAATGAAGCAGGAAAATCAACTTTTAAAAGTAGGAAGTTCAAAACATAAAAGTGCATCCTTGGAAAAAGTGATAACAGAATCAAGTTTAGTAGCTTAAACAAAAACTTCAAATAGATTCAAGATGGAAACATATCATCAATATTCGTACTTGTTTATGTTTACAATATGCAATCTTCTGATACCAAATTCTTAATATGATTTGCTGTTTTGATAGTGGGATACTAGTAGTTCCCATGAGACATGAAATGTTCATGCATGTTAGCTCCACAGACACTGAGTGGTTTTGTATCCAAAGTCCAATAGTTCAAAGCTTTATATAGGCAGCATCTAATTGTTTATAAAATCTTAATCTCTAGTTATGCTAAATATACTACTATCAAGTATCAATATAGTAACATAGGTATTGTAAACTTGATGAGTAAATACTGCTACTTGACTATATGGATCACTGTCGATCCCCCCAGATACCTCAACTAAGATCTATTTAATAAATTTTTCCTTTACTAATGCAGATTAAATCAATATTGTAATGCCACCAAGTGCCGCCACAAGCAGGGGCGAACCTAGTTGTTGTTAGGAGATGCACTTGCACCCCTGAGAAATAAAAAATCTGTCAGTTAACCCCTGAATTTTATATTTTGCACCTAGATCTCCAAGTTCTTTCATCTTTGACAATTAAATAAAGATTGAACTCCAAATTTAGTTCTTTAACTTACATTCTCTCTTACTTGACCGCTAAAATATATAAAATAATAATAATTAGGCCCTCAAATTTGTGAAATCCGTTAATGAACTTAACGCTTAATAAAATCCAAACAGTTGAAGTCAATAATTTGCTTCCCATAACCGTGCTAAAAACTTACACTTTAGGAGGAGATGAGGATTTCTTGTACTCTAAGTATTCTGAATATATCCAAGTAACAAAAACTGGAATAACTCCCAGCAAAAAAGACACCTGAAGGCATAATATAAGCAAAGGTCCATCAGAAGATTGGCCACACAATCCAAATACTAGCATAATTAGTATAACTGACATGAATAGTAGAAAGCACTAAGAGAGAAGCCTCTAATCTAACCAAATTGAGTCATTCGAATGAGTCAAAGCTTTAGATCTAATTTACTTACACTCCACGTCAATATGCTCAAATTTGAGTGAACATTACAGCATTTGACTTGCATACGATATATTTTAAAAAATTATACCATCAATCACGCTGAAATTGAAAACTGTTTTCCCCAAACATACATAAGCGGATCATAAATAATGCTATAAATCCTAAAAACAAGCACCAACCCAACATCTTAGGTGCTGTAGCGGACCATTATCACGACCCGCACCAGATTTAGCTACTAAACAAACTCAAATCAACTCAAATAACAAATTTACATAACTTTCCAAACCATCCAAATTGAATGTGACAGTTATGTCTATTGTCCAACGCGTAAACAAGCAGATCAAGAAAATCACAACTTAGAACTATCACACGTCAACTGAAATCAATTCACCACTCATTACAATTAACCCCCAAATCTAAGAATTTTCAGAATTGACCTACAAATCAAACAATTACAGTAACCACACACCTGTCCCGGAGTGATTGGACCGGAAACAACCATCTTCGATCCCAGCAAACCGCTCCAATCTAAAGAAATAGAAAAAGAACGATTGAGATCAGCAAAGAAACACGCGCATTGGAAACGAAGATTTGAAATCTCAGCATTGTACCAAAGACGAAGAAGAAGAGGAAATTGAAGCACCTGATTTGAGAAGGGAAGCGTGTTAGAGAGTGATCATAAATAGCAGAGAGAGAAAGCCTAGCGGGAGAGGGAGAGAGAGAGAGAGATCTGAATTGTGAAAGAAGGAAGAGTTTGCTTGAAGAATAGAGAAAATGTCGGAAGGGATGTCTCTCTCTCTCTCTCTCTCAGTGGTTGGAGACTAGTTAGAAGATGAATACAAGAAGCATCGTTGCTTAACAACAACTGCCACTTCAATTAAAAAAAACCACTTACAGTATATAAAACGGAGAAACTCTAAATTGAGTATTTAAATAGGTTTTTTGATGGAAAAAAAGTTGGAGTGACTTGGATTTGGGGAAATTTCACCAGAGTTAGCAGAGGGTCAGAAGCTTTTTTTTAGTCTTACAGAAGCTACTACATGATCATCACCAAAAAGAGATCATCACATCGACAACGGGAGTGAGCTAACTCCTTACCAACTGAGTCAACCTTCATTGTCAGTATTTAAATAGGTTTTACGTGTATACATCAGTGTTTTATAATTTTTTAAAAGTAGTACTTAATATGAACTTCATCTTTTTAACCCAAATCCCAACAAAATTTACTGAATGAGTCCTGTTATGGATTGGGCCACGAGGTCCACTAAGCAAATTGGACTGGATCAGCCTAATGGTTAGGATAAAAATCCAAAGCTCTCGCATCAACGACTCAGATGCATCTGATCGATCCAACGGCTCACATTTGGCATGGATCTCTATAAACATGGCTCGCATAGCCACAAAAGGTACATACTCTATCATTTTCTACAACACTCAATTATTCTCAATACTGACTTGAGCATCGGAGTGGCTTCACAAGTACCCCCGAGATCACTTTGAACACGACTTGGACAGCAGGAGCACCTACCAGCTGCAGTCTCTACAACATTGCAAGGTACAGAACATTGGTGACTACAATGCGAGATATCAACCTTTCACCTCATTACTACTCTTTGAACTTTCACCTGCATTCTAATGACACCCAGTGGCAGATCCCCGGTCCAAAGCATCGTTGTGGCTCAGCCACAGCCTGAAGACAACCAAGAAGGCGTGGCTATATATACAACGAAAAACTCTATATTGAGTACTTAAATAGATTTCACGTATATATATTAGTGTTTTATAATTTTTTAATAGTAGTACTTAATAAAAACTTTATCTCTTCAACCTATAATTCCAACAAAATTTACTAAATGGGTCCATTAATAACTTTTTATGAGTTTTTTTTAGTTGAAAGTAAGGATGTGGGTCTGCGAGTCAGAGGAGAGAGAGGGTTTCCTCATTACAAAACGAGAAAGCTCGATTTTTTAAGTACTCCACTAGGTAAAAGGTAACTGAAAGACATTGCCTTATCATGAGTTGTTATTCACTTTTCGTTTCGTACTATCCATAAATTTCTTTTAATTAATTGTGAAAAGACAAAAGACGTAAACAAATTTTTTAAAAAAGCTAAAGGACGAAAACAGAAAACTAATTAACAATCAATTACTAAAAGGACCATTTTAATTTATTGCGAAAATATAAAGACCGTAAACGAATATTTTAAAAAAGATAAAAGACGTAAATGAATATTTTTAAAAAAATAAAAGACGAAAACGAAAAAAACATATAATAACCTAAAAACACAGTCAATTGTTTACTTGACCAATTTATCCACGTCCAAGTAAATCCTATTTAACTTTCACTTATCAAAAAGACCATTTCAAACCATTTTGAACAGATAAACCACATACGAAGCTTAAAAGGCAAAGTACGTAAACGAAAAAAAAAAGTGAATGAGAAATGACCAAAACTGTATTTTACCCATAAATAAATAACGGGTTATTTGACTAAAAAAAAATAATTGGGTTTTTTCTGACTCTTTTCTTAAAGAAACGGTGGTTGCTACTTTGTTATCTCCACTTAGCCTTAGAAAAACCATGACTTTAACTAACCAGTTAAAATAAACATCATTTATTTCCAAAAAATGTTAAAATAACCACCATACCCAACTACCAACGTTAAAATGCCTTGTGATCATTTCTTTCCTCAACTCCCTTTTATGTTGTTGTCAGAAAAGAACTCCTTTCAGGTGATAAAGAGTATCAGAATGAGGTTGGATCCATCATCACTAAATCAAAGAAATTCTTCATTGCCTACCAAACTTCACAATAAATTTTAGGCTTAAATATATGATAAGTCCCTGCAAAATTGTGAGAAATATATTTAAGCCTCTGCAATTTTTTTAAAAAACCCTTGTAAAATATTGACATTTTTAAAGAAACTTTCGCGGTTAGTTTTACATAACAGAGTTAACTTGGAGCTGACGTGGATGACATAGTGGATTGGCACGTGGATTGAAACGTTTTTCAAGAAACCCTTGTAAAATATTGACGTTTTTAAAAAGTTCTCATCGTTATATAAAACTAACAATGGCGCTTCTTTAAAAACGTCAATATTTTATAAGGGTTTTTTTAATTTTTTTTTTGCAGGGGCTTAAATGGATTTCTCGCAATTTTGCAGGGGCTTATCATATTATTTAAGCCTAAATTTTATTAGGAGACAAGTCAACCAAGTTGCTCATAGTCTTGCTAGAGCATCTAGGTGTTTTGCTAGTTCCCGTGTGTTTAATTATATCCCAAGTTGTATCATGACTTATTATTATTTTTTGATTGGATTAAAAATTTAGGTGAGTTGGGCTCAGGGGCTCTGCAGGATCGAAGCAGCCTCCCGACTCTTTGAAGTACTAGAGAGATGCTTTACTGGATCACCCACCAAAGAGGTCCTCACATTGACAGCGGGAAGTGACAGATCTTTATAGGAGTCGGGGGGAGCCACGGTACCCCCAGCTCCCATTAAGTTAATATATACACAGATATATTTTATACTCAAAGTTAGAATATATAGAATTGAATGAACACTAAGCAACAAAGATATTAGTAGTCAAGCGATTAAGAGCATTATTGGTGTATTTAGGGTCTCCAATTCAATTCTTGTCATGATCACACCTCTTTTTTGCAGGTATTTGTATATTTTTCCTCAAAAATTAATATAAAAAACTGCATTAAGCAGTATTTGAATTCAGGACATTAGAATTGACATATGTAATTTTGACCACTAAACCAAACAAACTATTATGAATACACAATTAATTTTGTTTGATATATTTATTCTTATTTTTACTTCTCAATTTTTGGCAAGATCCTAAGATCGACAATGGAGTTGGACCCACGACCTTATGGGGCATGAGTAAACTTCTTACCAACTGAGTCAACCTTAATGACTTTATTATTTAAATGAAATGAATTAAGTTGATTTTTGTAATAAAAAAAAAAGAAAATCCTTTTTTTATAAGAAAAAAAAACTAAGTCCTCATCATTAATATTATTACCGACTAGCATAATCTTATCAAATAAAAACGACCAACATAAGAATTGAAACATACACAAATATTTGTGCATGAAAAATAGGGGTGTTTAATGTTCATTGCATCACTCACGGACTCAAATTCAACTAATCAAATTAGTTGTAGGTTCATTTGAATAGTTTATTCACTTAGTATGAAAGGTATTTTAAACCAGTGAATGGTTTGATCGTGTAAAATTAATTAGTTAAGAAATATAAAATAACTAGATGTCCAAACTAGTCTTCCACCATTTTTAAATAGTGGCACGTTAATCCTACCACCCATCTAATCTTCAAAATTATTAATGTTGTTGATTCGGTTTGTTGCGTGCTGATTTGGGGCTATTGTAGACCGTATAAATTAAACCTTTCTTTAGATTTCAAAAATAGGTTAGTTTAGAGTCTTTTTTTTTTTTTTTTTTTGGTCGAGGGTCTTTGACCACTCCTCCGTGTCAGGGAAAAAGCGCGAATAATCCGGAGTTTTACTTAGTAAGTAAAGTCCCATTTCCAATTTGTTCCATCAGGATCGAACTAAAGATTAAATTGAATTCGCGCTTTTAGATGGAGTCGTTTAACACTGCACCTGCTGGAGTTAGGTTAATTTAGAGTCTGTTAGTATTGATTTTCAAAAACTATTTTCTGTTTTATAAAAATTAACAAATAACATATTTGTTCTTCTAGAAAATTTTGAAAATTAAAAACTTTTTTAGAAGCAAATTTCAAACAACCACTTTGTTTTCTGCTTGTTTTTCTTTCACAAAATCTGATTTCTGAAAAATCAGAAACCATATACCAAAAAAGCACGCACCAGAACCCCCTAGGAAAAACTAGGAAAATTTTGTTTTGGATCCATATTTATGGGCAGTTTTTTCATCTATATCTCAATTTGATTTGGGATTATTGTCACAATTTGCACAAGCACAACACATTGCATAAGCATAACAGATTTAACCATAACACAGTTGCTCAATTGCATAAACAAATATAACAGAATGCCAACAATTTGCACATGATTAATAGGTTCCCTTCTGATATTTATATTTTTGCCATCTCAAGCAGTGACATTGATCGATTACTGGTCACACACACATGAATATTTTTATGTAAGGGATATATTTGTTAATTTTCAACCTTGGCCTAATTGGATTCCTCAAAACTAACTTCATCTGAAAACAAAGTAGATAAAGCTCATTTTTAAGTTTAGTGGTTGATCTGATTTTTGTTTCAAGTTGTTTCTGCAGGAGGGAAGCATTATCTGTTCAGAGCGTCTTCGAAGGAGAATTCCACTCATTGGTGTTGTGTCACATAAGATGAAGCTTTGCTGCATTTTGAGTTTATATCCGACTCGGGTCATGGAAAAGCGCTTTGGCGTAGGGTGCGCTCCTGGATGAGCTAAGCACAAGCTTTTGGGATATGTCTTAGTGTTTTTTTAGGAGTGTTTTCTTTATTGATCCCTCCTTGTTCTCTGGTGTTGAGTTTTGGTTATCTATGTTTTTTCATTTTTTGGTGTGACTTTCATTAGGTGTTTTTTTTTTTATCTTATTGGTGTTAGTTTTGGTGTATTGGTTTTTGTTAGGACTATCTTGTGTGTAAGTCTAGTGGTATTTATGTTTCTTGCCATTTCATTTTGTTGGGTGTATTGTAGTGAGTGTTGTTTGTTTTTGCTGGTGTATATTGGCTTGAGCCATTGGGTGTCTTGTAGCTTTAATTAATGGGTGTTACTTAGTTGTGCCGATGTACTTTGGCCTTAGCTACACTAGCGGACCTAGGTTAGGTTCACGGGATTCAGTTGAACCCCCTGAAAAAAGTTTGTATTAGCACCTCTATATAATATTTTTAACCCTTGAAATTTTACACTTGCACTAGTATTCTTAAATTTGCACTAAATTTTTAATGAATGTCTTATTAATCTCTATAAGGGACTATTTATAAAACTCTTGGAAGTAATTTTACCGAAATCACACACATTTACGGATTACTTATTATTTTCAGATAATTTAGGACTTAAATAGTAAAGGACATGTAAATTTATAATTAGTGTCTAATTTGATGATTTTGTCTTAAATAAACTTAGAGTTAAATAATTTGTTTTCTTAATTTTACTAAATTAAGTGAGGATAGTTGAAAAAAAAATTAAACAATAACCAAAAATTTTATAATGAATCTTTTTGCAGTCGCTAACCTAAGTCCTAGATCCGCCACTACGTTGGCTATCTCGAATTAGTCTTACGCTTTGCTAGTGTGGAAAAAAAACATACATCATTTATAAAAGGGCAGAGAAATGCATCAAAATTGGAGCTCTATGTGGCAAGTGTGATCGAAATCTGCCGACTTCATTTTCTGTAGTGTTTTGAATGTGACTCTTGTGATTTGATGATGTGTTATTCTATTGGTATAACCCGGGGGATCTGTTCATGGGTTGTTGTTTGGATTCAAATATGATAAACTTTCTTTGGGACGGCTCCATCATAAATAACCATTTAAAGAAAGGAGAGAAAAGGATAAAACTCATGTCTGTATTGCGTACTGAATATTGATAGCTAACACCTTAAATTCGACGGAGGAGAGTACCCTTACCACATCTCTTTTTGGTTCGATTATGACGGGGATATCCATGAAGTGTTTCAATGCTTTCAGCGAAAAATTAATATCTGTTTGTGTTTAGGATCAAATTTCGCACTAGCTAACATCAAATTTATGCACTGTACGAATTGAACTTAGAAGCACCGAGTCGATCCCCGTATCCCAAGATAAATAAAGTCATTAGGCCAACGATGTTGGTTATCACCACAGTGACCTGAATTTCATAGAAAGAATAATGGAACAAGAACAAATGAATCAATTATGGCTCTATTTGGCTAAAATATAGTGAATAGTGGATATAAACTAAACAATAGAAATTCAAGCGTTTCGTTAAATTAGTAGTTGGACTAATTTATAATTATAAAATGTCATAAAGTGTGATGCTTAAAGTGAGAGAGTATTCTCTCATCTTCAGACCCTAGTCGTCTCTCAATTTTCTCTCTACTCTCCTCTTCTTTCTTGCTCACCTATCAAAAAGGGGGTGGTTTTATGAACATCTCCTCCACTTCGGTTGCTGAGATTAACTCCCATTGACCTCCCCTAGAGTTTGGGGATAACAACCTCCAGGATGACAAACCCAACAAGTATATCCCCTTGTTGATCAGAACTTTGAGGTAAGGAGATTACTTGTAGACCAAGGCATCTCGGTTGGCATCATGTTCCTCGACTTGCTAGCAACGCTTGAAATCTTAAAGGAGGACCTAACCCCATACTGGGGAACATACCTCTCCATATTTAATCGTTCTAAGACCAAAACCCCGGAGCTACCTCAAGCTCATGGTCACCTATAGGGGAGAGTTGGAAAATAAAAAGCGCAAAAAAGAAATTGATGTTGATTTGGCTGACCTCGATGCTCGTTATGAGGCCTGACATCCTGGAAGATGAGAAAGTTGATCCTTTCACCAAGGAGATTAAGAAGAAGTTCAAGAGGCCATAGCCCAGCGGCAAGTTCCTGTTGGTTCGGTTGGACGAAGACCCCAAAAAATGTGTTAAGATTGGGGTCGACCTGCCATAAGAAGTCAAAGGAGAGCTGACCAAGTGTCGATCTGCGCGAGCACGTCGACCTTTTTGCTTGGAGCTTGACAGATGTGCAATATCCTCGAGTATTGCTTGCCACCACCTTTCTGTGGATCCCAAGACAAAATGGGTGGCGTAACATAGGAGGGTTCAGTTCGGTGAAAAGGTCGGAGCCGCTGTTAAAGCTGTAGAGAATCTTATTTCGACTGATTTTGTAAAGGAGGTGAAGTATACGACCTGACTGCCAAATGTTGTATTGGTTAAAAAACACAATGGAAAATTAAGGATGTGTCGATTGCACGAATCTCAACAATGTGTGTCTTAATAACACCTTCCCCTTTTCCAACTTAAACAAATGAGTAGATAATTCTTTCGGCTTTCGACTCTTTTCTTTTATGGATGTTTATTCTAGGCACAATCAGATTCTGATGTATCCATCCGAACAAGAGAAAATCGCCTTCATGACCGACAAAGGCAACTATTGTTACCGCGTAATGCCTTTTGGGCTTAAAAATGCCGGGGAGACCTACTAAATAATGATGAACAAAATCTTAAAAACACGTTTCTTTCATGCTGGTCTAAATCATATGAGAGTAAACATTCTAGTTGTACACGTGATGGTCATTGTGTGGAAGACATGGAAGATGTTAAAAAGGAAGTGAAACTACATTTTACGTTTCTTAATCCCTAGCCCACATAAAACCCTTGTATTCTTCTTCTTCTTCTTCAATTCAATAATAACAGTGGACAATGGTCAACCACCGCCCAAATAAGCATTCATGGGTATGAATAGTGGAAGGTAGTTTACATTGTCAAAATAACAAAAATTAATATTCCTTCCATTCCTGATCTTTAGTATTTTTGACCTTTTATTTTTGTTCCAAGACAATAGTAGTTTTAAAAACCCAATGTATAATTTAACAAACTTTTCCAAAGATACCCTTCATATTTATTGAGCCTTTTAGGAAGCCAAGACAACTATTAACTCTTTTATTTGGTTTTCAATATTCCCAAGACAATTGCAAAGAGATTATTTTAGTACTTAGCTTGCACAAATTAATTGCACCTTAATTTGTGTATACAAGTTAAAAATATCAAAGATCAGGAACGGAGGGAGTAATAAAAAGCTTAATAAATGAAGGTGTAGAAATACCTTAAGTCCGACGACGACAGACGAGGCAAACTACGAGGTTAGATTTTAATAGTGAAGGATGAGACAAAGATGAAAATGAAAGAAGATGGAGGACTAAGTACTTGATTTAAGTTTTTACCCAGACGGAGTAATAAAAAGCTTAATAAATGAAGGTGTAGAAATACCTTAAGTCCGACGACGACAGACGAGGCAAACTACGAGGTTAGATTTTAATAGTGAAGGATGAGACAAAGATGAAAATGAAAGAAGATGGAGGACTAAGTACTTGATTTAAGTTTTTACCCAGGCGGAGGGTGCATGGGGTGCACGGACTGCTCTCGAAGGCATTTCCAAAGAATTTTGGAAGACTGCAATTCCATCCAAAGTGATCATATTTGGGTGGCGATCATTATATGATTCTCTCCTAACTCGCACTCTTCTTCTTCAACGTCACATCCTCTACAGTGAAGAAGACCTGCTATGTCCTTTGTGTGGAAATTTTAGGGAGGGTGTTTTTCATCTCTTTCTTAGGTGTAATATTGTTGTTGAGGTTCGGTCCAAGTCTTGATATGATTGGACTTACAACAACCTAATTTTAATAATCTAATAGATCATTTCTTATGGCTTGGAGAGGCTTGCAGCGGAAGGAATGGTAAGAAAGTGAAGCACATCATCTGGTTGAGAATTTGTTGGAGTATCTGATTGGCCCGAAATGATTATGTGTTTAGGAATGAGGATGTTAATATTAATTCTATTGTTAACCGTATTAAATGTTTATCTTAGTGCTGGGTTAATTATAGTATGAGTAGTCAATCTAGCGCTATAATTTCTACTTGGTGGCTTAATCCCATATTGTACCTAAACAATGTGTAATCCCTCTGATGTTTAGGCTTAAGAACCCCTAATGTTCTTTCAATAAAGTATTGCTTACCCGAATAAATTGTTACCAAAGTAAACGATGTGAAAAAATTATTCTCACATTCACATAATTTCAAATTTGTCACTGTATCTACTTTTGGTGACAACTAATATACCCATAACATAAATTTAGGTACTGCATCCAAAGTGTGTTCTCAATTAATGCATTTTCCACTTCATCAAAATAAAAAAATCATATTTTGCCTTATTAAGTACCCAATTAATTGACAATGGTATTTAAAAATTTGCCCTTTTTAAATTGATTTGTTCACATAGGGTGCATTTGGTTTAGATTATTTTGACCTCAGAATCTAAAATACTACTTCCCAGTTACACCAAAATCATGAAATATTAAAGCTACCCATTTTCTAATTATTTTTTTCACCTCAAATTTCTTCTCTACTTAGATTTTAAGACTTCTAAAATCTTAAAGAACCCCTCCCCCTCTTCTCGCCCTAGTGAATTTACATGAGTTTCAACTTTCATAGAATCAATAAGAATTTTTATTAAGAAATGTGTGTTGCTAGCTAGGATCTCTTAACTTATAGTTTCAGTTTAAACTTTCAATTTTCATTGGTTTAATAAAGAAATAAACATGCATAACGAATATATTATCCAACTCAATTAACAATTGTCGGAATTATATTGTTAGGCTAGATATGTCCAAGTTCGAACTTTGAACTTCGCTATTGTGTGTGTGAATTTCTAGTGGTTGTGATCACTTCGTCTACTACATATAAAAAATTAAAGATATATTATCCAGCTCACGTATAGCAGCTTTCTTTTACTTTGACAATCGAAGACGTTGTTAGTCAAGTGTGAACATAATTCCAGGCCAGTATCATTTTCATTATTCAGGGATCAGGTCAATATGATTTTGGGTACTGTGGCTCGACATTGCCGTACCGGAGATCAATTTGTTGGTTACAGAACCATATATAGGATTCAATTAATATTACCTTCCTCCAAAAAGCTAGCCTTTTAAGACTCAACATTTGTGAGGCAATTCCATTCTTCATTTTTGCACTTGCATTTGATTTCAACCTTGCTTATAATCAATCCTCTCAAGATATACTTTTGAACGGTTGAATCAGATATCAAGTAAATATACATATTGTTTAACACTTGATCATATATATACATATATGACCTAGAAACATTTTAGAAGAAAACTGCATGCAGTAAAAATATATATATCCTCTAAAACTCGTGAAGTAATTGATATTTCAATGTCATTAATGATGTTACAAACTCCATTTCATGAAAATATCAAATGGGCAGCTAAGATGCGCGCATGCACATGGCATATATATCATCTGCATCTTCTACGCATCCTGCATATATATAAAATAGATGTCTCTAATAACCTCTCCCTCTCCTTCCTTGATTTTTCTTTAAAACAGCACCCCTTAGAAACTAGGGTAAACCGTGATGATGAGTCAGAAGTAAATATACTACTACATGAATTAAACTATAAACTATATATGTACAAAAGAGATAACAAACAAGGCCATAATTAAGATGGAAGGATAATATTTGTGTATAAAACTAGCTAGAGCTAGAGAGAGAGAGAGAGTACGTGGATCTATAGATCTCAGTTCTGATTGCTCTTGTTAAGGAACATGGAAGGTACAATATCTTGAAGGAGACCATATTCAGTAGGAAGCTGATGATGATGATGATTATGATACTGTTGAAGAAAATTGTTGTTAAAGTTGTACTGGGAATAAATAGAGGCACCAGCAGTGGTATTTGCTGGTTGAGTAGTAATATTGAGACTTGGATGATGATGCATGTGGAGAAGGAGATCTTGTGAGAAATTTGAAGCAGCAGAGATTGGAGTAGGTGTAGTTAGAAAAGAGGAGGGTGTGAACATTAATCCAGCCGCATTGCCTCTAAGAGATGTAGGGACAGGATGATTATGCTGACCTTCATATGTTGTTATCACAGTTGTTGGATCTTGATATGACCTCTCTACGCGTTTCTTCACTGTACACTTCTGTGTTGTGCATCTGTAATAGCTCCTGCAAATGCCAATCATCAAATTTAGTGTTGGATATCTTTCTTTAATTTGGGAGGTGCAAAAAGTAAAAATCATACCTAGGGTAAGGGCTATTCTTAACAGCTTTTTGTCCATATTTTCTCCATCTATATCCATCTTCTAGGTGATCAACCTCACTCTTTGTCATGAAAGCAAATCTTGGCTCCTTTTGCTTCTTCTCTCCTTTCTTCTTATCTTTACTTCTATTCATTTTTACATCCAAAAATAAATATATTAATTTAATTAGTTAATTAGTTGTTGCATACATTGCACCATTAATTAGAAAAACAAAAATAAATAAATAAATAAATCATAGAGTTAAATAAAATTAAATTAACCATATATATATATACACTTTGATATTCAGCCCTATTCACTTCGATTCGTCACAAATAAGGAAAAAAAAGTATTAAAAAAAAATAAATTAAATTAATTACCCATTATTCTTAGAGTTTTCTTGTCCTTGTTCTTCTTTGATAACCTGGCCATTTTTCTTTCTCTTTCCTGAATCTTCTTCTGCACCAGCTTCGGAAGATGATGAAGAGATAGATGAGTTAAGTGTTGCAAGGGCTTCACTGCTTCCACCAGCTTCTGCAGGTTTTTGATGATTTGCAGCTTGATCAACAGATGAAAAAACCTCAGATGAAGAAGGTGAGAGTCCAAAAGAAGTTGCAAGTGAATTGTAATCCATGCCTCCTTGTAAACAATCAGTGAAACTCATATAAGAGGGATCAAAAGCTTGTGAATTATTATCATATGATGATGAAAATTGTTTTTCACAGTACATGGTAGATGATCTATCTATTTGTTGATTATGATCTAGCATAAAGTCTTGGTAATAAGGTTGTTTAGGTTCATCAGACATGAAGAATAAGAAGAAGAAGAAAGAGAAGGAAAGAGTGTGTATGTTTTTTTGGTTGAGACTTAGTAGTCTTATTAATTATCTCTTGTGTATATATAAAAGAAATGAAAAAGTAATGAAGAAAGTCTTTGGGTTTGAAAGGAGATAGAGTTGCTATGATCACTTTTAAAAGGAGGTTGACAAAATATTTATATAGCATCCAATAAGAAGAGAAGAAAGTGCTTTCTCATATGGAAACATTTTTAGTCCATGTTACTTCTATTAAGGAAACTTATTATGAAGATAGGGAAGTAGTCTGGTCTATAAATAAATCAAATCCCCTACTACAAGATATATATTAACAACCAAAAATACTCCCTACTAATACGTTAGTTTCATCACCAAATTTTATTAAATCACTGTCAAACTAATATTAAAATATAATATAACAATTCTTTTCAACACAAAATTATTAAAGTATTTTTCTCTTTATATAGTATTAAGTGTGTCTATATACATGTATATTATTATATAAAATTTAATCTTATGTAATCTTAATAAATATCTCACAGAATCTTTAACCCTTTGAAACACTAAAAGTTGGCAATGAAAATACATAATTTTTTTTTTTAAAAATCTTGACGGTTCAGTCCAATTTGGAGTCTTATAAAAACAGGAGTATCTTTTTAACCAAGAAGAATAAATATTTCCCTATGTTATGTTCTTTAATTTGCCGAAATCCTAGGTCAAATTTGCTGAAAGAGTAGAATCCGAGGTATCCTAAGCCCATGTAAAAGTAAAATCTTCATTAATTCACTGGTCTGTACATATTTCCTGTCTTTGGGTTGGTTTAAGAAAGAATGGTCAAATAAAGCATGGTTGACTATGTTATTGCTTTTATGTGGATCTTACTTTCTCACCTTCTTGTGGACATTGGAATATGTCAAGAAATTTCAGCAAATATTGCTACGCAAAAGCTACTCATAATGATAATACAATGGTAATTTAAATTAAATTAGTCATTACAATTGATATAAAATTTAACTTTTATTTAATATTCATACATGAAATTTTTAATAATGTGGCACTCTCATATTAAACACTTCCCATTATATATTCTAACAAATACTGTTATTATATTATAATAAACAATTTGGCATTCTTACTAATGTCTAAAGGTTAATTAAATTATAATATTCTAATATATATTATCACGTGGAAAAGGAAAAAAACTGGCTTTTGTTCCAAAAAAGAAAAGAAAAGAAAAAAGGCATGGCGTTAACGTGGCGCGTGTGATGCAAAGGTTTAATAGGCGCTTGAGATGAGGATGATTAGGAACTGTAGTAGTCAATGATTCAAACTTTTCGACTTAAAAAATTGAAAAAGAGGAAGATTGGTTTGGGAATAATAGAAGGGTCACACGTGTCTGAGACTGGCACCGGCATTTGACCGTAGCCATAAGTGTGTGAAGCACGTGGTGAAGACGGTCCGTGCCTTTGTCTTGCTGATGGGGAGACAACGTCACCTCCTACTCTTTGTGCCATTTTGCAACCATTCAAGTTTATAGGGTGGCAATAGCATCATTTGATTTTGAACATTGTACTCCATTTTGTCTCTTTTATAAGTAAAATTAACTAATTTCATGTTAATTAAGAGAATTAATTTAGTACAATTAATTTTCTAGTTTTCATACAAAAAATTAACCAAATTAACCTTTTTACTATTTAATGAAAAGCGTATTTTATTTGACTTTATTGTCAACCACTCAATTAAATGAAGGGTATATATGGAACAATAACAATAAATAGAGTAAAAGTAGTCAACTTTTACTTTTAAAAGAGACAAAAAAATGAAGCATATTTTTTGCTTATAAAAGAGACAGGAGGGAGTATCAAATTTCAATTTAGAACCTTGTCAAAGAAAAAATCTCAATTTAGAAAATCTTGGGTATGACTCATATGAAGTATCAATAGGGTTGAGGGCGGGGGGTTGAGCAGAGCAATGAGTAGCGAAACGAACTTAGCCCCCAGCTCATGTGGCCCTGGCTCAAATATGTTTGTGGGTGCGCTAGGTGACGGTTAAATGGTATTGTCGTAATCTGAATCGAGTTCTAAATAGTTATTTTAACACTGTAAGCAAAATTCATTCAGATAATAAGACGGAACTACGGTTGCTCTGTAATCGCAGACGTAGGCAAAACATTGACTAAACGGGGTGACAAATATCTATCTCCTTTTCATTTTAGTTTCTATTATTACTTCTTTTATTGGTTGCTATTTTAGAAAAACATAAATAATTTGATTTGTATTTATAAATAATATATTTAAATATAATTATAGATTTAAAATCACAGTTTTTTTTGTTACCGTGTTATTGGTGTGCAATACTCATTGACTTTGCCGGTGGTGACTAATTTACACCGGGGATCTGCGCTAGGCAACCTGATTGGCCTAATGTATACCCAACTTTGTCGGTCTGTGTGGTTCTACCCTTCAAACAGAGTTTTTGCCACACCCAAGGTTTGAACTCGAGACCTTCGAGTGGGATCCGAGCTTAGTTACCACTCGGACCAACTTGGTATTAAAATCAAGATGTAAGCAAAAGTATATTAGGTCAAATAAACTACCCTATTATTCATAATGTTCGAAGCAAATCAATATTAGAGTAACACAAAAACCATGGGTTGAGATAAATTAAACAATGAAAATATGATAAATGTTATTCTTTTTAATTAACAGTAATATCGTTAATAATAATCTTAATAAAAAACTCTTAACCATTAAATATCATACAAATTATGGTCGTAATTTTTTTTAAATATCATACAAATTTTGGTCATAATTTTTTAATTACCTTATAACACATATAATATTAATATTTGTTGGAGTTTATTGGAATTGCGCATCTTAAAGAAGTCCCACGTTGCTTGGTTTTGTGAAGGAACCACCAATGTTATATATTGGATCAAGTTCTCATTTATAAAATACACTAGTTAGAAACACTTTAAGTTTGTATTTGACTGTTTTTCTTTTATACTATTATTTTAGAGCGTTGTGAGATGTAGTTAAATATTTTCTTTGGAGGGTGTGAGTGTATTAGGGCTGTAACATGTTTGAGAGAAGTCCATGTGTTGTAAAAAATTGCACATAGTGTTATTCTCTGGTTGTTATTAGACAACGGTCCGTAGTTTTCTTCGGCTTTGGAATTTTCCACATTAAATTTTTGTGTTCCAATTGTGCTTATAGTATTTTTCTTTATTGTTTTGCCAACAATATTCTCATAAATTCTTTTTTTTTGGTATAAACCGGGTATCCTCTGCTTGTGATTCAGCAGAGACTAATCCTCAGTGGGTAGGACCACAATTGGCGGCAAAGCTCTCCTCAAGAGATTTAACTGCACGCATGCTGAAAGTGGATTCGATCCCAAGACCTTAGTTAAGCTGGAAGAGACTGTTACCATCTCATCCAAGTGCTCTTGGGTTTCTCATAAATTCTTTAGATTGCCTTTACGTAAAGCATCAGTGTTGGAAAAAGGAAAAACAGGGGAGTGAAAAGGAAAGCACTCAAAAGGAGATGAGATGACCAAGTCCAATTTCAGGACTTCAAGCTGAGGCGCCGTGGACACACAAGTATATGAGTGTTTTGGTTCAGATTGAAAATTAATTTAAACAAAATTGTTTTGTAAAATTGATTTTAATTAAAAGTGAACTCAGTAGTATGGATATGTTTATAAGAAAATGTCTGTTATCCATTTTTAATATTGGGATAGATTGGATCAATTTTTTTTTTTTGTGTGAAATTACCAAATTGAATGCCAACTTAAAATTGCTAAATTTTATATAATTATATTGAGATTATCAAAAATTTTAAAACAAAATACATAAATTGACAAAAAAATGATAATTTAGCTAAATTATCTTTAGATTTCCTTTACGTAAAGCATCGGTAAGCAATGCGAAAAGCTAGATTGGTCCAAAAATGATAATTTAGCTTTTCGCTTTGCTTACTTTTTCCTACTCCAATATTGAATTCCATTATGTTACTAGAATGTTGAGGAACCTTGACAATGCGCAATTGCCCTCATGGGCTAAATTCTTTTTGATTAAATTGAATATACTTAATAAATATTTCTCTACACCCATAAAAAAAAATACTTACGTTAGAGTGGTTTTGTTTTGAAAATTTAAAAACAAAACCAGGTTTGCATTTGAGTTTTAAAAATTTCAAAAATCAAAACCAAAACCAGATTTCAGTTAAGAAATTTTCAAAATCAAAATCACTTTCAAACATGAACATAAAAATAAAAATTCATCATAAACTTATTTTAATTAAAACAATATATAACATTAAGTTTGAAAAAATTAAAATATTACAACTATATAATGGTCAAAGTGGTTGTGGTTGGTGGGTGGTGGTGGTCAAAATGGTGATTGGCGGTGGCCAGAGTGATGGTCGGTGGTTGTGGGTTGTGGGTGGTGGTGGTTGTTGGCGGTGGTCGGAGTGGTGGTTGACAGTGGTCGGAGTGGTGGTTGATGGTGGTCAAAGTGGTGGTTGACGGTGGTCGGTGGTGGTTGGCGGTGGTCAAAGTGGTAGTTGATGGTGGTCAGTGTGGTGTTTGACGGTGGCCAGAGTGGTGGTCGGTGGTGATGGTTGGCGGTGGTCGAAGTAGTGTTGGTGGTGGTCAAAGTGGTGGTTGACAGTGGTCAGAGTGGTGGTTGACGGTGGTTAGAGTGGTGGTTGGCGGTGGTCGGTGGTGGTTAGTGTGGTGATTGACGGTGGCCGGAGACGTGGTGGTCAAAGTGGTGGTTGACGGTGGCCGGAGTGGTGGTTGGCGGTGGCCGGAGTGGTGGTTGGCGGTGGTTGGTGGTGATTGGCGGTGGTTGGTGGTGATTGCCGGTGGTAGTTGATGGTGGTCAGTGTGGTGGTTGACGGTGGCCAGAGTGGTGGTCGGAGTAATATTGGTGGTGGTCAAATTAAGTGGTGGTTGACGGAGGTCGTAGTGGTTGTTGATGGTGATCAAAGTGGTGGTTGACTGTGGTCGGAGTGGTGGTTGGCGGTGGTCATAGTGGTAGTTGGTGGTGGTCAGTGTGGTGGTTGACGGTGGTCAAAGTGGTGTTGGTGGTGGTCAAAGTGGTGGTTGACGGTGGCCGGAGTGGTGGTCGGCGGTGGTCGGAGTGGTAGTTGGCGTGGTCGGAGTGGTAGTTGGTGGTGGTCAGATATATTGATGATCAGATGTGGATGAAACAAAAACAGAAACAAAAATTATAAAACCTATTTTTGTGGTTTTGAGTTTTGATGGAAAACTGTTTTGAAATTAAGGAAAAACCAACTCAGCTCCATTTTACATTTAACACGTTTCTATTTTAAATTGACTTTCAAAACTAAAAACAAAAAACTCAGAACCACCCCGAACGGACCCTAGGTTTTGTATCATGAAGATAATTTTTAAAAATGGACATACAAAGTTATAAAATACAGAAGAGAGGATAAATTGGTACTGTTTGTTTACTAATTTATTACACGTCTAACACTAAAAATAGTGACACAAAATACATTAGATTTTGGTGTTTTGATTTTTTTTGGGGAAGAGTTTGTATATTTAGTAAAAACAACTTAGGCATAATTTAAATAGTCTGAACAGCACATCGTGAAAAAAAGACAAATTTAAAGTAGTTAAAAAAAGAAGTCTCAAATAAAGATAAATATTAAAATCTAAAAATGTAAAAGTATCATTTATAAACAATCCGTGCATTTATCCTGTGTTCTTTTATATATTAGTGTCAATGTTGTTGTCCTGTGTTTTTTTATATATCAGTGCAACTATCTCGTGTTTTTACATACATCATTGCAATTATCCCGTGTTTTTTTATATTTCAATAAAGTTATCCCGTGTTTTTTAATATATCAGTGATGTTATCTCATAGTTTCAATTTATTATTTTAATTGATTAATAGATTATAGTAGACAGTAAGTCAGTAACGGATAGATGGTAGATTATCAAATATTTCAGTGAAGTGTTTTTTATATATCAGTGCAGTTATCCCGTGTTTTTATACATATCATTGCAGTTATCTCATTTTTTTACATATTAGTATAGTTATCCCATGTTTTTTTTTATATAGCAGTGCAGTTATCTCATAGTTTCAATTGATTATTTTAGTTGATTAGTACATTATAGTAGATAGTAAAACATAGATAGTAGATTATCAAATATATCAGTGCAATTATCCTGTGTTGTTTTTATATATCAGCATAGTTATCCCGTGTTTTTTATATATCAATACAGTTATCCCGTGTTTTGAATATTAATCAGTAGTTGAAATAGTCATTAAGTTTTCCTTTCTTTCTCCATATAATATTGCGTTTTTTTATATATCGATCAGTGAAGTTATCCCGTGTTTTTATACATTAGTGCAGTTATCTCGTAGTTAGATTGATTATATTAGTTTATTAGTAGATTTGGTTTGATTTGAATTTCGAAATTTGAAAAAAAAGAGGGGAAAGTTAAAAAAAATGGAGTGAGAAGAAAGTGCATTGGGAGAAGAAATTCGAAAAAGTATGTGATAGTAAATTACAATGTTGCCCTTAGTTAGATAAGTTGTCAAATAAATAGGGAAACTTGTTTGAGGAATTTAAGTATGGTTTGTTTGTATAAATAGATATTAGATTAAATTAGATTAGATTAGTAGATAGTGGGTAAAGAAAGTTGGTGAGTTTGATTTGAATTTTGAAAAAAAAAAAGTAAGAGAAAGTAGGAAAAAGTGGGAGTGAGAAAAAATGCATTGAGAGAAGAAATTTGATAAAAGTATGATAGTAAATTACGATGTTCTCCCTAGTTAAATGAATTGTCAGGTAAATAGGGAGACTTGTTTGAGTAATTTAAATGTGATTTGTTTGCATAAATAGATTAAGTGTGGTTTGTTTGTATAAATAGATAAATAGATAAATAGATATTAGGTTAGATAGTAAATAGGAGTAAATTGTAGATTATTTAATATATATTAATTTAATTATATTAAATTATATTGTGGATTAAAAAATTTGGGAAAATAAATATTTTTAAATAAAAGGTGTGGGGGCCACTAATAATAGATGTGTAAGAAGTTAGAAATATTGGGAAATGTGAGATTGAAAGAGAGCGAGTGAGAAAGGAAGAGAAAGTAGAATTAAAAAAATGATAAATAGATATTAGATTAGATTAGTAGATAGTGGGTAAAGAAAGTTGGTGAGTTTGATTTGAATTTTGAGTTTTGAAAAAAAAAAGTAAGAGAAAGTAGGAAAAAAGTGGGAGTAAGAAAAAATGCATTGAGAGAAGAAATTTGATAAAAGTATGATAGTAAATTACAATGTTGTCTTTAGTTAGATGAATTGTCAGGTAAATAGAGAGGCTTGTTTGAGTAATTTAAATGTGGTTTGTTTGCATAAATAGATTAAGTGTGGTTTGTTTGTATAAATAAATATTAGGTTAGATAGTAAATAGGAGTAAATTGTAGATTATTTAATATTAATTTAATTATATTAGATTATATAGGGGATTAAAAAAAATTGAGAAAAGAAATATTTTTAAATAAAGGGTGTGGGGGCCACTAATAATAGATGTGTAAGAAGTTAGAAATTAATATTGGGAAATGTGAGATTGAAAGAGATTGACTGAGAAAGGAAGATAAAGTAGAATTAAAAAATGATAAATAAAATTACAGTGGTGATGTGTCAAAAAAGTAAGATGTCTAAAATTGTAGTTTTGTAAGTTGTTTGTTTGTATAAATAGATATTAGATTAATTTAATTATATTAGATTATATAGGGGATTAAAAAAAATTGGGAAAAGAAATATTTTTAAACAAAGGGTGTGGGGGCCACTAATAATAGATGTGTAAGAAGTTAGAAATTAATATTGGGAAATGTGATATTGAAAGAGAGTGAGTGAGAAAGGAAGATAAAGTAGAATTAAAAAATAATAAATAAAAGGCTAAATATCACTTTTGGTCCTTTATCTTTGCTCTAAGTTTCACTTTAGTCATTTATCTTTTTTTGGTCCGTTTTGGTCCTTTATCTTTCATTTTTGTGTCAGTTTGGTCATTTATCTTTATTTGTTTCACTTTGGTTCTTTATCTTTCATTTATTGTTTCATTTTGGTCCTCTTAAACAAAAAAAAATGAAGAACACTATGAATGTGCTCAAGAAAACCAAGAACACTTTGATTTCTTGTTTCTTGAATAACTCATGCAATACGCGACGAAAATGTTCTGTTTAAGAGGACCAAAATGAAACATTAAATGAAAGATAAATGACCAAAATGAAACAAAATAAAGATAAAGGACCAAATTGACACAAAAATGAAAGATAAAGGACCAAAACGGACCAAAAAAAAGATAAAGGACCAAAGTGAAACTTAGAGCAAAGATAAAGGACCAAAAGTGGTATTTAGCCTAAATAAAATTAAAGTAGTGATGTGTCAAAAAAGTAAGATGTCTAAAATTGTAATTTTGTAAGTTGTTTGTTTGTATAAATAGATATTGGGAAATGTGAGATTGAAAGTGAGTGAGTGAGAAAGGAAGACAAAGTAGAATTAAAAAATGATAAATAAAATTAAAGTGGTGATGTGTCAAAAAAGTAAGATGTCTAAAATTGTAATTTTGTAAGTTGTTTGTTTGTATAAATAGATATTAGACTATTTAAAAATAATTCTTGAAAATAGATTACTTTTTGCCCCCACTAACTAAAGTTTCCGAATTTGTCACCAAACATACATATAAAGAATAGCAACAACAAAAATACCAAAAGAGTAAACTAACCATTTCCTAGAGATGGAGTCAATAGGATCAACAAACCACTCGTAAAATAAGTATGACGACGAGTTACCCCCTGTCAAGGAACCATCACTAAGATAGGATTTAACTCAGTCAATCAAATCCTAGTGTCAGACACACTTTTAGGAAAAAAAATATGTAACAACTTCTCGAATCCCAGAAGACTCAAAGAACTGTATACCAAATAATTAAGAGTCAAGCCCCGCCAACACCGAGCTCAACTGTGCACATAAGTAAATTGTAGGAATAAATATGGAATATCTCGCGACAATACAAATTTGATAGCATGCTAGATCTGAGTAGAAAAATTGTATCTACAAAAAAGGTGGAGAGTGGACTCTCCATTGGTCCCACACAATATACAATTTGTAGCAGTGATGTCCGCTATCACACCTCTACCAAACAAGTTAGTATAAATTGGTACTCTATCTAAAAGGAGCCGCCATGAGAAGACAACTACCTTAGAGAGCATAACTCTTCCAAACATTGTTTAGTACGACAATCACCCGATCAGAGAGTTGCAAGCCACAAGAAGATGACTCAGATAAGAGAGAATGTGTTGAACACATAGAGAACAATCCAGAAGAATGTTTAGTCCAAGCCAATCTATTTGACACCCCAGAGCATGTAACCGAGCTCAGACGATTGGAGGAGTTCCTCCCAAGCAAACAAATTAGCCCCAAGTAATATCCTATACCCTAATTACCCCATCACATCAACGTCAGAAACTCACTAATTTGTTTCGATTCACAACCATTGAGAAAAGCCTCGGGGTATCTAGATTTAAGGGAGGAATCACCTTGCCAAAACATCGTGCAAAATATGGCGTATTACCATTACCCACCCATATGCGTATTACCATTACCTGCCCTGCCAAACATCGTGCAAAATATGGTGTATCACTTGAAAATTTTTTCTGGTTAGAAACATATTTAACAATTTTATTTTGTCCCCACAAGAGATAAATAAACAATAAAATAAGTTGGTTTTTACCTTTATTGCCCGCTTTGACCCACATGTGGGCCTTCACAATTTTGTGCTTAATTAAAAGACGCCATATGTGGTCTCCTTACGTGGCACACCAATGTTCTAACCTCAAGTCCCGACATTATTTTTCGAGCTATTGTCCGCTTTGGCCCACATGCGAACCTTCACGATTTTATTGTTAGTTAAAAGACACCTCACTTGATTTAGGGTGACAATGCATGTTTATAAACTATACTTATTCTAATTTTCAAGCAATGCAAGACTCTTCTTGTGTGTACGAAACATAAGTTTTGCGAACACCTTCCAGTTTGCAGAACGCTGCTAGAGATATAATTAGATGGTACAATTGGGGAGTAGTTGGTTATAGCTAGCATAGTTGGTTTCTATATACACAGTTGAAGTAAAAAAACCACTTTTTTCTTTTTGATTACGTTACAGTACTCATCAATGTAATACACTCTTAGAAGATTTTTCTCTCCTTTCATACTAACAGTCACAGAGGTTGATGCAAAGGTCTGATAGTCCTTAAGATTACCCCCGAAGCAGAATCTTAAAAATCTGTTGAAAAAGATTATACATATACATTTTAATACTCAAGGGCGCGGACCTTGATTGATGATGCATGCATAGTGCTAATATTCTAAGGTGGGGTATATGGAGAGGGCAATAATATATATAGTAGGTGGCACGTTGAGCATGAAGAAATTGATGTCAAATGTCAATGATAGGATGTTGTTAGGACTGGCTGTGTGGAAAATTTAGAGCCTAAATATGTATGTATGGAATGTTGGTAAGTTGGACTAATTAACAATGTTGGAGTATATTAATAGAAGACGATGATCTATAAGGAAAAGATTAATGAAGAGGACTGGAATTGGACTAATGACATACTCCATGCCTTAAAGTCAAACTGGAATTTGAGTGGGTCACATGTGTGACTGTGAGGTTTTGGGAGTGGTAGCCATATATATGACTTGGTTAAAGGATGATTTCATCCTATGAAATCAGATTGTATCTATCTCTAGCTAGATATGGTAGGAGTTTTTCATAATGTGACAAAATTTGAGTTCAGAATAATTCTTCTGATATAAAGAGAATAATACTCTGAAGGGGAAACAAACACAAAGCTTTTTCTCAAGACAAACAACATGTCTCATGTACACCTCCAATACAGATATCTCGATGGGCTTGGACGAGATAATTTGAGTCTCTTCTAAAAGTTTTAGGTTCGAATTTAGTCGTGGGAACCCAACAACTTTAAAACTTTTAAGGTAGAGTTTTACTGCCCATTGTTGTTCTATTTAGCTCGAAGGATTAGTTTACGCAGTTGTACGTAGAGAATTAATACCTGGTTTACACCAAAAAGAAGTTCCTTAGCGGCAAATCTTAGGGATTTACAACAAACACATTTACACAGAAAAGTACAAAGAGGTTATTTTTCACTGATAAAGCTGGGCCGGTAGGTGAACCAACTAATTACAATTTACAATCTATAACTAATTTGCATTTATAAGTATATATGTTTGCATGAACAAGTTGCTAGAAAGATGTTATTATCAGACGCAAAATACCATAGCATACCATACCAAACGTGATTAATTAAATTAAACTGAAAAGACTGTGAAAGTGCTATCTTAACACCGTTGCTGGTAGAAGGTACAATCAATCAATCTTTATTAATCTTTGAAACGGCACCTTTAGTCCAACCAAATTTGCATAACACTAATAGCCTAGCCTAGCTAGCTATGCATATTTTTTGAAATTTCATCAGTCCCCTCCAAGCACATAAATGCACTTGATTTTAACTTAAATTACAAGTTTCATGTATTCCTTTTTGATGAATATATCGCATTATAATAATTCAATGGCATTTGGATGAGATGATATGAGTCTCTTCCACTTTAAATAAGGTCTTGAGTTCGAATCCAACATTGAGAATGCAACACTTTTAAATCTCTTAAGAGATTGATTAGTCTCTACAGTTTCACATACTAACAAATCATTCACTGAACACTTTTTTTTGGCCTTGAGCTCATTTTATTTTTTCTAATGGTAGATATAATTAACTTTTAATTAAAAGTGTAGTAATTTTATTATTGGCAAAATTACATCAGAAGTCCTTTAAGTTATTTAATTGTAACAAATTGGTTCTTTAAGTTTTCGTATCACTTAGGTCCTTTAAGTTATTTAATTGTAACAAGTTGGTCCTTTAACTTACATAATGTGTACACCATTAGTCACTTTTTCATTTTCTGTTACAAAAACTCAATTCACACTAACAGAGCTGACGTGGCTGTGACAGAGCGTACATGTCACCTGTCTTGTAACAATTTTGTCATTTAAGACTAACGTCATATAGCAATTTAGTCCTTTCAACTTAAATGAAAAATACAATGACTCATCTTTTTTTAAAAAAAAATTAAGTTGAAAGTTCCAAATTATTACATGACAGCAGTCTTAAAGGACCAAATTCTTACAAGATAGATATTGGTAGCCTCTGTCACGGCCACATCAACTCTGTTAGTGCGAATTGAACTTTTTTGTAATAAAAAATGAAAAAAGGACTAACGGTGTACACATTATGTAACTTAAAGGACTTAAGTGTTACGAAAAAAACTTAAAGGATCAACTTGTTATAATTAAATAATTTAAAGGACTCCCAATATAATTTTGCCTTTTATTATTGGGCAGCAGGACTTCCAATGGTTATGTACTGTTTCCACAGTCCACACTTGAATCAAATGTGTGAAAGGTTCCTCTTTGATTAAGATTCTTTCAGAAGTCAAGCATTAATTTGACTGTTCTACCTGCTATATAATCTTTTCCACTTTACATTATTCATAAACCTGTGACCCCACCAACATGCTTACTACTACTAGTAAAACAAGAGGATCGAGAAGCAAATAGCCTTTTTACTAAATTAATACTACTACTTTATGTATAAAAAAAAAGTACAATAATTAAGATTGGTTTGACGTAGTCATAGTCATGTGGCCAATCACTTTTCAGCCTACCATGTCTTTCTTCCTTCTCTCCTACTAAAACTTAAAATATAGCAATTGTCAACTTTTGTTGTGTGATAATAATAGACCAATTTGACAGATTGTTTCATTCACTTACATGTTAAGTACAGTCTGCTTAATTCAGAAGATTATGGAAGGGTTAGATAGATAGATAGATGATGCATGAGAGAGACTAAAAAAATTTAAGCACAATATCCTCATGTTGATTGAAGAATTGGTTTTACCATATAGTTGGAATAGTATTAGTACTTCTCTTCCTTGTCGGTGAGTGATGAGATCTATTTAAGGGGTCGACCTCTCCGATCAAATATTTTTTCATATGCACTGACCAGAGATCAAACCCATGACCAAATGGGCAGAGGAGCTCACATATCTACTACTTCTAATTAATTATATGATGACTAAGCAGAGGTTTTGGATTGAATATCTTATGCCATAAAATGAGCATAAAATCAAGTTTGAAACTATGGTACAAAGCCATGTGATTCCAAACATGACATTAACATTAATATGTAGAGCAACATCTATTGCTTTTTACCTTTAGTAAAAACAGGCTCGAACTGAACAGATTTCTTAACCTCCAATAGTAAACTTCAAGTTCACAGTTACAAAGCATGATTATGGCTACAAATATTGGTTTTTTGATTTGCAGGCGGAGTGACAAGTATCATGTTTAAACTCACACACGCAAAGTGAGATTCTGGAGTAAACTAACAGATGCAGAAAATGTCTAGCCTACCAACATTTTGTCAATTGTATTAAGTCTTCCGAAACCCAAAAGAAGCTTTGGAGTTTTCAATCGTTTTCTAAGTCACAGATGTGAAATACTAGTATAACATATAGTCCTATATAATTGTCTAGAACTTTTCATTCAACAATGAATTTGGTTGAATTCTCCTTCAGCATAGCATAATATAATCATTAGTAATTTGTTTGTTTTTCCAAAATGAAGAAGACATAAATAATGATTGTGTGTGGCTTACAGGAAAATGAATTAACCAAATAAAGAGAAAAGGTTAAAAGAAAACGTAATGAAAGCAGCCTTTTGAGAACAGACCAAACCCATACCTAATTCTTTTATTTTTAATCGGTTAGACTAGTGCAGCAGAATGAAGCCCTTTTCATACCATATACCATGAAAAACCAAAACACCAGTCTACCTCTCTCACACACACTTATGTTGATTTGATTAATGTGAAAAATGAGAATATTTAATCATAAACATTAGATTAAAATTAACGATTTGAATTACATCAATAGTTACAAATCTGGCTTAGCTCCAAGAAGAAAATTGATTAACTAGAAATACGACGAGGAACTAAAGTTTCGATACAATTAGCGAGCACAAGAGATTCCACATAAGGTAGACTCTTCTCAAAAATAATTAGTTTGTTTCACGAAAGATATTCTCAATCTTTATCTCCCACTGACAATCCAGGAGCTTGCAAATTTCTCTAACCACACCAAAACCGCCAACTAAACGTCCAATATTCGAACCAAGTATAACCTTTGTTGCCATCTCAGAATCCACTTGAACTAAGATCACATGGTATTTAATATTACACCAATAGTCACAAATCTGATATGATTGCTTTCTATTTAGTTAAAGATCACATTATATCTTGTAATTAATGACGTAACCTAGAATATTGATTTTCATTAAACAGTTTTAATTAAGCTCAATATATCTATCTATATATGATATTCCGGAATACATTTGGGTGATGAGAATTGACAAGGCTCACCTAATTCCAACTAACTAGCATGCTTTATGCAAACATCAGTCACTTTCATTTGTATTTTTTATCACTTAAGAATCTCTGACCTAGTTGTTTTATCTCACTCAACCTCTTCCAATTGTGCCAAAGATAACTTTGTCAAACAAGTTATAAAGAATGCTGCCAAAGACGAGTTTACCTTATGCCTTGTTGTTTATCGTGCTTTTTAATTATTCTTAATAATAGTCAAAAGATTGTAGAAGTCTTAAATAATGGTTACCTTTGACTGACATTATGAGTTTTTGTCATTTTCTTTTTGTTTGGTGGCTTACTTGATACTTCTTCCGACACCCCCTACAATGCATCCATAACTTAGTAGGTTGTATAAAACAATCTCTCCTTATTAAATTATGGTAAAAAAAAAAATCACACCAATTAAAGATTATAATTATGCAGCTCAAGAGCACTTAGATAAAATGGTAGGAGTCTCTTTCAGCTTAACCAGAATTTGCTGTGCTTCCAAGCACTCAACGTTCCTATTGCCGATGTTAGGGTTTTGTTGTTGCTGCAACAACAACTTCTTTGCCTCCACCTACCTCCTCCTTCGGCCCTCTCCCTCCATGTTGTTGTTCCTTCCTTCTAAGCCTCCTTCTGTGATCTTTGCTACCTTTGACCAGCCATTTGAAGGCATTCTCCCCAGTATTGCAAAGGAACAGCAGCTTGAAACATTAAAGCTCTGGCAACATTCAGCAAATGCTGATGTTTTCTTTCAACTTCTGACATTTTCTTTGAAGGTCTGTAAGGACAAGAAAATTGGTGTGTGGCACCCTTTGACTGCAGAAAATCAGTTAGTTGCAATTCTCTAGCATTATCAGTTCTAATACATTTGATGTGTTTGCCAAATTGAGTGTGTGCATATGCAAAGAATTGTTTGATCAAGTGAGGTGCATCAGATTTTGATTTCATCAAATGAGTCCATGTGAACCTTGAGTGATCATCAACAATTGTGAGAAAATATTGGTAGCCATCATGGGTTAATTTTGAAAAAGGACCCCATGTGTCACAATGGACCAAATCAAACAAGGTGTCAGACATGTTGTGTTGAGACATAAAAGGTAGTCTCTTTTGCTTAGCTAACGGGCATACATTACACAAACCAGAATGAAATTTGGATTTAACAGAAAAGGAATTTTATTGCGAGAATTTGAAAATGTGCAGTCGGACAAATGTCCCGTGCGAGTGTGCCATAAATTGGCGCAAAGATCGGAGTGTACATCAATGACATTACAAACAAAATTACATTGTGAAATAGAATTACAAGTAGAATTGGAAACTATACTACAATCATGGGAAATTACATCGATCAATAAAGGTGCGGTGTACATGGTGGAATTAATCATGTGCACAGTGTGTGATGTAATGGCGAGGTGAGAGAGAAATGACCCATGAACAAGTTCACATCTTCCAATCACTTGCTTGAGAGTTAGATCTGGATTGTGCAAGAATCATCAATGAAATGAACATCAATGTGTTTAGTATACTGGCAGGGCTCCAACAGATATAAGATTCACAGAGAAAGTGGGAATGTATAAAACATTTGTAAGAATGAAATTGTCATTCAACTTTATACTACCAACATCAACTACCCTAATTTTTTGATTATTAGGTAATGTGACAAAGGTTTGTGGCAATTTAGTGTATTGAAAAAATAGTGCAAGATCATGGCAAATGTGTGCGTAAGCTCCACGAGTCTACAAGCCATAAAATTCTAGCAACCGATAGGTAAAGATTTTAAAATAGAGAGACTAATGCCTATGCAGAGGATACCTAGCGTGTCACTCTCAGTGACACTATTTGTGGCAAGCTGTGCCTGAATGTATGCTAGCATTTGTTGGTATTGCTCGGTGGGCCGGCGCGCAGATGGTAGAGAGGTCGCTCTGTCACGAGGTTGGCCGAGAGGCGGTGTGCTTCTTGTGACCGGAGGATATCAGGTGTAACTTGAAGCACTTGTCCTCTGGTGTGCGAGAAGACCACAATGAGCACATAGAGGCGATCACGCTTACGGATGTCTTGGGTGAAGCCGAACAAAGACACGCAATTGCAGAAGGGAAGGATCGGCCAAGATTGCCAATTCCTCGTGAGTTTCTTCTTGAAGGACCAAGGCAAATACCTGCGTGATGGATGGTAGAGGATTCATGACCAAGATTTGGCCACGAAGAGTGCCATAAGACTCGTTTAAACCCATCAAAAAGGTATACATGTATTACGAGTTAAGATGATCGATGAGAGGTTGAACTCCTCCACAATTGGTGTGTGGCGGGAACACGGTGACTCAGCTCCTCCCATAACGCCTTAATCTTGTTATAGTAAGCATTCACGAACCGGAACCACGAGTGCAACCAACGAAATCGCGCGAGTTGAAAAACACGCGGACCATTACGTTGTTGGAATCTTGTTTCCAAATCAAGCCATAAATCTCGAAAGCGGTGGAATGATAAGCGATGCTAACAGCAAGTTCCTTACAGACGGAATTTAGCACCCAAGAAGCGGCGGTGTTGTTACAAGCGAGCCACGCCGCGGCGAGGATCGTGCTCGGTGGGTGAGCGATAGTTCCGTCAACAAATCCATATTTGTTCTTAGAGCTGAGGCCCAAACCATTGCACGTTTCCAAGAATTGTAGTTGTCACCGGTGGCGGTGAGAAGATGAGTCGCGAGAACTTGTCCGGGTTATCCGAGTGGTGAAGAAAGAGCGGGTTTTGCGGGTCAACGACGAGAGCCATGGTGAAAGAGAGCGACCGACGGCGAAATCGACGAAAGGAGGAAGAGAAATCGATCGGAAAAACGAAAGGGGCGATCGGAGCGGAGGGAAACCGTAGGGTGATTCTACTGATACCATATTGAACAATCAAGAATAGAAAGAAGAATTCATTGAAAACTAAGTATCTGATTTTACAATGAGTTGAAGGTCCTTATATATCATCTGGATCCAACAAACTAAGACTCTACATCTAAAACAGAATCTAACTATCTAACTGAATATCACAACTAACTCAGTTGTAATAACAACCTAACTGCAAACTAACTCAACTATTAACTATAGTTACACTTAGGATATAAAAGGAAAAACAATTTTAAAACAGGGATATAATTGTAATAATTTGCTCCACTCCCCTTGAGCCCAACACCCGCCCTCCTCCTCAACCACTACCAGATCCTCTCTTTCCACCTTCGTCTAACCCAAAACCATATCGGCCGCCGGCAAAGCCTCCAGACCGCTCTTCTTTACAATCGTTTTCATATCTATATATGATGTTTCCTTCGTTCAAGATCTGTATCCGTTACCCTTCCTCTTCCTCCTCTCTTGCAGAATCGGTTCCTCAAGTGGTATGACTGCTTTTCCACCGTTCCTCGTGTAATGGTGTCCATATCGCTGGTTATATTGCTCCTCTGACCTTTGTGCCATCATTTTCTGGAGAAAGTTCCGGATTTTCTGGTTTTTCCCTCTACACTTTCTTTGTGGAGTTTTGATATGCTTGTGTATGGAGCATCTGTTTGACAACTTTGAATTTTGGACTTCGGTGGTTCTTGTTACCTTAACATTGGCTTCTCCTCATCTTTTGTGGGTTCTCAGTGTTGAAACAACGTCGTCGGGGCCATTTGGCCTTCAATTACGGAGAGGGTCTGGACTTTCGTCTCTCCTCCTACACCAACTTTGTGGGACATACTGTTTCATCTTTGGGGTTCCTCTGGCCTTTTCGATGGTGGTGCTGATGTTGTGAATTCTAGTCGATTGGGTCATTGCACTGGTTCCTTTGGGAAGGGTATTTTGGTTCGTCGTTCTGCAGTGACTGCTGGATGGACGAAGCTCATGGAAACCTTAGTTGGTGGCCCTTTGGGCTTTTGGATCGTGTGTGTTGTTGCTGGCCCACTAGGACTTTTTGTTTTTATGTTTTTCAATTCCTAGGTAGTATTGGGTATTAGCTGGACAGATTGAATCGTAAGTCCCTCAATGTGCTATGCCTTTTGGGCTTAATTGTTTATATCTTGTTGGGCCACATTGTCGTAAATCCCTTGGACCGCTCAAGTTACAATTTTGAGCTAAATGTTCCCCTATTGGGTTGTAGTGGTTTGGGTCTTGCCCGATTAATGAAAATCATTGCACTCTTGACCAAAAAAAGGTATCAATCAGCCTTTGGCTAAAGCCCAATGCTCCCTAAGAATTGAAAAACTAAAAACTAAAAAAATACCCAACGGGCCAACAACAGATAAAACTGACTAAAAGATAAAACACATAACAAATGAAAGGCCCAATGAACCACAAACTAGGGTTTCCATTCAGATGCAATCATGCTTCGTCCAATAGACCTGTAGATACGCCCAGTAAATTTCAGCAAACTTTTTTAGCCCATTACTGAAAACACTTGCTCATGGGCTATTTTAGCAATCTTAGACTGTCTCCAATTCTTGTTCTTATGTGTTTAACAACTAATTCTTATTCGTTGTACTGCGAGAGTATACTCACAAAGGACTTTGGATCATCTCCTTCCAATCTCTTTATATTTCCCTCCATCCTCTCTATATCTCAGTTTCACTCACTCTCATCATTAATTATCATTTTTTAATAATGAGAGTGAAATTAAGAGATAGAGATGATGGAAGGAGATGTATGGAGAGGATCCAAACCCCTCACATAATCACCATGAGAAAAACCATCCTTCTATATGAACCAATTTTTTTTTTTTGACAAACCTATAAGAACCCATTCTAAAATTTATGGAAATGATTAGGGGTGGGAATAGGCCAAGCCGGCCTACAGGGGCCAACGGCCCAGCCTACTTCAGGCCCATGTCAGGCCAAGATATTTTCTAAATAGACAAGGTCAATGCTTTTTTAAAAGCTTATTTAAATAAAAAGGTCAGACTACAGACCATCAGAAAAGCCTTCTAGGCCTATCAGGCCGGCCTACTTAAGTAAATATAAATGTTATTTTTTATTATTACTATTATTATATTTAATTTTTTACTTTCTGTTTAATTATAAATTTGTTTACATTTTTTATTTACTTAAAATATTGACTTATATCAATTTTTGACATATTTAAATGTATTATTGTAAAATAAAATTTAAAAAGAATGTCCTATAAAGATAAGTCTCTAAAAGATTTTGTTAGATCTCAATCTCATTGATCTAATAGTTTATTCGTCTATTTACAAAGTCAACACCTTTTAAAGATTGTCGATTTTCTTAAGCAGGCTTTCAGGCCTTGTTAGGCTTTTGAAAAGGCCAGGTCAGACCTTAAAAATCGGCCTACCCACAAATCACGGGCCAGTCTCAGACCTAACGCGTTCAATGCAGGCCAGGCTCAGGCCAAGCAAAACCTAGCTCGGCCCAGCCTATTCCCATCCCTAGAAATGATATATGTACAATCATATGGACCAACTTCTGGGACAACTTTTTGACAATTGGGTATACAATTTGAAATTATGGTTAATGCAGTCTTATGAATGACTAATGAGTTACACGTTTACCACGTATGTACTATTATCTAAGATCAAGACATCATTAACCACAATTATAAACAACATTAATCATTGTTGTCCCATTTTGTTCTCCACGGATGTGTGTTGAGTCTGTTTCTCTGTCTATTCTTGTTAAACAGAATCGTGCGGGACCAATCACTCCAGGACGGGGTATTAGGCAAGGAGATCCCCTGTCCCCTTATCTGTTCATACTTTGCTCTGAAGGTTTGACTGCGTTACTGAATCAATCCTTGGCAACTGGTCATATTCATGGTCTTCGTATTTGTAGGGTGCTCCCTAATCTCTCACTTATTGTTTTTGCAGACGATAGCTTCTTATTTTTAGAGCAACCTTTGGGTGAAGCAATGTGTATTCAGAACATCCTTGATATATATGAGCAGGCTTCGGGTCAAAAGGTAAATTTTGAAAAGTCTGAAATTTTCTTTAGTAGGAATGTTCAAGCTATTGATAGGGTGTTATTCTTTGCTTGGTTGGGAGTTCAGTGACACGGGCACCAGGAGATATCTTGGCCTACCTCGATGGTAGGTAGGAGTAAAAGGCTCTCTTCAAGTTCATTAAAGATCGCATATGGCAGAAGATTAATTCTTGGAGTGGTAGAATGCTTTCAAAAGCGGGCAAAGAAGTCATGATAAAGTCGGTCCTCCAATCCATTCCCACTTATTTCATGAGTTTATTTGTGATTCCGTCTACTCTTATTACGGAGATGGAGAGATTATTGAATGGCTTTTGGTGGGGGGTGGTGGTGGTGGAGTTAGCGAGGTATTCATTTGGATGTCTTGGGAGAAGTTGTGTGCTCCCAAGTCCTATGGTGGTATGGGTTTTGAAACTTGAAGCATTTCAATTTGGCTCTATTAGTGGAAACAAGCTGGCGTCTCAAACTCAACCAGGATCTTTAGGTTTCTCGTTTATACAAGGCAAAGTACTTTCCTCATAGTGACTTTCTCCATGCAACCAAACGTAGTAATGGTAGCTTTGTATGGAATAATATCTTTTCCTCCCAAGAGTTGCTTAGAAGTGGATCCTCTTGGAGCATTGGTAGTGGTACATCTATTCGATTGTTTGATGATCGTGGACGAAGACGCCAACTCAAATCCGACCGAGAACCACAAGTACCTTCAATCCTCTCTCCGTGTTGACTATTTGATAGTTCAGAGAAAATGTTGGAATGAGGCATTGATTCGTTTTATCTTTGGATGATCCATCTGTTATGGCGGTTTTCAATACCCCCTATTCCACTTGTGTGGTCGATGATGCTCTTACTTGGCGAAAAGAACGATCCGGGAAGTACTCGCGTGGAAGTGCTACTCGGTTAGCGGTGAACCGACTCTAAGTGCTCGTATTTGTTTCAGCTCGTGGAATATATTATGGAACTTGCATGTTCCTCCTAAGGTTAAAAATTTTACGTGGAGGCTAGCTAGAAATTGCATCCCTACGCGTGATGTTCTTCTCCATCGCGCGGTATGGACGTTTCACATGTCCGTCCTTTTTGCTTGGATGAACCCGAGGCAGTGCGCACATTTTCTCTACTGTTCGAAGAGCGACAACGTCTTTGGATGAGCACAGGATTTGGCTCGGTTATTCTTTAAACCGCCACTCAGACTCTGATTCGGGGATCGGTTTTTGGGGTTATCAGCAGGCGAACGTGGTGATATCCGAATCGCTTGGGTTATGAACTTGTGGAGCATTTGGTCAAGCCGGAACAATCTAATTTGGAATGATACTCGTGACTCTGCAGCTGCTATAATGCGAAATGGTGCATCGTTCCTGGCGGATTGGCTCTCGGCTAGGGCCGGCCGCCTTTCGACTGCTTTGCTAATTCGATCTGCGAGTCGCTGCTGCGACCCCTTCTTTGCATGGGTTAGGCCACCTCCAAGCTTTTTGAAGTGCAATATTGATGCCGCGTTCGATTCTAATGGTAATCGGGTTGGAATCGGGATGTGCGTAAGAGATGAGGATGGTGCTTTTGTAGCTGCCAAGGTGCTTTTGGGTACCGGAATGTCGTCTTTGAATTGGACGCCAAGATTGTCGTGGATGACTTCAACAAAGCTCCTAACATTGTTTCTGATTATGGATGTATCTTACACTATTGTAGGGATGCTTTCAATTTTTTTACTGTAAACTCTCATGTGGAGTTCTCTAGGAGAATAGCTAACAAGGTGGCCCATACTTTAGCAGGGGTAGCCTTGTCTACAGCTACTTCTCAGACCTTTTTTGATATGCCAGCATGTATCACTGCTCTTCTGTTGAATGAAATGAAATAGATGTTTTGTGTCAAAAAAAAAAAGTTTTAAAGGCTCAACAGTGGGATCAAATATGTTGCCATTTTATTAAGTTTTTAAAAATTCTATCTTCGGAGTGAAAATTTCTTGAGGTTAAATCATTGATGGTATTGTATGCATATGCAATGTATAGTCCACTGCTCAAAATGGACTACTAGTGATATACAGTGTATATCTATTACAATTATAGAGGGCGTGATTAGATAGAAGATAGTACTACCAAAGAATCAGTGCAGTCATTTTCTTAAAAAAGAATATGTACAAAATAATTACTCAACCAACAAAAATGATCCCCTCAATTACTTACCACAACCCATCTCATCAACCTCACCATACTGTAATTGCTTATATACCTGAATTCCAGAAAGATCAATACTTATCATCATCATCATCATCATCTATATAATTTGTGAAATTCTGGTAAAAAAACTCTCACAAATTCACCAGCAAACACATCCACCTTACCTTGTAGAGTTGCTGATTATATGACAAAAGGGTAGGAAGGAAAATCACCAACATGTAAATTGAGAATCTTATTTCCCTCTTAAACTCCCAACAGAAGAAAGTTCCATCAACTCTAGTCCACCACAGCATGCAACTTGAGAATTCGACTCTCCATTTTGGCCATGCTGAGCGAATCAATGATGACCACCGTCCATGAGATCAGCAAGTGTAATTTTTCCGCAGTTGCCGGCATCTAGTCTATCAAACTTCTGACTAACCTGCATGATGTCCTTCTGTGTTACTTTTCCCATCTCCTTCAGCTTGTATATAACATATTCTGATTTACTGCATACCCAAAAACTCACTATATTCAGCAAAAGTGTACAAGATATATAATAAGTGTCATCAAAATAAATTAACAAGATATAATAATGATTCTATGTTGTATTGTTTTGACAAGAGACAGCTTCTTGTTTATTCGAGGAGATTGTGATGCGTTTCTTTTGACCATTGAAGCCTCATCTTTCTCCTCTCTTATGCATTCTACGGTAGCTATGTTAAGAACACCTAACCAGCATTTGTTTCTGAATAGTGATTACTATCTAGTATCCAGTCAATGCCAGGACAAGACCCAAGCATGGACTAGTCCTACATTTGGGTCTAGTATCTAATCAATATTGTTTGAATTAGTTTGATCAACATATAACTTGAGCCAGAATGATGTTAGCAATTTATGAACAGAAGAAAGTAGAATACAAGATAAGATTGTTTTTTGTTCTGCATCTCTAGTACTCCTGCTTCAATCTTAAACTCAAAACATCCAATATTATGAGGAAAATATCACTAAGAAACAAAAAAACAACCTGGATGTAGACCATCATGCTAAGCAAAGCTATCATACAAGTATAACTGGGTGGGAGAATAAAACCATAGAAACTAATTCAACATAACTAGTTAATTACATCCAAAAACGAATACCTGGGAGGATAAGATTGTGTAAGTTAGCATATGATTAGAACAATCAACATTCATATTTCATAGATGTGATTTTTCAATTTCTATTGGTGGTGGATAAAACAAAAGGAAATCAAAAAGAACTATGAAAGTTATAAAATGTGTGGCCATTGAAGTTTTTCAATACTTCTACAGGTGCATGTATTTCCATCATGACATGCCCCACCCTAAGAACTTCAATTTTCCTTGTCTTAATCATGCAGCATATCTGTAATATGCTCCACGGTTACAGCAAGTCTTATATGACCTAGAGATTCAAAGTTCAATCTAACTAAGACAGATATTCAACTATAAAAATCACTCTGAATTGAATAACAGACACTTGAGATATCATCAAATCTGTAAAAGATGGAATGCAATTTCTGTTTAAATTAAGCTTCTTAACTTTTTACTCTCAGCTATCACATCATTTGTTGTATTGCAAAAGTAAAAATATCAAAACTTCATGAACAGAAACATCAATATATCGAAAATTACTATAATTTTATGGGATGGAAACATATAAGTCCATACCTCACAAATCCATTGTTGTCAATATCAGCAGCAAGAAACTCAGAAACAGTCATATCCTGCCCAAGAATCCACTTTGCCATCCTCCTATGCCGCTTATCAACTCTTGCCTCAGCCAAGTAAAGAAACGCTCGAGCCACCGCAAGCGTCGACACAAGCAACCAAATCGCGGCAAATATACGACCATGCAATGTCTTAAAAGCACGATCACCATAACCAACAGTTGTAACAGACATAACAGAAAGATAAAAAGAATCTAACCATCCAAGCTTTTCCACAAAATGCATAACCCCAACACCAAGTCCAATACAAAGAACCACAACCCCTAAAGCCAATGCCACCTTCATCCTAATCCTCATTCTCCCTTTCTTAAAATCAATTATATAAGACCTTCCATTTCCATCCCTACCACCTCTTCCTTTCACTGCCCTCAACAAATGATTCTCTTGTAAATCAAGAACATAACTAACCATCCCACTTAACAATATATCTACAAATCCAAAACCAATCAACACAAACAATACAGAGAAAAGCTTTGTAGCAGTACTATTAGGAGTAATGTCACCATATCCTATTGTGCACATAGTGACTATACAAAAATACAATGCATCAACTATAGGATGAGTTTCAGTTGCTGTAAAACTATGACGATTGAACCAATAAATAACAACACCTAATGCCAAATAAAGAACAAGAAGAATTACAGCTTGATGAACAATTGATTGGCTAGCAAATTGAGGTCTTTTCACAGTTGGATCATGATTGAAATCACTGATTACAGCCATAGCAGGTGCAGTTTTGGAACGATGGAGATTGGTTTTCCGCCATGGATAATTAGGGTCAATAAGCCAAGAAGAGTGTTGTTGTGATGGTGCATCAAAATCATGTGAAGATGAAGAAGAAGAAGAAGAAGAAATTGGGGTATTACGTGAAAGTGTTAAGGCATCGGTCAAAGGTGAAGAAGGTTCTCTTGGAGAAGGACCAAAGATGAGTCGATCTTTGAATTCCAAAGGGGTAACGGGAACGACCATTTCGTCATTTTCTGGTAATGGAAAAAGCTGTGGTGGTAATTGTAGAGGCCTTTTTCTGGGACTGTAAAATGGGAGCAGAGGCTCCTTTTCCATGTGGGGTTGTAGAAAATCGATTCAATAATGCATAGAAGAAATTAATCGCACAAGAGAAGAGAAACGCAGAGAAAGTTTTCGTTTTTTCAATTTTTTATTATTTTATGTAAAGCGGCGTGTATAATAATGGCAATGGAAGTTATGAGAGAGAGAGAGAGAGAGAGATTTGGTTATTAGTACGATCCTAGGTACAAAAATGGTGTTGATGTTGGGGCATGTTGGGGCATGGGGTGATGATGTTCATGATTTTTGATGTGCAAATCATTTTAGGGGTATTGTGGTAAGGTCACGCGCTTAATGGTGGCGAGTGGGAGAAAACAGAACCGCGAGATGAAAAATGAGTGGATGAGATTTCAAAGTTGATTAATATAAACTCGTTTGGGTCGTGTGGTCGGGGTCATGTGAATCGTGAATGGTGCAGAGAAAGGCGCAAATTTCTTTTTGTTATGATAGCAACAAGAGAAGGGAAATTGATCTAGATTTGGTTTGATAAATAGGGAGATTAAAAAAAGAGGTCACAGTCTTCATTGCCACGTTGTGGCAGGTTCTTGTGTTTTGATTCGTTTTGTTGAGTTTAAAGTCTGGCACGGATTAGTGTCTATGCCTGCCCATAATTAGCTCACAGAAAATGATGGGATAATGATGGAATGCGACGTAGTACTAAAAAAATTAAGTCTTGTTTGGACGAATAACGAATGTTTGGATGGAGAGTTAGAGGATTGCAACTTCCTAGGGTGGGAAAGTGTCTCATGTGGTCTACTTTGAATGATGATGATGTTTTTATTTTATAGATATAAGCGATGATGATGATGATGATGATGATGATGGTTAATTGGTTATCGTTTTCCTAAGTATAAGTTTATGGTTCTTTGAGACTGTGTGACCTAATAGGTGTTGATTCAACAAAAACAAGAGAAAACTAACATAAATTGAGTCTTGAGACACTACTATTTGTTTTTCCCTCGATTCTAATTAGATTGTAGTCTTGTGAGGATGAGGAATATTATTGTGTTACGGATAGTGTTGATCGTTGTTGAATTCAAACGATTTTTGTTGGTCGTTGTTAAATTCAAACGAGGTTTACTATCTAGGTTTACCTCTATGAACTTAAGAATATATTTATCAAAACTTTCTTACTGTACTAAAAAGATTACTACAGGGCTTCAATTAGGCGCAGCCCTTCTAAACTACACAAGATACCCCTAATCGCAGTTTGTAGTTTTGGGGAAGGATTACTACATCTTTAACTTTGGAAGTCTCTGCTGTCATTATATATTTCCATTCTACTAATACAATCTCCACAATGAATTAGTTCCTGTCACGGAATATTAAATACATAACTTCCAAGTATGCAGTTTAATTCGGAAGTCAGGCAAGACATCCAAAATTTCAAAATGAAACATTTCACAACCCACTTACAATATACTTTGTCCGTATAATACACTTCAAAGCATTAAATTAATAGTTAAGAAACAATTCAAAGAGAAGGTGAAAGCTAATCATCATCCTCGAGAACGCTTCGACGCCTCTGTATCTGAAAAAGTAAACAAAAAATGACAGTAAAAATACAAACGGGTAATTGAGAATAGAAAAATGCAACTAATATTCTACAACTTACTGTAACTTTTGTCTGCCTTGCTGTTTGGGTGTTTATCTGCTCCAGCAGTGATATGAGTTTTTCTTCAGAAACCTACGAATGCCATTGAATAGATGGATGAGGCATGTAAAATGCCATTATACAATTATAATGCTTCATATGTACTAATTAAATTAAATTTCCAAGGGGGCGGGATATCTGTATATAAGCACAAAAAAAACTTCTCACTTTCACTTTTTGGAAGCGAAAATCCATTTGCTTTATCATTCAAGGAAATAAGGGGGAGGGGAATTACATGATGAAACTACCAGATGGAAAACAATGTAAAACAACCATCACACGGATTTTATCCACATTAACAATATTGAGAATGTCAAATAAACCAAGCTTTCAACCAACACATTCTCAACCAATCTCCAAACATCCTACAATTGTTCTGACTTCTGACTTTCACCTGTTAAACAGGGTTGTCATAATCACAACTCCATAGTGGAATTGTATAATTTCAGGTGTGGATAATTGATAGCTAATCAAATAAGTAAAGGTAGCAAATCATTTGGTCTTTCCTTCCTTAGCCAAGTACCAGGTGCTTGAAACTCACTCGAAAACCTGAATAAACCCAGAAAAGAACCAACCCAGCAAAAACTCAAAGTACACCCTTGACCATCCATGACTGTTTTAGCATGCCTTGCAATGGGAAGGTCATTTCACTTCTCTGAGACTTTGCAGTCCACAGATTCAGACTTTGCAGTCCTTCTGCAAAGCCTCCATCTGAGTTGGCATTTTGAATTCCCAGCACCAACTTTAGTTCAGATGAGTTGGTTTTAATCAGTGTAGTTAGTATCGTTTGTATCGTGCGATTCAAATCGCGATACGAGTCGAAATCCATGGCAAACGATGCAAATCGTATGGCGACTCGTTTTTGTGTCTGAATCGTGGTCTTTATTGTTGGAATCGCGTCGGAATCGTTGGAATCGCGATTCAAAGGTCTATCGCACGATTCTTCAACACATTGCAACCGGGTCGGAATCGCGACCCATTTTCAGGCACAGATCTGGTTTTTAGGGTTTTCGTGCGAAGAAGACGAGTTTGAGAGAGACGATATGAAACGGTGCGTTTTGGGATTAAATGAAACGCTGCGTTTTGGGTTTTGAGGCAGTGTTTTAGAGTTTTAATAAAACGCAGCGTTTTGGGCTGTTTTTTTTTTTTTTTTACAAATTTTTTGGCTGCCTTTACACCGCTTCTTCTACACGTTTCCAATCAAAAATTGAAGCGTGTCTCGGCACTTCTCAAAACGAAACCGAAAATGGAGCGCTTCGAATCGTCATCTTCTTCGTCGTTCCTTTCCTTCAAAGTCGTCTTCTTTCCTTCCTTCAACAGTAAAATTTGATTCGTTCCTTTTGCTTTGATTCGTTCCTTCAAACGCTTACGATTTGTTGCTTCGCTTTTGTTCCTTTCCTTCAAACGCTGCGTTGCTTACTCGTCTTATTACAAACAACTATTACAAAGATGCTTCGTTTCAAATTTGTTTCGTTCTTTGATATATTGCGAAAAGATGTACGTTTCTATCACAACAACTATTAATAGGTTATGTTCTATCACTAGTTACTATCAAGCGAGAGACGTCTCACTAGTGAAATAATGCGTTATTTCGTTCCTTTGCTTACTCGTAGTGCGTATTAGAACACAATCGTTGTTGTTGTTTCACAATTACTTTCACCATGAGTCAAGCAAAAAGAAAAAGTGGTAGATATTACATGGGTAGATCATAGTTACATGGTGTTTTTGGAGGTTGAATTAAACACTTGTTACATTTATTTATGACTTGAATTATTTTGAAGTTCATGTGGATTTACTTATAGGTAGATGATGTTTTTTGGAGGGGTTGATTGAAACACTTGTTATGTTTATTTATGACTTGAATTATTTTGAAGTTCATGTTTTTTTGCTAACTCTACTTGGATTTAGTCAAAAATGTTATATATTTTTTTGTTCATGTATCTTACGATACGATACACGATACGATACACGATTCAGAAAATGGGCTTAACGATACACGATACGTATCCCGATTTGATAATACTGGTTTTAATTACTACACATACAGTTTTCTAGTTTCCAAACAAAGAAAAAATATTGGTTCGATAAATAGTAATAGCTGGCAGAGGGAAATAGGCACCTATACTTTGTTTTTACTTGTATTGTAATAGCTTAGTTTTAATATAATTTCTAAGGCATAACCATATGACGTAAAGACCTTAAGTTCCATGTTGGGATCTCCTGTGTCTAACTCTGGTATAATATTCTGAAAACCTTTCCATCAAATGTCATTATAATCTAAATTGAAGTGTTTACATTATTTACATGTAAAGCACACGAATGATGAGAACACTAAACCTCCACTATTGGAAAACCACAGTAAACATAGTGTGCAAATAAATACAGGAGGGTTCCTTTCCTGGACCAATAATTGATCAAACAAATAGATCGTTTAGATTTATAGTTTAAGATAATAGATGGTAAAGCTAGAAGCTCACTGATCAGATGACTACGTGTGCAGTAAAATATTACAAACAACAACTCGTGATAAGAATGAGAAAGTTGCAGCAAAGGATAAGATCCAATATACCTTTTCAGCTATCTGACCCATTTGAGCAGCTCTCAATATAACATCTTCAACACCTCTTGCTTTCTCTGGTTTCACCAAAGCAATTCGAGCAACTGCAAATAATGATATCAGAAATTTAAACGTGTAGCAAAATGCTTCATGCCTTAAAATTCTCATAGGACAATTTAGAGGTACATGGGAAAAAGATGCTCTGTTGATGTTCAAATATATAATTTTGAACATCCCCACACCCAAATCTTCCTTCCTACCCATCCCATATAGGTTTATGAGCTAAAATTACTCCATTGAATAATTTGAATTTCCAACTTAACTCTATGAAGCACGGACACAGACACCTGACACGACACAGACACTGGTTTTATTTTGAATTTTTTTGAAAAATACAAATAATTAAAGTGTCGGTCTCGGTCTCGGTGTCCGACACGATACGTGTCGGAATACGGGACACGTCTTCAACCGGAGGTGTCGGTGCTACATAGACTTAACTACATTGAGTGCATTCAGAAGTCAACTTATAACCTCCTAAATCAATCTTGCATTTTTTTATTCCAACCAGATATGTCTAAGATTGGTAAGGCTTGAAAAAGCACACCAGACCCAATAAAATCCTATCATCCAACAACATCGCCAGTTTTGTTAAATGGCTGCACCATGGCGAAATGGCGTCGCAGATTTTTTGCCAATCGCCATAAGTAATTTATGAAGGATTATCCTCCATGGCAGCGCTATTGACCGCAACGGCATGTTTATATGCCGGAATTTTGACCTTCGACAATTGATAACACCAAATCCTCAGAAGGTACATACCTAAAATACATGAGTGTACACAAGGATAAACAGAGGGTAATTTCTACCCATAAAGTTAAAAGTACCAGTGGCATCTCAAAGTTATTTCTGTTATTGGGTCAAAATTTAGCAGGTGAGTTAGAAACTTAATTTGAACTTTTGCAAGATATACTTCAGATGTATTCGATGACTACAATGTAATACCCAAATATACCAATATATTCATTTAACAGAGTTAATTTGATATAGATTCTGGAGGAAGACTTTAGTTACAGCAATAATGAACAAGGAAAATGGATATATACTATATAGTACATACTATTTACTAATATATTCTTACATTCAATGTATGTTTTATGACTGTGCAGTGCAGCTACTATGTGTATAGTTTGGTTTATCAAAATATCTATTTTTTATGGAGTTTATCAAAATATCTTACAGATAACCCAATGATATGAATACAATCTAAGAAAGTGTAAGAAAATTTTACACCTACAGCAGACATGACAATACTAACAGCTTTCCTATAGACTTTCCAATTTACTGATGCCTGAATAGAGGCAGGATTGAAATATTAATTATTCACAATAAATTTCATTTTATCTCCTGCCAGTAGTATTGTACAGCAAAATACACAGCCAAGTCATTTTAAGATGGTGGTTTGGCACTAAGTTTTAAAGGAGAAACAAGAGCGCTGCAATAGATAAAAAGTCAAATAACAACTAGGAAAAATTATGGTATATCCTTACGCCTTTCCCGTGCTTCAGCGGACAATATCTGACTAAGCATCATCTGTCTTCTTTCATCTGCCTCCCTACATTAATTGTTCCAAGAAACAAAATATCTGAGTACATGAATAAGTTTTAAATTAAGTATAAGCAATGCAACTGAGAGTCTGACACTAATAATTGGTGTAATATTCATAAACTAACCTCTTTGCATCCTCCTGAGCATTCTGTTGTTCAGGGTTCGGTTGATTACCCTGCAACATCAACAAAATTAACAAACAAAGTCCCCCTCTCTGCTGTGAAAGAATAAAGATAAACAAAACATAAGGGAATAATAGCTAACCCCGCCTCTCTGAGCCATAAGCTCCTGCATCCTTCTCTGTCTGATTGCTTCCAACTCAGGATCAGCCTAAAATTTGCAGTTATTAAATATATAAAACAAAAACTATAAAAATTATAATATGAAAGAAGGGGGCGGGAATCTCTGCATAGTAGGCGTTGTTCAAAGAAGTAAATACTCAAACCCAATAATTAGAGCAGTGCATAAAAAGTTCAAATATGCAACACCATTTTGAGCAGCAGAGAACCCTAACACGTAAAAATTTCAATTTTAGCGAGGAGATTCTTCCTCTCAGAGTTTTATTCCAAATTCAAAATCCAGCTATTGCAACACACAAATAAGTCGAATTAAGCTAGCTTTCTAAAAACACGAACATGGATGTGTGAACCAAATCGCTAACGACTTTGATTCATAAAAACATTCAATAATTGGGAAACTGGACAAGCCATGAAGACCCTACTTTATTAAATGAAAATAATAACGAGGGAAATGGGAATGGAAAGTTACCATTTGATTAGGTTAGCAGAAGAAAGAAACCCTAGCGGGTCACTGAATGGGGATTATCCTTGATCCTTATGCACCACCACCGCAGATCGCGTTTGCAGTAAGCGGTTCTTTATGGATCAAAAAGTCGATTTATTTCAATCAACACTATCATCAGTAGGGTCCGTTTGGTTGGTTTTAAAAATTGATTCTCTCAAATTTAAAAGCTAAACTATAAAACCTATTAAATAATTGGCTTAAATATACAATTATTTATTGTAAAAATAAAACACTTAAAAAGCAAATATATCAATTATCAAATATTTTATTCTGTTATGCGTTAAAATGGAAATAAAATATTCTTGGAAAAAAATGACTTTTTTTGCATATATTTCTGTGAGGGTAAATGGATAATGAAATATTAAACGTAACATAGATTTATTTTTACATGGGTAACAATGATAGGTAAATGGATAATTGATATATGGATAATTGATATATTTGCAGGATGGTAACATATATTTAAGCCTAAATAATTTTCAGTATTTTGTTTTAATCAATCATTTGTCTCCAAGATGCAAGAGACAAATTTGAAGAAGTAAATTTTTTGGTGGTGGGATTTCAAGAAGTAAATTGATAGACTAAGATAATTTCTAGACGATGGACTTTCCACTATCTTGTATTAAGATTGAAATTAGTAACAATTGAACTCATGTAATTAGATTAGAGTACTTCTGATACTCCGTTTGTTTATATATTTATATATACAATTTTCTTAAAGAAAAAGTAGATTAAGATAAATTTTATGGACTATTTTATAAGTTTTTTTTGTTTATGCACTAAATTGAAGAAATACTGATAGTTTTTATACAAAAAATATGTGTTTTGAAAAATTGATTTATGTTGGAAAATGGTATTGTAAAAGTGGGTTCTGAATAATTGATTTTTTTTTGTGTGATAAAAGTATGATTTTTTTTTAGTGACATGATAAAATTATGATTGCTTTTTCTCTAAAATTATAAAGGATATTGTTTGTATATGGTTTACGGTTTCTTCCAGCTTAATCAATGTTTTGGGTTCGAATCTAGGTTTGGGCATGCAGTTGCGTTAAAGCACTTGAAGAAAAGCTTTGTCACTCATTGTGGTCCTACCTGACTCGAGGGATTAGCATCTGCAGTTGCGCGCACGATCTCGATTCACACAAAAAAGTATGATTTAGATTTCTCATATATTAAAACAGAAGAATTTGATTTAAATTAAAAGGATGAAAAGTATGGGCAAGTTTGTCATTTTATCTTATTTGCACCCATTTCCATTGGATTCTTCCCAACTTAGGAGGAAGAGTGTTGCGCCCGAAAAAGTCCCCGAGGGGTTTTTCTTCGTTTACAACGTTTTATACAATGAAGTCGCCACCAATATTTTTATAAGGAAAATATTGAAGAAAAACCTTTTGGGAAAGCGGATGGTCTTTTGGAAAACTTAAAGATTTGGGTTGAAAGTCGGTTAGGCATGGGGAAGGTATTAGCACCCCACACCTCCTTTCTCTTTGAAAGGAACCTTTAATTAATGTGTGGTCTTTGTGTGTTGATTTGAAAAATACTTTTATTTGCCTCTTTTGAAAAGACTTAATGAATTTTTATTTGCAGTGCGCTTGACGAGAGTTAGCCGCTTTGGTTTTTTTTTGAAAGGAAAAATGTTTTTAGTTTGTTGTGCTTGACGGAGGATCCGCTCCCACGATATCTCAGTGCGATGGAGAATTCAAAGCTACGTAGTTCTAGGTTTTTATTTTTATATTGCTCAATTGTGAAAATCGAGCTTTCATGATGATCAATTGAGCAAAGGCTCCAAGTGACCACCATTAGAACTCCATTGTTAACAATCATGCAAGCAAAGGCTTCGCAGACCAATAACAAAGTTTTTCGATTTATTTAAAGTCTTTTAGAAAAATTAGGCGTTCATGATGATCAATTGAGCAAAGGCTCCAAGTGATCACCGCTAGTTCCCATTGTTAATGATTATGCAAGCAAAGGCTTCGCAAAACCATTAACAAAGTTTTTTGATTTATTGAAAGTATTTAGAAACATTAGGCATTCGTGATGATCAATTGAGCAAAGGCTCCAAGTGATCACCACTAGTTCCTCATTGTTAATGATTATGCAAGCGAGAGGCTTCGCAAAATCATTAACAAAGTTTTTTTAATTTATTGAGAAATTATTTGAGTTGGAAAAAGAATTAAAACGAGAAAGGGGTGAAAATTGCGAAGTGGGGGTGTTATTAGTCGTAGGGGTTGTATAATTAAGCAGGGGTGTAAGCAAGCAAGCCCGACTTGCATAAGGAAGCCCAAAGACGCGGGCTTAAGTAAGAAGTGGGGTGCACGCGTGAATTAGGGAGAGTGTGATTAATAATCTGAATAATAAAAAAATGAAAAATAAAAAGGAAGGGACTTATAAACCGAAAACCCTAAATTAAAACCTAGAAACTCAAAACCCTCACCCTCCCTACCACTGCGCGCGCATGGATCCGAGTTAGAGGAAAGGCGGAATTTTCGCCCCCCATTTCGAGTGAGAGAGAGGAGAAATTAATGGGAGAGGAGAGAGAGGGAATGGGTCGTTTGTTTGGGTTGGGAGGAGAGAGGGTTCTTGGGTCGTTTGGTTTGGGTTGAGAGGAGAGAGGGCTTCCGTGGTAGTTATTCGACGGCGATGGGAGAGAGAGAGGGTTCCTGGTGGTGGTTGCGACGGTGATAGAGAGAGAGAGAGGGGGAAACGGTGTGGCTCGGTGGTGGAGAGAGGCGGCGGCGTGAATCGGTGAGGGGTGATTGCGACGGTGAGGACTTGGTTTCGTGGTGGTTCTTGGCTCTGTTTCATGGTGGTTCTTTGGTTCGGTTCTTGGTGGAGTTCACGAGAGCCACGGAGAAGACGAAGTCTCGGCGACGTCTTACGAGTTGTTCCCTGCTTTTTTAGTAGTATATATATTTTTTTTACGCTTTCTCCGGTCCGCTTCTATTCTACCCCATTTTCATTACGGTTTGATTGTTCTTGAGTCCGATTCGTTGGTTATATGTTCATTCATCATATTTATGAGAATATTAAAACAAGATATAATGTGTTCAAACAGATCTAAAAAAAAACGCTGAACAACATATTTCACATTTTTTGTATCCAAATTGTCATTTAGGAACCAACCTGATTTTTGATTTGTTCTGAAAAAGGTTGAAAAGAAAAAAACGAGATCCGCACTTGTTTGTTTGAGCGATCGTTATTCTTTATTATTGTTGCGGTGCCTGCTGTTGTTCTTCTTTGTTGTTCTTGCTTGATCGCTCATTGTTTAACTTTTCTATCGCTCGGATCTAGAAAAAATTGTTTTAGGTGATTAGGGTTTCAGTGTAAAACCCTAATCTGTTTTTTGGTGATTTTTTTACTCGAAAATTGTGTACCCTTTGACTGTTAATTGACTGCCTATTTATAGTTAAAAATTAGGTTAGGCATTTAATTACATTTGACTGGGTTTTGACTATTTTCAGTGCGGATCCAAGCCCAGACTTGGAGTGTTCTTGGCACCCAGATCTGACTGCTTCTTTGCTGTTATTTTTATTTTTGTATTTTCGAATTTATTTGTTTTGTATATTTGTATTATTATTTTTTGTATTTTTGGACATTTGGACATTTGGGACTCTTCTAAGTTGTAATAAAAATTAAATAGTATTTTTGACATTTTGGACTCTTAAACACTTTTAAATTATAAATAAACTAGATAGAATTTTTTTTTGACCTTTTGGACTATATATATATGCTCAAAATAAATTAAGCGTACAAAAAGAAAAGAATAATAATAATAAAAAGAGTCCGGTCAATCACAAAGACGAACGGGCGGGAGACTAGGCGAATACGCTAAAAGCGAGACTCAAAATAGAAGAAATGAGCTCATTACCTAAAAACATTACTTATGTACGACTAAAGCGAAGAGCATACGATTTAAAGCAAAGCGTGCTCGCTTAACTTAAAAAAGTGGTACTTTGATTTAGTTGAGTTCCAATTCTTGAAATTGGCTTGAGTTAAGGGACGGACAAAATTAGGGTATTACATTTTGCCTCTTTATTTCACATTTCGCCAAAAATATGAATTGGCCTTTTCAAATTTGTTGGTGAAATGGAAATAAAGATATAGAAATAATACTAATTTTGTTCGTTTTAAAAGCTCAAATCTTTTTGTTATTTTCTTTTTGAGAGGGGGTTAACACTTGTCGCATTAACGGAAAGCAATAAACCGGGAAAAGCGGTAAATTGGGGGAATTCGGAGGTTGCCTAAAACCTTTTAACGGACTCTTGTCGAGTCCGAGCTGCTGGGTGGCCTTTTCGAGCGCCGATCAATATCAAGTCCGAATCGATTTGATCAATGGATTGTTGTGCCTTAGGTGACACAACTAATCCAGAAGGACTTAACGGTCGATGGATCCATCGCGCGCTCGCATAACGATGTTGTGATGCGTGGAAGGAGTTCACTAACTCGAAGGAGTTCACTAACTCGGGTTGATGGAGTTTACGAACTCGGATTGATGGAGTTTACGAACTCGGGGTGGCCTTTTCGAGCGTAGATCAACATCGGTCCGAATCGATTTGATCGATGGATTTACGCTGTGCCTTAGGGTGGCACAACTAATCCGAAGGACTTAACGAAGTCTGATGGATCCTTCGCGTGCTCGTACTCCGATGTTGTGATCTGTGGAAGGAGTTCACTAACTCGGGTTGATGGAGTTTACGAACTCGTGCCGATGGAGTTTATGAACTCTGTCTTTGATGGAGTTTACGAACTCGTTTGATGGAGTTTACGAACTCGTGTTTGATGGAGTTTACGAACTCGTGTCCGATGGAGTTTACGAACTCTATCTTTGATGGAGTTTACGAACTCGTGGCCGATGGTGATTTTCTAAAAATGGGATTTTTGGGACTCTCGGGTCCGAAGTAACTTTTCTCTTGGATGGTGCATGAAATGCATGCACTTGGGTATTTGGGTGCACATGGATGCAATGATTGATTTTGGTGGGATGTTTCCCTTGTTTGATTATTCTTTCGCTCTTCTGAGATGCGAATTTGAAAGTGTAATGCACTACTGTTTGATGCCATGGAGTGATGAATGGTATGGATGACATGAGAATGATGAATGATATGAAGATGTTGTGTTCTTTTGTGTTCCGTCCTCTCGTGATTTTCTTTTTTTTTTTTTTTTTTTTTTTTTTTTTTTTTTTTTGCTTAAGGAGCTTTCTTTTTTCCGCTTATTTGTTGTTTTTTCCTTTTGCTGGTTAAATCCATCTGCCGGACGGAAGCCGCCCCAGGACGATAATCATGCGAGGATTGTGCATCGATTCGCTATTCTGATCGCTTTGTCTCTTCTCTTTTTCACTTGGGAGATCATTTCCTTCGTATTTTTCAAAGATTTCATAATGATCTGTAATGCTCTTGAATATGCACATGTTTTGCAAATCAATTTCATCAATCATAAAAATTATCATTTTGAAAGAAAATCAATAAAGGAAAGCAAAGACACTTAAAAGCACATATATGAAAAAAAGTTGGACTTTTATTGATATGGAAATTGGACATGCGTAAAGTCACGCCAATTGAAAGTACATTGCAATTTTTATTAAAGCGAGAAAATACAAGAGAAAGGAACAGTCTCGTGATTTCATCTCTGAAGGCGATTGCACTTGCCGTCCATACTCATAACCCCGATCACCCTCTTATCCAAACCTTTAGGAGTCTTGATTGCCTTCTCTTTTCTCAAGTCCAAGTTTTCTTACCCTAATTTTTGCCCGGATCGCCGCTTGCATGGTTTTCGATCCACCAACGTCGCTCGATTTTGCCTAGCGCCTTTGCGGGTTTTCAACCTAGCGAGCTGATTTTTCTTGGCTTATCTTTCTCTTTTTTTGTTTATTTTTCTAGGCATAATACTTCTTGACCACATCCGAGTTCACTGGATTTGGAATCTCCTCTCCATCCATGCTTGCCGTGATTAGAGCTCTCTCCGAGAATGTCTTCTTCACCACATAAGGTCCTTCATATTTGGGAGCCCATTTGCCCCAGGGTCCATCTGTATTGGCAAGATCCGCTTGAGTACTGTGTCTCCTTCTTGAAATTCACGAGGACGGACTCTTTTGTCAAAAGCCCTTATCATCCTCTCTGTTGGTACAACCGTCCATGACACATAGCGGCCACCCGTTTCTCGTCAATGAGGTTCAATCTGGTCAAGACGGACCGAACCCATTCTCGCTTCATCAAGTTTTGTCTCCATCAACACCGCAGAGGATGGTATTTCAACCTCAATGGGGAGGATCGCCTCCAGACCCGTAAACCGATGAATAGGGGTTGCCCGGTTGAGGTACGCACCGAGGTTCTCGTAACCATGCAGGCAAAAAGGAGCATTTCATGCCAATCCTTGTATGTTACCACCATCTTTTGCACAATCTTCTTGATGTTCTTGTTATTTGCCTCAATCGCCCCATTCATCTTTGGGCGGTAAGGAGAAGAATTGTGATGCAGTATTTTGAAGTCTTCACACAAGTCCTTCATCATTCTCATTGCATTCAAGTTTCTCGCCGTTGTGCAGTGATAATCTTGTTTGGAAGACCCAGTAGCGGCAAACCAAATCTTTCTTGATGAACTTAGCAATCACCGAGCTTGTTACCTTGGGATAAGAAGCGGTCTCTACCCACTTGGTGAAGTAGTCAATAGCAACCAAAATGAAACGGTGACCATTTGAAGCTTTGGGTTCAATGGGACCAATGATGTCCATGCCCCACATTGAGAATGGCCATGGTGCGCTCAAAATATTCAGAGAAGTCGGAGGTACATGAGTGTGATCTGCATAGATTTGACATTTATGGCATCTTCTCACAAAATCAGAATAATCGACTCCATCTGCGGCCCGGTAGTAACCAATTTCTCGAGATTTTTCTAGCCATTGTGTGCCCTTTGGAATGAACCCCAAATGAACCTCATGAACATCTCTCATAATCTTTATCGACTCCTCTTTGATTATACACACGAGGAGTACCAAGTCATAGTTTCTCTTGTAAAGGACGTCTCCACTCAAGAAGAAACCTGCTGACAGTCTCCGAAGTGTTCTCTTGTCATTCTCTGTAGCTCCGGGAGGATACTCTCTGTTTGTGATGTACTGCTTGATGTCATGATACCAAGGCTTACTATCTCGATTCCCCCTTCGACCGCCATACAAGTAGTGATAAGCGGGAAGACCTTTGTCTTTGGATTCGACGGCCGTCAAACTTTTGTCACGGTGACGTTGAACATAGAAGACAAAGTTGCGGAGCATCCGCCAACCGATTCTCACTGCTGGGGTATGTGGCTTTGGAAAGTGATTTCCTCAAAGGGCTTGATTAATTCTTGGATGTAGTCACGGTAAGGAATCAAGTCGATTTCTTGTTTCCCAATCCCTTTTACCGGTGGACGACTAAATTTGAATCCCCGTGATACGCCGAGCCTCTTGACTTTCCAATCGAGAGTCGCTTGGATACCGAGGATACACGCTTCATACTCGCAATATTGTTTGTGACATAGAAGCTTAGTCCGCGTTGAATGGTATGAAGCGGTTGTCGGAGAGATCAAGCGATCGCTCGACCCCGTGCCCCCACATGTTAGAGGCACCGTCAAACAACATTCTCCACCTTTCATCATCTTGAGATTTCCTTCGTCAAATAATGCCATAATGTCCTCATCCGGGAATTCACATTGCATCGATTGGTAATCCTCAACCGGTTGATCGCGCCCTGTAATCTCGCCGGTGTGCTACCTTTAATTGCTTTCGGGTTACGTTACACGCAGGTCATATTACGCTGAAGCATTTGCCAACGAGCAATTCGACTGTGAGCGCGCGAGTTTCTCAAATATGTACTTGATTGGATCCATTTTGGACACCAACCGGTAGTGTGACTCAACATATCTTGTCTCGATCGATCGCGCGGCCAGTGCTAGAAGCACAACAAGTCTTCTAATGGTGAATACCTTGTCTCACAGTCTGTGAACTTCTTGCTCAGGTAGTAGATCGCATGTTCTTTCTTTCCTGAATCATCATGTTGCCCCAACACGCAGCCCATAGAATTGTCTAGCACAGTGAGGTATAGGATAAGAGGCCTGCCAGACACAGGTGGCATTAGGACTGGTGGATTTTGGAGGTACACCTTGATTTTCTCAAATGCTTCTTGACATTTATCATTCCACTTTACCTCTTGGTTTTTGCACAGCAATTTGAAAATAGGTTCGCAAGTTGCAGTCAACTGAAAGATGAATCGAGAGATGTAATTCAGTCTTCCCAGGAAACCACGAACTTCTTTCTCTGTTTTAGGCGCTGGCATCTCCAGAATTGCTCGTACTTTGTCTGGGTCCACCTCAATTCCCTTCTGGCTAACGATAAAACCCAACAACTTTCCTGACCTAACCCCAAAGGTGCACTTCGCGGGGTTCAACCTAAGTTTGTATTTTCTGAGACGCTCAAACAGCTTCTGCAGGTTAACCACATGTTCTTCATCAGTCTTTGACTTGGCGATCATGTCATCCACATAGACTTCAATCTCCTTATGCATCATGTCATGGAATAGGGTTACCATCGCTCTTTGATAGGTGCCCGGCATTCTTCAACCCGAAAGGCATGACCTTGTAATGAAAGTCCCCAAAGGGTTATGAAGGTGGTTTTCTCCATATCCTCTGGAGCCATTTTGATCTGGTTATAGCCTGAATACCCATCCATGAAGGAGAACATCGAATGTTGAGCAGTACTATCTACCAAGACATCAATGTGGGGTGGGGAAATCATCTTTAGGGCTTGCTCTGTTCAAATCACTGATGAGAGTCGACACACATTCGAACCTTTCCATCTTTCTTGGGACCGAAGCGATGTTTGCTACCCACTCGGGGTATTTTGCCACGACTAAGAATCCGCATCAAATGTTTCTTGACCTCATCCCCGATTTTCAAAGACATTTCGGGCTTCATTCGCCTCGGCTTTTGTTTTTCTGGGGACATTCTCGATCTTACGGCAATCAGGCTCAACAATATCTCGTGCTCGACCACGGCATGTCCCGATAAGTCCATGCGAATACGTCAACAGTAGTCAAACAAAAGTTGAATCAACTTTTTGCGCTCTTTATCCTCCATTGCAGCACCAACCTTGACCTCTTTCCTGTCTTTCTCGGTGCAGTTGATCATTTTCGTGGATTCCCCATGGGGCTCAATGACTTTTTCTTCTTGCTCTACCATTCTCATGATTTCGGGAGGAGTATCCCAATCGTCCTCAACATCTTCCTCGGCTTGATTAACAGGGTAATCAAAGTCACAGATATGAGTTATGGGCATTATTATTTCGAGAGACTATTTTCGATCTGCATTAAAATGGGCGGCGAATAAAGACAAAGAAAAGACACACAAACGAGAGATGAAGACAAATTTTTTTATTGAAAATTCAAAATAACATTTTATTGATTGATGAGTCTTGACAAAAACATGTGTGCCCAAATGAAATGTTCCAAGGCCTTGGCGAGCCGAGGAATCTACATTACAATGAAAATTACTTTAAATTGAAAAACACGGGAAATCCATGGTCTCCCGGTTCTGCGAGCCTTCTCTCCAACAAAGACGCAGCGCAGACTAAGCCGACAACACAACCCGCTCGAGCTTGATCCTTCTTCAACCACATTAACACTCGTCGTGGTTCAAAGCATGCCAAAGACTCGGAAGTTGTTCTTGAGGTTAGCGATGATCATCCTCCCCGATTGGGTGTTCCTCCTCCGAGTTTGGCAAGCCATTTCTCCTCTTGTCGGATGCTAGCCTTTCCCGTCAAAGAAGACTTGGGATGTACCTAACACCGAACTTTTCAATGTTTCCCTCAGTGGGACAGCGTTATAATCCCTTGAGCAGCTTTTCCCGTGCCCTCGCCGACTTGATACCCATGCCCTAGCATTACCTTGCGATCATCATGTCACTTTGGGACCACTTAGGCTTCGCAGAGGCTCACTTTCAACGAAAACGGCATTTGAGATCTCCAACCCTTGGAAGCGCGCCTCGAGGACTCTTCTGCCGCCTCCACGTAACATCTGGTGGTGATCTGTTTATCGGTGTTTCTTCTTCTCCGTGGATCACTATCGCCTTTCCTCGGCCACAAACTTGAGTTTCGATGAAGCGAGGATGGCATCGCCCGGCGGCAAAGATGTATCCAAGGACGCCCTAGCGAGCAACTATAGGAGGGCGATGTCCATCACTTGGAAGACAACATAGAACACTTCGGGGCCTACTGCGGCGGCACTTCTACTTCTCCAAAACTTCCTTCATCGACCCATCAAATGCTCGACCAAGGTAGAACTCGGGCCGGATATGAAGCGATCTACATTCAAATTTTATTCATGGTGGACTTAGGCATCACATTCAAGGATGAGCCATTATCAATGAGCACTCACGGCGAGCATATAGTCCCCACACTTGACTGAGATGTGAAGAGCTTGATTATGATTCTTTCCTGCCGGAGGAAGCTCAGTGTCTGAGAAGGTCAAGTAGTTGGATGCTACAATGTTGCCAACAATACCGTCAAGCTGGTTTACCGTGATATCATGGGAGACGTGGGCTTCGTTCAAGATTTTCAGCCATGCCAAGACGATGCGCCTCTGAACTAAGCAACAAAGAGAGCATCGAGATCTTGGATGGAGTTTGATTTAAGCGGTCTACCACCCGATATTCACTCTGTTTCATTACTTTTAGGAACTCCCGAGCTTAACATGCGATACTTGTCTGACTTCTACCGTTTCTTTGTTCTTTCCCTTACGGGCCCTTTCTTCATCTGTTTTTGACTGCTCTCCCCTAAGATTTTCAGGAGCATACACCCTTCCACTCCTTGTGATACCACTACCTCCAGCAATGTTTGTTATATCCAAAGTGCCTTTAGGGACCTCCGCCTGCATTTGCACATTGCAGCTCCATGGAGTCATCCTAGTCTCTCTACTAGGGGGTAGCAGCAGTCTTTGGAATAACAATGGTCGAGGTCTCATCACACTGGTGAATTCAGATTGCGAGGAATTTCAATCGGTCCCCTGAAGCCTCCATTGCCTCGATTGCAAAGTAGATACATTTTCTTCTTTTTCTTGGATTCCCACTGGACCGTGTGTCTGCTCAAGAGATCCTGGAGAATTGGCTTAAAGCCTTCACATGCCCCGGTGCAGCAAGGATTATCACAGGCGTCTTTCCTAGCACACCCTTCTTCGATGACACCAAGACGACATAACTCAGCATGGATAAAATTCAAAGGCATCCGAATGCAATCAACTTTTCTAACTGCATAATCGACCACGATGGTCAACGGCATTAACAGCAGGTCCTCCATGCCCTGGCAACGGATTGGTGGCCACATTAGGTTGTTGAAATGATATAGTCTTTGCATCAAGTAATTCTTGCACCACATACTTGAATGCTTTACTGATCCTCCACCACATGACCCATCGCCCCGGAATGAAAGCGCGGTAGCATTTGCGTTGTATCCCCGGGATAGGGAGGTTGGTACGCTTCATCCGACGAGTGTTGATTATTTTGTTGGTGATGAGATAATTAAACAAGTCGTGTAGGACATGGGAATAGGATCAAAGACAACGTGCTTCCTCTCATTATAGTTTAAGTGATCGATAGTTTGATTGAAATGGTCGTCTTAGGTGGTGCTTGAGAAGGAAGTGGAATAGCTTGCGGAGGATTCTTTGTGTGATGGAACACGCTTCGATAAGCTGCGTTGGTTTCACCTCTTTCTTCTTGTAGGGTCCAGTAAAAAGGCTTTTTCTCGATGGGAGGAGGAGTCTTTGGGCCATGAGATATTCTTCCGCTACGCATACCATTCTCTACTCTTTCCCCTGTGACCACCATCTCAGAGAAATTTGAGGCAACGCTGCCAACCAACCTATCATAATATACCGCAGGAAGGGTATCCATAAACATGTGGACCATTTCTTTGTCCAGTAGAGGGGGTTTGACTTGAGCAGCAAGGTTCCTCCACCTCCGAGCGCACTCTTGAACGACTCATTATCTCTCTTGGACATGCATTGTATTTGAGTCTGTCCGAGCCAAATCATTGTTGTACTGGTATTGACGCATAAAAGCATCCGCCATGTCCTTCCAGCAGCGGATATTGGTTGGCTCCAACTGCATGTACCAGTCAAGGGGAGCTCCAGCTAAACTTTCTTGAAAGCAGTGCATCATCAGGTTATCGTCCCGGGCATAGGCAGTCATTTTTCGGCAGTACATTGTCACATGACTGACTGGGCAAGTCGTCCCTCTGTATTTATCAAAGATTGGCGCTTTGAATTTAGGAGGCAAGACTAGATTAGGGACCAAACACAGCTCGTGGGCATTTCTGGCCCGTGAACCTGCTCCTTCTACAGCTCTTAGTCTCTCCTCCGATTCTCATCGACGACACGGTTTCAAGTAGGGTAATTCTGAGGGAAAACATTCACACCGTAATGAGGATTATTCATCGTCACTACGGCTGGGTTCACGTGTGGGTCACGTGAGTGAACTGTATTCCCAAGGATGGGTCCCTGAACTTGAGGATGGACCATTGCTGGTGAATGAAAGCCAAACGGAGTTCCCTGCGGAATAGGAATCTGAATTTGGGCCTGAGGCGTTCCCGTTCCTCCATTGTTTGCGGCTGAGATGGGTTGGACTTGCTCTGCAACCCTAAGGGGATTACTTCCTGCATTAGCCTCGGCTCACGGAGGTGTGTATCCGGTGGGAGTCCCCAAGGCATCCCATGCATGACCAGGTTGGCTCTGGTTGTTGCCCCCGAAGTATGAGCGAAGGTGTGATCTCGAGGAAGAGTGACAGCAGCTTTCTGTGAGCGACGGCGGGACTTTCGGTGGCGATTCCGTTCCTCAAGGCTTGTAGTATCGCCATCATTTCGGTCATCGTGCTTCCATTGCCCCCATTTTCGTTCTCAACTCTCGATTCTCCGAACCAATTGCTCGGATCGGAAAGTCGCGATTGGGGTATCATGGTTCGATTCACCGGTTCCTAGGTCTTCGATAATAGGACGGCCCGAGTCATTCAGGTTACCGCCATGAGCCTTGCTTGTAGGCGAGTCGGTATCGATGTTGGCGAACGGCTTTGCCTTTCTCGTTGACGAAACACACTTATGAACACGAGAATGAATAAATGAATGTAATGCAATGCGATATGTATGATTTTATGTTTGCTTTGGCGCCGGAATCGTAATACACCTCGCGTTGTCATAGGCGTGTGAATTTAAAGCTCTAACACTCTCTTTTTATTTTATTTTTGTGTTTATATTTTTAATTTGGAGTGCGATTTATATGGCTAGACTTGGATGGGGAATGATGATAAATGAGGAAATTGATTGACTCAAACAAGGAAACTACACGTGGCATGCATACTTACTAGAAGAACGCTTCACAAAGAGTTAACATTGGTTAAAACATGATATAAAAACTTTTTGATAAACTGTTTTAGTCTTTTATCATGGAATGGATGAGATACAATGCTTTTTTGAAGGAAATACTGAGATGAGTTATTGATGTGAAAACCTGGGGCCTTGGAACACCTTGAATTTGCAAATGAGTGAGGTAAACTTTTCCAAAAAGAAAGATTACTTTGCAAGAACACCTCGTCTCTCATCACAACATTTTTGTGCAATGAATGGATGAAAACATTATGATGCATACATGATGAAAATGAAATGCATGAAAACATGTTTACTTGAAAAGTGTGATTATTCTAAAAGTTTTTTTTTTTGATGTTTTTTTTTTATGCAAGAGGCGAAATATGAAATGTCAATGCATTTTTGGATGATGAATGATGCAAGAAACGATGCTTCTTTCAAAATGATTTTTATAGAGGCAAGACAAGATATGAAATGTCGATGCCTTTTTGGATGATGAATGATGCAAGAATGATGTTTCTTTTGAGAATGATTTTTATAGAGGCAAGACAAGATATGAAATGCCGATGCCTTTTTGGATGATGAATGATACAAGAATGATGTTTCTTTTGAGAATGATTTTTATAGAGGCAAGACAAGATATGAAATGCCGATGCCCCCTTTTCTTTTGAATGATAAGAGTGCAGGGATGATGCTTTTTTTCCTAAATGATGATTTTTTAGAGGCAAGACAAAGTATGAAATGCCAACGCCCCTTCCCTTTTCTTTTGAATGATGAAAGATGCAAGAATGGTGATATGAGGCAATTGATTGTCGTTACCCTGAGTAACCTGCATGAAACATTGAGTGGATCCTGACCCAATACTTCACATAATATATCAAACGTTTCGACAATTAGTTGACTCAACTTAATTTCCTACTTGAAAATAAAACACGTGTGACTGGGTCAAAGTGCCCTGATATCGTAGAGTAACATCTCAAATTTGTAGTCGACAAACAAATTTGAGATATTACCCTTCGTCGTTCAAAGGTGCACTTCTACCCATTAAACCATCACATGAGGAAATTTTTCTTTGTTTCGAAAGGATGCATGCAGGGAGAAATGATGTATTCGAACAAAGTGATGAGGATAATGAAATGATGCATGAATGCTATATTTTGAATGAATTTGATGATGATTTTTGTTCATGATTATGAATGAGATGCTTATGCAATGCGGATGATGATTGCTTATGGTTTTCATTTTTCTTATGTAATGAAAATGAAATGTGTGATGCTTACAATTACTTTCCTAATGTATGAGAGATATTGAATGGAGATGCATGTGAAATGAGATGTTAATGTTTATTTTTTCATGATGCGTGAAAAATGAAAACAATAATGCATGAGACGCGCCCCTAATAAGACACAAACCTTAATGAGATAGAGAAAAATGCATGTATGAATTTTATCGAGTTTTTGTTTTATGCAATGCAAATGATGATGATGCTCTATGCAAGATAAATGAAAGAGGTTTTATTGGCAATGATTCAAGTTTTTTTTGAAGATGCGGGTCGTACGTGGCTTCATATGGACCTAGTAAGGGAAAGGCTACAACGGCAGCTCTTTCTCTCTTTTTTGAAAAGGGTGGACCACACGTTGCCGTCTGCGGACGGATCGACATTAAAAGAAAGGTCGCAACGCAGCTCTTTTCTATTTTCTCTTCTTTTTTTTGAAAAATCTCCTTCTCCTTTTTTGAAAACATTCCTAGATTACAATGCAACACACAATTAGGTATGCCCCTTGTGTCCTACGAAGGGTGGGAATCCTAGGGTCTAAAGTTGACTAAAAGGGTAATCCTCCCATGTAGGTTCTAATCACTTCCTCACAATGGCAACCAAGAGCTAAAGTCTCTCTCATGATGACACCCACAATCGTAGAAAGCTACCGAGTGTGAGGCACCATGACAAAGCGCACTCTTGGGCGGAACTTTCATGAGAGCCATACAGACAAAGGTCTACGAATGACAGTCACTAGTCGTTCCCACTCTCCTAGGTTTTTGTTCAGACCTTGGGTTTTAGGCCCCACTCAACGCTCATAAATATAGGGTGTGTGTGTGTGTGTTGAGGGCACGATACCTATAAATAGCTACCCTCCCCCACCTGCAAATGAAAACCCAGAACAGTCCAGACAAAAACAAACAATAACACGTTGTCTACCCTAGGGTTTAATATCAAATAAATCAGCCTTGAGTTTCAACAACAACCAATTGCATTGCTTACCTCAAGAAAGGGAGCCAAGAAGAGGGGAACATAACAAGATGGGGGGAAATGCGTGAATGAACTAAGCATACAAGCAAAGAAGATAAGAGGGAAACAATCATAGAAGAGGAAGAAGCGAATGCATATGAATGCAACAATGCTTGTATGAGAAATAAGAAAAATAGAGGCAAAACAAGATATTCAAATCAAACACATAAATCACATATTTAATTAATTAGGCTCGACCCTCTTTTTGAAAAAGATTTTCTTTTGTCCCCAGTGAAGTCGCCAGCTGTTGCGCCCGAAAAAGTCCCCGAGGGGTTTTTCTTCGTTTACAACGTTTTATACAATGAAGTCGCCACCAATATTTTTTATAAGGAAAATATTGAAGAAAAACCTTTTTGGGAAGGCAGATGGTCTTTTGGAAAACTTAAAGATTTGGGTTGGAAATTCGGTTAGGCATGGGGAAGGTATTAGCACCCACACCTCCTTTCTACCGAAAAAGGAACCTTTAATTAATGTGTGGTCTTTGTGTGTTGATTTGAAAAATACTTTTATTTGCCTCTTTTGAAAAGACTTAATGAATTTTTATTTGCAGTAGCTTGGCGAGAGTTAGCCGCTTTGGTTTTTTTTGAAAGGAAAAATGTTTTTAGTTTGTTGTGCAGGCTTGACGGAGGATCGCTCTCACGTATCTCCAGGTGCGATGGAGAATTCAAAGCTACGTAGTTCTAGGTTTTTATTTTTTATATTGCTCAATTGTGAAAACTGAGCTTTCATGATGATCAATTGAGCAAAGGCTCCAAGTGACCACCATTAGAACTCCATTGTTAACAATCATGCAAGCAAAGGCTTCGCAGGACCAATAACAAAGTTTTTCGATTTATTTAAAGTCTTTTAGAAAAATTAGGCGTTCATGATGATCAATTGAGCAAAGGCTCCAAGTGATCACCGCTAGTTCCCCATTGTTAATGATTATGCAAGCAAAGGCTTCGCAAAACCATTAACAAAGTTTTTTTGATTTATTGAAAGTATTTAGAAACATTAGGCATTCGTGATGATCAATTGAGCAAAGGCTCCAAGTGATCACCACTAGTTCCTCATTGTTAATGATTATGCAAGCAGAGGCTTCGCAAAATCATTAACAAAGTTTTTTTAATTTATTGAGAAATTATTTGAGTTGGAAAAAGAATTAAAACGAGAAAGGGGTGAAAATTGCGAAGTGGGGGTGTTATTAGTCGTAGGGGGGTTGTATAATTAAACAGGGGGTGTAAACAGCAAGCCCAGCTTGCATAAGGAAGCCCAGTACGCGAGACTGGGCTTAAGTGAAGTGGGGTGCACGCGTGAATTAGGGGAGGTGTGATTAATAATCTGAATAATAAAAAAAATGAAAAAAATAAAAGGAAGGGACTTATAAACCGAAAACCCTAAATTAAAACCTAGAAACTCAAAACCCTCACCCTCCCTACCACTGCAAGGCGCATGGATCCGAGTTAGAGGAAAGGGCGGAATTTTCGCCCCCCATTTCGGTGAGAGAGAGGGAGAAATTAATGGGGAGAGGAGAGAGAGGGAATGGGTCGTTTGTTTCGGGTTGGGAGGAGAGAGGGTTCTTGGGTCGTTTGGTTTCGGGTTGAGAGGGAGAGAGGGCTTCTGGTGGTAGTTACGACAGCGATGGAGAGAGAGAGGTTTCTGGTGGTGGTTGCGACGGTGATAGAGAGGAGAGAGAGGGGAAAACGGTGTGGCTCGGTGGTGGAGAGAGAGGCGGCGGCGTGAATCGGTGAGGGTGATTGCGACGGTGAGGACTTGGTTTCGTGGTGGTTCTTGGCCTGCTTCATGGTGGTTCTTTGGTTCGGTTCTTGGTGGAGTTCACCGGAGCCACGGAGAAGACGAAGTCTCCGGCGACGTCTTCTGAGTTCGGTTCCCCTCTTTTTTAGTCTATATATATTTTTTTACGCTTTCTCCAGTCGGCTTCTATTCTACCCCATTTTCATTACGGTTTGATTGTTCTTGAGTCCGATTCGTTGGTTATATGTTCATTCATCATATTTAATGTAATATTAAAACAAGATATAATGTGTTCAAACAGATCTAAAAAAACGCTGAACAACATATTTCACATTTTTGTATCCAAATTGTCATTTAGGAACCAACCCGATTTTTGATTTGTTCGAAAAAGGTTGAAAAGAAAAACGAGATCCGCACTTGTTTGTTTGAGCGTATTCTTATTATTGTTGCTAGTGCCTCTCGTTGTTGCTTCTTTGTTGTTCTTGCTTGATCGCTCATTGTTTAACTTTCTTTATTGCTCGAGATCTAGAAAAATCATTTTAGGTGATTAGGGTTTCAGTGTAAAACCCTAATCTGTTTTTTGGTGATTTTTTTACTCGAAAATTGTGTACCCTTTGACTGTTAATTGACTGCCTATTTATAGTTAAAAATTAGGTTAGGCATTTAATTACATTTGACTGGGTTTTGACTATTTTGTGTCTGGATCAAGCCAGACTTGGAGAGCATTCTTGGCACCCGCATCTACTGCTGCACACACACGCACTGTTATTTTTTATTTTTGTATTTTCGAATTTATTTGTTTTTGTATATTTGTATTATTATTTTTTTGTATTTTTTGGACATTTGGACATTTGGGACTCTTCTAAGTTGTAATAAAAATTAAATAGTATTTTTTGACATTTTTGGACTCTTAAACACTTTTAAATTATAAATAAACTAGATAGAATTTTTTTGACCTTTTGGACTATATATATATGCTCAAAATAAATTAACTGTACAAAAAGAAAAGAATAATAATAATAAAAAGAGTCTGGTCAATCACAAAGACGAGAACGGGCCAGACTAGACGAATACGCTAAAACGAGACTCAAAATAGAAGAAATGAGCTCATTACCTAAAAACATTACTTATGTACGACTAAAACGAAGAACGCACGATTTAAACAGCGTGCCTGCTTAACTTAAACAGTGGTACTTTGATTTAGTTGAGTTCCAATTCTTGAAATTGGCTTGAGTTAAGGGACGGACAAAATTAGGGTATTACAAAGAGCTTAAGCGACACTTACTAATAATTTGTTTTTTTTCTTCCATGTTTTGTTAGTATTCAAAAGATGGAAATAGAGGCCGCAATTTCTATCCGAAAGTGGAGATCTCGGTGGGAATTGCCGGCCCCACTCGTAGGCCTCTGGGGAGTTGTTCCCTGTGGGGATGGGGACGGGGAGAAAATCTCCCGTAGTCAGAGTGGAGATGAGGATGAGGATCATACATCCCGCCCCTAGTATATTATATAAATACTTATTATAGATGTATATTATATTATAAATAATTATTTTTTGAGCCTTTTTATACGTGTTTTTAATTTAAAATATTAGATTTTTCTAACTTTTATACTTTGTAAATATTAAAAAAAAAGTAAGACTAATTTTTATATTAAAATTTTAAACTTTTATTTTTTTAGTCTTACTTTTATATTTTTTTCTAGTTTTATTAAATTTTAATTTATATTTTTGCTAAATTTTAATAAATTTTTAGAGTCCCACAGTATCATAGGGATCCGTGGGGGCGAGGATAGAGGAGGGAAACTCCCCGAGACAGGGATCGAGGATTGGGATGGGGGACAATTTGGGAGGCAGGGGATTACTTCCCCGCACCCACTCCACCCCATTATCATCCCTAGATGGAAATGTCTTTGAAAAATGTGTTTTCTCTTAGTTCCTTTTTTTTTTGCATTTTTTAGATGCCAAATTGTGTAAGGAGTGGGAAGAATCGAGAGTTGCAAAGAGCAATCAAGTGTTGATAATGCATGATAATTTTTAATACAAACTCTCCACCATTTAGTTCTGGTGAAAAGAAGGTTTTGGCTTAAAGATTTAAGTCAATAAGTATCTTAAGTAACTAATCATCCTCTTTGAGTAAGTTCGTAAATAAAGAGAGGTTTTCACATGTCTCAAATCCAAAGTTCAAGGAAGATATTTGAAAATGTTAGAATCAGGTATCAAAGCATACAAGATTCCAGTAACAAAAATGAAAGTGAAAGAATTACACATGTAAAGCATAGTGACAAAACGGCTCCGGATTAGATCACTAAAAAAATGTTTTAGTGATCATCACTAAATTGATTGTAACCATTGGATCTCTCATTTAGTTTCCAAATGAGATCCAATGGGTGTTATTAAAAAGGGTATATATGTACGTTCATATTGTTAATTATATTAAGTAGATAATTTTTTATTAAAAATAATAATACCGAAGAATTATTTATGCCATTGCTTTCGAATTTAATGCTTTAATGAAAACCGAATGAATGATAAAAAAACATTCCATTTAATGCTTTAATGAAAAAACCGTTCCATTATTTATGGCATTGTTTTCTCTTAATTGTTTTGATGAAAAAACCTTCCGAATATATGAATGATGAAAAAAACGTCCCTTTAAACCAAAATCCCTTAACTATAGTATTTTAATAAAACCTAATAATGACCCAATTTTTCGGTAAATTTCTTCCTTCTAGGTGTTTATAACAGTTTTTAGATTCTGGATTGTTTGTAGCCAATACATTTAAAAAGTTTATTGTGAGAAATATGGATACCTTTGAAGTTGCACACGTTTTGGGATCGAATGGTATGAGTGAGATAGAAGAACCGGGATTTGTTACCGGCCTTAGTTCATATCCAGCCATTATCCCTCGACCAAAACCACAGAGTTTGTGCACCTCTTCCAAATTTTTTAACTCCCGCATGGTGTCCCAATTTTTCAAGGTTGGAGGAGTGCATGAACCTCTGGAATAGGGACTATTCGGACCCAATCTCTCTAAGTAGTGTATCTGAAACAATTTCAATAAACAATACTGTTTGCTGGTGTTTTTAGCAAACAATCACTAGTTTTCAATATTGAGACTGTGAGATCAAACTAGAAAATCTCTTTGACAATTGCCATTGAGTTTGTGTTTTTTGAAGTACGTAAGAACAGAGAATGGTAGAAAGAAATAACTTGAGAGCGAAGTAAAAGCAATAAATGCAACGAACGTAAAAGGAAAGTAAAGACTTTGCATTAAATGAAAGAAAGAAAAATGGTTCACCAACACATACAAAGATCTGTTTCACTCGTGTTTCGCTTTGACTTGGAAGTTGAGTTTCCCAGAGTTTTTTGTAGAATGTGGTGACCTCTGTTTCCTATTACAAAGGGGTATTTATACTCCTAGGAACAATCGTCGGGGAAAAGCGGTAATCGCCTCCTAAAACTACGGAGAGTAACCGCCCACTACCTTCTTCGCTTCTGCACTTTCGACTAACCCGTTGTCAACCGCTGACGAAACGTTGAACCCCAACCGCCGAAGTGTTGTGTCTTCGCTTGTCGAAGATTCCTTGCTTCATGGCTTTGAGAGCTAAGCTTGTCGAAGATCGCTTGCACTCCTTGCCCTTGTCTGCCTTTCCTGTCGAAATCATGGTGCACTGACTTGAACATTGACCTATGGTCCACAGAACAATATTAAATGTAAAGTCAGCCCCATTTAACGCTTCATTTAATGTACTGTCGAAATTTTGAGGTAACAGATTGCCCCCCAAAAAATGCTTTTCGACGGAATAAGGAAAGGAGTTAAGAAAAGACATTTTTTGAATCTTGTGCAATGGTCACTTTTTCGCCTTTTGCACTTCAACAAATGGTCGAAAAGCGGTCATCATTACTTTTGCACAGTAAAGCGAACCGTTTTATTGGTACACGTCGCATAGTTGGTGGGCCATCACGTCTCCTAAACGTCGCAAACGTGCGAGTTATGGCGAACGTGCCAATAACTGTTCACTTCCAAACATATATAAACGGCTACAACCCTTTGAATTCCTCTTTCCTCAGTTTGAAACCTTGTGAAGTTCTTCTGTGCTTTCTATTCTCTGCGTTTTGCAAAAAATTCTGAAATCACTAAAGTTTCAAACTTTCGTCTTTTCTCTTTAATCTACACCTGATTCCACCTTGTATTCACTTTTCCTTACTTATGGCTTCATCCTCTGCTTGAATTCACGCAACTCGGGAGTTCAAAGAGGAACGATTTAACCTGTAAACGCCCAAACCCTCGAGGGTTTTGTTGATGAAACGATATCAACGATTTAACGCTCCACCAAAGTGGCAAACCCGTGTATTAATCCTTCTGCTGAGATTTATACTCATGCCTATTTGGGTCCTCTTCCGACATCTTGTTGGAAACTACTGAAGTTTCGAGATTTTTCCTAGCCATGTTCGCTTCAACCTAGACTCTTTCTTTGAAACCCCTTTTCACTTAGAGTTTCGACTAACCCTTCTAGGGTCTTTGGTCTGCTCTAGGCTCGACCAACAAAACTACATAAAGCGGCTTGACAAAGTAGAAGCTAAAAAGCCAAAGTGCGGAAAAAACAGGCATCTTCGACCTCATCTAAGCTGTCTCAGGTATGGGCCCAAATACGATAGCACCTACTTTTGGTCGCTATGTATGCGATTCGGGATCTGTACTCACTCATAGCCTTCACCGAAATGTGGCATGTTATCTCCCACCCTCGCTAGATGTGGCTGCCATTCACTGTGTCTGAAACCTTAGGAGATACCTTCGATCCACACATCCTCGACTATTCATACGGTTTCAAATTCACCAATGCCACCTTTGCCCCCTCACATTCTTTGAGCACCATAGGCTCGATCATCGAGGAAGTGTCGGTTATGGAACATGTAGCCTTTTAACTCTGTGGTTATCTATTTTCGTCTTCTGCACACGCTCCCTCCAAGTTTCCAAAACTTACGTCCCTTTGGCATGTCAACTCCATGAACGAGAAGACATCAACCTTGCCAAGTTGATTTTAGGCTCTCTCTACCAAAGAACTTGATAATCTTGTTATAGTAATTGAAAGAGAATGAACCGCCACCAAATTTTTGGCCTCGCCCACTATGGTCAGCTTTGCAATTGTGGCTGTTGGCTACCTTCGAGTCTCGACTAAACTTGTATATTCCCAAGTCTGCTCGACTAACCGTGGAGACTAGCAACACTGAAGGGATTCGATTGGCAGCGATTTAGGCCTAAGCAAGCAACCTCTCTGCCAAGAATCCTTTTCGGTCTACTTGAAATTTTCTGAAGCTGTACCACCTTCTGATTCAATGGCTCCTTTTCTCCAAAGGTCTTGTGGCCCAAGCATGGTTTACACAACCATTTCCTTCTTCCTCCGCATCGATCCTCTTTGAGGAAGTTAACCGACTTGGCAAGCTTACCTCTCCCCTTCTCGCCCTCTCCACTAGGCTCACCTGGCAAAACAAAAAATAGTTTGGGAATTACTAGATATTTCCCAAGTTATCTTGCTAAGCGGTTTGGCCTTTGTCAAGTCGCCTGCAGTGTGCTTTCACAAAGTAGATTTTATGAGTCCAGAATCAGAAGCGGCTTATAAACAGGCCTTCAAGAGATTTCACTACAAAACCTTGAACTTTGATCCTCTCAAATTCAATCCAAGGTTTTCATGTACTGAAAATTTTCACGAATGGTGGACCGGTTATTACACCAAAGCTGCTGGGGAAACCATTGATACTTTTGCTAGCAACGTCGTGAAGAAGTTGGTGGCAGCTTTCCCTTCGAACAACACTGGTAAACACTTTTCGACACTCGAAGCTTTTTAAGTTTTAACCACTTATAACTTGGCTTCATTTCCAATTGCTTACCAATGTTTTCGACATTTTCAGAAAAGCCTGCAACAAAGTTGAAGGTCAAGGTGGGCAAAGCTACCACATCAAAATCTTCTCCTCCTGTTACGAAGGAAGTGGCAGCAAATCCCATTCCAGGTGACACTCCAAAAAAGGTATGGCACTTTCCACCTATCTCAAGTTGTCTGTTGACTATGGCTTTTACTCATGTTGGAAGTTTCCTCCAGGTGACAACCCAAACGGCTAAAACTCACCAAAAGCCTAAAGCCAAAAAGAAACTGGTCGTTCCTTCCAGCTCTGAGGTACTGTATATACGTCGACCTTTCTCTACGATTTTATCACTCACTTTCTTGTGGCATCACCTGTACCATAACTTGGTCTCTTTTGCAGGACACTGAAAGTGATGACAACATTCCTCTCACTCGAGGTCGAAGAAAAGGGCTTTACGAATCTCAAAAAGGCATTTCAAGGCATCACCATCACCGAGCCTTACAATCACCTTCTTCTCCTCCATTAAGAGGCTTAAGGTACATAAGGTAACTCTCCTTTCGACGTCATTTCGTACCTCTTTGATCTTCACCTTCCCAGTTCTAACTTAAATAGTATTACTTCATCAGAAGCAGTAGGTGGACCGCTTCGTCGAGGATCTGGCGTTGAGTCTTTGATTGAGGTCGCCGAGCGGAAATGTCGGCTCAACGCTTCCTTTCCCTTCTTCGCCTCAAGGCGTGACTGCTGAAGAGGTTTTTCAGGCACTTGCTGATCCTGGGATTCCTACTTTCGAAGAGCTTGTTCCAAATGTGGGGGTAGAAGCGGTTGTCGAAGAGAACGTCCAAGTCCCAGAGCCTAACATTCCAGAAGTCGAAAGACAGGAAACAGTGGTTACCTCCGTCGAAATTCCTGAAGAAAATATGATCAATCAAGAACAAGAGGAGCCTAGAGTGGAAGAGCCTGTAGATCAAAGTGCTTCTGCCAAAGAGTCATCCAACAGCGCTGTTAGCGATCAAGAATTGGCTGAGCTAAAGAAGACGAATCCCTTGGCAGCCTTGAAGATCATGTTGAGTCTTAAGAGCTCGTCGAGCCGCTTTGATTTGATTCTTGAACAATTCTCTAAGTTCTATCAATCGAGAGACGGTCGAAAGCCTGCTTCGCCAGCTGAAGACGAAGGTATTAGAAGGGGATTTGGTGGCAACCATTGAGAATGACCCATCTGTGTATCTTGAGGTGAAATCCCTCATTCACAAGATCACCAAATTGGACCCTCCTCAAAACATCCTTTCATTCTTCATGGAATTCGGCCCCATTTTTGAGCAACTTTCTTCTAATCACCCAACGGCCGAGCACCTCCAAGCGCAAGGCTCAAGAGAATCAACTCTGCGAAGTGGAGCTTGCCTCTCTCAAGGCCGATCAAGACGACATCGAGGCTCTCGAAACCCAAGCGACCAACGATGAGAAAGCAATCGCCGAGTGGGATGCGTAAAGCGCGCGTATTGACGAAGAGATAAAGACACTTAAAGTTAAAGCGTCAAACGCTAAGCATCGGAGGGCACGATCGTCGACAGAATGAGTGCTGCTTCTTCGTCCACCAAAACCACCAAGGCATTGACAGCTATAGAGCATTTGGAGAAGATTGACAAGCATCAAGCCATTCTCGCCGACCTCGACAAAGAGTTGTACCTTCTCGACACCTCTATCTCTTTGAGTGTTAGCATTATGGAGAGGCATAAGGCCACCTTGTCGAGCTTCTGAGACTGTAATAGTTTAGAATTCTAAAAATGGCTATGTAATTTGGACATTTCTTTACACATTGCCATTTATGAACAATTTTCGTTTATCTATAATTGCTCAATTTTTATCTCAGTTAACGTTGGCTTGTATCGCTTTAAATACTTGCCATTTATTCTAAAGATTCTATTTTCGTCACCTAGCTCTTCGACTTCATAAGCGCCATTCGAAAAGCATTGCAACACGCGAAATGGGCCTTCCCACCCTGGTGACCATTTGCCTAAAACTCTATCTTTTTTATCCATAGGTAATAGGACTTTCCACACTAACTCTCCTTCCTCAAAGGATTTTAACTTAACCTTTTTGTTGTAGGCTTTAGCTACTCTCTCTTTCTGTCGAATAAGCATCTCTAAAGCTAACAACCTTTCTTCGTCTAGATCAACTAATTCATCAATCATCATATCCCAATAGTGATCAAAGGGAATTTCACATTGTTTCGAATCCTTGTTGATTGTAAACAAATTTCAACAGTAACACCGCATCATGCCCAAATGTTAACTTTGTAAGGAGTAGTGTTTATAGACTCTTTAGGCGACGTTCGACAGCCCATAACACTTGGTCAAGAGAGGCGTGCCAACTTTTAGGCTTACGTCCAACGTGCTTTTTGATCAAGTTAATAATGATTTTATTCGCACCTACTACTTGACCGTTGGCTTGCGCATAGTATGGCGTCGAAGTTAACAACTTGAAACCAATTTCAAAGAACAAAATCTACCATTTTTCGGCCGCAAAAAGCGCAGTACCTTGGTCCGTAGTAATGGTTTTCGGTATCCCATATCGTAAATGATATGGTTTTGAATAAACCTTATCATCGCTTCTTGATCTACGTTGGCTAAAGTAACGCTCTACCCACTTAGTAAAGTAATCAATTCCTACCAAAGATGTACTGTGGCCTTTCGACGACGTTGGCTTTATTTCTCCAATTACATCTAGAGCCCAACCTCTAAACGACCAAGGTTTCACTATAGAGTGCAATTCATTTGCAGGTACATGCGGGATTCCAACATGTTTTTGGCATTCTTGGCAGCCCTTAGCAAATTCTATGCAATCTTTTAAAATGGTTGGCGGTACATTCCTGTCGAAATAACAACCATTTCATCTTGTGGCCTACTTGATGTGAGCCACATGCTCCGCTGTGTGTATCAGAAACTGCTAAATATGCCTCATTTTCACTAAGACATTTCAATAGTACCCCTTCAGGAGTTTGCTTGTACAACTCGTTTCCAATTAACACGTAGCTTAAAGCTCAGACTTTACTTTTTATTAGTGTTGCCTATAGGATTTTGTAAATACTCGACAATAGGCTTTCGCTAATCATCATCAACCATATTGTCAATAGCAAAAATTTACGCTAAGTCAACATCGTCGAAAATGTGGCGTTTTGACGCAAGACTTCATTCGTCGATTTATTGCCCCCAATTTTTGGTGTTGACAATAGCGTCGAAGGAGTATTATTATAAAGAGAGTCTTCGAGATTAGTTTATCTTTTATCTCAATTAACTCTTCTAGGCTTTGCTTTGACACTTTGTAGCTCTGAGGCAATTTGTAACTCATTTGCCACGTGATTTTCAATTCGCGGTAAATGTTCTAGGTGTACAAATGTAAACCTTTTAGCAATGTGTTGGCAATGACGAAATATTTAATAAGGTGTTCGTTGATGCATTTGTATTCTTTTGTCAATTGTTTGACAACTAGTTGAGAATCACCTTTTACTTCGACATGGCTTGCCCCCAATTCGAGTAAAATTTTAAGGCCTACTATTAAAGCCTCATACTCACTTCATTATTGGAGCAAGAGTCTCGAATTTTAAATTTATACTTCGTTGGAATGTTTTTCGGGAAATAATTAATATTCCAATGCCCACTCCATTTTTATGGCTTGAACCGTCAAGTATAGTTTCCAAGGACGTATGTCTAACGAATGTATTTCATGTTCGACAACAGAGTGGTCCACTATGAAATCGGCAACCACTTGTCATTTGATTGATTTAAGGGCCGACACGTTAAGTTGTATTCTAGCAAAGCCAAAGCCCACTTCCCAATTCGACTATGTAACATTGGTTTTGACAACATATGTTTAATTACATCAAAGTGCGAATAAACATAAACATCTCATTGATTTTATATATTGCTTCAATTTTGTACAAGAGAAATATAAGCAAAGGCATAGTTTTTCTATTGGACTATACCTAGTTTCAAAGATCAATCAAAACCCTACTAAGGTAATAAATGGGTCTTTCGACACCACTATCATCCTCTTGTGCTAACATGCTACCTATTGTGTTATCGGAAGCTGCTTATATATACAATTTTAGCAATTTGTTTCCGATAATGAGCAATAAAATTGGTGGTTTGACCAAATAAGACTTGATTGCGTCGAAAGCATCTTGGTGAACCTGTTCCCACTTGAATGTATCTTCTTTCTTCAAATTTCGGCAATGGCGAAAAAGCTTGTGTTTTGCCACTTAGATTTGAAATAAATCTGCGAAGGAAATTGATTTTTTCCAGTAGTAGGATGAAGTTCTTTCTTGGTCGAAGGAGCCTTCGTTTCCATAATTGCTTTAGTCTTATTTTGGTTGATCTCAATGCCTTTCTTGTGCACTACAAAACCCAAGAATTCACCCGCACGCATACGTAAAGCACATTTGGTTGGATTCATTTTCAATCCATATTTCCTCATTCGCTCGAATGAACGTCGAAGATGGTCTAAATGACCAATTTCGAGGATGACTTGACCACCACATCATCTATGTATACTTGCATAAAATCATCAATAAAATCATGAAACATAGAGTTCATTGCTCTTTGATAAGTGGCACCAGATTTTTAACCCAAAGGGCATTACTACCCATTCATAAACACCCAATGCCCCCGGACATCGAAAAACTGTTTGACACGCCCTCTTCAAAGAATAAAAATTTGATTATACCCGAGTAGCCATCTAGCATACCGAGATAATCAAATCCTGCATTTGCTTGAATCTATTAGCATTTCGCTATGTGGGCATTGCGTATTCATCCTTAGGTGTTGCATTATTTAGATCCCAAAGTCTACGCAAACTCTAAGTTTTCCGCTTTTTCTTCATTCTTTGGAACAATATTAGCTAGCCAATCGACATATACCTGGCAGTTCCGATGAATTTGCTTTTGAGCGGCCCTCTCTATTTCTTCTTTGATTTTAGCCAATATTGGAGGAGCAAATCTTCTTGGTGTTTGCTTTATCTTGGTTTTCTCTTCCGGTCGAATAGGTATTTGAAGTTCCACCACTTCGACTCGGACTGGGCATTTCGTTGTATTCCCAAGCAAAGCAATCTTTGAACTCCCTGCAGAAGTGAAACAACTTGGGTTTTGAAGGCAAAGATCGAGGTGTGCACTAATGTATGTTGGCCTTTTGACTAGGCCATCTCCCAAATCCACTTCCTCCACTGGATCTTGAGCTTGCATGCGCTTTGTCGAATCTCTAGGGTCTTTTTCAAAACCTAATGGTTCGTCATCATAAATGCAATCAAGCTTGCCATCTATGACTTCACCATTTTCTTCAGATGAAGTTATGGCTTCGGATGACCATTGTTTGTTGATTTATTTCGGCTTCCAAAGCCGTTTTTACTTTATTTTCGGCCATGTAAGCCGTAATTCTATCCCAAGCATTGGGCACTGACATCTAAAAACTTTTTAAGAATCAGTGTCCCATCATCGCTGGAGGTAACACACCCTCGGGATAGACATTTGCACCTTCTATCACCTCTCTCTTCCCACACAAAACCATGTGTTGGGTATAAAGTAACAGCAGAGGAAAGCACATTATCGAAGAGATATATGCTTGACTAGAAGATGAACATGGCGCAATATTCGCCATTTGTTTTTTGAAATTTTCCTTGGTGACATTATTTACGTCGTGAAGGAAGTAACTTTGTCCGCCTTCAACATACTCCACAAGACCATCTTCCTTCCACATTACCGCCTTTCCGTGTAGGCTTGAAGGGACATCTCCTACTCCATGTATCCACTCTCTCCTAAGGAGCAGATTATAGCTTGCTTTCGAAGCGATGACAAAGAACATGGTAGTCCTTCTGACAGTTCCTACCACCACTTCCACTTCAACGGCCCCCAAAGACCAGGCGGATTTACCTCATAATTAGTCAATACAATATTATGGGGCCTAAGGTCTGTGATCATACATCCCTATTGTCTGCAGCATTGCTTGAGGCATCAGATCAACAGCAGCACCTCCATCGACCAATATCTTATTGACGCCACACCATTAACTTTGGCTTGGACGCATAAAGGCTTGAGATGGTGTTGCATGCTTCCATCCGCCTTTCGAAAGTGGCCATCGCTCTTCGACGCAGCCGTTGTTCATTACATAATAGCACATTGGCTTGTGATTAGCCATATCTCCAATGAAGTCTTCTTCGACATCGTTTGCATCAGAACGGCGCCATACTCACTGGCGAGAATGGACACCACGTTGCGGATGACGCCGAACCGCTTCGAGTCTTCGGTTCGAAGTAACGTCTTAAATCCATGTCGAACTAAACGCTTTTTCCTTTCAATGATGTTAATGGAGGAAAAATTCTCTCCAAAGCAGCCTCCTAGGTTCTTCTATCACAATAGATTTTCCTTAGCCTTGTTCCCAACCTTTACGATTGGCAAAGACCTATGTTTACTTTGTCGTTCCCACGGCTCAGAGGTCATACTCTTAGCCGTTTTTGCGCTTCTCGGCGTTTTCTCGTCGTAAAAAAGCGAGTTGTCGCTTCTTCTTCGAGCTATGATAACGACGCCATTGGGTTTTAGTCATGGGATTCTTTCCTTTATAATTATTCTTGTAATTATACTTTGCGGCCTCACTGTGCACGTGGCTTGACCGTTTTGACGATTGGCGAGCAAGATTCCTATAGTGTCTACACCCAGCATGTATCCACTTTTCGTTGGAGAGATCGCTCTTGGAATAAATGGCTTAGCAGAGGTGCACAACACAAATTCCTTCTTCATCGCACTCTTGCCCGCCAAAGAACCGTGGTTTGCTTGTTGAAGCTTTGTTTGAACTTTTGACCTTGTAAGGAAGGTCTCCTCTTTTAAAGCTAAAGTTTGGCCTCTTGTATGGCCATTTCCTTTTTAGAGGTTGTCGAACCTCACAAAGATTCGACACTTTTACCGCGCCTCCTTATCGAACACAACACTACATCTTGGGCACAACATGACCTCGAGCTTCTCGGTTGCACTGCTGCTCAGAAGTCTATCAACTCTTCCTCAGCTTCGGGGTACACAGATTGTACCTTCTCGTTATATTCTTCCTCAGTGACATGTTGTACAGTAACACCCTTTTGCACAACACTTTTGATTTTGTCAACAGAAGGTTTGGTAGGCTTTGGAGAATCCACCATTTTAGCATCCACCATATTGATATTCATCTCAACTGGTTCTCTGCGTGACATAGCCTCCACTTGATGAAGTGGGTCGGCGTCGATTTGCATAGCGCTTTATTCTTCTTGTCCCCAAATTTGAGCCTTCCTCTTCAATTGCTTTCTGAACCATGTCCCTGAAAAGAACACAACGGTCAGTTGTATGTCCCAAAAAATTATGAAACTTACAATAACCCTTTTTCTTCCTCTGTTCGAGAGGAGGAACTTTCAGGCCATTTGGCACTATGATTTGGCCATCGATTACTAATAAATCAAAGATTTCATCGCATTTAGTAACATCAAAAGTGTATGTCTTAGGCACAAATCTATCATTCTTTGGCTCCACGGGATTATTCCCATTTTTGCGCAGCCTTAATAATTTACAGGCATAGGGAGGACTGGGCTTAAGTTCACCACGTCTATCTCCTCGCATTCGACATCACTAAACGCAAAGTCGAATTGCTCATCGACATAGGCTATCTTTTCTTTCTTGTGAAAGCCAACTGAGTTTTCTTTTCTATTGAACTTATTCACTCTAGCATTTTCCTCTTTAAGCCTTTCAACTTGTCGAACTCTATCGCCTAATCGGGCCATGTCTCTCAAATGAGAGGTATCCAATTTCTTTTTAATTGAATAATCAAGGCCACCCGCAGCCATTTCGACAAGCTCATGCTCAGGCACTTGTGTGAAACACCTAGCCTTTAACAGTCTAAACCTATTCAGGTAATCGTCGATAGCTTCAGGCACTTTACGTCGAACACCGCCAATTCTTTAAGACTAATCTTCGATCGCCCATATAGAATCGCTTTCATAAAAGCCTTTCTTCTAATCGCCCCATGTGTGTATATGGAACAGGGGGTAGAGTGGTAAACCACGTAAATGCATTCTTAGTTAGAGAATTTGGAAAATACTTCATTTTCAAACTCTCATTTTGGGCTATGTCCCCTGCCTCAGTCATATACCGGGCAATGTGTTCGACAGTGGACTCATTGGTATCACCCCAAACTTAGTGAATTTAGGGATTTTCCAACCCCTTGGCAATTCGCCGCTGTAGGGCGTATTCACACGGTGGCGATATGAAATTAGGCACGTGTAACCTCACGTTAAGGCCATTCTGCGCCATTATGGTTTCTACCAAAGTGGCTATGTTGTCTTGAGCACAAACGTTATTTCGTTGCACTTGTCGAACAACTTCATCGGCATTTTGGTTTCGATTTACCATAACTACTTCAGTGGACGTGGTTTCCCATCCTCGTTGTTCGCCCATAATCTATGCGGGCTTCGGCAAGAATCGATCTCTGCGGGGTATTAGGCGCATTATTCCCACAATTGGGTAAGCGCTATTGTTTTCTGTAGGAGCCCCAAAGAAATCAAGAATCCTACCCATTTGGTTTGCTAACATTTGGTAATCGGTATTTGTGTTTCAATCAAAGGATTAAAACAAGCATCAATTCGTTGAGTCAAGATATTAACCATATCATGATTGCTCTCGCCCACTTTGCCGCCTCAATGCCAACAAGGACGCATTGGTTAATGCGGTAGGATTTCGACCGAGCACGCCCGTAAGAGACGCGTGTGAAGGAGAAAAGGTCGAGACATGTGGCATTCCAAAGAGCATGCCATATACCCCCAAAAGCGGTATGGTGGTAGACTCATGTTCGGGAAACGTGTCTCCAAACTATTCCTGTTGCCACATAAGGACTAGAAAGCGATCCTATACTTTGTGGCAAGGACATAGACGGTGTCGAACCAAAGATTGGTCATTGACATCGTGGGAGCGGTTATTGATGTTCCGGGGCCATGGTCCCCGTAACATTTCCAACACCGACATTGGCGAGAATCTACCGTTGTTCCTTGCACTTGTGATATCACAGGGCTGGAACTAGAGGCGTTGTTAGAATTGGTGCGTACCATTCTACCACTCCTCAAGTGCATACAAACACATATACTGATAGAAAAGACACAAAATTAATGGCAAAGGTCCCACCGGGCGTGCCAATTTGTTTGCTGGTGTTTTTAGCAAACAATCACTAGTTTTCAATATCGAGACTGTGAGATCAAACTAGAAAATCTCTTTGACAATTGCCATTGAGTTTGTGTTTTTTGAAGTACGTAAGAACAGAGAATGGTAGTAAGAAATAACTTGAGAGCGAAGTAAAAGCAATAAATGCAACGAACGTAAAAGGAAAGTAAAAACTTTGCATTAAATGAAAGAAAGAAAAATGGTTCACCAACACATACAAGGATCTGTTTCACTCGTGTTTCGCTTTGACTTGGAAGTTGAGTTTCCCAGAGTTTTTGTAGAATGTGGTGACCTCTGGTTTCCTATTACAAAGGGGTATTTATACTCCTAGGAACAATCGTGGGGAAAAGGGTAACTGCCTCCTAAAACTACGGAGAGTAACCGCCACTACCTTGCCGCTCGCACTTTCGACTAACCCGTTGTCAATCGCTAGCGGACGAAACGTTGAACCCAACCCCAATCGAAGTGTTGTGTCTTCGCTTGTCGAAGATTCCTTGCTTCATGGCTTTGAGAGCTAAGCTTGTCGAAGATCGCTTGCACTCCTTGCCCTTATGCGCTTTCTCGTCGAAATCATGGTGCACTGACTTGAACATTGACCTATGGTCCACAGAACAATATTAAATGTAAAGTCAGCCCCATTTAACGCTTCATTTAATGTACTGTCGAAATTTTGAGGTAACAAATACGTAATTAGGAATAAGCATATTGGTAAACAACTGGCAAGAAAGATGAAACAATGAATACACTATAATCAATTAACTAACTATGAAGAAGTGGAGGTCGGATTTAGGATATTTGTACCCCTTTGTGCCGCCCCGCAGGTGGTCCAAAACATAGTTCGACCATTGGTATTTTGACACCCTACTAAGGTCTTTGACTACGTCGGCGTATTTCAAAGACACGCCCTCAATGTGATCTGGACAAGAAACAATGGAATATACAAAACTCAGAAGAAACAAACTTGAAACTTACTCCCAAACAAGAAATCAATGGAATATACAAGTCAATCGGAATTAAAAGCTCCTATGAATGAATTTATGTTGAGCATTTGAAGTTGTAGCAAATGAACACATACTAGAAATGGGTGGGAGTCAATTTGGAGCAGTAACAAGAATCTCATCCAATACTAAGTCAAAGTAAGTTATCCTACAATAGAAAAATGTAATTTTTAGTACAATGAGAAAGCTAACTTTTGCATGAAGTGTTAAATAAGTAAAAGCAAAAGCAACATGCCACTTCCAACATGTCCAACGGCCACAAGGATTGTGTGTATTCAATTGAAGTTCCAAGTCTGAAAACAAGAGTGCATTGAACTTAAAGATCAACGAATCAAACAACAAACATCAAGCTAATCTACATACTGCTCAAATAGTTTTATAGTATTTTAAGTATGTTTAAACTTATACATTAGGATGTAGAAGATGAAGTCTTCACATATTATGTCTTATTTTACCTATCAACCATTTCATATCACTTGAAATCAAGAGATCTCTACTATATATACTGTCTGGGGGTGAGGGATAGTGAAGGAAAACCTTTAGAGTAAGTTAAGAGTAAGAGCAGTTGCTCAAACATGTGTTTGCAGCTTGTAGGGGCTGAAGGAAAGACTACTAAGTTGTAAGGACCTGGTGTGTGTCATTAATGTAAGTGTAATCATTTGGAATATAATGGATAAACTCACCAAATGTGAGGAGTTAATGTAGCCTAAGTTGGAAAGGGTGAACCACTATAGATTTTCGTGTTATTTATCATTTATTTATGTGCTATATTAAGTTAACTATACACATCACATTCCATTATCTAAGTGTGCCTTTAGTAAATGAACCATGCATGCTACACGCATAAATGATTAATATTTCTATGAGTGATAACCATTCATTATACTTACTAACTTATTACTCACTCTCAAAATTGCTTAAGTGTGATTAATTTTAACAAAGTCATTGAAGCAAGCAAAAGGAGGTCACAATTCAAAACCCCTTCTTTGTGACAAATTATACACTTAAATAATCGTGTATGAAAAATCGATACTCAACAGTCGAGTGAGGTAGAGCACATTTGTGATTGCGCATTTGCACGACATGGGCGGTGCAAGCTAAAATTTATTATGATTTAGGGGTCTTTATCCCATGTGCCACTTTGTAAGTGTCTTACTTTGTAAGTGGTATATGGATGCATTAATGGTATTAGAGTAAAATTGCCAATCCACTTTGAAACCCATTCCATAGCCCCCTCACCCCTCCTTCTGCCACCACGACTTGATCCCACCCCACCCCAACCTTGCTCCTATTTTAACTAGCTATCTTCGACGCTTGCCTCCTTCAATAGTTTTGAAGAAGTGAATCATCTTGATCAGAAATGGAGTGCGTGCCTTAACATAATTCAATAAAAGTTGCCAAATATGTGGATTCTATAGAGTGGCATACTTCTAATTAATATGGCGTTGATGACGACAATGACTATGATGGTGGTGGTGACTTGGTTGGTAGGGAAGAATAAATTCCCTTTATTAATAAAAGGCCCATAAACCTTCTTTCAAGAGATGGAGATCATCCGACGACGATTAATTGTCACCTTATTACACGACCCAAAACCATCATTTCTATGAGTTGTAGCTCCGACCAACCTTCGTTTTCTGCTTCCTACCTCGACATAACAATGTTCGTCGGGTGCTCGCCGCATAGAGCTCCCATTCCACATAGATTAAATCAACAATGATGGAGGTTTGAGACGATGCAGTAGGAATGGCGAGGTTGGTGTCGCTTTCGCGGCATTGAACTCTCCCAATTATAGGATACGGGTGAAACTATTACCAACCACACCATCCTTCGTTACCCAGCGCATTCATTACCAACATTTGTGTTTGGACCAGTTTGGTAAGCATAGAAACTAGCCTAAAAGAAAAGGGCAGGAATTTATGCATGTGGTGGCTACCTAACCTGTCATTGATGACTTTCTACCGGAGTAAAGAGATAAAATGAAGAGTTATAAGCAGGGCCATATTTACTTTTGCAAGGGCCAACCCTGACCTCAGAAAACCCAGCATGATACCGTGCTAGGCCAAGGACTCTTCAATGCCATGACTCACTGTGAGCCTCGTCCTTACTCGCTAACCACCATTAATCTTCCTAGCCAAAATAATACTACTTTCATGATTAGCCACTCACTGCCTCTCCTTTTAACACTAGTTTACGCAACTATCTCAGATTCTCCCTCCAATTAGTCAATTTTTTGCAGATAGCACAAAAAAAGATTGGGAAAATGAAAATGAATTGTTTCTTGACAAACTTCACATGCATCCTGCCGTTCTGTTTTCCTCGTTAATTTTACAGTTTAAAATAAGAATTTTAAGAAGTAAAAGAAATGCAGAAAACTTCACTCGGTCCCAAGTCATAACTAGTCTACTTATGACCACCTGTACTAAAATCCCAATTTTTTTTGTCTTCATTGTTACTCCATTATTAGATTTAAATTAATTAAGACATTAATTAAACACTAAACCAGTTTCATCGGTCCCACTCCCACATGTTAGATCATACCCAAACCGCTAAGCTAAGAATCACGGATAATAATAAGTCAATAGTTTAATAACAGCAGGGGATCAAATCAAATCAAATCTGACACCTACATACACTACACTACTCTAGTCCACTTCCCTCACTCACATATATCTCTCTCAAGTCCAATTTAGTCAAACTCCAAACCCCACTTCTGATTCTGGAAATCAGCATTTTTAGCATTCCAAATCCCAATTAACAAAAACAAATAAGGCAACGACACAGAGTGATAGATAGAGTGAGCTTTTTTGAGTTGAAGAAAAGGAGGAGAAACCAAATGAAAATGGGTTTCACCTTCAACACCATGACTCTTAACTTGCTTCTCTTAATAGCCATGGTAGCCACCAACATTCTCTCTCTTTACCACCTCTCCACAACACTCCAATCACCTAAATCTCCAAAACCACCAACAGCTGTCCCTGTCCCCGATCAACTCATCCGTCAACTCCATACCATACGCGCCACCATTAACCACCTCACGCGCCTCCAACAAACAACCAACACAAACACCAACGCTAACTCAAAATCAACAATCCCTTCAGATCTGTTGCTCTACTCACAGCTTTCACCAATTGCTTCATCTTGCCATAACCACCCTGATCTTCTTCACAAGTACATGACCTACACTCCTTTCTCTCTTTGCCCCTCCGATTCCGACCTCGCTGAATCTCTAATTCTACGCGGTTGTCACCCTCTCCCTCGCCGACGATGCTTCTCCAGAACGCCCAAAAAGCAAGTTTCCTCATCTTCACTTCCGAAAAACCCTTTCTCTTCTTCCCTACCGGATTCTGCAGTCATTTGGGATCGTTACTCATGTAAATCCTTCGATTGTCTCAACCATCAAAACCCTAATCTCGGCTTTGATCCGTCTCGTGAATCTTCCAAGTTCACCACCTACACTACCGACTTGGATCTCCCCGTTCAACAGCTTCTCCAGATCGCGAAATCCGCGAAATCTGTTCTCCGGCTTGGACTTGACGTCGGCGGTGGTACTGGATCCTTTGCCGCCGCGATGAAGCTTCGTAATGTCACTGTTGTGACCACCACCATGAATATGGTGGCGCCGTACAGCGAGGCTGTCGCGTTGAGGGGACTTGTTCCGCTTCATGTGCCGTTGCAGCAGCGGTTGCCGTTGTTTGACGGTGTTGTGGATATTGTTCGGTGTGGGCGTGCGGTGAACCGGTGGATTCCGGTGACGATGTTGGAGTTTTTGTTGTTTGATGTGGATAGGGTGTTGAGGGGTGGAGGGTATTTGTGGTTGGATCACTTTTTCAGTAAGGGTTTGGATCTTGAGAAGGTTTATGCGCCCTTGATTGGGAAATTGGGTTACAAGAAGGTGAAGTGGGCAACGGGGAATAAGACTGATGCTGGTGGTGTTAAGAACGGGGAGGTTTACTTGACTGCATTGTTGCAGAAGCCTCTTTCAAGATGAGGGTCGGTCATACACAGAGGTATGAGCTAACTTGTATTCTCTATCGCCATTGCTTGAAAAAATGAAAATGAAAATGTTGATGTTTGAATGTTCATAAATTATATGTTGGTGAGAGCATTGGCAACTTAGTCAATATGTTTGTTTTAGTTGAAAGTTATATAATATAGAATTGCAGGTTAGGAAGGTTAACATCCTTTTATCTTAGGTTTTTCTTAGTCTCACACATACATGGCCAAAGTTTTATGAGAGGGTCCATTTTAAGTAAACTAGTTGCAGTGTCGTCCTTTTATAATGGAGGTAGTTCTAAAATTCCCATAAAATAGTTTTAGATGTCTCTACTAACGGTGGTGATGATGATTAGCTATCAAGTTCATCTCAAACAAATATTTGGCTTTTGAACAAAAACAGTTGCCCATTCTCTGTTTAAATAAAGGCATTTTAAAGTCATTGCCTCCATATCAACTTTGCTACACCCTTGCATTAGACACGAGCACCAGAAGAGTAGAAACAGATTTTTTTTTCTGAATTGTATAAGTATCTTGAATAATCATCTGCTACACTTCATCCATAAACAGTGAAATGAGCTTAATGCTCTTATTCTATTCGTGTGGAATCAAATTCTCTAATCATTGTGAGACTTTTAGTGGGAACGTATTTTGGCCAATAATCTATGTTTAAGTACATTCCGCAAAGAGTGCTTCTCGAAGGAGATTGGTTGTCTGTCTCGTGCCTCTCTCTGCTAGTTGGCTTTCTCAGAGACCTTTCATTATTACTTATGAAATCCCGATACTTCAAAAATGGAGGCGTATTGCGTCCGATACTTATCCGATACCATATGCACCCGATATTTCCTGATACTTCTCAAATATATCTTTAGTACATATCTTACCAACTAAAAATATGATTGTCACATTGATATGATATATCTTTAATATCTCTTACTAAAAACATGAAACTTTTTTTGTTACAAAAATCTTTGGGTAAGGGGATTCGGACTCTTTGAGCACTTCCCAAGGGAACTAGTAGGGATTTAAACCCGGGACCTTCCGAGTACAAATCTATCATGCTCCACTAGATCAACCCCTCATGGTTAAAAAAACATGAAACTTGTTGATACAACTATCACATGTGCTATAAAAAAACATGAAATTAGTCTATAATTTTAATGATAATTATGTAAACTATCAAATTAGATGTCTACTTTTGTACTTTGCATGTTAACGTAATCACGTCGATTATGCTTTAAACATATATATTAATTGCCCTCCGTCCGTAGGACGGACACTTGACTAGTAGAAATAATATATTCAAGTAAGTATGGGGAAAATATATGTTAGTGCCCATTTGTTATGATTCTAAAGTAATTTTTTCCTACTTTGCGATAGTCATATGTTGACTATTTATATATGTATCTTAGCCGTGTCGTATATTGGTTTTTAAAAAATTATCGTATCCCCATATCTGTATCGTAGTAAGTATTCGAACTTCTTAGATTATTACAACATTAACTGTGTATGTGAATGCGGAGATTGCTAAGCATTGAAATATTCTGAAAAATTAAGTTGCATGAGATGAGATAATCGAATTACAATAAGATGTCTACCAGTTAGGGGACAAGGTAGTAATGGCATGTTTGAAAGTGGGAAGAATTAGGGAAGAAAGAAGTGGTGAGAAGTGAAACGAGTAGATGTTTAGCCTCTTTAGATTGAGAGAAAAATAGTAAAATTAGTGAAAGAGCAAGAAAAGTTAAGTTTTCTGACTCTCCGCGTGTTTGGTTGAAAAGTAAAGTGGGAAAGAAAGAAAATAACATTGCTGCCTTTGTCCTATTCTTGTTGTATAATGTTCACTCTGAGGGATGAATTTGGTCTTCATTTTCTTCTCATAAATGCAAAAACTTTTTCTATCGTGAGTCCATTGTTGCAGTTCCAACTCCCGTGTTTATCTCCTGCAAACCAAATGGTAGAACTTAGAAGTGCTTGTTTTCTATCTCACTTTCCTCGCATCAAGTTCCGAGTTTTGCACTTGTGTTGAAACTTGAAACCAACACATCATAAGTGCTTCTAAATGAGGGAGAGGAGAATATCTATTGTATCCCTGATTCAACTTTTACTAATGGAATTGAGACTGCTGTTATTTAGTGAGTAGAATTCAACAACTAAATTGCAGGCATCAATTTTCTCATTTTAATTTTAATGTAATACAATTTCCTAAATTCGTTTGAGTAAACCCTCGATTTGATCTCTAAAGTGTCACATCCTCTTTTATTTGTCCCCAAACTATAAAAATATAGTAAGTAGTCCTTAAACTATTCTATGTCCATCAATTTAGTCCCTAAATCACTTTCTAAATATGAAAGACAATGGATAGTTTAGGGACTAAATTAATGAATTTAGAATAGTTTAGAGACTATTTATTACATTTGTATAGTTTAAAGACTAAATTGGAGAGACAATGATTGTTGAAGGACCAATTTCAGAGTTAACTCAAATTCGTTTGACGTGGCATTGTGGTGTGTTATTTCCTGGTTATAGCTCTATTACTCCGCAGCTCTCTCTTCTGACTCTGACCCTTTTGTTGGTATTGCAGTTTGATATATAGCGGTAAGGAAGATAAGCATGCGAGTTTATCTTGAATTCTTTGCTTGCTCTGGGCTTCTATGAGGCGCATAATGAAAGCAATGTTTATGTCGATGATGCATCATCCGAAATTAATGTTGTAAAAGAATCAACACATTGGAAGAGGCTAGAAGGAAGGCAAGGACAATTGTATATCCGTGGGGCCTTGGGTGAACTGGTGGAGGAAAATAGAGTTTATAATCGTCTTTGCTTCTTATTTCATTAAATTGTGATATCCCAATTATTTGTTTGGAAATAAATTCAAGAAACGCCATTACTTGCCTGATTGGTGTTCACCAAATCTTATACAGTACTGTTTTTAAACATAAGAAAAAGAATAAAGTGTTTTTTTAGATAGACAATTGTTAATACTTAATAGGGGTGGGGGAAATGTTAGTTTTGGAGCTTGACTGAGACATCCGAGCTTTCTTTCTTTCACTCATTCGTTATCACTGTTCGCTTAACCGAAATTATCTACTTGATTTGAATAAAGTGAACTATCTACTATTTGGGTGTTAATAAAGTGTTACTTTGTAAGGAGGAGAGGATAGGGGAAGAAAGAAATTTTTAACTTTGAGAGAGTGTATCTTTAGAAAAGAATGTTTTTGACTAATATGTTTTTAATTTTTAGAATATTGTAAAAATATGAAAGAGGTTTGAAAAATTGTTCTTAGCCCTCCAAAACTCTTCAAAATCCCACTTCAGTAGGCATGGCAACGGGGTGGGTCGGGGCTGGGTTTTGCATCCCCCGTCCTCGCCCCTATCTCAAGTGGGGTTGGGTTTTATATCCCCATCCCAAACGGGATCGGGTTCTCCGCAGGTACCCGTTTCCATCACTAACTTATGTAAAAAATAAAAAATTATATTTACAATAATTAATTTAATAAAATAATAGTTATTATACAATGATAAAATAAAGTTAAAAATATTAAAATAGACTTTTCTTTTGAAAATAGATCAAAACTTAAAATAAACGAAATCTATGAAACAAAATCAATGAATATATTTGCATAAAATAAAATGAAATAAATAATTAATGTGTTATTGAGCGGGTTCGGAGCGGGGGCGGGATGGGTATCGACGACATCCCCGAACCCGTCCCCACCCCGGTCAAAGTGGGTATTCCCCATCAAACTTGGGTTATAAAGTGAGGGTAAAATGGTAAAAGCGTATTTGTTGAGCCTTTTCTCCTCACTTTCTTTCCACAATTAAAGATATTACAAAAAGCACTAACACAATCATCTCTCTCTCACTCTCCGATTTCTGCCATCAACCAAACATGAGAAAATCACTCTCTTCTCTTACTCTCTCTTCCCTCTTTCACCTCAAAACAAACACACCCTAAGTGTTGTACATATTACATTCCCACTTTGAAATACAAAAAAACTTGTATCCCTGAAATGACATCCCACCCAAAGAGATGATAATAATGGTAAAAGATATACCAACTTCATATTATGGACATTTTGGATTGTACCATTATGGATCTTTGTTACAGGGATGAAAAGTAACAAGTCGGGGTACACACGATAGATAGGGTAATTACTTCAAAATTTCAATGAGCCTTGACATAAGTATAAGTAATTACTTCCAAATTTCAATGACTACATGTGAATAATTATTTCCTTTTTGTTGTTTTCTCTAAGGAGAGTTTTGCATGTTTTAACGAGGTTCCATATTTTTTTCTTTTAGAAAAATGTAAACACAATCACGATTGTTCCTTCACCTCCATTTTTAGTTTCTACGACTCCTTCAAACAAAATTGATTGGTAAGCAAATTTAACATGTAGATGTTCTTGAGTTTTTCTCACGACTTCTGGTCCTTTTTTTTTTGTGGTGTTACCAAGTGACAAAAAGAAAAAGGAAAAATAGAAACGAAAGAGGACCAAAGAAAAAAAAGTTGAGGTAGAAAAATAAAGGCCTCTAATAAAATAGAAACGAAAGAGGACCAAAGAAAAAAAAAGTTGAGGTAGAAAAATAATGATTTTGCTTTTCCCACTCCCCCTCCTACTCAAAACACACCCCATAAGGGTGGGAAAAGAACAAAAGGCCAACCAAAGCGTCTTTTTTTTTCAAGAAATTTCACCTGTTCGAACACGGCCTTCGAACACGTTCGAACAAAGTCGTTCAAGTGTGTTACACATTGGCACACACCCCCTATTGTGCGTAATTTCATCCGGTTCGAATGGGGTCACCCGAATCTGTTCGCATAACCTTTGTTCGAACACCCTATTATATTCTGTTAAAGGGTGTGTTTGAGTAGGAGGGAGAGTGGGGAAAGTAAAACACAAAAATAAAAGCCTCTAATCAATTGTGAGTGTGAATCCCTCATTCTTATGAAAGAGTCTATTGTTGTGTGACACCACCAACTGGAACCACCCTCCTCCATTTCGAACCCGAAACTTCACAATTGTGAGCGTGAATTTATCGTGACAATTGTTACTTCGTCCAGTAACCAAAGAAAAAAAAGTTGAGGTAGAAAAATAAAAGCCTAAATGTGATGTTTTGGTCCTTTATCAGATGTCTTAATTTCATTTTGTCCTTAACTTTTTTTTTTTTTCGTTTTGGTCCTCATGTTTCATTTTTGTGTCAATTTGGTCCTTTTTGTAATTTTTGTGTCAAAGAAGATGGATGGAAAATTAGAAAAGGACCAAATTGACACAAATCGACACAAAAATGAAAGCGTGGATGACCAAAACGAGAAAAAAAAGATAAAGCGAGAAAATTAATAAGCTAAAAAAAAATCGACCAAAACAAAGAATTTAGGCCGCAAAATAAAAAGCCTCTATGTGATGTGACAGATGAGAAATGATTGTTTAATGATAGTAATTTTTACACTCCACTTTTGGCAAGTCTAAAAACAACAAATCCCAACGAACAGCTGTTAAAGAATTTACCCTGGTTTTTCTCCGTCGCCTGTCGCTGTAATGCGTCATGGCTTACACAACATCGACAAATACTACGTTCGAATTCAGTTTCCGTGTTTAATCTAATCTGGATTCATTTGATTTTAAATACTAGTAGTTGGAGTCATAAAATAAAAACCTACATATCCATCCATCATAATGCGCCACGTGTCCTGTATCCTATAGAACAGAAAAGGAAAAAGCTAATTCGATTTTCAGCTTCTGAATGTGAAAAAGGCTGAATGAAGGTCGGTGAATATTTGTGAGTGGCTGGCTCTCTATAAAAACAACCAAATTTCTTTTCCATACAATCACACATACACTATTTTCGTCAAACAAAGCTCAACTCTCTTGCTTGTTTCTGACCATCCAACTTCTCTCTCTCCAAGGTACGCAATTGCATTAGATTCAAACCTTCTAAAACCATTCTCTCCTTTCTCCTCTATATTCTTCTTATCATACTCGTATCATGCATTAGATTCACGCCTACCACCCTGTTTGTTGTAATGTCTATTTCATGTTTCTCAATTTTGTCCTTCCCTTTTCCAATTTACCATCTGTTTGATGAAATGACCCATTACTTTTTAATTTCCCACGCTCCTCTACTTTATTGTCAGTGAATTAACTTTATGAATATTCTGTATCTGTTTCATATCCTCTTTTAGTTAATTATTATTAGTACTAACTAATTAAAGAAATTTTCTGACAGGCCAGCCAACATGAGTTTTATATCAAGATATTTGGTATTATTTTCACTGGCAATAATTCTGCTAGTGTTGGCCACACCATGCTCTTGTTTTATTGTGAAGACTGAAAATAAGATAAAAACATCTGTTTTTCTGTCCCCTAAATTTGAGCTTGGACCTGGATCAGTTATCAATAGATATTTTTATGATATTGATTTTCCAAGAGGTCATGTTGCAATCAAGAGTTTCAATGCTGAAGTAATTGACGAAGCTGGAAACCCTGTACCTCTCCATGAAACATATCTCCACCATTGGGTTGTTGCAAGATATCATCAACCTGAAAATGTGACTCACACTGTGTATGATAGCCATAGAAAGCTTCACAAGTCTACTGATTTTGTTATGGTGAGGAACTCTGGCATATGCCAAAATAATGAACTTGGACAGTATTTTGGCCTTGGATCCGAAACACGAGGAACTGCGACTGATGTTCCTGATCCTTTTGGTATAGAAATAGGTAACCCTGCAGATATTCCAGAAGGGTATGAGGAGAAATGGGTTATGAATGTGCATGCTATTGATACACGTGATGTAGAGGATAAATTGGGTTGCACTGAATGCAAGTGTGACCTTTATAATGTTACAAAAGATGAGTATGGAAGGCCTATAAGGCCAGATTATAAAGGAGGTTTGTTATGTTGTTATGATTATACTCAGTGTAAGTTGAGAAAAGGCCTTGAATTTGAGGGAATAAAGAGAAACCTCTATCTTAAATACACAGTAAATTGGGTTGATTGGGATGATTTTGTAGTGCCCGTGAAGATATATATAATTGATGTCACTGATACTGTGAAAATATCAGATAGTTCAAAAGGATTGAGCTCAGAACATGATTGCAGGGTAAGTTAATTCATCAAGAAACAAGTAGTTTTGTCACAATCTCAATTTAACTCCAAAACATAACACTAGTCCATTACTTTGTTGGGTGTAAGCTTTGTAGCACCAATACTTCATGTTGAAGACGTGTCTCGTGTCCGACACATTTTCAAAATATTATCGATTTCTATGTGTCCATGTCAGTATTGTGTCTGTCAACGCTTCTATAAGTGAGTAATAGAGATTTTTGTTTTACAGGTTGAGTATCCAGTTGAATCTTGCAGCAGAGAGAATAAAGATAACAATGGTTGTGTTGATGTGAAGAGGACAAGTGTTCCAATGCAGACTGGTGGCTATGTGGTTTATGGTGTTGCTCATCAACATTCTGGTGGAATTGGATCAACTCTGTATGGACAGGTAATGTGAAATAGTTACAACTTACAACTTACTGTCTTTCTTAGATATTTGGATATCACTTAATTTCCAAAAATATACTTAATATTTTGTAGTAATACTTGTTTTATGAATATTGTGTTCAGGATGGTCGGGTTATATGTTCATCTATACCAAGTTATGGAAATGGAAGTGAAGCAGGAAATGAAGCAGGGTACATTGTGGGGATGTCCACATGTTATCCTGAACCAGGTTCTGTAAAGATAAGTGATGGTGAAACTTTAACTCTAGAGTCTAATTACAACAGCAGCCGGGAGCACACTGGAGTAATGGGGCTATTCTACCTATTAGTCGCAGAACAGTTGCCACACCAACACTTGAGCTTCATACATTCCACTCGTTCTTCATTTTTTATGGATGTAAATAGTATGTTTTATTAATAAGTTATTGGTAGCGTGATAATATAAGTGGAGTGTCATCGATCGATAGTAGCTATGTGTATAAGATGATAAAGAGATATAAAGACAGATTTGGAAAGTGAAATTGGATAGTGCATTTGTCACTGTCTGCAGCTGAGAAAAACAAGTATGAGTCAGCAATGGGGATATTCTGGGTTTGGATCCTCTTCTACTACGCTCTCTCATTCATTCTCTACACTCTCTATCTCTCTCTTAAAATAATATACAAAAAATATGTATTAGCTACAAACATTAGTGGAAATTGGGAGATTAGCGACGGACTAATCCCTCGCTAAGTGAGGTGGGGATTTGAAAAAAAAAATAACACGTTACTCGAGGTATTTAGTGACGGATTAGCGACTGACGTGTCCCTCGCAAACTGTTTCTGATTGTGCAGGCCTTGGGAAGAGCATGAAGTGGCAGACATTAGACAACGTGAATTGGGTAGCGACGGAATATGGTCCTTCGTTGACTTTAATTTTTTTTTAATATCTGCTTATTCACTCTAACCGTTTCACCACGACCACCACCCTCTCCTTATTCACTTTATCAAGAACCATCTAGCTCTCTCTAACCGCCTCCCCCCTCCTCAGCCACAACCACAAGCTCAATCTCTAACTCACTCTCTCTCACACTCTTTCTCCATCACTCTTCTCCTTCTCTCTCTACCCTAATCCACCCTTCACCACCACCACATAGGTCCTCTCATCCTCACTCTCTCACTTCTCTCTCTCTCTCTCTCTCCTTTATTCTTTCTCTCTCTCTCTCTCTCTCTCTCTCTCTCTCTCTCTCTCTCTCTCTCTCTCTCTCTCTCTCTCTCTCTCTCTCTCTCTCTCTCTCTCTCTCTCTCTCTCTCTCTCTCTCTCTCTCTCTCTCTCTCTCTCTCTCTCTCTCTCTCTCTCTCTCTCTCTCTCTCTCTCTCTCTCTCTCTCTCTCTCTCTCTCTCTCTCTCTCTCTCTCTCTCTCTCTCTCTCTCTCTCTCTGAATCTTGATAATAATAATGTATTTATATAATATTCATTAATTATATGACAATAAATATATAAAAAATCAAGTTTAAAAAAATTAAAACAGTACTTCACACAAGTCATTCAAATTGGGAACACGTGACAGTCAGAATTTCGACGTGTGGCACCCAGAATTTCAACAGATTCAAATTTTGCTCGCTAACCTTTTAGGGAGGAGGTTTTTAGCGACGAAGGCAGCCACTCGCTAATTCCCAAACAAATGACCATTAGCGACGGTAAATATGGCTTTAGCGATGGGTTGATCCCTCGCTAATCAGCATTTTTTGTAATTATGTGATAAGTTTTTTATACCATATATATAAACTGTTTTATTTTGTGTAAATTATAGGCAGTAGATGGGCAAACCAAGTTTTATTTAATTTTCAAAAATAAATAAATAAATGGCAAGTTGCTAATATACATATATCTGGTACTGTTGCACCTCGAAAAATCTGGTTTGGGTTTCTCAATGTACAACGTGAAAATTTTTGAAGCCGCCACCAATATTTTAATTTTAAGACCAAAACATTGAAAAAAAGTATTTTGAACAAGGCGAATGGTCTTTTGAAAACCTAAGATATAGGTTCGGGGTCGACACGTGCGTGTGAGGAAGGTACTAAGATCAAGACACGCCCTTTCTACCGAAAGGGAACCTCTAACTAAATGTGTGGTTTTAACATTTGATTTGAAAAATACCTAGATTTGCCTATTTATTTCTTGTTTGAAGATGAATGGGAAAACTTAATGAAAATTTTTATTTTTGGCGCTTGACGAGAGTTAGCCTCTCGCTCCTACGTATCTCCCGGTGCGATGGAGAATTCAAAGCTACGTAGTTCTTGTTTGTCATGAAAAGGGTTTTTGGTTTTTATCTTTTTAGTGAGTTTTGAAATGGGGACGAGTATTCGCGAATGATTAAACTAACAGAGGTTATGGGTAACCACCTCTAAGTACTCTTGAAAATGAGAGTCACTACCATCGGTCGATTTAACAAAGGTTCGATTATTTGTTAGTAGCAACTTCGTTTTTATTTGTTCTTTTGAAAATGGTTTTTGAAAAAAGATTGATTGGCACGAATGATCAAACTAACAGAGGTTATGGGTGATCACCGCTTTATTGTTCTTTTGGGAAAAGACATTGTCACCAATGGCTAGACGAACAAAGGTTCTGATTAGCCATTAGCAACAATGGGTTTGAAAATGATTCTTTTTGTTTGTTTTATGAAAATGACTTTTATTTATTGCGCTTGACGAGAACGTGGCTCGCTCCTACGTATCCCAAATGGGAATCAAAGCGACGTAGTTCTAACGAGCCTTGAAGATGAAAATGTTTTGAAAGGGTTTTGGAAAGGGGAAGAGCTTTCATAATGACCAAGCAAGCAAAGGCTTTGAGTGATCATTACTAATAACTCTTGATAGCGTTCATGACAATCAAACAAGCCAAGGCTTTGGGTGATAGTCACTAATAACTTGCATTAATTAGAAAAGAGTTTGAAAGATTTTTGGGAAAAGGGTGAAGTTATTATCAATGATTGGTTACAAAATTCAAACACATTCAACAATCAAGTAATCATGAACATGTTGATCATCAACTAAGATTAAGCATGCCAATACAAGCAAGAGATTTAATTGTCAAAGATGCAAGATAAAGTTCTCAAAACAATTGTGCGTGTGTGAGGAGGAGTGCATTTACCCTAATGACTCTATGCTACAACAAGCAAGTAGGCTTACGTCTTCATTAGGAGGTCATACACATGGAGGAAGGGCACACAATTAAATCAAGACAATTTAAGTAGCATAAAAACAAGTAAACAATTGATCATAGGCATAGAATGATCTTAGTTAAACTAATGAACATGTGAGCAACGACTTCTTAATAACATGAACAAAGAGGAATTGCATCAAGGCTAAAGTAAGCCTATCCTTTGCAATACCTCACGAACCCTAGACCCTAAACATACAATCTCATTTATTATTCACTAAGAAATTAAAAGGGGAAGGTTGAATCATCTAAAATCATCTTCACCACTTTAAAACATGATGCACTAGGCATAAGTGGGAATCATATGATTTATCATCAACAATGGACAATAATAAAACTAGAATACAAGAGCAAGTAAGTAAACACTAAAAACAAGTTGAATCACATAGAGCAATCCTCTCACTTTGAGAAAAGTGCACTAGGCACTAGTGAGAATCAATTTGCCTATCATCAACAACTAACAATAAGCAAACTAAAACAAAATTTAAATAAACACAAAACTAGGTTGAATCACATATAGAGCAATCCTCTCACTTTGAGAAAAGTGCACTAAGCACTAGTGAGAATCAACTTGTCTATCATCAACAACTAACAATAAGCAAACTAAAACAAGATTTAAATAAACACAAAAACTAAGTTGAATCACATAGAGCAATCATCTCACTTTGAGAAAAGTGCGCTAAGCACTAGTGAGAATCAACTTGTCTATCATCAACAACTAACAATAAACAAACTAAAACAAGATTTAAATAAACACAAAAACTAGGTTGAATCACATAGAGCAATCCTCTCACTTTGAGAAAAATGCACTAGGCACTAGTGAGAATCAACTTGCCTATCATCAACAACTAACAATAACTAAAGTAGAACAAGAACACATAAACAAAGTTGAGTCCTTTCTAGCAATCTTCACCACTTAGATCAAGGTACACTAGACACTAGTGGAAATCATATTGCTAGATCATCAACCAACAACAAAAATAACATTTAACACTAAAACGAAATACTAACAACAAGATTAAACATCATCAAACAAAGAACAAAAAAATCTCATTAAAGCCAATTCTAACATGATATGCGAACTAAATAACACATGAAACAACAATTTTATTTCTCAACAAGATATAAAATCAACACAAAACAACATGAATCAATTTATTCAAGGGTGAGAGGCACCTTAAACACCCAAGCCTCCCTAAGTGCTTGTCCATAGTGTTTAAGGCTCCTCTCACCAACAACAACTAGCAAATCGCATTTTTATGAGAGTATGCGAAATGAAGGAAAGAAAAAGTGTGTTTTTTGATGCAAAAATGTTGGAGATAATGCTATGGTTTTTAGAGTATACCTTAGACCAAGCTAGATTATGAAGAAAAGGAAAGCAAGAACACAAATGAAGAAGATACCCAAGTGATGATGATTCTTTAGTTTTAGTGAAGGATGGAGGTAGTATGTGAGAGAGGAATGGAAAGGAGATGGATTGATGGTGTTTGGGTGGAGGAAAACAAAAGATGGATGGAGGAGGAGGAGAGGGCTGATGGCCAAGGAGAGGAGGAAGGAGAGAGAGAGTTGTGTGCTAGGTTTAGTGTAGGAGAGAATGAGCAAAAGATGTGGTGTGTGAAAATGAGAGGGTATTTATAGAATTGGTGAAGGGTTAGGGTTAAAATGGTAATCAAGCAATAAAAGGGAATTAATATTCAGCTGAAAATAAAATGAAATGAATACTTGAACTTGGGCACCAAGCAAAAGGGTTATTTTGGTCATTGTTCTTGGGAGGGGAGGATTGCACTTTGATTTTGAATGAAGGGTTGAGATCACTTATCACATGGATTGAGGGTGAGAGAAAACACAAAATGGAGAGGTAATGGGGAGAGGGGCTGACCAAATTCAAATGGAGAAGGGGAAAATTTGCCAACTTTTGCAAGTTGGCAATTATCTTATTATTTGTCCCCATGCACAACATTATCTCTTCCTTTTTGATTATTTTTTCTTGATTATTCCATAAAACTTTTGGGCTTCATCTTAGGAATCAATCAATGGGCCCAAAATTCCATGATATCACCACTCCTAAAATTGATTTGATACCTCTCCTTGAAGGAAATTCCCATTTTACCCTTTCCTTGAAATTTGAATTTTTATGCAAACAATTAACATTCATGCGCATAAAAAATTATAATTAAGCACATTTTTCCTCAAATAATTCCCCTGACAATTGTCCAGTGATTTGTGATGGAAAATTGTTTTTTGCTGTGAAATGACCAAAATACCCTTTTTGACCCTAAAACCCTAATTTGCCCAAAAAGTGCATTTCAACCCTAAAAATGATTTCAAGAACCTTGGAATGACTTCTAGGACCCAAAATGCAATGCATAATGCTCTTCACTCTTCAATTTGTTTATTTTTTGTGGAAAAGTAGGGTTTTGACCTAAGCCGGACAAAATTGGGGTATGACAGGTACATATATCTCGAAGCTGCCTGAAAAATCTTCTCTTTTGAAACATGGTGTTGCCTTTTGAAACTTGGCCTATTCCTTTATTTGCGTGTTCGTATGACCTAGTCTCGCACAATTGAAACAACTAACTGGAGGAGCAACATCATTTCAAGGTAGTGGTGGTTGGAGCTTAGGATTTGGAGACTTTGGGGGGTTTTCCATTCTAGTTGTTGTTCTTTTGAGGTTGGTTACGGTTCTGACTTTTGAAAGGTTTGCCAAAAATTATATTGCAATCAAGAATATATTGCAATATATCGAGTAAAAAAAACTTCCCATAAATTGTAAAAATAATGTTATTGCTAATAAAGATGAGATCAAAAACCAATCCTATGATATAAAATCATCAACAGTTGAGTGTTAACCACTAACAAGAACAAAATATGTGAATAAAAAAAATTAGGCAACCTCAAAATCGCAAAAGAAATATGGATTAAAAAATTTCACTCTAATAGAGATGATTATTCTCTTTCCGTAGAAATAAAAATTATAGAGAGATAATCATTCTCTTTTTATTATAACGTTGTATAGAGAAAATCATTCTCTTTTCATTGGTAAACAAAGAAAATTAATCTCTTTTTATAGGAATATTTTTTTATATATTTTATCTTTATTTTTGTTCGGTTGTTTCAGTTAACACTTGAATGTTATCTTTTAGCACGCTGACAACATTTTTCACATTTAACAAATAAAACGAAAAGTTGTCATCCTTTGAATTGACTGCTCAGTGTGCAAGTAACACATTTAATATGTGTTTAATTGAGAAATACACGAATATAATTTAATTTAATTTTTCGGATAAAAAATAATTAAACCATTTAGCCCAAGCCCATATCTACGCCCCGCAACAATGTCCTACTACTAGCGTGAGCATTTTTTTGGTGGTTAATTTGTAATCACCTCTGTAACTGCTCAAAAGAGCTTTGAGCCCCGACTCCCTGAGCTCAACTCACTTAAACTTTTTTGTAATAAAAAAACACCTGTACATCCTTTAATTTTAGAAAAGAAGCACTTCAGCTCTCCAATCTCCATATTAATTATAGCCATAAAATGGTGGCAATCAAATATTATTTTTGTCTTTTCTTGCTTTGAAATGTCTACTTCTACTTCCTATCAGTCCCATAACAGTTAACAAAGAAAAGATTATACACGGTGTAGATAGGAAATTAAAAACATAATAGAAAAAGGAAGAATAAATTGAAGATTCAGATGAAGCAAGAACACAAGAACCAGTGAGGAAGCGTGTGAAATCTATCTATCTACTCTTATATATAAAACAACATGTCAGCACTTTTTACATTTATTTAAATTAAAAAACATATTAAATATTAATTTTTAATTATAAAGTTAATAATTAATTTTTTAAATAATTAATAATATGGCAGTCACATGGATAGCCTATGTCAGTTGTCACGTTACCTTTTTTTGGACAAACCTCCACTTCAGCAAAAAAAAAGAAAAACCCCTCTTTGGATAAAAAATATGAATTATTTAAAATAAGGGGATTAAATGTCCGAGTTTTAAAATAGAGCGACCAAATGTCTGAAATTTTGAAAATAAATTTTGAAAATAGGCAAACCAAAACTATAATATAGCCTAAAAAGTTTTTGCATACCTTGAAAATATGTTTTTGTACCTAAGCCCATAGTTTTGCACCTGTCCAATGGGGGATACATGGATAAACGACTGTCTAGTGGCTTAATTGAAATGTGTGTATTTAATAACATTATTCAACGATTTCAAAATATGAAATCACGTAGAGAACAATTATGAGTTGCATAATTTATTTAAATATTTTAAGGTGTTATTTTTATTACGTTTTTAGTGATACATGTGTTTAAAAAATTTGCACCTCTAATCTAGGGTTCTAGATGCGCCACTGATCACGCTCGCCATCGGTCTCCTCTAATCGTCTCATCCTTCATGTAAGTTCTGATCCCTCTTCTTGCTCTCATTCCAAAATTAAAAATGGTTTCAAATTCGAGTTGTATTAAAAGTCTTTATTAAGAAAAGTCAAAAACTTCTCTTAAATCTAAGTCGTTGGGTCTTAATCGAACAACTTCAAACTTACCAAACTACACAACTTCACATATTTCCGTCTTCCGACCATAATTAATCCAAATCTTATAATTTCAAAGGAGTGGATTTGCGTGGATACTTATACCACGACTCTTTGATTCGTACATCACTTGAAATTAATATGACTGAGTGAACATGAAGGACATTGAGTATTGAATTGTAATTGTTTCTGGAACGTTGGATCGTGGATGTCAACGACTTCCTAACAGCATGCGTGTAGAACATGTTGTGTAAGCCATGTCGACGCATTACAGAGACAGCTATGGACAAAAAAGATCTTAAGAGAAACGATAAATAAGGAATTTCTTAGTATCATAATCCAAAGCCGGTGAGAATATTACGTTTGGATAAACAACATAATTAATTACTTATGGTTTAAGTGCATAAGCTGTTTTTATAACACGAGATAAAATAATATTAAACTATTTTTCTATAAGTTATAAGTTGTTTTCATAAACTATCTTGAGGAATGGAAATTAGTTAAAAACAGTGTTTTCATAAGCTCTTCCAAACAATCTTACAAGTGCTTATGTCAGTAGATAAACTCAAATAAGTCGATCCAAGCTGGTCCATGTGAGTGGCTGGCTCTCTATAAAAGCAACCAATTTTCCTTCTATACGATCACACTATATTCTTTGCTCAAAGCTCAACTCTATTCATTTGGGACCATCCTCCAACTTCTCTCTCTCACTCCCTGAGGTACGCAACTGCAGCCATTTCATTACATCCTTCTATAACCACAATCTCCTTTCTTGTTTATATACCATATCATCACACTCATCATTAGCTCACGTGTCTCTTTTTTTAACAACCTTCTTAGCTCCATGGCAGTTCATGAAATTTTGAGGTGCATGCTCTATTGCACCCTATTTTTTATAAGCCATGTGTTTATTGATTTTTATTTTATTTGAATATAACTAAGTAAAATAAAAATATTAGGAAAAAAAAGTCAAAGTTAATATACATATTGAAAAGTTCAAACTAAAATTACAATATAATTATAGTAAAAATAGTTATATATGTATCTATATATCGACCAAACATGCATTAACATTCATCACTAGCAGCAATATTAGTCTATTAATATTTGAATATCACTCTTCATGTATTTTTTGCTGCAAAATTATTAATAATTTGCTATCACATGTACGTGTGTTTATCAAAGCACAAACAATGCCATTTTTTACAAATAATACCTAAAATAAATGAAACTAGTTAAAATAACAAAGGGGAACAATATGATAATGAGAAATCTAAAATCTGCAACTCAAAGCAGCAACAATCATAATATATATGGTTCAGAAATTCAAAACGAAATTTGACACCTTCTAGGCTTGAAGCGCCATCCACCGTCACGTTTCTAGTTTTATCTTCCTCCAAGGTTTCTATTTTTAAAATGTGAATGGAATTTGGATTGAAACTTGAGATATTTATTTTGTTAAGAATTCAGAAGGAGTAATTTGGGAAACTTCACTTGTGTATTCACTGAGACCAATTTGGTCTATATATCAGAGTTTACAATTGAGCAATTTGTTACAACAGTAAACTGAAAAGTAACTAACTAACTAACAGCTTGGTTAACTAACTAATCAAGCTCTAATTACACAAGGCTAATTACTAAAGTGCCCCTAACAATCCCTCTCCTAAACTGAATGTATTACAGCACAATACATCAGTTTACAAAATCAAACAGAAACATTACAGACATAACAGTGTAGTCATGTTGCAGAGGTTATTCTGCACACTCCCAGCAATTTCCTCAATCTTGTGAAGGTATCAGCATTCAGTGGTTTGGTAAATAGGTCTGCAATCTGATCCTTTGTTCCACAATGCTTTAATTCAATGACTCCTTTGTTAACCAGCTCCCTAATATAGTGATATCTGACATCTATATGCTTACTACGGCCATGAAGAATGGGATTCTTAGTTAGCTTTATAGCAGAGGTATTATCACACATAATCACAGTCTTCTCTGCAGAAATCACTCCAATTTCCTTCAAAACTTTGCTCATCCAAATAGCTTGACAGTCGGTGCGTTGCAGCGACTACAAACTCTGCCTCGCTTAGCATGTGGTTACAATTGGTTGCTTCTTTGATGCCCATGCCACAGCTCCATTGCTCAGCAGAAAAGCATAACCCGAGGTGCTTTTCCTATCCTCTAAGTCACCTGCATAGTCACTATCCAGTGTATCCCAATAGTACATCATCACCACCTTTCTTGTACATTATTCCAAAATCTATTGTGTCCTCGAGATATCTCAATATTCTCTTTTGCGACCCCACCAATGAGAGTGAGTAGGTTCACTCATATACTGCCGATCATGCACACAGAATGCATGATATCAGTCCGTGGCGATCACATACATAAGGTCGCCCACCAATTGCTTTGCACAGATCTTTGTCAACCTTTTCTCCTCCAACATCCTTCCCCAACTTTGTACCAGGAATCATGGGAACCTTCACCTCATTACAGTTATCCATCTCAAATCGTTTTAATATCTCACCAGCATATTTTTTCTGACTTATGCAGATACCATCTTTCATTTGATTCACTTCAATTCCCAAAAAATACTTCATCCTCCCTAAATCAGTCATGGAGAACTCTTTCTTCATTGATTCTTTGAACTCATTCATCAATTTCTCATCATTACCTGTGTACACTAAATCATCAACATAGAGTGTTACAATTAGTATTTCTTGGTTCCTTCCATGTTTAAGGAACAGAGTCTGTTCACTTTGGCTTGAAGTGAACCCTTGCTGCAGAAAATAAGCTTCTATACGACTAAACCAGGCCCTAGGGGCTTGCTTTAATCCATACAAGGCTTTGTGGAGCTTGTACACCTTGTTCTCAGCCCCCTTTTTCTCATATCCTTTAGGTTGCTCAATGAACACTTCCTCAGTTAATCTTCCATACAAAAAGACTGATTTTACATCAAGTTGATATAAGATCCAACCCTTTTGTGCAAAGCAATGGCTATAATGATTCTTATAGTGTCCATTCTCACGACAGGGCATACACTTCATTGTAGTCCACACCATGTTGTTGTGAGTACCCTTTTGCAACAAGCCTCGCTTTGTATTTATCAACCAAACCATGTTCATTCAGTTTTGTTTTGTAGATCCACTTTACCCCTATTCTCTTTGCACCTTTAGGTAGATCGGTGAGCTCCCATGTCTCATTCCTTTCTATGGATGCTATTTCCTCATCCATAGCTTGTTGCCATTTCTTGCTTTGAATCGCTATCTCAAAACTTTTCGGATCACTTTCTAAGCGCACCATGTAGACTTCTTCTTCATCATCGACAAACCAAAGACCACCGTGATAGTCTCTCAACCATACCGATTTTCTTCTAACTCGCGCTTCTTCTACAACCTGGTGGTTCTGCGATTGGCGGTGGCTTCTTCTGCGCAACTTGATGTTCATGAGTATCTGTGTTTTCTCATTGTAATAGCTTTCTTCTTCTCTATTTTCTTCTTCACTTGATGAAATTTGTTTTCTTCGGATGCACTTTCTTGCTCACCCCAATCTAAGTCAATATTGATAGTCTCTTGATGATTCTTATCCCAATTCCATTCTTTATCTTCTTCAAATACAATGTCTCTGCTCACAACAATTTTCTTATTGATAGGATCATATAACCGATAACCTTTTGATTCATCACTCATACCTAGTAAAACACATTCACAGCTCTTATCATCCAGTTTTGTTCTTCTAAAGCATCGGGTATGTGAACATGTGCCAAGCACCCAAATACTCTCAAATGCTCTATAGATGGTTTATGTCCACCCGTGCCTCCTCGGTGTCATATTCTTTATCGCCAATGTGGGTGATCTATTCAAAATGTAAATTGCCCGGTTCTCGCCTCCGCCGTAATGTCTTGGGCAATTTCTTACCATTTAATGAGGACCTTACCATATTCATCACGGTTCTATTCTTCCTTTCCACTACCCCATTTTGTTGAGGTGTGTAAGCAGTGGTTAAGTGCCTCTTTATTCCATTATCTAAGCAATATTGATTGAATTCAGAAGATACAAATTCACCTCCCCTATCAGTTCTAAGACACTTAATTTTCAGCCCAGTCTCAGTTTCAACTAAGTTCTTAAATGTCTTAAACATGCCAAAAGCTTCTGATTTCTCTACCAAGTAATACACCCAAGCTTTCCTACTATAATCATCAATTAAACATAGAAAGTACCTCTTGTTGCTATTAGAGGTTGGTGTGATAGGCCCACACAGATCAGCATGTATGAGTTCCAGCTTTGTCTTTGCTCTCCACTGTCCCTTCTTTGGTATTGGATCCCTATGTTGCTTTCCCTTCATACAAATTCCACAGACTTTCTTCTCATCAGATATCTTTGGAAGCCCTCTCACCATCTCCTTGCTCTTCAACAAATTTAGCCCTTTGATGCTTAGATGTCCATATCTGCAGTGCCACAGATATGACACATCTTCATGATTTGTATACAAGCATTTTACATCTTTCTGCTTCTCATCAGTTTCATTGGATATCAATTTGAACATCCTGTTGCTTGTCATCTTGCTTTCAAACAATAAGCCTCTTTCATCATGATAAATTCTACAATTGTTAGACTTAAATGTAAGCAGTTAATCCTCCTTCATGAAGTGTCCTAAACTCAACAGATTGTTTTTAAGTTTCGGAATATAATACACATCGATACAATGTAGTAGTAAATGACCATTAACAAAGTGAGCTTAATCTTTCCTTTACCATTTACATTCATCCTAGTGTTGTTTCCTAGTCTAACGGTTTGCTTAAAAGACTCATCTAATTCAATGAACCAACTCTTATTTCCACTCATGTGGTTAGAGCGTGACGTAATCAATAAACCATACCTCCACCTTCAGTAGCCTCCGGTGTTTCACATTACGGTCATTTGCAAAGACTGGCTCCACTTCTTCATTCACAAAGTGTGATCTTCCTCTGTCATGGCCATCAAACAACATTGGTTCCTCTTCTTCATTCAAAGATAGTTTGCTTCTTTGTCCCACCACGGACAATCATTTGATAGAAGGGCCAAGTTTCTTGCACTTGAAGCATTCAACGAAGATCAAGACTTTGCCTTCCTCGGCCTCTTCCCCGCCTCGAGATGCAAATGCTCCCCTTCCTCTATTTCTTGATCCACTATCACCTCTTTCTTGTGTTGACACCTTCAATGCCTGTTTCTTCACCTTTCCCTTTATGAAATCTCGGAATGTTACGCTCATGAACAATCGGTGATCCATGGAGTTCATCAATGGACATCTTCTCTCGTGTCCTTTGATTCAAAGAATTGAGCATACCACGTGCATAAATTTCTCACTTAGGGATCTTAGAACCTTCTCTACGATCACTCCATCTTCAAATTTGTCTCCGTGGATTCTCATCTTGTTTGCAACCACCATAACCCTAGAAATGTAATCGGTGACACCTTCACCCGATTTCATCTCCAACGCCTCAAAATCCTTTCTTCTTTGCTTGAAGAATGGATCTCTTCACTCTTGCATTCCCTCGACACTTTTTCTTTAACGCATCCCATATATCTTTGGCCGTATTCTTCGTGAGAATCGTTTCCAACGTTGTTCGATCAATTGCTTGGAGCGGTAGTTCTTTGCCTTCAAGTCTTTAAGCTTTGATTCCTCGCTTCTTCTTCTCCGCTCAAGAAGCGTTGCTCCTTCTTATACGGTTCTTTGATCCCTTCTTCGATCAAGAACCGCACTTTGATCGCAAGAAATTCTCCATCAAGATGCTCCGGTGGTCATAGTGTCCATCGTATTGGGAATCGATGGTTGAGCAAACGTTCCTTCGTTCGTGGAGTTCGTGATTCGCCATTATCGCCGATCGCGTTTTCTTTCACAGAGAAACAAATCGTGAAAACCAAGCCAGCCCCAAGAATTGGAGCTCGTACGGATGTTAAGAATTCGTATGAGTAATTTGGGAAACTTCACTTGTGTATTCACTGAGACCAATTTGGTCTATATATCAGAGTTTACAATTGAGCAATTTGTTACAACAGTAAACTGAAAAGTAACTAACTAACTAACAGCTTGGTTAACTAACTAATCAAGCTCTAATTACACAAGGCTAATTACTAAAGTGCCCCTAACATATTTTAATATGACTATAATTTTTTATTAAATATGTATATGTGGGTCAATCTATTAAGTTTGGTATTTTTTTTGTCTGTATAAACCTTATTTAAAAAATAGGTATATATATGCCTTGTGGACCCATTGTTAGCTCCCTTCCCTGATGTGTTGCCTACTTCGTGTTGCTGAATTTTGTCCTTCACTTTAGGAATATTCTGCATTTGTTATGTCCTTTTTATCAAAAAGTGCTAACATAGATTTTTTCTAACAGATCAACATGTGTTTTATATCAAGAAATTTGGTATTTTCACTAGCGATACTTTTGCTGGTGTTGAGCACACCATGCTCATGTTCTTTTGTGAAGACTAAAAATAAGATAAAATCAGCTGTGTTCCTGTCCCCCAAATTTGAGCTTGGACCTGGATCAGTTATCAATAGATATTTTTATGATATTGATTTTCCAAGAGGTCATGTCGCAATCAAGAGTTTCAATGCTGAAGTAATTGATGAAGCTGGGAACCCTATATACCTCTCCATGAAACTTATCTCCATCATTGGCTTGTTCATAGATATCATCAACCTAAGAATATGACACAGAATGAGTATGATAGCCATAAAGAGCTTCGACAGTATGATGATTTAGTTATGGTGAGGAACTCCGGCATATGCAAAAGAAATGAACATGGGCAGTATTTTGGCCTTGGATCCGAAACACGACGAACCGCGACAGATATTCCGGATCCTTTTGGTATAGAAATAGGTAACCCTGCTGATATTCCAGAAGGGTATGAAGAGAAATGGGTTGTGAATGTGCATGCTATTGATACACGTGATGTAGAGGATAAGTTGGGTTGCACTGAATGCAAGTGTGACCTTTATAATGTTTCAAAAGATGAGTATGGAATACCTATAAAGTCAGATTATAAAGGAGGTTTGTTATGTTGCTATGATTATACTCAGTGTAGGTTGAGAAAAGGCCTTGAATTTAAGAGACTGAAAAAGAGAAACTTATTATATCTAAGATACACAGTAAAATGGGTTGATTGGGATGATTTTGTAGTGCCTGTGAAGATATATATAATTGATGTGACCGATATTATGAAACCATCAGATAGTTCAAAAGGATTGAGCTCAGAACATGATTGCAAGGTAAGTCAATTCATCAAGAAACGTCTAGTTTTGTCACAATCTCAATTTAACTCCAAAAAATTACACTAGTCTGTTACTTTGTAGGGGGTATAAGCCCAGTAGCACAGACACTTTAGGTTGAAGGTGTGTCTAGTGTTTTTGAAACGTTTTCAAATTATTATTAGTATCTATGTTTCCATGTTAGTGTCGTGTTCGGTGTCGGTGTCGGTGCCTAATAGAGCATAAGTGGGTAACATAGATTTTTTTGTTACAGGTTGAGTATCAAGTTGAATCTTGCAGAGAGAATAAGGATGGGAATGATTGTCTTCATGTGAAGAGGACAAGTGTTCCAATGCAGACTGGTGGCTATGTAGTTTATGGTGTTGCTCATCAACATTCTGGTGGAATTGGATCAACTCTGTATGGACAGGTAATGTAAAATAATTACAAGTAACAACTTACTGTCTTTCTTAGATATTTTTGGATATGACTTAATTTCCAAAAATATACTTAAATATTTAGTAGTAATGCTTGTTTTATGAATATTGTGTTCAGGATGGGAGGGTCATATGTTCATCTATACCAAGTTATGGAAATGGAAGTGAAGCAGGAAATGAAGCAGGGTACATTGTGGGGATGTCCACATGTTATCCTGAAGCAGGTTCTGTAAAGATAAGTGATGGTGAAACTTTAACTCTAGAGTCTAATTACAACAGCAGCCGGGAGCACACTGGAGTAATGGGGCTATTCTACCTATTAGTTGCAGAACAGTTGCCACACCAACACTTGAGCATGAGACATTCCACGCGTTCTTCGTATTTTTTGTTCGAGACCAAGATATCCACCGCTGAACGCAGTGACTAATCATCTCGCTAGATGTAAATAGTATATTTTACTGAAAGGTTATTGTTGGCTTTATAATATAAGTGTGGTGTCATCTATCGATAGCAGCTAAGTATAAGATGATGATTGATGAAGATAAATAAAGAGAGATTTGAAAAGTGAAATTGGATAGTGCACTTGTCATTGTCTGCAGCTGAGAAAAACAAATATGAGTCAGCAGTGTGGGGATATTATTGGGTGTCCGCCGTCAATTTTTGATTGCGTGTTTTAGTTATTATATATATAAATATATATATATATATATATATATATATATATATATATATATATATATATATATATATATATAGTTTATATGTAATAGGTGTTTTGAACCATATAAACTGTTTTATTTTGGTGTGTAAATTATAGGCGTGTGCAAATATACAAGTCTTATATATGTGGAAGTTCAAAAGATTTAAACATCTTCTCTTTTGAAACATGGTGTGGTGTTGTCTTTTGCGTGTGACTATAGAACAAGCATGTGGTGATTGTGTGGAGTGTTTAAAAGATTTAATCATTATTATAAATTTAATCTTTATGACCCACCATTTAACGATTGATTATCTCTCTCCAAATGGAGAAATGGAGAAATGGAGAGGATCTCAACCATTAGTTAAGCTCGAAAAAACTCAAATTATCTCATCTAAATACTCTTGATAAAATCACATTTATTTTTGTCGATATATATAAGACGCCCCATATATGTGTCATTTTTTTTTCCAATTTGATTTGTGATTTCAGATGGGAACTTCTCAAAAAAAAACTTCATAAATTTTTTTCTCTAGAAAACAAAAGTGAGCCTCATTGGTGCAAAAATGAGAGGAAACTTAACTTTAGGGCGTGCGAATCACTTTTGAGAAAGCGCAAAATCAACAATGGTTCCATGCATTTTGTCTTTTGGTTTCCCTGTGTTGTTGTTCTCAATTCCACGCACTTGTCCTTTTGTTTTCTGTGTTTTTGTTGTTGCATTTCTGGTTTTCTAGACACCAAGTTTTGTGAAAGAGGAAGAGAGACTATGGATTAAATTGTCTCAAAATTGTTCCATTTTTAAAAAAAAATTCAGAAAGTTTTATGTGAGTGACTAAATTAGGCAAAAAAAATTGACCTATCACTAAACATGTCACGTGGGCACTTAATGTGCCCTTTAGGTAAAGTTAACTGACGATTTCAACATAGGATGGACGAGGGGATTAACATGCCCAGTTTGAAAATGTCAGGAACTAAATTATCTCTAAAAAATTGTTGGGGATAAAGTGGTCTGCGATGAAATTGTCATGAATAAAAACGAGCCAAAGTGGGCCATAAAAACAAAATATAGCGGGGGCAAATATTGAATAAGTTAGATATTTTAATACGTTTCTTTAGTAAATTACGTGTTTTGTATAATATATTTTTTGAGATAATATTTTTTTTGTTACAAAAGAGAATTATTAAAGAAATATTATAGACTATATTTTGACTCTCCATAAGTGAAAATTTTTATATCCATCACTGAGTCGCAAATTAGCTTTCACCCCAAGAATGTACTTCGCAGTATGGGTGTTTAAAATCGAACCAACGCAATAGAACACCGCAAACCAAACCTAAAACTACAAAAAAAATCGCTATTTATTGAATCTATTCATTTTTTCAGTTAACCGCGCGGTTCAGTTTAGCCCGCGATTTTTGTTCCACCAACCGAAACACAAGTAAACCTATGACTATCATTCCTTGATTGGCTCGCTATTTGGGCTTCAACTTATAACCCAACTCTCACTCAGTTACTAGCCCAAATCTAATTTTGATATTTCCTTAACTAACTTACAGTCTTCCAACTCGTTGTCTACACCCTACTGTCTCAACTTATCACTCTAGAATTAGAAACCCTTTAATGGGGCACAATTAACTGGTTTTAGTTTATCTTTTTCTGTAATGAGTTGCTGTTGGGCTAACTTAATTTGGATATTATAATCATGTGAACACACAAGCCTTATCACTCTACTAATGGTAATCATGTGAATTCACGTGCCTTATGGCCCTTAGGTAGTTCTAATAAAATTTCTTTTGCTTAGATAAAAAATTAGTGATGATTAGATTTATGATTAAATTAGTTAAATTTAACTCTATATTATAGTATATTTTGTCTCACAAAAAACCAAATCAACCAAACCAATTCAAACATATTGGCTTAGTTTGATTTGGTTCAAAAAAAAATTTCAAAAAACCAACCAAACCAAACCAAATTATATGTATTTTTAGCTTGTAGTTTGTAGGGATAAAACCTCATATTCAGTGATTTTTTTTTTTGTAAATTAATCTATCCTCCATGGAGACTGCGAAGACTACTCATTTGAGGTATCAGAGATCCATTTAAGAGGTTGACCTCTTGTAGCAAATGTTTTATCATCATTTTGTAGACGTGGTTCAGTTATTCCCATTTGTCTCTATCTATTGGTGGGGAGGTATATGAAGGAACAAAACAATGGTTTTAGGAATGAAAGCTTGAATGAAAAGAGAACCGAGCTTTTCAAAATGCAATCCATTTTGAAAGACGTAATGGAAGTTATTTTCCAATCCAAGGGCAATTGCGAAATGAAGATCTGGTTTTCGACCTATCTTTTAAAGAGAGTAAACCCCATAATACTAGCTACTGCATCATTCCCAGATTCTTGACTTGCAGGATCGGGCATAACCAAGAAGAATAGTGCGTACAGACCTTGTTCTTGTTGTCTACACCGTACGTAGTTGGAGTGATCCTTCTATGCCTACTTTACGAATGACGACATCTAATTAATAATATCGTCAAAAATAGTAGAGGGAATCCATTTGCTCGCCTGGCACGACAAACTAAAACAAGATGATTTTAAACTGGCTTAGCATATCACTCTATAATCAGCTAGTCGGAATCAGAAAATGCTTTTACCCTTACTTGAACTCGTTTACTCACAGGCACTGAAACTAGATAGCAACTGTATTGGGCATGGAAAACGGACTCATATATGAAAGATTCATGCTAAAAGCAAGCTTACTTTGATTGGATTCTGTCTACTAGCAAATAATACGAGATTGTATCAATAATTATATACAAAAAGCGATAAGAATATCCTCTGGTGTAGAGGGAATTGGGCGGATAAAGATTAAAAAAAGAATCGATCTGATTCAAGTCATAATCTATATGGCAGTTCCCAAATTATTAATCGAGGGTAAGCCTCACCCAATACCAAACAGTTAAGAGATCAAATTATTTACCATTTGTCCCACATCATTGGTTGATTTTATTTGATATTTGATAATCTCATTTAGTGATTTTAAAAAGTCACAACATTAATGACTTTATATTTTTTTTAGAGAGAGAAAGATGAACGAAAAAAAATGAAAAAAAAAAAATAAATAATAAATAAATGAAATATAAAAGACAAAAATGGTTAGTGCTTTTCAGCGAATCTCCATGGCGGTCCACCTGAAATAATGTTAAACCTCATTGCAAGTTACTAGTAGCACATTAGACGCGTGATGCGATTCTTGTGAATGTAGTACTACTACTAAGAGAGACTGAGACTAGAGTGAAATCCCTCTCTCTTCTTCCCCTTTTTTCACAATCCCTAGTCTCCTCTTCTTTCATTCTCTCTACTCGTTCGTTACTCAACAACGAACCTTAAGGTACGTATCCCTTTTTTTCTTATGCAATTGCTTCCGAAACCTTTTACATTCTTCAACTTCCTTCTCAATTCGTTGATGTTTATCGCACGATCATTATCAATGTTTCCCCCTTCTCTCATCTCTTTTCAACTGAGTTTCTTAGTTCAAGTTTTTAACTTTCCCTCATCAAACTGTGAAGGCTAATGTATGTGTTATTTCTAGATTATATATGCTAGTTTTTGTTGTTTAAAAGTAATTTTATTGCTGATTTTACGATATCATATTTCAATATGTAGGAGATAGATGAATTTCTGGCTAATCTATTTTTAATGTGTTGATTTTCAAGGATAGGCGGTAGTTTCTGTGAGATTTTCCATGGAAACGAATGGACATACAGTTGTTGCACCAAAAAAACCTACCCCTACACCTAAGGCTATAATACACCAAAAATTTGGCACTAAGGCTTGCTATACAGTAGAGGAAGTGAAGGAGGTTCGTGAAACTGAATGTCCAGGGTTAAATATTCCACAAGTAGGCCCTTGCCTTTATCGTTGCACATTGCAGCTTCCAGAACTAACGGTTGTGTCGGGGACATTCAAGAAAAAAAAAGATGCAGAGCAATCTGCTGCAGAAATGGCTTTAGAGAAGGTATCACTCACTTTCAATCAGTATGCAAATTATTGATATTGTTATTAACATATCATTGCGTTTATAATTGACAGCTCACTTTTTGTACTGTCACAATTATTTCAAGTCTAGCTAGAGCCTCATCTTACTTACCCCATGAATTTCTTTATTCACCCAAACAAGTTCTTCATAGGCTTAGGCTAGCAAGAAGAGGTAGAGCTGATAAATTCTTATTTTGTCAAATTTGGTTATTGATGATTATTTATAATTTTAGTCCTGCTTTAAAGTTATAGAGGCCCAAGTGGAAAGTTGAGTTTGATCTCCTGCATTTCGAGATGCCAATGCCAAACACACATTTACCCGTGATTTTTACTCTGTGGAGTCTTAATCTGTGCAGAGTTTTCAGGAATACCATTTGTGTTTACTGTTACTTCCAACAGTGTGCTTAATTTTTCTTTTAAAATGTTGCTATTTAGACATTTATTAACTTTCTAATTTTTCACATTGTCCTCAATCAGTCCAGTAAATGATTCTCCATGGCAAGTTGGTTTGAACTAGAACATACATGGGTTTATGCTGGTAATTGTCAAAGTTTGATGACACGGGTTATCATATTAAAAATGGAGGATTCTTCACTGGAATTTCACGTCCTTAAAATTTTGCTTGAATTTCTTTTTAGGGGTCAACGTCTTGTATTAGAGGCATTTTTAGTGTGGGCTTTAATCGCATTTTGGGACCTACAGAACGACATCATCCATTCTGTGCCAAACTTGAGTCATATCATATCATTCATCATATCAATCTCTGTCTTGGAGATCGTTTTTTATTGAGGGGAAAATCCAATCCCTGTTTGGATTATGAGTGGTATGTTGAGCCACTACGTATATTTCTAGCCGTTAGGGGATCTCCTTTTCTTGTTTTGGTGGGTGGGCTTGTTCCTTCAGCTGATTAGTTGCTGCATATATATTGTAAATGGGTTGGGGTACTCCTAGTACTCTAATATTATATATATCTTTGCATAAAAAAAACTGATCCATTGTTTCAAATTCTATGTTAAATACTAAGAATAGGAAAATGGATCTTTTCCTAGTATCGATTCTACATATACAATTTATTCAAGTGTTTACCCGTCTAAGGATTATGACATTTTAACTTTTACAATGTTATAACTATTAAATCACTCTACCGCAGCTTGGTATCCATTCAGAGATCATTGATCCCACTCCTCAGGAAGCAGAAGAAAGTTTAGTTGCTCGAATCGCCTACCTATTTTCAGAAAAAGTAGGTAATTTATTTATAACTGTGTATTGAGTGCTGCAATTCCTTTTATGTAATAAATTATTTTGTTGTGTTGAGTTTGGATGATCAAAAGATCCTTCAAGTTCTTCATTTTGTTTCACCCGACCTGACCATCCTTATGAATTTTCTTTTTTAGATATTCTAATTGCTAGAGTGGTTGTAAGTAGCCTTTAGTTTCTTTGTTGAGTTAGTATTTAAGACATTAGGTGATGGAGTTGGAGAACCCTTATATTTGGGCTTATGGTCTTACTCATCTTCACAAAACCAGCTTGTAAGGTGAAGACTGCCCAAGCCTTATAAGAACTACTTAGGCCGTATCTAGTCAATGTGTGACTTCGACAAGAACAGCCACCTCACTGATGTTGCTGTATACTAATGAATATCAATGTTTGTTCATTTGTAGTAGCGAACGTCAATGATACACTGCTAGAAAAATTATGTGCTTAATGTATACGTATTCTCATTTTGTATGCTCCTATATCCTGAAAAAAGTTAAAACTTTAACTGCAACATGATGGAGGATTAGATTATATATATATTCTTATGGCCCTTCATTCCAAATTGTTTGGTGGCAAGTACATAATTCTTTTGGAGTTGGTCTGGCCTCTTAGAGTAGTTGGACATTTATAGGTGGAAAATGTCAAGTTTTATGAATTCCTTTCTACTTTATTTTTAGTTTTTGTTTACCGCTTTTTCAGTAATCTTTTAGTAAGATATTTACAATAGTCCTTGTGGTCATCACAAAAAATTAGTCAAAAGGAAATATTTTTTTTTGGACTCTGATACCATTTTTCTTTTCCATTTGATACTTCTGCAGTTTCTAATATCTGATCATCCACTGCGTGGTCACATTCGAGCTACTTTGAGGAGGAACGATGATCATTGTGGATCGCTTCCAGTTTCTGTCATAGCTTTCAATGATGCAAAGATTTTTAGTTTGTGTAAATGTATTAATCCCGAGGTGGAGTCAAATCCGTTTTTGGTTCTTTCATACATAGTAAGGGCCACTACAAAGTTATCTGGGATTCTTGCTACCTCTGAGCAGCATCTCTGGATTAGAAAGCAGAGTCCATATCCACAGGATATTATAGAGTCATTTATGGAAGAAGGTGGGTCAGAAGAATGCGTTCAGGTTGCTGCCATATGCATTCCTAGTTCAATGGAAAAATCTGTTGAAGCGGTGACTCTCCATATATCTTCAAGAGAGTACTACCTTGATATCATTGCAAATGAACTTGGTTTAGAAGATGGTGCCAGTGTTCTGATGTCAAGGTATGAAGTTACAGAAAATTTTCTTAGATTAGATAATTGCTTTCTAACTTATTATTGACCTCTGAGGTTCCAACAGGAGTGTAGGTAAAGCTTCTTCTGAGACAAGACTGTTCTTTGCTACTCCACATTCATATCTTCTGGATCGATCTCTTAGATCTGCAAATGGAAAAGAAACCATTCACTTTGAGGGATCTCTAAATGCAAGGGCAAGATACTTGTCTGGGCAAGATATTATTGGTGATGCAATATTAGCATGCATTGGATATACACGGAAATCTAGAGATCTTTTCTATGAGGATGTAACAGTTCGGTTATTTTACAGGTATCTTTAATTTCAAATGATTTATTGACTTCTTAATTGTACCACGGTCAACCTTATATTACTTTATTGGCTAAACTTACTAGTAATACTTGATGGAATATTTATTGTTTTGGTAGACCAACTTCTAAAAATCTTTGCTGGTTCTTTGACAATTGTGAGAAAATTTTCTACTTACTCCTTGATCATAGTTTACAACTTAGAAATTATGTTCTTAAAGAGATTGTTATCTGAAAGTGCTGAAAAGAGCCAATAATTATGTCTACCTCTATCTGATCTTTCTATTCTGTCAAACTTATTTGCTGGTCAACTTATCTAATAAATAATTTCTCCGGGTTTTTATTAGGCACCCCACAGTTGCTTAGGTTAAGATAGATAAAATAAAAGGATTGTAAAAATCAGAGGGGTAGTTATGCTTTAACAACCTTGCTTACACTGAAAGAGGTTGCAAGGATAATAGAGGGGAAGTTTCTAATGGCGTATTCCGTCTTCGAGTGAGTAAATTGGAACCTTTGGGCAGGATGAATCAGTCCCTCAAAGTATTGCAGCATCAATGTTTCTTTTTAAGTTTATTTATTTTCTTCTTTTGTTGTACGGATATGTTCCTGAATTTATATCCGTGGATATCAGCACATGTTAATGTACAAAGAATTCTTCAGTAAAGATACAGTTCTATTTCTGGGTTCGTATAGATGTTTAATACATATCTATTCTAGTCCTTTTTCTTGGTTAAGGTGTGGTGTATCCTTAACGACAATGATAAAAGCCATTTTGTTAAAAACATTTTGGTTACTTAATTTCTGATGTTGCTGCAAACTGAGTGTTTATGTTTATAATAAAAGTAGTGACTTCTATTATTTTACGGGAGTTTTCCTGATCTTGCTACTTTTGTTTCTCATATGTGCGATGCTTTTTTGGAATGACGTATTCTAATTTGTCCCATGCATTCTGCATTTGTCAATTTTTTTAGATGGACAGCTTTTGGCTGTTTTATTGGTGAAAAGTATTTGTCATTTTCTGTCTGTAAAATTACACAACTTTGCATCATTTAGTGATTGTTAGGTTGCCTGTACAGGATGCTTCTAGGGAAGACTCCGGGAGGCATTTATAAATTATCCAGAGAGGCAATACTCACAGCTGAGTTGCCTTCAAGGTTCACCACGAGAGCAAACTGGAGGGGTTCCCTTCCCAGGGATATACTTTGTATGTTTTGCCGCCAGCACCGCCTGTCTGAACCTGTCTTTTCCGTTACAAGTCCTCCTCTCAAAATATCATCGGAATCATGTTTGAAGGTTGCAGACTCAGACACAGATGTAACTAAATGTGCCAATGGGGCCTCTGTAAATGCATGTCCAAAGCAATCAGAGTCAGAGGTGTTTAAATGCGAAATAAAGTTACTTTCTAGGTCTGGGGATGTTATACTTTTGTGTTCCCCTGAGGATTGTTATAAAAAGCAGAATGATGCTATTCAGAATGCTTCATTGAAACTTCTATCATGGCTGAACAAGCGGCTTTATGAGTCTGCAGACAACTTTAGCATCCAGATTTTTTCTGTGAACCTTTTCAGAGAGATTTTTACTGGTCAATTGATTCAGCATTGTCAGCTTAATCCAATGCAATGCAATAATGTACCTGAACTAATGTGTATGACTTCATCACAAGACATGTCTGGAAATGGAGTGTGCTCATTGAAGATTGAAGGTCCAGACTCCGGTGTCTGTCCATGCAATGGATCTTTATCGTGTATTACTTATTCAGTTTCTTTGGTTGTGGAGGGTGAAAATATGAAAGAAGTTATAGACGTTTGTGATGAGTTTGAGTTTGAGATGGGGGTCAGTGCTGTGATTTCCTACATTGAGGAGGTTGTGATGCAGATGTCTGTTGGCCAGTATGCTTATTTCACTACAAACTTGCTCACTTCTGATTTGATTTTTGCTTCAGCTGGTGATTCAGCCAAAATGTTGTCCCTCTTATCTTCTAGTGAGTTACTTTCTCCTGTCAATTCCCCCCGAGCAGACAGACATGCATGTTCATTGGTCACAAATGGCTAAAGCTTTGATTCTACGTTGCTAACTATGTCAATGGTTTTTTATTCTTATTTGCAGAAACCTGCTGCTTGGAGTATGAAATAAGTTTGACCAAAGTTGCTGAACCTCCAGAGGAAAGAATGGAGCAGGCTCTTTTCAGCCCTCCACTTTCAAAGCAACGAGTGGAATTTGCAGTGCGCCACATTGTAGAATCCCATGCTACTACTTTGGTAAATATAAGCTTCTCAACTTCTATTTTCTATTGTTAATCTGAGTTGTTAACTTGAGGTCTCTTTCATCACAGCTTGATTTTGGATGTGGATCTGGAAGCTTGTTGGAAGCATTGTTAAATTATCCAATTTCTCTGGAGAAAATTGCTGGAGTTGATATTTCACAGAAGGGTCTAACACGTGCTGCGAAGGTCAGCTGCACTTTCATATCTCAGTTTTGTTTCAGTATTTTTAAGTAGAGTATTTAGGATTTATGTTTAGATGTACAAGAAAAAAGTGTTCTGTTGTTCAGAAAGAATAATACTGGGGAGCATTGTCTGCACAAGTTTGATCATCAAATATGACAAAGTGATGACTGTTATTGTTACTTGTCTCAACTCCCTCTTTCCATATTTTGTGAAGGTTGTTATTAATTACCCTGTCCACTGTGTAATATGTGATTCTTATTTGTGCATAATGGTGCGCATGACGTTTGAAAATAGCCAAGTAATTAGTCATACTATATTATCATTATTATGTTGAATACCGTGGATGTGCCTTTTTTAGCTGATGGAAATGGTTTTAGTATTGGGGTTTGATGTTTTCAACATGATAATGTGGAGATATTGTTTATGCAATAAATTAAAGATTGTGTTGGATGCTTAGTTTAAGCAGACAGCCTTTTGATCTTGGATGGCTTGGTCTTATAGGAGCTAGTTCTGTGTGTGTGTGTGTGTGTGTGTGGAATTTCGTACAGTAAGCTGCTTGAGTTTGTGATGAACTGTGCAGGTACTAAATACAAAATTAGTTGCAAATTTAGATGCTGGTGTGACCCGGACAGACATAAAATCAGTTATTCTTTATGAAGGTTCAATTACAAGTTTTAATTCCAGGTTGTATGGGTTTGATATTGGCACTTGTTTAGAGGTATTTCTTATTCCATTATATATTCCTACTACTGTCAACTTCATTTTTTGTATGGTGTCCTAACACAATTACTTCTTTATTCCTTCTATTGAATCGCCCATGATGTATGGTTTGTTCGGTGTTGAATTTAGAATATGCTTGTCATCTAATCAACAAGTTTACCGTCTGCAACTTGAGTTTGATATTTTGAATTGCACCGTGTCAGATGATTTCTGTCTGCAACGTTGCAATGCTCCTTTAATTATACGAATTGTATCTAAGATGGAATTAACTTATCATCGGGTCATATAGGAAGTGTAAGAGTTTATATTTTATTCTAGCCATTTGCTCGTGCAATGATTTTTAGACCTATAGATGTGCCTCTGTGTAGAAACTGTGATTATCATGCAACCGAATCAACTGATATAAATTGCTGATACAATGTAGGTGATTGAACATATGGATGAAGATCAAGCCTGTCTATTTGGGGATGTGGCATTAAGCTGTTTTCTTCCAAAGATTCTCATTGTTTCCACTCCAAATTTTGAATACAACGTAGTGCTCCAGAAGTCGAATCTTCATACTGAAGAGCAAGAGGAGTTGGACGAGAAAACCCTCTTACAGTCATGTAAGTTTCGCAATCATGACCACAAATTTGAGTGGACCAGAGAACAGTTCAACCAATGGGCATCTGACTTAGCTGCACGACACAATTACAATGTGGAGTTCAGTGGGGTCGGTGGTTCTGCTGATGTTGAACCAGGCTTTGCTTCACAGATTGCTGTATTTAAAAGGGAATGGAGACCTGAGGATGACGTACAGAAGCTTGTTGAGAAAGAGCACAATTATAATGTAATATGGGAATGGAATAGTAACATCCAATAATTTTTTCTTTGAAGAAAGCTAACGGAATGAGACTTGTGTAGTTCTTCTAGGTACTCTGACAGCTGGACTTGCAAGATGACAAGCAAACCAGAATGCATGCTAGGATATAAGCGAAGTATTGAGAGGTTTAGGTAGGGCATCGATTTGGTTAGTAGATGACTTCTGATTTGTGACAATTCATAGAGAGAAAATTTTGGTGGTTTTGCTTTTTGGTGGGTATAAAGTCTGAAATTGATTGCTAGGAGAGATACTGAGATATTTTGTAGAGGTGGATGACAAAAAGGTTAGGGTCTTAAAAGATAGTAGTACTACAGTTTATGCAAATTGCATGCTGCTTTCTGTTAGTAGAATCCTAAGACCTAAATAGATCTTGACATGTTTTGATTAAATTTTTCACCCATCCAAACAGAAGGTTGTTTTTTTTGCCTTTTTCATCAATTCCTTCGGCCAGTTCCATTCCATGTAGTATAATCATCAATTCTATTTAAAACCTGAAAACTAGATACATGAGCTAATTTTATAGATTAAATTATTAATTAATTAAAGGAAGGGTTGAATGAATAGAGGTTAACTCATTGAGAGGGGTTTAACTGTAAGACTTGTAAATAATATTTTTCTTTTCTTCCCTGTTTGTAGCTGTAAGTGATTTATTCGACAGATGATATGATCTTATTGCATCAATTGAACCATATAATCGACCTAACCTAGTTGAACAAGGCTATAAAAATTTGCCTAGAGTAGAAGAATTACGAGATAGTTGCATAGGATGAAGATTAGAGACATTGCCTCTTCAAGTTTCTAGTTGCTACTCACTACGCAGTTCGTTTGCCTATGAACTTGGAAGAGAAAACAAATATACATGCGTGCGTAAGTTAGAACATAACAACTATGCAAGAAATGTCATCATAGCTTCCCATAGATTTGGCTTTTTTAACTAACTTCTTAGCTGCTTTTTGAGCATCATCAACATCCCTGATACAGTCACAAGCCTCCTGATTTGTCATCACCTGCAATTATAGAGTCACCATTACATCATCTCCAAAATCTGTAATGTCCATCTGTGAATGATAGTTTTGCATTTCAAGTGCATGTTTATTCTTTCTTATAGTTGCCAATATATTAACTTTTGTTGAACTTAATTAATAGGTCTATGCATCCCTGCTTTAGTTTAAAAGTGTGCTCTAATAAATATAGATGCAGTATTCACCCTCATGATACCTTCCAGAGACCATCACTTGCCAAAATGATGAATTCAGTGTCCTCATCAATCTTCTTAATCATCACATCTGGTTCTGCAGTGATATGGTCCTTCAGTTTCCCATCTCCAAATGCTCTCGTCATTGCTAGTACCCCATCCACTCTTGGAACACTCCCTAGTTTTTAAAATCTGAATATCAATCATCAACTTCTAAAAGAGAGAATTTCCAAGAGTTGAAAACTTCTAATCTCATAAGATGATGAAAGATTTGCATTTATAATTTATTTTTCATCATTACCAGGCATTGTAAGCACAAAACCTCCTCTGCTCTCAACAAGATCTTTTTCCTTCTCTGGTTCATGATCCACAGTAAGTTGTTTCGCATGACCATTTTTGCACGAAATCGCGCGAGAGTCACCAACATTAACTACCAGCATCTTTACTCCATTAATTAGTATTGCTGCCACAGCTGTTGATCCTCCACGCCAGTCAGCTGTGTTCTCTAAAATCTCATCATCTGTAGCTTTACATGCTTTCTTAACAGCATGCACTGGATTTGTCCAGAAATCAGGCTATCCATGCATGATTAAGAAATCAAATATTAGTAAGAATAATAGTGGTGTAGAATGCTATATACTATCTTCCGTCCACTTTATAAGCGAAAATGCAGTTTTTTCACCAGATACATCAGTTATTCAATGAACCAAAAACTGCATGGTTACTTATAAAATGGACCGGAAATAGTATTTTGTTTAATACTAAAGTGTGTACCTCATTCAGTATATTTTCAAATAGATGGGTCTGCAAGTATTTAGCAACATCGCGACCTGCGTGTCCATCAAATATCGCGTAAAGTCCTAAATCGTAACCATTGAGCTTCTTGTGTTGAGCAAAAACATAGTCCTCCATTGCATGCATCATCTTTCCTTCCATCAAGTGACATCCATGGCTGAAATGTCTAGTAGAAAGCTCATTCTTCGGAAGCAAACCTTTCTGAAAATCCTCCTGTTAAGAACAACAGAAAAGATTGTCAGCAAAAGTAGTTTGTAAGCCCCAAGTTTTCCTATGTTACTCTAGTTTTTATACCTCTGTAGTAGTTACTGGACCTTCATCTCCTAGTAAGTACTCTCCTTCCTCTTGATCATCAACCACGCCATCATCCTCTCCACCCTTTTCTTCATTGCTGTTACCAGCATCGTTGTTGTCGTTATCCTCGTCCTCGCAATATTTTTCTTCTTCAGTAAACATATTTTCTGTCTGCTGTTAAATGCAAAGTAGGAATTTGCAAGGTGCATTACCAAAAAAATTAAGCAAACTGGATACTTCAGTAACTCTAGGACACACTTAGTATTGGCATCCACAAAATTTGTGCTAATGAGAAAACTTTGGTCTATCCAATTCAAATCAACCAAACAAGGTATGTGCATTGTAAGTTTGTAATGATATGTACAGCAGAACAAGAATGAAAGAGAATAACCTTTGTTTCAAGAGAGTCCACGTGGCATCCCATGGTTGATCTTCTCTTCTAATTAATATACAGGGAATTGAATTAGATCATTGATCCATTCCTTACAAGCTTCTCCACTGTTGTGCTTATTAATTTAATGATGGACCATACTAATTTTTAGGATGGCCTTATTAAATTAGAGATGCAGACAAACAGTTTCTGATAAATGAAAATGAACTTAAAAATACTTTGGGTCTTAAACATGAGATTTTTACTCAACTAGTAAATAAATAAATAAATAAATTAGATGAATTCTATTATTAAGGGTAAATACAAGCCTTTTTCGGGAAGCCTATTAATACACGTAGTTATTTTTCAATCACCCCCATGATCTAGTTTGCTTCAAACTGCACCATTCAAGCATATACCATAAAGGGCACATAAAATTGCACGGATATACCTTAAAAGCAGCATGATTCTCATCAGCAATCAAGGTAGAATCTCTCTTATGTAAGTTAGAAGGAGCCTAATGATTCAGACACAACAAAATCAGATGTGACTTACCTGATAAAAAACACTCTGATACATATATATTATACATAACTTCTAACTAACCCTTTAGTTTTTTAGACACATTCCAGTACTTAATATAAGTAACACATGGAGGCATGTTATAAGCGTGCGTACCTTCATGATATTTGTTAGATGGATGAGTTTCTCTTAGCTGAGATAAGAAGTTGAGGACAAACAAAAAGGGTGTTATGTTATGAGTTGAGAAAGGAAGGGAATCATACTTTATAAAATAATAATGTAACAAATATACTAAGTTATTAGATAGTATGTATGTGTAAGGAATTGGAACTCTGTGGTGGGAAAGGAAAGACACGTGTTTATAGAATGCATGGAGCAGTGTCCCTCACCGTTTGCATTTTACTTTATTTTTACAAAACTCACAACAAAGAAACCCATCCATGAAGTCTATCTTCAATAATTATAATTTTTTTTGCTGAAACGTTACTAAGAACATAACTTATAAATACTCAAATGGCGATGACAATTTTTACAGACATTGGACCGAGTCGTCCAGGCCCACGATGCAATGAGTACTGTTTGAGTCTGTTGTTGTTTTGTTGTTTAATCCGATAAAATTAAACTTATTCTGATGCTGCTGCTTGTTAACTAGCATCAAGGTTGAGAATGATGGAGTTGAATTAGTACTTGCAACTCTGTCTAACATATTTTAATCCAAAAAAATTAAAATCTCTAACATATCTGGTCACTGCAAGAAGCATAGGAAACGAAGGTCACTTATTAATCAATTTTTCTTCCTTGAGTTAAAATCAGTGCCTTAAAACTTTGTTACTACTGGTTTCTTTAGAACAAAAGAGTAACAGTCAAATAAAATGACTTGTCAAATCTTCAGCTAGTCTTCTCTGTTTAGACTTTCAGATGTTAATTTAATGACTTGCTTCCATATAACCTCTTGATGATTGAGCATGCCAACCAGAAGCATAGGGCAAAATAGAGAGGGTAGGAAACTGAGTAATGAAAACTTCAAAGTCTTTTGCTGCTGCCAAGATGTTCAGTGATTGTGGTTGCACTAAATTATCAGTGATCTTAAACGCTGGCAAGCTTACATGATGAAAACAAAGGAAAAAAAGTTAGTAACAAGCAAATGCAAACAAGTAGTCCATGCAGAAGCAAAACTTATTTCTAGCTAAGGATCCAAAGAGTATGAATCCTTTGATGAAAAAACATGGATGAAGACTTACTTCGACATTTGGGATATGAGCTATCTTGGACCAATCAGAGCCTGTATTTTGTTTGCATCTCTCAACTAGCTGAGGACATCCATAAATCTTCAAGTTCTGAAGATTTTGAAGACGATTCATATGCTGAGGCAGAGTCAAATTTGGACAATCAGCAATGAGAAGCGTCTCGAGTGATGTTAGATTCGGCAACCATTCTGGCAATGCCGCTAGGCTCGGACATTCTGAAAGACCCATGTATCTCAAAGTTTTACCAGATCTTCTAAGCCAACCAGGCAATGCTGCCAATTTAGATAACTTGTCAATTGAAAATCTTTCAAGCTTCATGGAGTAGTTTTCATTTTCTTCTCCTTCATCCTCAAAACTAATCACCCCCATACAAGCCTCAATAGTCAGCCTCTTTAAAGCAGTCAAGTGCCGCAAATCACGTGGAAGGAAAGCCAAATTTTCACAATTCCACAAAATTAAGATTTGTAGATATTTCAAGTTGCCAATACCTATGAAAGACAGATCAGTAACTTGTGTGGTCATCCACAAAATCCTAAGGCTGACAAGATTCTTCAAGTTTTTGGGAATATATTTAAGTGCTACACATCTACAGAGATTTAAAACCTCTAGGCTTTGAAGCTCGCAAATCGAATCCGGGAGCTTTTCCATCCTCTGGCAATAGCTTAGATCAAGATACCTCAAATGCTTCATCTTGTTGAAACAATCTGGCAAGGATTGAAAATTTGAACCTTTTAAATTCAACACTCTGAGGTACTTGAATTTGTTGGAGATCCATTTGATAAACGGTTCATTGATTGCACCTGCATTTTGACCAGCATGCCAGAATCCAATAGTTCGAATCTTACTCGACATTTTACCAAAACTCGGAACTCCTTTACCACTGTCTGAAAATGATAAATGCTGCACTTTCTCTTTAACATTTATTGAATTAAATTTTACTACTTCAATTTCACTTTGCATTGTGGACACAGCTAGGTCGTGAACAAGATCATGCATTTTGAAATATGAGATGCCTAGAAGTTCGAGTTCTTCGGAAATAAGACCATCAATAACTAGTTGTTCTTCAGGAGCACCTTCAAAGAAAGATCTTGAAACTAACTCTTGAATATAAAACTCCCCAAGATCTTCTGGCTCTTGATCTTCATTTTTAGTTTGTAGTAGTCCATGTGCCATCCAAAATGAAATAAGTTCCAGATTAGTATACTCATAACCCTTAGGAAAAATTGAACAATAAGAGAAACACAGTTTCAATCCAGATGGCAAGTGATTATAGCTTAGTTTCAATGCAGCCAAAATACCATCATCATTATCTTGTGTGTTCATTTTCCATATTTCACTATCTCTTACTTTCTTCCATTCACTTTCATCAGGTTTTGAGTAAAGCAAGCACCCTAAACTTACCACTGCTAAGGGCAACCCTTTACACTTTCTAGCAATGTCCTTACCAATTTCTAAAAGTCTCGGGTGCTGTTCCGCCTCTCCTGCTGGAAATGCAAACTTAACAAATAGCCTTAAACAATCTTCTTCCGGGAGATACTTCAAGCTATGTTTATAAGCATTCCCCATTATCGAAGCAACCTTATCACTACGAGTAGTCGTGATAATCTTGCTACCGAGTTTATCATCATCTTCATCATGCATGCCTAGTAAAAGATTTTTCAATTCAAGCCATTTTCTATAATCTTCATTCCAAACATCATCTAAAACAAGTAGAAACTTCTTTCCCCATAATCTTTCGCGAAGCAGACTTTGCAATTGATCAAAACTATAGATGCCCCCCACATCTATATCCATTCCATGCATAGCTTGAAGAATCTCAAGCACTAGTCTTTTAACATCAAAATCATCAGACACAAACACCCACATACGCAAATCGAAATTCTCAATCACCCTATCATCATTGTACACTAACTGAGCAAGTGTGGTCTTACCCAATCCTCCAATTCCAACAATTGGAATAACATGAATCTCATTCTCATCAAATTGTGATGGTGAAGGTAGATCCATCAAAAAAGCAATGATATTTTCTTTCTCCTCATCTCTACCAATCACATAGGAAGACCTAACATAAGAATGGGTCTCTCTCCAAGCCATCTTCTGATGGGATTTCACACAACTACTACTACTAGTACTAGCACATGCATTGTTTTCTAAGAGACCCAATTTCATTCTAAGAGAAGCTATCTCATCTATCCTACCCTTAATATCTTTAATCTTATGTGCCATTTTAACACGAAATGCAAGAGGGTTAGTAAAGGGTGAGAGAAAACGGTGTACCTTTGTGGTGAAGCTACCATGTTGTTTGACAACTTGGTTTCTCAAAGCTTCACATTGAATTTCATCAAGCATGTCACGTGCATCAAATAAAGTATCTTTGAGGTGTTGTAGCCAGAGTGATATTGATTGGCTTTGAGTTTGTTTGTTCTCAGCATCTAGAATGAAGGCACTGATGATTGCGAGAGTGTTTTGGAGGTTGATTACATCAGCATGAAGACCCTTTGCAAGGGAAATGTTTTGAAAAGCAGTGCTTAGTAACCTGTCTAACATATTGGTTAACAATCCTGAAACAGTTGAAGCCATCTGCAAAAGGAAAAAGATGGATGGAATGAAAGAAAGGGGTAATAAGAAAGAAAGAAAGAAAGGTAGTAAAAGAAGTAATCATAAGCGGACAGCTATACTATACAAGTGGTGGCCAAGTGTGGCTGTGCTTATAAAGTTGGTTTTTCTTTTGTCCTTTTGACCCTGTTCCCGTGTTCACGAGACAAACAGAATCGAAAGGTAAGTCAAGTGTGTTAGAAAAGTCAATTTAAATTTCCAAGAGGTTAATGAATATCAAAAGTCTAGCAAAGGTGAAACAATTCCACTAAGTCATATTCCACATAATTCCACTAAGTCATATTCCACATAATTCCACTAAGTACTATGTATAATGGACTTACTTGTATATAAGACTATGTATAATGGTTTCAACACTATCTTTTTTCACTTTTTAACACTCCATAATATATTCTCTCTCATTCACTTAATAATTTAACGAACTTGGATTCATCTCAACCGGTGAACCATTCGATATATGAAAAATAATAAAAAAACAAGCAAACCCAATTTTTTTCTTTTGCGCTATTCTAAACTCTTCCACTCATCATCATCATCATCATCATCATCATCTCCTTCTGGTTTCACTCGACTGCAACTAATAATACAATAATCTGTGGGATGGAAACCAATAAAAACAAAAGGGAAAGGTGAACAAATCATTTGCTTGCATTTCATATACATGCCCACTACTACCTCTTTCTTTCCTAGTATCCCCTTTTCTGTCTGTTTCAAAACCCATACTCCTCCACTGTGAATTAGAGTCTCCTCGTAGAACGTCTGGTCCCTTCGTTCACATTCCGTAATTTTGTCGCCGCCGCTGTCGTGGGCGGCTACTGGGTGATAAACGTACTCCCTCCTCCTTTCTCTACCGACAACATCACGTGCAAAATTGGGGATGGGTCGCTTTTTGCTGGTTCGTTTCTCTATCTTCCAGCCGTTGATTTAATCCAACGGTTGCCATAGATGCTGTAGAAAAACTCGCTTTGGAGGATCTTCCTTCTTCTTCTTCCTTATTCCCTCCCTCGATCGACTCCGCGACGCTTACCTTCAAATCTGAGAAAAATTTGCTCTGTTTTGAACGATTATAATTTTAATTAATTCATTCGTGCTACAAATTCAACCTCCATGGCCTGGATTCTCATCATTGCTTCTCTCTTTTTTCTTTGGATTATTTCTCTATGCAAAATTTTCCTTCTCTCCCGCATCCCCTTCACCAAACATTTTACGCAAAATGGTAACCTTTCTTTCCCCATTTCCCCTACTTACCAATACTTGGATTCATTTTTACGTCTTATTTTATTTCACTCTAAATTTTTCTTCTCAATTTTCGTTTTCAGGTAGAGCTCTTCGGAAGAGAAATGTCTTGTTGGTTATTGCTCACCCTGATGATGAATCCATGTAAGTTTCAAACCCGTCATTGTTAAGTACTTTGTTGATGACATTGACAAGTTATTAATAACTTAATAAAGCCTTGGATTCCTCTCTATTTTGAGATTTCTAATATATTTATTTATGCTACTTCATTTTGTGCAATAGCTTATTTTGGTCAAATTAGTTCTATTTAGTGTTCCTTTATAATATTAATTCTCCTTGTATATAATTGTCACATTTGAAGAGAGATAGCATAAAAAACATTAGTATGTGTGTCTCTAGCTAGTCACTATTGATCAATTATTAGATACTATATATGTATATATAGAAATAGGAAAAGCTGTTGTTTTTGCATATCAGTAATGTGAAAAGTAAAAGCTAATAGGAATGGCTGAAACAAGTTGTATGAAGTTCAAAGCACAACAGAGTCCTCTGTGTGACTGATAGGGGAGGGTAACAACTTGGCGTGGGGTAAAGTTAACTTCCAGGAGAAATACCTTCGCTGTTTCTGCATACCTTTTCATTCTGCATACCTTGAAAATTGACAAATCTCATTATTTTGCTTGTAATCTCAAAGACAAAATTCATAATCTAAATCTTACAAAAGTGCATTTTATGTCACACTTAAACCACAATTTCATTGTATGTGAATCTAACAGTTTGACGTGCATATTTTGAAATTTCTGCATTACGATTTTACATTGTCTTGAAACTTTTTTCCATTTCTGCAGGTTCTTTACTCCAACTATAAATTTTCTGACTTCAAGAGGGCATAATGTTCAAATACTTTGCTTATCTAATGGTGATTAGCTTTGGACATTCTGTTTGCCTTGTAATCTATAACATAATTGTATTTTCTTTCTCCTATTATGTAGTTGAATTTTCTTCCAGTGGCATCTTTCAAAATTAAAAAGTTTTATTTTGAACCATTTTCAAAATGTCAGAGTTCTATATTAATGAACCATATGTTGCCACTTCATATACATCCATAGTACCCTAGCAATGATATTTAGCTAAAGTAGATAATATGAAAAAATAATTCCAGTATTATTGATCACATGATAATAGACATGTGCTATAGTCAAACTATAGTAGCATTAGGAATCAAATTTTATGTCGACTTACACTTGTCAGTTTAATTCTTGTATGTATGAGTTCATTGTTTGCAATTGCATGCAATAAGGAATTTCTATTTCTGTTTATTTGTTTTCTGTAATTCTATTTAAAGGCTTTTAATTAACGGGAGATATAATTTTGCATCTGAAAGATTTATGTCTTGAATTTGTTTTATAGAATTTTAGATATGGGATTCTGTATGTCACAAAATCATGGCTTCTAGCTTAGGCTCTAAGAAAGACTAGTTGTTTGTGTTTCAATATCTTAGACAGTTTTTTATTGTTGTTATTTTTCTGTAGGTGATGCAGATGGCAAAGGAAATATCAGAAAACAAGAGCTTTATCAGGCTTGTGTAGCCCTCAAGGTGATTTACAAATTGGCTTAAAATAGATATGCTTGATAATGTTTTTTCACATCAGGTAGTATCTGTCTTACAGTTTAATAAGGATATGGTTTGAACTTTGAATCATTGGTACTCAGGTGCCAATGCAACGTCTGAAGGTCGTCAACCATCCAGATCTGCAGGTTTTGATCCAATAGGTCTATGGAATTTAAATAATTTAGTATTACTGAAAATGTTTTTGTTAATTTCTTATACCGCTGTTGTGTATTCTGTTGTCATACCTAGGATGGTTTTGGTAAAGTTTGGAACCATAGCTTATTGGCAAAGATTGTTGAGGAAGAAATAAATAGTCACGGCATTAATATGGTAAGATCGTGCCTCTATACATATAGTTTGTATCGTGGCACTTCCATTTGTGGCCATAAGCATCTTTTCGCAGACTGCTACTTTCTGTTCGAATTATCTCTTTTGAGGGGGCTTTTCTAATTGAATTCTTTTTTCTCAGATTATTACGTTTGACAACTATGGTGTCTCAGGTCATTGTAATCACCGTGATGTGCATTCTGGAGTATGGTAAGTTGAATTTTTATTAAATAATTCTATTGATCAATATTGAAGACCTGCAACTGGAAAAACCTGGAGATATAGCACTTGCCAATTTTAAGATGTAGTTTACAATATATAATTTCAAGACTAAATGTCATAGTGGCACACACAATAGTCTAAACTCGAAAGCCCAATGCCCCTCGCGCCTTCACTATGCAATGATCCCATTTCAGGTGTATGGTGTTGTTTTGTGCTTGTTAGGAGGAGTAGCATAGCTTGTTTACTTAAAACACTTCTAGATTCAAGTGATCTTGAACAGCCTTTATAATTCCTGTTAGTTTCTTTTTTGACAATAGTGTAGTTTTGTTTCTAAGGCTCCTACAAGTTGCAGTGGTTCAGACTATACCATTTTGTTAAAATTTGATATTGGTAATTGAGCATATGCATGCTTCTGATGGTAATTGTTATGAGCATTCTCTTTGTTTATTGTGCCTTGGTGATTGTTAGAAGAATTGTCCTTCTGGATTCTTTAACAGTTCTCTTAGTCCTAATATCATGTGTGTGATCTCTAGCATAGTATCCAAGCAAATGAAAGATTATAAAAGTTAAGTGCAAGAAGATAGATTATTTACCTACTTAGATTTAATTCATGTCATGTGTGTGATCTCTCGTTCTTGTACTTGTATAACTGACATAAAAAATTTCCATGTTGTAAGCAGCAAGCTAGTATATGATTCACAAAGAGATATTGAAGTTTGGGAGCTTGTATGTTTTTTCTTTCATAATTTTAATTCCTTATCTTATTTGGCCAATTACTTTATTATAATTTGTTCAAATTGATGTGTGTTCTCTCTGGGTCTCTTCATTATTCTTAGATTAGCACCAACATATTGCGCAAGTATAGTGGTCCCATTGATATCTGGTTTTCCATGTTTTGGGCCATGCTGCACTCAAATGGAACAGTGCAGTGCTTGGCGAATGAACATTCACGCAGGAGCTTTATTGCTATGGCCCAACACAAAAGCCAGTGGGTGTGGTATGTATTCTTCACCTGTTTTTAATTTAAAGCTGTAGATTTTTAATGTGTTTAGATTCTGTTTGGAATTCCTAAACCATGGTTTTGGGCAAAAGCTACAAGAGTCAAGCTTTGGCCAAACCATTGATTGGGGCCTTTCTAACAGAAAAGTAAACATGCTATATATATTTGTGGTTTGAAATTTGCAAATGTTAGAAATTATTTATTATATATTATATAATTATATAATTTTCTCTCTTTTTTTCTTTCCTTCAAACTTTATCCTCCCTCTTGTTCACTTGTCAGTCTTGCCATTCATTACACGTGGCATACATGTGATAGAAATATAGACACTCCAGTTGGAGTTATCTCAAGATGCATTGCACAACAGAACATGTTTTGTTCCACCTAACAATTAATTTGACTTCTGTAGGTTCCGCAAGCTTTTTGTAACCTTGTCCAGCTATACCTATATGAACACTCTAAGAAAGATAAAGTGAAGTTACAATTGTGAAAAAGTTATGTTGCTTGTGAGATCAGCTTTCATTTGTTGCTATCCTATCTGGATCTATATGACCCTACAACAAAATTTTCTCTTGGTTCAACTTCAAGCTATTTATTCTGTGGAAATGTGGTTCAAGCTCAAGCGGCCTTCCACTTTCTCCTAATATGATTGATCGGAATCACTGCTAATTTTTTTCAAAGTATGCTAGATGCATATGTTCATTATTGATGCTCTAAGTTAGTCAGGTTTTGCTTAACTTAGTTTGTACTGTAATTATTTGTATTGGTAAAGTACCATAATAACTACCAACTTGATTTTGGTCAAAGTAACTAGTTTTCCACAACATTGGTTCAGGGATTCAAACTGGATTGCTTCTGGTAACAGGAAACCCTCGTGTTCTTAGGAAAAAACAGCCCAATAACTATTCTTTATAGTGATAATATAATTTAGTTTGTATGACTTTTGTCAAAGCCGGATTAATATTAAAGTTCAAACTAATTCAAATTTTAAGAAACTGTCTGTGGAGATCAAAACATGTTTGGTAAAACTTGTTTTAATAATAATGTTTTAGCGAGACAAAATGAGAGTGAGAATTCTCCGGGAGAAATATAAGTTACAGTTAGGAGATCAGCTTAAAAGACTTGGTGTGGTATAGCTGAGATTGGAGATTTGATTGGTTAAGGATGCTTCTTTCTAGTGAGGCATTGTTGGAAGTCTTTAATTGTACACCTCCAAATCAGATGATGGAATAGAATGTAGCTGCTTGGAGTCTGCTGCATATGAATGGCTATATGTAGTGGAGATTAATTAGGAGGTGGGAGGGACCACTGTTTCAAGAGTTGTGTCTAGTTTGTAAATCTCATGCTGCAACGGTTTCCCATATTTTGAGAGACTGTAGGATCTCTAGAAGTGCATTTTGTTACTTGTCATCCATCATCCTATGCAATGTAAAGTTCAAGCATGTTATCATGGGAAGCGAACTAAACATTTGTACTTGTCATCATGATCCTATAAAATGTAATTATGTGCCATCTCTACTACTAGTGCATGTAGTACCGTTCTACTACTTCATAAAGTTTAACTACTATGTGATAATGACCAGTGACAGTCAATAGCCAAGTCTGATAAGTATTATTCCACATCTCAGTGAGCTAACTTAAACCGTTGGGGGATTAGGCTTCTCACTGTAGTGCCTAGACATTGCCATGCAGACTCACTTTTATTGGCCCCTTTCATTTTAACAGTATCACTCCAAATACCTTAGTTAAAGATGAATTTAAGGATGAGTCGAGGATTCAAAAAAGTTGCCATAGGCTTGTTAATCGGTTAACATGGGTTAGTTTTTAACATTGCATTAATCGACAAGAAACGCGATTTCAGAAATGAGCAAGATTGATGGTTTCATAGGATATGCCTCTGTTAATAACTTCATCGTAATCGAGTCAATTCTCCGCAAACCCATCCTAAACTACAAAAGTGATATATATGCAGAGTATTTTACCTTTCCCAAACTTAAATTAGAGAGTGAAGCTAATGATGGGAGGGATCCTTCAAGACTCCAAGGGTGAGCTCATACTCCAAGGGCAAGCTCATCTTTGCGCTCTCTCACTGTCTCGATCCTTGCTCTGCACTTGAGGCAGAATTATGGGGTGTGTACCATGGTGTTCACATAGCTTGGATACACAAAGCTTGACGTGGAAATTGACTCTACGGTGGTGGTGGATCTTCTCTTGAACAGAAACTACCCTAGTCACCATTTGGAGCAGTAGCTCATCAGAGGGATATTGGAAATTGGGGTAATAGAATTAAAGTTTCTTGGAATGCAAGGTAGAAAGCTTAATTTGGTGGCTGATCGCCTTGCAAAAGAGAGCCACAAGATTAGTGGTAATATTGTAATTTTTGATTTTGTTCCTGACTTTTTTGTCAATGTTCTCGATGATGGTAGGTATGAGCGTGCTGGTTCGATTTTAATGAAATAATTATTGCTCTGCCTTTGGGCCTTGCTTGTCAACAAAAACACTCTCACCCGAGTACTTACAGGGTTAGTGGAAAAGATCCTAGCCCATTCAGCGACAGTAGCAGAAGCTCTTGCAGTGAGAATTGCGACAAATATTGTTGCAAATTTGGGGATCCTTGATGTTGTAATTGAATCAGATTGACTCCAAGTTGTTGAAGCATGTAGGGGAGGTGAAGTTAGGAAAGATCTGGAGCATATAATCGATTATGTAAGAGTGTTGAGGAGCAATTTTCACCATTGTGGTTTTACCTGGACGAAGAGGGAAGGGAATGCTGCTGCTCACGAGCTCGCTTCTCTGGCATCACGCGGTTTGCTTCCATCGAATTGGGTCACCCAACCACCATCTTCACTTCACCGTATCTTGCAATTAGAGAAGATAATTGAGATAGGTAGCCGGAGTAATGGTAGAATGGTGGTGGTTGGTGATCGAATTGAACTCTATGCTAAATTAGGATTGAAGACGAAATGTAACCTAGTTGATTTCTTTGCCCTTTTTGATATTTTTGTAATTAGGTTTCGAATTCAGTTCTAAGTTAGAACTGGGTAAATCCCATTTGTATTGTGGGTCAATAGTGCCTTGTGTTGCTGTGGTTTGGGCTTGGTCTGAGTTTAATACAAAAATCACTCCAACTTGACCAAAAAGAAACTCTCACCCACTCTGATTGCAACTGGAACTTCGTCTTTTTTTTAAATTTGCATGTCTAAAGGTTCATATATTCAAACCAATCTAATTAGAAAATCAGTTGTTCTCACTATCATCATCGTTATTATTAATATTATTTTGGATCTTCATTGGCATTATTCTTAATAAAATACAAGATTAGAAAATTAAAATAGAGGTCCTAAAATTGTCGTTAACATTCTAGCTGCCGTCCTCCAAAACCACCCCTCCACCTGGATGCCATAGAGGCAATGAGTGGGATGATGTCAGTGTCAAGTTCTTAAGTTTCTATTATTATTATATCTTATTCTTAACCCCTCTCTGTTTGTTTGACCCTAAAATCAGTTACTACATATATTTTTAGAATAACGGCAAGATTTTTGACACTAAAATACAGCAATAAAAAGGAAAAGAGCGCGAGGATTGGGTGGTTAGAGACAATAAAAATTGGAAGAATCCATTCAAAAAAGAAAGAACCACCGTTGGTTTTGACTCATCACATATAACCCTCAAAACCAAACCCAAATTACAAGCACAACCACGCCTTTAAATTCTCCTCACCAATCACTTTTCAAGAACGCTAAAAAGCCCTTGGTTCCCCCCCTCCTCGTCCCTCTTCCTCTCGCTTTCTCTCCATTTTCCCTCACTTTTTTCAATTTTCCCGAGAAAATGAGAGAAATCCTCCACATCCAGGGCGGGCAGTGCGGTAACCAGATCGGAGCTAAATTCTGGGAAGTCATCTGCGATGAGCACGGTATCGATCACACCGGAAAGTACAACGGCGATTCCGAACTTCAGCTCGAACGCATCAATGTTTACTACAACGAGGCTAGCGGTGGAAGGTACGTTCCACGCGCCGTTCTCATGGATCTTGAACCCGGTACCATGGATTCCCTCAGATCCGGTCCCTTCGGTCAGATCTTCCGCCCTGATAACTTCGTTTTCGGACAGTCCGGTGCCGGAAATAATTGGGCTAAAGGTCACTACACCGAAGGCGCTGAACTCATCGATTCCGTCTTGGATGTTGTGAGGAAAGAGGCTGAGAATTGCGATTGCTTGCAAGGTATCAAAATCTCTTCCAATTTTCAATTCCTGTTCTATTAAAATGTTAGGGTTTCGTTGAAGTTTCTGTGTTATAAGAAATTTGTAATGTGTGAATAGGATTTCAAGTGTGCCATTCTTTGGGAGGTGGTACTGGCTCAGGCATGGGAACGCTTCTTATCTCAAAGATTAGGGAAGAGTATCCTGATCGTATGATGTTGACGTTTTCCGTCTTCCCTTCTCCTAAGGTGTCCGATACAGTTGTTGAGCCTTACAACGCCACGCTTTCCGTGCATCAGCTTGTTGAAAATGCCGATGAATGCATGGTTTTGGATAATGAAGCTCTATATGATATCTGCTTCCGTACTTTGAAGCTTGCTACACCAACCTGTAAGCTTCTGATGATTCCTCTTTTTGAATTTAGTGTAACTTGTGATATCCTTGTAATTCTGATTATTATTATTATTATTAGATGGAGTGTTTGGTAAATAGAATAGAACGAAATTTATTAGATAACATTTTGTATAGAGATTAATATAGAATAGAACTGAATACAACATATGAATTCCTTTTTAGAATTTAATTTCTATGCATGAGTTTAAGAATATTTTACACACATCTAATGATGAGTTGCCACATCATTTACGGAGTATGACTAGTCATGTATTCACATCAATGAATGTATGTGTAAAATATTTTTAAAGGGACGGTATGTAGAAATTATACTCTTTGTTTTACTATGTTTGATGCATTGTAAATTATAAGAGTACATTTTGAATTCTAGTGGAGTTTGTGCAACTTATAACATTGTTGCAATTGTGATAGATAATAATTGGTAGACAGGGATAGAACAGAGTTTATTAGATAACTTTTGTAGACAGAATTGAACAGAGCAGAATAAAACATATGAATTGTTTTACTGTGTATGATACATGATAAAAAGTAAAACAAAATAAGGCATAAAGCGAAAGTTGTATCTTCGGTATCATGAAAAGATAACAGAGTAAAGCAGATTAGGCCACCTTACTGCTGATGATGTTTGTTATTGTTTCTCTGTTGATGGCATTGTCGGTGTAGTTATTAGCTAATGATAAAGTGTTGGTGTTGATTCATAAATGATGTCGGAATTTTCATTTACAATATAAATTAGGATTATATATCATCATGGAGTGCATAATTTTTAATTCTCATTTTAGTTGTAAATTTCGTTTCTTATTGTTTTTTTCAGTTGGTGACCTTAACCACCTCATTTCTGCTACCATGAGTGGAGTTACTTGTTGTCTGCGTTTCCCTGGGCAGCTGAACTCTGATCTCCGAAAGCTTGCTGTCAATCTTATCCCATTCCCTCGTCTCCACTTCTTTATGGTTGGGTTTGCACCCTTGACATCAAGAGGATCCCAGCAGTACCGCAACTTGACTGTGCCTGAATTGACTCAGCAAATGTGGGATGCTAAGAACATGATGTGTGCTGCAGATCCACGCCACGGTCGTTATTTGACTGCATCAGCAATGTTTCGTGGTAAGATGAGCACCAAGGAGGTAGATGAACAGATGATAAATGTACAGAACAAAAACTCTTCTTACTTTGTTGAGTGGATTCCCAATAACGTCAAGTCTAGCGTGTGTGATATACCACCAAAGGGTCTTAAGTTGGCATCTACTTTTATTGGAAATTCAACATCAATTCAGGAGATGTTCAGGAGAGTTAGTGAGCAGTTCACAGCTATGTTCAGGCGCAAGGCTTTCTTGCATTGGTACACTGGTGAGGGAATGGATGAAATGGAGTTCACCGAGGCTGAGAGTAACATGAATGATTTGGTGGCAGAGTACCAGCAATACCAGGATGCTACTGCTGATGAGGAAGAGTATGAGGAGGAGGAAGAAGATATTGGTGCTTGAGGCTTCTCTGTGAGATGTCAAGGCTATTTCACATTGCAATATATTATTGGCTTGTTAATGTGGTGTTGTATGAAATTGAGAGGGTCATTGTATAAACTGTGTTTTGTAACAATGATTCTGTTATTAAGTCATTGGATATTTTACTAGGTAGATCATTATATACATCGACGCCTAGCAGTTCCCGCTCTCATTTATCTTCTTTTGCCCTTTTTCTTTCTGTTTATATGTCGATTATGGTTGGTAAGTTGGCTTCGAATTAAACAGGAAATCATATTTTTTTTGCCATTTTCATCAACACTATTTTTAAATGTATAATGGATACGAGGTGAATGATATTAACACAATAGATTAAGGCATTACCATTTTCTTAATTATTTGCATATTTAATAATGAAATAGGGAGAAATACTTGTTTTATTTCATTTCATTCAAACTGAAATGAATCAAAAGACAGAATTGAATGGACAATTTGGAACTTTTTCTCATCGTGTTTTATTTAATGCTACTATTTAAAATAATTTAAAAATTGGAACCTTTAAGTTTTAATAATTTTTGTTATCACTTCATATCATTCTATACCGTTTTTATTGATTCTAGCCTTAGCGTATTGTTTCGAGAGAAGAAAAAGGAGTTACTCTGTCTGGAAAACTTGTATGAAGTTGTTCAAATTTCATTACCACCAAAGTAAAACAAAAAAATACATAGTTTTATTAGCAAGCCTTTCATCAATACATGGAATGAAAATTAGAAATGATTCTTTGTATCCATTCAAGGCTTAGCATATTTTTTGGAGTGAAGAAAAAACCCTTGTTATAAAAAATGTATAACATACTTTTTGTCCTTCACTGTTGGCAGTCATGACAATTTTAGAGACATGAGGACGCCAGCTTCTGGGTTCGAACTCAGGTGTGAGTAGTTATTGTGTGTGTGGTGTTTATTTTCTTTTTCATATAAATAGACAAAAAAATATTATTTTAGATAGAATTTTAAATAAGTATTTACATGAAATGAAAAGTAGAAATGATTTTAGAATGGGAAGGAAAATTGTGTAGAGAAGCGGGAAGAGATACAATAAAGTAAAGACTCAATTTGGTGTTTGAAATTGTATAATTGTATCAACTTTTCTCGCATTATTAATTGTGTATTTGTATATATGTATATATAAAATATTAGTTGTGTACTTCATGATTCATGTGACCTGGTTCGAACACCTGTGTTAAGAGTCCCACATCGGATGTGATATGCCTTTAAAAAGAGTTTATAAGTGGGAGGCATCCCTCACCTTACAAACCGGTTTTGTGGGGTTGAGTTAGGCCCTAAACCACATTTCAAGATGATATCAGAGCCAATCCAAGATCCGTTGGGCCACCCGCTCCATATGTCTATTCCTGGGCTAACCCACGCACCAGATGTATGTTCCTAGGCGTGAGGGGGGTGTGTTAAAAGTCCCACATCGGATGTGATATGACCTGAAAAAGAGTTTATAAGTGGGAGGCATCCCTCACCTTACAAGCCGATTTTGTGGGGTTGAGTCAAGCCCTAAACCACATTCTAAGAACCTGTAGCGACATTTTAATATTTTAAATTGTTTTTTTAAATTCGAATGAATTGTATGCAAAAAGTAGAAAACAGCATTAAAACACATGACTTTGTGTTTACAATCCGGCGCCCTTACCACTACGCCACAGATAACCTTGTTAGATGATTGCAAATATTTATATAAATCACCTCTTAATTCAATATAATTAGGGGCTCAATTTTTTAAATTTAAACAGACCCTTCAAATTGTTTGGGACGACCCTGATAAGATTTAAAAAGAACAGTAATGAATCAACATGCTTAATCCGCAAACAACAAAATACCATAACACAAGTATCCTGAATAATAGAATAATTAACGGTTAGAAACAACACAATACCATAACAACGACACAACTATCTTGAAACTACAAAATATGTAACATGGTCATCATGAAACTACAAAATATCAAAGTGTTTGTCATCCAATTGGTCGTCATGATGCACATGCCCGCTACTATTTGAACCACCACTTGTATCAACACCGGGGTTCATTTCTCCATGTTTAGTCCAAATCCAATAGTCTGGTTGAAATCTATCTCGGTACAAGTGAAGCCCAACATTAGCTGTCGTAGATATCTTGATACACTTGCATTTTATACACGGACACCTTATCCCTCCGTCGGATATACAAATGGGTACCTTCAAGGCCCTCTTCACAAAGTATTTAACACCGCGAATAAACTCTTTTTTCAAGCCATGCCTATTAGCATTTGTCCTAATGTACATCCAAGTACGAATGTACGATCCATTTATTTTAAGGCAAACACTTAATTTGTCAAATACTAAAATCACTAAATAAGCCGGAAAGAATACAAACCACTAAACCAAACAACTATCCGTCTAACTAAGTAACAAAATATTAGTTATCTAACTAATTAAATAACTATCTAATTAACTAATCTAATGTTCTCTTCAAAGTTTCAAATCAAAAACTTCTTATGATTTAGGATGGTAGCAAACCACTAGCATTCCAAAAAGAAATATTGTTGCTTATCGAAAAAAAAACAAGATATATTGTTATTTCATAGTATGTAATAGAGATTGAAAGAACCAAATAGAAGACAAAACAAAACATTGCACAAAGCATTTCACAGAAGTTGTGAAGGCTTGTATTTATCAATAAACAACTACTAGTTGACTCACCTATAATAGAAGTTGGCAAAAGACTAATGAATTTTTCTATTTTTTAATAGTCATTACAAGTCGACTCACCCATTCCACGAACTTTAAGTCTAGCAGATTCCAATAGATATATAATATGAATTCATTTGTTGAATTAAAAATGTTATTTGGACAATTAACCATTTAAGTGATCGATCAATTAACAAGTTTTTTTATACGTAAAAGCTGTGAAAAAGCGAGGTTTTTAAATGGTGCTAAAAACTGGTTAATTGATATGAAGTTAATGTTATCTCTCTTTACTTTTTGTGAATTAATGTAATGAATTAATGTCAAAACAGACACCTCAATAATATAAGCTCAAATTCTATTGAAAAACATCAAATCAGTTCTTAAAAAACAGTCAAAAGGTAACACAGAAGAAATCTATAACATTGTATACACGTTCTAGAACTATATAAAAATAATCTGAATGCATTCAAATTCTAGAACAGACACCTTTCTTTCCTTTGTCTTTGAAAAATGTTATCTATGAACAGACACCTTGCTTTCCTTTACTAGAACAGAAGCACTTACAATGCATCAATTAAGCTTATGAGAATGGTCATTGCAAAACATGCATTCAGCACTAAAAATTATTCAACTGCTAAGTTGCAACATTTGAAAAGCAATCTTGATAATTTGAAAGGAAAACACTCTGATCTTTGAACCTTCTAAATCTGTATCTAGGAGTAAGAATTTACCCTTAAAAAATGGGCAGAGAAGAAAAGAGGGGATTCTGTTAAATAAAATCTAGGTTCAATAATATACTGAATAACAAATTAAGAAAGAGGGAGAAGAGAAGAAAAACACATGAGATAAAATTGAGAGAAGGAAGACACTATTACAAAAGACTCATTGCAGGACTGTTTTACTTACAGAAGAAGACTCGAGCAACATTTACATCATCAAATACCTCAAGAGAGGTTGTTTTTCCACACCCCACCCACTGTAATCCTCTACTGTGACAACCACTTTGCTCTCCATGTTTCACAAAATGATGAAGTTAAGTTTACATATTTAAACATACAATGAGAATTTTAATGGTTAAGATTCACTGTAGTGATTTTGTTTTGTGCACCGAAGACAATTTCTACGCGTAAACCTTCCTAGCATTTCACGTAGAATTGATTTTGTTTTATGGTCACAAGAAGACAGAGAAAGTGTCTGCAAAAGCATCATTTCTATATATTGTGACTGCGCACACCACACAAATCCCACATCGGTAACGTTGGAAACAAAATACGCTACAACGCCTTATAAAAGTGGAGCTGAACAACGAAGCTTAACATCTTTGCGCTTGGGGCAATGACGCAGCTAATGAGGTACTAACCGAGGCGCGTCTATTGCTGGTTGAAAACTATTTCCAAACCCCCTCTTGGGCCTTGGTTCATCCTAGGCCCTCGAGAATTTCTGCAAGGGCTCCCTCTTTTGGGTAAAGCCCTACAATTTTAGTTTAAATTTTTATTTTGCAATTATTATATTACAAATTATTATAATTATAATTATTTAAATATAAAATATAATCAAGAGGGTATTGGATCCAGATGCTAACTCCTTTCTCTTTGTTGCTGCAACTTAGAAATTACTAAATACTTTGATACAACTAAAGCTTTGGGATTGCATCTGTCTCTTGCTTATATTCGTGATCTAAGTTTCCAAAATATCTTGGCAAAGTACTCCCTCAATGTATTGTGTAATCCAAATGATGAAATTTCCCAAAAAGTAATTTACTGGGAATATTGGATGGTGTGATCTCAGTTTGCAAAACTGCTATTGTTTCTTTCACTTTCTCTAATATTTGCTACGACTACTGTTGACATTAAGAAGATCCAAAAAAACTCCTTATTAGGGTGTTCAAATTCAAACCAGCCCGAACAAAAACCACAAATTGATCCGAACCAAATCAAAAATAGCAAAAAACTTTTTTGATTTAGATGTGTTCAGATCACTTTTTCAATCAACCGATCGATTCGGACGACGGTTTTCCCTATAACCAAACCACACATATTATTACATTATATTATATATTATTAAAAAATATATATATAAAATCTGTTTAATCTAGTTATACAAACACACATGTCGCTCTTAATCTCATACACACTTACTACACACAAAAATTAAAATTACAAACTAAAACTACAATTCGATTTATTTTTAACTCAACGTTACTTCATATGGTTTACTGCATAAAATATTTTAAGGTGCTCTTACATATTATTACTCTTTGAGTTTGGTAGCTCATATTTTTAATTAATGTAAGTAACTATTTTTTAATTAATTTAAATGTTCTTGAGTAGAATTTCATTGATGAACTCGGATCGTTACAATGGAGGCAGGATAGCTTTTTGTCTATCTTGGCGTGTATAGTTTACATGTGTTTCTGTGTACTAGAATGTCCATCCGTTTATCTGTGCTCCAAGCCTTCTATATATAGAGTCTGAGTCCCCTTTCTTAGCGGTTACTGAGGGTGGTTTTTTATCTTCCCCCTAGATGGACTTAGTTGGGCCTCCTCTTGTGTTGGGCTGAGGTCTTCATAATAAGTTGGAAGGTGGTCCGCCTTGCGGTGTGCCGAGCCCAAAAGTCCATGACGGTCCATTAAATAATAATCACATTAAATTCATCAAATTAACTTATCAAATCATATATTTTTTTATTAGTAAAAATCTGAACCGATTAAACCAATCCAAATCGCACTGATTTAGATCAAATTGGTTTGAATTTTTTTAAGTAAGCTAACAGAACCAAATCAAAGGTCCCTATTTGTTTTCACCTTGCAATTTTGATGACTTTTTTGTTCAAAATCGAACTAAACCATTTCGCGAACCTATCAGTTATGCCTTGACCTTTGTTTTTAGAGGTTGGTAGTATTTTTTGGGTGCAAACGAAGTATCATTTGTGCACAATTGGCCAGAGAGACTAATCATCAAGTCAGATAAAACCATAATTAATGTCGGTAGTATAATCATGTTTCAATGTGTCAAAAAAGTATAATTATCTTTTATGTAAGAAAAACAAAAAATTAGTTATATTTTTATTTTTACAAATAAAAAATCACTAAATAAGTTAATTCTTACGATAAATCATTAAATATTAAAATAAGTTAGAAACGGAAATTGACCAAAAAATAGTTTTTTTGTTAACGGTCAATACCAAAAAATAGTTACAAATAGAAAGTTGTGACCTCATTTTTTTTCTTTTTGGTAAATTGTGACCTCATTTTTAATTCAACAACAAAAAAAACCTCAAAAAATTAGGCACGTTGGAAACTACAAAGAAGCCATTCATTGAATTGAATTGAACGTGACACGAACATGACACGCATTCAGTTACTTTCTCCTTCTCTTTCATCACTCTCTCGGTGTCACCTTCCTCAATTCTTCTGTTCATTCTATAAACCACCCTGAGGGTCGTGTGGTGCAGATCCAGATCATCACCACCATGCCGCTTCCATGGACCAACAAACACAGAGTAACACGAATATCCCATATCGTCGCTGATCTTAACTCACCAAAACGCGGTGCATCTCTCGTCATTCAAACCTCCCTCATCGATCTCTTAATCAAGAACAACAACCATTTCAAAAAACCCAAATCCGACACACCATTTCTTCGCGAAGTCCACGATCCTCCTCCGTCGTCTCATCCGCCGGAGTCAATCAGTTCAAGCGATTCCACGGTGGATTTTGCTGATTGCAGACAGGATGAGACTCCGAGCTTGACGTCGCCGGCGTTGGTCACCGGAAACCTTAGTGGAAATGATGGGGTTAGTCAAGTTGGTAAAAGCGATGGTGGGTCGGTTTCAAAAACGGTTCTTGCTGGTTTTTTAAAGATGCTTGTGGTGATCGTTTTGATCGCGAGTGTTGAGAACCTCGCCGTTGGGATCACCGTGTCTGCATTTATGCTTGTGTTTCTTGAATACGTGGCGAAACGTGTCGTTTTGTGTTCCAATTCTAGCGTGGAAGTTCCTGAACAAACAAGTATTGTGGGTGATGATGACAATATAGTTCTCTCTCATGGAGCTGAATGTAGAACTGATTCATTGTCCTTCGATGAAATTGAGGTTGTCGAAACGAGAATGTGTTCTGAAGAAAGTTCTAGGGGTTGTTCTGAATTTGACATGCAGAAGGATTCAAATTCAAGTAGAGAACAAAAAGTTGTGGATTCATGTGAAATTTCATTACGTGAAACTAAAGGTAGTAGTCGTAGTGATAAAAAGTTTAGATCCAAGATGAAGAAACTTTTGCCAAAAAAGTTGAAAGGGTCTAGGAAAGAAGGAAAGGAAAGGAAGAGAGGTAAAGAACGCGAAGCTGAGACAAGCATTGAGGAGAAATCATCAAGTTTTGAGGTAGAAGAAGAGGAAAATAGTGGGAGTAGATCACCACCGTTGGTCAAAATTAATGTAGAATATGTAACAAGTGAGAAAGAAGTGGATAGTGGATTTAATTCTTGTGAAGAATGTTCAGTGGAAAGGGTGGAGGAGGTGATAGTGAATAATAGTGATGAAGAGAGGAAGATGATAGGTAGAGTGGGAAGTTCATCAGGGTGTATAATTCTATCTGTAATTGCACTTGTTGGGCTTGTTGTGGGTCGTTTCCCAGCATTCATACTTATAATGACATGGTGTTTCATGCATGCTAAAGATAGTTACAAAACGGGGAAGATGAATATCCATCTCGCATTTGATCAAATCTTCTGTTCCAAATTCTTGATGGAACGTTAGATGATGATGGTTTTTGGTGCATGGAGGTTTTTCTTGCTCAATTTTACGTACTCTTGTTTCTTTTGTCTTCTTATTCACGCTCAATTAATTGTTATGTAATTCAATTGCTGAGTTTACATGTAAGGATCTCTGAAAAATCATACTTTGAAATGTTAAATGTATAACTATAAGGTGATTACTCTCAAATTCATCCAGAGTTGGATGAGTATGATACATTCTAAGTAAAATATGTAAAATTGGTTTAATATTTTTTTTAAAATATTTAAATAAAAATGGAAAATGACGGTTGTTACACCACACCCTCCTTGGGGTTTTATTAGGCCATTCTATACAATTCTTACAAGGCTTGTTTTTTTTGGACCCCCACCATTTCCCCTTATACCCCGTGCCATGTTCTCCCTGTGAAAGGCGTCTCACACATGAGAGATCCTCGAATCGCCCCTTGTTATCCTTAAGCTCCGGATGACGATGGCACCGATCCATGCCCAAACGATCCACAGCCATGTGAAGAGCCTGAACAGAATCAAAATATGGGTGGTGGTCCAATGGGGTGCCATCCAGTGGCAAGTGGAGCAGCACGGCCACATCATCCAAGGTGACTGTCATCTCCCCAAAGGGCATGTGGAATGAGCAGTCTCGGGATGCCACCTCTCCACAAAAGCGAGATATCAACTCATGGTTGATTGCCCCTGAGGTGTGATGTCCAACTCGAAAGCTTAGCTTGGGCGCAACCGATTGCTCTACACCGTGGGTGGTGCTCTGTAGGTCTAACTCTAGGAATCTTACGCCGTGAGATACAACCTTTAGTTTAGAAAGTGAAAATTAAAATTAAAATTAAAATTAAACCATACGTTATTAAAAATAAGTAATTAATTGTTGTTAAGTAAAATTAAAATAAAAATTAATTACCTCGCCTCTATCTATCCGGGGACGCGCAATGCGTATCCCGGTGTAAATATAAGGGTGTGTGCTCCTGGTACAGTGGGCAGATGAACCTCCTCTTCCTCAACCTCCTCCTGAACCTCCTCTTCCTCCTCCCGATCTTGGCCTCATCCTCCTGCTCCACCAAAAGAACCGTCATGATACATCTCTCGGGTGCTCTGTTGGTGCCGCATATGGTACTCATAATCGTGGTGGTCTTGTATCCATTGCTCATCACCGGGCCGAGGGTGAGGCTCGAGACTCAACCATCTCTACCACTGCAGCGCGGGCTCTCTCGCGCTCGACGCGAAGCATGCCCAGCACTACGAGCCTCTGTAAAGTGTCCGGAGAAGGAGTATCGCTACTACTCGCCTCCCCTGAATCTTGTGTGCTCGCGTCGTCGCCGCGGGTGTCTTTGCTCCCAAGACTCTGCCGCTCTACGTTGTACGATCGTCTACTCGCCATCGTTCAAAAAATAAATGTAATTAGAAAATATTAAAAATTGAAAAAAATAAATTAGATTTTGAATTACCTAGTAATTAGAAAAGAATTTGAAATACCTCGAAGTGAGGTAATTAGGTTCATATTCTGAACAGGAATTACCTCCTCGAGGTATTCAAATTATTTTCGGAATTACTAGGTAATTCCGAAAAACCCATTCGAATTTACTTACTTTTCCGAAATTATGAAATGTGAAATGTGAAATGTGATTTTTGTAAATTTTCAAGAGTATTTTTGTCCATTTTAGATATTATGGGGGTGAGATAGGGAAGGAGGGGGGGTGAGAAAAATAAAATCCAGAAATCTATAACATTGTATACACGTTCTAGAACTATATAAAAATAATCAATGCATTCAAATTCTAGAACAGACACCTTTCTTTCCTTTGTCTTTGAAAAATGTTATCTATGAACAGACACCTTGCTTTCCTTTACTAGAACAGAAGCACTTACACGTAGAATTGATTTTGTTTTATGGTCACAAGAAGACAGAGAAAGTATCTGCAAAAGCATCATTACTATATATAATGACTGCGCACACCACACAAATCCCACATCGGTAGCGTTGGAAACAAAATACGCTACAACGCCTTATAAAAGTGGAGCTGAACAACGACGCTAAGCATCTTTGCGCTTAGGGCAATGACGCAGCTAATGAGGTACTAACCAAAGCGCGTCTATTGCTGGTTGAAAACTATTTCCAAACCCCCTCTTGGGCCTTGGTTCATCCAGGCGCGAGACTTTCTCGAGCAGCTCCTTTTTGGGTAAAGCCCTACAATTTTAGTTTAAATTTTTATTTTACAATTAAAATAATTATAATTATAAATTATAATATTATATTACAAATTATTATAATTATAATTATTTAAATATAAAATATAATCAAGAGGGTATTGGATCCAGATGCTAACTCCTTTCTCTTTGTTGCTGCAACTTAGAAATTACTAAATACTTTGATACAACTAAAGCTTTGGGATTGCATCTGTCTCTTGCTTATATTCGTGATCTAAGTTTCCAAAATATCTTGGCAAAGTATTCCCTCAATGTATTGTGTAATCCAAATGATGAAATTTCCCAAAAAGTAATTTACTGCGAATATTGGTTGGTGTGATCTCAGATTGCAAAACTGCTATTGTTTCTTTCACTTTCTCTAATATTTGCTACGACTACTGTTGACATTAAGAAGATCCAAAAAACTCCTTCTTAGGGTGTTCAAATTCAAACCAGCCCGAACAAAAACCACAACTCGATCCGAACCAAATAAAAATAGCAAAAAACTACTTTCATTTAGATGTGTTCAGGTCACTTTTTCAATCAACCGATCGATTCGGACGACGGTTTTCCCTATAACCAAACCACACATATTATTACATTATATTATATATTATTAAAAAATATATATAAAATCTGTTTAATCTAGTTATACAAACACACATGTCGCCCTTAATCTCATACACACTTACTACACACAAAAAATTAAAATTACAAACTAAAACTACAATTCGATTTTATTTTTAACTCAACTTTACTTCATATGGTTTACTGCATAAAATATTTTAAGGTGCTCTTACATATTATATATTACTCTTTGAGTTTGGTAGTTCATATTTTTAATTAATTTAAGTAACTATTTTTTAATTAATTTAAATATTCTTGAGTAGAATTTCATTGATGAACTCGGATCGTTACAATGGAGGCATGATAGCTTTTTGTCTATCTTGGCGTGTCTAGTTTACATGTGTTTCTGTGTACTAGAATGTCCATCCATTTATCTGTACTCCAAGCCTTCTATATATAGAGTCTGAGTCCTCCTTCCTTAGCGGTTACTAAGGGTGATTTTCTATCTTCCCCCTAGATGGGTTTAGTTGGGCCTCCTCTTGTGTTTGACCGAGGTCTTCATAATAAGTTGGAAGGTGGTCCGCCTTGCGGTGTGCCGAGCCCAAAAGTCCATGACGGTCCATTAAATAATAATCACATTAAATTCATCAAATTATCTTATCAAATCATATACTTTTTTATTAGTAAAAATCTGAACCGATTAAACCAATCCAAATCGCACTAATTTAGATCAAATTGGTTTGAATTTTTTTAAGTAAGCCAACAGAACCAAATCAAAGGTCCCTATCTGTTTTCACCTTTCACTAAATAAGTTAATTCTTACGATAAATCATTAAATATTAAAATAAGTTAGAAACGGAAATTGACCAAAAAATAGTTTTTTTGTTAACGGTCAATACCAAAAAATAGTTACAAATAGAAAGTTGTGACCTCATTTTTTTTCTTTTTGGTAAATTGTGACCTCATTTTTAATTCAACAACAAAAAAAACCTCAAAAAATTAGGCACGTTGGAAACTACAAAGAAGCCATTCATTGAATTGAATTGAACGTGACACGAACATGACACGCATTCAGTTACTTTCTCCTTCTCTTTCATCACTCTCTCGGTGTCACCTTCCTCAATTCTTCTGTTCATTCTATAAACCACCCTGAGGGTCGTGTGGTGCAGATCCAGATCATCACCACCATGCCGCTTCCATGGACCAACAAACACAGAGTAACACGAATATCCCATATCGTCGCTGATCTTAACTCACCAAAACGCGGTGCATCTCTCGTCATTCAAACCTCCCTCATCGATCTCTTAATCAAGAACAACAACCATTTCAAAAAACCCAAATCCGACACACCATTTCTTCGCGAAGTCCACGATCCTCCTCCGTCGTCTCATCCGCCGGAGTCAATCAGTTCAAGCGATTCCACGGTGGATTTTGCTGATTGCAGACAGGATGAGACTCCGAGCTTGACGTCGCCGGCGTTGGTCACCGGAAACCTTAGTGGAAATGATGGGGTTAGTCAAGTTGGTAAAAGCGATGGTGGGTCGGTTTCAAAAACGGTTCTTGCTGGTTTTTTAAAGATGCTTGTGGTGATCGTTTTGATCGCGAGTGTTGAGAACCTCGCCGTTGGGATCACCGTGTCTGCATTTATGCTTGTGTTTCTTGAATACGTGGCGAAACGTGTCGTTTTGTGTTCCAATTCTAGCGTGGAAGTTCCTGAACAAACAAGTATTGTGGGTGATGATGACAATATAGTTCTCTCTCATGGAGCTGAATGTAGAACTGATTCATTGTCCTTCGATGAAATTGAGGTTGTCGAAACGAGAATGTGTTCTGAAGAAAGTTCTAGGGGTTGTTCTGAATTTGACATGCAGAAGGATTCAAATTCAAGTAGAGAACAAAAAGTTGTGGATTCATGTGAAATTTCATTACGTGAAACTAAAGGTAGTAGTCGTAGTGATAAAAAGTTTAGATCCAAGATGAAGAAACTTTTGCCAAAAAAGTTGAAAGGGTCTAGGAAAGAAGGAAAGGAAAGGAAGAGAGGTAAAGAACATGAAGCTGAGACAAGCATTGAGGAGAAATCATCAAGTTTTGAGGTAGAAGAAGAGGAAAATAGTGGGAGTAGATCACCACCGTTGGTCAAAATTAATGTAGAATATGTAACAAGTGAGAAAGAAGTGGATAGTGGATTTAATTCTTGTGAAGAATGTTCAGTGGAAAGGGTGGAGGAGGTGATAGTGAATAATAGTGAAGAGAGGAAGATGATAGGTAGAGTGGGAAGTTCATCAGGGTGTATAATTCTATCTGTAATTGCACTTGTTGGGCTTGTTGTGGGTCGTTTCCCAGCATTCATACTTATAATGACATGGTGTTTCATGCTAAAGATAGTTACAAAACGGGGAAAATGAATATCCATCTCGCATTTGATCAAATCTTCTGTTCCAAATTCTTGATGGAACGTTAGATGATGATGGTTTTTGGTGCATGGAGGCTTTTCTTGCTCAATTTTACTCTTGTTTCTTTTGTCTTCTTATTCACGCTCAATTAATTGTTATGTAATTCAATTACTGAGTTTACATATAAGGATCTCTGAAAAATCATACTTTGAAATGTTAAATGTATAACTATAAGGTGATTACTCTCAAATCCATCCAGAGTTGGATGAATATGATACACTAGTATGAAATCCGTGCGATGCACGGGCAACAATTTTCATATTATACTAAACTTAAATAATTTTGTGAAAATAATTAACATAATTAATAAATAAGAGTAGTCAACAAAAGTGTATCTAAATTTAGTGAAATGCGATAATAATATATCATATCATAGGTATACGATCACAGGTTGGCATTTTAAATAAGGTTATATATACTTTCACAAATTCGTTATAAACTTTCACAAATTCGTTTTTAGTCGCTATAAACTTTCACAAATTCGTTTTTAGTCCTTATCAAATTTTTCAACGACATTTAGTCCCCACAATATCTTTCGTCTGCAGATTTAGTCCCTATAAAATGTTACTCATATATATCCTTCAAATTTTTGAATATACACTCAACGTGTTACAAATAGTCGAAGCGCTCAAACTCGGATAAAGTTACGGTCGAATTGTTGAAATAATCGAAATGTACACAACATGGGGTCGTGGTTTAATCAATTGAACCAATCGATCGTTTGAATTTTAAATCACTGACATTTAGGAATTGATAATTAATATTACAAATAGAATATATAATATCTCATTTTGATTTCAAAGTTAAAGAGTCAACATTAACTGTATCACGGTATCTTTATTTTGGATAGGAGAAAAGTTAGGAATAGTACAATATGTACTGTTCAAACTGTTGACCACTAATAGTTTGACACTTGGATTAGTAGTACTAATGTTAGGCCGAACGTTACGGCTTTACTTCCGTTAACTTCATTGCAGTATCAAATTGCCTCTGTTGCAATGGGATTAAGATCCTCAAACTTCACCTCCTCTAACTTTTCCTAACTTTAGTGCTTTTTGGATGAGAGAGAAAAATAAAAATGGAGGGAAATAAGATGAGAGAGAATGTATTAGAGGAGAGATATAGATACAAAGTTAGAGGGAAGTTCCCTCCAAAAAGTTAGAGGATCCTTACCCGTTGCAATGACACCCACATGATGGCAATAACTCTCACCAATTATTTTTTTGTTAGATTGGGATTTGGGAATTATTAAATTTGGGAATTAAAGCATTAAAAGGGCTTTGTTAAAAACATATATCACAGATGAATACAAAGAAAAAATCTGTTTGGGAATTTTCAATAGAAAAATAAATTGTCCAATATAAAAAAATATTGAAAAGGAAATTGTCCATGAAAAACATTAAGGCAAGCTAATACAAAAATAGTTTGATTTGTAATTTGAGAGATAGAATTTGTAATTATTCTTTCTTTTATAATTGTATAACAATTGATTGGGAATAAATTGTATTTAAGAGGATGAATTAAAGGTGATTTGACAATAATACTGATTTGAAAAATTGATGTTAGAAATTTCAAAATTGATGTTAATTGCGATTTAATGGTGGTGTTGACAATCTTAAAAAACGGATGACATGGGACCTCAATTAGGTACACGTCATTTTAATTATAATGAGGTGGCCTATTAATCTGCTTATTAAGTGGACACGCTAGGTGATTGACATGTAAGCAATTAGGCCCCTTGTGTCATTTTCATTTGTATATATAATAGATTTTAAGTAAAATATGCAAAATTGGTTCAATTTTTTTTTTTAAAATATTTAAATAAAAATGTAAAATGACGGTTGTTACACAACACCCTCCTTGGGGTTTTATTAGGCCATTCTATACAATTCTTACAAGGCTTGTTTTTTTTGGACCCCCACCCTTTTCCCTTATACCCCCACCCACAATGAAAACCTCAAAATGTCCTTTGTAATCTATTTTTTTTAAAAAAGGGTCATCGTATATATGTCATTTGGGACATATATACGATGCGTAGTTTTACCACATCGTATACATGCCCTTAAGAGGCATATACGATTGAATCTTACACGGCCAATCGTATATACCTTTTAAGGGCATATATACGATGTGTTAAAACTACACATCGTATATATGTCCCAAATTTCATATATACGATGGGTTTGAAATTTGTATTTTTTTTTTGCAGTAAAAAAACGGTCATGATTTCACTTTCAAAGTTGATCAACGGTGTGGATTGCACGACAAAATCAACGCACTACGCCAGATTTGTTTAAAAAAGGCGCCCCTATAACCAGCGTTTTTAAAAAAACGCTGCCCATCGCGTAGAACGCGTGAGCCTTACCCAGCGTTTCTTTAAAAACGCTACGCATCTCACATGCGTTCTCACCATATACTCAGCGTTTTCTCCAAACGCTGCGCATCTCACATGCGTTTCTACACATACTCAGCGTTTTTACACCAAACGCTACCCATCACGCGTAGAATACTCAGCGTTTTTACACAAACGCTGCCCATAACACACGCGTTCTCACCAAAAATTCAACTTCCTCCTTCTCTCACACAACACAAGTGAAGATGATGCAGACTTCGCTAATGTCATACTACGAGCCTTCTTCCCTCACTCTCGTTCATTCTAATATGGGGTTTGCTGATCATCACGGCATCATCTTGCAAGATGATGGTATAAGTTTTCGATGGGAGAGATGTTGTATCGTGTAGGTTAAAACAATGCATATCATTTGCTGCTCTTAAGCAGAAACTACTGCGGATGGTTCAACCAGAGAACGACGAGCATGAGATAATTCGTATCGTTTATCGGAAACCGGAATGGATGATGGAGGTTTTCACCGTCTCCGCCGTGGATGTCAACACCGATGATGACCTCCGGCGGATGATGTCCAATCATATTATGTTTAAATGGAAGAGTTACATTCATCATCATGCACGCCGAAACCGAAGGACCGTCATCGAGATCCTTCGTCGATTAACTCCACCATTTTCGTGAGTTTCTATTGTATTTTATTTTTATCTGTCTATTTTTAATCTAGTTGTTTATGTTTTATCGCTTGTGTAACTTTGTTTTATCGAATTAATGAAATCAAAAAATTTGAAAACTCGTAAAATATAACACCGAAAAAAGTAATAATAAAGTACCAACATCAAAGTAATATGAGTACAAATACATCAAAAAAAAACAAAAAATCCCTAAAAATCCCTAACGCCGCGTCTAAGCTCCCGTAAATGTCATCCGGTCCGCCATCCCCACCACCTATGGAGTGTCCGATACGCCCGATCGTCATGCGTGATCTCGCCATCACGAATCCCTCCCTACAAGCGATCCACAACCTCCTCACCCACTCAACATCGTCGTGCATCGTAGCTCACGGGAGGTGTCCAAGCCTCGCCACGGTGATGGTGGAGCCGGTAATAGTCGGGGATAGAAACGCACGCGTACCACTCTAAGTACCTACGCACGGTTTGATCCGCCGCCGCGACCGAGAGTAGTGCGCAGGATGTCATCCACAGATGCCATGAAGTGGGTGATCTGAAAGACGCAGTCAGTATGACTCGGACGACCTCTGAGAGGGTCACGCGGGATGATCTGAGCGTACCCAAACTATCGCAGGCACCTATCACAGTGATGGTGGGAGGTGTGGCATAGTTCCCCTGGATGGGAAGGTGCAGCAGGCAGGAGATGTCATCCAGAGTGATCGTCATTTCACCAAATGACAAAAGAATGACGAAGTATCTGAGTGCCATCTCTCAATAAAAGCCGACAACAACTCATGGTCTACTGTGGCGTGGCCAGTCTGGAGAAGTGGGGCCAGTTTGGAGTCCCTGACCACTGTGGTGCGCTGAAGTAGGGCCGGGTGATGTAGATGGAGTCTAGTATGGACTTTGTTGTCATGAGCCAATACTTTGACAACCCGCATATACTCTTGAATTAAAAATAAATAAATGATGTAAGCATTATTTTTTGTACTGTTTTAGTGTTCAGATGTTTTCCTCGAATATTTTCCTCGAATATTTTCCTAGCTATTTGAGGACCAAAATAACATCAAAACTATAAAAACAACTTTTTGCTATAAAAAACCTCTCTCTCTCTCTCTCTCTCTCTCTCTCTCCTCCCTCCCTCCCTCCCTCCTTCCTCTTTCAATCTCTCCCCGGGCCCTCTCCCTGTTCTCCCCCCCCCCCCCCCCACACACACACACACACACCACAAAATCACTTTTTGGAACATTAATATGAATAGATGCGACGAGGTCTACGAAGGATCACTATCAAATAGGGAAAAGTGGGGGACACATGGCACCATACATGCCTCAGTATAAATGGCGATCCGTAAAACAATATGTTAGAGGGCATATCCAGGTTATATATCTAAGTTCTAAAGTATCAAAATCTATTGGGAAATATGAACGTATAGGGGGAGACTTTAACATAAAAAGATTTATATATATGTTTAAACATGAATGGAACAACAACTAAAAGAATTAGTTAATAAATGAACGTCGTGCTGCTATATTTATAGAGAATGGTTGTGAATACAAGAAGCCTAACAGGCCAATTTGTACTTGGCCATTAAATTTCTTCTCAACCCCTATGAAGTCTATCATGGATCTTCAACCTAGCTTTCCAATTAACATTACCTTCAGTAAATAAATACTAGTATTTCATATAAAAAGTTCCATATCAAAATCTTCATTAATTTTGCAACATTTGAAACAATAAATACAATTATGAAAAGAGAACATGCATATGTTCTCTGGGTGGTGCCTGAAAAAATGGGCATAAAAAGAACATCTCTATATTTGTCATTTATAATCTTTCTGGCTTATCACTGAAGGTTTAATGCTTGATTCCCTAACGGTATGTTTGGGAGGGGGATGGCTGGACACATTTTTCAATTCTAAATTGAGTAAGTTATAAAGTGTCTCTAAGCATAAATGAAGTTATGTTGTTAACTATCATGTTATTCTTTTAATTTTTTAAAATCTCAAATATATATTAAAATATAGACTACTTTTTTCTAAGTCTTCTCTTTCCTTCCTAAACATACCCTAAAAGAATAATGTATTTATGTAAGAGGGCATTAAATGATTTTCCAAGCACATCAAAAAATTTCAGAGGGAGAGGGAAAGGGAGATAGAGAGGGGGAGAGAGAGTGGAGATAGAGAGATTGAGAGGGGAGAGAGGTGAGATAGAGAAGGGAGGGAGAAAATGAGAGGGAGGTGAGATAGAGAGAGGAGAGAGAGAAAGAGGGATAATTTTTTTAGAAAAAATATATATTTTTTGTTTTAATGTCATTTTGGTCCTTAAATAAACAAATGTCATCAAAATAGTCCTTCATGACGTGGAATGTCAACTCGATCAATCTGTTTTAAGTCAACGCGCCACGCACCAAGTAAGCATTCTGCTTAGCATAACCTGTGCCACATAAGTGAAATAAACGGAGATAACAATTGAGTTAGCAACGAGGATCGACATGACTTTCAGATGAGATTAGGAGATTAATTTGTAGTTTCATTAAAATTAGAGAAGCGATGGCGATTTACACTTTTAAAGAACAAAATGACTATTTATCTCTTAATAAATGGAAAGGCTAAAATGCTCCTGGGTCCCTTAACTTAATGTGCAGATGTTGTCTCAAATAAGTCTTTTATATTTTAAAATGATCACAACATGAACCTTTTTTCATTTTCCGTTTTGCTCTGTTAAAAAAATTCCGACGTGGCTAGTACATGGCTTAGCTGTCTGTTATGGATGCTTATATGGCATTATTAGATTGCTGATTCACTATATTTAATTAATTTTTATTGAATATAAAAGAAAATTAAAAACTCTATTGGTCATCTTCATCTTCTTTATGGTATATCAACACGTTCCTTTGCCATTAAAACTTTTTATGCCCAACATCTGCACATTGGTACATCATCACATTCCTTGGCCATTAAAGTAAAATCTACCTATTAAAAAAAAATAACCAAATCAATAACAAAGAACAAAAACCTAACTCCAAATCGAAATCTTCAGATACAGAAAAAATGAAACCCAAATCAAGACAAATATGGGAAAAAACAAAAATGAAAAATGCAAATTAGAAAATGAAATCTGAATCGAAAATGAAAACGAACTAAAAACGAAAATAAAATAGAACGAAACGAAAATAGAAACCAAATCGAAACGAACATACACAGAAGGAAACAGTTCTGGGTTTGAATAGAAAATGAATCGATTAGGGATTTGAAGCAATTCTAGATTTAGAGCCCGTTTGTTACGATTTATTTTTTAAAAAATAAATCACTTTTTTTAAAAAATAATCATTTATGACGACATGTTGTTCGTTTGTTACAAGTTCTTAAAAAAATGAAATGCTGAAAATAATCTAAAAACTGCTTCATATGAGAAACTGTTTTGAGTAGCTTATCATAAAAATCAGTTTTTTAGGAATAATTTTTTTTAAAATAAGTGACTTTCAGTATGTCACACAAACATAAAACAACTTTTCATTTTCTTAAAAAACTTTGAAAACTAATATCTAAATTATCTAACAACAAAAACACTTCTTTTTTAATCCGTAACAAACGGGCCATTAATTTGAGATCCGAAAGGAAACCGAAATCTGAGTTTGTTTTTTTTTCTTTTTCGAAAAGCAAATGTTAGTGGGGGTGGGGGAATGTTAGTTTCCGGGATTTGAACTCTGGACCTCCTTCTTGCAAATTGCAACTCCTTCATGTTACTTAGCTCGCCAACTTAACTACCTTCCTTCACGAAATCTGAGTATGTGTTATGCACATTTGGCTTTGTTTCGTTTCTGCAATTGAAGATGCCACAAGCTTTGTTTCCTGCATTGAAGATGCACATGATCCGTTCTTGCAATTTAAGATGCACAAGCTTCATTTTTGATACAGTTATAGAAAAGCTTCGGCTGAAATTGATTTTTTTTTTTTTAAATTTTTAATAACTAGATTAAAAATGATGTGTATAAGCCACATACACATAAATTATACTCTTTCTCTATCAAAATAATAGTCGTTTAAAGTTTTTACACACTTATTAAGAAAGTTAATAAATTAGTTGACAAACATACTAATTTTACTAAACTAACCCCACCATTTATAATTTCTTTTTTGATTTTACTTTTTAAAAAATTGAAAAGTCACCATGCGGACCTGACATTGAAAAAAGAAAAGGAGTATAACTCTATGTCTGCAGCAATCCAACCGTCAAAACACCTTTTTTATTCATGGTTTACTTCAATTTTTCATTGATGCGGCAGTGCACCTATAATTATCATCATAATGAGATATGTACAGCGCCTAAGGGTAGAGTTAGAAAAAAAAATCATACTTTCACTTGGAAAAGTGAGAACGACTATTATTTTAAAAATTTACTCTATTCCTTAAACGACCATATTTGTGATACAGAGGGAGTAGGTATTTTTAAAAGAGTTGGACGGAGCTTAACTAGAAAATACTTACTTTGCTAAAAATTGAAAACATGAAGGATTTATTTGAAAAAAAAAAGATAAATAATTAAATTGTTATCTAAAATTAAGTTAAAAGATGCGTCTCCAATTTAGGGAAAATGAAAAATAGAAGTGAGGTGGCATCCGGAAAAGAGAAAATTTAAGGGTGGGTGATGAAGCGGTTTTATCAGTTGTTTTGTGTTGTAAATTATAACCATTTTATTCTATTTTAACCTGTGGATCGGAACCCACGAGGTTTTCAAATCACCTTACAATTCGCATTCGAATTCAGACATTGAAAGAGGGAGCTCCTCCTCCTCCTCCTCTGGATCTGCTCGATTCGATTCGTTGCATTTCCCAGATCTGATTCTGCTTCTGCCAACATGGTTTCCCAGAAATTCGTTGTTGATTTAAACAAGCCACTGGTTTTCCAGGTAACAACTACATTCCCCCATCTCTCTAGCAATAATGCATTACATTCACACTAGAGTTTATTTTCAATTCCAGGTTGGGCATCTTGGAGAAGCATATGAAGAATGGGTTCATCAACCTATTATGGGAAAAGAAGGTCCTCGTTTCTTTCACAGCGGTTTCTTGGAGCTATTCACCCGAACTGCTTGGTGGGTCATTCCACTTGTTTGGGTCCCAGTTGCTTCTTGGTTCATTTCTAACTCTCTCAGATTCGGAATCCCTACTCTTCACCTCCCTCTTCTTGTTCTTCTTGGCATTTTCGTATGGACATTGGCCGAATACTTATTGCACCGTTTTCTTTTCCATGTTAAAACACAAAGCTACTGGTTAGATTAGATACATCTCTTTTCCTAGTTATACCAATTCTATCTGTCATTTCTTTTTTTAATTAATGTTTTGAATTTTGCATTAGGGGAAATACATTACATTATCTTCTCCATGGCTGTCACCATAAGCACCCCATGGATAGCTTAAGACTTGTTTTTCCACCAGCAGCTGCCGCTCTAATAGCTTTCCCGGTATCTACTTTTTTTCTTAATATTAACTCATTTCCATATATGCCTTTGTTACCTCAAAAGATTAGAGAATTCTGTAAAACCAATGCTAATGTCTAATGTTGTTTGAAGTATGATAAATTATCTTTTTTTTTCTCTGTTTAATGCAATTAGGATGGTATACTTTACCGTCTTTTGTGCTTGAGTTGAGCCAATTTAGTTCAACATAACCCCAATGTTAGTGATGATTTCGAGAGTCATTGTTTAGTTATGAAGGGATTCCATGGAATAGCAACCTTTGTTATGGATGCAATTCTTTGATGGTTTGGAAATACTGTGAAAATTTCCAGATGTGTTCAAATACTTGACATGCTTCTAGGTTCTATTCAAGTTTGTTCTGTACTGTATTTTATTAGGCTTGTTACCAGTTAGTTAGTTAGTTAGGCTTGTTACCAATTAGTTAGGTTAGTTAGCTATTTAGTTAGGCTTGTTACCTATTAGTAGTTAGACTTGTTAGCTATTAGTTAGGCTTGTTATCAAGCATTATAAATACTCCTGATAGATGTACAATTTACTTTTTCTCAAATTCTCTGTGTTACGTTCTTGATATATTTGCCTACTTGTTGATTTCGGAAAGAGAATAGGTGGAGGGATTTAGGGGAAAATGTCTGAACTGAAGTCGAATGTAGAAGCTATGATATTCTCTTGTAATGAAATCAAACAACTTGTAAGCCTTGCCAAAATAGAAAGATACATTAACTAAGCCAACTTCAATGGTATCAATAAGTAAATTATGTCTTTGTTTTGATTAATACACACCCTAAGAGAAACAGCTCATTATTAGAGAAGAGAGTGCAGTGCATGAGTTGTTGATACTTGATAGGATACCTCATATCTGCTAGAAGTAATATTGACAATAACTCATTAAACACAATTATATTTAGTTTAAGTTTGAGGAGATCTTTTCCCTTCTATCTCTAGCACAAATAATTTAAAAAAAGACTTAAACCCTTCATCCTCCGGTATGAGCTCCAATAAACAATGAAATGAAATGACTCTTCTGGAATGGCTTTGCTGAATTCACAAGAAATCTTAGTAATAGTTTCCATTGCCTTCTTTTGAAAATGGCCAAAAGCTTTTTGATGTTTTACAAAATGATTGAAGAATCTGTATAGATCTATGCGATGTTGGTGGAATGTAGAGATGCTGAATGGTTTAATGGTAACATGTGTGTCTGTGGTGTCCAGATCTGGCAGTTAGTGAAGCTTGTATGCACTCCTTCAACTGCTCCTGCTGTGTTTGGAGGTATCTTATTGGGCTATGTGATGTATGATTGCACCCATTATTACTTGCACCATGGTCAACCCAAGAGTGATGTGCCCAAAGGTCTTAAGGTATAAACACTGAATCTCCATACTCTTGTTGACATTCCAAACCTCCTTTCAATAAGATACATTAGCAGTTACCTAATTTTGCAAGTCCTGAAAGTAAAAATAATTGTTCCTTGCTTATTTTGCAGAAATACCATTTGAATCATCACTACCGGGTTCAGAGCCTTGGGTTTGGTATCACTTCACCATTATGGGATAAGGTTTTTGGAACGGTTCCTCCTCCATCAAAGGTGGATGCCAAAAGTAGATAAGTAACAGTTGAGGTTGTATTTGTTCATTGGTTAATCATAGCAAATTAAGGAGAGGAGTTCAGACAAAAAATATGTCAAGAAATAATGCTTGTGATATTGTCTAATTTTCTTTGCTCCTAAAATGAGGTTTTTGAGGGTTAATGCGCCATCTTGTGCCAAACATAATGTAAAAATCGATTATATGTATTAAATTATGGTAGATAACTACCTTGTTCTTGCACAGTACTTTCTCTTGTAACTTAGCTCTACTTTCAAAGAAATCAAGAGATAGTCCATTAGATCAACCATTTGAGTTTTTTTATCCCTACGTTTTTTTTTGGTACACACGCACTATCACATGACTACATCGGGTTTGAACTTAGGAGTCGGCGTCTCCATGTCTCTGAAATTGTCAATACAATAAGCAAAGAATGGCTTTTTATCCCCATGTTAGACAAGAATTAAAAGCTAACCAAATAATTGTTTGGTAAATAGTCGTACTACTTTCTTGAAAATATAGATAGAGAGAATATAAGAATGACATAAATATACAATTAGATGAAAAAGAGAATTAAAATTTCCTCAGAAAAGGGACTTTTCAATTTAACTAAAGGAATAAAAATATCTTTCATTGTTTAAAGGAAGACCAAAAACGAGATAATTTTTTTATTATAAAAAAAGAAGATAAAAAAATTAAAGCTCTCTCAGATAAAAGTAGTTAAATTTAATAAAAAAAATTAAGAATAGATAGGACAAAATGTAACTGGTCTAATATAACCACCAAATTAGGGATGATTATGATTTTTAAAAATTGATAAGATACCCATCAAATCAAACGAGATAGCAATAAAAAATTATGGTTGAAAATTGAAAAGGATAATCTATATCTTTGCTATTGTCACCACTAACTAAAGTGCAAATGTATCAGATTAATTTAAAAGTAATAACGCATTATGATATATCTGCACTGTCCCAAACTTCTCTCAGCGCACTATCACAATTCTGCACAATACTGAAAACAAATAGCCAACATGAAACATAAATATATGTAAATAATGTTTATTCTTCATTTCATAACTCAACTTGCAAACAAACATAACCATATTTGTGATACTGATAACTGATCTAGCAGCATTCTACCTATTGGAGAATACTGTACCCTCTATTCTTTCTTACCAGTTGGCAATACAGGGATACTCTGCTCATGCTTAAAGAAATTAGATGGATCAAATTTAGTTTTCACCTTTGCTAACCTATAAAAGTTACCCTTGAAATATCTATAACCCCAAGAGTTAGCCTGTGAAAAGCTTGTGCCATTCTTTTGATTCATCCCTATATCCAAATCTCTATAATTCACATATGTTTCTCTTGGATATTTTGAAACATAAGGAGCCATATAAGAGTAAAACTTCCTCATCCAACTCATATGCTTTGCCATATTCTTTTCTCCATCAATCCATCCATTGACATACTGAATTTTGTAAAGAGTTCCTTTTCTATGAGGAAAAGGGGTAGCAGATTCTGAAATCCTACTCATCATTCCTCCATAAGGATTCCAAATCATCAAAGGACCTTCCTCCTGAAGGAAAATCTTCCATAGAGAATTGAGAGAAGTTTCTGAGATTACTTGCCTTACAAAATCTGATTTTGCTTTAAAGTAAATCTTTGATGTGGATTTTCCTTGTAGCAAAACTTCTGTAGGTGTTCCATTAGGATAGCCAGCAATATAAAGCACAGATTTAATCCAACTGGTTTCCAAACAATCCTTTCTTGTCAAACCCAATTCAGGAAAACTGTGCTTCATAACTTGTAGAAGTCTATCAGCTCCTCCAAGAAAAAGAGCATTGTAAGAAGTGGTTACAGTTCTTTGACCTGGAACAGTACCATTGCCTGTCTGAATTATGACTCTAATGAAGAGATCATCATTAATATTTGGTGCCACTTGTTGCCATCTATGAAGAAGTTTGTTAGCTCCTTGTTCTAGGCTTTTAGTAACTGTGAAAACTGTCACAGTTTTTGGAACTGGAACTAACTTAATCTTCCACCAAAGAATAACTCCAAAACTACCTCCTCCACCTCCTCTTATAGCCCAAAACAGTTCCTCTCCCATGGCTTTTCTGTCAAGAATCCTTCCGTTAGCATCGACAATTCGAGCATCGACAACGTTGTCGGCTCCAAGACCATACTTTCTCATCATAGAACCATAAGCACCTCCTGTAATGTGTCCACCAACACCCAAGCTTGTGCAAAGGCCTGCAGGGAAACCATGAACTGAACTTTTCTGTGAAATTCTGTAATAAACTTCACCAATAGTAGCACCAGATTGAATCCAAGCTGTGTTATGTGGAATATCAACATTGATTGCGCGGAGTTTGACCAAGTCTAGGATCATGAATGGCTTTTGAATGAGAGAAACATAAGAAAGACCTTCATAGTCATGACCTCCACTACGTACTCTCATGTGAATACCAAGTTTTTTTGCACAAATAACTGCTGCTTGGACTTGTGAGTCATGGAATGGGGTGAATATGAAATCTGGTTTTGGCACTGAAGGTAACAAATACCTTAGATTTTGTGCAGTTGACTCAAGGATAGATGTAAAGGAGTTGTTGGTAGAAGTGTAGATTGCAGAGGGAAATTGGTTTGGAGTTTTAGAATGGAGTGTTAGGCAATGATTGAAAGTTACTTGGATTGGAATTGAAGTGGTGAATGAAATTGATAACAGAAACACAAAACATGGTAAGAATGATCTAAGAGATTGCATCTTCTCTTCCCTTGTCTTGTGTTATAATAATGAAAGGTTTTCCCTAGCTCATTAATATATAGTGGTTGATACTTGCTATTATTATGCATGTACTGTTGAGCTAAGACATAAAGTCATGTAAATGTGAATGGGGTAGTTAATTCATATTGTTAGGGCCACCGTCCACTTGCAGTTATAGTTGAAAATTGAAATGATGAAATGTCGGAATATTCAGTATTGTTCCGCATGTAGTATATGCACTAGCAGCACTACGCAGTAGTAGTAGTATATTGGAGTTCGAGATCATTATGTGATGTGATGTGAAGTGAAGCAAAAAGTGTTTTATTTTATTATTTCCTGAAATAATATGTTCCCACTAGTCTAGTCTACCATGCGTATTGCAATCGTATTATATGATGCCAAATTTCCAAATCATCATCTAATCATGGAGTTTTGATGGGGTACTTTGACGACAACTTAGCTGATGTACCTGCTTCATTTTTCTCAGCCGTAGGATTGGATAGGGTTTACGGATCTTACTATGTGGTTTAGGCCTAAGAGACCTTATCACTAATCAATGTGGACTTTGATAGACTCTGATACCATCTTAGAATGTAGTTTAACTCAACCCCACAAAACCGGCTTGTAAGGTGAGAGTTAACTCTTTGTTATAAACCCTCTAAAGACCTTATCACTAGTCAAGGTGGGACTTGAGATTTTCCATAATACTTACTATGAAAGACGTACACCAGATCCTCTCTCTCTCTCTCTCTCGGTTTTCTTCTTGTCCGTCACTTCATCTATTTCCATATCCGGCGCAGCTGCGCCCTACGTCGCGGCCAGGAGGGGATGAAGCCACCCCTTTCTCCGTCGATGACAATCCCTGCACGACGGCCTCTGTAGCCGTTGCCCAACGAAGCGGAAAAAAATGGGAATCGGGAACACAACAGGGTTCAAATGCCCTAAATCATATTATTTAAAGATGGAAGAAAGGGGAAAATCTTCAAAGAAGAGAGAAAGACGATGGCGTGCAGAAATGCCGACGGGTCAAGGTGCTCTATTCTGACGAAGGTGGGCGGCTGGGTGCATCGCTCCTCCGGCTGACTCGTCGGAGAGAAAGGTAGAGTTTGTTTTAACTTCCAAGTACAAAAATATATTGTGTGAAAGAAACAGTTCAGTTCACTATCCGATTCACCAACTAAATAATTAATTAATGTGAAACAATCTCAACTAAATGAGTGCATTATCCGTTTCACCAACTAAAGCTTCATCCATGTCTCATTCATTCATAGTATAATAATAATAATAATAATAATAATAATAATAATAATAATAAGCTAGTACAGTTACAACTTTGTTTACTTCAGAATCATATTTAGAACAATCATATCCTTACAAAAATTAATACCACTAATTGCACTACATATTTTGCTTCACAAACAACACTTTCAAGCAATTAGACACTTAATTCACACACACTCACACACATCACAAAGACACCAACACAACTAGCCACTTAATCAGCATCTGACAACTTTAATAAGACCAAAAACACAAGTAACAAATCTAAATGTATCCTTACTGCTCTAAACTATATAATCAGTCCTTTCACAGATTTATAGATGATACTAGCACAGTGCTTTATTTTCCATATTTTGTCTTTTGACATTTATATTGGAAGTGGAGGGATGCTCTGTTCATGCCTGAACACATTTTGAGGATCCACTTTGGTCTTTATCTTCACCAACCTGTTGAAATTATCCTTATAATACCTGTAACCCCAACCACTTGCTTTTATGTAGCTTGTGCTATTCTTAGAGTTCACTCCTAAATCAAGATCCCTGTAATTCACATAAGCTTCCCTTGGGAATTTAGACACATAAGGAGCCATGTAGTTGTAAACCTTCCTAATCCAATCAAAATGCTTTGCAACATTCTTGTCACCATCTTGCCACAAAGCCAGGTACTGGATTTTGTATAGTGTTCCATTTCTGTGAGGAAATGGTGTATCAGATTCTGAAAATTGGCTCATTTTTCCACCATATGGGTTCCATATCACCAAGGAATTGTCTCCCATCAGTAGCCTTCGCCACAACCCTTCAATCCCAGTTTCTGGTATTGGTTTCCTCACAAAATCTGATTTTGCTTTGAATGAGTTTTTGAATGTTGGTTTTCCTTTAAGCAGAACTTCAGGAGCTGTACCACTTGGAAAACCTGCAAAATAGAGCACTGATTTAATCCAGCTTGTTTCTTGACAATCCTTACTTGTCAAACCCAATTCAGGAAAGCTTGTCTTCATGATTTGGAGGAGTCTTCTAGCCTCTCCAAGGAAGAGAGCATTGTAAGAATTTGTGATAGTTCTTTGAGTTTTGTTTCCACTTCCACTACTAGCTGGCTGAATGATGACTCTTATGAAGAGATTCTCATCAAGATAGGGAGCCACTTCCTGCCATCTATGAAGGATCTTTGTTGCACCTTGCTCTAGGCTCTTAGTAACTGTAAAAACTGTCACAGTTGGTGGCACAGGAACAAGCTTTATCTTCCACCAAAGAAGGATACCGAAGCTTCCACCTCCGCCACCTCTGATAGCCCAAAATAAATCCTCCCCCATGGCTTTTCTGTCAAGAATTCTCCCATTGGCATCAACAATTTGAGCATCTAGGACATTATCAACACCAAGACCATACTTTCTCATCATGGTTCCATATGCACCTCCTGTAATATGCCCACCAACACCTAAGCTTGTGCAAAGGCCTGCAGGGTACCCAAGAACTGAACTTTTCTCATATATTCTGTAATACACTTCACCCATTGTGGCACCAGCTTGAACCCAAGCCGTGTTGCTTTTAACATCAATGTTTATCCCACGGAGTTTGACTAAATCAACGACTACGAAAGGTGTTTCAATTTCAGAAACATATGAAACTCCTTCATAATCATGGCCACCACTTCGCACTCTTATGTGAATCCCAAGTTTCTTGGAACAAGTTACAGCTGCTTGGACATGAGAATCACGTAAAGGTGTGAATATGAACTCGGGTTTTGGTACTGAAGGTGCCAAAAACCTCAAGTTCTGTGCTGAGGAACCAAGGACGGTGATGAATGAAGCATCATGTGGAGTGTAAATTGTTGTGTGAAATGGATAACTTCTGTCTGATTTAAAGTTCAGACATTGGACAAAGCTTTCTTGAATTAAAGCTGAAGCTGGAAATGAAAGTGATAATAGGAGGATTAGAATTGGTAGCAAGGATGAGATTTGTGACACCATGACTATGTGTTCTCTTAGTTTTGTGCTGATGAAGGGTGTTACTAATGTTCTATATATAACTGAGCAACTGTGCCAATTTTCTGTAATTGTACAGTATAGAGATAGAGATATTTCATATTTGAGCTAATACACACGTCATGCAGATGAAGAGCATCAATATTCTTTTGGGGTCAATATTCTAATTTTAATTATGACAGTGGGGAACATAAACCATTTAACTTTCACATTATAAACAGTACTGCTATTTGGACAACTCAATATGGACAATGATGGACAACTATGGTGGTGGGTCGCGCATTCTGATAGTTAATGTTTAAAAAAAAAGTTGGGTATTTATTTTTTCTGCATGATGGTTAACGCTCAAAAAGTAAGCGTTGGAATTTTTACTACGTGGTTAATGTTTCAAAAAGTTGGGTATTTTAAATGCTGCGATGGTTAGCCTCAAAAATGTACTCCAAAAGTGGAAGCCTATTGCATTGTCAATTCATTGGAGTACTTTTTGAGGTTAACCATCGCGTGATGATAAATACCCAACTTTTTGAAACATTAACCACGTAGTAAAATTCAAAAGTTTACTTTTTGAGGTTAACCATCATGCGGCGATGATAGATACCCAACTTTTTAAAACATTAACTATCAGAACGTGTGGACCCACCGTTGGCTCATCATCATTCATATATGGGTTGTCCAAATATCATTTCTCCATTATAAATAATCCAATGACCCCATAAAAGAATGGTATATTGCCCATTAGTCATGTGCAAGGGAAAGGATTAGTCTTGAATGGCCCCCACAGTTTTGGTTCTAAATATCTTTTCTGTTCATCAAGATTGAAGATTAAGAGATAAACATGTCTGTATACTTACAGCATTATGTAATCATGCAACAAATAAAGCATATTCTGTATAATTATATATCTATTATGTCTGTTAATTTAAATTAAATCCATTCCATGGAGTTCTGGTGATTATAACTATATGGTCCACATTACTCATCAATTAGTATATTTTTGCCAAGTGTAATTAATGTAGGAAGGAAGGAATTATCTATCGCCACGAGGCTTATCTTGGGTAGAACCGTAGAAGTCATAGTTAAAGATGCAATGTTGTTTCCTTTTAAAAAAGAAAGATGCGAAGTAGTTTTTGAATGTGTAAAAAAAATGTAAGTTGTAGTGTAGCTTTATGAAACAATGAAGTTTCTTACAAGTACCTTTTGCTTTCATTTTTATTGTTTAATATTTTCAACAATATTTCTTTACTTGGAGCAGGTAACTTTTAATGTGCTTTTGGATTTGTATGTTTGTTTATAGAAAACTGTATAACTGATTGACCATATTTGTATAAAGTAAAGCTTTATGTTATTATAAGACAACAGATGCTACATATTAAGGGTGGGGGAGCGGGAATGGATTAATGGTCCATTTGGATCGCCTTATTTGAGCTTATCTATTGACAAACACTTATGAAGCTGTTTGGGAGAACTTATGAAAACAAATTAACATGTTAGTCAACACAAAAAAATAAAGATAAGAGTTGGTCTTGCGAAGAGAACACATGTACACACTCTGGTAAAAAAAATATTATGTGAAAATTGACCGGCTAACTTTAGTTTTTCTTATCTTTAGTAATTTTAGATTATTTTGATAAGAGATAAAAGTGAAAAGAGGAGAAAAATATTATGAGAGATAATGAAATGAATGAGAGAGATAGCCTCAATGATAGGTTGAAGTTCTCGCCTTAAAGTTAGACAATAGGGTGAAGTTCTCGCCTTACTTTATTCTTTAAGTAATGTGTAAATAATTATTTTGGTTTTTGGATGTATGAGGTGGGATCACTAAAATTTGTGAATGTATCAAAGTTACAAAACATCCTCGAATGTGTTTTTCGTTAGTCCAATTGATCTTCACATGTGTTTTCTGTTAGTCTATTTGGTTGCTAAAACTAATGATAAAAGACATCTCAATGTTGTTTTTATAATTTTGACAGAGACACATATTATAGTGACAAAGCATCGCACATTTAGTGTTTATCGACAATTTTTTTTTTTTTTTTTACTTTTGTTCTCTTTTTAAAAACTTTTGCTTTATGTATTTATAGTGAGTTGTAGCAGGCCAATCCACCAACTCGTCATTTCTATTGGCATTAAATTTCTTTTAAACGTACGACAACATAGAATCGTATCAGCTCGGTGACATACTGCTGAACCTATAAAAATGTTATGCAGTTGGGGGTGTGTCACAAGGTTCAGTACCGGGCAATCATACCAGGTTCAGTACTAGACTGCCAAATCCGTAAAATTCCAAAAAAAATTAGTGCACTTGGAAGATTTTTATTCATTAAGGATATTTTGAAACATTTCGCAGGGTTTAGGGGATGTGTGGTGAGTACTCGAGTGGATTCCCAACATTCTCCCCTCAAGTGCGAGTCACCCACATCACTAGTCCCGCTCCCCCACCAAGCAGAACCATGACTCTGCTATCACTTGTTGGGGAGTCCGGGGGAGCACCAGAGCAATACCGAGCTATCCAATGATCTGGATGCAAAAGACCTGGACGCCACATCTCCACCCAAAACCTTAAGACGCCAGACATATGGGTCTCCTCTTTTATATATTATTCATATAGCTCGTTTCTAGCCGATGTGGGACTAACCGCTCATAATTGAATTTCCAACACGAGTGAGCTCAACCTCTCATTAGCCCGCACCTCCCCTTTTTCAGCAAGCTCACATGAAAGTAGGCGCAGCAGCATCGATGGTGGAAACACGTAATAATAGAACAGAGGTAGTTCAGCTACTTCAAGGTTAGAGTAAAGGCTTAGAGCTTGAGGTTAAGGGTCTATGTATGCGGTAGTATATTAATTTTTAAATTTGAAGTCAATGCAGTTATTTGAGTTTTACTTGAAAGAATCCTTGATTACAGCCTTGACTCATGCAACCTTGTCAATTTGTCCGAAATTACTTACAAAAAGAGATTTAGAATGGTACCTTCTAGACAAAATTAGTTAAATATTTATTTTTATTTTGAAATATTTAAATAGAAAAAAAAAGTGTCATCGAATATTTTGACTAAAATGTATCATATCTACCCAACTTAAATGGATATGGAAGAAAAAACCTTTAATTAATTATTTACCATCATAATTACCGGATCTTCAAATAGAAACCAAACGTGTTCAATAGAATGGTCCTTTCCTTTTTAATTAATTATTTACCATCATAATTACCAGATCTTCAAAAACAATAATTAAAAACCAAACGTGTTGAATCTTCACTTGACCATAATTCTTTTCTTATCATCATCATAACCCTTCCCTTCCTTGACCTCTCTCTCATAAAGGAGAAACTTCTCAAGGCACTGTATATATCTATTTTAGCATTTAAGTTTGGGCCCAATTAAAGGAACAAATTGTTTGTATATTAAGGTTGAAAGTTATTTTAGGTGAACACTTCGATACGTAAGAATTTTTTGTTAAGTACGATACCTAATATTCAATTACTTAATGCCATATCAGTTATAGAATTCTCTATTAGGAAGTTAGTTATAGAAATTTGTCTAAATTAGTTCCTCATGTTGTAACAACTTTTCAGAGCAGGCTATTTGGTTAGATTCTTATTCTTGCATATACTTTCACTAAAATGTGTATTATATATAATTAACATCTCTTTTTTTTTTTATTGTAAGAAGTTTTTATTTCACAATTCATTTGAATGAAATTGATATTGAATTCAAAAAGAGTTTGTAACTCTTAATATTCTTCATTGTCCAAAAAATCTAAACAATCTAGACTCAAAGTTCCGACCTTATATGCATTTGAGTTGTCTTTGTTTTGTTCAATGTGCATGGGATTTGTATTTCAAAGCTTCGGTGTTATCAAACCGGGACCAACCTGGCCGGTTGGCCGAACCGGTTGACGGGACCGATTCGGGTGTTGGATTTTTACCCGGTCTTGTTTTGTTTTTATAAATAAAATCGCTGTTAATTAAAAATGCAAGGGATGAGGCTCAAACCCACAATTAAACTATTAAAGTCAATCGCTTGATAATATGAAAACTCCAAACTAATACCTCTTACCTATATATATATATATATATAAAGTTTTAGTCTCGTTTACTCTTGAATGGCACATCAGGGGAAGTGTATATTATGCAGCATGTCTTCACCATATAGTGCAAGCTAGCATGTGCAAACCAATGGTGTCTTTGTCGTTGAAATTGACTACTATAAGATTAAGCTGAAAGCCATAAACGACAACAAATAAAGATCGTAGTAGAAACAGAATAAAGTGAGCAAAGATTCAATTAAATTGACATTGCAATTGTAGCTTTGCTGTTTTTTTTGACTTAATTTGTAGCTTTGTTGTTATTAATTATTAATAATTATAATGCATTTACAGCTTTATTGTTTGTTATTATGTAGTACAGTACATCTTTAACTTCCTAATTTCCAAGACTTTGGTGGTATCCCTCCATTCACGTTTTGTTTGATTTTTGGGGAGACCAATAATACGTCAATCTTCTGTAATGCTCTTCTAATAATTATATATTAGTTTTGTTTTTTGTTTTTCTCCTGTTCCGATCCACGCAAGAACATCCATCATTGACTCATTTTTTTGTTTTGTTTTTTACTTGATAATTTTTTATTGAAAATCCAAATATATAAATCATAAATGAAAGTATTGCACCGCAAAAATAACTAAAAAATATGTTAAATGCGTGAGAGAATGCTTTATTTTAGGGGGTTTGTTTGGGAGACATAGATGGTTTAAGGAATCTAGATTCGGAAAGAAAGAATACTATGTTTGTTTTAAGAAAAAAGAAAATTACTCCAAAAATGTTGTTTGTTTAGAAACTTTCTTCCCACATTTGTTGTGGTTTGATCTACTCTAAAGATATCTTTAGATTAGATCGAACCAATACAAATGTGAGACGAAATCTAGTAATCCATTATGGCATTCCCACTATGCTTAACAATTATTACAAATTGCGTAAAAAAAAAACAATTATTACAAACATTATATATTAAGGTACTATCCAATTTCTAAACTTCAAAATTCGTGTATTAGGTGTTAAGTGAAAGATCTTATTTATAAAAGGGTTTAGGATTTCTTTTTCAAAAATTTAAACACAGTAATTGATTACCATATATAGGTAATTAAGCACTGAATAATAATCATCATCATAACAGGCTTGTCGGAAAAAAAAAAAATCATCATCATAACAGGATTCCCAATCACACAGTAATTGATTTATAGCAACACAATGATTTGCATATGTTATGTTATTAAAAATATAGTAATCATTGAATTTATAATAATACATCCTTTATTGATATATTTTTCTTTTGGTCAATTTATTGATATGTTTGATCACTTCTTTTTTTGGGAATGTTTGATCACTTTCTTTAAAAGATAAACAATACTATATTTACTCAAAATTTCCCCGAAAGAATATCAAAACAAAATGATGGGATGTTAATGTGGGTCAATCTTATTATTCGGGGAAATGATCATTTTGGGCCCCTAGATGATGTGTGATGGAGCATTGCTATAGTTTATAAATGTGTCGAAATTTTAAAAATATCACCAAGTGTGTTACGATTAAACTAACTAAAATAAACGTGTTTAAAGATTAAAATGATTGGTGAGTCAAGGAAATGCATTTCTGGCGTAAGGTGTGATCCCTCGGTGTTCAGTGTGCGAGATTGCGAGGTGTTGGGTCGTTTCTTGGCCTTTTTGTTCTAGGAGTTTTCTTTTCACTGATCCCTAGGAGTGTTCACTTATCCTTAGGTGTTTTTATGTCATTACTAACGTTAGATTCAGTTTTGTGTTTTTGTTGGGTTATCTTGGTGTAAGTCTGGAAGTACATGTGTTTTTGGCCATAGGCGTTTCTATCTTTTTTGGGTGTTTTGTAGTGGGTGTTTTTCACTGTGCTGGTGTATCTTGGCTGATGACAACCTACCATGGGCTTGTTGTCCAATTTTAATTACTCTAATTTTATTTTAAGTTATGATAAAAGTGCATGTGACCAAAAGTGCACTAAGTTATTTCATTTCAAGTTTTTTTTTTGGTGTGTTTAATCCACTTCAAGTGGTGTGTTATTTTTGAAAATTGATGGAGTCAACAAACTTGCTAATCAAGCAAACTTGCTCATCAAGGAAGGCAATCAAAGGAAAAGGGATTACAAGATCTATGTCATTTATGGCACATCAAAGACAATCACAGCAAAGAGGAAATGCAAGATTCTAATCATTAATGGCGCAGTCAATGCCCAAATCAACTAGGATATTTTCTTGTAACTGTCTTGACTAGTATTCTTGTAATTTTCTAATACCCTTATTATAAATAGGGAGTGCAAGTGTCAATGAAAAGAAAAAAGACTTTATCAAAGATTTTGAGTTCATACTCTTTGGTTCTGGATTGGACCAGTTTATTCGATCTTATCAAGAAATCATTTTCTTGTGGTGGTCCTCACACTCATAGGTTTATCCTTGTCTTGGATTAGACCAAGGTGACGCCCCTAACCTAAACACCATATTCTTCACAAATTCAACAACCCAAAACATTCGTTAGTCTTAAATCTATTCTTAAATTCCCCATCCCAAAATTCACCAAATTCTTCAAATCTCTTTCCCCATTATTTACCGTTTTTATATCCAAAAACACAAATTATAAGTTACAACCAGAATATATATTGAAAATCAAAAGAATGACCAGTTTCCACAACAAGGAGGCCATCATTGGCTTTGGCTAATAGCGTTGTAGCAATCATGGGTGCTTCTTAGATGTTTGGTGTATGTGGCATTGGCCACCTCTCCCTAGCCTCACATATTTCTTGTGCTAGGTTACATATATATATTGATTGAAGAAAGGCACATTCGAAAATGTTTTTGAGGTACTCCCTCAGTTTTCGATTATAAACAGAAGACGGTTACACACAGTTTTTTTTTATGAAAAGTTAAAAAGAAGAAGTACGATTCTTAAATTATCCTTAATAACTCTTTCTGAACATGGTGAATCTGAGAATGTGGTTTAGGCCTAACTCAACCCCACAAAACCGGCTTGTAAGGTGAATGTTGCCTCTTCATTATAAACCCTCTTGAGACCTTATCACTAGTAGATGTGGGATTTGGGATTTGGGATTTTCCCTAATACACCCCCTCACGCGCAGCACATTTGGGCTTGTAGCGTGTTTTTTTAATGGTAGGTGGCCCGATAGATCTAGGATAGACTATGATACCATCTTAGAATGTGGTTTAGGTCTAACTCAACCCCACAAAACCGGCTTGTAAGGTGAGGGTTGCATCTTCATTATAAACCCTCTTGAGACCTTATCACTAGTTGATGTGGGACTTGGGATTTTCCCTAATAGTGAAAAAGGAAAAAAGGTTGAGATACCAAAGTTACTTGCATTGGAAAATGAAAAGAGTGGACAATTAATAGGAGTAAATTTAGTACATTAACTAAAAAATACTTTTGACTTTCTAATATTTTGAGAGCAACATGATCGTGTCGATGTTTTTGCTTATATTCGAAAATGAAGGGAGTAGTACTAAAAAAATTATAGTCGGCAAAACGGGCTACCCCGCCCGCATCGGGCTAGGCCAAAAAGCCCGAGTTTCAATTCAGGCTCAATATTTGCAGCACAAACACAGTCCTATGTGGGCCACAGGCTTTTTGGGCTAGCTAGCCCGCATTATACGCGATGCTAGTTAGAAAAAAATAATTAATTAAAAATTGGATCATTAAACTATTAAAATAAATATTAATGGGCGGACCTATTAATTGCAGCATAGCAGAATATGGGAGTTGAACAATTCAAAATAAATATTAAAATATTAAAGGATATGCAGCAGTTTGAACCAATGTTATTAAACTCGACCCGGAGGTCGACCCGAGCAAGTCACTGGGTCATTGGGTCAATGGGCGGACCGAGGGGTCACTAGTTGACCCGCATGACCCGTGACACTACTAAAACCTGATAAAATTAGGCATGCTGTATATTATATTCAGATATCACAGAACTATGAATTTTTTTCCATACAATTAAAATGTCCAAAAATCCAATACTCATTCATCAAATTCAAATCAAATCCAAATCAAATCCATAAACATAATAGTCTTACAAATCCAAATGCATAACAAAAGCACCCAACATAATAGTCTCATTCATCAGTAACTTCAGCAACTAAACAACTTCAGTAACTTCACCACCAACATCAGTAAACTTCAGCAGTAATAGTCCATGCATAATAGTCTCATTCATCAGTAACTTCAGCAACTAAACAACTTCAGTAACTTCACCACCAACATCAAACAACTTCAACATGATTCTAAACTGAAAGGGTTTTATTTTTTACACCCCCCTCATCATCAATCTCACCCCCCATAATATACGTTTTGGACAAAAATGCCCCCAGGAATATATAAAATTTCGGAATTACCTGAAGGAATTGGTAATTCCGGAAGGGGAAAAAAGGATTTCCGGAAGTACCAAAAATTGAGGTAATTCGGTTCAAAAATTTGAACCGGAATTACCTCAATTTTTGTAATTCCGAAATCTTTTAACTCTACGGAATTACCTAGTTTTGAAGGTATTTAGAAAAAAAAAATTATTAAAACAAATTAAAATTAATTAAAACGCGTTTTCGATCACGAAAACAATACATGAAATTGATGAAAAAAATAACATAATGCAACAACAAAACGAAATAAAAACACGGTAGAAACTAGTGAGATGGTGGTTGGAGACGCCGAAGGACCTCAAGAAGCGGTCCTTCCGGTTTCGACATACAATTTGAATAGGACTCGTGATCGAAATATGTCAAAACGGTCCATCATCACTCGAACGTCATCGTTGTTCTTCACATCCATGTTGGACCACTGAACACGATTATTATCGCCCATAGTCGGGTAGCGATAAATGATCCAGGTGACTTCTTGCTCGTCACCCTCCAGCTGCACCTTCGTTGTTATTTTTTCTTTCAGAGCTTGAAAGGTGATGTTGTCGTTAAGCCTGCATAAAATGGGGTTTGGACTCTCGAAATAGACACCATTTTCTCTGTTTGTGATTGTGCCCTGATGGTGAAGGGTAGTGAGTGCAGAATCACGAGAGTATTGTGTATTCAGAGTATCCATGAGAGTGTTGTGTGTGTGTGAAATAAGTGAAATGGAAGGTTGTATTTATAGGGAAAAATGAAACCCTTGAATGAATTTCCACCGTTGATGAAAAGTGGTCGGCAAAATCTGGACCCTTTAAAGTGTCGGCAAAATCTAGGTCGTTAAAAGTTGCCGGCAAGATCTAGGCCGTTAATTAGTAATCAAATAAAAAAATGTTTTATTACTTTAAAAAAAATGACTTTTCAACTATGTTCTGGTCAATTTTTACCATGCGTAATTTTTTAAAAAAAATTACAAACTTGTAGAAAAAGTATAATACTACGATATTGAGGTTAAAAAGACGAGTTACAAAATTATTTACGAACTGTAATTGTACACCAAAGTGGCATAAAAAACATGTTTTATTACTTTAAAAAAATGACTTTTTAACTATGTTCAGTCGTTTTTACCATGCGTAATTTTTTTAAATTTTTTTAAAAATTACAAACTTGTAGAAAAAGTATAATACTACGATATTGAGGTTAAAAAAACGAGTTACAAAATTATTTACGAGCTGTAATTGTACACCAAAGTGGCCTAAAAAACATGTTTTTTAGTGTTAAAAATGACTTTTTTGACACTTGTTTATTATTTCTATCCGTTACTCAATTTTTTTTGACACGTGGACATATTTTTTTTCGTCGATTAAATTTCTTTGACACTTGTTTATTATTTCTATCCGTATTTCGATTTTTTTGACACGTGGACATATTTAAATATTCTACGACTCTTAACGCGTGTACAAAAAAGCAACAAATAAAAATGTAAAATTATATAAACAATCAAGATGTGATATCTACATAATCATATGGTGTCATTTGAACATAATCTGGAACAAAAGAAGACCATAATCGCATGCGCCCAATGTATGGATATTGCCACGATCTAGCTTCATCCGAGCGTATCGACCCCAAGAAGGATGTGCGGGGAGGATAGGGCTAGTGTGGTTCAACTTGACAATAATCCAATGATTCCTATGGATGAACCCAACACAAACCAACCGACTGATTTGGAAACACAATCTCCCTCAAAGGGAAGAATGTCCAGCTTCTCATGAGGCGACAACATAACCAGGGGTCTCGATATCTAGTAGCTATGACATGTCCTGTGTCTGGCATGGTCATCCACTTCTCAATAGGTTGTTCCTGTCTGTTTGGGATAGCAACTAATGAATCTCTAATGTTCTGAACATTGTCACCCATCAATTGTGTGTACTGAAACCAGTTGGAGTCCATCTCACTAATTAAATCATTCCAACATCTACTCGATCAGATGCGCCCCTCTCTCACATGACCATAAACAACCTTGTTCTTTTTCCCTTTCCCATTCTTCGCCGTCTCTGTTGAACAATAACCACAATGACTCATTTCGCTTTCCAAAGATCTCTAACCCAACGTGTCATTGCATCACGAGTGGGAAATATCTCGGATGTAGTAAAAACACACAGGTTAAACTGTAATAACCATCTATTTAAAACAAAATTTAAATGTTAAAAAAAAAATCGGAAATACCTTTTTAATAGGTATTTAGGTTCATTTTGTGAACGGAATTACAAAAAAAAAAAGGTATTTTAAAAAAATCTAATTTAAAAATATAAAATTTCTGAATTACCTTTTCGGAGATAATTAGGTTCAAAATAATGAACAGAAAATACCAATTTTCTCGCGCTTAATTCAGTAAAATCACCTAGAAAATTTGGAAATACCTCTTTTTTTTGGTAATTCCGGAATTTTTTTTTTAGGTAGGTCCGGTTTGTTTTTTTTAAAATGCCAGGGGCATTTTAGGCATATTGGTACTTATGGGGGTGGGATAGATGATTAGGGGGGTGAAAAAATTAAAACCCAAACTGAAATCAGCAAAAACATGAAATATAAGGTACTTTGAAGGATAAATGTCAACAAACTAATGTCGTGTCGACTTGTAGGTGATTAATAATTTAATACTATGCTAACTAGCATCTAGCACATGCCGGTGCATTGAAACCTTTGAGATGCACAAACAAAATTGAATCTGACCCCATTTTGATTCGAGAAGATGAATTAACCAATAGTCGCTTCAACTCTGGAATGTCCAGTGACTCGGTCAACTTCAGTGGAATTCCATTCAAAAGCACCACATCACTTTGAAAGTTTCCATCTTTGTAATGAGTCTTTGATTGATTTACTAATTAGTGAATATATTTTAACTTTGTTTTATTCACATAATACCCTACCAATGCTTCTAAAACAGATTGTGTTGAGACTATGATCTGCAACATGTCTTCTAATCTATGGGTTTGAAGAAGAACCCAGATCTGAAAATGGGTTTGACGAACTTGAATGGGGTGGGTTTTGAATCAAAACAATGCTAATAACTGAAATTAAAGATGAATGAAATCAAAACAATGCTTCTAAACAATGATTCTAAACTGAAATTAAAGATTAAAGAGAAAGAAAAACAGATCCAAGTGAGAAATGGGTTACCTGCGAAGTGAGAGGAGAGGATGATGAACAAGTGCAAAGAGGACGAAGTGAGGGCGCTGGGAACGGTGGTGGAACTGGAGAGCTTCGATTTGGGAACGAGAGAGATTTGCGATCGAGAGAGATGGTGGAAGGGTTGCTGCGCGTTCTGGAAGGGTTGCTGCGTTCTCTCCCTCTGTTCTTGTGTTTCTAATTTCGTTGGATTTCAGGTTTAAGTTTAAAAAAAAAAAAAAAAAATCAAACGACGTCGTTTTGATTAGTTAAAAAAAACAAAACAAAAAAAAAGCAAAACTGCAACCCGAGGCGGGTCACACAATCCACCGGGTCACCGGTCGAGGCATATAAACCCGCTGGTCGCTACACGGTCAAACAAGGTTCACAAAAACATAGTCGATCCAATTAGCAACTCGGACCGATCACATCACCGTTTCCCGGTCCGACCGGCCGGGTCGGTCCGGGTTTAATAACATTGGTTTGAACAATTAAAGAACAAAATATTTTAGCAAAGCGCTTTTCATCTCAGAGGTACTTAGACATTAGTGGCATATAAATAAAATTCTTAACCCGAAGTTGATCAAATTGGCCTTTGTTTCCGCTAAGACGGAATTCTTTCTATGATTGGGACTTTGCTTAATGATTGTATATTAAATACATCTCCAGCATAATGCTTGTCCAGGATCATTCAAAAAGCAATGATGTAGATGCAATTTTCAATCAAGTAAAGGAACTTGGAAATGTTAAGTGTGAGAAAAATAAACTAAGTCTATGCGGTCTGTTGTTTCGTCTTTTGGCGGTATTACAGTATAAATAAAATCATATTTTTTTAATTGCGGGCATGCGGGCTACCCGCCCGTGCAGGCTCGAGCTTTTTGCGCGGGCTAAAAAACCCGAATATAAAAATGGGTCTAATTTCATCGGCCCAAACCCTATGTTTTTTGGCTAGCCCCATTTTGCCTGCTCTAAAAAAAGGTCAATGCTTCGTACAACCCCCTAGCTACTCACCAGAACCCCCAAACCACATAATATTCCAAAAATACCCCTAATTTAAAAGTTAGTGATGCAACTGTTTAGTTGCTGTTCGATCGAGTGTGCATCGAACCTCTTTGGGGGTGTTCGATCACGCGTGCGCCGTTTGTGGTCGACCCTGGCACGGTCGAACACCCCTGATTGTTGTTGTATGCTGAAGTTGACTGATTTTTACTGGTTTTATACAATTCAATTGCTAATGTACCGAATTGGAGGAGGATTTTTGACTAATTTTTAATGGTTTTTTACAGTATGGCTAACACAAGAGGAGGTGGCACTGCTGGATTGGAGCAACCCGAGGGACGTGGACGTGGACGTGGAGAGACGCAGGCCGAGGAGGACAGGATCCGTCCCACTGCAACTGTTTTGTTAAAAGTTAGTTATTTTATCGTTCAAATGAGTTATTTTATCGTTCAAGGTAGTTTTAGTTAACCACTCTTTAAAAAAACCAACATCAGCACTGTTTGACCATCACACGTTCGACCATGTTCGACCCTCGCTTGGTCGAACCTATTAATTTGGCCAATTTGGGGTGTCTCTCAGTAAAATTAGCAGGTTCGACGCTGTCAGATTCGACCTGGTTCGATCAACCGTGCGTCGAACTGTGCATAATCTTTAAAAAAAATATAAATCAAATTTCAGTAAAGGTTTTTGATCTTTTCACACTAAAAACAGGTGTCTAGTGAGTAGAGGGGTGTTGTACGAAGCATGGACCTAATAAAGGAGTAATTTTTTTAGCCAAAGAAAGGCATTCCTACCTCCGACAGATCTTCTGCAAATTGGCACTTCTGACTAGGAATACACATTGATTGTTTGATCATTAATCAGCTAATTTCACTGCCGCTATATGCGCGAGACTAAACACCTTTTCTGTTTTCACACACATAGCTCAATTTGCTGGTTAAGTTATTTCCAATCCAACTTAGAAAGAGGGGGAAAATAGGTCCAATTTGTTTTCTCGTTCACAACAACTGGAGTATATAGCAACACTAGCTAGTTTGGTCAAAAAAAAAAAGCAACACTAGCTAGTAGTAGCTTTATGCTATGGTGTCTAAATTTTCAACTCAACAAATCACGCACATAACCTAACACACAGGCATTGTTGACCATGTTATTTGGGTTTGGATCATTTAATGTAACATCTATATATCTATTCATGTCTCCACCAAGTTTTGCCTCTATGGCTTCGTGCACCACTTTAGAATCCACTAAAATGTCAACTAGAGGGAATTGTATGAAGACTTCTTTTTATGGTATGACTGTGACATAAAAAAGTATATGTGATTGGAAAAAATGTGTACAAGTTTAACTTCATGTAGGAGTTTTTTAGTTCTTTCTTGGTGCAAGTAGGAATTTTTTAGTTTACAATGTAAATATTACACAAGTAGTTTATTTGTCTTCTACACATTTGGTAGTAAAGTACCGAAACTGTCGGATCGGATACTAAGGCACTGAACATGTATTTTTTTATTTGTCTTTGTACACGACTGGTATCAAAGTATCGAAACTGTCTGGTACTAAAGCACCACAAGTGTACGCAGTTGCGAAAAAAATTGCAATAAACGAATAAGGAGAAGAAGAGATGGGAGAAGAAGGTGGTTGTGGTGGTCAGAGAGAACTGGTGGTGGTGGTTGCGAGAGAGAGGTGGTGATGATGGTGGTTAGAGAGAGAAAGAAGTGGCGGTGGTGGTGGTGGTGGTGAAAGAGAGAAGGAGGTGGTGGTGAGAGTGAGAAGAAGGAAAAAGTTTTTAAGGGTATTTTAGACATTTACTTATGTTAGGGGGAGTGAGAAAGTAAGAGGGGTGTGCAAAAAGCATGACCTTAATAAATAAAAGTTTAAACTGTGTCTCAATTGAAAAAGGACCAATTATAAACGGCCCATGCTTCGTACAACTCCCTAGCTACTCACTAGAACCCCCAAAAACGGTTTAATCCCAAAATGCCCTCACGTGAAAAGCACGTGACTGACGAATCGGCGCACGGCTAATCGAACAGGTTCGACTGGACGTGCATCAAACAGTGAAAAATAGACGGTTCGGTTGGACCTCCATCGAATCCTACGTTTTGTACTGTTCGGTTGTATGAAATGCGAACCTGTTCGACTCTGTGAGAGTCGAACCGTCCTGATACTTGACAGAAACAGTGAGTTTCTGGACAACAACCTGTGCAACATTTTTTTTGAAAAAACTTGTAATTTCATGACTAAAATAACTACTAGAATCAATACTAAATCACTCAATTAGATCAACAAAACATGATATTGTCTTAATACAATTGTCTTATACATAACGAAATCAGTAAATTGGCAATGAAATTCAAAAAATACATCAAAATCAATCTTTGCTCAAATCAACCGTTTGAGGAGCATGTGAATATGGGTTTAAAGCTTTGTATTGTTGCAAAGGTCTTGTATATTTTCTGGGCCAGTCCTTTGCTCTCTGTTTCCGATTATTTGTCCATGGCGTAATTGTTCCTGGCATTGGGGAGCCTCTCCTCATAACCGACATGACAAAGTGGTTACCCGTAAACAATATGTGAAAGACCGGTGCAGTCTTGATTGGTGCAATCAGAAATGGATAAACAGAAAAGGGAAGAGCACGATACCAGGAAACAATCGTGGCCTTGTATTTATTTGCAGCCAGATAAGCACATTCTAGAAAAGTCATCCAATTCTCATTTCCTTCTACTTCCCTATGTTGTTTCTTCAAAGCCTTCATAATATGGTGGACTTTGGATATCCCCCCTTCAAACAACGTGGTGTACAAATCAATGTTTTTATGTAACTCTTCAAATAATCCATTCCTCACGCTCCAGAAATCGTCCTCACCCCTTCCAAGTAGTCTAGCAAAGCACTGAAACCCGCAGTTACCGTCACCTTGCACATTCACTATATCCTCCACAAAGCGATGCATCTCCTTCGGCATATAACCTATGAATGATGGGAGGGGGTTGGGTTTAGTGTTAGTCCCTGAATTTGAGTGAGTGCGAGGTTGGAACTTGTTGTTTGGCTTGGTTGCTCGATTTGTGAGGGAGTAGGATCAAACTTCTTTGGTAATGGTGGTGTAGGAACTCCACTTTTAGCCATTTTTGTAGGTTGAAAATTCATTGCTCTTGTTAGGTGCACCCTTTTTCTTTCCCTTATCCTTCTTAGGTGCACCCTTTGTAGTGACTCGTTTCTGAGGTGGACACATGGATGTAGTGTTCGAGAATGCCAACTCACGTGCTTTTTGCTTTATCATTACTTTACCAGCACGATCAACGGTAACATGCTTTCTGGTACTGAAACTAGCTTAACTGTGAATGATAATATGACTCCAAAACTTGCTCCTCCACCTCCTCTTATGGCCCAGAAAAGGTCTTCACCCATTGTTTTCTTGTCAAGAATCCTACCCTTGACATCAACAATATTGTCAACAGATAAGCCATGTTTTCTTAGCATGTTACCATACCCTCCACCACTTAAGTGGCCACCAAATCCTACAGTTGGACAAACCCCAGCAGGAAAGCCATGAACTTTACTCTTCTCCCATATTCTGTAATAAACATGTCCAAGACTTGCACCAGCTTGAATCACAACAATCTCGTTTTGTATATCCACAGTGACATTCTGAAAATTGAACATGTCAAGGATGATAAAGGGTACCTCAGAGATATATGAAATACCTTCAAAAATCATGGCCTCCACACCTGATTTTGAGTTGGACACCAATGCTTTTGGCGCAAACCACAGTTGCTTGTACTTGGTTTTCAAGCTGAGGAGTAACAATGAGTAATGGTTTTAGGGTGGAGGGAGTGTTGAATCTGGAATTTCGAAGAAAGGCTTGGAAAATTGAAGGGTATGATGGATTGGTTTGGGTATAGACTATGCTGGAAACTTGATCTTGTGAGTTTGTGTGGCTCTGAAGACACTGAAGAAAAGTGCCATCCACTGTCACATTAGATGGGGCTGAAAGAGAAATGGAGACATGAAGAAGTGTGACAGAAAGAAACAGCAGAGGAATTGCTTTGTCCATTTCTGTTTTGGAAAGATCAGGCTGTATAAGGGTGGTATAGTGGGTACGACTTTATACAGAAGAAGACATATTATACAATCACACATGTCATTTTATGTCTTTGTGATGCTAGTATGTGTCATAGAGTAATTGAGTTCTGTGTCATCAACCCAAGCCATGATAATTTTACTCACCAAAGTCCATCTGGCAAATCAAAATGCCACCATGTATATATCTCGCCAAATATTAGGCATTTCAGTTTCAGTGGGGGAAAAAACACACATATGCGTACAAAATATTGTATATATTGTTTTGATTTTTATTAAAATCAATAATGACGAAACAATCTTACTTGATATACTATTTAACTTAGATATTAAGTGGGAAGTTAGAATTTTGATTGCTTTAGCAAACATGCCAGTATGTCACAGCACTATACAAAAACTCTGATTCTCTCAATGTATATTTTTATCAAACCGAGTTGTATTAAAGATTAACAAGTTAAAAAATTGAGAAGTGTGTCAATAAGAGAACTGAAAAGATAACATGTTAAAATTATCATTTAATATATTATAAATTTGGGACATGGTGCAACGCATGTATGCAGCAGTCTCTGGAATAATTATATTTGTTTAATTTCTGAACTTTGTTTTTGTCTTGTTTGTTACTTATTGAATGCAGAAAAAATGAAAAACTAAAATATAGAAGACACAAATTTAACTACAGGTTGTGATATATATAGCTCAGTTCAATCCAAGTTTATAGCTCAGTTCAATCGAAGCTCTTGACTTCATTAGCTTAATAATAGATAAATGGAGTTGTTGAATTTTGAATACATTGGACTGTCTCGTCATTGACTCAATATTAGCGGTCTGGATTATCATGTTATAAGCTTTAACATGATCCATTTAAAGTTTTTACACACTTCTAAAATTTCTATTGTTTTTTTTTTTGAACAAAACTTGGTGTATACACTTCCAAAGTGACAAATGGAGGAGTTTCTTGATATTCTATGTATTTCTTTTCTTCCTCAAGTAAAATCAGTCGTCAATGTCATTATTACTACTGATCTACTGGCAGTTGCATAGCCATTTCCAGTGAAAAAATTTCTTTTCAAAGAAAGCCTACTTTAAGATTTTAAGCAAATAAACAGTAAAGTTTAGCCTGTTGAAGGAAATTTTAATCTAAATCCATATATAATTACAATAATCACATGAACAATTCAAGGATGAGCAACCATACAACTACCATCTTTACCATCAGTTTCGTATACACTCCAGAATGTAACAATTTCCCAGCACCGGATTTATCAGCACCATGGCCCAATCCTGCAATCAGTGAGGGAAAGATATTCAAACATGAATCGTGAAACTTATATTTTACTAGAAGAGATCACTCCATTAACTTGGTACATGGTTGCAAATTTGCAAATTAGAAAAATCCAGAAGAACATTACTCTCTCGGCTTTTCGCTCCTAATCTCATTCAGGACTATGGCTGCAAATTTACAACAGGTTCGAGCTTATGCATGCTTAAAGAAGGCAAAAGATGTAAAAGCAGCTTGCATGAAGCTTGCTTTTTAAACTATCTTCTAATTGTTACAGTAACAATGCTTACCTAAGTCAAATAATTTGGGTCATTGGACCTACCAAAGTTGCTTCATAACCCACACATTAACAATTAACAAAATCATGTGAATTAGTAAAGAAAATACATTGGATATGATGGATGAGTTTGTGCCAACGCACAGTGCCACTGATATTTGCATATAATTTGATGGACTACTCAAACCCCATACATATAATCAAATTATTTACCAAAGCAGTTATAACTATTAGGCCAACCAATAACCATGGAGCAAACAACTGCATCAATTCAATGTTCAGTTTCATAATTTGATCCTCTATTACTTACCAGGATGAGCTGGAATACTCTGTTCATTCCTGAAAAAATTTTCTGGATCAACTGCAGTCTTGACCTTCACTAACCTCTCGAAGTTGTTATGGAAATACTTGACTCCATAAACAAGTCCTTCTTCATAACTATTATTTTCAAAATCGTTGGTTCCAATATCAAGGTCCCTGTAGTTTAAGAAGGCTCTTCTTGGACTATTGGACACAAATGGGGTCATGTAATTATATAGCACTCTAACCAGGCTTGTAAAATTACTTTCTACAGCAGCTCCTGGCTCTTCCCAATTCACTGAGTACTGAATCTTAAACAAATTCCCTGCACGGTGAGGAAATGGCGTAGCATCTGATGAGATCTCCTTCATTTTCCCTCCATAAGGATTGAAAACAAATCCTGTTTCTCTCAATTCAATCATCTTCTTCCATAACCCTTCCAACCCATCTTTTGAAATTATATTCTGCACATAATCAGATTTCCTCTTGAGAAAACTCGCCGAGTTGATATCCCTGTCAAGCAGCACATCTGGTTTTGTACCATTGTCAAAATTAGCCCACCAAACAACAGAATCAATCCAACTCATTTCAGAACAATTTCCCTTATTCAAACCAAGACTAGGAAATTCCTTCCCCAAAAGTGTGACAAGTTCATCAGCCCCTCCAAGAAACAAAGCCATAACAGTGGCTTTGATAGTTTTCTGCCCTTTCACAATCTTAGAACTCACAGTCTGCAAGAGAAGCCTCATGAAAAGCCTATCATCCGTATGTGGTGCAACCTGCTGCCACTGGTAGACAAGCCCAGTGGCATCTTGTTCTATAGTCTTTGCAACCTGAAAAACGGTAACAACTTCGGGTACTGGAACCAACTTTACAGTGTAAGATAAGATAACTCCAAAACTTGCTCCTCCACCTCCTCTAATGGCCCAGAAAAGGTCTTCCCCCATAGCCTCCTTGTTAAGAATCCTACCATTGACATCAACAATTTGAGCATCAATAATATGATCAACGGAGAGGCCATGTTTTCTGAGCATATTACCATACCCTCCTCCACTGAAATGGCCACCAACAGCTACGGTGGGACAAACCCCAGCAGGAAAGCCATGAACTTTACTCTTCTCCCATATCCTATAATAAACCTCTCCAACAGTTGCACCGGATTGAACGACAGCAACCTCGCTTTGTGTATCAACACTGATGTTCCGGAATTGGAACATGTCGAGGATAATGAAGGGTTGATTGGAGACATATGAGATACCCTCAAAGTCATGGCCACCGCTTCGGATTTTGAGTTGAAGTTTAATGCTTTTGGCGCAAAGAACTGCACCCTGGACATGGGATTCTTGAAGAGGAGTGATGATTAGCAATGGTTTTGGGGTTGAAGTGGAGTTGAATCGGGCGTTACGAATATAGGCTTGGAGGGTAGAAGAAAAGGAAGCGTTGGCTTGAGAGAAGAGTATGTCGGAGAGTTGGTGTGGAGGTAGATTTGTGTGGTTTGTTAAACAGCTAAGGAAAGAGGTATATAGTGACTCTGTTGTTGGGGATGCCACCGAAACAGAAACAAAAAGAAGAAGAAGAAGGGGAAGAAGAACCCCAGAAAAAGAATGAGCGAAGGAAGTAAAATTTCCCATTCCTTGATGATTGTGGATAAATTTTGTGGGGTGTAATAATTTGTGACTTCTAGATAAGACTATGTTTTTTGCACATGTGAAGACACCCCACATGTTGACAACAATGTCAGATTTGTCGGTCAAAGAGAATCCAACACTACTGTTGTCTTTTGATTATCATTAGTAGTAATAATCTTTTGAATTGAACCAACAATGTCAGATTACTAATTTTGTTCCTCTGTCTTTCTTCTCCAAAAGACTCGCATTCGCATCTGTTGTTGCAGTTACCAATAGTCACCACATGAGCAGACTCCGTCTTGAAAATGATGGTATCGAATAGGGTCTCTAATTACGATGTGCCGATGCTCTAGCTTTGCTATAAGTTTTGCAAACATATGACAATCTCCACATATCTTTAGGTTCTTCCATATTCTTATAGTTTTCTCCCTTGGAAAGCTTATGACACCAAAAACAATTGCCAGCTTCTCACTGTGGTATCGAAGGGAGTCTTCTCCTTGTTCCTCTTCAAGATCTTGTAGCACAAAATCCGTATCAGGAACATAACCAACACTAGCTAATCTACAAATATATTGGTTCAACATTTTAATGATCTCATCTATTTGAGAATGGGATTTATCTCCCACAATAAAAGCATGTATTTGCTTATTGACTTCAATCCAACTACATCCAGGTTCTTTCCTTATCCCCTTTACTTTCATGATCCTCCGAACTTTTGCAACATCATTCCACCTATTTGAATTTGCAAAAATATTAGATAACAATACATAGGCTCCTATGTCCTGTGGATCCAACTTAAGAATCTCCTTAGCAGCATATTGGGCTAAATCCACATTCTGACGTGCCCTGCATGCATCAAGCAAAGTCCTCCATGTCACAACATCTGGCTTGCAGTTCATCTCATGAATCAACTTAACCATTTCATCAAGCTTCCCTGCTCTTCCAAGAAGATCAAGCATGCAACCATAGTGTTCTCTTCTAGGATCTATTCCGTAAAGTTTCTTCATAGATCGAAAATATATAGTTCCAACCTTTATCAACTAGCCCTGCATGACTGCACGCAAACAGAACCCAAGAATTGTTATATAGTTTGGTCTTGGACCATAGAGTTTCATGGAATCAAATAAATTGAGTGCCTCCATGCTGAAACCATTTTGGGCTAACCCAGCAATCATGGTGCTCTAGGAGATTACGTCTTTCTCGGTCATACGATTGAAAGTGAATTTTGCATCTTCCAAACTACCACACTTACAATACATATCTAAAAGAGCATTGTTAAGAATAAGATCATGACCAAACTTCAGCACATGTACATGTGCCTGCCTCCCTAGCTCCAACAACGACAAACTAGTACATGCTCTCAAAACACTAGTAAGTGTTGACTGATCAGCCAAAAAGCCAGCACCTCTCATGCTCTTGTAGAGGTATAAAGCTTCATCCCCATCACTGTGCTGAGCAAAAGCAGCAATAATGGAGTTCCAAACCACAGAATCTCCAGTCACCATCTCACGGAAAACATTAAGAGCTTCCAACAACTCGCCCAACTTTGAGTAGACATCGATAAGCGCACTCCGAACAAAAACATCAGACTCCAACCCCACTTTCGATATGCTAGAATGCAGCTGTTTGAGATCAGATAACCTCTCACAGGCTCTCAAAAGTGATGAGAAAGTATACATGTTAGGCATGACACCATCTCTAAGCATAAAAATAAAAAGCTTCATAGCTCGATCATTGAGCTTAGCATAAGAGTACGCAGATATAATAGTTGTCCAAGAAACAACATTCCGTTCAGGCATTTTATCAAACAGTATTTGTGCTTCTTCCAAGAGGTTGAATTTCACATACATATTGAGGAGAGTGTTGATCAAGAACGTTTTTGGCTGATAACCATTTGAGAATATATGGTGATGAACGCGCTTGCCTTCCCTAACAGCCCCATGAGCCAAACAACACTTGATGAGCTCAGCATATGTTATGGCATCAGCCCAAACTCCTCGTCTTTCCATTGCATCCAAAGCATGCATAGCTTTGGGAAGATCTCTCTTGTAGCAGAGGTTGAGCAGTGAACAAGTTTCTGGGGGCACACTGCGTGGTGAAGCAATGCATGAACAATTGCGCGACCAAGTTCTTCGCAACAACGTTAATCGCGTTGAAACACCTTTCATCGGTCCTGGTTATTCGCTAGTTAGACTTGGCTTTTCTCTTGTCAATAAATAAATAGCTTTGTAAACTAACTGTAACTACTATGTACTTATTTATAGAGGAGTAAATTTTTTTATTTTCTTTTTGAGTAAAAGTAAGTTATTTTGTTGAAAAAAATATTTATGGTCCCGGAAGAAAGAGATTCTTTGGTCTCGACTATCGGTGGCTATTCAAGGAGTATCCCAATGCTTTCAATCTTAGAGAGTGTCTCATTTCTTTCAATGATAGACTAATCTCCGTTTATGTTTAGGAGTAAATTTCGTATTAGCCAACATCGAGTTTATCTACGATGGAAATCAAATTCAAAAGCACTGGATCGACAAATTCGAGAGCACCAAATCGACCCTGTATGTTTGAGTAGCTTATGTGACTGGACCAACGATATTAGTTAGAAGGAAGAGATTGAAACATTGTGTGATATTTACATTATTGTTCCAAGTGGTAATATTTGTTACCTTGAAATGGGAGAATCTTATATCACCCTACACTTTTATTTTTATCTAATAAATCAACGGGAAGGGGCATGTTTTAAGGAAGCAAAAGTAAAAATTTTGTCCAAAACATTCAATAAACCAAATTGGATTATCACTTGTCTTAATGAAACAATCTACAGCCTAATGGCAATAGCTACCAGACAAAAATTTTATTCCATACATCATCAGTCATCTTAGCATACAACTGAGATCAACAAATTCCCTTAATCAAGGAAGATACAAATATGGAGTAAATAATTTTCAAACCAATAAAATACTATGCTAAACTTCAATTTGTGTCTGAACTGGTTTCAGGATATTGACATGCTTCTAGAGTTCTAGATACATCTTGCCCTCAGCAGACCTTTATTTATAATACAGTCCTTCATGGTTGCTTCTATTCTGCCATTATACTGGTCTCAGTTCCAAGGGATGGGATACTTTGTTCATATCTGAAAAAATTGCTTGGATCTATCTTTGACTTTACATCTACAAGTCTATCAAAGTTGCTTTTGAAATACTTGTTACCCCAAATACTAGCTTCTTCATAACTAACATTTCCAGCTCCATTGACACCTATATCAACATCTCTGTAATTCAGATATGAACTTCTAGGTGAGTTGGACACATAAGGGGTCATGTAATCATACAGCTTACGGATCTGATCTAAATACCGATCTGCAACATCATTGCCTTCCTCTTTCCAACTTGAGGAGTACTGAATTTTATAAATGTTACCAGCTCTATGTGGAAATGGAGTTTCCACCTCAGAAATCTCACTCATTTTCCCACCATAAGGATTTAATGTCAGTCCAGGTTTTCCTAGCTCTATCATCTTCTTCCATATACCTTCAAGTTCAATCTTGGAAATTGGCTTCTGCACATAATCTGATTTCCTCTTCAAGAACTTCTCTTTTGATGAATGCCTTTCAAGCAAAATATTCCTTTTAGTCCCCAATGGATAGTTATACCAAAACAACACTGAATCTATCCAACTCATTTCAATGCACTTCTCAGCAATCAAACCCAATTCAGGAAAGCTCTTACCCATTACATCAAGCAGCTCATGTGCATTCCCAAGAAACAAAGCATTGAACTTAGCTTTTATTGTCTTGTTACCTTTTCTCTTCACAGGACTAACAACAACTCTAATAAACAAACCATCATGTATCTTATCAGCAACATATTGCCATTGATGAACAATATCAGTAGCACCTTGTTCCAATGTTTTTTCAACTCTAAACACAGTCACAACCTCAGGCACAGGAACCAACTTTATCTTCCAAGAGACTATAACACCAAAACTAGCTCCCCCACCTCCTCTAATAGCCCAAAAAAGATCTTCCCCCATTGATTCCCTATCAAGAACTCTTCCATCAGCATCAACAATAATAGCATCAAGAATATTATCCACAGAGAGACCAAATCTTCTCATCAAATTTCCATAACCTCCACCACTAAAATGACCTCCAACACCAACAGTAGGACAAACCCCAGCTGGGAAACCATGAAGATTACTCTTCTCAGCAATTCTATAGTAAAGTTCACCAATTGTAGCTCCAGATTCAACCCAAACAGTTTCATCTTTCAAGTTGACTTTGACTGATCTAAGCAAAAACATGTCAAGAACAATGAATGGTGATTGTGAAACATAGGAAAGACCATCATAATCATGACCACCACTTCTTATTCTAATTTGAAGGTCAAACCTTTTGCAACAGATGATTGATGATTGAATGTGGGATAGATGAGTTGGAGCTATAATGAAAACTGGTTTAGGAGTTGTGGTTGAGTTGAATCTGAGGTTTCTGATGTAAGATTGTAAGATGGGTGAAAATGAAGGAGTGTTTGGGAAATAGGTGACTTGTGAGATTGGATGAGAAGGTTCAGAATAGAGAGAAAGGCATCTGAGGAGGGTATTGGAATCTGGTGTAGACATTGCCATTAGAATGTGGAGTGCAAAGAATAGAATAAGGGAAGATACAATAATTGGAGACATTTGGATAGTACGTAGTATAATTTTAAGTATATTGAGATGAGAAACTGCCGCAAGTCCTATCTTCTACTAAGCCGCAACGCAACTGCCTTGAGAAACAAGGAAATCTTGCAGGTTATGTGAAAGTGAGCGAGAAGTACTCCTAATAATGCTATCTTAATTACTCTTTATCTTCTTCAACTAAACCGCAACTACCGCAAGTATCTTCTATTTTTCCGTAATTTCAGATATAAATAAAATGTACATAAGCTATGAGATAAGGTGTATAATTAACGTGGTTTTTTTTTTTCACTCCCCCCTTCTCTAGAAGACCCCGTAAACCCCTAAAACCCAGAAATACCCCTGAAATTTTTTAAAAAAATGAAGATTCCCGGATTTACCTCAATTTATGGTAAATCCGGTTCATAAAATGGGGGTTTTGATTTTAAGTTTGAGATTTCCGGATTTACCTGCGTATGAGGTAAATCCGATTTTTTTTTTTAATTTTTTTTATTAAAAAATTGTGTATTAAATTGTGATTTACGCGCATTTTATTTTTAAAATACGATATGAACGCTTTACGATCTAAAATACATCAAAATATATAAAAAACTGAATACGAAATACGAGTACAAATACAAATAAGTAAAATACAACTACGGGGTCAAAATGTCTAAAACGGCCTCAAAATAACGACGTGAAGTATCAGGTGAACGGTCGACACGTAGCGCACCCCGGACCAATGCAGCTGCTCTCTGCATCCAGTGGCGCGTCTAGTGCTCATACTTTGGGTGGTCACGTATGGTTGCTCATACCGGGTTTACCTACCTATGAGGTAAATCTGGGAAACACCCTTTTTAAAAAAAATATTATTTTTAAAAAGATACGCGCTTGTTACAATTTAAAATATGATACGAACGCGTTACGATATACGAGTCGAGATACGTCTAAAGATACTAGTAAAGATACGATACGAACACGTTGCGAACCCATTACAATTTGACGTATTTTAGATCGTAATTAGACGTATCTTTACTTGTATATTGTAACGCGTTCGTATTGTATTTTAAATCGTAACAGACACGTATCTTTTAAGAAAAATTAAAAAAAGGGTTTCCCAGATTTACCAAAAATTTAGGTAAATCCGGTTCACAATTTGTGAACCGGATTTAGGTAAAACTGAGATAAGTTCGGATAGTTGGGGGTTGGTTTCCCGGATTTAAGAAGAAAAAAAGGGGTAAGTTCGGATGTTGTGTTTTATGTTTTATATTTGAAGGGTTTTTTTGTCTAAAAGTGAAAAATGGGGGGTGGGAGAGATAAGGGAGGGGGTGAAAAAAAAACCCAATTAACGTTTGTAAAACAAAAGGTGTATAATTAATTAATTAATTTTTACTACTAATTTTTTTTTACCGTGTTATTGGTGCACAATATTTACCTACTTTGTCGGTGAATAATTTACGTCGAGAATCTATTTACCACGCGCATATATACCGACCTTAGTGGTCTCTCGTGATTCTTCCTCCCATCGATCGTTTCTACACGCCAAATTTGAACCCAGGACCTTAAAGTGATATTCAAATTTAGTTACTGCCTTGGACGAAACTCAAATTTTTATTGTTAGCTTTAAAAAACTGCCAGTTTAAATTTTATTTAGGTCTACTACATGTATATGATAGGTCACAACCTTAGAATTATGTCAATATTGTAGAATTTCTAGGCAGAACTTAAAAAAATAAGTGAGGTGATGAGAATGGTAAAGTAAGTTAATATATAGTTCATATATGTATGATTTAAGAGTAGGATACATGAATTGCCAAAGGATTGTGGTTGCCCTATAGATCACGGTTGGTTGTGACTTGTGACCTAACTTATATTACCATCATCGTAGCTTAACTCGCTTCGTCGGTTGTGATACTTGATGCAAACACCTTCCCTTGATCTGAAGAACTTGATACTCATTTTGATGTTGGCTTGGCTGGCTGGCTGGCTGGCTGGAAGAGTTAGAAAAATTTGAAACTTAGATTAAAGTTGGTGATGAGAGAGAGCAAATATATCTAGAGGCTGAACTATGGTGCTGATCATCAAGAGTTAGTTGTTGTAGTGGGTGAGGCGGAAAGTTGAGGAGGAAAAGGGATCTTCCCCGCATATGCTAAGACACAAAACCACACACTTTATGTGCTTCATTTTTATCGGCTTTTTCAACCAAATCATGTGACATTTCGCATTTACGGAATCTACATATTACTCACATTTCTTTTTGCGCTTCTTTTTTAAATAAATAAATAATTAAAGTGTGTGGCTCAAGTTGAACCAATAAATCATACCCTAAATCATTTTGTATTCGCTTAGGCTGGTGGTAGTCACTTTCATAAGCTTCTACAAACTCGCTAAAGAATTTTTTTTCGTGCACATCATGACACATTTCGCATTTACGGTGTCAACATTAGTGACATTTCCTTGTGCTTTTCAATTTAAATTGGCCGACTTCTAATTTGTGTGGCTAAAGTTTACTTCCTCCATTTTAAAATCATGAGTAAATACTCATTTTAGTTCTTGACAATTTCTTTCAGGATAAAATCGATCCCAGACAATTATTTGGAATAGATTAATTCCTGACATTTTCAAAATAGGGACAAATAAGTCCCTCGCCCATCCAAATTTAGGGACTATTTTGTTTATTTTTTGAAAAAATTGTCAAGAACTGAATTGGATCTTTACTCTAAAATGAATGTTTTTAAAGGTTTTAACACGAAATGCAATGATTAGAAGAAAAAGAATAAAAATTTTATCAAATTATCTTTATAAACTATTTATGTTTTTTCCACTGTCATTAATGTCAAGTATAAATAATGTTTTAAAAGAGGTGTACATAACGAGCACAATTGAAAAGAAGTAGTTAATATTGTATTGAGAATCGAAAATAACATTTGAAGCAATTTTTTCTGGCTAAAATGACACTCATTTTGAAACAGAGGAAGTAATAATTTGTCGAATTTTTTAATAGTCACAAAAAGAAATATACTAAACAAGTGTGACACTATTTTTCTAAATGTCATACTTTTTAAAATAGTAGGCGTCTTGTACACTATATATAAACTCAAACGCTACTTCAAATAGTGTTTCGAAAAATGTTACACGCTAGTAAAAAATGCAATAAGCTAGTAGTACCATACACAAAATGGGGTTATTTTAATCGACAGGGATTTGGTATATGGAAAATGAAGAAGAGGGATGAGAGAAAAAAACCTGATAAGACTGATAGAGGTTGAATAGACGAATTGAAGGAGTTGTTTCATGTCAGGTAGAATTGAACCGCCAACATAGGCTGAGAAATTAGAATGACAATTGAAAAGAGATGCTATGTAGAGTGCATGTAATGATATGAGTGGAGATGAGGAGAGGAAGACGAGTAAAGGAGGAGGTTGAAGGGATGAAGCGAGAAGAGGAAAGGAGAAGTTTGGAGGAAGAGGAAAAGATGAGACAGGAGGAAGAGGAGAGGACACAAGAGAAGAGGAAGACGAGGAGCGTGGAGCATTGGGTTTAACTGAATGGATAACTGCACCTGAGATTGGAGAAGCAAGTAGTGGAGTTGGAAGAGGAAGGAGGCTGACACACAGTCAAAGTGAAAAAAAGGTTGGTGGTGCATCCCATATCAACCATCATGTAGGAAGTGAAAAAAGGCTTTGGTTCCTGCCTCTCCTCTTGAAAATGCGATTTTGCCTTATAAAGGGGGCGATAGTTGTATTATTGTAGATAATGCATTTACCAAAACAAAATTGTGAAGAAAATATATTAAAAGAGGGTGTTTTAAACTATATTTTACCTAATTAATGTTTTCTTATTCTATGTATTATTTGTTAAATTACATCAAAAGATTTGGAACCCGGGGAATAGCAATTTTTGCTCGGCAAAGCAGAGCAAGATAAGGAGTATAAAGTATCATCTTCACTTGGAATTTTGATAGCACAATTTATTCATCAACAGAAGTTAATATATCTGGTTTAAAATTTGAACTAGATACATTAAATTTTGTTGACAATTTTTTGCTTATATTCTGTAACCGAGTAGCATATGATTTTCTTTTGGCTTTCTATAAAGGGGGAATGCTCTGCTCATTCCTGAAAAAATTTCCAGGATCAACTCTACCCTTCACTCGAGCCAACCTTTCAAAATTATTGTTGAAATATTTCAAACCCCATGAATTCTTTGCTTCTTCATAACCAGAATTCCCTCTATTCACTCCCAAATCAAGGTCTCTATAATTCAAATATGCTTGTCTAGGCCACTTTGACACATAAGGTGTCATATATGCATATAATCTTCTTATCGAATCTATATGCTTTGACATTTCTTCATATGAAACCGTATTCACAGAATATTGAATTCCATATAAATTTCCCTTCCTGTGTGGAAATGGAGATTCTGATTCCGAAATCTCATTCATTATTCCACCATAAGGTGTTAAAATCAAATAAAATGATGAATTCTCCAATAGTAACATCTTCCATAACCCTTCTAAACCATTTAATGGTATAGGCTCTTTCACATAATCAGATTTTGCTTTTGAACTTGGAGCTCTTTGGTTTCTCTGAAGTAAAATTTCCAAGGATTCATCAATTGAATAACCTGCAAAATGAAGAACAGATTGAATCCATGTCATCTCAGAAAAATCTTTCATCTGCAAACCAAATTCAGGAAAACTGTTTTGCATCAAAGAAAATAGTTTCTCAGTTGTCCCAAGATAAAATCCACTAAAGGAAATAGCAACAGTTTTTCCACCGTGATAAGAAGCTGATTTAGCAACACCCAAAACCGTGTGCAAAAAAAGCTCTTTAGGAAGCTTTGGAGCAATAGTTTGCCACTTATGCAACAATTTAGTCCCATTTTGCTCAATGGTCCTTGAAACATAAAAACTTGTTACTTTTGAAGGAACATTTACAAGCTTAATTTTCCATGAAGTAATGATACCAAAACTTGAACCTCCTCCTCCTTTTAAAGCCCAAAAGAGATCTTCACCCATTAATTTTCTATTAAGTATATTTCCATTAACATCTATAATCTCAGCATCAATTACATTATCAGATGCTAAACCATATTTTCTAAAAATTGTACCAAATCCACCTCCACTAATGTGTCCTCCAACACCAACAGTAGGACAACTTCCAGCTGGAAATCCATGAACTTTACTTCTATTTCCAATTGCATAATAGAGATCACCAAGGGTAGCACCTGATTGAACCCATGCAGTTTCTTCTTTCAGATTAATGCTTATGGATTTAAGGTTGACTAAGTCAATGATTAAGAATGGAACATAGGACACATAAGAAAGACCTTCATAGTCATGTCCACCACTTCTAACTCTTACTTGTAACTTGTTTTTCTTTGAACAGTGTAATGTTAATTGGATGTGGAATAGGTTGTGTGGAGTAACAATAAGGTTTGGTTTTGGAACTGAATTGGTTATGAACCTTGAGTTTTTTATAGAAGATCTCAAAAGTTGTTCATAAGATGAACTGCTTTTTGTGAATATTACTTCTGAAGTTGTGTTATCTCCTAATGTTTCCTTGAAACATAGAAGGAAACCTCTCTCAAGACCAACAACAGAACTAGAAGTTGCTGCAAAATTTGAGATGAAAATGGTTACTGATAGGAAAACTAGAATTGAGGTTGTCATTTTTGCTTTGTCTTTTCAAATGTGTTTACTAGAATGTGGTATTTATATAACTGTATATAATGGAGAAGTATGGTGCTCCACAAATTGGCTTTTATCTTCTTCGAAAGATTCAAATTGAGAAATATTTAATTAGTGTTGAAAATTTTACAAATGAAATATTTTAATGTTTCCAACCCCTCCACCTTTTATTCTCTTATTGATGCTCAATTGACATGAAAGTCTTCAAGTGTGTACTGTAGTGCGAAGAAGTTTCTTTTAGAATTGCTGGCATAGGTCATTTGTTTCTGTCATGGTTTAACGTAACTACAACCACAATTTAATACTGACCCGTACTTTCCCAACCCTCTACTACTCACCACACACTCCTAAACACAGCAAAGTACCATAATACCCTTAATGAAGCAAAATTTTACTAGCGTATCCGTCTTTTTTTCCCTAGATTTTAATGGGTTCGGAAACCGGCAACCAAATCAGTTCAGATCAGCACTGTCGGGGCAGATTTATTTGATACACACCCCATTGTTTGAACTTTCTTTTTGTCAATGATGGTTTTGTTGGCTCCAGTCGAACAGGTTTGGTTGAGAGCCTCCGGACGTTATGCAGAAATATTTTAAAAAAACATGGTTCGGTTGGCTTCACACGAACGTGTTCGGCAACCCTCAGTCAAACCTTTTAAATTGTCATCATCCTCAAATTGGTTCGGGAGCCTGTAACCGAACTGTTCGATAAACAAAAAAAAAACACACAGTGCAATACAAAAAGTGAGAAGGGTGAGAGATGGTGAGAGAACTGAGAGTTGGTGAGTGAGAGTGAGAGATGCGATGAAGGAGGTTGAGAGTGAGGGAGTTGATGGTGAGGGTGAGAGGGTACGGTTGAGGGGAGGGGGTTAGGATTCGGATATTGAGAGAGAGTGAGGGAAAAGGGGGTGTGAAGGGATTAGAAGAAATGAGTGGGAGATGAAATATTTTTAAGTTAGGGATAGGTTTGTGATTTAGGAGGTTATGGGGGTGTGTGTTGAGTAGGGAGGGCAGGGTGTTTTTGGGAAAAGCATGGTTGCATTGACATGAAAGTCTTCGAGTGTGTAATGTAGTTCCGAAAAGTTTGTTCCATGCTAAAAATGCAATCCATGAACACCTCTAACGAATATTTTTATATTAATATGTGGACGAGTCAAAGAAAGAAATAATTGTCCACCTAAGATGTGATATTTTTTAAATAGTACTTTTTCTATAGAATAATATATTCAATACCCAGATATACATTACTCATTTGATAAAGGAATATACATGTAACCATTTTCTATAATATATATTCCACTCGGTAGTGATGATTGAAAAATAAAATTTTTCAGGAAAAAAGTGGGTAAAAAAATATTATTTATATTTGAGGTAAATTATAAAATAATTATGTACCCAAAAGAAAAATTCTAAAATAATTGCAGAGTCAAAAGAAAAGATTTTATAATCAGAAAAAATTGTGATCTTTAATCGAAAAGGCACATATCCCTAATTTTGTTTAAATGGACGGGTTTTCGGATGACTAAAGAGGTAAGCAAGTTTGGTCAAAAATAAAAAAGGTAAGCAAGTATATACAAAGGAGGAATAATTAAAAATATATATTACATTACTAGATTTTTTTACCAAAATTTATAAGAAAAATTGCTTTCATTGAGAGTTGAACTCAAGACCTCCCGCTTACTAAACGGGTGCTCTAACCAACTGAGCTATGAAAGCTATATGTAATATTGCTAGAACTAGAAATATAATAAAAAGTAATTTAATACATGACATTAAATAGAAAAATGTTGAAAAGTGACAGCAAAAAATGAAAAAAACATAGCGATGTTTTGATTGGAAATAAATTCAAGGTACTTTTTGTTTAATAAAAAACACCACAAGATGCCTTTTCTTACACAACGAAAATTTATGACAACTTACTAACGAAGAGCAATAGGAGATAACATATAGGATTGTAGGTACTTGTGGATCTTTTTTCTCAAAATTCTCAAGTAAGTTCTTTAGGAGAGAAACTAACGTGGTTGCTCATTGCCTTACTAAGGTGGTTATTAACAAAGTTTGCTCTCACTCTTATTATGATGTTCCTAGTTGTATTCAGCACTAGGTTTTTAATAAAATGCATTAGGGAGATATATTTCCTCGAAAAACTAACAAAGAGCAAAAACACAAACTCCATGAACATTCTCTTCTAAGATGAGGGGCGATTTAGAGGGTGACACTAAAAAAACACCAAAAAATCATCCAAATGACCCATATTGGCGAATTGATCAACACAAAATCAATGTAAAAAACACTTTAGTACCCGAGCAGTTTCAATACTTTAGTATCGGACGTGTATCGGGTAGTTCAAAAAATGCATGCCCTATATATATCTCAGTCTGAAACCGTCCAGTACTAAAGTGTAGAAAAAAATAAAATTAAAATACAAAAAGGCGAGAAGAAGACGAACCGAGATGGTGCGAGAGGGAGATGAATGTGTGAGGCGAATGTGGGAGAAGGTTAGTGATGGTGAGAAGGAGAGGGGGTGCGAGTGGGTGAGGGAGAAGAAAGGGAGAAGAGGAAGGGAAAGTGAAAGAGAGAGAATGAGAATGAGAATGGGGGTATTGTAGAGTTGTAACTTAATTTGAAGGATTATCTTTACACAAAGGTTTCCCCTTTGCTAAAGTCATCTTGAACCTGAGCCTCATTGCTTCACCTAGATATTATTATAAAAATGTATATATAGTTGACTAAAATTTATTTGGTCTAAAATTAAATTTCATTGAAAGAAATTTGTAGAAAAAAACGGCTATGCTATATATTGTGAAAACATCGTTCTTGGAATTCATGATCTCTTAGTTTACGTCTTTTCTATAAAAAAAAAGGCACTAATCACAAAAAAACAGGTGCACTACGAATAATTGTCGCTACAAGTAGCATTTCTCAAGAAAGAATAATCCACTTAAGGATGACCAGGAAATGATTCCCCCGTGCTTGGGCAATTACCAATCTCAATCATCCAACTTTGATTAAAGAGAAGAGAAATGCTACTAACACTCACTCTACCACTCTCTTTTAGACACTCTCCTTTTTATTGGACCACATCATCACACTTTTTAAATTACTTACTGGTTTACCGGTTCTGCAAACTAAATTAAACACCCACACAAGGCCTCTTTGGATAACACCCACACACTGTCCCTTTAACGACATGTGGCTGATTTTAAGGAAGAAAGATTAAATGATGAGAATGGTGGCACCAGAGGTGAGAAAGTAGAAAAACAAATACCTATGAAGGATGTAAGTTCCATGGCAGAGATGCACAAGAAGTTGACGATGGCAGATTTGATGCATTAAATTTGGGAGATTTAACGAAAGTTGGATTCGATGTTGATGGTGTTGGTTTAGAATCTTTTGATGAATTAGACGACGGCGGTGACAACAAAGCTTTGATTGTGAGTGACGGCAAAGAAGAGACGAGGTGGAGATGCAGTTGAGTACTGATAAGGGTATTTGAGGGATATGGGCCTTTTCAGTTTTACCGATAAAACCAGTTGCCGGTTATAAGTTTTAAATAAAAGGGTGACGTGGGTGAATGGCACTGCAAGTGACTAAAAGCGAGTGACGGAGCAACTGATGCTAGCATTTCTCTAAAGACAATACACTAAAGCCCACAATGCACGGTTGAAAGGCGGAATAGAATAAAAAAAAAACATGAGAGAGAAAGTAGAGAGAGAAACAGTGGGGAGAGAGAGAATTTTGGAGACAGGAAAAAAAAGTGAGGGGGAGAATGCAAAAGGTCACGGTTGTGAGAGGAGGAATTCAGGTAGTCACGACCATGAGGGGGGGAAAACGGAAGGTCTCGGCTGTGGGGAGGGTAACAACGAAGGCTGGAAAACAGTCCAGTACAAGAAAAAACGATTCAATGGCATCAAGAGAAGGATTGACATTGCTGGAAGCTGGAGAGGTGGTGTTGAAGACACTATTTCATACTATTTCTCCGACTTTCCGAGAATCTCATGGCGCAAAGGAAATGTTCAAGGCTTTTGCTTTGTATGGGAAGGTGGTAGAGGTGGTCATACCTCCAAAGATAAACAAGTGGGGAAAGCGTTTGGCCAGCGCGTTTCATTGAAGTGCGAGGAGCCACGAGGATATTTGCGAGTGAAACTAGACAATATCATCTTTGGTTCGGATAAACTCCATGTTAATCTTCCAAGGTTTAATAGAAGTGCTTGATTTGCAAATGAGAAAGCGGCGGCTACATGAAATGAGAGTGAAGGGGTACGGTTATATGCGCAGCAAGGAAGGAAGAGAAGAGAAGGCGTCGCGACGTAACAAAGGATGGGGGCATTGAAGATGTTGCATCGGCAGTGTGGAAACCGAAAGGTCGGGTTGGAAATAATGATAAAAACGGTGACATAATTGGAGGAAGGCAGGGAATCGTGGAGAATCAAGACGTTGCAAAAGTTCAGAACCTTGTGGATAATTCAAGCAGATCGAGGAACATGGAAAACACCAAGCGGTTGAGGCATGGAGGTTAGTGTCTGCATGGAAGGAAGGTGGGGTGGAAGGAAGCCATTCCAAAAGAAGTTCGGTGGTACTAGTAGGTACGTAAATCATTCATTCTATGATCAAAAATTGTTTACTTCGAAAGAAAAATTTGTGTGAAGTGTGGTACAACGCATCACCTGAAGAATTGGATGGCTTCAAGAAAATGTACGTGGGTATTGTTAAACATCTTTGGGAGTACTCATATGGTCCGTAAGTGGTTCAATATGCAAGGATTCTTCTCTATTAAGGTTACACCTTTGGGTGCAAACCGTGTTCTTCTTGAAGAAATAGAATAAGGAATTATTAAGGCCTTGATTGATGATGCGGATGATTGGGTTAGTGAAAAGTTCGATGATATTCGAGAATGGACTCGAATGAAATAGATAATGAGAGGTCGGTGCAGGTTCGTTGCCATGGAATACCAATTCATGCATGGAATAATGAGTTTTTTCAAAGATTGGCGGCAGCAAGTTTGGCACTTTTTGGGTGTGGATGAGAACACAAGAAAAAGAACTCTATGGATGTTGCTAGAATTTTAATCAGGACAAGATGCTATGATGTATTCAACATGGTGGTAATCGCTACTATCAATGACTCTATGTTTGATATTAAGGTTTTAGAAGAGTGGTGTGGTCCAGATGCATTGGGAGGGTCTAACTCCAGGCCTATGGATCAATCTAATAAAGATGAACGTTACACTAGCGACTCGATAGCTCTGAAGAGGAGGAGCCTCCTTTATTTCATGATGAGGTCCTTCCTGATGATGGAATTGAGGAGGATGAAGCTATGATTGTAAACAAGTTGATGGAATTGGAAAATCTAAATAAGGAGGGAAGGAATGCCAACTCCGAAAATACAACTGGTGTGAAAGAGGGAGGGATTAATGATTTGATAGTTAATAAGGATGATCAAAGGGAGGAGGAATTAAATGAAAATACCATAACAGTGCTTGAACACGCTGCAAAGGTTCCTTTGTTAGAAGATCATTATAATGCATCTCAGGCGGAAGTGGAGGATTGTAATTCGGGGATTCAAGCAGTTGGGATCTCATCGGTTTGGAAGTATTGAAGTTCTTTGAAGAATTCTATATAAGTGCAAGACTCCCTAAGGCGGTTAGCGCATCTTTTATTGCACTTATTCCAAAGAATTGTAACCCACAAGGTCTAGGTGAGTACAGGCCCATTTCTCTAATTGGTTGCCTATACAAGATGCTTGCAAAGGTGCTTGCGGGAAGGTTGAAAAAGGTCTTGAAAGGGGTAATCTCGGATTGTCAGAGTGCTTTTCTCCCAGGCAGGAATATACTTGATGGAGTGGTAGTTGTCAACGAGATCATGGATTTGGCAAAGAGAAAGAAGAGAAAGCGTGTGTGGTCATGAAGGCGGATTTTGAAAAGGCATATGATTGAGGTGAAATTTGGTCATATTTGGAATATATGTTGTGTAGGTTGGGGTTTGGGGAAAGGTGGAGAAAATGGATACGAGGATGCATCTCGCCTAACTCAATGTCTGTGTTAGTCAATGGCGATCCAACGAGAGAGGAATTTGTGGCCCGAGAAGGTTTGAAGCAAGGGATCCATTGGCTCCCTTCTTATTTCCGATAGTGGCGGAAGGCTTGGCGGGCTTGGTGAGGAAAGGTGTTGAATCAAGTAATTTAAAAGGTTTCAATATTAATGGTTCTTTGTCAGTGGAACTCTTACAATTTGCGGATGACACAATCCTCTTTTGTGACGGGGGAGAGTCGAGTATTTGGTGTTGGAAAGCGATGTTAAGAAGCTTCGAAATGGTATCCGGTCTAAAAGTGAATTTTGCAAAAGTAGTATTTTGGGTTGAATGTTGAGGAGCGAGCCGTGGAGGGAATGTCACAGTTTTTAGCATGCAAGGTGGGATCGGTCCCCTTTAAATTCTTGGGGATTCCGGTCGGTGCAAATCCAAGGAGAGCAAGTATGTGGCAACCTATTATAGACTCAATGAAGGCAAGGTTAAATAATTGGAAAAGTAGACAATTATCTATTGGGGGGCGTGTTACTCTTATCAACTCGGTTCTCGCTTCTCTTCATTGTATTTTTCTCGTTCTACAAAGCACCCAAGAAGGTTATTACGGAGCTTACGAAAATACAAAGAAGATTTCTTTGGGGAGGTGATGAGGAGAATAGGAAGGTTGCTTGGGTGAAATGGGATACTATTTTTCTACCTAAAGAAAAAGGAGGTTTGGGTATAAAAAATTTAGAATGTTCAATACGGCTTTGTTGACCAAATGGCGATGGAGAATATTGTGGAGGAAAATAATTCTATGTGGAAGGAGGTCTTAGTGGAAAAATATGACTTGAAAGGGAGATGGCCCGATATTTCGAGATAGTAGAAGAGGGTGGGAGAAGAAGTCTCTTTGGTGGAGGGATCTATGCTTGCTTGGTGAGGATATGAATTTGCAAGAAAATTGGTTTGGAGACTTGATAAAAATCAAATTAGGCAAAGGTAATATGGTGAGATTTTGGAAGGATATTTGGATTGGACGGGAATGTTTGGGTGAATTATTCCGGATATTTATAATTATTCTATGACGAAGAAGGAGGACACGGTTGAGAAGTTCGGGCAATGGTCGGTTAGTGGCTGGTTTTGGACGTGGGATTGGGTGTCATATATACCGGTGAAACGCTGCTGACCTTTGCATCGATCTGGAGTGGGTAATGCAGTTAGCGGCTTCTTCACTGTTTGGCCGCTCCAATGCGCGGACAGGTGGATTTGGTTACCGGATTCGATGGCTGGCTTTTCGGTGAAAAAATGTTACGAATTGTTGCTGGTTTTTTCTGCAGGTACAGCAGACATAGAGCAGGCCGATGCCATCACTGCATGCAGGAAAATCTGGAAAAATGATGTGCCTTCAAAGATTCAAATCTTTGCGTGGAGAGTAATTTTGAAACGAAGTTGCCACGCGTGGTCGCGCTTCAAAGAAAGGGGTATTATCCAGTCCCCAAACGATACTAGTCGTGTTTTATGCTTAGGGAGATGAATCGGTGGATCACTTATTTGTGTCTTGTGGAGTTGCTACGGACATTTGGAGGAGTGTTCTCTTGGATAGGCTCTTGGGTTGTGATTCGGACAATATTGCTAATCATTTTATTGAGTTTGGGAAATTGGTGAAGGGAAGCGGCAAGAGGCGTTAAACATCTTATATGGATGGCGGTAATTTGGAAAATATGGAATGCTCGAAACAAGGTAATCTTTAGAGGAGAGGTGGATTCCGTCCCGGATGTTATAGCGGGAGTTAAGGATATTTCATGGAGCTGGTTTAAGGCGAGGAGAGGAAGGAATTGCACGGTGAATTGGTCGGATTGGTATAATTGCCCGATGGGCTGTTTTTCAATGTTGTAATCCATCTATGTAATGTACTTAATTATTTCTATTGTAGTAGGGGGAGAAGCAGTGGACTAGGACTGTTATTTCCACTGTTGGCACAATCTTTTGTGTGAGGTACTCTTTTTCCCTCCTAAGTCTTTTTCCCAAAGGGTTTTGACTTAGGGGGGTTTTGAGGAGACCCTCCCCCTTCCCATTGTAAGGTTGGGCACACCTTGTGCTTCTTTCAATGAATCATTGCTTATCTAAAAAAAAGACAATACACTAATTTGGTGAAGCTTAAAATTGGAATGATTGAGATCCAAAAATGTGTCATATTTTTTACTGCAAGAAATATTGGTCCGGCTGGCCATATGGGTGATTGGGAGTTGGGAGTTGGGACTATGGATTTGGATCATCTCATTTCACTCTTCCTACATCTCTCTTCACCATCTCTATCTCTCTCCATATACTCTAATTTAACTCTCTTGTTTTCCATTTGTAAAAAATATAAAAAATCTTGCCAATATACATTTTTTTATTGATAAAAAAATATACATATCTTTTTTTGTCAAATGCCAATACATATATCTAAAGGAAAATAGTCATTTTGGTCTCTGGAAATGTAACTCGTTGTCAATTTGGTCCCTGAATCAAACGAAAATGCAAAATGGTCCCTAAAAGTGTAATCTGGCTGTCACGTTAGTCCCCCTCGATAGTGTGCATCGTATATACCCATCGTATAATAATTTGTTTTTTAATAATTTGTTTTTTAACAAAGGGGACAAAGGGGTATATACGATGGGTTTTTTAATTTTTTAATAATTTGTTTTAATTTTTATTACTAAAAGGCTACTAAAAATTCGTTAAATAGTCAAAACTACTCCAAAAAATTATAAAAACACCATTAAAAATCTAACAAAACCAAAATAAAGCTATACAAATTTTTTTAGATTTTTTGGAGACTATGAAAAATTAAAAAAAAATCGTAAAAAATAGTAAACGATGGAATTTGGGATTTTGAGGCCGTAGTCCCGTAAGAAGTCCCTTCTAAGGGAGTCTTGATTCTTGATTTTTTTCGCTTCTAATGGCTGTGGTTTCATTACGATCGGAGTATGTTGCCCGAAAACCGATTTTTTAGCCTAAATTATTTGTTCGACGTATAATATCGTCACGTTTTAACGAACTACACACAAAACCTATTTTCAGGACTCATATAATTTTTATTTGACTTAAAAAAAATTTTAAAAATACAATGGGGGTCGTATATACACCTGAGGGGGGTATATATACGACCCTATTTTTTAGGCATCGTATATACACCTCCCAAGGCGTATATACGATTATGGTGAGGTTTGTTAATCGTATATACGCCTTGGGGGGTGTATATACGATGCCTAAATGCATAGGGTCGTATATATACCCCCCCAGGTGTATATACGATTGGTCAAAAATTTGTAAAAAAAAATACGTTTTCAAAAGGGCATTTTGGGGTTTTCAGTGTGAGTGGGGGTTTATGGGGATGGGGTGGGGGTACAAAAGAAAAAACCCTAATGCGTGGAGATGTGATATTTTTTACTACAGCAAATGGTGGCTCAACTGTCCATACATGGTGATAGAATCTAGGCAATTTTTTTTCTCACCCCCTCCTTCTCTATCTCACTCCCATATTTCTAAAAAACCCAATACTACCCCTGCATTTTTAAAAAAAAAATTTAAATTTTTCGGAATTACCTCAAAATAAGGTAATTCCGGTTCAAAAAAAAATTAAAATTTTGGAATTACCTCTAAAAAATGTAATTTCGGTTCATAAAAAATTAAAAATTTTGAATTACCTCGAGAAGAGTATCGCTACTCTTGGCCTCCCTGAATGCTTTGCTCTCGTCGTCGTTTGCGAGTGGTGCTCGAAGACTCTGCTTTCGCTTACGTTGTCTGATCGTCTACTCGCCACTGTTAAAAAAATAAATGTAATTAGAAAATATTAAAAATTGAAAAAAATGGATTTTCGGAATTACCTAGTAATTCGAAATTCGAAGAATTTCGGAATTACCTCGAATTGAGGTAATTAGGTTCGAATATGAACCGGAATTACCTCACTTCGAGTATAATTCGAATTTTTCGAATTACTAGGTAATTCCGAAAATCACAACCGAATTTACTTACTTTTTCGAAATTATGTAATGTGAAATGTGATTTTTGTAAATTTTCAGGAGTATTTTTGTCCGTTTGGGTAATTATGGGGGTGGGATTGATAACGAGGGGGGTGGGAAAAAAAGCCTAGAATCTATTTGATTTGATTTGCATACATGGACAATTTGTTAGTAAGTTTAAATTAACAGCACCAAAGTTATCTATAAAGCCTAGTTCAATTGTCAAATGTCAAAAGGTTGGAGATATCATGTCTTGAATTTGAACTCGGGACCTCATAGTTATTTGTGTGAATTTCAAGTGGCACTTGTCAGTTCATCTTAAAAAAAAACAGCATCAAAGTTCATTTTGTCAATAAAAACTTTGCTCTTTGAACCTCCTACAATAATTTGTTGATGAATCATTGTTGTTTACGATTTTCTAAAAGTAAAAATACTACAATTTCTTTTTGCAAGTACTTGCAATTTTTTAAAAAATAAAAATGATATTTTTGTTCTCAAAACTTCTTCTCCCATGCATCACACTGGCAATGGCCTAATATAATAAATGAGAAATGATAAATGCTGCAATAATTTGATACAAATATGTTGGGGAAAACTGCACACGTCAATAGATTAACCCGCACACGTCAATAGATTAACTCACACACCCAATAATCTTTGAGAAAATATAGATAAACACACTGCGAAAATAAAGGAAGGAAGAACACACAAATTTACGTGGTTCGACACATCTTTCCTACGTCCACGAGAACATCTTAACATAATTCATTCACTATTTCAAACATGATTACAACAAATGCTCACCAATATGTGTATTATCCTACGAGACTATTCTCACTCCAAGAGTTAAAGGAAATGATAACACTCACATCTCACAACAAATGCTCACCAACACTCTTCTCTACCATAGACCTGGTTGGAGATTCTTCAACTCTCCACATGTCACCAAAAAACGAGGATGCCTCATCTCTTCATTTGGCATGTTCCACTCTCATATGATCACCCATGGTGGGAATGTCTTCACATCTTCATAAGTCTCTTTATTTATAGGAGACGGTATGACTTCTATTTATGTATATGACATAGTGGGTATTACTTATCCCACATTTCCAAGAAAATTCCCTTCAAGAATTCTTCAACATTCTAGATGCACCTCTTCATCCCTTCATTGGTGTCTCTTGACACTACAAGAAAAATGGGATTTTTTGGCGGATTTTTCCGCCAAAAAACACCCAATTCCGCCGCAAATACAGGTATTTTCGGCGGATTTTTCCGCCGGTAAATGGCTGGTGGGAACGTATTTTGGCGGAAATTCGCGGTAATTTCCATGGATTTTAAGTCATTTCCGCGGATTTTTGCGGAGGAATTTTGCGTGATTTCCACCAGGTATTTTTCCGTGAAATTTGGACTTTCTCGCGGATTTTTCCGCAAAATTTTTTTTTTTTTTTTTGAAATTGAAAAAATATCTGTAAAATCCGCCAAAAAAATTTTTTTTTTTTTTTTTTTTTTTTTGAAAATCCACTGAAAAGTACCTAAATCATGAAAATTACATTTTTTTTTTTTAAAAAAAAATTTTTAAAAAACCTGAAAAACGTCATTTAAAAAGGGAATGGAGAAGAATAGCTTTGATTATGCCTGATTGAAGTTTTCTTATGCAGAGTTCAGAAATTGAAGACACAACTTTCACGTTTTTACGTTGCTGTCACACTCCCAACTAAAGAGAAAATTGATTCATTTACTCACTCATATTTCAAGTGAGTTTTGGTACTTCATTACGATTGATTAATGTTTTCTATGTATGACTTGAATAAAAAAGAAAATGGATCATGATTATGGATACATGAAGATTTGGGATGGTGGTTGGCAAGCCTACATTTGTGCCAGTTAAGGACTTGGAGATGGGGTTTGAAAAGATGGTAAAAATAGCCCATTCTTGTGGAGGTAGAACCTGAAACTTCTAAATAAATTTGTTTTCCAACTAATTGCAGCATACAAGCAGGAAAATATTGGAGAAAAATTGAAAGCAGAGGTGAAGAGTGAAATTGTTAGAGTGAAGAGTGAGAAGTGTTGAGAGAGTGGTGAAGAGTGAAGAGTGAAGATTGAAGAGAATCAGATTTATCAATGGCCTGTTACAACGCTGACCGAGGCGTGTATGTTCCGGCGGATTTATGTCACTTTTCAGCGGAAATTAAGTGCATTGGAGACCGCGTTGTCGTCGTTGAAGAAGACTTCGCGCGGATTTATGTCACTTTTCGGCGGAATTTTGTGCATTTCCGGCGGATTTGATTAAAAAAAAATTGTCATTTCCGGCGGAATTTCCCCCAGAAACGACATATTTTGAAATTTTAAACTCCCGCCCATTTTCCATCTTGCATTTTCGGCGGATTTTGAGTACTTTTCGGCGGAAAATTTTTTTTTTGTCCGAAAATTTTCTTCCTCTTTTATGATCCGTGAAATCCTATAAACCGCCAAAAATGCCACAAATTCGCTGGAAGTTTCTGGGTGACAAAATCCGCCAAAAAATACAAAAATCCCCCGGAAAGTTTCTGGGGGAATAAAATCCGCCGGAAAGGCACGCCCTGAAATTTGAGTTTTTCTTGTAGTGTGAATTTTCTCCACTATTATTATTGGAAATTATAATTGATATTCCCAACAAAATCAATCAATTGATCAATATCAATACTACTCAATAGTAGTATTGATTACATGCTAGGAAATTTACCATCATAGTGCTCTTAATATTTTGACAATTGTTCCAAACTTGGGTTAAAAATGTCATTTACTCACTAAATGCCAAAAAATTGTCAACTTTTGTAGCCTCTTTCCTTCTTTCTCTTTATTGTTCCCTTTCTTCTCTCACTTTCTTTTTACTTTTGCAACTGAGTCTCTCTCTCTCTCTCTCTCTCTCTCTCTCTCTCTCTCTCTCTCTCTCTCTCTCTCTCTCTCTCTCTCTCTCTCTCTCTCTCTCTCTCTCTCTCTCTCTCTCTCTCTCTCTCTCTCTCTCTCTCTCTCTCTCTCTCTCTCTCTCTCTCTCTCTCTCTCTCTCTCTCTCTCTCTCTCTCTCTCTCTCTCTCTCTCTCTCTCTCTCTCTCTCTCTCTCTCTCTCTCTCTCATATTATTAAAAGTATATATTGAGTCTTTTTCTTACTACCTCAAAGACTAGGGGTGGACACTAAACCGCAACCCGCCTAAAACTGTAACGCCCCAAAAATGATTAAGTAAATAATTAGATAATTTAATTAAGTGATAATTTAGTTGGCCTTATTTAAAATAAATATAAGGTAATTAATTAATTTAAGGTGTGGGGTGTAGTAAATAAAAAAGGGAGTATTTTAATTAAATGGGGAGGATGTGAGAAAGTAAATAGGAGGTGCAATTAGGGCCCATTGGAGTTAAGTGGCCCAAACCCAATTAATAAAAACATTAGGGTCTTAGGAGAAACCTCATTAGGAGCAAAAGAGCAAAAATTAGAAAGTGAGAAGAGAGAGAAGAGAGGAGGAGCCTTGCTGGCAGTGGCTTGAGAGAGAGAGATTTTTCGTGAAGAAAGCAAGGAAGAAGAAGAAAGGCGTGGATTGTTGGGGTCTCTGGGAGGTCTTCTTGATTGTTGGTGTTATCTTCTTCAAGTTTTAAAAGGTATGGGGCTCTCTAATCATAGTTAATAATTTATAAACCTTGAAATCATAGAGATTAGGGGTTAGGAGTAATTAGGTGACTGATTTGTAATGTATATAAATGATTTGTGAGTATATGATTGATTTTCATGATGATATGGTGTTGTTGTACATGTAAATATGTTTCTTGATGAATCTTGAATGGCTTGGTGTATGTCAATTGTAATATGGTGATTAATTGTTAATTTAACATAATTTAAATAGGAGAAAGTATGTGCTTATCCGGTGTTAGGAGTATTTGTTTTATTTGATTCTTGGAGTACTTAATTGATTGGGTGATTGTTTGACTTTATACAAGATTGAATTGAATTGTTATATTAATATTGATTTGATAAATTCTTGATTGTGGTGTTATGGTGTTGTTGTAGCGTAAGTTGAATATATAAACACTAGGAGTAATTATTTGGTTGAGTCATAAGGTGAATTGCATGAGTTAAATGTAGTATGGGGTGTGATAGGTGTTAATGGTTAGGAAGATGATTAGTTGTAGTTGAGTTTTTATATTTAAGGTGCTGTGAATAGTGTTAGGGGCGCCAATTCCATAGGGATTTGGCGCCTGTGCTACTGTTTGGAGTGGGTTGGGGTGTGTCTTTGAGAGGCGCCAGTGCATGAATTTGGCGCGAGTTTATCGTTGTTGTTCTTGCAGGAGTGCAGCAGAGGGGGCGCGCCATTTCTTTGCAAACTTGGCGCCTGTGTGTGTGCTAGTGTGGCTGGGTGGGCGTGTGGTGTGTGGAAATGCCACATACACTTGAGTGCAAGTATACACTGTCCAAAAACAAGTAGTAAAAAGATCGAACCCACAGAGATTGAAAAACTCACTTTTAAATGATATAAAGTAATATAGTGTAAAGTAACAAAGTAATAAAATAATTTTGGATTTTGGTTGATGATCACAACTAAGTTAGAAAACAAAGAAAGAATGTTGATAGTGTAAAAGAGAAAAGCTAGTTGGAATGTCTTCATCAAGTAATTTACTTAAAAGTGTATGATGCGAAAGATGTGATGCAAACTGACTGAATGTTGTTGCATTAGCTATGTGCCTTTCGGTCACTTTCTTCTTGAGTATCATTACCAGCTCTTATGATCCTTGTTCTATGCAAGAAAGAAAGGGGTGTTAGTGCCAATCTTGCCTCCTAACAAGTATCACTTTGCTTAAGTGAATTCACTCTTGTATTTTAAGTACCCACAATTATCCTATGGACTATACTATCCTATGTCTAGGACTTAGCATGGTTTTCACAAAGTTTTCTTTATGTAAAACACTCACCCATATTAGTTCTTGAGTTCTTAATTGTAAGCCATGTCTGGTCATTTACAAATCTACTTATTCTAAGTGATCAAGTTCAAAATAAGTTTTGAAAAGATTATCAAGCAAGAACTAAAGTACAAACATACATACATGCAACATACTTACTTAAAAGCTCATTAAATGATTAGAACATTCCAACTAAGAAAGGTTTAGCTAACAAGAGACATTGCAAGATATATATAAACTGAATAGACCATGTTTATATATATATAGAAATCACAAAAGAGAAACAACAAGAGTAAAGTTACAAATGTTGAAAACCTTTGTATGAAGTCTTCTAGCAATGCACTAGCATTACTCCTTAGCACTATACAAACACTATGAAAATGAGTTGAGGAGGAATTATGAATTCATTCCTCTTCCTCTAAAAATATAAAAACTAACTATGTATATTGAAATTTTGATCTAACTTATGGATTGTGATATATTTCCAAATGAAGATGTGAGGTCCTTTTATAGCTTTCAAGTGAGGTGCTTCCTTTTTCATGTTGAAGTCATCTTGAGTGGATCATAGCATTTGTAGTTGCTTTCGTGAAGTTAATCCCATGTTGAAATCTTTGACTTGATACATAGGCGGTTCCATGGTGTTAGAACAAGTGTCCCTATGTTGGTGACTCTTCAAAGCTATGCCTATAGCTATGTGTGAATGGTAGGCGCCTACTATACATTGTTGGATGGCATCAGGCAAGCAGGCAGGAGGTCATCACATTGCATGTGGATGCATATGAAACAGATCGCTTATTCACCAAGTTGCGTGAGAATTGATGCAGGATCGGTGCGCAGAGCATTGATGCTGCAAGCGATTGAGACCGCATCGAACAAAAACATCAAACATACCACAATATATCCAAAATGGCCTATAACTAACTATAACCATTCAATTCACTCAAGTTAGCATATATCACATAAAATACTATATAAACTCTTTATTATTACTTGAAAGAGAGCAAATACTAAGTTTAAACATATGAAATACTCTATATAAAATAGAGTTATCAGCGTGAAGCAGAGCGGGCGCCCAGTGCGAGGAACTTGGCGCTGTGTATGCAGCAATCTTCTTTGGGTTGGCGTGTGTGAGGAGCAGTGGATGGGCGCCATTTTGTCGCCCAAACTGCCGTGGCGCCTATGTGTGTGTGTGCGTGGGTGTTGTCTTTGTGCAAGAGGCGCCATTTGGTCGCCCAAGGCGCTGGTGGTGGCTGCTGGTGTCTAGTGATGGGCGCAAATTTTGGCAGCCCAAGGCGCAACTTGGCGCCGTGTCTAGGTGTGGGTTCAAAATAGTCCCTAGGTGTCAAATCAATCTCTTTGGTGTCAAAACAGTCCCTAGGTGTCAGAATGGTCCCCGAGGTGTCAATTTAGTCCTTAGGTGTTAAAATGGTCCTAATGGTGTCAATTTGGTCCTTAGGTGTTAAAATGGTCCCTGGGGGTGGAATAGGTCCCTATGAGGTGTTTGGTCCCTAGGTGTGGGTTTAGTCCCGAGCGTTGGCTTTAGTCCTTAGGATGACTTTAGTCTTGTGGTGTGGAAATACTTAGTGGTGTCCTTTTAGTCCCCGTAGGAGTATTAATTATGGTGTTATAAAATAAATGGTGAGTATATTGGTGATGAGAGGTCTATGACTCTCCTTGGTGATTTGGTGAACATACCTATAATTATTGGTGAGCATGTTATTGCTTTATTTTGGTGTTTTGGTGTTTTCTGGTGTATAGTCATGGTGTCGCATAATCATATGCATCTTTGGTGAATAGGCCTCGGCCTCTTAAAATATTTTGGTGTTTGGTGAATGCACTCAAGGCAATTTTGTTGATGGATCCACATGCATATGCCCAGTGGAGTTTTGGGTTGCATTTCATACATTGCATACATGTTCTGGTGATTGATTGTGCCTTCATAATTCTTGGTGAACTGTAATTCTTGGTGAACTCTAATTCTTGGTGAACTGTAATTCTTGGTGAACTGTAATTCCTGGTGTAGCTGTATTGGTAGTGTATTTGAACTGACTGTATCCTTGGTGTGCCTAGTCTCTCATCGTGTTTCTGTTTTATTTATTATTATCTATGCATTGAGACTCACCCTATTGCGTCGTGTTGCCTCGTATGTCGGCAACCTGCAGGTGACGGTGACTGAAGGTGACTAGAGATCATTCTTCTAGTATGGTCGAGTCGGCTCTGATACGTAGCACCGGGGGGATGTTTAGTTGTTATTTCTTTTACGTTTTGAACCATTGTTTAAGTTGTTATCTTTCCACTACTGTAATACTTATTCTCGGATATTATTTGGTGCTATGTATCCTACATTTTGGGAGTTTTATTTTAATTAAATGTTTTGGAGTTTTGAAAGGTGTTTTGTTTAAATGTGGCACCCTCGTGTGGCTGCACTAAAAGTTTTTATGCACTCTGATTTTTCAAAATAATTCAAATAGTAGTTATGGTAGAAGGGGGTGTTACATCTAAAACCGTGAAACCCGACAGTTGAAATTGACGGGCGTGTCAGTGAAAATCGAACCCGTCCAACTAAAACACAACGGTTCCAAATGGGTGTAAACGGTCGGTCTCGGTTCTCAAAACTGGAACCATAGGAAACTGAACCCGACCAAGTAACATTGAGTGTAGTGTACTCCGTATTTAATAGTAGTAGCAGAGCGCTACTCTTAATGCATTCTGGTACTATTTGACTGACGAATTTACTATTCCAAGGTATTTTTCTCTCTTTTTTGAGAAAGCACTCATTACTCTCTCTTCTAAAAAGTCTTTTACGTTTCCCTATCTCTCTTTTTTACAATTAATTTATGTTTTTCACTTCCAAAAAGTTTTTATTTTTTTTCGGCCGACAAACAACTACTCATTTAATTTTTTAACATGATAACAAATCATCCCTCTCTCTTAATCGTAGTATAACTTATTATATTATTTTATTGCTTTGGAATTGAAGTCCTCTCTGGTTGCTGTTCATCTTCTTCCCTTACCCATTTTATTTTTCTCAACTTCTCTTATGTCACTACCCGCCCCTACCCACAGTTTTACCCGAAAACCCGCCTAACCGAACCCGCATAATCCGATAAAAGATTTGGGCGGAACTGGGTCTATGTTTGGCAACCGCAGATTTGGTCGGATGGGGGGTTTTGGGCCCGAAACCGCCCAAAACCGCCCGATGTCCACCCCTATCAAAGACTATTAAAACCTTGATGCTAAGTTCTTCATACTATTTCCACACAATAAAACCTTGGAGAGATATTATTAGTAGATTGATGCCGTAGGTCAATAAAAGCCGCTGAAATGAAATAACCATTTTTCCACACAATAATATGGTCCGTACTCCGAATGGCATCATATATATAATAATTTAATTTAATTCTCAACTTACCCCATAATTGGCATATAATTGTGAACTGATCATGTCATTGTCTGGGTTTCAACATTAATATTTTGCCATAAAAAACTAAATTGTCAAAACAAATGGATGAAGATAGTCTACGAATAGCTTCACAAGTTGCTTGGGAAAACTTCAAGTGACACATACGTCCTTATCCGAGAACATGTCAAATTCTGTGCTGGTCAAAGTGGACGTTTTCTATGAGTGTTTCCGGAATTTTTCATGACCGAAATTTTAGGGTAAAGAGATGATGTCACATTTCAAGGTAGGATAGACTTTCGGGGCTCTTTGAGTATTTATAAAGTACTTACATTTAACTCGTCTCAAGAAAATTAGTAGGGATTTGAACTCGGGACATCGCAAATACAAATCATGTAATGCTCCACTAGGCCAACTCTTTAGGATCAATGCGTTTCCGCATTTGTTTCAAGGTTTAGAAAAGCTGAAGGCGCATAAACTATGTTGTCTGTTTTTCTTCAAGCAGCTGGTGTTATAGATTACTTGTGTAGAGATATTTAGCATTCGATTTCTTTTGATGGTGTTGTTGATCTGTAATTGTTCAATATATGTTAAGAATCTCACATCGGATGTGATATGGCCTGAAAAATAGTTTATAAGTGGGGGCAATCCTCATCTTACAAACCGGTTTTGTGGGGTTGAGTTAGGCCTAAACCACATTCTAAGATAATCCTCACCTTACAAGCCGGTTTGTGGGGTTGAGTTAGACCAAAAACCACATTCTAAGATGGTATCAAAGCCTATCCACGATCCGTTGGGCCACCTATTGTCGGATCATTCTCCAGATGTCTATTCTTGGGCCACTCGTCACGCTCCAGATGTCTGTTCCAGGGCGTGGGGGGGGGTGTTAAGACTCCCACATCGGATGTGATATATATGACTTGAAAAAGAGTTTATAAGTGGGGGTAATCCTCACCTTACAAGCCGGTTTTGTGAGGTTGAGTTATGCCTAAACCACATTCTAATAATATATTTCTCAATTCATGGGGCTTAGGGGTACTCTTTTTCTTCATTAGGTATTTTTTCCACTGAATTTTGGGCCTTGAAAGTTTTAATGAGGTCCCCTTATATTTCTACAGGATTGGAGTAGCCCTTGTACTCCTGTCTCCCGTGAATAAAATTTTGCTTACCTAAAAAATATGGTGGAATTGGATTTAATTTATTTAAATTAATGTTCCTGGGAATAGACTATAAGAGGATGGAAAATGGATTTTGCCATCTTTGTACAAAAGATTAAAAAACTTTCTAAGCATAAAATTTTCCTTGGAAATTTTTTGCCTGCATTTTTTTAGGGAGAGTTTTGTCGCTCATTATGATTCTACATTAGTCTCTGTAATTGCGTACAAAGGTACACAGTTTATACTTAAAAATTGAGGGTTTGCTCTCAGAAGGAAAGAGAGGGGAATTTTATTCCAAGGTAGTGGGAATTCTAGAGTGATGTAAAAATCTACTTCTACCACATTAAATAGTACTGTAGTACACATATAAAGGCAAGTACACAGTAACTGACTAACAAGGTGCACAAGACAAAAAAAGAGAAAATAAACTTGGGTTTTTTTTTTGGTACCCCCACCCATTTCTCTAACACCCCCACCCAAATTGAAATCCCCAAAATGCCCTTCGTAATCTATTTTTTTTTTTTAAATAAGACGCATCGTATATATGTCATTTGGGACATATATACGATGGGTAGTTTTAACGCATCGTATATATGCCCTGAAGAAGTATATACGATTGGTGGTGTAACCACCAATCGTATATACTTCTTCAGGCAGCATATATACGATGCGTTAAAACTACTTCCATCGTATATATATGTCCCAAATGACATATATACTGATAAGATGCTTAATTCTTTTTTTTTTAAAAATTGTAAAAAAATTTACGGTCATGATTTCGCTTTCAAAGTTGATCTACGGTGTAGATTGCACGCCAAAATCAACGGTTGATAATCTTTTACCTCATCTATAAATACTCACTCCCACCATCACTATTTTCACACCAAAAATTCAACTTCCTCTTTCTCTCACACATCACAAGTGAAGATGATGCGCAGCTTCGCTAATGTCATACTACGAGCCTTCTTCCTCACTCTTGTTCATTCTAATATGGGGTTTGTTGATCATCGTGGTATCATCTTGAAAGATGATGGTATAAGTTTCGATGGGAGAGATGTTGTTTCGTGTAGGTTAAAAACACGATATATCATTTTTCGCTGCAAGCGAAAACTCATCGCGGATGGTTCAACCAGAGAACGCAGCGAACATGAGATAATTCGTATCGTTTATCGGAAACCCGAAACGACTAGTGGAGGTATTTATCGGTCTACCATGGATGTCAACAATGAGGATGACGTCCGAGACATGATGTCCATTCATATTACAATTAAATGGAGGAGTTACATTCATCTCATGACGTCGAAACCGTATGACCGTCGCCGAGATCCTTCGTCGATTAACTCCACCACCTCGATGAGTTTATATTGTATTTTCATTTTATCTCGTCTATTTTTATTCAAGTTGTTTATGTTTTATCGCTTGTGTAACTTTGTTTTATTGAATCAATGAAATCAAAAATTTATGGAAACTCGTAAAATAAATAAAACATCCAAAAAAAGTTAATAATATAATAAAGTGCCAAAATAATATCAAATACATCAAAAACAAATAATATCAAATATCAAATCCCTAACGGCGTCCCCCTCGTCCTCGCCCCGTCGCCTAAGCTCCCCACCCACGTCATCCGGCGGCTTTGCCATCCCCACCATCCTATGGATTGTCCGACACGCCGATCGCCATGCGCGATGTCGCAAATCACGAATCCCCTCTCTACAAGCCCTCACAAGCTCCCTAATCCGGTCATGATCGTCGTAGCGTATCTCGGGAGGTGTCGTGGTCGAGCTCTAGGTGATGGTGGTGATGGTGGAGCCGGTAATAGTCTGGGGATAAGCCCGGACGTACCACTCTAAGTAGTTACGCATACCGATCCGCCCGAGCAACCCGAGAGTAGTAGCGCAGGATGTCCTCCACGGAGATGCCATGAAGTGGGACGATCCCAAACACGCAATCAAGATGACTTCGGACGGCCCCCCAAGCAGGTCACGTGGGATGATCTGCGTGTACCCAAACCGACGCAGCACCTATCGTGCATGTACGGAAACTGAAGTCACCGGTGATGAAGCCTCTGTAGAGGAGATGCGCTCAAAAAGGTCTACCAGCCCTCTCGTCCTCCTCAAATGGTCGCCGCAGACATCCTCCGGCCTCGGCTCATCAAGCATCCTCCCGTAGTGGGTGAGCTTCGTGTGGTCGACTTCTTCTTCCAGTAGCGCCCAGAAGTGGCTCCGCACACCGGGATATGACCGGCAACCTATCCACCATCCGGGAAATACCACATAATCCAAGCACGAAATGCAAAAATAAATAACATATTTAATTCACAAAAATTTACCAAAAGTCGGATGCGATTTAACAAAAATACAAGAAGTTAAAATGTATACGAAATAAGGTGGCATACCCTCCACACTCGCTGCGTAGTCCGAGATGACGCAGTTGTTCAAGTCATGATACATGGCGGCTAGTGCACTGCACCCCATGCATAGCCTCCAAGAACCTGCGGACTCGAGATCATCGGGTAGATCAACCACTTAGCCTCGGCCACTGCTCTCCGGTCTTCGTGGTGAAGATCTGTGAGGTCGGCGCGAAGCGAGATAAGCCCCGGACAAAGAATCGTGATGTCACCCCCTCCTCCAAGTTACGCTCATAAACCCGCTCCACCATTTGAAGTCGTAATATGGACCCCACGGGTGTTGTTAGCGGCCTCAACCCGTGACACACCCAAATATGTCTCGCAAGAAGCCGTGTGGCAAACTCCGAGCTAACGGTGAGGCGGGAGGTGTGGCATAGTTCCCCTGGATGGGAAGGTGCGTGAGACAAGAGACGCCATCGTCAGTGATCGTCATCTCACCAAATGGCAAGTGAAATGGCGAAGTGTCGAGTGCCACCTCTCAATAAAAGCCGGCAAAGAACTCATGGTCTCTCGTGGCGTGGGCGATCCGGAGAAGTGGGGCCAATCTGGAGTCCACGACCACGATCTTTCGCTACCTGAAGTAGGTCGGGGTAATGAAGATGAAGTCTAGTATGGACTTTGTTGCCATGAGCCCATACTTTGACAACTCAATGATACTCCCGAAATAAAAATAAATAAATAATGTAAGCAAAAGTGCAGACTATGTGACTTAAATAAATTATTTAAGCAAAAATGCAAAACTTAAGGGTCAATGAGTATAGAACTGCAGGACATGATCCGCCAAGTCGGTGAAAAGAGAGGTGAGGCTCCTCCCGAGGCTCCTCCCGAGGCTCCTCCCGACATCGCTTTGAGAGGAGGCTCCTCCCGATCATCTTTGAGGCACCTCATGATACTCGGACATGGGTCGGTTCGAGTAATAAGCATCACACAGTGCGCTTCGCTGATATACTCGGGAGGTGGGGATGGTAATGAAGAGGTTGGGGATCATCGGGGATACTGTGGATGATATCGAGGAGTAAGTGGGAATGATCTTTGAGAAACCGGCCTCCCCTATGCCAATCCCTCCTGCTGCTGCTGCGCAGTAATCCCCGAGATAGAAAGCTCGGGTGGCCGTCATCGAAATGGCTCGGTGAGCACTCACCGCCTCGGGCTCATACTCACCGCCTCAGCCGTGCTCGTCTCGTCTCCGTCTTTGAAGCATGGAGCTGATTATGCCTCCGAGTCCTCGTACTCGGAGCAGTAGATGACTCCCCCATCTCTCTGATCGGAGAGACCTCACGTCTCCCTCTATGCCTACCGGACACTGCAAGCGAAGAAAAAAAAATTAGTAAAAAAAAAAAAAAAAATTGCTCATCGTATTTACATCAAAAAATGTGTATATACGATGCTTACTTTTTTGCTCGTCGTATATAGGGTGTTCTGGGCGTATATGCGAGTGGATGAATTTACGCTAATCGTATATACTTTGAATAGGGGTATATACGGTGAGTAAAAAGTGTTAAATCGATATATAGAGTGCAGTGGGGTATATACGATTGGTTGATTTCTGGGCTGATCGTATATACGTCGAAGCTGGCGTATATGCGAGTGAAGGTGGTCAAACGTAGGTATGACCAATTGTGTGAAGAAATTGTGATTTTGTAAAGAGTCAGGGGTATTTTGGTATTTTCACACGGTGGGTGGGGGTGTTAGGGGAATGGGTGGGGGTACCAAAAAAAAAACCCAATAAACTTAGCAAGACACGGACTAACTCAGCACACAAAGTCTGGTTTATTGGGCCTGCGCCTGGGTCGATCTTTGTGGCCAATCTCTGTTGTTCCCTCTTCATGGGTTTTTTTTTGTACACCCACCCAATCCCCATATACCCCCACCCAAACTGAAAACCCCAAAATGCCTATTGAAAACGTAATTTTTTTAAATTTTTTTGGCCAATCGTATATACACCTGGGGGGTATATATACGACCCTATTTTTTGACCATCATATATACACCCCCAAGGTGTATATATGATCCCTATGGTATTATTTTTATTTTAAGTCAAATAAAAATTAATTAAGCCCTGAAAATAGGTTTAGTGTGTAGTTCGTTAAAACGTGATGATGTTATACGTCGAACGAATAATTTAGGCTAAAAAAACGGTTTTCGGGCAACATACTTCGATCGTAATGAAACCACAACCATTAAATCCGAAAAAAAATCAAGAATCAAGACTCCTTTAGAAGGAACTTCTTATAGGACTACGGTCTCAAAATCCCAAATTCCATCGTTTACTATTTTTTACGATTTGTTTTAATTTTTCATAGTCTCCAAAAAATCTAAAAAAAATTTGTATAGCCTTATTTTGGTTTTGTTAGATTTTTAGTGGTGTTTTTATAATTGTTTAGAGTAGTTTTGACTATTTAACGAATTTTTAGTAGCATTTTAGTAATAAAAATTCAAACAAATTATTAAAAAAAATAAAAAAAAACCCATCGTATATACCCCTTTGAGTACGTATATACGATTGAACATAAAATAGCCATCGTATATACGTACTCAAAGGGGTATATACGATTTATTTATTTTTTTTTTAAAAAAAATAATTTTCAAAGAGCATTTTGGGGATTTAAAATTGGGTGGGGGTATATGGGGATTGGGCGAGGGTATAGAAAACACGGCCCCCTCTTCATTAGCAACAGACATTGTAGCCTCATCAGTTAGTTACAGGGGGGTGTATCATAAAGTTACTCTCAATTATCAATATGAGTTTTATTTACAGTTTCTCAACACTAATAATGTTGAACATCAATGAGTTTCTTTGCATGCAATTCCCAAAGTTATCAATAATCATATTATTCAAAATGCAACTCAATCAGCTTCCAGAATTATTCCAACTTTGTGTCATGATAGGAGTGAACCCTCGGTTAGAGGGGTGCAATTTTTTTCAAAATCATACTTCGTTAAAAATATCATAAAAATACACTGAGAGTCTTTAATTTCGATTGGAAAGAAGAGCCAAAGATTGTTTTCCTCGGAGTCTTTGAGTCAAATCCCCTGAGAGCGGTTGTAAGATAGTCATCAATGCCACTTTTATTAATAAAATTTCTTCCTTCCCCAAAAAAATATCATAAGAATAAAATTTTGCGTTAGATTGCATTTTTGTTTCCCTAATTATCTTTTTTTTTGGATAAGCAATGTTAGTTGTTAATTGTTAGAGGGGTGGGGGGAATGTTAGTTTCTGGGGTTTGAACTCTGGACCTCCTTCTTACTCCTTCGATATCCCATAACTCGCCAACTGAGCTACCTTCTTGGGATAATTTGGCAATCTCTTGGCCCCTTTATTTTAATTTCACTTTTTCTCTCAAAATTATTTGATTTTTTCACTTTTCGTAGCTAAAAATCTTGAATTTCAGGAAAGAGTGGAACCGATAACGCATAAGTTATGCCATTATGGATTGCTGAGGACTACAGGTGCAATTAAAAAATATAGGAACCAAATTAACCAAAATGAGAAAATTGGAGGCCAAAGTCACCAAAAATATAATAAAGGGACTTGATTTGCCAAACTGAGAAGGTTGATATACCCAAATTTTAAATTAACAAGAAAGTTTAATATATTTAATTAAATAAATTACATAAATAATTGTTTTATACGTGATTTCATGTTTTAAAATCGCTGAAATGAGTTCGTTGTTTTTTGACCCTATTTAAACGAAATAACAAATAAATATCACAAACACACACTACCATAGCTCACACCTGGTTCAAACCTTGGAGCTGGTGTGCTCATGTCGTTGAAATTACCAATGCAACCAACAGTGGGGGTAGGTGGGGGGACGAAATGAGTTCATTACTAATGATTTTGAATACATCTCCCTATAGTATAAGTCATTAAATAATCGTTTATCCAAATAATAAAGTGAGTGCAATAGTCTTGTAATAAATTAAATTTAGGAATCCAGGTGCAAACTTTTAAAAGTCTTGTAAAATAATGCAATAGTCTTGTATTTTATATTTTATTTGCAAAATTTTATAAGAGTATAATTGCATTATTTTTTCCAGGAGGTAACCAATATAAAAACCACAGTTTTATAATTTGAATTTTAAAGAAGCACAAAAAACAATTGTAATATAACATGATATTCATATAAATTTGAATAACAAATTAAAAATGCAACTAGTATAGTTAAGAATCAGTACGAATTATCATAAAAAAATTATTATTTATTGTTATAACATTTTTCTATAAATATTTGCAAATAAAATATAAAATACAATCATATTTTTTTGTTGTGTTAATGTTATATTCGATGATGATAACATCTCTGTTCAACAAAAAGACGTATTCAACATGAGAATGAGTATTGCTATGATATTTAAATATATGGGTTGTGGTCAAGTCATGATTCTTGATCACACTAGCATAAAATATTAAATTTAGATAATATAACTTTATAATTATAGTAAATAGTAAACTTTAGATATTTAATATTAATTTAATCATATCTATTAAACTATTAAAAAAAAGTTATTTTGAAATTTTTGGTAGTACTTAAATTTTTTGACAATTATTAGTGTTTTTTATTAATCAAACAGGCATCCTGCTAGACAATGAAGAGCACAAGGGGGATTAGGCCAAAATCTTTGGCATAAGAGAAGCTAAACCCAACCAATAATAGAGAGCTCTTGGCCCCTAAAACACAACAACCTCGAAACTACAAAATTAACTAACAATAGTTAGATAAATAGAATATTCCCTTGAAACAAGAGATATAACCAACTAAGTAATGGCCAAAAACATATTTTCTAAAAAACCTAGGACCCGCTTACAAAAGCTAGATCAAAAGGAAACAGAGATAGAACTCGTCTTAGAGGGAGTGTTATAGTAAACTATTTTCTGAACTAGTTTCTTTTTGTGTTTCTTCTTTCAGGTTGTAAACACCTATGGTTTAGGCTTTTCAGCAAGAGTTTCATAGGTCATAGGATCATCAACATCGTCTGACACATCACCCCAAATACTCAAGTCTGAAGCTACCATGTCAGACACAGAGGCAAATAGCGAATCTAGCCTGGTGGTGGGAGGTTGAGTTGAATCACTACTAACTCGGCTAGCATGAGAGGTGCTAGGTGTAGAAATAGTGGGCAACTTCTGGATCAAAGCAATCTCGTGCTTATGCACCACAGGAGAGAATATTTTACTATCTATTAAAACAACCGAAGCATGGACATTCAAATTATGTATGACATTTTCTCCAATCTCAAATTCCCCTTGTTGCTGATGCATCTTTAAATTCACATTATTGGTAGCTTGAGCCTTAAGGACATAAACCTGTGTTACTTGTTTTTCTGAGTGCTTCCTTCCTTTGCAAGCACTAATGGTACGACCAATAGTCTTGCAATTCATACAAAAGGAGGAGAAATTTTCATATTCAATACCCACTGGGAAATCATAACCCGACCTACTAAGATTTGATTCCTAAGCTCTGATTTCAGATCTATATCAACCAAGATGCGTGCAAAATGACCAAAAGATCTATGAGCTTTTACTTGTTGTATCATCTAGTCTAATTGGTATTCCAACACAACTAGCAATAGCAAAAAGGATTTTGGGTCTCCAATATTCTTGAGCAAGACCTGTCAGCCTAACCCAGCATTGTACATTCGTATGTTTTAATTTTGAAGAATTAAAATCAGGCTGCCAGTCAAACAAACGCAACAACCCTGGCTTGCAATTCCAAGGAGGATGCGACTTAATTATCCGTAAATCATAAATAGAGGAAAAAGAGAATTCATAATAACATTTCCCTAAAGAAATCAGACATCACTTACTGTTGGTTGTCAAAGAGTTTGAAGTTTGGATTTCAAAGCATATGTGTTAATAGGAGTGTTGTCTTAATAGGAGTGTTTCCCTTTGGAAGTAAAAATCTTCCAAAAAAGTGTGCTTTGCATCCATCAACCTACCAAATACTCATCTTCCGAAATTGAGATAAAGTAATTTTAGTAGATAGTGTTACAAAAAAGATAAAATAAATAGTAAAAAAAACTTCACTCTTTGCGTTGCATCAGGGGTGTTTCAGCAATTTATTCGACATGAATAATACAACAGATGTCCCTCATCAAGTTCAGGTAATTGGGATTATTTGAAATAATTAATTTTTAATTTTTGCCCTCTCTCACACTCTCTCTCTCTAAATGCTTTCCTTTTTTTACTAGGCAAGCGATTTCCTTTTTTTTAGTAGGTGATTTCTTTTTTATGCGGGTCTTCTTTTTTTGTTAAATGACAGCACGATAGCTTTTGTAGATTCTTGGCAACCCGCGACTTTTAAATCGACAATTTTTTTTTGCAAATCAAAAATCAAAAAAGCTGCAAATTTGCAAATTTTTGTGCAAAAATTTTATCAAAATGCCCTAATTTTTGTACAAATGTCAAATTAGTCATATGTCAAGTTTTGACATTTTCCTTACACTTCATTTTATTATCTCTTCTTTTTATTGCAAGGATTATTATCAGTTCTATGGGCGGGAGTTTTTCCCAGCATGCACGTAATAAGCACCCTTATATTTCACAATTAAGCGGCAAAAAAACTTTGCATGCAATTTCTTACGTGATTCACACCAAATAAATATCAGTCGGTCCCACTACATCAAGCCATTCACATACAAAAGGTTGGAAGGAAAACCAAAATATTAATGCAAAGCAGACCCTACAAAGGATAGGTGTTCAGATTTCTGGAGGGATCATAACCATTTACATGTGCTCACCTTCCCCATCCCATCACCAATTCATTAACTTTTGATTCCCTCCCAAAATATCAACGACTAAAAAACTATAATTTGAATCTTTTCAAATATATCCCTCCAGCCTCACCTCTCGTTTTTCTTTAACATTTCTTCATATAAACAAATATGTCCGTTGACAAACAAGGCCTGATCAGAAGATATTAAAGCACCATTATATTCATTAATGTCATTAATAAATATGCCCCACACACCAATTGAAGCATGGTGGTCCGTAGGGTAATACACCAAATGAAGCATCCTCCACATGTCCCACCTCTCCATCTCATGGCTATAATGGGGGCCACACAAGTTATACTTTTGGCATTTCTGACTTTCCATAAAATCTTGCAGTCCCAGCTTTCCCATGACAGCTATTTTGTTTGAAAAATAGACACATATCACATCTTAATTCACCTCACTTGCATCACTCTAAAAAACACATTTCAAATTTGCTATGAAAAACAACACTAAGTTGAGAAGAAACAAGAAGCTGGGGAGAAGAAAAAACCAACAAGAGGGAAAAATATATTAGGTACCCATTTGATGCATTGTTCTTTTCTATTTACTTAATTGGACTATTATTATCTGAAAATAGTTGTTCATACAAGTGAGAATGCTAATAACCATTGTAGCAACAGAGAACTCTGTTTTCCAATATCTTGTGTGTTTTCTTCTTTTGTTCATATTTGTGTTAAGCAGCAGGAATGAGTTCAAAAAGGAGGAACACTGTCTTCTTTATTTTTCAAATTTGACCCCAAAAGCCATCTTAATGAGCATCTATGATACAAAAAATGCCAGCTTAAATCAAATTGAGCTTTACTTACTGTGGTTCCCAAAAACTGTAAAGCAATCCCAAAGTACAGTCCCAACATTTCTGGATCTGCGATTTGTTATCAGGCAAAAAACATTTCTGGTGGTCATTTTCACAAATCACAAGCAAGGAACAGTTGGGAGTAAAGTTTTGACAGGTTTTCAAAAAACTCTTTACCTTCATCGTCTATTCACTACTAACGCTTCTTTTGCATTGTCTTCTAGGTCCAGCTGCAAATTCATAGAAGGGAGTTATTCCATTATCAAAAAACAATAGAAAACATTTTCAAAAATCACAAGCAACATACAGTTGGGGGTAAAGTTTTGACAGGATTTCAAAAAAACACTTTACCTTCATCTTCTATTCACGGCTAACTCTTCTTTTGCCCTATCTTATAGGTCCAGCTGCAAATTCATAGAAGGGAGTTATTCCATTAAAACACAACCAACAAACAGTTGGGAGTAAAGTTTTGACAGGTTTTCAAAAAACACTTTACTTTTATCTTATATTCTGTGCTAACTCTTCTTTTGCATTGTCTCCTAGGTCCACCTGCAAAATGGGCACTGCTTCATCTTATATTCTGTGCTATCATGCATTGTCTCCTAGGTCCACCTGCAAATTTATAGAAGAGAGTTATTCCATTTTCAAAAAACAATAGCAAAGGTAGCTGCATTGCAGAACAAGTACTAAAAGGACTGCATTCAATCGTTTTAGAAGTAGTAACTTCCCTGCAAGGGTCAAGGACTATAATTTGGAAATTCCATGAAATTATAAGATACGTGACACCAAAGAAGATTTGAAATTGGCATTACTCTACTAAATTTGAGCAAAATTGCTTACACAAAAGAGAAAATGGCTATTGAAAACAAAGAAGATCGGTATAAGCACCCGATGATAAAGTATGAGACTAACTGATGAGCTAAGATAATATATAAACTGGTATATAACATCAAACTTGCCATGATTGAGGAATTCAGGAGGATCGCTCTGAATGGCATCATTACTTTGAGGTTTTGAAAGATGTTTTCACATGACAATGGATGAGATGCTTCTCTGAGACTGAATATTATAGTGTGATCTATGTTCATTGTTTGGGCTTGAGTTGTTAGTTCCCAATCTCATTTTATAACTGTTAAAAATTATAAACTATGTAAGAAAGCAAGACAGAATCCACAAAAGTTGTACCCCGGCATATGAGGTTCACAATTGAAACCTTGAGAGATGCTAAATATCAAACAATTCCTCCTAGGAAAGTGCTAATATACATAGGGTAAGGATGTCTATCATATTAAAAAAAGAGAAATGGAAAACAAACAGAACAAAGATTGGGATTACGACTTGTACCCTCGGGCTATGGCCACCACTACTGTGGTCGTCTTCACGGCGCGCCGTTCCCCAGCGTGAACACGTTCTCGAACCCCCACGGTTTCGTCTCTCCCTACTCCTCGCAGCTTCTCAGGTGACCACCACTGTTTACCCACTCCAGCCGAGAACCATCGTACCAAAGCCCTCTCTATTATTCTCTTCCTCATTTATGCGCCTCTCTCTCTCTCGTCTAAATTTCTATCTCCTCGATGCAGCCAAAATCTCTATCTCTCCTGCCGTCGCAACCTCCACTGCCATCTCAACCCCTTTCCACTCTCAGTTTCATTTTCCTCTCACTGTAATCTCTCTACCATTTCTCTTCCTCTCTTTCTTTGTTTTCTCTCCAAATTCCTCTTTTTTCTCATCGGCGCTATTGTGCAACAATGTAAAAAATTAGGGTTTCTCATCACTCAATCTTTCCTTATATATTTTCCACTTTATTTTTTTCTTTATTCAAACAATTAAACAACAATAATCATTTCAAAAAGAATAAAATTGTTTGCTAAATCCCCACTTTATTTTTGAATGGAAATCTTGGGTTTGCTAAAAGAATAAAATATTTTTGAATGTTAAACACTTATTGTCTGTAAAATAATTTCAATTATATATTCAACTTGTTCCGCATACCTTTAGTTATAAATATTTTCCTTCGCCCACTCATCTATGATATGATGTTGCACAAACATTATAAACTAATAAGATTCACATCATTTCCTTAATGTATTTATACATGTTAATGTTCAACTATCGAAACAACTAACACACTAATTATTAATTACTTTGCCTATAAAAAAAATATGTCCGAAACAACCAATTTTTTACGCTTGCCATTATGAAAATAATTTGTCGGAATATCTATTTTTAACCGAAATAAACGCCACCACACCCCGTGCAGCGCACGGGTAGTCGTCCTAGTAGTAGATTATTATAATAGATTGTGTCAAAAAAAATTAGTTTAGCACCAATAAAAAATCAGTACGGACTGTACCGACAATACCAACAACTTTAGGTATGATGAATATAGAGAAAGCAACTTTCCCTTTCTGAAATTCTTTCTTCTTCTACTTGGAGTACACACTCACTCAAAGAGTGCCCTTAATTTTACATTCTGTCAGCAGGTGTATCACTTTACAATCATAATATATTGTTTACAATATTATTTTTTTTCATAATTTTTGTAAACAAAAACATTCAATTGAAATGAAAATCAAAAAAACAAACCAATGTTGATTTTCTGTTTCATAGTATTCTTTTGAATGCAACTCATTCCTGAATGCTAAATGAATTCTCGTTAAGGAAAGCAAAAAAATTGAAACATATAGGAAACTTGGAAGAGCCTTGAGGACAAATCAGAGAGATCTACAACCCCCTATTTGTTTGATAATCAGTTTGGGCTTATATTGCATTAACATATAGATCGCAAATAGTGAGGTAAAAATATAAGAGAGATGTAATTAAAAAAACAAAAAACCAAAAGTAGTCAAAATTACATGTAAAAATAAATATTATATTCATATAATTAATATGCACAATTAGTTCCTCATACTCCCAAGCACCTGTCTTACATTAATATTTTTTAAATCATGAGTTATCTGTGAGTTTTTTTAGGTTTGCATAGTGTCTAAACCAAAAAGTATACCCGGTGTAAAAGTAGACTTGGTGTAGTTATCGGCTTTGTAATTTGCGTATGATGGGACTAAAACTTGATTCAGCACGAATACTACTAACATTTATTTAATTAGATGAGTAGATATTCTGGGTTAAGAAAATAATGATTTAAAAATAAAGAGAAATAATGTAAATATAAATAATTTTTTTAAAGTGGCGAAAATAGTAAAAGAAGTAGGCTAAAACCACATTTGGGGTGTCAGCTTAGTGGTAAAAGCTTAGTCTTGTATACTCTATGTTCTGATTTTAATCCCTTCGGAGATAATTGTAAAATGATCATTAGTGTCACTTGATTAATTAAACTTCCCCATTCTCCAACTTTTTTAAAAAAAGCCTAAAACTCATTACTTATGTGGGGGTTAAAAGTAAAAATAAACATTAATTTTTTTAAAAAAAATAAGGAGAAAGAATAGTTGAAAAAATAAAAAACAACCTTGGAGAACTTTTGTACAAAAAAAAAGAGAGAGAAGAGTTGGAAAAAATAACCTTGTTGATGTGTAGTTATTTGTGGGACTCATTAACTAAATTTAGAGTTTCACGAGATGATAGCAGTACGAAAACCACTCTGAGTTTCACGAGCTTGGCTCGTTTGTTCTAAACAAAAGTCGGGTGGTAGAACGTGATTTCCGAGTAGGAGTGACAAAAATGGATGGGTCAAACAAAAACATGAATTAGATTATAATTGATGAATAGAAATTCATGAATACATTTGCAATTCATTAGAAATGGATGAATTTTTTTTGATCCATCATCATTCTTTAAATAAAAACCAACCAATTGTTGGAAATTTTGGCAAGCATCACGGTAAATTACAAATGTATCACGATCTTACGAACAAGGTAGTTACAAATGCGGAACTTCAAACATTTGATCACGTATCACATACACAGCCTGTCATGTGATAACAATATTGTCCTAGGATTTATTCGCCTAAGACGAAAATCCCCTAAGACTCCACCACGTGTCCTCGTTATAATGTGCTGGGATGGTAATTTTGCCCCCATATTTATTATGGCCCCCACATTATTATTCAACCGACCCTCACATGTAACCGCCAAATAGTTTAATAAACACAAATTAACTTGATGAGTACAAGCATTATGATGTCAACCCCACCCCTCACATGCACCGCCAAATAGTTTATCCACTAAACATTGAACCTAACTAACATTAAAAGGGTAACACCATGCACGTTTTAAGAATTACGAGTCTTAGTTGGGAAAAACTCAAACTGCTAAATTGAAACTTAATGTGAATTTCAGTCCGACTTCACATTGCCATATACTATGTATTTCACGCACTTATGTTTTGTGTTAGTTTTGTAAAATAGGTTTTGGTTACAAACTTAGACGACATGTGATATCGGTGATCCAAGTAAATAAAAGTTTTTTGAAATTTAATTTGTTCTTATTCCAAAAGTATGACTTTTCAAATAATTACAAAATGAGTAAAGGGTGTCACAAATGCTGCATCAAATACACATAAAAGAGAAACAACAAAGCAGCTTATTATACAATGAACTTGAATGCTCCAAACTAACAATTCTATTTCCTTCCTGCTGGAACAAGAGAAGGTATGCTCTGTTCATTTCTAAAGAAGTTCAAAGGATCAACCATAGTCTTCACCTTTACCAATCTCTTAAAGTTGTTCTTGAAATACTTAAGACCCCAAACACTGCCTTGTTCATAGCTTGTGTAACCATCAATATTATTCACACCAATATCAAGGTCTCTATAATTAACATATGCTTCTCTTGGAGACTTTGAAACATAAGGTTCCATATAACTATACAATCTTCTAATCCAATTTATGTGCCTTTGTGCTGCCTCGTCACCTTCTTCTGACCAATAATTTAAGTGTTGAATTTTGTAAAGAATTCCAGCTCTATGTGGGAAAGGAATTTCAGACTCAGGAATTTCAGCCATTTTTGCTCCATAAGGATTGAGTATCAAAACAGCAGATTGTGCATCATCTTCATAAAACAATTGCCATAACCCTTCTAAACCAGAATCAGGAATTGGATCTTTTACATAATCAGATTTTGCTTTGAAAAACCTTACACTACTTTGTGTTCTGTTCAACAAAGCTTCAAGTGGTTGATCACTTGTGAATCCTGCAATGTTATGAATTGATTCTATCCAACTCATTTCAGTACAATCTTCCTTAACCAAACCCAACTCTGGAAAACTTTCTTCCATTAAAGGAATGAGCTTATCAACACCTCCAACATACATAGATTCAAATGTTACCTGCATTGTAAACACACATCATCGTTTTTTAATAGAGATGTTAATAGAGAGACTAGAAAAGTAGACGTTGATATTTTTAGGAATTTATTTTTTTAAAAACTACAGTGACTAAAATCAAATATTCTCTCATATTTGTAGAGATGAAAAACATAGGTTTAACTACAGTTTTAGTCCTCCTATTTTATTAAATCATGATTTTGGTCTCTCTATTTTATTTTTTCGCAATTTTGATTTCTTAATTTTATCAAATTCGCAATTTTACTCTTTTTATTTTTTCTCGCAATTTTGATCCCCTAATTTTACCAAATTTGCAATTTTAATCACCCATGTTAAATTGCTATCCAATTTTTGACAGAAATTCTCACGTGACAGACGTGTGACGTGTTTAAAAATCATTGAGTGTCTTATCACAACATGCGCCAACCACATCGCCACCTTATCAACACATCAGTATTGTCGTAAAAATTTTGGTGAAAATTTAACAGGGGACAGAAATTGTGGATTTTATAAATTTGGGAGATCAAAATCGCGAGAAAAAATAGATAGACTAAAATTGCAGATTTAATAAAATTGGGGATCAAAATTGCTAAAAATAAAATGTGAAGACTAAAATTACGAATTTGATAAAAAAAGAGGACAAAAAGCGGTTTAAAGCGAAAAACATTTAAATCATTCAAATATTACCTGTATTGTCAAATTGCCAGTTTGAGTTGTTCCCCTCACAAATATTAACCTAATGGTTAAATCCTCATGAAGTTTACTTGCCACAAGTTGCCACTTGTGAATAAGTTGAGTTGCATTTTGTTCCAAAGTCCTAGCAACTTTGAAAACTGTCACAATTGATGGAACTTCAACTAGTTTAATTTTCCAAGATGTGATGACTCCAAAACTAGCTCCTCCACCTCCTCTAATAGCCCAAAATAGATCCTCACCCATTGATTCTCTATTAAGAAACCTACCCTTCACATCAATTATATTAGCATCAATTACATGATCAGCTGCAAGACCATATTTTCTCATCAAAAATCCATAGCCACCACCACTTATATGTCCACCAAGACCCATAGTGGAACAAACACCTGCAGGAAAGCCAAGAGTTTTGCTTTTTTGGCTAATTTGATAGTAAAGTTCGCCAGAAGTTGCTCCAACTTGAACCCATGCAGTGTTATTTTCGACGTCAATTTCGATTTCTCTAAGGTTTATGAGATCAAGGACAACAAATGGAACTTGAGAGACATAAGATAGTCCCTCATAATCATGTCCACCACTTCGGGTACGAATCTGCATGTCGTTGCGTTGAGCACATAATATGGTGGCTTGAATTTCAGATATTTCATGAGGTGTTACAATGACAAGAGGTTTTGGAGTTGTTTTTGTTGAGAATCTAAGGTTTTGAATTGAAAAGTTTAGTATAGATGAGTAAGAAGAGTTGGCTTGTGTGTAGGTAACATTAGAGATTGAAGTTGAGTTACTATGAGGATAATTGTATAGACATTGAATGAAGTTTTCATGATTATCAGCAGCATGAGAAGTGAAAGAAAATAAGAGAGCAAATATTGTAACAACAGAAAAATATGAGCTAAGAGGCATCATTTTTTTAATGATGTTTTGGGTTGTGCTATTGCTTATGAAATATGTTATGACAAGTCTATTATTTATAGTAGTTTAAAAACTAGAGTTTTCAACGCAAGCTTTGTTCAGGCATTAACTCAAACACGTAAACTGAATTTTTCAACAAATTGGTATTTACAAAATAATGATAGAGATGTTAAAAAAAATAATGATAGAAATTGAAACTTTTTTGGTTAGATTATCACAAATTTGATGAGTTTTTTTTATTAGTTGACAATTTAATCTCTTGATTTTCCTTTTTTTTCCCAAAGAGGAACACTAAACATTGAAGAAAATGGAGCGTATCAAGTGAGAACTAGTTCTTACAATTATAAATGAAAACTATTAACTATATAACCGGTAGATTAAAGCTAACGATTCAAATCACGTCATTAATTACAAGATCTCCTATGATTTTGTTCTTATTAGTTAAAAATCAGACAAGATTTTGTTCTTACAATGATAATTAATGAAAACTACTAACTATAACCGGTAGATTAAAATTTACGATTCAAATCACGTCATTAATTAATTACAATATCTCTATGATTTTGTTCTTATTAGTTAAAAATAAGACAAGATTTTGTAATTAATGACATAATACGAACCGTTAATTTTATTTCCTTCTATTGAACCCTAAGATTTTGTTCTCACCTGATATGCTCCCTTGAAAAAAAAAAGCACTAAATGAATGAAAATGTCATTTTAATTTGAGTAGCTAGTTTCAATTTTTCCTCTTCTTTAAGTTATAAGTTATTCTATTTTTCCTTAGAAAGTTAGAATAGTTTTAGCAGCCTAACAATTCTCGATCGTTCCATACATATAGAAATTTGTGTTCAAGGAAAATATCATAATTACGATAGAAATTTATGTATATAGATAATTCTTTTTGTGCGAATATTCAAACTTCAACATATAGAAATTTCTTGTATACCAAGAAAAATAAATTTATGTTTCCTGAAATATTTCGATTACTTTTTTTTACCAAAAACACAAATTAATTCATATCATTCGAAAAATTTATCATTGTACATTTAGGAATATAATTAAAAATCATGGAGCTAACATAAGATATAGTTGTCCCCATACTAGTGAGTGGATTACTTGATTGACTTGTCTTTGATTAATTTTTTTTTATATGGTGAAATGTTGATTAACTTTTTTATATATAATTAAGGTGAAATTCTGATTACGTAATTTTTGTTTGTAAGGTGAGAGATGACTCCACTTATAATTTATAAACTCTTTTAAGATCACATCTCTAGTCAATGTGGGAGTTGAGTTTACGCCCATCACTATTGGGCTTCTGAAGTGATGGAATTGGATGCCCCATTTATAAATTCTTTTGAGACCATATCTCTAGTCAATGTATGACTTAGATTTTTTCCAACAATTGTAGAAATTTTAATTAGTGGTGGATTATGACCTTTTTAATTTATAGGGTGAAAATCCTGATTACGTGACTTTAGTGAAGATCCTTAATGTAATTGAAATCATTTTTACAATTATGAGTTTTGCGAGATAACAGTCGAGTTATTATCTAGTTGATATCATCTTGGTATAAAAAAACTTTTCATGCTATCCGAAGGTATTTGAACTATATATTTAAGAGTTTTTAAATAGGATCTTCTTAATTGCGTCAAAACAAAAAAAAAAAAAGGATTTTCTTAAAAAATAACTTTTAAATAGGTTTGTCAAGAAAAGAAATTTTAAATAGGATATTAAACTAAAACAATTTAATTAAGCTGTAAATATATATTTTGTAATTAGGTTTTTAAATTTCAAAACTTTTAAATGTATAATTAGATTCATAAACTTCTAAATAAGTTGTACTTAATTACAAATTATTATAAATTTTAGAAACTTGATTACAAATTATTAAAAGTTCATGGATTTTGGGTAAAAAAAAAAGTTCATGGATTTAATTACAATGTTTTTAATTTGGAGTTTGGACACCTATTTTAAATTTCAATACTTCAGAGATCAACAGATTGATTAAATATAAATTCAAAATAAATTATATAGCATCAACTAATTTTAAATGCAAGCTATATGAGTTGAAATAAAATAGGTCAAAAAAAAAGTTGAAACAAAATAGTTTCTCGAAAAAGTCGTGAGTTTTTATTTATGAGATAACATTGGTAGCTTCAAATAAATTTAAAATATCAATAATGTTATTTGGACATTTTTGTTAGACAAAACCATACAAAAACAAACTTACAACATGAATTAACCAAGTTTTTTAGACCATTTTACCAACCTACTTTTTCACAGTTTTCGAGGCATTGTTAAAAACTTGGTTAATTGATCACTTGGTTAATGACTTAAAAAACTTGGTTAATTGATATTGTAAGTTGGTTTTTGTCGATTTTTGTAAAAAAAAATTTGTCCATATAACATGGTCCTTAAAATATATATCCTCTTAAAATACATAAACCCTTCCCATGTTCCCCATCTTAATTAGCTACTAGAAGCCGCCATTTTTAATCATATATATTTTGATTCTTTGCATATAATGTTACTTCTTTTACTATTATATATAAGCATTGACTTTGTTAATTTTATATATTTATTTCTTGTTTTGCGCTTCGTTAGATCACAACCATAACACTTGTTTGTTGTTAGAAATCAGGAAATCTATCAAATTAAAATTAGAGGGTTTATATTAGGGGTGTGCAAGACTCGTTCCAACCAGCTTATCTGTCCAATGGTTTTGTGTTAACTCAACATTGTCTCACGCAAAAAATGAACAAATGAGACTATCCCAAGTGGTAACCCTATTTTGGGTTAGGATGGAATCGGGTTGATGCACGAGTAAACCACCTCGTTCATAATATACATACACATATATTAATATATGATTAATAGCTTAATACTTGTGAATTGTGATAATTCAATCAGATGTTAAACTTAAAACAAGTTGTTTAATGCTGAAAATTTCAAACATTTACTACGAACATGCTGCTCTTGAGCACTTTAATGATGAATTGTAAATCTTCTCCACAGATTTTGTGCTGATGATGAATAACTATGCTGTAAAATGAGAGCTCGCACCTCAAAAATGAAGTTTTAGCAACAAAAAAAACGGTGGAAGGATGGTTGGGGGAGATGATGAACAATGAATGAAAACTAGAAATAATACTCTCTAGGGTTGTGTGGTGGCTAGGTTAAAATGTACCCTTTTATATGGTTTCTCTTTCCAAGTACCCAATGGACCAATTGTACATTCTGAAAAAGTGTTGTCAACCCTAAAAGTATGGACACATTGTCCTTTTGTGGCCCAATAAAGCGCGAACTTCAACAGTACCCACCATTAAAAATAAAACACTCTTTTCTTCTTTTAAACACTTAGACAACTTTAATTCACATTATTTACGCCCTCTAACAAATTTTGTGCTACCACAAAATTAAGCACAACATTTGATCTTAAAATTCCTGCACAAGTAATTAAATAGTAAAATCCCTCAAAATGGTACCAAGGGTGCCCGAAACACAAATTAAACCACAAGAACATATTATATATAATTAAGTACACTAGTACTATCGTGAACTGAGTTCATTATAAACCTATACAAGCTGAAACCGAGAGCTTATAGTGAATTGAGTTCACGAGGGTACTAATAAATTTAGTTCACAAGTACGCGCTTGAATTCAATTCTAAGCTATGAGTTTCAATTTTCATAGACAGTGAACTCAGTTCACAATCAAAGACAATACATCCTGTTGAGTCTCCACGTCAGCTTTGCCATGTCATTCCCGCCAAAAACGCCAGCCACTCACTAGCTACCATGTGTGCCACATAAGCTCCATGTTGGATTTGGCTTGCTTCCCATGTGATATCCTGCCACTCCCATGTGAAGATGTCAAGTGAAAAGACAGGTACATAGAGAAACAAAAAAACCTTTCTTGCTTCCTCTCACGCTATCTCTCTCTCTCCGTTCTCTCTGCACTCTCATCTCTCTTTCACTCTCATCTCCCTCTATCAGTTCTCTCTTCTCTTCATTTCCTTTCTTTCTTCCTCTCTCGCCATCTCTCTTCATTCTCTCTCAACCCACACCATCAACTCATCTTCTCCCATTTCCATCTTCAGTCTTTTACAATTTCTTCCTCTCTCTTTCGCCATTCATCTCCCAATCTCTCTTCCGTTCTCTCTTCCGATCTCTCTTCCGTTCTCTCTTTCGATCTCTCTTCCTATGCTTCCCTTACTTCATCCAAAACCCTCATTTCCAGTTTTTCCAACTTCTTCATCCCTCTGTCACTTCTTCAGTTCAAGGTACAATGGCTTCAAACATAAAAAAACAAAAAATGGAGAGAGGGAGAAACAAATCGGAGAAGAAGAACAAAACTAGAGACAAGAATTCACACAAATGCTAATTTTCTTTGCAAGTGGTTACGACGATGGAGAAGGATCAAGCAATCCAACCCAGAAACAAAGTGGAAGGGTAATTAAACATTTCTTCTCCTACCCATTATCAAATTTTGTATCTTTGGGTTTTCTGTAGTTAAGCTTTTTGCGTATGATGTTAATTTCATGCTCAAAATTCTATATTTTTTTCCTTTGAAATTGATTGTGGTTTTGATTTGTGATTTAGGGTTTGTGATTTGGAATCCCCATATTTTCCACAACAAAACCCCTAAAATATTTGACTGATTGTGGTTTTGATTTATGATTCAAGGCAGTTAGGTCGACCCAATTCGGAGAATGGTGGAGTGCAGGATGCCAAGAATCTACGTGTCAAGGTATTTTATGCAAATTGTTCATTTCGTACTCATCATCTCTCATCGCTCTCTCTAAACCTAAATTGTTTATTCCATGGATGCTCCCGTTTTCAATCTGCTCACCATGTGTTTGATTATATGCATGTTTGAGAAATATAATTGATTTCGGAATAGGATTTGTATAATTTGTTCCATTGATCCTATTGTTTTATTGTGTTTTTCTTTATCTTTAGGAGGTGTTAACTAAAAGAGGAACAGCTCACGCAGTTTCCGGCGACGCCACGCGGTGTGTGTCATTGATTTTGTTACTTGGCGGTTTCGGGTGTGGTGAACGATTGCAAGTGGTAAGAATTTTAGTAGGTTCATTTTCATTAAAATCTTATTGTCCATGCCATCATTGTTTGATTTCAAAAAGCTCCAAGTGCTTCATATTTGTAAGTGTGCCTTTTATTTATGTGTCCTTCCTGTTTGATTAAATGCCTCCTTCATGTTTCAAGGATATATTGTCTCACGGATGCATGGTCTCAGCTATTACTGTTATGAATTTGTTATATTTAGCTATATGTGAAGAAAGTGTTTCGTGTCATTGATGAGGACTCTTTGGTACAAAGCATTCAGCTGACAGATGTATATTCACGATGTTAAAGTTGTATATACTAGCTGATCTAAATCTTTGAAACTTATTGAGATTCATCAAATCTTACTTTCACTCTTATGTGGAGAACTGCTAATAATGTCTTCAACAAGAATTTCGGATACAATGTCTTTCCTTTAATTTATTTGACACTAATGCTTTAGGTGGATATGTAATTGCATTTTTTATGTCTTAGATGTGTATATATGATCAAACCACACCTTCCTTTACTCATTGGAATATGTATCTTAGACTATTAAACTGTATAACTCAAGCTTTGTATCCTTGATCATCTTAGTTTTATGTGTTGTGTTTTTCAAGCAACACTCTTCATCTTTGTATTAAAAATACCACACCGTTTTCTTTTTATCTCTTTGTTCCTTTTCATTTGTTTGATTTTTTAATAACATCCCGTTATCAAAAATTTCACATATAAGTTGAGTTTTCAAGAATTTACTGATTATCAAGTGCAAATTAAGACATTGTTTTTGGTTCCTTGGAGTGATGCAAGACCAAGAAACTACTTCTTTTGTGGAAGCTTTGAACCATAGTTACAAGTTTCAAATTTGTTTGCTTCTCTGTCTTTATTCTCATATGTTTTTTATATGTAATAAAATCCTTCTAGGAAGTTAGCTATTAAGAGAATGACAGCTACTAAAGTTAAAGAACTTATGTCTGAGATGAAGGTTCTTTGCAAGGTTCATCATGCCAATTTGGTAATTTATTTGTTGTTCAAAATCAATGTCAGAACTTTGAGGTTGCCATTCTATTGATAAAAAGCAATCAATTTCAGAACTTTGATTTCAGAGGGATAACCCTTGGCAATCAATCAAGTATCTATTCGACCCATTAGTAGCTAAAAGTATATATTTTATATGCTTTTACCTTTTTTTTATAGTTTTTTTTTAAAGTTTAAGTTATATACCATTGGTAGCTGTAGTTAGCCATGTTTTCTTAAAGTTATAATAAGTGGATAATTGGATTTGATATAATACTGATTTCTGTGTTAGTGTTGAATTGTGCTGCTTTTACATCATCAAAAGTTGCTTATGCTAAAGTATTTGTGCAAGAATAAGTTGTTAACCTTGTGATCTCATGTCATATGCCAGTGATTTGGTGATTTGATCTGCTTTGTTTGATTTGTTATTGAGTTTCTTAATAAATTTGGACAGAATGCATGTAAAACGGAAGAAATATAACAAGTTCTTTGGATACATCATTGTATAGTCTGCAGAAGGTGTGTGCTTAAAATGGTAGGTCAGTTGCTTCCCATATTGGATGTTATTTTAAGTTTCAAATTTTGCGTTTTATTTTTCAATTTGAAGATTTGTCATAACCTTTATGTCCGGTTGTTCAAATTTGACGCAGGATCATCACTGTGGACTTGGCAAGTAGTGTTACATCCATAATTTAAAGGTTTTGAGGTGTTTAATTAGTGAAAATCACAATACTACTCACGACTTATGAAACATGAACTCTTAGGGTGAGTTTCAACGTTTGGTAGTTGTGATTTTAGATAGTAGATTTCATAATTTGGGGTTTTGACATGCTTAGTGGTTTGGAGAGCTCTTCAACATTTGCTATATTCTCTTTGACTCTTATTGTTTGCTCATAATCCAACCTATATGATGTGAAAACAAGTAACATTTCTTTTTATGCAGCTTTGATTTTCTATTTATTATTGAGCTAACCTTCAATATTTTAATACTTTTTTGTTGCTCTCTTCTTTGTTCTTCAGGTGAGAGGGAAATAATTTGTTGAAAGGAGTTGCTAAAGTGATCTGTACTGAATTCTCTGACAAGCATATGATTTCATGGCATAAGGTAGTGATGATGAATACATTTCTAGCTTGATTTTAAATTCCAATACATCAATTTAATTGGTGTTATTACTGCAGACCCATTACTTGATCAATTACATGGCTATTCAATTGTCAAATGATTGCTGCATAAGGTAATAATTGATTCCCTTCTCAAGATGAGATTTATATATCTTTTGTCTCCTAATTTAGATATCTACAATATAAGTAGCGTTGTGTTGTCCTTATGGGTCCTTAAACTCATTCGGGTGTTTTATGTTATTCTGTATATATCTTTTATTCATATGTGTTTTACATTTATGTTTCTATCTCTTTTGCCTTAAGTTCAGTATTAATCAGCATCTATACAACACAACAAAGAGATGGTGATTAGATATTTATCCAAATTGATGCTGATTCATCCTTTTTTGCTTTATATTTATCTCTTGCTTTAAATTTAGTACTCATTAGTATCTATCGCTTGCTATGCTCCAAATTCAGTACTCTTGCAAACAGATGGTCATTTGAAATTTTGAAGTCCAATTTGCTCCACTGCATAGCTCTCCTCAACCAAGCCACTTAGAGTTATCAATTCAGAGAAGAAATGACAATCTCGCTAGGAATTTCATATGAATCTATATAGATTGCTTTGTCGTGGCTTATATTAGTCTACAAAACACTTTCTTGGATAACTGTAACAGCTCTTATAGTTGTACTATTTTCAATATTATCCCTGTTTTTAATATTATCAATGTATGCTCAGTGAGACAACAACAATTAGGCCAGTGTCAAATCTGTACGTGTTAACGTCATTTCTGAAATCAATTATATGTGCTATTTGAATGCTTTCACAACTTCACAGTTATGATCAAATGTGTTTTCATTAAATGTGATTTTCCCATACCAAAGGTACGTGAATGCTCCCTAATTTCTGTATTAAAACTTTTCCCATACCAAACAAATCAATACTATGAAGACTTGCACTTTGTGATTTCTTGATAAGCAATTAACAATATGATCTAATTCATTATTTGAAAGTTGTTGGAGTGCGTGACGTACAAAGAATTAACAATATGATCTAATTCATTAAAGCGCCAACGTTTCTGATCATATCATCTGCATCAATATTTATCATCTTACCTCTAATTTAGATTTTGGAGCTGATGGTTTGTATGGGACACTTTGCAGCAGAGAAGTTCAATTGACTTGCTACAATTCAAAGGGGATATTCTAAAGATGGAGATTAGGGACTCACCTCTTACTATTTTTGTTGATGTTGTAAGGGCTTAATTAGGTACCGTGCCAAGAAAAGGAGATCTACATAGTACTCATCTTTATTAACTTTTATTTTTGCTTCCTTTTTTGGGTTGTATAACTAAGTTTTGAATATTATTATCGCTTTTTGTAATGACTTAAGACTTCTTCTATTTGCTTTTTGGGATATATAACTTTATCTGATGACTATTATCGCGCTATTACTTTTGCTTATAAGTTTTTTGTTAGGTCTAAACTTATACCGTTGGTGTAGACAAAACTAATTCTAAACGGGTTTCCTTTTACGCTATACAATTTACTTTTAAATGTATCGGCTTTATGTCCATCTCCTGACCCCATCTTCCAGAATGATTGAAGCGTGCGCCCCGTCCATCGGACGGGTCACCGCACTAGTATATAGTAGAAATTATATTTTGAATGTGTGTGAATAGCATTCATGAGTGCTATAGAAAAATAAATCAAAAACCATAAACAGTGAAAACATTTACTTACCAGTGCAATGGAGTAACAATGAGACTTATACTGATAATTTCTTTAACTTTGGATGAAAACTTCACCAATGGCGACCTTTGAGAGAGAGAGAAAGAAGAGAGAAGAGAGAAGAGAGAAGAGAGAAGAAAGAGATTTAAAACTGTAATGGAAAGGATAATTTTGTCATTAAATTTTATTTTTAAAGTTTAAGTCAAGTATGCCTTTGCATCCGTTGTTAATTATCTAGTTTATTTAGCCATCTTACATTTAATATTCCTATACTATTATACACTATCGAAATTAATAATAGAAACATATAGTAGGATAGGCTGTCCAAAAAATAAATGTAGTCAGATAGATTAAGAGGGAGAAGAAAAGCTTGGGGTGGGGGGCTAGAGCCCCTGCAGGTGTAAAACATTCAAGGGAGCATAGACGCGTGGCATCAGATGACTACCAATCATTAGATAGTTATCAGGATAGTTTGTTTTCGAATATAACATGTGTTCACCATGCAACTAGGTAGTTAACGTATGGAATTTCTATAAATTGTAGTTTGTACCATAACATTCAGTAACTCATACATGCCTAACACAATCGCTCACACAGGATCTTTGACAATTGTGGTGAACAATGTATATTTGAGCCATCTTCTTTTGTATTTGAAACGTATTTCCAAAAGAATGCTTTTTTACTTTGACAATCGAGTTCCTCACTCTTGTCCTTTACCTTCATTTTGTACCCTATTTTACTTTGTCTATTTCTTTGCTAAAAGGATTCATTATGTTCTCTTCTGATGATTGATTTCCATGATTTGTTTAAGTTATTTTTGATTTTACAAAAGCTTCAAAAAACCTTTTGTGTAAGATACTTGAAGGATTTATCATTTATGATGTTCAATCCTTATTGGGCTTGATTTTCGTGTTTTGTTCAAGTAGCCTTATACCGATACTCACTTCAAATTTAGACATGCTATTGTTTTGAGTCAATGTTTCAATCAGTAATATTATTTAATTTTCTGCTTGCAAACCATTTTTACTCTTTGAAAACGCATCAAATTGAGGTTGGTACATAAACCTATCAACTGATGAATCAATGATCTAATTCGAGTCCTCCTATTTTATCTTTTTCGAATCATTTGTTTGACAACGAAGTTAACAAAATTTACTGAAAAACAACATGCGCTTAGATTGACTCTACAACTTATCGCTTTACGTCATATGTGAGTTTAATTAGTTGTTGTTCAACACAGACAAGCATACTATTATTACACCCTCCGTCCCATATTATATGACTTTCTAGCCAAAACAATTGTCTCATAATACATGACTTTTTAGAATCCCAATAAAACGTTAATGTTGCTTTTCTAGTCATACCCTTCATTATTCTACTAATTTATCTTTCCAATGTAATTAATTAGGGTTAATTTGGTAAACTAACTCACAATTCTTCTTTCCTATACAAAACTTACTACTATTCTTAATAGGTGTGAAATGATCTAAAATGACATATAATATGGGACGGAGGAAGTATTTGTTTGGTCATGGGGTGAGAACGGGTTAAGATCATCTCCATTTCTCAAAAGAAATGGATGGTTCCATTTGGAGAGAGATAGACACAAAATCCATGATGGGACATAGAATTAAATGTATCATAATAATTAACGTTATGGCACTACAAAAAAAACGTTGTTTAGCCAGGGAATTAGCGAGTGAAAAAACTTCCCTCGCAAAAAAACAAATTAACCAGGGAATTAGCGAGTGAATAAATTCCCTCGCTAAACGTCACCATTAGCGACTGAATTGAGGCAAATAGCGACGGAATTGAGTCAAGGGCACCAATTTGAAAATTTGGGCACGCAAATCCATGGTCATTAGCGACTGAATGATAGATCACTCGCTAAATGTCTGACACAGCTGTCACGTCTTGCAAATGATCTGACCGTTGCAGGTGGGTAACGCGAGGATTAGCGAGGGAAGTTCCCTCGCTAAATCTGTCGCTAACTGTATTTTTTTTATAACAATCCGAACCAAACACACACTCTCTCATTTACTCTCTTTTCTTCTCTCCCCTCTTGACTCTTCTCTCTTATTCTCTTCCACTTTCCCAATTTTTACTTCCACCACCAAACCACCACCACCACCACCAAAGTAGTTACCCTCTCACTCCTCTCTCTCTCCTACGACCACCAACACATAGCTCTCTCTTTCTTCCACACCACCACCACACACCACCACCACCACCACCACCACATAGATCTCACTCTCTTTCTCCCTTACTCTTCTCATTCTCTCTCTACGACCACCACATAGATCTCACTCTCTTTCTCCTTTACTCTTCTCATTCTCTCTCTACGACCACCACCACACTACCACCACCACCACCATTTACCACCACACCGCCACCACATAGATCTCTCTCACTCTCTTTCTCCCTTACTCTTCTCCTTCTCCTTCTCTCTCTACCACCACCACCATTTACCACCACACCACCACCACTCTCACTCCTCTCTCTCTCTTTGGAAAGTTTGATGATGCTGATAATAATAATAATTTAACAATAATAATAATAACAACAATAATAACAATAACAATAATAATAATTATCCACTCTGATTGAGAAGCGTGCCAGTCAGATTTGGGAAGTGTGCTGTCAGATTGAAAAGCGTGCCGATCCCTCGCTAATTCCCTCGCAAATGGACATTAGCGACGGATATGTCCCTCGCTAATCCCTGTGTTTTTTGTAGTGTGGTCCACCATGAATTTTGTATCTATCTCTCTAAAAAATGGAGAAAATCTTAACCCGGTGAGAACATGTAGACGCGTGACAACTTTTTAGAAGTGAGTTAACTTTCTTGGAAAAGTTATTGGATATTCATTTCTCAAAGTGATTTTATACCAAAATCAATTGCAAATTTCATATTTATAGCTTCTACTAGTTGGATACCCGTGCATACGCACGGGTGCTGTCATATTCTTTTTATGATTGAACTTAGACAGTACTTAAATAGTCTGAACATTATTCGTTAAAATAAAGACAAATTTAAAGTAGATAAAAAAAGAGTTTCAAATAAAAAATAGATAAATATTGAAATCTTAAAATGTAAAAGTATCATTTAAAATAATTGTGTATTTATCTCGTGTTTTTTTATATAACAATGCAGTGTTTTTTATATATCAGTGTTGTTATCCCATGTTTTTTATATATCAGTGTGGTTATCCCATGTTTTTATATACTATATTATTGCAGTTATCTCCATATTTTTTATATATCAGTGCAACTATCCCGTGTTTTTTATGAATCAGTGTAGTTATCTTATAGTTTCAATTGATTATTTGAGTTGATTAGTAGATTATTGTAGATAGTAAAATATAGATATATTAGATTATCAATAAGAAATATTTATCCCGTGTTTTTTTATATATCAGTGACAATTATTTGTTCTTTTTTAGGTATTAGTGACAAATATTTGTCACATGTGTTTTAAATATTAATCACTTTAAATAGTCATTAAGTTTTCTTATTTTTTTGGATAGTTGACTTATAGTAGTCTTTAAAACTGATCAAAAAAATAGTAGTCTTCAAAAATTATAATTATCAATGGAAAATATTAATCCCATGTTTTTTTATATATCACTGCAGTTATCTCGTGTTTTTTATATATATATCAGTGTAGTTATCTCGTAGTTTCAATTGATTATTTTAGTTGATTAGTATATTATAGTATATAGTAAAAGTTAGATACTAAGTTATCAATAAGAAATATTTGTTTTATATATTAATTAGTAGTTTAAATAGCCATTAAATATCAATAAATGTGTAAACAAATGTTGGAGAGAAAAAAAATATAATTTTAGTAGAGTAGTGTTTGTATAAATTTAGAAATTTAGTCAAAAAAAACTAAAGTGAAGTGATAAGAGAAAAAAATTATTGTTTATGGGGTAAATAAAAGTAACGTAAAAAAGAAAGAAAAAAAGAAGAAAGAGAGTGTAAGGAGGAAATAGAGTGTAAGAGAAAAGTAAAAAGGAGGAAAAAGAGTGTAAGAGAAAAGTGAAAAGGAGGAAAGAGATAAAAGTAAAATAGACCAATTTGACCTTAATAAATTGAGGTGTCAAGGTTCTAAAATGAGTCATTTGGTATTTTCATATGTGGTCAATTTGTTTAGATATAGTGTAGATTTGTTTTATATATTAATTAGTAGTTTAAATAGCCATTAAATATCAATAAATGTGTAAACAAATGTTGGAGAGAAAAAAAGATAATTTTAGTAGAGTAGTGTTTGTATAAATTTAGAAATTTAGTCAAAAAAAACTAAAGTGAAGTGATAAGAGAAAAAAAATAATTGTTTATGGGGTAAATAAAAGTAAAGTAAAAAAGAAAGAAAAAAAGAAGAAAGATAGTGTAAGGAGGAAATAGAGTGTAAGAGAAAAGTAAAAAGGAGGAAAAAGAGTGTAAGAGAAAAGTGAAAATGAGGAAAGAGATAAAAGTAAAATAGACCAATTTGACCTTAATAAATTGAGGTGTCAAGGTTTTAAAATGAGTCATTTGGTATTTTCATATGTGGTTAATTTGTTTAGATACAGGGTAGATGATTGCATATTAATTGATTCTGTCTATTGAAAAGCTCATTTTAATCTAGTTCGATGTGACAAGTACAGCATGGGTAATATGAAAAATATTTTTGTAAATGTTATTTGAGTTTAAGGCTTTTCCCAATTTGGTAAAAATGGGATAATTTTAATCTCAAACGGTGGGTTAATTTTTCTTAGAGTAGCCTTGTTAGTATGTTTTCAATTAGGTCCTTGTTAGCCTCATTTGTTCAATTTTTTACTTTTTATAACTTAATTTTTTTTTATAATATTTTTTACCACATTGTTGGAAACATTTTGATCATTGTTACTCCATCAATCAAAAGTCAAATAATTCAAAGTTTTGATACGAATAGTTAATACACTCTATTCAAAAGGATAAATTTGACTAATATCTGAATTCAATCTTTAGCAATGAAACAATTTTGTAAGTACGGATCGGATCGGACAGTAAACTAGAAGAGATAGCGATTCAGGATTGTTAAGGTTCAACCGATTAAATCAAGAAAAAGTGTGACATGTACAAGTAATAAATATAATAAATAGTATTATCTTTTTCTTTGTATCACTCTTTTTTTCAAAATTGGGAGGCAATCATTTCTCTACTTTGAAGTCGTCAACCTTTATCAATTACTATTACACTAAATATAGATTATCCGTTTGGAACTTGAAGTTATTAAAGAGTTGAAATTTTCCAAGCATACCCATATTTAACGTGACGACTATACTCGAATGCTCCATATGTATTTTTTTAAGAAAACAACGATGATAGATAGCAACCGCCCCTACGACTAAAGATATTTTTTTTTTTTTTTTGTTACAAAAGGTTTAGGTGAGTTGCGCTGCAGGAAACTCACAGGGATTAGACAGACGCCGCCGATTTCTTTGAAATATTTTACGTAAGTATTTACGACTAAAAATATCTAATCTAATGATAGAAATTAGAAATACAGAACTCCGATTTTTTATTATTTTTTTAAATTAAGGTATCATCTGCGTATGTAACTGTAGAGACTAATTTTTGGAGCTATTAAAATTCATTTAAGAGGCTGATATCTCCCACTAATTATTTTTTCATGTGCACCAACCTGGGATCGGCCCTTTGACTAAATGGTTAAGGAACTAAAATATCTACTACTTGTGTTATACCATGCGCATGTTGGTATGCAGAACTCCTATTATCATACTCTATTCGTTTCAAAATAAGTTTCACTTTATAAGTAAATAAGAAATCGATCTTTCAAAATGAAACACTCTTATTATTTAAAATTATAAAATGGAATTTTTCATTTCTTATCTGTTGAAAAATGGAGAAGATCTTAGTCCGTTTGCGGATTGTATTAGATGAGTTTTCTTAGTCCGTTCAGCAAAACTAATTTGCTAATTTATAGTAAAGAAAATATTTGTAAGTATTTGACACGACTAGTTTATAGCATCCTTTCATTAAGTTGTAGCGTTTCATTTTTTTGACGTATTGTAGTGTTTCATTATTCTCTTATTTTTACTATTATTACTTTAATTAAATTTCTAATTTATCTTTTATGAAAAAAAAACTCATTTATCCACTATATATTAAATGAATTTTCTATCTCATTTTTATGTACTAATTATAAATACTCATTTATGCCATTTTATACTTTTGAGATAATTTAACGCTAATTTTACTAAACACTTTAAATTTAATTCGCTAGTTTAACCTAATTAAAATGATTAATTTACTTTGATTTAGATTGGATTGATTTCCGATTTTTTCTTCTCCAAAATTGCTTGCTTTGTTTTAGAAGAAAATTGCTTACTTCATTATTGTTGAATGTTAAAATAAAAATAACCTCAGTTTCATAATATCAAAATTTAATACAATATTAGAAGCATTCTAAAACTTAAAACTATCCTTAAAAAGGTATTAAATAATTGGTCAAACTTAATACATCAAAGTAGCGGCAGAATTCACAAACCTTTTTCATACATACATTCGAATATGTAACTATATAATAGTATAATTAATTAATTATATATTATTACTTTAAAAGAGTATTTAAAGTAAAATTAATAAGGTAATTAATTACAAATATAATATTAAATTATTTATTATATTATAATATAAAGATTGGATCTATTTGGATTTGTCAGCTTCATGTGAGAGATCTAAAAACTAATCCAATCTTATCAAAAAATTTGATTTTTTGCAATTTTTAACTTTCTCCGTTTACGATTTTTCAATTCAGTTGTCGCGGTTTGCATTCGATTGGATTGACTTTTGAACTTCCGTAGTATACGATGAGGTTGAATACTCATTAAAAACAGTTGTAGGGGGTGCAAAGGTACAACTACAACGATAACAAAAAGTATTTTGGGTTTTCAAACAAACAGAAAGTATATATGACACATGGGTCCGGGTTGGCAGCCATCGACCCAACCCGACCAACCCTAGAAAGGTTAGCTTGAGGTTCAGTTTGGTCCCAAGAAAGGTTAGCCTGAGGATTAATTTAGGTTATGTATCAGAAAAAATTAATCTGAGCGAAAAGGGTTAAGAGCTTGTTTGGTTTGAAGGGAAATGAAGGGAGGGAAAGGGAGGGAGTCTTTGAATTTTTCCTATTTGGTTTATTTATTTGGAGTGGAAGAAAGGGAAGCAAAATCGCTCCTACATAAGATTTTGTTTCCCCTCCACATATTGAGGGGATTTGAACTGGAGGGAAAATGAGTTATCACAATTTTAATTGTGTTGACAACGTTACCCTTATAGTTTGTAAAGCACGTTTCAGTTCACACTAGTAATTTACTCATGCATCCGCACGGTGACACAATAGTTGTTATAATTTGTTATGATATCGTTAGTGGTTTGGAGTTTTTGGTAGTTGTTAATTTTTTTTTACAATCGTTAGTGGCCAAGTTGATCGGTTTTAGTAGTTTCAGTAGATTATAGTACGCAGATAAATTTATTAAAATAGTTGTGTTGCAAAAAGTTTTAAAAAAAGTCGGTATCATTTTATAATATTAATAATTGAGTAAAAATGAGGAAAAAAATATAATAATGGCGGTATCTTTTTATAGTAATGGTGCTCCCGTTAGCGCGTCTGTTGGCGCTCTTGTTGACGCTTCCGTTGGCACTTCTGTTGGCCATCCCGTTGGCGCTGTCGTTGTTGCTCTCATTGTCGTTCCCGTACGACTCACAAAAAAAAGTTGATGAGATTTAATATTTATTTTTTTAGGAAAAATAATTTTGGAATTTTTGCTAGTAGTATCGCTTTTTTGACAATCGGTAATGGTTGAATTAATTGGGTTTAGTAGTTTTGAGTAGATTAAAGTAAATAATAAATTAGACATAATTTTGAAGAAAAAAAATGACAGCGCGCGTCAGTGCGATAGACAACTTTTGCTGCTTTTATGCGCTCTTGTTGGTGCTCTCGTTGCTGCTCCCGCGAAGCTCACGAAAAAAAGTGGATGAGATTTAATTATTTATTTTTTTATGAAAAATAATTTTGGAATTTTTGCTAGCGGTATCACTTTATTTGACGATTGGTAGTGGTCAAATTAATTGTGTTTAGTAGTTTAAGTCGACTATAGTAAGTAGTAAATTAATAATAATTTAATTAATTTTATGTATTTACTGATTTTTAAAATAAATAAAAGTAAAAAAAATATTTTTGGTAGTAGACTGTTTGATTATGTTGATAGTAGAGAAAAGTGGAAAAAAAGAGAGAGAGAGAGAGAGAGAGAGAGAGAGAGAGGAAAAATAAAAGAGGATATGACAGTGGGACCCATTAATAATAAAAGTGGGTGAGAGAGAAAAAAAGAAAAAAGAAAAAAATTGAAATGACATATTTATCCTAATGATTTAACTAATGGAAGGAGGACATTATAGTAAATTTGGTGGAGGGTTAATGTCCTCTTTTTTATTTATGTCCTCTTTTTTATTTATATATAGTAGATAGACTATGGCTATGACTTCATATGTCTATTCTTCACCAAGAATAGTAATATTCCTATTACTATAACCATATAGTCTTATGAAAATAGCACTTTAACCCTTTCAGTAGTTATATATATGTGTGGCCATTCAAAATCGTGGTTGGAAACTAGCCCAAGGAACAATGGTCTGTTTTCATAACTCTAGCAATAATTTTAGTTTTTCGTGGCCTAATATGAAAAAGCAGTGGCTTGATATAATAGGCAACAACCACTTACTCCACGCCTCAAAAACTGTGGTCAAACTGTTGCCTAAACTTTCGGCCACAGTTTTCTGTTGTTACCTAAACTACTTTTTGTTGTAGTGATAGTACAATACGCTAATTAAAGTGCTCAAGTTCAAAAAGTATTTATTGCATTAAATCATATAAGACAATGATCCCTCAAACATTAACCATCAACATTCATCCTACATTCATCTTTACATCACCATAGTTTTGACTATAAAAGGATCTAGCTCATAATGAGCTTAAACATGAAAAAATGACAGCTAATTAGCCTTAATGAAGTCATGATAATTGCAATTACAGATTTGATCATAATTACACAGAGAAAGGAATGAATTACAAACAATTTGGAACTCAAGCCAAGCACCGACTGCTGTAAAGCTTCTCCACAAATTTTGTGCTGATGAAGAACTATGCTGCAAAATGCGAACTCGCACCTAAAAAATGGAGTTTTAGCAACAAAAAAACGGTGGAAGGATGGTTGGGGAAATGATGAACAGGGAATGAAAGCTAGAAATAATACTCTCTAACCTAGGGTTGCGTGATGACTACGTTAAAATGTACCCTTTTATATGGTTTCTCTTTCCAAGTACCCAATAATGGACCAATTGTACATTCTGAAAAAGTGTTGTCAACCCTAAAAGTATGGACACATTGTCCTTTTATGGCCCAATAAAGCGCGAACTTCAACGGTACCCACCATTAAAAATAAAACACTCTTTTCTTCTTTTAAACACTTAGACAACTTTAATTCACATTATTTACGCCCTGTAACAGATTTTGTGCTACCACAAAATTAAGCACAACATTTGATCTTAAAATTCCTACACAAGTAATTAAATAGTAAAATCCCTCAAATGGTACCAAGGGTGCCTGAAACACAAATTAAACCACAAGAACATATTATATATAAGGCAAAATAGCACCCGAGGTCCCTTAACTTATTTTCCGTTTTCGCTTAGGTCCCTTAACTTTTAAAGCTTACGTTTAGGTCCCTTAACTTTTTAAAATGTTTCACTGTAGTCCTATTTAACGTTTTAAACTTAACACCGTTAAATAGTGCCTGATGTGGCCATTACAGTGTCTATGTGTCATAATCCATGTCATTTTTAATTATTTATTTACTGCTATGTCATTTTTAATTTAATTATTGATAAAAATAAAAATAAATAGATTAACCTCTCTCTCTTCTTCTTCTTCTTCTTCTTCTTCTTCTTCTTCCTTTCATCTCCTTCTCTTCTCCCATTCTCTTCTGTTCTTCTTCTTCCTCTCATCTCCTTCTCTTTCTCTTCATCAGATTCTAAATGAAATTAACCTCTTGGGATGGGAACCACAAATCAAAATCGAATAATTGAAGTTAGTTCACAATCTATATATCCATTCACACAACCCAATCCAACAAACAACAGAGGCAGCAAGCAAAGCAAACCATACTATAGATGGCTACAGTGAACCTTTCGTTATTCCCTGCGGTGAACCCCACTGTCCTCACCCAACGCCACCACCCAACTCATCTCTCTCCAAATGGCTTCTCTTCTTCTTCCTCATCATCCTCACTCTCACTCCGCAACATCACTGCTCGCACCTCCTCCTTCAGCAACGATTTCACGGGGATTTTGGTGCGAGAGACCTTTTTCGGTGAAATTGAGAGTCAATTCGGTGAGAAAGTTTTGGGTAACGTTAGCACTGAGCACAAAATCCTTATCCCATCCCCAATATCTCTGCTCTTTCTCTTTCTCAGCAAGATTGCACCACCATTTCTCCTCTACCGCAACCCATTTCTCAACATGATGCTACCCAGCTTGTCAGAAAGGTAACAACAAAACTATCAGTTATATATCATTTTCTCATAGTTAGTTGTTAGTTAAATGAAAGTGTCATTCAAATTCTTGTTTCTGTGTAATTTAATGTGTATTTGTGTGTAACTGTTATTAAATTAAATCAGTATTACTCTCTCTCTCTATTGAAGAGAAAGAGAAGAAGATGAGAGGAAGAAGAAGAACAGAAGAGAATGGGAGAAGAGAAAGAGATGAAAGGAAGAAGAAGAAGAGAATAGGTTAATCTAATTATTTTTATTTTTATCAATAATTAAATTAAAAATGACATAACAGTAAATAAATAATTAAAAATGAAATGACATGGATTATGACACATAGGCACTGTAATGGCCACATCAGAATCTGTTTAACGGTGTTAAGTTTAAAACGTTAAATAGGACTACAGTGAAACATTTTAAAAAGTTAAGGGACCTAAACGTAAGCTTTAAAAGTTAAGGGACCTAAGCGAAAACAGAAAATAAGTTAAGGGACCTCGGGTGCTATTTTGCCTATATATAATTAAGCATAAAAACTATATTTATTTACACTAATTACCATTGAAGAAGTTTAATTCTCATTTGTTTTGTCATGAATAACTCTTATTTCTAAGAGTTATCAACAAACTAGATTGTGGATTACTTTGCAAATTAAATTTGAGATGTCTCTTCAAGCTTGTAGTGGAATTTTCTATTTTGTTCATTTCTTTGTTGTAGATGCCCTCGTGCCTGACATGTCAAAGACTTGATTTCCCTAAGTTTTTAATGTGATTTTTCTTGGGTGCCCTGTTTCCAAAAACTAACGAGAAATAAGTCTGAGAATAGAATTCTATACATCACCATAAAACAATAATGATCCTATAGAAGTAAGACACTACTCATAAATAATCAAACTTTCCACTTGACGACACCCAATATTGGCCAACTCATCCGCGCAACGATTAGCCTCACTGATAATGTGCAGAAATTGAGTCTCCCAAGGAAACTTGAGAAACTTGTGAATTTCTCGAATAATATTCCACCCCGAGATGTGACCAATTTCTAAACTAAGTATAGCATCACACACAACCTTGACATCAATTTGGACAATCACTTTACCCCAGCTTCTAGAACGACAAATTTGCAAACCTATGTGAACTCCCCAAAGCTCAGCAATCAACGGGTCAGAATACCCAATCTACTTAGAAAAACCTGAAAGCCACAGACTATTTGAATTTCTCATTAACCACAACGTGCGACCTTGTCAGATGCCTTCAACCCACATCACAATGCTGCAATGAACAAGATGCAACCATAGCAACCTGGTAATCATGCACACAAGCATTAACAACAATCCAATGTCTACAAGGCCTAGTGAAAGTCACATCATGTTCCTCTTTATTTTTCCAGCCCCATAGAAGGTGTGACGCAGTGGCCCACCAAACAGCCTGATCAATCTCGTCTCTCTTCCAATTAGCTTCCATGAAGTTGAACCCAAGCCAATGATGGAAAAATCGCTACCAAAAAGATTGTTGCGCATCTCCACTCTAATCACATAGACAATGCACGAGGACAATCACATAGAGCAAGAAGTGGTTAAACTTCGAATAAGTAAACTTTTGGACAATTTCCTTTTAAAACTGGTCTCGGTCATTTTCAATTACATAGTTTCATTATGATCAATAGCTACTAAATAAACTAGCCGTTTCATTCTGTTTTACATCTGTTACTTAGTATAGTTAGTTGCAACTAATTCTGTTTAGTTAGTTAATAGGCCGTTAGTTATTGTATTATATAACCTACTGATGTACATCCCTATATAAACTTTCATCTAGTTTATAATGTTTGCAATCAATTCTCTTCAATATTTTCCTCAATAGAAAGAAAGAGAAAATTTCAAATCTGTAAGATAAGGAGACTACAAGTGTAACGTTAACAGTAAGTATAGAATCATTCATGAGAGTGTGAGACCACCGCACAAGCTTGTACAGTAAATTTTCATCAACGTTCTGATTCTTACTAGTACTCCCTCCGTCCCATATTATATGTCTTTCTAGGAAAAAAGATTTGTCCCACAATACATGACTTTTTAGAATACCAATACAACATCAATTTTCTTTTTCATTCGTACCCTTCATTATTTAATATATTTCTTCCTACAATTTTACTTTTTATGTTTCCAATGTCATTAATGAGAGACAATATGGTAAACTAACTCACAATCTCTCTTTCACATACAAAATTAACTACTTTTCTTAATTCCTGTGCCACGAGTCTAGCTTATGTCACTAAGCTATAGCTTTAGTGACTATCACTAAAGGGTTACAATTGTAACTTTCTAATTAATAAATAACATATAATATTATTAGATTATTATATGGTACCTACAAATTAGGTATTTTAAATGGAATTTAATGAAATAGAAACGACTACCACAAAAGAAGGGATCCACAGTAACCACTGTCACTATATATATATATATATATATAAGCAGTGGCGAAGCCAGGATTTTTCTAGAGCCTGGGCAAGAAAATTTCCCGCCAATTGACATATGACATAATATATAAATAATCATAAAGTGTGCTAAATAGGAGAGATGAAATCTAACCTGTCAATAGAGTGCTAAATAAAATTAGAGCAAAAACCCTAACTCCAAAATACTACCCAAAGAGAGGAATGAGTTGGTTTTCCTTAAAATAGAGCTCAAATGTAAATGATTTAAGCTTGGATTGGACTACTTGAAGTGAAAAGAAGAAAAAAAATGGAGGAGGGCATGGTGGAAGAGAAGAGAAGAAAGTGAGAAAAGGAGAGAGGAGAGTGTCGTGAGAGAAGAGAGGAAAATTGGGGTTCATTTAGTTTTTGGGTTTTACTTTTTTTTACATTGGGCTGGACCAATTGAAGTTATTTGTAAAAAATAATTTTAAATTTATTTGATTCTAAATTTAAAATGCTAAAGATATTTTTTTTAAAAATCATCAACCATCTATATTCATAATTTCTAGTTCTAATATAAGAGATGTGGTAATATTAAAAATATGAATAAAATTTATACTCCAAAAAATATAGAAAATATCATACATTTATTCTATATATACTAGCCTTATTACCCGTGCGATGCACGGGGTTGACTATATTTAATTTGATTTAAAGTTAATTTGTTTTTAAAGGCAATAGAACTGGAGTTGTTTTACGCTATTCATCAAATTTTTTCTACATTTGTGGTGTGTTGTCTCTTGTATATTATGAGAGGGGAAATTTTGACTCTATAGTCAATTAGTATTATGAATGTTTATAAGGGAGTTGTTTTTTTTAGATAGACAAAGTGGTTAGGAATTAGTGTGTTAGTTGTTAGAGGGGAGAGGGGAGCGGGGTTCGAACCCCGTACGCCTACGTTTTTCCACCAATAATGTCCCTTTCACTCAACCATATGTGAGCTACCCTTTTGGGACTTATAAGGGAGTTGTTAACGTTTGTTAATTGTGTCTCATTGCCTCATTTCCCAACCTTTAATTGCGGCTTTGAATCAGACATCGGCTTTAATTTACTCTCTCTTCTTTCCTTTAATGTCTTCCGATTACATTTTCATGGATTTAATATATAATCATTATGAAATTACTCACAGAGGAAAAATGGAGACAGAGAATGGAAATCGATCCTACCTAAGTTTGGTTTAATGAGAGAGAAAAAGGTAAAGAGGAGGAAACATCACTAAATAAAATGTGTTCAAGGAGAGAGCCACATACAAAGTTATTATCAATTTTGAATTAGTTGTCAAATGGATTTTATTACTTTACTTTTACCAATTTTTGATAGATTTAGATTAACTTTTATTTTTCATGAAGGAGAACTATGAAAATAAGGAATTGAGATTTCTCTGAATTCAAAATTTTTTCAAAGCAACTACATTCAAATGCATTTAGAAACATATTCTTATTCTTTGTAAAGGCATCAGAGCTGAAGTTGTTCTACCATGTTGTCTGTTATTTTTCATCTAACTATTATTGATGAATAAACTTCGCGTATTTGAACTTCAAAAATTTCTGGACCCTAAAACACCCTAAAGTACAATCATCAAGATCGCACTTTACGTATTTTATCACAAACTTGTTATCATTTTTTACCACACTAATTATTTACGATGAAACTTCTGGTATTTGAAGGATTGTATTTTTTTTCTTGAATCCTAAAGTACCCCTAAACACATCACTTAACATTTCACTTTACGTATTTTGTTACAAAATAATTTTTTCCCATCAACTACACCAAAGTACATTGTTTAGCATCACGCATTACGTATTTTGTCATGAAATTAAATCGCTTTTTCACCGAAAATTTGCATATTTAAACGTCAAAAATTTTGAAGACCGCAAAGTACCTCTTAAAATATAAAAAAACCTTGGATGTGGTAAAAACTCTATTGGGGAGAACTACACGGACCAACAAAACAGGATACTCGTGGTCACCGGACTCCCTAACGTAAATTAATCGTTGACAAAGTCGATGAAAACTACGTACCAATAACATAGGGAAAAAAAAGTAAAAGAAGAAAAAATAAATAATAAACAAACGGAAATAAATCTGTTTAAAAACTCATGGCCAAACGTGTGGGGCCTTTGGATCGTTCTAAAATAATACATATAAGGAAAAACCTATTTTTCTTGTAAAACTAATTTAGCTTACATGGTGACACGTGACACATCCGAAAGTAGCCCAATTGGTAGTGGGAATGCATTGAACTTGTACTTGAGTCTCAGGGTACAAGGTTCGATTCCCACAGAAAGCAAAAACTCTAATTGGGGGTAGAGAAAGTCGTGATGTCTGAGTCTTTGGGCGACCTACTAAGATAGAAAGGGACCTGCGGTCATTACATAAAGTAACCCTAAACACACCGCTTAACATTTCACTTTACGCATTTTGTTACAAAATAATCTTTTAAGCCCCTCAACTACACCGAGATCACATTGTTTAGCATCACACATTACATATTTTGTCATTAAACTAAACCGTTTTTCACTGAAAATTTGCATATTTAAATAATTAAAAATTTTCGGGACTGTAAAGTACCCAATAAAATATAAAAAAGAAAAAAAAGAATCTTAGATGTAGTAAACACTAATGAGGGAGAACCACACAGACTGACAAAGTCGAATACTCGTGGCCAGTCAGACTCCTCAGCATACATTAGTCATTGGCAAAGTCGATGAAAACTTTGTACAAATGACATAGGAAAAAAAATAAAAGAAATAAAAACATAAAAAACAAAACCAAAAAATTAAAGCAAAAAACAAAAAAAAAAAGTAAAAGAAAAAAGAGAAAAAAAAGACGGATATATCTAGATAAGCGGAACATATTTTTAGATCAAACCATCGTATCTTGTCACTTTGGCGGGACATTGTTTTTTTTTGCAGCATTTCCTCTTTTTTTCTCTTTTTTCTTTTACTTTTTTTTTTTGTTTTTTGTAAAGGCATCAGAACTGAAGTTGTTCTACCATGTGCGATGCACGGGGTTGGCTAAATTTAATTGTATAATCGAGTAATTAAATTTTTATAAAGACTAATTAATATCCCGTCGTGCTTGAAAGCAATTTCATGCGAGGCCAACACTGAGTTTGTCAACTATGAGAATTAAACTTAGGAGCACGGGATCGACACCCGTGCGCCATAGTAGCCTATGTCATTGGGCAAATGGTGTTAGTTTGCAAAATATACAATTTAATAACTGTGAATACAAATTGAATTATAAATATAAATTAAATAAAAAGATTATCGATTTTAAAAGGAGCATTAACAAAGACACAAACCCTCCTTAGATAAAATAAGAAGAGAAAATCTAGAGAATTTGAATAACATAATTTACATTCATCAAATGCAAATATTAAAAATTAATCCATAATTAGAATGAAAAGAAAACAATACAATTAAAAAGTGAAAGCGCGTAGGGGGTATCATGCATGGTTGAAGGAAAACCCATGATAAAATAAGAGTAGTTATACAAAGATTGTAAATGTGGCTGAAATACTCACGGGAGTCAATGTAACAATAATGTACTCAAATATTAAATAAAGATAAAAATATAAACACAAATTAAAGAGTGGTTTTAATACCCATTGGTCTGAAATGATCAAAATAAAAAAAAACACAATTAAAAAGTAAAGCATGTGGTATTGTGTTTGGATGGATGAAAATTACCAATAAAATAACAACATCTATAAAAAGTTCCACCGAATTTATTGTTAAAGGACAAAATTTGCATATTTAAACATCTAAAAATTTTCGAGACTGTAAAAGTGCTTATAGGGTGAGAGAGCAAATCAAATCTCTCATTTGGTGAAACACTAAAATTGATTATTGGATATTGTTTAAAATGTTGTGAATGGTTAAGATTGAATCAACCAATATTAAATATCAATCATTGATGAATTTTTATATTACATCCTATTGTCAATTTTAGTGCTTTCTGGTGAGAGATTTAATTTGCTCTTTCACCCTAGCTCCTTAAAATATAAAAGAAGTAAAAAGAACTGAAGGAAAAAAAACTTAAATGGTAATACAACAAAAAGAAAGAAAAAGGACAAAAAAATGTCACTTTGCGGCGTTCTCACGGAGTCAATGTAACAACAATGTACTCAAATATTAAAGAAAAATAAAAATATAAACACAAATTAAAGAGTGGTTTTAATACCCATTGGTGCGAAATGATCAAAATAAAAAAACACAAATAAAAAGTAAAGCATGTGGTATTGTGCAGGGATGGATGAAAATTACCAATAAAATAACATCTATAAAAAGTTCCACCGAATTTATTGTTAAAGGACAAAATTTGCATATTTAAACATCTAAAAATTTTCGAGACTGTAAAAGTGCTTATAGGGTGAGAGAGCAAATCAAATCTCTCACCGGTGAAACACTAAAATTGACCGTTGGATATTGTTTAAAATGTTGTGAATAGTTAAGATTGAATCAACCAATATTAAATATCAATCATTGATGAATTTTTATATTACATCCAACTGTCAATTTTAGTGTTTTACCGGTGAGAGATTTAATTTGCTCTTTCACCCTAGTTCCTTAAAATATAAAAGAAGTAAAAAGAACTGAAGAAAAAAAACTGAAATAGAAAAGAAAGAAAGGAAAAAACTTAAATAGTAAAAAAAAAATGCAACAAAAAAAAAAGAAAAAAGGACAAAAAAAAATGTCACTTATGCATAAGTGACAAGCCGATTAGTATATACTATATATATATATATATATATATATATATATATATATATATATATATATATATATATATATATATATATAGTGTTACATATTACCTATACATTTTAATAAAAATAATATGATGACTGTAAAATAAAAGTTACCTATACATTAAGTAAAAAAAATATTGTTAGTGCATAAAAAACATATTTTGTTAATATATGTTTCTATATTAAAGTTGTAAAAGTAAATTAAATAACAATTGTTGGCTTAGTGGTAAAGTGACATTTAGGTAACTTCTTGGTTGTGGGTTCAACACTCATTGTAAACTTCTTGGCGAAAATAAAAATAAACTAAGCCAGCTTTTATTTAAAGAAGACAAAACTGAAAAAAAAATAAATAGAAAACGCCTTCCACAGGAATCGAACACGGATTCAATGAGTTAAAAAAGAGAAATTAAACCGCTTCGCCAAACATTTAAACGATATTTAATTGCGAAATGATGTATATATTTAATAACTTATTTTTAAAAACAGGGGTATTATAGTAATTTCATAGGATTTTGAGCCCTGGTAGCGCGTGTGCTAGTCTGGCCCTAAAACCCTAAAATATATATATATATATATATATATATATATATATATATATATATATATATATATATATATATATATATATATATATATATAAAACTAACCAACAATGTGCATGACTGTGGGTAGGTGATTCTAACCACATGTGTCACGTGGCCTTGATTAGAGAGACGCTAGCCATTGTCTCGCTATAGAGTGGTTAGATAATAGCAAAAGGCGCTTTTTGGCCACCAATGACGAACAAATTGGTAAAAAATAATATGAATGTAATTTAGGCAAACGATTCAATAGTTAGAGATTTCTTATATATATATATATATATATATATATATATATATATATATATATATATATATATATATATATATATATATATATATATATATATATATATATATAATCGATAACTAGGGTGAGAGGAATCAATCATGTAGATGATTGTGGATCAAAGAAAAAGGTGACTTTCTAATCACAACCACCCACAGTGTTATGTCACATGACTATGGCTAGATAAACTCGCTCTCACCTTATACATCCCTATATATATATATATATATATATATATATATATATATATATATATATATATATATATATATATATATATATATTCATAAATCGATAACTAACCAACGATGTGTATGATTGTGGTTGGGTGATTCTAACCACATGTGTCACATGACTATGGCTAGATAGACGCTAGCCACCATCTCACTATGGTTGGTTAGTCGTTGTGCAGCATCAATAGTATATACTAGCCAAGGAGTCAAAGAACTGTGGGTGTCTCCTAATTATAGATCATCGAAAACCACAAACAATTGAAAAAGGTTAGTGAGAAAATTTAATTAGTATACACAACGCTCCCAGTTGGGATGGAGAGTGTGGACATATTACCAACGAGAAAGAAGAGACTTACGAGCAAGTAACTGGGAAAAGCTAATATTCGTCTGATCATGTTCATCAAAACCGTGTTGAGCCATCATCGGCGTGATTCTATGTTTTGCTTCTACCTTGTTGTTTGTTTTAATGGATAAATGGAGAAAAGATATAAACGTTGAAAAGAAGGACAAACGGATTACAGGAAGAAAGAGGTGTGATATTTTATGATTTAGAGAATTGGTGTTTTAGTGCTGCCAAAAAAAAGCATGGGATGAATTTTTTTTGGAACGATAAAGCATTGGATAATTAGATGAGATAAAAAACAAAAGGAATGGAATGTTAAATGTGTCGTAACTGTCGGTTTAAATGGCTTAAAAATAGGAAACATGGTTTGGCTGGTTGTATTTATTTAACTTTTAAAAACAGTCGGATTTAAAGGCTAAAATATAGGAAATAGTGATTTTGCTAGTTGTATATATTTAATTAATTATAATAAAGAATATTTGATAGGACAAAATTACCCTCATATAATATCAACCATTAAATATAATTTAAGTAATATATTTAGCATCCAATGGCTATTATAGCTTTAGTTACTATCACTAAGTATAAAACTTAATGATGTAAGTCTTAGCCCTTTTGCATGCATGAAACATTCACGAATATACCATTTTGCCGATTGATTCTTCTTTCCAAGTTCCAACATGGAAACTCAGAAAGCTAAGTCCTACAAACTTGAATTATATCTCTGCTAGCTACTGGAGATAGATAATATTGATGGTCCTGCCTTGGAAAGTATGTCCAAGATAACTTTGATATAAATGCAACAAGATATATTCTAGTACTTTTTGCATGCAAAGTGGATTGGAATCACATTTTCTTTTATCCATTTTCTTTAATTTCATCAATGAAAACATCTTATATATTTCAATAAAAGAAAAAACGTTCTTTAAAGTTAATATCAGCTCTGTTAGTTAATAATTAATCTTTTTCTAAGATACAATATCCTAAAGATAGAATACGAGTAATCAACCATGTTACTAACACACTAGCATAACATTTTAACACACTTTTAATTTATTCTGCAAAAATCACCCTTAAAATTAAAGTGTTTCATTCTCTCATTAGCATTTTTCTACTTATAAAGTTCAAACACTTGGTAGAATTCAAGGCATTTTTTGGAATTGAAATTCAAGACTTTACTTATTAGCTACATTCGAGCTAATTTCCATTTAGACCATATTAATCCTTCTAAATACTTTTTTTTTTCTCAAAAGTCTTAGACTCTACGTATAAGAAAAAAGACCTTGACTAATCCGAAGTTCCGTTAAAATCTATTACTAGCTAGAATATTATTACCTGAGTTCAAATTCAAATACTAGGTGAACACGTCTCTCTTTAGATAGAATGTACTAACCTAAGGTCTCGAGTCTGAATATATATTGAGTGTGGTAAAAACTGTGTTGGGATGAGAAAACCACACAGATTGACAAAGTCGGATATACGTGGCCAGCTAAACACTACTCCAACGTAAATTAGTCACTGACGAAATCGATAATTACTGCACACCAACACAGTAACTGAAAAAATAGAATGTACTAACCACTCGCACCCAACCAATTTACTAGTCAAACATTTATTTAACAGTGAACAATTTCCTTTATGAAAAATAGATTTTAATAAGAAAACATTGCATTAAATGCTGCTCGGTTCAGTTTCTTTATCTATGTATAATGTATCTAAATCTATTCCTTTTGTCCCAAATCAAGTGCCAGTAGTACTTGTGATATTTTATGCATATTAAAAAAATGTATAAATAGAAGAAAGATAAAGATAATATTATGAAAACAATTTTATTGATAATTGGTATATTTATCACTATCATCATAAATACAAAGTGAATGATAATGATTTGAGAGTAGTATTAACTAGAAACTAAAATTGATAAAATATACATTAAAAGTATTAAGTATATGTTTGGACAAGCGGTGAGGTTGCCCCCACCTCAAGCTTGCATCGCTTTTGCTGTGAATTTAAGGTTGTTCTGTACCGTATCTAAAGATAGTATATCCGAGATAGTTGGTAGGTAATATGGTTTTGATCAATATAGAGTTATGTCCGATTTACGTCCGAGCTGATTGTTCCGAGCTGAGGTGGGGTGTACCTGCATAAACACTCCGATCTTTGAAGTCGATGCTTGATGGAGTTAATGCAAATGAGTGATAATTAATCGCGCACTCTCTCCTTGGAATAAATGCAGTATTTATAGGTTTGGGAAGCACTTGGGTGTCATCATCTGAACCATTGGTTGTGGAGGCGCATGGTAGGCTGTTGGATGAACGTTTATGGGTCTTGGCTGTTGAAGGCCCAATCAGTTGGCCTTTTGTGCAGAGAGGGGTGCGAATAGTATGCGTGTGATTTCTCCATAACAGTTGCCCCCCAAGTCGGTTTGGCATGTTAGGTTAAACTAGACTTGAAATATGTGTAAAAAATAAATCGTTTTAAGTGAGATTGGAAAAAATAGCTGTGTTCGGACTTTCTTACCGATCTTGTAGATGATTCAAACCGAACTGCATCACTGATCTTTAATGATGGTTGAAGCCGAACTGTACTACCGATCGTTGAAGATGTTTGATGCCGAACTGTACTACCGATCTTTGAAGATGGTTGAGTGTTGGTGACGCTTCATTTTAATATTATTTCTTTTTTCGACAGAGCATTAAATGCTCGTGTTGATCGATGTGACCGTTCACAGTACTCGAGGCGTCTTTTTAATAATGACTTCCTCGATTCTTGCGTCGTTCGATTCGATTGAGTGCGTCGCTCGAATGAATAGTATGCGGTCATATCTCGAACCCTATAAATACAAGCGAGGGTAATTCATTTATCTTTTTAGTTTCTCGCTTCACTCGAGCTACCGACTTCGTGGTTTTAAGTTCTCCGAGCTCGCTCCTTCGATTTCGACATCAAATCTCTTCATTCTTCCTCAAGACTTTCTTACGAGGTTAGTGCTTCTATTTGAATTTACTTTTTGTTGTGTTTTTGTAGAATTTATTCTTCGTTGCGCCGCTTTTTCAATTTCAAGTGAGATCTAGGCCTCACCGCCATCTTTTTGCCGGGATGGGGTTTTTGTGTCGGGTTCCGATCTTGTTCGTGAACCCAACATCTTCTTATGGTTTTATCTCGATAGCTTGCCCCATTTCTGTAGGTAAAGCGGCGAAAACAAACAGCAGACAACTCGCGCCAAACGCTCGACTTATAGACCAAGCCGAGCAAGCTCGCAAGTCTAGAGAGGCCACGACATCGGAAAGTTAATGGCATCTAGAACTCGATTCTAATCCATTAGATAGGAGAGAATGGCTGCACTGAAATACGAGGAAGAAATGTCTTAGGGCCTAGAGGAAGTGGCGATGAGAAGAGCTTCGACGAAGAATCGCCCACCCTTCCGCGCTCCCAACAATCCGAACTCGGAGGCTCAAGTGGATGTGGATTTAGATCCGAGCTCTTCAGACGACTCGATCTTGATTCGAGTTCGGAATCCGATACTGAATCAGACGGAAGAAAGGTTGACGACCCTTCTGTTGACCCAGAAGAGGAAAATGTTGGTGAGGATAGAAGAGGTAAAGAGCCGGAAGATACCGGGAGTTTCGAGTTGTTATACGGGTATGAAGATTCCGGGGTTAACAACGTCGACCTCCCCGTAGTTCCCCCGCAGGCTCGCCCGTGATTACTCCTCGGTATCCGAAAAACTTCGTAATACTGACTCGCTATTGACTCCGGAGATCGACATCAGCAATTATTCAAAGAGGCTTTATGCAAAAGATCCTGAGCGCTGGCGTGTCTTTGGAATGGGAAAGGGCGAGCATGTGGCCACTTACCCAGATTCTCTCAAGTTTATTGTTTACTGGACGACTTTAGCTCACATGCGCATCCGTCCTCCATTTACGGCCTTCCAACAGTCGGTCTTGGCCAGGTTAGAAGTAGCCCCATCTCAACTTCACCCTAATGCTTGGGCATTCGTACGAGCTTTTGAGCTGGTATGCATTCATTTAGGTCGGCCCCTTTCCCTTCAACTTTTCTTACATATGTTTCAAATAAACAAAAGGACCGAGAAGAACAGCGGCAAACCTGCGCGTTTAGAGCATTATGCCCTCCGATCCAGATCAGGAATCAAGGTTTTCCGGCCATATTCCGAAAGTTTGAAGTATGAATGGAAAAATAAGTTTTTCTGGGTCGAACCGGTGTTGCCAGTTGTGGTAGACCGAGTTGGGACATTTAATGCCGAGAATGACATCGTTCTCACCACCAAGTTTCCTCTTGGTTGGACCCGACGAGACGAATCAAAAAGGCATTCTGTTGAAAAGAATCATTTAAACGTGGAGGATCAGAATACCTTGAAAGTGCTCCAGTTTATTGCAGATCGGATCGTCACCAACAACGAAAATAGGGCGAATCACTGGGGTTTCGATACTAAGTTGTTGGTGGCATCCGTTAAATTTGAGCATGTCGAGAAAGCTTTAGGTCGGTTTTAAAACGTTCTCTTAGTTTATTTTTACTATGTCTGCCGTTTTTTATATCTGCCGATCTTTACTTGCATAATATTTTTAACAGAATTTTGCATTTTAACCTGCAGATAGCATGGCCGAGAGCGGAATATGGCGGCTTGAAAGCCTTAGCACTTGAAGAAATTACCGGTGATGCCGCGACGTCGGAAGTAGCAATGGGGTTCGGTGAGGAAACTCCCGCAATTGTCACTCCTTTGTGCCCATCATCGTGGTTAATCCCAGGGGAAGAGGAAGAGAAGCTCGGCCATTTACACGAAAAAGGAAGCAACCATCTGGTCAACTTCCTCCTAGGTCCAAACCCCAAGATCGGGAGAAAAATGTGATTGATCTGAGCGACCATTCAAAGAAGCACAAAAACATAAGCTGCTTTGCTCCTTTTGATCCACGGGCATATATGACCCTCAAGACCGAGGAATTCCAAGTGACCCCCCGGAGTTTCACTCTCGGTTTTTTCAAGGATGGTCGACTTAGTGAGGGAGGATAAAGCAGTGCATGACTCTAAAAATTAAAGGTACGGTTTACGGTTTTCAAAATTTGTCTACCCGGTCTTCCAACTTCTTTTATACTTATGTATTTATCTATTTGTACAGATCTTGAAGCCAAGTACGAGTCAGCTCGGAAAGCTGTAAGTCCACTTCGGGCTGATCTCGAGAAATCTCAAAAAGATGTGGATCTCTACAAGCAGATGGCTGAAGACTTGGAATCTAAGCGCCTACAACTTGAGGCCGAAAAGAAGCGGTGAGGCCGATCCAAGCGATCAAATGAAAAATTTGAAAAAGGTGTCGTCGAGCTTCAAGAAAAAGATGCTAAGATCGCGGAGTTGGCGGCTTGAACTCGACAAATAATTTTTCGAGCTTCAAGAGCGATTGAGAAACTTATCGCTCTAAATGTTAAAGCTCTGGAAGATCGGAAGAAGGCTATTCAGATGGGTCAAGAGGGCATTGTCGAAGCTTTCAATAACGCCCTTGACCAAGTCGCCGTAGTTAATCCTGACTTTATTGCCGATCGTGATATTTTTAACCCGGAGTACGGGGTTCATGATGGTCATATTGTTGAGTTTGACCCGGAATCCGACGAAGTGTCAAGGATCGTTTATCCGAAAGATGTGTAATTTGCTTATTTTCATATGTTTTTTGAAATCGAGGTCCGTAATGTAGAATCGGTATTTTTGTAATGATATCTCCATATTTAACTTGTCATATTTTTGGCTTCCTTTGTGACTGCGTTTTTATCTCGGATATCTCTTCCCTTCTGCTTTAAACAAGTTTATTAGGTGAAAAATAGCGGTATCGATTGAATGCCTTAGCAAAGCAAGTCTATATTGAATAAGATCGGAACTAGAATGCTTTAGCAAAGCAAGTCTATATTAAAACAAGATCGGAACTAGAATGCCTTAGCAAAGCAAGTCTATATTAAAACAAGATCGGAACTAGAATGCCTTAGCAAAGCAAGTCTATATTAAAACAAGATCGGAACTAGAATGCCTTAGCAAAGCAAGTCTATATTAAAACAAGATCGGAAATAGAATGCCTTAGCAAAGCAAGTCTATATTAAAACAAGATCGGAACTAGAATGCCTTAGCAAAGCAAGTCTATATTAAAACAAGATCGGAAATAGAATGCCTTAGCAAAGCAAGTCTATATTAAAACAAGATCGGAAAATAGAATGCCTTAGCAAAGCAAGTCTAACTATAATATTTCTTGAGTTTGGTGGCGTTCCATGTTCTTGGGATCGCCTTGCCTTCTAAGGTTTCTAGCTCGAAAGCGCCATTTCCCGTTTTTGTCGTGACTCGATATGGACCTTCCCAGTTCGGTGCTAGCTTGCCTTGTGATGCATTTTTCAACCCTACATCGGCTCTTCTCAAGACGAGGTCGCCGACGTCAAACTCCCTTGGGACGACTTTCTGATTATAACGGGTAGCTATCCTTTGTTTGTTGATGGCTTCCTTGAGGGATGCGTGATCCCGGATTTCTTCTACAAGATCTAGCTCTTCTCGTAAAGCTTGTTCGTTGTCTTCTGGTGATTTCGGATTTGTGGTTCTCCAAGACAATTCTCCGATTTCGACTGGGATGACAGCTTCGCTCCCATATGATAATCGGAAAGGCGTTTCTCCCGTGGAGCTTTGGGGAGTTGTTCTATATGCCCACAAGACATAAGGGAGCTCTTCAACCCAATTTCCTTTGGCATTGTCTAACCTTTTCTTCAATCCGTTGAGAAGTACTTTGTTTCTTTTATCGCTTGACGCTGACCGTTTGTTTGGGGATGCTCCACCGACGTGAATCGATGCTTGATTTTAAGATCGGACATCAACTTCCCGAATCCTTTATCCGCGAATTGAGTTTCATTGTCCGTGATTACCACCTCGGGCACCCGAACAGTAATTATTTCTTTTCGGAAAAAGAGATGCGGTTCTTTGCCTTAATAATAGATAGTGGTTTGGCCTCAATCCATTTAGTAAAATAATCAATCGCCACAATTAAGAATTTATTCCTCCGGGGGCTTTTTGGAAAAGGTCCTAGAAGGTCTATCCCCACCATGCAAAAGGCCGTGGGGAGAGAGAGTTGTGAGACCGGTAGGAGGTGCAATGTGAGCGTTTGCGTGAATCGGCAATTCGGACATTTCTTCACATAGTTCCTTGCATCGGCTTCAATGGTTGGCCAAAAGTATCCCGCCCCTTAACACCTTCACGGCTAAGGATCTACCACCTAAATGTTGGCCACATATTCCTTCATGAATTTCCATTAACACATAGTCGACCTCAAATGCATTTCTAGACATTTCAATAACGGTGAAGAGAGTGCCTTCTTGTAAAAAGTCGTTCATTGAAAAGCGCAAAAGATCTTTGCTTTTCTTCGGACGATCTTGGCTTTTGCAGGATCGGAAGGTTCTGTGCCCGACATGATGTAATTCAAGATAGGAGCAATCCATGTTTGATCTTCATTTATTACGTACACTGATGACATCGAGTGTAAATCATCCCCAAAACTAGGTTTGCTGAGGATCTCTTGTATAACTGACCGGTGATTTCCAGTAGTTTTGGTGCTTGCTAATTTGGAAAGAACATCGGCTCGAACGTTGTTTGTTCTTGGGACATGTTTAACCTCGGCGAAATTAAATTCGGTTTCTTGACATGATTCAGATATTTTTGGAGGATTGGCTCTTTTGCTTCGTACTGCCCCCCGATCTGGGAGACCACGAGGAGTGAATCAGTATGGAGATTTAGCCGAGTGATACGGAGATCCGAAGCCAATCGTAGGCCTGCAATGCATGCTTCGTATTCAGCTTGATTATTTGATGTTGTAAATTTGAAAGTGAGTGACAATTCTATAACCACTCCAGAAGGACTTTCAAGAATAATTCCAGCCCCACTCCCTTTGGGATTGGAAGAGCCATCGACATGGATTGTCCATACTTCATTCTCGGTCTCTGCCGAAGTCATTTCTGCTACAAAGTCGGCTAACACTTGAGCTTTCATTGCCGATCTTGATTCATATTTGATACCGAATTCGGATGACTCATCGCCCACTTTATTATTCTTCCGAAAGGTCCGGACGATGTAGGATTTTGTCCGATCGGATGGTTTGTTCGAACGACTACTTGGTGAGAAACAAAATAATGTCTGAGTCGCCGAGTAGCTATTACTAAAGCCAAAGCTATTTTCTCTATTTTTGATATCGAAGTTCGCCCTTGTAAAGCTTTGCTCTCACAAAGTAAAACTGCTCGTCCCCTCTTTTGTTTCTCGGACAGTCTTGCCCCTAATGCTTCCTCGAGATATTGAGAGATACAAATATAATACTTCCTCTGGTTCAGTCGGGTTAATATCGGAGGTTACGATAATATCTTTTTAAGCGGGTGGCGCCTCATCCCGCTCTCGTGGTCCGAGATAAATTGATTCCTTTTTAAAAGTTTAAAAAGGGTAGTGATTTAAAAGCGGCATTTGAGATGAACCGAGATAGAGCCGCAATCATGCCGTTAAGTTTCGAATTTCTTTTCTTGGTGTTTGGGGTTTTCATCTCGATCCACCGATTTGCATTTGTCCAGGTTTGCCTCAATCCTCTTTCGGTGAGATAGAATCCCAAAAACTTTCCCGCTTTGACCCGAAAGTGCATTTCTCGGATTTAACCTCATCCTGCTTTTTCCTTATCTCTCGAAAAAAGTTCTTTGAGATCGATAACATGACGATTTGCTTTACTCACTCTTTGCAATCATATCATCTAAGTATACTTCTACATTTCGCCCGATCTGGTTTTTGAACACTCTGTTCATCATTCTCTGATACGTTGCTCCTGCATTTTTTAGACCGAAAGGCATAACTCGGTAACAAAAATTTCCGCTTTTGTCGTCATAAAAGCGATTTTCTCTTGATCGGGGAAACATTGGGATTTGGTTATATCCTGAATATGCATCCATGAATGATAATAAACCAAATCCCGATGCATGATCGACTAGTCGATCAATATTTGGAACCGGAAAAGCATCTTTAGGACATGATCTATTGAGATCGGTATAATCAATGCACATGCGCCATTTTCCATTTGATTTTTTAACAAGTACAGGGTTTGAGAGCCAAGTAGTATATTTGAGCTCAGTTACAAAATTAGCTTTTACTAAATCATCTACTGCCTTGGCTGTTGCTTCGGTCTTCTCGATGTTCTAAACCCTTTTGCGTTGGGCAACCCACTTTGCATCAGGATATATTGACAAATGATGGCAAGCGACTTCAGGTGGTATACCAGGCATGTCTTCAGCCGACCAAGCAAAGAGATCGGCGTGTTCCCTTAAGCACTGGGTTAATTCTTTTTTTATTTCGTCTGGTAGGTCTGCGCCGATCTTGACCGTTTTCGTTGGATTATCTCCCAACATTACTCTGATGAATTCACCGTCCGGTTTCGGTCGTTCTGGCCTTTTTTCTGAATGATGATGCTGAGTGCTACCTTTCTCTTCATCCGAGCTCTCAGGATCGAAGCGTGCGTCTAAATCCATTACATTTACCTCTGAAAACTTCACTTTCTTATCTTTGTGACGTATTCTTTGATGCAAGTTCGGCTTTTCTCTGCTGCGAAATTTCACTTTGAGAAGGAGGTAATAGCATCTTTCGGAAGATTCTAGATCGGCATTGATAGTTACTACTTACGTTACTTTGAGAGTGAAACTTCATTTTCGGATGTACTGAGAGAAGTCACCGCCCGAGTTTACCCAAAGTCGGCCTCCCAATGATGCAATTATAGATTGATGAGCAAGGTAGTACCATGAATTTAACCAAAATTGTCCGAGATAAAGGTTCCTCTCCAAAAGTGACCCTTAAGTCTATGTAACCCATCGGTCTAGTTCGGGAACCATTGAACCCGGAGAGGTCCGTTAAAGTGATAGGAAAAAGTTCCTTGGTGTAATTCCAATTTTCTCCATTACATCGAAGAACATGATGTCACAAGAGCGCCTTGGTCAATTAAAATTCTTCTTATCTCTTTCTCGCCATTATCTGCTTTGAGATTAACGATGGAATGTCTTCGTTTACCTTCCCGTTTAGAAGATCGTCATCTCCAAATGACAATGGGGACGAGTTGCTACACATTGTTCGATGATGTAGCTACACATTGAATTTCCTTCCACTTTCTTTTGATTGTTCTTCTTTGAGCTTGGACTTCACCACCGAGATTACCATTACCACAGTCGGCCTCTACTCCTACGAGTGTCCGGCTCTTCCTTATAATCTACGATTTCTTTCCTCTTACTTCGTCAACCTCTTTCTCTGTTTGATGCTTTTTCTTGTTGGAATGGCTTTGACATTGTCCGAGTTTACCTTTTTGATAAGGTCTTCAATGTCGTCGTCTTTTAGGCGTTGCACCGATTTGTGTCATGGTAGGCGCTTTTGGTGATAACGACAAGACTTGTTGTTCCTCATTCCGCCGTTGGGAATAGGATCGGGATACCTTACGTGTTTAAATTCATTGTTTCGACATTCTTGCAAGATCTTCTCCTTTCCACATATGAGTTCGGTGTAGTCTCGATGTCGCCCTTGTCGAGGTTTGAATTCCACTAGATGGGCGCCGATGCGGAATCTCCGAGGAATTTCAATATTTGGATTTGACTTTTCGACTCGAGGGTCGGCTCTCTCTTTGGTTTGGTTTGCTACGCTTTTCACAAAGAACTTGCTAGCCTCATCGCGCTTCCTCGTGGTCTATGTACTTCTCTCGAAAGTCGGAGGAACTCCCTAAAGTTGAGGTTGGTTGATGCTTACGTCAATTTGGAATAAAGTGCTCTGCGTAAACCACGGGATAGGAAATCTGAGACGAAATTCCTCATTTAACCCATGCACCTTTCAGGCCTCGGTGTTGAATCTTGCAATATAAGACCAGGATAGATTCATCATCGGCTTGGTGGATTGCATGCAAAACCATCCATGATTTCGGCCTTACTTTCGAATGTGCGAAGCTTGCGAGAATAACTTGGAAAGTTGTTCCCGAGGAAGAGATTGAATTTCTTGGGATGTCTCTCGAACCATAAACCCGCAGATTTTTCAAGGGTGAGGAAAAAGTCTACACATGATCTCACCTGGAGCATTCCGATATTGCATCATGGTTTCATAGTACTCTAAATGAACATCCGGGTCTCCGAGTCCGTCATAAATTTTCAAGTGTTCGGGAGGTTTCTCTAAACCCCGGGAATAGGAAATAATCTATTTCAGAAGTGAACGCCCTCTTCTTGGTGGTTGTACCTCCTGTTTCTTCTCCGGTTTCGAGCTTTGCGAGGTTGGTAGTGGAATGATGTTGTTTTCGTTAGGGGCTCTCTCTTTATAGTAGTGATGTCCGCGCTTGGAGGACTTTCTCGCTCCTAGATCGTTGTCTGCGTGGCGAGGATGATGCATTAGAGGAATCTTCTTCGCGAGTCCTCTATATCTCTAAGAGTTGCCTCGCTCTTCTCTTCCTCGTCTTCTAGGTGGAGATCGATGATAATGGCGTCGTCGGGGGAGAACGATGTCGTCTTGGCTCAATTGTTCTGCCGGGTTGCTCGGGCTCTTCTATCGGGTTAATCGGGGATCATATCATTGCGGAGAACCCCGATCCGCAACATCTCGGGCACGATAACCCGCAACCTCGGCTTCTAATTCGAGAATACGGAGGCTCCTAACTTGAGATGCTTCATTATCTTGATTTAGAATTTGAACAAGTTGTTGTAAAGTGTTTATCTTGGGGCGGGAATAAGCGTAGGAGGTGAAGGAACTCGATTTGAGGATGACTCTGTTATTGACATTTCGGTCGATGCAGATTGGGTTCTTTGCAATCCCTGCAGGGTTCCTTCTTCTTGAGACCAGGATGATACTTGCTATCCGCATACACGGTTTGTAATTCGGGATCCATGATTGATCAAAGATAAATTGATAAAGTTTTTAATGAGTTCGGGAAAAGCTCCCACTTTGTGGTCGCAAATGTGCATCATCAGTATCTAAAGATAGTATATCCAGAGATAGTTGGTAGGTAATATGGTTTTGATCAATATAGAGTTATGTCCGATTTACGTCCGAAAGTGATTGTTCCGAGGTGAGGTGGGGTGTACTGCATAAACACTCCGATCTTTGAAGTCGATGTGATGGAGTTAATGCAAATGAGTGATAATTAATCGCGCTCTCTCCTTGGAATAAATGCGATTTATAGGTTTGGGAAGACTTGGGTGTCATCATCCGAACCATTGGTTGTGGGCGCATGGTAGAGGTTTGTTGGATGAACGTTTATGGGTCTTGGTTTGTTGGCGCCCAATCGGTTGGCCTTTTGTGCGAGAGAGAGAGTGCGAATAGTATGCGTGTGATTTCTCCATAACAAAGGTAGAAGCTACAAATTATAGCTTGTCAGTGAACGTGACTTTTCACGGTGAAAAGTAAGTTTCCCAAATATACACAAAGTGACACTTATTTTAGGAGAACATTTTCAGTAAATGTGACATTAATTCGGGACAAAGTAGCACTACTATCTATATATATATATATATATATATATATATATATATATATATATATATATATATATATATATATATATTCTTGTAAACAAAGAATCCTATATATAAAATGAATGTGAGTGAGTTGTACTAGGAATATATATATATATATATATATATATATATATATATATATATATATATATATATATAACCTAGAAACTAGAGAAAAGTAGAGAGAAGAAATGGGTTCGGTAATGAAGGAGAGAAGCGATTCAGAATGGAAGAGAGGGGAGACAGAAAACTCTATGTTCTCCTCCATATCTGGTCAACCTCTGCCGCTGGTCGCACTAGTTGGCATCGTGGTGTTCTTATTGTGGGTTTCAACATATATGAACGACAACTCAGGCACACAGACAAGTAATAATACCAACGTCAACTTGTTCCTCTTCTTTTTCCCTCTTGTGATAACCCTCATCGCCCACTTTGAACGCTTCGCATCAAATGCAACAAGCTTCCAAAGTGGTGCAGATGAAGGTCAATCCCCTTGGGGACGAGTTGCTTTGTTTATGCTGCTTTTGGTTTACATATCCAACCGTCTTCACCCTCTCTTTGTCACTGCAATAGTATTTTTATATATGTATATATTATCAGTGTAAAGGCTCGCAACTGTTTGCTGATGCAACTAGCTAGCTTTTTCCACAAAGAATAAATCAATAATGAAGTGAGTTTTTCTAGTGATTATTGTATGCTAATAGAGTTTCTCGTTAACCCTATCTTTGTTCTTCATTATTTTTCATTTTGTCCGTTATAGTTTTGATATATATATATATATATACACACACACACACATGATCTTTTGCTTTCTAAAAAAAACTCTAGTACTTTAGTTTATAGATAGAGATGGCAAGGTACATAAACATGGTTAAAAGTCTCCGGAGACATCTCTTATCTCTTACAAGGCAGATTTGTATCATTGAATTAGGCCTAACTCAAATTTTAAGAAACGTGCGCTGACAAAAAAATTCTAAGAAACATGCATGTTAAACCCACACTAGTAAAAAAGAGGATTTAAAGTCGGATATTTTGGACATTCAAAGTCGGATGTGCATCCGACTTCTATTAAGGCGACTTAGAAAGTCTGAAAATTTTGAAGTCGGATGGACATCCGACTTTAAAAGACGGTTTTAAAGTCGGATACATTCAATAATCCGACTTTAAAAGACGTATTTAAAGTCGGATAAATTCAATAATCCGACTTGAAAAGTTTTATTGTAACGTGTTATGGTATCTTTGGAATACATGTAAAGTCGGATTAAGAAGGAGAAGAGAGATGGAGACGAGAGAGATGGAGGCTATGGTTTAGGGTTTCAAATGTGTAAGACGAAGGGAGAAGAGAGCGTACGCGAGAGTGAAGGAGTCTAAGTCTTTTTTTTTTATAAGCTAGAGTTTCAGTATTTTCTTTACTAAAAAAAATACCCCTTTAAAGACGGATGTAATTTTGCATCCGACTTCTAAGTTGAGCGCCTGAAATTTTTTCCTATGGTATTACAAAATTGCCACCGCGTCCATATTTTAAGTCGGATATATTGGCATCCGACTTTAAAAGTCCCATTCTATTCCTGTTTTTTCACTAGTGCCACCATCTATCTGCCTAATTAAGATGGCTAATCTTTGAAGTCTCCATTGTTCGGGAAGATGGCATATATGATCCTAACACACTAAGTAAAAGGGAGGGGAAGTGGAAATGGCATGCTCCAAAATTAAGATTGGAGAGGGGTTTAGTATTTCAAGGGTAAAAAAAGGCAAGAAAGTAACCCTAATCTTCCCTTTTAATGGTAGTTTAATAGCTTAATGAGTCACAAAATATGTTGGTTAGTGTGAAATTTAATCCTAAATACAATCCGAGATTAGCCTTTCAATATTGAAAGCATTAAGACACTATGTAGTTAGCCAACAATAGCTAGCCCGAATAAAAAAACTATGAATTTATGGTGTACTGTGCTTGTCATTGTAAAACATCTTACACATGCTTCTATTTGATGTGTCGACACCGTGTCATTTAATGAACATAATAAGTCAAATGTTTTAAGAATTAAATTTGTGTGGAGTTGTTTGTTGATTGGCAAATTAAAAACATCGTTTAATCTCAAAAAAAAAAAAAAAAAAAAACATCGTTTCTTGACGAGAATCTTCGAGACTTCTTCAAAACATTCATTCAATCTTTGATGCATTAATGGTTATTGATATAGTATGCAATGGGAATTGCATGGCATCTCCACCATGCATAATCAAGACCGACAACGAACCTATAGAACCACAAGGAGGGGCATTACAGCTTCAAGATTTCAATTATATTTGTCTCCACAATGCAAAACCTTTGTGCAAACAATTTCAAACGCTTGTGATATCCCTAATAGTGAGCTTCCAAGACCCTGTATAAAAGGAGAAGAAATACCAATGAAGATTCTAGAGGAAGAGTATATCTTGCCAACTTAGAAAGCCGCAAGAATCACTCCACAATAGAATTATAATAACCAAAAGGATTAAAATCACTAAAGGTTAGTGATTAACAAACAAAATTATCCTCAATTTGGCATCCAATTGGCATTGACTTCCTATGTACTACAAATTATGTATATTATTTAGTTATTTTTTTACAGGTCAGAACAATAAATATGGTATCCATTCTATTAATCATTTCAATCAATTTGGGCAGAGTTTGAAATGGTAAGAGGATTGAAGCATTTAATTTGGACAACTAATTTCATCGGCAATATTAATTTTGAAGGTGTTAGGTGGAAAAAGTGTTATGAATGTATATAAAAAATGAAGCAACCAAAAATAAATTACAAGATAAATAAATGAGAGAGATGAATTTTTTTGGTGGTGTGGTGGTGTTGAGAGAGATTAATTTTTGGTGGTGTGGTGGTATGATGGTGCTGAGAGAGATGAGTTTTTGATGGTGAGGTGTTGTTGTGGTGTTTGGGGTGATGAGTTTTTGGTGGTGAGGTATTGGTGTGGTGGTGTTGAGAGAGATGAGTTTTTGGTGGTGAGGTGTTGTTGTGGTGTTGGGTGAGATGAGTTTTTGGTGGTGGAAAATGGAAGAGATTAGTGGTAGGAGAAGGAGGGAGTGTTGGGGTGTGTGGTGTTGAGGAAAATAAGTTTTTGGTGGTGTGGTGGTGTTGTATTTTATCTCCCTCCCTATTGCAATGAACCAAAGCTTCAATTTAAAGGAAAATAAACGAGTTAAATAATGGAAGGAAATTATTATCTACAAGAAACTAATCCTCTTGTCACTAGCGCGGGAACTTGTAGTTTAATTTTTTCAGCATATTCCCAAAAAAATGGCGTTTTAATTTGTTGGTGGTTTTGTTCTTTTACGTGTTAATATCTTGAAGAGTTTTATTTCCATCAAGTTACCGAAAAAATAGAGTTTTATGTTGTAGGTATTTTAGTTGTTTGTAGAAATCAATCCTCTTGTCACTAGCGCGGGAACTTGTAGTTTTATTTTTTCAGCATATTCCCGAAAAAATGGTGTTTTAATTTGTTGGTGGTTTTGTTCTTTTACGTGTCAATATCTTGAAGAGTTTTATTTCCATCAAGTTACCGAAAAAATAGAGTTTTATGTTGTAGGTATTTTAGTTGTTTGTAGAAATCAATCCTCTTGTCACTAGCGCGGGAACTTGTAGTTTTATTTTTTCAGCATATTCAGAAAAAATGGTGTTTTAATTTGTTGGTGGTTTTGTTCTTTTACGTGTCAATATCTTGAAGAGTTTTATTTCCATCAAGTTACCGAAAAAATAGAGTTTTATGTTGTAGGTATTTTAGTTGTTTTACGTGTCATTATATCAGGAAAAGTTCTGAAATAAACTTTGGTTTGAGTTATGTGTATTTCTTTGAAAGGTCACAGTGCGCCACGCGTTTGCCAATGGGTTTGTAATAGAAGATTAATTTCCCATAAATTAATTTTTTCTGTATTTCAGGTAGATAAAAAACGCCTCGGTCTTCACGAAAAAATTATATCCATCAGATGATGATAGTTTAAAAAAGGGGAAAAAATGGGCGGCCTAAGCAAGTGGTATACTATATATGACGTTTCCTTAGTTCCATCATATTTGGTATTGTCATATTTACTAAGGTATTTCCTTTTGTTTTGTTCAATATTTATTTGTTATGAGTGTGTGCATTTCGTTCGGTTCATTTTGTTCGTCTAACATCTCTCTTTGTTACGCAGTTTCTATCGATTTTGTCAACGATTAATCTACGTTAGGGAGTCTGGTTGACCACGAGAATCTGGTTATGTTGGTTCGTGTGGTTATCCCCCAATAGAGTTTTTACCACATCGAAGGTTTTTTTTCCTTTTTTATATTTAAAGGGGTACTTTACAGTCTTGAAAATTTTATGACGTTTAAATATGCAAATTTTCAATGAAAAACGATTTAATTTCATGACAAATTACGTAATGTGTGATGCTAAACAATGCGCTTTGGTGTAGTTGATGGGAAAAAATTATTTTGTAACAAAATACGTACAGTGAAATGTTAAGTGGTGTGTTTAGAGGTCCAATAATTCAAATACCAGAAGTTTCATCGTAAATAACCGGTGTGGTAAAAAATGATAATAAATTTGTGACAAAATACGTAAAGTGTGATGCTGACAGTGTATTTTGAGGTGCTTTAGGGTCCCGGAAAATTTTTAGAAGTTCAAATACGCGAAGTTCATTCATCAATAACGGTTAGAAGAAAAATAAAAAACAAATTGTGACAAACTACGTAAAGTGTGATTCTGCACAGTGTGTTTTGGAGTAATTTAGGGTCCAGAAAAAATTTTACATGTCAAATTTGGTGTTCTCTTCTTTATTTTGATAATCTCACACTAATGAGTATTAGAAGCATACTTAAATTGGTGTTTGAATCAAACCCTGGATGATACTTACGTACGCGTTTCACTTTTAATTGTGTTGTCTTCTTTTTTCTTTAATTATGAGTTGAGTTTTTATATTTCTACTTGATGAATGTAGATAATCTTATTAATAAAATATTAGACTTTTTTTTCTTCTTATTATCTGTGAATGTTCAATTACAATGTCTTTGTTAAAGTTTATTTTTAATTTGATAATATTGTTATTTAATTTATAGTTATAATTTAACTTTTTTAGTAGGAACTCCGACCTCATTTACAATAGAACTGATCCCCAACATTTTCTTTGAACTTTGTGTAGATGCTTTTATTTTATTAGTGGTAACTTCAACCACATTTACAATAAAACTTCCATAATCTTTTTTCAACTTTGTATAGTTTACTACTATTTTATTGGTGATTTTCATCCAACTATACATGATATCCACGTGTTTCACTTTCAAATTGTGTTGTATTCTTTACTTTCTAATTATGGGTTAAGTTTTAATATTTACATTTGATAAATATGGAATATATTATTAAAATTATTTAGGATTTTTCTTCCTATTATCTATGAATGTTTATTTTCAACGTCATTGTTAATATATTTTCAATTTTCTATATTTGTATACCGCATTGCAACATTTACTCATGTAGGAACTTCAACCACATTTACAGTACAACCTCATCATCTTTTTCAAGTCTGTATAACTGCTTCTATTTTATTTGTGATTTTCATCCAAATTTCTACATACATACATACACATATTTCACTTTCTAACTGTGTTGTATTCTTTTCTTTCTAATTATGGATGAAGCTTTAATATTTACATTTGATAAATATAGATTATGTGATAAAAAATTTTAGACATTTTCCTACTATTATCTATGGATGTTTAATTTCAACGTCTTTGTTAATATTCTTTTTTAATTTTATAATATTCTTATTTAATTTATAGTTATAATTTAATTTTTATTCACAATTATTTGACAATATATTTTAGAAACCAACACTATTGGTCCACTGGTACAAGCTACCATTGGATACAGGGTTGACTCGATGCTTCTGAGTTCGATTCTCGCAGTGGAGAAACTCTAAACAGTTAAATATAGTCAATTTAAAAAGGGTATATTTGAGCTTATCTTATATATGGGAGCTTATGGTTTTCGATTTTTCATAAAGTGAAATAAATAAATTACCTAATGGTGAAGGAGGCTAATTTGTATAGATAGATTTTGGTGAAAAAGGGTATAAAGGATAAGATTGATGTTTTTTTTTTTGACAAAGATAATATTGATATTTTTGTATTGGGTTATTTGTATAGATAGATAATAGATAACTATGTCTTAAAATATATAAAATTTCTGAATGGTGCTTGGTACTGTCATACTCCTACTAAATAAATAGAGCAATATCTATTAAATTTAAAGTACCCAAAACACAATGTGTAACATTTTACTTCACGCATTTTGTTACAAAAGAGAATTTTTTTTTCCACCAAGTACACCAAAACACACTCTTTAACATATCACTTTACGTATTTTGTCATTAAATTAAATTATTTTCATAGAAAACTTGCATATTTAAACATGTAAAAAAAATTGAGACGGTAAGGTTCTCTTTAAAATGTAAAAAATAAAAAATTCAAAATCTTAAAATATAAAAGAACATTTATTATTAAATATAAAAAAAGGAAACCCTTACTACCTCTTTTTCCAACTTATATCTTGTTGTTCATTTTTAACACATGGATGGATGGTGGGGAACCACAAAAAGGATGATGATCCCATGGTTGATGTTTTATTGTTTAGAATATCACATGGATCGATGACATCCAAGAATGTAAAGACAATGATTAATGAAATTGGGGCGTGAAGAGTCGCACTATATGAAGTATGAGTCACGAGAAGAAGCCCCGGATTCAGGTCCCGAAAACTAATATTTCTCTCACCCCCACTAACAATTGTCTATCTAAAAAAACATAGATCGATGACATGGCAAGAGTGTGCTAGTCCATAAAAATATTTGAAGGTACTCATTGTCATTTTCTATTCACATGGATCAATGACATGGCAAATGGATGGATAGTTGGGAACCACCAAAAATGATGATGATCCCATGGTTGATGTTTTATTGTTTAATTTAATAATAATAATAAAAGATCACATGGATCGATGACATGACAAGAGTGTGCTAGTACACAAATTTTTGAAGGTGCTCATCTTTTTCTATTTGTATCATATTTTTGTAAAAATAAAAATAGTAATCCACCAAATATATAAAAAGAGTAATGAAGATTATACTATTTTAGATTTTTTAATAAATAATCAAGAAAAATAAAGTGTAAAGACTAAATGCAGAAAATTTGATATTGTTCTATTTTATTTCAATGAATGAGAAGTGTGGCTGGTGAGTGAATGTCAAGTGAAGTAGGCTGGTGAGTGAAGAAGTGTGGCCTAACCTTGAACAATTTCTCTCAGGTGCTAACCAACCATTACTTACATTCAAAAATGAAATTTAGTAGGCTTAAATATCATTTACCTCCGCAAATATCACCATAATCCATTTACCCCCTGTAAAAATAAAAGTTTTAAAATGCTCATTGCAAATAATAAGTGTTTCTAGTCACCCCCCTACAGGGGGTAACTGTAAACGATTTATATTTTGCAGGGGGATAATCGTAAACGATTTATACCAATTATACACTTAACGCTGTCAACATAATCTAACAGCAGGGGGTAACCGTAAACGGCTTATATTTGCAAGGAACATTTTAAAACTTTTATTTTTACAGGGGTAAATGAATTATGGTGATATTTGCAGGAGGGTAAATGATATTTAAGCCTTTATTTGAATGAACATTTTATAATTTTATCCATGGAATAAACTTCCACAGAAAATGAATCTGTCCAAACAAAAATTCTCCATAAGTAGCAGATGGGGAAAATTCTTAGTAACACTTTTAAGTCCCACCATCTCATCAAAATATAAAGGGAAACTCATGATTTAGTAAAATCTACAATAATAACAAGTGAGTTTACAATAAATTGATGAGAAGCTCCTTCCAATATGACAGGACAAATACGTTACCAGCAACAATTGTAGTATTTCAACATGATGTACAAAGAAGAAGAAAAGAACCTAAACAAGCTAACTGTGAACAGAGACTAAAATTAAGATGTAACAATAGATGGTTTGATCGACAAACCTCAACACTGTGTGAAGTCGAAGGCTTAGCTTGATCATCCCCACCGAAAGCATGAGTTGCGTCGACCAAAAGAGCTTGCCATTGTGCCACGATAATATTGGTTGGTTTGTTGGCACCCTTAAACTCCACCTTGTTCCTTAAGCATCAGACTCATACAAAGGAACCTGGTTTAAAATAAGGAATGTGACTGACTGACTGACTGTCCATTTCTCAATTTTAAAGTGAAAAAATAATCCGGATCTTACTTCATCTCAGCTTTCACCTAACCAACCCACCACAGCTAAGGTTTAAGTTGGCTTTTAATTCTATGTGTGAAATAGAAAACACACATGTATGATGAAAAAAGTGAAACCGGAAAATAGCACTCTCGTCTGGTTCAACTTGATAAACTGCTGAAACTATTTCCTACCCACAATGCACCTTAATAAAATATCATAAGTGATACAAGTACCTGAATAATTGTCATTTAACACGCCTGCAACCATGTTGGGGATCTAATGGACGAAGCATGTGAAGGTTGCTATAATTAAAGTCTTACCAAGTAGACAGCATTTAGGCTAAATTGGTCAATGAATGTCATGTGAAGCAGACAAAGAATTCTCCGTAAGTAGATGGGGGGAAATTATCATTTATCAGTAACACTTTTAAGTCCCATCATCTTATCAAACAGAAAGGGAAACTCATGATTTAGTAAAATCTACAATAACAAGTGAGTTGAAATAAATGTGTTAAAAAAGTGTATTACTAGCATTTCTGAAAATAGAAAGCCTAAGAAAAGGGAAAAAGAAACACAATTTAATACAATGTAAATCGACGAGAAGTTCCTTCCAATATGACAGGACAAATAAGTTACCAGCCACAATTGTTGTATTTTAACATGATATACAAAGAACAAGAAAAGAACCTAAACAAACTAATTGAGTACAGAGACTAAAATTAAGATGTGATAAAAGAATTTCGACATACTTGATCTTTACAGGATAACTTTGAAAGCACAATTCCATATATTAATAAAAGTACACTTCATTTCCCTACTCATTCATACAAATTTCACAAGAACAATCAAAGTCAACTGTGTGGACACAGAATAAACTATTTGATCTGCTAAGTTCTAAATAGAAAGAATACATACATAGAGCAATAACTTAAATGCAGCTTCCTTCAATCTCCAGCAAAGGTTTAACGTGACTTTATGCGAATATCCAGTTTGAATTGTCCGGAACCAAAATAATTTGAAGGAATCAAAAGGAAGCCAATTGTAGGAGCATCAGTAGTATCATCACCTTGAATGATCTTGGTAGAAGATTGCAATATTAAAGTACTTCCCTGAGACCTAGCAATGACATCATAATGAAACCCTACCATTGATGTGGGGCCAAGGCAACTAATAGTGACTGCATTCCCCAAACTCACGACGTTATTGTGAACAACAAACAGTCTAACATCTTTTTCATCTCGAAGAACAAATGTTTTCTGGTCTGTATTTAAGAATACTGAGAAAAATCTATCATATGTAAACTGTACTCCAGAGCCTACATGTCTGTGGCTGAAGTGGAGAGCTAACTCCTTGGATGAAGCAACAAAGTCACAATCTGCATGCGGGCATAAACATGGTATATACTTGCATTCCTTCTCGTGGTGACCTTTCATACAGTAACTAACCACCTCTTCACAGCCATATTTTGCATTGGAGCATGATATTTTGATAGATTCCAGCAACTTCTCCATAGCCCGGCAACGAAAATAGCCGATGGGCATCAAGCACATGGGACACTTGTTCCTAATTTTGGCACAGCAACAAGAGCAGGCAATATGCCCATTCTCACACTGAATTGTCATTTAATCACAAAGGAATTAATTTATCAAATTAGATCTTTCAACAGAACATAAAACAACTAACAAAACAAATAAAAAGGTACCTCTGAATGCAGAAAGATAGCAAATTAAAGAAACATATACAAGTAGACATGTTAAATCTTCAATTGGTTTAGCAGATTAAAGTTTGCAACCACTTTTGACTAAATTGCCAGACTAAATATATGTAGAAAAGTTATCTGTATATCAGTACCAGGATATAAGTTTAATCAAAACCATCAGATTCCCGTCATGTAACATAATTGCATTCGCATTTATATGCTTAACACATCAGTAAAAACAGCTTAATTCATAAGAAACACCCTAGCATTTAAGACTTTTTCCCTTTCTATGCCCTTAAGTCTTTAAAATGAAGAGTTATTTGCAAAACAATATCCATGGTTATGAGACTCTAAGAGGTGGGGAAGGGAGGGTAATGCACTAATGCCTAAATCATTTACCTCCGTAACAGAGTTAATTTTATATTTTGGTTAAATTGGAGGTGCAAGACTGCCATAGAACATCACTCAGTTGTAACAATGAAGAATAATACCATTGAACAAACTTCTATGCATCTATGCATATTTGTAGATGCAGCCAGTTATAAATTGATAAGCTAAAAAAGATGCTGTTAAGCCATAGCATTAAATTGCTGGTACCTCAGAAACAGTAACGGATTTATATAGCAATTTATTTATTTAAATTTTTAAGTTATAACATTGTCATAATCAGGAAAAAAATAAATAAGCAAATACAGCAGCATAATTGGAATTTCAGATTCAAAATCTAATCAGATCTTTAGCAAATAGAAATTTTATTAATTCCTTTGTTATAACACGAGACAGAATAAAGCAGATAGAAACTGACCTGGAAAACAGGAACGGTCAGGGGTTCGCAGCAAATGAAGCAGTCAAGGACATCAGGGTCGGAGATTATAGCAGAAACGCTCTTACCCCTCTCGTTACTGCTGGATCCAACGGTTTCTCCGTTTTCGTGGTTGCTGTTATTTTGGTCTTGGCTTCCTAATGGTGGATATTCCATTTCAAAGCCTTCTTGAGATTGTTGTTGTGGTTGTGATTGATTTTGGTTTTCTTCTTCTACTCTGCGTCGTTTCTGAGTTGGATTGCTTGATCCTTCTCCATCGTCGTAACCACTCGCGGAGAATTTCACCATATCTTCTCCTTCTTCTTCCTCTCAATCGTTAAATCGTCGTTTAATTATGATACAAAGTTACAAACAAATATATCTCATCATGCATTCCGGAAGAGGACAACGTCCTTACACGTCATATTTAGACACTCCCAATCAAAAATTAGCAGTAATTGTGATTAAAATAAAGAAAATCGTTTTTTTTTCCTCCCTAAACTCAGATTCTCGGACTGGCCTCACACTGCTCCGGTGACCGCCTGCATGATTAGATTAACGACGGAGATTATGCTGCAGCCAGCATGACGTTGAAGGAAGAAAATACACTTTTCTTTTAATTAATATTTTTATTTTTATTAGTAGACAGTTTTTCTTACAGGTGTCTAGTTTTGGTTAGTGCGCCTAATATTAAATTTTAGTGATTTGCAAGTGGATACATTCAAATACCATGTTCTGATTTCAAATATCGGGTGTGGTAAAGACTATATTGGAAGGGGGAAAACCACACAGCTTAGCAAAGTTATGTATCCGTTGTTAGATAGGTTCTTCGGTGTAAATTAGTCATTGATAAAGTTAATGAAAATTGCACACCAATGACATAGTAATCAAAAAAATATCATGCATTCTTTGTAATCTTTGACCATTTACCGATTGATTGGAATAGTTGTTAGAATTTTTTGTTACTATATTATTGATGCACAATATGCACCGAATTTAACGGTGATTAATCTACGACGGAAACCTAATTGACCATGTTGTGTATTCAATCTGTGTGAGTTTTTTCCTCTTAACATAATTTTAACCACACTCAAAATTCTAATTTGAGAGCTTGGGGTGGGATCTGAACTCAAACATCCCTCGAATCAAGCTTTGTTGGTAGTTGTTAGGTTTGATGTGGGACTAATGTGGCCTAAACTCTATTTGTGTATCGATTGTAATGTCTTGCTAGGAGCAACTCTAATTGTAGATTGGGAAATGTCAACAACAGTGACCGATGATTATGTTTGTAATATTTTGGTTTTCATTGAATGAATGAATCTACTATAAATATATACCATCAACCCACCACTACCCTTTCACTTTTTTCTCTCACTTACTTTATCATTAGTGGGTCTCACTCTTATATCATCTTTAAATTTTTTATTTCACTTTAAAACCTACTATTCTCTTTCATCTCTCTCACCTTTTAAAGTTTTCTTTACTATCAACATAATCAAATACTCACTCCCAATTTTTTTTAGCAAAATTAATTTTTTGTTAAAACAGTAATTACATAATTACATAAATATATATAGCATCAACCCACCACCAAAATTACTATATTATCCATTTTACATTTTTTCTCTCACTCACTTTTATCATTAGTGGGTCCCACTCTTATATCATTTTTAATTTTTTATTTCACTTTAAAATCTACTATTCTCTTTCATCTCTCTCACTTTTTTAAGTTTTCTTTACTATCAACATAATCAAATACTCACTACCCAAATTTTTTTAGAAAATTATTTTTTTGTTAAAAATAGTAATTACATAAAATTAACTAAATTAATATTAAATTATGTAGAATTTACTATTTATTATAATCTACTCAAACTACTAAACTCAATTAATTTAACCACTACCATTTGCCAAAAAATGTGATACCGCTTGCAAAAATTCTAAAATAATTTTTTCTAAAAAAATCAATAATTAAATTTCATCCACTTTTTTGTTAGCCACAGGGGAGTAGCAACGGTAATGTCAAAGAAAGTGCCAATAGGAGCGCCAACGGGAGCAGCGAGAGTGCAAACAGGAGCACCAAAACGCAACAAAAGTTGTGAGACGTCTGCCGCACTAACGAGTGCAGTTGATTTTTTTTTAAAAAAAAACACTTTATTTTTAAATTTTTCTTCTACAAAATCAGTAATTAAATAAACTTAATAAAATTAATACTAAATCATTTAAAATTTATTATTTACTTTAATCTACTCAAAACTACTAAACTCAATTAATTTAATTACTACCGATAGTCAAAATAAGCGATACCGCTAGCAAAAATTCCAAAATTGTTTTTCCTAAAAAAATCAATAATTAAATCCATCCACTTTTTTCGTGAGCCGTACGGGAGCAACAACGATAGCAGCAACGACAACATCAACGGGAGTGCCAATGGAAGCGCTAACAGAAGCGTCAACGAGAGTAGCAACCAGAGCGCCAACAGAAGTGCCAACGGATAGCGCAATGGGAGCGCCACTATTATAGAAAGATACAGCTATTATTACATCTCATTTTCTTTTTTCATCATTTTTACTCTATTATTAATATTATAATATGATACTGACTTTTTTTAAGAACTTTTTGCAACACAACTATTTTAATAAATTTTAAATATCGTCTTTTGTGGAGTTTTCCCTCTTTCTTTTATTATATTTTGCAACTTTTAACGTGTTAATAATTTCATAGATAATTATAATAAATACACGAGTAAAATATTAATATATCACTTTTATCTATCAATAAGTTTTATTTAATCTCTACTTGAAAAATTTGAAATTTATTAAAATTAGGTTTTCTAATCTCAACGGGAAACATTACATATTGCTGGTAAATGTTCACGGGGTAGTGTTCGGACTAACTCAATTACAATTTGAAACATTTTTTTTATCTACTTTAAATTAGTTTTGATTTTCACAGAGTAATATTTAGACTAATTAAAATACTGCTAGTTTGTCGTAATAAAAAAAAAAAGATAGGCTTTCATTTACATCAATTAAATGTTTGGCTTGGGTGCATATAAGTATTTCTCCCATTTTGCTTTTAATCCAATGTTTTTTTCCCTTTTTTAAAGGTGACAAAGTATTTCTACATCTTGCATGAGCACAAATTTACATATCATTCTTAGGCACAACTAATTACACATAGTTATTAACAAGGAGATTTAAGTTGGGTATTACAGTTTTAATTAGAGAGAATGATTAAGGAGAACCTGAGGTGATAATAAAAGGGGTTAAACAGTAATAGTAGTTGGGTAATTTTTGTTTTCTCGCTGGAAATTTAAATTAACTTTGAATGTGTTACTCAAAAGGATAGTTAATAAGATGGTTAACTGCTTCAGAAGGGTCTTACTATAACTCCAATCAACTCAGAATAAATTAAGAACCAATTGAATATGATCAAGGAAATGTTTTTCAATCTTATATATAATAATTGATTAGATTCAAAATGACTTTCAAAAAGGTAATTTAGAATAGCTTGGATGCTTAAACACAGTTTTAAAGATACCTTTCTAATAGCTTTATGCATGCATGTACTTAAAAGATATCTTGTATGATTCAAAAACTTAGATTTTACAAACAGTTGTATATTGACACTTAGATTAGTAAAAAAGATTTTGCTAAAACAGATTTTAATCAACAGATGTTTGTTATAAAAATAAGAATAAGAATATATTTCAGAAGCTTGTTCTTGATAAAAGGTCAAGAACAACAACTTTAAGTTTTTTTTGACAGCAACAATTTTAAGTTTGATTTATTAGAAACTTTTAAAACAGGAATAACAAGTATAAATAAAGGAATATCACAAGAAATTGTATTAGTTCACCTTTAAACCTTGGATACGTTTGGTCTTTAATTTTAAGTGAGATTATCTGCTATATACAGAGTCTCAATACAAGTATTTAGCTTAATGACTCTTAAGGCCACCAAAGCTTACACCATGACACCATTATGACAACAACCTTTACAGGTTTTCCCTCTCATAACAAACAAACTCAGTTTCTCAAACTAGTTTGAGAAATGTGAAATATGTAAAGCAGAAAGCAATTGAATTTGTTTTTTGCACACTAATCATTCTATCTAAGAAAAACAGATGCATACATTTCACTTTAGACATCGTGTTTGTAATCCGTATATACCTATTGGCACTGAGACTTTAGATTAAAAATGTGTGTGTTATGTTAGTCACCAACATTACAATTACTTTCATTTTTCAAATTAAAACCAACGCCTACGTGTTCGTGTCAGTATCGTGTCCGATGTGTATATCTGTGTTTCATAGGATATATAAGTATCACAAAGAGGACTCAATCCACAAGAAGTATATACCTCCATCTAATTTCATTGATTCAAACATTTAACCAGCAAGATACACGTCCATTCATACATCACCACAACTAAAACAGAAAAATTCCTCAAATACTCACATCACATTCACATTCACATAATATATAAGGAAAACAGAGAGATAATAAAAATAAACCAAGATTTGAGTCACATAACACACGATAAGTAAAAGATTGAAACAGCCAGAAGCTGATTCTCCTAAGCAAAATCTAAACACACAAGTCAGAATACAGATTGTTTTTTGTTATGAATAAAAAAAAAGCAATGGCAGTGGTTGTGATTTCTAAATGCGACCGTCCCACAAGGACTCTTGCTGAACTTTACCAATTTTCAAGAGACTCTCGATTTGCTCCGGAGGGTTTAAACCGAGCTTCTGAGCACGCTCCCACCGTGCCAGCCTTGTCATCCCGAGGCAAGGTCCATATGCCATGTTCAGGTCGAATTGCCGCAGCACCGCCTCGTTTTCGTTGCATTCATCTGTCAGCCAACAAAGCCATAATCGGATTATTAGAAAATAAATTCGAAATAAAACTCTAAAAAAGGAAATGAGGATGATGAATCTTGGATTTGGGGGGAGTGAGAAAACCCTAGAAATTAAAGAAGGGAAGAGAGAGAAGTTGGAGATCAGGGTTACCGTTGCTTAGGGCTGGTGGTTGGGCGACATCGGCGTGAATAGGAGGTTTTTTGGCCGCCTTGGAAGATTTGTTGTTGCTGTTGATGGGGTTTTTCCTCTGCCTGTAGAAGCCTTTCATTGACGACATTTTCTCTCTCCCTTTTTTCAAAATTTGAAATTTGAGACTCTGAAACACTGAAACCGACTTGCCCCTACGATTACGAAGCCGTAGCCTTAAATAAACGGGAGGGATCCACAACACAATATTGTGGAGGCTTGTGTTATTTTTTTAAATTTGTAATTATTTAATTTTTTTCCAAAAAAAACATTTTTTACTTTTTTTTGGTAATTAAACATAGGTGTTTTTAGGGATCGTAAGATTGAATCAACCACTATTAAATCGCAATCGTTCATAAATTTTTAGAATACATCCTGTGGTCTTATTTATTGGTTTACCAGTGAGAGAATTTGATTTGCTTCATCATCCTAGAAGCACCCAATAAACATTATTTACTTTTATAAAATTAGTTTTTTCAATTGCACCAAGAGTTTTGTGTGGTTCGGATGACTTTGACCCCACTTATTTAGGAGAAAGAGATTTTCAGTGACCACTATGACCTATGTAATAGATATTATTGTTGTTTTGTCTTCTCCTTTGTCAGTGTGAGTTGGGAATGAATTCTCTCTCATGACTTTATTTTAGAGTGAAATCTAAGCCACCCATTGAATAAGACAAATAGTTAGAGAGAAATATTAAAAAAAAGTGAGAGAGAGAGAGAGAGAGAGGACCGAATGCTGAAGATTTAACACCGATAGTGTCAAGTGAAAATTCCAATAGAGAGAATCCCCTTTCGTGTGAGTTCAACTTGCCTTCTTTCTTATTGTTCATTTCTCATAGCGCCTTGTGTGTGGATCCTCTCTCGGATTTAATAATTTGTAACTCAATCTCTAAACTTGTAAATATTTTGTTGTTGGGTCTATATATGCATTTTATAACTTTTAAAGAATTTGTAATTAGTTTCCTATATTCAAGGATTCAATTGCATTTTTTAAAAAATTTAGAGATCTAATTACAAATATTTAAAAGTCTAGTGACTAGATTAAAAAAATGGATACTCAATCACAATTTATTTGAATATTCAAGGATCCAATTACAATGTTAAAATTCTCCGTGATTAAGCTTATGATAAACAATGGATACTCAATCACAATCTTATAATTCCACCCCTTATCTATCAGGTATGTTTGTGACTAAACCCAGTTATAGCTCCTAACTTAAAAGACTCTAAGTCTAATCTAATGAGTCTATCTCAATAGACTACACTAATTAACACATTCCATAAAATTCTCATATTTCGATTTTACTCCCTACTCAAAATGCTACCACATTTTGGTTTCCTATTAATTTGAAGTGTGTAGTTTAGTCGTCATTGTTCTCTCACGGTTGAATTGTAACTTTCAAGTGACAAGCATGACAGTTAACACCAAACAAGCACCCTACACATTTGAATCTAGTTTCCTTTGCCAACTGCAAATCTGAATATTGAAAGCTTGTTATACCGAAATCAAGTTTCCTCAAAACAAACCCATTCATTCATGGCAACCATTTCAGCAACTACCCTCCTCTTTCTTCCCATAATTCTATCATCATTTCCCATAACATTATGTGCAACAGTACTAGAAGACCTTAAAAACTTACACCAACCTCCAGATTTCAACACTACAATTATTAACAACTGTCTCAAAAATCCATCTCTTAGATACTGCAGTTCATCTCCCATTGTAAACCTTGATGAAATATTCAAATACACTATTGTTGCTAGTCATCTTTGCAATGAATCCAAGAACCCCAATTGTGTTGAAACATTCCCCAAAGTTGATCTTAGAAACCGTCCAAACATTGCACCACTTTACTTGTCTTTTAGTTTCTTTTGGAAGTATTGTCCTTTGACCATTGTGTCCATTGATTTTTCCAATAATTCCATCAAGGGTAGTTTTCCAACTGATGTTCTCTTTTGTACTCAAATTCAGTCTCTTGATTTAAGTATCAATGAGTTTTCTGGTGAAATTCCAATTCAAGGTTTTTTTCCCTTACTAACCTCACTTTTCTTAACCTCTCTTATAACACTTTCTCTGAAAGTCAACTCTCTGATTCCGAGTTCTTTAAAAAGTTTAATTCTTCTAGTTTTCTTCATTCTGGTGCTCTCCTTGATCACAAAAGATTTACATTTAAGGTTGTCGTTTTTTTGGTTGGTTTTCCCATCTTTGTCATTTTTATGGTAATTTGTTTGGGATGGATATGCATCCAAAGGCCTGATTTTCTACCAAGAAAACTTCAAACAAGTAAGAGGTTTACACCAGCAATAATCAGAGCAGCAACTTCTGGTTATTCCAATAAAAATTTGGTTGGTAAGAGTGATATTGTTCATATCTATAAAGGGATATTGAGAGATGGAACTGAAGTGAAAATTGAGATGTACTGGGATGATATATCAAGAGATAGTTACCGTGAATTTGTTGAGGAATGTAAGATTCTTTCTGAGTTATGTCACAAGAACCTTGTTAGAGTTTTAGGGTGGTGTAGAGGAAGGAAATTCAGGGCTATTATAACAGAATGGACAGAAGAAGAAAATGTTGAAATGTGGTTATCAGAATCAGCTCCATCATGGAAACATAGACTGAAAGTTTTGATGGGAGTTGTGGATTGCATGCTATATCTGCATGAGGAATGGCCTCAAGTTGATTATGACCTGAACACAAGTAGTGTTTTGTTGTCTGATAATCTAGAACCATTGATTTCTAGGTTCAAAGTTGTAGATACAAACAGCAGTAGAACAAGTAAGAATTATACTAAGCACCAGACACGACACAGACATGAACACGCAGACACCGGTTTTGTTTTGAAAAATGCAAGTAATTGAAGTGTCAGTGTTTGTATCGGTGTCCGACACCATACGTATCGGGCACCGGACACGTCTTCAACCAAAAGTGTCAATGCTAAATTAGTATACACATTACAAAGTCAATATTTCTTCCTTTGTTTTAGTGATTTGTTTGGTAATTGATTTTTTTTTTCTTTTGTATATTGTAGAGATATGTAAGTTTGTAGTACTTATACTAGAGATGACACTAAACAAGAGGGTTAAAGAGGAGTTTGAAGGAGGTGATGCTGGATTTATTAGCTACATAAGAACCCTTCATCTTGAAGACTTGCAGCAGATGATTGATGAGAGAATGGAAGTTACTGAAACAACTTTACATCAAATTAAACAGGCTTTATCTCTAGGATTAATGTGCATAGATCAATCAAATAACGAGCAGCCAAGCTTGGGTCAGATACTTAATACTATCTCAAGAGCATACAAGGCAAGCCTTGTTCATGGAGATAGAGTTAAAGGACACAAGCGTGTTCAGTTTAGATAAGTCATGTTGTCCGTGGATATTGTTCTTCTGATTTAATCTTTAATTAAGACTAGTGTTGTCTATGTTCTGACTTCTGATCTGTTATTTTGATTATACTTAATTTATTGTTAGTCTGTTATAGTAGTTCTAGGCATATTAACCACTCTTTTTGTAATACACGTACGTCTCTTTTTTTTTTTTTTTTTTTTTTTATATCGATGATCGTTTTTTTTTTAAATACACACTCGCACTCTTCACAATTACGGAAACCTTCCTCCTCCTCCTCTCCTCAAATTGCTTACCAAACGAGTTCGTTCATTCGCAAGATTTTAACTATATATCTTTATCAGATATGAGGCATAATTTAGATATGAACATACAATTGATAGGATTTTTTTTTTGGTGAGAACATAAATTTGATATGTAGGATCTATGAAAATCTGTAGTTTAATTTAGATAATTTAAGTAAGCTAGGATTTTTTTGGTCAAGAGAACATTATAAATTTGATATGTCAAAGGATCTATTTCTAAATTTTTATAGTATCTTTAGTTTAATTTAGATAATTTAATTTAAAACTAATAAAAATGCAGTAGGATAAATTGTCAAAAAAGTAATGAAATTAAACATGACTAATAATAATATTTGTCTTTCACGTATGTGAAAAAAGAAACATTATTTTAACTTAGGGACAAATGCGCAAACATAAAAATATAATAGAGACGAAAAATTGGAAAAATATTTATAAAGAACTACAAATAAAAACTCCAAATTTTACAGGAAAAAATTATATATTTGCCAAAATATACTCTATATAAATTATCCAACTCTGTCCATTGATGCTTTTTTATTTTGCTATTAAAACCATTTCAATTTATTTTTGGGTACTTTGACAATTGGAATTTACATTTTGTGCTGACTATATAGCAATCTGGAGAAGTTGGGGCTTTGATTATGTCGTGTTGTTGTGTACTTCTTTGTCACTCTCTTTTTCTGTCTCCGTCGACCACTTGGAGTTGGAAAACCAGCCTTTCTGCTTCTCACTCACTTCCTTTCTGTTTCCGTAAAATAACCTGCATGGACGCCGGCGGCTTAGATTCGAATGGCCGTGAATACAAGAGCGCCGATGAGATGTGGAAAGAACAGGCCGGTGACCCTAACAAGAAGACTCACTGGTACCGTGATGGCGTCTCTTACTGGGAGGTAACCTACCTTCCCCAAACCATCTATTCATAATCCATTTCCCTTCTCTTTTTCTTCTTGCTCGGATTTCCTTTCTTGTATGTTCGTGAATCGTTGAACTTTAATGATGTATAACAATAAGAAATAACAGAAAGAAAATTGGATTGTGTGTGCGCGTTTTTGAACTCACATTTTGTTTTTTCTGGAGTTTGTTTCTTGGATGTTGCAATTAATCAATTTGTAGAGTTTCTTTTGATTTTATGTTAGAGCAGGGTGTTAAGGCAACTGTGGACGGAGTATTGGGAGGGTATCCAAATGTGAGTGAGCCTGATATAAGTTGCAGTGATGATTTCTTGAAGATTCTTTTATCTGAACGTTTTCCCTCTGATGTCACGCGTCAACCACTCGTTGCTCTTGGTGCCTATTCTGCTTTCATTGAATGCAACACACACAGAATACTTTCACTATGCACTTCTTATCTGTAAATGATCTGATCACTAACCTCTTGAATTCCAGATTGTGGTTCTGGCATTGGCAGGGTCACCAAGAATCTATTACTAAGATACTTTAATGAGGTTTGTCAGACTAACCTTTGTTTACTTATAATTTTCTCTTTGATTTGAATTTGATCCTACTGGCTAGGTCACTCTCCAATTATCTTTTGTTATTTATGGTTCATCAGCTGATGCATATTTTGAGTAACTGTCATTGGTGCCTGAAAAATGTATTGTTTGAATGTTTGGTTACTGTTAGAGCTTGTAAGTACTGAAAAACTGAGAAAATGTAAGAGAGGGGAGAGAGAGGGTACGAAGAATCTATTTTTTCTGTTCTTTTTCTTTTGTGCACTACAGAATTTTACTTTCATACTGTGGGCTTAGAAGTGTCAGCTAACTGTCTCCAGACAGCTGCAACTAACTAACAGAAGTTAAGCTATTTGGGGATTTACTATGAAACAGAAGTTGGGCTTTATTAGTTTATAAACTGAACACAAATACACATGTGAGCGTTATCTCTTAACAATATATTCTCTTGTCTTGGATCGTGTTTATATTTGAAGCTGACTTAATGTTGGCACATTTGAGAGACTATTGAGGAGGAGGAGAACAAACTAAATGTCTATGTAGTTGGATCGTGATGCAGTTCCTTTGTATTTAATATGGAGTTAGTGTAAAACTGTAATATAATGAATTTTAGACGCGTGTTGTTGATATGATATACTGGATCGAAGATGTTTTTTACCATATCATCCTGTTCTATTTGTGGCACTACTCTTGCTATAGTTTAAGTCTTCTTTAATGCATACCTTAGTTTGGAACCCAAACAGCTGGTGGGGAATTCTCAAGCTTTTTTCGAAACCTTCTTTTGGAGTAACCCCTGTTTCTACCCACATCAGGCTGTACTGAACACATCTATGACCTACCCCATTTGTGTATCATCTATCAACTATAAATGCTATGATGCTATCCACTTAGCAGCTTTGAAGATACCATGCAATCATCTTGTTCAAAAGGGTAGGGAAAAGAAGCAGGGATTGTAATATTGCACAGAATCTAAAACTAGCAGCGGTAATTTTTTACATGGCCCAAGTGGGGGGCTTGTTCAAGGTTATAATGGTCTGTGTCATACATGAAGAATAGCCAAACCTGTAAACAGGTCATGCTAGCCTGTTAGGTCAAGCCTTTAATTATTTAGGCCGTGATCAGGTTAAGCACAAGACCTTGTTCTAATGATGAATAGATACAAACTGATTGAACTTATACATCTTCTATTTGAATTCTTATCAAGTATCTGAATTGTGTAGTTTATTCCTAACGATTGCTACCTCTATAACGTGAAAAGTAATTTTTCCTGGCTCTTTTGATCTTCTTCTTGATCCTCATCTAGCTTTTATTTATTTTGTAATCACCGATGTCCCATATATGTACCACTCTTACTAGTGTCTATAATTTTTTTTCTTTAAATTCAATTTAGAACTCTTTGCTGCTTGATATTTTAAGTTGATTAATCACTTTATTATCTCTTGTTTTTCTAAAATTCAGGTTGATCTTCTTGAGCCAGTATCACATTTCTTAGAGGCTGCACGTGAAATGTTAGTTCCCGGTGGAGGTCATACAAATTCAGATACACACAAGGCAGTTAATTTTTATTGTATGCCTCTTCAGGTGTGTGTACGTCACCTTCACATAAGTTACATCATTTTTTTTTCAGAAGGGTAGCAAGTAAGATTTGAGATAATATTGAATGTCAATAGAGTGTGGAGTTCACATTCAAACATGCTACATCCCTGTCTTATATTACCCAGAGTAGGAGGAGTAAACAAGATAAGATAAGATAATGGTTGGTCATAGCGAATGCTATTTAAGCAGCTGCAAAGACTAACATGTCATTTTGGGGTCATACATTACCCTTTTCTGATTGAACATACAGATTCAATTGCATGTTTAACCCTATAGACATTAGTACTGTTTGTTAATACAGCTGTATTACAAAAAATGAAGTGTTTTTTCATTCTCCTTTTACTGCTCTGTCTTTGTGTGTGTCTTGGGAGGGGGGGGGGTGGTGGTGGTGTGTGTGTTTCAAAATTCATTAAGACAGAGATGATGATGATACAAAGATAAGGACGCCAAATAAAAAAAATACCAGAAAGAAAACATCAATGAAGCAAAACCGTTGGATCTCTCAAAATATCCTGTCAAATGACCATGGACTTTAAACTAAGTGTAGAATTCAAAGCCTGACAAGTGACCTTATATCAAAGGAGTTGTCGTTTAAAGAAACCTCCTCAACATACAAGAATTACTCCCCAGCCAAATGCACCAAAGGGTGGTGTAGATTGCATACTGCCACATGAGTTTGGCTTTAAGTTGCTATTAAGCTTCATGTCATTTGGAGTTAGTGTAGTCAGACCTGAAGTAATTGACAGTTCCTAAATTTTTTGGAATTCTTGATATCTTTATTTTAGTTTTGTTGTTGTGTTAATTTTATTCTATTTACCATTTTTTGCTTGAATAGTAGCATAATTACATGAAGTTACTCCAATAGCTCCAGACCTATAAAAGGACCTCGATTTTCTGGGTTTTTTTTTTTCTTTTCAAAAACTCCAGATATCTGTTTCCATATTTTCTGACTGTTCTGGGACTCTGACACTCTGTAAGTTTATACTGCCTAATGTATGCTTAATTTCATTAATTGTCGTAGTTAACAAGTTAATAACTATCTGGAAACTGCCATTTATTATTAACTATCACATATAACAAGTAAACAAGTATCTAAAAAATGGCATTTATCAGCGTAAAGATATATGCAGTGAAGCAGCTGCATTTTAGTTTAAATACTCTTAGAGACCTTCTACCACAATAGTAGCGAATCAGTGGTTGCTCCTTTCTCTAGTGAATTTGTATTGTGTGCCCATCCGCACATTTGATAGTCTTTAGTAGAAACTTTCAAGTTAATGTGGCGTCTCGGACTCTTCTGAAGTTTTGATCTTGTCTTAGTTTAGTACTTTTGAATTTTGATGTATTCTTTAGTGATGTTATTGAGCACGTCTTTTGTCTTTCTTGTTTTAGGATTTTACCCCAGAAACTGGAAGATATGACGTAATATGGATTCAATGGTGCATTGGTCATCTCACAGATGATGATTTTATTACATTTTTTAAGAGGGCAAAGGTAAGTCCTTGTTTATTTGATTACTATTTACGATTATGCGTATCAGGGTATTTATTAATTGGGAGTCAAGAAATTCATTTGAAACCATTAATTTGGATAAAAGAAGGTTCTGTAGAATTATTGCAGCAAATGAGATTACACGATAAAAATTGAGTGACCATTTCTAAAAATATGTATAGTATAAACGATGATTCATTATGAGAAATCTTTTTGTTTCTTTACTATCAAGAATATTGTCACTTACTCACACGAAATGTTCAAAATGGATTAGGTCATAGGAGGCTCTGTACCTCTTACTGTTTGGATATGCATAAATATTTGATAGTCTGGAAGTTTTGCAATTAAGTAGTATATCTTAGCACTCCTAAGAATTGGCGTTTTCTAGTATTCATTGGTTATTCTTAACCATAGACATGGGTTTTAACTTGTAACCATGTGATGGTTTTGTTGGATTCAAGCTATTTTATAACTATCTAATGGATTGGTGAAGTCAATTTCTTTCTTTTCTGGTAATTCACAGAAGTATGCAGGATTTGGCTTCCGTTGTTGTTATCTAACTTCAATTTAAGTTATGTAAATTCTCACTTAAGTTCTGTGTTTTTACTGTGATGGTATTAACATATTCATGACTATAGGTTGGCCTCAAACCAGGAGGACTGTTTGTCCTGAAGGAGAATATCGCCCGATCTGGTACGCTTCTCTTTCTTGCATTTCTGTCTTTCCAATCCTGCTGCTCTTTGTTGCATTTTTGTCTTTCCAATCATGCTGAATGACTTACATTTTATTCAAGTATCAAAATTGGCTCAAGCTGGAATTTCCAAAACCTATATGTCCTATTTGACTGTTATTTAGTCTTCAACTGTACATTATCTGTTCCCATTGTTCCTCAAAGACCTAGAGTACCAAGCAGAAATATGAAGAATAATGTTTTAATGGTGAAAGTTGGAGCAACAATTTCAAGTTTATAAATGGACATTAAGATGTTAGGACACAGTACCATAAGATAAACTTCCTTAGGATGAGACCAGCTAAAGAGAAACTAAAAATTGCTTTAAGGATCTTTTGGTAAGCATATGATCATAAGCTTTTTTTAATACAACAGAGTGAAACTGTTTTCTACAGGTATCAAGCGCATTAGTAGATCTTTAACCCACCAACTCCATCTACATGTTTTCTCATCACATTTCAGCCTAAATGCATGTGAATGTAGGTTAATGTAGGAAACTTTGAATTTAGAGAATCCTAGTCCAAAAAGCGATACACGAATTCAGCAGTTATGAGGGGTAACTTTTGGTATAAATGATATATTTCTTGGATTCAAAATAAGTGTTAGTACTTTGCATTTTGTATCACATCATTCACACCAACATCATTACGAGTTTATTATTTAAGTTCTTCTGTTTCCCCCCTTTACCTAATCCCTATAGGTTTAACAGTATAAATATCTTATAAATTTATTATACATCAGATTTGTAAGTGGCTGATAAAGATATAAACTAAAGTTTGACTGTACAAACGAAACTCATTTTATTTGGTGATATAAGAGCAAGAGATTTATAAGCACCCAAGATCTTGGAGAACCATTTAAGTATTCTACCAAGCATCAGATACTACTTGATGTGGGACTTAGGCACCCAATAAAATGAGAAAGGCTAGCAATACACTTTTGACTCGCATTTCGCAAAACACTATTACTGAGTGAAATATTATATTTTGATCACTTATGATTTTGTAGGATCCATTCCATAATTGGTGAGTCCCACATGAGTTCCATCATAAGAGTGAGTTAATATTTCTTTAATGATGAGCAATGAAGTAAGCAATACCAATCAAAAGGATGGATTGGGAGTTAAATTTGTAATTCACTCCATTAAATCATATTGGCTTCCAATCAAAGAGCACTGTCTTAAATGATGTAATAACTGTGCATCTTCCAGTTTAACTGGAAGTTTACTTTATGGTTTTGGATTTTTATTTTCATGTTCCGTTCCTTGCAGGATTTGTGCTTGATAATGAAGACCGAAGCATCACAAGATCTGATTCATACTTTAGAGAACTCTTTTCTCGTTGTGGTTTGCATATTTACAAATTAAAGGTAAATTACTGTCTTTTCATTTGAAAGCTAAATAAATGTGCCACAGTTCAATCGGCCACAGGAACCAGCAAGTTCTTGGGGGGCCCATACTAGAGACCACAATTCTTACTAATGTTCTATTTTTCCTCTATAGAAATAAGGTTGTGGATCATATGCACAAGTAACAAATTTGTGTATAATACACAAGTGACATGCGCAACCGTTGATATTCATTTATTTATAATGTGTGGTTGAGATTTAGAAGGGAAACCTTACAAGGTGGTCATCCCCATTTATTTTGATAATTGCAAAAATGGGTCTCCATTACTTTTCTTAAAAAAGTAAATTAGGCACATTATAAAAAATTATTTACAACGAAAATAAATTCATTCTTATTATAAACAAAAATTAAATTAGCAAAAACTAAATTCATTCATTGGTCAGAAAAAAAACTAAATCCATTCTTCTTTATCACTTCTTCTGCAACAACAGTGTTGAAACCCATTTCATCAACTCCCCCTTCTTCTTCTCACCACCATCATCAAACTAAAACCCAAACTTTCACCAACGAAGTCCCCCTTCTTCTTCTTCCCACACCATGTTAATCCCAAAACCCAGAAAATCTGATGCGTTCCAAATTCGCAACAACAGAAACAAATTTGTAATCATCTCTCTCTCTGTTATCAACAAATCCTGAAGCGTTCCAGATTCGTAAAATCTCTGACCAGAAATCGAAAGTGGGAGAGAAAATGGGAGAACAATCTGTAATTTTAGGGTTTGTGAATTTAGGAACAATTTGTAGATTCGCTAACCAGATTCGCAAACTCACACAACTTGTTCTTTGGGCATCACAATATGTAGATGGAACAATTTTGAATGTGGATTCCCATGAGAAGAAAGATTAGGGTTTGTGAATTTATGATTTGTGGATTCTGAATGAGAAGAAGAAATCTGATGCGTTTCAGATTGTTGTTGAAAAGGATTTGGTGTTAATTTTATTTGTCAAAATAAAAACAATGATTTTAATTTGAGTTTTTTTTTCAGCCAATTTTTTTTAAGTTTTTTTTTTAATTTAAATTTTGGTTATAACATTTTATTAATTAAGTAATCAAAGAAACACAAAAATAATCAAATTGGTTCTTGAGTTAAAATAAAAATAACCAAGTGAAAACACTTTAACTTAGTTAGGTGAAATAAAAATAAACCAAAATTACATTGACAAGTATGTAAATACTAAAAGATGAAGGGTTGAAACTGTAAATAGGTAAGAAACTGAGAAACTTATGATAGCAAGTCTTGTGTATAATACACAAGTTTATCACTTGTGCATATGATCCATAGCCTAGAAATAAACTAGAACACTGCTTACTGTGTGCACATTATTGTTCTACTTTAAATATTTTTCCTCATGCTGATGTCCTTGTGTACTTTTCCACCATAGGATGCTTATAATTGATGTCCTTCATTTTATTATTCGTGTCAGAATAATTTATTTGATTGGTCCCTACTATTATTATTTTTGGGAGTTTCTTCTGTCGTAGTCCACTTTTTACCACGTCTATTCTGTTTCACTACTTCTGGTTTTGAAGCTGCTTTTGTGTTCAATCAGGATCAGAAAGGATTCCCTGAGGAATTATTCGCTGTGAAGATGTATGCATTAACTACTGAGGCTCCAAAGAAGATCCCCCGCACTAGATCTAAAGCACAAGCTAATAGACCTAGGACCATTGTGTGATTAGGAGCCTTGAATACTTGTCAAAAGCACATCTTTGACTCTTTTTTTTCCATGTATTCTAAAATTATAATCTTAGAGCAAGTATTAATTTGTACAAGTCATCATCCGTTTAACCATAGTTGGAAAATACTGTTTGCATCGAAAACAATTCGTGAAACTCACCCACGAATGAGGTGTGATGGGTTATGCGGTCCATTTCTTCACTTTTTCTGACGCCACTGATGTGTGTAGTTTTTCAGGGATTAGGATTCTCTAACTTCACCTCCTCTAACTTTTTCTAATTTTAGTGCTTTTTTGATGAGAGAGAAAAATAAAAATGGGGGAAATGGGGGAATATAAAATGAGAGAGAATGTATTAGAGGAGAGAGATAGATACAAAGTTAGAGGGAAGTTCCCTCCAAAAAGTTAGAGGATCCTTACCCGTTTTTCAGCCACGGATTTGCCGATACACGTTTCCTTGAAGCCAAATTTGGCACCCTGGCCTCAAGGACAATCTAAACTAAAGAGTCGCTTAAAAAGGTAATTTAAAATTATAAAAAAGTAGTTAATGCTATCTAATTGTTTAAAATAATTAAAAAAAGTATTTATGTTTTCCAAATCACACTTTTTAGGCTTGTTCCATGACAATAAAATGGCTATTAAAAATAATTTATATTAGTTGAAGGATAATTTAGGAATAATAGCATTAATCAATAGGATAGGAAGTAAATATAACTTTTTCGATGGTTATATTTGAATCCGAAAGGAACAATAAAGTCACAAAAAAGAGGACATGATGAACCCATATACTCAAGATTTAAAGAATTGTAACCATATTTATTTTCTAGTAACTCTTAGGTTTTTTATTTTGTTGCATAACATCATAACACGTCTTACTTTTCTACACAATTCTGAATATCAGACGCATGAAATGCGAGGAATCGTTCTCATAGTTATAAAACTTTTAAAAACAACACCATTCTAAACTTTCATCACATACACATCATACTAGCACTTTAGGGAATCAAAGATGTCACACAATCATTATTATTACCGATCCCAACAAGAAACATATGATGAATTAATTAGTCTTGCAGGCGGGAAGAGGAGAACCACATAAGCACTTGTTATGAGTATATGCAGACACATCAAACCTCTGCAGTTTGCCACCTAGTGGAATTTGACCACACAGATTATTGTAGCTCACATTAAAGGTACGCAGAAACTTAAGTGTTGTGAGTCCCTGAGGTAGTGTCCCATAGATACGATTGTTCCTCAAATCCAACCCATTCAAATTCTTCGAAAACTCCACTTTCCCAATATCAAAAGTCAACGAGTTCCTTGCCAATATTATCTTCTGAGCTCTATCTTTCTCCGACCCAAACAACATCGACACATCACCCTCCAAACTGTTCCGCGAAAAGTCCACGAATGCCAAGTTCAGGTTCCCCAACGACGCAGGAATCTTACCGGAAAGTTGGTTGCGATTGAGCGTCATCGAAGTAAATTGATTTGAGAACGAGCCGTACGAGTCCGGGATGGGGCCAGTGAGGCGGTTACCGGTCAAGGTGATTCCGCCGAAGTTGGGGAGAGAGGAGAGAGAAGCAGGGAGGGTACCGGTAAGGTTGTTGTAAGAGAAGTCGATGGTGACGAGTGTTTTGATTTGGGAGAGGAAGTTGGGTATTTGGCCGGAGATGTTGGTGTAGCTGATGTAGAGGTAGTTGAGCTTGGTGAGTTTGGTTATGGACGGTGGTATTTCGCCGATGAGGTTTGGGATGTGGGTGAGGGAGAGGAAGTTGAGGGTAGGGAGGTTGAAGATGGATGGTGGAATGGGTCGGGGTTCGGGGAGGTCAAAGGAGTAGAGGTCAATGTTGGTGATTCGGTAGGTTAGGGTGTCAGTGTCACAGGAGATACCATCCCAGTTGCCGTTGCAGCAATCGGTGGTAGGATCCCATGAAGAGAGTTTGGTTGGGTTGCCAAACTCTTTCTTGATTTGAAGGAGGGCCTTCTTGTCTTCGGGGTTGCATTTTTCTGATTGTGAGAGTGAGGGAATGAAGAGATTTGTGGTTAGGACTAGGAGAAGTAAGAGTTGCAAGTGCATGGTTGCCATCTTGTAAGTATGCTTGATATTTCATATATGCAAGAGGGGGCTCTGGATTAGATCACTAAAACAATGTTTTAGTGATCATCACTAAATTTAGTGTAACCGTTAGATCGTTGTTTTAAGTTCCAAATGGGATCCAATGGGTGTTATTTAAAGGGTTACATATGTAATATTATATTTTTAATTATATTAATTACTTAATATTTATTAAAAATAAAGTTACGGATCCATTATTGATGGATGATTTTCCGGAAATTTGTTTTGTGATAACCACCGTATTCCAAAACTATATGAATTGATTTGTGATAAAAATAGACTACCCTTTAATGATTGGATTCCATAACCGTAGAATTAATCATAAATCCCTTAGATATAGTTTTTTAATAAAACCTAATAAATGAACATAATTCTTTCTTCCTTCCTCCTTATTCCTTCTTTCTTCCTTCCTTCCTCCTTATTCCTTCTTCATTCAAACATAATTTTTTTTTTAATCCATCTCACATTCTTTGCAACTCTCACACCTCTTATCCATCTACATATTAAAATAAACTAGAGGGTAGACACTAATAAGGGTTTCACATTTTTCGGATACGCCGATAATAGCTCTAACCGGCTTTGATGAATATGATCAGACGAATATTAGCAAACCACTGATGTTATGATGAACCTTGAGGAAAAAGTTTTTTAGATTTTTGCTTATCAACTTTTCGCTATATAAATATTTTCGCCTTAATGTCATTGATATATTTATAGCCAAATATAATAATTCTCTAACAAGTGATATCGTTACGTCTAAATTTCACTGATAAACAATTTAGAGAATGCGCTGTTAATTTGTCTCCAAACCTGCTGAATATATTAAGTAACCATAGTCATAGCGAAATGGTGGTTAGACAGGCATTAACCACATCATGTGCTGGCGTTGGTTAGACAGGCATTAACCACATTATGTGCTGGAGTTGGTTAGATAAGTAACAATGCTATCTCTGAAACAGCTAACAGTGCTATCTCTATAGCAACAATCATGCACACTGGCGATTACACACACACACACACACACACACACACACACACACACACACACACACACACACATATATATATATATATATATATATATATATATATATATACATACACGTGTGTATATCTATCTACGTATAGGAACACCTGCTTTACCGATTTAATTCAAAATCATATAAAGGTTTAAGATGTGTTACGAGCATAGAGTCGATATCTATGTTGAACTGTTAAGCAAGTGCAATTATATTAATGTCGTGGAAATATGGTCTAAAACCAAAAAAGACGTATCCACAGTTTTGCTCAAAAAAACAAACTAATTAGACTACTTCATACGCCTTTTCACAGTAGGTTTTTGTGCACTTCCATTAGCCAAAATATCTTTTTCCAATTGTGCACAGAATCTGTTTCCCACGTCCTGAAAGACTCAAGTTCATTTTCGTTCCCATTCCATTCTTTGAGAAACACCATAGTGAAGACACCACAGCTTGCGCTATCTTGCTGGCCTGGCATTTTTGGGAAGACAATAAACCCGTTGCACGTCTTCCAACACTATTGGTAGTGCTTCTTTGGTTTACACTTATGTCTAAACCTCGGAGCATTAGTCTTCTCACCAATCCCACGCTCCTTTTTCTTTCCTATAGCCATCACCCCTGAAAATAAGATGAACCAGAATACGCATTAAAAATAGGAATTAATATGTGATTTATTCAAATTGTATGTAATATGCAACAAGATTGGTTATCTTTGAAGTCATTTGAATTCATCAAGTAAATCAAGTCATCTTCGAAGCCAATTTCTACTCAAACATCACACAGAGTCATCTTCGAAGACAAGTTCTAAATACAGGCCATAACAAGGATAAAAGCTAGACAAGTTCTAAAGAAAAGTTATCCAAAGCAGACCTAATAACTGATAACAATAATAAGGAAAAACAATGGATAATCACGGTCTAGCCATAACAAGGATAAAAGTTGGCTATTATCTATCTAAACCGCTCCGCTCATTGCACTACGCTCCACTTGATTACGCTCGAGCGTCTGTCCACATATAAGGCAATACGAGCCATACATATCAAGAGAAAATTGGATTTGGTTAGATGATATGTGGTTTGTAAAACAGAGATGGGATAGTAAATTTAGTAACTAGTAAGCTACAGAATGTATCATCATCAATTATGATGCAATAGCAGTAAGTAGCACGCCAAAATGTAGTTAATTGACTCAAATTAATTCAGCAATGAGAAGGTAAGAATTGGTGATTCAAGCAACAATCTATCTAATCATCCAACAAAGTCACTGGAACGGGAGAGATTGTGAACAACTAAAATAACACCTGTTGTTTGATTTAATCTAATTAATATCTAAATAATCTGTGATGATAAATGGCTGTACTAGTACTAGATTTTTTGTGAACTTTTTAACAGTCTTACTGGAAACCAAGCTTATCTTTGTTTATCTGGTAACTACAATTCCTTTTGATCATCCTAGAAAAGTAGTAACAAGGATAAAACTTGGCTATTATCTATCTAGCCATAACCATGATAAAAGTTGGCTATTATCTATCTAGCCATAACAAGGATTACAGTTGGCTATTCACTATCTAGCCATAACCATGATTAAAGTTGGATAACCTCTGTCTACCCAAAATATGGCGCATTCTTGGCTACCCATGGACTAAACAATGCAAACAGGATCAGTAAACAATTCAAGTGCTGGCGTTGAACTTCAGAAAATCAAAATCCGAAAATCACAAAATCATACCTGGTTACCCATGGACTAACCACTAGAAACATAAACAGTAAACAATTCATGAGTTAATACATACCTATTTATTCTTCTTCACTTGTTCAATCGTCGTCCTCTTCGTTCCCTCTTTGTCGTCTTCAATAGTCGTCTTCTTCACTCGTTCAATCGTGGTCTTCAATCGTCGTCTTCTTCGTTAGAGTTCATGGGTTTCAGAGCGACGTCGTCTTCACTCGTTCATGGGTTTCGGAGCGACTTCGCTTCTTCTTCTTCCTTCGCGATGAAAACCTAGTCATCTTCAAGCTTGTGTTTATGTGTTTCTGAGTGATTTCAGAGTTGGGGGGATTTCTTCTCGGAATGGGTTTGCTGCGTTTCTCCTTCGTTCACACTTCTCCTGAGTTCATGGGTTTTACTGGGTTTCCGTTTCTTTTCGTTTTTGAAACGTTTTCAGTGCAGGTTTTGCTGTGTTCTGTTTCTCTTCTCTCCTTCCTAATTTTGGGGCACCCATTAAGCACGTTTTTTATTAATTAGAGTCAATATTTAATGGCTAATAACTAGGAAATCACAAATTTATTTAATTTGTAAAATTATGTTTTTAATAATTTGTAGTTGCCCAATATGCCCTTTTAGTGATGGTAACTAAATACTCATAAACTATACTCGCAAGAGGGGATGGGCTTTTATAAGTATGCTTAATTAATCACTCAATCCTATGCATGCATGGCACCATTGCTGTCAAGTATTATAGTCTCTCTCTTGAGTTATGACAGACAGCTCATTGTTAGTAGCCATATTTGATTGTATATTATTCTTGCGCAGTCAACACACGTTGTGTCATTGTCATGGTCGTGGGAACCGGGGACTGGTCAATTAATTGAATATCCATCTGGACCGTCATAGACTTTTGGGCTCGGCACACCGCAAGGTGGATCATCTTCCAACTTTACACGAAGACCTCGGCCCATTACAAGAAGAGGTCCGATTAAGCCCACCAAGAGAGAAGATAAAGAAACCACCCTTAGTAACCGCTGAGGGGGGACTCAGACTCTATATATAGAATGCTTAGAGTACAAATAAGGGGGGACACATTCTTGTACACAAAACACATGTAAATTAGGCACGCTGAGATGACCAGAAAGCGGTCCGGCCTCCATTGTAACAATTCGAGTTCATCAATGAAATTCTACCCAAGAACACCATCGATCAAGAAATTAGAAACGATTACTAGTATGAAAGAAAACCTAACCTCATGATGATGGACGTAACTTTTGATTTGGCGAAGTCTTCTTTGTCTAGCCAGCTATTGGAACCTGCAGGTTGGTGCACCTGTAGTGCCCCCTTCAATATATTGATTGCTTATCAAAAAAAAAGATTGCACTTGCTCTCAAATATAAAAATTTACTTATCTTTTTATGTAAATTTTATATTGACTCTGAATTTATAATTTTGCAGTTAGGTCTATCGCCCGATCTTCTTACTTGGATGTTTGAATATAAGATCCATGCTAAGGTAATTTTGACGGTCAGGCTTTGCAATGTCATGGGCGATCTAATCTCTTCAGGTCAGTCGGCTTTTATTTAAAGGTAGAAGCCTGGTGGAGGGTGTTTTTGTGGCAAATGAGGTTATTGATTTTGCTAAGAAGAGTCAAAAAGATTGCCTCAATTTTAAGGTGGATTTTGAGAAGGTATACGACTCAGTCAGTTGGAGTTTTCTTGATTATATGCTGAGGCAGATTGGTTTTGATGATAAGTGGAGTGCTTGGATTTGGGCCTAGGTCTTTTCTGGTAACCTTTCAGTTCTGGTTAATGAGTTCCCCACTGAAGAGAAAAAGCAAGGCGATCCACTCGCTCCCTTCCTGTTCCTTTTAGTAGCGGAAGGTCTGAGTGGGTTGATGCGTCTGGTCGTAGCCCGTAACCTTTTTTCGGGTGTAGCTCTTGGGACTAATTATGTGACTGTTTCGCATTTGCAGTATGCAGATGATACTCTCCTAATAGGTGAGGCATTGATTCATAATTGTCTTTCATGTGTTGGTGTATTGGTGTGTTAGTGGGTTGGTTATGTCTTTTAGAAAATTTTACTTACACTAAGGGTATTTTAGTGAGAAATTTCGGACACAAAAATCGGACACCAAAAGTATATATATTTTTGGAATCCCTATATATATATATATATATATATATATATATATAGAAGAAAACGATTATCATGGACTTTTGAAGTACATCCTCAAGTCTTCGAGTGAATTTTTCTAAGAGTAGCCTCATTGGTGTTAATGCGTCGGATGACTTTTTGGCTTTTGGTGCTAGATTTTGGAACTGTAAGAGGGGAGCACTTCCTTTCAGGTATTTGGGGCTCCCAGTTGGGGCAAACCCCCGTAGGGCCTCAACTTGGGAACATATGCTTAATGTGATTAATATTAGAGGCAGACTCCAAACCTGGCAGCATAGGCCTATTAGTCTAGGTGGAAGGATAGTTCTGGTAAATTCTGTCCTAAGTAGTATACCTATTTTCTACCTCTCTTTTATGAAGATGTCTTTGAAGGTGTGGAAGGATGTTGTCAAATTACAGAGGGAGTTTTTATGGGGGAAGCTCTAGGGAGAAAAAAATTCCCTGGGTAAAATGGTCGGATATTTGTAAGCCCGAGAGTGGGGGAGGGTTCGGGATCAGAGATCTGCGAGATATAAACATTAGTTTCCTTGGTAAGTGGCGTTGGAGGCTCCTCTCTGGTGGGAATGCGTTTTGGGTCTCAAGTTCTTTCTTCTAACTATAGTCGGGCCATATGTTCTTCAACTTTCTTCCACGAGCCTGTTTTCCCCTTAACGACTTCGGTTTGATGAAAAGATCTTTGTAGTATAGGCAATTGGGGGACCGAGGGTGGGGACTATATCTCTGAGAATTGTAGGATGAACGTGGGTAATAGCAACTCTGCCCTTTTTGGCACGATCCCTGGCTTGACACTTTACCTCTTAGGGTAAGATTCCCTGGGCTTTTTTCAGTGGCATAGAATTTGAATGTTGTTGTTATCTCATGCAGCAGGTGGATTGATGGGGTTTGGATTTGGGTCATTCCTTGAAGGCGACAAATGTTCGCTTGGGAGGATGCCCTCGTCGGGGAGCTCCTACTCGTCTCTTGCCCATGTCTCTGTTTCTGGAGTGCCAAATGCTTGGGTTTGAACTCCGCATAGTTTTGGATTGTTCTCAGTTTCCTCTGCTTATCTCCTTCTCTCTCAGTCATCGTCCCGTGTCCTTAGGCTTTCTGCTCAGTTGCTTGGGATTCTGAGCAAAGATTGGAAGAGTCTTGCTCCTCCCAAGGTAGTTTCCCTTTCTTGGAAGCTCCTCTTGGATCGAGTACCGACTTGGCCAAACTTGTTTAGAAGAGGGGTGATCTCGGATTTGGCAGCTACGATGTGTGTTTTATGCCAGGATGCACATGAGTCTTTCTTCATCTTTTCTGCACCTGTAGATTTGTTTCCGCGATCTGGTATGACATTGTTAGTTGGTTGGATTTTGACTTCATCATACAGAAGGATATTCCATCTATGTTTCTTCAGTTCATTCATGTGTACGGGCCAGCGAGATGCAGACGTGGTTTGCCACTCATTTGGCATACTATCCTCTGGGTTATCTGCGACTTGAGAAACAAGTGTATTTTCTCTGAAGGTGTTCCAGACTATGGGAGATGTTTTGATCGGATACTAGCTTTTTCATGGCGATGGTTCCAGGCTCGGAGTCGGACTCCTTCGTGCTTATACTATGAGTGGTATGTGCATCCTATTGATTGTATTTCCACGAGTGTAGCGACCGAAAAATCCGGGAATGGATTCTTCGAAGTTCGAAAGGAAGCCGCCACCAAATTTTAGTTTAAGGGCAAATTCGGAAAATCCATTTAGGTTTTAGGACGAGGCATTGTTAGGGTTCGGGAGTCGTTATGTGTGGGGAAGGTATTAGCACCCCACGACATCCATTGTCTAATTAATTAACATTTATTTAATAATTACCCTTTTATTTATATAGAAAAAGACTTATTTTAAATTTTGGTTTTAGTGCTTGTGAGGTTGAATCTTGCTCCTACGTACCTCCGGATGCAATGGAGGAATCAAAGCTACGTAGTTCTTTCCGAAAAAGGTTTGTTGGTTGGTGTTTTTTTAGTGTAGGGTCCTAGGACTCCTTGAAGCTGTCTGACTCACTCGATTCCTAGGGACGACTAACCCGGGATTGTACAACCGACTTAGTCCCTACTTTTTGAAAGTATTTTTGAGGTTTTTTGAAAGAAGTTTGTTTGATGTGAGGTGAGTTGGTTTTAGAATAGGTATTCTAGAACTCTGAATCTGCATAAACTCATTAGTTCTAGAACATTGACTAACCCAGGTTGTACAACCGACTTAGTCCCCTATTTTTAGGAAAAATGATTTATTTATTTACTTATAAGTTTTTAGGATTCTTGAATGCATGTACTCATTGGTCTCTAGGATGATGACTAACCCAGGTTGTATGCAACCGACTTAGTCTTTTATTTGATTTTTGAAGAAATAAACTAATTTGTGCATAAAAAAAAAGACAAACTGATAATTAATAAAGACTAGGCTAAAATAAATAAATAAATAACTATATACATAAATAAATATGAATAGATATATAAATAAACAATAAACAAATAAATAAATAAATAGATCTATTATAAATAAATGATAAATAAATATGTACATAAAAATAAACAAAATAAATACAAAACTAACCTGGACTCGACGAGTGCCGAACCGGACTCCTATCTGGTCCATTTTGACCCCAAGACCGCAGGAACCGCTTTGAGAATCGAAAAGCCGACTCAAAACGTCCAAATGATCAAAGACGGGTTTTTAGTGAAATGAGTCGTGAACGCTTTGACCCAAAAGATCACTTAACCCGCCAATGATCCCCCCCTCTAATCTTCACCTCTCAACCCCTTTTATATCCAATTGCTAGGGAGCTCTTGTTTCTTGTGAGCAATGTGGGACTAAAACAAGGTAGAGAAAGCAATTCCCCTTTAAAACACAATTCCCGTTTTTCTTAAACCTGTCACCGTAAAATTGCGATTCCGGATTCGTTAACCGTTGGATCGTCTTTCTTTTTTGACAGTAGGTTCGTGAGACATATATCTACGCTTTCACCGTTCGGATCGTTGAAACGAGGTCCGAGGAGAGAGAAATTGCTTTCGCAATAGAGCTGCAGATTTGGGTATTTCATCTTTTTGTTCTTATTTTGTAAGCTCTTATGCTTTGCTTCACTTGCTTTTTCAATTACTCAAAGAGGGTCAAAAGAAAATAACATGTGGGATGATTGACCAAGAATCAAATTATGCATCTTTATATTAATTGTGGTTGATATGCATGCTACTTTATTTTACTTGAGACATGTAAACGTTTGTTGCACATACACTACTTAATAAAATAAAAAAATATTACAATGATATAAGAACTCGGACAAAATTGGGGTATAACAACGAGTTTGTAATTTTTCACTTCTGTTTTTTCTTCCTTTTTAGGGTGAACTTTTCGTTTGTGTTTGGTTTAGGTAACCCTTGTACTCAGTTATTATAATATATTATTATAATTGCCCTTAAAAAAAGTCTCTCAATTATTTTACCTTTGACAATATTTTATTTATTTTTAAGTTTTAATAATTAAATAATTAGTTGCTAATGTGGCTGTGTATGTGTCTCATTAAATGACGTGGCAGCCACGTATTTAACCTGTGTCAGCTGCAACATCAGTGTTTTTTGTCCAGATTAGCAACAAAAAACTGAAAACCCCTATTTGGACTAAAACTCTGGATTTTCTAAAACATGGAGACTAAATATCTGGTTTTTAAAATAGAGAAACCAAATGTTCGAATTGTGAAAATAGGGAGGCCAAAACTATAATATAACCTTTATTATTAAAAAAATCATTATTACAATATATTATCCACCCGAAGGAGAAACATACTGCTTGATAAATTAATTAGTCTTGCAAGGGGGAAGGGGAGAGCCGCACAAGCACTTATTTTGAGCATAGGCAGACGCATCAAACCTCTGCATGTTACCACCCAATGGAATTTGACCACACAAATTATTGTTGCTCACATTGAAGCTACGAAGAGACCTAAGCCCTGTGAGTCCCGGAGGTAGCGTTCCATATATACGATTGTACCTAAGAACTAACGCACTCAAGTTCTTCGGCAATCCCACTTTCCCAATATCAAAAGCCAGCGAGTTCCTCCCTAATAATATATATAGAGCCCAATATTTCTCCGACCCAAACAACATCGACGCATCACCCTCCAACTTATTCCGCGAAAAGTCCACAGACATTAGTTTCATCTTCCCCAGGAAAGTTGGTTGCGTGAGAGTGTAATCACGGCCAATTGATTCGAGAAGTCCGGGATTGGGCCGGTGAGGCGGTTACCGTCGAAGCTGATCATGACAAGGTTGGGGTGAGAGGAGAGAAAAGCAGGGAGGGGACCGGTAAGTTTGTTGTAAGAGAAGTCGATGTTGACGAGTGTTTTGATTTGGGAGAGGAAGTTGGGAATTTGGCCGGAGATGTTGGTGGAGCTGATGGTGAGGTAGTTTAGCTTGGTGAGTTTGGTGATGGACGGTGGTATTTCGCCGATGAGGTTTGGGATGTTGATGAGGGAGAGGGTGCTGAGGGTAGGGAGGTTGAAGATGGAAGTGTTAGATAAATAAGTCTCTGTATTGGGCCGTTTGTATTGGGCTTGTTAGTGCCAGCCCATGTTCTGTTTGTGGCCTGCAGTTTTTTTTGTACATATACTCTTGTAATCAATTGATTACACAATGAATAAGAAAGTTAGTTGTAACGAACCATAACTACTTCTGTTACACTTTACAATTGGCATCAGAGCCCCACGACGGGGCCTGGCCGTAAACCACCGCGAATTGACATTTCCGACGACAATGGCAGAAGAGAAACACCTAAACGGAGCGTTTGTCTCACCGGCAATACCGCGCTTCGATGGCCACTATGATCACTGGGCAATCTTGATGGAAAATCTCCTTCGGTCAAAGGAGTATTGGGAGGTAGTGGAGAATGGTGTATCTCCGGTAGAGGAGAACGCATCTCAAGAAGTCAAGAAAGCTGCAGATGAAGCGAAGCTCAAGGATTTGAAGGCAAAAAATTATCTGTTTCAAGCTCTTGATCGTGGCGTGCTTGAGACAATCTTGAAAATGGATTCGGCCAAAGATATTTGGGATTCGTTGAAGCAAAAGTTCCAAGGTTCTTCGAAGGTAAAGAAAGCTCAATTGCAAGTTCTCCGTGGCGAATTTGAGGTACTGCGTATGAAAGAGGGCGAAACGGTAAACGAGTATTTTTCTAGAACTCTTTCGATTGTAAATAAGATGAAGTACTTTGATGAAAAGATAACTGAAACTCAAGTTGTTGAGAAAGTTCTTCGATCCATGAGTCAAAGTTATAACTATGTAGTTTGCTCAATTGTTCAATCACGGGACATTGAGAAACTATCAATTGATGATCTTCAAAGCAGTCTAATTGTGGAAGAACAACGTATGAAGGGTTCGCAGAAGGAGGAGGAACAAGCATTGAAGGTTACGGTTTCTGGAAGAGGTAGAGGTAGAGGAAGGACTTCGGGAAGGGGAAGAGGAAGACAAGTCTCCAAAGATCACGTTGAGTGTTTCAAATGTGGTAAGATGGGACACTACAAGAGTGAGTGTCCAGATCTTGAAACCAAGAATGTTAACTATCTTTGTTTGTGATGATGAAGAAGAAGAGATGCTTCTCATGGCTTATGATGCTGGTGATCATTCCAAGGATCTTGATGGAGAATTCTGGTTCCTTGACTCGGGGTGCAACTACCACATATCAGTTGACAAAGAAAAATTGCTCCTTATGGTTAGTAGTGACAGTGGTCACTCTAAAGGTTCTAATGGAGAAATGTGGTTTCTTGACTCCGGATGCAGCAACCACATGTGTGGTATTAGACATTGGTTCTTCAACCTTGATGAAAGTTTCAAGGAGACAGTGAAACTTGGCAATGACATGAGGCTGAAAGTGGAGGGAAAAGGAAGCATAAGAATAAAGATTGAAGGTCGAGTACAAGTGATCTCAGATGTGTATTTCATCCCTGAATTAAAGAATAACCTCTTGAGCATTGGCCAACTTCAACAAAAGGGGTTGAAAGTTGTGTTTGAAGATGACATGTGCAAGGTTTACCATAAAGAGAAAGGCCTGATAATCACTTCAAGGATGGCAAGCAACAGAATGTTCACCATAATTGGAAGCTATACTGTTTCAAATTGTTTGCAGATATCTAGTGAAGATGAGGCAGCTCTATGGCATAGGAGATATGGTCATTTGAGTCACAAAGGGCTGAAACTTCTCAATTCAAAGAAGATGGTGGAAGGATTGCCTGAACTGGAGGAACCTGAGAAGCCATGTACTGACTGTCTTGTGGGAAAACAGCATAGAGATGCTATGTCCAAACAAAGCAAATGGAGAGCAACTAGAAAGTTAGAACTCATTCACTCTGATATTTGTGGACCGATCTCACCAGAATCCAATAGCCATATGAGGTATTTCATTACTTTTCTTGATGATTTTACTAGAAAAGGGTGGGTATATTTTAAATGCGAAAAAAGTCTTCGCTTTAGAAACTTTTAAGAAGTATAAGATCATGGTTGAAAAGGAATCTAACTGTGAGATTAGTTGCCTTAGAACCGATAGGGGTGGGAGTTTACCTCAAGGAGTTTGATAAATTCTCAGTAGTGATAATGGAATTAGGAGGCAACTCTGTACCGCTATACTCCACAAAGAAATGGAGTGGTGAGAGGAAAAATAGGACTGTCATGAACATGGTAAGAAGTTCATTAAGTGAAGCCAAATTACCCAAATCCTTCCGCCGGTGTCGTTAAATGGTCATTCTACATACTGAATAGGTGTCCAACCTTAATCCTAGAGGATAAGACTCCTGAAGAAGCTTGGAATGGAGTGAAACCTTCTGTGAGACATCTGAGAGTGTTCGGATGCATTGCTCATGTGCATATTTCTGATATTCATAGAAAAAAACTTGATGATAAAAGTACTAAGTGTATCTTCTTAGGAATAAGTGATGAGTCTAAGGCTTATAGGCTCTATGACCCGTGAAAAAAAGCAATTATGACAAGCAAAGATGTTGTGTTTAGTGAGAATGACTATTGGAATTGGAATGAGGAAACAAATGAAAAAATTGTGTGTGATTCTGATGATGAAAAGAAGGATACCAGTGGTGAGGTGACTAATGGAGACACAACTGATGTGCAGAACAGTCATGAGGCTGAAGACATCAATGTAGAAACAGAAACTCCTAGTGAACCTATAACTCACTTAGAAGAAAGAACTGAGTCATCCCCTCAAACCTCTAGAATTGGTGAGTGGTTAAACCACCGCAAGATTTGATGATTTTGTGCTATTTAGTAACCTTGATGAAGAAGAAGAAGTTCTGCAGGAAGGTGAGGACTTACACAGCTTTGCTGTTTTTGAGAATTTCTCTGATCCTATTACCTATAGTGAGGCAGTGAAACATGAGAAGTGGAGAAAAGCCATGGATTGTGAAATAGAATCGATAGAAAAGAATTGTACATGGAAACTTGTGAAGCTTCCTCATGGGGCTAAAACCATTGGAGTAAAGTGGATTTATAAGACAAAATATAATGAGGCAGGGGAGGTTGATAAGTTCAAAGCCAGACTGGTTGCAAAAGGTTATGCACAGCAGTATGGAATTGATTACTCTGAAGTTTTTGCACCCGTAGCTAGGTGGGATACCATTAGATGCATCCTAGCTCTAGCTGCCCAGGAGAAATGGAGTGTCTATCAACTTGATGTAAAGAGTGCATTCTTACATGGTGAGTTGAATGAAACTGTCTTTGTAGATCAACCCGAGGGGTATGAGTTGAAAGGGAGTGAAGGAAAAGTCTATCAATTGAAAAAGGCTCTCTATGGCCTAAAACAAGCCCCTAGAGCTTGGTATAGTAAAATAGAGTCATATTTTACCAAAGAGGGGTTTAAGAAGTGCCCCCATGAACATACCCTGTTCACTAAAGCCAGTAATAATAAGGATATTGTCATTATTAGCTTATATGTTGATGATTTGCTGTATACTGGAAACAACACAGTTCTGCTCACTGAATTCAAAAGAATCCATGAAGAAGTTCTTTGATATGAGTGACCTTGGAAAAATGAGACATTTTTTGGGTGTGGAAGTTAATCAAAATCATCAAGGTATCTTCATAAATCAACAAAGATATGCTAGTGAAGTGTTGACTAGGTTTGGCTTGCAGGATAGCAAGCCTGTCAACAATCCTGTTTCTGCAAATGAGAAGCTGACCAAGAATGAATGTGATGAATCTGTTGATCCTACTTATTTTAAACAAATAGTAGGCAGCTTGATGTATTTGAATGCGAGTAGGCCTGATATTATGTTTGCTGTGAGTTTAATCAGTAGGTTCATGGATAAACCGATCGCAAAACATTTAATTCTTTGCAAAAGAATTACGAGGTACTTAAAGGGACAGTTAGCTTAGGTATACATTATAGAAGTGGTGGAAAACATGAATTGGTGGGCTATAGTGATAGTGATTATGCCGGGGATTTGGAGGATAGGAAAAGTACTACTGGTTTTGTATTCATGCTAGGGTCTGGTGCTGTGTCTTGGTGCTCCAAAAAGCAACCAATAGTCACCCTATCAACAACAGAGGCTGAATATGTTGCAGCTGCTTATTGTGTGTGCCAAGGAATTTGGCTTAAAAGAGTTCTAGAAGAGCTGCATGTGAATCAAAACAAGTGCTTGATTGTGTATTGTGATAATAGCTCTACCATCAAATTGACAAAGAATCCAATTTTGCATGGTAGAACTAAGCACATAGATGTTAGATTTCACTTTCTCAGAAATTTATGCAGGAATGGTGAGTTGGAATTGAAGTTCTGTGGCACTCAAGACCAACTAGCTGATATATTGACTAAACCAGTGAAGAATGAGGCCTTTAGCAAACTCAGGAAGGAAATGGGAATGCAAGGAAGTCAGTGTAATTGATGTTTCAGCTCGGCTTCTGTGTTCTACTCCAAGATCTTCAAACATTCTGTATCAATGTTTCAAATACTCTGTAATAATGCTTCTTGTTTTTCTTTTCTGTAATCAGTTTGTAATCTGGATCAGTGAAGCTTGTATTGAATCCAGATTAAGGGAAGGTTTGTTAGATAAATAAGTCTCTGTATTGGGCCGTTTGTATTGGGCCTGTTAGTGCCAGCCCATGTTCTGTTTGTGGCCTGCAGTTTTTTTTGTACATATACTCTTGTAATCAATTGATTACACAATGAATAAGAAAGTTAGTTGTAACGAACCATAACTACTTCTGTTACACTTTACAGGAAGGTGGAATGGGTCGGGGTTGGGGGATGTCGAAGGAGTAGTAAATGCTGTGGATGCGGTAGTTGTTGTCAGTGTCACAGGAGATACCATTCCAGTTGCCGTTGCAGCAATCGGTGGAAGGATCCCATGAAGAGAGTTCAGTTGGGTTGCCAAACTCTTTCTTGATTTGGAGGAGGGCCTTCTTGTCTTCGGTGTTGCATTTTTCTGATTGTGAGAATGAGGGAATGAAGAGATTTGTGGTTAGGAGTAGGAGAAGTAAGAGTTGCAAGTGCATGGTTGTTGCTATATTCATTGTAAGTATGCTTGATATTTCAGATTGTGAGAATGAGGGGATGAGCTTTTATAAGTATATATATGCTTAATTAATCATTGAATCCATGTCTGCATGCATGGCACCACTGCACTGCTGCCAAGTATTATAGTCTCTCATCTCGTCAGTTATCTAATATCTATTTATACAAACAAACCTCCTATGAAATTACCAATTTAGATCTCTTATTAACAGGACACATACATAATTTAAGGGTAAAAGTGTCATTACTCACTCTTTCTCACTTTTTCTTCTTACACTATCTTTATTACTTTTTTCACTTTTTCTTACATTCTCTTTCTTCCTTTTCACTTTTCTTTTACACTCTCTTTCTTCCTTTTCTCTCTTTCTTCTTACACTCTCTTTCCTCCTTTTCACTTTTCTCCTACACTCTTTTTCTTCTTTTTTTCATTTTACTTTTCCCATAAACAATTATTTTCTTTCTCTTATCACTTCACACTAAAAAAAATTATCACCTTAAAATTTTATTTTTCTCTCCAAAATCGGTTTACAGTCTATCTCTTACTATCTCTTATAATCTACTAATCAACTAAAATAATCAATTGAAACTACTGAGATAAATTTGCAATAATATATAAAAAACATGGGATAACTACACTAATATATAAAAAATACGAGATTAATATTTGTCATTGATAATTAAATTTTTGAAGACTACTACTACAAACCTACTATCTAAAAAACAATAAGACTTAATGACTATTTAAACTACTTATTAATATTTTAAATAAATATTTCTTATTAATAATCTACTATCTAACTTTTACTATCTACTATAATCTACTAATCAACGAAAATAATCAAATGAAACTACGAGATAAGCTCGCACCGATATATATAAAAACACGAGATAATCGCACTAATATATAAAAAATACGAGATTCATATTTGCCATTGATAATTATAATTTTTTAAGACTACTATAAACCCACTATCTAAAAAAACAAGAAGACTTATTGACTATTTAAACTGATTAATATTTAAAACACACAGGACAAATATTTTTCACTAATACTTAAAAAATGACAATTGTCACTGATATATAAAAAACACGGGATAAATATTTCTTATTCATAATCTACTATTCATCGTTTACTATCTACTATAATCTACCAATCCACTAAAATAATCAATTGAAACTACGAGATAACTACAATGATATATAAAAAACACGGGATAACTGCACTAATATATAAAAATGCAGGATTAATATTTGTCATTAATAATTAAAATTTGTAAAGACCACTATAAACCTAGCTACTATCTAAAAAACAAGAAGATTTAATGACTATTCAAACTACTGATTAATATTTAAAACAAATATTTCTTATTGATAATCTATTATCTCTCTTTTACTACGGGATAATTGCAGTGATATATAACAATTGAAACTACAGGATAATTGTACTGATATATAAAAAATACGAGATTAATATTTGTTATTGATAATTAAAAATGACAAATAATTGTCACTAATACCTAAGAAATGATTGCACTGATAATTTAAACACGGGATAACTGAACTGATAATTTAAAACACATGTGGCAAATATTTGTAACTAATACCTAAAAAATGACAAATAATTGCCACTGATATATAAAAAAAACACGGGATAAATATTTCTTATTGATAATCTAATATCTATCTTTTACTATCTACTAATAAACTCAAATAATCAATTGAGACTATGAGATAATTGCACTAATATATAAAAAACACGGGATAACTTTTCTTGATATATAAAAAAATTAGGATATATAATCATGATTATATATATATATATATATATATATATATATATATATATATATATATATATATATATATATATATATATATATATATATCGTGATAATTAGACTGATATATATAAAAACACGAGATAAATCGTAGATTGTTTTTAAATGATACTTTTACATTTTTATATTTTTATATTTATCTATTTTTTATTTGAAAACTTCTTTGTTATCTACTAATTTAATTTTGTCTTTATTTTCACTTTAACGCTCGATTTATTTATATCTTTGTCTAAGTTCATTCATAAAAAAACACGACGACATCCCGTGCGTATGCACGGGTATCTTACTAGTGACATACTACAGCTCATTGAGTCATTGTTGGTAGCCATATTTGATTTTCGCAGTCAACACTGGTTGTGTCATTGTCAACGTGGGGGACTGGGTGGACGGGGTCAAAATTGAGCTTATTGAATAATCTATTTTCTGCTTGCCTTTGAATTCCTAGAAATGGGACAACTTACGAAACTTTAATTTATTTAACGTAGAATGATTACATGTTTGCCCTTGAATTAAGAAAAATGACATAAAGTTAATAGAATCTGGTTTGAAGGATCAATTCCAATCATACCTTAGTACTTCTTATTCTTATGTAGACTCAATTTAGTCCCCCTATTTTTACTAACTTACGATTTTTATCTCCCAAATTTTTTTTTCACAAATTTAGTCCATTTATTTTCACTAACTCACGAATTTAGTCCAACTATTTTCTCAATTTTTAAAATCAAAGTCCCCCTCTAATTTGGTCAAAATTACCATCGGGTTGTCAGTCATTTATCCTACATGGCTGACCGCTGACTTGCTTTGTTGGAATTTATACATACAAATTATTATTATAATTACAAAAATTGTTTTTTTAATTATTATATTTAATAAATAAAAATTCTATCTTTTTCTTCATTTGATACTTCCTTGGTGAAATTTTTATTTATTAAATATAATAATTAAAAAAATAATTTTGTTATAATAATAATTTTTATCATAATAGATGTGCAATAATAATTTTCAAAATATGGGTGAATGTATCTAGAATCTTGGAAATGTGGGACAATTATTGTCCACTATCCCAAATGCATGAATGGAAGCCATGTTCTCTTCTATCAATAGAGAGACTTGTCAAGAAGTGAGATATGCCAAATGAAGAGGTCAGACATCCTCATTCTTGGATGACAATGTAAAGAGTGTAAGAATCTCCAACCAGGTCCTAGTGAGAGGAGACTACTGGTGATCATTTGTTGTGTGAGATATGAGTGTGATCATTCTTTGTAACTCTAAGAGTAAGAGAATATTGTAGGGTGATACACATATTGGGGTGGGTTATAAATTGATGTAATCTTTTTTGAGATAATGAATAAATTATGTTGAGATGTTCTCGTGGATGTAATGCAAGAGATGTTAAACCACGTAAATTATTGTGTCTCCTCCTTTATCATTGTGGTGTTTTCGTGTATGTTCCATTTACTATCATTGGGTGTGTGGGTTAATCCGTTGACGTGTGCGAGTTTTCCCCAACAAAAATGCGCCGAGGTAGTTGGGGAATGATGAAAAGAATTACCTACACCAATCTAGAGTTTGTTGCGATTATTTTTGCTCTAAAGATGACCACAAGAGTTTGGAGTATCTTTTCGATCAAAAAGAGTCGAAAGTGTGTACACATTGGTGGATGGAATTCATAAAAGACTAGTGCGGTGACCCGTTCGATGGACGGGGCCAATGCTTCAGATTTATAGAGAGAGGGGACAATGATTTAAGTTATACTAAAGACAAAACTTAACTTATGTGGCATGATTATTATGAAACTAAAGTTAAATTTTCAAATGGCATACATGTAAAAATAGTTATAGACTATAAAGATTGTAATAGTTTTGTTATTTTATGGAAAATTTTAGAACGAAGATAGAAGTTATTGAGATGTTGTTTAAGTTAGACTGTACAAAAAAAATATGAGCATATATTTGCAAAGATGAAAGTGTTTCGTAGTAGGACAATGGACAACAAATTGTCGAACAAAAAATATTTTGTGTTAAAGTTAGAGTAAATGGTTATCCCATATTAAACAATATTTCCGAACGCCAAAACAGAACACTACCTAATTTCAGACTTTACGTTTTTGACAAGAAATTATTTTTAGTCCGACCAAACCAAGTACTTAGAAACAAACTCAGTATATTTGTACAATCTAAATTTATTTTCGAATCCTAACTCAACCTAAAAAACACTACTTAGCGTCATTACACTTTACATATTTTGGCACAAAATTAATTTTATATTTTGTTACAAAATTAACTTTTTTAAAATAAAATTAGTTATTAGGGAATAAACGTGATATTTAAACAATTAAATTTATTCAGACACTAAAGTACCCAAAAGGTCTGATAATCAGTATAGCGTTACACTTTATATAACTTATTACGAAATTAATGTTCGATTCCAAAAATTTGATTATGGAGGTGCAAATTTTGCCTATATAAATAATTAAATTTTCTATTTAATCGTAAATTACCACTAAAATATAAAATATGAAAGAAGAGAGAGAGAGAGAGAGAGAGAGAGAGAGAGAGAGAGAGAGAGAGAGAGAGAGAGAGAGAGAGAGAGAGAGAGAAAAGGGGCATAAAAATATGAGTGTGGAAAAAAAGGGGAAAAAAGAGGGGGGTAGAGAGTAAAGGGGGTGGGGGGTAGAGGGTAGAGGGTTTGGAGGGAAAAAGGAGGAGAAGGGGGGGAGGATTTTGGAGGGAAATCTTGTAGATCCCACAAAAGAAGACTCTACAAGATGTATATTCTTAGATTACGGTACACAACCACCCAAGGAAGGCTAACTAACACGGTAATAGATGCATTGAGTGGGTAGTCTTGGCATGTGTTCACTATGATGGTGAAATAGTTAGAGTTTACCAAAAAATTAAGAGATCTTAACCTATGAAGATACAATGCGATGTGACGATATGCAAAGTACCAACACCAAAGGAAGGTGAAAGAATGTCTTCTAAAAGTCTTGCAATGAGTGTCTTCACTTGGTTTCTACAATTTTATTTTTGAGTTAGATTATAAGGTAGTAAGGGACAATGTCTTGACTTTGATTAGATTTTTTAAAATTTGGGTCCATTGTTTTTAAGTGCACCAAGATCTTATCTTTTTATTTCCTGCCAAACTTTAGGTTAGGGTGGAGTTCACTTGAATTGAGATGAGATAACAATACATTGCAGAACACAAAGCAATACATTGTAAATAGTTGTGTGGAGGCATTAAACTACTTTGGCTAAAGAAGTACAATAGATTGTTACACCAAAAAACAAGTGGTTGTTTATTTATTTTATTTAAAAAAAGCTAAATAAAGGGAGCGGATATTTTGTTATTAGTAAAAAAAATATTATTAGTAAAGAATAAAAGAGGAGGTTTTTTTTTTCTTTTAGAGTAATGGGAGCAAACAAAATCTTTCATTGGTGAATCACTAAAGTTGACCATAAGTAATACTCTAAAACTTTACCAATGATTGAAAGTTAATATTAAAATTTTAACCATTCATAATATTTTACACAATATCCTAAAGTGAGTTTTAAACTTTTAGGGGTTTATCCACGAGGGACTTGGTTTGCTCCATAATAGAAGCACCTCTTTTTTTTTATTTTTATGGAAAAAAAGAGAGGCAGATAGTAGAGTAAGCGGAGAAAAACTCCAAGCCTGGGTGCAAGTGGTTAATGCATTCCATCTAAAGTGCCGGATTCGGTTAGTACTCGAATTCGATCTCGGATGAACCAAATTAGAACCAGATTTTACTTACCTCCTGGCCAAACTCCGGATTATTCAGGGCCCCTTTCCCCTGGACACCGGAGTGGTTATCAAAGAGACAAAGACCCTAGACCAAAAAAGAGTAAGCGGAGAAAGATTGACCAGAAAGAAAGAAAGGAGGCTGAAACTGAGACTGTGAGAGTCACTGCTGCAGACGCTGTGTAACCGTCGCAACATCCTCTCACCGTTTATCGCTCTTGTAAGTAACTGCTCAGATCTTCTTCTTCTTCTTCTTCTTCTTCTTCTTCTTCTTCTTCTTCTTCATCTTCAATCCTCCTCTCTTCTCTCTAATATAGTATTTCCCCCTTTTCACTTTGCTGTTAATTAGAACCTCCCTTTGAAGAGAGCTTTATTTGATGGAACAGGTTAGTGAAACACACTGCTTTTCGAACTTCCACTTTCTCTTTTTCTTACAAATATGAAAATATCTTCCGATTCTTTCCCTGTTTTGTGAACATTTGTAGTACGAGAAGGTTGAGAAGATAGGAGAAGGAACATACGGCGTCGTTTACAAAGCTCGTGACCGTGTCACCAACGAGACCATCGCCTTAAAGAAGATTCGCCTCGAGCAGGAAGATGAGGGAGTTCCTAGCACCGCCATTCGCGAGATTTCTCTCTTGAAAGAAATGCAGCACAGAAACATTGTTAGGTATTCTAATTAATGTGTTGGATTGGTTATTGATGATGAAATTGATGTGCTAAGTAGTCATATAAACTAGGAAAATAGGAAGGTTAATGTTCAGAATGAGTAATAGTGTCTCCTCATAGGGTTCATTGTGTGCCATTTTTGGTACATTGATGTTTCTTCAATTCGGAATATAACTGCTGCATGTAGTACAATCATCATAGATTTGCATAGAACACTTATTTTTAGCATATGAATGATAACAGTTGAAAAAAGATGGTTTGATTACTCTCACATGTCTCCTTAGGGAATTGGTTATTATTTTGGCTGGGCTAATCTAGTGTATGATGATATTACGGATTGTTTATGCCTTTGTCTATTGAACAAGTCCGGGTATTTTCCTGGTCACTCCAATGCTTGCTACAGGCAATACTACATTATCTCATGATTTGTATTCTTCACACTCACATCCCTGCCTTGTGGCCAAAGCTATTCTTGTCTGATTCCATTTGATTGATCGTTATGGTTGGTGTTTGTTCATCCGGTAAGGCTGTCTTAACATATTATCTGACAGACCCTACAGGCTACAGCTTTGAATGTTCGTGAAGGTGGCCTCCAGATGCATAACTGAAATCTCATACTTTAAACTTCAAAGTCTTGGTGGTTTCCAAGTCCCAGCATAAGACCCCCAAGTGACCAAAATCTATTTGGGCTATTTTTAATGCTATACTAAAGACATGCTTATATTATTTATACCATCAAAATAGGATTGGAATTGGCCCAAAAACCTGTTGACTTCTGTTCCTTTGATTATGTTGCTTCACCTAGTTCATAGTTCACACATTGTTGTCCTAATGTTATTCTACTTCTTTCGCCATTTTCTTATTGAGTTACTATTGGTTGTTGTGGATAACAGGTTGCAAGATGTGGTGCACAGCGAGAAGCGATTGTATCTTGTTTTTGAGTACCTTGACTTAGATCTAAAGAAGCATATGGATTCATCTCCAGAATTTGCAAAAGACCCAAAACAAGTAAAGGTGTGTGGCTTCTCTACTACTATTTACTTTGGAGGTTTTTGAGCATTTAGTAACTACACTTATAATTATAAGAGTGAGCAAGAAATATAACTCAGCCATTGATTGAATGGTTTTCTTATCGTCGACCTTTCCATAAATTAAATGAACCAAATATGAAAGCCAATGATGATTGCATAACATTATGGTTGCCAACATAACTATAGCTTGTCAAAATGCAGGTTCATACATATTATGCATATCTCATGATTTTTGTGATGAATTACAAGTTACGTGGATAGAAGTTCATTGGTATGATGACTTTGTCCACAAAAGTTTTTATTTCTGAAAATGAGTAATGAGTCAATTAAGTTTTGCCTTTAGCATTTTGATTGGGGCTGTTACTACGTACTTACTGTAATCAGAGGTGCTAAAATGGAAATTTCTGTTCCTTAGAAATAAACTGGGTCTAAGAGCTAATCATATCTTATTTATTTTCATTTTGGTAGTATGTTGTCTACAGTAGTTGAGCAGAAGGGACTCTACTTTGTCGGTATAAATCATTGCAGTATGGGAATAAAAATGCTGTATTAACTGGCAGCTTTTTTATTTCATTACATTTTGGATCCCCTTTTCATTGCCTTCCTCTTCAGTTTTGAACTATATGAGCTTGAGCACATTTGATCATGACTAGATCTTTGTACATTATCATGCATCATAAATATGAATATATTTTGTCATGGATTCAAAACGAGATTGTCTACTTTTGGATAACTGGACCAATTAATTTGAATTTGAATTGTTTAATGGTGATTTCTGCAGATGTACCTTTATCAAATTCTATGTGGCATTGCCTACTGCCATTCTCATAGAGTTTTACATCGAGACTTGAAGCCACAGAATTTGTTGATAGATCGCAGCAATAATGCACTAAAGCTTGCAGATTTTGGATTGGCTAGGGCATTTGGAATTCCTGTTAGGACATTTACACATGAGGTTTGTGTACTACCTTATGTCAGCCTTTGATCATCATCTAAGAGATAATGAAAATTCGAATTTGGTGGGCCTATTACAAGAAAATAAATAAGTACACATACTTCACTTTTATGTAATCATTTTGAATTCGAAACTTTAGTTGAAAACCTTACTGCTCTGTAATGCTAAAGTAATACTTATACAGCAGACCTCGAAGACATGACTTGGTAGTTTATTATTTCTTCTCCTGACTACAATTTGTTATGTGCTGACAGCTGGTCTTTTTCTTCTTTTTCTACTACTGCTACTACTTTATTTATTATTAAACTAAATTGAGGTGCAGATGATGGAAACTCACGTAAGGTGGTTTGGTCATGTGAGAAGAAGACCAAGAATGCTCTAGTAGGCCATTGACAATTAAGAATAGTGGATCAAATGGAAGATAGTAGTTTAATTAAAAGTTGTCAAGGGAGACCTAAGAAGGTGTTAGAGTCTAGAGAAGACTAGTAAGAAAGACCTTTCTCTAAGGGTCTGCATGGGAGGGGAATTTTGGAGGACTAAGTTGATATGTTGATATATAATTGAGATTTTACAATATTTGAAGAAATAACATGATAGATGATCATATAACATCTTAATCACCCTTTATTTGTTCTTAGAAACATTTAATAATTTCTTTTATTTAGAAGATAAAAATAAGCCCTCCTCTCCATCCAAATATACCCTAAAAATGATTTTGCTGATAATTTGTTTTTTGGTAGAGCCCCATGCCTTTTATTGGTTTATGTTGTCAACCCACCTACTGGGAAAAAGGCTAGGTGATTGCTGCTGCTTCTTTATTATTTGTCTTTCCCCTGAGAAGTTGTTAATTTCAACTGAACCAGAACTTCACCATATGGCTGAATATTATCTGACCTGTAGCCTGTTCAGAATAAATTTTCCTCAAAATTTTGCCAAATGTAATTGTCTCTTGTAAAATTTGAAAGAATTTGGTTAGTTTTATGTTATCCGTCTAACTAATATTGACATTGTTTCCTTTCACATAAACCTGAAAATTTACATTTAAACTTATTATTTATTCCTATTTTCACATTATAGTTTTGGCAATTGCTTTTAGGTGGTGACACTATGGTACAGAGCTCCAGAAATATTGCTTGGGTCCCGTCAATATTCTACCCCGGTTGATGTTTGGTCAGTGGGATGCATATTTGCAGAGATGGTAAACCAACGACCTCTTTTCCCAGGGGACTCTGAGATTGATGAATTGTTTAAAATATTCAGGTGAATAGCTTTTTTTCCAAAATGTTTTACGGTTTATTAGAAGTCATTACATCACATATCGATTCCACAAAAGCTTCAATTATCATATATTTGTCTGTCTACACTTCGCCACCTCTGGCTTTTGGTTTATAGTTGTGTTTGGACACTTGCACAGTTTGTTTTTACTGTAAAGTTTTGATTGGACCATCTACCACTGCTGTGTGAAGTCAATCAATCAATGGGTTTAAAATTTTATAGTCCAGGGACCATTATACCATGGTCCTATCCTCTATCTATATGGTGCAAAAAATGAATATTTGCTTCCAAACAGGCATGTAACAAATATATAAACTCTGCATAATGTATGCTTATTTTGTACACGTTTCTTATGAAGAATTTTGGGAACACCAAATGAAGATACATGGCCAGGAGTGACTTCTTTGCCTGATTTTAAATCAGCCTTTCCCAAGTGGCCGTCTAAGGTAATTAAATGAATATTTGTCTTTAACTTGCATCAAATTGATGATGGGTTTCCATTGCTATATTTAACCTTATTTTGCATTTTGCAGGACTTGGCAGCTGTAGTACCAAATCTTGAGCGGGCTGGTCTTGATCTTCTATCTGTAAGTGACAACATCAGATACTATATTTTTAAAACAATGTACCAATAATATTTCTCTATTATGGTGATAAAATGAAACCAAATGTTATATGTATCTGTTCTTTTAGAAACTGGGATAAAACAAGAGATCCGCATTTTGAAGCAGTTAAGAAAAGCATAATTAGTAGATGGCACAAGGTTTTAGTTTTAGATGAACACGGCCTTCATTTGTCACAACAATGACTGGCTGTGTTGCTCATATATCTTTCATCATTTGGTCTACGTAAAGGTCGCCATGCTAAAATTGTGATATTATGTCTCAAATATTTTCTTTTAGCTATTTACAACAAACTTCATCAGTCATGGCTTTACCGTTAAGTACCGTTAAGTTTTGAACTGAAAGGTTAGAGGGAGGGGACGTGATCATTCTTTGATTTACAAGTGATAGTGAATGACACTTAAAAGCCTAACTTGATATTTCGATCATTAGTCATCCCTCTAATAATGCTACCAAGCAGCTTCACTACATGTATGGTGGGATTATTTGGCAACATCGTATTGCTTTCTTTGATTGAATATAATGAAAGATCCCAGAGTACACACCAATTATTTTTTCAATCCTTAGTCCAAATTTTACAATTGAGTTTTCTTCATTCTAGATAAATGCAAGTTGTATGTCCTTGATCAAAATGATTTTAACTAATTTTCTTTGGTGCTTACTTTGTGTCTGTGTGTTGTATTCCAGAGTATGCTTCGCTTGGATCCCAGCAAAAGAATTACTGCCAGGAGCGCTCTTGAGCATGAATACTTCAAAGACATTAAACTTGTCCCCTGATTTATTATTATCTTCACAGAAGAGGTGTCTATATTATTATATGTAGCATTTATGGTTTTTGACTCAAATGTGTGTCATCCTTGCTATTTTCTTCAATGCTTGGGACCAAGTAATATTTCATTTATTGGTTCTACAGATTTTTATTTTCTTTTAAGATTCAGCTTGAGTGTGATTATATTTCCTATTACCTTTCATGTCTTACTTTCGATCGATACAATGCAATGAGCAAAATTTCACTTTGCTTGAAGTATGAATGTATGATAGACATAGTGCTTGTAGAACAAATATATACTCCTACTTGCATGGAGCATGCCAAGCTTGCTTCCGTTTTCGCCTGTAAGTTGCTTTTATCTGCTTTCTGAAATTTTATTAGATTAGTTCATTGAGCAGCATACAATGCATCAATGTATGAGAAAAAACAAAAAATTGATTCACGGTGCAATGATGTGATCAAAAAGTGGAGAACAATTTATGGAAGCCTTTTAACTAAAAGTGGAGAAAAATTGATTTTATCTGCTTGTAACTTGTATGCAGAAGCTTACCCTTTTAATTCAATCAAAAAGTGGATAACAATTTGTGAGGATGGTCCAACCATCTCTCATCTTTTCACCATTCACTACAAAAAATGCGAAAATTGTGGTGGTTAAAATTGCGAATTTTGATGGTTTGAACTGCCATTTTATATGACAAGGGAGGTAACCCTCACCGCCAGAATCACGTTTGCCACTCAGCAAAACACCGCGGCCTCAATGCTGTGGTTTTCACTTTGCAAAAAGTGGCAGTTACAACTGCCATAATTTACCAACAAAAATAGAAAATGTTCTGTAAGTTTTGTCAGTTTCAACTGCCAGAAAGGCTGAATTATTCAGCCTGAATATTGTGCCATTTATAACCGCCAGTTTTTACAATCCTTTACTGAAATTGTATATACAAAATGGCAGTTTTAACGGCCATTATTACATTTTTTTAGCAACTACATTTTTTATTTTTTGACAAATTAGCAACTACATTTTGTTATTGGTTGCTTTAATCCACTACATTTAAATGTGCTTGAAAAGAAAACTTCTATTGATCTTGTAATCCAACAATCTTAATAATGAATTTTTTTATACCCCGTGAATAGGGTCTTGTGCTAATGTGCATACTAAACAAATGATACTCCACATCTATTATCTATTATAGATTTTAAAGCGAGATTTTGCCACATAATTTTCACATAGGAAATCTCATGTGTCATCCTCGCATTCACTCTTTTTTTCTTGTCCAAATTGAAATTATTTTCTAATAATTACAGTTATTTTAAAATTCTTGTCAATTAAATTACCTTTAATAAAATTATAAACATATTCATTAAATAACTTGCTAAATTTCAATTGTTGTATCAGTAACTAATACATTAACCTGTGTGATTCAAGGGACAAGTATGTGTTCTTAGTATTATAGAAAAAAACTATACATGTAACTGTTAACATCTAAAATTTGTTGAGTTGTAGGCCAAAGAAAAACTCAGCCAACGCAAAGGCCCGGCCGAGTATACATGAGCCGATGTGCTTAAATTATGGGCCAAAGCGGCAGTAGGCTATAAATAGCCTATGTTTGCTCTACTCTTTTTATTCTTTCTATTCTCTCTTATTCTTCATTTTTTTTTTCAATTTTCTTGTCGAGGGAGGCGGAAGAGAGCTACTCTTAAGAAGATTTGAAAGAGGAGCCTGGATGTTATGCTCAGATATAACCCATATGCTAAAATGCTAAGAGGATGGCTCTGCTTGCTGAATATAAGTCATCCAAAGAATGGTCCAACTAAGGAGATAATAGATGAGATTGAGGGCTCAATTGCTAAAGGGTTTGTAGCTGAAGATACCATGGTCTAGGCAAAGGAGTTTGCTTTGGGACCAAGTAAGCGAATCACATGACGAACTGAGACGTGTAGTGCTTGAAGAAGAACGCGGGAAAGACGCCTAAAAAATAGGAATTTAGGTTTCTACCCACTTTCCATGCTAGTGGGCATTATGGAGCGTTTCTCCTAGTTTTTATGACGCATAAGCGTAATTGTATGTTGATCTTAGTCGATCTAATGGTGGTTAACTGTATTGTATGTTGATCTTAGTCGATCTAATGGTGGTTAACTGTAGGCTACACTAGTGAAAAAACAGGAAAAGAATTGGGGTTTTTAAGTCGGATTCCCAAATATCCGACTTAAAATGGTGACGCGGTGGCAATTTTGTAATAAACATTGGAAATAAATTCGTACATTGTAGAAGTCGGATGCAAAATTACATCCGTCTTTAAAGGGTGTGTTTTTAGTAAAAAAATACTGAAACTCTAACTTAAAAAAAAAAAGACTTCAACTCCTTCACTCAGCTCGCGTACGCTCGCTCTCTTCTTCTCCACTTCGTCTATTACGCGTTTGAAACCCTAAACCCAAGCCTCCATCTCTCTCGTCTCCATCTCTCTTCTCCTTGTTCTCTCCACCACCGTTCTCTCCACTATTCCGTCGTCATCTCTCTCGTTGTTTCCATCTTCCTCCTCTGTTCTCTTTCTTTTGGTTCTGAAAGGTAACGTACCACTCCTCTTTTTGTTTCTTGTTACTATAAAAATGATTCCCTCTCTCTAATTTGAGGTTGTGTTGTTCTATTTTAGTTGACATATCAAGATGGTAGGTGGGTGAGAGGAAAATTGGTTGCTGCCCTAGAGGAAGAACGGGGAAAGGTAGAAACATATATTTTTCAGGTTTTCTAATTTCTCTTCCTTTCTTATTTATTTGTTCTGGTTTTCTAATTTGTCTTCCTTTGTAATTTGAAGAAAGTTTAGCATTTGTGGCATTTGTAGTTGTGTTGTTGCATTTGATTGTAACTTTAAAGCATTTGTAGTGTCCCATGTATTTGTGAAACTAGTGACAATGTTTGTAGCTGTAAATAATTGTTGGAGATTAGAGAGAAGATTAATTGGTGGCAGAGTGGCCTTTGGGAAAGTTGTGGGAATGGTAGGAAGAGAAGGCAGAGATGGGATTGTTGGAAAATTGGGGAGATTTCCTGAGGCAATGTTGGGATTGAAGGCAAAGGTGGCAATGTTGGTTTTGGCAAAGATGGAGTTGTTGTTGTTGTCTGTAGGAGATTGCGTGCTGCTATGCCAATGTCCATGCTTGAGAATGAGATACCAAAGAAAAATGCAAAGATGATGAATCTGTTGTTGTAGTAGGAAGCCATGTTGTGATTACTGTGATACTATGAAGGTAAAGGATTTTGCTCTTAGGAAGTGAATTATGAATGTATGTTGCTAAGACTAATTAGTGGCTGGCCTTTTATAGAAGCATTGCAAGTTTGCAACCCTTACAAGTTTCTTCTTATTAGCTAACCTTCCTTAGATTAAAGTGCTTATTATGTTTTGCAAGTCTGTGTTGGTGGTAGTGGTTGGCCTAGTATAACAAGAGATTGAAAAGTAGGATATCAGCAAAGCTTTCTTTTAATGTCACACATATGTGTTGTGCACCAATTGTGTTCAACATTATTCTAGGTGCAAAAGCAAGTGAGAGAAGAGTGTTAAAATCAGCTGTTGAAATACTCACAGGTGGAGCACCACCACCAGCAACACTTTTACAACAAGACAAACAGGTAAATGGTTGAACATTGATAGTTAAAGTCATGCAATAGATTTGGTATCTTTGCAGTTATAACAGTTTTCACACTTGTACTGCCTTCCATCATGTCACACTCAAATAAACCTTTGAGCAAAGAATTTCCTTCTCTTATGTTATATCGGCCTCTCTGTTTTACTTTTCAAGGACTAAAGTTGTTTTTGAGTCTACTTTATTTAGTAGAAGATTGTTTGTGTATCATGAAACCTGTTGGCAAATTTACTGCCCATTGAGGATGGGCTAATCAGAATGAGATTTATTTATTTTGGAGATTAAAGACTATAGATCTACATCATTACAGATAAGAGAAAAATCACCAAATATAAAATTTAACAAAACAGATAGTGAAAATGCTGTAGTGAACTCCTTATCATGACCTGCATGTGTAAATATTTGATTGAACCATGGTTAAATTCATTATCATAATTCTTTCATGGTCCATTTCCCACTTTATAGTAAACTTTATTACATATATATATATATATATATATATATATATATATATATATATATATATATATATATATATATATATATATATATATCAATTTATGCACATCCTAATGGCAGGAGAAATTGACAAATTCCAGGATATTTACAGTGAAGCTGACAAGTTTCGTGACTCAAAGTTCAAGCTACCAATAGTCTAAGAACTCAGTAAACAACATCTTAACTCAACATTGCTTAAAAAATATTGACAGACAACAAACAAAAGAGATTATTTTAGTAAACAAAACCTTTAAAGCACTATTGTTCTGTTAAATCAGCTTTCTACTTATATTTTGTTTTTGATTGACTTGTTGTCTATATCATTTACTTGATTGAACAATTCTGGTTAGTTTTAGGCTTTGCCATATCATTTAACTCGTATAGTATAGCTTCTTTTACTTGATATTGTATGTTTGAATCAGAATTTTAGTATTCAATTTATTGTTTGTTGTACAGGAATTTTGTTTTATTTGTTTTTTCACTTGTTTGTTATGTGGCCTCATTTGTGGAAATTTTGACAATTTCTTTTTCTTTTTTTATGGTTAGGTAATACACGCTCCTTATCAAAGTTGACTTCGTATCTTGTTGTGGTCGCCTCCCTCACCCTCTCCCGTATCACCATCGCCTCTTGTCTTTGAAACCCTTTCAGGTATCTATCATGGTTCTTTACTTTAATTGTTTGCTTGCCTAGTTAAACTTTTCATAATGCAACTATTTTTGTTTGTTAAATTCAAGAATAATATGCTATGTTTGTTTGTTTCTTGCAATAGAATTGGAATCCTTTCTTTCTTTACATTGGATAAGTTGTATATAAATACATTCTTTTTACTATTTTTTTAGTGTAGCTATGGATCGTAGTTGGATGCAAACTAGTAAGTTGAGTGACGAGTATGCGAAAGGGGTGGAAGAGTTTCTAGAGTTTGCTCAAACAAATATTAAAGATCTTTGGTGGAATTTTTGATTGTCCTTGTGTTAAATGTGTGAACCAAAGACCACAAGCAGTTGCCACAATCAAAGATCATCTTCTTGTAGATGGCATTTGTCGTGGTTATACCAACATGGATATGGCATGGGGAGAAGTTACATATCCCAAGTGTGTGCGAAAGAGATAATTTCGCGACACAAATATGGATGATCGAATGGAGGACATGATACGTGATATTGGTCGAGTCTTTTAAGCAAGCACGTGCCTATGATACATTGTGCAAAGATAAAGAAGAGCCTTTGTATTTGGGATGTACAAAACACACGCGATTGAATGTGGTGATAAGATTGTTCAACTGAAGGCAATAAATGGGTGGGTGATAAGAGTTTCACCGAGTTGCTTGAGTTGTTGAAAGACATACTTCGGAAGGTAACACATTGCCGTGTCGCAAATGCGTACGAAGCAAAGAAAATTTTGTGTCCGATGGGTGTGGAGTATAAAAAAATACATGCATGCCCCAATGATTGCATATTGTAGGTATTTGCATCGCGAATGTATAGCAAGGGAGATTAGTCATGTGTATGGACTTTTAGATCCATACAAAGTTTGTGGTAATGTTGGCTACAAACCGAGAGACCATGCAAGCATATATCCAGAAGAAGCTAATTGACCAGAACAAAACATGCTTTCTAGCGCCATATTTGATCGAGTAAAGTATCAATTGTCTAAATGTAAAGTGTATCCATTCTTTGTCTGATTCTGATTTAATTATTGTTGTCTAATTCTCTGCAAAGAAACATTGGCAATTGTTTGTCATTTGTACTACTTCTAATACAGTTGTTTGGATGTGTTTCGCTTCACAATCCTCCATCCGTGGAATTGGTTGAAATAGTTAACAAGTATGTTGTCTTTTATTAATGGTCATAATTGCGTGATTTAAAATACTTTACACTTATAGCTTCATTGTTTTTATAATATTACCACAAGACTATGAATGTATACTACAGGGAGAAAGGGCTTAGAAACCAAAGCCTCAATGGGTGACACCTAAAGTAAGTATTTGCTTTGACAATTCCTATTTAAAATGGTGAGAAAATTGCATGTTTGGACTTGTGTGCTAGGAATTGCTTATCCGGGATTAATGTTGTCGTTGATTTTCTCGCCTCATTTACAATTAGTTGTCCATTTTTCTAAATTGATTTAGTTCTTATGTTTTTCTAAATGATTGGTTGATCAACTTCTTATATGCATATGTTGGTTTAATTTGGATTATTTGTTTTGCAAAATGATTTCTAAGTTTTACAAAGCAATTATAGGATAATATCTTTAAAAAATCAACTTCACATGCCTTGTCAATAATAAGTTGTCTGGTAATTTCATTTTTGTTCATCAATGGAGCATTTTAGGTAGCTGGAGTTGTAATTTTGTTGGTTTGTTATTTATAGGTGGCCAAACAAAATGAGTGTTTCTTGTGGCTATTATGTAATGATAAATATGCTGACTATTGTCTCCGGAACTATCACCAACAATTGGAAAAAGGTAATTGACTTTTCAACTTTTAAGACTATTACTAGATAATTATTATTGAGTACATATTAGATTAACTCATGGTTCTTATTTAACTTTTATTGTTTTAGGTATTCAATTCAATCGATCCGTTCTCATCGAAGAATTGAAGAACATTAGACAAGTTTGAAATTTGAATTCTTTTTAAGATTGTATGAGGAGGAGCGTAAGCCAATTGAAAAGGAAGAAAGAAGAAAGAAGAAACTTAAGTGAATGTGTAGTACATTTTGTAATATATTATTAGAATATCAACAATTTATTTACTTTTTTTTTGAATCGATGAAAGTGTAGTATTAGCGTACATTTTGGTATGAAATCTATCAATTTAACTCTATATATTTAAGTAAAGTAGTTTAATTACCGTGTTTGTATGTGTTCTTTTTGTCTAGTTGAAATTGTAGTACTTTAATTACTTTAAAGTATATGCGAGAAATTATTGTGTAAGTCAATCAAAAAATAATTAAAACCAAAAAAAACTTTTAAAGTCGGATATTCTTTTTATATGAGAACATATCCGACTTAAAATAAGACTTTTAAAGTCGGATATTCTTCTTAATCAGAAACTTTAAATGTATTCCGAAGATATCATAACAGCGTTCTAATAAAACTTTTCAAGTCGGATTATTGAATTTATCCGACTTTAAATCAAATCTTTTAAAGTCGGATTATTGAATTTATCCGACTTTAAAATCGTTTTTTAAAGTCGGATGTCCATCCGACTTCAAAATTTTCGGACTTTCTAAGTCCGCTTAATAGAAGTCGGATGTACATCCGACTTTGAATGTCCAAAATATCCGACTTTAAATCCTCTTTTTTTACTAGTGCTAGTGTTAGAGCCTGACAGAGACTGTGTACGTATATAACTAGCTTGTACATTTGAAAAACACACGAGAATTGATCAAACATTTGAAAAACACACGAGAATTGATCAAACTTATATTTTTCAAGAATTTTACTTTCTATTTACTTTTGCATAGCCTTTAAATAATCCTACCTGTGCCTCACACCCAACCTAACGCTCTTTAGAGTAGTGGGAACTCATAACTAAGAAACAACAATTTCTTCCTCAATGAAATATTTTGAAAAAAGGAATCAAGAGTTCAAACTCCTAGCCGATCCTCAACTAATCTAAAGCTTGACAACCGTAACAAAAATATTCGGTTGAAGAAAGGAATCTAGAGTTCAAGCTCTTTTGTATTTTATTCTTGATTTTGTCATTTGAGTGTCACGTTGTTTTGTTCGTTGTCTTGGTGCGACACTGTTTGGTTTCTTGTCTCGTTGTGGTGTTCGTTTGATTCCGATTTACTGATCATCTTCGACTCATTAAAATTCAATCAGTGACTTGGGTACGTTACAGATTTGTAGACATGGGTACTTCGATAACTTTAATTTTGTTACATTTGTAAGCATTTTCCCTTTATGCTATTGACCTATATTGTTAAGTCCTCTCAAGTGCATCTTGTCAAGGAGATGCTTTTGTTATATTGCAATTGAGCATGAAGAGAGTAGAATTTATATATGAATAACCAATAGTAAAATACCACAAATCAAATTCACAAATTCCTTACACATTTATTTCCTTATCCTGAAGAACAAAGCATATATAGAAAGAAATCCCACTGTAATTAATCAGACAACTAGACTGAGAATAAGATAAGGTATTAATAAAGACCACACCTTAATTAGTGCATTCATCTGTTACTGTGAGCCCTACCACATTAATCATACAAATTCTGTCGATATAACATTTCACCACGTCGATCTTGTTCCAAAACACAAAGAATAATAATATTAATACTACTGTATCATAATCAAACACAAAGACACTATGATGATGAGAAATATGAAACTGCAGCATCTGTCTCATTAGAATTAGAAAACTGATATTGATAAACATAGCTTTCTCCTAAACGCAAATCATGATGATGATCATTCTCTTCCATATTTTGCTGAGGTGGCTTCCTTCTTTTCTTCTACTCATAAGCTATCCCTCTAGCTTTAGCCTGAGAATCCCTCACTTCCTTAAGGTACGATCTCACAGCTTCACAACCAAAAGGGTTCATCTCCGGCAATCCACCATTTTCCTCAAACGCCACACGCAAACGACCTATAAGAGCATCAAGACTACCCCAAGCTTGTTTCAGTGGACATGAGCATGGACCTGGTGGGTGTAAATTTCCAAAGTATACACAGTTTTCAGAATGGACTTTGGTTTTTCCAAACTGGTCTAAGTAACGAAGAAACTCTAGAACTTGTTCGCCACTGCAACGAGAGAGAGTTAAAGGTGGATGGTGGTCTTTTAGGTATTGACCAAACATGTGCCAATCACGTCTCTTTTGTGACTCGTACCTGCCTAGAGATTGAGGTGCAACAGAAGAAACTTGTTGCACTCTTAACTCATCACTGATACTATGGTTGCTGCTTTCGGAGGAGTTGTTGTGGTCGTAATGGTTGCCTGAGATGGCGGCAGAGGAAGCAGCGGCAGCGACGGCGGCGGACATGTCAAACTTCTGATGATAAGTTATAGCTAGCTAGCTAGCTAGCTGGCTTAAATTCGGTGATTTTGAAAAAACTGATGGAGTTAGAAAGTGGTGCAGCAGCAGCAAGTTCCGGTGACGGCGCCAGAAACAGAAGGGTTGGAAGTCTGAGATGGTAGGGCAAATCTAAACTTTAATGAGGCAACTAATGCGGTTAATGAATAGTGGGAGAAAATATCTCTGCAGTAAAATGAGGAGTCAGTTCATGGAGAGTGGCATATTTTTAGGAGAAAATCTCGTAAAGCTTCCTCTCAGGAATTAATTGGCAACGGTAAAGTTAAGAATAATGTTATTTGGACATTGGATTTTAGACAAAAATAGACAAAAACCAACTTACAACACTCATTAACCAAGTTTATTAGACAATTAGTCAACCTGTTTTTTCACAGTTTTCGATGTGTTGATTAAAAACTTGGTTAATCGATCACTTGGCTAATAGTCTAAAAAACTTGGTTAATTGATGTTGTAAGTTGGTTTTTGTCGATTTTTGTCAAAAATCTCATGTCCATATAACATTGTTGTAAAGTTAATAAGGTTATTCCTTCCGTCAAAGTTTTCCAACCAAAAATAGCTAAAAACCAAATTATAACACTAATTAACCAATTTACTTTTTCACCGTTTTTAGTTTATGGACTAGAAAATTATGATAAAATAGGTTGATTATTGACTTAAAAAACGTAGTTAATTGATAATATAATGTGATTTTTGGCTAAAACTTTAGCGAAATAACAAACGTGGGTAAGAAAAGCAGGGGCAATTTTGGTTCGATGCGCAAACCACAACCACATGCAATTGTGCAGCAAAAAATTCCATCTCCACAAAGTAATTAAGTTGACATTAGTGTCATATCCATAACTCAGGATGAAGTGGTTCAAAATCGTAACAAATTAGGAGTATTAATGCAAATTTAAAATTTCAAAGTTCAAAAATAATTTTATATATATATATATATATATATATATATATAAAAGGAGAATTCCAAGTAAGTAGGTAGTTAGGTTAAGAAAAGTACAGGGATATTGAAGAGAGTGCGTCAAAGAGTGCAAGAAGGAGGTCATTAAATTAAACTAACATTTCCCCCACCCCTACTAACAATTGTCTATCTAAAAAAATTAAAAATTAAAATATATATATATATATATATATATATATATATATATATATATATATATATATATATATATATATATATATATATATATGAGGAGAGTAGAATTTATATTGCAAGGGGGCTTCACTCGTTTTGTTATATTGCAATTTAGTATGAGGAGAGTTGAATTTATATATGAATATGACACCTAAAAATTTGTTTAGTCTCTAGCCGAGGTAAATACTCACTCGAGTTTACATAAGCTAATTTGTTCAAATTCTCATAAAGCAGAAGCCAAAGAGCTAGGTAGTATCTTATATTCTTTCTACATCTTCTAGATTCTCATTTTTGTTTTTTGAAAGAGAAACCAAAACAAATGGTAGCCTCGGCAAACTATGATCAAAGTGATAAGCCTTCTGAGAATAAGAAAGGGTATTTCTGCCCAAGGATGAGATGACGAGCCTTGGTTTGCAGGATCATCAATGATAATGAAATTCAGTCCGTTGTGAGTCCAATTAAGAAAGGAGAGGAAGAACCCTTGCCGGAGAAGGTAAATGGGCTACTCTTAACAATCCATTGAAGAACTTGAATGTGATACTCAGGCTTAATCCTAATGCTAAGACTGCTAAGAGGAATTGTTGAAGCTGAACAACTATTAGTCGAGGAATAGATTATATCTGAGGACTTAATTGCAGGGGATTTCCTAGGTAAGGGTACTATTACGGGTGCAAAGGAGTTTTCTTTAGGAGAAAACAAGTGAAGCATATGGAAAATGCATTAAGGATTGTGGATGCATGGAAAGGTTGAACAGAACCTCTTTAGACGCCTAAATAGTGCTTATTTTCCACTAAACATGCTAGTGGGTGTTGTGGATTGTTTTTCCCTAGGTTTTAGAGTGTGTGAGCGTTATTGTACATTGATTCTTAGTTGACCCAACTATTTTGTGGTCATGGGCCCAAGTCTATGATTGTGGTTGAGAGAGACCCTTTTATATATACATATAGCTTGTAAATATTTTAGAGACACGTTAATCAATCAAACATCTATATTTTCAAGCATTTTACTTTATGCGTTGTCTTTACAATAATTCTATACTAGTTACTCATCTCAGACACCTAACCTAACACTTTAGGAAACCTATTACTGAGGAACAAAATTATCGTTTAAAGAAGGGAATCACAAGGTCTAAACTCTAAGAGCTAGCCGATCTTCGTCTATGGATAAAATTTGACAAGAGAATAAACAAGAGTAAAATCCACAAATCAAATTCACAACTTCGTTACACATTTATTTCTTATCCTAAAGAACAAAGCATATATAGAAAGAAATCCCACTGTAATTAATCAGACAACTACTGAGAATAAGATAAGGTATTAATAAAGACCACCCCTTATAGTGCATACATCTGTTACTGTGAGCCCCTACCACATCAATCATACAAATCCTGTCGATCATTTCAGTTCTTGTGCCAAAACACAAAGAATAATAATAATACTGTACGTGCAACATAATCAAACACACACACACACACACACACTATGATGATGAGAAATATGAAACTCCAGCATCTGTCCCATTTAAATTGGAAAACTGATAATGATTAACAAAACCACCACCATTATGATGATTATTCTCCTCCATAGTTTGCACTTTTTGATGACTCAAAGGCTTCTTTCTTTTCTTCTTCTCATAAGCTATTCCTCTAGCTTTAGCCTGAGAATCTCTCACTTCCTTAAGATACAATCTCACAGCACGTGCACCAAAAGGGTTCATCTCAGGCAAACCACCGTTCTCTTCAAACGCCGCACGTAACCTGCCTATAAGAGCATCAAGACTACCCCAAGCTTGTTTCAATGGACATGGACATGGACCTGGTGGGTGTGAATTTCCAAAGTATACACAGTTTTCAGAATGGACTTTGGTTTTCCCAAACTGGTCTAAGTAACGAAGAAACTCAAGAACATGTGCACCACTGCAACGGGAAAGAGTTAAAGGTGGACGGTGGTTCTTTAGATATTGACCAAACGTGTTCCAATCACGTCTCTTTTGTGATTCGTATCTGCTCAGAGATGGAGGTGCAACAGAAGAAACTTGTTGCACTCCTAACTCATCATTAATAGTACTATGGTTGCTGCTTTCGGAGGAGGAGTTGCTGTGGTGGTACTGGTAGCTAGAGATGGCGGCAGAGGCGGCGGCGGCAGCCACGGCGGCCGACATGTCAAAGCTCTGATGAAATTCTTCTCTTCTGTTGTAGCTAGTTTTGTGCTTGAACTAATTGAGTTCAGATAGAATATGTGTGTGTGTGTGTGTTTTGAGAACAAGATTTGAGGGTATATATATATAGAGGATGTTTTTGTGGTTAGAGATAGGTAGTTGTTGTTTATGTAGTTACTGTTTTTCAGGTGGGTTTGGTGGGGGGTTTGTCTAAAGTTATAGCTATAGCTGGCTTAAATTCGGTGATTTTGAAAAAAAATGATGAGTTTAGAGTTCATCACCTGTGGTCAAATGGAAAAAGATGGAGTAAGAGTTTGGTAGGATTTTGGTAACATGAATGAATGAATGTATTGATCCAAATAACAATGATTTTGTTAGAAATGCTTTGAACTAGCTAGTTGGCCAAGGCTATACTCAATCTTGTGTTGTGTGAGTGAATTGGTTTGGGAGTGGTGAATATAAGGAGTTTATAAAACTTAAGCAATAGCAAGAAGAATAGGATTTGAGGTTGAGGATAGGTATAGGGTATATAGGGAGACAAAAGAGGGGTCCATGCAATAGAGAGTAAGTAATGGCAGTTTGAATATCACTTCAACACGTCTTAAAGGAGAGAAGAAAAAACAAAGGTGGGGGAAATTGTTTTGGCCTACCTCTTTAAGTAAAGTGAGTACAGATATGCATTTACATTTTAGACCATTGGATTGGATTATTGGATAGCAAATTTGTCAATTTTTGCACTTGAGGATAATCTTTTAACCCCGAGATTAAAGGGAATTTAGGGTAATTTCACTCCACATATTTATAGGTGCCGGCGTGCCGCGTGTGCCAACTGTTTCTGTCAAGCATGCTCCCATGAATTAACTTCACTTATTTCAATCTAAAACTATGCGTCCAATTCGCCAAACTCACATTGGAACTAATTCACTAGCCAAACTAACAGTATACTCGTCGTGCATACGCATGGGTGTTGTCGTGTTATTTTTATTAATAGACTTAGACATAATTTAATTAGTCTGAACACTACCCCGTGAAAATCAAGACTAATTTAAAATAGATAAACAAAAAGTTTCAAATAGTAATTGAGTTAGTTCAAACATTACCCCGTAAATATTTACCAGCAATAAGTAATATTTTCTGTAGATATTAGAAAACAAATTGTATTAATGTTCAAAATTTCCAAATTGTAATATTAGTAGAGACTAAATAAAACTTATCGATGGAGAAAATAGAATATTAAAAAGAATGAGACATGTAGATGAAATTAAAGTAGATATATTGTGAAGTTTCATAACTTTAGAATATTTTCTTCAATTGACATTTTTAAATGTTAGGTAATTACCAATCATGTAGTAATAATGCAACCCCATGGCGAATAACATGAAATTTATTTTATCAGTAATAAAATTATACCAACATGTAACATTTTCCCGTTGTAACTCAAAAGTAGAATAATAAAATTAGAAATTTGAAGAGAGTGAGAGGGGGAATAGAAGGGAGAGAGATAGAGAAAAAAATGAGAAAGATAAGAGTGAGAGAGGAAATAGAAAAATGTGTTTTAATGTGACAAAAAAGTTAAGAGATGATGTGAAAAAATGAGACCCACAAAATATAAAAAACGAGATTAAATAATTGGGAAATGATATATTTGTCCTCAAAATTGGTTTTAGATAAGGGTAATTCGATATTCTTAGTAGTGGTTGTTTTAATTAAAGATATAGTTTTTTAAAGATATAGTTGATGATAGTTGATTGATTATTAAGGTTAAATAGGAGAAAGAAAAGTGAGTATTTTGATTAAAAAGATTATAGATTGATAGTTGAAGAGGAAAGAGAAAAGTGAGTTTTAAATAAGAGAATAAAAGATTAAGAGATGTGAGAAAGTGAGACCCACAAAAAATAAAGTTAAATATAATAATTAGAAATGACATATTTGCCCTAAAAAAGTGACTTTCAAAGAAGGATAGATTGGTAATTTTGGTAGTGGTTGTTTTGTATAGAGTTATAGTTGATGATTGCTAGCATATAGTTAATAGTTTTTTTTTTCAAATAAGTTTGTTGAAGCAAAATAGGAGTGTTTGATATACTTTGTTGATTGGGGAGGCTACAATAGACAATCTCTGAGTGTTAGCGGGGGTACATTAGTTTGGGTGGGAGACTTGTACCGGTTAATATTGTTTTGAGTAGTATTCCTATCTTCTATCTTTCTTTCATGAAGATGTCGGGGAAGGTGTGGAAGGAGATAGTTTAATTATAGAGGAACTTCCTATGGGGAGGGCCTCTGGGGGTGAAGAAGAGCCCCTGGGTTAGGTAGTCAGATGTTTATAAGGCCAAGAGTGGGGGTGGCTTAGGGGTTAGGGCCTTCGGATTTTTAATGTTAGTCTGTTAGGAAAATGGAGATGGAGGCTTTTCTTGGATGGTAACCCTCTTTGGAAGCATGTTCTCCTCTCCAAATATAGTTGGATGATAGGGTCTTCGTCCTACTTCTGCCACCTGAGTACCCCCGCTATCGGCTTATGTTTGGCGGTAGGACTTGTGTAGTATAGGTTCTTGGGGGTCTATAGGTGGGAACTGGACCTCTAGTAATACCAACATTCAGGTGGGAGATGGTTTAACTGCCCTGTTTTGGCATGATGTGTGGGTGGGAGATATGTATCTCCAATGTAGGTTCCCTAGGCTGTGTGTGGTAACTGGTCTAATGGTAGTTGGGTTTGGGATATTCCATGGAGGCGACAGTTGTTCGCTTCGGAGGATCTTCTCCTTTAGGAACTCATGATGTCCTTAGGTTCGATTACTTTGACTGGGTCGCCTGATAGATGGGTCTGGGCTAAGCATTTCTCTGGTTTGTTCTCTATCTCCTCTGTGTATCATCTTCTGGCTTAGCCTTCATCACGTGTTGAGAGACTTTCTGATCAGCTGATTGACATTCTAAACATGATTTGGAAGAGTTTCGCTCCTTTCAGAGTGGTTGCCTTCTCATGGCAACTCTTCTTGGAGATTGAGATTTAATACTAGTTGATTCAATCTTAATCATTCAGAGTGTTTTACACAATATCCTACTGTCAATTTTAGTGGGACATTGGTGAGCGACTTAATTGATCCCCAACCTTAGAAGCACTATTTTTGAGTCAAAAAATACTTTTTAATTTATTTTGTAATTCAATTAAAAAAAAGATATGATTGATAAAATAACACTTTAATTCATCTTGTTGAAACAGGTAAATGAAACTAAAAAAGTTTATTCTAAAAGGATATATTTAAAGAGGCCAAAGGAACAAGTTCTTTGCCAACTTAACACAAACTAGCTTAATATCTTAAAACAACATTAGTTGAATCAAACGTCATATAAATCTACGTCGGTGGATCACGCAAGATGTGTAAAGAAGCACTGTCAAAAAGAAGAGACAGAGCATTGTAGTTTTCAAAATTCTAGAATAACAACGTATTAAATTCAAGATTCAAAGATTTTATTTCTCCTTTCTTCCCATTGGAAATGCTCTCATTCCATGGCAGCCAAATATTTCAATGTTATATCATGAGGTAGCTTCCAGGGAGTGAGGAACCACCTTATCCATCTTCTTAGAATAATAATAATCAAAATTGATACAGCGAGACAAAAGTAGAAAAATGTTCTTACTTTTTACATTTTAATTAGATCATAAGAGGAATTTCTAGTTTTGTGGAAAAAAGTTGAAAAATAAATGATAAAAAATGATAAAAGTTGAAATTGTTGATGGAACGAAGTGTGTGATGTAAACAGTTGAAGGGAAAGTAGAAATGTACATGAGGGGTTAGGACAGTTTGCCACCCAGAATTTCTACTATATATATTAGCTGAAACGACCAGTTTGCAACTGTTCAATCCTGGGCAGTTACATGGCAATCAAATTTTTGCCAAACATTTCATACAATCAAATGTTTACATGAGTGAACTTCACATAGTAATGTGCAAAAGCAATAAAGAACTGTAGGAGGAAGGTAGGAATGTACTGTACATGTAAAAGAAATTACAACATGATGATAAAAAAATGCCCATCTTTTGATTTTTCTTGTTTCTAGGAAAGAAAAACCCTTCGATTGTTATTAAGACCCCACTAAATGGTGCTAAATTTGCTAATCTTTATATACCTAAGAAGCTTGTCCCTTTCCAACCTCCTGCTTCAACCATGATCCATCATCAACTATCTCCAACCCTTGCATGTGCTTCTCTACGTCTACGTCTCCTGCCAGACCGACCCAACAGGACTCGGCCACCACCATGACGCTGGAGACGGCTAACCAGGGATACACCACCACCATCATCATCATCTCCTTCATTGTACTCGTCATCGTCATTGTCTTCATCCGAGATATCCAACTCACCGTCCCCATTTTGACCTGCTAAAATATTGGGGGGTAAGTCGGACCTCATTCGTCTACTTATGTTGTTGAGATCATTCCCTTGTCGAACTGCATGTAACAGTAGGAAGAAATTCATAGCCTCCATACCCATCTGAAATCTTCCATTTCTGTCTGCATTACCTGCATTAAGAGCACCCTCTTCATCATCTGTATCAAAGTCATTATTATGACCTTCTATAACATAATCTCCAAATACCACTGCCCCGGGTATAGCTGATGTTACTGTGCTGATAACATCTTCACGTTCACGCTCCCACTCAAGCCATCTCCATTTCTGTTCATGATCAGGATCTACTGTCCGTGGACGTGACGAGGGATGCTCCGCTCGCACATGCTTCTTCAACTCTTTATAGTTCCCAACAAACGAGCAGTTCTCCTGCATGCAGCTTCTTTTCTTTGCATTCAGATAATCACGCACAGGTTCCACAACAGTCCAACCTTTCACCTGACCCCTACATAGGGGACAGGCAAGCTCTGTGACTTCAGTCTTCTCAAGAGGTAAGTTGGAATCGTGAAGTACATCTGGATCGTTGATTAAGCCTTGCATGGGCTGTCCATTCTGCGACGAAATCACTTTAGTGTAAGCTTTCTTGTACTGATCAAGGCAGTTGGAATGACGAAGGCTAGTACCGCACATATAAGCACGGCAGCCCTTGTCATGAGAAGAACAAAGGAGAAGCACAGCGTTGTGTGGATATTCCATGCACACTGAACATGTTACATCTTCACACTCTTTCTTATCCAAGGCTTTTGAGCATTTCTTCTGGTACATATCCTCACAAATACCCCTTCTGCATGGACCCAATGGGTATGGAGTCAATCTGAACTGACGAGAAGCAATTCTGTTACGTCCCCTGCTTCCTTTTGCCATTTCAAAAATACTGACAGAACCTGCAATTTAAAATGCAAGAAACTTAAAAGAATACTCTGATTTTAGGGTCTCATTCATTCAGGCTGTCAAACTACCATCGCATTCATATATTTTTTTATGTAAACTGGATGTATGCAAGCACTAGATTTACAAATTACTTAAAATAAAGCTCTATTGTTGGCGAATGCTTCATAAATTTAAGGAAAAAAAATCTTGGAATGGCTAGAAGTATGGCCAGAAAAAAGAGAGATTAACATCCTACAAGAAAAAGAGGGTAGGTGCAGACAAAATAGGAATTCAAATTTCTACAAAACAAAACAAAACAAGGATGAACAGTAAAACGTCATTTTTCTGCACATACTACTAACATGTCTTTGTCCATTTTTCTGCATGAACGTGTCTTTGTTCATTTTTCTGCATACTACAAACATGCCTTTGCAACATAAGTAAGATGTATCTAACTTTTTTACAAGAAAAAGGAATTTGATTAGGAGAGAGAGTGCAAGAAGATAGGAGGAAGAATCTATCCTCCTAAGATGCCTGGAATTAAACTAATGTATTAGCATAATCTAATTTTGAAAAAAAATAATTACTTTTTAGCAGTATAGGAGAGAAAAAAAGAAAAAGAACAATTGTCTCCCGACATAAGGGTTGTCCAAACATGTATTTAGTTTCCTCACTACAAAAGATGGCTCTTGGTAACCTATCGAAAATTCAATTCCTTAACATGAAAAGTGATCTGACCCTAATAGTCAAAGTCTCATAGATCCATTATCAAAACTACCATGCCATTTCTACTGCACAAGATTATTACACTGGATTACTATTATTTTACGGATAAACCAATTTAACCAGTGCCTAAGCATTATATACTAGGAACAAAAAATTGAAACTCGCTCACACAACAACAATCAAACCTTTTCTACCTAGGTAGAGTCAGGAAGACGGATCAAGTCTAACAAAAGAACATCTAGTTCCAGATTCTTCTCAATGCTTTGGCCTATAGTTTTCTTTAAAAGAACACCAAGATATTATGCAGTGAAGAAATTATTAATATAAAAAAAAACAAAGGTACTTGTTCGTATGACTGCCCATATACAATACCTGCCTAAAATGCAACCTTCCAACCCTTCCACTCATCCATCTTTAATGAGTATCTACTTTAAAAATGTGCTGATAATAAAAACATAGATGCGATGGTCAAATCATAACCATAATTGCCAAAGGTGGCTTGAACAGTTCATACCAAATACAATTTTTGATGTACTGCACATTGGTCATGCCATAGAATAAAGTAAACGGGTCAAAAGAGTCAATGTAACAAAATTCAGATCTGCAACATTGAAACTCAAATGACCATTGAAACAGAGCATTGGATTCGTGTTGCCTAAAAAACAAACATGCATTAAATTGTCCAGTTGATACCCCCAAGTGAATAACAAGTGCAGACAACACAAATGAGACAAAGCCTACCCGTTAGAGAAAGGAAAAGAACAAATTTTGTCCTCTGAGATCAATGCTTCCTTTCATGACATTACATAGGCATCTTTGCCTGCCAAACATTAAAATCCATTAAATGGTGTTTGGCTGCAATGGATGGACAGAATTGTTTGGTCCAGTAAGAGACATTATGATCTAAGGCTGTAACCAATAATGAAACTAAAGTTTTTAGAAGTATCTTCCCACAGTTGATGCCTAAAAGGCGGTAGACATTAGACAACTTGTGACCCTATAATGCCTGTAGATCAGTTTAATCATTAACAAACAAAAAAGGCCTCAGTTCTTGGCATCGATTAAATCGAAATGATTTTCAATGGACATGAAAAGATACATCAACATGAGGCTGTAAATTAATATTACTACAATTGAAGCTCTGTACTACATCAGTACATCTAGGACAGTCTATTATTTAACTCAGATTCAGAAGGAACAAAGAAATAGCAGATGAGGAATCGTCTTAGAAGAAGCGAGGGAGAATGCATTTTATGTCTAACCACTCTAAACACAGATGCAATCGTCCAATAATATAGTAAAGTCCATAAATGGGAAGGGAAAAGAAGCAAACTAATTGAGAATTAAACCAACACAATGATGAGGTAAACTTCATGAATAATTGATAACATTTACATTGCTTGTAATTGAACTTAAAGAAACAATATTACTCTTCTGATTGTCTAAATCAATCTGAACACAATGGATTAAGTACTCAATTTAATGCAAACACTTGTGATAAAGAGAAAGGCAGTTGCAAGAATTTAGAAAAAGCCCCATTGGATTGCTGTAAGTGACACATGTCATGCATCAAAGGATAACAGAAAGGATAAGGAAAAACTCACCAGATCACAATTGGAGTAATGAATCCCACAACTTAGTTCGAGAGACCACAGTGCATCTGCCAATAAATAAATAGAACAAAGAAGGAGTAAGAGATTGATATAAGTCGGTCAAAAAGGAAACAACGTGGTTAGATGCAAAAGGAGCAAAGACAAGTTAACAAGCAAAGACAACTAACAAAGTAAGATTCACAGATTATTAATATAATAATAACCAGAACATGAAGCTAAGATAAGAAGCACATGTCGCTAAGCTTCACCCATCCATCTTAGATCCAACCATCCAGCCTAATAATATACATATTTTAATTAAAAAAAACATTTTTTGTAACTACTAACAAAAAAATAATTAACCAGAAACAAGTGTCGACAAAACAAAAATGCCCATGTGTTTGGAAACCTAGAAAACAAAGGGGGATATGAGAAAGATTGAAAATTTAACTTGGAGCAACAAAGTAGCACCAACCGGGTATCTGTTTCCTTGATTGTCAGTTGAAAAGAGGATAAAAAAATTAAGGATTAGCAAAAATTAAGAATGTTACTGTAACACATATACGAATCGAAATTGAAAAAACAATCAACAAAGAAATGCAGAGACGTAAAAGAGAAAGAAAGGGAGTGGAATGGTCGTACCAGGCGAATAGGATGAAAAAGTGAAAATGGAAGAAAAGGAAGAGAAATTGATTTAAAGAGGGAAAGAGAGGGGAATTAGGTTCTCTAGCAAAGCAAAGTCGATGGAATCGAGAGAGACGGAAATGGAAGGGAAGGGAGTTTATCTTTCATAATCTGCTTTGCTCTTTTTTGGAGGAGAGAGAGAATCGCGCTGTTCGAGTCATTTCTACGCTACAACCTTCCTTGCTTTGCTACCAATGTCACACAACACAACGCTTTCCTCATTCTCACGCGCTACTCAAGTTATTGTCTCGCACGCTCCTTTAACTGTCCCGGCGTGAACTTGAACCTGAAGGAGAGTGGTGACGTGGCTCGTAGTGCGCCTTCACGTGCTCCGCTTCCAATAACCATAAGGATCAAGCATATTCCATCTTACAGTTTATAAAAATTCCTTTATTTTTTGGTAAAAAAGAAAATTCCATTATTTCACAAAAAAATCATTAATATTTTTCTACTAATAATTAATTATTAACATAATAATGCAAGAAAATTTTAGAAATTCTCACATGGAGTCATTGATATTTTATTTCTATGAAAAAACTTATGATAATAATTACTGTAAAAATTGTTACGTATAATATATTCATGGAGATAAAGTTTTAATGGAATATGTCAATAAAAGGAATTAGAATAATAATTGTAAGATTGGCCTAACTTTTAGGATATTAGTAGTATACGTGAGGTGAACGTAATAATAAAACAAAATTAAGAGAAGTTAATTGAATAGAGGCACGAGGCACGAGGCAGCATTGAATTCAATAGGTGTAGTTGAGACGTCTGAGCTTGAATGAATGGGAAAATTTGGTGATGTATGATGTATTCCTCTAATCTAAATTCCAATACGATACCTACAGTCAATTACATGGACTCATGTCTTCGTCGGCTCGCCCAGTTACCAAAAAAAAAAAATTACATGGACTCATGAAGCGCATCCATCCAAATTCCAATACGATACCTACAGTCAATTATATGACATCTATCCTAAGAAAGTAGTTCAGTTGGCGAGTTAAGAGACTCCGTATCAAATAAATGCAAGGAGGTCATAGGGTTCAAACCCCGGAAACTCACATTTCACCACCACCACTAACATTGTCTATCAAAAAAAATTACATGACACCTCATTTTGTATTTTTAAATATTGTAATAATTTTCCTAAATATCGTGGCATTACTAGTCAACAAAAGTTGATGTATTTGGTTCAAATTTTGGACTAGATACATCAACTTTTGTCAATCAATTTTTGTTTATATTCTGAAACGGGTGGAGTATAAGCTATCCGCTAACAAAGTCTTATATTTCAGTACTCCATTATAGTATACATCAATTTTGCATTAAACTGATTTATTTGGCAATCCAAACACGCATAAAAGAAGGAGAATGATTCCATCAAAAATGATTTGCTTGTTTTAGTAGCATTAGCATACGCTAGCTATTTTAAGGTCGTGTTTTAGTAGCAACTTTATGCGATTGTTTTAGTAGAGCTTACACTAGCTTGTTTTTGGGGTAGAAAGTAAACAACCCAAACTTGTAGCAATGGCTTATTTTGGTCTTTTCCTACCACACATGAGCTAGTTAGAGCAACCCAAAATTAACGAGTTTGTAACTACGAGGGGTCATTGGAGCATCACAGATTCTAGTATCCCTGGATCTTGTCATCAACCCAATCAAATTATTATTTAAATAAAAGTATATATCACCAATGTTGATAAACTTGAAAAATAAAAATGGAGAGCTCTCGCTACTTATAGCTACAATTAAGCCATGCAGTAAAACTTCACCTCCAACAAATGAGTTAAGGTTCCCCTATGTTTGAGTAAACAAAATGTTTGTATTCCAAAGACAGAGTCAATTTACAAAATAGAAGTTAGATACAAATATTGTAATTCCTAAAAAAACTGGCAATTATATACAGTTTAACTGCACATGCAAAACTCCAGCTTTTATTCTTTACCCTAAAATCAAGATAGTACAAAAATTTGTACAGCAAATATTGCTAGCAGCAGCCCCTTTCATGACTGTGTATCAGCAACCAACTGGCCATACTAGTGACTTGTATGCAAGAACGTTTACATTAACATGAGCCCCCGATATGATCAAGTCAGCATATAGTAAAAGATGCTGCAATAACCACCATTGCTTTGGAAATACATCTTGAAAAATCAAGAGAAGAAGCAATGTGACCAAAAGATCCGACAAATCAGCACGATATGACCAACTGTACGGTCATTGCAACCTTCCAACTTGGATTTGGTGCATTCACCAGTGTCCTTATCTCTCCTCCTTTAATTTTCATTTACTTTTTTGAATAGAAATAATCAAAGGTTAAGATTAGATTTGAAGGCAATCCAAGGGTGGTGGGATTAGGTGACTGCATGACTGCACCACAGTCATGACTGCACCCAATTCCCTTATGTTGGGGTGCACACTGCTCTGAAGAAAAAAAAGAGCACTCAGTTGGAATAGAAGAGCCCATCTGGTCCTTAGTTCTCCAATTCTCCCTCCAGTCATAAGATCCATACTGCAAGATAAGGAGCCATTGCTTCTTCTCTCATTTGGCATAAAGGTAATAATTTAGCTTTGCAGAACCCTTGATAATGCTTTCTACTCTCCCCCTTTTGTGAACCTATGTTCAGCGTGGGATCAACATGGTGGCCGGGCCAATACAAGAAGTGATAGAGATAAATAAACCAGTGAGGGTTTTGAGGTCCAACTCTGGTACGTATCTGCAAACCCACTAATCTTCTCCTGGATACTCGAACAGTCTTAACCAATATTTGTATCAATAAACTCAAGAAATAGAGGATGAATTTGACCTTATCAGTGCCAATATAGGAGGTGATCGAGTGCACTTAATGCCGATAGATATTACTAACACGTGGAGAAGGAGAAGGAGAAGGAGAACCTAAACTTAATCGTCTCCTTAGAAATGGATGATCCAATAGCTGAGCTGCAGTTGGCCGCTTACTTGGGTTAACTTGTAAGCATTTGAGAATAAAATCTTGGGCTTCTTTAGATAAAGAATCAGGAATCGGTGGAGGTTCTCCCCTACCAATCCGAAACAATGCTTGCATCTGTCGTGGCAGAAAAATACATATGCATGTTATTATCACCATTCACCAATTATCCAATTTTAAAGACAAGTGCAGTTTATCTAGCTTAATGGTTCTAGGCTCATAGCATCCAACTAAACTGAACTACTGAATATTTATAAGGTAGTTCGAAGGAGTGGAAAAGCAAAAACAATATAGTGTAAAATCCGATCTCGTAAATAAACTAATTAAGAAAAATAGGAAAGTAATAAATTTAAGATAAAGGGGAGAAGATTTTGGAAGTGTTACATACTCCTTCCAAATGAGAATAAGGTGGCTGCCTTGCCAACATCTCCAAAACTGTACACCCTAAGCTCCATATATCAGCTGGTAGCCCATAACCTTGGTTCCTTAAGTTAACAACCTATTTTCGAACAATTCAAAGTTAAACCGGTCACAAGAAAATAAATAAAAGCATATACTGCAGAAGACTAATTTATGGAAGGTTAAGTTTTATGTTATTAGAGAAAAAATTGGGATATGTGATACAGACGAGTAAATAAATTAGATTGTCATATTATCATGTTCCAGTTCATCTCTCTAAAGGAAGTATTTCAAACGAATTATACAGGGGGAGAGGCAAACCTCAGGGGCCATCCAGTATGGGGAGCCTTTACTTGATTTAACATCATTCAATTTTGTTGCCTGAGAAAGTAAAAGAATTAAACCTATAAACTATATAATTCCAAGCAGCCAGCATTTCGAGTGTATATTGGTAAGACACCAACAAGAGAAGATCAGTTTTGTTGAAGGTTACCTTAGCCAACCCAAAATCTGCAAGCTTGACTGACCCATTTACATCAACCAGTATATTAGCACACTTGATATCCCTTCAAATTTTAATTTAATATTTGGATTAGAAAAATTAAAATAGCAAACCAATGTAAATTCAAGATATATCAGAAATCAATTTCTAAGCACTGCATCATCCAACTTTCATCTTTTGCAATGGTTCAAAGTCATCCATTTTTCACTGTTCAAACAAAGTTTGTTTAAACAAACTTATCTTCCGAGATGGAGGAACCATATTCCATATGTGGTTTATTAACAATTTTCTTGATATTTGTAAGGAAAAAAAAAACATTTTTCTTGATATACCTATATGTTTGAGCAAATTTATAAGATACCCTTTAATATATGACACACGCGTGTGCACAAAGTGTATATCTATATGAAAATGAATTGGAAAGGGGAAAAGGGTCACTGGTTGAGAATTAGATTTGATGAAGTTGTAGTTGCAAAATAAAATGAATGTACAAGACCAAAAACTCCACACCTAAATTTACTCTGAAACGCTGCTTAATAGATTCCAAAGGAAAAATAGAAGCTGGATTTCAAAATTCATAGACATAACTCTGAAAGATATCCATCGTCACCCAGTTTCTAACAGTAATAAAGTCCTAATTTCAACACAAATGCACATACGACCAGTCAATGAATCGCATCATGATGACATATTCACTCATGTTACCTGTGAACCACATCACGTTCATGAAGAAACTTCAAGCCACTTAAAATCTGTCTTGTGTAAGCAGAAACTTGAGAATCATTTAGGTGATACTTTTGATATAGACTGGCCAGTGACCCTTTCGACACAAGCTCAAGGAAAATGTATAGTGTGCTTTCATCCTGAAAAAAATCAAAATATAGATATATAATTTAAAGGACACAGAGATACAAATACTAAAAATGCATTTGTCCTTAAGTGAACAAATCAATTGTCAAAAAGCTATGATTTGAGGACCTAAATCGAACAAATGCAATCATATTCTAGTAGAATAAAAGAGGCAGCATACCTTGTCTGAGCCATAATATCGAACGATGTTATCATGTTGAAACTGACTCAAGAGAGATATTTCCTGAAAGTAAATTTAAAAACATATTACCCACAAAAAAAAAACTTCCACATAAGATGGAATGAACAAATGATAAGATTCAACAAGAAGACTAAGTCCTCCTACTTGCTGAAGTTGGTAAATACTCTGTTTTCCCTGGATACCATCATCAAGCAAAGACACCTCCTTTACCGCAAAAAAGAATCCCTCACTGCAGAAAAGAGTATGCATATTTCCTCTGTCAGAACAAGCCAAGTTATAAAGCTAAAAAATTGCATGACTTAACAGTTTTTGAAACAAGCTTGATACTGAAATTATTGAAGCTACAGATACAGAAGACTTACACTACAGTGGCTATCACAAATAAAGTTGCAAAAATCAAATCCTGCTGATGGCTAATACTTAGACAAGGAAGATACCATTAAACCAACTTTCCATTCTCATTTGTCTTAACTTTCGCAACCCATGGAGTGGTTTCTCTAATGCTAACTATTTAAACTCACATTTTACAGACTATTTCCTTCTCTTGGCCACAAAATTAGATAAACTGCAAGGGTCCCTATCAGATGAATTTATATCAGCTTATGGCTCTTTCTAAAATTTAAAAGTAATAGCTAAGATGAACTAAATTAATTGCTGTACAATTGTGATAATATTCTTGGAAATCTAATAAGGGGAATCCCTCCAAATCCATTCTTCTAATTAATCACCAATTGAAGCTATCAACCGGAACATTTGAGTCCATGCCTTAGACACTGTACTCTTTTTCACAAATCCTACATCCTAAACATCTCTTTTAAGCAACTGAGCACGACCAACCTAATTATTCGCCAAATTGGTAGACAGACTTTTCCTTAGCACTTGAGATTTGCAAAAGGCAAATAACTAGTAATTGTAAATTAGAGAGATGTGTGTGTATACACTATGAAATAACATTATTTAGCGGCTAGCATGCATTCTATGAAAATTGAATGCTACAATACAATCCAAACAAAGTCTTAGTTAAATCACATGCAAACACCAATTGCTAAAATCCAGTAGTACCGCTAATCTTACTAAACACTTTAAATTTACACTAATAACTTATGGTTATCCGTTACTTTTTTAAGAAACATAGCCTGTCCAAACAAGACAAGCAAATAACTAAGTCTAACCAGGTCACATTTTCATCTAAGCCAACAAAGAACTAACCATAAAAAGAGTGGATTAAAAACTAAAAATAAGGAAAGACTAACTCTGTATAGCCTTCATAGACAGTTCCAAAAGAACCCTTTCCTAAAAGGTCGCCCTTTTGCCACGAAGGGAAAACGGGTCTAATAAACAACCCATAAGGAACCAAATCATCAGCAACGCCAGAACCAGAACAAGAACAACCCCTCTCACCACCAATATCACTATCATCATCATGAGAAGTAGTGAATGAACCAGAATCAGTAAAAACCACGCTCCTTTCACCTTGTCTAAGTCGACCAATAACCCCCCTAACATCATGTTCACCGGAAGACAACGGAGAAACACCAACAATATCAGCTTCAGCATCAGCAAAAGATGCCATTGTAATTGTAGGACCCACACCATCAACACTCTTGATTCCACCCCCTTTATAAACCCCATCTTCATTATCAGAAACTGTGAGTGTTGCAAAGCGGGCCTTACGGGCTTCCCAATCTTGAGTTGGGATAGAGAAATCTTCAGGACCAGAAAGACCTAAACTCTGAAAGATGCGGTCGAATTCGCCGTCGATGCCTGTTACCCGGAGACTGGTTTCTTGGTCGGAGAGAAAGGGTGGAGTTGGAGGAGGAGAAGGTATGATGTGGAGTTCGTAATCGATGTTCTTCTTGGCGTTCAATCGTTCCAACCGTGGCTGTTGCTGCTTCTTCGTCTTCCGTCTCCACTCCATTGCTCTTTTTGTCACTGTTCTAGATTGATGGCTGGGCTGCTGGAAATTCGGAAGAAAAAATGAGATTCGCTTAGCTGTCTTTCTATGTTTATTAGTATGATTATCTGTGACGGTGTGAGTCTTAATTTAATTAATTAATAAATACTCTTTTACAAATTTTTTATCCACTTAAACAAAATTAAAAATAAACACCATATTTATCACACATTTTCACTCAATATTAACATGTTAACAAAAAAACTAAATATTAACAAGTATTAATTATTTCTAAATTCTTAAGTACACACATGTGGTAGACTTTCTTTTTCTACTTAGATGAAATGACAAATAAACATCATGCACATACACTACCACTGCTAATACTCAAGTTGAAGCTATTGACAAGACAACCAACACCAAGGACTAATAAATGGTACATTAGGAATGCATTTCTAACACAATTATTAAGTATGCATCTTTTGTTTTCTCAAAAGTTACTAGCAGTATACCTTAATTCTTTGTATAAATAGACTCAAAAGAATTCAATTACAATAAATTTTTTAAGTTGATAAGAAATGAAGTTTTATAACTTCTGAATATTTGCTTGAACTAACATTTTTTACCGTTCAAAGATTAAGAAATTATGTGACAAAGTGAGACCCACAAAATATAAAAATTAAACTAAAATAATTGGAAATGATATATTTGTCCTCAAAATGTGGATTTTAGATAATGGTAGTATTTGTTTTGATTAAATGTATAATTGAAATTGATAATTGATTGATTGATAATAGTTGATAAATGTATAATTGATTGAAGTTGATTGAATATTAAATATTCTAGGGATTATATTACAAAATTGCTCAACATTTTTGTCTTCTTCTTTTCGAACTTGAAGTTTACAATTCCGTTTTTAACATTTGAGGTTTGAGTTCATCCAACTCTTCTACCTAACAACATATTTTCTATTTAACGACTTTGCTTCTATAATTATTGACATCAGATTTAAAACAAAAATAGATTGAATTCATTCAACCTTTAGAATGTGATGTGGGTTGACATATATAATGATTTTATATAACATATATTATAATATAATTAGAAAATTATTTTTAAAAAAAGTTAGAGAGAAAATAGAAAGAAAAAATAGAGAGGTAGAGAAAGATAAAGGAGAAAGAGGTCATGAGATGAAAATATATATATACAAAAGAGATGAGAGGAGTGAGGTAATGATAGGGAGAGAGAAGAATGAGATAAGAGAGAGAGAGAGAGAGAGAGAGAGAGAGAGAGAAAGAAGGTAGAGAAGAGAGACAAGGGAGGGAGAAAGAATGTGAGTTGTTGTCTTTATTCTCGCCATTGATGACCTACATGGACAGAGTTCACTGTCGCGAAACCTATTCTTGACTTCGCACTACTAGTTGTGCACTTCGGCCGGATTACAGACCCGTTTAAAGTGACCGCCAAGGATCAGCCTAAAGGCGTCAAGGCGAGACTAGCACACTATGACGCCACCTCGGGCGATCAAAGCTTCAATATCGGTCAGGTAACCAGAAACCACATAAGTCGAATTTGAACCTGGCGATCCCCCTCCCTCTAAGAAATTTCCACGCAGTGGCGTGGAAGATTTCATCATTGGGGGTTCGGTTGAGGCCTCAACAAAATTAATTTTCGAAGTGACTAGCTAGGGGTCCCATAAGAAGAATAAATGACAGAAAAAGAAAAGGAAGGAACTCGGAAATACCTAGGAAGCCGAGATAGTTGATTTCTGAAAGAAAAGCGAAAAGATCCTTAAAGAATTATCGTAAAAGTTGAAGATTCGCCGGAAAACTTGAATATTCACCAGAAACCTGACGCCGATTGAGAGAAAACATTATTGAAGAAAAATTGGCAAGGTAACAAATGATAGGAGGGGACCCGACTATTTATAATGGGTCAAGGGACACCAATGGCTGAAGTGCTACCATCGTGACCTAAAAGGAAAATTATGACATATGAACAAAAACAAGGTAACGCAGACAATGTCATAATGACAAGATGCTCCAATCATGTAAGGCAAATCAAACATTGTCAATCCCACCAATAGATGATAACCAATCACCACGAACAATCAATGATCGTGATTCAAAAATCACAACCTCGACACGTAAATTGATTGAGAACCGTGTGGCTGACCTTAGTAGCCTTCCCTGACATGCTTGGGGAGAACTCGTTTGAAGATGACATGATACCTCAGGGTCACTGAACAATCGACTCAATAAGGTGATTCTAACGTCACGCCTCGACAAGATCGGAGGGCGAGTGGACCGTGCCACTTTGCCGCTTACTCATTCAACTCATGACGAGAACAAATTAGCTCTCAAGCTAGTACTGTTCCACCAAAAGTGATCTCAACTTAGGGGCAACTGCTTTGGACTAGGCTACGCCCCATCATGAGCCTAGGTCGACTCTATGGCCCATATCCACAATTCTAGCAAGATTCACGCATCCAATAATGCCCAACGATGGAGATTGCACGATCATCCCATTGCACGATCAAAACGTAATCTCGGCATGGCCTTCCTGGCACACACCCACACATGTTCTTCACGCATCTCATATCAGTGTTGTTATCTCGTGTTTTTTTATATCAGTGCAGCAATCTCGTGTTTTTTTATATATATCATTGTTGTTATCCCGTTTTTTTATGTATTAGTATAGTTATCTCGTTTTTTTTTATATAACAGTGCAGTTATCTCAGAGTTTCAATCGATTATTTTAGTTGTTTCGTAGATTATAGTAGATAGTAAAAGATAGATAGTAGATTATTGGTGTGGTGAAATATATGCAAGTATACATAGTCACACAAGTAATAAAGTGATAAGAAAGGTCGAACCCACAGGGATTATGTGTTGTAAAGTTTTGTATATTAGAGTGTACACTTAGTGTGTCTACACTATGCACAATTTTGGTTTGGAGTTTTTTTTTCAAAGTAAAAACAATATAAACAGTAAAGAGTGTAAGGAATCAGTTAGATAAAGTAGTTGAGATGTTTTCACCAAGTAATTTACTTCTAAATGTTATAGTGGAGTATGTAGTGTTTCCACATTGGATGCAGCTGCATCAGTATGTGCTTGTCAGCACTTTCTTCAGAGTTTCATTACAAGCTCTTATGATCTTTGTTTTTTACAGTAAAGAAAGGAGTATCAATACCTCTCTTGCCTCCTAACAATGATCCTCTCTTGTCTCTTAAGTTCCCACTGTATCACCCTAGGAACTATGTTATCCTATGTCTAGGACTTAACATGGTTTTAACAATCAAATCTTTATTAAAACTAGTTCAACAATGAAGTTGTTATAAACTCTCATTCCTATTAATTCTTGAGTTCATAAATGTGACCCATGTCTGCTGCCACAAGTTTTACTTATTCCAAAGTGATCAATTCCAGAATAAGTTTTGAAAGGAGTATCACACAAGAATTAAAATGCATACACTACATAAATCATAATAACATATTTAGAAGTTCATTACAAGGTTATAACATCTCAACTTTAGGGAATTTAGCTCATGTTACTCATTATATAATAGAGAAAATCTGCAAAGAGCATAATCACATGAGTAATATAGCAAAAGAACTTAAAAGGAGAGAGATTACTCGAATAGAAGATCTTTTGCATGAGTTTCCCAAGTTAAAGTACAATATGAGTTCCTTACACAAGTTTCCTTCAAGTAGAAGTGAAGGGAGTGGTTGTCAAGCACCTCCTTACCTTCCTTCTCCTCAGAAACGTAAAGAAAAACTAAAACTAAACTAAACTAAAACTAAGTGATCATTTCAGAAACAAATGAAGAAATACAAATGAAGAATCAAGGATTCTTTGTAGGTGAAGATATGGCTTCTATTTATAGGCTTGGAAGCTTTCCTCCCTTGAGGGGTTTCCTTAGGCGCGTAAGATTCAACTGAGGGGACCAACCTTGGATAAAATCAGACAACTAATGAAGCAAGTAGCTCAGTTGTGGTCGCTTGCATGCATAACATAAGGTGTGGTCCATTGGAGAAGTGCCACATGTCTCTTTAGATAGATGAGTCTTGCAACTTGATTTTTATGTTTATCGCCGACTTCTGCAAGTGGCTCTGCTCCAGGTGACTAGGTATGACGTCACAATATATTCAAGTGTGGAAGCATCAAAATTGTCCTTGGATGTTTTGGTGCAAACTGCTAGATTCTGCATGTGTAGGCAGTGTTTCCACTCCTGGTGTTGGCAGTGTTTCCACTCCTAGTGTTGGCAGTGTTTTCACTCCTGCAGTTGTTGCACTGAACAAAAACATCAAACCTAGCAAGATATGTGTATTTATGCCTAGTTACTTGTCCTAATCATTTGGATCTCTAAAATGTTGTTTATTTAATAAATAAGCTATATTTATATATTAATGTCCTTGAAAATAAACAATAACCTAAGTAATAATAGATGAATAACTCTATATAAAATAGAGTTATCAATTATCAAATATATCAGTGCAGAGTTTTTTTTATATATCAGTGCAGATATCCTGTGTTTTTATATATCATTGCAGTTATCTGATGTTTTTTACATATCAGTACAATTATCCTGTATTTTTTTATATATCAGTGCAGTTATCTCATAGTTTCAATTGATTACTTTAGTTGATTAACATAGGCTAAATAGTACTTTTGGTCCTTTATCTTTGCTCTAGGTTTCACTTTGGTCCTTTATATATTTTTTGGTCCGCTTTGGTCCTTTATGTTTCAAATCTGTTTCATTTTGGTCTCTACCGTCAGTTTTAGCTAACGAACGCCACGCTGACAGTTAACTGCTGACGTGGCGTCTCAAATTCATTAAATGACGTGGCAACATATGAATTTGAGATGTCACGTCAGCAGTTAACTGCCAACATGGCGTCCGTTAGCTAAAACTGACGGCAGGGACCAAAATGAAACAAAAATGAAACATAAAGGACCAAAACGGACCAAAAAAAAGATAAAAGACCAAAAAAAGATAGATAGTAGATTATCAAATATATCAGTGCGGTGTTTTTTTTTTATATATTAGTGCAACTATCTCGTGTTTTTATATATATCATTGTAGTTATCCCGTGTTGTTTATATATCAGTACAACTATCTCGTAATTTCAATTAATTATTTTAGTGATTAGTAGATTATAATAAATAGTGGAAAGAAAATGAGTGGGTTTGATTAGAATTTTGAATTTTGTCATTTTTTAGGTATTAGTTACAAATATTTGTCATATGTGTTTTAAAAATATTATTCAGTAGTCATTTAAGTTTTTTTTAATGTTAATCACGTGTTTTTATCAGTGAAGGTATCTCGTATTTAAATATTACCAGTGAAGTTATCCCCGTGTTTTCTTTATATTAGTGCAATTATCTCGTAGTTTCAATTGATTATTTTAGTTAATTAGATATATAGGTATTTGGATGGATAGTAGATTATCAATAAGAAATATTTATCCCGTGTATTATTATATATTTGTGACAATTATTTGTCCTTGTATAGGTATTAATGACAAATATTTGTCACAAGTGTTTTAAATATTAATCTGTAGTCTAAATAGTCATTAAGTCTTCTTGTTTTTTTAGATATTAATCTCGTGTTTTTTTAGATATCAGTACAGTTATCTCGTGTTTTATATATCAGTGTAGTTATCTCGTATTTTTAATTGATTATTTTAGTTGATTTTGTAGATTATAATAGACAGTGGAAAAAGAAAGTGAGTGCATTTGATTATAATTTTGAAATTTGAAAGAAAAAAAATGAGAAAGTAGGAAAAAAAAGTTGGAGTGAGAAGAAAGTGCATTGGGAGAAAAAATTTGTAAAAAATGTGATAGAAAATACAATGTTGTCCTTTTTAAGTGTGGTTTGTTTGGACAATTTAAGTGTGGTTTGTTTGTATAAATAGATAGTTAGATATTAATCTGATATTTTTTTTATATATCAGTGCAGTTATTCCGTGTTTTTATATATCAGTGCGATTATCCCGTAGTTCCAATGATTAGTTTAGTTGATTAGTAGATTATAATATATAGTGGGAAAAGAAAGTGGGTCCAATGATTTTTTATATATCAGTGCGGTTATCTCATAGTTCTAATGTTGTCCTTAGTTAGATGAGTTGTAAAGTAAATAGGGAGGTTTGTTTTGATAATTTAAGTGTGATTTGTTTGTATAAATTGATAAATAGATTAGTAGATAGATAGTTGGTGAGTTTGATTTGAATTTTGAAATTGAAAAAAAGTAGGAGAAAGTAGGAAAAAAGTGGGAGTGAGAAGAAAATGCATTGAGAGAAGAAATTTGAAAAAATGTGATGGTAAATTACAATGTTGTCCTTAATTAGATGAATGTGGTTTGTTTGTATAATTAGATATTAGATTAGATAATAAATAAGAGTAAATTGTAGATCAGTTAATATTAATTATATTATAAATATTAAGTATATTATATTATGTAGTAGGTTAAAAAAATTGTGAAAAAAAATATTTTTAAATAAAAGGTGTGGGTGCCACAAATAGTAGATGTATAAAAAAGTGAGAAATATTAGAAAATATGAGATTGAAAGAGAGAGAGTGAGTAAGAAAGGAAGAAAAAATATAATTAAAAAATGAGAAATAAAACAAAAATGAGGATATGTCAAATTATTCGATTATTTTGGTACAAATTTTGTACACTAATAATTACTCCCTCTGGACTCGATTATTAGCAACAAAAAAGTCATTTAGTTTGTTCTAAAATATAAATAACTTTACCAACTTTTTATCCTCTTTAATGTATCATTCCAAAAATACCCTTACTTACCCTCACTTAGCTTTCAAATCAGTCACCCATCAATCAATTTCTAGTAAAGGTAATATTGTAAAAGGGATACTTTTTAACTACCCTCCTTAATTTTTGTGCACCACATTTTTGTTGCTAAAAATTGAGTCCGGAGGGAGTATTCATTATAAATTATCATTATAATTATTTGATTTTTTATTTATTGAAAAACGGAGGCTAGTCCCCAAACAAAAAAAGCTTACAATCCCCATTAAAACAAAAAAAAGAAAAAACTATTATTATTATTAGACAAAAAAAGAAAATGAAATAAGCGTTTGAAATAAGCGAAGGAAGCACAAGTAAGCGTTTGAAATAAGCGAAGGAAACACAAGTATCCGTTGGGTTCTTTCATGGCACATGCAACGTATATATAGTACCAAAGGGAGCGAAACACAAACTATCCGCTGGGTTCTTTCAGTCGCAAGTTGTTCTCACGAGAAACGCATCCCGTTGGGTTTAGAAAAGAAGAGAGAGATGGCGGTGTATGAAGTCGAAGAGAGACACGATGGGAACGAAGGAGGAGGTGGTGGTAGAAGAGACGATCTATGCTTCCGTCTCTTCTCAACATCACGACCGCGCCGCCTCCAAATCTAACGTACGCCTTTCTTTCTTGCTTTCTTTTTTTGGATTACCAACACTCTGTCCTACAATTTCATTCTTTTACGCTTTATCGTTCTTGTGACCTAACAATTTGGGTTAATCGTTCTCGTTTTTGTTAACAGTTAGGGTTCAATTAATTGCAACATCTTTCAGTCTACAACCCACAGTCTACCTGGTTTAGAAGAAAGAGAGATATGGCCGTCTATGAAATCGAAAAGATATACGAAGGGAGCAGATGAGGATGCGGTGGTTGAAGAGACGACCTATGCTTCCGCCTCTTCTCGTCAAACCTCACGACCGCACCGCCTCCAAATCTAACGTACGCCCCTCTTTCTTGCTTTCTTTTTTTCAATTACCAACACTCTTTCCTATAATTTCATTCTTTTACGCTTTATCGTTCTTGTGACCCTAACAATTAGGGTTAACTGTTCTCGTTTTTGTTAACAGTTAGGGTTCAATTAATTGCAACATCTGTCAGTCCACAACCCACTGTCTACCTGGTTTAGAAGAAAGAGAGATATGGCCGTCTATGAATTCGAAAAGAGATTCAGGAAATGCTGCAAATGGCCAGATCCCATCGTATGAACGGTCTGGAACCCGTGTTGCCGGACTTCATGGATCTCACCATGTGTTACCTTCCAAACAGTTACCCGTCTACTGCCTATTATTATGGTGGTAAGTGTGTCGATAAACTACTAATTACCTGGTAGATAATTTTCTGGTTTGAGTTCTTTAAGATGGATAAATTGTAACCATAGCAATTTATGCAAGCTGGAATGTGTGCTTATTGTAGGTTATGATGGGACTGGTAGAGTGGGAAGATTATTCTAGATATCCGAATCCTGATGGAGTTGATATGACTTCTGTAAGTATTCTTTTTCCCTTTCATTCCTAACTTATTGGAATTGTTTGCCTCCATTTCTAAAGTTTTTTATATACATTTGTTATATTGCCAGTGTTTATGGGGATAATGGGTCTCTACTCTATCACAATGGATATGGTTATGCACCTTATGGCCCCTACTCACCAGCTACAACAATGGGGAATGATGGGCAGTTGTATGGACCTTAGCACTATCAATATCCTCCTTATTTCCAGCCTTTGACTCCAACTAGTGGGACATTCACTCCTACTCCTGCTAGCCTTCCTCAGGGAGATGTATATGCACACAAGTATCAAGTATCAAGTATAATGTGTGGGCTAGTACACAAAATGACAACAAGAAGCTTGATGCTGCATATCCTCCTTATTTCCAGCCTTTGACTCCAACTAGTGGGACATTCACTCCTACAACTGCTAGCCTTCCTCAGGGAGATGTATATGCACACAAGTATCAAGTATCAAGTATAATGTGTGGGACATTCACTCTTACACTGAGGATGATATGCACACAAGTATCAAGTATCAAGTATAATGTGTGGGACATTCACTCTTACACTGAGGATGATATGCACACAAGTATCAAGTATAATGTGTGGGCTAGTACACAAAATGGCAACAAGAAGCTTGATGCTGCATATCTAGAGGCCCTGCAGAAACCTGGTGGCTGCCCTATATTTATTTTCTTCTATGTAAGCATCTGGTTTCTTGCTTTGATCTGTTGTATTCCTTGTTTATTTTGTAAGCTTCATCTCATTTTTGTTAAATGCATTTGCAGGTTAATACCAGTGGCCAATTTGTTGGGCTTGCTGAGATGGTTGGTCCAGTTTATTTTAACAAGAGGCTTGAGTGTTGGCAGCAAGACAAGTGGAATGGTTGTTTCCCTCTGAAGTGGTACGTTGTTAAAGATGTTCCCAACAATGTGTTGAGGCACATTACCTTGGAGAATAATGAGGACGAGCCTGTCACAAAGAGTAGGGATACACAAGAGGTAATTGAGGTTTGCTCATCTCATTGGCAAGTTCTGGAGACTTTTGCCTTTATTTGTGAATTCTTTCTAGATATTTTTTTGTTTATAAAATTTTACTTTTTCAAACCATTCATCTAAACTAGGTTTTTGATAATTAATTTTTGAATCTTGCTTTAATATACTCATTTTTATTTGTTTTTGAAACTTTTTGTTGTCAATAACCTTTTTCTATTTGGCAACTTCCTAAATCTTTTTAGTCTATAAAATTCTGCTTTTTGAACAATTCTTCTGGACTAGTTTTTTGAGAACCAAATTTTCAAACCTTTATCTAAACTACATTTTTGAAACTTCTATTCAGATACTTTTCAATTTGTTTCTAAACTTTATTTTTATACATGATGTCAAAAACTTTGTTTGTAGGCCCTTTTAAATCATTTTTAATTTAGAAAATTTTACTTTTTGAAGCTCATTTTCAAAACTAGTTTTCGAAAACCTATTTTTGGAATTAGTTTTTACTTCTTTAAATTTTTATTGAAACATTATTTTTATATATCTTATGTCATAAACTTTGTTTGTAGGCCCTTTTTAAATTATTTTTCATTTAGAAATTTTTTGATTTTGAAACTGATTTTCAAAACTCATTTTTTGAAAATCTATTTTTGGAATTAGTGTTTACATTTGTATCAGGATCCAAGATTTGGTTTTGATGGAGTATGGTCACCTATCCCCTGGCTAGATGCCCCACTATTTTCAGATGGGCAGCCAAGACCTGTAAGTAGCACAACTAATATTTTAAAGAGTCTGTCATATTATGTTTTTTTATGGTGTCTTTCAAATCTCAAGATTTGTTGCTTTTTCTATCAGTTCGGATAGAACCTGTAACAAAATGTCTTCTATCAATCCTGTTTTATATGATCAATAGCATAATTTAAAATGCTTGTTATGTCTTTTATAGGGTTTGCACCATCCAAGACCTATGCCTGCCATGGGAGCTTCCCCTGCATTCATAAATAGGATGTATCCAAACAAGTTATATGGTCAGTATGGAAACACAGATTGATCGGGTATGCGTTATGGATCACATGGGATGATTCTCGCACAAGTGGCTGAATTTGGCTTGCTGTCGACAATAAATACAAAACAAGGGGAAGAAATGGTTGTTACTTTGGCTATGGAAATGAGAACACAGATGGTTTGAAACACAGATGTATCCAAACAAGTTATATGGTCAGTATGGAAACACAGTTAGATCGGGTATCACATGGGTATGATTCTCGCACAAGTGGCCGAACTTGGCTTGCTGTGGAAAATAAATATCAAACAAGGGGAAGAAATGGTGGTTACTTTGGCTATGGAAATGAGAACGCAGATAGATCGGGTATGTGTTATGGATCACATGGGTATGATTCTCACACAAGTGGCCGAACTTGGCTTGCTGTCGACAATAAATACAAAACAACAGAAAGAAATGGTGGTTACTTTGGCTATGGAAATGAGAACACAGATGGTTTGAAAGACAGATGTATCCAAACAAGTTATACGGTCAGCATGGAAACACAGTTAGATCGGGTATGTGTATGGGTTATAGATCACATGGGTATGATTCTCGCACAAGTGGCTGAACTTGGCTCGCTGTTGACAATAAATACAATACAATACAAGGGGAAGAAATGGTGGTTACTTTGGCTATGGAAACGAGAACACAGATGGTTAGAATGAATTGAACAGGGGACCTAGGGCCAAGGGAGGCAAGAATCAAAAGGGTTTTGCTCCAACCATTTTGGCAGTTAAAGGTCAGAATTTGCCAGCAAATCTAGGCACTGTGGAGGAGAAAGACATGACAAGTACTATGCCAGACCGTGATCTGTATAACAAAGCTGATTTTCCTGAAGAATATACCGATGCCAATTTTTTGTCATCAAGTCTTACAGTGAGGATGATATGCACACAAGTATCAAGTATAATGTGTGGGCTAGTAAACAAAATGGCAACAAGAAGCTTGATGCTGCATATCTAGAGGCCCTGCAGAAACCTGGTGGCTGCCCTATATTTATTTTCTTCTATGTGAGCATCTGGTTTCGTGCTTTGATCTGTTGTATTCCTTGTTTATTTTGTAAGCTTCATCTCATTTTTGTTAAATGCATTTGCAGGTTAATACCAGTGGCCAATTTGTTGGGCTTGCTGAGATGGTTGGTCCAGTTTATTTTAACAAGAGGCTCGAGTGTTGGCAGCAAGACAAGTGGAATGGTTGTTTCCCTCTGAAGTGGCACGTTGTTAAAGATGTTCCCAACAATGTGTTGAGGCACATTACCTTGGAGAATAATGAGGACGAGCCTGTCACAAAGAGTAGGGATACACAAGAGGTAATTGAGGTTTGCTCATCTCATTGGCAAGTTCTGGAGACTTTTGCCTTTATTTGTGAATTCTTTCTAGATATTTTTTTGTTTATAAAATTTTACTTTTTCAAACCATTCATCTAAACTAGGTTTTTGATAATTAATTTTTGAATCTTGCTTTAATATACTCATTTTTATTTGTTTTTGAAACTTTTTGTTGTCAATAACCTTTTTCTATTTGGCAACTTCCTAAATCTTTTTAGTCTATAAAATTCGTCTTTTTGAACAATTCTTCTGGACTAGTTTGTTGAGAACCAAATTTTCAAACCTTTATCTAAACTACATTTTTGAAACTTCGATTCAGATACTTTTCAATTTGTTTCTAAACTTTATTTTTATACATGATGTCAAAAACTTTGTTTGTAGGCCCTTTTAAATCATTTTTAATTTAGAAAATTTTACTTTTTGAAGCTCATGTTCAAAACTAGTTTTCGAAAACCTATTTTTGGAATTAGTTTTTACTTCTTTAAATTTTTATTGAAACATTATTTTTATATATCTTATGTCTAAAACTTTGTTTGTAGGCTTTTTTTAAATCATTTTTCATTTAGAAATTTTTTGATTTTGAAACTCATTTTCAAAACTCATTTTTTGAAAACCTATTTTTTGGAATTAGTGTTTACATTTGTATCAGGATCCAAGATTTGGTTTTGATGGAGTACGGTCACCTATCCCATGGCTAGATGCCCCACTATTTTCTGATGGGCAGCCAAGACCTGTAAGTAGCACAACTAATATTTTAAAGAGTCTGTCATATTATGTTTTTTTATGGTGTCTTTCAAATCTCAAGATTTGTTGCTTTTTCTATCAGTTCGGATAGAACCTGTAACAAAATGTCTTCTATCAATCCTGTTTTATATGATCAATAGCATAATTTAAAATGCTTGTTATGTCTTTTATAGGGTTTGCACCATCCAAGACCTATGCCTGCCATGGGAGCTTCCCCTGCATTCATAAATAGGATGTATCCAAACAAGTTATATGGTCAGTATGGAAACACAGATTGATCGGGTATGGGTTATGGATCACATGGGTATGATTCTCGCACAAGTGGCTGAATTTGGCTTGCTGTCGACAATAAATACAAAACAAGGGGAAGAAATGGTTGTTACTTTGGCTATGGAAATGAGAACACAGATGGTTTGAAACATAGATGTATCCAAACAAGTTATATGGTCAGTATGGAAACACAGTTAGATCGGGTATGGGTTATGGATCACATGGGTATGATTCTCGCACAAGTGGCCGAACTTGGCTTGCTGTGGAAAATAAATACCAAACAAGGGGAAGAAATGGTGGTTACTTTGGCTATGGAAATGAGAGCATTGAGATAGATCGGGTATGGGTTATGGATCACATGGGTATGATTCTCACACAAGTGGCCGAACTTGGCTTGCTGTCGACAATAAATACAAAACAACAGAAAGAAATGGTGGTTACTTTGGCTATGGAAATGAGAACACAGATGGTTTGAAAGACAGATGTATCCAAACAAGTTATACGGTCAGCATGGAAACACAGTTAGATCGGGTATGTGTATGGGTTATAGATCACATGGGTATGATTCTCGCACAAGTGGCTGAACTTGGCTCATTGTTGACAATAAATACAATACAATACAAAGGGAAGAAATGGTGGTTACTTTGGCTATGGAAACGAGAACACAGATGGTTAGAATGAATTGAGCAGGGGACCTAGGGCGAGGAGGCAAGAATCAAAAGGGTTTTGCTCCAACCATTTTGGCAGTTAAAGGTCGAATTTGCCAAGCAAATCTAGGCAATTGTGGAGGAGAAAGACATGACAAGTACTATGCCGGACCGTGATCTGTATAACAAAGCTGATTTTCTGAAGAATATACCGATGCCAATTTTTGTCATCAAGTCTTGCAGATGAGGATGATATGCACACAAGTATCAAGTATAATGTGTGGGCTAGTAAACAAAATGGCAACAAGAAGCTTGATCTTTGCATATCTAGAGGCCCTGCAGAAACCTGGTGGCTGCCCTATATTTATTTTCTTCTATGTGAGCATCTGGTTTCGTGCTTTGATCTGTTGTATTCCTTGTTTATTTTGTAAGCTTCATCTCATTTTTGTTAAATGCATTTGCAGGTTAATACCAGTGGCCAATTTGTTGGGCTTGCTGAGATGGTTGGTCCAGTTTATTTTAACAAGAGGCTCGAGTGTTGGCAGCAAGACAAGTGGAATGGTTGTTTTCCCTCTGAAGTGGCACGTTGTTAAAGATGTTCCCAACAATGTGTTGAGGCACATTACCTTGGAGAATAATGAGGGACGAGGCACATCACAAAGAGTAGGGATACACAAGAGGTAATTGAGGTTTGCTCATCTCATTGGCAAGTTCTGGAGACTTTTGCCTTTATTTGTGAATTCTTTCTAGATATTTTTTTGTTTATAAAATTTTACTTTTTCAAACCATTCATCTAAACTAGGTTTTTGATAATTAATTTTTGAATCTTGCTTTAATATACTCATTTTTATTTGTTTTTGAAACTTTTTGTTGTCAATAACCTTTTTCTATTTGGCAACTTCCTAAATCTTTTTAGTCTATAAAATTCGTCTTTTTGAACAATTCTTCTGGACTAGTTTGTTGAGAACCAAATTTTCAAACCTTTATCTAAACTACATTTTTGAAACTTCGATTCAGATACTTTTCAATTTGTTTCTAAACTTTATTTTTATACATGATGTCAAAAACTTTGTTTGTAGGCCCTTTTAAATCATTTTTAATTTAGAAAATTTTACTTTTTGAAGCTCATGTTCAAAACTAGTTTTCGAAAACCTATTTTTGGAATTAGTTTTACTTCTTTAAATTTTTATTGAAACATTATTTTTATATATCTTATGTCTAAAACTTTGTTTGTAGGCTTTTTTAAATCATTTTTCATTTAGAAATTTTTTGATTTTGAAACTCATTTTCAAAACTCATTTTTGAAAACCTATTTTTGGAATTAGTGTTTACATTTGTATCGAGGATCCAAGATTTGGTTTTGATGGAGTACGGTCACCTATCCCATGGCTAGATGCCCCACTATTTTCTGATGGGCAGCCAAGACTGTAAGTAGCACAACTAATATTTTAAAAAGAAGTCTGTCATATTATGTTTTTTTATGGTGTCTTTCAAATCTCAAGATTTGTTGCTTTTTCTATCGATTCGGATAGAAATGTAACAAAATGTCTTCTATCAATCTGTTTTATATGATCAATAGCATAATTTAAAATGCTTGTTATGTCTTTTATAGGGTTTGCACCATCCAAGACCTATGCACGCCATATGGAGCTTCCCCTGCATTCATAAATAGGATGTATCCAAACAAGTTATATGGTCGGTATGGAAACACAGATTGATCGGGTATGGGTTATGGATCACATGGGTATGATTCTCGCACAGTGGCTGAATTTGGCTTCATTGTCGACAATAAATACAAAACAAGGGAAGAAATGGTTGTTACTTTGGCTATGGAAATGAGAACACACAGATGGTTTGAAACACATAGATGTATCCAAACAAGTTATATGGTCGAGTATGAAAAACACGATTAGATCGGGTATGGGTTATGGATCACATGGGTATGATTCTCGCACAAGTGGCCGAACTTGGCTTGCTGTGGAAAATAAATACCAAACAAGGGGAAGAAATGGTGGTTACTTTGGCTATGGAAATGAGAACGCAGATAGATCGGGTATGGGTTATGGATCACATGGGTATGATTCTCACACAAGTGGCCGAACTTGGCTTCTTTGTCGACAATAAATACAAAACAACATAAAGAAATGGTGGTTACTTTGGCTATGGAAATGAGAACACAGATGGTTTGAAAGACAGATGTATCCAAACAAGTTATACGGTCAGCATGGAAACACAGTTAGATCGGGTATGTGTATGGGTTATAGATCACATGGGTATGATTCTCGCACAAGTGGCTGAACTTGGCTCGCTGTTGACAATAAATACAATACAATACAAGGGGAAGAAATGGTGGTTACTTTGGCTATGGAAACGAGAAACACAGATGGTTAGAATGAATTGAGCAGGGACCTAGGGGCGAGGAGGCAAGAATCAAAAGGGTTTTGCTCCAACCATTTTGGCGATTAAAGGTCGAATTTGCCCGACAAATCTAGGCAATTTGTGGAGGAGAAAGACACATGACAAGTACTATGCCGGACCGTGATCTCGTATAACAAAGCTGATTTTTCTGAAGAATATACCGATGCCAATTTTTGTCATCAAGTCTTACTGATGAGGATGATATGCACACAAGTATCAAGTATAATGTGTGGGCTAGTAAACAAAATGGCAACAAGAAGCTTGATGTTTGCATATCTAGAGGCCCCGCAGAAACCTGGTGGCTGCCCTATATTTATTTTCTTCTATGTGAGCATCTGGTTTCGTGCTTTGATCTGTTGTATTCCTTGTTTATTTTGTAAGCTTCATCTCATTTTTGTTAAATGCATTTGCGAGTTAATACCAGTGGCCAATTTGTTGGGCTTCTTTGAGATGGTTGGTCCAGTTTATTTTAACAAGAGGCTCGAGTGTTGGCAGCAAGACAAGTGGAATGGTTGTTTCCTCTGAAGTGGCACGTTGTTAAAGATGTTCCCAACAATGTGTTGAGGCACATTACCTTGGAGAATAATGAGGACGAGCCTGTCACAAAAGAGTAGGGATACACAAGAGGTAATTGAGGTTTGCTCATCTCATTGGCAAGTTCTGGAGACTTTTGCCTTTATTTGTGAATTCTTTCTAGATATTTTTTTGTTTATAAAATTTTACTTTTTCAAACCATTCATCTAAACTAGGTTTTTGATAATTAATTTTTGAATCTTGCTTTAATATACTCATTTTTATTTGTTTTTGAAACTTTTTGTTGTCAATAACCTTTTTCTATTTGGCAACTTCCTAAATCTTTTTAGTCTATAAAATTCGTCTTTTTGAACAATTCTTCTGGACTAGTTTGTTGAGAACCAAATTTTCAAACCTTTATCTAAACTACATTTTTGAAACTTCGATTCAGATACTTTTCAATTTGTTTCTAAACTTTATTTTTATACATGATGTCAAAAACTTTGTTTGTAGGCCCTTTTAAATCATTTTTAATTTAGAAAATTTTACTTTTTGAAGCTCATGTTCAAAACTAGTTTTCGAAAACCTATTTTTGGAATTAGTTTTTACTTCTTTAAATTTTTATTGAAACATTATTTTTATATATCTTATGTCTAAAACTTTGTTTGTAGGCTTTTTTTAAATCATTTTTCATTTAGAAATTTTTTGATTTTGAAACTCATTTTCAAAACTCATTTTTTGAAAACCTATTTTTGGAATTAGTGTTTACATTTGTATCAGGATCCAAGATTTGGTTTTGATGGAGTACGGTCACCTATCCCATGGCTAGATGCCCCACTATTTTTCGATGGGCAGCCAAGACACTGTAAGTAGCACAACTAATATTTTAAAGAGTCTGTCATATTATGTTTTTTTATGGTGTCTTTCAAATCTCAAGATTTGTTGCTTTTTCTATCGATTCGGATAGAAACTCAGTAACAAAATGTCTTCTATCAATCCTGTTTTATATGATCAATAGCATAATTTAAAATGCTTGTTATGTCTTTTTTATAGGGTTTGCACCATCCAAGACCTATGCTGCCATATGGAGCTTCCCTGCATTCATAAATAGGATGTATCCAAACAAGTTATATGGTCGAGTATGGAAACACGATTGATCGGGTATGGGTTATGGATCACATGGGTATGATTCTCGCCACAAGTGGCTGAATTTGGCTTCTTTATCGACAATAAATACAAAACAAGGGAAGAAATGGTTGTTACTTTGGCTATGGAAATGAGAACACAGATGGTTTGAAACACAGATGTATCCAAACAAGTTATATGGTCAGTATGGAAACACAGTTAGATCGGGTATGGGTTATGGATCACATGGGTATGATTCTCGCACTGAGTGGCGAACTTGGCTTCATTGTGGAAAATAAATACCAAACAAGGGAAGAAATGGTGGTTACTTTGGCTATGGAAATGAGAACGCAGATAGATCGGGTATGGGTTATGGATCACATGGGTATGATTCTCACACAAGTGGCCGAACTTGGCTTGCTGTCGACAATAAATACAAAACAACAGAAAGAAATGGTGGTTACTTTGGCTATGGAAATGAGAACACGAGATGGTTTGAAAGACAGATGTATCCAAACAAGTTATACGGTCAGCATGGAAACAGCATGGAGTTAGATCGGGTATGTGTATGGGTTATAGATCACATGGGTATGATTCTCGCATGAGTGGCTGAACTTGGCTCATTGTTGACAATAAATACAATACAATACAAGGGAAGAAATGGTGGTTACTTTGGCTATGGAAAGCGAGAACACAGATGGTTAGAATGAATTGAACAGGGGACCTAGGGCCGAGGAGGCAAGAATCAAAAGGGTTTTGCTCCAACCATTTTGGCAGTTAAAGGTCGAATTTGCCAACAAATCTAGGCTTTGTGGAGGAGAAAGACATGACAAGTACTATGCCGGACCGTGATCTCGTATAACAAAGCTGATTTTCTGAAGAATATACCGATGCCAATTTTTTGTCATCAAGTCTTACTGATGAGGATGATATGCACACAAGTATCAAGTATAATGTGTGGGCTAGTAAACAAAATGGCAACAAGAAGCTTGATCTTTGCGCATATCTCAGAGGCCCCGCAGAAACACGGTGGCTGCCCTATATTTATTTTCTTCTATGTGAGCATCTGGTTTCGTGCTTTGATCTGTTGTATTCCTTGTTTATTTTGTAAGCTTCATCTCATTTTTGTTAAATGCATTTGCGAGTTAATACCAGTGGCCAATTTGTTGGGGCTTGCTGAGATGGTTGGTCCTGTTTATTTTAACAAGAGGTCTCGAGTGTTGGCAGCAAGACAAGTGGAATGGTTGTTTCCTCTGAAGTGGCACGTTGTTAAAGATGTTCCCAACAATGTGTTGAGGCACATTACCTTGGAGAATAATGAGGACGAGCCTGTCACAAAGAGTAGGGATACACAAGAGGTAATTGAGGTTTGCTCATCTCATTGGCAAGTTCTGGAGACTTTTGCCTTTATTTGTGAATTCTTTCTAGATATTTTTTTGTTTATAAAATTTTACTTTTTCAAACCATTCATCTAAACTAGGTTTTTGATAATTAATTTTTGAATCTTGCTTTAATATACTCATTTTTATTTGTTTTGAAACTTTTTGTTGTCAATAACCTTTTTCTATTTGGCAACTTCCTAAATCTTTTTAGTCTATAAAATTCGTCTTTTTGAACAATTCTTCTGGACTAGTTTGTTGAGAACCAAATTTTCAAACCTTTATCTAAACTACATTTTTGAAACTTCGATTCAGATACTTTTCAATTTGTTTCTAAACTTTATTTTTATACATGATGTCAAAAACTTTGTTTGTAGGCCCTTTTAAATCATTTTTAATTTAGAAAATTTTACTTTTTGAAGCTCATGTTCAAAACTAGTTTTCGAAAACCTATTTTTGGAATTAGTTTTTACTTCTTTAAATTTTTATTGAAACATTATTTTTATATATCTTATGTCTAAAACTTTGTTTGTAGGCTTTTTTTAAATCATTTTTCATTTAGAAATTTTTTTATTTTGAAACTCATTTTCAAAACTCATTTTTTGAAAACCTATTTTTTGGAATTAGTGTTTACATTTGTATCAGGATCCAAGATTTGGTTTTGATGGAGTACGGTCACCTATCCCATGGCTAGATGCCCCACTATTTTCTGATGGGCAGCCAAGACCTGTAAGTTGCACAACTAATATTTTAAAGAGTCTGTCATATTATGTTTTTTTATGGTGTCTTTCAAATCTCAAGATTTGTTGCTTTTTCTATCAGTTCAGATAGAACCTGTAACAAAATGTCTTCTATCAATCCTGTTTTATATGATCAATAGCATAATTTAAAATGCTTGTTATGTCTTTTATAGGGTTTGCACCATCCAAGACCTATGCTCGCCATGGAGCTTCCCCTGCATTCATAAATAGGATGTATCCAAACAAGTTATATGGTCAGTATGGAAACACAGATTGATCGGGTATGGGTTATGGATCACATGGGTATGATTCTCGCACAAGTGGCTGAATTTGGCTTGCTGTCGACAATAAATACAAAACAAGGGGAAGAAATGGTTGTTACTTTGGCTATGGAAATGAGAACACAGATGGTTTGAAACACAGATGTATCCAAACAAGTTATATGGTCAGTATGGAAACACAGTTAGATCGGGTATGGGTTATGGATCACATGGGTATGATTCTCGCACAAGTGGCCGAACTTGGCTTGCTGTGGAAAATAAATACCAAACAAGGGGAAGAAATGGTGGTTACTTTGGCTATGGAAATGAGAACACAGATAGATCGGGTATGGGTTATGGATCACATGGGTATGATTCTCACACAAGTGGCCGAACTTGGCTTGCTGTCGACAATAAATACAAAACAACATAAAGAAATGGTGGTTACTTTGGCTATGGAAATGAGAACACAGATGGTTTGAAAGACAGATGTATCCAAACAAGTTATACGGTCAGCATGGAAACACAGCATGGAAACACAGTTAGATTGGGTATGTGTATGGGTTATAGATCACATGGGTATGATTCTCGCACAAGTGGCTGAACTTGGCTCGCTGTTGACAATAAATACAATACAAGGGGAAGAAATGGTGGTTACTTTGGCTATGGAAACGAGAACACAGATGGTTAGAATGAATTGAACAGGGGACCTAGGGCCAAGGGAGGCAAGAATCAAAAGGGTTTTGCTCCAACCATTTTGGCAGTTAATGGTCAGAATTTGCCAACAAATCTAGGCACTGAGGAGGAGAAAGACAGGACAAGTACTATGCCAGACCGTGATCTGTATAACAAAGCTGATTTTCCTGAAGAATATACCGATGCCAATTTTTTGTCATCAAGTCTTACAGTGAGGATGATATGCACACAAGTATCAAGTATAATGTGTGGGACAGTATACAAAATGGCAACAAGAAGCTTGACGCTGCATATCAAGAGGCGCTGCAGAAACCTGGTGGCTGCCCTATATTTATTTTCTTTTATGTAAGCATCTGGTTTCGTGCTTTGATCTGTTGTATTCCTTGTTTATTTTGTAAGCTTCATCTCATTTTTGTTAAATGCATTTGCAGGTTAATACCAGTGGCCAATTTGTTGGGCTTGCTGAGATTGTTGGTCCTGTTGATTTTAACAAGAGTCTTGAGTATTGGCAGCAAGACAAGTGGAATGGTTGTTTCCCTCTGAAGTGGCACGTTGTTAAGTATGTTCCCAACAATGTGTTGAGGCAAATTACCTTGGAGAATAATGAGGACGAGCCTGTCACAAAGAGTAGGGATACACAAGAGGTAATTGAGGTTTGCTCATCTCATTGGCAAGTTCTGGAGACTTTTGCCTTTATTTGTGAATTCTTTCTAGATCTTTTTTTGTTTATAAAATTTTACTTTTTCAAACCATTCATCTAAACTAGGTTTTTGATAATTAATTTTTGAATCTTGCTTTTATATACTCATTTTTATTTGTTTTTGAAACTTTTTGTTGTCAATAACCTTTTTCTATTTGGATACTTTCTAAATCTTTTTAGTCTATAAAATTCTGCTTTTTGAACAATTCTTCTGGACTAGTCTTTTGACAACCAAATTTTCAAAACTTTATCTAAACTATATTTTTGAAACTTCTATTCAGATACTTTTCAATTTGTTTCTAAACTTTATTTTTATACATGATGTCAAAAACTTTGTTTGTAGGCCCTTTTAAATCATTTTTCATTTAGAAAATTTTACTTTTTGAATCTCATTTTCAAAACTAGTTTTCAAAAACCTATTTTTGGAATTAGTTTTACTTCTTTAAATTTTTATTGAAACATTATTTTTATATATCTTATGTCAAAAACTTTGTTTGTAGGCCCTTTTTAAATCATTTTTCATTTAGAAATTTTTTGTTTTTGAAGCTCATTTTCAAAACTTGGTTTTTGAAAACCTATTTTTGGAATTAGTGTTTACATTTGTATCAGGATCCAAGATTTGGTTTTGATGGAGTACGGTCACCTATCCCATGGCTAGATGCCCCACTATTTTCAGATGGGCAGCCAAGACCTGTAAGTAGCACAACTAATATTTTAAAGAGTCTGTCATATTATGTTTTTATATGGTGTTTTTCAAATCTCAAAATTTGTTGCTTTTTCTATCAGTTGGGATACCTGTAACAAAATGTCTTCTATCAATCCGGTTTTATATGATCAATAGCATAATTTAAAATGCTTATTATGTCTTTTATAGGGTTTGCACCATCCAAGACCTATGCCTGCCATGGGAGCTACCCCTGCATTCATAAATAGGATGTATCCAAACAAGTTATATGGTCAGTATGGAAACACAGTTAGATTGGGTATGGGTTATGGATCACATGTGATGATTCTCGCTCAAGTGGCCGAACTTGGCTTGCTGTTGAGAATAAATACAAAACAAGGGCAAGAAATGGTGGTTACTTTGGTTATGGAAATGAGAACACAGATAGATTGGGTATGGGTTATGGATCACATGGGTTTGATTCTCGCACAAGTGGCCGAACTTGGCTTGCTGTGGAAAATAAATACCAAACAAGGGGAAGAAATGGTGGTTACTTTGGCTATGGAAATGAGAACACAGATAGATCGGGTATGGGTTATGGATCACATGGGTATGATTCTCACACAAGTGGCCTAAGTTGGCTTGCTATCGACAATAAATACAAAACAACAGAAAGAAATGGTGGTTACTTTGGCATGGAAATGAGAATACAGATGGTTTGAAAGACAGATGTATCCAAACAAGTTATACGGTCAGCATGGAAACACAACATGGAAACACAGTTAGATCGGGTATGTGTATGGGTTATAGATCACATGGGTATGATTCTCGCACAAGTGGCTGAACTTGGCTTGCTGTTGACAATAAATACAAAACAAGGAGAAGAAATGGTGGTTACTTTGGCTATGGAAATGAGAACACAGATAAATCGGGTATGGGTTATGGATCACATGGATATGATTCTCAAACAAATGGCCAAACTTGGCTTGCCGTCGACAGTAAATACAAAACAACGGAAAGAATTGGTGGTTACTTTGGCTATGGAAATGAGAACACAGATGGTTTGAAACACAGATGTATCCAAACAAGTTATATGGTCAGCATTGAAACACAGTTAGATCGGGTATGGGTTATCGATCACATGGGTATGATTCTCGCTCAAGTGGCCGACTTTGGCTTGCTATTGACAATAAATACAAAACAAGGGGAAGAAATGGCAGTTACTTTGGCTATGGAAATGAGAACACAGATAGATCGGGTATGGATTATGGATCACATGGGTATGATTCTCGCACAAGTGGCCGAACTTGGCTTGTTGTCGACAATAAATACAAACACAAAGGGAAAAAATGGTGGTTACTTTGGCTATGGAAATGAGAACACGGATGGTTTGAAACACAGATGTATCCAAACAAGTTATATGGTCAGTATGGAAACACAATTAGATCGGTTATGGGTTATGGATCTCATGGGTATGATTCTTGCACAAGTGGCCGAACTTGGCTTGATGCTGAATATCAAGAGGCCCCGCAGAAACCTGGTGGCTGCCCTATATTTCCTTTCTTCTATGTAAGCATCTGGTTTCGTGTATTGATCTGTTGTATTCCTTGTTTATTTTGTAAGCTTCATCTCATTTTTGTTAAATGCATTTGCAGGTTAATACCAGTGGCCAATTTGTTGGGCTTGCTGAGATAGTTGGAGACTTTTGCCTTTATTTGTGAATTCTTTCTAGATATTTTTTAGTTTATAAAATTTTACTTTTTCAAACCATTCATCTAAACTAGGTTTTTGAGAATTAATTTTTGAATCTTGCTTTTATATACTCATTTTTATTTGTTTTTGTAACTTTGTTTTTATATCTTATGGTAAAGACTTTTGTTGTCAATAACCATTTTCTTTTTGGGACACTTTCTAAATTTTTTAGTCTTTTAAATTTTGCTTTTTGAACAATTTTTCTGGACTAGTTTTTTGAGAACCAAATTTTTAAACTTTTATCTAAATTATATTTTTAAAACTTCTTTTCAGATACTTTTCAATTTGTTTCGAAACTTTTTATATATGATGTCAAAAACTTTGTATGTCGGCCCTTTTAAATCATTTTTCATTTAGAAAATTTTACTTTTTGAAGCTCATTTTCAATACTAGTTTTTTAAAACCTATTTTTGGAATTAGTTTTTACATTTTTAAATTTTTTATTGAAACATGATTTTTATATATCTTATGTCAAAAACTTTGTTTGTAGGCCCTTTTTAAATGATTTTTCATTTATAAATTTTAGTTTTTGAAACTCATTTTCAAAACTTGTTTTTGAAAACCTATTTTTGAAATTTGTTTTTCATTTTTAATTTTTTTATTGAAACATTATTTTTATATATCTTATGTCAAAAAAGTTGTTCTCAAAAATTTTTCTTCAGAACTTTTCTAAATCTTTTTTAGTTTGTCAGTAATTTCCTTGAGGGTATATGATAGTAATGTTAGTTCTAGACTACACCGTAACATTGTTGATTAGATAGACAAATTTTACATGCATATCTAACTATCTAATCTAATCTAGAAATTTACCTCCTTTTCTCTTTGAGTAATTGATTGTGATTTGAAGGTATTTCTCCATTTCTGTTTCGGCAGCGTGAATCTTGTGATTACGATAACAAATCTTCAAGAAAAGGAACGAGACAAAGAAACGAAAAGAGAGGAGAGAGGCAGAGATCAGGATGGGAAGAAAGGGAGCACCACCACTGAGATCAACACCGTGATAGGGACATGGAGAGGAATGAAAGGGACTATGACAGGTATCATAGTTTTTTTTTACTATTTTACGTTATAAATGTTGTGCTGGAGAAATCCTTTTTAGGCCCTTTCTAAATCTTTTTTAGGTTATGCTGTTTTACTTTTTCAAACCATTTTTCTACACTAAGGTTTATTGAACCATTTTTTGAAACTGGTTTTTATATGTTCTGCTAAAAACTCTCGTTCTCAAAAACAAAATGTATTTTGTAGATCCCTTCTAAATATTTTCTTATTTAGAAAATTTCACCTTTTCAAACACTTAATCAAAACTAGTTTTTGAAACTTGTTTTTACCTGCTTTTGTCATTTTGAAACTAGGTTTAGAAAATGTTCTTAGGAAATATTTTTTGCCAGACCATTTCTAGTTTTTATTAGGTTATAAAGTTGGGTATGGATTGTCTACCTTGAAAGTGAGAAAAGGCACCTTCCTTTGTTTCTATCTCTCTCATCTCTCATTTTCTCTCTTCTATTTTCCCTCCATATTTTTTTACCTTCTCTCTCCTCTTTTATGCCTAAAATCACTTAGGTATGTACTATCAATATAGGCAATCCATTTTCTATAAAGTCTTACTTATTCAAATCATTTTTCTTTGAAACTGGTTTTTATATACTCATTTCAATTTCAATTTGTTTTTATTGTGTACAACTTGTTATCAAAACAAGTTTTTGCGAACCAATTTGTGGAGCTTGTGTTTATTTAGTTTGTAAATTTTTTTTGAAACTTTTTCAATCATTTTATCTAGACTAGGATTTTTGAGAACCATTTTTTGTAGCTGGTTTTTATATACTCATTTTAATTTCTCTTTGAAACTTTGTTTATATACCTTTTGCTAAAAGCTTTTGCTCTAAAAAAACTTTGTAGTTCCTTTCTAAATCTTTTCCCATTTAGAAAATTTTACTTTTTTTGAACTCCATCAAAACTAGTTTCTTGAGAATCAATTTTTGGAACATGTTTTTACTTGTTTTTTTAAACATTTTTTAATCATTATGTTAAAAATGTGACTCTCAAAAATCTTATTTTTTAAACTCTTTCTAAATCTTTTTTAGTTTATGAAGTTTTCTTTTTTCAAACGATTTATCTATAGTTTTTGAGAACCATCTTTTGAACTTGGTTTTTATATACTCCTTTCGATTTTTATTTGCTTTTAAACATTGTATTTGTATCTTCTGTTAATCACTTTTGTTCTCAGAAAACTTTTTCGTGGGTCCTTTCTAAATCTTTTTTTATTTAGAAAATTTAATGTTTTAAAAGTAGGTTTTTAAGAACTAATTTTTTGGTAGTTGTCTTTATCTTTTGAATCATCGTTTTCATATTTTATAAAAATCTGGTTCTCAAAAACATTTTTTTCAGACCCTTCCTCAATCTTCTCTAGTTTATAAAATTGTACTCTTTCTAACCTTTTATGTAGCCTGATGTTTTGAGACATGTAGCCTAATGTTTTGAGACCAATTTTGGAAGTTTGTTTTTAATGCAGTTTCTTAAAAAAATTTGTTCTCTAAAACGTTTTTGATATACTTTCTAAATCTATTTTGTCAATAGTTTATGTTGAAAACTTTTGTTCTCAAAAACTATTTTTAGAGCCTTTCTGAATCTTTTTAAATTTAGAAGTTTTACTTTCTCAAACTCTTTATCTATGAGTGTACCTTACCCGGGGGAAAGATCTATGAAAGAAGGTCCAGTGGAATGTGGGGGATTCTGCAGGGATGCTATTGTTGGGGGACTCTGCGTTGCTTTCTATTTATGTGGTGGGGGACACTTTTCTCAGTTGGACTTATCATTTATGCTAAAAACAGTGGAGGACTTGCTATTGAGACAGTGTTGGTAGATTGTAAGTACTTTATTTTCTTAATTTTTCACGTTTTAGCAAACCTCGTTTATTATATTAAAAAGCAAAATCGAAAATAGTGACTAAGGGACATTTTAATCCTCCTCAAAAACTAATCGAATCGACTTTTTAAATACTAATCGAATTGACTTTTTAAATTTTTCAGGAGTAATTGAATTTTTCAGGAGTATTTATCTGTTTAGTGTCGGTTATTAAGAATTTCGTCCTCCGCAGGGCTTAAAGCCAGTCTGCATGAATCATGGTTTCGTTTACAAAGAGGAGTTGTTGGTGCAGAAAAATGCCATGTGGTTGGTCAAAATTCATGTGTACAAAAAAGTGGTCAATCTGGTTTGGAGTTAGAGGCTATAACAGGACTAGTGGAGCTGGAAAACTTAAACTTTTCTTACCCATCAAGGTGTGAGGTTCTGATTCTTAACAATCCCTCTTTTAATGTATCAGATGGCAAGACCATTGCTTTGGTGGGTAGTAGCGGCTCTAGATAGAGTACAGTTGTGTACCCCATTGAGAGATTCTATGATCCTTTTTATGGTATGAAGAACTCATTCATGAGATGTCTTTAATGACGATTAAATTAACGGTGTTATATTTTGGTATCAGAGCATTTCGATCCAGCCGGGCTTAGTGATTTTGCGATTATTGATTTGGTAGATTGAGTCAGTTAGAGACTAAGACAGTTAGCTCTCAGAATCTCTCAATATATTGTGTGGAACATTGAGCTTGATCAACTCAATATTCCATACAAGGTACCAAGAATAATCACAATTGATTTCCTTAGTCCCGAAAACCTTCAAAACTCTAAACCATAGGATTCCTGGAATTCTCCTTGTCAGAGTGCGCAACAGAAGCAAAGGGCTTCAGACGTTGATGCGGAAGGTATTTTTGGGCATCAATGATGGTTTATGAGTGTATGAAACGATAGTAGCGGCTAATCATTAGTAGCATTCTGGTCGTCTGAGTCAGTTTGTCCATCGCATCAAAGAATAGCTCGATGGTCAACATTCAAGTAGTTTTGTCCCAAAATCTTCAGTCTAGGAAATGTTGTCTCTTAAAGTTGCTTCCTAATCAGTGGACGTAGAACTCATGTTTTGTCTCATGCATTTCCTGAATGCTTCGGAAGATGCCTGCATTTGAATTCGTAATTCTTCTTTAGGAAATCTACCTTGTGTCTCGAGTAAACCGAGATTCATGTTTCACTTTTCCTGAGACACGAGGTTTCTTCTTTGTTGTTAAAAAAACCTTACACTTAGAATCGGTAAGTCCTTCTGAAGGTTTATTATTTCTTTGATATGTTTATTGTTTTTGTAATGACGTATTTTTGACTCTGAGTGAAATGGTAATAATAATCAAATTGTGTCTATCAATATCATTGTATCTTCTCGTATCACCAGCCACTTGTTATTCTTTCTATTCATTCTTGATCCTATATAGTCATTGTTGCGGTTCCACTATAAGTTGAGATCCGCTGTTAATTAGTGTTGTTTGGTCTTTTGATTATACTTTTCTGTCTGCCTGTCTGTGTACATGCACTGTGATGGGATTAATGAATTTTAAAATATTGATGTTAGGATTCAGTACGAGATCTGTTTGATGATTAGTTATTTGTGTATGAATGTAAGTTTGCTTAAGATCATTAGATAATATGAAACTGTTGGAGGGATCTTATCTTCTTATATAGAGTAGATCTGTAGTTAATGTATGTTTGATATGGTATATATGTAATTTTGTTATCTTGAGAATTTTTAGCGTACTTTTTCTTGGAGTGCTATAGTTGTAAATGGTTGCTGAAACTAAATTTTGAGTGGTAACTCGAATGATTGTCTACTGTTTTATGAGGGTCTAGGTTCTGATGTTTTGCTTCCCAAAACAAGCTGTCTAACATAACCAGAATTACATTGATTTTGGTTGTATGTTGTTTATGGTCCTAATATATAGGTTATGGTTCCTTTTCCATTCCCATTGATATCAAAAGAAAACTGAAATATTCACCAGGCAGCAAACTGTATTTTTTTTAGTAAAGCTTGTATTTGTTGTGCAATGTAAAGACTGGGTATGAGTATTAGTGATTGCTTATGAATTCCATTTTAATAGCATTCATTAATCATAACCTAGTACTTATTGTCTAATATATGAGTTATGTGTGAATATTGTGTAGTATATGGTGTTTGAGACACCCATGTTGCTGAATGTAATTGATGAACTGTATTTTTTTAGTAAGCTTGTATTTGTTGTGCAATGTAAAGACTGGGTATGAGTATTAGCGATTGCATATGAATTCCATTTTAATAGCATTCATTAATCATAACCTAGTACTTATTGTCTAATATATGAGTTATGTGTGAATATTGTGTAGTATATGGTGTTTGAGACACCCATGTTGCTGAATGTAATTGATGCTCCCTGAAAATTCTCTTTTCTTGAATTGGTTTGAAATTAAATGTTTGAGTGAAGGACAAAATACCATGATTGTAGTGTGAGATTAGAGGTCACTTATATGAATTATATGTCTTTTGATATGATTGACTATTAAGTTGGGGTGAGCTAGAAAATATTTGGGCTGAGCAAGGAATACAAAACGGCTATCTCCATTGACAAATAAACATTTTTTGTGATTCTCACTTATGCTGAAGAAAGTTCCCCAAATTTAGTTCAACATCATAATTGGCAACATGTTAGCACAAATGTGTAGACATATGGGTGTGCCACTGATGCCATTGATTATTTAAATGTGTATGCGACAATCTAAGGATTTCTCTAATTTAAGTTCATATGTGACAATCGAAGGATTTCTCTAATTTAAGTTCAATGAATTGGTTCTATTGATGGTTGTTTAGACATATGGTGTGCCACTTAAATGTATATATCTCGTTGCTGTTACTTTGAAATTTTGTTTAGGAGTGGCATATGTACATGATTGCCTTTTTTTGGCTTGAAATTTTAAAGTCGGTTGAAGTCAATCATTAATCTTCTTTTGTTTTGTTCGGTTGACTAATGTTTGCTTTGTTAGTTTCTCTACTAGATGATTGATTGTAATCTAGTAAATTTTATTTCTTCCTGATACTATTGGGTCTATGTTCTGCAATTTCAAAGTCTGGAGATTTAAAATTCTGGTGCTATATGTCAAATTTTATGTTGTTATTCTGCTTATTATTTACTATTTCTGATTTAAGATTCTCGTTTGACAATCAAATTTAATATGCTCAACTTTAGCTCTCACGTCTAGTGAATTGCTCAAAATTTGCTTGGCTGAATTGAAATCTATGCTGTTGGTTTAGTTTGACTACAGCTTTCGTTCTGGTTTACACAATAATTTAGCAAGTGAACAAACATCAAGTATTGTCAAGTTGTTATTGGTTTAGTAAGGTCAAGTTCTTATTCCAAATTTATTTCAGATTTCTAATTTGTCATCTGGTTTTTCATACTTGCATAATATTTTGTGCATGATTGGTAAATCTAATTGTGTATAAATTTTTGGGCTGTTTTGTTCATCAAGTTTTGTTTTGTGACAAATTTAATTGGGATATGACAGTAAAGCTAATTGTGTATAAATTCTATGCTGTGGAACTGATTTTTTTGTTTGGTATTATAGAGTTTCTTTTCCTTAACATTATATTACATTAATAATAGTGCTCTGGTCTTATATTTCCCGAAGATAAGGTAATTAGAATTTTGATCAGTTATGATATGTGCTTTAACATTTAGTGTTTGGTTGTTCATTGTGTGTGTTTCATTAGATGTTCTTGTTGATATTAAAGATCCGATTCGTTGTTGACTACTTTGTTTTATCTCCGTTTTGTCAAAATCTTTCCAATGTATCTTGGGTGTCTTATCTTCGGGAATACTTTTCCTATCTCCCTTTTTAGTTTGTTGGGTGGTGGTTTTCTGCTATCATTCCTTATGAAGATTGGGTTATTGCTTAAAATTAAAATGATACTAGACGAGTGAAGTGGTGAGACTCGGGTGTTTGATGAACTCACTGAGATTTTATATTTGTGGTTTTCAGTTAAGCATGTATGATGACAAGATTGTGAGAGCAGGCATGATATATGTTATCATGAATCCTTGGTTGAATTAGGAATTTTTAGTCTAAATCTTTGGGCCAAGAAAATAATGTGTATCTTTGACTATGCTAAATTGCTTATTAAATTGGTATTTAATGACGATTAAATTAAGGTTGTTACATGTAGGACTTGTTGATTTTGTACTTGAGGTTTTATTCTTAATTGGAATTTTCCATTCCCATTGATATCAAAAGAAAACTAAATTATTCACCAGGCAGCAAACTGTATTTTTTGTAGTAAGCCCAAGCATGTATTTGTTGTGCAATGTAAATGTAAAGACTGAGTTTGAGTATTGATTGCTTAAGAATTCCATTTTAATAGCATTCATTAATCATAACCTAGTACTTAATGTCTAATATATGAGTTATGTGTGAATATTGTGTATTATATGGTGTTTGAGACACCCATTTTGCTGAATGTATTTGATGCTCCCTGAAAATTCTCATTTCTTGAATTGGTTTCAATTTAAATGTTTGAGTGAAGGACAAAATGCCATTATTGTAGTGTGAGATTAGAGCTGACTTATATGAATTATATGTCTTTTGATATGATTGAATATTAAGTTGGGGCAAGTTAGTCAATATTTAGGCTGAGCAAGTAATACAAAAAGGCGATCTCCATTTACAAATAAGCATTTTTTGCGATTCTCACTTATCCTGAAGGACGTACCCCAAATTTAGTTCAACATCATAATTGACAACATGTTAGCTCAAGAAATATATCCCTCATATCATAATAAAAGAAAGTGTAGAGAGCTTGAAAGAATAATTAATGATTGATGTCATTGATTATTTAAATGTGTCTGTGACAATCTAAGGATTTCTCTAATTTAAGTTCAATGAATTGGTTCTATTGATGGTTGTGTAGACATATGATGTGCCACTTAAGTGTATATATATCTCTGCCCTTTCTTTACACTTTGAAATTTTGTTTAGGAGTGGCATATGTACTTGATTGCCTATTTTTGGCTTGAAATTTTAAAGTCGGTTGAACTCAATTATTAATCTTTTGTTTTGTTCGATTGACTAATGTTTGCTTTGTTAGTTTCTCTACTAGATGATTGGTGTAATTTAGTAAACAATTTTATTTCTTCCTGATACTATTGGGTCTATGTTCTGCAATTTCAAAGTCTCTTGAGATTTAAAATTCTGGTGGTAAATGAAATTTGATGTTGTTACTCTGCTTATTATTTACTATTTTTGATTTAAGATTCTGGTTTGACAATCAAATTTAATATTCTCAACTTTAGCTCTCTTTTCTAGTGAATTGTTCAAATTTTGTTTGTCTGAATTGAAAACTATGCTGTTGGTTTAGTTTGCATACAGCTTTCGTTCTGGTTTACACGATAATTTAGCAAGTGAACAAACATCTAGTATTGTCAAGTTTTTACTGGTTTAGTAAGGTCAAGTTCTCACTGCAAATATATTTCAGATTTCTAATTTGTCATCTGGTTTTCCATTGTACTTGCATAATATTTCGTGTGTGATTGGTAAATTGATGACTCTACTGATAATATGACAGTATAGTTAATTGTGTATAAATTCTATGGTGTGGAACTGATTTTTTCATTTGGCATTATAGAATTTCTTTTCCACTGTACTTTTCAAATAATAGTGCTCTGGTCTATTGGTTATAATTTCAATGATACCGTATGAGTGAAGTGGTGAGACAGGTGTTTGATGAACTCACTGAGATTTTATAAAGTCTCGCCTTTTCAGTTAAGCATTGAAGACTAGATTGTGAGAGCAGGCTTCATTGTCTTTTGTTGTTGGCATCTAATTGTAAGGCTTATGCCCTATTTTGGAGACTCATTATTAGTACTTATGTTATCTTGAGGACCTGTAAACGGTTTAGTAATTATTGTTGAATTTAATTAGGTTCTTTGCATTGTAAACTTGGATAGTATTAGCGTGTGATATATTTTTTGGATAGTATTGGACATGATATATGCTATCATGTTTCCTTAGTTGAATTGGGAATTTTTATTCTAAAACTTTGGGCAAAGTAAATAATGTGTATCTTTGATTATGCTAAAATGCTTAAATTAAGGGTGTTACATTGCTTCTAATTGGAACCATAGTTGTGTGTGTGGGCTCTTTCTTAATTTTTAGGGATGAATCGTGCCTAATTGACTGTGACTCATTGTGCTAATTTTCTATTTTAACTTAATTTTGTGGTAGTCATTTGTTTTGAGGCGTTTTTGGCTGGGATCATGAATGATAGATTACGCGCTTCCTCAGATTTAAGGAGCATGGCGAAGATTACTTCGGAATGGAATTTGAATAATTGGGAATGCTACTACCAGTGGTGGAAGTTGGGATGAATTGTGGGTTGCTCTTATTTGGAACCATGGTTGTCTGCTGGTTAGTTGGAACCATGGTTGTAAACTATATCTGAATACTAGCAAAATGTTGTTGCTATTTGTTTCTTTTAGCATTCCCTTGTGTAACAATTTCTTGTTTACTTTTGTGCAAGCATTTAGAGTAGACAACTCTATTTCATGACATTCTTTATCCAATCAATATGTTTTACATTCTACAAGAGTTTGATGAAGGATAGTGTGCCATAATAAGGCTATGTTTGACAAAATGTAGCGGATAGCGGACAAGTTAGCCTATAGCGGATGAAGTGTTTGGTAAAGTTAGCTTTTTAACTATCTTATAAATATAAAATAACAAATGAACATTTTTAGTTAAGGTTTGAATATGAGAGAAAACATTAATTTAACAGGATATCAATGAAATTTAATTAAAGTAGCAAGGATGAAAATGAAAGAAAAAACAAAATGATATAACCTCAAATGCTACTGCAAGTAGCGTTTTAAAAAGAACGTTATAAACTACCCATGTCAAACCCTTGCAAAAGGTCGTCAGCTATAAGTTAGTGAATTAGCATTACCAAAATGAGCTTAAGTTGTTCCTAATGGAAGTTCACTAAAGGATGATCAGACTAGTAGTTATCTGTTGATAAGTTTATTCAGAATACTCTAAACTTTGCATTGTAAGTATTTCTTTGAATCACTATCTTTGGAACTAGTGTCTAGAGGAACTGGCTTTTAATCTACTTGATTATTTCTCATTTAGAAGCCTTACTTTTTTAAACATTATAAAACTAAATTTTACGAACCAATTTTTGCAAGTCGTTTTTACTTACTTTTTTAGACTTGTTTTTGAAACTTATTTTTAATATTAAATGTTGTGAAAAACGTTTTTTAGACCCTTTCGAAATCTTTTAGTTTATAAAAGTTTACTTTTTCAAACCATTTATCTAGCCTAGGTATATTGAACCATCTTTATATTGGTTTTTGTATTCAATTTGTTTTTGAATCTTTGTTTTTACATCATCTATAAAAAATGTTTGCGGATAACTACTATATAACTTTTCTTCTTTAAACTTTTTTACGTTTTCAAAGTCTATGGGTGTTTGGTTTAGCGGTGGGAAGGGCCAGAATCGATTTTAAGATGGGAAACCGTGATTTAAGCAGGAATTTTCGTGTTTGGATTCAAAGGAGAAGAATCAATTTTAACCCCAAAATCGATTTTACTTAGAAGCTAGGATTTGAAGCTTCTACTAAATGATTCTGAATTTTTTTTCAAATTCTTACCTCAGTTGCCCCTCATGTTACTTATTTTCCACTTTCCATTGTGTTGCAATGTGTAAAGATCTGGCTGCACTTCTGCGTTCACTTTCCTTAGGTTAGAGACGAAGTGGAGTATGTTGGGCTTGGTTTATTAAAATAGGATATTACTTTCCCCACTGCCCCTCCTACTCTTTCACACCCATTAACAAATTTTATTCCTAAAATAACCTCGCGTGAAACGCTGTGGAGGACATGTTTAATGACGGTTCGAACGACCTTGTTCGAACAACAGCATACGAACGCAATAAAATTGGTGAATGTGGTGGGATATTTCATTATTGTTGCCTTGGTTAACAGCATACGAACGAAATAAAATAGGGTGTTCGAACAAGGTTATGCGAACATGTTCGAGTGACCCCATTCGAATAGGTGAAATTACACACAAGAGGGTGTGAAGTCAATATTTAACTCACGCGAACAATGTTCGAACGGGTTCGAAGACCCGTGTTCGAACACGTAAAATTTCTTGAAAAAAAAGACACTTTGGCTGGCCTTTTAGTCATTTCATACTCTTATGGGGTGTGTTTTGAGTAGGAGGGAGAGTGGGAAAAGCAAAACCCTTAAAATAACACGTTGGGCCTGAAAATGAAGTACAGTATGAAGGCATTAGCTTGAAATGAAAATGAAGTACAGTAGAACAACATATTGTGTGTTGATGGAGGGGGTGATAAATATCACACACTTAAGAGTTGAAGGTGGATGTTATTATGGAATACAAAAGTGCCACCACGTATGATGATTTTAGCATGGAGAGCCCTTAGAGGGGTGATAATTTTCGGGTGTGTTCATTCCAAAGCTAGGTTTTTGGAATGTAATATGACTTTGAATAGATCTTTATGCATCTTTTTCAACTATTACTTTTAGACCACAAACAAGAACATTGACTACTCTGCAGTAACTGTTACCCTAAACCCTACCAATGGAAGAAATTTCGAGAACAACTTACATTCGACAATCGAAAACCCAAATGCAGTGTTCGTCTTCTTCCCCAATGTGCAATTCTTCACAAAAATAGATTCGATTTTGCTTCGTTTAGGGTTTGGCTTTGTTCCCTTTCTTCTTCATTGTTCATTCTCTTCGTCGCTTTTCTTTCTAATTCTAATTTCTAGCAACTTTCTTTGTTTTTTCGTAATTGGCATTTCGATTTTCAGTATTCCAGTTTAATGTTTTAGTTTTTTGTTTGCTTTTGTTTTGTGTTTTTTAAATTTTTAAAAATTAAATGCTTAAGATTTTCAATTAAATAAAATAATTTACCACGTCATTTAATGAATTATACATCAGACATGTTGAGTATAGCCCAAAACAACACAAAAATGAAAAATAAGGGGTCAAAACGAAATAATAGTTATAGAGGGAAGTATCTAAATGAGTAGCTAATGAGTAGCTGATGATAGAGGGAAGTATCTAAAGACAAATGAGTAGCTCATGCAAAACGAAATATTAGATATAGAGAGGCGTATTTAAAGATAAATGACCAAAAGTTTTTCATTAAACATATGAGTAGCTGATGAGTCTGGGGAGAGAGGATAATAGTTATAGAGGGACGTATCTAAATGAGTGCCTGAAATTGTTTTTCTCAAAATGGGTACCCTATTAGGTACAATTTCAAATAGGTTCTCAAGAGGATTAGTACTTTCATTGGAGATTCACGGTTCATTTGAGTTGAGGCAAAACTTAAAAGCTCCACCTTTCTTAATTATCGCAATGACAAATGCCCATTTGAGTTTAAAACAATGTCCTAATTTTTATTAATTTTCTTAATTAGGGACTAAAATTTGTATTGGGAAAAACCCAAGTCTCAAATTGACTAGAGATATGGTCTCAAAAGAGTATATAATGAAAGAGCAACTCCCATCTTTCGAGCCGGTTTTGTAGTGTTTAGTTAGGCCCCACCCAAATTCTAAGATGGTATCAGAGTCTATCCTAAATTCTTCGGGCCACCCACTATTACTATCTACTCATGGTTATCCCAACCCCTCTCCTGCTCACCACACACCCCCAAACCTCTGATATTCCAATTTACCCTCACGTGCAACGCTCATGGACAACGTATTTTCTAGAGGTTCGATTGCCTCCCACCGAATTGGTACGACATTAGTTAACCGGACGTTGTAAAATTGAAAAAAGAAAAGAAAAAGGGGACTACTGATGTGTTGTGTAGGTACGCCTGGGAGGGGTCGCACGGTTAGGTTGCCCTTAGCTGAACCCCAAAATTACAAAAAACACCCCTTTATACATTTAATGGGTACGGTTGCTAGCAACCGAACTGGTTCCGTTACACCCAAGCGAACCAAGCGTGATTCCAGAAAAAATAAAAAAAATGAATGTAGTAACAAACAATAACCAAAATGTAAAATGATAGTGGTTGACAATGTTGAGAAGAAGATTAGAACTTAGAAGGTTAATGAAGTAGGTATGGTGAATAGGATTAGGAGTGGAGAGATGAGAGGTGTGAAGTGTTTGAGGGGAGTGCGTAGTGTTGGAGGAGAAGGAGAGGGATAAAGGATAGGAAGGAAATGTTTTAGATTGGTAAGGTTATTTTGATAAATTTATATATAGTGTCAGGAGGTGTGTGAGGAGTAGGAGTAGTGGGAAAGCATGAGCTTTATTATCCACACACCAAGTCCAATAGTGTTGGGCGTGAGTGGGTGTATTCGGAAAACTCAAGTCTTATATTGACTAGAGATATGGTCTCAAAAAAGTATATAATGAAAAAGACAATTCTCACCTTACAAGTCGGTTTTGTAGGGTTGAGTTAGACTCAACTCAAATTTTAAGATGTGAGTCATAATAGGAGGACCAAAAGTGTAATTAAGCTTTTTTTTGGCTTAAATATGTTTTTACTCCCTGCAAATATTGGGTGTTTTGCTTTTACCAATGCAATTTTTTTTTTAAAAAAAAACCCTTGCAAAATCAACTTTTTTGGTTTTAGTCCTTCTGTTAGATGGACGTTACAAAAAACGTCTATGTGACATTTTTAAATATGTTTTTACCCCCTGCAAATAAGGGGTGTTTTGCTTTTACCCCCTGCAAAATTTTTCATTATCCTCTCCCCCACCTCACGTTTCATTCATCTCTTCCACAAATTCTTCCATTATCCTCTCTCCCCCACCTCATCTCATCTCTATCTCTCACTTCTTATCACTATATTCTTCTCCATTCAACTCTTACTTCCACAGTCAAATCCTTGATATTCAACAAAACAAAATGGTCCAAACCTCAAACTTCATTCTCTCTCTCTCGTTCTTCACCACCTATTATTTCTTCTCATTCCAAGTCTCAAACTAGAACCCGTCTTCTCTTTCTCACAGAACTAGCACACAATTTAATTAAACCACACACATTTATTAAACCCATAAAACCTTGATTTTGAGATGTAGAACAATCCATAAAACTTGAAACAAACCCTAAAATCAGAATCACAATAAAAGTTAATTACATGTTGTGTTCATGGGTTGTTGATTCTGTGAGAGAGAGAGAGAGAGAGACGAAGAAGATGAGTTCTGGTTTGATATGAAAACGTTAGTTTGTGTTGGAGATGGAAAAGTTGATATGAGGTTGGATGGATGCTGAGGAAGAAGGGGATTTAGTTTTTTTTGTAGGGGGTAAAAGCAAAACACTCCCTATTTGCAAGGGGTAAAAACGTATTTAAAAATGCTACATAGACGTTTTTTGTAACGTCCATCTAACAGAAGGACTAAAGCCAAAAAAGTTGATTTTGCAAGAAATTTTTTAAATAAAAAATTTTTGTAGGGGGTAAAAGCAAAACACCCATATTTGGAGGGGGTAAAAAGTTAAAACCCCACATTTATTTTCTTTTGTTTGTTCCTATTTAAAAAGAAATCCAGAGTGTAATAAAGTCTCTTATGACGTCTTTACCAACTACAGAACGCCAAGCAGGCAGTAAATGCATCACTTACCTAATCAATCATCATCAAAATAAAAGTAAAAGGCAATTAATACATTATTATTACTACTATCATTTACCAAAAAAAAATATTACATTATTATCATATTTTTATTATAATAATAATTCCTAAATAACGAAAAGAAAAGAAAAAAAGAGATTGAATCGAGTAGAAGCAGAAGCATGGTTGAAATTGAATGAATGTAGGTGAAAGCAGAAGGAGGAAGGAGGAATGGTTGGAGTGAAGAGAAGGTCAATGTTAGTGAGTTTGGGTTTTCTAATGTTTATGGGTATTGCCGTCTATTTCAGACTTTGGGCTATTGACTACAATATTTCTTCCGATGACTCCGACCTTTTAAGGTTCTTCTATCTTTCATTATAGAGGGTTTCTTTTGCCACTGCTGCTGGGATGCTCTAATCTATATAGTGTTAATGTATATTCTATTCTATTCTATCTTTCATTATAATGATGATGTTTTGTTTTGTTTTGTTTGGTCCACTCAACTTTGTAAACAGAAAACAGTTTGATATTGCTAATAGAGAGGCGATGGATGAATCTGCTGAGTGGAGATTAAAGTATGATGAGGAGGTAGCTAGAGTAAACAAGTGCTTAAAGGAACTTCAACTGGTATGTATGTTTTTTTATAGGGAAATGTTAGTCTTCGTTACTTGGTTAGTAATTTGAATCTTGGATCTCCTTACTTCAAGTCGTCTTTATTCTCTCTCTGCTTGGGATTTTCACTTTTTAACTTCCAAATTGAATGATAAGAAAGGTTGATCTTCAATTTTTGAGATTAATGTTCCCTTTCCTGTAATGACTGTATAATCTTGTGTGTGGCAGTTTCAGGAGTCCTCTCAGAAGGTGGATGATGCTTCTAGTAGTAACCATAAACTGCAAATACTTGAAAAGGTATCTTTTTGTAAATTAACATTCGAACTTCTTTCTGCTTATTGGATAATACCACCGAAGATAACGTTTAGTTATTCATTAGCAACTGTAAGCAAATTTAGTTAATAGCAACTATGAAGCACTCACACAGACAATGGACATGACAGGGACACACAGATACCCGTTTTAGTTTGAAAAATGCAAATAAAGTGTTGGTGTCGTGCGTGTCAGACACCGGACACGTCTATTAGGAATTCAAGTGTGAGTGGTTAGTCTCACATCAGTTAGGAATGAGCTAAATGAATGATATATTAGATATATGACCCATATACCTAATGCCTTAAGGTTTTGGGTGGAGATATGGTGTCCAATTCATTAGTTCGTTGTTGCTCCCGGTGCTCCCCCAGACTCCCCCAACAAACCGGGAATGTCAGTCCTACATAGGTTAGCAATTAACTCTTTTTATAAGGCTTGATATTTGGGATTCAGTTACAACTGAATCAATCAGCTGTGTATATATATACTATTCCCTTCAATCAATAAAGTTAAGATTTATTGTTTCAATTCTGTTTGCCGCTTTCCGAAGATAATCTTTCTATCTGTTTCTCCAACTTAGGGAAGCAGGGATAAAACTTTTGAAGGATAACCATACTTTGAACTGCTAATTTTATCGAAGACAGAATGCAGAGTCAACTTATAATGAATACATTCCCAAATTTCCATTGCCAAACCTATATATTTCATTTAAGTCAAATGTCTATTATGATTTTCTACTCTTTAGATGTAGATGAAATTATTTCTGGCTTTCTTTAGGTATGCATAATTTGTTTTCATTATTTGAGTGTTCTAAACTTCTTATGACCTTTAACTTACCAGGAGAATGCAATCTTGCTTGAAAGGGTTGAAACGTTAAAACGAGAGCTTGAAGACGAAAAGCTGAAGTGCAATTCAAGATACATGAACTAATCAGGAAAGCATTGAGTGAAATGGATTTTTTTGTCACTCTGTCCTCAACTGTTTCATTTCTGAGCACCAATGTTTAAAGATATTTGTAGCATACTAGTTTTAAACCATGGAAGAATTTTGACTGAATGATTCATGGTCTCAAATTTTCACCTTAGAGAGACTGACAGCCAGGAAAATTATAATACATTGTGCCATGTGTATTATACTACGTTTTGACCCAACAGTATACTTGTTATGCCTGTTGTTATTTTACCAATGATTTTGCTCATTGATTTAGAGTATAATTAATAATAGTAGAGCAGTATTGTTTGAATGGAATTGTATGTGCTAATTTGAAAGTTAACTCTGGAGATCCTAAAGTCTGCTACTATTGTTTAGTAGCTAACATCACTGAATCTTGTATCTTCATTGAAGTCAGAAAGACCTGAAATAACTGTAATGGGCAATGAATAATTTTTTTACAAAATATGCCCTGTTAACTTGAGACAGAAGGAACTACAACAAAGCTAGTGGCAAATATGCATGATAGTCCCTGTTAACAACTGATGATTCGTTTGAATGATTCTACAGTGTGGAAATAATACCAAGTCACAGCCTACTATCTGTTTCAAGCACAGGTTCAAGACCATATAGCAATGTACCAAGTTGAATCTAAAACTGTGATCAAGATATTGATGTCAGTTTCCCTGCGCTTGTTTCAACTCTTTCAATCATTCAAGTCTTAGGCTTTTGAAAGAAAAAGATCTAGCCTTTTGTACGCTTTCCGACTTGATCGAAGAAGTGCACCAAACTCGAGTAGAAATTGCTGTAAAAATTTGTTCTGTTATTGCAAATTCTAAAAATTATATACATATTTACACGGTACAAGAAAGTTAGACCAGCAATCTTGTTATAAGAGTAATCCTACTGAATTTGGATCATCTCTTTTTATACTCTCTCAATCATCCTCTACACTCTTTAACCCTCTCATAAATTCTTATCATCTTTCTCTCTTAAATATATTAAGTATTTTAAGAGAGATATACACTGTAGAGAGAGATTGTGAGAGTCTAGAAAGAGAGGATCCAGACTCAATCCTACTCGGGTTCTCCAAGGCCAACATAGGCACTATAGCAATCATGCACCTAACAAACTGGTTAACATTCTAACAGCTGCTGAGAGTTGTAAAAAAAAAGATAAATTCATTTCATTAAAATTACAGAAAATGATTCACAAATTCTCTCTGAACTTTGTCTTTCTCGGATTATATTTTTGGAGTTTTCACCAATCTAAAACATACATTCATACATAATTGACATTGACACATGGAACAACACATGAGGCTGTCTTATATAACATGACCCATGGAACAGAACTAAGCATCTTTGCGCTTGGGGCAATGACGCAGCTAATGAGGTACTAACCGAGGCGCGCCTATTGCTGGTTGAAAACTATTTCCAAACCCCCTCTTGGGCCTTGGTTCATCCTAGGCCTTTGAGAATTTCTGCAAGGGCTCCCTCTTTTGGGTAAAGCCCTACATTTCTAGTTTAAAAATTAAAAATTTGTTTTTGTTTTAAGTTTAAAAAATCAAATTTGTTTTTATTTTGATGTGATTGGGATATACCATGAATCTACCTAGGATTGGTTTATCTGTTCTCTTAAAAATTTGATTCTAATTTTTGTAGGTACCACTACCATTGGGTGAAATTTTTCGTTTTTTTGGATTTATGTCAGAATATGCATTTCCTCCAGAAGTGTTATTTTTACAAATTTTTGGAATTATGGAAATCTATTTTGTTTTTCTCTGTATTTATGTTTCATTTATGAATTTTTGGAATTATGTATTAGACATAATTATATTTTATTTTACTCCATATTTATGTTTCATTGATAATTCTAGAATGTTAGAAACTAGTATGAAACCCGTGCGATGCACGGACAACAATTTTCGTATTATACTAAACTTAAATAATTTTGTGAAAATAATTAACATAATTAATAAATAAGAGTAGTCAACAAAAGTGTATCTAAATTTAGTGAAATGCGATAATAAAATATCATATCATAGGTATACGATCACATGTTGGCATTTTAAATAAGGTTATATATATTTTTAGTCGCTATAAACTTTCACAAATTTGTTTTTAGTCTCTATCAAATTTTTCAACGACATTTAGTCCCCACAATATCTTTCGTCTGCAGATTTAGTCCCTATAAAATGTTACTCATGTATATCCTTCAAATTTTTGAATATACACTCAACGTGTTATGATATAAGTCTATGAAAAAATAAGCTCAAAATTTGATTTCTAAGACCATATTTTCCTTATTTTGTTTGTTGAGTTGTTAGTGCTTTTGATTTTTGATTTTAGTCATTGAAAAAAATTTCACTTATGCTTTTGGTCACTACATTTTATTTTCACCTACTTTTGGTCACAACATGGGGTCGTTGTTAGCACTTTTTTGACCTTATGTAAGTGCTATTAAAAGTTATGCAGACTAAAACTGATTTAAAAATAAATGAGGACCAATAGTAGGTGAATTTTTTTGAGGGACTAAAGATATATTTAACCCTATTTATTTATATGGACACATTTAGTAATGTTTTGAAAATTGAACTGGTGATACCTCTAGGTCTTGGTTGAGTTGTATTAAAGCGCTCAAACTCGGATAAAGTCATGGTCGAACTGTTGAAATAATCGAAATGTACACAACATGGGGTCGTGGTTTAATCAATTGAACCAATCGATCGTTTGAATTTTAAATCACTGACATTTAGGAATTGATAATTAATATTACAAATAGAATATATAATATCTTTAATTAACTTCGTCCAGATTATATTCAATCACTCAATTTAAAAGATTCGTTATAGCAAATTACAAATTCGTAATCAGGAGAGTTTTGTTTCCCTAATTTTAGGTTATGTTTTTTTCTTAGATCCTACTTCTATCATGTACCATGAAAAACTGTACATAAAAGAAATTAAAAGATTTGGTTAAAGCAATTAACTTTCACATCATTTTTTGTCAAAAAAAGATCTTTCACATCATTTTAAAGCAATTGATTTTGTGAAACTTTTGATTGCTGGGCTAGACACATAGAAATACAATGTCTTCTCTAGACGAAAATCATCATGCTAAAGAATACAATCAAGTGTGTCAATATGAATAAAGTCATTATTTAATTTATACCCAAAATTTAGATTTTTTATCATGAAAACTGTATATTGCCAGTATAGTTAAAAGTAGATATAGGAAATGGGGTTTGACCTTGTATAGCAAATGTAATGCTTATAACGGCATGAAAACACGTAATCAAATTTCCTAAAGTAAGCTATTACACAGTAAGTCAAGTTGGTGCATGCATTCTGCAAGAGTTTATGTCAATTCCACTTATGTCAATCCTTACCTTTAGGTGCTTTTTTCAGAAGTATGAACACGAATAGAATGCTATGGTTAAAGAAATACTTACGAAAAAGAATGCTTAAATTTGTCACAAAAAAAAAAGAATGCTTAAAGGAAAAATATATGTCCACATGCATATGCAAATATTTATTTTGGAAAACTGCCAACAATATAAATAGAAGTTGTATTAATGAAATTAAATTGTAAATTGATCATAGAATTGAATTGTGATGTGATTCAAAAATTTTGAATTTGAATTTATTCATTCAACATCAGTGTTGGGGAAGATTAACTGTGCGAATAAAAATATGTATATATATATATTTTATTTTTTGGGTTTACTTATTTTTTAAAAAATTCCCATTATGTGAGACATCAAAATATAAATTTGACTGTATATTTTATGATTGTCATGACGTTTAATACGATTTTAATATTTTAATTACGTGATTACGTATTTTTTTTGACGCAATATTGGTATTACTTTTTATGATAACTAAAAAAATAAATAGGAAAAGGAGCAACAAATATTTATTTAGTATTCGTAGGCATGCTTCAATTTTAAATTATTCAATCTTGAAATGCATTAATTTTTTTCAATGAAAATTTATTTATTTTTTTGAAAATCACTGGATAAATTGATTATTTGTGTTAGAACATTTGTATTTCAAAATTAAAATTGCAAATAAATTCGGTTACGAAAAACAAAGGAGGGAAAATTCAATTTCAAAAGTTTTTGTTTATAGAATTAAAGAGGGAAAATCAATTTGATTTAATACCTCCAATTTCGGTTATGATTTTAATTAGTGTTTAGAAAAGAGAAATTTGAATGATTTTGTAAATTTTTGATATTAATAGTAATGACTTTAATTCTAAATACCTCATTTTGATTTCAAAGTTAAAGAGTCAACATTAACTGTATCACGGTATGTTAATTTTGGATAGGAGAAAAGTTAGGAATAGTACAATATGTACTGTTCAAACTGTTGACCACTAATAGTTTTTGGATTAGTAGTACTCACGTTAGGCCGAACGTTACGGCTTTACTTCCGTTAACTCCATTGCATTATCAAATTGCCTCTGTTGCAATGACACCTACATGGCGATAACTCTCACCAATTATTTTTTTGTTAGATTGGGATTTGGGAATTATTAAATTTGGGAATTAAAGCACTAAAATGGCCTTGTTAAAAACATATATCACAGATGAATACGAAGAAAAAATCTGTTTGGGAATTTTCAATAGAAAAATAAATTGTCCAACATAAAAAAAATAGAAAAAGAAATTGTCCATGAAAAACATTAAGGCAAACTAATACAAAAATAGTTTGATTTGTAATTTGAGAGATAGAATTTGTAATTATTCTTTCTTTTATAATTTTATAACAATTGATTGGGAATAAATTGTATTTAAGAGGATGAATTAAAGGTGATTTGGTAATAATACTGATTTGAAAAATTGATGTTAAAAATTTCAAAATTGATGTTAATTGCGATTTAATGGTAGTGTTGACCATCTTAAAAGCAGATGACATGGGACCTCAATTAGGTACAAGTCATTTTAATTATAATGAGGTGGCTATTAATCTGCTTATTAGGTGGACACGCTAGGTGATTGACATGTAAGCAATTAGGCCATTTGTTTCATTTTCTTTTGTATATGTATTAGATTAGATATTAGATATTTATTTTTTTACTCTGTATTTATATTTCATTTGCAAATTTTTGGAATTATGTATTAGACATAATTATATTTTGTTTTACTCCATATTTATATTTCATTGATAATTCCGGAAAGTTAATTTTTTTAACTTCGAATTTATGTTTCATACATATGAAACATAATTTGGAAGGTATTAGTTTATTTATTTATTTATTTTGGTAAGAGGTATTTGTTAATTTTACTAATAATATGTATATGGATGATTTTTTGGTTCCTAGATTTATCAGACGCATTTACAACTATAGACGTACATATTTATAAATTCTTTACGGGTATTTATAAGTTATTATTTGTCATAATACTTAAATATTATTTATTTTGTAGGTTTTTGCTACCCGTGACAATGTTGAACTAGAGAGGTGGGGAAAGCTAACGGAGTGGTTGTTATCATTCATAGATCAGATACATCCATTGGTAAAAAGGATCAAAATTAGGTGTCCAAGGCCACCAACACCCCGAGATTAAGAGTACAAGATCATCGAATGCATATATGTGGAAGATCATCAATTGAGGAAAAATTAAATTCAAAGAATCCATTTCCAAGCGAAACCATGGACTATTCATCCATGGGATGCTAAAGATTAGAAATTTGTGACTGCAAATCATGAATATGATACGGTTTATCCCCATTAGATAAATTAAGTCTCCCATGTAGAACATTCTTACGGTCAACAATACCAAAAAAATACTAATTCACTGAAATTACTTTTTACTACTACAGATAATTTCTTATTCTTATTCTCTTAATATAAGAGCATTCCCGATGTGGTTGCTTTACTTATTAAGTACTCGCTTCAGTCCTCCTATTATAAGAAGAAAATACAAAAATCATCACACCAATAAGTTCATTTAATTATTGTCTTTTTTAAGTTAGGTCTCCAAAATACCATTCACTCAACTCAATAGGTTTATGTGCACTACTCTCCCTCACCTTTGAAAATTGAAAAGACAAAGGATTCAATGAGGGTAAAATTGGTATTTAAACAATAAATATACATTAATAATTAAAATAGTTTCATATATTTGGGACCAAAATTTACTCCAAAAATATTCTTATAATAGGGACGGACAGATACTAATTTTATTAGGTATCCCCATTTAATACTTAAAAGACTACCTTGGAAAATACGATAAATTCAACTTTTAATTAAGATAAAAGACAAGTAAGTTTACCTATTTATTATTAAAAAATATATTTCCCTATTACATAAGTTTTTGGATCTGTACGTCCCTGGCCTTTAGCTCAATTCTTTTACTATTTTACCACTTAAACAAAAACTCAATATAACGGTTTTGGCCTGATGCACAATTCACAACCAAAATCAAAAGAAAAATTGATCTCAACACACCCCTCCATTAAAAAATGAACTTAAACCAAACTTGTGCATCACACCGACATTGAGGGTAGTTGAGGATAGAAGTGTAGTACCTGCTCCCTCTGTCCGAAATTATTTGTTGTTTTAATAAAATCAATTTGTCTCAAATTGATTGTTTTTTTAAATTTTCAATGAAACTTTTAATGTTCTTTTAAACTTATACCCCTATTAATTATGACAACTTTTTACCTACAATAAAAAATTCACATTTATCTAGGTAGAGAGATAAATGGTTAAATGGTAAATTAGACAACATTTTTTAAAGAATCTAAACTCTTAATCATTTTTCTTAAATGGTGTGTCAAAACCTAAATTACAAACAAAATGGGACGGAGGGAGTATATGAGAAAGAGAATCGGAGATGTACTCTCTCTCCTCTGACTCGCAGGTTCTGTGCCAAACTTTTTGGTTAAAAATATTAATAAAATATTCTTTCATCATTTTGGAGTGGGTTGAAGAGAATAATAAAATAAATTATTAGTAAAATGTAATGATTTAGAGTTATTAGTGAGACTCATTTAGTAAAATAAAAGTTATAGTCAATACTAATAAAATCAAATGCCACCAAATTTACATTTTTAGACATCTTACAATTTTGACATTTGTCACAAAATAAGGGTATTTTGGTCATTTTACCGCTAAAAGACAAAAAAAATACTATTCATGTCAGTTTTAAAAAAAAAAAAAAATTTGGTCGACTGTGATCGACGCGCTGTCGTCGGTGTCATATTGTTATTGTATTGTCATTGACGATCTTGACGCATGTCGGTCTCACTTTTTTTTTTCAAAAAAACAGTTTTATTTTTCAGTTTTAAAAACTAATTTCATTTTTTAAAAAAACTGTTTTTTCTTTTTAAAAAACTGTTTTTTTTTTTTAAAAATTCTTTGCTTCAAAAAAAAAACATTTTTTTCTAAAAACTATTTTTAAATACAAAATAATTTTTCATCATTTTTTTTCTCAGTTTCTTTTTTCATAAAAATTAATTTTTTTCCTCTTTTTACTAAAAATACTTAGTCAATATTTTTATAATTTAGTCAAACTACTAAAAATAATTACTTTTTTTACAATGATAAAATTAATCATTTTAACCACTACCCATTGTCAAAAAAAGACGTACCTGTAAAAAAAATTAAACTTAATTTTTCTAAATTAACTCTTATAGAGAAAAAAAGTCATAATATGTGGCAATGAGACCAGTAATGTGAGACTGACAATGAAATCAACAACGGGAAAAGGAGTGGGAACGAGTGAGGAAAAGAGAGCGCTAACGGGAGTGCATATTTTAGAAAATATTATTTTATTTTTTCTTCAATTTTACTTTATCTATAATTTATTATTTTCTATAATCTATCTTTTAAAACTATTAAGATCAATCAATTTAATCACTATGAATTGTAAAAAAAAAAACTTTACCCACTACCAAATATTTCAAAATAACTTACTTATAAAAATGTGGCAACGTGAGCGACAACGAGAGATCGACAAAATGGGAGTAGCAACGGGAGAGGCAACCGGCCCGACAATGAGAGAGGTAATGAGAGCGCCAACGGGAGGGCCAACGGGGATGCATATTTTACCTTTAATGTTCAAATACATTATTATGGATCAATGTAATTGAGATTGTCAACAGGGATGCATATTCCACTTTGAATTTGAAATCATATATGTTGGACATTGTTTATAACTTATGAATAACTTCCAAATTATTATTATGACTTCATAAATAATACACCGACCATACAAAGTATCAATTTTTCTAATAAAATTTTTTCCATCATTTTTAACTCGACTTTTTTTTTTTTTTTTTTGTCAAAAACATTAAAAGAAAATTCCCCTTTTTACTAAAAATAAATTACTCGCTAATTTAGTAGAAACACTGACAATGGGATCTGCAACGCAAGTCGCGACAACAGTCGCAACCAAAGCCAACGGGAGCGTCAACGAGGCTGCTAACGGAATGCCCAACGGGGATGCATATTTTACCTCTAATTTCCTAATACATTATTATGGATAATGTAAATCTAATTGTCAATCTCCTTTAATTTCTTCTACTCAATATAATTTGCATTTGTATATATGTTATATGCCACAATATTTATCTATTTCCTCTTTGATTTTCAAATTATACATTTTTGGCATTGTTCACAACTTATGAATACCTTTCAAATTATTATTATAAATTCATCACAATAAACCGACCATACGGTATCACCCGTGCGTATGCACGGGTAAAAAACTAGTGCTAGAATAAGAGATGAAGTGCTTGTTAGGTACTATCATTAAAAAAATTGTAAATAAATGATGTGTATATTTGAGACATATTTAAATACTCAAGGAGAAGTGGTTGGAATGTGAATGTTCTAAGAACTTATTATATATAAATAATGATTTGAAATTTCCATATTCTCAGGGTGTTTAGGAACTAGGAATAGTAGAAAATTAATGACTCAAAATGGTAAACAAATTGTACTATAATATGTGCACCACCCTGCATTCCACCAAAAAAGTATGTGCATTTCGCATAAATTCAATTAGAAAGAATATTTTCTCTTATTAGGGTTCAATTCGTTTTTCTCTGCACATGGATGAGATGGTAAAGTCTCATTCCAATTTAGCAGCCGCCCGAGATCGAATCAGGTCTTGGCGAAATCTATTGAGGCTATGTGTGTCTCTCCACCATTTCAGAGAGGATTAGTCTCTGCGAGTTCGCGCATGAGAGAATCACCCGGTTTATACCAAAAAATTAGGTTTTCTCTCCTAGGATTTTCATCTCCTTAGTGAGACGACGTGCCACTGATGCCTTCACTCCCTGGTGAGTTTCGATTGGTTGTTTCACGCGTTTTGTTTCCTTCGTTTTGTTCCATGCATTTTTGGTTTTGTTTCTCTTTGCATTATGTTCATGTGTTTATCTTCCTTTGTTTTGTTTAACATGTTTCGGGTTCATGCGTTTTGGGCTTTGCTGGTTTATAAGCTTTGGGTTTGTTCTTGGATCATAAGTTTTGGGCTTTGTTTGTTGAAAACCCTGCCTCGTTCCTTCACTTTGTGTCTTTTGTTTGGGTAGTTTTGATTTGGATCCCACCACCATCCGTTATATCCCCACCCAACAATTTTCTTCTAATTTTGTTCAAAACAGATTTACCTGCTAAATAAATAAATCCGTTTATGTTAATTTTAGATAATTTCGTAGTGAAATATTCAAAATGGATTTACCTATTACCTAACAAATAAATAAATCTGTTGTCTAACATTAATATACGGATTTATCTATTTGGTAGGTAAACCCGTTTGTTATAAAAAAAATTAAAAACGGAAGTATATAAATCCGATGTATTTGTTGGACCAAACATATTTATATATGCATCCATTGTTAAAATCAAAAAAGAAACCGTTATCGTTTATGTTTTGATTCTTATTGATATTTTTCCATTTTATAATTAGGTTGATCTTTTGACAAAATCCAAGAATCAAACATTCAACACTATTTTCTTAGAATAGGAAAAAAAAAGTCACTGACAATCTATGCATACGCATGTTCAAACAATTTTAAAAAGTCAAGAAACCTCTAGCTATCTTAGATGGAACAATTACCATAAGTCTTAATGAATCTTCAAGCATGTCTCTCCAAATGAGCTTTTAATGAATCTTATAAAAAAAGTTAAAATATGAGCTTCTCACAATTGAAGCTCATAATATTGTTGTTGCCCATACATGATGTTGTGGTTCTTTTATCTTTCATTTACGTTTTAATTTAGTCCATTTTAGTGTTTTTTGTCCATTGATTTTAACAAACGTCACGCTGGCAGTTAACTGCTGACATGGCGTCCTAACTGGCAGGTCTGAGGTGTATTTCATTAAATGAGGTGACACTTTGTTTTTTCTTTAAATCAAAAAAAAATTACACATAATCTTCAACCCACATTAAACATCTTCAACCCAAACAAATATAAAAATATGGAAAAATGAAACGAAAGAGAGGAAATTTAGAAATCTTCAACTCCGGCATTTTCATGTTCAAAGTCAGTTTCACAAATATGGAAAAACGAAATGAAACCCACAAATCACATATTTGAAAAATGAAATCAAACCCACAAATCGAAAATGAAAAAGAAATGGATTAAGGGTTATGAAAAAGGGTTCGAAAATGGATTTGAATGGGAAGAAGAAACTCAGATTTGATATTGGGTTTGAATGGGTTTGTTGTGAAGATGAATAGAGATGAGTTAGTGGGACCAAATTGAAACTAAAAAAATGTGTAGCGGACCAAATTGAAATTAAAAGAAACCATAGAGGACCAAATTGAAACTAAAAGAAAACTTAAGGGACTGAATTGAACCAAAATGATGCTTCAACAAAAAAACTCAGATCTGCATCCATGGTGAAAACTTAACAACCCATTGTTTTTCGAAATGGCTTTTTCATATCCCTTTTTGCGATCAAAACTCATCCAAGATCAAACAAAACTGTTGCCTAAATCACTAGATTCAGTTAGTGGAGAATATTACTGTAAATCTCTCTCTCCAATCTCTCTTTCTCCTTCCCTCCCCCACCCCATGGCAGACAGTAAACACCCCACCCACAAGGCCCATAATATCTAGGTTTGAATGGGAAGAAGAAAAATGGGTTTGAATGGGAAGAATGGAGAAAAGGATCTGGGTTTATTTTTCTGATTTCAAAATTTAGATTTTTAATTGTTTTTACAATTGGTGTTGTAAAATTCTTTTTTTATTTAAAAAAGAAATGCCACGTGGTTTAATGATTCCTTTGTCATTCATGCCACTTAGGACGCCACATTAGCAGGTAACTGACAGTGTGGCGTCTATTAAAATTAATGGACAAAAAACACTAAAAGGGACCAAACTGCAACGTAAATGAAAGATAAAAGACCTGAGAATTAAATGACCAAAATGAAAGTTTGTACTAAGCACAAAGTTAATATTGTGCGAACACTAGTAGTGTGGATTCGAATCAGCAATCCTTTGTACCAAGGACAAATAAAAAATAATGAAACATACTTGCATTGTTATAATGTATGATGTATCAACACATGCATGCACATTCATGAACACACTTGCATTTAACGTCTTAATACAATTATATCAAATATATGTAATCAATCATTCATATATATAATTTCCTATGAAGACATTAATAGTAACCAAAAAAAAACAATTACGAGATCCAGATATATTTGCTTTTAACTATGAAAACGTACGATTCTACATGAGTACATTACAAGACTAGAAGAAAGGCTTTTTGATATACATTTAATAATTGAGCCTTGTATGCTATTTTTCAGCTCACATACAATTCTCTTCTTCACATTAGTAAACAACGAAATTAAGGAAACCAGATTACAAGGAAATCAGAAAGAAACCCATAAGATTATTATAAGAAGATATGAATATCTAAGTCACACTTTTGTATATTGCTGTATAACATTCATTATTTTGTCTTCAAACAAACTTATTAATAAACTATAAATTTCTTTGTACTAAGTTGAAAAATCAAGTTGGCTTACCATTCCTAGAGAGAGATTCAACAACCCAATTGTTACTACCAGAGCTTCCATTTTTCCCAGTACTCCTAGAAGGACTACTAGTACTACTATTGTGACTCTCTTTATTCATCATTGATGTTATGGCTGCTGCAACAGCAAGCCTAAACTTTGGATCTGAAGCAATTGCAGAAGATACATTATTATCACTTTCTTCGCCTTTCCAAATCCTATTATGATGATCCAATGGCCTCTGAAAGTTGTTCATTGCACCAGCACTACTGTGGAATTTATTTGGCATCATCCAAGAAAAACGAGGTTCATTTATATTAGATGAGCTGCTACCAGTAGAAAATCGTCGTGATTGATCATTGAGAATATTATTGGTGAGGTCAAGAACAATGCCTTGAGAAGGATCATTGGGATTAATGCTTCTAATATTGGAAGATTGATTTAATGGGTAGAAGCTATTATTGTAAGGAAATGTTGATTGAGTGAAAGTTGAAGTTCCATTTGAGATTGGATTGGTTGAGTCTAGTAACATGAATGAACCTGCTGCAGAAGTTGTAGAAGCCATAGCAGTTGCACCAACTGGAAGTGGATGATTATGTGTTCCTTCATAGGTTGTAATTAGTATAGACATGTCATCTATACATCTTTGTACCTATATTATACATATAATAACAAGACATAAAAATCTATAACACCTAAAAGTAAAAATATATACTTACAACCTATTTATGAGCAAAAAAAATGCAGTTTTTATGTTTATTGAATAACTGATGTATTTTGATCCATATTATCAATCAGATATATTAGTAATTCAATGAACTTAAAACTTGATTTTTTTTTTGTTTATAAATAAGTTCTGAATGAGAATATACTATAGTAATAGTTTTTTAATTACTAGTAGTATTAAAAGTCGTGCTGCATTTTTTAATATAGAAAATAATTAACTGATTCTGATCAAATACCTGTTTCCTAACTGGACAGCCTGGAGCCACGGTGCAACGATAGTAGGCTCGTGGACATGGATTTCCTTTTGCAATTTTCTGCCCATATTTTCTCCATTGACATCCATCATTCATCTACCACAAACAAACCACAACATATATAGTTTATCTTAAGAAGTTAATCAAATTAATCATAATTAATAATGATAGAAATGTATAGATTTTTGAACTCACAGTGGCAGTTTCACATCTAGCTCTAACAGAAACCCTAGCCTTTCTGTTAGGAAGGGAAGCAGCATGACTAGTAATACCAGGCATTTCATGTATCCTTTGTATTTTATTCTGCACTGATGATGATTCAAAATTTGCCAATTCATCTTTTTTCTCTTCCTTATTATATACCTCAGTTACTTTTTCACACGAGCTTGTTTGCAATCTCAGTGACAAACCTAATTCACTCTCACTTATACTATCAATATCATGATCATGATCATTCTTTGGTACTGGAGATGCTTCTCTTTGAATTTGTTTATTAAACATCTCAAGAATTCTTGATGGTCCTTCATCACTAGTAGTTGCATTGTCTTCAAGTGAGAGAGAAAGCTGCAGATTCATCATAAGATCTATAAAATTATACATATATAGTTTATGAAGATCTTATAAAGAATTTTAACAATCAGATTTACCTTTCTTTTATTATTATTATTTTCTTGGATGACTGAGAATTTTGTTTGCAGATCATAGTAGTCTTTCATTGTTTGTTCCACCACTTTCCTTAGACCTTTGTTTTCCTCTTTCATATTCTCCATCTCCATTTGCAAGACACTTAACTGTAGAATACATACATAGATATTTATATAACATGCACAAGTAATTATAACATTAATATCAAGAAACTTATATATGACAATTAAATTAAATTAAATTACCTCATTTGTTTTTGTGCAATCTTGCAAAGATAATTCTACCAAAACTGATGAATCATCTTCTATTTCACCAGCTGTGGTAGCTAATTCAGGAACTTCTAATTCCTTCTCATCCACTTTCAGTACTCTCTTATAATCTATCTTTTCTTCTTCTTTTTGTTCATTATTATCTATCTTCAAAGAGAGATCAATTTCCATCTTTTTGAGTAATGAAAAATCTCTTTCTTTGTCTTCTTCACTTGTGTGATATAGAGTATGCTATGCTACTTTTAAGGCACCAAAGTCAATACATTTGTCCTAATTAAAGACGTTTTCTTATCTTGTACACACATGGACGCATCTAAGGTATGACTTTATTTGGCAATTAAATTAATTAGTCTACAAGTATCTATTTTAATATTAACAACTGTAGGGAGGGCAGTGGACACCTACTATTTTGATTATTAAACCCTCTAGTTACCAAAATTACAAAAATAACCATTAGTATTAGTCAAGTTTTTGATAGGTCATTGACCCCTTTAATTGCCCTTTGTGTAATTAATTAAGAAATAAGTCAAAGTTTATAAAAGCCAGCCACTAGTAGAGAGTCACCAAAGGATAATTAAACACCACCTTCAATTGTAATTGATATTAATTTTTGGTTAATTAAACTGCCGTATGCGAATTATCTACCAATTTAATTTAGTCTCCAATTTTGTTACTATTTTTATTTTTCAACCACATTATTTATCATAAGATTGGAGCTCAAAATTTTGTTGAAGGGATCTAAAATCCAATTTATGCATTCCTTTTGCTTAAGCTGGACCTCTTCTTTATTAACAAAATTCTATATGCTTATTGAAAAAAAAAAAATATATATATATATATATAAGGGAGGATTTACTATGCTTTTTAAATCACATATAATTAATTACTTTTTTTTAGTTCGAACCATTACTGGCTACCTATGAAGTGTCTCAAACTTTCAACGAAAGACTAATATAATGTTCGTTCTTACTTAGGATCAAATTTTGCAATAGACAACACCGATTTGTCCACTGCATGAATCGAACCCGAGAGCGTTGGGCTGTCTCCTCTGTGTCTCAGGGTAGATTAAGCCAATTGACCAACAGTGTTGGTTACATAATTAATTAGTAATTAGGCCGTCTAAATAGGACTAGTGTAATAGGTGGCATCGTGCACAGCTTCGTCCCCACACACTTGTGAGAAAATAATGGAAACTCTTAATTGCTACACATCGTGCTCCTAACTTAAACTGCATGCATGCTTATTCTCATTAGTAGCAATATTGTCTTTTTGCTTAGAAAAGAGAGATCCCTTTGTTGAAAATTGAAAGTAGCACTCGTGCTACATGTGCCTGTTAATGAAGAACAATTCGACATGATTCATTTGAAATTGAATATTTATTTTTATAATATATAAAGTGTGTAAACAAGGTCTAAGGCTTAACATGCAGCTGATTAATATATATATATATATATATATATATATATATATATATATATATATATATATATATATATATATATATATATATGTGTGTGTGTGTGTGTGTGTGTGACATGACATCATGTGTTACACCATGGAATATGAACCTTGTACGAAATCCCATATGGATCGAAGAGAGAAGAGAAGACCCTCATTGGGATCAGATCTTGAATTTGTCAACTAGAAGACCACAAAAGGCCACACACATCTCTCAACTCCTAGTTTATATAATTTGTTAAGTAATTTGTATATACTATATATACCTCCCACGTTATTATATATAGTTTAACAATCAACGTTGACAACGAAAAGAAAACGAAATTCTATATATCTTAGAAAAACTCTTTCAGTACGAAAATGAATATGATAGTTATTGAATTAAACTATATATAAATATACAGCTAAAATGAGATCACACTCTCCGCTTTTCATGTAAATGGGTGTATATAGCCCTAGGTTTAGTTTAAGTTCTGTTCTAATTCTTTTTTTCTTTTTTTTTTATAGAATAAAGTTTAGGTGAGTTGAGCCCAGCTCACTAGGGTCAAGAGAGCCGAGGCTCTTTGAAATACACAGAGAGATTTTACAGATCACCCACCAAAGAGGTACTCACATCGGCGGCGGGAGTTGAACCCACGACCTTGTGAGTCAACTCCTTACCAACTGAGCCAACCTTCCTTGGCAGTTCTGTTCTAATTCTAAATACTATATATAAATCCGTTATCTTTTTTTTAGATAAACAAAGATATCATTGAAGGGAACACAAGGGGTGTCCAATCCTTACAATGAGAAAAGCAGAGAAGGGGGAGGGTCTCATTAAAACCTCTCTAAGCCAAAACCCATTGGGAAAAAGACTCGAGCGAGGAAAAAGAGTACTGCAAGCTGATAAAGAAGACTGTGATGAAAGTAAACAAGCTAACTCATTGTTTGTCCCCCGACTAAAAAGCTTAAAATTTTTGATACAATTCATGAGGTAATTACAACAAAGAAAAACAACCCCTCGGGCAAATGAACCAATCCGACCAAGACGCCACGCAACTCCTCCCGCTCCTAGCCTTAAACCAACTCCAAGCTGAGTCCTTAATTCCCGCTAAAATAGAGGGAACGGAAACCACCTCCCCTTTGAAGATTATTACCTTATTGCGAGCCAACCAAATATTCCAAATCATGTCGTCCATACAAGATGTTTGACTCTTTTTTGCCGTTTCCCTTTTACAAGTTTGCCAAAATCCATGAAGTGAGAGATAATGTTCTCTGTATCATCCATAGAAGCCCCCATCCAAGAAAGAATGTTATTCCAAATTGTTTTAGCCACATTTCAAGACAAAAAGAGATGATCCACCGTTTCCTCCTCCCGAAAGCATAACACACAACTTAAATCATTTATAGACCGGATAACGCCCTTTCTAAACAACGCGTCCCTTGTAGCAATTCGCCTCAATAACACCCTCCAAGCAAAAATTGAAATTTTAGACGGAACTCGATTTTCCAAACTCGCTTGCATGCCATGGCAGCATCAGCCTGCACCTGTTCCATCGGATTAGCAGCAAAAAGTTTCAGCTTTTCATAACACCTTCTCACCGAGAACCCAGCCGAGGAGTCTGACTTCCATATCCATTTATTGTCATGCGATTCCAAAGAAACCGGCAGCAGTGTTGTAATGCCGTGACAGACTGCAGCAACATTACAGACAGCTGTTGTGTTCCACTGTTCTGCACAATACCGTGTGTCCATTGCCAATTCCACCGCCAAACGCCATCAACCCAATGTCCGAATTGCTCCACTGTTGCTTCCTTCGACCTGCATAAATTAAAAACAGCAGGGAATAAGTCCGCCAAGCGCTCTCTCCCCAACCAAACATCACTCCAAAACCTCGCCTTATCCCCCCTACCCAATTTAATTTTGACCAATTCACCAAACCATCCATCCGGCAAACTTAACTCTTCTCCAAGTAAGCATAAATCCCTGCACCATATGGACTTCTTCTCCCATCCTCTTCTACTAGTATTTAAATCGGGCCATCTTCCCTTTAAATCATATTTTTCCGCCAATACCTCCTTCCAAAGGGGATTACCTTCCTCCGTTAAAATTCTCCACCGCCATTTCATTAATAGAGTTGTATTGAAGACCTCCAGATTTTTAATACCTAGCCCCCCTTTTTCCTTTGGCGAGCAAATTGTTTCCCACTTTACCCAAGTCAACTTCTTACTTTCACCATCACCCCCCCCCAAAGGAATCTTCTTTGTATCTTCGTAATTTCCTCTATAACCTTTTTTGGCGCTTTGTAGAAAGAGAATAAGTACAAAGGGAGTGATGCTAACACCGAGTTAATAAGCGTGACACGACCCCCAATGGATAATTGCCTACTCTTCCAACTATTCAATCTTGCTTTAATGGAGTCAATGATTGGTTGCCACGTGCACACCCTTCTCGGATTAGCCCCAACCGGGACCCCAAGGAATTTAAACAAATCGATCGACCCCACCTTACACGCTAAAAAGTGAGAGATCCCAATCATCATTCTATCTTCAATATTCAAACCGATGACGCAACTTTTACCAAAATTGACCTTTAACCCTGAGGCCAACTCGAAGCTTCTAAGAATTGCCTTCCAACACCAAATGTTTTTCCCCCCCCATCACAAAAGAAAATGGTGTCGTCGGCGAATTGCAACAATTCAACCGAGAGTTGTTCAACCGAAAACCATTAAGATTATTTGATTCCACCCCTTTTCTTACCAACCCCGCCAAACCTTCCGCCGCAATAAGGAACAAAAACGGTGCAAGCGGATCCCCTTGCTTCAAACCTTTTTGTGCCACAAACTCGTCCGCCGGGCTACCATTGACCAACACAGAGATTGAATTAGACGAGATACACGCCCTCATCCACCTCCTCCACCTATCCCCAAAGCCCAACCTAGCCATCATGTAATCCAAATATGACCAACTCACTGAGTCATACACCTTCTCGAAGTCAGCTTTCAATACCACACATTTTTTCTTTTGTCTCTTGGCCAAATCCATAATCTCATTTACTACCACCACACCGTCAAGGATATTTCTTCCAACAAGGAATGCACTTTGACAATCCGAAATCACCCCCTTCAACACCCTTTTCAACCTTCCCGCTAACACCTTAGCAAGCATCTTATATAAACACCCTACGAGGAAAGACGCACTTACCGCCTTTGGTAATTTTGCAAACCTGTGAAATTCATCAAAGAACAGCATAATCTCGGCTCCAATCATGTCCCAACTTGCCTTAATAAAGTTGAAATTAAACCCATCCGGTCCCGGGCTTTTATTATTGTCGCATTCCCAAACCGCCTCTTTCACCTCCTCTAAAGAAAAAGGTGCCAACAACAATTCATTCTCCGATCCAGTTATTTGATTAAAAACCATCCCATCCATTGTTGGCCTATTAAAATTCTCCTCCTTGAATTTTTCTTCAAAGTGATTTCTAACCGCCCTTTTGACACCCCCCACATCATCTACCCACTCGTCATTCACGAGTAATTTTAGCATTTGAGTTCTTCTCCGGTTACCTTTGATACATGCATGAAAAAAACGACTATTTGAATCACCTTCCGCTAACCACCTTACTCTTGCCTTTTGCGCAAACAAGCTCTCCTTAGCATGGAGTTCCTTCCAAAACTTCTCATTCAAACGATTCCTTAGCATACAATCTTATAGCTATGAAAATCAAAAAGTAGAGTTTTATATATATAGAAGAATAGCGCCTAAGTCAGAATTAAGTTTACTAGTTCCTCTCGTGCCATTTACCACCGGTAAATAATCCACCTCAATGGTAATAGATTAGATTCCTAGCTCACTAAACCACATACATTATAGCTAGCATGTTTCAGGTCCATAGCTTCAACTTCTTGGGGATAGGATAACAAAATTTTCTTGATTGTTTCTAATGCACATCCCAAAGTCGCACCTTTCATCAGATTTTACGAATTGATCAGCATCATGTGTTGCACTTTGTCTACTCCTAGCTGCTTCCCAATCGGTTGACAGATCACACCCCCTCCTCAAAGCATCTTGAACACTGGTATTAATCCTTTCCCATACATACTTTATCATTCCTTATTTTCCAGATTGTCCAAATCATCATCGCAAACGTACGTACGGTTTTTGTTCCTGAACCGAAAGCTCCACAAAATCTCCAAATCTCCTCAATGATGCGTCTGAGAGCTCCTATAAAAACACCATTGTGTTGCCACATCTCAATCGCTTTTGGACAGTCAAAAAGAATGTGTTGCACCGATTCTTCACTATCAAGGCAAACAACCTCACAATTTACATGCCTCTTTTGCAAATTCTTTTTCACAGTTAGCACGCCTCTGGTTGCTCTCCAAAGAAGGAATTTTACTTTTTGAGGAACTTTGAGCTTCCATAAAGCCATTCAATTACCTCCGATCCCTTCCTCAAGTGAGTGTTATCAATAAGTTCCTTCATGGCACTGGAATATTATAAGCAGACCTCACACTATAATAAAGAGGGTTCAAGTGAACCTCCCACTAAGTCATATGTCTACCACTAGCTTTAAATTTAAACTCTACTTCAAGTAGCGTTTCAAAAAATGTTATAAGCTACTAAAAAAATGCTACAAGCTAATAGTGCTAATTAAACGATTACAACGAGCTGATTCGCTGTAAGCTATCCACTATAAGGCGGATCAAACATTGTCAAACAAAACCTAAATCAAAAGTGAACACTTCGAAACCCTAGAGTTTTATTGGGTATGGTACCTAATATCCAATCACTTAATGACATCATTTTTTATATTTAATTACTTTAAAATAATTGTATATTTTGAATTAATTTTGCATACAGTATATCAATGCCTCACAAAACTCATAGGTATATTATAGAATTCACCTAAATCAAATTAGGAAGATTTTATTTGCCTATACTTTCTTTGTGGACATTTTATTTGCCTATATGAAACATTAAATTGGGTAAAATGCAATATTTGAGATGAAGTGGTAATTTAAGATCGGAAAATAGAATGTTAAAAAATTGAAATGAGAAGAAAATATGCAAGATATTTATAAACGGGTTTTTCTCCCCACTTGTTTGATTTATAATATGGGAGTAGGGAGTAGCTATGAATAATGGAAAACATGAGAAATATGGCTGGCAAAGAAGTCGACGCATGCACGAGGTTATGAGCTGTGGCGATGAAACGATGATAAATGCCTCACATGTCGGTGTGGTGTGTAAACCTACTTTTATAAATATATCTCTATATATAAGCCATTCACTTTTTGCTTTCAATGGACACTCTTCTTTTTTATTTTCATGAAAATTCGTTGGACGGACACTCTTCATTATGGATGAAATTTTAATTGATATCCGTTAGTAACAGGATATTATCTCTATTATTTGTTAGAGAGATGCTAAATGACACAAAGGTGTTCGTTTGTGGGGACAAGATCAACTTAGAGTCTTAGATGGTGTGGGGCATCAAATAAATTTTCTATGCGGTGGCGAGATATTTGTAGACTAGAGAATTTATAGGGTAATGGGGCTGATTGGTTTCACGAGTCACTTGTACGGAAGGTGTGTAATGGGAACTCCACTTCCTTCTGGCAAGATACGTGGGCAGGAACTCAGTTCCTTGCTAACGCTTTCCCAAGGTTCTACTCAACATCCAACCAAAAGGATAGCAGTGTAGGGCAAATTACAAGGTGGGTAGATGGGTGGCTAGTGTGGGGTTTTACTTGGAGGCGGACTCTCTTTATCTGGGAGGAGGGCCTCTTGGAGGTTCTATTACTTACTCTTCATCACCTTCAGCCTTCATTGGATTCTTTCTAGGGATTTACTCAGTTAGTTCGTCCTATACCTTCTTATCAGCTAACACTAGTGGGGCATCTGGACTTTCGGATCATCAAATGGCAGTGTTTTGTCCTCTCTGGAAGAGCTTGGCGCCCTCAAAGGCCGTTGCCTTCTCTTGGCAATTGATTCTTGATAGGATTCTTTCTAGGGTGAATCTGTTAGGAGGGGGTTATTAATGATGTCAGTGCTACCACATGTGTCTTTTGTGCTATGTATCAGGAGTCTTCTATTCACTTGTTTCTCACAAGTGACTTTTCCCTCTCGATATGGTATGCAATTGCTAAATGGGTGGGGTGGGTTTGGGTTGTACATCGAGACCTCTCTCAGCTTTTCCTTTCTGTTTTGTTCGTTTGGTTATGGAGCCGAGAGTAAGCAACAATTGGCTTTGATATGGCATGCGGCGATCTGGGTTCTCTGGGAGGAGCGGAACAACCTTATTTTGCAAGTACGCCAGCTGATGGTATCCGAGTTTTGGAGCAGATTGAGGTTTTGTCATGGAAATAGTTTCTAGCGAGAAGTGGAGTAACTCCCTGCCTTTATTATGAGTGGTGGGCAGAGGTCTTTTTGTGTATTTCTAAGTTGTTTTCCCCATTTGTTTCGTTTGTGCTTCTTTGTTTCGGTTGTGTTTTTCCTTTTATGTCTCTTTTGTATGGTTTCAGGTACCCCTTTTACCTCTTTATATTTATAAGATAAGTTTGTCATTCAAAAAAAAAAAAAGTCACGAAGGTTACTTGAACAAAAGCGAGGAAAATCACTCGGCAGTCTACACAAAGTGGTGGGTGTTATTAAGAACAAATGTAACCAACTCTTCTTTGTCGTGCATCACTTTTCGTTAGAAATATCTTTTTCCTATTTATTAATACGTAGTGGTAGTCTTGCACAACGGACAACATATAGTCTCCTTTTTAGGTGTTATGGCTAAATTATAATTTTGGTCTCCTTATTTTAAAAATTCAGACATTTGGCCCTCGTATTTTAAAACTCAAATATAGTCCCTCTATTTTAAAAAATTCAGAGATTTTAGTACAAAAGGGGTTTTTAATTTTTTTGCTGAGTTGGAATCCTGCCAAACAAAAAAAAAAGATATTTTAATAAACTCCATAAACTACTATTTATAGACTTTACAAACAGAAACTAACTTATTTGCATGATAGCCTTGGATACTTTACATCCTCCATCCTTACAGTTAAAAGCATTCTGAAAAACTACCACAACCACTCCATGCCTTTGCGTGCCTTGCACTAGCTTTCGAATTCTACTGTCTTCAAAGCTGCTCGTATGATTCAAATTCTTCTGCTTCTCAAATTCTACTCACTTGCTGACGTGTCTCCTTAGCTTATTTCGATTTTGAAATTTGGTTGTAACACAGTCATATTGTGTATATGTTGACACCTAGATAACACATGTTACTGGATAACGCTTACTCAATCAAGCATTATATCGGTAACACAATCTAGTGGTAAAACACAAATATTAGATATCAAAAATGCGAATTTGAATCTACAACGTTAGACTTCTTCTCTCCCTATTCCCCTCATCAATCCTTGTACTAATGGGAAAAAAATACAATAGAGGTTAGAGGTTAGAGGTCAGAGACCCACTTTGTTTGCTTTCCATTGCGGAGTCAAGATCTTAACAACATTATGTATCAAGATCATCAATAGGGAAGAGGCCAGAGACACATGTGTCTCTAGTTTTGCTTTCTTTTCGCTAATCGACGCCGAGACAAGATCTTAACAAAATTATGTATCAAGATTTTATATGATTTTCGTAAAAGAAATCTAGTGACTGATTAAAGATTGTTCATCTTCTCCCAACTATATGAAAATTTATTTGTACAGGTATGTGTAATTGGTTGTGTTTTTACAACAACGATACATAAAAATTAAACTCATTGTGTAAAACAGACAAAAATAAACAAAACAGGATAAGAATCATGAAGTCTTCATAAGACTGCAAGGGTAAGGCCATAAATCAACATGATCTTGCTTTGTTTTTTCTTTATCCTATGAAAATGAATTCTCAAAACCACTTCTAGAATCTACTCTAAAACATGGCTATTGAGCAAATATAAGTGTGAATGGAGAACAAAAGAAAAGACTAAAAGGAATAAAAAATGTTCTTTGCTATCCTGCACTATGCTATATATCTTCATTTTTATTTTTGGATAATTGAAAAGATGCTATATATCTTCAATTGCTCATCATCACGCTCAGAAAATTATAGGCAGCCTGATTATTTCACTAGTTCTTAGTAAAGAGAGATCTAAGTAGGCTAGCCTATTTCTGAGCTTTCCTATCAACCAAAAGGGAAAATGCACTTCTATTGTCTCACATCATTTTCATATTCCAAATCCTGCAATACCCATACTTCTAAATTCTAAACATAATTTACACAGGCTGAGGCAGATAATCAAGTTCAATGGAGCTCCACCACATTCCTCATTGGTACTACAATCCTGTTTTGATGCACAATTTGGTGAATATTTGATCCCAGTTGAAGTTTCGCATACTGCATGAAGAATTAAATGCGTAGAACTTAAGGAGCAGCGGTTCAAAAAAAATACACCAACTACAAACATTATTCAAAATAATCACAGGAAAGAAAAAGTTTGCAAACCTTCTCATAAAAGTCTCGTATCTCCTCCTCGGTGAGGCCTTCTTCATCTCCACCACTTTCCTCCCACCCAAGTGAACGCAAGAATGCAATCTCTTCCTCTTCTGAATAGAGAACTTGGTTGTTGCTACATCGCTGCTCTCCGTTGCTTGAAAATTTCGAAGGCTCGCCCGGATCATTGCCATTTTGAGCAATTATTATGGAGTTGTTCTCAGTCAAGGAGTTCTCAACAGAGGTATCCACCGAAGGGGCGTCTCTAGAATTCAGAGAGACACGGCCAATGTCATTCCTTGTGCTAGCTTCAGATTTCTCCAAGGCACGAGACATGTCAATGGAGAGAGCGTCTTCAGAAGGCTTTTTTGAAGAACTCTTCCTTGAGAGATTCTTAAGGAAAGCACTTCTACTCTGGGTTTGAAAAGTAGGTTTCTTTTCCAACGTTATACATGCAGAAGGGGTTGAATTACTTGTATTCCTAGAGGGGGAAGAAATAGAACTGGATGCAGTGGGACTCAAATTGTCCTTTGCAGCTAAAGAGACACCATGCAACTCTCGTGAAGCACTTACATCATGAGAATTACCAGAAATTATCTTCTGGATATGTGAGTTTGGATGAGCACCATGTAGAGAATGACTAGGTGAATGAGAATGCATAAAGGGGTACTGCACTTGCCGTGACTTGACCTTTGATTTCTCCGAAGAGCTAGCAGTCTACAAGATATTCGAAAACAATTCTAAAGTTACAACAAATCAAAAAATTCATATAATAATTTACTTCAAGCAAGTGATGCTAATTTTCCTTACTACTGTTGAACTTGAACTGCATATATCAGTGTAAAAACTTAAAGATGTCACACAAGTTTAATTGTTCAATTTTCTGTGTTTAGGTGTAAGACTTGTTTAAGTAGTTAGTGTGATTTACTTCCAACTAATATGGGTATCAGTGCACTAAACATAGCAGAGATTGGAACATAAAATGGATATGAAGTTATTGTGCAAAAACATGGGTCCTCAATCAAGTAAAACATTAGAGGAATTCAGTGTTATAGTTGGGTCATATACAACAGAGAGAAACAAACAAACAAACAAACAAAAACTGGGCAAAATATCATCCAATCCCAATCAAAAATTATAAAGGGATAAGGTAAAGTGCAAAACCATAAGTAAGCACAAAGAAAAGATTACGTTGAAAAGAACACAGCACTAAATGGAAATTGCTCTAGCCCAGAAAAAAGAGGTCTCATATTGAAATACTTAAATGTTTCAAAGTGAAACAAGGAAAACTCCTTTATAACTATGATTATGACTAAGTTTGGCTAAATGTGAGCTCTTAATTCTGGTAAAACCTTTCCCTAACAATCTGAAAAATGCCTCATGCCTTGAAATTTTACCAAAATAAACAGCAAACAATATCTACAGCCAAAGGGTCTTTCTTCTCACCACCAACACAATCAACTTCACCTTCACACCCTCTTCCCAAAATATTTAAGAGGGAGAGTTACTCTTTCTGCACATTGAAAGGAATGAAGTGCAAAGCAAAAAGATCAAAGATTTTATTAATGTAGACCATATAACTATCAACTCCCCACAAATTGTGTAACATCTATGATAATGATGAAAGAACAGTGTGTTTCATGTTATATAACTTCATCTTACAGTTGTCAAAAAAAAACTTCATCTTACAGAACAAAGGAGGAGAGTGACATCATCCGTCCATAGTTTACTGCTACTAATGATATTTCTAGTAAGATAAGTGCCAATAAAAGGAGTTAAATCAATGAGAACTAAAATTATTCAAAAGAAAGCACCACAGAAGAATACTCATTATGTAATGCTTTCAAAATAGTTCACCAATTAGATGCAATTAAGGCATGGAACAACAAAATTGGAAGAAAATATATTTTTGTATGACATGTTGCTAGTGTAGTCTCAGCCTCTCAGGAGAATTTCAACCATGATGCAGCACATAATGGTACCAATAAATTTTATTATTGCACATAAAATCCTTAAGGTGTAGAAATGAGAAGTTAATATATATCAAGGAAGGTCTTTCATGACTGCATTATTTTGAAAGAAGAAAGAAACACCAATACCAGGGATCTTGGAGTAGATGGTGTCACCGGGATTAATAACCTAGATTTCTTAAGGGCCAACTCCTCAAGCTTTTGAGTACTAACAGATAACTGCATAGAAAACATACCATGAGTACTGAAAACATTTTATAAACAAATTACAACAGAATTCGAAGTCAAACTCACTTGTGGTGGTGTGTGTGAGTTAGGTAATCGCTGAGCCAAAGTCTCGGCCATGTTGAGGGCCATTGTGAGTGGAGAAATCGAAGTGTTTGCGGAATCATTAGCTGAAGTATCAGTTATCAGACTGTGAGAGGAAGTACTTGAACCAAAAGATAACACTCTTTCCAAATTAGAAGTGCTATGTTTATCTTCAGCTCCAAGTGAGGGAAATTCCTCATCAATCACACTATTATACATTCTGCCAACAACTCCATTAACCCTGCCATTAGTCCTTCCATGGTTTGTTTCTGAAGTTCTCTGAAACAAAGCCTCCTTCCATTTCCCAGAATACATAGATTTCGAACGTTGTAATTGATCCTTCTCAAACATATTGGACAATGTTTTATTCACATAATCAGAACTATCATTTTTACACTGACCAAGAAACAGCTTATCCTTGGGAAACAAGTTGTCAATATCTTTTTCCCAATCTCTACCAGAATAATTAATATGATCTGCCACAAATAAGGTTATTTTCTATCAAACCTAAACATATTGGGGCAAAAACTATTGTACCAAACACAAATATTTGGGATGAATCAAAGAACAAAATTTCACTTTTGGGATAAAAAACACAGCACTTTCAAATATAATTAACAACCAACAAATTTTACATGTTCTACTATTGCTGAGAAATTGATTCTCAGAATGTGTGTATATTGTTTAGGTTAATTTTACGTGTTGTGGTGATCATCTTATGCATTATGAAATTAAATATAACAATTTGTTGTAAAAGAAAACAGATTGGAATGAAATAATGAATGAAGCAGAGATACAATTTACCTAATTAAGCTTGTTTTGATTTTTGCGCTTTTGTTTCCTAAACACTTTTCTCCTCTACGCGTTCACTCTTCATTCATCACTGCACTGCATCTTCTTCGTTTCTATTCTCGCGCAACGCTTTTTATAATGTAAAATCATTTAAATCAAATTTTTAATTTCAAATGTATATTTTTTTTATCTTATCTTCTAAAAGGATACCTGTAAATTTTAAAAAAAAATTATTTAATCTCGTCTTTAACTTTTTGAATTTGAATTTAAAGATTTAAAATTGTAACAAGATTGATTGAGTTTTTTAGATTTAACTTTGTTTCTTTTTCTTTTTAATGTTTTTTGAATAAAAAATTGAATTTGCAATTAAGAAGGTTCTAGAACTGGGCATTCAAAACGTGGTGGTCTGGTCTCATTGAATTTGCAGTTATGATGATTCGTCATCGTCAATTGCAAAGCTATTTCTTTTCTTTTTTAATTAAAAATAAAAAAGGGAAAGAAAAATTTATTCTCATAGTATTTATTTCTACAATTACTTTTTAGACAACCATTGTGGAACTAAAAAATTACCAGAGTATGAAGCTGATGTGAGTTGGCTGAGGTTTCCACTATTTTTCAACCATTGTGGAACTAAAGAATGCTCACTTCCTTCCATTCCTCATATCAAAAACTAAGCACCACTCATTTCCTAAATTTAAGAGCTTATTCACAGTATACATTGATAAAGAAAGAGATTTTAAGAGGCTATAAAAGGTTAAAGGGGTGTCCTATATTCTTTTCATACAGAGTAGAAGCAGAGAAACAAAAGAAAGAATGTTTTGTTGCGTAGAGAAGAGGAGAATGGTTTAATTGGAAAAGTGGTGACAAAAATAGAACTTGTTGTCTTGTTTGATTGTGGCAATGGTGGGGTTTTGAGAAATATTGATGTTGAAATTGGTTTGGCATTTCATGAGCTGCTTCACCCTTTAGTCTATTCCACTATACTATACCACCTATTATTTGTGTTGTAAACGTCGTTGCCTTGTGCTCCAAGTATTTTTTTTTGTTTGGTTTACACCTTTCTGTCAAAAGGATAAGGAGGTCGGCTTATTTTATAAAGTAGCTACTTTTTCCACCCTTCTTTGCATGATTAATACCCAACTGTCTCAACAAGACATACCAAAATGAGAGTTTTGAAATTACCAAGGAAAAGCAATTTATAATGAATTTGGACTTAAGTTGGGTTTATCTTCTACTAACACTGTAAAAAAACAAAAATTGTGTCAAAGGTAAAAAAGAAGTAAAAAGTAATGGATCAAATATGAAATATTATAAATTCAATATTTTGTGAACTCTTTCTGCAAATAAGTGAAAAATATATTAACAAGTAGTTGATTGTATGGAAAAAGTTGCTTATATTCCATCTCAACCATTGATTATATTATACCTAACTTTCTCATGGTAGGGAACTTTTTCTACTCTCTCATGATAAATGCAACCCTACTTGAGTTGGTAAGAAAAGATTTGAAAGAAGCAGGTGTGCCAAACAGATTTTGAAACATATTTTTGGTGTGGAAGAAAAATGAATAAATTTGAAACAGATTTTGCAATGATATCTACCTCTAAATTAAAATTGAAGATGCCAAAATAAGATTCTCTAAGGTGGAAAGAAGCAGGTGTGCCAAACTCATTCACCATAGCTAGCTCATTATCTGAGTACAACTTTGGCTTGGTCATAAATAAAAGTCTGTTGTAGCATGTCTCTACAGCAATAAAGTAAACCAAAAAATGCATAATGCATGCTTCACACCAAAGATCCAAATATGTGTTCCTTACACCTTTAACCAGAAACCAAAAAGCTAAATATCTAAGCATCTAAAATTTTTGCACTTCGGTCTATCTTCTCCTGTCATTGCTGGAATCCAAATCCACTTGCTTGACTGTCTGGGAAGTGGGAACCAAGTAGAAGCTCCGAGTCATAACCCCTTTCATCGAGAGTTGCACCAGCAGGACCAGGAGTATTACCCTGATTTGCTCCCACAGTTGATTTTCCTTGTCATGTAAAAACATCGCTTCAGAAGCTATTATCCATAGTAATCATGCAAAAGATAACAATAACCCTTGTTATCCATGGTAATATTTTCTTGAAATCCAGGAGGGTCGCGCAAATGATAAGATTGAGTTTTTCCCCTTTTCTGCAGCGCATTTTTTGACAAGTTAGAACTACACATCATACTCTGCTACTAGAAATTAATGTAAACCGAAATATTGATTACCTTGTTCAAAGTGCCAGCCGCTTGATATTAAAAACCTATGCAGCACATTGTGTTTTTCTTACCTACATATGTTGAGTCACCTCTACAAAGCTGATACAACTTACAAGAATCGAGATTGTGTGCTTTCGGCAGCACCATTTGATGCAACGCAGTGTGCCTTCCCATTTTTCTATTGCATATGGCAGTGTGTGTTAGACACAATAAGTTTTAGAAATTCACAAATTGAAGTTCTAACATTTTTATGTCTTTCGAAACTGTTAGCCTGTACATACTACACACAGTACCATCAGATTGAGCACCTTCAGAATCAATATTCTTAAACCCTACTACTACTACTACTACATCGGATAGTGACACACGACTGGTGGATTCATTTACATATAGGTTTCTCATATGTTACATTAACAAAAATAAGTTAGCCTCTAAAACACAAATCTGCTTAATGTTTCCCTTTCTATACGTTTTCCTTTCTCACAGGCAGTAGTGAGGTTGAAGAAATTGTCGTTCTATATCAAGCTAAGCACTATATTAATGACTTGTATGTTTAATTTATGAATGATTCCACACATAATGGCATATATGTTGACCAAAAATGTGCACCTCATCAAGAAATACTTAATTGAAAACCAGTTAAAAATTTGTAACAGCGTACCAATCTTCCAGCCATCCAAGGTTGCGATCACTTGCTGCTGACATTGGGAAATAGATCTATTAACAGAAACAAGAAAAATATATGATATTTACAACTGTATCCCGTAGCTACAAATTCATAAAGTCACGCCCATCCAAGAATAACAAAAAAGAAAACTATCACTTTCTTACCTCCAAGTTTTTGCCAGGAGGCGCACTCTTTCATCCACGTCAAACTAACATTTACGCCAAAATCTACTTAACCAGCAAGATCATTTTTCCTATCTGAGTATTAACTTGGGTAAGTTGAATGTGAGCGTCTTGAACAATGGCATGATCTGATAGAAATTGCTGATTGAAGTCTTTCTAAATTGGCAAAATTATCATTGACAATTGGTGGAATCTACCCAACTATACCCTCCTTGCTTCTTGATATTATTTTCTTCCATCAAAACTCTCACTTTCTCAGCATCATCCCATTGTTCTAAATTAGCATACATATTATATAACAACACATAAGGAGCTGAACTTTCTGGTTCAAGACTGATCAAAGCTTTGGCTGCTACTTGGGCCAATTCTACATTATTATGCACTCTACAAGAACCAAGTAATGCACCCCACACAGCCTTATCTGGTTTAACTGGCATCCTATTTATCAAATCCATGGCTTCCTGAAGCTGTCCCTGCCGTCCCAATATGTCCACAAGGGAGGCAAAGTGCTCAACCCGTGGCTTAATACCATAGTCATTAATCATGGAATTGAATTGCCTCCTCCCTTCATCGACTAATCCTGCATGAGTACATGCATTCAAAACCGAAATAAAAGTTATATAGGTAGGTTGAATTTTATGCCTCTTCATCAGCTCGAAAAGCTCTAGAGCCTCTGCTGCTAAACCATGAAATGCATAGCCTCCAATCATTGCATTCCAAGTGATCACATCTTTGTAAAGTTTCATCTCATTAAACACAATGCATGCATCACCTATTGCCCCACATCTCGCATACATGGTAATGAGGGAATTATTTATTGGTAAATCAGGAATAACAGTCTTTGTGACAAGCTGATGTATCTGCTTACCAAGGTAAAGATCCACCAATCCAGTACACACACTAAGAACTGAAGATAAAGTGTGTCTATCTGGCCTCTCTCCCTCAAGCTGCATTCGAGAAAATAGCTCAATAGCACCCACATAGTCTTCATTTTTCTCGCACCCAGCTATTACCGAGTTCCATGAGATGAGGTTTTTGCAGGGCATCCTCTCAAAGAACTCTTTTGCACGTTTCAAATCACCAATCTGCGCAAACCCGGATATTATTGAATTCCATGAGAGTACATCTGGACTAGGCATTTCCGAGAAAAGCTTTGAAGCCTCTTCCATGTCAGAGATTTGAACATAGCCACTGATCATGGTATTCCAGGAACAAGTATCCAGCTCCATCATCCTATCAAAGAGTTCCCTAGCAGAAACAATTTCCCCCACTTTCACATAGCACATCATCATCGAATTCCACGAAACCACATTTCTCCTAAATCCCCTTTGACCCTCATTTCCATAACCTTGATCACTTGGGATGGCATCAAAAAGGCGTCGTGCTTCTTCAACCATGCCTCTCTGTCCATATCCGGCAATCAACGTGTTATAAGCATGCACCAAGTCGCCTTTCCCATCATCTCCATTCCCATGCTCAAGCAGAATCCGAGCAGCCATATTCAACTCACCATTTCTAACAAGTCCAGATATAAGGGCGCTAAGAGAAGCCGAATCACGCTCCAGCATAGTCCTGAACAAACCAACAGCAGAATCCACATCACCATTCAACAAGAACCCAGTTATCATAGCATTAGAGGACACAACATTCCTTTGGGGCATTTCATTGAAGAGCTTGAGAGCCTGATCCATCCTTCCATTCTTTGCATAGCCACTAATGATAGTGTTCCAAGAAACAGAATCCCTTTGGGGCATTTGATCAAACAGCTTTCTCCCTTCCTCCACAAACCTGCTTCCTCGGCAGGAAAAGTAACCGGATATGATGAGGTTCCAGGAAACAATATCCCTGTGAGGCATTTCGTCGAACAGTTGGCGTGCCTTGGCCATCTCTCTTCGCTGTACATAGCCAGTAATCATGGAATTCCAAGTTACTGTGTTTCGGTGGTTAATGGAATCAAAGAATTCCCTCGCTTCGGTGAGTTTGCCGGTTCGAATCAAATGGGATATCTTTTTGTTCCATTGGTACAGTAACTGCGTCGTCGTTGTCTCGTTGGTTTTCGTTAGAGAAGCTAAGCCACGACAACAACGTATACGAATACGAGGAGGTTGGACTGTGATTCTTCTGCTCAGCCTCAGGGTGCTGTACATTGTCGATTACTGTACCGAAACAGAGTAATGCTCGTGCTACCTTACATGAGGTTGCGATGCCAACACTGTGGACTAAAACGCGATTTATTTTTTTAATAGCTTTTTTTGACAGCTACTTTTTTTAATAGCTACTTTTTTTTTGTGGTGTATTAATAGCTACTCTTTTCCTAACTCCAATTTGCTTCATGCTTCATGCACTCCAAGGCGGAGTATTGGAGTCTTTAACCACTCTTTTTTTTTATCTAATAGATAAAATGACAAATAAATAAACACCGCACACACTTCACCGTTTATATCTGGGTTCGAATTCGAGAGTCGACGTCTCCATGTATTGAAATTATCAAGGCAACCAACAGTGAGGGACGGAGTGCATTAACCACTTTGTTTTAGGAGCTACTCTGTTAACTTTGTAGAATTTTTTTTTCATGTTATAACTTTGTAGAATTTGATATAAATAAAATTCGTAAAAATATTACTTCCTTATTTTTTTTGTTACTATGTTTTTTGTGCACAGTTTCCACAAACTTTACCGATGACTAATCTACACGTGGAACATGGCTGGCCACAAGTACCGATTTTACCGATTTGTGTGATTCTCCCCTCCCAACTGAATTTTTGTCACACCCAAGATTCAAAGTCGATACCTTGGGGTGGGATCTAAGTCCAATTACCATTTGGACCAACCATGGTTATTATATTACTTCCATATTTAATATAGCATTGGTAGTTGCATTAAGGTTTAATTCACTTGTGAAATGTCAATGGTATGTTTGGAAAAAAAAAACTATTAATTAGACTTTAATTTCTTAAAACTTCAAATATGGTGGAATAAAATAGAAATGCTAAAATATCAAAAGAAAAAAATGGAGGGAGTAATAGATACGAAAAACCTCATAAGTCTATAAAATACGAAAAACCTCATAAGTCTATAAAATACGAAAAACACCACAAGTCTATTTATAAGATAAGAATTATTTGTTTTTAATTTTATAAACCAAAAAAAATGTTGCAAGGCTAAACTACAAAGGTAAAAAGGCGACAGAGAGTTGTGCCTAACACTTTTTTTATAAGTAAATTTTATCGAAAGAGCACTAAAGGGGCTCAAAACCCGTACGACAACAAGGGTTCAAACAACATTGTTCAAACACAAAGTGAGATTATCCCACCAATTGAAAACAGTAAAAATGATTAGTCATCCACCCTATAAATAAACCAACTCCAAGAAAGACATTTAATATGAGTAACAACCAAGGTAGTACTAACTTCTTAGTTCTTAAAATTAAAAGCATTTCGAGCTAACCAGATGCACCACAAGCCTTCCTAACCCACTTGAAATGTTCAAAAAGTTGATAAAAGCAAAAGTTGGTTGCCTCATCCAAGTTAAAATTTGCGACCACACATTCGATGCAAACCTGCAAGTGAATAGAAGATGATCTACCTCTTCTCTATGTTCTAAGTAGAGAGGGCAAGTAGCGCCCTCCTCATTAGTAATTACATGTCTATGCAGTAGTTGGGCGCGAGCAGTGGCGGATCTTGCCAAAAAAATTGGAGGGGGCCAAAATAGTAACAAATATATAAAACAAAATTAATTGTGTGTTACTAATAGTTTGTTTGGTTTAGTGGTCAAAATTACCTATGTCAATTTTAATGTCTAGAGTTCCAATATTGCTTAATGCAGTTTTTTATATTAATTTTTGAGAAAAATATACAAATAACTGCAAAAAAGAGGTGTGGTCATGACAAGAATTGAACTGGGGACCCTAAATACACCAATAATGCTTTTAACCGCTTGGCTATTGATACCTCTGTTGCTTAGTGTTCATTCGGTTCTATATATTCTAACTTTGAGTATAAAATATATTTGTGTATATACTAACTTAATGGGAGCCGGGGGGTACCGTGGCTCCCCCCGGCTCCTTAAAAGATCCGCCACTGGGCGCGAGTGGGAAGAGAATTGCACATCAAATGCCACCTGAAGAATAAAACTTTGGACAGAATAGTTGTTCGCCAAAGATCGGTAAGCACCTATTGCAGGTCAGTGTCCACTCCGCCTGTTGAGGCCAACTCCACCAGATGACAATAACATGAGCGCACATAAAAGATCTTTGAAGCTTCCAAAGTCCAACTCCACTTGTTTGCCCTGTCTTGAGTCGGCTTCACCTCTGATATAATAGCATTCAAACTTTCAGTTCCCTGCTCTTATAAGATCCGAGATGTAAGTCCACAGAAGCTGCCAATGTCAGACATTATCAACCCACACTCCCATATTTGCAAGAGTCACTTCTTGAGCCTCACAACCTGCGAACAAATTAGAGAACGCCAAATCCTAGTCAATGATGATGCCAGAAATTGATGGATGTTATGTCCCTAAAAGTGTGTCTTATGCACGAGCCAAACCAACATGCAGGAAAATTGTCAGACCCCAATCGCAATAGATCTTGCCACCACAAGGAGTCCTTAGTACCTTCTTGACTAATTGCCTCAGGTCCATCTAAAAACGCTGAATGAGCAACCCAATACATAGCTATATATCCCTCCAGCTCGCATTTCCATAGGTTAAAAATCTCCACTTCCATTTAGATAACAAAGCTATATTAAATAATTCAAGATTTTTTATGTCAAGCCCCCTTTCCTTCTTTGGTTTGCAAACTTTATCCCAAGCAACCCAATACATTCCTCTATCTCCTTCATTAATGCCCCACAAGAAGTCTTTTTGTATCTTAATCATATCATTGAAAACTATCATCGGTGTCTGCCTTGTAGAAAGAAAAAAAATATAAAGGTATACTATTCAAGACTCCGTTAATAAGCGTTACATGTCCGCCTATAGATAAAGAGCGGCCTTTCCATGTAGCTAGTCTCTTGTTAAGCGTATCCAACACATAATTTCAAGTTGGTGCTCTCATGAGATTAGCACCCATTGGAATCCCTAAGAATTTAAAGGGTGTGATATCTTCTTAAACTCAATACCTCCAAGAGTGAGCCTATTACTTAAAGGTTCCCCAAAACACCTTAAACTCAATTCTCATTCAACAAGACAAAATTACCCCTCCTTGTTTTATATCTCAAAAGCGAATGAAAATACTTGGAATTCATATTCCCCCTTCTTTGATGCATCTAGGTCTAGAATTTTGAACCAAGAGTGATTCCTTCAACCGAATTTATTTCCAAAAAAAGATCTGAAATATCTTTTATCTGTAGCAATGTCGTTCTATTCTATCCCGTGTGCCTAACACTTGAAGGAACCTATAGTCTATCTTTAGATATTCGTGACTGAAGTGTCAAGTTTTTACTTGTAGTTAAAAACAAAGGTAAAGCTTGTGATAATTATTCTCTAGTTTACATCTCCGGAAACAACGAATTATTATCTCCTTCATATTCCCTTTACGATTTCAGTTTCAACTTAGCTTTCCCGTTTGTAATTTGTGTCAACGTCAAAACACAGCTAGCAAAGCAATAGTAGCTTTCATCATTCACCGTTCTTCCCTCTAACTTGCAGAAGTACATCTTAGAAACGTACAAGGATAACCATACGACCAAATATAGAATTAAAAAATCAATGCAATTATCCAAAACCATCAAGATTTATGCTCCTCAAATGAGTTCAAAGCAAATCCTTATAGAGAAATCAGAAGTATAACTTCTAACTATAAATTAAAAACTACTAAATGTCTTATTTGGCTGCAAAAATTTTGACCGCAAATGCTGAGTTCTCTGGTGTAAACCAATAAACGTCATAATCAAATATTAAAAAATTACGCCTTCAATCGACCATAAAACTTCTGCTTCTCCTCAGTGGTCTGGAAGCGGCCATGTCCAAACTTCGAAGAGGTGTCAATGAACTTCAGTTTGATCTCTTCAAGAGCCAATCGAGATGTCTGCTTGAGTAAGGACTGACGAAGAGTGACAACCCGCTTCTTCGGTCCAACACAGCCCCCCTTAACCATAAGGTAATCCTCCTTCACCACACCATAATGAGCGAATCCACCCATAGGAGTAATATCCTTCTCCGTCCTGTAAAATTAGCAACCAAGACAATAAAATCATGCAGAATCTGGTATGTAAAGAATTGCAGTAAAGTGAAAAGTATTAGTTAAATCAACCATTTGTATGAATCCTATTAGATATTCCAGTGTTAGGCCCAAAAAACCAATAAAAGAAAGAGTGTTATACCTGTCAAAATCAGTAAGGGCTGCATGGGACTCTTGACCTGACTTGCCAAGCTTGTAGATCTTTTTATTCAACTCAGTACGATGATGATATCCATTTTGACCAGCCCTAGCCACAGTGAAAGAAACACGAGCAGGGTGCCAGGCACCAATACAAGCAACCTTCCTTAAACCTCTGTGAGTCTTGCGTGGTAGGCGAGTGACACCCCAACGAGTCACGACACCTTCATAACCTTTACCCTTAGTCACACCAATGATATCTATCATCTCATCCTTTTGGAAAACAGCATCCACTGGGACTTGCTTCTCAAAGAAGCTGTAAGCATAGTCCACCTTCTGGGCTACAGTTCCACCATTAACTTGGATCTCCATCAAATGTGCTTTCTTCTGTTTTAGACCCTTCAGCTTCCTTATCTTTAGTAGACAGAGGAAAAACATTACATTTCAACATTAGAGCTCGTAACTCCAGTAATAACAGTACACCCTCGACATTTTCATTAGGTAAATAACTTGAAACGAGACCAACATTATATAAACAAAAGTTCAATTTAATAAATTAGGACAGGGGTCCAGCAAACATACCAATAAATCACTCATAAACCAATTATTATTATTATTAAAGAATAAAAGGGTGTTTAAAAAAGTTACAAAAACGAACTCAAATTATATCCAAAAAGAACATTTTCATTACCTGAGTATGGGCCAAAACACGAATGACAGTTGCATACTTCTTCAACTTCTCAAGCTGGGATTCGATATCTTTCTTTCCTTCATCAGCTTCATACTTTTTTGTATATTTGGAGAAAGCCTTCTTCTTAGATTTGCACCAGTTCTTGTAAAATCGTCGCCTGACTTCTTCACTAAGATGCTGAGCCCAGACAGTATTTAGTGTGCGAAGGCCGCGAGGTGTCTTGACATATCCCACCACTCCAACAATAACCAATGGAGGAGTTTCAATGATAGTGACAGCTTCACATGTCTCTTTCTTATGAAGCTCTACAACAGCATAAAATGTCATCAGATAAAAAGTATATCTAACGCAAGATGAAAATAACACCCTACAAAATGATATCATGAAGATGTTAACAAATCCTAAAAACATGATATTAAAATTAAAAAGTCTCTAAATATAAAAGGCTTCCCCAAGCCATATAGATAGGGATATAACATGTAATTTTACAATCACTAAATATATCAGTCTAGATGATTAAAATTATAAACTACATCCACACAAAAATTGAGAAAAGAACTGAGTTGGTCTATTTCCCTAAGTTTGCAATTCATAAAAAATAACACAATTTGACATAATTGTTGATATCATCATTTTAAGAATAGAGAGAATAAGAAGTTTATAATTTCCAAGGGCGCCCGAGTATGACCTAAAACTGTTTAAAAATGTGTGCTTGCATGAATGTAGAATACCCAAGAGATAGAGTGGTATAAATGAGTGTATCAATTAAGTCAGATAAAAGTGACATTTAAGGCATAATTATAAATGCTCCTTTATCGATGTTAATATGATAATAGATGCAAACACATGTCTACTCCGGTACTCCCAACTTCAATACATTTACCAAAAAAGAAACTTACTTGATCCAGGTTTCTCAACCTCTCTAACAATGTGGGTCATCCCAGCCTTATAGCCCAAAAAGGCAGTCAACCTACATGGTTTAGTAGGATCATCTTTTGGAAAAGCCTTCACTGCAGTAGAAACATAGAAGAAGTGTCAAATGAATAAAGTGCATAACAAAACATAAATAACCAAACCTGGCCACTAGGTCTAGGTGATAGACATCCCATGAATTGGCATTGGGATGTTGCATAGCAAAATGCTAACATCAGGAAAACTGCCGAAAACTTCACAGATGAAATACATTCATATGTAAAAACAAAAGGGATATTCATATTAAATCTTCCCTTGAATGATTTGCATGTCAATAGAAGTATAAAACCAAAAGCTTCAGATGCTTCCTCAACCATTTGCTGATTTAAGATGAGGAAGGGTTATCACTTATCACTTGTAATGTACTGATGATTGCAATTTTACAAACAGTGAGAGAAGGATTGACTGAGGCATATGAGACACCATTTTTTAAAAAGTTGAAACCCATGCAAATGCTTCGGACAATATTATTTAAAAAGTTGAAACCCAAAAATGTAGGAAAAAATTAGCAAGTTGGAAAATAATATTTGATTGTCTGTGCACCAGTAAAATTTAGCTATTTCAATATTTTCTTGAAAAAATACCTAATCAACAAACACCTATTAATTGCAAAATCACTCTTCCCATAAGGGATGAAATGATAAGTAATGACTGTATTGAAAGACAAACATGATAAATCCATCAGTAATTTGTCATACTCCTTCCATCCCAAAATATAAGCAAAAAAAAGTTACGTGTATCTGGACTCTATGGAAGCTTATAAATGAATAGTACAATCTACTCATAAAAAATTTCATAAATTAAATGCATGGAGATCTATAACTGAGTAATTACTTTTCCTTAAGATTTAATTTAAGAACAGAAGACCTATGTGAACAAATGAATAAAAGTATGTTATTTTTTGGCAAAAACAAGTGACAACTTGAGTCAAAAAGAGTGACTTGAATAAAAAAACAAAGTTGATTTACAATAAATGAACTTCAAATTGATTAATGTCTTAATCAAACAGAGAGCAACAAAAACATGGTAGAACAACAAGTGAAAGAAAAAACAAGAAACCCAAGAAGATAGAGAGCCCTGCCTTAATGCAAAGACTAAAGGATACATGACTGTGTGAGCAGTGTGTTATCAGAAAGAACAAAAAATGTGTAAGTGGAGACGCAAAACAGCAATGTGAACATATAAAATCATCCGGAGTACCTCAGGATACATTAAGGAAACTAATGGAAAGAAAGGACTTGATTTCATATAAAAAAATGTTAAATAATAATTAAATAACTATCCTTTATCTATTTAATCCTTCAAAAATTGAAAAATCTCACATATATATAAATATAAATAATATATAAAATAAACCCTTTAATCATAACACCCAAACAAACACTTATTTCATATACGAGCAGCATATTACATGAAAAAGGTTTATCGCTACAAAACGGAAAAATGAATAATAGGATAGAAAAATAAGTTTCACAAAAAATCCACAACTCGGATAGAAAAATTTATAAACCAAAACATCTCAGTACATAAATCACGATCACCAATTTCCCAAAGTGAATAGGAAACGCTTCCACACCAAAGGCCTATGGCAAATTCAATGCCAATTCTCTAGCTCATTTGTTTTCCATACCAAAACCCTATCATAGGATTATGGCTAGATGAGCTGTTTCAGAGACTCCAGCCTTGATTAATAAGTTATCTCAGGAAGCAATTTCATTCATCACAAGAAAATGGCAATAACATGATAATGCACAAAAAATGATTTAGGTTAACAAACGGTAAAACATACTGATTAGTTTAAAACGCTTCAATCAAAATTAGTTCAGATCTTTCAATTTTTGAATAACGTAATTTAAAGCTTGAATCAAATATAACTGAACAAAGAAAAAAGCTAGATCACCTTTTCCACGATGACGAGAAGCTCGCTTCCTTGGGAGAAATCCAAGGGAACCGTGTCTTGGGTGCTCAAATTTCCTGTGAGACATCTTCTACTGCTTCAACTGAATACACACTGTCAAAATCAAAATCAAAATATAACCATTAGTGATCCATCATTGACAGATCCAACATACAAAACTTCACGGTGAAAAAGATCGCAAGATCAGAAGCAAAAATCAAACGAATGTTGAAAGAGCATACCTGCAGCGCTATGACGATGAGATAAGAAATGTTGAGGGTTTAGAGCATAGCATCTGCAGTTATATAAAGGTAGCAGCAGCGGCACACTTCTCTATCGTTCAACCCTAAAAATAAACGAGTGGGCTTCGGATCCCAAAAGATTATGGATCGAGATATCCATTCTTATTGACGTTACTATATGCACCCATGTTCATGCTAATACACCCTACACAAGTTATTTCATAATTTTTTTCTCAAGATACCTCTTTTTGGAAGTAAAATTCTAGTAATTATATTCCCTTTCTGTTGACAATTAATCTTTCAGAAACTGACAATTTCATAATTTCCAAAAATTATATTCTACAAGATATTAAAAAAAATATTTATACTGACATCTTGTTGGTAGTTGTATTCTCAATGTGAATCGCATCTTTAACAATGTTCTCTTTGTACAGAGTCAACACATTAGTGGCATCATATTTGAGAGACATGCGAAAATGTGAACACACGTGATTTAGTATTCTAATATGCTCCTCAAATTCTCACTAAGTCGAAGAATCTATGACACTCTTTCACGCAATCATAACGTAATCTCATATCTCTGTCTAGTACAATTAGTTTGCATCTAGCCCTCGCATTCTGGGTAATATATATAAACGGCATTGACTATATATATAGTTATCGATGCAATGACGAACATGAAATATCATCGTTTATCACTAACCTCTAATATTTGTAAACTTAAATGTATATTTGGGAGGGGGTTTTGGGAAGAGTTGGATGAGAAGACATGTTTTTCAATTATAGATTTAATTAAGAAGCTATAAAATGTTTCAAATATAAATAAAGTGTGATTAAAAATGTTATATTGTGATTAGTCAGTATATAGAGTCGCTCGCAATCTCTCCAGGGTTGTTCAGCTGCATCAAAATTTGCCTAGTGAGGAAAACGAGACTAAACCCCATATAGGGAGAGATCTCAGCTGCATAGGAAAAACGCGTGTTTAATATTCTGCCAGTAACTAATTCGTAAAAATTATCTAGTTGAATTTTCAAAATCAGGCCTCTCACCTACCTATTCCGAATTTCCAAATTTACAGACAGGACTATGGAAATTATCAGAAGCATGCTTTGTGACTGTTAGACAGTTTAAACACTATTCTCCTCAGTACCACCATATACATAGATAATCACGTCACCATATGCAAATACGTACCATGAATAATTTTACTGTAGACGCAAAGATGATCAATTGCGTTTCTAAGCCATAAATAATAATTTCCAGATCGCTTCTTTCTCATTAACCAACCGATCAATCTAATTAAGGTAGTGAAATATCAACATAATTAATATATACACGTCACAACAACTCACAAGTCCCAAACTTTGATAGTTAGGTTATATACACAACAAAGTCAATTAAAAATCAAGTAATAGGTTATATACACAACAAAGTCAATTAAAAATCAAGTAATAAACATGTTCTTAATTATATCTATATATCATCATCACTTTCTTCTCTTCATCGTCTTCGCAGGCAAAGGAGTTGTGACGCTATATATCTCTTTAATGGAGCGATACCTCTTCTTCTTTCTCGCAAAGCCTTCATCTTCAATCTCTGGAACAGCCGCAATGGATGTAGACGATGACGATGACGATGACACATCACCACTCCCTTGCACGGCGCTGTAGCTGCAATTATTATTATTACTACTGCAACTGTTGTGACGAACTTCTTCGGAACCTTCGCTGCTAAGTTGTATTAGTAGATTTGCTGCTTCGATCTCCGACAAGGAGAGCTTAACTGCTCTATGTGTTCTCTTGTTTTTTTTGTGTGCCAATATAGATGCTGCCATGATCAGTAATCAGATTTCTGGTTGAGAGAAAAAGATGGCGACGATGATGAGAATTGATGCACACTAGTTTTACCATTTTATACTGTTTAGAATCGTAGGTCGGTTGCTTGGATATTTATTTTACTTTTTTTTTTACAATGATATTTATTTATTTTACTTATTATTATTACTTTTATTTATAATTTATAATCGATCTTGGATATCGTTTAAAATTAATTAGATTGAATCAACTTTTTAAACAACTACATTTTAGTGTTTTGAAGATTCGATTCGCTTCTTTCACCCTAAAGCACTCTTTTATTTATAATTTATAATCCTCTTGGATTCGTTTATTAATTATATTATCTTTTTTACAACTTTTTTTTGGACACATTCTTACATTGGGTGCTTTTAATGAGAGAGCAAATCAAGTTTCTCACCAGCATACCGATTAACTTTACCGTTATATATAACAAATTATATGAGTGATTGACATCGTATCAATCAACCTTAGAACCACCATCTTATATTATCTATTATTATTTTTTTACCAAATTATTATTATAATTATTATTATTATTACCTGCAAGACCTATGGGGTTGGCTAAATCTAATTTATGTAAAATATGTAGTGTAATAATAGTAAAAGTTGCGGAAAGTAGATGAGATGGCGGATAACCACTAGTAAAAGTGTTTGGTAAGCACTACCATTTAGCTTTTTCGAAAGCTTTAACGTTTTTTGAAAAGTTATTTCAAGTAGCATTTTAGTGTAGAGCGTTTCACTTTTTTTGCCATTTTTACTCTTATTATTTTTCTTAAATTACTTTTATTTCCTCATTTCATTAAATAATTTAAACATTAATTAAATATTATTTTAAGTCATTTTACATTTATCAACTATTTTAACCGTTAGTTTTACCAAACACATAATTTGTTCTATTGGGAGGGGAGAACCACACGGACTGACACTACGCCAGAATTGTAAAAAGAGATCGCCACCTTTAGTAGCGTTTATAAAAAAACGCTAGCCATTTTAATAACACGCTACACCATTAGTAGCGTCAAAACCCTAAACCCAAACTCAAAATTAACTCAAACCTAACAACTCAAATTAACATCTCTCTCAACGAAAATCATCTCTCTCATTGAACATCATCTCTCTCACTGCAGACAACATTGGTGAGTTTTCTGTTTCCTTTCTCTTTTCTTGTTAGATATTAATTGTGGGTTCTAGCTAGTTTAGAAATATATTAGTTTTGTCACTTGTGCACACTAGACTCTTCTTATTTTTTTCACCACTAGCCTCTTCTTGTTACACATAAATTAATTATTTGGAAGACTAGATTATATGGTTCCTTTGTTTTTTTTATATGAATTGATTCTTCATTATATTCGAATTGCTTGATGGGTCATATGTTAAAGTTCTCTTCTCAGGATTTTATTATAAATATTTGGCAATTATGGATAGAAATTGGATGTCCGCTTGATCGCTCATCCAAGGAGTATCTTTATTGGAGTGGATTATTTTGTAATTTGTCTTTGTTGAGCGTTTAGGGACTTCTAGTGGTATGAAATGTCCTTGTTTAAGGTGTTGTTATGTAAAATCGATTCTTTGAGGAGGAGTTGGCACAACATTTAAAGCGAATGGAATTGATCAAAGTTACACTTGTTGGATAATGCGGTGCGGAGAAAAAGGTGAATCTTCAAATATGAATGATATTAGTAAGAGATATGCGCCACGGTTGACACCGGAACACATTCATTTGATGCGAACGAATTTGAAGAGATGACAAAGGTGGTTGAAGAGGATCTTAATGATTGTCCCGAAATGTTTGAGAAGTTGATAATCGATGCGAGAGACGCCATTGTATGCGGGTTGTAATGAATTCACAAAATTATTGGTACGTGATCAAGTTGTATAACTTGAAAAACTCGCATACGGATGGACGGATAAGAGCTTTCGACGATTTACTCACTACGAAAGAAATGTTGTTAGAATGATAATGTGCTTCCTTCTCGGACGTATGATGCAAAACAAATGTTGGGGGTCTATTGGCTTGAACTATGAGAAGATACACGCTTGTCGAATGATTGCATTTTATTTCGGAATGAACATGCGTTGTTAAAGTCGTGTCCTAAATGCAATGCATGCGCGCATATAAGAAGAAAGAGTGTCGCTCCACAAAAGGTGTTGTGGTATTTTCCTATAATTCCTCGATTTAGGCGCATGTATCGTAGTTCGTTGAAGATGCAAAACACTTGACATGGCATGAGGATGAAAGGATTAAAAGATGGTATGCTACGACACCCGCAGATTCTCCGCAATGGAAAAAAATCAATATTGAGTATCCTAATTTCGGGGATGACCCGAGAAACCTACGCCTTGCATTGTCTGCTGATGGATTTAACCCGCACGGTATCCAGAGTAGCTCCCACAGTACATGGCCCGTGATTTTGGCGATTTATAACTTACTCACGTGGCTTTGCATGAAAACGCAAATATATGATGTCTTTGTTAATTTCGGGCCCAAACAACCAGGAAATGATATTGATGTATACTTGGCTCCTTTAATTGAAGACTTGAAGCAAATGTGGGAGACTGGGGTAGAGGTGTATGATGGGTTCAGAGAAGAAAGTTTCACCCTGAGGGCTATGATCTTTGGCACAATTAACGACTTTCTCGCATACGGCAATCTATGCAAGGCTGAGAACAAAGAGGCAAGGTGCATGCCCTATATGTGAAGATAACACAGATTGGATGTGGTTGGAACATGGTAAGAAGAATATCTATCTTGGTCATCGAGATTTTTGCCATCAACTCATCACTATCGATTGTGGAGAAAGGCATTTGATGGGAATACAGAACACGTAGAGCTCCCGCCTTTGTGGCGCCAATAATGTATTTGAAAAGGTGGAAGATTTGAACATTAAATTTGGGAAGCCTTTTGCAGGAGAGATTGCCAAAACAGGGGTGGAAGAAAAGTCGATTTTCTTTGAGTTGCCATACATGGAAGTCATTATATGTAAGGCATTTCATTGATGTGATGCATGTTGAAAAGAATGTCTTCGAAAGTGTCATTGGTACCTTACTCAATATGCTTAGGGTAAGACTAAAGATACCATCAACTCAAGGTTGGATTTGGTTAGTATGGGTTTGAGACTGAATTGGGTCCCAGAAAGAAGGGTACACGTGACATATCTATGGAGCAGCATTTCATACTCTATCTAGAAAGGAGAAGACTGTCTTTTGTGAGTTTCTTCATGGAGTTAAAGTTCCAGAGGATACTCTTCAAATGTGGCGACTCTTGTATCGATTAAAGACCTCAAGTTAAAGTCTCTAAAGTCCCACGATTGTCATGTTCTCATGGAGAATTTGCTACCCATTGGTATACGATCCATTTTGCCTAAGAAAGTGCGCGTCGGACCTTAACCAAACTTTGTTTATTCTTTAAGGCGATTTGTAGTAGAGTGATTGACCGAAAGTTGCCAACATTGCAAAGAGAAATTATCGTCACTTTGTGTGAGCTTGAGATGTATTTCCCACCTTCCTTTTTCGACATAATGATTCATCTAATAGTTCATCCGGTTGAGAGACACAATTGTGTGGGCCCATGTTACATGAGATGGATGTATCCGTTTGAGCGTTACATGAAGATATTAAAAGGATATGTGAAAAATCGATCACGACACTGAGGTTGTATTGTTGAGCGCTACATAGTTGAAGAGGCTATTGAGTTTTGCACGGGCTATCTATCTAGTCTTGAATATTCTCGTGGGATCGCCAAGGTCTCGTCATGCGGGAAGGATTAGTAAAGGGATGACAGAAATAAATTAGTGATGGTATCAAGGAAAGAACTAGAGCAAGCACACTTCATACGTTCTTCACAATGATAGTGAGGTTGATTCATATGTTGCCAAGCACAAGGAGATTCTTAAGAGTCAATTCAGGGAAAGAAGCAAGTTTGGTTAGCAAAAGAACACAATAGGAGTTTCATAGTGTGGCTAAAACATCACATTGATGGTGAGTGTGTTTGAATCCTACTTGATTTCAAAAAGATTGAGATGGTTAGCAAAAGGTCCAAATATACATGTCTTCTCTTACAACATGACTATCTAATGAACGAGTGCACTTTCTATACAAAAGAACAAGATGATCGAGTAAAATGCAAAATAGTGGGGTGACTCTTGTAGCTCATTCTATGCATGCATCCGAAAGTACAAAGATAGAAATCCCATATATGCGAATATGTCTTACTTTGGCTTCATTGAACACATATGGGAGTTGGATTACAATATGTTTGAGGAGCCCGTGTTCAAATGTGAATGGATTGACAATAATCTTGGTTTCTGATTGATGAATTAGGGTTCATGCGGGTGAATTTCAACAAGTTAGGATATAAAGATGAACCTTTTATTTTAGCATCGCAAGCTCAACAAGTGTTTTATGTCACCGATCCGATTAATATCAATTGGTCTATTGTTCTATTGATCGACAAAAATTTGTGTATAACAACGATGATGATGAAGCACCGATGATGTTGGTGTTGAGGACGACCCGTTCTTCGTAACATCGTAACCAATAATAGGGAAAATACTTCTATAGAGGATGTTGTATATTTTAGAAAAGATCATAATGATGGAATTACTATTCGTCGGAAAAAAATACCAAGACGCGAATTGCAAACAAAATTTTATCTAGGAAAAGGAAAAGGTAATATAGACTTAATGATTTCTCGTTATTTTTTATTAATAGATAATTATTATATTGTTTTTGTAAATTTAACAATAACATGGATTATGTTATATTGCAGTCGATGGCATCACTTAGTGATCATGAGATCTAGTGGTCAAGACATGTAGTCATTTATGTTATATATGGTATAGCTTTAATTTGTAGCTACTTTTGAGTTTCATAATGTAAGTTACTTATTATGTTGTATGATTTGTAAACAAAAATATCTATTAATAGGTTGAATTTTGTGTGTATCTATATATTGGATTGTAATGATATTGTTTGAATTTTGTTGGAATGATATTTGATGAATTTCTTTGGAAGGGAATGAATTAATAGGTTGTAATTAAAAAGGAGAATAAACAAAATAAAAAAATATTTAAAAAAATCAGTCAATAGGTAGCGTTAGAGTGAAAACGCTAGAAATGAAGTTAAAATTCATTTCAATACCTAGCGTTTTAAAGTTAAAACGCTAGGAATTGTAAAGAGGAGCTAGAGGATCCCTAGCGTTTCTAAAACGCTAGGAATGCTAATAAAATGTGCTATAGCATCCCTAGCGTTTTACATAAAACGCTAGGAATGCTAGTAAAAAAGGTGCTATAGCATCCCTAGCGTTTTTATATAAAACGCTAGGTATGGTAGTAAAAAGGGCTATAGATCCCTAGCGTTTTTATATAAAACGCTAGGAATGCTAGTAAAAGGTGTTATAGCATCCCTAGCGTTTTACATAAAACGCTAGGAATGCTAGTAAAGTGTTTATAGCATCCCTAGCGTTTTCTAAAACGCTAGGAATGCTATAGCACTTTTTTAGCATTCCTAGCGTTTTACGTAAAAACGCCAGGAATGGTAAACACGCGCGCTAGTTGATCCTAGCGTTTTATGTAAAAACGCTAGGAATGCTATTAAAATTTTTACAAGCGCGCGCCTCTCATCTCCTCACACACTCACGCACAACCCGTAACTCATCTACCTAACTTCTCCTCCACGAACAACCCGTAACTCATCTTCGCTCATCTTCGTTCATCTTCGTTCATCGTACCTTTGCGAACCTCCACGACCCAGAAACCCTCTTCGTTCATCTTAGTTCATCTCCTGGTGCTACGACCGTAAACCCATAAACGCGACCCAGAGAAGCGTGAAAACGCAGAAAAACCCATCCTCTCGTTGGTGCTATCTTACCACGCAAACTCACTCCCATTTGTTTCCTTTTTCGCTCTCTCTCTCCCTTTCAAAAGGTATTTCGCACTCACGCACTTCCACCTCTCTCACCGCAATGACTATTTGTTATGGTTTTTTTATGGTTTGTTATGTATCTTTTGTATGGCTTTCTCTGTTACTTAGCTCAATGTTGTATCTAATTAGTTGTTAGATTAGTCTAGCTTAGATAGCATTATTAACTTGACTAGTGCATGGCTTTCCTAGTGTATGGCTTTCTCTGTTTACTCTAGGTTACTTAGTGCATGGCTTTCTCTGTTTAGTGCATGGCTTTCCTAGGTTATATACTTAGTGCATGGCTTTCCTATGTATGTTTACTCTAGGTTACTTAGTGCATGGCTTTCTCTGTTTAGTGCATGGCTTTCATATATATGTTTACTCTAGGTTATATACTTAGTGCATGACTTTCCTATGTATGTTTACTCTAGGTTACTTAGTGCATGGCTTTCACTGTTACTTAGGGCTATGGCTTCTTCTATATTTTGTTAAGTGTTTGTTGGTTCTAAACAATTAGAAAGCTAAAACTCACTGAGTCTATTTCATTTGGGTCATTGCAAGTCAGATGGCATCACATAGTGATCACGAGAGTAGTCATGGTGGTGATGGGGGTGATAGAAACACAAAGAAGTTCACTCCCGAGGAATTACATCGAAAAAGAATATCGTTAATCGGATAAGTAAAGGACACGAGAAATATAAGGTAAGTTAATTACTAATTATTAATGTTGTTCACTACCTTTCCAAGTATCTAATTATTTAATGATTTAATTATTTAAGGTCCGATGGAGTGTTAAAGGTTTGCCAATTGAGACAACGGCACAAATTTAATTAGCTTTATTGGTACTAAGGTGAAGCAAATCTTTCCAATTTCAATTAAAAGTTGGAATGAGAAAGATAATCAAGTTTTGCCTAAACCGAAAGATGATTTTGGGACTTAATACATGTATATAATTTTAGACCTCTTTAATATTCTTATTTAGTGATTTTTAGTTATATTTATTTAATCCATTTTTATGTATAAGTAGAAACACTTTGATGTCGATGATGCCCAAGAGATTGGATCTTGAAGGAAGCGGGAAGGTTGCATAGGGCTTAAGGCGATGTGGGGAAAAAGTATTCAAACGTCCCGATGGGACCATCGACAGAGCCTCAAAGATTTGTATGCCGGAATTATAACTAAGGAGGATTGGACCAAATTTGTAGATATACGCACTCACAGATCCGGATTTCTGGTTAGTATATTAATTATTTAAGTTATATATATATTTCACAAGTAGATATCATTCATTAATGTATACTTATGTTTTTAAATAGAAAAAAGCAAAGCCAATAAAGTGAGAGCTTCTAATCCCGAGTACCCTTATAGAGGAGGTTCAAGTGGATATCAAATTCTTGAAGAAAGATTGGTAAGACACAATTAGTTTAATTTATTATGATTTAATGAATATTTTAATTTGAGTTGATTAACAATTATTAAACTTAAATAGCTCTTTGGAAGAGGGAAAGATCCAACTCAAGAATCCCTTGATCGCACGATTGTCCAGTTAGAGGTCCGACAAAACAAGGATGGGAGATTGTGGATCCAAAACTAAGGAGGTCAAGGACAAAATTGTAAGTATTCCAAAATTCATGAAAAAATTGCAAGTTGGAATTTGTGTCCGACTATATTTTTTTAATCTGTTACTCGATTTTTTTGACACGTGAACATATTTTTATTGTCGATTAAATTTCGTTGACACTTGTTTATTATTTCTATCCGTTACTCGATTTTTTTGACACGTGGACATATTTTTATTGTCGATTAAATTTCTTTGACACTTGTTTATTATTTTTATCCGTTACTCGATTTTTTTTTGACACGGGATATATTTTTATTGTCGATTAAATTTCTTTGACACTTGTTTATTATTTTTATCCGTTACTCGATTTTTTTGACACGTGGACATATTTTTATTGTCGATTAAATTTCTCTTGACACTTGTTTATTAATTTTATCCGTTATTTATGTTTGTGCATCGCCAAAGCATATCACAATCAGTATCACAAGGAGATTTAACAGATTGTGATGGTCAACAAGATGTCCTTGCTCGTGCCTTGGGAAGGGAAGAGAGACAGTGGTCGGATTAGAGGTTATGGATATGGGATTCCTCCTACAACCGTGTTTGGGCCAAAGAAGAGCCAAAGCAAGGGGTGCGGGATTGTAAAGTCATGGCGGCAAAGTATGACGAGCTATCCAAGAATGTTGTTGTGTTAATGGAAGAGAGACAGATGTTTAAGCAGACTCTTGGCACAAAGGATTGGTGCACCATCCCCTTTGCACCACCCCTTTGAACCTATTGAGCTCTTGCACCCCCATAGCGCCCGAGATAGTTGCACCATCCTTCAACACACGGTATTTAACAAAACTCGACTGCTTTTTTTGTACATATGTATTTGATAAAATTATCATGTATATTTATTTTTCTTTATAATTGATTTAGGATAATTGTGAATGTGAGCTATATATTGCAAACCCACATCGAAAGGTTGCGAGTGGGTTTGATATGTAACCAATTGAGTGCCACATCGCACAATCGAGGCCATGCCCGAAAACCATTTGAGAGTTAGGGTAGACTATTCAATAGAGGGTCCGCACCATTGCCATTCCAATTGCTAATGCGGCGGATATATTACTGTGGATCAAGCACTTAGTACTTTTGTGGCATGGCCCGAACAACTTGTCGTTGTAAGTGACAATATTTTTGTTAATAATTAAATGACTATAATGTGTGTTAACTAACTAGCTAATTAATCATTTTTTAATATATACTAGGTACCCCATGTGTCCCGACCTTCCCTTCCATGAAAGTGTCCCAACCTTCCCCTTCCACTACCAAACTCTCCCGACCATCTTCTATACAACAAATCCAACATGTTGGTCAATTTCCCAATGATGAATTCCGAGAACTATATCGATTCTCTAAAGGTCCACATTCAAAAATGAACCAGACGACCAAATTTTTTACCGCCCGATAACATTGTGGGCACGAAGCAGATTGGTAATGATCAACATCGAGGATATGAAAGCTATAGTTGAGATGGATTGGGCACTCGCCATCGATATTAGAATATACCGAGAGGTATGTATTAAATTATTTGTACACAATAGTTGTTTATATTAGAGTATATATATGAGGATCCGAAAGTTGTATATATATTATTTATAGGTTTTGTACAATCGTCTTTCTGGTCCTTTCTCAACGGACACGAAGTATTTCTTCTTGTGTCCGCGTGTATCGTTGTGTTTAAGCAAGGTAATCTGAGAGGAACGTATTATGGCTATTAAGAGTGAAGTACAAAGTTATATCCATTCACGCTTCATGGAAGCCAAGCATTTGAAGGCGACTCTTTATTTTTGGCACCACTCAATAATGGGTGAGAAATTTAGTCTTCAATCACTTGTTTAATTATTTTGAGGATTGTATTATAGTGTAAATTAATGTGTACTCATTCGTTTCTTCATTTACTTGCAGCAACATTGGGTACTCTTTGCAATAAACCCTAAGCAAAATGTTGTCTATTATCCGGATTCACTTCAAGGCCATTACAACGTCTCACGAAGACTTCGTCATGGATGGTTGAGAGGTGTGTATGTGTAACCCTCTCATTTTAATTTGTATAATTTAATATATGTATTTTGTTCAACTTAACGTTATATATATATATGTATGACGTTACAGTGCTTTGAAAGAATACTTGGGATTATCTACGACTAAAACAAGATGGCTACCCATAACTGTAAGCTTTTTAAGAATCATTCTTATAATTTTAATTGATTTTTTGGTCATAAAAATGTGACAATTAAGTTATAATCTTTTGCTTTGTAGTGTCCTAAACAACCAAATAGCAATGATTGTGGGTACTATGTTATGAGGTATATGAAAGAGATTATCACTCATGACAAAGTAACAATCCCAACCAAGGTAACTACTTAGATTTATTTTTATATTGATATTATAATACTTACTCACATTTAATAAACATTTTAATTCTAATTTTATTTCATTTTTTTGATATTTTCCCGAACTCAAAAAAATCCAGAATTACTCTGCTTGAACAACTTACAGCAGTAAGGGGGAGTGGTGCCATTTTGTTTCTAGCTTTTTGTAGCAAGTTTTGAGATTCATAATAGTTTAGTTATTATTTATGTTGTATATATTGGATTTATATTATGTTGTAAGTACTTCTTAGAATGATATATATTGGATTGGAAATATTATTTGATGAATTTTGTTGATGAATTTTGTTTGAATGATATATTGGATTGGAATGTATTTTTGAATTTGTTGAAAAGGGAATGAATTTATAGGTTGTAATTAAAATGGAGAACAAACCAAAATAAAAAAATATTTTAAAAAAATTCAGTCGATAGGTAGCGTTTTAGAGTGAAAACGCTAGAAATGAAGTTAAAAATTCATTCAATACCTAGCGCTTTAAAGATAAAACGCTAGGAATTGTAAAGAGGAGCTAGAGGATCCCTAGCGTTTTTACTGAAAACGCTAGGAATGCTAATAAAGGTGCTATAGCATCCTAGCGTTTTATATAAAGCGCTAGGAATGCTAGTAAAAGGTGTTATAGCATCCCAGCGTTTTTATATAAAACGCTAGGTATGGTAGTAAAAAGGCTATAGATCCTCAGCGTTTTAATTTAAAACGCTAGGAATGGTACTAAAAAGGAGTTTATGGGATCCCTAGCGTTTTTATTTAAAACGCTAGGAATGGTAGTAAAATGAGCTATGTGATCCCTAGCGTTTCTAAAAACGCTAGGAATTGTAAAAAGGCGCTGGTCAATGGCTAGCGTTTTATATAAACGCCACGTATGTCTAAAACACGTTGGGGAAATGGCTAGTGTTTTTAAAACGCTACTAATGGGGTGTACGCATTAGTAGCGCAAACTTCTCTTGGCGTAGTGTGACAAAGTCAAGATTTGGCCACGGGTTCCTCGACATAGATTAGTCATTGACAAAGCCGGTAGAAACTGCGCACCAAAAACATGGTAACAAAAAAAACATATGTTATCTGCTAGATTTTAAATTAAAACTTTTTATTTTCATTACAATAATTGTTTTTTAATTATTACATAACACTTCAATCTTCGTTTTCCCAGATCACACCCTTCTCCTTTTGCTTCCCCTCTTCTATGACTCTCTCCACCTCCTTTCTCATTCTCTTCCATCTCATATTCATCACCTTTTAATCCCAATGACACCTACAAACAATATAATCTTGATTTCTCTTTGTTTCCATCACCACCAAACTTGCTCTCACCGAGTCAATATCAGATTCAGTCGGTCGTTTACAAAATCTGCTCCGCCTTGATCTCTCGCTCAAAGAACAACCTCATGGGTCCCATCCACCTACTCTATAACGGATAGATCTGCACACACAGACACACACACACACACACATATATATATATATATATATATAAAGAGAGAGGGGAGAGAGAGAGAGAGAGAGAATTGTTGGTCCAAAATTAACTGTTTTTATCCTAATGTTAGGATATTACATTGATTTTGGACCACAATTTGCCACATTTGTCATCATAATCTTGTTTTTCAAGTACAAATTGGTGTTTTGGATCATGTTAAAACTTGAAAAAAGTTGAGTTGCAAAAAGTTATTTCGTGCATCCAAGGATGCGTCTACGTAGCATATGGAGCGCCTACTACTTGAAATAATTTTTTCAAAACGCCCTAACGCTCCTGCATGCATTTGGGGCACTTATGCATCTGTTACTTATGTCTGCCATGCGCCTCAGCGCTTTTGCATGCACTTGGGGCGCTTTTGCATCTGATGATGCTGTCTGTCATGCGATTAGAGCGCTTCCTTATGTGGTGCTTCTGTTTGACATGTGCCCAAGCGCTTCTACCGTGCATGCACTTGGATGCTTTTGCTCTGTTGTTTGGTTTAAAGTTGTGATTTTCATCCAATTTAGGGATCTTTTTGCCACCTTTTATACTTAACTTAGAGAGAGCAATGGAGGCGACCAAACACCCTAATCTCCATTGAAGATTCAAGCTTGGGAACAAGATTTTGGAGCTTCAATGTGGTCATTCTCTCCATTAAGTTTGATTTTATACTTTCCTTCTTCTTTATCCATGTCTAGCTAAACACTTTTGGGCTAGAGATGAACGAACATTGATGAATCACTATTGTAACTGATTTTGATTGTTCTAAATGTCACACTACAAAAAAAACAGGATTAGCGACCGATTTTAGCGAGGGAATCTAAGACGGTCGAAAAAAATCATTACTGAGGGGTTTAGCGGCGCAGAGCTGTCGCTAAAAGGCCGTAGTTTTTTTTAATGTAAATTTCGTCGCTAAAAAGGTAAATTTCCGTCGCTAAAGGGTAGACAGTTTTTTTTGGAAAATAAAAAGAAACAGTGTCCATCGCTAGTCTGTTGTACCTTCTAACTTGATGAGACAACACTGTCCGTCGCTAAAGTCATAAAACAATGTACCTTTCTGACTTGATTAGACAACACTATTCGTCGCTAAAAGTCATAAAATTTGTCGCTAAAAGTTAGTGTACCTTTCTGACTTGATTAAACAACACTGTCCGTCACTAAATCATAGTTAATGGGTCTTTATTTAAATCTCCAAACCACACCACTCTCATTTCCATTTCACTTCATTTTTTCTCCCCAACTCTTCTCTCTCCCTCTCTCTATCCGAATCTCTTCATCACCACCACCACATACCTCCTACCTCTCTCTCTCTCTCTCTCTCTCTCTCTCTCTCTTCACCACTACCACCACCTCCTCTCTATCACTCTCGTTCTCCCTTAATAATCTTCTCCTTCTCTCTCTACCCTAATCTACCATTCACCACCACCACCTACACAACCACCACCTCCTCTTCCTCTCTCTCTCTCTCTCTCTCTCTCTTACAACTTCCCCTTTCCATCTTCTTCTCTCCACCACCACACCACCTATGAATTTCTTTTCTATTTCTCTCTTCTTCTCTCCACCTTCCACCACCACGACCACCACAAATTTAATAATATAATATAATGTTTATTAATAATATAATAATAAACTGCTTAAAAAACAATAGAATAATAAATATATAGAAGAAAATAAGCCATTCAAATTGGGACACGTGTCAGACTGTATTTGAAAAATTGCACAAATCCCTCGCTAACTAGCACATTAGCGACAAATTTTGAGCAATTAGCGAGGGAAAAGTGGGTGCTAATCCTGCTTTTTTTTGTAGTGTCATATTCCCTTTTGCTTTGTGTATTTAATCTCTATTCTCAACGCTTTACATGATTTGATCACCCATGGAAAGATTTATGGTTATGGAGTGGAAGTTTTATATGTGAATGCTTGAGATTGAATGTTCTTAGTCTAGGAATAGCCTTGGAGTCGTTGTATCTTGCAAATTCTTGATTCTAGTGATTGTTATAAACTATTTTCACCTAAAGAATTAGGGTTCTCAGTTGTTCACAAAGAATTATTCACCTAAGAAATTAAGGACTAATTATTGTTGTAGGTTTGATAACAAAGTAAAAGAGGATTTTTCCTCATTAAATCAATTTGCAATAGTGTGGAATCAATAAGAATTTCATTCCTAACTTCTTTTATCATATCGTAAGCTTTGTGTTTTTCAATTCTTTATCAAAAATACAAAAACATTGTATTGTCTTTATTTTAAAGTTCTCATACTTTACCATATTAGTCAAACTTTGGTTCATTTGTATTCGTTTAGTTGTTGTTAACGTTTGTTGGTATTTGCATTCAATCATTGAGTTCGACACATGGTTGTGCCATTTTATTATTACTCGCGATGATTAGATACACTTACCAATATCTCATCAACCCACTTCACTGAATCTCTACTTCTCTTCTCCAATAAACTTACCAGTCCCATTCCCATTCCCATTCCCACTTCATTTGGCAATCACGTTAATCTTGTCACCCTTGGTTTAGCTTCATGCATTCTCACCAGCCTGATTCCGTTTGAGTTAGAGAACTGCTAAAGTCTCATCCCATTAAGTACTACGGTTGAAAACAGACTCAACGACACAATCTCGAGTGAACTGAGTCAACTCAGAAAACTCCAACACTTGGCAATAACAACTTAACAAGGGAAAGACGAAGTCAACTCGGTCGAATGAGTGAGCTAAATTATCTCAATGTAGTAGTGGGAAACCAACTTGCGGGGCAATATTCCACGGTTATTAGCTCAACTTGGTAAGCTTAAAAATCTCTACTTTGCAATGAATAAGCTCAGTGGTGGAAAAATAGGGAGACTAAATTCGTAAAAAAAAGTCGAGACAAAAATTGTGAATAGACGAAAATAGAGAAATCAAACCTGTAATTAAACCATTTTATAATTTTAAGGGGGTGTCTTTGCGAGAAAGAGGGGTGGCGTGATAAAAAAAGTCCAAAAAAAAGGGTTCCACTCACATGCTAGTCCGGTTGACGCCACACGCCCACGCCTGCGTTCACTGCAGAGCAGAAAACCGTCGTCTTCATCACTGCGTCTCATCTCACCGGCCAGTCAAGTACACTTATCTTCTTCCATTTCATTTTTTATTGCACCAATTTCGTGCTAGCGTTTCTGTTCTCTCTATTATATACTTTTTTATAATTTTTTTAAAGAATTAAACACACATGTTCTTTGTTTTTTTGGAAAAAATTATTTGAGAGCCTGGTCATGTTGTATAACTAGTGTACGAGTTTAGTTATATTGCTAAAACCCTATCTCTTCTTTCACTTGTTCAGTAACTTCCTGTTCCTTCCGCTCTTATGGCGGTGGACAAGGAAAGGCTTCAGGAACAATCTGTAATCCGCCGTTTCTACAGAATCATTCTGAGTTGGGATTACTTTCAACTTCTCAAGGAATCCAAGGCAATTCATTCGTCTCTGTCATTTATTTATTTGTTATTTGTTATTTTTTGTTTATTTATTATGGGTTCTTTAAAATTTGGCGTTTTCAGAAACAGAAAAACAGTAAGAAAGAAGGGACTGATGATGAGTCCGTGTCGAGACTTGTCAAGGTGAAGACCAAATACAAAGATGTTGATGATTATATTGCCACCTATGAGCCCCTCATTTTTGAAGAAGCCAAGTCTCAGATTATTAAGCAGCAAGAGGACGAAGAGGGTATTTTTATTTCAACATTTTTGTATCTTTTTGTCATTTTTCTCTCAGTGGATTACTATTTTAGTAGTAGTAGTAGTAGTAGCAGTGTAGGGGGGTAGATCCTTAATGACATTGTCTCAAGGGTCTCTGAATTAGTTTTTCTTGTATGCTGTTCATGTTTTGCATCTACATACCCATGCCAGAGTGAGGGAAAGTTAGGCTTTCATGTTTTGCATCTACATACCCATAGCCAGAGTGAGGGAAAGTTAGGCTTTTAGCCAACTTACACACAAACTTTTTGACAAGCCTTATAGAAAAAGAGAACTTTGAAATGATTTTTATAATCATTCCAAGTTTTTTAAACAATAGCTTCTTGTATAAGTTACACTTGATATCTTTTGACTTCTCCATATGCAGCTATAAATTAAGTCAGTAACCAAATGCATATTTGGTCGTGAAGCTTCAGAAAGCTAGCTTCTAGCTTATAAAAGCTGTTCAACTGAAATAAATATTCAATTTCCAACTCTTCGACAAGCCAAAATTTATAGATGTTTATTGAAAATTTAAATGACAGGGATTCTGAAAAATTAGGATACATAAGTTTATTCAACTTATGAGAGAAGCTATTAGTTTAACTCATGTTTATTTAAGATCATTTCAACTTTCCCCCTCCTATATGTAGCACTTACGGAAAAGGTTATTCAACTTGTAAATAACGGGTATTGCATTACTTTCCTTGTAGTTTGGATTTTGACATATGTGGTCTCTTTTTCTTCAAGGCTGAAGAGTTTTTTATTTTGCCGACTGCAGTGACTGAATGGAAGTTGGGGGTGGTAAAGAGTTATAGTGAGGCAGATGACTTTCATTTTATAGAATTTCCGTGTGTATTAAACGAGGGAGAATCAATATCACAGAATGATCTGTTATTGATTTCAAAAGAAAAGGTACTAAGGATCACAGATTGTGTGTTTTTGGACTTTGAAGGTCCCACTATGTATTGGATTTTGCATTCCTATATGTCTTGTTGCTGTGCTATTCTACCTTGATTTGTTTAAATTGTTTACCTATTCAAACTGACATGTTTTACCTTTTTGTCCGTCAATACTCAATACTCCGCAGTTTCAGGAAGGCAAAAGATTACCTACTGGGTATGCATTTGCTTTGGTGGAACACACAAGAAAATATTCCGAAACAAGACTACTTCGAGTTAGATTGTATCTAGCTGGAGAGTTCTCACATTATAATACGGACAATGTGCAATCTTGCCCAAGACTGTTTAATATGCGTTCTCATATATGTGAGACAGAGAGACAGTTGTATTTTATGAAGGTAACTTGCTTTAACTTATGTTGTATTCAAGCTAGAGAGGTGAAAAATTAAATATTTAGTATGTACTGTTTTAGGGTTAATAAAAGTCAGTTTCTCCATCAAAAAAAAGAAAAAGAAAAGTTTCCTGCGGAGATTTCCCCCCTCTATGTCATGGCATCAAGTTTATCACCAAGATTGGGGGTTGCTTGTCTACTATGAATTTGAATATCCGTCAAATTTAATTTCTATTGAATTTATTTGATAGGGTTGTTTTGTGTTAATTTCTATCCATAAACTGTTCTTTTGCTGATATTGCGTGTTTGTAAATAATCATATTGGTAGTTTTCTATGATATATTCTTTGTTTTATAAGCATTCTTTAGGCCTACCTGAACTAGTACAACCCACCTGAAGACTTCTCATGTCAGGTTCTTTTATGATATTTGATGCCTGCTCTATAAAAAGGAAGGTGCCAGATATTTCTTTCACTAAAATCAGTCCATAAAAAGGAAAAATAGAACATTACAACTTCATAATAAATTATGTTATAACAGTTCTTTCTATTGACAAGAGGTGCATATTGTTCAGTTACATGAAAATAGTTATATTTGATGTATTTTTATATATAACAGTTCCTTCCCCCCATTATGTACTCTAAATAGTCTTGTACTATGCCCTGACCTTGGAAATTTGGCAACTTCCCTGCAGCCTATTATATCTTTTGCCTTGAAAATTTAAAGCACTCTATGTTTCTAGTCGTTACGAGTTTCTGACATAATACTATTAGCAATGGCAAACACTCAAACTCCTTGTTTACTCCTTTAATTAGTGTTTGGTGACATGGTGCAGAACCCTTCTTACCTGTTTCCCCTCCATTTCATCTTACCTGTTTGAAATTGATCTTCTTTCGATTTATTTTTCATTTAAATATATAGGGTGTATATTCTTGAAGTTTAGGTTATTTTCCACTTTTTTGTTCTCGTTTTTCCCATTTTTCTTTGAAGAACGTTGGAAATTTCATGTCTCAAACAGTCAATCAAATGTTATTTTCATAGGAATTTTATTAGAGAGATACTACTTGTGTGTTGTTTTGATATTTGCGTAGCTTTAAACCCTGACTAATGAATTGTGTTATTAGTTTCTAAAAAAAAAATCGTTGTTTTGTTTCCAGAAAAGTTCTTATAAATTAGTTTGACACCTTTGAGAAAATGTATACATCATGCAGCTGTGCAGTTTATCTACCATTGCTCGTGAGTATGTGGCCATACAAACGATAAGCTTTCTCCCATTCAAGGATTTAATATTAAATGCTGCTAGAGAGAATTTTGGTACAGAAATGGAAGGTTGGAAAATCCCATTACAATTGAAGGAATATGTTGAAAGTACTTTCAATCAATATCAACGTGAGGCCATAACAGTAAGTTTTTACTTTAGAAGTTGAATGAATTATCTAAGACGTGTTTACCAACCTGGTTTTAGCTTTATTTACTATCAATTTGTTTTTTCTTTTTCACAGTAATCCAGTGGTGTTCCTCTTTGTATTAATCCAGTGGTTCAGCTGTATTTACTATCTAGTTGAATTTTATGCTTAAAAAGTAAGGGATGTATAATGACTTCAAGCGTATTATCATAAATAAAATATCATTTAAAATCTTATTTTCTCTTTTCTTGTTTTCTAGATTTCCCTATTGTTTCAACATCTTTCTTGTCACCTGTATTCTTTTCTTCTGTACGTGTTCAAAATTTCATTTGCACATTGTCACTGTTAAAGGCTTAGACTTTGACGTTTTCAGTCCCATCTTAAGTACAAGAGCAAGTTCTAAGAAATCCTCCAAAACCAAATTCTCTTATCTAATCTATCTATTGATCTCATCTTCATAAATATTCAATAACCTTTTTTTTCATTTTCTTTTGTTTCTCGTAGTCGCTCTTTGGGCGAGCAAATTTTCAAGAGATCTTTTATAAAAACTAAGAGCTGTTGGGTTTATTGGATGTAATCAATCAAACAACTTTTTAATGTTTGCCCAGTCATCACTTTTTCATAAAGATTCTTCTGTCCCTTTTCATTTCCTCTTTGTTATTTGTCTCATAATTTATTAAGGCATTTCTTGCAGTGTAGAATTTTTTTAAAGTTCATGTACCGTTTATTTATTCCACACTAAAAATTTATTTCCTGTTGCAGGCTGGTCTATCATCAAAGGCCTTTGTTCTGATACAGGTTAGTCTCTGTGTGCCTTACTTCTGCCACAAAATTGTTTTTTATGAAGTTAATCGTGGCTGTTGCGTGGCATAGCGGCCATGTTGTTGTTGGGAATTGGGAAATTTCATTACAATGAGATGACCACGTCAAGCTCTTCTGAACTGGTCCATGATTCAGTTCTAAGGGATCTAATTAATTGTTTGCGATTTTGTGTTTCTTATCATACAAAGCTTGAGAAACAGGTGTTGGTTGGGATTTTGTTATTTATTAATGCTGGAAGATAGGTTATGATGTTCATTTATGTCATATTGCTAGATTGGTTGTTTAATTTCCATCTGGCATGACATGCATTATCCCCTTGCTAGATATCTTTAAGGCACCTGTCTAGGTTTTTGTCAATATATAGTAGTTGTGCCCCTTTCAAAATCTTGTAATTGAGGTCTAAACAACTAATTTTAGGGCCCCCCAGGCACCGGGAAGACTCAGACCATACTTGGGCTTCTAAGTACCATTTTGCATGCCACTCCAGCGAGAATGCATTCAAAGTAAGTATACCATCTTATATTTCTTTACTCTTCTATGTCTAATGATTCTACCTCTAGCTTCTATTGTTATATTGAGCAAAATCTAGAGCGTGCCTGGTAGAGGTGAAATTTTGAATCATTTTTCTCTTCTCCAAGCATGCCTCAGCAACATATGCTCACATTTTCGCCCTATATTTCTCTTTGTCCATACATATATTTATTTCTATTTGCTTCTCAGGAGTAGGACCTATGAGCTAAAGCAGGGGCCACAATTACAAATTGAGGAGAAGTAAGTTTTACTTCGAGAATATCAGGGTTTTGTTAAGTGTTAACAAAAAATCTTTAACTTTCATTGCATTACTATTTGTTCCTATTTAAATTTTACTCTTTGCAATCAACTTCTTGCTTAGTTTTACTTTGTCAGTTCTAGTGTTATACTAGCTTTGTTAGTAGTAGATTACTCGGTTTATGTTTTTTCTTGCTAGAAGATTTTTTATAATTTTTCTATTGCCTTTTCTTCTGGCAGACACAGGCATTGGAGACTGGCATCTCCATGGTTGGATAGCATTAATCCAAGGGATAGTCTGATGCCAAAAGATGGTGATGATGGTTTTTTCCCAACTACTGGAAATGAATTGGTAAGTAAGTACTTTGCACTAGTTAGGTTTGTTAAATTTACAAAACAATGTCTAATCATCTTGGGTTTTGTCAGAAACCCGAGGCAATAACTTCAAGTCGCAAGTATCGTGTAAAAGTTCTAGTATGCGCCCCATCAAATTCTGCCCTAGATGAGATTGTGTTGCGTGTTCTCAATGGAGGTATGCAGTTTCTCTTGCCTAGTTTTGTCTTTTTATATGTGAAGCAACAATAGGCAGTTAGCTCAGTTTCTTCTTGTCACATAATATCTTTGTTTAATTTCAACATATTTATTTAGGGAAAACGAAAGAGGTTATGCTTTTAAATTACATCCACTTGAATGATTTGATAATGTTACTGTTCAGATTGCACACGGCAACTCTATTGTAGTATGATGCTATAAGTTCTGGGCTTGCAATTTCTATTCTAGAAGCAAAGATGATAGATTGATTGAATTTTGATGTTTCCCCCAGTTTAGTTTTATATTTGATGCCAGTGATGATATTGTTTTTTGGGGTGGGATAGTTATCCATAGCGGTAGATAGTGGCATTATGGCAGTGAAGCGGAGCGTAATTATGGCTGGCCGCTATTCTCCAAATAGCGGCGCTATTATGTGCGGCAGAGTAGGTAATGTAGTATTTTGGAGATTTCAGGCTTAAATTTGTTTGTTTTCGTTACTTTTTGTTGTTATTACTTGTATGTTTTGCTTAATTACTATTGCATTTTATTATTAATTATCAATTATCAATAGTTCATGAAATTTGAGTAAATATTCCAATTTTTGAGCATTTATATATTTTAGTATTAATTTTATTTAATTATTCATTTAATATTTTTTTTATAAAAATATTAGAATAAAATAGAAGCCATCTTGCTACTGTACGACATGCTACACCAGTATTCTAGTTTTGGTGTGTTTGTTGCTTTGCACTGCTTTCCGACATTGACAACTAGAGCTTGGAGTGATGTGGTTAATCTCGGGCGTAGCGGCCGGTCGCAGTAGCTAGCTCATTCCCAAAAGCTAGCTCAAAGGATAAGATGCTCAAGCACATATAACATCCAACAGCTCGGTGGGAATCTTGACTATATGGGACTCCAATACAACTTCAATACCCACCTTCACGCCTAGCGTGGGTTTTGGTCCAGTTCTCACATTGTCATCCTTAACCTGACTATGGTATCATGACAAATGAGTTTGGATGTCACTCCCAAAAGTTAGCTCAAAGAATGAGGTGCCCAAGCACATATATAATTCCAACGTTCCGGGAATCTTGGCAATGTGGGATGCCAGTGCAATTTCAATACTTGTAACAAAGTAATTTAATAAACTAAATAAGACATAACATGTAATACGATAAACTAAATAATAACAATAATTGTAATAATTCCGAAACTAAATAATAATAAACTAAATAAAGCATAGCATCAATAAGAATAATGAAAATAAATAAATAAATAATAAATAAATAAACAAATATAAGCATAACATGTAATATAATAAGCCTTTAAGGCTAACCCTTATTTGTTTTATATTAGATTAGATTAGATTTAAATATTAGAAACAATAAATTTTGATTATTATTATTATTAAATGTTTTTAGCTGTGTTTTTTTATTTTTGAGCTTTGATGTATATGGTATAAATTGCGAGAATTGTTTCCTAGTCTTCGACCTAGCGACACCATACCACTACCTGCTACACCGCTATAGTGTTTTGGGGGTCGGCGATACGCTACGCTATCCGCCATTGACTACACAGGGTGGGGTTAAAAGTTTAGCTGGGGCGCCCTTGCTAGGATGTTATATCCATCCAGGTTGTTTTGCCTGTAGTTGTTAGACCTTGTAATTAATTATGTTATGTTATAAGCAGAACACATGGAACTTGCCTTGAGATTTTATGGTATCTACACAATTTTATATGATTATATATTTAGTTTTTAATTATTGGTCACCAATGTTCTTAGGTATCCACGACGAAAATGACCGTGCTTATTGCCCAAAAGTTGTGCGGATTGGTCTGAAAGCACATCATTCTATCAAGGCTGTTTCCTTGGATGAACTTGTATGTAGATGAAGATAATTAAGCAATGTCTTTTAAATTAGCCGTGTTACTACCACCATGGTTATTTAATCTTCTGTATTACTGCTTCTGTAAAATGTTGTTAAAAACATAATAGCATGATCATGCATGGGCTGGGAGGAAGTTTACCTATTAAATTAATGAAGCACTTCCATATAATATAAGATCTAAATGTTAGACCACAGGAACAACAATGGCTGGACAGGGATGTCGGAGAATAGTCATGTTGAGCAACCCGAATGCTTATGTGGCAGGTGAGGTAGGTGAGGGAAATGAGATAAACTAATTGTAGGGGGAGAAAAGGGGCATAACCAGAATTTCATTGACATGTAAAGAAAAGTAGAGAGAAGATAAGAGATTCAGTGAAATGTAAAATGTATTTCTCAAATCTGGATTACAAGTGACAGGTGTTTATAATACCCGATGTGTAGAGCTGGCTGGCTAACTAACTTCCTAAGCTGTTAGAAAACTTAACAAATTAGTTCTTCACATGTATGAAATCTACACCTAGTGTATTACTCTATTACTTCCCCTCAAACTCAAGAACTCAAGGAGATAGCTTGAGCAACATAGAATTCTGAGTTTGTCTCTTAGGAAAATAGGAAAATATGAGGGATTTATTAAGGACCTTCTCCCTTACAAAAAAATATGTCTAGTTCCTTGTGTTTTGTCCTAGAGTGAAGGACTGGATTATGACTCAAAGCCTTGGTTGTCACAACAAGTTACTAGAGTTGGAATTTGAAGCTGCAGTGCAACTCATTCAAAAGAGACTTAACCCATACTATTTTAGAAGCTACTCCCTGCAAGCATAGAGGGGACTCAACTGAAGCAACTTTATCTGTTGTGCCTCTGAGATATCTCATGATCTTTTCCCAGCCCACCAATGAGTGAGATCGCTCTAATGATATATTGATGACCTTTCATACACCTTTGAGGAAAAACATTTTCTTTAAGAAAATAAATTGAGCATGAAGTACATTCCTTGAACTGCAGAACATTCAAGTTATCTGGTAGTTTGAACAATGAGTCGCCCGACTAAACTTGATATTTGATCTGGTGCATGTTTGGATTAATTTTTTTAGAAAAAGTTTAATTTTTTTCCCAAGAGAGCTTTTGAAAAAAAAAGTAATTTCACATATTAGGCTGAATCTGAATGTGGGCCTATTATTGCAATTTGTATGGTTAGTCTGGACTTAAAAATGTTATCTGGGTCAAACTTTGGTGTTTAAAATTTCACTTGCAGGTGAAACAAAAACGTGGTAGTTCCAATAAATCAACTACAGATAAGCAGAGCAATACTTCTGTGGGAAGTAATGATGATAGTATCCGGACTGCAATTTTGGATGAGGCCACAATTGTATGTATCTTAAGTTATATGGGAAAAGAAATGCAAAAAGCAATGTTTTCATTATTTTCTTTGTCCTTGGCAGGTCTTCTCCACCCTCAGCTTTAGTGTTTTCAGTAAACTAAGTCGCAACTTTGATGTTGTGATTATAGATGAAGCAGCACAAGCTGTAAGTGTGAAATCTTCTTTTGTTTAATTGCTGGATCACGTGTTAGATTGCTTGGAATATAAATTAAAAAGTTCCTGCATATCCTAAAAATATTCAGTTACCAATTTTAAAAAGTAAAATGCAGATGAAATACCAATGATTGAAAGCATAATGGATATTCAAATAAATTAATTATTATTGGGTGAATGGGGGGGAGACTCTCATTCTTGATATCAATATTTTCCCAGTGTGATTTCTAGCCTAATTTTTCCTTTGATTCGTCCTTTTAATGCTTCAAATAAGTAAGACAAGTATACAACTATCTGCTGATTTTGTTTCCAGTTTTCACATACATATCTAAGTTATTCTACACATATCAAAGATATGTGCAAAGGGGTCACGACTAGTTTGAGAACACAAGGAGGCGATTCTTCATAAGTATACAACAAGGTGTTCAACTTTGAGCCACTACCTTTTCAACTTTGATCCCCTACCTTTTCGTTAAGGTCTAGCCGTGCTTACTTAGTATACCCTAGAGCCGGCGCCATGGTGTGGTCCTAATTGGAAAACTAGAGTTGTGAACACAAGCCGTGGAAGCAAATGATCTTTGTTTAAGTAGAAACCACAGAGCAAATGAAATGTAAGTTTAGCAAGGCTAAGAGGCATGCAAATTCTAGCTTAGAAGTAAAAATTAGATAACATATATCATGTTGCAATTCTCATGGTTTAGAATCTTGGTACATCATAGAAAATGACAGCAGGATAGACGTAGATGCCAGTCATATAGGACTAAATTAGGGTGGTTGAAATTAAGTAATGCTTCTTGTGCAACTTGTGATGGAAAATTGTAAGTCAAGCTTCAATGAAACATTATCACATATCTATACAAGTTGCAATGTTTGGATTATATGCTAATGGTAAAGGAGCTTACAAGAAGGTAAGATTAGTGTTGAAGAGATGATAATATTATGATAAATGAATGTCACATAAGATCGATAAGATTAAGAGTGAAAGCATTAGAGAGAAAGTTGGGGTTGCGTATAGCATCTTCGGTAGATTCTTAGGTGGGAATAACACAAATTGTGTCAGGTTGTGACATGCTTGTACATATGTGTGTGCATGCGTAAAATATCATGAACATGGAGCATTAATAGAATACCCAAAAATCAGTTAAATATTTTACATATTATAGCATGTCATTGTTCATAATCCTCACTCAAGGTAGCACATATGTATCTATCATGCCCAGCTTGTTACACATAACATTTCTGATTTCTGAAAATGTCTGATATGCTTTAGCAAAATCAGCCCTTGTTGAAGCTTGGTAGTGTATACCATAGTTAGCCTAGTCTGAGTTACTCAGTTGAGTTATTTATTCTGTTATGCAACTGCTGAACAGTTGGAAGGTGATTCTAGAACATTCTCTCAGATTCTATATATATAGTTTGTGTAATCATTCAATAATGTAAGTGATAAAAATAAAAAACTACATATCAATTTCCTTTCTCTCTTTCATTCCTCACTCTGAAATTCTCTCAAGCCAATCTTCTACAAAGCTTTTACAAACGAAATTTCCCATTGAGTTCCATGCCCCCAATGAAAGAAAATTATTGGCAATATGTAAAGGCAATATAACAGCTTGGTTGTTACTATAAAATCATATTGCCAGACAACAGGCACGCAATCCCTGCACATCATACCATTCAATCAAATCCCAATTAAATATAGATAACCACGAAGCCTGAACACCATGCACCATGTATTCAACGTTTCCATGTCATACCCGGAAGTAGAGTACCCTTATATATATATAAATATATATTCTACCAATTAAACAGTTCCTAGCTATTTTGTTGAGTTGTATTGTTAACTTGTTAATATATGAAATGAGAAGATTAATGACTGTTAATATAAAATAATAACCAGTGTGGCCTATTTTGTTAATTTATTGTATCTCTTTATATGACATGTTACTTGTAAACAGGTGGAAGCTGCAACTCTTGTTCCCTTAGCCAATCAATGCAAAAAAGTTTTTCTGGTATTTTTCATTGATTCACTTTAGACCCACTTTTACAATATTTCAGTTGCAGTTATGCGGCTTATGCCTTAGTATGCCCAATTTTACATGTTAATTATCTGATTATTTATTTATTACAACTTTCATGGGAAGAGATACCTTGAGTTTTGACAACATCTGTTAAGAATGTGAATTATTATTCATCGAAATATTAGCTTAACTGGTGTTAAATTGTATATAAAAAAGAGATTCTCAATTCATTTTTATTAATCATTCAAATACGGCCTGGTGAATGGAAATACTATTTTAAAACAATTATTATTGAACCTTTTAAAAATGTGCTGGAGTAAGCACTCTGGAAATGATTTTGGACAAAGGTTATTCTTACAGCTGTTACATTTTTTTTGCTATTTTTTCAAAGGTTGGTGATCCTGCTCAACTTCCAGCAACTGTAATTTCAGACATTGCTAAGAATCACGGGTAAACAACTATATTGGTGATTGTTATATCTTTTCGTTACATTAAACCAACCTTTGACAAGATCTGATTTTTCTATCTTTTATGTTTCATTAACTTAAGATATGGCACAAGCCTATTTGAAAGATTGAAGCAGGGTGGTTATCCAGTTAAAATGTTGAAGACTCAATACCGAATGCATCCAGAGGTTGGTGCTTATGTTTTGCAAAATTAATTTGTTCAACATATGTGCTTATTTTGGGGTCAAATGAGTATCAAGAGGTTGAAACATGAGATAGTTGCCTTTGAAAACTAAGACAACACTTCTAATGAAGTTTTGATTTGGCAGATTTCTCATCCGTCTGTACTATTTGATAAGTGATATTAATAGATACTAAGAACTTTAATATTAGATAAGTATAGTAAACAATATTCTGGTTCTTTTAGAAGACTATTAAGCAGCAACTTGTGATAATTGTTGTTTTAAAACCTTTCCTTGTAATTGATAGACGCCATATAAAGATACACTAAACCTGTCCAGTTGCTTTCCTCCTTTGGTCGACTCTTAGGGGTCTATCAGTAATCCTATTCGAAGTTAGTCTAACACTGCAGATACTGTTAGTTCTTTCTTTCTTCTGCAACATTTGTCCTGATGGAATTAACAAATGTTTAGTTGTTAATCTGCACCCCTAACTTATGCAGCGTATAACTAAGCGTCACAAGTATTATATGGCCATGATTTGTAGCCCCCTTTCCTCTTTGCATTGCATGTACAGTACATAATAGAACCCAGACAGATTCTAGGGATAAAACTGAGAAACTTTTTGTATTAACTGAGAACAGAGGATAATTCCCCTTGTATTACAATGAAACAGTAATTGAAATTGACTATGGATGGAGGGGATACCTCCTTGAAGGAAAAGACAAAGAAAGACAAATGATACTCCCACTGTGGGAATACCCCCTACTGAGATGAGAATAATTCTCAGTTGTCAGTCCCAATTTCCACTTCACAACTCTCATCCTCCTCTCATTCTGTTACCCTTTTCCTATATTCCCACTGTCCCTCATTTTCCTTCTGCTAGAATATTCTTCCTTCACATTAATAACGGGCCTATCATTAATAGTGGGCCTGTCAGTACACTAGTCAGCTAAATAGATTTATTGTCTTACTGTCGGCATCAAATTTAGTTTCAGTCAGAGAACTAGTCAACTTTCAAACTCAAAGGCCTAATGAACGAATTACAAAAATTCATTTGAGAATGGTGATTCGTTGCCATACTACACTGCCTAATTTCCTCAGTTGGTCATGGTAGCCTGCTGACGGTCATAGAAAATGGAGGTTGGTCTTTGAAGGTTGTGATCTTGTCAGGACGAGGGTGGCGTTATTAATAGACAAATCTATATGCTAGAGGTGGGGTTTCTGTATGAATTAAGCTCAGAAAACTTGATGGATTGAAGGGACTACTTGGGTAAAAGTAGTTTCTAAGCAATAGACGGGATAATACAGGGACCAAATCAACTCAGTTACTGTAAGAGGTATTTATATTAGGTCTAGGGTTTGAAGGGTTTAGCAGAAGTTGATTAAAATTAAATTATGCCTTTGGAGAAATGAATTTTTATGATGGCAAGTCCAGAACTGGTCAAGGCAATACTTTCAATTGAAGTGTGTATTAGAAATAGTAGAGGGTGGAAATAATGTTTTAAATTGAATAGTACATATTGGGAATGGGAATAGAGCACGTTGAGAAATATTAAAGGCTTCACATCTAAGGTTCCTTATGTATTTTGCCTAGGATTTAATCCTTAATAACTTTCTTTGGATAAGTTTCATCCATGTTTTGATATCTTCAATTACTTTCGTTGGCTTTTTGTGTTCTTTCCATCTATTGAAATTTCCCAGCACTTGGGTTTTACAGATAAGAAGCTTTCCCTCTAGGGAGTTTTATGGAGACTCATTGGAAGATGGTGAAGACGTCGAATTACAGACAAAACGTGATTGGCATGGGTACCGCTGCTTTGGCCCATTCTGCTTCTTTGACATACACGAGGGAAATGAGGCTAGGCCATCTGGGAGTGGCTCATGGATAAATGTTGAGGAAGTTGATTTTATCCTATTCCTGTATCAAAAATTGGTAACACTTTATCCAATACTCAAGTCGGGCAATAAAGTTGCTATTATATCACCCTATGCTCAACAAGTCAAGCTCTTCCAAAAACGATTTGAAGAGACTTTTGGAGTGTCAGCGGAGAAAGTAGTGGATATATGCACCGTTGATGGTTGCCAGGTAAATTTGCTTTATGTTTGATCACATGTTTTTCTTCACTTTCTGTTAGGACCCCAAGAATTTGAGTAGAAAAGGAATAGCAATTTTATTGAAAATATTAAAGAATAGGAGAGAAAGACCCTCCTCCTGCTGGCATAACCAAGCTAACTGGTTTCAGAAAAACTAAACTCAAATGGTTCCAAAGATCCCTACTCCATTCCCCCACACTTTTATTTATAATTATATAGAAGAATAGGGTGATGGTTACAATGACTAACTAAAACTAACCAATTAACTAACATTAACAACATACAATACATCTACTAACCAACCCTAACTAACTAACATACAGTAACTAACTAACAATAACCAATTATCCCCTTACAAGATCAATCCCATTTCCTCCTAAAATATAATCTGAATGTACATTTACTAGTGGTCTAACAATACCACCCTCTTCAACACCAACCTTGTCCTCAAGGTTGACTTCAGGGGGCTGCCGATGGGTCTGCTTGATCTTGTCTTGAGCTGCTTCTTCACGTGTTAGGCGCTGCCACTGCACCAAACCTGCTTGATACTATCTTCTCCCAACATCTCTCCCTGGATAAAGGACTCTGGCACTGTATAATTTAATGCCTATTTAGGCCCACCTCATTTTCGGTCCTAACTCTTTCATTTTGCTTTTGGTAGTTTGATTAAATAATTAATAATTGTAAACACTTGAATATGGTTCTGAATCTGATGTTGATTATTTTGAATTTGAATATGATTAACGTGACGTCAAGTATAAGTATAAAGAGTTGTTTGGAAGAGCTTATTTAGACTTATTTTTTGACATAATGCTTGCATTAATGTTTGGAATGCCCAATGTGCTTAAGCTGGTTTCAATTTATTTTTACAAACCCCCCACAATAACTTATAGAAGTGGTTTATAAAGAGTTTCACTTATTTTCTGAAACTAAAGAACTTCTTAGTTGGGGCCTGTTTGGATCAACCCCCTTAAATTAATATACTGCTTCTGTTCGCATGTAGCTTCTTCCAATCTGCGTGTACCTTTTATTCTTACCCATCGATGACAATGTTAACACTAAAACAAATATCTAACCTTTCACAAAGAAGAAACTACACGACGCTATGACCATTCATTTTAAGCACTTTTATATCCACGTGAACTGTTGCATTGCACCACCATATACTTGTGTTATGGCTAATTGAATTGAATATATAGCTTTTTTTTTCTTATTATTATTATTATTATTATTATTATTATTATTTCAGTTAGTTGTAACTTAATGGATTACCATATAATTTGGGTTGCTTTCCTCTCTGATATGCTTCTTATATGGTTGACCTGACCATAAGATTTGGGATTAAAGAATAGTCTCCTCTCTTTTCAGGGACGTGAGAAAGATATTGCAATATTTTCATGTGTCAGGGCAAGCAAAGATAGAAGTATAGGGTTTGTGGAGGACAAAAGACGAATGAATGTTGGGATCACTAGAGCAAAGTCTGCAGTGTTGGTAATGCATCATTTTGGAGTTAACATGATGCTTTCAGCAGTTTCATTTGCTACATTATTTTCCTTGATATGATGCATTTTTTGTTGTTTTTATGTAGGTGGTTGGATCTGCCTCGACATTGAGGAGGAGTGAACAATGGAACAAGCTAGTGGAAAGTGCGGAGAAGAGAGACTGTTTATTCAAAGTAAATCCTCTAAAATGTCATTTACATGTTTCCTAATAGCAATTTCATAAAATCCATTCCATTAAAATGAGAGTTTTAATTGAACCTAACTGATCTTTTCCTTTAAGTTAGGCAACATAGTTTCACCGTAAATATTATCAAAAAAACCGAGAAACAAATTCCTGAGGACAAGAACCAAAACCCATAAGAAAAAACAAAAAAATTGCACGCTTTATCCATTTTTTACTTAGATTATATTTTGCTTTTGGTCTATACGAAACTGTTTAATTTGATATGGACCCAAAAATAGTTTGCACCTCATACTTGTAGCTTATTAATTAACTCAACAATTTCCATATGCAGGTTTCTAAACCATATTCCTCATTCTTCACTGATGAAAGTTTGACATCCATGAAAAAGGTGGTTGAAACACCTCAGGTGACAGAACTTCCTGATATGGCTAATAATGACATGCAGATTGACAATGTTGCAGCACCTGATGATCAAGCGCAAGCTGCGGACGATGACAATGGCGATGCTGACATGGGTGATGGTGGTTTTGATGATGATTAGTTATAGTTGTGATGGGAGGTGCTATAGAACTAGACATTTGTCTCGATAATTGTAGGTTACGGTGGTGGCTTTGAGTTAGTGCGACAGGGACAACCGTCAATGGCTCATTTTGTGAAAGCGCCAATTCTTTTAAGTAGTATATATTATATTAGATATTATATTAGATATAAAGATATTGGATAGCAAATTTATATATATATATATATATATATATATATATATATATATATATATATATAGGGATGGATGTATAAGTTTTTTATAGTAGTAAATATATTATATGGGTGGTTGTGATTAGAGATATTACTTTTTGTTTTAATCTATTCTTGATTTGATATGTAAGTAAGTGATGGTTCTCTCTCACCCTCTCATGGCTATATATATATATATATATATATATATATATATATATATATATATATATATATATATATATATATATATATACACACTAACAAGTGATTAGCTAATGCACGGCGTTTCATTTATCTCGGTCATTTTGGTGCACATTTTTATAGAAGGAAAAACAAGAACTATTGTTAGAGATAAGATATTGTGTATGAAATGAAGATTGTGTGTTAATTTTAAAACGCCTAATTCATAGAAAAATGCACTATGATAAAAATTTATTTGTATTCATCGACATAATCTTTTTATATTCATATTCTAGATCAAACAATTTGTTCACGAGTACCGGAAAGCTTATGGTTTGTTTGGATGAATTATTTTTGTGGTAATGTAAAAGTTTGGGAGAGTTAAATATATTACCTTCAAATTTGAAATTAAAATATTTTAATTCTCCAGAAAAATGCTCCATCCAACACACTCATAATTTTTTTGATAATGATTTGAAATTATGTAACAAACATATTGAAATTTACTTGAAGAATGATAATATTTATGATCTTATTTATTGTTTCAAATTCAATTTGATTGATCTTGATATTAAGTTCTCCCTTGAGAATTAGTCAATTTTTAATATAAATGATTTGGTGGTAATTATAATTAGTAATTATCTCTTCAATTGTACTTGTAAATTTGTAATGTGTGAAAAAGTTAAGGTTAGAATTTTGATCTCTTGCATTGTTTAGTAATTAGTAGTGATCCTCTCTCCAAAGAGTTGAAGCAAATTATTGTATGTATAGGTATTTTCCCTTAGGACCCATAGTGCACATGTTTATTCATTTGCACATGTGAATGCTAATTATAATGCTTTTTTTTTTTTTGCAGCAAAGAAAAAATAAATGTTGAGATTACATCATAATTCTGAAGATTAGCCGTCACTGTGGTCACCCTAGTAAGGGTATGAGCAGTGAAATTAGCTCTCCTCCTAGTAAACTCAACATAAAAGTTGTTACTGAAAAAACTAAACATAGACTTACACCTCTTAATAATACATCCAAATTCAGTAGAGGTGGTCCTAAGTGAATTAAAAACATCAACAACCTGCTTAGCATCCATATAAGATACCACATCGTTAATATTAAGCTCTTTCAACCACTGTATTGCAAGGAACAAACCAAAAGCCTCCCCTTGATCAACATCGGTGATTGGCTGAAACCAATGTGTACGACCACCAATGAACATTCCAAATTCATCCGTAAGACACAATCTAATTCGCACTTTATATGTTCCATAGAAACTATTTACAAGTGTTTACGTCAGTAGATAATAAGAAATAATAAGAATCAAAATCAAACAATCAAAAACTAAAATGTAGATTGTTTGATTTTGATCAAAAATCCAGATTCTGAGTCATGTGAGATTTATTTATGAGCTGAAGACGTAAAACATGATTAGAAAGGGCAATATTGTCTTTTAATAACAACTTAAGGGCAAAACTGTTATTCGTGATGGAAAACTTAAAACATGATTAAAACCGTAAAAACGAGTTATCGTAGTTTCTAGCGATGTCGGCCGACAAACACACCTAAAATAGAAACCTTCTTCTTTGTTCCTCCAAAGAGTTAAAAGTGAAATCCAAACCCAAACTAAAACAAAAAAACAAAAACTCGCCGAGAAAGCCGGAAGCATGGCGTCGTCGAAGGTTGTATCGACGAATCCGGATCTGCCACGCGCCTCTTCAACATCATCTTCTCTTTCTTCCTTTCTTCTCTCCGATCTACCTCCAAACACCATGGACGATCTTCTCAAGTCCATATACACTCCTCAAAACACCACCAAATCCTCAACAACAATTGACGATGTCTGGAAAGACATCGTCGTCGGTAACATCCACCGTCAACATTCCGATGAAGAAATGACTCTCGAAGATTTCTTAACCAAAGCCGGTGCTGTTAGAGATGAAGATGTTACAGGAATTAATGTTGATGTTAATGTTAATGTTAATGTTATGCCTTCTTCTCACTTTCCTATTTCTCTTCCTCCTCCTTCTTCTGACGCTTCATCTTCTATTCAACCACCGGTTACGGCGGTTACGGTGGTTAAGGGTAAGAGAAGAGTTGTTGATGAACCAGTTGATAAAGCTACTCTTCAGAAACAGAGAAGGATGATCAAAAATCGTGAGTCTGCAGCTAGGTCTAGAGAACGGAAACAGGTATTTTGTTAAATTTAAATAATTAAGTTTTTTGTCAAAAATAATAATAATTATTGTTAAATTAAAATAATTTTAAGTTTGATTTTTTAATCTTTATTTGTAGTTTAATTATTAGAATTTGGAATCTCGCTGTTTAGTTGTTAGTCACAAGGAACATAATTCAAGGTAGGTTGGTTCACTCACTATAAAAAAGCTTGATTCTTTTTTTTTTTTTTTTTTTTTTTTTGGTTTTTGGTGTCTGTTTTCTTCTAAAGCTGAATTGTGTGCTGTGGTGTTGTTATATACAGGCTTACACTTCTGAGCTTGAGAGTCTGGTTCAGCAACTGGAGGAAGAGAATGCAAGATTATTAAATGAAGAGGTGCAATATGAATTTATGATATTATTCTGCATTTACATGTTTTGGTGTAGTTGGATGGATTTGATTTAGATGTGTAGTCATGTAGTCGGTAAGTTAAGATTGGATTGTCTAAATTTAGGAGCAGTTTTTGGTTTTTGCTTAGTAAAAATTTTTAGCTTTGAAATCTGGGCTGTCCGATCCTGATCAAACGGTCTCGAACTTGTTGACTGTCTGACTACGCACAAATCGGATCGTAGTTGGATAGAGATTATCTCACTCACCCCCATTGTGTGGTGTTAGAGTTATAGGGAAAGGGAATAGAGAGAGAGAGAGAGAGAAATGGAAGAGATAAGATAATGAATACCAAAAATAATAGGAGATAAAGTGAAAGCTGTGATGATGTGATGGGAAAAGCGAAAGAGTCATAGATTGGAAGAAGAGGTGTTAAAAGTGATTCAAGAAAAAAAAAGTGTGACAAAAAGTAAGGACTGAAATGTGCATTCTTAGAATACACTCATGCATTGCATTGCATGATTTCACCTTTATGTAAAGTTCTCTCTCTTTGCTGGTCTCTGACTGATAGAAGTTTTAAACCGTCCTTGGTGGATTGAATCTGAGTAATATCTTTTTGTTATAACTCTTTTTTCCCCTTGTTGATTCTTGTTTAATTTTTGTTTTTGCTTAGGATCTGGTTTGTTATTAGGTTTTAAATTATTGGGTCTTGAATGCAGGTTGAGAGGAATAAGCAGAGGCTCAAGCAGGTGTGTTTATCTGCTCACTTTTTGATAAGTTAATTTGTATATTCTTGTAAATTTAGTCTGCTATATTTGAAAGATCTGAATGATACAATAGAAGCTCTTATTTATAGTGAGTGATCTGGAACACTAATCACTTGTAACCTATGAAGTAGTGACACGGACACCGGACACGACACAAACACGTAGACACCAGTTTTAATTTGAAAAATACAAGTAGTTGAAGTGTCGGTGTCCGATACGTTTTCAACCAGAAGTATCGGTGTTATAGGGCTTGTAACTAGCCTTAAGTATTGGATTGCAAATTGCAACTAACTCACCTACTCATTTCCCCTGTAAATTGCGCTGGCAACGAGAAATATACTATACCACACAGGTCTCGACCATCCACGTAGTCTCAACTCAACCAATACCAACTGTTTCCTCTTTTTTCCGATACCAAGAACAAAGTATGGAACTTTATGTGAAGTTCCAGAGAAAGTATGTTCAATGTCCAAAATGGCAACAAAATTCTTTGATGGGTAATATTGTCTATATTGCAGTATGTGAACTGGTCTCATGCTCCTGTTTTACAATTATAACACTAAGGTCTAATAACATTTCTCACATGCTGGCTGTCAATCTAACCACAATTATGGTTTAATTTATGTTCCTGCAGCTCAGGGAAGGTCTTGTTCCAGTTGCGGAGAAGCCTAGACAAAAGCGAAGACTGCGGAGATCGAATTCAGCCCAAACACTGTGATCCATTTGTCATCAACATTGTAGGAGTTTGCAGCTTGGTGTATATATAAGGGTGGAATATGAAGAAAAGGGGAAAGAGTATTCAAGTTACCTGTTACCAATGCGGGTTCGCGGAGTTGCATTGTATAAAGAAAAAATAGCAGCAGTGAAATAATACAAGTTACTTGATTCACCCTGAATCGTATACTACTGATCAAAATCTATGGTTTTGGATGGCTTAGCCTGGATAGGCCTTTGGAATAGTTTGAAATAAGGATAAGGATGTATGTGTCATATGTGTTATGTTAATTTATGCAATTTGGATGTTATGCTTCTTGATTTTGTGAATGGGGTACAGCACCTCAATCCAATACATTAACAAAACTCTTCATGAAATATGAGAAATTTTTATTGTAGAAATGTAAGTGTTATTCGCCCAAGGCATCCGAAATCTCAAGACTATAGTGTTATTTCTCCATAAATTTCAAATTAAGAAGCGAGAAAACAAAATTTAAAAACGCCAAAAAAACTGAGATTACAAAAACTTGAAATAGGTATAAAATTTGCACTACACTAAGTGCAAGCCCTACTAAGAAGCATTCCTCTAACAATTACTGCCACTCCACCATTCAAAATAAAGTTCAGAGGTTGATGAGACCCTTGGATACGAAGTTATATCTTTAAGCATTTGCAACTGTTCTTGGTGACTTGAAAAAGTACTACAACAAATTGTTATCTTCCGTAAAACTCTTGCTTTTTGCATAATAAGTTTAACAAATTGAAACTCATCTTTTTTGCCTACATATTCACAAAAACGAAATGTTTTTAGTTTTGATATAAGGTCTGTGTGGTTTTCCCCTCCAAACAGAGTTTCAATGTATAGTAATAGTTAAACTCAACATGTAAAACTTAATCTAGAAGTTTTTTTACTGACTTAATTTAGGAGTGTTAAGTTCAGGATTTTTTGGGAAAAACAAAATGGAATCAATATGTGAGAAATTGAATACCGCACTTAGGTGGTTGTTCATTTTGTGTTGGTAGTTTTTTAATTGATGCTTATATGTAGTATGATATTCTTATCATTTAAGTATGATTAAAAGCTATTCCTTATTTATTCTTTTTTCATATGGAAATGTAGAATGACTATTTCATACAAGTTATATATCGTCAATAGATTTATCTATAAGTTCTGTCACATGTATATTGATGAAAGTCTTAACTCAAAAACTAATCAAATTACTTTTTATTTGTGAAAGACTAATTTAAGATAATTTGATTCTTTACTCAGGTGATAAGAAAGAGAACCTTCAAGATTGAAACTGAAGATGAAATTAATGTTGCACTTTCTGGACAGTATCTTCTAAATCTCCCCATCACTGTTAATGTGTCTAAGGTTTACAACTTTATAATTAATGTTTTGCAACTCAACATATACATTGGTATTTTTACGCTTAATTGATTAATAATGTGATGTTAGCAGTAGCTAATGGTCGTGTTTTTGTTGAATGTAGCTTGACAATATGCTTTTGAAAAGATATTTTGAGGCACATCCCCACAATAACTTTCCAGACTTCTATGATAAGGTACCACTTGAATCTGTTGATTTTAATTAAAAAGTCATTATGAACCTATCGTTTAAGTTTATTTTATGACAAGAGGTTGTTGTTAAGCATAAACTCAACCATCCTAATGTTTCTATTGATTGGATTTCATATTGCTATGCACATATGATAGGAAATGGAGCTGAGCAGGTATGTTATGTGATTTGTAGAAGTTCATTTTTATGTCATCAATTAGTTGTTGATTACAGTAGTTTGGTATCACAATTGTTGGTATTCCCTTTGTATTTTAAATTGGTATCGTTGTTACTGTCCAAGCAACTTCTAAAGAGATGTTTAATCCAAGAGTGGATAAAAAAAGAGATGGTTTAAGAGGAAACCAAATGACATTTTAGGGGAGGTAACATTTTACATTTTGTTTTCATCAAGGAACCTTTCAGTGGTTTTATTTATTTTTATGCACCTTACGGTTTAGCCAAATTTACTTTTTTTGTTTGTGTTGCCAAATTTAAAGGTGTATGCACTTACGGGTAGATTGACACTTCTTATGCCTATAGATGATTTTTCTCAATTGGAAAAAGAAAGGTCTCCACTGGATGAAAATGTTTTCTCTTTTTTCTTAAGTATTTAGTTCAATATCAACTCTGCTACATATTGTTAAGCATCTTTTGATATATAGCAAATCCTCAAAGTTCAAAAGTTGCTGCATTTGTTTAAGCTCTTTGATATTGTTAACTTTTTTTACTCTTAATCATGATACACTAAGTGACATTTTTTGCTTATAACATACCTAATCTCAAAATTTTCTCTTTTTCTTTTCTTCTTTACAAAACTCCAAAAGAAGAAATGATACACAAAGTTGCAAAAGAAGAAATGTCTTCAAAGACTCAACTTGCTAAAAAGTGGAAAAAATTCCCCACGAAAGAAGGAAACTTCAGTTCTCAGTTGTGATTTTGAATTATTTTTTTTGGTGTAATTGTGATTTTGAATCTTATATGTATGTAATATATTCTTATACTTTCTCTATTAGAAGTTTTTTTTTTAATAAGTTAAAATTGCATTAATTTGGGGTACAAGGGGGTAACTCAACCCATTACATCACAATTCAATTACAATTCAACTATTTCCTTCAAAAGATTAACTAAAAAAGGATCTAGAGCACCAACGCTCCAAAGAGATAGTAGACCTGGTGTCCACTATTTGAGAAACCCACCCCCATGTCAAGTATTTAATTTGTTTCACCATGGCATTTACATTAGGCAACCCACCCCTAAAAATTATTTGATTTATATTCATCCATATAGACCACACTGTTGCCACCCTCACCAAGTGTCTAAATTTCTTCCTCTTCTTATGGTCTTCAGAGACAGAGTGATGCAAAAAGTGCTCCCACCTGCTTGTCATAACCACTCCACACATACATCTCCTGCCACATCCGTAGGGATACATTACAGTTATTTGTTTTGATCTAATCTCATCAAAAAGATGCGCATTGAACTCACAATGATGTCCTTTAGTTTTGTAATTTTAATTTATTAAAAAAACATTCTTTTAACAATTCATATCATTTGTAGTTTTCTAAAATACTACTTTATGTATTCTTCTGAGTCTTCTTTGTTAATTGTTAGTATAGAGCAGTTCTTTATTGGTTGAATAGTTTATGTTATGAGATATTTGTATCCCTATATAGTTTTATTGAATTTCTCTATTTTTCTCTTTTCTTTATATTTCTTTAACCGGGTTGTATTTATTAACTTGCAGGGTGCAAATAGCAAAGACCCAACACTGTTTAGTGAGGCCCAGCCCAAGAAACACAGAGCTGAGACAAAAGAACCTTAACCAAACAGACACGCGCGCTTGATCTCACTCTTTCTCTCAGCTGAGCTTCTTCCCCTTCGTCTTCAACAACGAGCTCTGTTAGGGTTTCCTTTGAAACCCAGCAACTCACCTCCAATCCACAAACCAACACCACCGATGAAACGAGCGCACCTTCCTCTACAAAACCCCTCAAAGAACCACTTGATTTGATCACCCTTGATCAAACCCTAAATCTTTCCTTTGCTGATTTTGAAGCCTAGAAGGTGGATCGAAGCTTACAAGGTAAAGATCTTTTCTTACTTTTACCTTTTCTGGTTGATTCTGCACTGAAACAACAGCCACTAATTTGTTGTTGGTTTCCTCTTGCATGAACACTTTGCAAGCACTGGAACTACACAGAATCTTCACCTCTTGAAGATTCTGCACTCAACTGAGGATACAAAAGGTAACCTTCTTCACTTTCTTTGAATTCTCTCTTTCCTTACTCTTTCTTTTTCTGTGTTTGAATCAAACCCTAACTGATTGATTCTTTCTTGCGAGGTCTCTCTTTCTCACAAGGGAACACAAGGAACTTGAAGGACTTAGAAAACTAGAGCATCAAGAAGAAAACAGAAAACACAGGATTTTAAAGCGTAATACTTGCAATCGCAATTTTTATTATCTCTGTATTGATTGTATCTCTAAACTGATCTATTTACATTTGTATGAGCTATATATATACACTTGTAGGCACAATAGTAAACGGACATGTTAGTTAGAGGCTGTTAGGTAGAGCTAACTGCCTCTAACTAAATAAACCGTTAGGCTTAGGACACTTAACAGACTTTTAAAATGCTGTTTGTGAATGTGTGTGACTGATTTCAACGGCTATATTTTATAAGCCTCATTTAAGGGTATTTTTAGATTAGAAATTCCAACACCCCCCCTTAATCTAGAAATCCCTAAGTTAGTTTAGTGAAACCACTTAGAGCTAGCTTAGGTTAGAGAGAACTAAAACCATCCAGAACAAGCCTCTGGGATAGCCACTAGACATAGACACCTTAGAACAAGCCTCTAAGGAATAGCTTTTAGATGCTGCCTTCATAGTTTAGAAGGCAACAAGTCCTATCTCTCTTCTAAGCTTTACAAAGGTTTCTCCTTTGAGGACCTTTGTAAAAATATCACCAATTGATTACGTGTTGAGCAAAGATTCAACACTTAGCCTACCATTGTTCACTTGCTCCCCTTAGATAGTGGTATCTAGCTTCAATATGCTTGGTCCTTCCATGAGCACCGAGGATTCTTTGCTAGGTTTAGTCTTTGATCGATTGTCTCATCATTAGAGTAGGAGGTTGAGTTAGATCCACTTTAAGCTCCTTGAGTAGTGACTCACCATGCCGCTTGAGTTCTCGCTCCACAACTCGCCACATACTCGCCTCACGGGAGGACAGAGCCACAATACTTTGTTTCTTGGAGCTCCATGAAATAGGGGCTCCTTGAAACTTAAACAAAACTGAAGTGCTTCTCCTATCCAATTGGTCACCACACCAATCGTAATCGAGAAACCCGGAGAATATTTTTCCTAAGTTAGAACCCTTAGGAAAAAATATTCCATAGTTAATAAGTACAGAAATATAACGTAGAATCCTCTTAGTGGCATTTAAGTGTACTGCTCAGGGTCATTCATAAACTCGCTAGTCATACCGCTTGCAAACCGAATATCCGGGCGGCTATGGCATAGGTATCTCAAAGAGCCTATTAGCGCTCTGTATAGTGTAGCATCTACCTTAGCATCACCTTCACTGGCTCTTTGCTAAGGTTACTTTTCTGAGGATTTGTTGCGAACTGCAACCTAATAAATCAAACTTAGTTAGTACCTCAAGAGCATACTTAGCTTGATGTAGAATTATGCCTTCAGGTAACCTTAGGAACTCAAGTCCCAGAAAATATGACAATTTGCCTAAGTCAGTCATCTCAAACTCACTGTGCATAGCCACTTTGAAATTTTCCACTTCACTAGGACTACTCCCAGTGACCAACATATCATCCACATATAAACACACAATTAGTAAATAGGTGTCAATACTACCTTTAGTGTAGACTCCAAACTCACTAGTGCATTTAGAGAACCCAATTTCCTTGAAAAAAGAGTCAATTCTCTTATTCCAAGCTCTAGGGGCTTGCTTTAGCCCATAGAGAGCTTTATGTAATAGGTAACCATACTCCTCTTTACCCTTTTTCTCAAACCCTGTGGTTGAGCAATATAGACAGGTTTCTCAAGTGAACCATTAAGAAAAGTCGACTTAACATCCATGTGGAACAACTCCCACTCTCATATGTACACCAAAGCAATCACTAACCTTATAGTCTCATGCACTCGCCACGGTGAAAACACCTCTGTGTAATCCACCCTTCTTTTCTGTTGAAACCTCTCGGCTACCAACCTAGCCTTGTATTTTACAATCTTGCCTTTAGGGTCAAGTTTGAGCTTGAACACCCACTTGACACTAATGGGTTTCTTACCTTTAGGAATCTGAACTAGAGACCAGGTTTTATTCCTTTCAATAGACTGTAGTTCTTCCTGCATTGCTTTCTTCCAATGAACATCCTTGAGTGCCTCTAAGTAGTCCATAGGTTCAGCATCTGCCAACATTGCATAGTGAACCAGATCACCATCATTTGTGATCTGATTATCCATGTGTACCTCAAAATCCAACATCCTCCTAGGTAACCTCCTCTCTCTTTGAGGCCTAGGGGAATTCTGCACATTTTGTGCAAGTTCCTGCTCACCCTCCTCATTTACCCCTTCATGTGGATTATGATCCACATTGGGTAACATAGGATCATTATTAGGTAGAACAGTATCCTCTTCATCAGAATTAGTGTCACCAGAAATTGGTTCAGTGTTAAAGACCTCTTCAATGGTTGTAGAGTCCACTTGAACCTACTGCTCTCAGCTTTCTCCCAATCCCACCGCTTGTCTTCAAGCACCACCACATCCCTAGACACCTCGGTTTTACTTGTATTAGGGTCTACAGTAGCTCTGAACCCCAGTAGGATGATATCCCACTAGGATTAGAGGTCTACTCTTGTCCTCAAGTTTAGATCTCTTACTATCGTGTATATGGTCAGAAGAATCGAGCCAAATACCCTCAAGTGAGATACACACGGGGTATTTCACCATTCCACATAGTTTGGGCACCTTAGCCTCCAAACCTTTTGTAGGACACCTATTCAGAATATAGCAATGATCCACACTGCTTACGCCCATAGTCTTTTAGGTAGTCCCTTGGTTTTCACCATACTCCTAGCCATTTCTAGGATAGTTCTGTTTCTCCTTTCTGCCATTCCATTGTCTTTGTGGAGTATATGGTGGAGTTACCTCATGAACAACACCACTTTGGTGATGCGGTATTCTTCAAACTCCTTTGAAGTATACTCACCACCACCATCCATCCTTAACACCTTTAGTTTTCTTACCACTTTGAGTCTCAACCATAGCCTTAAACTTTTAAACACACTTTGAAAGTATCACTTTTGGACTTGAGTAGATATACCCAAATCTTCCTTGAGTATTCATCCACAAAAGTTACAAAGTACTTGTTCCCCTATAGATGGAGTATCCATAGGGCCACACAGCATCGAGAATACACAACTTCCAAAGAGGTTTTTAGATCCGTGTTCAATCTGCTTTCTTAAAGTTTTTTCTAGGTTGTTTACTCATTAGGCATGTAGTACATTTTTCTTTAGTGTTAGCTATCTTAGGTAACCCCTTTACTAGTTTATTAGTACTTAGGTTATCTAGAGCCTTATAGTGAAGATGTCCAAACCTATTATGCCATAAACTAGTATCACTGTCAGTGGTGGCACTTAAACACAGTGCCTCAGTCTTGCTTATACTAGCTTTAAATGTCCTGTTTTTAGCTAGTTGAGTAGTTAGAATTAGCTTATCCTCTTTATCAAACAATTTCAACTTAGCATTTTTCATTAGGCAAGAAAAACCCTTTTCAATTAATCGTTCTAAGCTAATTAGATTGCAACTTATTTGAGCACATATAACACATCATAGATAATTACCTTTTCCCCATCAACTCTAGTTAGTTCTATATTCCCTCTGCCCTTAGAGACTATAGTCTTACCATTAGCACACCTAATAGCAATTCTAACAGTGGGATCAAAGTTAATTAGCCATTTCTTATTACTTGTCATATGATTAGAACATCTTTGAGTCTAAGTACCAGATTTACAAGTTATAGTTTTCCCATCCTTACTTACTGTTACTATTAACACAACATATTCCTTTCCTTTCTTAGTTTTAATCTTTTCCTTCTTAGGCTTAGTTACATTTGGTTCACAAAGCATACTTGAATGCAACGATGTCGATTCATCGAATCGAGTCGAGTCCTCCTTAGCCACATTGGCTTCAGCCCGACTCATTAGGCTTAGAGTTCTTTCTAGTGGGACACTCGGTGGCATAATGCCCCATCTTGTCACACCTATAACATTGTACCTTAGATTTATCCTTTTTCTTAGGTGCATTGCTATTTTTAGATGAATTAGATTTAGTAGAAGAGTTAGAAGTACTGAACTGTTCTTAGAACTCTTAGACTTTTCTTTGTTACCTCCCTTTTACCTTTCTTGCCCTTAGCTTTAGGCTGCATACATGGCTTGGTCCTCATCTTACGATTCTTCCTCCGAATTTCCAGCCTTATCTCCTTGGCCTCTAGTTTTCCCCCAAGCTCCTCTAGCTTCAGCCTACATTTTTGTAGTTTCTTCTATGGTGTTAGTCACCACATACCACTTTTTGGCATTGATCCGAGAATCTTTCGCACACCGAATTCTCTTCAAAGCTTCTCCCTGGAGAGCCATATCATTTTTGATCTTCTTCACTCTGTTGAAGAACTCGCCATTTTTCATCTTTCTTCATTTTCGGACTTTCATACTGTGCTCTTAGAGCTTGCAGCTTCTCCTCCTTGATTGGAGCTGCACCACAGTAATAATGTTCTAGAGCATCCCATGCTGCCTTAGAAGTTTCACAGTCCCTTACCCTTTCAAAGTCCTCCTCTCCACATGCCCTGTGGATGAGAGATGCACCACTTGAAATCCTTCATTTCTCGCTTCAAGAAATTCTTTCTTTTCAGCAGCAGAGAGTAGCAGCTCTCAAGTCTTTGTGAGTCCCTCTTTCACCAAGTATAGGCAACCATGTGACCCTAGTATAGGCTTCATTTGAATAGCCCAAGTATCATAGTTGTTCCCATTGAGCTTAGGAACATAACTGTCTTCCTTTCCCATTTCTGCAGAATTACACTTTAAACACACACAGAAAATTAGCACACAGTTACCTGCACAATTTCACACTGTGCAGGGTTTAAAGAAATTTAAAGAAACTTTAAAGAACTTGAAAGAAACAGAGAATAGAGTTAGAAATTTGCCCTGGATCGTTTTTACCAATGCTCTGATTATACCATATTGAATTTCTCTATTTTTCTCTTTTCTTTATATTTCTTTAACCGGGTTGTATTTATTAACTTGCAGGGTGCAAATAGCAAAGACCCAACACTGTTTAGTGAGGCCCAGCCCAAGAAACACAGAGCTGAGACAAAAGAACCTTAACCAGCGTACACGCCGCTTCAGTCTCACTCTTTCTCTCAGATGAGCTTCTTCCCCTTCGTCTTCAACAACGAGCTCTGCTAGGGTTTCCTTTGAAACCCAGCAACTCACCTCCAATCCACAAACCAACACCACCGATGAAACGAGCGCACCTTCCTCTACAAAACCCCTCAAAGAACCACTTGATTTGATCACCCTTGATCAAACCCTAAATATTTCCTTTGCTGATTTTGAAGCCTAGAAGGTGGATCGAAGCTTACAAGGTAAAGATCTTTTCTTACTTTTACCTTTTCTGGTTGATTCTGCACTGAAACAACAGCCACTAATTTGTTGTTGGTTTCCTCTTGCATGAACACTTTGCAAGCACTGGAACTACACAGAATCTTCACCTCTTGAAGATTCTGCACTCAACTGAGGATACAAAAGGTAACCTTCTTCACTTTCTTTGAATTCTCTCTTTCCTTACTCTTTCTTTTTCTGTGTTTGAATCAAACCCTAACTGATTGATTCTTTCTTGCGAGGTCTCTCTTTCTCACAAGGGAACACAAGGAACTTGAAGGACTTAGAAAACTAGAGCACTGAAGAAGAACCAGAAAACACAGGATTTTAAACTGTAATACTTGCAACTGCAATTTTTATTATCTCTGTATTGATTGTATCTCTAAACTGATCTATTTACATTTGTATGAGCTATATATATACACTTGTAGGCACAATAGTAAACGGACATGTTAGTTAGAGAGGTTAGGTAGAAAGAGCTAATCGCCTCTAACTAAATAAACCGTTAGGCTTAGGACACTTAACAGACTTTTAAAATGCTGTTTGTGAATGTGTGTGACTGATTTCAACGGCTATATTTTATAAGCCTCATTTAAGGGTATTTTTAGATTAGAAATTCCAACAAGTTTTACTTTCTTTGTCTCTGAATTTATTGTCGTTACTTATTGGTAAGCTTTGCTACCGATTTTGTTTAACTATCATGTAGATAATATAGGCTGCCCTGATTTAACTAGACATTTTCCACTTGATTAAAATCGTTTTGGTTATCATATTAGAGTGATATTTTGTTGCTTGGCATATGTAAATTTGTTCATTTTTTTATTTCCAAAGATACCACCTTTTCCTATATCCATATTAAATTAAATAAATAATTCAATAGAAACAGTTACGTATAGTAATAAACTTACAACACCAAAGTTACTCAATTAAACAACTCAGTTTGGATTTTTGGAAATTTGTATTTCGATTTTTCAATACTTTTTTTTAAAAAAAATTAAGCAGTAACTTTTTGATTCCTTACACGTAATATTAGTCAGCCATTACCAATGATTTTTTTTCACGGTTGATGTTATACTCATCTTTTATGTCTGATCTATCCAACATAAATATACAAACGTATATTGCTAAACTTGCAAAACTTCACAATGTTGCTAAATTAAACAACTAAGTTCGACAATTGCAAAATTGCATTTCCAATTATCAGTAGGAAGGGAATATCTAAGAATATACATCTTGTAGAGTCTCTCTTTGTGGGACCTATATTATTTCCCTCCAATATTCCCCCATTCCCTCCCTTTTCCCTCCAAACCCCAACCCCTCAACCCCCCCCCTCCCCCTACCCACTCCCCCTCCCCCACCCCCACTCCCTACCCCCCCTTTTTTTTTCTCCAAACTTTCTCTCCCCCTTTTTTTTCTTCCTTTTTTCCCCTTCATATTTTTATTTCCATTTTCTCCTCTCTCACTCTCTTCTTTCATGTTTTATATTTTAGTGATACTTTTACGATTAAATAGAAAATGTACTCTCCATAATCAAATTTTTGGAATCGAACATTAATTTTGTAACAAATTATAAAAAGTGTAACGCTATACTGATTATCTTTCTTTAGATCTTATCGAAAAAATTTAATTGTTTAAATATGCAAAGTTTATTTCTTAATCTTGGAATCGAATGTTAATTTCAGTAACAAATTATATAAAGTGTAACACTATGCAATTATACTTTTTGGGTAATTTAGTATGTGAAAAATTTTAATTGTTTAAATATACGAAGTTTATTCCTTAATAACGAATTTTATTTAAAAAAAGTTAATTTTGTAACAAAATTTCAAATTAATTTTGAGCCAAAATATGTAAAGTGTTAAACCATTGCCCCCTCTCTCTATAGAACCTGAAGCATTTACACCCTAAACCAATTTTTTAGCTTAAATTATTCGTATCTAATTTATTTTTATTTAAAAAATATAATTTTAATTTTTTAAATGATTTATTTATTTTTTATGTGGGCAACAAAGTCGTATATACTAAAGGTGGGGGTGTATACGACTTTGTAATTTTACAAATGTAGATATTAATTTCACCTTTCAGTATATACGACTTTATTTTTTTACAAAATCGTATATTGATTTTAATCTTTTACTGGTGATGTTGAGAGTCCAACAACCATTAATATAAACTCGAAATACCTAGAGCAGGGATCAAAATGAAACGTAATGGACCATAGCTAACTAAAAAAAAAAAGATAAATGACCAAAATAAAACGACAAAAAGTGCTATTTAGAAAAAAGAAAAAGAAAAAAAACTACTTAAATATTTGCAGAACAAAAAAAACTAGTGTATTTGCAGAACTTAGCGGCCACAATACAACCGGCAGACGGAGACGGCGGAACCCTAATACGAGCAGATTTCCACCTTCGACCTTCATTCTGAACAAAACACGAATACGACATGTCATCCCTGAGAAACGCCGTTCCCAGGCCTGCTCACAAAGAGCGCCCTCAACCGTAACTCTCTTTTTCTCTCACTCCACTGCTATTCCCTTCATAAAAATCATGTACTCTGCTTCAATTTTATTTTATGATTTTCCGTTAGGTCATCGAGGAAGAAATTCGGCTTGCTGGAAAAACACAAAGATTATGTGGAACGTGCAAAAGCTTTTCACAAGAAGGAAGATGCTTTACAGGTAAAACAATTTCACGGTTTCCTCCTTGTTCAATTTCTGGTTCTATTCACTATTTCACTTTTTTTTTTTTACAGAAACTTAGGGTTAAAGCTGCAAATAGAAACGAAGATGAGTTTAGTTTTAAGATGATTAGAGCAAAAATGGTTGATGGAGTTCATAAACCAGAGTAACAACTTTCTATCCTTTTTGGTTTTTTCTGTGGCTGTTGAGTTTGTTTTGGTTAGTTGTGTTGATTCGCCGGATTGTCTTGTGCAGGAGTGAGGCAAATAAGTACACTCAGGAACAACTAATATTGATGAAGACACAGGATATAGGTTATGTTCTTCAAAAACTTCAGAGTGAGAGAAAGGTCGTTCACTGCATTCAATATCTCTCTTGTTTGTTTTTGTGTGTAAAAAATGTTGGTTAGATTTACTTGTGAATGTCTTGATCTTCCTTGCAGAAAGTTGAAAAGCTAACTGCCTCGCTGCACTTAATTGATAAACCACCATGCAACAAGCATGTTTACTTTGCTGAGGATAGGTTTGAGTTTCTGAGTCTATAACAATCATGGATTGAATTTTTTATGATATTATATTGGTGTACTTAGTTCTTCATGCATTTTGGACTCGTCTCTTTTTAACTGTAGTTTATTTTTTTACGCTACAAAATATAAGAATTCAATACCTGGAAATTGGAATGTTTGACAATGAGAACATGCCTTTGCATGTCAACAATATTTTATTATCATGAGAACTTCAGTCATCTTCGATTTCAATTGTGTACTGTATTTTATACTTAAGTCCGTGAACTTGACTAGGCTTCTGATGCGAGTTGCTAGGTTGATCAAAAGTTGGAAACAATGATGTTTAGTATGAATGCGGCATTTGAAATTACCAAATAATTGAAAAGGAGAAACTTTTGACTTATTTAGTTCTGCCTAATGTAGTGCTGATTGCTCCACTACATTTTAAGTCTAATTACAACTTGATTCTGAGATATAAAGCAGATGTTATTTTTTGCTGAATTTGTTAATATGGCTATGCTTAAATGTTTTTGGTGTGCAGTTTTAGTTGGTTGCTTTTGCATTTTATATTACTTGTGTGTGCACACACATGAATATTGCCCATTTTATATTGATTAGGCAAATTCACTGCCATTTTCAATTATCAGCTCATATTTATGTTGAAGTTATGGGGATTTAGATGAAAGAAGAATAAAAAGTAGAAGACCTTTAAAATATATGATTAATAATTAACGATTAATAATGACTTGATACAAAAGGCTACCCATTTATCTCTATTTATAGGATATACAAGACTCCTAATCCTAATTAAATAGGGATACTAGGAATCAAATCACGATAACTATGTATTACGGAAACTAATTCCAAGAGATAGTCAAAGATACTCTAAGATAAGAAACCAATCCTACTACATTACTCACATAATATCAAGATATTATAAGTATTAGAGATACACTACAGTGTACTGTATGTAATCCCATCCCACATTAGATCACAACCCAGTGTAAACTAACTGAAGTGTAATTCAGTTAGTTAGATTCCCTCTCCCATGGTTAACAACTTGTAACAGAATTCCCCAAGCCTTCCAATCTATATATTGGAAGCTCACTGTAGATTGCAATTCAAGAAATGAAATGAGAATTCAGTTAGATCAATTAGTTTAGCTACTCTGAAATTTTCTTATATTCTAACAATATTTTATTTATCATTATTCCTTAAATTTTTGTTGAGTGAATAACTTTCTCAATCATCACCCTTGCAAATGTAGGGAAGAGGCTAAAGAGTTAAAATCACAACATTCAAGGAGTAAAATTCCACTTACTTCTGATGATATTCCTGATAACATTAAAAGGTACATCCCTATATTTGACTTGGATTGATTCCTTTCTTGTTTTGTTTGAAATCTTCTGTGCGATTAAACTATTTATTGTAGAATTTGTCACCTCTGAAGCTTTTTAGGGATATGCTGTACCAAGTGTTATATTTGTTCTTTAAAGCACTTTAAGATTGTTAATTTTTGTAAATAAGTTGCAGTAAATGCCTAAATATTAGGAAGAGGATGTTTTTTATACTAGTGTGTTGGCTTGGCTAAGCCATTGCATATTTTTTTTCATCTGTAAATGATAATGAACTCAAACTACTATCCGAAAATTTGTTTAGCTTATTTCTTTGACAACGTAAGCACGGTCATTTCAATAAAGTCATGTCTCGGATATTTTAATTCAGAAATAGTACTACTGCCATGAAGCCTCAACAGCAATCACTCCCTATCTAAAGTCTAAACACAAGGTTTTTGGATGTGGCCATGAGTAACGAGTTTAGAATAATATGTTTGCATGTATCTTATATGGCATTTTATTGATAGGTAAGATAGCATTTGGTAGACAAATTAAAATAGGGCAAAATAGAATAGTTCCACCTACATACACGGGTGTACTAAATAAAGACTAGCCCATGTATACTATCCAAAAATTAAAATCATCAACGAAAAACGTATATTCTGCACACACATGTTTAGGGATGTTAGTGATGGATAGGTGGTACATGGAAAAAATGTTGGTGGTTATTAGAAAGGTATCTCTCGCAGCTTGTCGGATTTCTAGAAAGGTGTTTTCTTTCTTGTGTTCAGGAAAACAGAACGGTCTTACAAAGAGTTAGAAGCAAGGAAGAGTAGACTCAACGAGCTAGAGAAAATCTACATGGATATGGCCATGCAGAAGGAGTTGCAGGTATTGATAATTTAGATTCTTATGAACCTGTCTGTGTCTCATATGTAGACTGCTCAAAGAATATTCCATCTATGAACAGAAAAAGGGTCGGAAGCGCAAACTACGTGAAGATGAAATTGTCAATCCAACAAATAAACCAGTATACAAGTGGCGTGCTGAAAGAAAGCGATGAAAGAGTTCATAATACTTTGAGCTGCTTTAGCATAATGAGCATATTGAAAGATAGCTTGCATGCCTAGCTGCAGAATTGAATGTCTAACATGAGGCAATTTAAGTGGATCATTACTTATGCCAATTCTTGTGACTTTCTTGTTCTTGTGAATCTTTTTCATGTTCTGCGACTAGACTTTGCAAGTTTTACAAGTACGTTAAATTCCAGTTTCTGTTTATACTATTGCGTTGTACAACTATTGTGCTATGATATGTTTGGTGTTTTTTTTTTTTTGACAAGGGAGTGTTGGTGGCTTCAAGCATGTTTTGGTGGTGGGAGGGCACCCAAATTTTTTTTGTCTGTTTAAACGAAATGAAAGATAATCACCACTCATTATCACTTTCACACTCGGGTTCGAATTTGGGACTATACGTCTTCATATTGCTAAAATTGTCAATGTAATCGATAGTGGGTTTCACTTTTGTTAATTAGTATATAATGATATCATGTCCAAAACACACTTCAATTAATTTGGATTTTTTTTCAATAATCCTTTTATTTCCATGAAAAATAGTTCTTTTCAACGATAGTTTAGAGGATGAAGTTTCTTTTTTAATTACTTTATAATTTTCTAAAATTCTATGAAATCGATACATTTTTAATAGGCATTGTTTTTTATGATTAAATAAAAACTATACTGTTTTCAATCTTTATTGCATACATCAATTCGGCTACCCCCTGTAATAGTTACTGCAACTCAACTACCCCTACTCATGTTAGGGTCATAAATCTTAATTACCATCATTCCATCCTCACCACGCAACAGAATCGGAAAAAGTTTCTTCAATGGTGGTATTACTATTATCCATAGAAGACATTACAACAGCAATAATGAATTCATTCCTCTAATTCCCATTTCCACCAAAATCAACTTCGCAATCCCAATACCAAGTTATGAATATACTCTCTCAAATTTTAGATCAATAAACTCATTTTATTATTGTTTTAATTTTTTGAATGTTTTTTATATTCACCCTTATGAAAAACTGTGAGACATTAAATACACCTATTAATATTAAAAAAACACATTTTAAATGAGGACAAAAAGGTAATCTAAATAATTAACACACTTTAAAAGTTATAACTTTTTCTTATAAAAATAAGACAAAAACTATCCAAAAACCTCTAGTAATTAGGATCCGTAGGAATAGTAAGTAGTATTACCTATGATATTATTTGTTCTGCCTTATAATTTATAAACAAGATTTACCTAACCTTATATTTTTTTTTTGAGATTAACCTTATATTTTTATTGGTGAAGAAATTACCTAACCTTATATAGATTAAGTGCATGTTTGTTTAAGCTTTTTTCACCGGAATAGCAAAATAGTTTGTGGTCTCGAGGCATTAAATCAAAAAAAAAATGTAGGGAGTTTCTATTTTCAAACTTTATTTTATCTGCCGTAGAAACTAAAATAAATTTGGCACTTTAATTGCTAGATGTAGACATCTTCTTACCTTACTTAACTTTGGGGAACGTTTTGTTCGGAGACAAATCAACTGAGTTGCTCATTACCTAGCAAGAGCATCAAGATCCTAATTGTATTTGGACTCATTACTTAAATGAAATGATGTGAGTTTATTATGGTAAAAAAAGGACGGTAGTTATTTAGGAAGCATAATGAGAATCATTAAAGGATCTTTTTGGAACATCAATATTAAATAGAATTGACTTTTGTGACTTTTGCTTATATTTGAGACCACGTGATTATAGTTCTATTTTTTTTTAATATAATAGGGGCTCAAGGCACGAAACGAAAAACACGAATTACATAGAAACTAGTCTAGGAGTAGAGACTCCAATACAATCATCATGCAAAAGTTTCAAAATACGATCCAGAGGATGATCCCAATAACGAATACCATCCCCAGGTTCACACGCAATAGTAGCCATGTCATTCGCTACCATATTGGCTTCACGATAGACGTGCAGGATCTTTACATGCCAGTCACGCTGCAAAAAATAAAGAAGCTTCTTAACCAGCCCCCTACCCAACATTGTTCCCGAACCATTAGCCGTAAACTACGAGACCACCACTTTAGAGTCCAGCTGAAGCTCCACGGACCTGTATCCCTTTCTCCAAGCCAGCGCAAGACCTTCCAACGCCCCCCAAAGCTTAGCGATATAAGCGTTGGCTTCCCCATAGTTCTATTTTGTCTATACCTAAGATTGTGTTCCTTTTTAGACGTTGTTTAAAGTTGTTTTACACAAATTAAGAAAACTAACAAATTTTGTTGTTTTCCCATGGTTATTCGAATCCAGGATCTCCTCTTTGTGTGTATAAGTTTACGAGTGATATTCGTCATTCCTTCTCCAGACAAAAAAAAAACCGTTAGAGAGGAGCCTTAGAGTCTATCTATATTGAGTTATTTGATTTATCTATAAACATAAGCAGTTGTGAGATTGTTTGAGAGTTTATAAACACATTTAAATGTTATGTTCATAAATTCTCCAAAATAACTTGAAGAAAACATCTTCATAATTTATAGAGAAATAGTTTCACTTTACTTATATTTTCTATTTTAGAAAAAATTTATTCCTAAATACCATTTTCTCCATTTTCGCATATAAACAAAAACATCTACAAAGTCAAGTTGTCAAATATAAGCAAGTTAAAGCTTTTTTAGCTAATGTACCAAGTTTGCCCTCTACTTTTTCTTTTTTTAATGCAAGTAACTCTTGATTTTCTAACTCTTTCTTTCCTTTTCCAATGGTTAAGCAAAGTCAATAGGGGTATTATAGGAAACATATTTCTTTTTTCTATCGTTTTTAATAGACGTGCATAGTCATTTTTTTGCTTATATACGAAAACAGAGGGAGTAATACTTACAGGTATGGATTCTCTACATTGAGAGGGAAAAAATATTTACTTTTGTCTCTATCTCTCTCATCTCCATATTTTTCTACATTCTCTCTCCTTTTTTATGCCTAAAATTACTTAACAATAAATATTTTTTCTCGCTATCGAGATAGACAATCTATTTCCGGTATTTACTGCTACTACTACTTTTTTTTTTTTACCAAAACTCACTACTACTATGCTATAAACACCATGGAGTAGAATTTGGTAGGAGCACTGATCCCAATAATTTTCATCGTACAGGGCCCATAATTATCGGCTGACCTACTCACCGACACGACATCCCACGTTACCAAAAAAAAATGACATTTTTATTTTTTCACAAAAAAGGTATTTTTATTTTCATTTTCTTAAGAAACCGCAACAAAAAAAGGAAAAAAAATGATTATTAATTATACGCGTTAAACAACCTGCGAAAAGGGTTGACGAAAAATAATGCTCATTTTTAGCCCCAGCCGTTTGTAATCGAATCATAAATAAATTGTCACACTCACTCATTATAAACAATCAAAGTTGCTTCTTTCTTCTCTTCTTTTTTCCACACTTTCAATTCATTCACTGAAAAATTCACTTTTTCTTCATCTTGATACCCAATCAAGCCAGACCCACATTACAGATTGCTTAAATTTTATTATTTTGAAGCATGATGAATAGCTTTAATGAGTTTTGTTTTCTTGAATTGAAGTAAGTGAGAGAAAGTTGGTTCCTTTTTTTTTTTTTTTTTTTTTGTTTTGTTTTGTTTTTGGAGTTGTGAGTTTTGCTCCTCTTCACTTCCATTGAAAAAATGAATAAGAGATGAATGATCATTGGGATTGGAGCATTGGATTTTACTGCTTCAGCTGTTAATACTTTCTACTACTACATATGTTTCGGAAACTGAAATGGTTTGTGGGTTTGAATCAAAAGAATTGGTCAACTAAAAGGTTGGTCAGTGCTGATCAACATGGCCCTCCAAGGCCAAGCCTTGATTCTGTTCATGAGGTTGCAGTTTATATTCATAGGTTTCATAATCTTGATCTTTTTGAACAAGGGTATGCTCCAATTTCTAAATCATTTATTTATTTATTAGATGTTGCTTACTTGTTTTTTCTCAATAGAAGATGTTTTTTATTTTGATCTTTATTTTTACTGTTGTTATGCAGATGGTACAAAATTAAGGTTACAATAAGAAGGGAGGAGGGTGAAGAATCCTACCCTGGGATTCCAGCAAGGGTTGTTCAGTATGAAGGTGATTTCCATTACTAATCTCTTCAAATAGTATTAGTTGTTAATTGAGTTGTTCTCTGTAGTTTGTAGTTAGTTCTGTACTACTGGACTGATTTACTTGTAATGAATATTTTTTTAATAAGTTTGGGTTTATTGAGCTTGTTATAAGTTTTTGTTACTAACTGAAGCTTAACTTGTAATGAATAGTTTAATTTTTTTATATTTATGGAAAAGAAACTTCATCTTAAGTGAACCACTAAAAGTCTAAAATGCATATAAATGATGACTATGTTACTGCTTTGAGATTTGTATAGTGAAGTCTAAAGAGTTTTTAAATAAAAAACCAATTCAGTACAATTTTTTTTCTTTCTGATTTGCTAAATTTGGAAATTCACTACTGTAAACCTTTCTTCTTTTATATATTGCTCCCAATGAGATTTGTATAGTGTTAGAATTTTTGCACAAACCCATTGTGACTTGTGAGAACTGAGGAGTGTTCGCGTGCGGATCCTCGGCTGCAGCAGCATGGTGCTGTGCCAGTGAGGACCATCCGGTCTAGAGAGATAACACCCAGCGAGGACCGTCTGATCTAGAGAGGCACAACACCATGCTGCCACAGCAGAAGATCCCAATCCGGACGGAGTGTTCGTAGTCTAAGCTTGGGAGATCCATTTTCCCTTTTCTAGAATGAGCTTTCCAGTATGTACTGTTAGTTATATTTGGAATTAAATTTTCTGCAATTGACTGGATGCCAGTATGCAAAACAGTATTCGAAGTTTTGAACAGATCAGTCCATGTGATATTTTTTTGCGTAGTTTTACAGTTTTGCTCTCTGGCTATCAAATTCTTAGTTGTTACTTTGTTATTTTTTATTGCATTATACATGTGTATTTCAGCTAGAGTAGAATCTTAGAATCCATCTTTTTCTCTGAGCTGCAGCTCCTGAAGTGGGTTCTGACAATTTATGTAGAGTTTGGATGATTGATGATACGGACAACAGTTTTTCAACACCGCCATTCCAAATTAGATATGCAAGGCAGGATGTATTTCTTTCCATCATGGTCTCATTCTACCTGCCTTTTGGTGAATATGAGGTCAGTTTTTCTCTCTCTTTTCATGATTTATTGATATAGCTTTTGTATATGCATGTGTGCCGCACGCACTGCCGCGTGCGTCTTGGGAGAAGGTTCTTTACCTTAAATTTCTTGTCTAATATGTATACACAGGGTCAATCCTCTGCGGTTATCTTGAAGTTTGAACTCATGCATGCTCCTACGAGTGCAGCTGGGTTAGTTAATACAATAATATTGATTTAGTCGATTTTATTGAAGGTTAAATACGATGATTCTGAAATGGATTGTGTCATATACATTGTGCAGGTCTGAGTTACATGATTCATTGGATGCGTGCGCTGCTGCAGTGCATGAATATAAAATCCCCCCTAAAGCTCTTTTGGGATTGCATTCCTATTGTCCTGTCCATTTTGATGCTTTCCATGCTGTCCTTGTTGATACAAGTATTCACATCAGTCTAGTAAAAGCTAGTTACCACACATTTCGACAGAAGGTACCCAGGTTTGTTAAAATTCTGAATTTTGAAGTTCAAATATATGCTCTAGTAAATGTTGTGTCGGCGGTGTTAGGACTTAGGATATCTTCATAATATCATATTGCTTCAACTTTTGATTGATGTGGTTAGTTGAATTGTACCAGTGATTCTAGAGATTCAGAAGGCAGTTATGCCGAAGATTATGTCGGGTCAAATAAGGTATGGTATGATGCATTATTGTAAAGCTTGTATAACTCCACAACAGAGTTTTTTGTTTATTGAAGGTGTTTTAAGTTGACACTGCAGCCTTGTGATTTATATTAGTGGTTAAGATTTCTTTTGTTAAAAATCTCTTTGCTCACTATTGTAGCCAGTGGTGGCCCAGAGCATGGGCGGCAGGGGCGGTCGCCCAGGGCCTTACTTTTTCGAGGGCACCAACATTTGTTGTACTTAGTAGTATATACATATTTTTGAATACATCTTTTATGTTATTGCAATTTTATACACGCACAAGTTTAGATCATTTCCTAATAATGACATCAAATTATATTGCAAACATTTTTAAACTTACTTAAACACGACGGTTCTTATGATTTTGATGATAAAATCCTATATGAAGAATTAGAAGTCATTATAGAGAGAGACATTAATTGCCGAATCAAAATTAGGTTATATATTAAACGTTTTCATAATGCATGTAGACATATAGAATAGTATTAACTATGTCACAAAATATATTAAATAGTCTCACTTTGATTTCTATAAAAAATAATTTTTTAACGAACCTTAATTGTGAACAAATCATTAATGATTTTAACAAAAATAAAGGAAAATGATATTCAAATAGTTAACAGGGCACCATTTTTTTGGTTCGCCCAGGGCCCCCAAAACCTCTGGAACGGCCCTGATTGTAGCTTATTCTTCTACTTGTATTCACAACTCAAATCAGGTGATGCTCATCAAAGCATTGATGGCTGCACATGATATCCTGCTTGAAGATCTGAGAAGAATAAGCACGGGGATTGGCCGAGCTATTGATTTTACTGAAATCACTTCTGAATCAGATGGTACAAAATGGCTTAATTCTACTCTACCAGCACATGTGGAAAGTATTGATGGCGATCCATCTCTTCAGCTGTCTGATAAGGCAGAAGTTAGTACCGAGGTCCGTAGCTCTGTAAATGTAAATGTTTCGTTATTTATTGCTTCTTTGTGTTTTAGACTATTTGGTAATTTAATTCTCAAAAATCTTTCCCTCGACACTCAACAGGATGCTACTCGTTATATCAATTATCTAACTGAGGAATCATTTCAACCTTTTTCTTGGGATGATCACCTGTTAAACTCTTTCCAGTCTCTAGGGAATCAGCTCTTATCTCTCTGGAATATATTTCTGAAATTCCACAGGTTTGTTAAGATATGTCCAAATAATTATTTAAATTTGGAAACTTTAAGATCCTTGTAGCCCTTTTTCCTATAAGTTAATGCTTCTTCACCCAGGGAAAACAAAACAAAAATACTAGAATTTCTGCGCAAGTCCTGGGCTATAGATCGGAAAACGGAATGGTCAATATGGATGGTGCACTCAAAGGTTGCAATGCCTCATCAGTATATGAGCAACAAAATTGAGGGGTCATCATTGCAAAATGGCGTACGTCGAAGTTCATTAATTACAACTACTAGGAAGTTGATTGATGATGTAATTATCCGTTATATGTTTCATAAAAGTCATTGTTATCTGCTTTGTTATTTCTTCAAATATGTTATTTCTCTTTTTCTTCTTCTGTTCAGCCTATTCAAACTGCAATAATGCGTGCAGAACTTCATAGGCGGGGTATAGCACAAATGAGGGTAAGTGATTGCGTTTGTCTAGATTCAAAAATGCTTTAAAATCTTCCAGTTCCGGCTGGCTGGAACTTACAACGTATGAGTTCCATGCAGATCAACAATCGGTCCCTTCAAGACATGCATATATTTGAAGATCCTTTGCTTGTTCCTATTATTATTGTCGAACGCATGACAAATGTGTATCGTTCGGCCAGTGTTCTTTCAAACATCACTTCTATGGAGGATGATGCAAGACATGTTCTAGGAAATGGATTCAGAACTACAAACAAGCTGTATGGGAGTAGCCAGCAAAATGAGCATGTTTTGAGAGCAGTTGTTTTTGTTCATGGGTTTCAGGCAAGTTTTACATTCTTGCAGTTGCTTTTATCTTCATAGATCATTTGACTAAGTATACCCCTCATCACTCAAATGTAACAGGGAAATCATATGGATTTACGGCTTGTTCGGAACCAATGGCTTTTAATAGATCCAGAGATACAGTTTCTAATGTCAGCAGCAAATGAAGACAAAACTTCCGGGGACTTCAGAGACATGGGAGTACGGCTCGCCAATGAAGTGATCGCTTTCCTGAAAAAGAAAATGGATAAAGCTTCAAGAAGAGGAATCTTAAAAGACATCAAGCTTAGCTTTGTTGGTCATTCTATTGGTAATCTCATTATCAGGACAGCCTTAGCAGGTATTTACGCAGAAAGTTTTGAAGGACGTTACCGTTCTCTATTATATTCATCAAAATTTAAACTAGGGAAAGTGACACATGTTTCTCTTTTTAACTAATTCCAGAGAGCATGATGGAGCCATATCTAAGATACTTATATACATATGTGTCGATATCGGGCCCACACTTGGGTTATATGTACAGTTCGAACTCTCTATTCAATTCCGGGTTGTGGTTATTGAAGAAGTTCAAGGGCACCCAATGCATTCATCAACTGACCTTTACAGATGACCCTGATCTTGAGAATACTTTTATCTACAATCTTTCCAAGGTATTTTATGCATTATATTTATAGGTAACCATCATTGTTTCTGTCCATTTTGTTGGTATATTTTTAATTAATGGAACATAGGAAATGAGATAGTTTTTTGGTCTTACTGTTATACTCTGCAGGAGAAGACACTGGCAAACTTCCGGAATATTTTTCTTCTGTCCTCACCTCAGGTAACCTCCTTTTTTTGCTTTTACTTAAATTATTATGGTTTGTAAAACCTATTTTAAACTAGGTTTTCTCTTCTGCATAGCATTTAAGTTTCAAATAGTGCAATATTAATGAACATCTAGCTTTTTCTTTTCTAATTTCAAAAGGTATATCATAATACTTCTGCCAAAATAGGATTTATGCTAATATTGATATATCATTACATTTCAGGATGGTTATGTTCCATACCATTCTGCCAGAATAGAACTGTGTCCATCAGCTTCTTTGGATTTCTCGAAAAGAGGGAAAATCTTCTTGGAGATGCTAAATAATTGCCTAGACCAAATCCGAGTTTTCTCTGACAATCGTGTAATCATGCGGTGCGATATCAACTTCAACACCTCTTCCTATGGCAGGAATTTAAACACACTTATAGGACGCGCGCAGCTCACATCATCGAGTTCCTGGAGTCTGACATTTTTGCAAAGTTCATAATGTGGTCTTTCCCAGAGATGTTTAGATAACAAAGAAGGTAATCAACAAAGTTCCTAAGGTAGAAATGCTGATTTTAGGGGACCAGTGAAGTTGACGCAATTCACACAAGACTTCCTGAACAGTGGAACTGAAAACACATCACTCTGATCAAAACAGTTCAGAGATGCCAGATTGAAAGTCCACCAACTAATGGGGACAAAATGGGGAATGTGCAGAGCAGAAGAGAATACATGAGACACTGGCCTTTTGTCAATTACCGTTTTATAAGTAGTTATATATTTTTCCTTTCCTCTTCGTTATGGATTAGCCTTTTTGCTAAGTAGTGTCTAGTATCTGCTAAAGGACTAGAGCTACTACATTCGTTTCTCACATGTACAAAGAACAGAAAAGTATGCTATATATGTTCCGTGTTTATAGAAGCTGTTAGTTCTGTAGGCTTAGGAACATAGACAGAATCAGAATGTAGTACACTGACAGTAACTATTCAAAGAATTTTCTACAGAACTTCCATCTTTTTATTAGAACACTACTCAGTGTAGACCTTCTTAGCCTCGTTCTTTCATTTGTCCACTATACATCATTATCGCATTAAGTTTCAAAATGAAGTTTTCCTTACACAAATTTATACTAATACAGCTGCATTGTAAATGTGCAAAACAATAGCACGAAACGAATTGTGGAATTCTAATGTATATGTGAACAGAACTGCCATTTTTTATGGTTCTTGCCAGGAAAAATGGAAAACGAATGTGAAAAAAGGTAAAATGGTTCAATTCCCCCTTCCTCTGCTTTGATCACAACAAAAGATATAATTGAAGGCTTGTAATGAATTAAATGTAGAACTGTAAGAAAACACTAGCTTGCTATAGTTATAAACTTATAATAATAAAGCAAAAAACCATGAGATATTTAACAAGTAACCTGGCCATAATTTTTTTACACAAGTACTGAGAATAATAAAAAGCATTGCTAGAGAGCCAAATGATTTAACTGCGAAAGCATAGTCATTATTCCTCCTCTCAGAAGCTAGTAAAATGCAGAATGTGCATGTTCCGCAAATTTGTACAACTTATAGCTCAGCTACAATGGCACCATTTTCATTGCTCTGTATAGTTTGACATGCCAAGGGAATCAAGCCCCTCAGTTCGGCAGGTCATTATCTTTCGGAACACTTCCCTCACTTGGCGCTCCAATGAATCCAACCCATCTCTAAAAGCTTCAAACACAAGCTTTAGCTCCTTCAAATCCTGTTCAACTTCCATTTTCTGTTCCTCAGTCAACGGGAACTGAACTGAATCTACCAGGTCTGTCAAGTGCCGGGTGGTCATCTCGACTTGATGTATCTCCTTTAACAAACCACTTGAGTTGCGGCGCTCTTTCTTCTTTGATTCCTCCATGATCCGCTCATGAAGTGAGGTAACTGGAGTGCTCCAGGTGAATTGCCTTGGGACTGAAAAATGAATGTTCAAACCCCTATCTTGACAAGGAATAGCTGCAACAAGGGTCCACAAAACAAACAAGAGAATAGAATTCATTGTATAAACAGAAATTGAAAGCCTGCTTGTTGCAGCAATATCAGTTGCACGAGGAGGAACCAGGTTACTTGCAATAGACTGTAGTTGCTTGGCTGCAGACCAGGACCGTGACACACTCCACGAATGTGACCTTGAATGCCCTGTCGACTGATTGTCCTTGCTCGAATTATGCCGCCCAAAAGATCTATTACGTTGAGAGAAAACCGATCCAGATTCTTTCTCGTCGATCATTCCCAACGCTAAATCCATCAGTGCCTTCCTTGCCCTCCTGAACTGACCTTCAGTCAATGCTCTCTTATTTGAACCTAAAGCACACATCACGATTTCCATATGCTTTTGCCACATTCGGATCCTCTCTAGCCCATCACGGCTCGCATTACAAATATCAAGTGCTTTCACAGACCTATCAAAGAATTCAAAAGTCATTCGATCCAGAGGCGGTTTTGAGACCTGCTCTTTATTATTCAACAGGATAGCTCTAAACTCCTCATGGCAGCAGATAAATGCAGTGAGAAGCTTCCGCATCCAATCAATCGAAAGCAACTCATCATCACCAACCCCAGAAAGGTCACTAAATCGATCCGTAACACGCTTTTGGAATGATCCAAGCTCTACATTACAGGAATCCGATTCTTGATTTGCTTCCACAGAATGAACCTGTTCCTGCCTAATACCGAATAACGATCGGCCAAATGAGGAAAACGATGAACTAGACGGACTCTGATTATCTGTAGAAGGCATTGTCAGAGTCTCACAGCCTTCGCATAAAATCCCCTTTGAGATCCTCACAAAAGTGAACTAAAACCACACAAGATCACATAAAACCCATTACAAACAGCTGCATTGATGTCCCCTCTTTCAGTTTTGTTTCCTATACGTAACTGAATCCAAGTAATTTAAATTAAAACATGAAAAACAGTACAACATAGTTAACATTCAGTATCCAATTAAAAGTCCTACTACAGTTAAAAAAAAACATCGATCTGAACAAACAGATCAAGCAAAATCCAATATTAGAAGTTAAAACCCAAACCCAAATCAAAAAAGCTCTTAACTTTCAAATATATGACTCCAATCACCTTGAACCCTAAATAAAAATCAAACCTAAAGATCAGAAATTTCCAACACCTAGATACCCGTGTGTTCAGACAAACCTTAATAAGCACTTAAGTAGAAACGGATTTACGATAACATCATCATCGACATCGATTGAAAATTAAGAAAAAATAAGTAAATAAAAGGGAAAATAGTGATGGAAGAGAATGTGAGAAAGGTTAAATGCGGAGAAGAAAGAAGGTACCTTTGAGGTGGAGAAGTGGAGAAGGGAGAAAAGGGAGATCATGAGAAATTGAAGAGATAGTAAATAAGAGGGTGATGATATAGGAAACGTAAATGGCGTATTCCCAAACCCTAGCGAAGAAGCCACGGGCGGTTTACGCCAGTTGAAGTTCAAAGGAAGCGTAATCGGAATGTCATTGGGGAGACTACTGACAAGCGACAAGACAACTATTTTTCTCTTAAGAAATAAATAAATAAATAATAATTTAAAAAAAGTTTCTTTAAAAAAACAAAATGTGATGAAAATAATAATAAAATTGGTGAAGAAAATACCTTTTATTGTGTTGTCTTTGAATTGATTTGGAGAAGATAATAAAAATGCGATGAATTGTAGGGCAAACATGAATAATTATTTGATTATGCGTTTGTGGATGATGATAACGAAAACTTCAAGTATCACAAGCTATTAATAAAATTGGGGCTTTTTTTGCACCCCCCTCGTGTTTATCCCACCCCCATAATTACGCAAACGGACGAAAATGCAGTTGAAAACTTACAAAAATCACATTTCACAAATCAGATTTCATAATTCCGAAAAAAGTAAGTAAATACGGAGAGAGATTTTCGGAATTACCTGTAAGTAAATACGGAGGGTCAGCATCAGGAGGAGGAGGAGGTTCAGGAGGAGGTTCACCCTGCCCAGCTGTGGATCACCCACCATTATTGTTACACGGGGATACGCACTACGCGTCCTGGATAGATAGAGACGAGGTAATATTTTAATTCTTTATTTTAATTTTACTTAACAACAATTAATTACTTATTTTTAATAATGTATGGTTTTATTTTAATTTTTTCAGCCTCGGAAACTAAAGGTTGTATCTCACGGCCAGAAGTTTCCTAGAGTCAGACCTGCCGAGCACCACCCACAGGTAGCCCACTGGTTGCGTCAGGCTAAGCTTTTTGAGTTGGACATCACACCTTTGAAGGCAGTCAACCATGAGTTGATATTTGCTTTTGTGGAGAGGTGGCATCCTGAGACCTTCTCATTCCACATGCCCTTTGGGGAGATGACTGTCACCCTGGACGATGTGGCCGTGCTGCTCCACTTGCCACTAGAGGGCACCCCATTGGACCACAGACCCGATTTTGATTCTGTTGAGGCTTTTCACTTGGCTGTCGACTCTTTGGGCATGCATCAGGCTAGTGTCATCGAGGAGCTTAAGGAAAACAGGGGGCAGTATTTGAGGATCGCCTTTGTAGAGGACTCTTACAGGGAGAACATGGCACGGGGTGCTTATGACGAGGTTGCACGGTGCTACATGCTCTTCTTGTTAGGCACCACCATTTTGGCCGATAAGAGTCACCATTTACTGCCAGTGAGGTGGATGTATCTGATTCAGGATCTTCAGCAGTGTGGCCAGTTGGTGGACTTTAGGGAGCGGATAGATGCGTTGCTGCTGGAGGATGTCATCCTCACCCCTTATGCAGATCACAGGCAGATTGTTCCTTTGTCGAACATATCTGTTTACAGAGGCTGGTTGATTTGGGGCGATGACCGGTCCCTACATGCGCAGCGAGTGCGTTGGCAGTTCGGGCAGGTACAGAGGATCCCTTCTCCACCCATTTCGGGTAATGCTCCATCTCCGGACAGGATCATACGGGGGTTGCTGATGTATCAGATTCGGGCGCAGATTTTTTGGCAGGCTAGTAGACAGGCGGCCTACCACGCCAGTGCGATCCCGATTACCTTCCTTAGTACGATCGAGTAACTGTGGTCCGTCTTACTCCGGTGCCGATTGCTCGCAGAGCGGATCGAGCCAGATCATCAGGAGCACGTTGTCCCAGAGACTTTAGAGGAGAGGGTGCAGAGAGTAGCTGCATTGGCTCGGGATGCCCTCCCGTTCACTTACTTCACGTCGTTATTTTCAGTCATTTTTAGACATTTTGGACACATAGTTGTATTTGTACTCCTATTTTATGTTGGGCATTTTATATCTTTTGACGTATTGTTATTTAAATCGTAAATCGTTCGTATCGTATTTTAAAAATAAAACGCGTTTAAATCTTAATTTAATATACAAGTTTTTTAAAATAAAAAAAAAATCGGAATTACCTCTAAAAAAGGTAATTCCGGAATTACTTTTTTTAGAGGTAATTCCGAAATTTTTAATTTTTTTTTCAAAAACAGGGGTATTTTTGGGTTTTATTGGGTTATGAGGGTGTAGGAGAGAATGAGGGGGGTGCGAAAAAAAAAACCTAAAATTGGTTAAGAAAGACGGAATAATTGCATATGACAACACACTATGGGGAGGTTCAGTGGCGATGTCTAAGGCGACGAAATGCCAAATGGATTAAGTTAACACAATTGAATTCAACACTTTTCTAGCAAATGATACTCGACTAGAATCATCACTCATTTTTATTGGGGATGGGGTAACCCTCTGCCGACGCCTCTAGTTTTCTTAAAAGGAAAAAGTTTAAAAGTAAGAGCAATGTCTTTCTCTTGGCCGTAGAATTAACAACGATGATAAAGGTTGTTAAAATAAATAAACTCATGTTGTTGTAAGATAAACTCATGTCGACAGTTGTCAGTTGAACTAGGCCTAACAAATTATAGCATAATTACTTATGATATACATATTTATGTATAAATATAAATATTTCTATAATAAAAGATAAAATAATACTAAACTATCTTCTTGTAAAAGATGACTCACTATTTGCTCTAAAAGTTAGAGTTAGAGTCTAGGAGGAGGTGAATGAATGGGCCGCTACGTAGGTTGGATCGGATAGCAACAAGGCTCATACTTCTTACAACCCCCTCTACTCACTGAACACCCCCAATACTAGCGAAAAGACCAGAATGTCTTTAATGAGATGTGCACTTCCATTTTTACCCCAGAGATTACGGTGGTTTGGAAGTTTATCACCAAGTGTTGTATCTTCACAAACAACCCCCTAATATTGAAGTTACCAGGTTCGGAACTTCTGCACCGAACCGGTTTAGAACTTTGAGGCCAAACCATTCAGAGTTTCGGAAAGAAAAAAAAAAGAGGCATTTTGCGGACATTGGGGTGTTGGGGGTGTCCACTGAGTAGGGAGGGGGTTGTAAGTAGGGCAACAATGGCAAAGGCGACGACAATTATGCAAGCAGCGACATCAGAAGGTGGGTTAGGAGTAGGGTTCAATAGATCTAACGAGCCAAAATGACTTGAAATTACTATACAATTCCCGTGTAACCTTAGACAATCCGCTCCCATTAACTACAATTTTTTGATACAAATAATAAAGGAAAGAAAGACAAAAAGAAAAAACTAGCTCGAAAAAAGAAAACTACACTAGCTCCCATTAACTACAACTAGGACACTGCGCGTGCAGTGCACGAGAGAGGTGATAATGCGCTCTGGATGTAGTTTTGAAAAAAACATCAACATTTATTAGGGGGCATAAAAATACGCAACACATATATATATATAAGACGAAGAGGCAACAATAGCCCTTGGTAGGATGAAGTCTAGGTGTGTCCAAAAGCTCATTATATAGATGACTCGTTCTACACCTGTGTGATGCACATGGCGTGGTTATAAGTTGTGAAAAAAATTAAAAATTATGTATTACAAACTTAGTGGTTGATACGAATTGATAATTTACAACTAAACATAGAATAAAATTTTTATGTTAATGTAGTGTCTTTATATATGATATATTTGCGAAGATACGAATCAATGCATGATGGTGATTTAGAATGTGAGAAATGTAATAAAAACACTCTTTAACAATAATGAGGGCAAGATAGTTCAAAAAAAATGGATGTCAACTATTGGTTAAAAAAATGGCATTGAAATTTCGTTGTAGATATTAATTAACCAACGGTTATGTTATATATAATTTAGAGCTTGTCGTATTTACCTTCCAGGAGATAGATACGAATTCCAGCAAATTTCGCATCGTATTTATCTAGATATGATTCCCTCCCAGGAGCTTAAAAAATAGTAGGTCATATTTACCTTCATCAAATATAAATCAAATTTTCCTTAAAAAATTGCATCGTATTTACCTTATTCTGAAATAAATAAGATTCATTTTTTTATTTATTTTTGTCAGGGAAATCATATATAGGTAAATACGACTTGAAAAAACATAAATTGTTTTTACCTATTACAAACATAAATCTAAATGGTTCAATTTTTGTCAGGGGTATGTCCGTCCAAAAATATAGAGTGGGGGTATATTGGTAAACAGTGGGAGCATAAAAAAAACCAAGATAATATGTATTTAACAATGAGGGATACATTTTGATAATAAAAAACAATGAGTGGTGGACAAAAAAAAAATCAAAGAGTGGGACATTAATTTTTGCTAGATTAATAATGGACTTTAATTTCTGTCAGGGGTATGTCCGTCTAAAAATATAGAGTGGGGTATATTGTTAAACAGTAGGAGTATAAAAAAAACCCAAAATAATATGTATTTAACAATGAGGGATACATTTTGATAATAAAAAATAATGAGTGCTAGACAAAAAAAAAAGAGTGGGACCTTAATTTTTTTGCTAGATTAATAATGGACATAAAGTTTGCATTATTTACAACTAATGTTATCAAAAAATGTCTCCCCAAATTGATTAATAAAGTAGTCAGTGTAAAGTGTACCATACTATAACACATACATGACTAAGTAACACACATAAAGAGATTTATAAAAAAAATAAAAATTAAAGTAGTCAGTGTAAAATGTACAATACTATAACACATACATGACTAAGTAACACACATAAAAAGACTTATAAAAAAAAGTTTGCATTATTTACAACTAATGTTATCAAAAAATGCCTCCTCAAATTGATTAATAAAGTAGCCAGTGTAAAGTGTATCATACTATAACACATACATGACTAAATAACACACATAAAGGGACTTAAAAAAAGTACATAAAGGGACTAAAAAAAAGAAAAAAAAATTTGCCGTTCAAAACGTGAGAAATCACGTTAGTGTATTAATATATAGGGATTACCCGTGTGATGCGGGGGAGGTGATTAATGCGCCTCTGGATGTAGTTTGAAAAAACATCAACATTTTATAGGGGTATAAAAATACGCAACACATATATATAAGGCGAAGAAGCAACAATAGTCCTTGGTGGGATGAGGCAACAATGTCGATCTAAAAATATAGAGTGAGGTATATTGGTAAGCAGTAAGTACAAAATGAGAAAGTACATTTTGATAATAAAAAAGAGGGTTGGACAAAATAAAAATTGCGTGGGTATGTCGGTCCAAAAATATAGAGTGGGGTATATTGGTAAATAGTGAGGTACAAAATGAGAGGGTATATTGGTAAATGGTGGGGTACAAAATATAGAGTGTAAGTATGTCGGTCCAAAAATATAGAGTGGGGTATATTAGTAAGCAGATGGGGGTACAAATGAGGGGTATATTGGTAAATGGTGGGAATAAAATTTTCCCACCAAAAGTGGATAAAAAAAAGAGTGTTGGACAAAAAAAAATTGTCAGGGGTATGTCGGTTCAAAAATATAGAGTGGAGGTATATTGGAGTGGGGTACAAAATGAGGGGTATATTGGTAAATGGTGGGAATAAAATTTTTCCACCAAAAGTGGATAAAAAAAATAGTGTTGGACAAATAAAAAATTTGTCAGGGGTATGTCGGTCTAAAAATATATAGTGGGGGTATATTGGTAAGCAGTGGGAGTACAAAAAATGAGGGTATATTGGTAAATGGTGGGGCACAAAATATAGAGTGGGGGTATGTCGGTCCAAAAATATAGAGTGGGGGTATATTGGTAAACAGTTGGGTACAAAATGAGGGGTATATTGGTAAATGGTGGAGAAATTTTTTTTTTCCCCCAAAACGACGTTACTGTCTTAATAAAGAGGGGATTGTTGCAACGTTTATTTTATTGTCCAATTTATGACAATTGTTACGATAAAGAAAAAAACTTACATAGTACCAAAAGTAACATTAAAGAAAAAATATTAAATTGATTGGAGTGGATGGATGCCACATATCCACCGTGTAATCCCTTCTTTCTTCTTCTCTCTTATCAATTTTTTCTTATTAAAGTGAATGGAATTCATAGCTAGTAGTAAAGAGACCATTTGCAATTTACACTGTTAGTCAACTATGGCGGGTTCAAATACATTGGAGAAGAACATCCTCAAAACTCCAGCACTCCTTGAGGTAATCAAATCAAATCAAATTCTAATATAAGCCAATTAATTATTGGTTGACTTTCTATGTATTTGAATATCTCATATTAATTTATAACATGGTATTTATTTGTAACGAAAGAGCGAATTTTTTGTTAAAAAAGAACGGAAGAGCAAGTTATATGCAACCATTATCCTCCCTCAAATGTCTAATCTGCTAAACTAAGACACCTATCACTTATTGACGGCAGTGGCGGATCTTGAATGAAATTTTTGAACGATCTAAATTAATGTTTACTATATATATTAATTATTTCACTAAGCTTCAAAAAAAAATTTATTTCACTAAGATCATGAAAATTACATGTATGTTTCATACGTTGGTTAGTTTTTTTGCCCATTTCAAAAGGGAGGGACGCAGTTCAAATCTTATTAAGACAAAGTTATTTAACTTTGTTTTCTCCAACTTTGATGTGTGAAAATAATTTGTAAATCTTACAAAAAAAAAATAGGTAACACAATTTTCTCACAATTATTATACTTGTAGAAAAAAGATATAAGTGTGCACATGTGTTTTTTAAGCAGTACATTCTCGAAACTTGTTATCCAAAGGAGCACGAGCAATTGAAGCAACTAAGAGAGGCAACACAGCATAAATATGGGATAAGGTAAGTTACATACCATCTACTATGTGTGTGTTTGGTACTGCGTGAACAAAATTGAATTTGCAGAATTGAGTTTAGTTAAAAGTGAGTTGAATCTTCATAAAAAAAAGTGAGTTGAATGTAACGTGATTTTTGTTTAGATACATTTACAGAAAAATGATTTTCACCAATCATTATTGTTTGGATAGATTATTTCAAAAGTGTTTTTTGGGTGTAAAATTATCAAAATGATTATCAACTTAAAATTAATTTAAAATTTTATAAAATAGATAACAAAATATCTAAACTAAAATTACAATTAGAGAACATAATTTAGTGCAATATTTATACATAAATACAATATATTTATTTTTACTATTATATATATATAATATAAATATAAATATAAATAATATATATTTTTGTTCTAACAAGGGTTGGTTCGAGTGGTGACTAGACTCGGATCCCACCCCAGGGTCTCAAGTTTGAACCTTGAATGTGACAAAACTCTTTTGGGAGGGGAGAACGACACGAGCCGACAAAACCGAGTACTCGTGGTGTTCCCCGGCGTATACTTGTTTGGATTGGCGGTGGGATGGCCTGGAATCGGTTTTAGCGTTGCCTTTCGTGATTTTAGCAAGAAAAAACATGTTTGCTGGAAATCGATTTTACTTGAAGCTACTCTTTGTTGCTTCTACGGTTGCTGAAATCGATTTTTACAGAGGAGCAGTGTTGTATTTCCAACTATTCTCAGTTTTGCCCTTCAATAATTTGATCTATTTCATTGTTACAGTCTTACTTACAGAGGAGGCGGTGGTGGTTGAGTTCTAAAATTTCTCTAGGTTAGGGATGACAAAAGGATTGGGCTTCAATTTTATGGATTGGGCTTTTTTGGGAAAGTTACAACCTCTTTTTTTAGGCGTTTGCTTTTCCCACACCCCTCTCCTACTCTTTCACACCTCTTAACTCCAAATATTCCAAAAATACCCTTAAGTAGAGTGCGTGTTTTCACCGATTTGGGGATGGGCAACCGAATATATTCGGTTGAGGTCAATCGAACAGGTAAAAAAGGTGAATGTGGTGTGAGAGTCCATTTTTTGTAATAAAATAGGGTGTTCGAACACCCTCATGCGAACCTGTTCGCATGACCTCGTTCGAACAGGTGAAATTACGCACAAGAGGGTGTGAAGTCAAGATTTAACACACACGAACGATGTCATTCGAACCGTTCGAACAGGTGAAATTTCATGAAAAAAAAAGTTTTGACTGGTCTTTTGGTCTTTTCACACCCTTATGGGGTGTGTTTTGAGTAGGAGGGGGTGTGGGAAAAGCAAACGCCCTTTTTTTATTTGTTTTAACCGTTAATTTGATGACAAAAAAAAACCGTTAATTTGGTTTCACACAAGTTATACTATTAGCACATACTTATTTTTTTACTGTAACTTTATACCTATAATTTTAAGATTTCAAAATAAATAAATAAATAATGCAAACAAAACATTTGCTTAGTATTTTTTTTGTCTACTCTATCAAATAGTATGTTATTAGTATAATTTTGTCAAAAAAAGGTTACTAATCTAATTTTAAGTTGAGAACCATTTTGGTATAATTTCACACCTAAAGCAATTTTGATTCAACATATCCAAACAACAAGAATTGCCAAAAATCACTTTTTTTGTACATGTATCCAAACAAAAATCACGTCACGTTCAACTCACTTTTAACAAAATCAATTCTGCAAAATCAATTCTACCAAAATCAATTCACGCCACCGCAGAACCAAACATACACGTATAGATTAGTCATCAAAGCCGATGAAAACTACCCACCAATGATATGGTAACCAAAAAATATACATTTTTGTCAAAAAAAATTATGGACAAAAATAAATTTAAAAAAAGGTAACAAATTTTAGAAAATAAAAATCCTATTATATTAGCACGTAGGGTGCTGAAAGTGTAAAATGGTATTAAACTAGTATTGAATTGAAAAAAAATAGCAAAATGGAAGCAACAAATTAACATGAAGGGCAGTTAGGGAATGAAAACAATAGATCAGAATATATGAAGTAGAATTGATTACAACTCAACGTGGAAGCTACAAATTGTGGCTTCAGCTAGAATTGAGTTTGCCATGGAAAATTGCTTTTACCTTTAAGAAACCAAACATCTTTACATAGTCCAAAATCACGTTGGAGAGGGCTAGACGTGAGTTTGAGTTGATCTACCGTGTATCCAAACATACACATATAGTATATATGTATTTGCAAGACAGATTATTTATTATAATTATAATTATAGTTATTAATTGGTTGGATCTTCCACATACAATACCTGAGATTTTGGGTGTACTGACTATTGACCAAATGAATAAAATATTACTCTTGTAATTATTTAAATATCACGCTCGTTACAATTTTTATTAAAATTATTAATGATTTGTTCATAATCAATGTTCTTTAAAAAAAAATTTAATAGAAATCAAAACAGGATTATTGTATCTTTTTTTTTTATTCTTGTGTTTTTTCTTGTAGATTTCCATCGTTTTGTCCGTGACTAATCTAGTTAGGGAACTTGGCTGACCACGTGTACCCGACTTTACCGGTCCACGTGGTTCTTTCCTTCCAACAATTTCTTTTTATTTGCCACGCCCAAGACCTTGCACCATAGTGGATTGCCTTGGACTAGGGCGTCATCCCCTTACTCTTAAAAATTTTGTAACAGAAAAACAAAATAAAATTAAAATTTGATGTTAAATAAAAAATTAAAAATATTAGTACTTAATGTTAAATAAAAAATTAAAAATATTAGTACTTAATTCAAAAATAATGTATGATTTTATGATAAGGGTACTTTTGTCTTTTTGTATAATCAAAAAAATTTAAAAAAATGAAAATAATTGATAAAATCAATTTATGATTAAAAAAAATATAAAAAAAGAAAACTAATTTAATTTTTCAATTCTTCAAACAAAATTTCACCACCAAGATCATAAGAACCATTATTTTTACATAAGTTACAAAAAGTTTGTATTATGATTTCAAATCATTTTAAAAAAATGATCTAAATTTATGTATATAAGTTATAATTGTAATTGCAAGAAAACTTCATTTAAATATATGTATATATTACTGAGTTAAAAAAAATTGGCGCCCTAAAAAATGTCTCACTACTTACAATGTGCATTTTATAAAGTGTTCACGTGTCTTGTATTTTTTTTGGGGGGTTTGTGGCAGGAGTATAATGAATGTGCCGTTGGATGAAGCACAATTCATATCTATTCTTCTAAAAGTCATGAATGCGAAGAAAACACTAGAAATTGGAGTCTTCACTGGCTATTCTCTTCTTACTACAGCTCTTGCTCTTCCAGATGATGGCAAGGTATCACAATAAATTTCCTCGCCCCCTAGAGTTGGTTCGATTTGCGATTTTTTATTGATTTGATTTGCTTTTGAACACCCCTACCTCCCCACTTTTAGAAAGGAGAAAAACATGAAATAAAAAGCGGTAACAAGATTTTGTTGTGCGTTTTTTAGGTAATAGCAATTGATATGGATAGAGAAGCGTACGAGATAGGATTGCCCTTCATTCAGAAGGCGGGAGTTGACCACAAAATTAACTTTATCCACGGAGATGCTTTATCAACCCTCTATGGTCTTATTGATGTAAACTCCATTTTTTATTTTGGTACACTAAATTGTGTTTTTTTTATTAACTTGAATTCGTCCCCTTATCTTTACAAAAATGAGTAAATATCTATACAAGTTAAGTAACAAGGGATATCTTATAAAGAAAATAAGAAAGGGGGTGTTAAAAATAATTTATTAAACCCAAGAGCGCTTGGATGAGATGGTTTGACTCTCTTCCAGCTTAATCAAAGTTTTGGATCAAATTTGAATCCAATCTTGGGAGTGTAGCAGTGTTAAATCTCTTGAGGGATAATTTTGTCACTTATTGTAGTCCTACTTGACTTGAGGGATTAGTCACTGTTCGCGCAGAAGATACCCGATTTACACCATAAAAGAGTTTATTAAAATAAAACAAAATGTGACTAAAACAAAACAAGCTTGATGAAGAAAATATCTTTTATTGCTGCTTTTTTGAGAAAAAATGCAATGAATTGTAGGGCAAACATGAAGAATCCTTTGATTATGTATTTGTGGATGCTGACAAGGAAAACTTCAAGTATCACGAAGTGCTACTAAAATTGGTGAAGAAAGGCGGAATAATTGCATATGATAACACCCTATGGGCAGGTTCAGTGGCCATGTCTGAGGACGACGTAACACCAAGTGGATTAAGGGAACACAGAAAGCCTATAATTGAATTCAACACTTTTCTAGCAAATGATGCTCGACTAGAATCATCACTCCTTTCTATTGGGGATGGTGTAACCATCTGTCGACGCCTCTAGTTTTCTTAGAAGGAAGAAATTAGAAATAAGAGCAGTGTCTTTCTCTTGGCCGTAGAAATAACAACAACAATGATAAAGGTTGTTGAAATAAATAAACTTATGTTGTTGTAAGTTTAATTTCTCTATGATAAACTTATGTTGTTGTAATTTTAATTTCTCTTATAATGTTTACATGGTACACATTTACCTTATTGGATGAATAGTTTAATTAATTAAACGCTTGTAGTATGAGTACTTATCATATACATATTTATGTATAAATATTTTTATAATAAAAGATAAAATAATGTTAAACTATTTTTCATATAAGTTATAAATTTTCATAAACTATCCTAAATAGTTTATCGAAATTAGTTAAAAACAGTTTATGAACATATGCCACAAACTAATTCTATAAGATCAACCAAATAGTCTTACAAACCCTTATGCCATTATACAAACCCAAAATAACTCGATCTGAACGGCAGAGTTAGATATATAGCATTATGTATGCAACTAACTCTACCATAATATTTCTACTTCAGATAACATTTACCTACACTTGTATTATCTGATTCTGTTATTTAACCAAATGGTTCTTTTGTTATTATATATTCAAATAAAGCTTCCAGTATCTAAGGGGCTACTCAGGGCCTTCTTAAACAATTTCGAGACCCTATTCAAAATTTAAAAATTGGGCCCCACATATTTCTCCATTTTTTAAGACAAATTATAATCCACATAAGAAGTTTATCAACAAATTTCTTCTTAAAATAAATAATTTTTAAGAAGACACACAATTAAGAGGCCCATCTCCTACATTTTTTATTATTGTTTTTTCTATGTGTAGATAAATATATTTTTGTATTAACAGAAATATATACATTTCATTTTTTTTTTAATTTTTTCTAAAAAATAATTAGAATATATGAGACATTTTCAAACAACACATGGAGATTTAAAGGAAGCATACATAATATGGAAAAAAATGGATGAACAAACTCAAAGAAAATTGCTGCATAATATGTCACAAATGCTAAAATAAAAGCTATGCACATGTTTGTTTTTCTTAAAAAAATTGATTAAAAAATGGAAACATAGATAAAATTGATTGTAAAAATTGGAAAGAGAATGATGAACAACTTCTGTCTTTCTCTCAGCAGATTTGATAACAGCTAGATAGGTCAAAAATTTCTATTTTGCAGATTTAATTTCACATATTCGAATGGAGAGAAAGGAATGAACAACTATGTTACAGATTCGAAACCACTTTAACCAATGTATCAGATTAAGCAGGTCTTTTTAATGACAATCTGTTATGTTAGATATATAGCATTATGTACGCAACTGTAATGATTGAGTCAAAAATTCACCTTGAAAGATTACAAAAAAGACTATAAGTATTAATTAAGTAGACTTCCCACACACCCTAATACCCTATACCCTATACCAATTGTACATACTGCAGAATGCTTGAGAAAAATGTAAATTAATGCAGTTCTTTATTTTTGAAAGATGAATGTTAATGATAGTGTTGATAAATTTAATGATGAACCAAGATACCATGAACTGATAAATAAACAAACTATCAGCCAAAATAATGTCATCATAACAAGAGTATTTCTTCAATATGAAGAGAAAAACACTATTACATAACTAAAGAAGTCATCATAACAAGAGAAAGGCTAAACAAATCATCTCTAAACTACAATAAAGTTACTAGAATAAGTTATTGCCATGGTGTACATGTACATTTGGAATTGACATGGTGAGAGAAAAAGCTTGTACCAAAGGAGTGAGTGTCTTTTTGTTTTTTATAATTTTTCTCCACACAACTTTTTGCCTACCTTGTACTAGAGATGATACACCATCCTTCTTTTTTTTACCATTTGCTTTAGATGATACACCAATGATTTCAGTTGTTCTAACTTCATTACTCGAGATGCACTCTCCTTCATCAAGATTTGTACTTGGTGGATAAGACCTTTTGTTTAATATTCTATCAACTTCAATACCAACTTCCATCAATTTTCTTGCAAAAAATGTTTAAGCATCTTCACTTTCAACAACTTTACTTGATATTTCTACCGCAGTACAACACAAATCCTTAAAGCGATTTAAGACAACAACCTTCAAATCTTCTCTATAACTTGTCCCTTATTATCTAAAATACATACACTTCGAGCATTGTTAGTCCATCGCTTAAGTATGTATTTTGGAGGAAAAACAATTACATTAAATTGATTAAGTACTCTAAGAGCATGGCAAAAGAGGATACCAACAAACTCGAAAAGTTTACGGCTACACTCAACACTTTGATCTTCTAAGTTGAAGACAACTTTATGCCGCCTCATGTGCCCCAAAAAACACACTTCATATTCATATAGTGCACTATTCAAAAGAAGATTGCAAGATTTTTCATGTTCCCTATGAACTAAAGAAAAAAATATCAGGGGTGTAGATATCTCTTGCATTTTTCAACAGCATGATATTCATCTTCAATGACGGCATCTTTTGAGTCATGTCATAATTAGATTCTATCTCCTTGTATCGCATGTCTTCCATCAACCTGTCAAAATTCCTGAAAAGTTCTAACACATTAAAAGTAGACTTCTTGTAAAGCCTTAAACGACCATTGAAACTCTCACTTAATTGTGTGGTTGTTGCACCGGCTGAGAAAGTGTGTCTCCCATATATTGGAGCCCATTTTTCTTTCTTCTTAAAGAAATCTTGCATCCATTTATTTTGATCAAAGTTGTGCTTCTCAAGTAATGACTCCCATACAATAAGAAAGTCATCTTCATACTCAAAATAATAGATGCAGCTTCTCAACTCATTTTTTTTTTTTTTTTTTTTGAGATTATGCAGCTTCTCAACTCTTTAGCAAAAGAATCTGACCTCTTAAATGCATAATTAACATTCTTAAGTGCATTTTGGAATAAAATTGTCTTACGATCTTGATTTCGGGGAAAACCACCGCAATTGCTTTCGCCATTCCAGGATCTTAATTTGTTAAAATTGTCTTAAGCTTCTTTCCACACTGCAATTTTTTTCTCTTATATTATGAACGGGACAGAGTACAATTGAATTCAACACTTTTCTAGCAAATGATGCTCGACTAGAATCATCACTCCTTTCTATTGGGGATGGTGTAACCATCTGTCGACGCCTCTAGTTTTCTTAGAAGGAAGAAATTAGAAATAAGAGCAGTGTCTTTCTCTTGGCCGTAGAAATAACAACAACAATGATAAAGGTTGTTGAAATAAATAAACTTATGTTGTTGTAAGTTTAATTTCTCTATGATAAACTTATGTTGTTGTAATTTTAATTTCTCTTATAATGTTTACATGGATACACATTTACCCTATTGGATGAATAGTTTAATTAAACGCTTGTAGTATAAGTACTTATCATATACATATTTATGTATAAATATTTTTATAATAAAAGATAAAATAATATTAAATTATTTTCCATATAAGTTATAAATTTTCATAAACTATCCTAAATAGTTTATCGAAATTAGTTGAAAACAGTTTATGAACATATGTCACAAACTAATTCTATAAGATCAGCCAAATAGTCTTACAAACACTTATGCCATTATACAAACCCAAAATAACTCGATCTGAACGGCAGAGTTAGATATATAGCATTATGCATGCAACTAACTCTACCATAATATTTCTACTTCAGATAACATTTACCTACACTTGTATTATCTGATTCTGTTATTTAACCAAATGGTTCTTTTGTTATTATATATTCAAATAAAGCTTTCAGTATCTAAGGGGCTACTCAGGGCTTTCTTAAACAATTTCGAGACCCTATTCAAAATTTAAAAATTGGGCCCCACATATTACTCCATTTTTTAAGACAAATTATAATCCACATAAGAAGTTTATCAACAAATTTCTTCTTAAAATAAATAATTTTTAAGAAGACACACAATTAAGAGGCCCATCTCCTACATTTTTTTATTGTTTTTTCTATGGGTAGATAAATATATTTTTGTATTAACAGAAATATATACATTTCATTTTTTTTATTTTTTCTAAAAAAAAATTAGAATATATGAGACATTTTCGGCAAAAAAACCATACAAAACCAAAAAAAAATTTATTTTCCTAAACAACACACATTTTAGATTAAATACCAAAGTAAGCCACTTTTTTTTTCCTTTGGTGAACTCGCCCCCCCCCCCACCCCTAGTTCACCAAAGAAATTTTGCAATTTTTTAAAAACCTTTGTGAACTCGCCCCACCCCTAGTTCATCAAAGGGTTTTTAATTTTTTGATTTTCTTGTATTTAATTTAATTAAAATCTAAATTTATTAAATTTAATTACAATAATTATTTTAAATAATTAGAATAATTAATAAAATTATTTATAAAATAATTACTGTAAAAAATACGGTAAATAATTAAGATATTAATAAGTGGAACAGAATTTAATATTCGATAAGAACAATAAGGAAAAACACAAATTGCAAAAATACAAGCATAGGAAATTTAAAACGAAACAACAGGAAAACATAATACAACCTAGTTCTACTTAGAACTACTACTACTACCTCTAATATAAGCGGCGGAGGTGTTCGGATGTGATTCTTCTGTTTCGATTTAACAATTCGAGATAAGGTTCAATGACACCTTGGAATTCTTCATGTTTCTCAAACATTTGACGAATGTCTTCGTCATTCTTGATAGGCTTAGGACACTTCTGAATACGATTACGTGGGTTCCAGCTGCTGACGTAAATTCCTTATGGACAATACTATGACAATTCCTTATGGACAAATGTATGTGAACTACTTTAATAATGGTTGAACACAAAAATCAAAATCATCATTTACACCACTACACCCATTTTGGTCGTGGCAATATAGGGTATTTTTTTTTTTAAATAATAAAAAAAAATTAGGGGAAAAAATGGGAAAAAATTAGGGCAAAAAACCATGTTAAGTTTAGGTGAAAAAAATGATTTTTAACACACTTTCTAGTAAATAATTTACTCATTAAAACATTTTTAATTTTTTTTTTCCAACACAACACTTTAGTATTACACTTTCTCTACAAGGTATAATATTTACAAAATTAAAATACAAATTACATTCGTGGGAAAAATGTCCTAAACTTAGGTAAAAAACCGTTTTTTATACTTAGTGAAAAAAATTTCAATCTTCAATTCCTTTCTTCTACACCTACAAAGTAATACAATAAATATTAAATCAATGAGATTTCATTGACCTCAGTACCTCTCCTATCATGTCATATAAAATTTTGAATTTTATTAAATTTTTTAACCTAACTTAAATTCATTTAACTTAGACAATACTATGACACTTCCTTATGGACAAATGCATGTGAATACTTGTCATAAACAATGTGAAAGACATATGAACAACCTAGAGACAAGCAACTTGACAAAGGCATGTGAATTAGTGTCATAAAGGGTTATTAGGGTCATGTGAATAACTTAGACACAAGTATATGGACAAAGACATGTGAACTACTTTAATAATGGTTGAACACAAAAATCAAAATCATCATTTACACCACTATACCCATTTTGGTCGTGGCAATATAGGGTATTTTTATTAAATAATAAAAAAATTAGGGGAAAAAATTAGGGCAAAAAACCATGTTAAGTTTAGGTGAAAAAATGATTTTTAGCACACTTTCTAGTAAATAAATTACTCATGAAAACATTTTTAATTTTTTTTTCCAACACAACACTTTAGTAATACACTTTCTCTACAAGGTATAATATTTACAAAATTAAAATAGAAATTTAATTCGTGGGAAAAATGTTCCTAAACTTAGGTAAAAACCCTTTTTATACTTAGTCAAAACCTACAAAGTAATACAATAACTATTAAATCAATGAGACCTCATTTACTTCAGACGTCTCCTATTCACGAAGAAGAAGATCACACAACTTGTTTCAAGAAAGAATTAATTTAAAAATGTGGCTTGAATGGGAAAAAATTAGGGCAATCTACAGGTTAAACCGTCGGTGCAACTGGCCTTTAAAACTTTGGTGCAATCTACACCGTTTAAACCGCTTCGGCAATCTGAACCATCCATAAATATCGGTTTTCAAAAATAAAATTTACTTTAGTGGGACAATCCCGGTGGCCCCCTTTGTCTCCCACTCATCGAAGGTGACATAATTGCATTTTGGAATCCAAGACCCATTATTGCGCTTTTGTCCCCACCAACCACCGAACAATCTTGTAATTCATTGGATTCCCACAAAACCGTGTGCTCAAACAAAACCATGGGTGAAACAAAACCATGGGCTGAAACCATCTTTCAATACCATTATATATTCAACCATATATTCATTGCTTTCATTCACACAAAAATCAAACCATCTTCTCTTCTCTCGCTCTTCACCTTCCACAAGCCCTTGCCTTTCGAACCATCTTATCTTCTCGCTTTTCATCTCTTGGTCTAACACGCAACCGACTTTACTTTCTTTATCACTCTCTTCATCTCCATCCAAAAATGTCTACCCTACTAAACCAAGCTAATCATATTTCCAACTATCTCAACAATGACCCCATGGATGTTCATCACAAATTCACACTTCCCACACCGGATGAATCTATACTACCTTTGATAGAAAGAGTGAGTTTGGTACAATTCTTTCAATTGGCTCGTTCAAAATCCAACCGACCTTGGTGGCAAAGAATGATCGAACAGCGGAGACCCGAAACACACACGTTTCATCTTCCGGTAGGGAGTGCACAATAACTCTCCAAGACGCCGATTGCGGTTGGGGCTTTACGTTGACGGAGATGCCATTACTGGCAATACCTCAAAAACTTGGCCTGAACTATGCGAACGATATTTGGGTAAAGTTGTCCCACCTAATGGAAAAGATGGCCACTGTCTCCTGTTGAGTTGGCTACGTCATGAATTTATGGAGGTTCCACGGGGCTTCCATGATGGTTCTTAAACAATATTGTAGGGCTTGGTTGTTGCTTTTGATCGGGGTACATACTCCCGGACAAAACATCAAACAGAGTCGAGATGAAATACCTACTCCCCTTGATAAATTTCGACAAAATATCCAAATTTAGTTGGGGTCGTGATGTTTGACAAACTTATACTGGATGTTGTGTACGACATCTACAACGCACGGAAAGGCTATGGGTGGATGTACTCTTTTGTTACAGTCTTGGGTCTGGTACCGCATGCCTTTCCTAGCACCGTCTTGCACACTTTCATATGATTGGCCACTAGCAAAGAGGTAAAAATTTGACACTTTTTTTAAAAATACTAACAATTACATTTGATCTTTATGTTAACCGTTCCTTTATTTACTAGATGGGCAACACCACCACTTAATCACACCAGATGTCCAAGAGACCTTGTTTCGTACAGAACAAGGATCGATCACATGACAGCTGAGGATTTTAAGTGGTTGCCTTATGAGGATTTCAACCTTCCAGCTGACGCATATGAGGGCTCGGCCATATGGACTACAAACACAGCTATGGTGTGTTTCCATATGGTGGAATGGCACCACGCAGATAGGGTTAAATTGCAATACCGACTTCTGCAAGAGATACTAGCCCAACCACAGGATTTGACTCGCTCTGCAGAATCACCATGCAGGGACAACATGACACTGATTGGACTCGATATCACACTCATTTGGATCGATCGTTGGAATGATAGAGAAAATCGGTGGTGTTGTCGTCGGCCACCGCTATGGAACACCAGCGCACCGATAGATACATGCGCTGGTTTTTCAAAATTCTCGGCCATACATTTGCCGACGACCAACGACTAAGGGATCCTCGTCTTTCTTTGGTGTTGTGGGCCGATGTGGAATAATCGGATGAAGAACAACCACCACCTCCCCAAGAACTCAAATCAACGCGTCGAGGCGTAATCGTAATCGTTATCGGCGTTCGCACAAATCAAGATGGAACCAAACAGGCGTGTGAGACAGAAGAATATGTGCCCCACCGCCACTCTATCTCACACACACCAACATCTCAAAGACACCGATATGTTCGACATTCTGTTTGGTTTCGCCATTGGTACACCGAGTCTGCGATTTATGCTCGTGAACTTCAAGAGAGAGGGCGCGGTGCTAGTTCTTCATCGGTGCCACAATATTATCAATACCCACCTCCCTCGAGCCCGACTGCGTGCTAGTTCTTCATCACCGCCCAATATTATCAATACCCACCTCCCCCGAGCCGGTGGTGCAAGTTTTTCATCGGTGCCCGAATATTATCAATACCAACATGCCCCCGAGCCCCAACCCCAATTATTTCGGACCCACCTCCCTGTCACGGCGAGGAAGAACCGAACAACCACAATGGCGGCCAACGTCCACAACGTAATCCCCGCCCTAGAGCGGTGTGGAAGCTGGGTCTCATCTTCTTCGTTAATACTTTAATGTATTAGTAGTTTGACAAGTTGTATTTCATAGCAAAGAAGTTGTATTTTTATGACTTATTAAATTCAAGGTTTTGTTCACGGGTGTATCGGCCAAATCACGAGCGCCGCATCAAGAATGGCTCTGCGGCCCGGCCAACTCGATCGGCCCAACACGGCGCTTGGGAGCGCATTCTCCGGCCGAAATCTCCGCGAAAGCGGTCGGACCTCGCGCGATATATATCGCCATTCGCATATGGTATCGTGCACGCCCTCTAACCTTGTGCTATCCGCCTCGAGCGACCTCTCACTAGATCGTCGGAGTGTCTTTGCAGTACCACCCGAGGTGCTCAACGCGTGAAGCCAAGACCGGTCCTTTCACTCATTCAACGACCGGCCCATTCGACGGAATAACAACTACTTCAACACTTCATTGGTCAAGGTACGATCAATTGGCGACCACGATGGGAGGCCCGCGGCGCTATCTTACCTCATTCATGGCTCCACGCGACCGCCCCGACGCGCGGCCGCTTCCCGACTCAATCCTTCCGGCGAAATCGTACATCGGACCCGGGCGTGGCGTCCACGGCCCACGAGTCTCGAGGACTTCCACGACAAGAGCCCGGTGTGCACGGTCGCGGACCGTCCTCCAACAGATTCAACCGCCGTTCACGGAGACTTGCGCCGGCGATTGAAGCGGGCATTGAGAACCTTTACCGGACCATGTCACTCAAGCCGTCTTGCAGATCCCCGCAAAACAAAAATCGGTGATCGCATGATGAGAGCGCGCCATCTCTCAATACGAGAGGTCAATTCGGCCGCCGCGTGCGAAGACGGAGAGAATACGCTCGCCGCCGGCCGCCGCGAAGACACCGCTCCCTCTCGAAGGAGCATTTTCGCCCAGCAGAGCACTACTCATCGTTCTCCCAAGAAGAAGAGACAGGCGCGCGGTCGCCCGGCGAGCGAACGCGTGCGCGAGGCGCGGATTCGATGTCCTATGATTATGAAGATTCTAGCTACCGTCTTGACACCGGCCGCTCACCACGAGGTACTCCTCCAATGAGTAAATGCAGGTCGCGTCGGTCGAGAAGCAGTCTTGGGATTCTCGAGAAGAGCTTGAAGATTACGAGAGATGGAAGAATCGGGGGCGTTCGCATCGGCCAAGAAGAGGCCAAAGCGAACGACCCGAAGGCCTCCTCAACTTCCACCGACCGCCCGTGCGGAGGATTTTATGGAATGCCGCAACGCAGGCATGCCTCGCAATGCAACCCTTTGGGTCGAGCGGCATTCGAGCGAACACGCACCCCGTTCTCCGGGAGATCGGGCGTTACAAAATTCCGAGAGATCTCACGCAAGCCGCCTAATCTCAACAAGTTTTGGCCGGGGATCCGGACAAACATCTCCGTTACTTCAATAATTCTCTTGTTGTTATAGGAATTGGGACCGACCATGAAATGCGAGCTTTTTCCCCGTCGTTGGGACGGCCGAGCATTGGAATGGTGGGAGTCTCTGCGACCCAATTCCATCTCCTCATGGGACGACACAGTCGAATGTTCTTGTCCCACTACACCGCCAACCATTGCCGTTTCGGTATGAAGAATACTTGGACTCTGTTGTTCAAGGAGATAATGAGACGCTGAGGCAGTATATCGACCGGTTTAACATCGAGGCCGAAGTCCGTTCGTGACTTGTCAGACAAGGACAAGCTAAAATATTTGAAGCGTGGTATTCGGCCAGGACCATCGGTTCGTAGAAGAATTCACTCTTAACCATTATCGAGGATCTCGCACTTCTTAACAAGGGCTAACGTCCACATGGCGTATGAAGAGACTCTGGCAGCAAGAAAGGCCGTCCGTGCACGACCTAAAGAAGAAAATAGTAAGCCGGCCAAAGGGCATGAAGGTCGCCGCGACAATCGGTCTGACTTTCGAGATAAGAAGTTCGATCATCGCACTCGGCTAAACACCTCTATTGCGCGCGGATCTATAGCGAGTGCGAATAATGAGTTTGTGGGAGTAAAGCGGCCCGATCCACTCGTGCTCAAGAAGGGGGAACGACCGACTAAAGAGACCATCGTTACCACGAGAGCAAGCGGTCATGATACTAACGATCGTATGGCCTCAAAGATGATATCGAAGAGCTCATTCAGAAAGGAAAGTTGGGAAAGTATGTGAGGTCGGAGGAAAGCGACCGACCTCAAGAGAAGCGGCGATCCGGACGGAGGAAAGGCGCTCTAGTTGTTTCAAGCGTCCAAGACAAAGACCGGTCCGAAGATCGAGACGCCACTCCCCGAGAGGCCGCAGCGTTGCAATGGTCATTCACGGTGGAAACCGTTGGACCGTAGAGAATCAAATAAAGCCACAAAAAGAAAGTGGGACGAGCTCTCGATGGTCGGTTCAACATCAACGATCCACCGGTATCGAGCAGACCCCCATCTCGTTTGGAGATAGCGACGCGCGCGATGGCGAGCCAAAGCGATTATGTTCGATTGGTGTCGAGCGATTATGGCCAATCTTGAAGTTCAAAGAATTCTAGTCGACCGGGGTAGCTCGGCCGACATCATGTTTGAATGCTTGATTGACAAGATCAAGGTTGATCGGAGCGAGATAATTCCCGGGCCGAGCCTACTCCCTAACGGGCTTCAATGGAGCGATCACCACCCGGGTTGGGAACAATCGAACTCATGGTCACATTTGGTGGCGACACCGGGATAGAACTTTATGCAGGGCGGTCCGCACGGCGTTCCTCGTACTCCCCCTCAAATCATGCTATCGATTGTATCATTGGTAGGCCGACCACAGGTAAGCTAGAGGCCGTGGCGTCAACGAAGACATCCGAAGATGAAATTCTACAAAGAAAGCGACTGTGTAGTTACCCTGGCGGCCGACCTAGAGGCAGCAAGACGATGCCACGATCTGTATCAACAAATTTGCGATGAGGTAGACCTTGGCCCAAATGTTCGAAGCACTGGTGAAGGCCATCAAGTCAACGTCACTGATTTGGATGCTCGGTATGATCCAGACAGCGACCCAGAGGATAACGATGATGACTTAGCCCGAAGCGAAAAAACAGTTGAAAAGGCCGGAACCTCATGGAGAATTGATAGATGTGCAGTTGGGAGACGACCCAACAAAGACAGTTAAGCTCGGTAGCGACCTACCAGAGCAAGTAAAGCAAGACCTTGTGCAGTGTTTGAAAGACTATGCTGACCTGTTCGCATGGCGAGCATCGAACATGCCGGCATTCCTATCGGTAGCTCGCCATCAACTTTCGATCGATGAAGGCGAGGCGGTCGCTCAAAGAAAGGCGAACTCGAGCGAGGAAAAATCTCAAGCCATTGCAAAGGCCGTTGAGGACCTCATAAAGGCCAATTTCATAGAAGAGATCAAGTACACGACCTGGCTATCCAATGTCGTGTTGGTCAAAAAGAAGAATGGCAAATGGAGAATGTGTGTAGACTACACCGACCTAAATAAGGCATGCCCGAAGGATGCCTTCCCGCACTCCAACATCGATAAGTCGGTCGATGGGGCCTCGCTACAAATTCTTGTCTTTTACGGACGCTTACTCGGGATACAATCGGATCACGATGTATCCCCGATCGACACAAGACGGCCTTCATGACGGATCGGGGAAATTTTCAAGATACAAGGTGATGCCTTTCGGCTAAAAACGCTGGCGAGCGACACCACGGATGATGATGAACAAAATTTTCAAGAGGCGGATCGGTCGAATCTCGAGAGTGTACTTGGGCGACATGATCATCAAAAGCGTGACCGACCCGGATCATGTGGACGACCTCAGGGAAATATTTGAAGAAGCTAGGAAGAACTCACTCAGGCTGAATCCTGAGAAGTGTACCTTTGTGTTGCACCCGAAAAATCCGGTTTGGGGTTTCGATTGTACAACGTGGAAAAAATTTTGAAGCCGCCACCAATATTTTAATTTTAAGACCAAAACATTGAAAAAATGTCTTTTGAACAAAGCAGATGGTCTTTTGAAAACTAGAGATATGGGTTCGGGGGTCGATTACGTGCGGGGAAGGTTTTAGCACCCCACACGTCCTCTCTGCGAGAGGAACCTTTAATTAAGTGTGTGATTTTACGTTTGATTTGAAAAATATCTAGATTTGCCTATTTATTTCTTATTTAACGATAAATGGGAAAAAACTTAATGAAAATTTTATTTTTGGCGCTTGGCGAATTGGCTTCTCGCTCCTACGTATCTCGAGCGGGAATCAAAGCGGCGTAGTTCTACTAGTTGAAAATATTTTTGAAAGGGTAAGAGTTTTCATAATGACCAAGCAAGCTGAGGCTTTGAGTGATCGTTACTAATAACTCTTGATAGCATTCATGACAATCAAACAAGCCAAGGCTTTGGGTGATAGTCACTAATAACTTGTGTTAATTAAAAAAGAGTTTGAAAGATTTTTGAAAAAAAAGGGTGTGAGATAGTAAAAATGGGGTGTTATTTAGCTACGGGGTGTTGTATTTTAAACATGGGGTGTATAAACCGAAGTGCGCAATAATAAGGAATGGTGGGCTTACATAGTAATCTGCAGTAAAGAAAAAAGGAGTTGAAGAAAGCTTAAAAAAAATATAAAAATATAAAAATTGAAAGGCTGATGTATATACGTGTAGTTAACCCAATTTGGGAAACCCTAAAACATTTCTTCCTTCCCAGCGCCGTTTTCACCCGTTTCTTAATAGAGAGAGAAAATCGGAGTGAGAGAGAGATAGAGAGGGAGAGAGAGAGAGAGGGTACCGCGAGGGAGAGGGTGAACGGAAGAGAGGAAGAGTTCGACGGAGAGAGAGAGACGGCGAGGGAGAGTGACGACGGCGACGGTGGCTGCAACGATGGCTCACGGTGGTGACGGCGGTGGCTCGCGGTGGTATTGTTCTGAGTATGGTTCTACACACTGTTTTCGTTCTCCTCTTGTTTTCGTTTCTTTCTCTTCTGTTTTAGTGTATCTGTTTATGGTTTTTTGTTGTTGTTGTTGCTGCTACTGTGTTTTTCTTGCTCTGAGTGTGTGTTTGTATGTTGGGTTTGTTGTGTGTTTGTGTTCTGCTTGGTTTTCTCTGTGTGTTCCCCTCCCCTTTGATTTTCGTTTTTTTTCTCCCTTTGTGTTTTCAGTGTGTGTTTTTGGTTTTTTGTTGTTCTTTGCTATTGTGTTTGAATCTGTGTGTATTGTGTTTGTGTGTGTTGATTTGAGGTTGAGGAAGGTGAAGTTGAGGCTGAAAATTTTCTCAGTATTGTTGTTTTTTTTTCCCCTCGTTCCCCCTCTCACAGTTGTATTTGAAGCAAAACTGGTATAGAAAACTGAAATGATGTGTCACTTTCTTGCTTGTATTTGTTCAAGTAATTTCCCTTTTGGTGTATAAAATTTTCTGCTCAAATTTATCTTCCCCCAAGTCTCTTATGCATTCATCAACTTAGCCTTATTTGACTATTATTCAGCTGCCTAATCTCCCTATTTGTGTGTGTGCAGGAAAAAAAAATTACAAGAGGAAGAGGTCCTCCTATTTAGAGCTTTGGAGCCTATGTCTATGGCTGCTGCAAATTGGATTCTTGCTCTTGTTTTTACTGTGATGCTGGCTGGTGTTGTATTCCACACACGCAGCACCTTTCATGCGTCCCTTTCTTTGTATTTTTTTTATATTTTTTTGATTGTTGTAACAGCAGAAAATAAACATGGTAATAAACCACTTAAATCTATTATTTATGTAATTTTCCAATTATGTGCTCTCTTTTTTTTTATATCTCTTGTTTAACTGTAAAATAACGCGAAAGTGACCCAAACGAATAGAATAACGTATTTAACGACTAAAATACGCAAAACACGCATAAGTTGCATATTCTCGTAATTTTTCCGAAGACATCAAAACACCGTTAAAAATTGAGTATTCACAATAGTACAAATTAAATAAGACAAGTGGCTAAAAGAAGGCGGACAAAATTGGGGTATGACAGCTGCCCCTCTTTATTTGGATTTTATCAAGAAATATGAATTGGCCGAGACATATTTCGAGGATAAAATAGAAATAAAGAATTTAGAAATTATACCAATTTTGTCCGCTTGGGGAATTCTGAATTTTCTTTCTCTCTTTTTGTTTTTTTTTTTTTTTTTTTTTTTGGAAAGATAGACATTTTCGTGTCGATGCAAAAACTGTAAATGAACAGCTAACGTGCAGACAAAAAAAAAAAGGTAAAATGGGCACTTGCGTGCAGACAGAAAAAGTAAAATGGGCACTTGCGTGCAGAAGGCGATAAAATGAGCACTTGCGTGCGTAAAGCGGTAAAATGAGCACTGCGCGCGGCGGTAAAATGAGCACTTGCGTGTAAAGCGGTAAAATGCCCAGCCGCCTAAAACGTAATCCTTAAAGCGAACTCTTGACGAATCCGAAGTTTGCACGTGGCTTTGAGGAGCACGCTTCTGTTGGCCTTTTCGAGCGCATCGGGGATCGTTATCGGCTCCGAGGCGATATACTGAGATCAATGCGGCGCCCATCGTATCTTAAGGCCGATACAACTATTCCGTTGAACCTCACATGGAAATTGCGGTCCATCGTGTTGCTCGTGACACGATGTGAGACTTTAGGCGAGAAGGAGGCGATGATCTCTGCGGGCTCCAATCGCAATGCGCGCGCTGGCGCTCTCTTTCTCTTTTGTTTCTCTCTTTTCTTTTTTGAACTCCCAACTTGGGGCATTTTTCGGAATACGAAGGCGAGCATTAACACTGCGGTGTTTATCCTCTCTCTCACTTGTCTGCAACTGAAAAGCGAACCAATGCATGCAATGCAAATGTCATGATTGCCATTTTCTTTTTCTTTCCTTATGATGAATGTAATGCAAATGCCTGAATTTCTCTTTTCTTTTCTTTATTATTATTTTCTATGTCTGACGAGTGCATGATTTTATGTAATGCATGACTTTATTTGTTTATTGCTCTTTTGGCTTTCCTCCTCTTCTTCTCTTTTGCTCTTTTTATGAAGTGCAGGTATGCGAATGCAAAATTTTGGTGTTTGATGATATGTAATGCTCTTGTGTTTTGATGAAATGATCGATGACATGCAATGGAAAACTTTTTCTTCTTTACCTTTTTTCTATGAAATGTGAATATTGCTATTATGCGAAATAAAATGATGAATAACATGAAATGATGAATGACATGGGATGTTTTAGCTTCCTTTTCTTCTATGGGATGCAAGTGTTGATGTGATGCAACTGTATTGCTTTGATGTTTGATGGGATGATGAATTTTTGGTTCTTTTGCTTTATGGAATGCAAACATTTCTATGATGTAGACGACACTAAATGTTTTTGTTTATCTTTTTTTGGCATAGGGGCTTTAGGATGCTTGAGTGATCAATTCAAGTGTCCTATCGTGATGACTATTTCGAATGTACATTCGATTTAGTCTCCTATTTATTGAAAATGACTTTGTATTTTGATTTGATATCTGATGCAATGATGATGAATGCTTGGTTTGCTAGAAAGAAAGCAGTAAATGAACACTTGGCGTGCTGATGCGAAAATAGTAAATGAACACTTGGCGTGCTGATGGGAAAAGCGGTAAATGAACACTTGGCGTCTTTGATGCGAAAATAGTAAATGAACACTTGGCGTCTTTGATGCGAAAATGGTAAATGAACACTTGGCGTCTTTGATGGGAAAGCGGTAAATGAACACTTGGCGTCTTTGAGAAAAGCGGTAAATGAACACTTGGCGTCTTTGAGAAAGCGGTAAATGAACACTTGGCGCCGAGAAAGCGGTAAATGAACACTTGGCGCGTCTTGATTCTTTGAACTAGGCATGAGGATTAACATCTCGTGTTCGTCGCATTTTGCTTAGCAATGCAATGAATGACACATGTAATGCAAATATATGCCATGATTGATGTCTTGAATATTATGGAATGCCTTTGTTCTTTTGTATAATGCTTTGATGTTTGAATGCAAGTGTATGCGGTGATTGATGCTTTGATGAATGGAATGCTCTGTTCGACTTACGCTTGCTTTTTTTGCTTCTTCTATGAAATGCAAACATTAATATGATGCAATGCTCTGATGTTTGATGCAATGATTTTTGTTCTTTTTATGGAAATGCTAACATTAATATGATGCCAATGCAATGAAAAGATTTCTGCTTTTTCTTCTTTACTATTTTCCTCTATGAAATGCAAGTATTAATATGATGCAACTGACGTGGACCGTTTTTTTTTTTTTTTTTTTTTTTTTATGTGATGAGTGCACAAAATGTGAAGATGCAAATGTAATGCTTTGATGCATATGCCATAATGAATAGATTGAAATGCCTAGATGCATGAGGTAAACATTTTTGTGATGATGAGATGTGAGACTTTGGATGCAAGGAATTGAGATGATTATTGACCATTCTGTTGAAAAATTGAATTTGATTCAAACTCCGGTGTTCTCAAGGTTTTTATTTACAAACAAACTCACTTGTTTTCTCTTTCTTTCCCTGATGAGTGAATTTTAGATATCACGTAAATAACTTGTGTTCTCTCTCTTTGAAGCATTGTCTAGTAAGCATGCATAGGAGTACAAATGTGAATGAATGAGTCAGTTAACTTGGAATTGGTTTAGGGCATGGACATTTATGGCAAGTGAAGGAATGACAGACATGGTTATTGTCGAAGCTCATGAGGGATCAAGAGATACAAGATTGCCGCAATTCAGGTCTTTGATGAGTGAATAGCTTGCCCCTGTCTAGTGGTGACAACAACTAGGGGTGTAGAAGATGATGAATTGGGAATGCTTCGGCTTTTGAAATGAAGGGTGGAGCAAAAGAGATTTTGTCTCAACCCATAAAGTTTGATGTTGCCCCAGTCATAACAAGGACAAAGCTGCTCCAATTAGAATGACAGGGCTTTGTTTAGAATAGTGAGTTGAGAGATTGCCCCGGTGAGGTTTTATGGGAATGAATGAGGTGAAGGAATGGGAATTCACTTGCCCCACTTTGGAATGACATTTCAAACGGTTTCTTTGAGTGAGGTTGTGAAAGGCGACAGAGCTATGGTGATGGTTATGAACTGAGGGTGATATATGAATGGGGTGGGAAATGAACAAACCTCCCCAAAGTTGAGTGGAGTGAGAGGTGAAGGGAATGCCCCCTAGTACACACTTTTGGTTCCTTTTGAGAACACCTCAAATGCAATGAAGGTTTTGACTTTTTAGTATGAGGAGAGGCTCCACTTGGTGACTACTAGACCCTGTTTTAATACAACATGAATGCATCTTGGAGTGCAAGTCCTTCGTCTTTTTTACCAACTTTCTTTTTTTAATTGTTTGTTTTTTCTTTTTGAGCAAACACGTCGTAAATAGATAAACTTATTTGTCCTAAGATTAAAGCTTGAGAAAACGAAAGCAATTAGTCATTGATCGGAATGGACTTTTTAGGGTTGTGATGTGGAGAAGGGGATGATTGAGCTTAATGAAGTGTTTGGGGTTGATGGGGAGGATGGGTCTTATTCGGTGTTGGCCGATGGTCAATGGTTTATGAAGGAAATGGTTACTAGGTTTGATGAGGTGTTTGAAGGTTTTATGAAAGAAGAGATGGTTAAACCCAATGAATTGAGGGCCTTTTTTTTTTTTTTTTTTTGAAGGGGGAAATGATTGAACCCATTGAATTTGAGGGCCTTTTTGGAAGGGGAAATGATTTCTGAAAGAGAGCTCTTATGCTTCATAGCAAAATGTATTGACTCTTAATTTAGACTCCCTTTGTCTTCCCTTCTTTGTTTTGGGATTCTCCTTTTTGAAACTTTGTTATTCCCCTCCTTTTGTGAATTTCTTTTCCTTTTGACTTGGGTGAAAATGATATACCATCTTTGATGTGGAATTAACCCTCGTCTAGGGTGATGGGGATATCTTGGGCTTTTCTCGGCTTAAGATGGGTAACAAAGACTATTTTGTGATTTTGAATCTTTGGCTTAAGAGGGGTAGGAAATGGACTTTCTGGGATTTTAGGTTTTTGAGGGTATGGAGAGATGACCAAATTTCATTTCAAATCCCGATTGCTTATTTCTGTAAGACTTAACTTTAGGACAATAATTTATCTATATATCTTCATGTGTTTGCTCTTTTTTATTTTTATTTATTTATTTATTTATTTATTTTATTTTTTTTTGCCCTAATTTTTGCTTGGATCGCCCTTTTGGGTTTTCAATCCACCGGGTCGCTCAATTTTGCCTAGGCCGCCCTCTCGGGTTTTCAACCTAGCGAGCTTGTTCTTCTCATTTATCTCTTTTTTTTTTGGAAAGACTTGCACTAAAGGAATATAATGTCGATAAAGAAAGTTAGTGATCACAAAATTGCCCAAACATGGAGGACTTAGAGTGTTAGTGAACCAAAAAGTCAAGTATGCAATCGATGGGAGAGAATATGCGCTTTATGGGTGGACGAGGCGAGATTAGACTTGGATGGTGATGATGACAAGGAAAGAAAACCGATCGACTCAAACAAGAGAAAGCGCACGTGTCGGGCACGCGTTCACTATAGGAATGCTTCACAGAGAGTCAACATTAGTTAGAACAATGAATTTTTTTTTTTTTGCTTGATCTTTTGTCATGGAATGGATGGGATGCGATGCTTTTGAAAGAAATGCAAATGAGCTATTGATTTGAAAAAGCGAGTGCCTTGGAACACCTTGAGTTTGCAACCAAGTAAGGATAAACTTTTTTCAAAAAGGATGATTGTTTTGCAAGAACATATCGCTTCTCATCACAACTTTTATTTTATGCAATGAATGAATGAACAAATTATGATATGCAAGTATGATGCAAATGCGTGGAGAATGACCACTCGAAAAGTGTGGCTTATTCTAAATAATTTTGTTGTCTTTAATGCAAGACAAAATATGGAATGCCAATGCGAATGACGCAAGAATGATGCCCCTTTTTTGAATGATGAGAGATGCAAGAATGGTGATATGAGGCAACTGATTGTCGTTACCCTGAGTAACTGCATGAAACATTGAGTGGATCCGACTCAATACTTCACACAATATCTTCAAACGCGTTTCGACAATTAGTTGACTCAATTTAATTTCCTACTTGAAAATAAAACACGTGTGACTGGGTCAAAGTGCCCTAACATCGTAGAGTAACATCTCAAATTTGTAGTCGACAAACAAATTTGAGATATTACCCTTCGTCGTTCAAAGGTGCATTTCTACCCATTAAGCCATCACATGAGGAAATTTTTCTTTGTTTGAAAGGATGCATGCGGGGAGAAATGATGTATTGAACAGAGTGATGAGGTTCTTGAAATAATGCATGAGTGCCACATTGACGCGATGTCCGCATTATTTGATGATGATTTTTTGTACATGCACCCGGATGAATGTGATGCTTATGCAATGCGGATGATAATTGCTTCTGGTTTTCATTTTTCTTATGCAATGAAATGAAATGTGTGATGCTTACAATTACTTTCCTAATGCATGAGAGATATTGAATGGAAATGCATGTGAAATGAAATGTTAATGTTTATTTTTGATTTGCGATACGTAAAAGTATTAATGCGATGATGTGATATGAATGGGACGACGAAATGAGTGGGTGAATGAATGAGCGAATGTGCATTTTGAATGAGGATGCCAGTAAATCTGCATCACTTGATGATTTTTCATGGTTATGAACGAATGAAATACCATAGGGATGATAATTGTTTTTTCAAAATTTTATTTTATGTAATGCATGATGCCATGATGCAAAGTGCGGATGATGATTGTTTTTTGTTTTATTTTTAAACATGAAATGGAATGCATGATACTAACAATTATTTTTAGTGCGTGGAAGGATATGATTCTTATGAAAATGCATGCAAAATGAGATGTTTGCATATATGATATGAAAAAGGAAAATAATAAAGCATGTGATATCTTTCTAAAAAAATTTATGCGAGAAAGTGCATGATGCTCGCAAATGATTTTTAATAATGAAGGGGAAACATGATTTATTTTGAATGGAAATGTATGCAAAATGAGATGGTCACATGTTCATTCTTCATGATATGCAAAAAGCAATAATGCATGAGACACGTTCCTAATAAAATATGTTTTTTGGACTTTTTGACAAAATTAGGAAAAAGCTTAGTGAATGGAAACGCACCCGCGCTGGGAATGCACTCCCGACAAACCTAAATGAGATAGAGAAAAATGTGCGTATGTATTTTTATTTAGTTTTCCCATGTTGCAATGCAAAGATGCTTTTGTATGAGAATGAGGTTGATGATGCTACTTTACATGCATGTGAAAAGCAAAGTAAAAAGATTTTTTTTTTGGTTTGGTGATTGAATTTTTGAGAAAATACAAGATATATGTCACCTCATATAGATGTTTATTGAAAAGGAAAAGCATATCTTTTTTGATTTTCGAAAATTTTGAAGGAAAAATTGATTGAAGCTGGATGCAACGATGCAAACACACAATTTGGAAAGCCCTTGTGACCTAAAAAGGGGTAGAGCCTATGATCTAAGGTATTTTAGGGGTAATCCTCCCATGTAGCTCTATTCGCTCCTCACAAGGCCACAGAGCCTGATCTCTTTTTCAAAACTCCCCACAAATGCGTGGCGCTAGGTGTGAGGCATCATGAAAGAGCACAACTCTGGGTTGGAACTTTCATAAGTAGCCAAACGGACAAAGGTCTGATGGGCTCTCACTACTCGAATCCACTCGCCTAAATTTTTGCAGACCTGGGTTATGGTCTCTCTCTCAAAGCATGTAATCATAAGGTATAAGTGTAGTGCGTGTCAAGGGCATTTTCCCTAACACTACCCCACCTGAAATGAAAACCAGAGCAGTCCAGACAATAGAAAGCAATAACATGTTGTCTACCCTAGGGTTCAATAGCAATCCAATATAAACTAGCCTAGGGTGCACAGGCAAAGCAAAATATTCAAATCAAATCACACAAACTACACACTTAATTAATTAGGCTTGACCCTCTTTAAAAAAAATGTTTTATTATTATTTTTTTTTAGTCCCCAGTGAAGTCGCCAGCTGTTGCATCCGAAAAATCCGGTTTGGGTTTCTCAGTGTACAACGTGGAAAAATTTTGAAGCCGCCACCAATATTTTAATTTTAAGACCAAAACATTGAAAAAATGTCTTTTGAACAAGGCAGATGGTCTTTTGAAAACTAGAGATATGGGTTCGGGGGTCGATTACGTGCGGGGAAGGTTTTAGCACCCCACACGTCCTCTCTACTGAGAGGGAACCTTTAATTAAGTGTGTGATTTTACGTTTGATTTGAAAAATATCTAGATTTGCCTATTTATTTCTTATTTAACGATAAATGGGAAAAAACTTAATGAAAATTTTATTTTTGGCGCTTGACGAGAATTGGCTTCTCGCTCCTACGTATCTCGAACGGGAATCAAAGCGACGTAGTTCTACTAGTTGAAAATATTTTTGAAAGGGTAAGAGTTTTCATAATGACCAAGCAAGCTGAGGCTTTGAGTGATCGTTACTAATAACTCTTGATAGCATTCATGACAATCAAACAAGCCAAGGCTTTGGGTGATAGTCACTAATAACTTGTGTTAATTAAAAAAGAGTTTGAAAGATTTTTGAAAAAAAAGGGTGTGAGATAGTAAAAATGGGGTGTTATTTAGCTACGGGGTGTTGTATTTTAAACATGGGGTGTATAAACCAGGGGGTGCGCAATAAGGGAATGGTGGGCTTACATAGTAATCTATGATAAAGAAAAAGGAGTTGAAGAAAGCTTAAAAAAATATAAAAATATAAAAATTGAAAGGGTGATGTATATACGTGTAGTTAACCCAATTTGGGAAACCCTAAAACATTTCTTCCTTCCAGTAGCTGTTTTCACCCGTTTCTTAATAGAGAGAAAATCGGGAGTGAGAGAGAGAGAGAGAGAGAGAGAGAGAGGTACCGCGAGGAGAGGGTGAACGGAAGAGAGGAAGAGTTCGACGGAGAGAGAGACGGCGAGGAGAGTGGACGCGGCGGACGGTGGGCTGCAACGATGGCTCACGGTGGTGACGGCGGTGGCTCATGTGGTATTGTTACGAGTATGGTTCTACACACTTGTTTCGTTCTCCTCTTGTTTTCGTTTTCTTTCTTGCATTTTTAGTGTATCTGTTTATGGTTTTTTGTTGTTGTTGTTGCTGCTACTGTGTTTTTCTTGCTCTGAGTGTGTGTTTGTATGTTGGGTTTGTTGTGTGTTTGTGTTCTGCTTGGTTTTCTCTGTGTGTTCCCCTCCCCTTTGATTTTCGTTTTTTTTCTCCCTTTGTGTTTTCAGTGTGTGTTTTTGGTTTTTTTGTTGTTGCTGCTATTGTGTTTGAATCTGTGTGTATTGTGTTTGTGTGTGTTGATTTGAGGTTGAGGAAGGTGAAGTTGAGGCTGAAAATTTTCTCAGTATTGTTGTTTTTTTTTCCCCTCGTTCCCCCTCTCACAGTTGTATTTGAAGCAAAACTGGTATAGAAAACTGAAATGATGTGTCACTTTCTTGCTTGTATTTGTTCAAGTAATTTCCCTTTTGGTGTATAAAATTTTCTGCTCAAATTTATCTTCCCCCAAGTCTCTTATGCATTCATCAACTTAGCCTTATTTGACTATTATTCAGCTGCCTAATCTCCCTATTTGTGTGTGTGCAGGAAAAAAAAATTACAAGAGGAAGAGGTCCTCCTATTTAGAGCTTTGGAGCCTATGTCTATGGCTGCTGCAAATTGGATTCTTGCTCTTGTTTTTACTGTGATGCTGGCTGGTGTTGTATTCCACACACGCAGCACCTTTCATGTGTCCCTTTCTTTGTATTTTTTTTATATTTTTTTGATTGTTGTAACAGCAGAAAATAAACATGGTAATAAACCACTTAAATCTATTATTTATGTAATTTTCCAATTATGTGCTCTCTTTTTTTTATATCTCTTGTTTAACTGTAAAATAACGCGAAAGTGACCCAAACGAATAGAATAACGTATTTAACGACTAAAATACGCAAAACACGCATAAGTTGCATATTCTCGTAATTTTTCCGAAGACATCAAAACACCGTTAAAAATTGAGTATTCACAATAGTACAAATTAAATAAGACAAGTGGCTAAAAGAAGGCGGACAAAATTGGGGTATGACACTTTGGGGGGGTGGTAAGTGATTTTGGGCTTCCACCTAAGCGAAAGAGGATGAAGCAAACCCCGAGAAGTGCAGGCGATCGCCGATATGAGGTGCCCACAACTAAAAAGAAATACAACGGTGAGCGGCATGGTAGCCGCTCTATCGAGTTCATTCCCAAAGCGGCTCGCAAGTCGCTTCCCATTATTTAGGATCTTTGAAGAAAGAGGTGGATTTTGAGTGGACCGACCAATGCCAGCGTGCATTGGATGAATTAAAGCAAGCATTGATCAACCCACCGATTATGACCAAGCGCATTGCCGGGGCGAGACATTGTATTTATACACGCCATAACGAGAAGAAGTCCTAAGTGCGGTCTTTGGTCGTGGAAAAGCGACCGAAGCAAAATCCGGTCTATTTCATTAGTAAAAAGTCTTTGCAAGGGCCCGAGTGAGATACCGAGAAAATAGAGAAGTTTGCCCTTGCGCTCCTAATAGTCGCTAGAAGATTGAGACCCTACTTTGTGGCCCATCGTGTCGTGGTAAAGACCGACCAACCTATCGGACAAGTCCTCCATCGGCCGGACACTGGGCGGGACGAATGATAAAGTGGGCGATGAGAGCTCGGTGAGTTCGGGATTAAATTCGAATCGGATCGGCCGCAAAAAGCGCGGTGTTGGCCGACTTTATTCTTTGAAATGACTCAATCCCGGAAGACCAAAGCCGAAAACGACACGGATCTTGCGTAGATGGGTCGCCCAATAGCGAGGGAGTGGGAGCGCCTAATACTAGAAAATTACGAAGGCACTGTTTGTGGAGGTGTCTTTGACTTTTGCTTTCCATACATCGAACAATCGGCCGAGTATGAGGCATGCATAGGCGGCTGCGCACTTCGCCGAGGACTTCAATGTCGATCGGGTTGAACTCCGATCGGACTCCTTGCTTGTTGTCTCGCAGATCAAAGAATTATACGATGCTAAGGACGACGTCTTTGAAGAATTACCTAGCCAAAGTAAGAGAGCTTCTCAGCGATTCGGCCGGGTGAAGTGACTCATGTGCCTCGGGCCGAAAATGTTCGAGCGGACATTCTATCGAAACTTGCGAGTCACGAAGACCCACAGGAATCACGAAGCTTGATTGAAGACCCTCAACCGGCCGAGCGTGTCGACCAAACCAAGTCAGTCGTTGGCCGTTCTGTGTGTCAATACGGATTCTGATTGGATCGCCCCTATCCTGAGATACATTGTTGAAGGAGAAGAGCCGAGCGATCCGAAACAAGCAAAGTTGGTCGAGCTTAGAGCGACCAAGTATTCTGTAATAGAAGGAAAGTTATGCTGAAGAGGATTCTCCTCTCCATTGTTAAGGTGTCTCCACGTCGGTCGGCCGACCATGTGCTGAGAGACATTCATGAAGGTATTTGTGGAAGTCACCAGGGCGCTCGTTCCATAGCTAAGAAGGCTCTCAGGGCCGGCTATTATTGGCCGACCATGGACGAGGATGCCAAGAAGCTCGTTCAGAAGTGCAAGAAGTGCCAAGTACACGCTGATGTCCACATTGCGCCTTCCACAGAGTTACAAAGTCTTGTCTCACCTTGGCCGTTCGCCTGGTGGGGCATGGATCTGCTAGGCCCGTTTCCACCTGCTCCAGGCCAGTTCAAGTTCTTGATCGTGGCGGTAGATTATTTTACTAAGTGGATCGAGGCCGAGCCGCTTGCAACCATCACCTCGGCGAAAGTAAGCAAATTCTTCGGCCGGTGTGTGTTGGCCCGGTTCGGGATCCTCAAAGGTGATAAGCGACAGCGGCACCCGGTTCGCGGACAAAAGGTTGAGAGAAATGTTGGCGACTTAGGGTAAAACAAAGCGTTTCACCTCGGTCGAGCACCCTCGGACAAACGGCGGTCAAGCGGCCAGCAGAGTTATCCTACGAGGTTTGAAGGCGAAGACTCGATGAAGCGAAGGGAATTGGGTCGAGGAGCTACGATCCGTTCTTTGGGCCTACTGGGGCGACCCCCTCATTCAACGGCCGGAGTCCCCCTTCGCGATCGGTATATGGGACCGATCTTTGTCATACCCATAGAAATGGGTGGCCGAATCGAGAACCTCAAATCCCTACGGTGGTCGACAACCCACCGAGCTATTCGAGAAGAATTGGACCTAATTGAAGAAGCTGCGCACCCAGCGTCACTAAGAGAGCAATTGATCAAGCAGAAGGTCGCGACCCGGATACAATACTCGCGTGCAAAAGAAAGACTTCACGGTCGGTCAACTCGCGTTCTAAGACGGGCCGGCGTAGGAAAAAAGAATGCACTGCGAGGAAACTCGCACCAAATTGGGAAGGTCCATACAGGTCATCAACAAGACCGGAAAGGGGCTTACGAGTGGAAACCATGGATGGGGCGACTATCCCGAGAACATGGAATGCAGAGAAACTCGAGAAAATATTACGTTTGAATGTAATGAACGATTTGAATGTAATGAACGATCGACCTATAAATGAAAAAGCGCAGCGCTCTTTTCCCATCGGGTTTTTTACTGAGGCGACCTTTAGAAATATGATGTGTTCTTTACTTTCTCGCAAGAATGTATGACCGGTCGCTCAAGATTGCCCGTGGCAAAGGAGCGATCGAAGATTTATCAAAGTTGATCGGATCGTCAAACGATCCACCTCGAAGCCATCGAAATGGCCCGCGGTTAGATGACCCGCAAACTTCGTGTCGTCGAAGCGATGCATAGCGTGTGCCACCGAGGCGGCAAGACAAACGACGGTCACCGAAGTTGACTCGAGCAGCGCCATCGAAAATGGCCCAAGGGTTACGTTATAACCCATCGCAATAGGCCGTCGAAACGACTACCTCGAGAGATCATCGAAATGATCCCAACGGTGCCATCGAAATGGCCCAATCGAGTGCCATCGAAATGGCCCAACCATGAACGAGCACTTCGGTAAGTAGCGCGAAAGCGGTCGCCGAGCGGCTATATCGTTCGAAAGGAACTTAGACAAATAAATGTACGAAACACGCAGACATAACAATGTAAATTTGAATAGGCGTAATGAAAGACAAGTAAAAATGTCATTACAAAAAATAGACGCCCGGTCGGCGAGCGCCTAAATATTCGATCGCTCAAGGCGGCATTTAAATTGTCACGCCCGAAGGCAAGCTAGACTATTACAAAGATAAACTCCGCTCGCAGCGGGCTTCGTAAAAGAACGGTGGCGGTCGAACAACATTTCCTGTTTCAACTTGCTTGCTCAGCGAAAGACATGATCTTGTTGTCCACAACGTAATGGCGGGTTTGATCATCTTCTCATCGAAGTTAATCTTCGATCGGCATTCGGGGCCCGCGCTGAGCAAGAGCGTTGTAGAAGCGCTCGATCATTGCCTCTCCTGGCGGCATGGACCACCATTTGGATCTTCGCGCCGGCTCGGCATTCTCGGCCTCACTGGCCTTATCTTCTCAGTGGATTCAACGTCGGGCCAGTTGGTCACCGGCAAAGAAGTTCCTTGTTCGCTCGAGAGTTTGGCCCGGTCCTCCTCACCCGCCAGGCGGCGTCCTTCTTGGCCTTGGCAAGCCGGTCGTATTTCCTGCGCCTCGATCAAAGCTTGCTTAGCGAAGACGAGCCCTCTGAAACATAGATCGTCCGGTATTAGTCGGCCGATTTAAGACAAAAGAAATAACTGATTGAAAAAGTAAAGTACCTTCGACTTGACCCCAAGCTCGGTCATGATTTTATCTATCCCCAAGCGAGAAAGCCACTGGACCTCCATCGGCTTCTTCCGAACCACTCGAGCTCGACTGCCCTAAACCCTCGAGCGAGAGAATAGGGAGAGTCGGCCTTGGCGGAATCCATGTTTGATCGTCGAGCCTTATCCGCTTGGCGGAGCGATCGTCGTCGATGAGGGGCGGCCGAACGGTGGCTTTTTCTTTTGGCCCTCGGGAGTGGGGGCACCTTTGAGGGCGATCCAGAACATCCCCGCCGAGATCCGTCATATTTCTTGGCCCCTGGAATGGAAGCGAGCTTCAAAACCGACTCGAGCACCTCCCGGTTCTTGCCGGCCATTCTTTACGCAAAATAACGAGTTATGAGTTAGAAGAAAAGATTGACAAACAAAAATATAAAGGCAAAGTTCAAAAGCAAACCGATTTGGCCTCGGTTCCGACTACCGAGCAAGACAAAGGGGCGACAAGGTATGTCGCCTTTGGGGTGCAGGCGCATCATGCTCGCTAACGACTTGATCATTTCCAGGATTCTAGGTCGGCCTCGCCAAGTCCTCGACGGTGTAAATGTAATCCCGGGCCGCTGCGAAGTGAGCCTCGTTCCACATGATGGGGAAGTAAGGGGACCAAGCATTCCGTCCGGTTGGACCTCCGACACTGCCTTACCGCCTCCTCCTCGGTGGGAACGATCCAAAAGTATCGACTTCTCCAGCCGCTCCCAAGGATTCTTGGTATGCTTTGAAGAACCGGTGATGAGTCTTACGCATCTTAAAGGAGACACGCTCCTCTTCTCCTTGTTAGCCTTCTCCCGAGCCACTCACCAAAGAGAGAGTAAAGAAACGACATGATCGACACCCGTGACCCCGGCTTAGTCAAGAGGACTTGAAAGTTTTGAAACGCCCATGCGTTAGGGTGGAGTTGAGAAGGCGACCGATGTGACGCGGGACGCCACGTTGAAATTCGATAAAAGGAGGGTGATATTCATCCTCTCGAACACGAGCCGATACATCGTGAACTTGAAGTTGGGAGAATAAGTTGCAATATCTTCGCCGTCCTTCATGCCTCTCACCCTCCACCCCGGCGAATCGTCGAGGCGGCGGCCGCAGAGTCGGGCAAAGCAGCGTGGCGACAGTAATGATGCTCTATGAGGCGAAGAGTTTCCGATACCCAAGACATGTCGATACATCTCGGGTTACGTCGCTTGTACTTGGTACGGCCGACCGCTTCATTCGATCCTCCGATGTTTACCTCCGGACGGAACTCTCGGTCGCGGGTGAACCACTTCTTCCTCGTGGACTTCTTCATTTCGGCCACCGCCCGGCCTCCACCATCTCTTCGTCCGCGATCGACGGGGCGGCACTCGCACCTCATCATCATCAATGATCACCACGTCGACATCTTCTTCCTCTCCCGCTCGAGAAACGATGTTCTCGGCGGTGGAGTGTTGCCTGGCCGCTCTTGAGAATGAGCGGACCTTGAACCGAGCTCTTTGGGCTAGCCACCCTCGGCGGAAGAATGGGAACTCGAGCTCGTCTCGCTCGAGGAACCGCTGAAGAACGAGAATCTTTGTCGCCGAAGGCGACTTAGACTCCTCTCGTGGGGATTGAGCTCGCTTCGGTTTCGACATATGTGTAGCAAAGGATTGCGGTGGTTTACCAGGATACGGCGGTCAACCGTCCGTGGCATGCAAACACACGTGATAAAGGGATCGAGTCGGTCGATCGAGCAGATTACTCATGAGAGGGGGCGACTTGGCCATCCCCCGACCTGATACCCCCTATCACGAGGCGTGGAAAAGTACGAAATACTTTCAAGGAAAAAACTCAAGTTCAGAAAGTAAAAGTAAAGATCGATCCATACCTTGAACGGATGTTGTGGATCGGTCGCGAGTAAACGGCTTAACTATGAGCTATGAACGCAAGCGGCGGCAGACGAGTCGGTCATTGGCGAGCAATTCTTGGAAGTGTGAGAAATGAACTCACCGGTGAAGGGGCTATTTATAGTACGGACTCATGGCGCGAAGGGGACCGGGAGACGAAGCGTCGCAACGTTTCGTCTTCTCACCAATGGTTGTCTCGAACAACCTCGGAAACACCAAACGCCACGTCTTAAATGTCGGTAAAGACCAACCGAAATCCACGATAAAGACGGCCGATGGTTGATAAAGCGGCCGACACCGCCCTATAGAAAGCGAGCGACACCGCGTCCGTTTTCGTCAAAATAACTTCACTCCACGGGGCATCGATTCAAGCCTCGGCCCGCTCTTAAGCGACTGAGGCTTGGGGGCAATCGTGTTCGGGTGTATCAAGAATACGAAGCGCCATCAAAGAATCGGGCTGCGGCCCACCCAACTCGATCGGCCCAACACGCGCTTGGAGCGCAATTCTCGCCGGCCGAAATCTCCGCAAAGCGGTCGGACCTCAGATATATACGCCATTCGCATATGGTATCGTGCACGTCCTACAAACTTGTCTTTATCCGCCCGGCGACCTCTCACTAGATCGTCGAGTGTCTTTGCGTACCACCCGAGGTGCTCAACAGCGTGAAGCCAGGACCGGTCCTTTCACTCATTCAACGACCGCCCATTCGGACGGAATAACAACTACTTCAACACTTCATTGGTCGAGAACGATCGGTTTTAATTAATGGTCTACATCTTACCGATTAATCTTTGTTTAACGGCCTAGATTTTTTGCGCAATTTTTAATATCTTCATTTTTACCCCAATTATTTTATAAATAATTATTCTAATTATTTAAAATAATTATTGTAATTAAATTAAATAAATTTAGATTTTAATTAAATTAAATACAAGAAAATCAAAAAATTAAAAAACCCTTTGATGAACTAGGGGGGGAAGCGAGTTCATCAAAGGTTTTAAAAAAATTGAAAATTTCTTTGGTGAAGTAGGGGTGGGGCGAGTTCGAAAAGGAAAAAAAAAGTGGCTTAGTTTGGTATTTAATCTAAAATGTGTGTTATTTAAGTAAATTTTTTTTTTTTGTCTATCTTAGTTTTTTTGCCGACATTTTCAAACAACATACATGGAGATTTAATTGATTCGCCATCTTTGGTCCTGAATCTATCTCGCTCCCTGTTCTGTGTGTTCTAATCCCGTCCCGAAGATCTTTTATGCATCTATGGAGTTAGTGTTAGTGCTGCCCGCCGCCGTTATTGTTCCTCCATTTGATGTAGGTGACTAAGAATCGAGTAAAATCTTTCTGACGTTGGAGGAAATGATGTAAGAAGAGACATAAAAATCCCAAGAACCGCGAAATCCAAAGGTTCAATTACAAGAGCAAGAACGAAAATCCGAAGAATCGCGAAATGGCGTGCTCTCACTCTCACTCTCACCCGAAATCCGAATCTCAGGAGAAGCTTTTCATGGTGAAATGTGTCTGTGGTAATGACTAATGAGGCTAAGCAGAAACTGCTGGATCACGAGCCTAAGAAACGCCGCTAACCGCCAAGTCAGTAACCCTAACGCAGTCGCAGCGAATTTCCGTTCCAATCCTACAACTCGGTCGTGCCGTTGGTCAGGTTCTTGCACTTCATCATCGACCTCGCACTTCTAGGAATGGTTCGATGATCTTCCTTCTTTCTTAAATATTGAATTTCAGTATTCAAATTGGATAATACCGTGTTCCACATCTTCAATCTAGATTCTTCTTTCCTGCTTTCATGTTCTTATTTTTGATATAGGCAATGTGCATATTTGATTATTGATTTTAAATTTTAATGCTTTTAATGTAAAACAATCACCTCACTACTTGTCAATGTTAGACTATCATCATGTTATGATTTGTAAAAATTAGATTGACCTGTGTAAGAATCACTTTAACATCGTTGGTGTGTTATATATAGTTTACTTTATCAACTCAGTGGAGTAAACTTTGATAAGAAATATTGACACAACAGCTGTTATATTGGTTTTAAAATGGCTTCATCAATGATTATTTGTTTCCATCTGAATTTGATAGGTTCAGTGCTGCCAAGGGTTTTGGATGCCATTACTGGGATTCATGCATTTTACACTTACGAAAGGACTTAACCTTCAAGTACCTGGGATCTATTTTGAAGATAGGAGGTATATGTTATTGGAGTTTTTCATTTTAATTTATTTATGGCGATTATTAGGTGGATGTTGCCTATGCTTCATGCCTTGAAACTTTCCACATTGCCTTTTCTGAGGTATATTTTAGTGTGAATTGATAGGATACCAATTGTGAAATGTGGGCCCCAAAGAGTGGTGTGGGAACGTATAGAGTAGGGTGAGGTTATTGGGCTGCTTAGCTGGCAGGTTGTTATGTTTTGTTAATAGGTAATTATAAGTGGCAGTTTGTTAGGAATTCTGTTTTGGAGTCAGTGTATATAAGTAAGTTCATCGTATGAGTTACTCATTCAGTCAGTTTTACAGTTAAAAGTTTTGCAGAGAATTCCTATCTGAGGAGTCCAAGACTCTGGACAGTGTATAGATTTTATCTCATCACTGAAAGTTCATCAATAAAGATCATTTTTCTTTCATTTCCCCGTTTCAATTTCCTCTGTTCTATCATGAATTTTTTAGTAGGCATATGACTCTATTGGACAAAACAATAATTTGATGATCCATTTGGATATGGCCTATATTGTTAGTTTAATTAAGACCTTTCCGCCTTAAAAATGATAGCTTCATTAAGAAGTTTCTCTATGCAGGATTGATTGGACCAATTTCGTATATGATTCTGTTTGTTAACTTGAGTTGAGACCGTAACATTAGAGCAATCGGACCTCGTAATTTCCCTCCTGCTCCATGGGCTGTGGCATTGAAGTCTTGGTTGTGCTCTCTTCTTGATGGAAGGTAATCCTAATTTGTTTTATTTTCCACATTCGTATTCATACTCACTTTCATATGCATAGCAATGCTAAGCCAAAAAGAGAATTGCTCCACATCTTTCCGTGGTCTTTATTGTTTCTAAGATATTAGATTCATAATTAGTTAGTGAAATTTAGATGTCATTTCTTTCACAACACTCTCATATAACTTCCCTTTTTATTTTAGATAATAAAAACTAAACACATGCACCTCTTGGCAGCGACGGAGCTAGGTGCAGCCCAAAGGGTGCACCACACACCCTGCAAAAAACTATCATCACTTAACATCCTATACGATTTTTATTTTGACCCACTGAGTTTAATATTTTGCACATAGATCCTTCAATTCTCAAAACTTTGACGGTTAAATAAAGATTGAACTCTCCATTTAATTTTTGAACATACATCTCTCTTCTACTTGATCATTAACGCATACAAAGTAACAAGTAGTCTCTAAAGTTTGTGAAATATATCAAATTAGTCTCTACAATATTAAGAAATTCATTTCATCAGTCTCCGCAATGGACTACTTATAAAATTTTAGGAATTAATTTGATTGACGTCCCAAATTTTAGGGACTACTTGAGCTTGGAAACTAATTTGGTTCTTAATGTCAGTGATTCAAGATATGATATTGAAAAGAAATTTTCAAACAATCTTGTGAACCAACAATCTGAATAGAATTTTTTTTCCACCTCCTGAGTCCTGACTCCGCGTCTTAGAACCACCATTGCCTCTTGGCCCCTTCTAACAAACTCTCTATGTATGAACTGTAAACACATACGCCTTCACTTCTCTATACATATCTCCTGGGTCCTGGCCCATTAAGTTACTAATAAGGTTTAATATACCAATGGTCTTCACATTGTTGCAGAGTAGGTGACTAAATAAACAACCAACCTCCGAGTATTTATTTATTTATTAATCAACCTACGAATATTCTAAAAACATTGCAAATATTGTTTAAATCTAATTCCATAGTGAATTTCTTGGAAGATATGCCATGAAGAAATGTATGTAATCTTTTTTTTTTGACGTGAAAGATACTCATTCTATTGATTGAGCTAAAAGCGAGTTTGAAGAAATGTATGTGATCAATTTTCAATTCTACAATAATTGATTTATTCAATATAAACTGATTTAATGAATATCTATGTTGCATGGGTACGGGACCTGTACGACACTGGGTACTATATGTGTACGCTACGGGTGCTGGTACAGTATTTGTAGTTTTTCAAAAAATCAAGGTATCGGCATGTATGTAACATAAATTTAATATAAACATGAGTAAAAGATAGAAAACACAAATAAGTATAACATATACAGAAAAATATATAAAATATAGAAAAATGTTATGTATATAGCAGAAAATAGAGAAATAATATACAATGTAATAAGAAAAGTTTCAATATCATTAATTACCAGAGCACATATGCAGATATAATTATATATCGGAGCACATATGCAGATAGATAAATACCTATGAGTACCGAATGAGTATTGGTATCGGGTACGAGTACGATTCTAATTTTGATGTACCCATGCTTCAGTGATGAATATTTATCATCAAGTGCTCAGTTGTTGAACTTCCCCTAAGGTATTATTGACATTTAATGATGTCTCAGGAGCCACACTTGCTGCGATGTTCTTGTCACGCTCTTTTTGGTTGCTAACCAAAGGTGAGTTGGCAATACTGATTGAATCACATTTAGCAGGACTGTTTTCAAAATTAGAGTCGCTCTCCAGTCTCGCTTTTTCTTTACTTTTACCCCATAATAACATGTACAATCCACACACAACCAGTGTAGCTCCTGTTAGACTGCACAACATGCACACACAAACCATAATATATAAGGTAATGACACTTGAAACTTGAAGGTGCATAATTGTAAAGCTGCTTTAGTTGCTTAGTTCACCTTCCAATAGTAACGTACTCATTTAGTAAAAACACCCCAGCAAAAGCCACTAGCACAAGCATTAAAGGATTAAAAGCAGACACAAATAAAGGTCCCTTAAACCGCACACACCATGCTAATAGGGTAAAGCACACCCCAGAGGCCAAGATACCCTGCAAAACAAAAATATAGACTTCACTTATATTTTTCAACTTCAATTGAATACAACATATACAGTTTGTATTGTATGCGTTGCTTATAGAAATGAATTAGGCAAAAGAAGCTTAAAAAAACATTTACCGCAAAAGCTGCTGTTAGAAGCCTTAAATTCCAATCAAGTTTCCACATGCTCCAATCTCTCTCCGTACAAAGAGCGAATACAAAAGATTGGATTGCGCCCATTACAGAGGTTAAAGCCGCAATCGAATAGTGCCATGGAAACTTCACAGTCATCCATGACTGCTTATCCAGATTTGCGATGTTACATAAACAAAATCGGGTAGTGAGTTTGGGCTCAAAGTTGGATGCATTTAAATTGAATCGTTACTTTGTGGAATTTAAACAATTGTAAACTTGGAAGAGATTCATTCAAACAAGCAAATAAATTAGTATACAAAACATCAATTTAGTTTGTGCATATTAAATTGTAGTAGTAGTAGTAGTACCATGAGGTAGCAACAGTTTTTTGTAAAATTAACAAAGTTGTTTGAGCCTGACAAATATTGTGTACCTGGGTTATAAACCATAGTGAGAAAGTTAGAGCAGTGGCCAAAGCTAGCATGAGGCCCCACATGTGAGAACCTGTGGGGGCACCCTTTGGCAATTGTGTTGTCACGTGTCGTAACAAGTCAATGTGTGTTGACCATTTGAATAACCTTTTGCCTTCATATAATGTGAGGATCATGGCACCACTAATTCCAATTAGAGTGCCCAACAATTTGGCCTTGCCAGCCGCTGTGCCAAGATTTGGCTTCTCCAATCTAAAAGCAGGAAAAGGGACCAAGTCGTTGGATTAAAAGGGATTCAAAATCACAACATTGGTGGAATACAAGGTTATGGCACCTACTTAAGAGAAACTGCCATGACGTAGGTAATAGCAGGGATGAGGTTGAGCATGGTTATAGTATATGATGCAGGTACCAAGGATAGAGATTTAACGTACAGGTTTTGCTGTAAGGATCCCCTGAAAATTTGAAATTCTATTCATCTCACTGTTTGCTTAAATTAATGTCTTAAAAGTTAGTTAGTGTACAAAAAATTTACCCAAATAACCCACAAAGAAAAGCCTGGAACAAAACCTTCCAAGTCATGTGTTGCACGCTTATCCTGGTAAAACATGTCGATAAGATAAAATTATTTCTCATAATTAAACAAAGCAAAAAGAGTTGAACGAAATTTAAACTTCTCATTCATTGTGGCATTTTATTATGTGTATATTAGCCTTATTTTACTCCATTCTTTCCTTCCTAACTTTTTTGTAATACAAAGCTTTTATTATTATTATTATACTCACTCAGTCCCATATTACTTGACATCTTACGATATCAATGAATCATTAATGTTTCTTTTCCTATCATATATTTCATTATTTATTAATCTTTCTTTTTCCAATTCTATTAATTTATCTTGTTCATATCATTAATAAATAATAACTTTGTAAAATAGTAATAATTTCTCTTTCCCATACAAAATTAACTACATTTCTTAATTTGTGTGAAATGACTAAAGCGACAAGTAATATGGAACGGAGGAAAGGTAAAAGAGAGATACCTTTCATAGAGGAAAGCAAAAGGAACAATGAAGAGCGAGGAAAACACGAATCGGTAGGCAATAAGAACACCTAAGCCTCCATCCGCTGCTACCATCTTTAACATGATACCTGACGCTGCATATATAGACTGGACCACTATCATCAATAGAACAGGCTTTGCATTCTCTATGGCTTCAACATTGAAGTAGTTGACCATATTTGAATCCCTATAACTAATATAACTTCCCAAATACGGATTTTTCAAGAGAGTGGTCACTAAAAATAACAAGAACCAATAACCTCATATCCCCATGCTCTTTTGATCATACTATATATACTTTGACAAGTGTTATTGGAATGAAATGGATACCAGCTTCATGAAATCTTTTATTCAACTTATATATACAACAGTTCAATATATGAATTTTGTTGGGCCCCTTTGTTATATCAAGCAGACATGGAGTTTAGCATTGATAAGGAGACAAGTTGGCTTCATAGTTTAATTACTAATTAAGTGAGAATATAATACTTTAGGGACTAAATTTAGTGTTTATTCTATTAATTTAGGTTTTCCTTTTCAGTATTTTAATGACTACAAACTTACCTGCCTATTACATCATATAAAAGGAGAAAGCTTAAGTAACCAGGTTGCCTGTTTGTAATATTCAAAGGGTCTTGGATATATAAATTGTTAAATTATGATGAATAGTCTTGCTTAGTCTTCTCATTCATTTGCTATAATTCATGGAGTGAAAGTGAAAAGCAGTTGCTTTCCATTTCTTCCATTGTGGATTGTGAAATTAGTCAATTATAGACCACCTGGAAGTTACTTAATTGGTAGATAATACTCATATTATTCTAACAAAAGGTGCACCAGATGTGGCTTAATTTCCTAAGTGATACTAGTCCTTATTTTCAAAAATAAAAATTGGTGCCCAAAAACACCACAATAGAATGAAAAGATCTCAATTATATTTACACTTATCTCCTTATCTATCATTTGTCATGCCTAATTTATGAAAAACAAATAAAGAATACAAAAAGGTCATGGACCAACACACATGTGAAGAACAAGAAAATTATTTGAATCTAAAGCTAGTAAGGTCTTATGTATTAAGATTAAACTCTTTCCTAATACGAGATACTACAGGAGTTTCATTCTCTAAAAATCTGATTTACTACTACAAAACCCATCTTCTGAGTGAGCAGTAAGTAACTTTCCATCTATTCTTGGGTTTCCAAGGAACTAGACTTGGGGATTTAAATGTAGCCACCACTAGAGAAGAGTCCCTTTCTAACCAGAGTTTGTACCAGCTTCTGTTAAATGCAATTACTAATGCTATCATGGCTGTGGTTAATTCAGCAAATAAAAAGCTAAACCAATGTAACCAATAAAGCATCCAAGAACTTCACCCCTGCTACCTCTATGACTGGCAGTGGTACCACAGACACAAAAGACAGCTCACTTGAATGGGCTCTAGAAACATGTCCCTCTACCGAAAAACTTTAAGGATCCTGAATTCCTCAATTCCTCAATTGAATAGAGTTGCTTGCTGCACATAGCTTTCCTGAAAAAGAAATTGATGCTGAAATCATACTGATAGTACCAAATATGCCACAAAACATGAACAATTGCGGAGATGATAATGTCCCTTAATTGCTTGGACCAATTCTTGTACCAAACATGAACATTTTAAGGAGTGTTTTATACGCTTTATTCTTTCTGCAACTAACCTGAACTCATTACTACCGGGCTGCAATTGCCCTCGACTGTATTTGAACACATTTATTCTCTTTTTTTGTTGATTTTTTTAGCTATTTGATGGTATTAGTATTTATACAAGTGTATTTGGGTGGTCATACTCATACTGGCTAGAAATGATATTCAAATTAATTAATTTCCTCATATATGGGTAAATTATTCTATTTTGTTCGTCTTTTAATTATATGTGCAACATGCGTGCTTGAATGATTTTTTTTCCTATTATTTTTAGAAATTCCAATTTATTTGGGTCTGTAGTTATTACTTCTTGGGTTTAGCTTTTGTTTGGTGGAATTGTTCTGCAGCATAGAATACCTTATTTGTTTGATAAAAGTTTCTTTTTCAGGAGCATTTATTAATCAACATACAACATCTTTTTCGATGCGAAATTTGCTCCTAAACACTAGTGATGATTAGTCTATTCATTGAAAGCATTGATTGGAACACTCTGTGGGTAGCTAGAGATGGTCCGAACCAAAAAAAGGTAAGTTTCCTCTTAATAGTTTACTCAACTGTGATTTATTATATAGTTTCCCTAAATTGCTTAGGTTTTAGTATCAACAATATGCACAACAGAGTATTGGAATACCAAAACACTTATTTCTTGTATATAAGTGGTATAAATTCTTACTGGAGGAGATTATTACTTCAAAATGACTTTGGTCCAAGTTTTCGTTAGCTATGGAAAATTTTAACATAAAAATGAATTCCATTCCTTAGTAGCCATTTTGGTCTATTGTCTGCAAACTTGGTGAGCCAGAGTTACTAACTTCGTGAGCTTTCTTTTCACCTCTTTTATACTATTAACTTTTTATTGTTTCATTTATACTCCCTCCGGTCCACAATATAAGAGAAAAAAACGGACATCTCACGTATTAAGGAATGACATTGAAATCAGCTATTATCATTTAATAAGACTAAAAGTTTATCTTCTTTCTGAGATTTCCCTTTTCATTTATTGATGATTTACACTCCTAATTAATGATAACATTATTAACTACACTACTTAAATAGGGGTAAATTTGGAATTGATCATTTAATGCACCTCAAAAGTTGTGTTTATTTATTATATTGTGGACCACCAAAACTCAATTTTTTTCTCTTATATTGTGGACCGGAGGGAGTATAAAACATTGCATTTAGATTATGTTTAAAGCAAATCAAAAGTATTATACCCTTGTACATAAAACACTGTGCATTGCACGACTCGGCTCCCATTATAGTTTTGCATTCTTTGAGGGTTAGATTTCTTTATAATACTTGTAAATGGCCATATAGTATAAGTAGAGATAACAATTCTTACTTTGGGATATTTTCATTTTCATTTGGGTAATACATTTGCTTGAGTTGCATGAGCTGGTGGGTAACTAAATAATCAATGCATGCATTATGCGTATTCTTTTTTTTTTTTAATAAGATTTTTTTATTAATGAGAGTACAATAGGTACTCAAACCCGCTACTAATCGAAATACGATATCATATTGAATTACATATCAAAACGCGCATAGACAAGCTTGGGGGGGGGGGGGGGTGATTCCAGGCAGCAATCCGAGAAATAACAGCTCAATTTTTTCCTTGTATAAACATTAAACCACCCTCAAGACACATATTTAACATGAGAAATAACATCATTACAATTTGCTATCCATTATAAAAAATAATCCTATTTCAATGCATTAGAAATATTAATTCAAAAATCAACTACATAGAAAGATATCCCATTAAAACTACATAATTAATTATAAATTTAATTCAAAAATAAATTTGTTTGTTCAATATAAACTGTAAAACTCAAATTTGTTGTTGTTGAACTTCATAAAGTATTGTTATCATTTGTTGATGTAACGGGAGCAACACTCGTGTTCTTAAGATGCTCCTTTTTGTTGCAAGCCAAAGATAAGTCGACACTGAGGATTGAATCACATTGACAATGTTGTTTTTCAAAAACAACAATCTCACTCTCATCTTTTCTTGTTTCCTTACTTTTACCCCACAATAACATGTACAATCCAGACACAATCAGTGTAGCTCCTATTAGACTGCACAACACATACACACAAACCATTGTATATATTATGAAGAAAAAACACTTGAAACTTGAAGGTGCATATATAATTGTAAAGTTGATTTCATTGCTCAGTTCACCTTCCAACAGTAATGTAATCATCTAGCATAAAAGACCCAGCTAAGGCCACTAGCAGAAGCATTAGAGGACTAAAAGCAGACACAAATAGAGGTCCCTTCATCTGAATACACTTTGATATCAAGATAAAGCACACCCCAGAGGTCAATGCACCCTGTTAAACAAAAACAAGTGCCTCCAATTATATATTTTAGCTTCAATTGATCAATGTGACATGTTTTTTTTTTTTGCCAGCTTTGACAAAATGACAAATAAATACCACACACTATCACATGGCCACACTCGAGCTGGTGTCCTCATATCATTTGGGAGAAGTGCTAGCAATACTCTTTTTTACACACTCTTCAACACTCACTCGATAATTGGTCAAAACTCATCTGGGTCTCACCACTTTGGAAATGAGACTCATTAGTTTAGTGAGACCACATGAGTTTTAACCAATCTTAAAGTGAGTGTTGCAGAGGGTGTGTGAAAGGGTGTTGCTAGCACTTCTCTCACGTTGGAGAATTGCTAATACAACCAGCAGTGGCGACTAATGTGGCATGGTTTTGATTACGTTGCTCCTAGAAATGAAGTTGTTAATAGAAGCACCATAAACAAGTATTTACCGATGAAGATACTGCTAGAAGCCTTAAGTTCCAGTCAAGTTTCCACTGGCTCCAATCTTTCTCCGTACAAAGGGCATATACAATGGATTGGATTACACCCATTATAGAGGTCAAAGCCCCAATTGAATAGCGCCATGGAAACTTCTCAGCCATCTTTGCCTATGCTTACTCAGATTCACAAGGTTAGAAAAATAAACCAAAGAGTGATTTAGGCTCAAAACTCAATGCATTTAAGTTGAACCATTAGAGTAAAATTCAAATCAACTCTCAATTTAGAAATTATAAAGGCGAATTATATGATACTCTTGCCTTGTGTAACTTCTAGTGTGCAATGAAACTAGTGTATAAAACCTTTAGTTTGTACATTTTAATTGTTGTAAACATGAGAGAGTAGCACATTATTTATTTATTTTTTTGTAAAATTAATAAAGTTGTTGGAGTTAACCTGGATTATCAACCAAAATGAGAAACTCAGAGCAGTGCCAAAAGCTAGCGTGAGACCCCACAATCGAGAACTAAAGTTATCACCATTTGGTGGTGGCACATGATGCAGGAAGTCAACGTGCGTTGACCAGTTGAATAACCTTCTACCTTGATATAAAGTGAGGACCATAGCACCACCAATTCCTGTTAAAGTGCCCATCAACTTAGCCTTCCCACCTGTTGTTCCAAGATTTGGCTTCTCTAATCTGCAAAAGGTAGAAAATATAGGACCATATTTCCACCGTTGGATCAAATGATAATGGTGGAATGGAGAGTGCTAGCAACACTCTTACCAATTCGGACTCTGATATGTTGAAATTCATGTGTGTCATTAAGGAGTCTCATTTCTAAAATAGTGAAACCCACCTGAATTTCATCAATCATAGAGTGAGTATTAAAGGAAAAATGTCAAAGTTGTTAATATTGTGAAATATACAAAGGTCTTACCTAAGAGAAATAGCCATGATGTAGGTAATAGCTGGGATGAGATTTAACATTGTTGTAGTATATGTTGCTGATACCAAAGACAAAGATTTCACGTAGAAGATTTGTTGTAATGATCCCCTAAAAATTTGAAATTCTTATTATCTCACTTATTGCTTAAATTATTATATTAAAATCAGGTGGTGTTAAATTTTACCCAAATAACCCACAAACAAAAGCCTGTAATAGAACTTTCCCGGTAAGGCTGTGCACACTTTTCCTGTGGTGAAATAATTGAAGTTGCATATATTAGTTTCCATAATAATTGAACAAAAGGAGTAAAATAGCACTACTCTTTGATGATTGGTTGACACCATTTTGAAGCTTGATTTTTTATAAAAAAAGTTGGTGTGAAGTTGATGTATTTAGTCTAAAATTTGAAACAAAATACATCAACTTCCATTGACTAACTTTTGCTTATAAAAAAATCAAAGTGTTACTACTACCTTTCATAGAGAAGAGCAAAGGGAACGGTGAAGGCAGTAGAAAAGATGAATCGGTAGGCAACCAGAACACTTAAACTCATTCCTTCATTTATTACCATCTTTAAAATGATATTAACCGATGCATATAGAGACTGGGCAACTATCATGTAAATAACAGGCTTTGCAATCTCTTTGGTTTCAACGTGTAATAAATGAACCATATTGGATGGTTACGGATTCTTGAACACTTTTGTTGTAGCCTAGCTATACAGATAACAGTTCATGAAAGATATTGTTGACAGATGATATAGTTTTGATGGACCCTTTTGTTATAACAAGCAGACATGAAGTTTAGCATTTATAAGGAGACAATTCGGCTTGGCAACAAAGGTTGACTCAGTTGGTAAGAAGTTGGTTCATTCCCCGCAAGGGTGTAGGTTCAACCAGTGTTTTAAAAACCGGTTTAGCCTGGCCGGTCAAACCAGGAACCAGAGGGGTCACTGAATCAAGCAACGCTATTGATCGGAAATGCAACGACTTGGTGGAAACCGCCATGACTCGGCCGATTTTGGTGAAAACCAGTGACCCGACGGGTTTTGTAAAACTGGACCAAGTGTTGCATATTTTTCAAAAAATCCAAAAACACAAAAATGATGTCGTTTTAAGTAGTTAATTTGTAAAAAGAAAGTAAAAACAAAATTAGAAACCTGAGAGAAATGAGAAGAGATGCGTCTCTTTCTCAATCTCATTTCAAAAACTGTGCATACAGTTTGTAATTTTGTTTTGAGCACTTCTAGTGCCATTTTTCAATGAAACATTGCTTATTGAAAAAATAGCCCTGATTTAAAGAGTAAAAGAGAGACTGAAAATCGAAACACCCATCTAAAGTTCAAAGTTGGATTATATGTAAGTTCCAAGAATTATATATATGTTGATGGCATTGTGAGATTATTAAATTTGTGGTGGTTTTTTTTTAGACTTTTTTAGGCACGGTGTGTAATTTTAGCAAATTAAATTTTAGATGTATGAAATTAAATTTCAAGTGTTAACCCCTCGGTTTGACCATTGACCTAGTGACCCGGACCTCCATCGAATTAGTCACTGGTCCGAGTTTTAAAACATTGGGTTCAACTCTCGCTGTCAGCGTCAGGACCTCTTTGGTGGGTGATCTGTAAGTATCCCTATAAGTGCTCAAAGAGCTTTGAGGCCTGCCTTGACCCCGATAAGCCCTCAGAGTCCAACTCATCTAAACTTTTATGTACAAAAAAAAGGAGACAAATTGGCTTCAATTTTGTGATGATGTCGAGTTTTTTTAATTGTTTTTAATTTAGTTTTTCTTTTTTACGTACTTTGATTGCTGTACCTAAAAGTTACCCGCTCGGCCCATTGGACCAAGTTAGAACACAAATGCAAAAGGCCTTTGCTTTTCCCACGCCCCCTCCTACTCAAAACACACCCCATAAGGGTGTGAAATGACCAAAAGGCCAGCCAAAACGTCTTTTTTTCAAGAAATTTCACATGTTCGAACACGGGGCTTCGAACAGGTTCTAACAACATCGTCGAGTGTGTTAAATCTCGACTTCACACCCTATTGTATGTAATTTCACCTGTTCGAATGGGGTCACTCGAACCTGTTCGCATAACCTTATTCGAACACCCTATTTTATTACAAAAAATGGACTCTCACACCACATTCAACACTTTTATTGCGTACGCATGAGGTTGTTCGAACGTGTTCGAACAAGGTCGTTCGAAGTTCGAACAAGGTCGTTCGAACCATCATTAAACACGTCCTCTCAGCGTTTCATGCGAGGTTATTTTTGGAATAAATTTTGTTAAGGGGCGTGAAAGAGTAGGAGGGAGAGTGGGAAAAGCAAACGCCAATGCAAAATTTGTAAATTAAAAAGACATGCAATCAAATGCTTTGTCCAAATTCTCAAAAATAAAGTTTTGTCCAAGGATGTTGTTCACGAAAGATATAGTTTTGAACAATGTTTTTAAAATTGGACTAGAGGTTGAACCGGCAAGACCTTCGGGTCATGGTTTGATTGGTTCAACCAGTTCAACCATAGTTGAACCGTATAACTATTAATTAAATAAAAATTCTTAGAGAAAAAGTAAATAAAAAAACCAAAAAATACATTCTGGTCGGTTTAAAGCGGTTGAACCGCGACTCAATCCGGTCCAACCCGATTCCAAGCTGTTCAACTAGGCTGTGGCTCAATTGGGGTTAAACCAACTGTTAGACTGTCCGATTCCCAGTTGGTTCGGTCCAGTTTTGACAACACTGGTTTTGAATCGACCCTTTTGTTATAACAAGCGGACATGAAGTTTAGCATTGATAAAGGGACACATTGACTTCAATTTTTTTATCAAAAAACTGGCTTCAATTTTGTGAGAGTTAAGTTTTATTTTTTATTTTTTAAGCAAACTGGCATACTGCCAGAATTTATGAAAGATATAGTTTTGAATTGACCTTTTCGTTATAACAAGCAGCCAAGAAGTTTAACATTGATAATGAGACAAATTGGCTTCAAATTTGTTCTAGAGTTGAGGTTTTTTTAATTGTTTTCCTTAACTCTTGTTATTTGGTTTTCCTTTTTTGAGTACTTTTATTGTTATACCTAAAATTTACTAAAAAGACATGCAATCAAATGCTTTGTCCAAAGATATTGTTGATGAAAGATATAGTTTTTTTTTGACAAATGAAAGATATAGTTTTGAATTGACCCTTTTGTTATAACAAGCAGACATGAAGTTTAACATTGAAAAGTAGACAAATTGGTTTCAATTTTGTGCTAGAGTTAAGGATCTTTTTTATTGTTTTCCTTAAATTTTTTAATTTAATTTTCCTTTGAAAAATGCTATAGATACAAAAAAACTAAATTTCTAAAAAAAACTAATTTAATTCGTCAATAGAAATTCGGTTAAGAACTCTAAATCAAAATATTCTTAAAAACAAATGTAACTTTCATTAATTTTGGTTTTAAAAGGCAGGAATTATTTTTTGGAAGTTTTCAAATATTTATTAAAAAAACATTTGCTAAAAGCAATATATTTTTTGGTTGAATAGATTCCAACAATAACACAATATAATATATTTAATCATTTTGCCAAAACATTGTAAACAGAAATAACTAGCAGTTGTCAAAAAAAAACAACATATTGTCAAAAAAAGGAAAAAAAACATGCAGATGTTGAGATGTATAAAAAAAATGAAAAATACAGCTGTTGGGGGCTCGAACTTGTGTTATGTTGCTTGCCATTGTGCCAAGATGAATACTTATAAAGTAATTAGAAAACGATCTATATAACGCGTTTCTTAATTTTTCTGGACCCTAAAATATTGACATTGGGTTGGGCCTTGTGCAGTAGCACAGGCCCTTGGCCGGCCCTACTTTACTCGCCCTGCCCATTGGATCAAGTTAGAACGCAAATGTAAAATGTAAAAGACATGCAATCAAATCCTTTGTCAAAAAAAGACAATCAAATGCATTTTTAAGATACTATTATTAGTGAATTTTTATTTGTCTTTAATGCAAACTGTCGGGGTGAGGAATGGAGAGGGGAAAAAGTAAAGTGTATTGAGTTCGAATTCAGCTTCTAAGTCCACATATTACTTACACAATAATGTATTTTACTACCAAGCTATGCTCTCCAACCACTATTCAGATCTTGATCATAAATTTGTATTTCAACTTTTACATATTAAGTTCTTTGTTAAGATAGAAGACTATCTGATTATATAAGTATCTCTTTCCCTCTTGGCCTCTCATGTCTGACTCTTTTTTTTTTTTTTTCATCTTCTCTATAAACTAATTTTCTAAAGCAAATATTTTTGTTTATTAGAAATAAACTTTTTGGACTTAAAAAACTTCGTCATCCAAAAATTAAATTTCAAAATAATTTGTGTGTATTTTATTTAGGCAATATTTTTTGTTACAACCGAAAACTTGTTCCTAGAAAAAAAATGCTTTTACAACAATTTTCTAGCTGAAAATTGTATAAATAAGGGGAGGGGAGTGGCCAGTCGTAGTACTAGGGAAGTGTTGAGAGTAGAGAGAGTGACTTTGACAAAAAAAAGAGTAGAGAGAAGTAAATAGCGAGGGAAAGGGAAGAGGAAGACTTATTTTTGGTAAAAGACTTAAAAACACTTAACTGAAGGAGCATGTAGTATTTTTTAAAGGATCTTGACAAAACCCTACAAAAAGTACAACGTCGCTAATGAATTTGGAGTAATTTTGCATATTTTAAAAAACAATGAAATGTTGATGGCCTTGCCCCGTTTCAATGAAAAATGTTACACATTTGACAAAAAAAACAATTTTTTTTTCCGATAACTAAATCATATGTACATGTCAGTTCTACCCACCTTCTATGATGGATTGCATAGTTAGAGATTAAAATCAAGAATGGATTGTGATATAGACCACAATACAAGGTGTTAATAAGTCTAGAGTAAGGAAGTTCATTAATCTTTTTTCACTTTATTATTATGAATATCATGTTATTGACATAATCCATATATTTTCTCAATAAAGACTAGCTAGTAGTCATTGATCACTGGCAACATTTTCAGTAGTACTAGTTTGAGTTTGGTAGCTTTGGACAATTGGACACATTTTCCACGATTTGCATTTTGCAGGGTTGGACATAACATCGATCTCCTGATTCGGTTGTTGTTGTTGTCGTCGTTACTGATCACACTCTGGTGATTTCTAATGGCACTAACAGACTCTTCTTTTTAATTTCTTTGTTCTTACCCCAAAGTACAGCATATAGGCCACACACAATCAGCACTGCTCCAAACACACTATATAATATACAATCAAGTTATGAATATGAAATAAGTGAATATATGTTTAGGTTAAGTAAGATTAAAAATTTACCTTCCCAAATATAACTTCTCATCCAATAGCAAATAAGCAGAAATAGCCACAAGTAAAAGCTGAAGAGGATTGAAAATAGATGCAAACAAAGGACCTCTCATCTTTATGCACCAAGAAATAACAGTAACCACTATTCCAGATGTTACAATTCCCTGCATTAACATAATAATTCATTTCACAATTTACTCACATCAATCTCAATTTACTATGATCATCATCCCAGCTAGGTGGTTCACCCCTCGTTAACATAACAATTAACTACTAACATTTGTCATTTAAAAAACATAACGAGCATACCGAATAAGCCACGGTGAGAAGCCGAACATCGTAACCGAGCTTCCATTGGTTCCAATCCCTATCAACACAAAGAGCAAGAACATTGGCTTGTATGGCTCCCATTATGGACATCAAAGCTGAGCTTGAATGATAGCTTGGGTATTCTTCATTCATCTTAGCCTGTGCCATGTAAATTAAAGTATAGAAAATAAAATCATTGATAAGTAAAATTCCTTAGGAATAATTAATTAAAGCTAACCTGAAGGATTAACCACAAAGAAAAAGAACAGCAGCTTCCTATGGCACATGGAACACCTAAAAGTTTATTACTAAAGTCTGAATGTGGAGGTTCCAAATGCCCATTTTGATTCTCATGTGGATGTAAAAGATTGATATTGGAAGACCATATATTAATTTCTTCTCCTTTGTAAAATGTCATCACCATTGCCCCACTAATTCCAGTTATTGTTCCTATCACTTTTGCCTTTCCTTCTGCTACTCCTAAATTTAATTTTTCCAATCTACACAAAATCAAAAGTACGATAATAATAAGAAGAATTTATTTAATATCCACCGACAGTGTACAAATATTGTACAATGTCAACCAATCAGAAATTAACACAACATAGAAATATTTGTATAATGAGTACCCAAAGGATATGGCCATGATGAAGGTAATGCCTGGAACAAGGTTAAGCATGGCCAACATAAACGTTGCTGAAGTCAAATCCAAGCCCTCAGCATAAAGGTTTAGAAATAAACTTCCCCTAGAAAATAACATGATGACCGATTAGTATTTTTAATTAATTAGTTTCTACCACACATATCATAAGAGCTCGAAAAAGTATGTGAATTTTACGAGTGGTATTTGTCCTTCCATCTACAGAAAAAAAACACGAAAAGGTGAAAATATAATTCATTCATATAGCATACCCGAATAATCCACAGAGAAATGCCAGAAAAAGCACTTTCCAAGTAATCTTTGACCTCTTCTTCCTGCATAAGAGAAAAAGGCAAAATTAAACCATTTTAGCTTAGTTAATTAATAATCTAATACGCGAGTTTTGATTAGTTCATTTGTCTCTTCTCCTACACATTTGGTAATATGAATTATATATTTTTACACACCATTCTTGAAAATATTATTTTGCGAAAAAATGTTTTTCAATTGTTTAAAATTTAATTCCAGAAAAGTGGTATTTTATAAGAATGAATATTTTTAACAAATACTTTAATTTTTTTTTCAGAACAAACACTTTAATTTGTAAGCACCCACACTGTAATTTTTTTACACACGCACTCAATGATATTATGACACGTCCAAAATATTTGTTGAGTATGACATGTCTTATGTTTTTGAAATTATTAAATGAAGTAGCAACAAAGTAGTAATATATTGCTGTGTAAACTAAATTTGTAATTACAAGATTGCCACCTTACTTCATTTTGATTGCTCTTTTCAAAGTGAACTTAGAGCAAAAGAGAGCATTCTTCATCGAAAATCCCGGTCTAGGTGTGTTAGAGAGGTACGGTTGACTCGAATACCCGATTCTTCTAGGCATGCATCAACTCAAATCGTCGGAGAAATCAAATTACAGTATTAAAGGTTGGCGAGGTATGGATTGATGATGTTCTCGGGGTAAAGAGAGGTGTGAAGTAGTGAAAAAAAGAAAAGATAGGGAATATCGCCCCATTTCACTACTTGCTAGTATTCATAAATTTAGTCATAAAACAAAACATAAAAATTCATAAATGAAAAAAATATTCGTCAAACCAAAGTTTGAAAAGCAATATACTATAACACAAGCAAATGAAAGTGTAAGAGGCAATAATATTAATGGATGGACCTATCAAAGATAAGAGCAGCTGGAATAGTGAAAGCGGATGCAAAAGTGAGGCGATAGGCAGTAGCTACCCTCATGCTCATCCCATCATTTATGGCCACCTTGTAGATTATATTCACTGCTGCATATGCAATCTGCACAACCACCATCAACACCACTGGTTTTACTCCTTCAAATACCTTACACACTCCCTTCATCATCATCTAATTCACAACACAATATTAATATTGTATGTAGTTAGTGGTTTTTAAGACAAAATATGAAGGTGATTTTGTGTATATATATATATAAAATAGATCATCGAGCATATTGATCAGATTCCAAAAGTACTTGCATGATCACCAATTTATGCCATGTCACTGTTTGCTTACTATGTATTGAAAGACATTTTATACACTGAAACAACTTTTTTTGGATTTTTTTTATTTTATTTTATAAATTAAAGTAGTTTATGAGTTTTTGTGCTTCATCGTGCATGATCACCAATTCAACTGCATGTTTATTTGACATTTTTTTTATAAATAAAAATGTACCTAGACATACTTACGAAAAAATCAAAATCTTTTAGTTTAACTTCATACATGTGTGTTTTTCAGAAGGGTAGCTCACATGGTTGAGTGAACGAGATATTATTAGTAGAAGTGTTGGCGTACAAGGTAGGGGTGTTCGCGGTGCGGTTTGGTTCGGTTTTGAGACAAAAAGTGAACCGAACCGCAAGATAAAACCACATGCGGTTTGGTTCGGTTCGGTTGGCATCCTAAAATAAAACCGAACCAAACCAAACCAAGGCGGTTTGGATTGGTTCGGTTGGTTCGGTTTTTTCCAAGATAAAACATAATTCAAAACATAATTTAATTAACTAATATAAAAAAATTAACTAACATAAATCTTTAAGAAAAAATCAACTCAAATATATGTAGTATATAAATTACTCTCTTTTTTAAGATAGCTAAGAAAATGTTTAAAAGAATTTGAATTAAATACTTTATTGTAATTTTTAAATATAGCTTAACATTATGGATTGTTTGTAAGTGAGTCAAAGAATTAATTGGATTTAGGTTAGTAAGTGAGTGAGAGTTGGGTTTTAGTTGCATTTGAGCTAGTAAATTAGTAAGAAAGGTTGTAAGTCAATTAGCCTTAGTGTTATTTGCGGTTTGGTTTAGTTTGGTTTCTCTAATCAAAACCGCAAACCAAATCGAACCTCGCAGTGCAATGAAAAAAGAAACCGAACCAAACCAATAAAAAGCAATTTTTTTGCGGTTTTCGATTTGATTTGGCTTGCGGCTTTCTATTGGTTTGGTTCGGTTTTAAACACCCTTAGTACAAGGTGTGAACCTTGCTCCCCCTCCCTGCTAGACGTGCATGATAACTGATTGTACCCAACTTGTAGATTAAGTTGAGTGGATCTAAGTTTGAGAGTGACATTATCATATTTGAATTATTTTATTATTATTATTATTATTATTATTATTATTATTATTAGTATTAGTATTAGTATTATTAATTATTATTATTATTATTACTACTACTGTTATTATTATTATTAGTATTATTATTATTATTATTATTATTGTTGTTGTTGTTGTTGTTGTTTGGATGTGGTGTGGTGGTGGTGGTGGTGGTGTGGTGGTGGTGGTGGTGGTGGTGTAAAGAGAGAAGAAGAAGGAGAAGAGTAAGGGAGAAAGAGGGTGGTGGTGGGGGTGGTGTGGTGGTGGTGGTGGTGGTGGTGGAAGAAAGACAGTGAGAGAAAGAGGTATGTGGTTGTGGTGGTGTGGAAGAAAGAGAGTGAGAGAGAGAGAGGTTGTGGTTGTGTGGTTGAAGAGAGAGAGGAGTGAGAGTGGTGGTGGTGTGGTGGTGGTGGTGGTGGTGGTTTTGTGAAGAAAGAGAGAGAGTAGAGGAAGAGGAAGAGGAAGAGGAAGAGGAAGAGGAGTGGGTATTGTGAAAGAATGGGTATTGTGAGTGGTGGTGGTGGTGGTGGTGGGTTAGAGTTTGTAGGTGAGAGAGAGAGAGAGAGAGAGAGAGAGTAGAGGAAGAGGAAGAGGAAGAGGAAGAGGAAGAGGAGAGGAGTGGGTATTGTGAAAGAATGAGAGAAGAGTGAGAGAAGAGTGAGATAATGGTTTATTCGGTCAAAAAATATCTGGACATTAGCGAGGGACGTGCCAATTCCGTCGCTAACTGTCAGTCTGCATAGTCAGAGCAGTCTGCAGCTGTCAAATCAGCCAGGACGTGCCAATTCCGTCGCTAATTCCCTCGCTAATGTGACCATTAGCGAGGGACCTACAATTCCGTCGCTAACGTCAGTTTTTTGCGAGGGACAAATATTCCCTCGCTAATTCCGTCGCTAATTCGCGTTTTTTTTGTAGTGTAAAAGAATGGTGATAAATATTGATAAAGGCATATTAATGTGCTCTATCCTAAAAGCATAACCTTTTGGGTTTTGAAATAAGTATTAAAAATTAACATTATTCCTTTCAGTCATTCAGTAGAAACAAATGATTCCCATGCCATGGATGGCTAGAACTGAAGAAGAACAATAGCATGCTCATCAAAAGCAGCTCTTTCTATCAAAGGCAAATTTTGGATGGCTTCGATGAAGAAGAACAAGAATAAATTGAAGTGTTTCCTTTAAAGACATTTCTTTGGGACATAAGGTAAAAACAAATATTGTCACGAATAAATGAGACCATGGTTAATTAATGGCAAAGGAAATTGAGAAAGTGCACTTCAATTAGAAGCATGCTATTTTTTTCTTTCATGAATAGGTATTATCTCATAGCAGAAGCTTGTAGAGACTAATCTCTCGAGTCGGGTAGGACTACAATGGCCGGCAAAACTCTCATGCTCACTCTCAAAAGATTTAACACTGCTGCATGCTCATTGCTGAATTCGAATCAAGGAACTTAGTTAAACTGGAAGTGACACCTACCATTTCGTCCAAGTGTTTTTAGCTAAAAACATGCTATTTTTATTGTTGTGGCTTATAATTGAGGAATTAATGCCAAAACTACATTTATTACACAGTATTTTTTTATACAACCAATTCCTTCCCGAATCATTCTTCTTTTTTACTATATTTTTTTTGAATAATCCTTCTTTTTCATAGGACTATACGACAGTCTGAGGCTGTTTATGGACACCCAAATGTTAGGTTCAATCTCCATCGAGTGTCGAACCTTGATTTTTCCATATGTGTGCGTGTGTTGGGTTCTGGTACTTACCGGTCCAACCATCAAACAAAGAAAAATATGACACAATATTTTTATTTCATTTTCTATTATTACATAAAGTTTATGAGAATGTATTAAATTAATTTTTCTGACAAATGTATCAAATAAAATTTACAAAATTAATTTATTTTTTATTAAATAAAATTTACTTGACTTTTATTTAATATTAAAAAAATATTATAATATTTTAAAGAATGTATTGTGCCTTTGTGATTGATAATTCGATGGACTCAGTTCAGCATCAGAAAGAAGGAAAGGCTAAATGGCTAATCCACCATACTTTATATCTTCTTTTTTTTCTGACAAAAGAAGGATAACTAACCCAAGCTTATTTTTTTTTACAAGTAGATTAGTAGTTTATTTAATTAGTTAATTAATTATAAATATTTTTACTAAAATTCTTGCGGGCGTAATTTTAGGGACGGATCCATCTATATTATTTGGGAGCATTTGCCTCCACTTGAAAAATTATTTTGTTTAGAAATATATATAATAAATTTATTTTGTCCGAAAAAAATATGAACTATTCCCATCAAGTAATTTTTTAAATTAAATGTAGAATTTCACTTAAGATATTTTATTCTAACAGTCATAATTGGTAGAACTTTCTAAAAATAGAAAGAATATAGAGAGTAAGAAACATTTTGATTTGAGCAAGACATGAGGAACTTTTTCTCCCTTACATTATATAGAATACAAATTTTCAATAGGCGTGTCATGGAGGTCGTTGAAATATAATGTGTCATATTATAAACTTTCCAAAAATAGAAAGCATGAAAAATTCCTTATAGTATAAAATATGTTTTATACCAATGAATTACTATTTTAAATGAATTAGGAATAGACTAAAAGAGTTTCACGTAAGATATTTCCTCTAATGGTCACAATTGATAGAACTTTCTGAAAATAGAAAGTATAAAGAGAGTACTTAAGAAATATTTCGATTTGAGCAAGACCTTTCGAGTTGCTTCTCCCTTTTATTATAAATTTAGAGAATCCTTCAAGATGTGTGTCATGGAGGTTATTGCACCATAAGGTGTCATATTTTAAGATTTCAAAAATAAAGTAAAATGAAAGGTGTGATAAATGTACTTAAGAAGCGATTTCCTTATCTTGAAAATGCAATCAGCTTGGCATAGACTACAAATTTTGCCCGGGAATAATTTTTTGGTGGTCGTCTATTTTTTGATGTGTTTGTGGTTTACGTCATTTTTTTGTTTAATTGTTTCACTTTTTCTTTTTGTTTCTTGCTTCAATTTTTTTTTGTTATTTTCTTCTTTTATTTTTTTTACCATGTTATTGGTACACATTTTTTATTTGCCTTTGTCGATGACTAATCTACGCTAGGGAGTCTGGCTAACCACGAGTATCCGACTTTATCGGTCCGTGTGGTTCTCCCCTCTCAATAAAATTTTTACCGCATCCAAAGTTCTTCTTTTATAGTTGAAGGTTTTCTAATTTTGTTATGTTTTAAGGGGTACTTTACAATCTCAAAAAATTATTTAATTTCATGACAAAATACATAAAGTGCGTTGCTAAACAGTGTGATTTGGTGTATTTGAGGGAAAAATCATTTTGTAACTACGTAAAATGAAATGCTAAATAGTGTGCTTTGGTGTACTTGATGGGGACAAAATTATTTTGTCGCAAAATGCGTAACGTTAAATTTTATGCGGTGTATTTTGAGTACTTTAGAATTTAGAAATGTTTTAAGTATTCAAATACTAGAAGTTTCTTCATAAATAACCGGTTTAGTAAAAAATAATAAGTTTGTGACAAAATACGTAAAGTGCGATGTTGATAGTGTATTTTGGGGAGCTTAAGGGTGCATGAAAAAATTTAGAAGTTCAAATACGTGAAGTTCATTCCTCAATAATCTGTTTGATGGAAAAAATTCATGACAAAATACATAAAGTGTGATTCTAGACAGTGTGTTTTGGAGTACTTTAGAATCTAAAAAACAATTACATGTCCAAATTGGTATTTTCTTCTTTATTTAGATAATTTCGCATCAACAAGTATTAGAAGCATACTTAAATTTGTGTTTAGTTTTAAATCAAACTGTGCATGATACCTACATACGTGTTTCACTTTCTAATTATGTTGTATTCTTTCTCTTTTATTATGGGTTAAGTTTTTATATTTACATTCTTTTGGCATAAACCGAGTATCGTCTGTGCGCAACTCTAGAGACTAATCCCTCGAACCGGGTATGACCGTATTATGTGTTAAGTTTTTATAGTTACATTTGACGAATATAGATAACGTTATTATAGGTTGTTGTTTATGTTACAACTTTAAGCTGTTTGTGTTATGACTTGATCTAATATGTGTGACTTTTGTCTTTAACTATGATGTCTTTCTAATACTTAAAATTTATTTGATGTTGTTATTTATTTCTGTTTTGTTTAAAAGTAATTCATTTAACCAATAGTCGGACAACCCGTCCATCGGACGGGAGGCGAGACTAGTAATAGAAACTGTGGCAAAACCATAATCCAGTGCTACAGAGAGAATGTGGCAAATTTTTTCTTGAATGAAAGAGTAGTGTAAAAGAGTTTCACTTAAGATAATCTCTCCGGCAGTCACAATTAACAAAACTTTTTAATAATAGAAAGTTTGAGGAAAGTATTTAAGCAATATTTTGATGGGTTTTTTCTTTTGGACCCCCACCCATTCCCCTAACACCCCCACCCACCGTGTGAAAATACCAAAATACCCCTGACTCTTTACAAAATCACAATTTCTTCACACAATTGGTCATACCTACGTTTGACCACCTTCACTCGCATATACGCCCGACCGGACGTATATACGATCGGCCGTAAATCAACCAATCGTATATACCCCACAGACCCTATATCACATTTAACACTTTTTACTCACCGTATATACCCCTATTCAGGCGTATATACGATTAGCATAAATTCATCCACTCGTAAATACGCCAGCAGACCTTATATACGACGAAGACTGGAGACAGAGCTGAGGCTAAGTGGTTGATCTACCTGGATGATCTGAGTCCAGAGGTTCTTGGAGGCTATGCATGGGGTGCAGTGCACTAGCCGCCATGTATGAGTCCTTGAACACTGCGTCTTTGAGGACTACTGTTGAAGATGTGGAGGTATGCCGACCTATTTCAGGTATACATTTTAACTTCTTGTATTTTTGTTAAATCACACTGACTTTTGGTAAATTTTTGTGAATTAAATATGTTCTTTATTTTTGCATTTCAGGCTTGGATTATGTGGTATTTCCCGGATGGTGGATAGGTTGCCTGATCATATCCCGGTGCGGAGTGAGCCACTTGCTGGGCGCTACAGGAAGAAGAAGTCGACCACAAGCTCGGCCACTACGGGAGGATGCTTGATGAGCCGAGGCCGAGGATGTCTCTGGCGACCATTTGAGGAGGAGGAGTGGGCTGGTAGACCCTTTGGCGAGATCTCCTCTACTGAGGCTTCATCGGTGGGGTGACTTGAGTTCCTTACATGCACGATAGGTGCTGCGGCGGTTTGGGTACACGCAGATCATCCCGCGTGACCCTCTCGATGGTGGCCGTCCGAGTCATCGATCGCTGCGTGTTTGGGATCGTCCACTTCATGGCATCTCGTGGAGGACATCTTGCGCGACTACTCGGGTTGCTCGTGGCCCGGGATCGGTATGCGTAGAGGTACTTACGGTGGTACGTCGGGCTTCTATCCCCGAGACTATTACCGGCTCCACCATCACCTAGAGCTCACCTGGACACCTCCCCGAGATACGCCACGACGATCATATTTGGATTAGGGAGCTTGTGAGGGCTTGTAGAGAGAGGGATTCGTGGCGGCGACATCGCGCATGGCGGTCCGCGTATCGGACAATCCATAGGTGGTGGGGATGGCAAAGACCGGATGACGTGGGTTGGGAGCTTAGGCACGAGCGGGGCGGGGCGAGGGGACGCCGTTAGGGATTTTTATTTGTTTTTGATGTATTTGATATTATTTTGGCACTTTATTATATTATTAACTTTTTTGGATGTTTTATTTATTTTACGAGTTTCCATAAATTTTTGATTTCATTGATTCAATAAAACAAAGTTACCTGGCGATAAAACATAAACAACTTGAATAAAAATAGGCAGATAAAATGAAAATACAATATAAACTCACGAGTTGGTGGAGTTAATCGACGAAGGATCTCAATGACGGTCATACGGTTTCGACGCGTCTGAGATGAATGTAACTCCTCCATTTAATTGTAATATGAATGGACATCATGTCTCGGACGTCATCCTCATTTGTTGACATCCATGGTAGACCGGTAAATACCTCCACTAGTCGTTTGGGTTTCCGATAAGCGATACGAATTATCTCATGTTCGTCGTTCTGCGGTTGAACCATCGCGATAATTTTCGCTTAAGAGCAGAAAATGATATATCGTGTTTTAACCTACACGAAACAACATCTCTCCCATCGAAACTTATACCATCATCTTTCAAGATGATAATACGATGATCAACAAACCCCATATTAGAATGAACAAGAGTGAGGAAGAAGGCTCGTAGTATGACATTAGCGAAGCTGCATCATCTTTACTTGTGATGTGTGAGAGAAGGAGGAGTGAGTATTTGAATTTTTGGTGTGAAAATAGTGATGGTGGGAGTGAGTATTTATAGATGAGGTAAAAGATTATCAACCGTTGATTTTGGCGTGCAATCTACACCGTTGATCAACTTTGAACGTTAAATCATGAGCGTTAAATTTTTTTACAAATTTCAAAAAAACAAAAATTAAAAAGCGCATATATATATGTCAATTGGGACATATATACGATGAGTAGTTTTAACTCATCGTATATATGTTCTCGAAGAAGTATATACGATTGGTCGTGTAACGACCAATCGTATATACTTCTTCAGGGCATATATACGATGAGTTAATACTACTCATCGTATATATGTCCCAATTGACATATATACGATGCGCCTTTTTTAAAAAAAATAATAATATGACAAAGGGCATTTTGGGGATTGCGTTTTGGGTGGGGGTGTTAGGGGAATGAGTGGGGGTCCAAAAGAAAAAACCCTATTTTGATCTGAGCAAGAACTTTTGAAATTGCTCCACCCTTATTATATATTAAGAACTTTTCTCGAGGCATGTCATGGAGATTGTTGCACCATAAGGTGTCATATTGTAAACTTTCCAATATAGAAAGTGTTATAAATCTACTTAAGAAGACATTTCCTTTAAGTAAAAATGTGGCAAAACTTCCTCCAATTGTACAATATTTTAATCTAAAAGAATTTCACGTAAGATATATTTTCTGATGATCAGAATTAGCAAAAAAATTTAAAAATAGAAAGTAAAAGAAGTAGGCTAAAAGAGTTCCACAAAAGATATTTCCTCAGACGTTCACATTTGACAAAACCTTCTAGAAGTAGAAACTATGAGGAGTGTACTTAAACAACCTTTTGATTTGAGAAAAACCTTTCGAATATTTTCTCCCTTATATTATATAGTTAGAGAGTTTTTCAAGAGGTGTTGCATTGAGGTCTTGAACCATAATTGGTCTTATTGTAAACTTTCCAAAAATAGAAAGTGTGACAAATCTACTTAAGATAGCATTTTAAAATGCGACTCCAATTCGATACACTTATAAATGAATTAGGAGTACGCTAAAAGAGTTTCACTTAATATATTTACTCAGACGGTCACAAATGATAGAACTTTCTAAAAATATAAAGGATAAGAAGAGCACTTAAGAAATATTTTGACTTGAACAACACCATTGGAGTTCTCTCTCTTTGTGTTATAAATTAAGAGAATTTGTCAATACGCGTGTCATGAAAGGTCATTCCACCATAAGGGGTGATATTGTAAAATTTCCAAAAATGGAAAGTGTGATGAATGTACTTAAGAAATGATTTCCTTATAAGAAAATGTGGCAAAACTTTAACCCAATACTATAGAGAGACATGTGGAAAATCTTTTCTCGAATGTAAGAGAAGTAGGCTAGAAGAGTTTTAGTAAATAAATTCCCCTAACCGTCACAATTAACAAAACTTTCTAATAATATAGAGTTTGAGGAAAGTAGTTAAGCAACATTTTAATTTGAGCAAGATATTTGGACTAAGCAAACCTAACAGCTTCTAATAATACACAGTTAATCACTTTCAAGACTCTTAATAGAGTATTTCAACCATGCATCTTAGGACATAGCTCATCTTCTTTTCCCTTGTTGCAAAATCCTGTTTTTCAACCCCAACACATGTCTTTGATAAGTAGCTTTGATTAGCACATAGGTTCATCTTCAATTCCCTTGTTGCAAAATCATGTTTTTCAACCCCGTCATGTCTTTCATAAATAGTCATTGATTAATATTAACATTTCTAGTTTTACTAACTTGACTTGATCACTTAGGACGTACTCTCTCTGTAACACATTATAAGCAAAAGTGAGTCAATAAAAACTGACATATTTAATTCAAAATTAAGATCAAATATATCAACTTTCGTTAACTCACTTTTGTTTATAATGTGTTACAGAGTAGTATTTATCATGATGTTGTGGACATAACAACAAGCTCAACATTTTCAGAGTCTTTAGTGGTTTCTGATGACACTAACTTAGACGCCTTTTTCATTTCTTTGCTCTGACCCCAAAGCACAGCATAGAGACCACACACGATCAACACTGCTCCAAGCATACTGTGTGAAATACATTCAAAATTAATCAAATCATGAATATATAGGTAATAGGTACAAGTTTAGATCAGCTAATTAAGATTGTAAGTATACCTTCCTAAGTATAACTTCTCATCCAACATCAAATACGCAGCGATAACCACAAGCATATAAGTTGTAAAGGATTGAAAACAGACACAAACAGAGGACCCCTCATTCTTATGCACCATGCAATAACCATAACCACTATTCCTGACACCACAATTCCCTGCATTGATTCATTAACATCAAACATGTTTTTTTTTTTTTGACACAACATCATCAAACATGTTTCGAAACAGATTTTCTATATAGTCAGTTTGACTTCTCAAATTTTAGAAAAATTAGGTTTCGTGACATTAATACTATTCATAATTGGTTACTGACGTTATCAAATGTTCACTTTAGTCTCTCCATCAAGCACATTACGTTTGGTCTCTGACCTTTATAATTTAGGCTTAAATACGTTTTTGCTCTGCTGAATAGGGGTGTTTTGGTTTTACACATGCGCAAAAATTTTTTTGTAAAAACCCCTTGCAAAATACCAAAAATTTTGGCGTTAGTCATACATTCTTTCGGACGTTAAAAAACATACGTGTCACACAAAATTTTGGTTTTACCCCGCAAATTTTTTTTTTTGTAAAAAGCCCCATGTCTTCTTCTTCCTTCTTCTTCTCTCCTTCTCTTCTTCCTTCTTCTTTCCTCTGTTTCTTTCTTCTCTTCTTTTTTTATTTTAATTGCCCATGTTCTTCTTCCTTCTTCTTCCTGGCTAGTTAATATGTATTATTGAGCTTTTGGACACTAGACCGTTTTAATGACTCAACGATATGTGTTTTTTTATTATGGAACAACTTCCAACTTCACATGTATATAAAGTGTCTCCTCCCTCTTACATTCAGTGTCTTTGAAAGACGTTAGGGCCACTAGGCAAATGGTAGTCTTGCTGTGCTTTCTGGCACAGTGGTGTTGTTCTTAAACCACGATTTCTAAAATAATGAATTGCAGCATGGTTAGACTAAATAATGTGAGTAAACTAAATACTGCTGCAGAGTATCAAGAGGCATGACAATCATTTTAGCCGAGTATTAATTTAGATGTTATAACGTTTTTAAAGTTAATTGAATATTTTGTTTCATGTATAATATATGCTTCACGAATTTAGAAATCGGGTTTGCCCATTCACAAGGACTCGATTCTATGTCACATGCCAGCCGATCTAACAGCTCTACAGCCGACTCTATCATACTGTTGAGTTTCTGTATTGGGTACAATAAGTTAACACAGTAGCCCTTGACAAAGCTTTTTTATAATTTTGTTGTTTGGAGTTTTAGAATTGTAAAACACCTATTCAGTTCATGGTGTTAACTATATGGATTGGAAAATAAAGGACAAATTTATTGATACAAACAATCTAAGAGATAGAGAAGAAGAAGGAAAGAAGAACAGTATGGCAATTAAAATAAAAGAAGAAGAGAAGAGAAGAAAGAAACAGCAGAGAAGAAAGAGAGGAAGAAGAAGGAAGAAGAGGAGGAGGAAGAAGAAGGAAGAAGAACATGGGGCTTTTTAAAAAAAAAAAAAAATTTGCGAGAGGGGTAAAACCAAAATTTTGTGTGACACGTATGTTTTTTTAACGTCCGAAGAATGAAGGACTAACGCCAAAATTTTGGTATTTTGCAAAGGGCTTTTACAAAAAAAAAATTTTGCATGTGGGTAAACCTAAAAACCCCCTATTTGCGAGAAAAAAAAACGTATTTAAGCCTATAATTTAATATCAATTACATCATTGACTTTTACAACTTGGCATCTGTTTGGTCCCCACAAATACAAGAGTAATTTCAAAGGAGTGTTTTTTTTACCCCCACCAATTCCCCATCTACCCCCACATGAATTTTTTAGACGAAAATACCCCTAAGAAATATGTACATCATATATACATTAAGTGGGGTGTATATATGATGCCTAAAATTAACCCATATCGTATATACCCCCACTTGATGTATATACGATTGTATTTTTAAAGAACAAATCGTATATACAACAAGTGAGGGTATATACAATGAGTTAATTTTAGGCATCATATATACACCCCATTTGATTATATACGATGTGTAGTTTTAAAAAACTGTATTTTATTTAAAATTTTAAATAAATGTTATAAAAAGGTTACTAAAAAATCATTAAAGAGTCAAAACTAATCTAAAAAATTATGAAAACACCATTAAAAATCTAACCAAACTAAAATAAGGCTATGCAATTTTTTTTAGATTTTTTTGAGACTATGAAAAATTCAAAAAATTAATTAAAAATAGTAAACGATGGAATTTGGGATTTTGAGTCTGTAGTCTCGTAAGAAGTCTCTTCTACGTAGTCATGCTCGTTGATTTTTTTCGGATTTAATGGATGTGGTTTCATTACGATCGGAGTAGGTTGTCCGAAAACCGATTTTTTAGCCTAAATTATTCATTCGACGTATAACATCGTCACGTGTTAACGAACTACACACTAAACCTATTTTCAGGCTTTAATTAATTTTTATTTGACTAAAAAAAATAAATAAATAAACCATAGGGATCGTATATATGTTAAAATGAACATATATATGAGCCTAAACACTAAACCATCGTATATACACCCCCAGACGTATATACGATTGGCCAACCCCCACATCAATCGTATATACGCCTTGAGGGGTGTATATACGACCCCATAATTTGACCATCATATATACACCCCCAAATGGTATATACGATGGAGTATATACGATTGGAGGGGGTTATATATAACCCCCATATATTTTTTTGAGCTGCAGGATTTTTAGAAATTTTTAAATTTTGTAAGAGTATTTTGGTCCTTGCGCAGGGCTCGTGGGGGTATATGGAGAAGTTGTGGGGTAAAAAAAAGACCCATCAAAGTCATACCGGATAAATCACTGTAAGAATCCTGATACTGTTATCGAGCTTCCATTGATTCCAATCCCTATCAACACAGAGAGCAAAAATAGTGAACTGAATTGAACTCATAACAGCCATTAAAGCTGCGCTTGAGTTATGGCTTGGGTATTCTTTATTCAACTTAGCCTGTATATATTATGTAAAGTGAAGGACAAGAATGAGCATCAAAAATCAATTGTGAGTAAAAAATACTAAAGTATACATAAGGCAATTAATTGGTAATAAGAAATAAGCTAACCTGAGTGATGAACCACAAAGAAAAAGAACAACTACTTGCAAGAGCACATGGAACACCCAATAGTTTACTACGAAGATCTGAATGATGCGATGACATATGCTCATTTTGATGCAAAAGGTTGACATTGGAAGACCAAATTTTAATTTCAATCCCTTTAAAAAATGTCATCACCATTGCACCACTAATTCCCATTACTGTTCCTATCACCTTTGCTTTCCCTTCTGCTAATCCCAAATTTAATTTGTCCATTCTATAGAAAATTCAAAAGTAAATAAAGTGAAAATGTTATAATATTAAAATGGGAAATAAAATCCCACTTATCTTTAGACAATAATAAAGTGAGCGTCAGAGAGAGAATGTTGAAGAAAGTGTTACTAACACTTTTCTAAAAGGCATTGGTGGTGATGTTCGCTAGTCCTGATCAGCAACAATTTAGTTTCATGATTAGGTTTAGTTCACGTTTAGTGCTTTAGTAGCCATGTATTATAGGAGTGCTATAGAATTCTTAGGTTCCATTTAATTTACAAACAGGTAATAAGTACCGGACAAAACATTACGTACTCGACACCTTTTTGTCTTTTACACTGTTCGGTGAAAAATGAAAAAACACAAACAATAAATGTAAAATTTACTATAATTTATTTTCTAATATTTATAACGATTTTATATATATCATATATTAGAATATAATTAAAAAATTAAAAAGAAACAAGTGCGATGAAAAAGATGAGAGAGAGAGATATATATGAAGGAGAGAGGTCATGAGATGAGAAGATATAAGAGATGAGAGATGAGAGAGGTAGAGAGAAAGGAGAAAGTGAGAGAGAGAATTGCTGAGTATGAAATAAAAATAATATTTTGGTATTTAATTTGGGTGATCAAAAAGTTGTATTGCGGGAGAGAAAGTTGCACTGTGGTTTTGCGAGAGACGGAAATTTGAGTTTTTATCGAGTCTCTTGCCCCCACTTCTGTCCAGTACCATGAACAATTTTCAAATCAAATAGGATACGATTAGAGTTGTCCAATCCAAGTCTCCTACATTTTAGCATATCAAACACACCTTAAAGTGTTTTTATGAATTTTTATGGGTTCATACTTGGAGAACTCCACTGAGATGTCAAGGTACAGAATCAGTTCTTTAGTAAGCAAAGTAGTAAAAAGTTAGAAATATGAATAAAAGAAATAATTAGTTGCTATGATTCTTAACAAGTTGCACCATGTGCCCCCTTCTAACCCAGTTAATTTTCAGCCTCAGAATCTGCATCAATGAGTCAAATTTAGCCCCACCCCTATGTTCTAATTCCTTTTGATATATTTGTTATTTAAGTTCAGTGCTGATATGTTAGTTCATCAGAATTACTAATTTGATTCCGTACTGTTCTTCCTTTTAATTTTGAACTCATTAATTTAATGCTCTCAATTTATGCTAAAAACCAATAGTGAAGGCATCTAAACAGAAAGATGAAATTAATATCTAATTCTGCGTATGTTATTTTTTTACCAAGAACTACGTATAGTATTGATGAGATACGTATGTGTGTATGTATGTATACCCGAAGCATACGGCCATGATGAATGTAATCGCCGGAATAAGGTTGACGACGGCCAACATAAACGTTGCTGATGTCAAAGCCAGAGCCTCCAAGTAAAGGTTTAGAAATAAACTTCCCCTGAAATATTACATAATAATAATAATAATGTAATACTTTAATGGTTTAAATATCATTTACCCCTGCAAATATCACCATAATCCATTTACCCCCTGTAAAATAAAAAATTTTAAAATGCCCCTTGCAAATATAAAGCGTTTTTACTTCTCCCCTCTTTGTTAGATTATATTGATAGTGTTAAGTGTATAATGAGTATAAACCGTTTCTGATTTACATATGAAAATATAAATCGTTTCACAGTTCTGCACTTCCAGAGAGAATCTGTAAACAATTTATATTTGCAAGGGGCATCTTAAAACTTTTTATTTTACAGGGGGGTAAATGGATTATGGTGATATTTTCAGGGGGTAAATGATATTTAAGCCTACTTTAATTTGTTATCTAGCTTGTACACTTGCATGAGGGAAATAAATACTTTTTCATATGGCAAACAGAGAGAATAGTTGTTTTCATTGCGTACACAAACAATCCACATAGAAATGCCTTCCAAAGCACACTCCAAATAATCTTTGGTCTGTTTTTCCCTGCACAAAATAATTTTGGCCTAGTTAATATATTGTTTGAGTTCCAAGTTCATAAAAACTACACCTTTTTTTATAAGGCTAGAAAATTTTCCTAGTTAATTTTGGCCTGTTTAACACAATTTTATTACCATTGATTCAATAACGGGTATTTTTGGCTATCAAATAACTATTGGAGCGTCTCCTTCAACAGATTTTTGCTTTGCCTATATAAACACAGTCGAATAGCTATTGACTAAATCCGAAAACAACTACTTTCACTCTTTAAATTATTCTTGGGTTCATCTCCTGTCGTATATATTTTACATATACTTCTTTCCAGTTCTAATACCTCAATTACTACTGTGATCGATATCTCGGGAAATTTGCGCCGTAGAGGCGGATAAATTCTTCAAGACAAGTCACCAGACGCCTCCGATTATTTTTCCTAACGTGTTCTGTGTTCGCAGGTACTTTATTTGTTGTTGTCTTGTTGCGCATATTCCTACAATCTGAAGAATTTATCCTATGGCTGACGCAACCAACAACAACAATGATGATACCAGTGCTCCCATCAACAACAACAGCACCGTTATCGTTCCTGCTGCTGTCCCGGTTACTTAAGCTCTCTTCTTGACATGCACGGAGTTCCTGCTGCTCTCATTGAGACGAAGTCTTTGGAGTCTGCAACTCCCAAACAAGTCGAAGTCTGGACTCATGCTAATAAGGTGTGTCGTCACACAATTCTCAGCACTCTCTCCAACGAATTGTTTGACATCTATTGCACCTACAAGGAGGCTACTCAGATTTGGGAATCAATGATTCTCAAATACACCGCTGAAGAAGCTAGCAAGCAAAAATTTGTCATCAGCAACTACTACAATTGGGTGATGAACGAAACTGATGAAATCAAAACTCAGATCAATCAGTATCACAAGCTACTGGAGGAAATGAAGGTTGAAAACATTGTTCTTCCAGACGAGTTCATTGCTGGGATTTTAATTGAGAAGCTGCTGGAATCATGGAAGGAATACAAGCAACAACTAAAGCACAAACACAAGCAACTGACTCTGAACGAGCTGCTGACTCATATCATCATTGAGGATACAAACCGAAAGGAGAGTAATAAAGGAAAGGCGAGATCAATGGCTGCACGTAGGGGTGTTCGCGGTGCGGTTTGGTTCGGTTTTGAGACAAAAAGTGAACCGAACCGCAAGGTAAAATTACATGCGGTTTGGTTTGGTTCGGTTGGCTTCCTAAAGTAAAACCGAACCAAACCAAACCAAACCAATGTGTTTGGATTGGTTCGGTTGGTTCGGTTTTTTCCAAGACAAAATTATTTAAACCGGAGTTAAAATTAACTAACATAAAAAAGGCTAACATAAATCTTTAAAAAAAAAATTACTCAAATATATATGTAGTATATAAATCACTCTCTTTTAATTTTTTTCAAATAGCTAAGACAATGTTTAAAAGATTTGAATTAAATATTTTGTTGTAATTTTTAAATATAGCATAACAATATGGATTGTTTGTAAGTGAGTCAAAAAATTAATTGGATTTGGGCTAGTAAGTGAGTGAGAGTTGGGTTGTAGTTGTATTTGGGTTAGTAAGTTAGTAAGGAAGGTTGTAATTCAACAAGCCTTAGTGTTACTTGCGGTTTGGTTCGGTTTCGGAAATCAAAACCGCGAACCGAACCAAACCGTGCGGTGCATTGAAAAAAAGAACCGAACAAAACCGATCAAAAGCGGTTTTTTGCGGTTTTTGGTTTGGTTTGGTTCGGTTTGCAGTCTCCCTATTGGTTTGGTTCGGTTTTGAACACCCCTAGCTGCATGTGCTAACATGGTGATGAACAATCCTTCAAGGTATGAAAAAGGCAAACCTTCTTCTTCAAACAAAAGGTATGACTCCAAGAAATTTAATAATCAAAAGAATCGCAAAAAGAACAATGATCATAATCCTGGTGTTCATAACTCTGACTTCAAGAAAAAAGGTTTTTGTTTTGTTTGTGGAAAGCTAGGACACTATGCGCCTAAATGCAGGCATAGGGCGAGAAACGAGAATCCTCCTAAGGCAAACGCCAACTTGGCTGATGCTGGTGGAGATGATAATGAGGATGACAATGATGTCATTGTTGCTGTCGTTTCTCTGGTCAATATGGCAACTAATGTGAACAACTGGGTGGTAGATTCTGGAGCCACCAAGCACATATGTGCTAATAGAGAGGCTTTTACCTCCTACACTATTGTAGGGGAAGGTGAAGAACACATCTATTTGGGTGACTCACATCCTACCCCGGTTGTGGGGAAAGGAAAAGTTCTTCTGAAGCTCACATCAGGAAAGACTTTGGCTCTCACGAATGTGCTCCATGTGCCTAACATAAGGGCAAACCTGATATTTTTTGGTGTTCTGCTGAAACATGGAATCAAAGTGACCTTTGAATCTAATAAAATTGTTCTTACCAAGAACAACACTTTTGTTGGAAAATGATATTATGATCATGGACTTTTTGTATTGAACACTTTTGATTTTAATAACAATGCTTCCACTTCTGCTTACTTGATTGACTCTTATAATGTGTGGCATGCTAGACTAGGACATATTAATTTTCCTTATGTTATTAAATTGCAACGTCTTGGCATGATTTCGATTAGCGATAAACAACATAGTAAATGTGATGTGTGTATAAAATCCAAGTTAACAAAGAAATCTTGTTCATCCGTACATCGCGAAACTGAGTTGCTTAGTTTTACTTACAAGATTTAAAACAAACTCCAACTAGGGGCGGTAAACACTATTATGTGACGTTTATAGATGATTTTTCGCGATACACTAAGGTTTATTTATTAAGGCAAAAGGAGGTGACTAACTCACCATAAATTTGGTTCTTTCCATTTCATTTCATAAACAAAAAGCAGAACATATCACGATGCTTCTTTCTCTTTTTAGCTAATTTGAAACATACCCACAAGAAAAGGATAAAGTGGGTCTTCTTTTCTCCTCTTAAAAGCGGATTTATGAAATTAAAGAAACAAAGGCTAGATATTAGGTATATACTTCTTTGTGACTACTACCAAATAAATATAAATAGTAATAAACTAATTATTGCCAAGAACTGCATGTAAATTGATGATAAGTTGTTGTTCATGATCAGAGAAATTTCCTCTTCGGATATTAGGCCTTAGATAAATAGTCCATCTTAATCTCCAACTCTTGCCACACCTGTTCAATCCCGCAAAGCTTTGGAAAAGTTCCTCAACTTCCATGGCCATGTTTTTGAATGTGATTCACTAATATTTTATCCTCTTCTTGGCTCCAAGGTCCCTTCTTCAAACCAGTTTCACCAGTACTGTTTGGTGTTCTCATATCATCCAAACCTTGAAGCTGAACTGCTGTGAAGTGGATGATAAAGCTATATAAGTAGCTTGTTATTTATATATGTATATATATAAGGTGGTGCGATCCATGCATCTAATACAAAATTGACACAAAAAAGAAGTATAAAATAGCTTTTGTAATTCTACTTAGTGTTTTATATTAAATAAACTCGGATTGTGATTAAGAACATAGTATGAATACAAAAAAACTCATGCGCACATAGTATATGACACTATTTAATCCATGGCAAGCTATGAAATTGCTATCTTAGAATTAAGGAGCCACAACATTTTAATCTTGAGGATAATCATACTTAATCTTTTCTGAAGTCTTATATGAACTAATTTGTCAAATATATAATATTTCTACCTAATGAATCAGATAAATTGATGTAAATGAATCAAATTTGACTTGAAAAGATAAACACTAACATTGAGATTATGCAATGGGTAGGTCAGAACAAAAAAAATGCACGCTGCAGACTTCTTCCCAGGCATTAGATAGAGTAATTAAGTACTATACTCACGAGTACAATAAATTCATGGGATAATAGATTTGCACAATGCTCTCTTTTAATTGAGTTCCATGTCCATTAATTATTTAAGCACAATTAGCAGCTTAGTAGAGAGTTCAGTTCAAAATTGATTAGAAGATGGCAGCCTCAAATTAAATAAAATAGAAAAGAATACATTAAACTACATGAAGCAAATACATGAATGGTTGCAGCTGGATAGTTTGAAAACAATAAAATGATCATCCATAAGTAAGTTAGAGACAATATGATTTCAGTACACAGTTGACTACCCATGTGAAATAGAGCGAAAAATATTAGAATAGACTGATGGAATTGACTTCAAAGGATAAATGAAGGTGGGGAAGAATTGTGGGATATTGGATAAGTCAAACTCTAATACATGATGCAAACATCATGGCAAAGGTGCAAATAAATGAAATCAATAATAAACTAAAGAATTATGGCGAGATAAACAATTTTAGTTTGACTAAGAACAAAAATAGAGGACTACAACATAACATACTTAATAACAGAAAGACCCCTGCCAAGAACTGATAACAACAATGCAAACACCATCACCTAATGGGAATTTAAAGTAAGACAACTTGAAAATCAACCAATGACTTTAGATTCATCATTTCATAGGGGTTAGCTTCTAACATTATCGTAAAGGTAGCCTTCTTTTCCTCAAACTTGTGAAGTAAATTTTGTCCATGCGTCGGTTGTGTTTGTGCATATAAAAGGAAAACCGAGTTGGGATCCTACACAAACTCAAATCATAATTAATCTAGTAGTAGCTCAAAAAAATAGAAAATCAAAGTCTGAGAAAAGGAATGTTACTTGTTTTCACATCATATTGGTTGGATTATGAGCAAACAATAAGAGTCAAAGAAAATATAGCAAACGTTGAAGTCCTCAACAAACCACTAAGCATGTCAAAACCCAAATTATGAAATCTATGATCTAAAATCACAATTACCAAACAGTAAAACTCACCCTAAGAGTTCATGTTTCATGAATCATGAGTAGTATTTTGATTTCCACTAATTAAAAACCTCAAAACCTTTAAATAATGGATGTAACAATACTTGCCAAGTCCACAGTGATGATCCTGCATCAAATTCAACAACCGGACATAAAGGTTATGACAAATCTTCAAACTGCAAACTCAAACGCAAAATTGAAACTTAATCTAATGATAAAAAAAATCATCATAAAAATACAAAATCCAAAAGAGGAATAAAAGCTCAAAAACTCAAACTTTTTTTGCAAGTGAACTCAGCTCAATGAATCAACTCACCCGAGGCAATGGAAGCTGGGCAGAATAGCCCAAAATCCCTCAATATATAAACATGAAAAGTGGATAATCTCTATTTTATTCTTTTCCATTTTTTAGGTTAACTGAAAAATAGTTTCGAAGTTAGGAAAATGGGGAAATGCCTTCACATTTCTGGTCACCATAGTTATTCAAGTTCCTTATCATAAAATATATCTAGCTTGATATATTTATCATCAGAGGAGATACCATCCTTTTGAATATCAAGGGGCTCAAGGATCATATCATGCATTCCTTGGGAAAGAATCTGAATTGTGACTCCTGTGTGAGTCACAACCCCCAAATAACGGAGCCATCGATATCTGTAAAAAACCAACAGCTAAAATCATAAACATAAACAAAAGAGGGAAGATGAATACCAGAAAACAAAGAGTAATTTGTCACAAACACTAAGCTACAAAGTCATCTCTTCTTGGTATGACATTAACCTCATAAGATAAATTAGTTGATGATGACCTGCAAAAAAACACAATTGAAGATAGTCAAGATAGTTGAACTAAGACACTAAATAAATAAGGATAGCAAAGCTTCTGCATAGTGCATGAATACATAGTATGGATAATATAACATGCTATTGGAAGTATAGATTCTACATTGTTCCAGATTTTACAGACCATTTACCCCCAAACTTCTTAAAGTCTTCATCAACCATAGCAAAGTGAAGTTCTCGATCCCATTCCTGAAGCATTAAAAAATAATTTTGTAGCATTAGAAATTGCTAGCATGCTGTAATTAAATCATAGAAGAAAAACAATTAAGGAACATAACATATTCCAATCGGTGGAAAAATGCAATATCAACAAATTTGCATGACAACAGAGGTAACAACAGAATAGAACAAAACCAGTAAAAATACAAAAACATGTGCCTCACGAATTTATGCTCCCACCAACTCAAAATTAATGAAAATGACAGTACAAACTATAGAAAAATTCCAGGATTACAAATAAACTATAAAAAAAACAAACCCTAAACATAATAGACAGAACAACCAGACATTTCATCAAACATAATATGTGTAGATTACAGAATCCTCATAAACCCAAATTAGGGGAAGAACAAATAAGAAGGATCCCTCTCACGGTGCCGCTTCCATTTCCTTGTTTCACTGAGAGTGAGAAAGATAGAGAGAAAACCAACAAAAAATAGAGAAACTAATTAAGATTGAGGAAGATGAGAGAGTTAAGATCGATAGAGATTAGAAGAGTAAATTTACCATGGTGGGAAATGAGAAGAAGTAAAATAAATCCATCCACATTCTCCTCCTATCGTCATTGTCACTGACCACCGCTCCTCACTCTGTTTTTCCCTTTATTTTCGCCTCCAACTCTGCCTTCTCTCCTTTCTCTTCTCTGTTTCTCTGAGGTTGCTGTTGGCAGCAACTTTTGGATTACATCTTCTTTGTTTATGAGTTGAGAAAAATGTGTTCTAGAGAGAGAACGATGAGAGAGCAACATAGATAGAGAAGAGAGAACTGTGAGAGAGAGAGATAGAGATGAGAGTGGGAAGAGAGAAGAGAATGTAGAGAAGAGAAGAGAGAGATTGAAAGAAAGGAAGCGCGAGGAAGAAAGAAAGAAAGAAAATGTATCTGTTATTTCTCTCTGTACCAGTGTTTTCACTTGACATTCTCACATGGGAGTGGCAGTTTCTACAAACAGGACTGCTAAATCAAAAGAAGGGAGAAAAAAAATGCACTGCTGGCATATGAGTTGGCGCCATACAAAAATGCACTTGGACACATGGGGGCAACTGAAAGTCTGAAAATTGGAGGGAAATGGGGGGTTTTGGCGGGAAGCTGATGTGGCATCGCTGATGTGGAGACTACATCAGGATGTATAGTCTTTGATATCCGCAAAATTGCCATGATGAGTAGGTATTTGCCTGCACAAATGGTTACAAGCTCGGATATGAGTAATTATCAAGCTAATAATATTTTTATTTTGCTAAATACTATCATTTGCAAAACTTAATAAATAGATTTGAAACAAATTGATAATTTTTTAATTAAATTATATTAATCTTTATAGAGACAAACATTAAAGTTTCTCTCTCTTCGCTGTGTTTGTGGTTTTGGCCGGGGCGCTAGGGCCAAGAGAGGTTTCGGTCTAATTTGGCGTTCTGTCCTGTGGCTTCTCTGGGAAATGCGTAATGACTGTATTTTTTTGGCGAGAGTACCAGATTGTGTGTTTGTCATGGGTAGGGTTAAATCCCTCTCATGGAAGTGGTTCCTTATTAGATCAAAGGCCCCTCGCTAGTTGTACTATGAGTGGCATGATGCCTCGGTAACTTGTATTAGTCGGGCTTAGCACCCTGCTTTTGAGCACCTTGTATCGGTTGTGGACACCCCTAGTGTTCTATTTGTATTATATATATATATATATATATATATATATATATATATATATATATATATATACACACGATCTTTTGCCTTTTAAAAAAACACTTAATTCAAAGTAGGGTATAGGTAAGGGTGGCAATAGGTTGGGCCGAGCTCGGCTTTGCTTGGCCTGAGCCTGACCTGCATTGAACGTGTTTGGCCTAGGGATGACAATTGAGCACATACCCATAGGGTACCCGCAAACGGGCGGGTAATTACCACCACATATGGGCGCGGGCTCGGGTACGAGCACTACGGTGCCCAACCCGCCCTAGGCCCGCACCCGCATATATATTAATAATATTACAACTTTACCTATATACAATTTTAAAAAATGATTTTAATTCACTAAATATTATTGTGTGTAATATTTTAATTAGTAGATACAAAAAAATAATGTCTCTTTAAATTGAATTATAATGCTTTTTATGTTATTTATTATTTTGTGTTGTTAAAGTGCGGGTAATTGGTGTGTCCATGGCACTTGGTGCCCTAGGGTATGGGGACGGGCACTATAGTGCCTTGCCCATACATGTGCAGGCTCGGTACGTGCACTATGATACCTTGCCCATAGGGTACCCAATGCCATCCCTATTAGGTCTGAGCCTGACCTGTGGCCTGTGATAGGCTGAATTTTGAGGCCTAACCTGGCCTTTTCGAAAGTTGTACAAGGCTTGAAAGCCTGTTTAAAAGCCTATTTCACCAAAACAAAATTAGAAAACTGACAATCTTTCACTACAACAGATCTAGTAGATGGGGTTTTTTTTTCATCTATGGGCGGCGCTTTTGGAGCGCTTTGAGCGTGGCGTCAAGCTATTCACTCCAACAATGGGCGCGCTTCCTAAAAAGCGCCACCCATTGCAAAACACGTCCCCCCAGATACTGGCGCTTTTTAAAAAGCTACCGAATATATCAAAGCGTCCTCCCGGATACTTAGCGCTTTTTAAAAAGCGCTGAATATTACCACTTATACTGTGCGCTTCATTAAAAGCGCTGAATATTGCCTATTTGTGTTACTAAATACCCAGCCGCTTTATTAAAAGCGTTGAATATTGCCTATTTGTGTTACTAAATACCCAGCGCTTCATTAAAAGCGCTGAATATTGTCAAAAAAATTTAATTTTTTTCTGTTTTGTGTGTTTTCCTTTTTATATTTACAAATTACCTGTACAGCCAATCCAATCCAATACATAATGAATCAAATTGCTAAGAGGAACCCAAATTACATATATGAAACAAATTACATAAGAGGAACCAAAACAAAATAGCTAAGAAGTTTCATTATCTAATTCATATGTATCCAAAACAAGCTATCAAGTTACAATATTATGAACCAAAAACTAGCTAGGCTAACTTATATGTATCCAAATGAAACTTTAAAAAAAGCGGAGACATAATCGCACCATTCTCCCTAAGCTCAACAATCTGCTCAGCCAGTATATCCGGCTTTGACAATCGCTAAAATACTGAAATTATATAAATAAATAAAATTAGAATTGAAATGGTTAAATATTGGAAAGAACCACTATTAAATCGAAATTATATAAAAATATATTATAAGTAGATACCGACGGGGATAGTCGTTTTCTTTTGGGTAATAATATCCTTCATATATTTCATGACGTAATACCCACAATCAATGTTATTGAATTGTTTAGGACACTACAAAACATAAGATTAGTTAATTGTTAAATTGAGTTGAATACGATTTTTGACAAAATAATGTAATGTATAAGTTAGAAACTTACAATTATTGCTAACCATTTGACCGTTAATTTATCCACTCCCCAATATGTCCTTAAAGTATTTGAATAGAATGTCATATAACTATATTAATAACAATATATACATATATAAGTAAAAGTAAGAAATATGCAGAATGACACAAAATAAACACACTGTTAAAAAGCTCCACAAACTCAAGTGGTTTTTGTAATGATTTTGAAGTGAGTCAAGGTAATACGGTTTTTTTTGCTAGGATTAATTGCAAACAAAACCCAATGTCTCCTACAAAATAAATTTACGAATAAGTAATTGACTACTATTAAAAAATGCATGTTATATAAGAATTAATGAGTAAAAATTTTTACCCTAGATTAACTTAGGTGCTAGAAGTAAGGCATCATGACTTCTATTTTGAGCTTCATTGAAGCGCTCATTGACATAAGTTTGAGCAATGATCTGGTTTTGTTCCACAAGTGATTGATAATTTGGCGGTGGGATTCACATGATGAAATGTTGTACTTTAGGACACAAGAACAAATATCTATGTGTGCATTCGGAAGGGACCACAATGTCTCTAAATACAAGTACCTACATTTAGATATAGATATATATATATATATATATATATATATATATATATATATATATATATATATATATATATATAAATTAAATTAACGATATAATAAAATAAAATCGACAATGTCAAATAATAAATTACATAGTACACAAATCGGGATAATCAATATCAAATTTTTTCCATTCATGGAGAATCCATGGGTGTCGTAACATGCCATCTTTAATCCTTTCATCCTCATGCCATGTTAAGTGTTTTGCATCTTCGAACTACGGTACATACGCCTAAATCGAGGAATTATGGGAAAATACCACAACACCTTTTAGGGAGCAGAATCTTTCTTTTTATACCGTGATGCATTACATTTAGGACACGACTTTAAAAATGCATGTTCATTCCGAAATAGAATGCAATCATTGGGACAAGCGTGTATCTTCTCATAGTTCAAGCCAATGGACCCTAACATTTGTTTTGCATCATACGTCCGAGAAGGAGCACATTATCCTTCGGCAACATTTCTTTCAATAGTGTGAGTAATCGAAGAAAGCTCTTATCCGTCCATCCGTGGCAAGTTTTCAAGTTATACAACTTTTTCACGACCAATAATTTTGTGAATTGGTACAAACCTCATACAACTGGCGTCTCTGCATCCGTTATCAACTTCTCAAACATTTGAGGACGGTCATTAAGATCGTCTTCAAAAGCCTTTGCCATCTCTTCAAATTCGTCCCCAACAAACGTAGGTATTTTGGTGTCAACGGTGCACATCTCTCAAGACTATTACCCATATTCGAAGATTCAACTCTTTCCTCACCATGCATTGTCCAACAAGTGTAAGTTTGATCAATTCCATTACCCTTTAAATGTCCTGTCAACTCAAATGCGCATTAAGCGATTTTACATAGCAACAACGTAAGCGAGGACATATCATATTACTAGATCTCCTAAGCGTTGAACAACGCGATTCACAAAATAATCCACTCCATCTCTATATTCCTTGGGACGGGACGATTGGCAGACATCCACTTTCTATCCATAATGTCCCAATATCTATAATAAATTCGGATAAGAGAATTTACAATTTTATTGAAGCTAAGACATTCGATCAACTAGCTAGTAGTTTCAAGTAAACAAATCAAAGACTTTGATGTCTTCTATATAGTCATTAATTCTTCATATAAAATAAACAAAAACACAAAAAGTAGTACACGAACAAGTGGAAGCAACACTGACAAATATCCAACCAGCTGTGAACTCGAACTACAACGAACTCTCGAACCAGGACAAACTCGAACCGATCGCGAAGCTCCGACAAAAAAAACACCCAAAACCTAACAAACAATTTGCATAATATTTTTTAACACATTCAACTAATTTTAAACATATCAAACACATACAACTACTTTCAACATATTCCTCTCCTATCAAATTTTTTTACACATTCAACATATTTCCTCTCCAACCTATCAAAAAACCTAAAACCAAAAAACAAAATAGAGAACTAACCTTTGAGAGAAGATGAAGACAAGCAATGAGAAGACCAAGGGTGCTTTGGAGAGGATTCACGAGTGAGGATTGAGAGGATTCACGGTTCTTCAGGGGAAAGGACCAACGGATGAGAAGAGTGAGGATGAGAAGACCAAGGGTTTGGGGTTTGTGGGTTTGGGGTTTTCCGGGTTTGGGGTTTTTAATTTACAGGTTGAGGATTCACTGAGAGAGAGTGAGGAGAGCTCGTTGTGTGTGGGTGTGGGGTTTCTCTTTGAGAGAAGCGAACAACGTCTGTGAGAGAGAGAGAGAGAGAGGAGAAGAAAGCGCGAAGGGAAATGAAAATAAGAGAGAAAAGCGAAAAAAAAAAAAAATTAAAGCAATACTCGGCGTTTCTAAAAAGCGCCGAATATGTGTAGAAACGCGTTGTGTGATGGGCGCGTTTTGGTAAAAGCGCCGAGTATTCACGCAGCGTGATGGGTAGCGTTTGGAAAAAAGCGAGTATGTGTAGAACGCGTCCTTCAATGCGCGGCGTTTGGAGAGAAAGCGAGTATTCCTTGCGTGATGGGTAGCGTTTGGAAAAAAAGCGCTGGGTATCTTTGAGAACGCCTCCTTCAATGCATAGCGTTTGGAAAAAAAAGCGAGTATTACTTGCGTGTTTTTGTGATAGGCAGCACTCTTTGAGGAAACGCTGCTCATGGTGGCGCTCATTTTTAGCCAATCTAGCGTAGTGTTTGAGTGGTGTATACTTTGTAAATAGACGGATAAGCTATTAGATCAATGAGATTGAGATCTAACAAAATCTTTTAGAAGCTTATCTTTATAGGACATTCTATTTAAATTTTATTTTATAATAATACATTTAAATATGTCAAAAGTTGATATAGAACATTTTAAGTAAATAAAAAATGTAAGCAAATTAATTTATAATTTAACAGAAAGTAAAAAAATTGAATATAATAATATTAGTATTAAAAAATATTTATATTTACTTAAGTAAGCCGGTCTTATAGGCCTAGAAGACGTTTTTGATGGCCTATAGCCTGACCTTTTTACCTAAATAGACTTTTAAAAAAGCTTTGACCTTATCTATTTAAAAAAAATCTGACCTAACCTAGGCCTGATGTAGGCTGGCCTGGCCTATTCCCACTCCTAGGTATAGGGACAGACATTATACTACACTGTCTCATAGGGTGTCAATTGTCATCCCTACTTCAATCGAATCTGATATGACTTAAAAATATTTATATATTACAAACTAGTAACTTTGGTTGAATGATGCTTTCACTAATTTAATATGCAATTTTGGATAAAAAAAAGTAATTAAGTCCATGAATTAGTTATAAGATATCTATTGGACCATTTTTTTTAATAAATTTATATGATCCAATGAATATAAAACCATTAATTATTATTATTATTTTTGACAAAAACAAAGCATTATTTGATTTTTTTGATAAGTAGATTATTTGATATTTGATTGGTCTACCGTCCAACATATTACTTTATCATGTAAATTTTACTATATAAAAAATCAACTAAATTTAATTTGTAAAATCTATATAAAATTAACCTAATAATAAAAATACATCGAAACACTATCTTTTGATATATTTCTGATGATCTATCACAAACACCATTTTCTTGCTAAATAATTTTTCGACCTAATAAAAAAATTAAAAAAACTCCATTTTTGAAATTTATTTTGGTGTCCTTTATTATTTTTTTTTGTCTGGATCGTGGGACACGAGATGGTTATTATACTTTATTTCCTTCACATATCTCTTATTGTCATTAATTATATTTCAATTGTGAACACAACTAGCTGGCAAGAGTTTGATTCACACTTTTCTTTTTCCTTGTATATGTTTATGTAGTCCGTCTATTTTAAAAGCCTGTTTGATCCCTACCTAGAAGTTGAAGCTGAAGATGGCGAACATGTGGGATACTTTGAAACCATCGTTGCTAATGGTTTCTGCTCAGATCGTATTTTCAGCTTGCAATGTTTTATACAAGCTTGCAATTTTTGATGGAATGAGTACCATTGTTATTGCAGCCTATCGTCTTGCCTTTGCAGCTGTTACTACTATTCCTATTGCTCTTATTTTTGAGAGGTCAGTGATGATCACTTAATTTGCAGCTTCATTTTTTTTTAACAGTATCATGGTTTTTTTCTCTCTTTTTTTATCAATAAAATTTAGTGTAGTACTCTTTTTTGTTTTTAATGTTTTTTTCTTTAAGGAAAATTTTATATCAGAAGGTTTTAACGAGACTCTATATATACTTATTTAAAATTAAAGAACGAGACTCCATCTTTCTTTTGCATTAAGAAAATATTTGCTGTAACTATTTTTTTTTAAGTTCGCGGATTATAGAAGAGAACCAATATCGTTAATTAATAAATAATTATTATAATTAATTAATTACTCAATGATCTTAACTAATTGTATAATTGACTAAGTATACTCAATTTACAAACGATAAAATCTTTGATCAAGGTAGATTTTATTATTTAGAGTAAAAAAAGCGAGATCAGTATATTTTTTATTTTATTTTTTGACAAAAGAGATCAGTATATCTTGGTGATGATTTATAAAGAAAAAGTATATATATTGAAGACGAAAAAAAGGAGACTAACATTCTCTTACAAACATGAATGGATCTCACCTTTAGTGAGATTTCCTCTCTCTCAAATAGTGTACGGATTCTCTACCGACACTTATGCAACGACACGTAGAACTATTTGATATAGAGAGCTAATTTTTTTTATTTAAATAAATCGGGTATATATCTTTGCGTGCTGAATCAGAAAAAAATGTCATTTGAGTCGGATAGTCTGCGATAGGCAGCATTTACAATACTCTCCCTTAAAAGATTTAACATTATTGCAAGCTTAAGGCTGAATTCAATCTCAAACATTAACTATATTGAAATAAACTCTTATCATTTCATTCGAGTGTTCTAGATTGGATGGTTGTATGCATTCCACGGTGCAAGAACAGTAGAGGAACAAAGTTAACCAAAATATGTTTTTGTTTGCATTCCACTTGGACCAACATAATTAAGCATTTATTATTTTTGTTGAAGAAAAATTAAACCCCTGCAAAAATTTTTTTTGGATAAATGTCAAATCAAAACTTCACAAAAAAATAAATAAAAAAAAATAACTTGAGCAGGTGCAGTGGTTAACGACTCAAATCTAAAGGGTGGATTAAATTTAGTCCAGAATTCGACTAGATACAAATGAACCTAAATATCACCGCAAAAAAAAAACTAATGTATTTGGTCTATAGAATCGATTAGATACAAATGAACCTAAATATCACCGCAAAAAAAATACAAATGAATCTAAAATGAGACTGGAGGGAGTACTTTATTTTTATTTTTTATTTTTGATAAGCAGGGAGTACTTATTTAGTCTCTAACAAATAAATATATTATCATACTCCTCAAATATCAAATTTGTCTACTAAAATAATTTTATGGGGATTAATTAGTCTCCCTAAAGACTACTAGTTTGACTAATATCTAAGTTTTTTTAATGGTTAAATTAGTACTTTTCATTTCTAAGAAAATAATTATATTTGTGGTTTTTTAAAAGATTTTTTTTTTTACACTTTTTACTCCTAACAGACTAAAATATTGAAGCATTTATGGGGGTAAAACAACTTTATTCCACATACTTAACTAAATATTCTTAGGATTTAATTTATATATACAATAAGTGTATACATATTTTGCAGTATCTACCAATTATATAGGTTGACACATCATTAAAAAGAAATGGTCAATTGGTAATTATCAATTAGTTAATTGGTAACCACCGCTCCATGAATTAAGATTGATGATGGTTGTAAAATCCTATGCACAATATGTGTATATAAATTAAACTCATATTTTTATCTTGGGCAATAATTTCCCCCACAACTAGCCTACCATGTATGTGGATCCACCCGGGTGGGCAAGCTAGGAGATAATCCCCATAAAAATGTCAGGTTTCCTTTTAAAAAAAATTAAAAAATAATATTTTTTGTCCAATGTTTGTAGAACCAAATCGGTGAAACTTTAGTGACATAGTTGAATTGGTTCATTTGATTCAATTATGGTTGAACTGAATGACTGATATAAATAAAAAAATAAAAATGATTATAGTTGAATGAAAAAGTAAAATAAAATAATTATTTCAAGCCTTTTCATTAAGGTTCCATTAGTGGTTTAAACAACTCAACATGATTCTAAGCGATTCAACCAGATTAATTACATAGTTCAAATAGGATTGAACTAACAAAGGAAATGACCAATGAGTTTTGTTTAATATTAAATTTTCTCTTATAGGAAAAAGAGGCCAAAGATGACTTGGAGGGTGTTTGGGTTTTCACTTCTCACTGGATTATTTGCGTATGTCTTCTATCAATTCTACTTTTTTGTGCCATATATGCATGCAAGTGATATTGATAACAAAATTTATATGGCTATGCAATATAATTAACAGTGGAGCTATATTTCAAAACCTATTCTTTGGGGCCTTGGTATTGACGTCAGCAACCCTTGTATCAGCCATCTATAACCTTATTCCTTCCATCACCTTCGTCCTCGCTGTATCATTTGGGTACGTACGCATTACCAGCATCATATGTGTATATAAATTAAATTCTTTATATATTAGTTTTTCATATACATTAAATGTGCCGATTTCATCTTTTCTCCAAAAATTTCTTTTAAGATATTTTGGGAAATATAAGGAGTTGGGAATATTCCATAGATATGCAAATATCGTAATGATTATACATTGATTTTTTTTTTTGACAAAATGATTATACATTGATATAAATCATATTTTACACAAAATTACTTCTTCATGTTGTTGACACATTATGTTTCTTAAAAGAGTGTACTTGAATTGAATACAAGTGACATGATGATGAACCTAGCTAGTCACACTTGTTAATATGAGACAGTACTAATCAATTTTTTTATCGCAACGGATTCAATCAGTTATATAACTCAAGATGGAAATATTAATAGTTGTAACAGATTCAATTTTATAATCAGAACGATCATTACATTGATTTTGTTTTACTCAAAACAATTATAAATTGATAATCCATAAAACATATTTTACACAAAACTATAATCATACTTCATCATGTTTGTTGTCACATTATATTTTTTTAAATAGTGTGACTGAACTTTAATTGAATACTCGTGACAAGTTGATGAACCTAGTCACACTTGTTTTTATATAAGACTCTAATCAGTTTTATATTGCCAAAGATAATAAGATAATATATTTCAACAAAGGTGAGACATAGGTTGCCTTTAAAAAAATATATGAGTAATTTACCCAATTTTACTTTATTCACTCAAAATCTGACACATGTATCTCACTAATTTAATATCAACGTGATGTAAATGTGCAAATATATTTTAATTGGAGGATTATGTTCATGTCAATCATGTGCTCAGTAAAATTTGTGTGAATACAAGTGAGACGGGTTACCTACAGTTTTTCAAATACATCTTAGGCCTCGACATTTTTTTTAATAATAAGTGTACAAAACAATAGGTCAATATGCAAATAACAAAATATACTTATAAGAATATGTAAAATATAATTATATGTGGCTGACATTATATTGGATTAATTACCCACAATTTTCTAAAGGTAAGCTAGAATTTACTTTCAAGAAATTTATGCTTTGTCCGGCCGGCAATGGGGGCATTTGGCTAACTCCACACTAATGAGGATTCTAGACCCCAAATGCTAGAGTTTTAGTTTTTTAAAATTTTTAATCAATCTATAAAATAATTATTAGTTAGTAGATAGTTTATCATGAAAAAAATAAGGTCCAATTGTCGGTTGAGTAAAAATCATATTTTTTTATAAGCTCCTTAATTTCAATGCCTAAATATCATCTTGGTCCCTGCAAATACGGCAAATATCTATTTTGTTTCAGCAATAGTTTTTTTTTAAAACAAAATTTATAATTTCTCATTTTGGTCTCTAAGGTCATTTTAAAGTTGATATGTCACATAGACCAAAATGAATATTATAAATTTTGCAATTACTATTTTAAGTTGTGTCTTGGTGAGAATGTGTTGGGATCCATTACTCAATTTGTACTATAGTCATGTTTTTGTATGGTGAAAGTACTATATATTGTTGATAAAGCACATAACGTTGGCTCTGTAGATTTGAAAAATTAAATTGGGGAGCAGCAGCAGGGAAGGCGAAGGTAGTAGGAACATTACTTGGACTTGGTGGAGCATTGCTATTGACTTTTTACAAAGGCATAGAATTTGATATTTGGCCTTTTGAAATCAACCTTTTGAATCCAGAGAATAAGCAAAACGGACAAGTCATTGACACTAGCACTGAATTGCTAGGTGTTCTTTGTGTCGTAATAAGCTGCTTCTCTTTCTCTTTGTGGCTCATCATTCAGGTAAACCTATATATATATATATATATATATCACCAATGTTGTTGTTGTTGTTTGACTAATGTTGACTTTTGTTGTTTAATTTACATGGTACAGGCTAAAATCGGTGAAGTGTACCCATGTCCTTTCTCAAGCATAGCTTTAATGTCTGTAGTAGGAACAATACAATGTGTTATCATAGGTTTTATTCTTGAGAGAGATTTGAACCAATGGAAACTTGGTTGGGATATAAGACTCCTAACTGTTGCTTTTTCGGTATGATATCTTTCTTATTAACTACTCCATCATCAGTCTCTTTTATAAATTAAACCCAGTCAGCGAAGATTGGTGTATTTGGTCTAAAATTTAGATCACATATATTAGCGTCTGTTGACCAATTTTTGCTTATAAAAGAGATCAGAGAAGGGAGTATGATATGTTATGATAGCGTTTGTTAATTAATATATTATTATTTGCAGGGAATTATGGCGTCTGGGATAATGATTCTTGTGATGGCATGGGTGGTACAAGTGAAAGGCCCATTATTTGCGTCTTCTTTCAACCCTCTTATGCTTTTGATTGTGGCTGTTGTAGCTTCTATGATCTTGGATGAAAAGTTAAATTTAGGAAGGTATATATACATACACTAAAATCTCAATTCATCTAAATTTATTATATTTTTTGTGGGCTTTGTATTAATTAATTAATTAATTAATTAATGATTTGATTTAATTTTGTATTGTTTTGGTGTATGTAGTATTCTTGGAGGAGTGCTAATTGTGAGTGGGCTATATACGGTGCTATGGGGTAAGGGTAGAGAAGCGTCGCAAAAGAAGACTGAAATATTAGAGCCTTGGGAAATTGATGGAGATTCTGAAGCTACGACGCCATTGTTAAATCCATGAGCAACTCTTTATAAGGATTAGTGTGTTTACAAGAATAGTAATGGTTGTGAATAAGTGCTGCTAAATATATCAAGGTGAGGCCTAGGTTGCCCTTAGATATACTATGGGTAATTTACCTTAACCACTTAAAAACTGACACATGGATTCCACTAACTTTTGTCACATACATTTATATTTTTTGGTTTACAAGTTAATACTATATATTTATATTATTTACACTTTCACCCTAATTTTAATAAATGCACATTTAGTGAGTTATTCTTAGCCATGATTTTAGTGTTGTCTTCCTCTCTCTTGTTATTAATCGATATGTTGGAAATATGCAACTGGACTGTACCTAAAGAACTGCGGCTGCATATATATTTAATAAAATAAAATAGAGTACGGTAATATCGATTTTAATTTCTATCAATAATTTTGCTTCAAAAAAAAAACAATAATTATAAAGTACGGCAATATCGATTTTAAATTTTGAAACATGACATAATAATCTATATTTAACCAAAAAATTTCTTTCTATAAGTATTCTACCTTATTTTTATAAGAATCGTTAACAATATAATTAAAAAACAATTCTTTTATTAGATAGAAAACTAATTAATTGTTTTATGTTACAAATTTAATTTATTTTTAATTTTATTTAAATATATATTACGTAACACTAACCATGGATGAATCAATGTAATATCGTGTGAACTAAGGTTCACTTACACCCAAATTCAATTGATAAAAGATGATTCATGTATCACATTGGTAACAAGGATTCACTTGTTGTGGAGGATTTCATGTACCACTATGAACTAGACATCATTCAGTGTCCAGTTCACTGAACCATGGATTACTCAATGTATCATCGTGTGAACTAGGGTTCACTTACCATCGATTCGGTCGATCAAAGATGATTCCACTATGTGTTTTGTTCAATCGTTTCGTGACTCGAATTCGATCGGATGATCACCTAGAACCCCTGATTTCCTTGGTCGTTCGTTTGAATTCTCTCATTAACCATTACCCCACTCCAATGATTCATTCACTGTGGAAGATTTCATGTACCATTGTGAACTCAACATCACTTATCGTTCACTTACCACTCCGACCACGCCAACCACCACCTCCCACCGCCAACCACCACTCCGACCACCTTCAACCACCACTTTAAGGGTGGGCGTTGCGCCTACGACCTATATGTAGGTCCACCACTGCGTAAGTGGCGACCCAAAGCTTCCGAACGTAAATCAGTCTTCAGCAAAGCCAGTGGAGCTAAATAGATTGAATAAATATTTGTGATTTTGTAGTGACTAAACAAAATGGATTCAATAGATATTGGTGATTTGGTGGTGACCGAACTAAACGATTCAATAGATATATATGGTTCTAAAAAACATGAAGAAGCAGTACAAAAGTAAATTTTGATTTTTTAAAAAGCGTTAGGATTAGGCGTGGGAGGATGGTAAACTAGTCTAAACTACTTCTGATTGAGGAAAAATTTCTGAACCCTAAAATACTCCAAAAATTTTCGAACCTAAAATACTCCAAAACACACTATTTAGCATCACACTTTATGTATTTTGTCACATAATTAATTTTTTTAACCATATCGATTGTTGAGGAATGAGCTTGGCTTATTTTAAGCTATTAAATTTTTTGAACCATAAAGTATCTAAAAACACACTACTTAGTATCGTATTTTATGTATTTTGTAATGAAATAAATTTTTAGAGAGTGATAATGTTACAAAATACCGTATAAAGTATGGTAATAATGATTACATTTTTTTACTAAAAGTCGGTTAATAAAAAAGTCAAAAAATTCTTGGGGCTTTTACCCCGTTTAATACCAAAAAAAGTCAAAAATTCCTTCAAAAAAGTCAAAATTGACACTAAAGTCACTGTACATTCAATTTCCTTTAAATTTAAAGATTATTGATAGACATATTAGTAATTAAAAATAGAGATTAATGTATCTTTTAATTATTTTGTTAGAAATATATTAATTAAAAACAATAGAATAGTACAAGAATAATACGCTTCTTTTATTAAGAGTTAGGAAAGCAGTTCTTTTATTTACGTTGGAGTGGAGTTGCGAATTGATGTAGTGGAAGTTTTTTTTTTTAATAAAAAAAGGACTTAGGAAATATAAATGAATGGACAAAAGCATTTATTAACTTTGGGGTTAATGTGCAAATAATATAAATATATAGTATAAACTGTAAACTAAATAATAAGAATACATTTATGTGATAATGTTAGTGGAATCCATGTGTCAGCTTTTAAGTGGATAAGGTAAATTACCCACATTCTATCCAAGGGCAACCAAGAATTTACCATATATCAATAGTATATGTGTATGTAGTAGATATACGGTGTCCATTTGCTACTGTTGTATTACTTTGTATTGGTTTCTTCATTTGTTTCAACCATAGCTACTCTGAAATCTTATTATGTACACATAAGTAAGTTTTTCTCTGTTATATGTAAGCATAGCTATTTTTTTTAATACTAATAATTTCAATATTTTTTTAGCTCGTAAAAAAAACTGCATAAGCAATATATTAATTTTTGTTGATATTTTTATTAGTATTTTTTTTATTACTAATAATTTCAATATTTTTTTAGCTCAATATTTAATTATATAGCAGACTCTGTATCTTTTCAGAATGCCTAACATGTGACATATGTGCATGTGTTCAGAAGTCTAGACCTGCTAATGCAACCAAAAGTCAAGATTCAATAGACCAAATTGTGAAACTACTTTTTTCTTTCACTGATTATATTCATTAATATATTTTACTGCTCCATCAACATTAATTCATAATAATAATATATTACACTAGGCTATATATTATCCTTTTTTTTACTAAAAAGATATTCATTAATTCAAAATGATAAATTACATCCATGATAATAGATATACAAAAAATACACCTACTGATATAAGATTGAGTAATGTTATATGTACAAAAAATTTGAGACAAATATAGACAAAAACCAATTCACAACATCAATTAACCAAGTTTTTTAGGCTATTAACCAACCTGCCTTTTCAGAGTTTTTTAAGCTATTAACTAAAAACTTGGTTAATTGGTCACTTGGTTAATAGCCTAAAAAACTTGGTTAATTGGTGTTATGAATCGATTTTTGTCTAAATTTGTCTAAATTTTTTGTCTAAATATCATTACTCTATAAGATTGGTATCGGTAGGTGTGGTTATATCAGCTCTCACTTGATCCATAAATGAGCTAATCTTTGAGAACTATCTGTTGTATGACTTGGTGTATGTTGTTTCCAATATCTTTAGCACATGATTGGACGCTCTCTCGAATTCTTCTCAGAAGGTGGTGGGAGCGTGTGTCAATTATGCTAGCTATTTGGCTATCAATATTATCATCTTTAATTATAAAAAAAAAATCGATGATAATACAAGTCCAGCATTGTTAAAAACACAAAGGATGAATCAACGAACAAACATGTACAACACCCAAGTTAATAGCGATAAAGCGACAAAATGCTTTACAAATCGACAAAATAAAAGTCACCAAGAAGTACCCAAGCCTCCGGATCAGTAACTTTGAGGGTCTAGTCATTGGTTGAATCTCTGATAGGTCGAAGTTGATCTGTGTCTGAACCAAACAAACACCGCAACAAGACGAGAAATGAAAAACGCCGCACCTAGACAACGAACAGCAATAACCCCGCACTCAGACGACAAAATCGAGAAAAAATACAAAATAGTAGCAATATCTATGTGATAACCACTTATTTAGATAAAAAAAAAAGACAAAAACATGATAAGGGGTGATTCTATGCCAAAAACTAACCTAAAAGGCTAAAACCATCCCATTTAGTGATGAGCAAGAAAGAAGAGAAAAATATAAGAAAATTAAGAGACGACTAAGTTATGTATATGTAATTTAGTGAATCAATATTTTTCTAGCTCATGATAAGCACATTTCAATATTTTATTTTATCGAAGACTCTGTACGTATATCTTTTTTGACTTATTAGAATGAAAAGATCAGACAAATACATACTTTTAGATGCCTAACATGTGTGACATGTGGTGTTCAGAAGTGTTTAGACCTGCAAATGCAACCAAAAGTCAAGATCCAATACACCAAATTGTGAAACTACAACCCAATCATTGTGGAATTTGTTTTTTTCTCCCATTGATAATTATATTCCTTAATTAAAACTATATTTTACCGATCCATCAATTGAGCTTGAGCATCCATATTACGAAATTTGCAGCCTATTAGAGTGTAGTCCTTCCCCTGATGGATCTTGCACATCGGATCCACCATCTTATTACGCTTATGTTAGTAATAATAACCAATTAGGCTATTATCCTAAGTTATGCGTAGGTAACTTAGCGAATTCATTTCTAAATTTAAATGAAGAAATATCAGTTGTTTTTCTCGTTTGATTATGAAATTTAACACTTAATCAGTTGTTACTTGTTTTACACTCTTTGCAAATTTTCAGTTCACCATTTGGTGCTCTCTTCTCTCATTTGATCAACCTACATTCTGCTTCGAACCGGGGAAGCTGCTTGAGAATATGGATATATGTAATTGAAATTGAAATTACATTAAAATCTGGGTGAAAGTGAAATTGGGTTGAGTCATTGGGCTTTAGAAAGAGGTTGATTGCTTAAAAATGACTTGACATGGTAGGACCAACTTAAACAATTCATCTTTGGCTTACCATTGAAGATGGACGAAGGTATTTAGATAATTTTAAAATTTAAATATAGGAAAAGGGGAAGTAGTTTATATAGGAAGAAAAGGGGTGTAGTTATCACTCCAAATTATGTTAGATATAGAATGGATAAAATGCAGTTTTATTCTTGGGCTCTAGTCCCAATCACACTTATTACATAGATAAAAATACAGGGGTTTTTTTTTGTACCCCCACCCCTTCCCCATATACCCCCACCCAAATGTAAAATCCCAAAATGCCCTTCTGAAAACGTATTTTTTTTAAAAATTTTGTGTCGTATATACACTGGGGGTGTATATACGACCCTTACATTTGGGCATCGTATATACAACCCTCAAGGCGTATATACGATTGGCACACCCCCACCATAATCGTATATACGCATTGGGGTGTGTATATACAATGCCTTATAACATAGGGTCGTATATACACCCCCAGGTGTATATACGATTTGTATTTTATTTTAAGTCCAATAAAAATTAATTAAGCCCTGAAAATAGGTTTAGTGTGTAGTTCGTTAAAACGTGACGATGTTATACGTCAAACGAATAATCGGTTTACGGGCAACATACTCCGATCGTAATGAAACCACAGCCATTAATTCCAAAAAAAATCAAGAATCAAGACTCCCTTAAAAGGGACTTCTTACGGAACAACGGCCTCAAAATCCCAAATTTCATCGTTTACTATTTTTTACGATTTTTTTAAATTTTTCATAGTCTCCAAAAAATCTAAAAAAATTTGTATAACCTTATTTTGGTTTTGTTGGATTTTTAGTGCATGGTGTTTTTATAATTTTTAGTAGCTTTTTAGTAATAAAAATTAAAACAAATCGTATATATGTCATTTTGGACATATATATGATGCCTACTTTTAACACATCGTATATATGTCCTTCAGGCGTATATACGATTGCATCTTCGCGCTAATCGTATATATCGTCTTGGGACATATATACGATGGGTTAAATTGACCATCGTATATATGTCCAAAATAACATATATACGATTGACCTTTTTAAAAAAAAATAGATTGCAAAGGGCATTTTGGGGTTTCACTTTTGGGTGGGGGTATATGGGGAAGGGGTGGGAGTATGGAAAAAACAATCCAAAATACATAGATTTCAAAAGGTATGATTGATTTGCTAAAAAAGTTGAGAACTCTGGACAACTTCAGTTGTACCCTGTTTGATTTGAAAAATTGTTTATGGTATTGGACAATAATGGGGGCAAAGAACTGGACAAAACTCCAAATGTTTGTCCCTCCAAATGGTCTTTTGAGTAACTCATTTATTCCTCATAGAAGGCTCAAACAATGAGACCCCCTTTCACCCTATTTGTTTATTTTGGTTTTTTATGTTCTATCTTGTATGCTAACCCATGGTAGTTTGGCTCAAACTATTCAAGGATTGGAAATATCCCCTGTCCTGCCTCAAACTCACTTGTTTTTTTTTTGCCGGTGATGCTATCCTTTTTGCTAAATCCTCTCAAGGTAAATTATCTGCTGTTATGGATGTTTAACAGGTTTTCTCTTGCTTCTGGACAACAAATTAATCTCCAAAAATCTAGGTTTGTGGTTAGTAGAGATGTGTAGGGCAGTACTAAGGAGAGGTTGGATTTTGTTCTCTATATTCCTATATGGGAGGATGCACGGTGTATTTGGGTGTGCCAGCTAAATGGGGAAGGTCAAATGTGTTATCTCTAATTGATCAAAGAGAGGGTCCTTAATAAGCTTAAGGGTTTGAAGGAAAAATCCTTAACCCTTCAGGGAAGGAGGTACTCATTAATTCCATTGTCCAAGCAATTCCTTCGTATGCCATGTCCATTGTGTGTTTACACAAGACTTTCTGCAAGCAACTTTGCCATATGTTGCTAAATTCTGGTGGTGCTCTGGGTCTAAGTCTAGGGGTATTCACTAGAAGAACTAGAACCTACTGACCACTAGTAAGTCTCAAGGAAGGATGGGTGGGCTTCAAAGACTTTCATCATTTGAATCTCTCTTTGCTGGCCAAGCAAGCTTGGAGGATTGTGCAAAGCCGTAATACCCTTTAGGCCTATACATTTCTTAATCTCTACTGGTCAACCAAAAGGAAGAATGGTGACTCTTGGGTCTGGTCTAACATTCTGTAAGGCCCACCCACCTATTGAAAAAAGAGGGCAGATGGTCTGTGGGCAATGGTTGTAGCTTGGACATAAGGAAGGATATCTGGCTTGCCTCTAAGGTGAAGGCTCTGGTACTTGACTCCTCTACGGCTCAGTGTGTTGGTGATTGTATTAATGAATATGAATCCACTCATAATTGGGATCATAATGTGTTAGCTCAAACTCTGCACCCCTCTTCTACTATGTCCTTTCCTTATCTCATTCTATTAATTCTTGAGACTTTGTGGAAAGCTATCTGGGGGCTTATATGCCTTAAAAGGTGAAAGTATTTGAATTAATGGAAGCTTTGTTATAATGCCCTTGCTTAATTTGAGGAGTAATCTGTGTATGAAAAGTGCTTTTAATTCTCCTTTGTGTCCCATTTTCCATGGTAGTGAGGAGACTGTGAAACATGCCTGCCTTCCTCCTTTGCCCATGGGTGACTCTAATTTGGTTTGGTTTGGTTTGCAAATTTGTGGTGTGTGCCTTATGTGCTCTCAATTTCCTCTATTGTGTCTTGGTTGGGTAATTTGGCCGTGGCAAACTCTGATGACGAGCCTTGTATCTTTGGTTAACATCTTTGGACCCAAAAAAAAAAATCAAGTCCATATAGTTAAATGAAAACCATTTAAAACTTTGGTGTCGATGGAGGACATATACCCACTGTGAATCTCATCCACACAAACCCATCAATCAAGTGTCCTTCATTGTTTACTAACTGGTTGTTACCAAATGACTAATTTATTTTTAATAATACGTCCATTTATAATTAATAGATAATGTAAAATATTTATACATATATTGTATATATAAATTAAATCTCTAGTCTAGTTTTATTTTGTTTTTAGAAAAGAATGATAATGTATTAATTGTTACCACATGGGATAAAATCCGCTTTGCAATACACCATGAGTTTGCTATGAATTTTAGCCCTGGTGCAAAATGAAAAGCCATTGCGTGTACTAGTCAATCACAAAAAACAAAAAGAATTTAATTATTATATCCATGATGGGCAACAAAACATAGACACAAGCAGAAAGGACACCAAAACCACAGAATCCAATTTTTTCTATTTATAGAAACGACATGTGGTTATTTTAATCTTAACAAAAACAAAAGATTGGTTAATTGACAACAACAAGAGCCTGTGGTTTTCTGTAAGTTCTAACTTTCATACATTAAAAAAAGGTTATAATAATCATTAGCTAAATTAAGCAAGCAAAGGATTAACGGTAATAGCAACCATTGGCCTCCTCAAAATTTTGCAGGCCATTAGGAAACTCAACAATCCATAAACAAACATGAAACAACCCTTTATAAACCCTTTCAACAATTAACAACTAACATACAATCCATTTATTTAGCCTTAATTTCATTCTTTGTTGCCGTTCTTTCTCTCGTTAACGTTGAGGAAGGACGACTTCATTGTTATTCTCTCTCTATATCAATAATTCAAGATGGGAAACTGTGGTAGCAACCCCAAGACCAACGAGGGTCCCGAGCCAGTGCCCGTGCCAGTGCCAGAGCCCATGACCGAGGTGGTTAAGGTTGAGCCCAAGATCGCAGTGCCCGTGCTCGAGCCGTGACCAGAGGTGGTTAAGGTTGAACCCGAGAGTGCTGTTGTTGCAAATGTAGAGACCAAGACAGAGGAAAAGGAGACCCCAATGAAGATAACAAGTCTCTAAGCACCTTGCTCAATAAGGTTATATTTTTTCTTTCAAAAATCAAACTTAATTTTCTAATTAGTTAGCCCTTCTATACTTTGTAGATTTTTAAATGATTTTTACTTTAGAAATATTAGTTTCTTTTAAATAGTTTCTTATTTTAAAACATTAAAATGTTTTTTTATCACCTGGATTTAAGAAAATATTAGAGATGCTAAAGGGAAGATATTTATATGTAGTTAAATTGTCATTTGATTAAGGCTATTCAATTACTTTGTTAAAATTTGTATAAAAGTTTAAACGATAATTGTTCCTTTTATTTAAGAACAAATACTGATGTATGAAAATAATTAATTTTTTTACTATAGAAAATAGTTAATTTTTGTTAAATATTTTTTGGTATTTTGTTGAGTAAAATCCTTTATCATTTAAACAATAATTGAAATTATTAATATGCTAGCAATTTTTGAGTCTTGTAAATAATGGAAAATGTAATATAAATTCATTTCGTGAAGGTACTAAAATTTAATAATAAAGTTTTAAAAAGGTAAATAAGATATTTTTTTTCTACTGAAATTAAGATATTCTTAGTCATCATAAATAATTTGAAATAAACTAAATTCTTAAAATAATAATAATTTTGAAACACAGGAAATCAGAGAGTTGTAACAAAGTAAAAAAAAGATAATTTAATTAAATTTATTTATATTTTTTTGACCAAATTTATATTTTTAAAATTAAGGATATTTGATGACTTGATGTTTCTGCTAAACTTTGAACATATTTTGAAACCAATTAGAACTTTGAGAAGTAAAAAAAAAAAAACTTAGGTGCAGAATGACAATTTAGCCTAGCAAAGTATGTGTTTGCAGAATAACTACTACATTCTCCTAATAATAACTATAATTCACTATTGTGGTTGTAGAATGTAGAGGGGGAAAAGAAGACAGAAGAAGTAAAGGCTGAGGCCAATGAAGTAAAGGCTGAATCCATAAAAGAAGAACCTAAAATCGAGGAAGTAAAGGCTGAAGCTGAAGCTGAACCCAAAAAAGAAGAACCTAAGACAGAGGAAGTAAAGGTTCAAGAAGAAGAGAAGCCAAAAACAGAAGAGAAGCCAAAATCAGAAGAAAAAGCCTAAACCTATGAACAAATTAACGTTTTATTAGAGAGGGCTAATATACTTCAAACATACAAATTTCTTGCTTTAAGAATATTTTGGTTAGATCTCTTATGTGATCTAGTATTTGGATTTAGGATTGTTGATTAATGATGCATTTCTGTGAGTTTTTTTCTTAAGAAAAAGATATAATATTTATGGTATAATTTTTGCAAGAGTCTTTCATGTTGTCTTTTTCTTACTTCTATGAAAAATATTAAAATCAATTTTATGCTTTTGTAATAAAAAATCATTTTTATGCTTTTTAAAAATAATATACTTTTTATAGAGTTGTGTTAAATCTTTTGAGAGAGAGTTTTGCCGCCCTGGTGGTCCTACCAACTCGAGGATTAAGCTCTACTGATTCTAAAGCGAGATAATACTCGATTTATCTGAGAAAAAATAATAATATTTTTTCTACTCTTAAACCCTCAATATATACCTTTATTTGCTCACAGCAAATAAAAAAACTTTAGAATTTACTAACCAAACACCAATTAATGTTGTAAAAGAGTTGTAAAGAGTTCAATGATATCTTAATTGATATATACAGTGTAACATCATGATAAAATATGATTGAATGTATATATAAAACTTTTATAGTACAATATTGATGTTACATTATAATTATCTACGTATAATCCAAGAGTATGCATATATCAGTAAATATTCATGTCCATGAAATTCTTCATATTTTTAATAATTTGCTCACTTTGACTTCAATTACCTCAATTCAAAATATTAACATCAATTTTATAATTCTCTTGTACTCTTTTCCTTTTCCCACAAAGTTCTTACCTCTTTCTAAATCCCTCATCATCATTTTTACTCCTTATACCCTCCTTTTAAACTCGACAAGGGTCGAGAAGCACTAGTGCAAAAAAGACATTTTGAATCGGTTGTTTGGCACATTTGGAATCGGTTATTTGCCGATTCAAGCGGTAAGCGATTCCTAAAGTAGGCGTTTTTGAATCGGTTATATAACAGATTCATAATGAAGTTATTATGATGAATGATTCGTAAAGAAGCAGGATTCATATTGACTTTGATAAAGCGCTTAGTCAAGATTACTTTATGAATCGGTTATATAAAGATAACCGATTCCTATTGTTTTTTCTCTTTTGCAACTTCCCTCCTTGTTTTTTTGTAATTTTTTCCACCTATTCACCAATATAATTTCAACAATTGACCAATTTACATATAACTCATAATAATTCATAAACTTCCGTTAAACTTAAAAGTACTATAACCACAAACACCAATTCATAAACTTGAAATTCATAAACTTGGAAGTATACAAAATTACACCAACTCATAAACTTCAAAGTTATACAAAATTCCACCAATTCATACTTAAAAGTAGGTGCATGTTTCTTTCAAATCATAACAAAATACTTCTATCAAACTTGTTAGTCAATCAATGACTTCCTTTGGACGAATCTTCATATAGAATTCCGCCCAACGCTTGCGGGCCTCTAAAATTTCCTCATGAGTGTATGCTTTTGTGTTATCAAATACCTACAAATGTCCATACAAAAACTCAAAGACAATGAGAACCAAAAAAGACACATACACCACCAATACCATGTTGCAACACCAACATAAATTTAAAATAAGAAAATGTACCTCCTCCCAAACTATCTCGTGATCTCTGGCATTCACAATCGTGAGCATATATTTCATCACAAAATATCCACAGTGATACCTATTTTGTTGTCGTGCCACCTACACAAAAATAAAGTTAGCTTCACTTATACAAATGTAGCAAAAGAGTAATGAATGCGGTAAATTATAGTTAATTACCTTGGGAACAACCATCTAGTGTCCACCGAGACTCCATTGCACTAAAACCATCATGTTAATTATAGTTAATTATAAAAAATTTATCATATATAGTTAAAATATTACAATGATAAAGAATTATATAACATTTTGTGAAAAACACATTACCAATGATAATGAGTCATAAAGAAACAGATAAAAGCATACCTCTTTTCAATCTCAAGTATCTTTGCTTTCCAAATCTCCTCATTTTTCACAAGATTCTCATTAAAGCTGAACCACGAAACAATATAAACATTTGCAACAAGATTTCATGTCCTTGTGATATAATTAAGGAGACAACACGAAGCTTTGTGGCATGGCTATAACTTATATATCATATTATTACGAAAAAGAGATTCGAAACCACGGTTTACAACTTACATCATCCGAAATTTCTTCTCTTTGTTACATCTATCAATCTTGGCACGAATCTTCTAACATTTAAGATTGTGACCTTACGAACGACTATGGAAACTTTTCTATCGGTTTCTTCTTTTACTTCTTGTAATAATGATTCAAAATACTACAATTGAAAGCAGGTTAAGCAATTTAATGTTTATACAAGAAAGGAGGCAATCTTGGAAGATCCACCGCAAATGGCAAATGTAATACACTCACCAACTTTTGGTTTTCAAGTTGAGTAGCAAGCAAATCATTGTATTCGTTGACAATCTATAAAAGAAAATGAACATATTAATATTAATATAAAGTATTAATAATCAAAACTCAATATTAAGATATATTAAGACTTGAGAAGTATTAATCTAATCTTGCAACATTACGACTTCGACTTTCTTTGTTAAGTATAGCTTCTCTCATGGCATTATCTTCACAACTTCCACACCCATTATGCTGTATGAACACGGTGAGCATTCAGCTCAACTAACTTCCCATCGTTTTGGACTGAATAAGTCTATGAGCGTAATTGTCTCCCACGTAATCCCGGACTCGTTTGGTTTCCACTTCTAAGGAATAGCAATGTTGCGTCTCTTTCCAGTGTATTATGGCGTGTCCTCCTTTATATCTAATTAACATGATTTTAAGAATTACGGAAGACACATATGATGCGACAAAATACATTGAAAAAAAATGAAAGAGAAAAAATGAAACAAAAGAATGATTGAGGAACAAAAATATCTCACCTACCACAGCCAACAAACCCACATATAACACATATCCAAAGGTTCTCAGTGGTTTGACAAACAAAACATATAGATTTTTCCGCTTGCTGCTGGCAGTAGCGGCATACCTGAAAACATAAGCAGGGGGCTAGTACCAAATACTTAATTAACTAATAGAGATATTCAAAAGCCAACCATTGCAGTTATTATTTGTTCTCAGGCATGCTCTATAACATCCTCCAATGCATGTATACATGGAAAGACAGTGGCAGTGGAGCTACTTACAGGACAAGAAGAATCCGCCCATTTTGAAATACAGGAACAATGGAAAGAATGATTGCATATAGTTGTAAGAATTCCACTTGTGTCTTGATCTAATCGCTCTGCAAGTATCGAATGCAAAATCAGCTCACAAATTAGAAAGCTGCCTTACAAAAAAGACATTCCAAAGCAGTTATTTAAATGTTTAGCATTTTCCTTTGAATAGTTCATTTGAGAATGTTCCGTACTTACAAGACAAATAGTAACACCAACAACAACAATAGAGTATATCTAAACTAGAAACAAAACATACATGAATATTACCATCAAGAGTTAGTTCGGATAAACTTCTCTATAAGCACTTGCAGGAAAAGAAATAAAACAAATTGCAATGATGATGAGTTTTTTAACCACCAGTTTCTGTGTAAGTTGAAATTAGCATATATATTTCATTTTCCATAAGCTCTCTTATTGAACTTCTTTGTATGCATATATAAGCTCTTCTCCATGTACATTTATAAGCTCCTAGGGACTTACTTTGTTAAAGCGCGAAAAAAATCATAAAATAAATTTAGAACGTAATCTAAAGAGAGCTTAAGGCAATAAAAGGGATGTTGAAGTACCAAGGCAGACTGGACAAGTAGGCTGTTCAGTTGAAGTAGCACTGGATGGTTGTGCGTGTTCAATTGAGCCAGTATACTGCACATCTAACGTGAAAAGAACACGGCACACTTCAATTTAACCGATTCCATATGTGTCAAAAATCTCTAAAACTTCCGTTTAATTGCAAAATTGCCACCGTGTATGCATTTGGAATCGGTTCCTTAAACAACCGACTCCTAATAGTGCTTCTTAAAGCAGATTTTGTACTAGTGAAGCAAATGATAAAAGTTGGTCTCAGAAATCAACATCTAAAAGCATGATCGAGTCTGTTGAAGCATAGAAAACAAATGTTGTACGCGGAATTAAGGGCAAAGGTTCGTATGATACCCCGCTAGAGTTTAGTTGGTGTTGTTAGATGGCTCACCATAATAGAATCGGTTGTATATTCTTCTGAAGGAGCCGAAAAAGTTTATCCCATATCCCATCGTTGTCGCTCGAGACCAATATGGTGATTGGAGCTTAGGAAACCTCCCTGGCAGAAGCATACCTCCTATGAGAGGTTGGTCTTCTCCAGTCATAAACACGAGAAACATTATTACTATCGTTATATAGAAACAGATGCGGAACTAGCATAAATTTTATGGGGTGGCCAAATATAAATAAAAATTAAAATATAATTTTAAAATTAATGTATTAAACGAATCAATAAGTAAAAAATTCACAATGATCTTTACGTATACAAAATGTAAATTTAAGCAACAACAAAGAAAATAAAAAATTGAGAACACACACACACATCTATTATTTAGGAAAGTTGAACTCGGCGACGCTTTGGGGAGTCCAATTCATCTATAATTGACATTGTAATAAACAGATTGGCAATGTATTTTTCAATGTAAACAAATACAAGAAATTCATCATCCATCTTGATACTAAGGACCGATTGTGGCACATAATTAACAACACACTAAACATCACAAATGCAACAATTCACAAGTTCAAAAACTTGGTATCAAATAATAACTTGAGCATGGGTTAATTCATACAACCTAACTACCTTACATCTAAAAACCTAAAACCTAACAACGCTAAGGTAACAAAATTAAATTAAAATAAATTATAACGATATATCAAATCTAACATCGTCAAACTAAAATAACTAATAAAATATAAACTAAAACCTAATAGTGTTAAACTAACAAAATAAAAAATAATTGTATTACCTATGGCTTGCGACACAATCGAAGCAAACCACAGTGAGGGAGGGAGGATGATGCAGAGGAAGCGGACCATGACGAAGGGAGGGAGGATGGATGACACTTAGGATGCGAACCACAACCTAGAGACCAAGGCAGTGCGGAGGTGTATGGCGGCGAGAACGAGGGAGATCAAGTGTGAGAGAACAAGGGAGACGACAGTGAGAAGATATTGAGAGTAAGAGAAGAAGGGAATGATGTACAAAGAGTGAGAGAATGATGTACTAAAAGTGTGTGTGTGTGTGTGTGTGTGAGAGAGAGAGAGAGAGGGAGAGATTTTAGTAAAAGTGTCAGATGGAAGAAAATAATAAATATACATAGGTAAGATGGATTTGGAAAATAACATCTAACGTCGGTTGTTGCATAAAATCAGTGTTATTTGTAAAACATTGTAACATTTTTTCTTTTTTCTTTCAAAATATTTAACACCAACTTTTTGGAAAACCGGTGTAGAAAATAGTTACAATAATGATTATTAGGATAATCGGTGTTAAAAGCTAGACACTAAATTAAAATTTGTCAAGATAATTGCAAAATCCTCACATTGTTTTTTTTTACAAAAAGAATCTACTTCATTTTATTCATAATCATAGCAAAAATACATGTTGAGATATCAAATAGAGTATGAGAGGAGACTAAAAACAAGACTACCCTCTGCAAGAGTATGAACCACCTTATTTATCCTTATTTATTGCATTATTTTTTTTATTTAGACATAATGCTTCTACTTTTTAATTTTTTAAAAAATAAAAAAAATGTGTCCAACTGTCATTTTTACTTATAAATAAAAACGGAGAGAGTTTATCCGTCGTTATGCAAAGCCTCTTTCTAATTTACCTCCCCTTTTTTTTGTCAATGTTTCTCTCCTTTTTAAATTTAATTGGTTTTGACATAGTTTTGTATTATAGTGTCGAAGCATATCCGTATATTACTTATTTTTGGGTGTCCACTTGCATAAAATTTAAGAATAAATGTTTATTATTATTATTATTATTATTATTATTATATAAACAATTTCAATTTTATTTTTGGTAAAAAAATTAAAATTATCTTTTAAAATCTACAAGATTTTAATTTCTTAACTGATCTCTATATTTTGTCAAAAGAAATTGAATCTTTACAATAAAATCAAAATATTTTTTAAATAATTAGTTTTGTTTGGAAATATAATATCTTTAATACATTATTTGATTATTTTGGCTCTCCCAATATTCTATTCAACCTCTGTGGTTGCATAAAAACCTCTGATCATCTTCTGTTTGCATTATCATGTCTTTTCCATGGATGAGAAAACTATAATAAAATAGTATAATAAAACCCGTCAAGAATAGGAGTGTTTAGTTCGGATAAATTCTAACCAAACCAAAATTTAATCCAAATTGATATATTTAGTTCAGGCATTTTTTGTGTCGGGACCAAACCCAAATCAACTGATACCAACCCATAATATTTTGGTGGGTTTTTTTGGACCCCACCCCATCCCCTCCCACCCCCACCCAATACCAAAAACCCAAAATGCCCTTTGAAACTTAATTTTTTTTTTAAAAAAAAGAAATAAATCGTATATACCCCTTTGGGTACGTATATACGATGGCTATTTTTTGTCCAATCGTATATACGTACTCAAAGGGGTATATACGATGCACTTTTTATTTTTTTAATAATTTGTTTTAATTTTTATTACTAAAAGGCTACTAAAAATTAAGTTAAATAGTCAAAACTACTCCAAAAAATTATAAAAACACCACTAAAAATCTAACAAAACCAAAATAAGGCTATACAAATTTTTTTAGATTTTTGGAGACTATGAAAAAATTAAAAAAATCGTAACAAATATGCTTGATGGAATTTGGGATTTTGAGGCCGTAGTCCCATAAGAAGTCTCTTCTACGGGAGTCTTGATTCTTGATTTTTTTCGGATTTAATAGTTGTGGTTTCATTACGATTGGAGTATGTTGCCCGAAAACCGATTTTTTAGCCTAAATTATTCGTTCGACGTATAACATCGTCACATTTTAACGAACTACACACAAAACCTATTTTCAGGACTTATATAATTTTTATTTGACTTAAAAAAATTTAAAAAAATACAATGGGGGTCGTATATACACCTGAGGGGGTATATATACGACCCTATTTTTTAGGCATCGTATATACACCTCCCAAGGCGTATATACGATTATGGTGGGGGTTTTCCAATTGTATATACGTCTTGGGGGTGTATATACGATGCCTAAATGCATAAGGTCGTATATATACCCCCCCAGGTGTATATACGATTGGTCAAAAATTTGTAAAAAAAAAATACGTTTTCAGAAGGGCATTTTGGGGTTTTCTGTGTGGGTGGGGTTTTTGGGGATGGGGTGGGGGTACAAAAAAAAACCCTATTTTGGTTTGGGCAACATATTTTAAAAAACAAACCCACGAACTCGAACCAATTCATACTAATAGTAGTTTGTAATTTTCGAAGCACATATTATTTGTTTAGACTTTTTATCTTAATAATTTAGAATTTAATTGTTAGATTATAATACTATTATTTGGAAGACTATTAATGAGTTTGAGTTGATTTTTTGGACTATTGTTAGTTACCTACGGAGTGTTCCAATGCTTTCAAAAAGACTAATCTCGATATCGGCTACCCGTGGGTCAAGGGTGCCTTTGGATGGGTCAAAATGACAATTCTAGTTCGGTCCAAACATGAATGTACCCGACGTGTATTTTTTGAATTGTCTTATAGGCGTTCGGTACCAAAGTACCGGACAATACCCAATTGCAATATATATTTTTTTTTTGAGAAAATGGAGAAGATGGGAGAAGGAGGAGGACGACGTGGTGGTGGTGATGATGGGAGGGAGAGGGAGGTCGATACAAGAGAAGGGAGAATGAGATCATGATTTTGCGAATGTATATGTGTTGAATTATTATGATTGAAGTATAATTGATGAAAAACAATGAGGTCATGATTTTGCGAATGTTGATTGAAATGAACGATGTGTTATTATACGAATTATCGGGTGAGAACATAACTAAGGGTATTGATAAAACACTATGGGGATGACGATCTCATCAAGAGGTTAAGTAGCATACTTGGAATGGGAGGTCATGTCTCCTGAGTTCAAGGCCTAGATTCGTGTTGGGTTTAAGGCCCATATTGATTATCCGGATTGGAAGTTGTTCAACTACTTATAGATTACGTTACGATAAGTGAGAAGATAAGAAAAAGACTACGAGAGGTTATGAGTGAGGGGTCGCGAAAGAACTCACTGAGATTTGTAATCTCACCCTTTTTATATGTTGTTATGTTTTTCAGATTGACAGGTTAAGATCAAGCGAGTTGAGTATTAGTAGCAGCTGTTTTGGCTATAGAGTTGAAGGGATCCTTCAGGATCTAAGTTTATTATCAGTTTCACTAGCTAGGGATTATATGTATTATATATAGCTTCAGAAGCCCTAGTAATTGATCATGTAAACCCTAAATTAATGTATTAAGTCTAATTCGTTCTTTGGATTTGAACTATATTTAAGGAATGACATCATGTAAACTGTTTCAGTTATGTCATTTAAGTTATCCTTTTTGGTATTTATACCACTCGGGACTATGTTTCATTCAAATCCATAAACGGGTTAGAACTCTGATTGTATTAAAATGATTAACATCTCGACTTTATTACGTCTAAAGTTTCGAGGTGTTACCAAAAACATGTAAATTAAATTATTTTTATATTATTTGTATCTTCAACGCTCGATTTCCATCGGTTATGACTCGTATCAAAACACTACAAGAAAAACTTGTTTTAGCCACGATTTGCCACGGAGCTTATTAGTCGATAATTTGCCCGCAGTTTTGCGACGACGCGCGTAAAAATAAAGCGCGAAATTTCCATTGGTGTTTGCCGCGGATTTGCCACGGACTTGTGAAAGGGAGAAATTTGCCACGGAGATGCCGTGGCAAGTCCGTGGCAACCCACTACAAACACACTTTTCTTTCTCTCCCACTCACGAGACCTTTCACTTCCACTCTCTCATTTCATTCTCCTCTCTTACTCTCTCCGTCTCGAGACCTTTCATCGCACAACCCACCACCCCACGGCAGCACGACCCCACCCACCACCACAACACCACCGTTCCTCCACCTGCAACATCCTCTTTCGGTCTCCTCTCTCACTCTCAAAGAAACTAAAACCCTAACCTCTTTTGGTCTCCCTCCCGTAGAGATAAACTTAGAAGAATCCCATTTCATTTCATCTCTCTCTCTCTCTCATTCTCTCGATTCCCTAACAATGGCTACAATGGTTCCTCCTATTCCCACCCGCCGACGACACCAAAAGTCGATGAGAAGAAAGTCGATTATTTCAACCTTCCTTGCCCCATTCCCTTGAAGAACTCCACGGCGAAGCTATGAGTCCAATCCTTCCCAACCATTTCTTTCATTTCTCTTTTATCTTATTTAATCTTCATTTCTGCTTTTTTCCCCTTCAATTACATAACACTTTTGTTTTTGGTGATTTTTGGTGTCTTTGAAGCGGATCTTTTTGAAGGTATGCGTTTTGATTTCACCAAGATGCTCAATCGAAGTTCTCCTCAATCACGGTACTACCTCAACTCTTTATTTTTTCCATCATTTTTTCCCAAAGTTAACTTGTGAGTTTTTTTAAATTAATTTATTAATTTATTTATTGTTGTTGTTATCGATCGGTGTGATTATGGGACCTCATCGAGATTCCTTCTCAATCCACGGAGACCATTAAAATTCCCTCTTGCTCACTATGAATTTGGTTCAACCTTCCTTGATCATCCTAAGGTATAACTTGGGTTTCATTGAAATGTCGTTTTAGTTACTTTCTTTATCTTTGCACTCTCAAACTAAGTTGATACTCACGAAGTTCCCGCACTAATGTCATCCGAAGCTTCTACTCCCGAACTAATGTCATCGAAGTTCGTTTCTCCCTCGATTTCACCTTTTAAACCGTTTCTCCATCGATTTCACTTTTTGGTATTCTTAGTAAAAACAATGAAGTGAGTCCTTTTCGCGGAGGTTCGAAGTTACGACTCGAGCAAACATCACTATCTCTTGCTCTTTATCGCTTTGGTTCGATTCCCTTTGTTCATTTGGCTTGGCGCAACATTACTATCAATTGGCTTTTGTAGATTGATAGGCTTTTACATTATCTTGAAGGTAGTAATTTCATAGTAAAATTTCTTGGTTTTGATGTTGAGCAGGTTGTAAAATATGGATTTTTGTTTCCCATTTTTTTGTTTTGGTTTTCTACGTTTATGCTTGGTTTTTCTATGAGATTGATTAAAACTAGATATTTGCTTTGTGGTTTGGAAACAATCATTACCTATTCTTTCCTTATTTGTATCCCTTATATAATATCTAAGAGGTATAAGAAAATCAGCACAAATTCTAATTTTCCTAGTCAATTGTGTTAAGTTGTTAACCATGTTCTATTGTTTAATCACTACTTGAAGAAAGGCGATAGGAAACTTACTAAATCATCTCTTGCTTACGATCAAGCATCCAAAGCGATGAAGTGGCGTATTTGCTTATTGGTTTTTTGCACTGTTACCTTGCTCATTATGATTACAAGGATTTCCTTAGGTTTTACGGTCATGCTAGAAAAATTATGTATGTCTGTGTCTATGAGTGTCTTGTGCATCATTTATCGAACATCCGGTCTGTTTAATGTCATTTGCATCAAGTCAAGATGATGCATTAGTCTCAAAGTAATGTAAGTCTTTATTTCCTCGAGTCTTTATTTTTCATTCTTTCTTGTTGTTGTCTTGATGATTTGCATTCACGGGTATTTTATAGAAAAGCGTGTTCTTCAATATTTATAATTTCTTTTCGTGGATTACACATTTAATACTATGGTCTTCCTTAGAGCACTTCCAAAAATACTATGATCTTTGTCATGCCATACACAGAAGGCTATATTGGTCAATGCAACTGATAAGTCTAATCGCATGCTCCGTGCAAGTCTATGGAGTGTATAAGTTTGGTTGGAATGGTCGTTGGAAAGGAGAAGTTTAGGACCGATGCTAAGCGGGTAAGTGACTATTCTTTATGAATTTCTCTTTGAGCTCCTTTGAGATTGATATGTTGCAACTTTTGATTCAAGAATCGGTGGTTTGTTTTTATATATTTACTTCTTAAACCACCTTACCATCATTTGGAAAATAAATGGTCCATAATAAGAAAAGCGGAAGTTAAGCGCTAAATGAACTGTGCATCTTGTCATTTACGTAAATCATCTCTCTCTCTCTCATCGCCTAGATCTATTATGATTTTAATGTTAGTATCCTACATATGTTGGTTCTTTACTAGGTCATGGAAGTTCTTATGTCCTTACAAGTTTCTCAAATGGAGACGGATGAGCCAACAACAAGTTACATGCTACAAGTATGCTTTGTATATTATTTTGCATATGCACAATGTGTTAATGTTGAAGTACCAACAACTTTAATTTGTTACAGGCATGGGCTAGACTCTGCAAGTGTCTAGGCAAGATTTTCTCCCTTACATGGAGTTTGTCATGCCACCATTGCTTGACCGCTTCGCTTAAGCTGATGTAACAACCACATCAGCAGATTCGAATAATGATATAGAGGATTACGATGATGAAAGGTCCCAAATTTATCCCTTTTCATGAAAGTTCACCTTATTAATATACCCCTTTTACTGCATATGCCTCAGTTTCACACTCTTTTGTGACCATAGGCACACACAAAATCCTAATACATCAAATTTTTGGCCCTCACTAATTCATTTTTCATAGGCAATATATATCGACCAAGACTAGTGTTCTAGAGGAAAAAGCTACCGCATGTAACATGCTTTGTTGCTATCTTTGATGAAGCGAGAAGGAAGGATTCTTTCCATGGATTGATCGAGTTAGACTTGGACCCTTCTTTGAATGTCTTTACTTATTGACTTGTTGATGTTTGTTCTTTGTATTTTGCGTTTCTTTTGTCACCAATTATTTATATTTATTTGTGATGCGAGTTGCGGGAACTTTGGTTCCACTCCTTAAATTTTATTTCCATGAGGAGGTTAGAAAAGCGGTTGTTTGGTATGCAAAATGATTGTTTGTGTTTTGGTCATTGATTTTCTCTTGCTTTGTAAATGTGCTTTATTTTACTAGCCTAACGGTGTCAATGTTTATAATCTCCAATATTTATATAGCAATGCACCGAGCTATTACGATCTGCAAAGTTAGCTATAGAGAAAGTGGTCATCTCAAGGTCGTGATGTGACCTATTTGAAGTTTTTGGTGATAGTATCATCCCAGCTCTACGGTGGAGGCATTGCATAAGGTAATTGTTACAAGATAGTGCATGCAATCGTATGTGAGGTTGCATTGCATAAGCTTCCTTCTTGCCTTTCTTTGATGAATGTCATCATATTTGACTCCTATGTGGGTATGTTCTTCCGACCTTTTCTATTTAGTTCGGTTTCTTCGTTTGAATGGTCTTTCATCCTTATTATTTGTTCTTCACTTAAGTGTAATTATGTTATGTTTCACTTTGTTTATCATTTTTATTTGGTAAATCACGGATGATTTAAAATGCGAGAATCCGTGTGATGTTTCTTATCTCTGAATTTTTGAAGTTGTGTAAATTGCTCTGTTCAAGTCATATTGATCAAAATTTTAGTTCACTTAAATGAATTTTCAAACTTGCTTTTCTTTGAGAGTGATTTTTCTTGTGTTCCATTTTGCTATATGAATGGTGTAATCTTACATCAAGCAGATTTCTTAGAGGATTTATGCCTGTGGACTAATTTTTCTTGAATAACCAAAACATTTATTTCATTGTTTTGACTCCTAGTCTATTATTTTGGAATCAGGGAAGGGACAAGACTCCTGAAGAGAGGAGGATTGCAATTTGCATTTTTGACGACGTTGCAGAGCAGTGTCGTGAAGCAGCTATAAAGTAAATACTTTTTTTATTTAGTGTTATACCCCAATTTTGTCCGAGTTCTTATATCATTGTAATATTTTTTTTATTAAGTAGTGTATGTGCAACTAACGTTTCTATGTACTCAAGTAAAAGATAAGTAGCTTGTGCATATCAACCACAATTAATATAAAGATGCATGATTTGATTCTTGGTCAATCATCCCACATGTTATTTTCTTTTGACCCTCTTTGAGTAATTGAAAAAGCAAGTGAAGCAAAGCATAAGAGCTTACAAAATAAGAACAAAAAGATGAAATACCCAAATCTGCAGCTCTATTGCGAAGGCAATTTCTCTCTCCTCGGACCTCTTTTCGACGATCCGAACGGTGAAAGTGGAGATATATGTCTCACGAACCTACTGTCAAAAAATGAAGACGATCCGACGGTTAACGAATCCGGAATCGCACTTTTACGATGAGTGGTTTGAGAAAAACGGACCAAAAACTGCAGCTATTGCGAAGGCAATTTCTCTCTCATCAGACATCGTTTCAACGATCCGAACGGTGAAAGCGTAGATATATGTCTCACGAACCTACTTTCAAAAAGAAAGACGATCCAACGGTTAACGAATCCGAATCGCAATTTCACGGTGTGTGAGTTTGAGAAAAAGCGGAATTGTGTTTTAAGGGAATTGCTTTCTCTACCTTGTTTTAGTCCCACATTGCTCACAAGAAACAAGAGCTCCCTAGCAATTGGATATAAAAGGGGTTGAGAGGTGAAGATTAGAGGAGGGGATCATTGGCGGGTTAAGTGATCCTTTTGGGTCAAAGCGTTCGCGGCTCATTTCACTAAAAACCCGTCTTTGATCATTTGGACGTTTTGAGTCGGCTTTTCGATTCTCAAAGCGGTTCTCGCGGTCTTGGGGTCAAAATGAACCGGATAAAGTGCGGTTCGTGATTGATTATTTGGTCGATTGCTCGATCCGGTTTCGCACTCGTCGAGTCGAGTTAGTTTTGTATTTATTTTGTTTATTTTTATGTACATATTTATTTATCATTTATTTATAATATAATCTATTTATTTATTTATTTGTTTATTGTTTATTTATATATTTATTCATATTTATTTATGTATATAGTTATTTATTTATTTTTTTTAGCCTAGTCTTTATTAATTATCGCTTTTTGTCTTTTTTTATGCACAAATTAGTTTATTTCTTCAAAAATCAAATAAAAGACTAAGTCGGTTGTACAACCAAGGTTAGTCATCATCCTAGGACCAATGAGTACATGCAGATTCCAAGTAATCCTAAAAACTTATAAGTAAATAAATAAATCACTTTTCCAAAAAATAGGGGACTAAGTCGGTTGTACAACCGGGTTCGTCAGCGTTCTAGAACTAATGAGCTGTACAGTTCAGGAGTTCTAGAATACCTATTCTAAAACCAACTCACCTCACATCAAACAAACTTCTTTCAAAAAACCTCAAAAATACTTTCAAAAAGTAGGGGACTAAGTCGGTTGTACAACCCGGGTTAGTCGCCCTAGGAATCGATGGTCATGCAGTTCAAGGAGTCCTAGGACCCCTACACTAAAAAACACCAACCAACAAACCTTTTTCACGAAGAACTACGTAGCTTTGATTCCTCCATTGCATCCGGAGGTACGTAGGAGCAAGAGTCCACTCTTGTCAAGCACTAAAAATTAAAAATTTAATTAAGTCTTTTTCACTATAAATAAAAAGGGTAAATATTAATAACCATAAATAATTAGACGAAGGATGTCGTGGGGTGCTAATACCTTCCCCACGCATAATGACTCCCGAACCTTTAAACTTGCCTTATCCTAAAACTAAAAGGGATTTTCCGAATTTGCCCTTAAACTAAAATTTGGTGGCGGCTTCCTTTCGAACTTCGAAGAACCCATTCCAGGATTTTTTGGCCGCTACAATTTGGCGACTTCACTGGGGACTTAACGTTTTAGAGAGTCAAAACCTAGTCTAATTAGTTGTAGGATTTAATTTTTACCCTTCCCTTATTTATTTATTTATTTATTTATTTATTTTTGCATGTTTTATTTTTATGTGATATATAAACCATAGGATAGAAGACGATATTTGTATGAATGTTTGTTTTGTTTTGCGACTTTGGGTTTATTTTAAGCTGCTCCTACACACACTTTGCACCTCTACACATCACACACTGTGAGAAAAGGTCCTCTACCCGGATTTGAGTGCAAACCTAAGTTAAAGCGAGATTGTGTAGTGATGGCTGCGGGACGTGTACGTCTCGTTGGGTGGTCACGAAAATCTCACCTAGAGTTTGATTCCTTTTGATGATGCTATCCCTTCTAATAGCTTGCCTATTGTTGGGGTCGATATTCTGATTTGGGGTCCTTGGCTCTAGGAACCTTGTGTAGGATTCTTTAGAACTACCTTTGTGAGGCACTATAAAAGAAACTTTAGACCCACTCCGTAAGATACCTTTTTAGGGTCACAAAGGAGCTTCATACTCTTGCATTCAAACAAATATTTATGCATACCGTCTTTTATCAAAAAAAAAAAAATCAAAAAACCAAAAACCATTATTTACTACATTTTTAGAAAATATACCACATGCATTTTTCTTTTTCTTTGCACTACAAAAAAATAAATAAAATAAACATCTTATGTTGCATGCATTTTTATGACCGCCAGGGAGTTAAAAACTTTATTTTGGAGAGAAGCCATGCATGCTAAAGTCAAAATCAAACTTTGTACTTTACTCTCCAAATAAAAAGCTTATAATTCTCTGACGTGATAGATAAACCACACTTTCATATTCATTCACTCTCATTCTCATATCATGCGCATTTCATTCATTCGCATTCTCATTTCATGTACGTTCATTCATTCACATACTTACATCATGCGTCAAAAAGTGAGCATAATTCTTATTCCAAAAAAACTTTGATGAGAGATGAGACGTTTGTGAGAAATAAATCATTCTTCTTTGGGAAATTTAGTCATACTTAGTTGTGAGCTCAAGGTGTTTCAAGGCACTCAATTTTTTTCAAATTAACAGCTCGTTCACACTTTTTTTCAACAAAGCGTTGCATTTCATCCACCCCATGATGAATGAACGAAATGGTCCACCAAAAATTTCTTTCATGTTAAAACTGATGTTAACTCTCTTGAAGCATTCGTGTAGTGATTTGTGTGTCACATGTGTCTTCATTCTTGTTTGAGTCAGTTAATGTCCCTACATTGTCATCATCCCCCGTCCAAGTCTTATCCCACCACGACCACCATAAAGTACATACTCCCCTAACTAGTCGACTTTTTGGTTTGTTCTCACTATTGAAATAACACTTGAGACCCTCTGCAGGGGGCAAATTTGTGATCTCCAAAATACCTTGTCAACATTGTATTCCCTTGGTGCAAGTCCTTTACAAAAAAATCAAAAAGGCCCGTTAGGTTGAAAACTCGTAAGAGCGGCCTAAGCAAAAATTAGGGCACACAAAAAAGGAGAAATAAAGAAAAAAGAGCAATTATATAAAATAAGTAAATTATTGTCTTTAAATTATTTTTTGAGAAAACAAGCAATCATGATTTGAAATGAAGTTGAACCATCTTTCCATATCCTCAAAAATCCCTTACCACCCACCTTAAGCCAAAAATCCTAAAAATCTCTCAATCACCCTAGACAAGGATCGATTCCGCATCAAAAAATGGTGCATCACTTTTATCAGCTCACTCAGCCAAAAAAGAAACAAAAAACACAAAAGAGTGAAGTCAAAAAAGTGGATTAAAAAATCCCAAAAAAAAACAAATTAGAAAAAACAAAGACAAAAGTAGTACAAGTCGTGAGTTGTTGCCTCACACTATTAAAGCATAAAGAGATCCTTGTCTAAAATAAACCTCAAACACTTCTTTTGGCCTCAATATCCTACCCTCCATAAACCCTTACCCACATTATAATCCTAAACAAGTCCATCCTACCACGAGACACATCAATTACTGTCTCAATAAAACCTCAAACACTCCTTTGAGCCTAACAACCATTTCCTTCATAAATCATCACCCATTAGCCAAGTTACATCACCAACTCATTTGTCCCATCAATCATCAAACACTTCATTGAGCCTAATAACCCCTTCTTTCACAAACCATTAACCATTAGCCAAATCATACCGCTCAATAAAAAATCATCTGTCCCATCAATCCCCAACACCACTTTGAGCCCAATTATCATTTCCCTCATAAATCACTAAACCATCAGCCACGTTACAACCCTCTAGAGTTCATTCCGATCAATGACCGATTGCTTTTGTTTTCTCAAAGTTTTAATCTTAGGACAAATAAGTTTATTTATTTACAATATGTTTGCTCAAAAAAATGTATCTCAAAAAAAAAAACTCAAAATAAAGAAATCAAAAAGGGCTTGCACTCCAAAGGTTCATTCAAGTTCCATTGATATAAAGGCAAGGGTTAGCAATCACCAAGTGCAGTTTTCATCATAGCAAACTCAAGACTATCATAGTCTGAGAGTCATTCTAAAGATAACCAAAATGTTTATGCTAGGATCGTCACCTAGATCCCAAAGTGGGGAAATCCTTTCACCATTTGTTCCACTTAAGCTTGGGGAAATGTGTCCAACGTCCATCCCACACCACACCCAGTCTAAACATACATACCAGACCAACTCAAAAAACCCATAGCCCCAACTCTGTCACCCTTCACAACCTCACTAAAACAACCATTTGAAATCCCATTACCAAGTGGGGCAATCCCTTCACCCTTTACTTGGAGAAATCCGCCCTACACTCACCTCATCCTTTGTCATATTCATATCCACAAAACAATACCGGGGCAATTTCTCAACTCATTACCCTAAAACGCTGCTACTCTAGCTGGCCGGGCAATCTTGTCCTTACCATAAATGGGGCAACGCCAAACTACATGGGTTGAGACAAAGTCTCTTGCTTTCCTTTCATTCCAAAGCCAATGCATTCCCATTTCATCATCTTCTACACCCCTAGCTTGTCACCACTAGACGGGGCAAGTTATTCACTCACCGTCATCAAATTTAAATTGGGGCGATCCGCATTTCTTGGCTGGGAAAACCTACCTTTGATGACCTTGACAAAGACCGGTCAGTCATTCACCCCTTCATGTGCCACAAATATCCTCACCCTAGGCCTTTAGAACCCCATGTTAATCGACTCATTCATACTTGCACCAACATATGTCTTTACTAAACAAAGCTTGAGAGAGAGAGAACACAAGTTGATCATGTGATGCTAAAAATTCACTTAGGTAACTTTGTGGACATAAATTTCGATCATCAAGGGCATCATAATGGAAGGAAAAATAAGCGAGCTTGCAAACACGGTCAAGTACTTTTGCATATCGGTGTCGTAGATAATGACCTTGAGAATGCGAAGTTTGAATCAAAACTAATTTTTCCAAAGAATGATCAATATTCACCCATGCTTCTCGCATCCAAAGTCTCGCATCTTATCATTACAAAAAAAAATGTTTTGCACCCAATCACTCATATCATATCATCGCATCATGCATGCACCATGGCATTAGCATTCAATCATTTCATTTGCATCATATTCACATTTGCATTCCATGCATTTATTATGTAACAAGCAAAAAAGCAAAAAAAAAATAAAAAAAAAACAAAAGAGAAAAAATCATTCCACCAGATACCAATCATTGCACGTACGCTTGCACCATTAATTGCATTGCCAAAGGAATAAAGCTTTTCCCTCCTCGGGAAGATGCATTTGTTAGGTGTGCCCGGATAAACACGATAAGTGTCGTTCCCTATGTTTTGTTCCTCAAATATCAGCGCTTAAGCGTTAATCTCATATCATATCACAGATCACCAAGTTGATCCTCGCACTCCGAGTGGTCCTTCGAGCACCACGCTCCTTGATGCCCTAAGTGGCCCAGTCGCAGCGTCGAGTCGAGCCCGGCGGACCTTCGCGCAGACCCGCGTGGTCCTTCGGACTAGTTGTGTCACCTTAAGACACGGTGGGCGCCCTTCATGGTCAACATATCGATTCTAGACACGATCTTGACCCATCATGGCCGCTCGAATATAAAGCCCCCTCGGGCACCGTTTAACTAGTACCGTAGCTAGTTGCGCTCCTTCCTTCGCACCACGATGGTCCTTCAAATAAGGCCTAGGCGGCCTTCCGGACCCAGTGGTCCTTCAGAGCCTTAGTGCTCCTTGGACCCTTAGTGGTCCTTCAGAGTCTTAGTGCTCCTTCGGACCGAGTGGGCTTTTGAGCCTTAGTGCTCCTTCGAGATCCCGGCGATCCTTCATTTTGTTCGCGGTTAATACGCCAAGTGTTAACCGCTCCTGCTTATTCTCAAACCTCTATTTCCCCTCTAAACGGACAAAATTGACGTCTTCTCTATCTTTATTTCTATTTCTACTAAAAAAAAATTGTAAAATATAAATAAAGAGGGGCAGCTGTTATACCCCAATTTTGTCCGAGTTCTTATATCATTGTAATATTTTTTTTATTAAGTAGTGTATGTGCAACTAACGTTTCTATGTACTCAAGTAAAAGATAAGTAGCTTGTGCATATCAACCACAATTAATATAAAGATGCATGATTTGATTCTTGGTCAATCATCCCACATGTTATTTTCTTTTGACCCTCTTTGAGTAATTGAAAAAGCAAGTGAAGCAAAGCATAAGAGCTTACAAAATAAGAACAAAAAGATGAAATACCCAAATCTGCAGCTCTATTGCGAAGGCAATTTCTCTCTCCTCGGACCTCTTTTCGACGATCCGAACGGTGAAAGTGGAGATATATGTCTCACGAACCTACTGTCAAAAAATGAAGACGATCCGACGGTTAACGAATCCGAATCGCACTTTTACGATGAGTGGTTTGAGAAAAACGGACCAAAAAGCGCAGCTATTGCGAAGGCAATTTCTCTCTCATCAGACCTCGTTTCAACGATCCGAACGGTGAAAGCGTAGATATATGTCTCACGAACCTACTTTCAAAAAGAAAGACGATCCAACGGTTAACGAATCCGGAATCGCAATTTCACGGTGATGTGGTTTGAGAAAAAACGGAATTGTGTTTTAAAGGGGAATTGCTTTCTCTACCTTGTTTTAGTCCCACATTGCTCACAAGAAACAAGAGCTCCCTAGCAATTGGATATAAAAGGGGTTGAGAGGTGAAGATTAGAGGAGGGGATCATTGGCGGGTTAAGTGATCTTTTGGGTCAAAGCGTTCGCGGCTCATTTCACTAAAAACCCGTCTTTGATCATTTGGACGTTTTGAGTCGGCTTTTCGATTCTCAAAGCGGTTCGCGGTCTTGAGGTCAAAATGAACCGGATAGAAGTGCTGGTTCGTGATTGACCCGGTCGATTGCTCATCCGGTTCGCACTCGTCGAGTCCAAAGTTAGTTTTGTATTTATTTTGTTTATTTTTATGTACATATTTATTTATCATTTATTTATAATATAATCTATTTATTTATTTATTTGTTTATTGTTTATTTATATATTTATTCATATTTATTTATGTATATAGTTATTTATTTATTTTTTTAGCCTAGTCTTTATTAATTATCGCTTTTTGTCTTTTTTTATGCACAAATTAGTTTATTTCTTCAAAAATCAAATAAAAGACTAAGTCGGTTGTACAGTGGGTTAGTCATCATCCTAGGACCAATGAGTGCATCTGATTCAAGAATCCTAAAAACTTATAAGTAAATAAATAAATCACTTTTCCAAAAAATAGGGGACTAAGTCGGTTGTACAATGGGTTCGTCGGCGTTCTAGAACTAATGAGTACATGCAGATTCGGGAGTTCTAGAATACCTATTCTAAAACCAACTCACCTCACATCAAACAAACTTCTTTCAAAAAACCTCAAAAATACTTTCAAAAAGTAGGGGACTAAGTCGGTTGTACAACAGGGTTAGTCAGCCCCTAGAATCGATGGTCATGCATAGTTCAAGGAGTCCCTAGGACCCCTACACTAAAAAAACACCAACCAACAAACCTTTTTCACGAAGAACTACGTAGCTTTGATTCCTCCATTGCATCCGGAGGTACGTAGGAGCAAGAGTCCACTCTTGTCAAGCACTAAAAATTAAAAATTTAATTAAGTCTTTTTCACTATAAATAAAAAGGGTAAATATTAATAACCATAAATAATTAGACGAAGGATGTCGTGGGGTGCTAATACCTTCCCCACGCATAATGACTCCCGAACCTTTAAACTTGCCTTATCCTAAAACTAAAAGGGATTTTCCGAATTTGCCCTTAAACTAAAATTTGGTGGCGGCTTCCTTTCGAACTTCGAAGAACCCATTCCAGGATTTTTCGGTCGCTACATTTAGATTCCCACTTCAGCGCGTGGTGATAATTATCAATATTTGTTATCAACTTTATTGTATTGTTATGTGCCAATTGAGCAGGTATTACGATACATATCTCCCATTCTGTTGGAGGGATGTAATGATGAGGCTCTCGATGTCGACGGTGTAAGCATTAGGCATGCCCCTGTTGGTTAACATTTCAAATACCATTTTTATTTTTCAAGCTGTGTGATTGTTGGTATTTCTCCATCTTTCTGCAGGCAGCTGTGTATTGCCTAGGTGTTTGTGCAGAGTTTGGTGGTTCTGTGTTCAAACCTCTTGTTGGAGGTACTGCTTTATGAGCTTATGAACTTCCAAAAAAAAAACTTGTTATATTGAGCAATGAGTAACACATTAGTGACTTATTGCAGATAGGGCTGTTCATAGTTCTCAAAAAACTGAACTGATGAACCGAACTGAACTGAACCAAAACTAACTGAACTATTACAAACAGTTTAGAACTGAACTGTTATTTTAAGTTCAGTTCAATAACTGAACTGTTAGGTAAGTTCAGTTCACTAACCGAACTGAACTGTTAAGAACTTAATTTCCAATGCCTTTGATAAGCATAGTAATAGACCATTGCTGATTTGTTTCTTCTCTCTCCTCTCTCTCTCTAGTGCCTTTGACTTGTATACTAATTCACAGCCCCTCTCTCTCTGTTCCTTCTTTATCTCCTTCAACCCACAACAATTCATCATCACGTAGAAGAGCCATGTCACAATTCATCATTGTTAATTTTATTATGTTTTATTAACAATACTCTCAGCTTATAACACTTTATATAAATCTGTTCTTTTTTTTACCACAACATAAATCTGATCTTATTTGCATACTAATGGTGTTTACTACAACAACATCAATGGCTATCCTTTATGCATATAAGCAGCAAGCCTTCTTGCTACTGTGTAATTGGTTTTATGCTTTTTGAGAATAAAAATTCATCTGGTTTTGTCTTGCAGTGACTGAAGACAGTATAAGAATAGTGCGCTCAATTTCTGTTCATTGAAGACAATATTATATATTTTGGTTAACAGCTCTAGATTTGGCTATATAGTATATTACAATGTTGTGGAGCTAGATATTACAATTCGGTTTCGGCCTTTTGGGTACCAAAAATTTGAATAATACAATTATAAAAAGTGCAAAAGACTATTACTATTAAAAAAAAACAGTTTGGGTAACAGTTCGGGAAGTTCGCCTTAACAGTTCGGGTAGTTCGGACTAAACAGTTCAAAAAAAAGTTCAGAATTTAAATGATTCGATTCGAACTGAGCGCGAACTGAACTATTAAGATAGTTCGATTCAGATTCGCGAATCGTTAACACTGATTGATTCGATTCGATCGATCTATTTAAACGATTGATTCGGCTCGAGTGCGATTTTGCTTGTGAATCGAACTTGAAAACAACCACTAATTGCAGAGGCTTTATCGAGGTTAAATGTTGTTATCCAACATCCCAATGCTCTTCATTCAGATAACGTAATGGCATATGACAATGCGTTTTACGCTTTAGGGAAAATTTGTCGATTTCATCGCGACAAGATTGATTACGCCCGTGTCTTTACTTATCTTCCTGTGTATGACTCGCTTTTATGGTTTTGTTCTTCTATGATGTATGACGGCTAAGGATTTTTTTGGGTTTGGGAAAACATCTGTTTCATTTATGATTATGCTAATCTGTTGCATTTACAGTAGTTCTGCATGGTTGAACTGTTTGCCAATAAAAGGTGATTTGATTGAGGCCAAAGTTGTTCATGATCAACTTTGTTCGATGGTCGAGAGGTTAGGGGATCAAATGCTTGTCTTCAAGTTTTTCGACGTTATATTGCATTTTCCCTATTGTTCTAATTCTAATTGTCATTTATCTCCGTGTCCGATAAGTTGAGCTATTAGGCCCAAACAATCAATACCTTCCAAAAATAGTTTACGTGTTTCTTTGAGGTTAGTTTCACACATAAGTTTGCTACTTTGTAACCTTAGTCTTCTTTTTAATAAAATTGAACTTTTTTTTCACGGAAGAAATTTAATCGAAACCAAGCTAATGTACAAAGCGGAAGTAAGATTGCTTCCCAAAAAAGAACAGAAAGAACATTAGTGTAAAAGTGTGGCATGTGCCCTACTTCACATACACCTAGGGCTGTTTTGGGTGACGTATGAACAACTTAGTTGAGCTTATCTTATTTCCGTAAGCTCTCTAGGGATAGCTTATAAAAACATTTTTACTTTATTTTATTTGTTATCATTGAAATAGTGAATTTTATATGATAAGTGTTTAATTCAATATTGAATTGACAACCGATATGTCTCTATTTAATACTTATTTGATTATGTATGTAGGTTTGATGTCTTTGGTAAAGACCTTGCAACAGAACAAGCGGTGGTCGAATGGTTAATTTACTCGGATAACTCCAAAGAACATCGCCCCGCTACTCTTGCCTCGACTTGGTCATCTTTGTACCGCGAAGAACGGCTTGTATTGTATTGTTTTTATCATATCAGTTGTGAAATGTATCATATGAGATACTATTTATTCATGAAGGTTGCGGACATCCATTTTATATTCATGATGGTTTAAAAGATCTGACTTGACTCTTCGGATCCATTTTTTTACGGATTAAAAGATCACCTGCTTAGTGTATCTATATATTTCTCATTGTATTTTGTATTAGACTTTGGTTTGAGTTATGAAAGTATGATTTAGTCGTTAATTTGAATACTAACAAATTGTTAGATTCTGCGTCAAAAAAAGAAACAAATTGCTGGATTTATTTATTTTTTTTAATTTTTTTTTAAAAAAATTTGCGACGGATTTGCCACGGAATGTGTCAGAGTTTGCGACGACTTTGCCACGGATAATTGCGACGGATTTGCCACGAGTTTGCGACGGAAAAATTTGCCACGGAAAAGTCCGTGGCAAACGATTTGCGACGAGCGTTTTTGCCACCATTTTTGGTCCGTGGCAAATCCGTGGCAAATGTTGTTTTGCCACGGAAATTTGTACATTTGCGACGGAAATGTCCGTGGCAAATCAACGATTTTCTTGTAGTGAAAGCTATATTTGGAGTTGGTGTATTTATAAGCTGAATTGTAATTCCTCTATTTCTATTTCAACGTGGTGGACTAACTCACTTCAATGCTTAAACAATATGTAATCTAGATGAGGGAGAAACAGTGGGTTAGGTTGATTATCCTCACTGTAGTGCAGTTTGTGCGAGGTACTATTTTTCCTGCCTGAGTCTTTTTCCCAATGGATTTTAGCTCAAGGAGGTTTTGAGGAGACTATCCCCATTTCTTGCCTTCCATTGTAAGGGTTGGACACCCTTGTACTCCTTCAATGAAATTATTATTTATCTAAAAAAACATTCATCATATCAACACACGCCAACATCTTCATCATCAATACATATCAACATTAACACATACAAAAGACAACTTTAAATGACAAAATAACATTCCCGCAGTTGAGAATCCAAAATGTCATCTTGAAGGAAATTGTCCACTAAGCTAAACATTTTAGTTCAAATATGTTTAAGGCTAAATTATAATTTTTGTCCCCTTATTTTCAAAGATTCAGATATTTGGTTCCTCTATTTTAAAACTCAGACTTTTAGTCCTCCTAATATGAAAAACTCAGACGTTTAATCCAAATATGGTGGGGTTTTTTTTTCATTTTTAGGCGATGTGAGGCGTGTCAAAAAAATATATATGAGGTGGACTTCATTAGTTGATGTGGAGGCTGATGTAGGCACAACATGTGGCCGCCACATCAATTAATGAGCCACGTATACATTCCATGCACATCATTATATAATTAATAAAAATATAAAATATTAAAACTAAAAGTTAATTTCAAAATTAAAAATAGAATCAATGTTCTTCTTCCAAATGTGGGTTTCAGCAACAACAATCCAGAAACTCAAAAATCATCTCTCACTAATCATCTTCAACCCATCATCACCTTCTTCTTCATCGTCATCTTCAACCCTCAACTCTTCCCCTCAAATTAGAAACCCAGCAACTGAGAAACCAAACAACAACTTCTTCTTCACCCATTGAAATGAATCATAGAAACACATCATGAAATACATCAAGAAACAAAATCACAAATCCCAAAATCACAAAATCACAAAATACCCGTTATCCCAAAATCCCATAATCTTTTGTCACAAACCCTAATCTTTCTTCTTGGTGATTCTTCCTCATCTCGCACCTTCCATCAGAAGAAGAAGAAGAAATGATCATTTTTGATTTTTTTTCTTCTAATTTTAAGTATATAATTAAATTTTAGTTTTAATTTTTTATTAAATAAATAATGACGGTGGCGACCACATGTGGTGCCTACGTTAGAAGCGTCATGTCATTAAATGAGAGCCACGTCACCTTTTTTTACAGGCCTCCAAATAAAAATAAATAAATGAAAAACCTCAATTGGACTAAATGTTTGAGTTTTTAAAATTGGGAGACTAAATGTCTAGTTTTAAACTAGGGACCAAATATCCGAATTTTTTAAAATAGGGGGAGAAAAACTATAATTTAGCCTATATTTAATAATGTTATTTCACCCCCACATAAAAATAGGTGTTGCCCCCATAACATGATTTTTTTAAAAAAGTATATGTGGAAATTATAAGAGATAAAGGAGAGAATAAGTTTATAAATATATTTTCTCCCTTTATCCTTTCTAATTTTGGCATTTCTTCTGACACCCTCCCATTATATCTCTTCTCATTTTATAAAGCCCCAAAGAAAGTTATTGCGGAGCTTATAAAGTTACAAAGGAGGTTCTTATGGGGGGGGGGGATGAAGAAAACAAAAAGGTGGCATGGGTGAAGTGGGAAACAATTTGCTTACCAAAAGATAAAGGGGGGCTGGGCATAAAGAATCTGGAGATGTTTAATGTGGCTCTATTAACTAAATGGCGTTGGAGATTGATGGGTGAAGATCGTAACTCCATTTGGAAAGAGGTCTTGGTTGAAAGATATGGCCTAGAGGGGAGGTGGCCCGATATGGTTGAGAATAAAAGAGGGTGGGAGAAGAAGTCCATATGGTGGAGGGGACCTTTGTTTACTCGGAAGGGACATCAATATTCAAGAGGATTGGTTTGAGCAACTAATTAAAATCAAAGTGGGAAATGGTAAAGTGGCAAGATTTTGGAAGGATGGGTGGTTACGACGGGATAAATTGGAAGATTTATTTCAGAATTGTATAACAGGTGCAGGTCTAAGGATGATACAGTAGATAAATTCGGGGAATGGACGGTTGGGGGCTGGAAGTGGTCTGTGGAGGGCACCGATGGCTCTTTGCATAATTATGCAGTCATTCATTTTGCAGCCCTCGGCAAGAGACTTTCGGGTTCTTTATCTTTGGTTTACTGCATTTCTCCGCCGCCGATCGCGTTATCGGATGGTGCGGATAGGTGGTCCGGTACCGGATTCGTTGGGAGGTTTCACGGTGAAAAAGTGCTATGAATGCTTCTTTGAATTTTTCTCGGCAGTGGAACACTTTCTATGCGCAGCCGAAAGCGTCAACACGTGCAAGAAGTTTTGGAAATGCGATGTCCCATCTAAAATTCAAATATTTGCATGGAGAGTATTATTGCAGCGGGTTGCTACGAGAGTAGCTTTGTTTAGAAGAGGTATTCTCCAACAAAATGATTTAAGTTGTGTGTTGTGCTTCCGGGGAGAAGAAACGGTTGAGCATTTGTTTGTGACTTGTGATGTTGCTAAGAGGATACGGAGAAGTGTTTTAGCTTGGATGGGGTCTTCGATTGATGACACAGAAAATTTAGTATCTCACTTTGTGGAATTTGGAAAACTAGTGAAGGGTAAAAGACAAAAAGGGGTCAATCATATCATATGGATGGCGGTTGTTTGGAGTCTATGGAGGGCACAAAATGGGGTAATCTTCAATGGTGAGGTGATCTCTGTTCCATCACTATTAGCGGGAGTAAATGATTTGGCTTGGAGCTGGTTCAAGGCAAGGAGGGGGCAGAAATGTAAAGTGACTTGGGCGGATTGGTTTAATTGCCCACTGGGCTGTTTTTATATGTTGTAATTTTGCATTGGAAGACTTGTAGTTCCAAGAATTTTAGAGGGGGAGAAATAGTGGGCTAGTTCCTTTCTCACTATGGCACAATTTAGTTTGTGCGGAGTACTCTTTTTCCTGCTAGAGTCTTTTTCCCAATGGATTTTGGCTCTAATAGGTTTTGAGGAGGCCCTCCCCCTTCCCATTTTTTCATTGTAAGGGTTGGACACCCCTTATGCTCCCTTCAATATTATCTTGATTATCTAAAAAAAACACACACATTTTCACCAAATACGTTAGATTTCGGGATTAGGATTTTTGTCATGAAACCCTACTGACAACTATAATTAAAGGGTTTTTTCTTTTGTACCCCACCCCATCCCCTCCCACCCCACCCACACCGAAAACCCCAAAATGCCCTTCCAAAACGTATTTTTTTAAATTTTTGACCAATCGTATATACACCTAGGGGTGTATATACGACCCTATCATTTAGGCATCGTATATACACCCCCAAGGCGTATATACGATTGGAAAATCCCCACCTCAATCGTATATACGCCTTGGGAGGTGTATATACGATGGGCAAAAATAAGTAGGTCGTATATATACCCCCTCGGTATATATCGACATTGTATATTTTAAAATTTTTTTAAGTCAAATAAAAATTATATAAGTCCACGAAAATAGGTTTTGTGTGTAGTTCGTTAAAAGCGCGACGATGTTATACGTCGAACGTATAATTTAGGCTAAAAATCGGTTTTCGGACAACATACTCCGATCGTAATGAAACCACAACCATTAAATCCGAAAAAAATCAAGAATCAAGACTCCCGTAGAAGGGACTTCTTACGGGACTACCGCCTCAAAATCCCAAATTCCATCGTTTACTATTTTTTACGATTTTTTTAAATTTTTCATAGTCTCCAAAAAATCTGAAAAAATTTGTATAGCCTTATTTTGGTTTTGTTAGATTTTTAGTGGTGTTTTTATAATTTTTTGGAGTAGTTTTGACTATTTAACGAATTTTTAGTAGTCTTTTAGTAATAAAAATTAAAATAAATTATTAAAAAATTAAAAAACCCATCGTATATATCCCTTTGAGTACGTATATACGATTGGACAAAAAATAGCCATCGTATATACGTACCCAAAGGGGTATATACGATTTATTTATTTTTTTAAAAAAAAAAATTAAGTTTCAAAGGGCATTTTGGGGTTTTTGGTATTGGGTGGGGGTGGGAGGGGATGGGGTGGGGGTACAAAAGAAAAAACCCATAATTAAATTATGAATATACTATTTAATTGAACGTACATCCTTCTCAGCCGATCGGGGACATAATTGTGTTCGTTTTAGGGGTCAACTATAATTCACCATCCCCTTATGAAATTTTTTCTTTTGACTCCTTTCAATTTAAAAGTTTGCACTCAAATTCTTAAATTTAATTTTTTTATGAGGATGTTGCATTTAATTTAAGAGATGTACTAGTATTCACTAATAACGTCGAGAATTGACTCATTATCTAACGATTTCAAAACATAAAATCATGTGAAAGACATTAGGTGTGTAATTTATTTAGTTAAATATATACTAAATGTTTATTATTTTTTAAAATATTTTTAGCAATGTGTGACTTTAAAAATTTTGTATCACTAGTCCAGGATCCTATATCCATCACTGCAGCATAAAAAAAACTTGTAATCAATTTTCAGTGGTTAGAGTTTTTTTTGAGTTAGGAAATTCAAAACACATTCTAATTTAAAATTTACGATGACCTTTTTTGATCGAGGTCAAGGTATCCACTGCCGAACGCAGTGACTAATCCCATCGTTGGATTGGAGGCACCTCGAAGGGTGAGACAGCTAACCCAAGAATTTAAAGTTGTTCCATACCCGAGGATCGAATCCCCGACACTTGGTTAAAGGAGGATGAGATTTACGACGACAACCTTTGAATTTGTAGCAATAAATTTAAGCTGCACAATTTGACCTTTTTTAAATTTGATACTCTGCTTCTACGACTAAACAAGTTTACCCTTTTTTGCCCATTCACAATGGCCTATGTATATTTGTATTAATATTTCATTTTATAATGGATTAAGGTCAGGTATGGAAGTATTTTTTTCTTTTTATTTACAGAATGTTCTACCTGCAGGTTTAATTCGGTCATCGAAGTAGACAATTTAATTGACCAATGATATACACCAATTATATTATTTTTACCATTTATTAAAAAAGAAAACCACATAAAATTTATTTAACAATCACAAACCTGTTGAAAAGTGACAAAAAAATATTACTAGCATTTAATTTTCCAATTTTAAATAAAGTTAAAAAGTATCTTTATTTTGCGGCATATCAAGAGTCTTTCTTTTTGTCTCTTCCAAGTATCCAAACCACATATTTTTTCATTTGGCCAAAGTCACAAGCAAGCCATTGTATGAACTATAAACAGAGAACAATCTTTCATGAATAATTCACCCCTCAGAAAAATATCCACTCCTTAATTTGTTTCAACTTTTTTCTTCGTTTTCTTGTTTACCTTAATTAGTTGGTTTTGTTACCAATGGCTGCTAGTGCACCCTGTGATCATGCAGTGTCACTCACCCATGTGGTTCCAATTCCAAATCCTACTATAAACCTAAATGAGAAAAAACAAACAAAAGTTATTAAAGAAGAGAAAAAAAATATTATTGACTATTGGCAAAGGGCACAATGGCTTCGTGCTGCTGTATTAGGAGCCAATGATGGGTTGGTTTCAGTTGCTTCATTAATGATGGGTATAGGAGCTGTTAAAACTGATAGCACAGCTATGTTAGTTGCTGGTTTTGCAGGTGAGAAAGTCTTTTTTTTTTGTGGTGAACAGGTGAGAAAGGCTTGTGTAGTCACAACTCACAACATATTTAATGAGTCCATTTGTTATGGTTTTTTTAAAAGAATGATAACTTTTTTTAATAAAATAATTTAGTTTAGAAATTTTTCATTTTGTTACGGTTTTTCAAAAAAATGAGAATCTAAAAATAATCTAATAACTGATTAAGATGAGAAGCTGTTTTTATATAAAAATCATTTTTCATAGAATGATTTATTTTATTTTTTTGAGAAAAAGTAATTTTCATTATAGACACAACGCAAAACAACTTGCACTTTTCTTAAAAATAACTAAAAACTAATTTCTATTGATTAAAAAATAAGTGATTTTGATGTTAAATAAGATTAGTTTTTAGAGATTCTTTTTTAAAAAGCTGAAGTTATTTTGTGTTTGTGTAACACAATAAAAATCATTTTTTGTATAAAAAAACCATTCTATAAAAAATGATTTTTATGAGAAGCTGCACAAAACAACTTTCCATTTTAATCAATTTTTAAATTATTTTTAGATTCTCATTTTTCTAAAAAGTTGTAACAAATAGATAGAACACTTTTAAAAGTAATTATTTTTATAAAAAAAAAACTATAACAAAATGGGCCCGAAATTATTAAATCCCTTATTTTTTAATCAGTAGCTAATGGGCTTGCAAACACATAAATAAGAAAAGATAGGAGATAAAATGATTAAATAATATATAATTAAATGATGCGTATTTTTTCATTTGTGTGGTTGCCTAAATGTGTTGTGACCTAAGAAGCCCCGATACTTCAAAAATCGCAACTTACCCGTGTTGAATACGTATCCGATAACGATATGTACCTGATACTTCCCGATACGAATCCAAAGAGTATTCAATAATTTTTTAATTCTTTTTAAAAAATATTTCACTCGATACATTTCAGATATTTCTTACCAACTAAAGGTATTTCTCAGATACTTTTTCGATACCTCTTACCAACTAAGCACATGATTGTCACTCATATATGATACATTTTAATACCTTAATAACTAAAAGAGAAAATTATATCTTTTTTCGTAACACAGTCATAGAAGAAATAAAACATTGTGATATAGGTGACATAAATATACGTAATCATCTCTACTTGATATGATCACAAATGTTTATTTCTACAATGTGATCATCATATATTGACTAATGATATGATTATGTGTTATTGAGCAATTACTAATATGAATATCTTTGTCTATAAGTCATACATATTTACTATATCTATTCATGTATAATATATGAGCTTCTCAGTCAATAACATTTTAGTTAGTAATTATCGCTCTCCTCAATATTTAATGCAAGCCCTGCCACTAACTATTCGGATTATACGGTTTGGGGTGGTTTCAGTTACTTGTTCATCTCTACTTTTTATAGCTAGTCACTCATACATAGGTGTGTCAGCTGTCCTCTTCTTTTCCTCCATATATTTTGTGTGATTTTTTTTATCTATTTGTGCAGTTTTTTTCATCTTTATAAAACACAATTTTTACTTGTGTTTCTATTCCATTTTATTTTTCTGTTATGTTTTCATATATTTAAATTTATTTTAATTTTTTATTAAAGTATCCCAATCGTGTTGTACCTTGATTTTCAAAATTTTCCCGTATTTGTATCGTATCCCATATCGTATCGCGTATCCGGGCTTCATAGGTTGTGACCCATACAAGTATTTTTCTTTGCAGGTTTAGTAGCAGGAGCTTGTGGAATGGCAATAGGAGAATTTGTTTCAGTGTATACTCAATATGAAGTTGAGGTTTGTCAAATGATGAGGGATATAGCTATGAGTAATAGTGAGAAAGGAGTTCAAGACTTGGAGATGGAGATGGAAATGGAGAAAAGGAAATCAATGCCTAACCCTCTACAAGCTGCTTTAGCATCTGCATTATCATTTTCTGTAGGTGGGTTGGTTCCTTTGCTATCTGGTACATTTATAAGGGATTATATGATAAGGATTATTGTGATTGTGGTAGTAGCTAGCTTTGCTTTGGTGGTTTTTGGAAGAGTTGGAGCTATACTTGGAAAGACTCCTAAGGTAAAAGCTAGTGCAAGGTTCCTTCTTGGTGGATGGATGGCCATGGCTATCACTTTTGGGTTAACAAAATTACTGTCATATTCTAGTGGTTTGGAACTATGAATGAATCATTTGTAGTTTCTGCTGGTTATGCATGACTTTGTCTTGTTTGGGTAATTGTATTTCTTTTATGTTTATTCATGAATAAATGTGAGAACCTCACTAAGCCATTGTTTTCTGTTAGTTCAACATTTCTTGTGTTCCTTATAAGGAAACTTATTGGCCAAGTAACTGATTGCCTTGTAATGATTTTAATGTAATCTTTTTTTTTTGGTGCATAATAAAAAATTACTTTTTGGTGCAATTTTAATGTCATCTTTAATTAATGTTGCAATCTCATCAATAATTGTTATCATATATAGTACAAACTTGTGGAAAAAAATTCACAAGATACCTAATAAACTCCTACCTTGTTCTACATTTGATGTGATTAGTTATGGAAAAAATTGGACCAGGATTGGGTGCAGTCATGACTATGGTGCAGTCATTCATCACCTAATTAATCCCCAATTATTGAATTGTTTTTAGATAAAATTCGACCCTTGATTATTTTTATTTAAAATAATTAATGAAAATTGAAGTGAGAGAGAAAGATGGTGCTCACTGCGCTCAAATTGGCATACCTATATATGTGTAGTTGAGCGAGTTCACTTGAATCCTCTGAAAAAATTGTTTTATTTACCTCCTATATAAAACTTTTCCGAATTCCCGGAACATTAAATTTGCACTAGTATTACTTTTAAGTTTGCACCCAATTGCATTCGAGCACAATTTTAAACCCCATAATCCGAGTAATCGAATCGTTGAACTGGATCCAAATCCCAAAAACTTAGTAGTTAATTCGCAGCTAATCTCTAGCAAACAAATTGAATTTTATATTCCTTTAATATTCTAGTAGATTATTTTCATGAGGGTACCCTCATCAAGTCTTAAATAATATTTTTAATATTTAAATTTAATTGACATTTTCATATATTTTTATGATAATTTTTTTTAATTTAGTTTATTTAAGGGTAACTCTGTCTTAGTGATTAAAGGTAACTTAGAATCAATAATTGGTGATTCTTTTAGGGTTTTTCTTTGGATCACTCAAACCTATAGGACTATTTAAGGCAGCTTGTCACTCCATTTTCATTCTAAGTTACCTATAATCACTAAGAAGAAAATTCTGCACAATAGTGCGGGGAGCAGTTCTGCAGCATCGCATGAGCTATCATTACTTGGATTTTTTCTTTGAATTGGGAGTTGTTCTAGTACCTCTAGCTTGCCGAAGTTTAATTTTCAGTCTTATGACTTTAGATTTTGCCTTTATCACGATACGATACGGCTGGGATACTTCAATAAAAAATTAAATTAAAATTTAAAAATATAAAACATAACTAAAGATACTTCACTTTACTAACTGACAGTTGCTCATAATATTCAATAGATATGATCACATTTACAAAAAAAATACTTGTGATCAAAATGAGTAAGCATACGTTAAGTGTCTTTTTCCAACCTATTATAAAATATATTGTTCCTCCTACGAACATGTCACAAAATATATACAGATTAAAATATATAGCAAAAAAATTACATCATAAAGTGTCTTTCTTCTTCCCGTTTTCAGTGTAATCCTTTTAAAATTTGGGTTTTGTTTTCAATGTTTATTATTTTATTAATTTATATCAGTTTATAATTTATTAAAAAAATAAAGAAACATGTGTTTTTAAAAAGTAGAGAGATTTTTGTAAAAAAAAACTGAAGTATCCCTGGAGAATTCGGTGATTGCGCTGATATCTTGAAAGTATCTCTCCCATAAAAAATAAATATAAATTCATGGATACTTCTCTGATACGTATCACGTTGTATCCGAGACGTATCAGTATCTCATACGTATCTGATACCGATACTTGGCCTATTTTGGAGTATCGGGACTTCATAGTGTTAGGGAATGAGGAGTAAGCGTGCTTTTATGGAGTACAAGTAGTGTAAGATTTGGGCATTGAGAGCGGTTGGTGTGTGTTGGATCAGCTCTAATCAACGGATACACGTGATTCTATATCAATTTGTGAGCTTTTAAATGAACCAATAATATAAAGAAGTTATAAGTAGGCAATGATTTGTGTCTCGTCATTAGTCAAATAGAGTTGCATTTAAAATGACTTTTTTTTATTCTAATATTATTTTCTTGAGCAATGCCTTGCCATAAGTCGTCGTGCCACTCTGTTCGTCGCTTCGCTCAAGTTGTGTCTCCCCATATTTTCTGGTTGGGTTTCAAATTCTTTCTATCTGTATTATAATTTAGGGTTTAATGAATTATATACGACAACACCTCCCAATTCTAGAAACCAAAATTACTATTTACTAAAAATTTAAGATTGTTTATTAATATTAAACTCTAGAAAATACTATAAGAATAAAAGAAAGACAAAATTACACCAGGAGTCCATTAAGTTATTTAATTGTAACAAGTTGGTCATTTAACTTTATTTCGTACCACTTAGGTCCTTTAAGTTACATAATGTGTACACCATTAGTCCTTTTTTCATTTTCTGTTACACAAAAACTCAATTCGCACTAACAGAGGTGACGTGGCTATGACAGAGCCTACACGTCATCTGTCTTGTAACATTTTATCATTTAAGACTACCGTCATGTAACAATTTGGTCATTACAATTAAATGAAAAAGAAGATGAACCATTTTTTTTAAGTTTTAAGTTGAAAGTACTAAATTGTTACATGACAGTAGTCTTAAAGAACCAAATTCTTACCAGATAGATGATAGATAGCTTCCACCACGGCCATGTCAGCTCTGTTAGTTCAAATTGAGTTTTTTTGTAACAAAAAATGAAAAAAGGACTAACGGTATACACATTATGTAACTTAAAGGACCTAAGTGGTACCAAAAAAACTTAAAGGACCAATTTGTTACAACTAAATAACTTAAAAGACTCCTAGTGTAATTTTGCCTTTAAGAAAATTCACTTTAAATTCAATTTATTTTGACTAATATTTTTTTTTGACAAACTGTTTGACTAATACTGGTATTTACTCAAACTTTAATATTGTTTGCTAATATTAAACTCTAGAAAATACAATAAAAATAAAAGAAAAAGTCATTTTAAATGCAATTCAGTTTGACTAATGACGAGACACAAATTCTTGCCTACTTGTGAGTTCTATTATATTATTGGTTTATTTAAAAGCACACAGATCGTTATAGAATCACCCGCAACCATTGATTAGATCTGATCCAACACACACCAACCGCTCAATGCCCAAATCTTACACTACCCGTGCTCTATAAAAGCGCGCTTACTCCTCATTCACTAACATCATCTCCGATCCGTTCCCCTTACTCCCCAAATTCTCAATAGAAAGAAATATAGTGTTCTCGAATGTCGCAATGGAAGCCGTGGAAATTTGAAGAATGGTGTCGGAGGAAGGAAAGGCGAAAGACCAAAGAAGAAGCATGTTTCAAGATCTGTCAAAGATGGTCTTCAATTCCCCGTCGGAAGAATTGGCCGTTATTTGAAGAAGGGAAGACACGCTCAACATTTTACTTGGCCGATGTTCTAGAGAATCTTGCTGCTGAGGTATTAAATTGACCTTTTTTCTCTCAATTGCTATTGAGGTATTAAATTCCACAGGTTTCCATTAATGCGAGATTCGAGAAAACTATACTTCTTTTTATTGAGAATTCGAGGAGTATGGGGAACGAAGATGATGTTATGTAACTAGGAGTAAGTGTGCTTTTATGGAGTACAGATAGTGTAAGATTTGTGCATTTGAGCGTTTGGTGTGTGTGTGTGTTAGATCAGATCTATTCAATGGATGCACGTGATACTATACTAATCTGTGCGCTTTTAAGTGAACCAATAATATAAAAGAAGTTATACGTAGGCTAAGAATTTTTTCTCGTCATTAGTCAAACTTAATTGCACTTAAAATGACTTTTTCTTTCATTCTAATAGTATTAAATTCAATTGAGAACACTCTAAATTAGTTTGACTAATATTAAACTTTAAAAAATACTATTAGAATAAAAAAAGTCACATTAAGTTAGTTTGACTAATATTTTTTTTACAAACAGTTTAACTAATATTGGTATTTACTCAAAATTTAACGATGTTTACTAATATAAAACTCTAGAAAATACTATTAAATAAAAGAAAAAGTCATTTTAAATACAATTCAGTTTGACTATAATGACGAGACACAAATCCTTGCCTACTTATAACTTATATTATATTATATTATATTATTGGTTCATTTAAAAGCGCACGGATCGGTATAGAATCACGTGCATCTGTTGATTAGATCTGATCCAACACACACAAACCGCTCAATGCCAAAATCTTACACTACCTGTACTCCATAAAAGTGCGCTTACTTTTCATTCCCAAACATCATCTTCGTTCCTCTTACTCCCCAAATTCTCAATAGAAAGAAATAGAGTCTTCTCGAATCTCATATTAATGGAAACCCGTGGAATTTAGAACCTCAGCAGCAATAGAGGGAATGAAATGTCAATTTAATACCTCAGCGAAAAGATAGTCCAGAACAACGACCAAGTAAACGGGAGCATCAGTATAGTCAAGAAAAGTGACTGAAAGGCATGAGACTTGTGCTATGGGACCCAGATGCTACAACATCTATTTTCGCACTTAGCCATTATTAAATAGTTACATAGTGAAAAGGCATTCCAACTGGTTCTCAATCTGAATTTCCAAATCATGTTTTTCACACAAGTTTTTGATGCCATTATCGGGGATTGTGATAGTCAAATTCTATTGTTTAGTTAGCTAGTCTGGTTAGTTTAGATTTTCACTTAGTGTGTTTTGTTTTTAGCAATTTTTTTCAATTTGCATTATGCTTTTTGTTTGTATTGTGTTTTCTTTGTTGTTTTTGCTTTTGGTAGGGACACATTGTGGTGACAATGGAACATACAAAGAAATTAACAAGATATTTTCTATTTGAAAATCTTCTTGTATCACAATTAGGAAGCCAATCTCCAACATTTTGAAGCTTACAACATGAAGGCTTTGGGTCACATTGTCATATTTAAGAAATCTAGGAAACACAAATCTCTAAGAAAACAATCAATTTATCAAGAATCTAAACACGCTATATTCACTGTACTTACAAGTACATCAGTTACATTGTCACAACACACTAACAAGGACATTAATTAATCTTACAAGTAAGCAAAGAGAACAAATTTTCTGGATTTATTCTTGAATGATAGGTCCTAATATTTTGGTAATGGATTATGGATATTATCATATTACTTTGATTGCCCTATCGAGATGTCTAACTACATTTCCAGTATTTATGTTGGGTCACAGATATGCCAGATGCCTGATGTTGAAACCAGAGGCAGATCTTCATGGGAGCAGAGGGGAGTCGCGGTACCCCCCAATTTTTTTAAAATTTACTTTATATACACATATATTTTATATACATACTTAGCTTATATAAAATTAAACAAACAATAATCAATGAAAACATTGAGTGGCGAGATGGTTAGGCGTATTGTTAGCAAATTTGAGGTCCTTTGTTTGACGCCTTCGGCCAACATTTCCTGTTTTTTGAAGTCATTTTGTGTATTTTTCTTCAAAATTAGAACCAAAAAAAATGCTCCTAGTAGGAGTTGAACAATTGACAATAATGTTGAGATTTTTAAAACTTACCCTTGAACCAAATAAACAATTTAAAATATTTGGTAGAAACTATTTGATATATTTCTTACTAATTTGACCCCTCTAACTTTTTCTCTAACATCCGCCACTGGTTGAAACAGAGACGAATTGACCGAATTGTGGCACATTTAATTTTTCATAGACCTGTGGAATTAGATTTTGACAAATTGGAGACTCCTATTTCCGAATTGCTTTAAGAAGTGACATTTTAAGAATCCGCGCAAAGACAAGAGAGGACACCTAAATAGTGAGAGAGTCTCCTACTAAATGTACTATTAGGGTGGCTTTTAAGGTCTACAGGTGACTCTTTTTGTGTACCAAACACAAAAGCTATTTTACATACAATAGGCAGTTCTACTAGGTTTTTAGATTACGCTACTTGTGGCTTGTAAGTTTTCATTTTTTAAGAAAAGACACATACCCATACTTTCTGTAATTGTAAAATAGCCACTCCCATTACATGACAAAAAGATTAAACGTTGTGTAAAAAATAATTAAATGACAAAAACGACGATGTAGATTAATGTTAATATGTTGCTAATGCTAACACACAGAGGCACTCAAGATCGGCTTGCGATGTGCAAAGACGCAGTTAGCAGCGCCACCCTCTCTAGCCCGTGATGTAAAACGCCCCCGCCGCAAGAAATGTAATGTTGATGGGGCATGGATTGAAAACCAAACTTGGTGTGGTCTAGGAACGTGTCTTCGGGATCATGATGGAGCCTTCATTAGCTCAAAGACGGTATGGTTTGAAGGTTAGGCCTCAAGAAATTGAATCAGCGGGTCTGTTAGAGGCTCTTCGTTGGTTGACGCATTTGGGGATTCATGATGTTGATAGCGAGCTCGACTGCAAGCAAGTGGTGGATGCCATCAACGGTGGAACCAGATTTCTCAATGAACTTGGAGAAATTTTATCTAGCTGTAGAGACTCTTTTTATAATTTAAATAACTGCACCATCAGTTCTTTCGGCGACAAGCCAACTGTGTAGCTCATAGCCTTACTAGGGCGGCTCAATGTTTTGCTAGTCACCAGCTCCATGAGCGAATTCCAAGTTGTATATTCTCTTTATTAATTAAAGGGATCTTGTTCTTGAATTGAAGAAAGAAATTACTTCATTCATTAATTGGAATTGATACCGAATAATACATTTTATATGTGAGCCTTCAGCTCAATCAATTTGGGATTGAAAGAAAAACCTAACTGAACTAATTGTAACTGTATGTTAACTAACCTAACATCTTATCTAACTAACCAAGGGTGGTAATACAATTAACAATGGTTAGAATAACTATGGTTAACTAGTACAATGTGGGACTATCTTATTATTACTATTATAGCCATATTATTATTATTACTATTATAGCTTCCGATATTAATGAATGAAATGACATAAGTTTGTTTGCTTAACAAAAAAACACATCAATATAAAGTAACTAATAATAATTGTCAAAAAAAATAAAGTATATGTCAAAAAAAAATATAAATTAATTAATATATACGGTGCTTTTTTTATAAGCGTATGTGTTCTTATTACTGCAATTAATAGATATTGTTATTCCTATATTTTTTTTGACGCAATTATTCATATATATATATATATATATATATATATATATATTGCTCGTTTGTAAAAAAATCCATATACATTGCTATATGCTAACACACTACTTAAATAAATTACAAACATTATTTTAAGATAAAAAACAATTACGAACATTATAAACATTTTTATTAATTACATTCAACATCTGAACGTATTTTAGTTGCAGCAAGTAAATCAAGCTCCATGTAACCAAAAAAGAGTATATCACATCACACTCCACGTATTAATAAACATTTTTTTTTGGTTTTCGGCATTATTGGCTATCCATAAAGTGTCCAAACTCCAACTGTTTCGATGAAATATTAATCGCCACGCATAATTAGGAGCAAATTTTATATTGTCCAACACAAAATTTGTCACTGCGAAAATTGATGGTAGTTTATGCCTCTGGACCAATGGTGTTGGTTAAAAGCCCCACGTATTAATAAATTGGTTAAAGCCCCCACGGTTTTATCAATAAGTTACATGCATGTCATATTAAAAAAATTGTAAATTTTGTTCAATAACCCTAAAACTGCATTTTTCTTATAGATCTTAGTAATAGATCAGATACATTAGTTATTCCATTAATTTAAAATTATGTTTTTTCTTATAAAGAGGATCGAATAGTGTAGTGCTTATAAAATATTTCATTCACTTTTAGTCCCTATTTTTTCCTCCATAAATGTTTTTAGTCTCTCGTGATGTTTAATATATTTAGTGTTTAGAAAGGGCAGAGAAAACACTATTAAAAATCATGAGGTACTAAAAGTATTGCCAAAGAAAAATGTGGAAACCAAATGAGTGAACATATTTAACCAAATATATTTAGGGATCAAAAATATATATAACCCAATATTTAATACGTCTATCCTTTTAATGAATTTTCACTTACCAAGATTTTGTATTTAATACGTATTATTACCGTCCAAATTTTTTAACTTTAATAAATACTCCCTCTGGACCTAAATATAAGCAAAAAAGTGTGTTGTTTTGGTGGACTCAAATATAAGCAAATGTTAACTAACCTACCCATATTTAATGCTATTTTTCCACAACTACCCTTAAATTAATTCATTAATGTTGTGAAAAGATGATCATTAATTAGGGATAGTCTAGTAAATCTATTTGATTTTTCCATGAATCCAAGAAAAGTAAATGCATAAAACCACTATCCTTAATATATGTGAAGGTAGGTATTTTTGCTTATAATTAGGTCCGGAGGGAGTATAAACATTAATACTATCACAGACAAGTACTAGTTTTATTTTGTGTTGTTTTTTAAAAAACATTCCCTTAACATAGTTTTGTAATTTTGCTCTTTTTAAAATCCATATATGCAAATAGCATAAACTTAGCAACAAACTACACCATCAAGTAACCCCTTCTTTAATCTCTTCCATTCAATTAAAATATTATATATCAAAGACTAAATACTCATTTGTCTATGGTACACAAAAAGTGTTATTTGTAGACCTTAAAAGCCACCCACCTACTATTAGTTGCATCTCACTACTAAATTTACATTTTCCCACTTTGCACTTTGCACTTAAAGGTAATCAGAAAAGTGATTATATAGTAAGTATTTTTTACTATTGTAATTGTTATTTACCATATAATTAGGTCGGAGCATTTTTATTAACACAATAAGGAAGGCAAGAAGCTTGATTCTATCTTGAAAGTTGCACCGTTTGGTTTATGAGGCAATGGGAATGAATGACAATAAATTAGTGTCGTAGGAAACATGGGAATCATGAGGGGAGTTAATGGCAATAAGTGGCACTATTGGTTTCAAGAAATTATAATCAGTAACATTAGGAATAGGAATAGAGAATGCAGAATGGCACAATAGTAGTTTCCTATTTACATACACTACAACATTTTTGACTTTAGGCAACAACAGAAAGTCATGGCTAGAAGTCAAAAAACCGTGGTCTGAACTTTAGGCCACGATTTTTTAGGCGCGCTGTCTAGGTGGCCGTCGCCTATTCCTTTAGGCCACGGTTTTTTCACATTAGACAACGAAATATTAAAACTGTGGCCACAGTTATGAAAACAGGCCACGATTTCTTGGTCTAGTTTTCAGCCACGATTTTTGATTGTCCACACATAAATAACTGTGGCCTATTAATTTAAGCCACGGTTTTCTATTGGCCACACATAAATAACCGTAACCTATAAATTTCAGCCACAATTATTTAATTTCATTTTTTTCTTTATCATGGGCAAACATTTAAATCATAATTAGCCGACTCTAGAAATATACATAGACAATACTAGACTTTTGGTGTTTATAATTCAGAAACACTAGAATAACTATATAATCAAAACTCTTTATTTATAAATCAAATCCAACATATACACCAAGTTCAATATTTCAAGATCAAATCACCAAATGAGGAGTAGCTCTATAACACTACATAATACCACCCCACTGTACAATATGAAGCCACAAAAAAACAGCCCCTACAGATACAAAAGGGGACAAAGAAAAATAAAAGTAAAAGGAACATGCAGACATAAGTAAAAGGACCACAGCTCCCAAGCTCTTGTATAAGATACATATCTGATGCATGATATTAACCTGTCCAATAGACCACCCAGCAGAGGTAGAATCAAAGCCTTAAAAAATGGAGGATATGATGAACATAGCCTCAGTAAAGGAAGTTAATTGTTTCAGTTTTAAATGTTTTCTCAACTAGATCAGCCTGCTCCTTCTGATGAACCTTGAGGCGCTTAAATCTGATTCCTTGTTTGTCATAGCCTTGGGTGTCCTTGGACATTATCAAACTCGGATAAATTTGATCTGCAAACCTTACTTCGAAGCAGGTTCTTAGGGGACAGGGTTTACGAAATTCTCTATATATCTGCAAGAAAAGAAAAAACAATAGTGAAAAACTTAACTTAAGCAATACAACTTCAAGTGACAAAGCTAACATTTATGAATCAATGTACCAACTGCAAACCTGTCGCCATAAAACATGGATAAAATTTGCAAGAGTTGTAACATTTACAATTAGGGGTACTCTCAAGGAAGAGCAAAATAAGCATCTAAAATTATAAGCTACCAGAATTTATATCATTACAGTCTTGTAAGGATTCTACACATAAGAAACTTCAATAATAGTGTAAATGCACTTTGACTTTTGAATAGGAAATTATAAACTAATAAGATTCATATTTCGAAATATTAAAAATATGTTCAGAGCATAAACTTAGTTCTAATGATATATATAATAAGGCTCTAAACTGTTGCCAAGCAGAGCATAATAAACTTAGTGCTAATGATAATATTAGAACCAGAAACAGACATATACATTTACTGAGCTCATAAGAAACATACAAATCAAGCTAACAGTAGATTAAGTAAGTGTATTGATGAAGAAATGATGGAAAAGCTAACAGTAGATCAAAGAGTTGGACAAACATCATACTTAAACAAGCTATAGAAAAGAGCAAATAATAATACCTAACAGTAGATTACACACCAAAGCAACTCAGCCAGATCATAAGCACTAGCAGCTTTTTCTTCCATATCATTACCCCCTAAAATCAAAAATTTGGAATCACTTGAATCAACATTAATATTTCTCTTTTGTTAACATCATAAGAAAAATATTAAATGATATCCAAAATTCTTTGGTCAGCTCCTGCAAAGTCAGACAACTTGAATTGTGCAACTTCTTTGGCTTGAGAATTGACTTGCTTAGTGTTTGGTAGCTTGATGTTGCCTTCAATGTAGCCTTTATTTTGCTTGCCTACTTCTTTAGCTTGGGAACTAACTTCTTTAGTGGTTGGTGCAATATTTTTAATACCTTTTCACGCTTGATTTGGAATACTTTGAGCAGTTCATTGCTTGATCTATATTGACCTAGATCAATATTGGAAGTACTTCTTTGACCCCTCTCTTGAGAGTTCATATTTCTCTTGAAGTTTGCTTCCTTTTGCATTTGTTCTGAAAAATCCAAGCACACAATTTTGGTTAATCAGAATAATATTTTCAAATGAGGAAGCATATTGTTCACAAATAGAGTAAAAGAGACATGTAAAGCACACAAATATCTACTTTAAGCCCTGATAGTAATTGTACCAAAACCAAAATTGCACCAAAACCGAAATTGTAAAGCACACAAATATCTACATGTTAAAGAGACATCATCAATAACAGTAATTGTACCAAAACCAAGTCCTAATCCATCAGGTCCTATTGGCATAGCAATGGGACTTATGTTACCTAATAAACCAGTTACTGGTCTTGCTGTTGGGTTACTACCACCTAGTATGTCATGCATGAATAATTCAATGATTGGTTCTTTGCCTGTTGCTGATATTGGATCAAGTATTACTTCTATGCTCATTGTCATTATTGCTAAGGCAAGAATATTTGCTAGAGAGTATGTTAATAAAACTAATAACTAGCTAATTCTAAAAAATCACAACATACATCAGCAATTCAGTCATCGAAACATGATCATACACAGCCGCTCATCCTTCATCTGTGTTTGAATAACATATCTTGTAGCATGCATGAATTACACCACCAAAAATCTTATATTTGCTACACATCCCACATTCCTTTTCCAAATTCTCCACAACCTCCTAGTCACACGGCTTATGGAGTATTCTCTATATCAAACTATAGCCCAAATTGATAAGCCTCATCAACTAAAACAATCATAACAGTAACACAACACTTTTCTTTCATGCTGCAACACCAACAGCTTCAAAGAACATGTTTCACTTCTGGTTTTTGGATTTTTCAATACTATAATTCTGGTTCAGGATTAGAATGCCTTTTTTGTAACTTTTAAGTGCATTATAAATTGTGAAATGAAGAAGCAGCTTAGGAATGCATAGATGAAACGAGCATGCAATGATTGGCTGGTTCTAAAACCAAATGTTTAGAAAAAGAATGAATGCTAAGTAGAAAATATCTCTGATACTAACTTTGACAATAATAGGTGACATGAAACAGAACAAAGAACATCTATAATATGCTTAACCCCATGTATCAATCCCATGAACTCCAAACCATATGCTATTTTGCTTATCTACTCATGCCAGGCTTACACAAATCTTGAAACCTTCATCATTACAAGCGATGGATTCAAATAAACTCAATAGGCGACAAATCAAGCAGATAAAGATCATGCAGGGAGTTTCCATTTTCAAACCAGTGTTATATAACATAAGGATAACAACAATACACAATCAGAGATCACAAACCCTAAACGATAGAGTAAAATTAAATTCAGAAAACTAAATAAACATGCAGAAACTCATGAACAAACAGAGCTATAGGGTTTATATGCAGAAAAACAAAACCCTAAAATTCTAACACACAAATATGTTGGACTATATGATAACCTTAGAGGGGGGGGGGGGGTGAATAAGGTTATATTTTAAAAATGAAATCTTTTTTATTTTTCGAAATATTAACGATGCAAGTTAAAATCACATGCGGAAAATAAGATTTAAACTATATGCAACACCTAAGCAAGCTATAACAATGGCGAAACAATTCCAAAGTGATATTGAAGTTTAAGCGTGATAATATCAACTACAATGTGATTAACAATTATAAAGAAAATGCAAAGTAAAGATAAGGGAAAGAAGTACACCGTGATTTTAGCGAGGTTCGGGATAAAAGCCCTACTCCTCGGCCTCCGGCTTTGCAACCTTTGGACTTTGGTAATCACCACTATATGAGAAGATACTTCTTCAATGTCTTACAAGCAAGCAACTTCCTATAGCTACCACACCAATCTCAATTTTCCCCAAATTGAGAACCCAAGCTCCCGCTAAGGATTTTCGCTACAATTCAATCTCCCGATTGAACTACCCAAGAAAGCTTCCCAGGATTTCACAACAACCAATAAGTATAAAAGATTACAAGTATAAACTAGGATCCAATCACTCAAGCAATATAACAATATGTAGTTGAGAGAGATGAGAGATTTGAAACCCTAGATGAAGAACGTAAAAAGATGAATGTTCTTGTGAGAGTTCTCGTTCTTTTCTTTTCTTTTTGATATGTGGGTTGTGTCTTTTATCGTGAAAACCCTATGTCCTATTTATAGGGATTGAAAAAATATGACCGTTGAAACAAATCTTAACACTTGTTGTTATAAGTGAGAAATCGATTGATTGCGTATAAAACATAAGTAACAAATCGATTGTTTTCTTAAAAGCGAGCAAGAAATCGATTTTCCTCTTTAAGGGAGGAAGCCCCAAATCGATTTCTAGCTCTAGAAAAGGAGTCAATAATCGATTTGCTTCTTTAATAACACAAGGTCATCAATCGATTGTTTTCTTTCCAAAACAAGTTCTTTTAAAAACAAGCAAGCTATGAATCGATTGTTGGATTTAGACTTACAAGGGGAAATCGATTTCTAGCCTTTAAACAAGGGGAAATCCATTTCTAGCTTGAAAAGCAAGAGGAAATCGATTTGGCTCTTCAAATACACAAAGTCATCAATCGATTACTTTCTTTCCAAAACAAACTCTTTCAAAACCAATTAAGAAGTGGCAAATCGATTTCTTGCTTCCAAGGAAGAGGAAATCGATTCTTGACTTTAAAAGCAAGAGGAAATCGATTTTTGGCTTTAGAAATAAGTGGAAATCGATTTCTAGCTTAATTTACCAAATCAAGAATCATTCTTTACTTCAAAAACAAATTCTTTTAAAACATTAAGCTATGAATCAAGTTTCTTTATAAAAAAACAACAAATCATGATTCAAAACTTTTCTTTAACAACAACTTGTGTCTAATCTAATAAATTATGATTTTATAGAAAACATTTTTCTAAAACAATTTTATTTTTAATCATCATCTCTCAACTACGAATGTTATAAGACTTGGGTAATACGATCTTACATGAGTCCTACGCAGCGATATAAGTCTTCAATGCTTGAGCGACTTTTTCGTCCGAGCTACTGACTTTGAGTTAGCTTCCAAGCTCTCTTGTTCATCGCCTCTGCGCTCTTATATTTTCCCGCGCTTTACCTCAAGTAAATTATCAGTAACTTGTAATTTGTTATCATTCAAAACAAGGAATGTTTGCCCTCGCACAACAAACTCCCCTTTTGATGATAACAAATTACCTTATGCATAGGAGGCGATAAGCAGGAAACATTAGCATACGCTCCCACAAGCATAAGCATAAAGAAGAATCATACAAAAAAATAGGCCTACATAGCAGATACCAATTATAAACATATGTAGCAATTATTTCTCCCCTTTGTTGTCATCAAAAGGAGGGGACCACATAGCACATAATCACAAACTAGAAAAATCAAGCATACCTAGCTCTCTTCTTGGATTTTACAAAATTGAGCTTCATTAAAGGTTTTGTGAAGATGTCCGCTAGTTGGTCATCAAGTGCCTACAAATTTTAATTCTATGCTCCCCTAGAAACATGATCTCTAATAAAATGATGTCTAATTTCTATATGCTTAGTTCTAGAGTGTTGGATGGGGTTCTTAGCAATATTAATGGCACTAGTATTATCACAAAGAACAGTACATTTTCATATAACAAACCAAAATCCTCCAAAGTCCTGTTTCATCCACAAAACTTGTGCAACGCAATTTCCAACCGCCACATATTCGGCTTCAATGTGGACAAAGCAACACTGCTACGCTTTTTACTAGACGGGGAAGTTAAACAAGGTCCTAAGAAATGACAGTTCCACTTTTTCTATCTAAGGTACAACCAAACAAAAAATCGGCAAGATCGAAAATCCGACCAAATCAAAGTGACTCGATTTGGTACCACAATCCAAACTCCGTGGTTCCCCTTCACATATCTAAGAATCCGTTTCTGACTTTTAAATGTGATTCTTTTGGACATGCTTGAAATCGAGCACACAGCACACAAGAAACATAATATCGTGTCGGGAAGCGATTAAGTATAAAAGACTACCGATCATACCTCGATACATTGTTTCATTCTGGGTTTACCTTGTTCATCCTTGTCCAATTTGGTCGCGATCGCCATTGGAGTGCCAATTGCCTTTGCATCACTCATGCCAAATTTCTTTAGTAACTCCTTTGAGAACTTATTTTGGTGATGAATATTCCATCTTTCATTTGTTTCACTTGAAGTTCCAAAAAGAAGTTTAACTCCCCATCATGCTCATTTCAAACTCACTAGTCATCATGTCAGAAAACTCCTTGCACAATTCATCATTAGTAGATCCAAATATAATATCATCAACATAAATTTGAACTACAATGAGATGTTTGCCTTTGGTTTTAAGGAATAAGGTAGAATTAATCTTACCCTTCTTGAAACCATTTGCAATTAAATGTTTGCTTAATCTCTCATACCAAGTTTTGAATGATGAGTTTTGAATTCTCCTCCATGATCGCTTCTAATTTCCTTGATAGCTAAGTTTTTCTCATTCTCGTAACTTTCGCGCACAACTTAGCAAACTTGTTGAAAGCATCACTTTTATTAGCAAGTAAAATAGTCCAAGTGTATCTAGAATAATCATCAACAATTACAAACACATATTTGGCTCCTCCTAGACTTACAACATCAATTTCACCAAATAAATCAAGATGCAACAATTCAAGCACATTTTTGGTAGAAATAACAGGTTTTGATTTGAAAGAAGTTTTATGCATTTTACCCAATTGACATGCATCACATAATTGACCTTTTTCATACTTAAGTTTGGGTAAACCTCTAACATGTTCATTTGCACATAATTTAGATAGAAGTTCCATACTAGCATGTCCTAAGCGTCTATGCCACACATCCACATCATCAAGTAAAGAAGGCATGCATACAATATCATCACCAACAGTGTCAAAATCAACATAATAAACATTGTTTTCACGAAAACCGACAATGTGAAAGTTAGAAGCTTCATGCACAATAAGACATTTATCTTTTGAGAAATAAACATCAAAGTCATTATCACATAGTTGACTTACACTTAGTAAATTAAATTTAACACCATCAACTAATAAAGCATTTCTAATTTTGATTGTGTTTTCCTTACCCACACAACCTTTACCTATTACACGAAAGCGGTTTCATTATTGGCGAACTTCACAGATCCACTAGCCTTGTTGCTTAACTTCAAGAATAGTGAAGCATCACCGATCATATGCCTTGAGCACCCACCGTCAACCATCCATACATTTCCCTTTTTGGATAGTCTACGCACCTACAAAGGAAAAATCAAACACTAGTGCGAGGTACCCAAATTTTGTTGGGTCCATGGAGGTTAGTTCTCGAGGATTTGTTTTCACAATCCACCTTGGTTTTCTTGCAAGGTATATAAGATTGCCAAGCTCACATAGTTTGCGAATAGGACATCTAAGAGAATTATGATTTCCTTTTTGACAATAAGTGCAAGAGAATGAACTACGTGTCTTACTTGAAGAAGCAACTACAAATACCATATCCCTTTTAAATTGGGGAGCTGGACTCACCTTTATAACCAATACCTCTCCTATCAACATATTCATGTTGAGAGTGAAGTAACTTGGTCAAGGTATTTTCACCAACCTCAAACCTTTTAAAGAATCTTTTAAATTTTCATTTTCGATCTTGATTTTTTCAAAAATTTGTTTAAGCTCTAGAAATTCAAGGTTGAAAGGTTTGGCATTTTGTAGCTCCTTTTTCAATCTAGCTATCTCATTCTCAAGCGTCTCGATTTGAGTAGACATGCTTTTGTTGCTCTTTTTCAAATTCATAGTTTTTATCAAAAGTTTTTCATGTTCAATATAAAGAGCCTCAAAAGCCTCACTCACATTTTGACAACTACTATCATCATCACAAGAATCATCGAATCGAGAAAAAGAAGGATTAGAATTTGTTACCTTAGTTGAGTCACTCGCCACGAGACACGCAAGCTTTGAAGCAATCACTTCATCATCGGTTTTTCATCACATCACGAGATTGTCCCATGTATCATTAGGAGAGTAATCTGGCTGCAAGACCAACAACGTTAGCAACTTCCTCTTCTTCTTCTGTTTCACCCTCGCCTCGTGTCATCCCATGTAGCCTTCATTGCTTTCTTCTTTGGGTATTTGTTCTTAAGTTTTGGACAATTAACCTTGAGATGACCGGTTTGTTGCATTCAAAACATCTTGGTTGGTCGTCTCCTTTCTCATGACTATCACCTTTGTTATACCCGGATTTCTTTGAAAAATCACCTTTCCTAAACTTGTTGAACTTCATGAATTTTTTGAATTTTTTAGCAAGCATAACCATGTCTTCTTCATCGATTCATCATCGATTCAACCACTTTCTTTCCGATTTAGAAGACTTTCCACCGCAGTAAGAGCAAGAGACCTCTTTTCTTTTACCACTTCTTTTTCCTGGGTTTTCTTAGCACCCAACACCACTTCAAATGCTAGAAGAGACCCAATTAAATCTTCGATAGGAAGAGTACCAATATCCTTAGCTTCGAGTGATAGCACATGTCTTAGGAAAAAATTCACCACCAACGACGCAAGTATCTTTCCATTCAAGTCCTTTGTAGAATACTTTTTACCAAGTGCTCTCAAGTTGTTAACAATTAAATTCAGCCTGCAGTGCATGGCGGCCAGCAGCTTTCACCTTCCTTCATCTTGAAAGCTTCATATACTCGGAAGTAAGAACTCGATTTTTGTATCTTTTACTTGGCTTGTACCTACATGAGTAGCTTTCTAGACAATCCTGCATTTCCTTAGCGATCGTGACAACCTTTTACCCTACCATATTCTTCACATAGCGCCAAGAAGATGTAGAATGTTCATTGCTTTGGCATTCAAGGAGATTTTGTCAAGTTCGGACTTTCTCAATTCACTCAAGTCAATGGTATAGATGTCTTCAACTGTACTTCTTACGCTTTTACGGTTGCTTGAGTTTTTGTGGAATCACCAACATCAAGATCACCGGTTTTGTAATTTTGATCCTCATTGGAGTGAGCGGTCCATCAACAATAATCCTCCACGATTGTAAAATCTATACCGCACATGACATTTCATTCGACTACTCCAAAGAGTCGTAGTTAGTTCCATCAAATAAAGGTGGCCTATTAAAAGACATTCCTCTTTAATAAAAGACCCCATGATCGAAAAATGCGAGATGTTAAGCTCTATATGCGATTTCTGCTTTGATACCAATTGTTGGACTATATGATAACCTTAGAGGGGGTGAATAAGGTTATATTTTAAAAATGAAATCTTTTTATTTTTGAAATATTAACGATGCAAGTTAAAATCACATGCGGAAAATAAGATTTAAACTATATGCAACACCTAAGCAAGCTATAACAATGGCGAAACAATTCCGGTGATATTGAAGTTTAAGCGTGATAATATCAACTACAATGATGATTAACAATTATAAAGAAAATGCAAAGTAAAGATAAGGGAAAGAAGTACACCAGTGATTTTAGCGAGGTTCGGGATAAAACCCTACTCCGCCGACCTCGGCTTTGCAACCTTTGGACTTTGGTAATCACCACTATATGAGAAGATACTTCTTCAATGTCTTACAAGCAAGCAACTTCCCTATAGCTACCACACCAATCTCAATTTTCCCCAAATTGAGAACCCAAGCTCCCCGCTAAGGATTTTATTTACAATTCAATCTCCCGATTGAACTACCCAAGAAAGCTTCCCGAGATTTCACAACAACCAATAAGTATAAAAGATTACAAGTATAAACTAGGATCCAATCACTCAAGCAATATAACAATATGTAGTTGAGAGAGATGAGAGATTTGAAACCCTAGATGAAGAACGTAAAAAGATGAATGTTACCGTGAGAGTTCTCGTTCTTTTCTTTTCTTTTTGATATGTGGGTTGTGTCTTTTATCGTGAAAACCCTATGTCCTATTTATAGGGATTGAAAAAATATGACCGTTGAAACAAATCTTAACTTGTTGTTATAAGTGAGAAATCGATTGATTGCGTATAAAACATAAGTAACAAATCGATTGTTTTCTTAAAAAAGCGAGCAAGAAATCGATTTTCCTCTTTAAGGGGAGGAAGCCCCAAATCGATTTCTAGCTCTAGAAAAGGAGTCAATAATCGATTTGCTTCTTTAATAACACAAGGTCATCAATCGATTGTTTTCTTTCCAAAACAAGTTCTTTTTAAAAACAAGCAAGCTATGAATCGATTGTTGGATTTAGACTTACAAGGGAAATCGATTTCTAGCCTTTAAACAAGGGGGAAATCCATTTCTAGCTTGAAAAGCAAGAGGAAATCGATTTGGCTCTTCAAATACACAAAGTCATCAATCGATTACTTTCTTTCCAAAACAAACTCTTTCAAAACCAATTAAGAAGTGGCAAATCGATTTCTTGCTTCCAAGGAAGAGGGAAATCGATTCTTGACTTTAAAAGCAAGAGGAAATCGATTTTTGGCTTTAGAAATAAGTGGAAATCGATTTCTAGCTTAATTTACCAAATCAAGAATCATTCTTTACTTCAAAAACAAATTCTTTTAAAACATTAAGCTATGAATCAAGTTTCTTTATAAAAAAACAACAAATCATGATTCAAAACTTTTCTTTAACAACAACTTGTGTCTAATCTAATAAATTATGATTTTATAGAAAACATTTTTCTAAAACAATTTTATTTTTAATCATCATCTCTCAACTACGAATGTTATAAGACTTGGGTAATACGATCTTACATGAGTCCTACGCAAAGCGATATAAGTCTTCAATGCTTGAGCGATTTTTTCGTCCGAAGCTTCTACTGACTTTGAGTTAGCTTAGAAGCTCTCTTGTTCATCGCCCGCGCTCTTATATTTTTCCTGCGCTTTATCTCAAGTAAATTATCAGTAACTTGTAATTTGTTATCATTCAAAACAAGGAATGTTTGCCCTTGGCACAACAAAATAAACCAGAATCGAACTTGCTATAGGGTTTATATGCAGAACTATATGAAGAAGTTAGGGTTTATAACAAAAAAATTGGCTTAATCAATATTAGGGAAAATCCAAAGTCTAACATTGACTAGTTATAAAATCTACAGAGGATTTATAATGAAGAGACAACTCTCACCCTATAAACCTAGGTTTTGAAATGAGTTGAGTTAAACCACATTCTAAAATGGTATCGGAGCCTATCTTAGATCTATCAACCACCTACCATTAAAAAAATGTGCTACAAGCCCAAAAAAAAATGTTGCGCGTGAGGGGGTATATTAGGAAAATCCCACTAGTGATAAGGTCTCAAGAGGGTTTATAATAAAGAGGCAATCCTCATCTTATAAACCAATTTTGTGGGGTTGAATTAGACCTAAAACCATATTCTAAAAATCAAATTTGGGATAAATCAACAATTAAAAACCTGAGAAGTTGTGAAGAACGATTGGTTTTTGCAAGAGCTGATTCGAAGGAAGAAAGAGCCAATTGGGTGAAGATTGTTGAAGATCAGTTGTGATGAAGAAGAGCTGATAAAGCGTTTGCCATTTCCCTTGAAGCTTTTGCCGTTTTGCCAGAGCGTACGCGTCTGCGAGAGCTTGGGTTTCAGTTTATTTTGTTTTTGCTTAATTTGTGCAGTGCGAGCTTTGAGCGCCTAATTTTTGTTTCATTTTCACTCACCGCCTATTTTTTTTTTAAATATATTTTTTTGCGTCCCTACAAATATAACTGTTTTTTAAATTATTCCTACAAAATTTTTTTTTAAAATAGTTCTTGCAAAATTTAAAATTATTCATTTTGGTCCCTGCAAAAATTTTCTATTAAACTAGCCCTTGCAAAATTTAATATTATTCATTTTGGTCCCTACAAATACAGTGAATATTCATTTTCATCCCTGCAAAATGAATAATTTTAATTTTTGGAAGTGCTATTTTAAATAAAAGAACTTTTTGCAGAGACCAAAATGAATAATTTAAAATTTTACAAGGGTTAATTTAAAAGTAAACTTTTTGCAGGGACTTATTTAAAAAAAAACTTATTTTGCAGGAATTTATTTAAAAAAATATTTTATATGACTAATTTAAAAACAACTATATTTCATATGATTGAAAAACATATTTAAACCTTTTTTTTAGTCAAAAGCTAGCCTAATTTTTTTTTTGGTTTCTGCTGCGTGGGTCGATCCTTTTGGGCCCAATTTTTGGACACATTTAGTCCACGATTTTCTTAGTAAATAGTTGTTTTAGTCGTATTTAGTTTTAGTCCACGGTTTTATAATTGTGGTCTCTAAATAAAAATTGTTTAGTCCACGGTTTTAAGCGTTTTAGAATAAAAATTTTAAGTCAACGGATAGACAAATGTGGTCTGAGGCTTTTTAATATACAGGTCGGCCTATAAGGCCTATTAGGCTTTTTTATAAGACCAAGTCTAGCCTATTTAAATTAATAGAACAAAAAAAAGCAAGCTGCTCACTTTTCTTAAATAAATAGGTCGACTAGACCTGACTTTAAGTAGAAGGTGGCGCCATAAGCTCACTGATGGGCCTCCTACTTATTCCCATTACTAAGAGCAACAACACCTCTATATGACAAAACCTCAATTTTACCCGTAATTGTTGGTAAAAGCTTATTTAATTGTCGCAAAAAGTATTATCCTTTTGCAATTTAGTTTAATGAATTCTATAAGATAACACCTCAATACTATTTACTTACAGTTCTAGAAATAAACCAAAATTATTGCTTGTTTGAAAAAACACGGATGGTGATTAGAGAAAAAAGGGCTCTGCTAGGGTTTTTACCTAGCCGCCATGCTTGACCCGTCCCCATCAGACTTGCAAATGGTCATTCCTTCAACCAATCACGTATTTGATGCAGATGGGTCTTCCTGCGCATCTGACTGTGGTTCCTTCCCTGTCCACATCAACGAATCAGAGCTGTCTGGCGCTCTGCTCAATGTCAGCCTCCTGCATCCTTTGTAGGTGGGGCCAGACAGTGTCGCTCTCAAGGAGACTAGATTCCCTTTGTATCCAATAGTTCTTGAAGTTGTTGACGCGTTTCTTTCTGCGAGGTAGCGGTCTGCGAGACAGTGGCCTACAGGTGTCACATCACATCAGTCTTCTACAGGTGTAGTTGTCGCTAGCTCACTGATTCAGGGCGCTTTGCTTAATCAGGATCTGATAAACCGACTTAAATTTCTACTTTTCAAAAATAATTTTAGAGTTTTTGAAAGAAAGTGGTTTGGTGTGAGAGTGGGTTCGTTTTAGAATAGTATTCTAGAACTCCCGAATTGCATAAATTTCATTAGTTACAGGACGCGACTAACCCGATCAGCATGTGTCTGGTACTTAATCCTATTTTTTTGGAAAATGGTTTATTCAGTATTTATTAAGTTTGTATCGAATTCAGATAATTTCACTACTGCTAAAATAATATTCAACCCTGGCCAGACAACCGACTTAATCTTTTATTTGATTTTGGGGTAGAAAAATATTTAATTATTATTTTTGATTTCTATTTATCACCCTTTCATATGCCCACTTTCTGGTTTTCAAAAAAACTTTAAAGCCCCAAATCCATTTTGGTGAAACTAAGCTTTCTATCTAATCAATTTGGTTCTTGATGGATTTTCTGGCAAGAGGAACATAATCCGCTTATGTTTCAAATTTTAATTTGTTTGGGTGCTGAAAACGTGATCTGGGCTTTTCGTTTATGTTTCAAACTCTACTCTATTTCTACTCTTTTTTTTTTAAGATCTGATTATAGGCTTCATCTAATAATATTTTGATCTTGATATTTGTAAAAACAACTACACATAAGAAAATTAATAGGATGGAATATTATTAATGGTTGAGAAAAAATATTAGTGTTATTTCGGATATGGTACTGAACACGTACATAAAATAATTAAAGGATGGCAAATATGAAAAAGGCTACATTAATTTGGTCAAAGAATCAGGTCATAAAATAAAAACATAATCAAATCTATGATGAAACGATGGTAAACTCGTAAAGCATGAATTATCAGGATGATGTACTAGAGAGGTTCTGGTGTTTAGTATTGTGGGTGGTGGGTATGTGTGATTGAAGATAATACAAATAACAATAATAATTAATAAAGAGTAAGGTGAAGAGAAATATAAAACTAAATTAAATTGCCAACCATTACACGCATGTTGATAGGTAAAGACCGTGAATAGCAAAGAAAAATAAAGGAGGCGTTGGCGAGATCGAGAGGATGAGAACGCGTCCATAGCAACAACAATGTCTTGCATAACCGTCCGGTGAGAGCAAGGTTGAGGAGGAGGGTGAGTGGTGACTTTCCCTTTCCTCCTTACATTCTCCTCCGTTCTTTTTGATTTTTGGATCCCGGATCTTTCAGTAAATTTGATTTTTTTAGTTGCGCGACTAGGGTTTCGATGTGAAGCCCTAATCCTTATTCTCTGTATATTTTTAGATCCTCTCCGTTGTGACTCGGGTGGATCTGCGTATTTATATTAAAAATTAGGGTTAGCATTTAATTGGTTTGACTGGGCTTTTGACTTTTTGCAGATCCGGAATGTGGGCTTGCTAAGGAGTCTAAAGATTGCGATCTTTGCTCCCGTTATTTTTACTTGTACTTTTTGTATTTTTGGACACTTTGGACGGTTAGACACTTTTAAAATGTAAGTAAAATTAAATAGATTTTTTGATATTTTTTGGACTATATGTATATGCTCAAAATAAGGACAAAATAAAAATAGAAAAGAAGTCGGAAAGATGAGCCAAATTGCGAGAAAACAACTCGAATAAGCCCATTTGCAAGGAAACAACTCGGATGAACCCAACTAAGTTCGACTAGGCCTAAATACAAATATTCAACTAAAGAATGTGCGAAAAGATCGATCATTCGCGCACATTCTTAATTTAAATAACGACATTTCGACTTAGTTGAACAGGTTAATTGAGATTGGCTTAAGTGAGACACTTTTTTTTTTTTTAATAATTCTCGTAATTGCGCGACTTCAAAACAAATAATAAAATAAATGACTAAAACCAGAAAAAAAGAATACGGACAAAATTGGGGTATAACAGCTGCCCCTCTTTATTAGTATTTCACTAGAAAGTGATGAGTTCTCGAACTTTCGTAGTAGAAATAGGAATAAAGATAAGATAGACGCTAATTTTGTCCGTTTAGAGGGGAAGTGGAAGGTTTGAGAGATAAGAGGGAATGGTTAATACTTGGCGCATTAACCGAGAGTTGAATGAAGGGTCAACAAGGACCTGAAGGAGCACTAAGGCTCTGAAGGACCACTCCGGGTCTGAAGGAGCATTAAGGCTCGAAGGACCACATTGTGGTCCGGAAGGTCGCTTAAGCCTTAATTGAAGGACCATCGTGGGTCTCAAGGAGCGCAACTAGCTATGGTACTAATTAAGCGGTGCGAGGGGCCTTTATACTCGGCGGCCATGATGGGTCAAGATCGGTCAGAAGCGATATGTTGACCATGAAGGGCGCCCATCGTGGTCTTAGGCCGACACAACTAGTCCGAAGGACCACGCGGGGTCGCGCGAAGGTCCGCCGGGCTCGACTCGACGTTGCGGCACTGGGCCACTTAGGGCACTGAAGGAGCGTAGTGCTCTGAAGGACCACTCGGGGTCTGAGGGATCAACTTGGTGATCTGTGATACGATATGAGATCAACGCTTAAAGCGCCGACATTAGAGGAACAAAATAGGGACTAACACCGATCGCCCTTATCGGGCACACCTAACAAATGCATCTACCGAGAAAGGGAAAACCAATCTACGTTTGATGAAGCAATTAATGGTGCAAGCAATGATTGGTATCTGGTAGGATGTGGAATGACTTTTTCCTTTTCTCTTTTTGCTTATTGCTTTTCGCTTTTTTTTTTTTTTTTTTTTTTTTTTTTTGTTTTTTTTTTTTTTTTTTTATTATTGAAAAATGATGAATGCCAAATGTGCAAATGAAATGCTCGGGTGCAAATGCTATGGTGCATGAGGTGATGATATGATATGATATGATATGATATGATATGATATGATATGATATGATATGATATGATATGATATGATATGATATGATATGATGTGATATGATATGATGTGATATGATATGATATGATGTGATATGATATGATATGAGTGATTGGGGTATAGAAACATTTTTGGTAATGATGAGATGTGAGACTTTAGATGCGAGAAATAGAGGTGAATATTGATCATTCTTTGAAAAGAATAGTTTTGATTCAATACTTCAGCAATCTCAATGTTGTTATTTATTCTGAATCGATGTGAAAAAGTATTTGCAAGCTCGTTCATTTTTCTCTTCCATTTTGATGCCCCATGATGACCGAAGTTTTGGCCCACACAACTAAATAAATGGATTTCCAACATCATATGATCAACTTGTGTTTTCTCTCTCTAAAGCATTGTTTTGTGAAGATGTATAGTAGTGCGAATATAGATGAATGAGTCGATTAACTTGGGGTTCTAAAGACCTAGGGTGTGGACATTGGTGGCACATGAATGGGTGAATGACAAGTTTTGGGTAAAGTCATGAAAGGTGGGCTTTCCCGAGCCAAGAAATGCTTGGGATCGCCCCAATTTAGACTTGATGATGGTGAGTGAATAACTTGCCCTGTCTAGTGATGACAATAACTAGGGGACAGAGGAAATGATGAGCTAGGAATGCCACGACTTTGGAGTGAAAGGTGGAAAGCAATGGGCTTCATCTCAACACATGGAGTTTGGTGTTGCCCCATTTACGGTAGGGGCGAGAATTGCCCAGACTAGAGTAGCAACATATAGGGTAATGAATTGAGAAATTGCCCCGGTATGGCTTTGTTGATGTGGATATAACAAGGGGATGAGATGGGTGTATGGTGAATGTCCCCATTTGTAGGTGGAGTGAAGGGTGATAGGGTTGCCCCACTTGATAACGGGAATTCAGACGGTTGTTTTGGTGAGGTTGTGGAAAGTGCCGGAGTTAGGGTAATGGGTTTTTGGAGTTTGTCTGGTATGGCAATGGGCTGGGTGTGGTATGACACTGTACAAATTTCCCCAAGTTCAAATGGAATAGGTGGTGAAAGGGATGCCCCGCTATAGGATATAGGTGACGATCCTAGTATAAACTTTTGGTTACCTTTAAAATGACTCTCAGACTACAATAGTCTTGAGTTTGCTATGATGAAAACTACACTTGGTGATCACTAGACCTTTGTAATACCCCAATTTTGTCCGCCCTTTTTAATTTAAGTCAATTTCAGTTATCCAGCTCAACTAAATTGAAATACCGTTGTTTAAATTAAGCAGACACGCGAATGATCAATCTTTTCGTGCGTTCTTCAAGTTAATCTTCGTATTTAGGTTTAGTCGTACATAAGTAGTGTTTTTAGTTAATGAGCTCATTTCTTCGATTTGAGTCTCGTTTTAGCGTATTCGTCTAGTCTGGCCCGTTCTCGTCTTTGTGTTTGGCCAGACTCTTTTTATTATTATTATTCTTTTCTTTGCAGTTAATTTATTTTGAGCATATATATATATAGTCCAAAATGTCAAGAAATTCTATTTAGTTTTATTTAAAATTTAAAAGTGTTTAATAGTCCAAAAATGTCAAAAAAATACTATTTAATTTTTATTACAACTTAGGAGAGTCCAAATGTCCAAATGTCCAAAAAATACAAAAAATAATAATACAAAATATACAAAAATAAATAAATTCGAAAATACAAAAAAATAATAAAAGGCAGCAGCAGCAGCAGATCTGGGGTTCCAGCAGCTGCTCTCCAAGCTGTTGGGCTTGGATCCAGGCCTGAAAAGAGTCAAAACCCAGTCAAAATAATTAATGCAGAAACCTAATATTTTAATATAAAAAGGACAGTCAACAGCAGCAGTCAACACACAAAAATTCGAAAAAGAAAATCACTGAAAAAAAAGATTAGGGTTTTACACTAAAACCCTAATCACCTAAGCATATTTGTTTAGATCTAGCAATAAAAAAAAGTGAGCAAAGAGCGTGCCAAAAAAAAACAAAGAACAACAACAACAGAACCACAACAACAACATCAGTCAAGCAACAACATAGATCTCGTTTTTTATCCTTCTTTTTCAGAACAAATTGAAAATCAGGTTGGTTTTTTCCTCTCTGACAGTCCTAGACACAAAAATGTAGAATACATTGTTTAGCATTTTTTTTTTTTAGATCTGCTTGACTATACTTTATTTTCGTTTTTATGTTCTATTGGTGTATATGAGTTAAATGTGATGAATGAACATATAAACAACCCATCAAACTCAAGAACAGTCAAACTAGAATAAAATGGGGTAGAAAAGAATCAGACCAGAGAAAGCTCTAAAAATCAAACAGAACCAAAAATAGAAAAAAACTCACCTCCGGTGACCCTCCGGTCATCTTCTCCGGCGAAGCTCCGGTGAGCCACCACGAGACCCACCACAAAGCCGAACCAGCAGCCAAAAAACTGAGCCACCACCACTGCCTCTATCACCGTCGCACCACCACACTCCACGCGTTCTCTCTCTCACTGAAACGTCACCACCTCACCGTCACTCCCACCATCGCGACCACCGTCACAGAACGAAACCCACCACCGCCGTAAAAAACCACGTCGCAACCACCCCCAAAACCAACCCCAGCCGTCGTCATCTCTCTCTCACCGAAACCACCGATCCGTTTCTCCCTCTCATAAATCGAACCTCCAACCACCACGGAACCACCCAAAAAAAACACCAGATCAGAAACTTTTTTTAAAAAAAATAACAAAGAAAGGAAGAAGATCGAAGAAAAGAGTGAAAACGAACCTGGAAAATTCCCTGGCCACCGTGAGACCCACGGTGCAACCCCCACGCACCCCCTCCCGTCGCGTCGCTGTAAATCTCTCTCCCTCCCGTGAACAGCTCCGCAAATCCCTCCCGTGAACAGCTCCGTAAATCTCTCTCTCAGCTCCGCGAATCTCTCTCTCTCATAAATGAAGGCTGCGCGGCGCAGCTGAAGAAAGGGGAAGGGGAGAACTGTTTTTAGGGTTAGGTTTTCTTAATGGGCCTTATATACTGTCTCCTAAAATCCATTTTATTTTTAATTTATTTTTAATATTCAGAATACTATTAACACCCCCCTAATTCTATGTGTGTACTTCCCCTCACTTAAGCCCGGGTTCGCATCTGGGCCCTCCTATCTGGCCTGGGCTTCTTTGTTTACACCCCCTGTTTAGTTATACCACTCCCCGTAACTAACGACACCCCCATTTTGCAATTTTTCACCTTTTTCTCGTTTTTTTAATTCCTTTCCAACCCAAATAATTTCTCATTAAATCAAACTTTGTTAGCGGTCTTGCGAAGCCTTTGCTTGCATGATTACTAACAATGAGGAACTAGTGATGATCACTTGGAGCCTTTGCTCAATTGATCATCACGAATGCCTAATTTTTCTAAAAGACTTTCGATGAATCAAAAAACTTTGTTAGTGGTCATGCGAAGCCTCTGCTTGCATAATTATTAACAATGAGGAACTAGTGGTGATCACTTGGAGCCTTTGCTCAATTGATCATCATGAATGCCTAATTTTTCTAAATACTTTCAAATAAATCAAAAACTTTGTTAATGGTTTTGCGAAGCCTCTGCTTGCATAATCGTTAACAATGGGGAACTAGTGGTGATCACTTGGAGCCTTTGCTCAATTGATCATCATGAACGCCTAGTTTTCCTAAAAAACTTTTCATTAAATCAAAAACTTTGTTATTGGTCCGCGCAAGCCTTTGCTTGCATGATTATTAACAATGGAGTGCTAATGGTGGTCACTTGGAGCCTTCGCTCAATTGATCATCATGAAAGCTCGATTTTCCACAATTAAACAAAATAAAAATAAAAACCTAGAACTACGTAGCTTTGATTTCTCCATCGCACTGGAGATACGTAGGAGCGGATCCTCCGTCAAGCACAATAAACTAAAAACATTTTGCCCTTCAAAAAAACCCAAAGCGGCTAACTCTCGCCGAAATATAAACAAAACTTTCGTTAATCAAGAGGCAAATTTAAGTATTTTCAAATCAACACTTAAAACCACGTTTAATTAAAGGTTCCTTTCGAAGAGAAAGGAGGTGTGGGGCGCTAATACCTTCCCCATGCCTAACCGAATTTCGAACCCAAATCTTTAAGTTTTCCAAAAGACCATTTGCCTTCCCAAAAAGGTTTTTCTTCAATATTTTCCTTATAAAAAATATTGGTGGCGACTTCATTGTTCAAAAAAGTTGTAAACGAAGAAAACCCTCTGGATCAAGCTTTGCAGTATAGTATGGTGGCGACTTCACTTTGGGGACTAAATTTTTTTCAAAAGAGGGTCGAGCCTAATTAATTAAATATGTGATTTGTGTGTTTGATTTGAATATTTTATTTTGCCTCTATACTTCTTCTTTCTCATACAAGCATTGTTGCATCCATATGCATTCGCCTCTTCCTCTTCTATGATGGTTGGTGTGTGGAATATGCCACATACACTTGAGTGCAAGTATACACTGTCCAAAAACAAGTAGTAAAAAGATCGAACCCACAGAGATTGAAAAACTCACTTTTAAATGATATAAAGTAATAAAGTGTAAAGTCACTAAGTAACAAAATAATTTTGGATTTTGTTGATGATCACAACTAAGTTAGAAAACAAAGAAAGAATGTTGATAGTGTAAAAGAGAAAAGCTAGTTGGAATGTCTTCATCAAGTAATTTACTTAAAAGTGTATGATGCAGTATGTGATGCATTTGCCTTGAATGTCATTGCATTAGCTATGTGCCTTTCGGGCCACTTTCTTGAGTTTCATTACCATTTCTTATGATCTTTGTTCTATGCAGTAAAGAAAGGGGTGTTAGTGCCAATCTTGCCTCCTAACAAGTATCACTTTGCTTAAGTGAATTCACTCTTGTATTTTAAGTACCCACAATTATCCTATGGACTATACTATCCTATGTCTAGGACTTAGCATGGTTTTCACAAAGTTTTCTTTATGTAAAACACTCACCCATATTAGTTCTTGAGTTCTTAATTGTAAGCCATGTCCTGGTCATTTACAATTCATACTTATTCTAAGTGATCAAGTTTAAAATAAGTAATAAAAATATTATCAAGCAAGAACTAAAGTACAAACATACATACATGCAACATACTTACTTAAAAGCTCATTAAATGATTAGAACATTCCAACTAAGAAAGGTTTAGCTAACAAGAGACATTGCAAGATATATATAAACTGAATAGACCATGTTTATATATATAGAAATCACTAAAGAGAAACAACAAGAGTAAAGTTACAAATGTTGAAAACCTTTATATGAAATCTTCTAGCAATGCACTAGCATTACTCCTTAGCACTATACAAACACTATGAAAATGAGTAAAGGAGGATTTGTCAATTCCTTCCTCTTCCTCTAAAAATATAAAAACTAACTATGTATATTGAAATTTTGATCTAACTTATGGATTGTGATATATTTCCAAATGAAGATGTGAGGTCCTTTTATAGCCTTCAAGTGAGGTGCTTCCTTCCTTCATGTTGAAGTCATCTTGAGTGGATCATAGCTGTATTTGCTTTTCAGAAGTTAATCCATGTTGAAATCTTTGACTTGATCTTGTAGGGCGGTTCCATGGTGATAGAACAAGTGTCCCTATATTGATGACTCTTCAAAGCTATGCCTATAGCTATGTGTGAATGGTAGGCGCCTACTATACATTGTTGGATGGCATCAGGAAGCGGCAGAGGTCATCACATTGCATGTGGATGCATATGAAACAGTCGCTTATTCACCAAGTTGCGCAGAATTGATGCAGGATCGGTCTGCGGGAGCATTGATGCGAACAACATTGAGATCGCAGATCGAACAAAACATCAAACATACCACAATATATCCAAAATGGCCTATAACTAACTATAACCATTCAAATCACTCAAGATATCATATATCACACTAAATACTATATAAACTCTTTATTATTACTTGAAAGAGAGCAAATACTAAGTTTAAACATATGAAATACTCTATATAAAATAGAGTTATCACACCCCAAACTTAAACCATTGCTTGTCCGCAAGTAATGACAAAGACAAACTATAAAAACTAAAATTCTAGAAGATAGATCAGTTTGATTTGGATTTTCATGAGGAGTTTCCCTATGAACTTCATTTATCAACAACTTTTCTTGTGCCTTTATTTCTTCAAAACTACCAAAGCTATTCAAACTCTTTTGTGTGTGTGTGAACCCACTGAGTTGAGATTGGTTCCAAGACTAAGTGAAAAATTTCCTCCTAGCCTTTGAAAGGATTGGTTCATCTTTGGTCACACCAAAATATTTTTCAAAAGAGAGTTTAGACTCACAAAATTTTCTCAAGTGTTGGGGAGTTTTTAAAATCAAAGGGCTTGATTGAATCTTTCAAAGCTTTTGAGCCAATGCAATTTTCTATTTTTTTTGTGTGGATCTTTTTGTGCAAATGCAATACTTCTTTGAAGTGTTTTGTGCATTGATTTTTTCTGCATTTTGCTTTTTCTTCAATGCAGTTTACATTGATCCGGCTTCACTGATAATGCTTTTCTTTTTCTAGCTCATATTACCTTCCTCACTGACCTCCAGATGCAAATGCACTTTGGCACAGGTCTTTGACCTCCAGATGCATATATTTTTTTCTTTGCACTTTGGCACAGTTCGGATTTATTGAACTATCCTCCGGATACATTTATTCCTCTGCATGGCACAGTCTTTGACCTCCAGATGCATTCATGTACTTAAACACGTGTATAGTTTCAAAAGATTCGAGATATGGCTTGTCCACTTTTTGTATTCTTTTTCTACATTGCTTACTCTTATACTTTTGAAATTCAGCCTTTGTTTTTCATAAAACACCCCCAAACTTAATTCTTTAAGCTCTTCTTTCTTTTTAGTAAAGCTTTGTTTTGACCTAAGCTTACCAAAAATTCCCTTGCATCAGATTGATCTTTAAATAGCAAGGTTCTTTTCACAAACTCGTTTTGAAGTGTTGAAGTGAAAATAATTTTGGTTTTTCCGAGAAATAAGGCTTCTTTTTCATCATTGAAATTCCATCCATAGTGGCTTTCACCATATTTTTGAAAAATCGATCTTTTCTACTAAAATATTTAGATACTACTTTGTTAAGTACATCTAATATTTAAACAAACTAAAAACTACTTTAAAACATATATATTTACTATCTAAAACATATTAATTAAACACACAACATATTAGATAGAAAACATATTAAAACATAACATAACATGCAAATCCCCCAAACTTAAAGGGGGTCATAGTTGTCCTCACCGCAAATTTGTTCAAAGCAGACAAATCATTTGTTCAAAAATAGGGAGAGGATTAGTACAACCAGGAAATAGTTATAAAGAAACAAAACAAGCATATAGCGATTTGTAGGTGAAAGCTTGTAAATTGATACTCATGGTTTGGCTCCACTCCCGATTCTCGTGCTATGTCCGCTTGGAGGAGTGTGTTTCACCTTCCGCTTCTTCTCCTTGGGCTTGCTTGGTGTTGCTTCAGAGGTGCGATGCACCTCCTACTCGGTGTAGTTGCGGGAACTTGTTCTCAGAATCGATGCAGTGCAGTGCATCGATCTTGACTGCATCGATTTCTTCCCTTTGGTGTTAATTTTGCTCGCCTTCCTGCGGGTTGCTTGAAGAACTTTTGAGTATTGTGCAGAGCTTCCTCTTACGCTTTGCCATTTCTTCCGAACCATTTTGATTGTTGCCTCATCATGCACAGTTGTTGTCTGTTGTGATCAGCGTGAGAAGTGATGCAGAGCATCACTCTGCATTGCAACATGCATTGAGCAAATGTGCTCTTTTGGCGAGATGATTCTTCTTCTTTGTCTTCCTTGTTGAGTCCTTCTTCTTCTCTTTCCCGCACAATCTCTTTCTCAAGAGCAGATACAATATTAGAAATAATGTTGCTTGGGTGAAGAAAGTACCGCTTGTCCATTGGCATAACAGGTTGGTTGTTCTGTGTGAGTTGTTTGTTGTGTTTCTTTTCTTGGAGAGGGTGGTGGAGGGGTTGTTTGTGGTGGTGATTGTGATAGGACTGGTGGATCATTGAGGGAGGGTAATGGTGATTTTGGAATGGAGGAGGATTCTTGGTTAGGTGAGATGATGGGTGTTTTGGTAGCTGGTGAAGTGATAGGGGTTTGTTGTTGGGTTGATGCAGAAGTTTGTTTGGCATATTTCTGCCTAGCAATTTCCTCTAGGATCACACCTCTAGCTTGTTCCTCTTCTTCTTCATCAATTTCCTCATCACTTTCTTCCTCTTCTTCTTCTTCTAACTCTTTATCCATTTCTTTTAATTCCTCACTCTCAGCTTCAGATTCAGAATCATACAATTCTTCCACAATAGGTTCTACCACAACCTTCTTCTTTTGTACTTTGTATTGCTTCCTAGTCACTTTCTTCTTAGTGCTAGGTTCTCCTACCTTCTCCTTTCCTTTCCCTTCTTCTTTAACTTCTTTCTCTTCTTCTTATTCACCTTCAGATCTCAGTACCCAACTTGGGAATCGGGGCATTCATTTGGTCCACAAGATCAAAGATCTTGTCAAAGACCAATTGAAGCCGGTCATGTTGATCATTCCGAAATTTCAGATCGCCTCCTCGCTTCGCATGTAATGCTCTTGCATTGCAGTGCAGGGCCTCTTACATTTCTCAACTTTTCCTTCACTTCAAGACTCAAATTACCCAGGGGAAATTTTCTTTGTTCAATTAGCAACTATAGGGACTCCTTCTTTCATGCATAATTCAGTTATAAGACAAAGGAAAAACAGAAATCCCTTTGATTTTGTTGAGCATGCAAGAATTTCCTAGCTATCAATCTGCCTATGTCTACATGTCCTCGAGAGAGAATTGTATCTAGCAAGATCAATCTCTCTTTGGTCATAGCATATGTATGTGATGTAGGCGAATTGAATTGGCTATGAACAAATGCCAATTACCTAATGCATTTACCAAATAGTTACTTCTAAGCTTAATCTCATTAGGTGTGAATTTTTCCCAAACAGACACTGGTATAGCAATCCTACTCCTTATTTCTTCCATTTCTTTCTTAAAGGCATTTGCCACTCTATTTTCAAATTCATTCCCATTATATTTCAAAGATATAATGTTCATTCAATTTCTTTGCATGGAAGTGTACAAGTTTACCTCTCACCATGGAAGTGTAGGAATGTTCTGCTCCTTCTTGTGGTGTGATGCCAAAGATAGAATTCTCTCACTATGTCTTCAATATAGCCTCCTCTTGGTAGCACGAAGTGGTCCCAATTGAGATTGGCCATGTTGACATGAATGATGGGCTTGCCTTCTTCAAATCATATACCTCTCTCGGGCAATAGATGCATGTTCCACAGATGAACATTGTCATCGATTCGATTGATGATTCTTTGGCTTTCCTTTCCTTGATGATGATGATCCTGCATGCATGGCTTTTTCTCTTTTTGGGGAGTTTTGGCCCTGCTGCCTGATGATTTCTGTCAGGCGATTGCTTCTTCACCATTGTAATGATTTTCTAGGTTTTTGATTGCTTGTGTGTTTTGGAAAAGATTGGATTGAGAATGAGAAGATTGATTTGTGTTTGAGATGAGAGAATTTGTGAGAATTTGCGAATGAAGGGGGTAATTGGTAACAATGAAGGCTTTATGTTTCGGGAAGAGGGAAGTTAGTGGATTTATTAGGTAGCCGTTAGCATTGCGTGCTACGCATGCATCTTGCCAAGTGTCTTTCTTTGGCTACCAATGTGTCATTAATCTTACTTAACCTCTTTTGATCTTCCTGAAGCCTTATGATTCACACTTAACCAATTTTCTTCAAGTTTATAAATTTACGATCAGAGGCACATTTTCCTTCAATGCGTGTGCACTTGATGCATTTGCATTAGTTTCTGCATTTCGCAAAACAACTAAAAACATAAAATTGCACAAAATAATTAAAAACAATGGGTTGCCTCCCATCAAGCGCTTGTTTTAAGAGTCTTGTCAGCCTGACTACCTCTTTTCACTTAGAGATTTTGCAAATGGGTGGTGGTTTTGTCTCTCACCACATGTTCACCATAGTACATTTTAACTCTCTCGACCATTCACCTTGAAGACATGATTTGAGGTTTTATCAAATAAGTCTATCTGCTCCATGTGGATAAACCTTTATCAACTTAAATGGTCCGACCACCTTGACCTTAGTTTTCCAGAAATAGCTTCAACCTAGAGTTATATAGCGTAACTAGTCCTCCTTCTTTCAATTCTCTTACGAGAATTTTCTTGTCATGCCATTTCTTAGTCTTAGCTTTGTAGATTTCAAAGCATTCTCATAAGAGGTTTGCCTAATTTCTTCTAACTCATCAAGCTCTAACATTCTCTTTTTACCGCCTTGTTCAAATTGAAATTGAGCTTCTTGATAGCCCAATAAGATTTGTTTTCCAATTCTCTGGTGTAAATGGCATGCTTTTCCATAGACTAATTTGTAAGGGGACATTCCTAAGGGTGTTTTGAATGCTGTTCTATATGCCCATAAAGCATCATCCAAATGTAAAGACCAATCTTTCCTATTTGGACTTACCATTTTTCTAGCATTCTCTTAATTTCCTATTGGATAATTGCCGCTTGTCCACTAGTTTGAGGATGGTATGTGTAGCTATCTTATGCTTAACTCCATACTTAGCTAGAAGGTTTTCTATGATCTTATTGCAAAAGTGTGAACCTTCATCATTAATGATAGCTCTAGGAGTTCCAAATCTAGTGAATATATTTCTTTTGCGTAAACTTACTCACCGATTTAGCATCATTATTAGGTAATGCTATCGCCTCTACCCATTTGGACACATAATCAACAACTACTAAGATATATAAATTGCCAAAAGAGGGTGGAAAAGGTCCCATGAAATCCATGCCCCAAACATCAAATAATTCAATTTCTAAAATATTTGTTCTAGGCATTTCATGTTTATCAGAAATATTTCCTGCTCTTTGACATTTATCACAGTATTTGACCAATAAATATGAATCTTTAAATAAAGTAGGCCAAAAATAACCAGACTGTAATACCTTAGCTGCTGTCCTAGTGCTTCCAAAGTGTCCTCCATAAGGTGCGAGAATGGCAATGCGATAGCTTCGCTTGTTGCTCCTCTTCAGGTATGCATTTCCTTATTAATTGATCAGGGCACATCTTGTAAAGGAATGGATCATCCCAATAGTATTGTTTAACCATGTGGAAGAACTTTCTCCTTTGTTGATATGTCATACTCACCGGTACTACTTTGCTTGCAAGAAAATTTACAATATCAGCAAACCATGGTGCAGATGCATTTGATGCTCCTGCATTGCTTATAGCAAATGCAGTTTCATGTTTTGCATTGACTGTGATTGCCAATAGTTTTTCATCTGGAAAGCTTTCCTTGATTTCTTCTCCTTGTGTACCAAGTGATTTTCTTTCAATCCTTGATAAATGGTCTGCTACTTGATTTTCTACTCCTTTCTTGTCTCTAAAATCTAGATCAAATTCTTGTAGGAGTAAAATCCATCTTATCAGCCTTGGCTTTGCATCCTTCTTTGAAATTAGATACTTAATGGCAGAGTGATCAGTATAGACAATAATTTTAGTGCCAACTAAGTATGATCTGAATTTTTCAAATGCAAATACCACAACCAATAATTCCTTTTCTGTGACTGTATAGTTCACTTGAGCTTCAATTAATGTTTTGCTAGCATAATATATGGAATGAAAGACCTTATCATACCTTTGCCCTAGGACTGCTCCTACTGCAAAGTCACTAGCATCACACATTAATTCAAATGGCCCGCTCCAACTGAGTTACTATAATTGGTGTTGTCACCAATGCCTTTTAAGCTTGTCAAAAGCTTCTATACAAAAGTTATCAAAGATAAATTCCACATCATGTTGCAAAAGCATGCATAATGGTTTGAGATTTTTGAAAAGTCTTTGATAAACCTTCTATATAGAAACCAAAGATGGCCTAAGAAGCTCCACGATACCTTTAATTGTAATGGGTGGTGGTAGATTCTCAATGACATCAACTTTAGCTTTGTCTACCTCTAGACCTTTCTTTGAAATCCTATGTCCTAGCACTATGCCTTCTTGTACCATGAAATGGCACTTTTCCCGATTTAAAACTAAATTTGTTTCTTCACATCTCTTGAGAATTTGTTCCAAGTTTGTTAAGCAAACTTGAAATGTCTCTCCAAAGATAGAGAAATCATCCATGAATACTTCCATTGATTGCTCAATGAAATCTGAGAAAATAGACATCATGTATCTTTGGAATGTAGCAGTGCATTACATAAGCCAAATGGCATTCTCCTAAAAGCAAAAGTACCATAAGGGCATGTAAAGGTGGTTTTGTGTTGATCCTCAGGCTCAATGGCTATTTGATTATAGCACGAGTAGCCATCTAGGAAACAATAAAATTCTTTCCCCGCTAATCTATCTAGCATTTGGTCTATGAATGGTAAAGGAAAGTGATCCTTTTGGTAGCTTTGTTGAGTTTTCTCGTAATCCATACTGCATTCTCCACCTTGTGTGATTCTTGTTGGTATCAACTCATTCTTTTCATTGGCTATTCTTTGTCACACCCCTTTCTTTGGTACACATTGGACAGACTTACCCAAGCAATCGCCCGATATGGGGTATATGATTCCAAGCATCTAGCCACTTAATTATTTCCTTTTCACAACCTCTTTCATGATAGGATTTAGTCTTCTTTGACTCTCTATGTCTTTGTTTTTGGAATTTTCTTCCAAAATGACTCGTGCATGCATAAAGAAGGACTAATTCCTTTGATATCTGCCATTTGCCAACCTATAGCTTTGGTATGCTTCTTGAGAGTACTAATGAGATCACTCTCCTGTTTTGATGTTAAATCGAAGCAATGATAATGTAAAGTCTCATTTGTTCCTAAGAATGCATACTTAAGGTGTTCAGCGATATCTTCAATTCTAACTTAGGAGGTTGTTCTATTGAGGGTAAGTTCTTCTTGAGAGTTGGATCCTCAAGATTGAGTGGTTCATAAGTCCTAGCCCATACTTCCTTACAAGAGTTTTCTATTGGTGATTCTCTCTTTTTCTAGTATTTCAAGATCTAGCAATGCAAAGTGCATCTAATGCATCTGCATTGGCTAAGTGATCATATTTGCTTGTAAAATTGTTTTTCTACCAATTGATCTAGAGAGAATAAGGATGAACACTCTTCCTGCTTCCTCCGAAGGATACTTCATAGCATTCATTACATTGAATTTGATCTCTTGATCATTCACTCTCATAGTGAGTTCACCTTTCTCGCACATCAATTATGGTTTTACCGGTTGCTAAAAATGGTCTTCCTAGGATAATAGGCACTTCCTTATCTGCATCAAAGTCAAGGATAACAAAATCTACAGGAATACAAATTTGTCTACCTTAACTAGGATGTCTTTTATGATACCTTCAGGATAGGCTATTGATCTATCTCGCTAATTGAAGTGTTACAGTTGGTTGGTTTTGCATTTCCTATTTCTAATCGGTCAAAAATAGATTTAGGCATCAAGTTGATGCTTGCACCTAAATCACATAAAGCTTTACCAAAGATAGGATTTTCCTATAGAAAATGGAATTGTAAAACTACCTGGATCCTTCAATTTCCTAGGGATCTTATTTTGCATAAGCAAACTACAATCTTCTGTCATGGCAATCTGTTTCAAACTCACCTAATCTTCTTCTCTTAGTAAGCACATCCTTCATAAATTTTGCATAATTTGGCATTTGTTGGAGGGCTTCTACTAAAGGAACATTGATGTGTAATTGTTTTAGTACCTCTAAGAATTTACCAAACCGCTTCTCCTCATGTGCTTTTTGGTCTTTGAGGTAAGGAGGAGGAGGGTATTCAGTACTAACTTAGGTAGTGGACTTTGAACTTCTTGTGATGCAGAGCACTAGATGCTTCGCATTGGTTTCTTTTGATTTTTGTTTTTTTCTCCCTTATCTACACTTTCCTTCTCGATTAACTCTACCAAATCCTTACCACTTCTTAATGAAATAGCCTTAACTCGCTCTTTTCCTTTGGTTTGAGAAGGTGTAGCTTACTCAGATTTGAAGGTAAGGCACCTTGTGGCCTTTGATACAGAGTTGTGGCTAATTGACCAACTTGATTCTCTAAGTTCTTGATGGAAGCATCTTGGGTTTGTCTAGCAGTTCTAGATTCACCTATGAATGCTTTAAGCATGGTTTCTAGAGAATTCTCGGTAGTAGGTTGAGAGTTTCTTTGGTTATTTTGAAGTGGGAATCCTGGTGGGTTGGTTGGTATAGTTGGAGCGGTTCTAGATGCGGTGCACTATTATTGTTCCATCTAAAATTTGGGTGATCTTTCCAACCAGGATTATAAGTGTTGGAATAAGGGTTGTTATTCCTATTATAACCTACATAATTTACGAGAGATAGGGTTGCTAGAACACTCCTCATACAAGTGACCTCCTCCACAAGACACACAACTAGGTGTGCCCGGAGGTACTTGTTCTATCTTGCAATAGTTGATGCTCGGTGATGCTGTTTGCATTAGATGCTTGATAGCATTGCTGGAAGTGAAGTTTTTCATCAAATTAGCTAGAGTGGCTACTTGAGCGAGATAGAGGCGAGATATATCATTGATTTCATGTACCGATGGTTTCTTTTGGGCACCGAACCTCTCAAGAGGCCAACTAGAGCTATTAGTTGCTATTCTATCAATTAATTCACATGCTTCATTGTATGACAGATTTAATAACACTCCACGGATGATGCATCAAGCATTATTCTGGTTTGAGGTTCTAAACCATTATAAAATGTTTCCATTTGAATAATAATGAGTAAACCATGATGAGGACATTTTCTTAAAAGTTCCTTCCATCTTTCCCATGCTTCAAATAAAGACTCAAACTCTTTTTGTCTAAAAGATGTAATATCATTTCTTAAACTGGCATTTTTGATAGGTGGGAAATATTTTCCTAAAATTTTTTCACCATTTCATTCCATGAATGAATAGAGTTAGGCTCTAAAGAATTTAGCCAAGCCTTGGCTCTATCTCTCAAAGAATATGGAAATAACCTTAATCTAAATGCATTTTCACTAACACGTGTAAAATAAAATTACTACATACTTCTAGAAATTGTCTTAAATGCAAATGAGGATCTTCATGAGGAGATCCTCCAAATTGACCAATAGTTTGAAGCATTTGAAACATCATAGGCTTAAATTCAAAATGCATGGCATCAATATGAGGTCTGTTTATACTAGTTTGCATGTTTTGATGATCAAACCGAGCATAATCCTCATAGGTCTATCTCTATCATTAATCATACCTATGTGATCCATGTGGATGAGATTTTCTCTATGAACTTCTTCTTCAAGAGCATGTTGTGATCCGGGCCTCCTCTCACCGAGTGTGGCCTTGAGCTTTGTTCTTCACCGAAAGACATGTTCTTTGGCTTGTTGATTCTGTTTTTGGAGTCTTAGCAATCTCCCGAATTTTCTTTCTATTTCTAAATCTAAACTATATTCGAGTTCATTTTCAGTTACGTACATATACTAAGTATCATGTATCGTTGTTGTTGTGAAACTCTAAAACCAGAATTTATATACAACACTAAATTACTCAATATCGAATTAAAAAGAATTTACTTCAATCCAAAAACGGCGCCAAAAACTTGGTGTGTGGAATATGCCACATACACTTGAGTGCAAGTATACACCGCCCAAAAACAAGTAGTAAAAGATCGAACCCACAGAGATTGAAAAACTCACTTTTAAATGATATAAAGTAATAAAGTGTAAAGTCACTAAGTAACAAAATAATTTTGGATTTTGTTGATGATCACAACTAAGTTAGAAAACAAAGAAAGAATGTTGATAGTGTAAAAGAGAAAAGCTAGTTGGAATGTCTTCATCAAGTAATTTACTTAAAAGTGTATGATGCGAGTATGTGATGCAAACAGACTTTGAATCTTTGTTGCATTAGATATGTGCCTTTCGGTCACTTTCTTCAGAGTTTCATTACCAGCTCTTATGATCTTTGTTCTATGCAGTAAAGAAAGGGGTGTTAGTGCCAATCTTGCCTCCTAACAAGTATCACTTTGCTTAAGTGAATTCACTCTTGTATTTTAAGTACCCACAATTATCCTATGGACTATACTATCCTATGTCTAGGACTTAGCATGGTTTTCACAAAGTTTTCTTTATGTAAAACACTCACCCATATTAGTTCTTGAGTTCTTAATTGTAAGCCATGTCTGGTCATTTACAATTCATACTTATTCTAAGTGATCAAGTTTAAAATAAGTAATAAAAATATTATCAAGCAAGAACTAAAGTACAAACATACATACATGCAACATACTTACTTAAAAGCTCATTAAATGATTAGAACATTCCAACTAAGAAAGGTTTAGCTAACAAGAGACATCGCAAGATATATATAAACTGAATAGACCATGTTTATATATATAGAAATCACTAAAGAGAAACAACAAGAGTAAAGTTACAAATGTTGAAAACCTTTATATGAAATCTTCTAGCAATGCACTAGCATTACTCCTTAGCACTATACAAACACTATGAAAATGAGTAAAGGAGGATTTGTCAATTCCTTCCTCTTCCTCTAAAAATATAAAAACTAACTATGTATATTGAAATTTTGATCTAACTTATGGATTGTGATATATTTCCAAATGAAGATGTGAGGTCCTTTTATAGCCTTCAAGTGAGGTGCTTCCTTCCTTCATGTTGAAGTCATCTTGAGTGGATCATATTTGTATTTGCTTTTCGAAGTTAATCCATGTTGAAATCTTTGACTTGATCTTGTAGGGCGGTTCCATGGTGATAGAACAAGTGTCCCTATATTGATGACTCTTCAAAGCTATGCCTATAGCTATGTGTGAATGGTAGGCGCCTACTATACATTGTTGGATGGCATCGGGAAGCGGCGCAGAGGTCATCACATTGCATGTGGATGCATATGAAACAGTCGCTTATTCACCAAGTTGCGCAGAATTGATGCAGGATCGGTGCGAGAGCATTGATGCGAGCGATTGAGATCGTGACCGAACAAAACATCAAACATACCACAATATATCCAAAATGGCCTATAACTAACTATAACCATTCAAATCACTCAAGATATCATATATCACACTAAATACTATATAAACTCTTTATTATTACTTGAAAGAGAGCAAATACTAAGTTTAAACATATGAAATACTCTATATAAAATAGAGTTATCAATGGTTTCATATCTACTTGATCGCATCTTTGCAATTCCACTGCATTCTCATATTGTCATGTTGCATTCATGTGTATTTATTTATTCTTCTTCTATGTTTGTTTCTCGCTTAAAATGGTAGATAGTCTCTCCTCTTATTTGCTTATATGCTTCTTCCTTTCATGCATTCCCCCCAATCTAATCATGCCCCCTCTTCTTTGCTCCCTTTCTTGAGGTAAGCAATGCAATTAGTTGTTGCTAAAACCATAGGCTGGCTTATTCGATATTAAACCCTAGGGTAGACAACATATTATTATTTGCCTTTGTCCTGGAGGTGTGCTCGGGTTTTCATTTGCAGGTGGGAAAGGGTAGCTATTTCTAAGTATTGTGCCCTCAGCACACACACACACACACTTGTGAGCGTTGAGTGGGGCCTAAAACCCAAGGTCTGAACAAAAACCTAGGAGAGTGGGAACGACTAGTGACTGCCATTCGTAGACCTTTGTCTGTATGGCTCTCATGAAAGTTCCGCCCAAGAGTACGCTTTGTCATGATGCCTCACACTCGGTAGCTTTCTACGATTGTGGGTGTTATCATGAGGAAGACTTTAGCTCTTGGTTGCCATTGTGAGGAAGTGATTAGAACTTACATGGGAGGATTACCCTTTTCGTCGACCTTAGACCCTAGGATTCCCACCATTCGTAGGACACGGGGGCACGCCTTTGTTTGTTGCATTTAGCTTAAGCATTCCTTTTTCCCAAACTTTATTTCGAAAGTTGTAAATTTTCTTTCATAAACACCTACATGAGGTGGCATGCAGCGTGTATCTTCGAAAATGTTCAAAGTACCACCAATTAAACCTCATTTCGTTACTATTTTACCATGTCATCCACATCATTTCGCATTTACATCATTTTGCACCATTGCATTTGCATCTAACAAAATCGTGAAAATTCATCATTTGCATTCTTCATGCATTAACGTTTGTTTTAGGGGAGATCGCAACGTAACACCGAACCGTTGTCATAGGTGTGTAAGAAGCAAACATGGAATCAAAAGGCAAAACTACATTCAATTCAAGGTTTCCCAATGTAAAGAAGATTGATGTAACTAGTTTGAAGAAGTATGCTTCTCTGTTAGGTCCTATTGAGCTTACGTCCCTTCGACAAGACTTATGGGAACATCCGCAGTTATTACAACTAGAAGTGCAAGAGAGTGCCATCGCCGCTTTAAGTTGGTTCTATGATTCGGAGATTAGATGTTTTCTTTTCAAGAATTTCCAAATGGCACCTACCTTAGAGAGGAGTATGAGAAGATTCAGGTTTTGATCGCTCAGAGAATAAACCTTACCAAGATTCAAAGCGCAGATTATTCGGATGAGAAACTCGCTTCCTTGTTGCAAATCGATTGTAGAAGAAGTGCGGTCCCATAAAGTTGAGCGTAACAAGATATCCAGGTTTTTCTCAAGGTTACTTGAGAGTTTGATGGCTAGTCATGCAAAGATCAAAGAATTGGGCTTCTTTCAAGCAAATATTAGCTTTGACCATCTTTGGCATCGCCCTTTTCCCTCGATTGAGAAACATATAGATGAGGCACCGTTGGGGTGTTCCTGGCTTTCAAGAGTGCAAAAAGCCCCATCAACAGTTCCCGCTATTCTCGCCGAGACCTATCGTGCCTTCACTCGCCATCATGAGTTAGAAAGGATAAGATGTGTTGTTCCTTCCCCGTGCTATACACTTGGTTGATCAATCATGTATGTGTTAACAAAAGTGAGGTTGGGGATCCGCTATCTTATGCCTTGGGTTGTGATCCAAGACTATGAGCCTCGGGAATGGAAGGATACTTTTAAGAACCTTGATGCTCTTGATTCGATGGTTCTCACACAAGTGTTGGGAGGACAAACCCTCGTAATATTCCAATGTGGTAGTTTCGAATGTTCCTCTCATGGGAACATTGGGGTGCATCAACTATAACCCATCTTTGACCTTAAGGCAACTCGGGTACCTATGCGAGATTCACCCTCGAAGCTATGTTGTTCGTTTTTACCTCCATGCGGGGATCCCTAAAGACGAGGACTTACTTCGGCGAGTCTCGCAAGCTTGGGAAACCGTAGTGCGGAGAGACAAAGGTGAGTTATCTAAAAGGACCACTACTATATCCTTCACCCAATGGCTCGAAAAGAGGATTAAAGAAACTCGATCATCCAATCAAGAGGGGCCATCACTTGAAGAGAAAAAGCGAGCCTCACGTTCCCCTCATTGAAGAGCTAGAAGAAGTTAAGTTGGCATTGTCTAAAGCGGAAGAAGAGAAAAGGACCTTGCAAAACAAGTTGGGAAAAGTGATGCAAGACAAGCGGAAGCTAGAGAACGAAAATGCTCTTCAAGCCGCAACTATTGAAGCAGCCAACAGGAAGCTTGTGATAGAAGAAGAAAGCAAGAGGGAGGTTCAGAAACATTTGAAAGGTGCTAAAGAGGAAATAAAGAGGTGTACCTCAAAGATGAATGAAGCTACGGCAGAAGCGTATGAATGGAAGGAACTATATGACAGGTCATGGAAGAAGGAGAAAATGGTCAAAGATGCACTAGCTAAGTCAAGAAAAGAATTCCAAGTAATGAAGTTCGAATTGGGGGACCAAATAGAAAGCATCAGGCAAGATAGAGAGTCTATCACAGGGATCTTGAAGGAGTACCAACAAGCTTTAAGGTTTGAACAAGGAAGGTCAGACGAATTGAAGAGAAATCTTAGATGCCTAGAGGAATCTTATGAGCAAGTGCAAGTAGAAAGCCGGTATTGGGAGCAACGTTTCATGGCCTTAATTGGCAGAATAGAGGACCAAGAGATTATCAAGGAGCTAAAGGATGAGATTCAGCTTTGGAGGAGTAAATTTTCAAAGCTAGTCGGGCTAGCTAACCAAGCTGTGAGGGATGTTCCCAAGAAACTAAGAAGAGCTGAAATAGAAATGAATCCTTCCAACACTCCGCTGTGTGTACGAGTTTGTCGAGTACTGCAGGATCCTAACAGAAGAACTCATGGAGAAAGCCAAAAGGGCAGCCGAAAGCAAGAAGAGAAAGAGGGAGGAGAAGCTGAAAGCTATTTGCCTTTGAATTCCACTTTAGAGTATCGTAATAGTCCTTAGGAAATTGTAAACTTTCTCTAAAAAAGTTGTAATTTTCTTTGGAATATAGTACTTTTTCTGTCAAAAGCATTTGTTCTCGAATATTGTATTTTTCCTTGAGTTTGAAGTTGTAGTATTCTATCCTTTCGAATGAAGTGCGTTTGTTTTGCCTATTGCTTCCAACCTCGTCGCATCCAAATTAAAAATATAAACACAAAAATAAAATAAAAAGAGAGTGTTAGAGCTTTAAATTCACACGCCTATGACAACGCGAGGTGTATTACGATTCGGCGCCAAAGCAAACATAAAATCATACATATCGCATTGCATTACATTCATTTATTCATTCTCGTGTTCATAAGTGTGTTTCGTCAACGAAAAAGGCAAGTTGGGTTCGCCAACATCGATACCGACTCGTCTACAAGCAAGGCTCATGCGCACTAACTGAGAATGACTCGGACCGGCCCTATTATCGAAGACCACAGGAACTGGTGAATCGAACCATGATACCCCAATCGCGACTTTCCGATCCGCAGCAATTGGTTCAGGAGAATCGAGAGTTGAGAACGAAAATGGGGGCAATGGAAGCACAAATGACTGAAATGATGGCGATACTACAAGCCTTGAGGAACGGAACTGCCGTTGAAAGTCCCGCCGTCGCTCATCCGGCTGCTTTGTCGCTCTCCCCTCGAGATCTGCATCACCTTCGCTCATACTTCGGGGCCAACAACCGAGCCAACCCGGTCATGCATGGGATGCCTTGGGACTCCCACCGGATACACACCTCCAGGAGCTGAGGCTAATGCAGGAAGTAATCCCCCTAGGGTTGCAGAGCAAGTCCAACCCATCTCAGCCGCAAACAATGGAGGAACGGGAACGCCTCAGGCCCAAATTCAGATTCCTATTCCGCAGGGAACTCCGTTTGGCTTTCATTCACCAGCAATGGTCCATCCCCAAGTTCAGGGACCCATCCTTGGGAATACAGGTTCACTCACGTGACCCACACGTGAACCCAGCCGTAGTGACGATGAATAATCCTCATTACGGTGTGAATGTTTTCCTCAGATTACCCTCACCAAAGCCAGTGCCGCGATCGATGCTAGAGGAGAGACTAAGAGTCGTAGGTAGGAGAGCGAGTTCACGGGCGTAAATGCCCACGAGTCGTGTTTGGTCCCTAATCTAGTCTTGCCTCCTAAATTCAAAGCGCCAATTTTTGATAAATACAGAGGGACGACTTGCCCAGTCAGTCATGTGACAATGTACTGTCGGAAAATGACTGCTTATGCCGGGACGATAACTCGATGATGCAATCTTTCAGAAAGTTTAGCTGGGCTCTCGACCGGTGGTACATGCAATTGGAGCCAACCAATATCCGCTGTTGGAAGGACATGGCGGATGCTTTTATGCGTCAATACCAGTACAACAATGATTTGGCTCCGGATAGGACTCAACTACAATGCATGTCTAAGAGAGATAACGAGTCGTTCAAGGAATACGCTCAGAGGTGGAGGAACCTCGTTGCTCAAGTGAAACCCCCTCTACTGGACAAAGAAATGGTCCACATGTTTATGGATACCCTCCTTGCGGTGTATTATGATAGGTTGGTTGGCAGCGTAGCCTCAAATTTCTCTGAGATGGTGGTCACAGGGGAAAGAGTAGAGAATGGTATGCGCAGCGGAAGAATAACTCATGGCCCAACACCTCCTTCCAGTCAGAAAAAACCTTTTTCTGGACCCTACAAGAAGAAAGAGGGTGAAACCAATGCGGTTATCGGAGCAGTGGTCCGTCGCGACAAAGAATCCTCCGCAAGCTATTCCATTCCCCTTCAGCACCACCAAGACACGACCATTTCAATCAAACTATCAATACCGGAACTATAATGAAAGGAAGCCTGTTGTCTTTGATCCTATTCCCATGTCCTACACGGACTTGTTTAATTATCTCATCACCAACAAAATAATCAACACTCGTCGGATGAAGCCGTACCAACCTCCCATCCCAGGGGATACAACGCAAATGCTACCGCGCTTTCATTGCGGGGCGATAGGTCGTGTGGTGGAGGGCGTAAAGCATTCAAGTATGTGGTGCAAGAATTACTTGATGCAAAGACTATATCATTTCAACAACCTAATGTGGCCACCAATCGCTGCTGGGGCATGGAGGACTGCTTTGTTAACGCCGTTGACCATCGTGGGTCGATTGTCAGTTAGAAAAGTTGATTGCATTCAGATGCCTTTGAATTTTATCCATGCTTGAATTATGTGTGTTTTGGTGTCATCAAAGAAGGGTGTGCTAGGAAAGACGCCGTGATAATCCTCATTGCAGACGGAGCATGTGAAGGCTTTAAGCCAATTCTCCAGATCTCTTGGACGGACACGGTCCAAGTGGGAATCCAAGAAAAGAAGAAAATGTATCTACGTTGCAATCGGGCAATGGAGGCTTCAGGGACCGATTGAAATTCCCGCAACACGAATTCCCGGCCAGTGTGATGAGACCCTCGACCATTGTTATTCCAAGACTGCTGCTACCCCCTAGTAGAGAGACTAGGATGACTCCATGGAGCCGCAATGTGCAAATGCAGCAGAGGTCCCTAAAGGCACTTTGGATATAACAAACATTCTTTGGAGGTAGTGGTATCACAAGGAGTGGAAGGGTGTATGCTCCTGAAAATCTTAGGGAGAGCAATCAAAAGCAGAGATGAAGAAAAGGGCGTAAAGGAAAAGACAAAGAAAGCGGTAGAAGTCGAAAGGTATCGGACAAAGAGGCTCAAGAATTCCGAAAGTAATGAAGCGAGTGAATATCGGGTGGTAGACCAGTTAAATCAAACTCCATCCAAGATCTCGATGCTCTCTTTGTTACTTAGTTCAGAGGCGCATCGTGTCGCTGACTCTTGAAAATCTTGAACGAAGCCCACGTCTCCCATGACATCACGGTAGAAACCGGACAGCGGTATTGTTGGCAACATTGTAGCATCCAACTACTTGACCTTCTCGGACATCGAGCTTCCTCCGTGGGAAAGAATCATAATCAAGCTCTTCACATCTCGATCCAAGTGTGGGGACTATATGCTCGCCAGAGTGCTCATTGATAATGGCTCATCCTTGAATGTGATGCCTAAGTCCACCATGAATAAATTTGAATGTAGACCGCTCATATCCGGCCAGAGTTCTACCTTGGTCGAGCATTTGATGGGTCGATGAAGGAAGTTTTGGAGAAGTAGAAGTGCCATTGCTGCAGTAGGCCCCGAAGTGTTCTATGTTGTCTTCCAGTGATGGACATCGTTCCTCCTATAGCCGCACGCTAGGGCGTCCTTGGATACATGCTACGGGCGGTGCCATCCTCGCTTCATCGAAACTCAAGTTTGTGGCCGAGGAAAGGCGATAGTGATCCACGGAGAAGAAGAAACATCGATAAACGATCGCCACCGAATGTTACGTGGAGGCGGCAGAAGAGTCCTCGAGACCGCTTCCAAGGGTTGGAGATCTCAAATCTTTGTCTTCGTTGAAAGTGAGCCTCTGCGAGGCTTAAGTGGTCCAAGGTCGACATGATGACCGCAAAGGTAATGCTAGGACATGGGTATCAGTCGCAAAGGCCTAGGAAAAGCGCTCGAGGATTGTAACACCGGTCCAGTTGAGGGAAACATTGAAAAGTTCGGTGTTGGGTACATCCCAAGTCTTCTTGATCGGAAAGGCTAGCATCCGACAAGAGGAGAAATGGCTTGCCAAACTCGGAGGAGGAACACCCAATCGGGGAGGATGATCATCGCTAACCTCAAGAACAACTTCCGAGTGTTTGGCATCTTCGAACCCGACTGAGTTAATGTGGTTGAAGAAGGATCAAGCTCGAGTGGGTTTGTGTTGTCGGCTTAGTGCTTGTCACAGCCGTTGGAGAGAAGCTGCAGAACTGGGAGACCATGTGTAACACCCCTTTTCTACCCTTATATTTCGTGTCATTTATCAGAGTAATTCTTTTTCAAAAATAAAAATTTCTTTAATTGATAGAAAAGAAATGCTACAGCTTCATTAAAAACTCATCAAATAATGCACTCTTCAAATTTGTGCAATTAAACATCAGTTATGGAAAATCCCATTCTCATAAAACACAATCGCAGCGGCATCAACACCAACTCACCAAATACTCTCAAACACGTTGTAGCGACCGAAAAATCCGCGAAAGGATTCTTCGAAGGTTCTTTAGGAAGCCGCCACCAAATTTTAGTTTAAGGGCAAATTCGGAAAATCCCTTTAGGTTTAGGATAAGGCGTTGTTAGGGTTCGGGAGTCGTTATGTGTGGGGAAGGTATTAGCACCCCACGACATCCTATTGTCTAATTAATTTAAGATTTATTTAATTGTTGCCCTTTTATTTGTAAAGAAAATGACTTATTTAGATTTTTGTTTTTTTAGTGCTTGACAAGAGTTGAGTCTTGCTCCTACGCACCTCGGATGCAATGGAGGAATCAAAGCTACGTAGTTCTTCCCGAAAAAGGTTTGTTGGTTGGTGTTTTTAGTGTAGGGGTCCTAGGACTCCTTGGCTGCATCTGACTCATCGATTCCTAGGATCTTTGACTAACCCGATTGTACAACCGACTTAGTCCCCTACTTTTTGAAAGTATTTTTGAGGTTTTTTGAAAGAAGTTTGTTTGATGTGAGGTGAGTTGGTTTTAGAATAAGTATTCTAGAACTCCCTGAACTGCATGACTCATTAGTTCTAGAGCATTGACTAACCTTCATCAGCACATGAGACTTAGTCCCCTATTTTTAGGAAAATTGATTTATTTATTTACTTATAAGTTTTTAGGATTCTTGAAATGCATGCAATTCATGGGTCCTAGGATGATGACTAACCCTTAGGTTGTACAACCGACTTAGTCTTTTATTTGATTTTGAAGAAATAAACTAATTTGTGCATAAAAAAAGACAAACTGATAATTAATAAAGACTAGGCTAAAAAAATAAATAAATAACTATATACATAAATAAATATGAATAGATATATAAATAAACAATAAACAAATAAATAAATAAATAAATAGATCATATTATAAATAAATGATAAATAAATATGTACATAAAAATAAACCAAATAAATACAAAACTAACCTGGACTCGACGAGTGCCGAACCGGACTGAGCAATCTGACCAGGTCAATCATGGACTGGACTCCTATCTGGTCCATTTTGACCCCAAGACCGCAGGAACCGCTTTGAGAATCGAAAAGCCGACTCAAAACGTCGAATGATCAAAGACGGGTTTTTAGTGAAATGAGCATGACGCTTTGACCCAAAAAGATCACTTAACCCGCCAATGATCCCCCCCTCTAATCTTCACCTCTCAACCCCTTTTATATCCAATTGCTAGGCAGCTCTTGTTTCTTGTGAGCAATGTGGGACTAAAACAAGGTAGAGAAAGCAACTCCCCTTTAAAACACAATTCCCGTTTTTCTCAAACCTGTCACCGTAAAATTGCGATTCCGGATTCGTTAACCGTTGGATCGTCTTTCTTTTTTGACAGTAGGTTCGTGAGACATATATCTACGCTTTCACCGTTCGGATCGTTCAAACGAGGTCTGATGAGAGAGAAATTGCCTTCGCAATAGCTGCAGTTTTTGGTCCGTTTTTCTCAAACCTATCATCGTAAAAGTGCGATTCCGGATTCGTTAACCGTCGGATCGTCTTCATTTTTTGACAGTAGGTTCGTGAGACATATATCTCCACTTTCACCGTTCGGATCGTCGAAAAGAGGTCCGAGGAGAGAGAAATTGCCTTCGCAATAGAGCTGCAGATTTGGGTATTTCATCTTTTTGTTCTTATTTTGTAAGCTCTTATGCTTTGCTTCACTTGCTTTTTCAATTACTCAAAGAGGGTCAAAAGAAAATAACATGTGGGATGATTGACCAAGAATCAAATCATGCATCTTTATATTAATTGTGGTTGATATGCACAAGCTACTTATCTTTTACTTGAGTACATAGAAATGTTTGTTGCACATACACTACTTATAAAATAAAAAAAATATTACAATGATATAAGATCTCGGACAAAATTGGGGTATAACAATTTGCCCCTCTTTATTTATATTTTACAATTTTTTTAGTAGAAATAGAAATAAAGATAGAATAGACGTCAATTTTGTCCGTTTAGAGGGGAAATAGAGGTTTGAGAATAAGCAGGAGGCGGTTAACACTTGGCGTATTAACCGCGAACAAAATGAAGGATCGCTCGGGATGCGAGAAGGAGCACTAAGGCTCAAAGCCCACTCGAGTGCGAAGGAGCACTAAGGCTCTGAAGGACCACTAAGGGTGCGAAGGAGCACTAAGGCTCACGAAGGACCACTCTGCAGGTCTGGAAGGTCGCCTAGGCCTTATTTGAAGGACCATCGTAGTGCGAAGGAGCGCAACTAGCTACGGTACTAGTTAAAGCGATGCGAGGGGCCTTTATATTCGAGCGGCCATGATGGGTCAAGATCGGATCCGGGAATCGATATGTTGACCATGAAGGGCGTACACCGTGTCTTAGGGTGACACAACTAGTCGAAGGACCACTCTGAAGTCTGCGAAGGTCCGTCGGGCTCGACTCGGACGTTGCGACACTGGGCCACTTAGGGCAGCGAAGGAGCGTAGTGCTCGAAGGACCACTCGAGTCCGAGGGATCAACTTGGTGATCCGTGATATGATATGAGATTAACGCAAAGCGCGATATTAGAGGAACAAAACATAGGGAGCGACACTTACCGTGTTTATCAGGGCACACCTAACAAATGCATCTTCGAGGAGGAAAAGCTTTCTTCCTTTGGCAATGCAATTAATGGTGCAGCGCACGCGTGCAATGATTGGTATCTGGTGGAATGATTTTTTCTCTTTTGTTTTTTTTTTTTTTGCTTTTTGCTTATTACGTAATAAATGCATGAAATGCAAATGTGAATATGATGCAAATGAAATGATTGAATGCTAATGCCATGGTGCATGCATGATGCGATGATATGATATGAGTGATTGGGTGCAAAACATTTTTTTGTAATGATAAGATGCGAGACTTTGGATGCGAGAAGCATGGGTGAATATTGATCATTCTTTGGAAAAATTAGTTTTGATTCAAACTTCCGGCATTCTCAAGGTCATTATCTACGTATTAATCGATATGCAAAAGTACTTGACCATATTTGCAAGCTCGCTTATTTTTCCTTCCATTATGATGCCCCTTGATGATCGAAATTTATGTCCACAAAGTTACCTAAGTGAATTTTTAGCATCACATGATCAACTTGTGTTCTCTCTCTCTGAAGCTTTGTTTAGTAAAGACATATGTTAGTGCAAGTATGAATGAGTCAGTTAACTTAGGGTTCTAAAGGCCTAGGGTGAGGATGTTTGTGGCACATGAAGGGGTGAATGACTGACTGGTCTTTGTCAAGGTCATCAAAGGTAGGTTTTGCCAAACCAAGAAATGCAGGACTGCCCCAATTTAGATTTGATGACGGTGAGTGAATAACTTGCCCCTGTCTAGTGGTGACAAGCTAGGGGTGTAGAAGATGATGAACTGGGAATGCATTGGCTTTGGAATGAAAGGCGGAAAGCAAGAGACTTTGTCTCAACCCATAGAGTTTGGCGTTGCCCCATTTATGGTAAGGACAAGATTGCCTGGCTAGAGTAGCGGCGTTTTAGGGTAATGAGTTGAGAAATTGCCCAGTATTGTTTTGTGGATATGAATATGACAAGGGATGAGGTGAGTGTAGAGGCGGATTTCTCCAAGTAAAGGGTGAAGGATTGCCCCACTTGGTAATGGGATTTCAAATGGTTGTTTTAGTGAGGTTGTGAAAGGTGTGAGTTAGGGCTATGGGTTTTTGAGTTGGTCCGGTATGTATGTTTAGACTGGGTGCAGTGTGGGATGGACGTTGGACACATTTCCCCAAGCTTAAGTGGAACAAATGGTGGAAGGATTTCCCCACTTTGGGATCTAGGTGACGATCCTAGCATAAACCTTTTGGTTATCTTTAGAATGACTCTCGGACTATGATAGTCTTGAGTTTGCTATGATGAAAAGCGCACTTGGTGATCGCTAACCCTTGCCTTTATATCAATGGAACTTGAATGAACCTTTGGAGTGCAAGCCCTTTTGATTTCTTTATTTTGAGTTTTTTTTTTTTTGAGATACTTTTTTTTAGCAAACATATTGTAAATAAATAAACTTATTTGTCCTAAGATTAAAACTTTGAGAAAACAAAAGCAATCGGTCATTGATCGGAATGAACTCTAGAGGGTTGTAACGTGGCCGATGGTTTAGTGATTTATGAGGAAATGATAATTGGGCTCAAAGTAGTGTTTGGGGATTGATGGGACAGATATTTTTATTGAAAGCAAAGTATGATTTGGCTAATGGTTAATGGTTTGTGAAAGAAGGGGTTATTAGGCTCAATGAAGTGTTTGATGATTGATGGGACAAATGATTTGGTGATGTAACTTGGCTAATGGGTGATGATTTATGAAGGAAATGGTTGTTAGGCTCAAAGGAGTAATTGATGTGTCTCATGGTAGGATGGACTTGTTTAGGATTGTAATGTGGCTAAGGGTTTATGGAGGGTAGGATATTGAGGCCAAAAGAAGTGTTTGAGGTTTATTTTAGACAAGGATCTCTTTATGCTTTAATAGTGTGAAGCAATGACTCACGACTTGTACTACTTTTGTCTTTGTTTTTCTAATTTGTTTTTTTTGGGATTTTTAATCCACTTTTTTGACTTCACTCTTTTGTGCTTTTTGTTTCTTTTTTGGCTGAGTGAGCTGATAAAAGTGATGCACCATTTTTTGATGCGGAATCAATCCTTGTCTAGGGTGATTGAGAGATTTTTAGGATTTTTGGCTTAAGGTGGGTGGTAAGGGATTTTGAGGATATGGAAAGATGGTTCAACTTCATTTCAAATCATGATTGCTTGTTTTCTCAAAAAATAATTTAAAGACAATAATTTACTTATTTTATATACTTGCTCTTTTTTCTTTATTTCTCATTTTTTGTGTGCCCTAATTTTTGCTTAGGCCGCTCTTACGAGTTTTCAACCTAACGGGCCTTTTGATTTTTGTAAAGGACTTGCACCAAGGGAATACAATGTTGACAAGGTATTTTGGAGATCACAAATTTGCCCCAGTGTGAGGGTCTCAAGTGTTATTTCAATAGTGAGAACAAACAAAAAAGTCGACTAGTTAGGGGAGTATGTACTTTATGGTGGTCGTGGTGGGATAAGACTTGGACGGGGGATGATGACAATGTAGGGACGTTAACTGACTCAAACAAGAATGAATACACATGTGACACACAAATCACTACGAATGCTTCATAGAGAGTTAACATCGTTTTAACATGAAAGAAATTTTTGGTGGACCATTTCGTTCATTCATCATGGGGTGGATGAAATGCAACGCTTTGTTGAAAAAATGTGTGAACGGGCTGTTAATTTGAAAAAAATTGAGTGCCTTGAAACACCTTGAGCTCACAACTAAGTATAGTTAAATTTCCCAAAGAAGAATGATTTATTTCTCACAAACGCCTCATCTCTCATCAAAGTTTTTTTGGAATAAGAATTATGCTCACTTTTTGATGCATGATGTAAGTATGTGAATGAATGAATGTACATGAAATGAGAATGCGAATGAATGAAATGCGCATGATATGAGAATGAGAGTGAATGAATATGAAAGTGTGGTTTATCTATCGCATCAGGGAATTATAAGCTTTTTATTTGGAGAGTAAAGTACAAAGTTTGATTTTGACTTTAGCATGCATGACTTCTCTCCAAAATAAAGTTTTTAACTCACAGCGGTCATAAAAATGCATGCAACATAAGATGTTTATTTTATTTATTTTTGTAGTGCAAAGAAAAAGAAAATGCATGTGGTATATTTTCTAAAAATGTAGTAAATAATGGTTTTTGGTTTTGATTTTTTTGATAAAAGACGGTATGCATAAATATTTGTTTGAATGCAAGAGTATGAAGCTCCTTTGTGACCCTAAAAGGTATCTTACGGAGTGGGTCTAAGGTTTCTTTTATAGTGCCTCACAATGGTAGTTCTAAAGAATCCTACACAAGGTTCCTAGAGCCAAGGACCCAGATCAAGAATACTTACCCAACAATAGGCAAGCTATTAGAAGGGATAACATCCTCAAAAGGAATCAAACTCTAGGTGAGATTTTCGTGACCACCCAACGAGACGTACGTCCCCATGAGCCATCACTACACAATCTCGTTTTAACTTAGGTTTGCACTCAAGTCCGGGTAGAGGACCTTTTCTCACAGGTGTGTGATGTGTAGAGGTGCAGTGTGTGTAGGACCAGTTTAAAATAAACCCAAAGCTGCAAACAAAACAAACATTCATACAAATATCGTCTTCTATCCTATGGTTTATATATCACATAAAAATAAAACATGCAAAAATAAATAAATAAATAAATAAGGGAAGGGTAAAAATTAAATCCTACAACTAATTAGACTAGGTTTTGACTCTCTAAAACGTTAAGTCCCCAGTGAAGTCGCCAGCTGTAGCGACCGAAAAATCCGCGAAAGGATTCTTCGAAGGTTCTTTAGGAAGCCGCCACCAAATTTTAGTTTAAGGGCAAATTCGGAAAATCCCTTTAGGTTTAGGATAAGGCGTTGTTAGGGTTCGGGAGTCGTTATGTGTGGGGAAGGTATTAGCACCCCACGACATCCTATTGTCTAATTAATTTAAGATTTATTTAATTGTTGCCCTTTTATTTGTAAAGAAAATGACTTATTTAGATTTTTGTTTTTTAGTGCTTGACAAGAGTTGAGTCTTGCTCCTACGTACCTCCGGATGCAATGGAGGAATCAAAGCTACGTAGTTCTTCCTGAAAAAGGTTTGTTGGTTGGTGTTTTTTAGTGTAGGGGTCCTAGGACTCCTTGAACTGCATCTGATTTCATCGATTCCTAGGACGCTGACTAACCCGATTGTACAACCGACTTAGTCCCCTACTTTTTGAAAGTATTTTTGAGGTTTTTTGAAAGAAGTTTGTTTGATGTGAGGTGAGTTGGTTTTAGAATAGGTATTCTAGAACTCCTGAACTGTACAGCTCATTAGTTCTAGAACGCTGACTAACTCGGTCGTACAACCGACTTAGTCCTCTATTTTTAGGAAAATTGATTTATTTATTTACTTATAAGTTTTTAGGATTCTTCTGTATGTACTCATTGGTCTAGGATGATGACTAACTTAGGTTGTACAACTGACTTAGTCTTTTATTTGATTTTGAAGAAATAAACTAATTTGTGCATAAAAAAGACAAACTGATAATTAATAAAGACTAGGCTAAAAAAAATAAATAAATAACTATATACATAAATAAATATGAATAGATATATAAATAAACAATAAACAATAAACAAATAAACAAATAAATAAATAAATAAATAGATCATATTATAAATAAATGATAAATAAATATGTACATAAAAATAAACCAAATAAATACAAAACTAACCTGGACTCGACGAGTGCGAACCGGGATGAGCAATCGACCAGGTCAATCATGGACTGGACTCTATCTGGTCCATTTTGACCCCAAGATCGCGAGAACCGCTTTGAGAATCGAAAAGCCGACTCAAAACGCCCAAATGATCAAAGACGGGTTTTTAGTGAAATGAGCGCGCTAACGCTTTGACCTAAAAAGATCACTTAACCCGCCAATGATCCCCCCTCTAATCTTCACCTCTCAACCCCTTTTATATCCAATTGCTAGGCAGCTCTTGTTTCTTGTGAGCAGCAATGGGACTAAAACAAGGTAGAGAAAGCAACTCCCCTTTAAAACACAATTCCGTTTTTCTCAAACCTGTCACCGTAAAATTGCGATTCGGATTCGTTAACCGTTGGATCGTCTTTCTTTTTTTTTGACAGTAGGTTCGTGAGACATATATCTACGCTTTCACCGTTCGGATCGTTCAAACGAGGTCTGATGAGAGAGAAATTGCCTTCGCAATAGCTGCAGTTTTTGGTCCGTTTTTCTCAAACCTATCATCGTAAAAGTGCGATTCCGGATTCGTTAACCGTCGGATCGTCTTCATTTTTTGACAGTAGGTTCGTGAGACATATATCTCCACTTTCACCGTTCGGATCGTCGAAAAGAGGTCCGAGGAGAGAGAAATTGCCTTCGCAATAGAGCTGCAGATTTGGGTATTTCATCTTTTTGTTCTTATTTTGTAAGCTCTTATGCTTTGCTTCACTTGCTTTTTCAATTACTCAAAGAGGTCAAAAGAAAATAACATGTGGGATGATTGACCAAGAATCAAATCATGCATCTTTATATTAATTGTGGTTGATATGCACAAGCTACTTATCTTTTACTTGAGTACATAGAAATGTTTGTTGCACATACACTACTTATAAAATAAAAAAAATATTACAATGATATAAGATCTCGGACAAAATTGGGGTATAACATATTTGCCTCTCTTTATTTATATTTTACAATTTTTTTTTAGTAGAAATAGAAATAAAGATAGAATAGACGTCAATTTTGTCCGTTTAGAGGGAAATAGAGGGTTTGAGAATAAGCAGGAGCGGTTAACACTTGGCGTATTAACCGCGAACAAAATGAAGGATCGCTCGGGATCTGAAGGAGCACTAAGGCTCTGAAAGCCCACTCGGGGTCTGAAGGAGCACTAAGGCTCTGAAGGACCACTAAGGGTCTGAAGGAGCACTAAGGCTCTGAAGGACCACTCTGGGTCTGGAAGGCTGCCTAGGCCTTATTTGAAGGACCATCGCGAGTACCTGCAGCGTTGCCACAATAGAGCAACATTCCAAGCAGAAGGGGTGAGAATTTCAATGGAACATAATCAGATACATAATAGAGGGATGAGAACACACAATCACGAGGTATCATCATCGTCATCACCACATCATAAATACACAACACCAGCTCAAAGCACAACAGCAACAACTCACAGTCATAATTATGTATGAAAATGCAACCCACACGCGGGCATATGCATGATGGTACCATATCATCTTTAAAACCACTCAAGGCATATCTTCATCATAGAAGAAAAACCACTCAAGGCATAACATCATCAATATTAGTCATAGTATGCACATGCCATGAAATTCTATAACACATGTGCAACTCAATCAACACTCACCCGGAGTACTCATCATCATCATCATAAGAGAAATAACCACTCAAGGCATGTCATCATAAAACACTCGTAGAGTGCATTAAATCATTCACGTCAAATCTTAAATCACACATCATCAAAATCACCCATAGCATGAACCGACACATTCATCAACATCATATAGTCACGTCATCATAAGCATATATATACATTACGGTTAGCTTTTAGTTTTGTGGATTATAAAATAGTAAACTGATTGACTATGGGATTACTCGTGTAATGGTACCACTTGCAATGAGCATTGGCCACATTTGCAAGGTTCTCGAGAATGCCCTTGTAAATACACGATGAAAGAAATTACGGCCTTAGTGGTAAACCACGGTCTAGCCATAGTCAAGGAGTACACTAATAGTATAACCTCTTACAAAGAATTCAATCATAAAATAAACTCGAGAAAATTCGGTCCTTGACCAAAGCAACAAAACTAGAAAGCAGTGACTTTTTGGCGCGTAGCGGTAATCAAACAAAGAGAATTTTTCGAGCCAAAAGCAATGATAAAGCGGTAAGATCTTAATACAAAAAGCGCACCTCATTATTTTGTAAAACAAAGATCAATTTTAGTAACAAAAGCAAAGAACTTATATTTTTGAAAAACAACACGATATATTCATAAAGCGACGATGACACAACTTAAGACACACGGGTGAACAATATTGATTCACGACTTGATTATTTTGAACGAAGTTGTTTTGAAAAAAAACAATCAATTTTGGCCTTATTTTCTTTTGAAGACAGAAATCGATTATTGCCTTGAGTTTTAAAGAGGACAATCGATTGTTGCCTTGAATTTTGAAGAGCACAATCGATTGTTGCCTTGAATTTTGAAGAGAACAATCGATTCCTTGCTTCCTTTTTAACAAGAATAATCGATTCTTGGCTTGACAATACAATTGAGGAATCGATTCATGACTCTTAACACTACAAGAAGAAATCGATTCATGACTCTTAACACCACAAGAAGGAATCGATTTCATGGCTTTCCTTGAGTTCTCTCCTTCTCACACGATCAATACACCCAAATGATACAATTCTCAGTCATCTCAAACACAATCAACATCATCAATTTAACATCATCAAAATTCATCAACATCATCCAAATTCATCAAACAACATCAGAAATCATTAAACAACATCAAGAAACTCCACAAACCACATCACATACCCAATTATGTTAAATGAAACGCTCACCCTTACCTTAATTTAAACCGTAGGACTCCAATAACACCAAAATCACCCAAAATAGCAAGCTTTCCCTTCCTCTACTTCGCAATTAACGATGGATGTCCCTCCTTGAGCAACAGAGCAACTTTCAACCAACAACAACAAGCAATGAGGGATTGAAAATCACCACAATAGGAAAAGGAAAAAATTTGAGAAAGAAAGGACCAAAACCCTTACCTTGAGCAACTTTGAGAAGTTTCTCTCTTCTCCTTCCTTTCCTCTCACACGGCGCAAACTCTCTTCTTTTCCTCTTCTGTTGTTTTTCTTTTCTTTTCCTTCCTATGCAACTAAACCTAGTCTATTTATATTTTGGGCTCAAAAGGTTTGGGCCCTTTTTACACCCTCCTTCCATCGCTTCCACCACTCCCTAACACAACAAAATAGTTACCACATTATAACTCAATATGATTAAAATTAGTGCAACACTTTAAATAATTTAATCAATTACTTAATTAAATTATTTAGGTGTTACACCATGGATTTCCCCGTGTTTTTCAATTTAAAGTAATTTTCATTGTAATGTAGATTCCTCGGCTCTGCCCAAGGCCTTGGAATATTTCATTTGGGCACACATGTTTTTGTCAAGACTCATCAATCAATAAAATGTTATTTTGAATTTTCAATTAAAATTTGTCTTCATCTCTCGTTTGTGTGTCTTTTCTTTGTCTTTATTCGCCGCTCCATTTTAATGCAGATCGAAAATAGTCTCTGAAAATAATAATGCCCATAACTCATACTGTGACTTTGATTACCCGGTTAATCAAGCCGAGGAAGATGTTGAGGACGATTGGGATACTCCTCCGGAAATCATGAGAATGGTAGAGCAAGAAGAAAAAGTCATTTAGCCCCATGGGGAATCCGCAGAAATGATCAATCTGCAGTCTTGAGAAAGACGGGGAAGGAGGTCAAGGTTGGTGCCGCAATGGAGGATAAAGAGCGCAAAAAGTTGATTCGACCACGCTTAACTACGATGGCGTATTCGCATGGACTTATCGGGACATGCGAGGGTTGAGAGCACGAGATATTGTTGAGCGCAGATTGCGATAAGATCGAGAATGTCCCCGGTAAAAGCAGTCGAGGCGAATGAAGCTGAAATGTCTTTGAAAATCGGGGATGAGGTCAAGCTTGATTTGATGCAGGATTCTTAGTTGTGGCAAAATACCACGAGTGGGTAGCAAACATCGTTCAGGTCCCCAAGAAAGATGGAAAGGTTCGAATGTGTGTCGACTCACCGTGATTTGAGCAGAGCAAGCCCTAAAGATGATTTCCCCTACCCCACATTGATGTCTTGGTAGATAGTACTGCTCAACATTCGATGTTCTCCTTCATGGATGGGTATTCAGGCTATAACCAGATCAAAATGGCTCCAGAGGATATGGAGAAAACCACCTTCATAACCCTTTGGGGGACTTTCTGTTACAAGGTCATGCCTTTCGGGTTGAAGAATGCCGGGGCAACCTATCAAAGAGCGATGGTAACCCTATTCCATGACATGATGCATAAGGAGATTGAAGTCTATGTGGATGACATGATCGCCAAATCAAAAACTGATGAAGAGCATGTGGTTAACTGCGAGAAGGCATTCGGCGTCTCGAGAAAATACAAACTCAGGTTGAACCCCGCTAAGTGCACCTTTGGGGTTAGGTCAGGGAAGTTGTTGGGTTTCATTGTTAGCCAGAAGGGAATTGAGGTGGACCCGGACAAAGTGCGAGCAATTCTGGAGATGCCAGCGCCTAAAACAGAGAAAGAAGTCCGTGGTTTCCTGGGAAGACTGAATTACATCTCTCGATTCATCTTTCGATTGATCGCGCAACTTGCGAACCAATTTTCAAAGCGTTGTGCAAAAACCAAGAGATGAAGTGGAATGATAAATGTCAAGAAGCATTTGAGAAAATCAAGGTGTACCTCCAAAATCCACGACCCTAATGCCACACGTGTATGCAGCGGGCCTCTTATCCTATACCTCACCGTGCTAGACAATTCTATGGGCTGCGGCCGGGCAACACGATGAGTCGGGAAAGAAAGAACACGCAATCTACTACCGAGCAAGAAGTTCACGATGGTGTGAGGCAAGGTATTCACCATTAGAGAAGACTTGTTGTGCTCAGCACTGGCTGCGATCGATCGAGACAAGTATATCTTTGAGTCACACTACTGGTTGGTATCCAAAATGGATCCAATCAAGTACATATTTGAGAAACTGCGCGCCACAGTCGAATTGCTCGTTGGCAAATGCTTCGCTGCGAATATGACCTGCGTACGTAACCCGAAAGCAATTAAAGGTAGCACCACACTGGCGGATTACAGCGCATCAACCGGTTGAGGATTACCAATCAATGCAATGTGAATTCCCGGATGAGGACATTATGGCATTATTTGGGCGGAAATCTCAAGATGATGAAAGGTGGAGAATGTTGTTTGACGGTGCCTCGAACATGTGGGGGCACGGGTCGAGCGATCTTCGATCTCTCCGGACAACCGCTTCATACCATTCAACTGCGGACTAAGCTTCTATGTCACAAACAATATTGCAGAGTATGAAGCGTGTATCACGGGTATCCAAGCGGCTCGAGTGGAAAGTCAAGAGGCTCGACGTGTAATGGGATTCGGCTCTAGTTGTCCACGAGTAAAAGGGATTGGGAAACAAGAAATCGACTTGATTCTTACCGTGACTATATTCAAGAATTAATCAAGCCCTTTGAGGAAATCACTTTCCAACACATACCCCGCAGGTGAGAATCGGTTGGCGGATGCTCGCAACTTTGTCTTCTATGTTCAACGTCCACCGTGACAAAAGTTTGACGATTATCGAGAATCCAAAGATGTGGGTCTACCCGCTTATCACCACCGTGTATGGCGATCGAAGGAGAATCGATAGTAAGCCTTGGTACCATGACATCAAGCAAGACATCACAAACAGAGAGTATCCTCCCGAGCTACAGAGAATGACAAGAGAACACCGGAGACTATCGGCAGAGTTTCTTCTTGAGTGGAGACGCCCTTTACAAGAGAAACTATGACTTGGTACTCCTCGTGTGTGGCAAGAGAGAGTCGATAAAGATTATGCGAGATGTTCATGAGGGTTCATTTGGGGTTCATTCCGGTGGGCATACAATGGCTAGAAAAATCACGAGAGCTGGTTACTACCGGTTGCGGGATGAGTCGATTATTCTGATTTTGTGAGAAGATGCCATAAATGTCAAATCTATGCAGATCACACTCATGTACCTCCGACTTCTCTCGAATGTTTTGAGCGCACCATGGCCATTCTCAATGTGGGGCATGGACATCATTGGTCCCATTGAACCCAAAGCTTCAAATGGTCACCGTTTCATTTTGGTTGCTATTGACTACTTCACCAAGTGGGTAGAGGCCGCTTCTTATCCCAAGGTAACAAGCTCGGTGATTGCTAAGTTCATCAAGAAAGATCCGGTTTGCCGCCACGGTCTCCCAAACAAGATTATCACGCACAACGGCGATAATTTGAGCAATGAGAATGATGAGGACTTGTGTGAAGACTTCAAAATACGGCATCACAATTCTTCTCCTTACCGCCCAAAGATGAATGGGGCGATTGAGGCAACTAACAAGAACATCAAGAAGATTGTGCAAAAGATGGTGGTAACATACAAGGATTGGCATGAAATGCTCCCTTTTGCCTGCATGGTTCTGAGAACCTCGGTGCGTACCTCCCGGGCAACCCCTATTCATCTGGTTTATGGGTCGGAGCGATCCTCCCCATTGAGGTTGAAATACCATCCTGCGGGTGTTGATGGAGACAAAACTTGATGAAGCGAGAATGGGTTCGATCCGTCTTGACCAGTTGAACCTCATTGACGAAACGGGTGGCCGCTATGTGTCATGGGCAGTTGTACCAACAGAGGATGATAAGGGCTTTTGACAAAAGAGTCCGTCCCGTGAACTTCAAGAATGAGACCTTGTACTCAAGCAGATCTTGCAATCTGAGACGGACCCAGGGGCAAATGGGCTCCCAAATATGAAGGACCTTATGTGGTGAAGAAGGCATTCTCGGGGAGGAGCTCTAATCGGCAAACATGGGACGGAGATGAGATTCCAAATCCAAAGTGAACTCGGATGTGGTCAAGAAGTATTATGCCTAGAAAAATAAACAAAAAAAGAAAAAGATAAGCCAAGGAAAAGTTAGCTCGCTAGGCTGAAAACCCGCAAAGGGCGGCCTAGGCAAAATCAGAGCGACCCGGTGGATCGAAAACCCGCAGAAAAGAGGCGATTCGAGTGCAAAAATTAGGGTCGAAAACTTGGGCTCGAGAAAAGAAAAGGCAATCAAGACTCCTAAAAGTTTGGATAAAGGGTGATCGAGTTATGAGTATGGGGCGGGCACACGTTACTTGAGAGATGAAATCACAAGATCCATTCCTTTCTCTTGTATTTTCTCGGTTTAAAAGAAAGATTGTAATGCACTCTCAATTGGCGCGACTTTTTCGCACGCCCAATTTCTATATCAATAAAAGTCCAACTCTTCTTTCATATGTGTGCTTTTCGTGTCACTGCTTTCATCTATTCAGTCTCTTTCAAAATGATAATTTTTATGATTGATGAAATTGATTTGCAAAACATGTGCACATTCAAGAGCATTACAGGATCATTACGAAATCTTTGAAAAATACAGAAAGAAATGACTTCCCAAGTGAGTAAAGTTGCAAAAAAAGGGAGACAAAACAGCCATAACGAATCAGTGCGCAATCCTCGCGTGACTATCGTCCTGGAGCAGCTTCCGTCCGACAGTGGGATTTAACCAGCAAAAAAATGCCAAAGAAAAAACAAATAAGCAAAAAAAAGAAAACTGCTTAAAGAAAAACAGAATAAAAAAAAAAAAAACAAAGACAAAGGAGAAGAAAATCACAGAGGACGGAACACAAAAGAACACAACATCTTTATATCATTCATCATTCTCATGTCATCCATACCATTCATCACTCCATGTCATCAAACAGTAGTGCATTACATTTTCAAATTCGCATCTCAAAAGAGCGGAGAAATAATCAAACAGAAAGAGCATCCCACCAGGATCAATCCTTGCATTCACATGCATTTCATGCACCATCCAAGAGAAAAGTTACTTCGGGCCAGAGAGTCCCAAAAATCCCATTTTTAGAAAATCACCATCAGCACAGAGTTCGTGAACTCCATCAGCACAGAGTTCGTAAACTCCATCAGCACAGAGTTCGTAAACTCCATCAGCACAGAGTTCGTAAACTCCATCAACCCAGAGTTAGTGAACTCCCACAGAGTTAGTGAACTCCTTCCACAGATCACAACATCGTGTACGAGCACGCAATGGATCCATCAGACTTCGTTAAGTCCTTCGGATTAGTTGTGCCAGCCTAAGGCACGGCGTAAATCCATTGATCAAATCGCCGGACCGATGTTGATCGGCGCTCCGAAAAGGCCACCCCCGAGTTCGTAAACTCCATCAATCCGAGTTCGTAAACTCCATCAACCCGAGTTAGTGAACTCCTTCGAGTTAGTGAACTCCTTCCACAGATCACAAACATCGTTATGCGCACGCGCGATGGATCCATCGACTTCGTTAAGTCTTCCGGATTAGTTGTGTCACCTAAGGCGCGGCGTAAATCCATTGATCAAATCGATTCGGACTTGATATTGATCGGCGCTCGAAAAGGGCCACCCCCAGAGCTCGGACTCGACAAGAGTCCGTTAAAAGGTTTTAGGCAACCTCCGAATTTCCAATTTACCGCTTTTCCCAATTTACTGTTTTTTTCCAATTTATTGCTTTCTCGTTAATGCGACCAGTGTTAACCCCCTCAAAAGGAAAATAACAAAAAGATTTGAACTTTTCTGAAGCGGACAAAATTAGTATTATTTCTATATCTTTATTTCCATTTCACCAACGAATATGAAAAGGCCAATTCATATTTTTTGGCGAAATGTGAAATAAAGAGGGGCAGCTGTAATACCCCAATTTTGTCCGCCCTTTTTAATTTAAGTCAATTTCAGTTATCCAACTCAACTAAATTGAAATACCGTTGTTTAAATTAAGCAGGCACGCGAATGATCAATCTTTTCGTGCGTTCTTCAAGTTAATCTTCGTATTTAGGTTTAGTCGTACATAAGTAGTGTTTTTAGTTAATGAGCTCATTTCTTCGATTTGAGTCTCGTTTTAGCGTATTCGTCTAGTCCGCCCGCTTCGTCTTTGTGTTTGGCGGACTCTTTTTATTATTATTATTCTTTTCTTTGCAGTTAATTTATTTTGAGCATATATATATAGTCCAAAATGTCAAGAAATTCTATTTAGTTTTATTTAAAATTTAAAAGTGTTTAATAGTCCAAAAATGTCAAAAAAATACTATTTAATTTTTATTACAACTTAGGAGAGTCCAAATGTCCAAATGTCCAAAAAATACAAAAAATAATAATACAAAATATACAAAAATAAATAAATTCGAAAATACAAAAAAATAATAATAAAAAGCAAAAGAAGAAGCAGATCTGGTTCCAAAGAATTTGCTCTCCAAGTCATTGGGCTTGGATCCAGGCCTGAAAAGAGTCAAAACCCAGTCAAAATAATTAATGCAGAAACCTAATATTTTAATATAAAAGGATGATCAACAAAGCGTGATCAACACACAAAAATTCGAAAAAGAAAATCACTGAAAAAAAAGATTAGGGTTTTACACTAAAACCCTAATCGCCTAAGCATATTTGTTTAGATCTGAGCAGTTGATAACTCATATTTATATGAGTTATTTATACTTATTCAAAGATAAATCATGCAAGTTCTCTAGCAATTGTAGGTTGATTCTATTAGTTTTTTCTGTTAGTTTATTGTTTCTTAGTTAGCTAGGGGCTAAATTACGAGTTCTCAGGCATTTTGGCACCAATTGGTGCCTTTGTGAGCATTTTGATGCTTTTTGTGCTTGTGCAGAAATTTAGAGCCGAACGTCGCAACGCCCCTCACCACGTCTACGAAAAGGCAAAGCAAAGCAAGAAAGAAATATCTCGGTTGTCTTTGCACTTATAATGATGGTCAAAGATTCAACAAGTCGGAAGATCTCTCTCTTCTTAAGTCGACGCGGATGACGCGACCGTAGTAATCGCATCTGATGTCGATCGAAGTGCAAACAAGCGAGGCTTGGTAGGTGGGCAAATGACATCAGCAACATGTGACCCATTTGGCTATTTAATTGAGGACTTGTCTCTCTCTAGACATGCATACACACACACCGCATCATACCAGTCCACACCTCCATCATCTACCTTCCTCCATTGTTGAGAAAGAGTTCTCAAAACGAAGTTCGGACACGAACTTCAGTTTTTGAACTCTACTCAACTCCATTTCGGTCATAACCACTCATCGTGAAGCTCAGACGTTGTAACGCTCTCTACTGATCGCATGCAGAAAGTTACTTAGGTGTATCTTTTGCACTCAGTTTCTTTTCGATTATGTATGGTATTTTAACTTCTTATCTTTCTCAGAGAGATGCTCAAAGATGAGCTAAACATTTTGTAGTTGGGTTGTTGTTTTGCATGTAATGAATTTCTAGTTAAATGTTATGAAGTATTGACGCTTACATGTTTTAAATCTTTGCATGATAATATTTCCAAACTTGTTTTGAGAGGTGATCACTTAAAATAGGTAGATTCATAGGTACGGACATGGTCTATGAAAAGAACTCAAAGATTTATATGAACGAAAAGGTGCACTAAGACATTTAGGCATTTTTTATCTAAGTCTAGACATAGAAAGGATAAATAGTTCATAGAACATTCTTTGTGGGTGCTTAAAATACAGGAGTGGGCCTATTTAGAACCTAGACATAGGACCTCTTATACTTGAAACTCGACGTTTTGTCTTTGAAAAGCATAGCTCTTTTGCAACAGTGCGTTCAAACGTGGCCACGTCTATCTGAATAGCATTTATGCGTAATAACGTGTAAGCGTTATAACGTCGACTAGAGAGGAATTACTTGCATGCAACAACCCAACTCATTCTCATCCATATTCACAACCACTATCTTATTTACTTGTTTTATTTATGTTCCTAGTTTTAACACCAACTTTTAGTGCCGATTTGTTACTTGTTTCACTTGTGTTTTAAGACTTGAACTTTGAAAGTACAATCAATCCTCGTGGGAACGATCTCTTACTTATATCCACTCTATTACTTGTACGACGTGTATACTTGCACTAAATTTGCGAATACCACACTATTTTACACGCAAACAAGTTTTTGGCGCCGTTGCCGGGGATTGTAGTAACTTTTATTGTTCAAAAGTATTAAAACACAAGTTGAAAGAATTTTCTTGTGTTGTTTGTTGTTTCGTGTTTGAACAGTAGAGCGTTACAAAGATATGCTTAGTTCCAATTCAAGCTCTAGTTCAATTGAACTAGGAGTGAATTTGCATTGTGATTTATGTGCGTAGTGTGTTTTCTTTGTTTTTATTATTTTTATTTTTTGTGTTGAGTTATTTGAAAAAAAAAAAAAAAAAAAAAAATTCCACTTTATGCCATGGACCATTGGAGTTCTTACTCTATGCAAGAATTGAATGCTCAACAACAATATTTCAATTATGATTTCCATGAGAGTGAATATGAAAGGGGCTGTTATGAGGAAAATTCCATGCCCATGACTGCCCAAAATATGGATTATGGAATGGGAAATGTTATGTATGAGCAAGATTCATATTCTCAAGCTCAAAGCAGTAGGATTATATGAGAACAACTCAATTCAAAGAACTCTTAACTCATTCCATGGAATATATGAAGGTGCATCGTGACAACTTAGAAGCTTCATGTAAGAATGTAGAGGCTCACATTAAGACAATTATGGAGCATCTAAAAGAAGAGAGTTGTATTGAAGATGTGGTTGAGCAAGAGGAAGAAAAAGAAAGTGTAGAATATGAACGTGAATGTGGTCATTTGGAAATAGTGGAAGAAAAACAAAAATATTGTGTAGTTGTAGAAAAAGAAAAATTCAAAAACAGTGACAAGGAAGAAAATCCAAGGTTGAGGTATGAAAAGAGTCATGTGACAATTGAGATTCAACCTTTGGTAATGGAAGAAAATAATCCCCCATAAAATGAACGTCAATTTTTTCAAGTGAGGAGAATTCCTACCCCAAATGTTTATTGGTTGATGCATGGGAACACTTGCTTCCATATGCCAAATACATGGGATTTCGACCAAAAAGAGAAAGCGGAAGGATGATGTCTTCTTCTTGTCCTATTATCCACCCTAACTTGGGTTTTGAATTCCAAGTCCGGTCAAGACTCTTAAAGCAAGCGCTCTTGGGAGGCAACCCAATGATTTTTGATTAACCAACACTTTTTGTGTCTTTTAATTTTTGTTTTGTAGGAATGAAGGTGAAGAAAGGAGAAAGTAAAGGTGGTAGACGTTATAACGTCTCAAGATACACTAGACGTTGGCACGCCATTTGTCCGGGCAAGGTTTAAATGAAAAGAAGAAGGAAAAGAAAAAGACAACCGCTCAAGCAAGAATCCCCACTAGGCAGAGTGGAAGCATCGGTCGTACTACGAACAAGTAATTTAGCCCTATTTTTAGTAGTAGAATAGTTGTAGTTTTCATTTACGTAGAAATAAATAACTGTCCAACGTGATAACGTCTGTTTCAATGTTGGATAGTTAATAGTCGATAATTTGTTTGTTTTGTGTCTGTTTAAATGTTCCTCTCCCATTTAAAAAAAAAAAAAAAAAAAAAAAAAACACAAAAGCTTTTTATCATTAAGCAGTGAGGACACTGTTTAACTCTAAGTGTGGGGGGGAGAATTCCAATGTTCTAAGTTTTTGTTTCTGTTTTGTACAAGCATGAAATCAAATACAAAATCAGTTTTTGTTCTCACTCTGTTAAGCATTGAAAATAATTCTCTTTGGGCTAAATCTAGTGATGAATGTGTATGTGTGAGTAGCTGATGCATGTTTAGATGAAAAGAATTGATTGCTGCTCCCACACAAACTCTGTTTTAAGGAAAAATCTGGTTAGCTAGGGAATATTTTATGCTAAAGCTAGTTTTGGTTGACTATGGTGATTGTAAAACTTGATTAAAAACTGAGAGTAGCAGTAGAAGCTAAGTTTGGGGGTATATCAGGTTGTACTAAGAGTGGGTGCAAAGGCGTAGGATGGTTAGTGCATGTGTAGTGTGAGTGCGGCGTTACGCGTCTACCCAAACGTTATAACGTATGCCGTGTGTGTTGTGTTTTGTGTTTCAAACGTTATAACGTCCCACCTATAGACGTTGTAACGTCTACTCCAAAAAGACCAAAAAGAGTGTGTTGTTGTAAATAAGTGGAAAATCCACAAGTGCTTTGTGTTTTGCTGCAATACCCTGAAACAAATACTGGGCAACCCAATATATGAAGTAAAAAAAAAAAAAAAAAAAAAAAAAAAAAAAAAAAAAAAAAAGAGAGAGAAGAAAAGAAAGAAAGAAAAAAAAAAAGAATTCCAAGTGGAATGAATCAAAGGAAGCTGCTCAGTAATGAGGGGGTTGCAGTCATTTGCGTGTGTGAGTCAGAAAAATAGTTGCACTAACCTAGTCCTAGCACCCAATTAAGACCCTTTGTCATGCTTCAAATAAACCCCCATTTCTTATGTGAAAATGTTAGTCTATTCTCTGTTTTGAAAGATGTTTTGCTCTCACCAAATGGAAACCACTCTTTCATAGGGTGGAATAGCTTCAACCTAGCTAGGAATGGAATTAATAATGCAGAGGTCACACACTCACTTTGGGCGAGAATGAATCTAGAATTTAATTGTGCATTGGTGCGTGAGTGTGTAGAGAATTAGCCCTTGAGAATAATTTTTGATCAAATGATTGAGTAGAATGCAACTCTTTGGTGTAGTTGATTTCATGCATTTCGCTAATTTTGTTTTGTCTTGATTGCTTGAGGACAAGCAATGATTTAAGTTTTGGGGGTGTGATAACTCATATTTATATGAGTTATTTATACTTATTCAAAGATAAATCATGCAAGTTCTCTAGCAATTGTAGGTTGATTCTATTAGTTTTCTCGTTAGTTTATTGTTTCTTAGTTAGCTAGGGGCTAAATTACGAGTTCTCAGTGCATTTTGGCACCAATTGGTGCCTTTGTGAGCATTTTGATGCTTTTTGTGCTTGTGCAGAAATTTAGAGCCGAACGCCGCAACGTCCCTCACCACGTCTACGAAAGCAAAGCAAAGCAAGAAAGAAATATCTCGGTTGTGCTTTGCACTTATAATGATGGTCAAAGATTCAACAAGTCGAAGATCTTTCTCTTCTCGGTCTTGACGCGGATGACGCGATCCTAGTAGCATCGTCTGATGTCGATTCGAAGTGCAAAAACAGCTTGGTAGGTGGGCAAATGACATCAGCGGCAACATGTGACCCATTTGGCTATTTAATTGAGGACTTGTCTCTCTCTAGACATGCATACACACACACGCATCATACCAATCCACACCTCCATCATCTACCTTCCTCCATTGTTCGTAAAGAGTTCTCAAAACGAAGTTACGACACGCACTTTCAGTTTTGAACTCTACTCAACTCCATTTCGGTCATAACCACTCTTTGTGAAGCTCGAGACACGTAACGTCTCTACTGATCGCATGCGGGAAAGTTACTTAGGTGTATCTTTTGCACTCGTTTCTTTTCGATTATGTATGGTATTTTAACTTCTTATCTTTCGTAGAGATGCTCAAGCATGAGCTAAACATTTTGTAGTTGGGTTGTTGTTTTGCATGTAATGAATTTCTAGTTAAATGTTATGAAGTATTGACGCTTACATGTTTTAAATCTTTGCATGATAATATTTCCAAACTTGTTTTGAGACTGATCACTTAAAATAGGTAGATTCATAGGTACAGGACATGGTCTATGAAAAGAACTCAAAGATTTATATGAACTAAAAGGTGCACTAAAGACATTTAGGCATTTTTTATCTAAGTCTAGACATAGAAAGGATAAATAGTTCATAGAACATTCTTTGTGGGTGCTTAAAATACAGGAGTGGGCCTATTTAGAACCTAGACATAGGACCTCTTATACTTGAAACTCGACGTTTTGTCTTTGAAAAGCATAGCTCTTTTTGCAACAAATGGCGTTCAAACGTGGCCACGCGTCTATCTGAGAATAGCATTTGTGCGTAATAACGCAAAGCGTTATAACGCCCGACTAGAGAGGAATTACTTGCATGCAACAACCCAACTCATTCTCATCCATATTCACAACCACTATCTTATTTACTTGTTTTATTTATGTTCCTAGTTTTAACACCAACTTTTAGTGCCGATTTGTTACTTGTTTCACTTGTGTTTTAAGACTTGAACTTTGAAAGTACAATCAATCCTCGTGGGAACGATCTCTTACTTATATCCACTCTATTACTTGTACGACGTGTATACTTGCACTAAATTTGCGAATACCACACTATTTTACACGCAAACAGCAGTCAAAAAAAGAAGTGAGCAGTAGCAGTCAAAAAAACAACAACAACAACAACAGAACCACAACAACAACATCAGTCAAGCAACAACATAGATCTCGTTTTTATCCTTCTTTTTCAGAACAAATTGAAAATCAGGTTGGTTTTTTTCCTCTCTGACAGTCCTAGACACAAAAATGTAGAATACATTGTTTAGCATTTTTTTAGATCTGCTTGACTATACTTTATTTTCGTTTTTATGTTCTATTGGTGTATATGAGTTAAATGTGATGAATGAACATATAAACAACCAATCAAACTCAAGAACAGTCAAACTAGAATAAAATGGGGTAGAAAAGAATCAGACCAGAGAAAGCTCTAAAAATCAAACAGAACCAAAAATAGAAAAAAACTCACCTCCGGTGACCCTCCGGTCATCTTCTCCGGCGAAGCTCCGGTGAGCCACCACGAGACCCACCACAAAGCCGAACCAGCAGCCAAAAAACGAGCCACCACCACTGCCTCTATCACCGTCGCACCACCACACTCCACGCGTTCTCTCTCTCACTGAAACGTCACCACCTCACCGTCACTCCCACCATCGCGACCACCGTCACAGAACGAAACCCACCACCGCCGTAAAAAACCACGTCGCAACCACCCCCAAAACCAACCCCACCGCCGTCATCTCTCTCTCACCGAAACCACTGATCCGTTTCTCCCTCTCATAAATCGAACCTCCAACCACCACGGAACCACCCAAAAAAAACACCAGATCAGAAACCTTTTTTTAAAAAAAATAACAAAGAAAGGAAGAAGATCGAAGAAAAGAGTGAAAACGAACCTGGAAAATTCCCTGGCCACCGTGAGACCACGGCAGAAACCCCACGCACCCACTCCCGTCGCGTCATTTGTAAATCTCTCTCCTCTCAGTGAACGACTCCGCAAATCCCTCCCGTGAATGACTCAGTAAATCTCTCTCACTCCGCGAATCTCTCTCTCATAAATGAAATTTGTGGTGCAGTGAGAAGAAAGGGAAGGGAGAACTGTTTTTAGGTTAGGTTTTCTTAATGGGCCTTATATACTGTCTCCTAAAATCCATTTTATTTTTAATTTATTTTTAATATTCAGAATACTATTAACACCCCCTAATTCTATGCGTGTACTTCCCCTCACTTAAGCCCAGTTTCGCATACTGGGCCCTCCTATGCGAACTGGGCTTGCTGTTTACACCCCCTGTTTAGTTATACCACTCCCCGTAACTAACGACACCCCCATTTTGCAATTTTTCACCTTTTTCTCGTTTTTTTTAATTCCTTTCCAACCCAAATAATTTCTCATTAAATCAAACTTTGTTAGCGGTCTTGCGAAGCCTTTGCTTGCATGATTACTAACAATGAGGAACTAGTGATGATCACTTGGAGCCTTTGCTCAATTGATCATCACGAATGCCTAATTTTTCTAAAAGACTTTCGATGAATCAAAAAACTTTGTTAGTGGTCATGCGAAGCCTCTGCTTGCATAATTATTAACAATGAGGAACTAGTGGTGATCACTTGGAGCCTTTGCTCAATTGATCATCATGAATGCCTAATTTTTCTAAATACTTTCAAATAAATCAAAAACTTTGTTAATGGTTTTGCGAAGCCTCTGCTTGCATAATCGTTAACAATGGGGAACTAGTGGTGATCACTTGGAGCCTTTGCTCAATTGATCATCATGAACGCCTAGTTTTCCTAAAAAACTTTTCATTAAATCAAAAACTTTGTTATTGGTCCTGCGAAGCCTTTGCTTGCATGATTATTAACAATGGAGTGCTAATGGTGGTCACTTGGAGCCTTCGCTCAATTGATCATCATGAAAGCTCGATTTTCCACAATTAAACAAAATAAAAATAAAAACCTAGAACTACGTAGCTTTGATTTCTCCATCGCACCTGGAGATACGTAGGAGCGGATCCCCTCCGTCAAGCACAATAAACTAAAAACATTTTGCCCTTCAAAAAACCCAAAGCGGCTAACTCTCGTCGAGCGCCGCAAACAAAACTTTCGTTAATCAAGAGGCAAATTTAAGTATTTTCAAATCAACACTTAAAACCACGTTTAATTAAAGGTTCCCTTTCAGTAGAAAGGAGGTGTGGGGCGCTAATACCTTCCCCATGCCTAACCGACCCCCGAACCCAAATCTTTAAGTTTTCCAAAAGACCATTTGCCTTCCCAAAAAGGTTTTTCTTCAATATTTTCCTTATAAAAAATATTGGTGGCGACTTCATTGTTCAAAAAAGTTGTAAACGAAGAAAACCCCTCGGGGACTGTTTCGGGCGCAACAACCTTGTCTTAGTATAACTGTAACTTGAATGAATCTTGTGGTGCAAGCCTTTTGATTTTTCTTTTCCTTTGAGTTTTTTTTGAGATATATTTTTTTGAGCAAACATATTGTAAATAAATAAACTTATTTGTCCTAAGATTTATGAGGGAAATAAACTTTGAGAAACAAAAGCAATCGGTCATTGATCGGAATGTGGCCGATGGTTTAGTGATTTATGAGGGAAATGATAATTGGGCTCAAGGTAGTGTTTGGGGATTGATGGGACGGATGATTTTTTTTTTTTTTAGCGGTATGATTTTGCTAATGGTTTGTGAAAGAAGGGGTCATTAGGCTCAATGAAGTGTTTGATGATTGATGGGACAAATGATTTGGTGATGTAACTTGGCTAATGGGTGATGATTTGTGAAGGAAATGGTTGTCGGAGCTCAAAGGAGTGTTTGAGGTCTATTGAGACGAAGAATTGATGTGTCTCACGGTAGGATGGACTTGTTTAGGGATGTGACTTGACCAAGGGTTTATGAAAGATAGGATATTGAGGACAAGGGAAGTGTTTGGGGTTTGTTTCAGACAAGGATCTCTTATGCATTTAATGGCAAGAAGTATCAGCTCATAATTGTACCACTTTTGCTTTTTCGTGGTTTTTCGATCCTCTTTTTTTATTTCACTTTCTTTTTTGATTTTGATTTTTCTTTTTCTTTCTTTCGAGCTTTTGATGTGGAATTGATCATTGTCTAGGGTGATTGAAAGGTTTTTAGATTTTGGCTTAAGGTGGGTAGCACGGGGTTTTTTTTCCGAGGGTATGGGAAGATGGTCAAACTTCATTTCAAATCATGATTGCTCGTTTTCTCAAAAATTAACTTAAGGACAATAATTTATTTATTTTTATATATTTGCTCTTCTTCTTTATTTCTCCTTTTTTTTTATATGCCCTAATTTTTGCTTAGGCCGCTCTTACGAGTTTTCGACCTACTTGGGCCTTTTTGAATTTATTATATTTTTGTAAAGGACTTGCACCAAGGAATACAACGTTGACAAGGTTTTTAGAGATCACACATTTGCCCCCGTATGGAGGGCCTAAAGTGTTATTTCACTAGGGAACCAACCGTAAACGTCAACTATGTACTCGATGTGGGGAGTATGTACCTTATGGGTGGTCGGGGTGGGATTAGGCTTTGTGAGGATGATGGTAAGGTAGGACGCTAACCGACTCGGACAAAAATAAACACACATGTTACCCAAGTCACTACACAAATGTTTCGTAGAGAGTTAACATTTAAAACATGATAGAAATTTTTGACAGACCATTTCGGTCATTCATCATGGGATGCAACACATTGTTAGAAAAAATGTGAACGAGCTGCTAATTTAAAAAATTGAGTGCCTTGAAACACCTTGAGCTTGCAACTAATATGGCTAAACTTTTTCAAAAGAATTATTTCACAAGAATGTCTCACCTCTCATCACACTCTTTCTCTAAAATTGTGTTTTTCGTTTTTATAATGCATGATGTAAGTATGCAAAAGAATGAATGCGCATGAAATGAGAATGCGAATGAACGAATGTGAAATGCGAATGTGATGTGTGTGTAACATATGATTTTATTCGTCATGTCGGGGAATTATAAACTTTTCATTGGAGAGTGAAGTACAAAATTTAATTTTTACTTCAGCGTGCACGGCTTCCCTCCAAAATAAAACTTTTAACTCCTTGACACTTATTTCAATATTTTTGCAATGCAAGAAAAAGGAAAAATGCATGCAATATAAAACGTTTTGCGGAAATAACAATTTTGATTTTTCTTGTTTTTTGATTTGATTTTTTTGATTTTTGTGTTTGTAAAAGACGGTATGCACTAATGTTTGTTTTGAATGCAAGGGTATTAAGCGCCTTTGCTCAATTGATCATCATGAATGCCTAATTTTTCTAAAAGACTACTGATGATTCAAATGTCCATGACTCGGTTGCTTCAGGTAATGGTATGCATCGGTTGCCCGCGGTCTTGCAAACGCAAGAGATTGCTTTGATCCAGAAGTTGCCAATTGATTCTACTCTTAGCACCTCTGAAGCTAGTCGGGCTGGTAGTGATTCCACTCAACCTCCCACCACCCGACTGAATTCGTTGTATGCCTCAGATTTTGACTGTAGCGACCGAAAAATCCGGGAAAGGATTCTTCGAAAGGTTCTTAGGAAACCGCCACCAAATTTTAGTTTAAGGGCAAATTCGGAAAATCCCTTTAAATTTTAGGACAAGGCATTGTTGGGGTTCGGGAGTCGTTATGTGTGGGGAAGGTATTAGCACCCCACGACATCCATTGTCTAATTAATTAAGATTTATTTAATAATTACCCTTTTATTCATGTAGAAAAGACTTATTTTAAGTTTTGGTTTTAGTGCTTGACAAGAGTTGAGTCTTGCTCCTACGCACCTCGGATGCAATGGAGGAATCAAAGCTACGTAGTTCTTCCCGAAAAAGTCTATGGGTTGGTGTTTTTTAATGTAGGGGTCCTAGGATTCCTTGAATGCTGCATACTGACTCATCGATTCCTAGACGACTGGCTAATCCGATTGTACAACCGACTTAGCCCCCTACTTTTTGAAAATAATTTTAGAGTTTTTGAAAGAAAGTGGTTTGGTGTGAGGTGGGTTCGTTTTAGAATAGGTATTCTAGAACTCCCGAATCGCATGTACTCATTAGTTCTAGGGACGACTAACCCGATCATGCATCTACCGACTTAATCCCCTATTTTTTTGGAAAATGGTTTATTCGTATTTATTAAGTTTGTAGGGTTACTGAACTGTATAGCTCACTGGCCCTAAAATAATGACTAACCCGGTTGTACAACCGACTTAATCTTTTATTTGATTTTGGGGTAGAAAAATATTTAATTATTATTTTTGATTTCTATTTATCACCCTTTCATATGCCCACTTTCTGGTTTTCAAAAAAACTTTAAAGCCCCAAATCCATTTTGGTGAAACTAAGCTTTCTATCTAATCAATTTGGTTCTTGATGGATTTTCTGGCAAGAGGAACATAATCCGCTTATGTTTCAAATTTTAATTTGTTTGGGTGCTGAAAACGTGATTTGGGCTTTTCGTTTATGTTTCAAACTCTAATCTATTTCTACTCTTTTTTTTTTAGATCTGATTATAGGCTTCATCTAATAATATTTTGATCTTGATATTTGTAAAAACAACTACACATAAGAAAATTAATAGGATGGAATATTATTAATGGTTGAGAAAAAATATTAGTGTTATTTCGGATATGGTACTGAACATGTACATAAAATAATTAAAGGATGGCAAATATGAAAAAGGCTACATTAATTTGGTCAAAGAATCAGGTCATAAAATAAAAACATAATCAAATCTATGATGAAACGATGGTAAACTCAGAAAGCATGAATTATCAGGATGATGTACTAGGAGGGTTACGGTGCCGGTATTGTGGCTGGTGGGTATGTGTGATTGAAGATAATACAAATAACAATAATAATTAATAAAGAGTAAGGTGAAGAGAAATATAAAACTAAATTAAATTGCCAACCATTACACGCATGTTGATAGGTAAAGGCGTGAATAGCAAAGACGAAAAATAAAGGAGGCGTTGGCGAGATCGAGAGGATGAGAACGCGTCCATAGCAACAACAATGTCTTGCACCGTCCGGTGAGAGCAAGGTTGAGGAGGGCTGGTGGTGACTTTCCCCTTTCCTCCTTACATTCTCCTCCGTTCTTTTTGATTTTTGGATCCCAGATCTTTCTGTAAATTTGATTTTTTTAGTTGCGGCGACTAGGGTTTCGATGTGAAGCCCTAATCCTTATTCTGTATATTTTTTAGATCCCTCTCCGTTGTGACTCTGGGTGGACTGCGTATTTATATTAAAAAATTAGGGTTAGCATTTAATTGGTTTGACTGGGCTTTTGACTTTTGCAGATCTGGAATGTGGGCTTGCTAAGGAGTCCTAAAGATTCTTGATCTTTGCTCCGTTATTTTTACTTGTACTTTTTGTATTTTTGGACACTTTGGACAATTAGACACTTTTTAAAATGTAAGTAAAATTAAATAGATTTTTTGATATTTTTTGGACTATATGTATATGCTCAAAATAAGGACAAAATAAAAATAGAAAAGAAGTCGGAAAGATGAGCCAAATTGCGAGAAAACAACTCGAATAAGCCCATTTGCAAGGAAACGACTCGGATGAACCCAACTAAGTTCGACTAGGCCTAAATACAAATATTCAACTAAAGAATGTGCGAAAAGATCGATCATTCGCGCACATTCTTAATTTAAATAACGACATTTCGACTTAGTTGAACAAAGTTAATTGAGATTGGCTTAAGTGAGACACTTTTTTTTTTTTTAATAATTCTCGTAATTGCGCGACTTCAAAACAAATAATAAAATAAATGACTAAAACCAGAAAAAAAGAATACGGACAAAATTGGGGTATAACATTGACACAGTAGCTTCTGACGTGAGAATTTTAGGGAAACTTTGAGGTGATGTGTCTGACGATGTTGATGATGCCATGACTCATGGAACAGTTGTTGTTAAGTCTGATCTAGTAGTGTCCACAAAACTTGAAAAAATAAACGCAAAAAGAAACTCGGTCCCGAAAGCAAAGAGATATAACACTCGCTCTAAGAAGACTTCATCTGAGCTTAATAGCGAGTCCTAAATAATCTTTTAGCCAAAGTTTGGTGGGTTATCTGCTATCTAACATTTGTATGTTTGTTTTCTTATTTTAGTTTCTTGGTTGTTCTGTTTTAGGGGCCTCTGTTGGGGGCTTCCTATTACGATTTTGGCTTGCTTTAGCTAATATTATGCCAAGCGTATTGGTCTAGTCTCCCCTTATGCCTTCTCTGTCTTGTTTGTCTTTTTTTAATAAATTTGGGCAAATTGTCTATTTGATAAAAAAAAAACCAAAATTGTTATTTACTCAAAAATTTATATTGTTTATTAATAATAAACTCTAGAAAATACTATTAGAATAAAAAAAGTCACTTTAAATTATTTTAACTAATATTTTTTTTACAAAACTATACTTCTTATTTACTCAAAATTTAACGTTGTTTCCTAATATTAAACTCTAGAAAATACTATTAGATTAAAAGAAAAAGTCATTTTAAATGCAATTCAGTTTGACTAATAACGAGACACAAATCCTTGCCTACTTAAAACTTCTATTATACTATTGGTTCAATTAAAAGCACACGGATTGCTATAGAATCATGTGCATCCGTTGATTAGATCCGATCCAACACACACAAACCGCTCAATGCCAAAATCTTACACTACCTCTACTCCATAAAAGCTGCGCTTAGCACTCCTCATTCCCTAACATCATCTTCATTCCCCTTACTCCACAATTCTTAATAGAAAGAAATATAGTGTTCTCGAATCTCGCATCAATGGAAACCCATGGAATTTAATATCTCAAAGACAAATGAGGGAAAGAAATGTCAATTTAATTTCTTAGCAAAGACAAGATAGTCACAATAAACGGCCAAGTAAGAAGGAGCATCGCTACTGAGACGTGTTGAGCTTACCTTCCTTACTTCAAAAAGCGGCCAATTCTTCAGACAGGGAATTGAAGACTAACTTTGACAGATCTTGACATTGGCTTCTTCTTTGGTCCTCCGTCTTTCTTTGAAGAAAGGTGTCGAAGGAAGGAAAAGCGGAGGACCAGAGAAGAAGCCAATTTCAATATTTGTCAAGTTGGTCTTCAATTTCTCGTTGGAAGTATTGATCGTTATTTGAAGAAAGAAAGGACTGAGAGTGGAGGACTTCTAATGAATTCTATATGACAACACTTCACACTTCTAGAAACCAAAATTGTTATTTACTCAACATTTAACATTGTTTATTAATATTAAACTCTAGAAAATACTATTAGAATAAGAGAAAAGTCATTTTTTATCAAAAAGAAAAGTCACTTTAGATGCAATTTAGTTTGACTAATATTGTTATTTACTCAAAATTTAACATTGTTTACTAATATTAATCTCTAGAAATCCTATTAGAATAAAAAAGAAAAGGTTGTTTTAAATGCAATTCGGTTTGACTAATGTGAGACACAAATTATTTCATACTTATAACTTCTATTATCTTATTGGTTCATTTAAGAGCACACACATCGGTATAGAATCACGCGCATTCGTTGATTAGATCTGAGCCAACACACACCAACCGCTCAATTCCCAAATCATACACTACATGTACTCCATAAAAGTACGCTTACTCCTCATTCCCTAACATCATCTTTGTTCCCCTTACTCCCTAAATTCTCAATAGAAAGAGATAGTGTTCTCAAATCTCGCAATGGAAACTTGTGGAAATTTGAAGAAAGGCGTCGGAGGAAGGAATGGCGGAGGAGCAAAGAAGAATCCAGTTTCGAGATCCGTCAAAGCTGGTCTTCAATTCCCCATCGGAAGAATTGGTCGTTCTTTGAAGAAAGGAAGGTACACTCAGGACTTCTAATGAATTCTATATGACAACACCTCACACTTCTAGAAACCAAAATTGTTAATCTACTCAAAATACAATTATTAATATTAATTTTTTTGTCTAAAATCTTTATTTCATCTTTTGTTGTTTTTCAGTTGAGTGTTGCGAGTTTCAACTAGTACTTCCGATGTCCTGCACAACTCTTATTTATGTTTTACCTTTAGGTTATACTCTCACAAAAATTGATATAGTCGGCTTAAAACTATTTGTTAATATTTTCCGAAAAAAATTAAGAACTATATATTAAAGATATTAATAATATTAGATGGTCTTTTTGCGTGCAAAATGGTTCACGAGTTCTCTTCAAAATAAAACCGAGTTTGTCCATGAGAGTTGAACCTAGTAGCATCAAGTCGATCCCCTATGTCCCAAAGTAAGCTTATGCCCGGTGAGCCAAGAGTGTTGGTTATGAATATTTCTAATATAGTCGAACCTTGTATAACACTAGGTCGATCCCCTATGTCCCAAAGTTGCTTATGCCAGTGGCCAAGAGTGTTTGTTATGAATATTTCTAATTAGTTTTACATAAAATTAACTTATAAAAAAAGTCCTGTAGAAAATTAATACATACCAGGTAGAGTTTTAAGACAAACAAAGACCTTTATAAATACATAGGAAATATATAGTAGCCCAAAATAGCCATATCCTATTGAGATAAATCAATATAGGATGAAACAAGTAAAACAAACGGCACTTATAAAGTAAAGTAGATAGTAGTGATTGATAACACATTCATTAATTTAGAGAGCATATCCAATCCATTTGGTGGTGCCAAATGTGATAGCCATAGCCATCCAACCTCCAATAACAACTCTAAAACAAGATCTCATCATTGGTGTTTTTCCAAGCACTGCTCCAACTCCTCCAAATACCAACAATGCCAAACTAACCACAGCAGCAATAACAGCCATCCTAATCTTATGATTCCTTATAAAAGCAGCTGATAACAGTGGCATCATAGCACCTACAGTAAATGCAAGTGCTGATGCAAATGCTGCTTGAAATGGATTTGGTAATTTGTCCATTTCACCTTCTTCAATATTATCGTTATTATTTGTTTCTCTATTTCTTTTAATCTGAGCCATTTCTATGTCATACTGAGTATACACAGAAACAAACTCTCCAATAGCCATGCTACAAGCACCAGCTATTAAACCAGCAAAACCAGCAAGTAACATGACACTAATATCTTCTTTAACAGCTCCAATTCCGATCATCATCGATGCAACTGTTACCAAGCCATCATTGGCTCCTAACATGGCTGCTCTAAGCCACTGTGCCCTTTGAGTATAGTCAATGTTGTTGCTCTCTTCAAGGTCAACTCCTTGACTTGGTTTTGGTTCATTGGAATAGATAGGGAGTTCTATAGTCATTTGGTTAAGTGAAATTGCATTTGTTGTTGCTCCGAGGGAGGCCATGAAATACAATAAAGTGTTGAAATTAATAGTGAGATAGAAAATATATATTGGAATATGATATTAAGAGCTTGTGGAGAACTCATGCTTCTTATGAAAGGTATTTATAGAGACGGGATTTTCAACTTTGTGTAGTTTGAATTGCCACATTATAAATATATATAGTGATAAAGAATAGGAGATAGTGAGGAGGGCACTAGCTACAAGTTGGTGATTTTTGTTAATTAATAACTCTGGTATTGGGTTTAAAAATTCAATACCAAAAAGTGGATCCTACAAGTCTCAAATTAATATTCCACCTTAGTTTTTTTTGACACAAAATATGCCACATTAGTGTAATCTGTATCATCCATCTTTTTTAATTTGGTTCAGTGTATGTTTTTAGTTTTCGTTTATTATGTGTTGAGTGTCTGATATGTGTTGTGTCGGACACCAACACCGACACTTCGATTAAATCTATTATCATTTTGTTGATAGGGTGAGGCAATATCTCCTTTAGTTTTTCCAATTTCAGTAGTTTCATTTCATTAGCATATAAGTTAGGATTGAGGATATTATCTCACAGGGAGGAATCCGAGTCATATTGCAGCCAAAGGGGAACCGATGTGCATTTTGACTATATATATCCAATGAGGCAGTGAATTATGGCTCTTCAACCAAGTGAAACCTTTCCTTTAGTTTGACTAAGAGTCTCTCTGGATTCTTAAAAATGTCATGCTAATTATATCATGTATCTATGCTTGATTGGGAATTCTCAAACTATAAGGAACCTATCTTCTTTTGGAAACAAAAATATTGGTCCAAAAGATATGATAATTAAGGTGATTCTCAAACAAATATTGGTATTATCATTTGGCATTAATTTCATATTAGCATTACCATTCAAAATATTTGATATTTTGGCATATATGAGAACGTGTGTGTGTGTGTGTGTGTATAATATATTGGATGGAATGTGCAGGCCACAGGGTAGTGGTAGTGGTAGTGGGAATTAATAAATTGAAGGGAGTGTGGAATCCACACGAAAGCCACACCACCGGTTGCGCACTTAATTTTAATAAGAAGACAACCAAAACATAGCACTTCAACTTAGTAGTAGGAGTATCTTTCAACTACTAGTTCCATTTAAAATTTCTCCCCAAAGTGGCCTAATTATTGCTTTCTTCATTTCCTTTTAGCGCACTATCTTTTCCCCCCATTTTTTTGGGATGACCCTGTATTGGCCGCCAACCCACCGAGGTGCGGGGCGGACTGAATTTCTCAATCTACTACCCTCTGGTGGGCCGCCCCGTCCAATTTTGGCTGAATCGCGGCGGCAGGACAGATCGGGGTGGACCGACCTATTTTGCCATCCCTAGTATCAATGTTGTACCCTAGCAATGTGCCACGTATGTGCTAGGATGGGTATCCTCTATTGGCAGGATACTCAACATCTCTCGAGTAGGGGGATAATGCCCTCGACGGCAAGACAGGTCGGGGCGGGCCGACCTATTTTGCCATCCCTAGTATCGAGGTTGTACCAGAAGTGGTCTCTGCCACTCTTCTCACTAGGGGAGATAATGCCCTCGCATGTTGACTTTCCCTCTTTTGTATTTAAGAGTCTTCTTGATTGTGACATTTCTTGGCGTAATGAGTAGTAGCTCATACTACAATGTAATCTCTTAATTATTGTAATTTTAAGCATTTCGAAAGTTTTTTAAAAATAGTTTAAAGGGTATATATCAAGGGAACCACCTTTATTCCAAAACCAATGTAGATCTACATCTAAAATATTTAACCACAAGTCGGATATGTGGGTTGAGTTAAGCCCAACTCAAATTCTAAGGGCAATACTCACCTAAAATATTATTTAACCAACTCATCATTACTTAACCATATCACCTTTTCATTGTGGCAATACACCTCATTATTATATTAAGAATAAATTAAAATTCGATTTCAAAACACATAATTCAATGTACTGATAGCCAAATTTGGAATTGTTATTTTTTTAAAAAAAATATATATTGTTTTGCATACAAAACAACAATTACATGATCAACTGAACTTAATATAATCATATGCCAATGAATGTCCCTCATTTAGTTTTACATTCAATTAATCACTTATTCAAAATAAAAATTATAACAAAAAGTTAAATAACCAAAATTACATTTTTGGTATAAGCAGGAGTATCCTCTGCAAGAATCAAGCAGAGACTAATCCTCGAGTAGGGTAGGACCACAATTGGCATGCAAAGCTCTCCTCAAGAGATTTAACATCGCTTAAAAACAATTATAACGTTCTAATATATATATATATATATATATATATATATATATATATATATATATATATATATATATATATATTTTACTAGAAATTATAATTATGTCTCACTCATTAAAATAAATATTAAACCTTAGTTGAGTGTTTTTTAATATATATTAATTGCAATCTTATATTTTCTTCACTTTATAATTCATGTCAAAATTATGCGAAGTTAAATAAAATTTTATGAGAAGACTTTTTAAAATTCAAAGGATAAATACTTATGTCACATAAAATTGAGAATTTTATGTGAAAAAATATTTTTTTGCTAACTAATAGACAGATATTTGATAAAAAAACACGTGTGTACATAAATATAGATAAATATATGACAACCAACAAGCAAAAGAAATACACACGGCTCCTCTTCAAACCCTAGCCGTTTCTCTCAACTTTCTCTCTTCTCTTCTTTCTTGCTCACCTACCAAAAGGGAGTGGTTTTAGGTCAGTTTTTGGCCTAGAATCACCACTCTATATTGGTTTTTTCTCGTCTTTTTTTATCTGAATAAGTGGTTACCACATATATCTACCTTTTATTTTGTATTTTTTCTTGATTTGTCATTTGAGTGCGGCGTTATTGGTGTTCGTCATCTTCGTGCTGCGTGTTTGATTTCTCGTCTTGTTGGTGTTCGTTCAGATCAACTTCGATCGACTTTAGATTCAACAATGACTAGAGCCTCAAAGTTTCATCACAATTGTAGGCATTAATGTCGTTTTACGCTTTTAACTTGGGTGTCGTTATATTGTTCGCAGATTCATCCTTCATGTTTTTAGCAATGTTAAAATTGTATTATAATCGATGTAATCTCTCTATTTGAATGAATGAATGATTATTCTTTTTGGTAAAAAAAACAAAAGAAATGAGAGACAAATCACAAAGGTGATTACCTAAAATACATATATTAAATGAAAAATAATAATATTTGAATTAGAGTAAAAGTATATCACACGGGATTGAATATTTTACAATAAACTATATTTATGTCTCACTCATTAAAATAAATATTAAACTTTAGTCGAGTGTTTTTTATATATATATATATATATATATATATATATATATATATATATATATATATATATATATTAATACTTAAAATAAACTTTTCTTTGTTTATGGTTCTATTGTTTTAAGCAAAAATTAATAAAACTGATGAATTTCTTAAATTGAATTACATTATTAAATATTATTAATAAATATGTTTATTGTGTTAAAAATAAATATGTTTACAATTAATGTTTAGTCAAGTGGGTTTGGGGTGGGTAACGACATCCCCAATCCGGCCTCCACTCAAAGCGAATTTTCCCTTTCAAAATTGGGCCAGGGTCGAATGAGTATCCGTGCGTTCGAGTTATGTTTCTACGTTTACTTATAACAAAACCAAAAGGTAAATAATGTATTAGTTACATCATGTTACTAATATCAATGACTTAATGTTACAAACATACTTACTATATATCCATCATATCTATATATCCATCATATTTTTTTCGAGTTTTTTTACAGGATCATTTCCAGTTATTAAATAAGTTATATTTAACTGATATATTTTTATAACAAATACTATATATACATTATATTTTATATTTACACATGTGTATGAGTATTTATTTATTTTATTGAATATCTATGTTAATGTCTCAATTTTTTTGTAATAATAAGAACATGTTTTCCCCGTGCATCACACGGATTACATACTAATAAATTTTAAAGTATTATATCAGTATTTAAATATAAATTAATTATTTGTTTCAAAAAAATATAAATTAATTATCTTTACTATTAAACTTTAAAATATTTGCCTTACCTTTTATTTGATTTCAAAAAAAAATTAGATAAGCAATGATTTCATTGAAGGGAGCACAATGTGTGTCCAACCCTTACAATGGAAAGAAGGAAAGGGGGGAGGGTCTCTTAAAAACCTCTCTGAGCCAAAACCCATTGGAAAAAGACTCAGGCAGAGAATAAAGTACCTCGCACAAAATCAGACTGCAGGTGAGGATAATCAACCTAACCTACTATATTTCTTCCCCATCTAGATTACATATTTCAAAAATCATATCAATATGTTTCTTCGGTTAATTCTTTACTATTATATATAAACGAAATTTTATGTCATTTTATTAATTAAAAAAGAAACTAACTTATTATTTGCATTCAGAATCTTTTTCCAATTTTGATAAGATTTATTTAACTTAGTGGTTTTCAAGTTTGAGAGACTTACTTAACTTATTGGGTTAAAAATTAAAAATGCTTTTCAAAATTATGCTTGAGGTACGTATTTTATAAGTTTTTTTTTTTTAAATTTTGGATTCATCTTTTAAATTTATTTTTTCTCATTCAAGATTTTAATGCTCTCATTTATGTTTTAATGTTTCAAATTTGTTCTTCATGTATAACAAGACTCCCTCTAGCATTATTATAAGGAAAAAAAATATTTTGGTGGCCGCAAATATAAGCAAAAATATGATAGGTAATATTGTGATTGAGGTCATTTAAGTCTATTTAAAATTTTGGATTTGTCCTTTAAGTGCACAATTTCAAGACAAGAGGATCTTTTTAATAATCATCACTCATTTTATATAAAATCAAGATAATTAAACTAAATTGGGTAATTTTTCTTAGGCTTAACTGCAGTTTTAGTCCCTCTATTTTATCAAATCTACAATTTTGGTCTCGCTATTTACTTTGAGTAATTTAATCCCCCAATTTTATCAAGTCCGCAATTTTGGCCCCCTATTTTATTTTTTGAAGTTTGGTCCTCAATTTTATCAAATCCACAATTTTAGTCCCTTGTTAAATTGCAATCCAATTTTTTACGGGAATGCTTACGTCTGACACGTGTCGTGCTGGCGTAATCATGGATATCGTAGTTCAACACCTGCCAGTCGTGTTACCACCTTATTTACACGTCAACATTGACGTCAAAAATTGAATGGCAATTTAACCAGGAGACTAAAATTGTGGATTTGATAAAATTTGAGGATCAAAATTGCGAGAAAAAATAGGAAGACTAAAATTGCGGATTCAATAAAATTGAGAGATCAAAAGTGTAAAAAATGAGAGGACTAAAATTGTGGATTTATTAAAATAGCAGACAAAAAATGTATTTAAGCCTTTTTTTTCTTATAAACAAAAAGGTTACCTTATAAATAGTTTGAAAAGTAAATTGCCTCCTGCTTGTTGGGAAAAAAACCGTCTGTGGGAATTCATACATATTTTTTTAAAAGGCAAACATAATATTATATATATATATATATATATATATATATATATATATATATATATATATATATATATATATATATATATATATATATATATATATATATATATATATATATATAAAAGTCGAGAACAGTACTCAATTTGACACCCATGAATCACTTATTTTTGGGAAAATAATATTATATAATGATGTTGACTTTTTGAACCTTTAATAAATTGATGTCATGATTCATGAACTTTAAAATCGTCTGGAATTGTGATTATTCTACTAATCAGTCATTTTATACAGTTATCATTAACTCACCGACGAAACTTGTCACGTAATAAAATCCTAACTTTTTTTGTATGGTAAAATGGTATCTCTCCATTCGTCCATTAAAATTATTATTTTGGGTTTTTTTTTCACCCTCCTTCTCTCTCCTGCACACTTCATAATTATCGTAATGGACAAAAAAATACCCCTGAAAACTTATAAAAATTACATTTCACAAATCACAATTCATATTTCCGGAAAAAAGTTAGTGTTTAAGGGAGAGATTTCCGAATTTATCAGTAAATCCGGAAAGAATTTTGGAATTACCTCACACGTGAGGTAAATTCGCTCACAATTGTGTTGGAATTACCAAACGCATGAGGTAATTCGAAATCTTTCCGGATTTACTGATAAAGTCGGAAATCTCTGTTTTTTTTCTTTTTCAATTATTAATTTTTTTATTTACATTTTCCTTTTTTTTTACAGTGGCGAGTAGACGACAAACAATGTAGAGCGAGCAGAGTCTTGAGCGAAGACCGCAAGATCCGACGACGACCACAACATCTTTGGGAGTCCAAAGAAGAGGAGTGGCAATTTCTACCATGAAGTGGGATCCTCAGGATGCGCCGAATGGGGCCCCGTGGGCGGAGGATTTTTCCCCGTGGGGATGGGGATGGGGATCATACCCTCCGCCCCGCGGGGACCCCTCCCCGAATAAATTACATAAATATACTTATTACAGATATATATTATTTATAAGTAATTAATTTTTTAGTCTTTTTATACGTTTTTTGAATTTAAAATATTAACAAAATATTAAATTGTTCTAACTTTTATACTTTCCAAATATTATAAAACTAAGACAAACATTTATATTTTTTAATAAAAATGTTAATTTTAGTCTTACTTTTTATATATTTTTCTAATTTTATTATATTTTAATTTATATTTTTATTATCTATTGAGGTCCCCGCGGGGACCGTGGGGATCCGTGGGAATGGGGATGGAGGAGGAAATGTCCCGAGGTGGGAACGAGGATGGGGACGGAACAATTTGGGAGGCGGGGGCGGAGGCGGGAGTACTCCCCGCACCCGCCCTGCCCCATTGCCATCCCTATCCAAAGCAGAAGAGCGATATATCCGCAGTAGAGAGTGCTACTCCTTCTCCGGACACTCTACTGAGGCTTAGAGTTGTGGACACGTTTTCGAGCGTGAAAGGCGCGAGAGAGCCCGCGCGCACTCATAGATATGGTTGCAGATCGCCAGCTGACCCGATTTTGAGAGAGGCAAAGCAGCCTCACCCGAAAGATGAGCAGCGCGCACGCATCGTGACCACCCAGATTATGAGTACTATACGCGGCACTACGAAGAGCACCCAGAGTCAGATCGGGACCCCTCTGGCGGCGGTTGGGAGGCTTGGGAGCAGGAGTATCGTGGCGGGAGGATGAGGTCGCAGCGGGAGGATGAGGTTCGGGAGGAGGAGGGGAGGAGGTCCAAAGCGGAGGTTCGGGTAGAGGTTCAGCCGCCCGGATATGGTTCACCCACCATTATTATTGTCACCGGGATACGACTGCTTGGCGTCCTTGATAGATAGAGGTCAGGTAATATTTTAATTCTTTCTTTTAATTTTACTAAACAACAATTAATTATTTATTTTTAATAACGTATGGTTTAATTTTAATTTTTTCAGAGCCGAAAACTGAAGATTGTATCTCAAGGCCAGAAGTATATTGGGTTTAGACCTGTCGAGCACCACCCAGATGTAGCCCATTGGTTGCGCCAGGCTAAGCTATTTGAGCTGGACATCACACCTCTCGGCGCAATCAACCATGAGTTGATATCTGCTTTTGTGGAGAGGTGGCATCCTGAGACCAGCTCATTCCACATGCCCTTTGGGGAGATGACTGTCACCCTGGACGATGTGTCCGCGTTGCTTCACTTGCCGCTAGAGGGCACCCTATTGGACCACAAGCCCATCTTGATTCTGTTGAGGCTTTTCACTTGGTTGTCTAGTATTTGGGCATGCATCAGGCAGCTGTCACCGAGGAGCTTCATGACAACAGGGGGCAGTATTTGAGGATCACCTTTGTAGAGGACGCTTTCAGGGAGAATGTTGCACAGTGTGCTTATGAGGAGGCTGCACGGTGCTACAAGCTCTACTTGTTAGGCACCACCATTCTGGCCGATAAGAGTCACACATTATTGCCAGTGAAGTGGATGTGTCTGATTCAGGATCTTCAGCAGTGTGGCCAGTGGTCTTGGGGTATAGCTGTTCTCAGTGTCCTCTACACTGAGTTGACGGGCGGAAGCGGTCTTTCATACGACCAAACAGTTTGGGCGAACGCGCGACTTCGCTCGGTAATCAAGTATTTATTTTTTAAATTTAAGCTTTTAATTAAATTACTCTTATGTTAATAATTGGTTATTTATTAATTTAATTATTTATTTTCAGTGTTGGATATACGAGCATTTTCCCACTATCGTTGGTCGGAAAGTGTTTGCTAGGACGCATCAGCCACGTGCCACCAGCTGGGGGAACAAGAAGTTGGATAAAATAAAGTTGGTGGACTTTAGGTAGCGGATCGATAACTTGCAGCTGGAGGATGTCATTCTCACCCCTTATGAAGACCACATGCAGTATGTTCCTTTATCGAACATATCTGTTTACAGAGGCTGGTTGACTTGGGCCGGTGAGTCGGTCCCCTACATGCCAGACAGGGTGCGTTGGCAGTTCGGGCACGTCCAGACGATCCATTCTCCACCCATTTCGGGTAAAGCTCCATCTGCGGACAGGATCATACGGGGGTTGGTGATGTATCAAATTCGGGCGCGGACTTATTGGCGGGGTGGTAGAGAGGTAGCCTACCACGGCGAGTGCGATCCTGATTACCTACCTTGGTACAGTCAGGTAACCAGGGTGCATCTTACTCCGGTGCGAGAGCCACAGCCAGAGCCAGTTGCAGATGAGGAGCTCGTTGTCCCAGAGACTTTAGAGGAGAGGGTTCAGAGAGCAGTTGCATTGGCCCGAGATGCGCTAGATGTCGACCGTTCACCTGCTACTTCACGTCGTTATTTTCAGTCATTTTTAGACATTTTGGACCCGTAGTTGTATTTGACTTATTTGTATTTGTACTCGTAATTCATATTCGGGTTTTTTTTATATATTTTGACGTATTTTAGATCATATAGGACGTCTCTTTACTCGTATATCTTAACGCTTTCGTTTTGTATTTAAATCGTAAAGCGTTTTATCGTATTTTAGTACACAATTTTTTAAAAAAAAAATTAAAAAAAATTCCGAATATACCTGAGTATGAGGTAAATCCGGAAATCCCAAACATAAAATCAAAAGCCCATTTTTTGAACCGGATTTACCATAAATTGAGGTAAATCCGGGAATCTTAATTTATTTATTTTTTAAAATTTCAGGGGTATTTATGAGTTTTATGGGTTTATGGGGTCTGGGACGGAGAGAAGGAGGGGGTGAAAAAAAACCTATTATTTTATGTAGATTTTGATCTTTATTATTCTCACCTAGCCAAGTCATATGAATTCGTTACTAGAATAAATATTTATCGGCCCATAAAAGAATGAAAAGTCAATATTGCCTCTTTCCTATACAGTAACATTTTTCTCATATTTTGTAAGTATACTTGCTCTTGATATTAATATTATTTTTGTGCGGCGTTATTTTTAATTAATTGAAAGTTGATTTGTTTACAACTTGATACTTCTATATAATCCATGAGGAGGAGAGTGTTTTCTCTACAACCAACGTTAGTCTCATTTTCATTTCCCTTAATCTTTGTATCTAATTTTTTTTTGTAATTCTTTATTATGGCTTCTCTTGACATAGAAGCAAAGCCAAACAATGAAGAAAACAACATTGACTATTCTCAAAGGGCACAATGGCTTAGAGCAGCTGTGTTAGGAGCCACAGATGGATTAGTATCAGTGACATCACTAATGTTAGGTGTTGGAGCTGTGAATGAAGACATCAAAACAATGCTTCTAGCTGGATTTGCAGGCCTAATTGCAGGAGCTTGTAGTATGGGAATTGGAGAGTTTGTTTCTGTGTACACACAATTAGACATAATGGTAGCTCAAATGAAAAGAGAAAGATTAGTGAAAGGTAATAATAATAATAGTATGAAAGAGAAAGAAGGGTATGAAGATGAGAAGCAGCTGCCAAGTCCTTTAGAAGCTGCATTAGCATCAGCAATTGCATTTTCTTTTGGTGCTTTTGTTCCACTGCTAGGAGCAGCATTTATAAGAGAGTATAAGATAAGATTAGCTGTTGTTGCTATTCTGGCTAGCTTGGCATTGTTGGTATTTGGAGGTGTGGGAGCAGTAATTGGTAGAACATCAGTTAGATGGTCTTGTGTTAGAGTTTTGTTTGGTGGTTGGATGGCTATGGCTATTACTTTTGGTTTGACCAAATTAATTGGTTGTAATACACTTTGAATGTGGTTAATTAGTTTCTAGACCTTCACAAATAACTACTGTTTTCTAATCCATTTTTTAATTGTAAAAGGAGATAAGCTGAAATGGAGAGAGCAATCTGCTCTTTTTCATGAATAAAATTACAGATTCTAGTCTTTTATTTACAACTTGATTATGCACAATGTTGTGTGTGAATCTAGCCAAACTAGATAGTTCAAAATTAGGCTTAAATATATGTTTATCCCTTTGTAAATAAGGTCATAATCCATTTAAGCCCCTGTAAAAAAAAAACTTTAAAATAACTCTTGTAAATATTAAGCGTTTATATGGTTAAACACCTCGATCAACTTTCTAGCCAAAAAAGTTTTAAAATGACCCTTGTAAATATTAAGCGTTTACAGTTAAGTCCCTCGGTCAACTTGATTATGCACAGTGTTGTGTGTGAATCGAGCCAAACTGGATAGTTCAAAATTATTAGTGGTTGGTTCAACTTTAACCATAGTCTCGTTGAACCACCATAATCAAACTGCTAATTGAAGCAGTTGACCATTGAAAAAAATATTAGTTAATTTTCCCTCAAAATATGTTACTTATTATTTAGTTAATCTAGGATTTTGGCGAAAGATAAAATCCAATTAATAGTGTTTTCAGATATTGGTTCTTGGAATACACAGCTTCTTGGGCAACTTTTTGATCCGGTAGACAGAGATTGGATTTTGGGGATTTCACTTCGATATAGGGGCGAGGAGGATGAACTGGTTTGGAATAAGAGTCGTGATGGTCTTTACTCTGTAAAATCTGCTTATTACACGACGATGAATGAATTAATAGATAGCGCTGATATGTGTTGCCGGTGATTGGAATCAACTCTGAAAATTGCAGATACTTCATAAAGTCTGCATTCACCTATGGCGGGTTTCTCGTGATGTTTTGTCGTGTCGTATCAATCTTTGTAGGCACGACGTTGATTGCCCAGGAGCTTGTCCAATGTGTGATTTGCATGATGAAAACAAGTGGCACGCCTTCTTCGGTTTCCACAAAGCGGAAGAGGTTTGGCGTCCAGCTGGGCTTTGGAATTCTATACAATCAGTAGTTCACGATGCTGAAGGGTATAAGGCTAGCTTCTTTAAAATACCCTCTTTATTGCAACCTGCTACCAGGAATTGTTTTGCAATGATAATTTGGGTTCTTTGGAAGCGAAGGAACTAGAAAGTATAGGAGAGTGTGGAGAAGCCAATTCGTGTTTCAGCATAGAGTGCTTTAGACTTGTTATATTGTTGGCAACAGGCGAAGCGATAAAAATTGCTTTGTGCTCCGTCATCCACGTCAAACAGCAGGCGAGATGACGTATCGTGGGTTTGTCCTGAACCCGGGAGTCTCAAATGCAACGTTGACGCAACTCTCTTTGATGATGGTTGGTATGGTGTTGGTCTTTGTCTTAGGAATGAGAAGGGTGAGTTCGTGAAGGCCAAGTCAGCTTGGTTCATTGGCAAGCCTCATTCCCAAGAAGCGGAAGCGTTGGGCTTATTGGAAGTCGTCAATTGGTTGCAGATGTTAGACATTTAACACGTCACCATGGAGCTTGATTGCAAAGCAGTTGTAGATGAAATCCGTAGTGTGTAACTTTGTAATTGAGTATGGCTCAATTGTTAGAACTTGTCGTAACTTATTATCGTCTTTAGGAAGCTACTACACAGTTAGTTTTGTCATGAGGCAAACAAACTTTGTCGTTCGTACTCTAGCTAGAGCATCAAGGGAATTATGCTATATCCCACATTTTTTATTATAGCCCTACTTGTATTGCAACCTTGATTATGAATGAAATACCATAATTTTGGTTTGGTAAAAAAAAATGGAAGGATTTACAAAAAAAAAAAAAAAAAGGATATGGCATAAGCAAAGCATTGATTCAGGGCCCGTTTGGATAAACAACTTAATTGACAGCTTATGGCATAAGCGCTTATCGTATAAGTGCTTATGCATAAGCTGTTATATAATAAATATTAAAATAATGTTAAAACTATTTTTCTATAAGTCATAAGTTGTTTTCATAAGCTATCTCGATGAGCTTATGATATTTGGCTGGAAACGGCTTATGAACAAATCATAAGTTGTTTCCATAAGCTCTCCCAAACAATTTTATAAGTGCTTATAGCGGTAGATAAACTCAAATAAGTCGATCCAAACGGACCCTCAATAGACAGACATATTTGAAAGATGACAAACCTACCCAATGTATACATGTGGAACATCAGGAGTATTTAGGGCGTACGTTGCCTAGGGACCACATAAATACTCCATAAACTTGCTCTCATGAGCTAGAATTTTTCAATTAGGCATGTGAGTAAATATTCATTCATTACTTTTTTTTTATCAAATATTCATCGTTACTTTGTTTTACTTTTAAAGAAATAATTTAATTTAAAGAAAATTACAAACTTTTATAAAAATAAAATAATTTTTTTTTGAAGCGATAAACAAATAAAATAAAAGTATAGGTTTTTAGAGTCTTGTTTTTCGGGAGGGCAGGTTTATCTATAATCTATCTATACCTATTTAAAAAGTAAATTGTATAGCAATAAAGATTAGTTTGAGTGGTACCTTTAAACGCATATCTCAATCCAAAGTCTCGAATTCAAATTGTATACCAATAAGAATTAGTCCGAGAGGTAATTAGACTCATATCTCATCCCAAGATCTCGGATTCAAATTTTGAGTGTGACAAAGCTGGTGGAAACTATGAATCAATGGCATAGTAACTAAAAAAAGAAATTGTATTTACCAAAAAAAAATTATATAAAAAAAAATGAAACACTAGCCAAGTGCAAAATAACCAAAAAAAAAAGTATACGTCATAAAAAATATTTGACTCTATAATAAGTTAAAAGTCGCTCATAGCATAATTTTTGATTGGTTGATGGTTTAATTTTTTTATAGGATGGTGCATGTCAATTAACCCTTTAATAGATAACTATTGATGTTGGTTTTCATTTTTCTATCAAATTTGCCCTTAAAATCCATTCTAATATTACAAAATTACCCTAAAAAGTTGTGTTGCCTATTGTTTGGAAATGAGAATGAGGTAAATAGTTAACGAAAACATACCTGATCAATGATTGGTGCAAGTATGGTAGGGTCAGCTGGCGTGGATTACCCACCACTAAACGTGTGCGAGCGTGTAGGAAATCTGATGTGGCAATGTAGTTACGAGCTCCTTGTTCGCACGGTTGAGGTCATTTCCTGGCCACATGATTAGATCTTGGTTGATCTTGGTGTTGGACGCTCTAAGGGCGCATGGTTTTTGCGTTGATGTGAAAATTGGGTCCTTGGGGTCCGACTCATATCTGGAGTGGACTTCGATCCAATCTAAAACAGCTATAAAATTGTATTACCCCCTCAATCTCAAACCTTCATTCTCCTAAAATATTACATAGGCTAGAATTATGCATCTTAGTGTGCATTGTTGCAATTTTATATACGTGCCCACATATACACTTTCAACGATTTCTATTTCTATACACATGTCAAACTTTTATCTTAGTGTGCTATGTTTTATGTATGTTTTTGAAGGAGTAGAATAAAAGGATAGTCTTAGGGTATGTTTGGGAGGGAGATTTGGGAGGGTTTGGGAGGGCTTGGTCTATATTTTAATATCTATTTGATATTTTAAAACTATTTTATTTTGTTTTTTGACTGAATGAAGGAAAACTATTAAAACTAACTAAAAATGCTAAAATCCCTCAAGCTGGAATAGCTAACACACCATCAAACTGGAATGTGGATGTCACACATTCTAGCTTGGAATGCAATGCTCTGATAGGACCATAGTGAAGGTTCTTAGTTTTTTTATCTACAACAACTTGATTATGGGTAGTGTTATGAGAATTGGACCAAATCAGACAGCTCAAAACAAGAAACCGATCGGTTGGGTGGTTGGTTCAACTTGGACCGTAGACTCGTTGAAGCGCCTAGAGGCGAGGTGAATTGGAATGAACCACAATCAAACTGCTAATTGAAGTGGTTGAACCATTGAATTTTTTGTCTGACTTTTGTCTCAAAATATAATATTTTCTGTTATTTAGTAATTATCTAACAGGGGCGGCTATCTATAGGGTAGCATTGCTAGCACCTATTAAAACAATTCATGAGGTCAATAAACCACTTGCAATAAAGAGACAGAGCAGAGCTACCTCTCAATAGAAACTAAAGAGAGTAAAATGATCCTCTCCACCATTTATGTAGAATTTGGCACCTTATCAAGAAAACACACTTTTTAGCAAATCTTATAAAATGCACAGAATCATCTGTCAAATCAATAAGATTGTGACCTAGCCATCTTGTTACCATTACGTAACGTTCGCCCCAAGCAATAAAAAAGCAAACAAATACTGAGGCATAACAAACAAATACGGACACTGATGGAGTGACATTTCTACTAATTGTTTAGTACTAAGATCAATATTTTAAAAAGTGTAATTGCGTTTTAGGTCATGACATCATGGTTTTTGACATCGACGTGACGACAACGTGCACTTGTCGCAATTGTTTGCAATATCAAGGATCCTGAATGCCATTACTATCATGATTTAAACGTTAATTAAAATTACGATTATCATCGTAAAGAGTCAAGTTTGTTTACGCCTATTGTTTAATAGTATTTATTATTTACTAAAAGCCAGACCATCTATAGCTAAATTTACAGAAAGAATGTGCCTGCCTATAATGTTTAATGCATTACATTTGTTAAATTGATTTAATGAGTAATGACTAACCCACCGAAAGCATTTGGCCAAAAAGATACTGCTAATTTTGGTTGTTTGTTTTATTGTCGAAGTGATCTATAACCCCGTGAATGCATGCTATCATGAATATCTACACTATATTTATACATCTAAACTACCTATGATTTTACCAATACCCTCATCCTATCTAAAAGACACCTCAAATATTTGAGAGCAAAAATGTAAATTTATTTGTTCTTCTTACACTCTCTTTCCTCCTTTTTACTTTTCTCTTACACAATCTTTCTTACTTTTTTTCTCTTTCTTCTTACACTCTCTTTCCTCCTTTTCACTTTTCTCAAACACTCTCTTTCTTCATTTTTTTTCTTTTTACTTTACTTTTATTTTTCACATAAACAATTCTTCTATTTCTCTTATCATTTCACTTTAGTTTTTTTACCTAAATTTATACAAACACTACAAGATTTAAAATTATCTTCTCTTTTCTCTTGAAATCTGTTTACACTCTTATTGATAATCTCCTATCTATATTTTTCTATCTACTATAATATACTAATCAACTAAAATAATCAATCGAAACTACGAGATAACTGCACTGATATACAAAAACAAGGGATAACTGCAAAGATATATAAATAAACACGGGATAAATATTTGCCATTGATAATTAGACTTTTTTTTGACGGAAGATAATTAAAAGTTTTGAAGACTACTATAAACCTACTATCTAAAAAGACAAGAAGGCTTAATTACTATTTAAACTTATTAATATTTAAAACACATGTGACAAATATCTGTCATTAATACCTAGAAAAGGACAAATAATTGTCACTGATATATAAAAAAAACACGGGATAACTGCACTGATATATAAAAAAACAGAGCATTAACATTTTTCATTGATAATTAATTTTTTAAAAGATTACTATAAACCTACTATCTAAAAAACAAGAAGATTTAATGACTATTTAAACTATTGATTAAAATTTAATACACATATTTCTTATTGGTAATCTACTATCTCTCTTTTACTATCTACTATAAGATACTAATCAACTAAAATAATCAATTGACACTACGAGATAACTATATTGATCTATAAAAACACTGGATAACTGCGATAATATATAAAAAAACATGGGATTAATATTTGCCATTGATAATTTTTGAAGACTAATATAAAGTACAAACCTACTATCTGAAAAAAAGACTTAATGATTATTTAAACTACTAATTAATATAAAAACAAATATTTCTTATTGATAATTAATTACTATCTAACTTTTACAATCTACTTATATATATATATATATATATATATATATATATATATATATATATATATATATATATATAATAAGCACAGTGATAACTAAATGATAGATAAAAAACACAGGATATAAGCACGGGATAACTACAGTGATAGATAAAAAACACAGGATGAATATTTGTCATTGATAGTTATAATTTTTGAGGACTACTATAAACCTACTATCTATAATTTTTGCTCACATTCTTACCTCTCAACCGAAAAACATGCAATGATTTAGTTCATAAAAACTTATCTGTATATATTAGAGAAAATTTGAGCTATCTATCTCTATGGGTATCCATTGCATGTTGTCAATATAAATATTTTTATATTTTTGTATTTACGATATATTTATATAAAAAAATATTTGTAGCATATTTTTCTTAAAATAAATATTTGTAGCATATTTGTTGGACTTTGTATCAACTTTACGTTAATGTTATAAGTGTGACAAGAACACATTGTAGAGCCAATATTGGTTTTATATACTTATATTTTCAGAATCGATGTTATAAGAATGACATTTCAAATCAACATTTCTATTTGAATATAATCATGTCACATAACACGATTAGCCCGTGCGGATGCACGGGTAATCTACTAGTTTTAATTATAAACTTCAAGTGTCACATCCACAAAGTTGTGATTAATCGCATATTGCTAACAAATGATGCTTGAACTCGATCCACAACTGTCGGGAATCACTGAATTCAGACATAGTTTAATGATAAAAAAGAAAAAGATTCTGAGGTGGTTAACTACAATAGTTCATGAATGTTTGTTGTTTTATACTATTGAAATCAAATTCATCCCAACAAATTTTATGTAGGCATGACAACATAGTAGTCAGGTTTTGCCTTCTCTGTTCTCTCCCCTATCTCTATCGAGTTGGATTTTGGCCTTTCTATCTCTGCCTCAAATGAAGTCGAGTTTTCCCACAGATCCCCAATTCAACCACTATTTATAGAGAAAGAAAATTTAAAAAAATTCTATGTTTATGATAATAATAATAATAATAATAATAATAATTAAGAGAATAAATATCATAATTATTATACAATGATATGAAGTTAAAAGTATTAAAATAAATTTGGTCAAAAAACGTATTAAAATAAATTTTGCCATTGAAAAGAGATCAAAATGATAAATAAATGTTTAGTCGAGTAGAGACAAAGCGGTATTGACATCACCAAACCCGCTTCCAGTCAAAGTAGATTTTCCCAGTCAAAACCTAGTGGGGTTTGTTTCATTATCATGCCAAATTTTAAGGTGCAAGAATGTTCTCAAAATGTCCCATTTTCTTCGATAAAGCCACTGAGCTAATGAACATCCTAGATGTACTTATTACTTCTTTGCATCCACCATAAAAATAAACCCCCTCCTGAATTATTTTTGTTTGGGATTAAAAATTTAGGTGAGAAGAAGACGCTTCATGCCAAGGAAAGAAAAACCTTTAGACTCTATGGACACTTACAAAAGAATTACATTTACAAGAAGAGTAGTGGAGGTTTAAGCGCAGGACCCTCTCAAATACATATTCTGTCATGTGTCACTAGACCAACCTCTTGAGATTACCACCTCATGAATTTAACCCACTTCAATTAAATGATAAAGACGCTTTACTTTAGCATTACTTGACAAATAAGCGTATAAACTACTTTTGACGCCATTAAATTAAGAAAAAATATGTATTATATTCGAAGGATACATAAAGACACAAATGCACAAGTTCATGAATACCACAACTACCAAATGTGAAATTTCACTGGTATACATAAAACGAAATACGGGGCTATATGAGTTGCCCAAACAACATAGCCACCAAATTGTGTTTATTTGGATCTACACAATGACAATCAATTTTTCGACAGATACCTACATACCATCTGAAAATTACTGATTGTATGCTCTGAAAAAACCATGTCAATCCTAAGGAAAACATTCGGTTCTTTCTATACTGCAATAATTTCACACTCCACAATAGTGGATAGCTCAGAAAAGATCACAAAACATAAAGCAAAATACAAATAAGGAAATTAATCAAATCTACCAGTAGGCATGATAATTAGAGTAGATGAAATATGAATTTGGATTGGGTGCAATTGAAGTTGATGCAGTCATGCAGTCGGTGATCTCAGGGTCGTCCAATCTAGATCGGACAGACCATATTTTAAGAACAGATTTTGATTTTTTATAAATAATAAATTCCGATTTTGAAATCTAGACCATCCGATTAAGATCGAACAGTTTTGGGCTGTTGACTGCATGCATTTTATGACTGCACCAAAACCCGATCCATGAAATATCGGTTGAAAGGAGCTTAGCATAGAACACAACAACGAAAACAGAAACAAAAAATTATAACACAGATCACGACAGGCTAATATTATAAATCTAGGGATAGTAAACACTACCACCTTTTCATAATCATAGTGCAGAGGTTAAGGCAGCAATCTCAAACCGGATACTAGAGAGCCCAACCTTGTGGTGGAAGAGAATGGAAATTTGGGACCAAACTCAGATTTGACTATTGTTTGTAGTTAGGAAAGCTGGATCTCGGTAAACAAAACATCATATGTTTGATGCTAGCAATCTTCCACCAAACAGACGAATAAAAAACAATGGGTTGCAGTGGCTCAAGTCATCAAGATCTTCCATATAATGTGCCACAATCATAGAAAATGGAACCCCCTTGGATAACTGACCCGTGAAGAAAACAAGAGTGGCATGAATATTGAGTGCAATTGCAGAGAATCTGTTGCACCTCAAGATATTTTTAGTTTTAAAAAATCATGCATGCCCAATTAGCAACAAAGGAACCCAATGACGAACCAAGAATCCTGCCAAAAGGTCAATGACATTAATAAAGCACAGACTATACCCAAATCTAGTAATAAGAAAGTAGGCATATTCAATAATTTACCCGCTTTACTACTTTTATCCAAAGATCCAGAAACAGGATAGCCAAATCGGTATTCTACTTTTAAAACTTTTTCCTCACAATGAGAAGAAGCATAACTCCACATTTGGACCTCCATCTTGGTCCTTCAAAACACCCATCAATCGCCACAAAACTTTCCAATGTCTCTTAAACAGAATCAGATAATCCAGAAGCAAATATGTCATGCAATTCCCATTTCATGAAAGTCACAATTCACAAACCATTGATAGCATAGAGCACAATATCGAATTCGACCAGTCATAACTCATAAGATTTCAACAGACCAAAAGACCAGCATTTAGGAACACAAAAGAGTTTTAACAATGTGCCATGTATCGCATATCAAAACACTGTATCATCTGTCTATCCAAACAACAATCCCAGAACATAGTGAACAGAAAAGAAAGTTGAAGCATCAAGGACGACCCTTCAATTTCAAGCTGCAAAAATCACAATTACAATTTCATTAGAACTAAGGAAACCAAGTGCAAAAGGAGAGATCAATATATTTTACATACCTCAATGAAAAGGCCAGATTATATCAACGATAGCCTCCAGATCCCCGACGTTCATATGGTCCAGAACGATCGCGATAATGTCGATCATTGCCAGAATCTCCACGACTACCGGAATCTCCACGACTACCAGAATCTCTGCTGCGACCACCAGAAGAGCGATCTGCATTTCTATCTGGACCATAGTGACCACCACCACCGCTTCCACCATATCTACTTTCCCTGCCACCATACCTTCCCCCTCTCTCCCCTTCATCAGGGCACTCCCTAGCAAAATGACCAGGTTTCCCACACTTAAAGCATCCTCCATCATTAGATCCTCGACCACCTCCATAATCTCGGTTACGATCACGATCACGACCACGCGTTCGTAACGATCACCATCATCTCTAGTTGACCCTTGTTGAGGCTGAGCTTTATCAACAGTGATAGTTCGCCCATCTAAGTCCACCCCATTCATAGCATCAATGGCATCTTCCATTGCTTTCCTATCATCAAAGCGTGACAAATCCAAAACCACGAGGCGTCCAGAGAATTTGTCAACAACCACCTGTTTCATAATATAGGATGAAAGGGAGCATCAACAATCTCTATTCAATAAATCAGATATAATTCATCAGAAACTGTTTCATATTACATTGACTTCATTTTGTCTTGTGTACTTGATTTGTTAATAAACAAGTTCAGTAAATATTACAACTTTCATCAAATAAAAATGAACAAGGGATAAAAGTTTAGTGTCTCGATCTAAGCAAAAAGTACAGTACAAACAAACATCTAAAATAATTAATATGATATTGATCACCTTTGCCTCGGTAAGCTTGCCAAACTTTTCAAATGTGTCCCTTAACTTTCTATCAGATGTTGACCATGCAAGGCCACCAATAAAACAACGATACTCATCCGAATCTGACATTTTAAACTGCATATATGCAGGATGACAAACATTAGCACATGATGTTGAATTAGCTATGCAGGATCAGCCATCTCAAAAACTACATATATGAGTGGAAGAACCCAATCCAAATTGAACCTGATTAACTTGAGCAAGAAGCTAAGAGGATGTGAATATGTGATTCCTTGAAAACCAAAATGCAGCTAAATATTATGATTAGAACTTAGAAGTAAGAAAAATAGCACTATTGAACAAAAAAACAAAGCTGTTGTAGATGACTGTCCTACTTCCTGATTATCAACATCTATTTCAGCAGCGGCATAAAAGTAACAAGTCAATTTCCTTGAAGCTAAATAATAATATATTTAGCCTATAAAACCAACTTGTTTCTGCTTTCATTATCAATAAAGGTTCAGAATTAAGATATAAGCGAGATGCTGTGAGAACCTTTTAGCAAACGATGTTTTTTGTTGCTCAGCAAATTTCAAATCCTATCAAAATTGGTGGTGAACAAATCAGATAGGAATTTTTCGTACAATATTTCAAGTGGTTTTAGTTTATCCCTGACACTTGGAGCAAAATGGTAGGTCATATCTTAGTAAGCAAGAAAAGGTGACTAGAATAACATTAATGATGCAACACATAACACTTCGAAGGGCTTAGATTAAATGAAAAAAAATTATGATATGGAATGTGGAACTAATAACTATTTTCAGGCAATCTATCAACCTGAACTTAACCCGAAGAGTTTTTAAGCAGTTTGTAATGGATTATCGACGTGTTGTGAATATTTTGTCTAATGCCGGATGGACATATTTGTTTTGATGGATAGGCAAACCAAGAAGAAGGAAAAGATGAAAAGTATTGGGGCCTAGCAGGTGTCACGCTGAAAATTCAAACTTAACAGTGCCTACAAACTAAATAAGGACAAACTTGCAAAATAATCATCAGAGTAAAGGTTCACCAAATCTTTACAAGGCTAAGAACAAATATTCAATTTTGAAACGATGATCATAAGAAGCATAGTAATAGTAATATGTTGTATAATAACAGTAACAGTAAGTTCTACAGTCTACTTCTATAAAGAACCAAGACAAATAATACACATTAGAGGTACGTACATAAGATGACAGGAATTATAAATACAAAATGTAACTAGCAATTTGACACTGCCAAAATTAGAATTATTCTGAAACTCCAAAGCTCTCACACATTAACAAAGAGACAACATATATTAATTCAATTTTACAGCAAGTAGCAAATATCAGCTTTTCATTTCATATTTAAGCAAAACAGGCACACTGTTCACACCTAATACCATTGACCTCCGATCTAAGAAGTAAAATTAAGTAAAAAATATAGCAGAGAGTCTATGATTTAAGAGAAATTCAAAATTTTCCCAGATTAATAAAATTCAGCAATGATACTTATAAATCTACTGATCAAAAAAACACAATCACATAAATCTAAGTAAAAATTGTCAATTTCAGGGTCCCAAATTCAAGCAAACCTGAAATTTTCTCAAACACAAATTACACAAAAGCCGTGACCGTCTCAAGCTTGTAATCTATGTTTCTGAGCGAATTGTCACGATTAGAAACTCAATTAAAACAGGGAACGGGAGATTGGTCAATACCAGATGGATTGAATGTATGAAAGAGGAAGAAACTAGCGGAAAAACAGAGATCGTGTAAAGAAATGGTGAACAGTACCGTTATTTTGGGGTGAGGAACGCGCGGAAGGATAAGCTCTTCTGCGTTCTGCCCTAGGATTCTGAGTAAGTTGTAAGAGAGGAAGGGTAAAATGGAAAATAAAAAGAAAGCCTGAGAGGCACAACCATTTTACGCCGTCACTTTTGGCATATGCCTTATTCGGTAAATGGTGTTTTTTGGTCCTGTGAGTCACTATTGAATGAATTATTAAAATTGCAAGGGTATTATTTTTCGTACCCCCCAAATTCCCTACCACACCCCCATAATTTTCCAATTGGACAAAAATACCCCTACTTTTTCCCAAAAATTACATGGTTTTGTTAAAAAAAAAAAAAAAAAAAATTTGAATTTATTCTCTAATTAGAAAGATTTTCGGATTACATTTTAGAAGGGAGGTAATTAGGTTTCAGAATATGAACCTAATTACCTCACTTCGAGGTATTCAAAATTCTTTCGGAATTACTAGGTAATTCAGAAAATCTATTTTTTTTTCAATTTTTAATATTTTCTAATTACATTTATTTTTTTGACAAAGTGATGAGTAGAGCGATCGAGACAACGTAGAATGAAAGCGAGTCTTTTGACCAACGTAGAACGAATAATTTAGGCTAAAAAATCGGTTTTTGGACAACATACTACGATCGTAATGAAACCACAAACCATTAGAAGCGAAAAAAATCAAGAATCAAGACTCGTAGAAGGAACTTAACTTCTTACGGGACTACAAACCTCAAAATCCCAAATTCCATCGTTTACTATTTTTTACGATTTTTTTAATTTTTCATAGTCTCCAAAAATCTAAAAAAATTTGTATAGCCTTATTTTGGTTTTGTTAGATTTTTAGTGGTGTTTTTATATTTTTTTAGAGTAGTTTTGACTATTTTTAGTAGCCTTTTAGTAATAAAAATTAAAACAAATCGTATATATACGCACCGCCTGCGTCTGGATTGGCAGTGATGCCTAGATGTCGCCTGCTCACCTACTTCACGTGCTTATTTTCAGTCATTTTAGACATTTTGGACCCATAATTGTATTTGTACTCCTATTTTATGTTGGTCATTTTATATATTTTGACGTATTGTTATTAAATCGTAAATCGTTCGTATCATATTTCCAATAAAACGCGTTTAAATCTTAAGACCAAAATATAAACTTTTAAAAAAAAATTAAAAATTTGAATTACCTTTTTAGAGGTAATTCAAATTTTTCATGATTATGAACAGGAATTACCTTTTTAGAGGTAATTCGAAATTTAATTTTTTGAACAGGAATTACCTTATTTTGAGGTAATTCCGAAAATTTTAAATTTTTTTTTTTTTTTAAAAACACAGGGGTATTATTGGGATTTATGGAAAAATGGGGGTGTGGGAGGGAATGAGGGGGGTACGAAAAATAATACCCAAATTGCAAACACATTATTTTTTAGCAAGTCATTTTTGTTCATAATGCTGCGTTGGATTTGCTAAAATATATAGATTGGATTGGATAACTCCAGTTGTACCATGTTTGATTTGTATTGAACTGTGGGCAAGGGATCAAATTCATGTATCTCACAGAACCACATTACAACTTTTGTCCTATACTACAACTTTTTGTTCAACCCAAAAATTACAAAAAAAAAAAATCATTTCATACTATAATTTTTTTCTCTCACAACTCTCATTTATTCTCTCTCTCCCCTCTTTCCTTCTCTCTCTCCTTTTATCCCTCTCTCTCTCTCTATCTTCTCACTTCCTCTCTCTCCCTCATATCTCATTATCCTCTCTCATTTCTCCCCCTTCTCTCTATCTCATCTCTCTTCTATATATTTTTTCATATCATTATCTTATCTCCCTCTTCCACTCCTCTATCCTCTCTCCCTCTTCGGCCTCTCTCCTATCTCATTTCTCTCCCCCTCCCTCTACCTCCCATCTCTATTTTATATATATATATTCTTGTATCACGACATCTCTTTTCCTCGGCCTCTCTCTCTCCTATCCTCTCTCATGTATTTTCACTATAACTTTCTAATTATATTATAATATATGTTATATAAAATTATTATAAACCACATAAAGAGAAATATAGTAAATTTTACATTTTTTGTTTGTGTTGTCCAGTCTTCACCAAACACAACATTGGAGAACATGTTGTTCAGCACTGTATTGTCCAGTACTAACCTGTTTGTGAATCAAATGGACCCCCAAATGTGTCTTTTATTGGTCAATTTAGTCCCTAAAATTACTAAAAAGGAAAATTACTAAAAAAGAGACACTGAGGAACATGTTTTTAACTTCAACACATTCAAATATTATAATGACAGTGTCTCGCACATTCAAGGACTAAAATGACGATTTACCCTTTATTTCTTGAGGATGCGATTTCTGTGCAGTTAGAGATAGTGCACAATCATGAATTTGTTAAGTTCGGAGTCGTCTAATCAAGATTGTACTGCTCAAATTTCAAAATTGAACTTTATATTAAACAAAAATCAAAATTGCATTTAAACTCTAAAATGTCTATTTTTTTCGATAAGCAAACTCTAAAATGTCTGATCTTGATATGATGACTCCAATTTTTTGACTACCAACTCTCAAAGGGCATTACTTTTCCCACTCCCCCTCCTACTCGGCGCACACCTCTGAACCTAAAATATTCCAAAATTACCCTCACGTGAAACACGCATGAGAACCTTCCCAATGTGATGTTTTTAACCGGTTCGGTTGACACCCTCCGAACCAGTTCGGATGAGAATGTCCGAACATAAGAATATTGATTTGAGGAGTAATTTCAAACCTTCCCAACGTAGGAAGAATATTGGCTTTATCATTGATGCTAAGAAGTGAAGTGACTGTTTATAATTTCAAAACCTCTATTGAGGAGTAATTTTCATCATCATGATATCACGTGATCCACTTTTTCAATGTTTTTCATCATCATGATATCACGTGATCCAATTTTGGTCTAATGAGCTCACTCAATAACTTTCTCCCAAGCATGCTATCAGATAAAATAAAGAAAAACATTGTTCGATTGACATAGTCCGAACCTGTTCGGATGACATAGTCTGAACCTGTTCGGATGACATTGTCCGAACGAGTTAAAATCACAATTTTGGAGGTGTGTGTCAAGATTTAACACACACGAACGATGTCATTCGAACCTGTTCGAAGGCCCGTGTTCGAACAGGTGAAATTTCGTGAAAAAAAAAAAAGATTTTGGCTGGCCTTTTGGTCTTTTCACACCCTTATGGGGTGTGTTTTGAGTAGGAGGGGGTATGGAAAAAGCAAACGCCCTCTCAAAAACTACACTAAATCCAAATAAAGAAAAACGTAAACCCAACCTATTGGTCTAACTGTGACAAAAAAAAATCCCTCTTTATAAATACAACATCAATTTTTTAGCTGGTTTGGGCGCCAACTTTTTGATGACATTTTTAATAAATAATGCAAACTTTATGTCCATTATGTATCTAGTAAAAATCAAGGTCCCACTCATTTTATGTCCATTATCCCTCTTTACCCCTCATTGTTTTTTGGGTCATTTATTTTGTACCCCCACCATCTTCCCATATACCCCACGCCTTATGCGAAAAGACCAAAATACCCTTTACAAAATTAAAAAAAAATCCAACGTATCCCCAGCACAAAAAAAAATTAAAATCGAATATACATAAGGGGGTATATACGATTTTCCACTAACAATTTAAAAAAATTAAAATCGTATATACATAAGGTGGGGGTATATACAATTTTCCCCCTAAAATTTAAAAAAAATAAAATCGTATATACATAAGGTGGGGGGGTATATACGATTTGTTAAATTACAAAATCGGTTGTACCCCCACACCTAGGTATATACGACTTTGTAGCCCAAATAAAAAAATAATTCATTTAAAAAATTAAAATTATATTTTTTTAGAAAAATAAATTAGATATGAATAATATGAATATCAGCCGTTTTTTTGTTCTGTATAGGGTGTAGTTCGTTAACACGTGACGATGTTATACGTCGAGCGAATAATTTAGGCTAAAAAGTCGGTTTTTGGCAACCTACTCCGATTCTAATGAAACCACAACCATTAAATCCGAAAAAAATCAAGGATCAAGATTCCCATAGAAAGGACTTCTTACGGGACTGCGGGGCTCAAAATCCCAACCCCTCTATGTTGAGCCCATAATTTTTTATATGAAAATTGTTGAGCCCATATAACACAACCGTTGATTATCTCAAAGAAAATTTCACAACCATTTTTTTTACACCAATAGTACACACAACCATTTTTTTGGTGAACTATCTTGCCCTCATTATTTGTTAAAGAGTGTTTTATCAATGTTTTTATGAATTACGTATCTTCGCAAATATATCATATATAAACACAATTCTGTTAACATAAAAATTCTATTCTAATGTTGGTTGTAAACTATCAATCTCCGCCGTATCAATCACTAACTTTTACAATACATAATATCTTTTAACATTTTTTACACAACTCCTTATAACCACATCTCGTGTATTGCACATTTGTACGTCCTAATTGATCTAATCTGTGGTTTAATTTATGTGCATGCCCAAATTCCAAAAAATATGTGGTTTAATTTATGTGCATGCCCAAATTCCAAGATTTGGGTTCCTATAATCAATCTGTGTTTTTTTTCTCTGTAAAAATCTGATACTAATTAGAAAAGTTTCGATGCAAATAATATTAACTTCTAAATAGTTCAAATTTTTATATTACTATTATGTTTAGAACACTTAATATTTTTTTTGACTAAACTGTATTTTTCGTCATTTATCATTGAAAAAGTTTCAATTTGGTATTTTTTTTTTTTACTTTGGTCTTTTATCTTTCAAATTTAGGCTAAAGTAATCCTTTATGTTGATATGTTTTTGTTAGGTCCTTCAATTGGTATGGTATGTTTCAGCTTGGTCCTTCTTGTTTCTTGTTTGGAAGGACCAAATTGAATTAACATATCATACCAATTGAAGGACCAAACTGAACATATCAAACATAAATGATCACTTTGTGTCAGATTTGAAACATAAATGACCAAAGTGGAAAAAAAAATAAAGGATCAAATTGAAACTTGTCAATGATAAATGACCAAAAATGCAAGTTAGTCTTTTTTTTTTAATAAGCAAATGTTAGTTGTTAGTTTCCCAAGTTTGAACTCAGAACTTTCTGCTTGCACTCTGTTCGTATCTGAGTCGGTAGCCAAATTGGGATCCGAGGTGGTTTTAGTGGTGGGTCACCTGAGGTCGGATCGGTCAGAGACTGAGATAATCTTCCGAGGTTAGAGCTGTCACGGTGGTGGTATCTGCAAGCACTCTGATGCTTAAGTCAACAAACAGAAGTGGAATAGGTAAGAATTATTTAAAAAAAGTACATTTTATAAATTACATTGTTTTACGGTTACATATACCGTAAAAGTACTTTAAATAAACAACAATCGTCAAGCCCAACACATACTATATTCTATAAGCTTATAATAAAAAAAAGGGTTTTTTTTTTTTTACCCCCACCCATTCCCCTAACACCCCCACCCACCGTGTGAAAATACCAAAATACCCCTGACTCTTTACAAAATCACAATTTCTTCACACAATTGGTCATACCTACGTTTGACCACCTTCACTCAAATATTACGCCGACTTAGACGTATATACGATCATCGGCCGTAAATCAACCAATCGTATATACCCCACGGACTCTCTATATACGATTTAACACTTTTACTCACCGTATATACCCTATTGAGCGTATATACGATTAGCGTAAATTCATCCAATCGTATATACCCCACGGACCCTATATACGGCGAGCAAAAAGTAAGCATCATATATACACGTTTATACGATGATTTTTTTTTTTTTTTTTTTACTAATTTTTTTTTCTTCACTTGCGATTGTCCAGGTAGGCATAGGGAGGCGTGAGGTCTCTCCGATCGAGAGATGGGGAGTCATCTCATCGCTCCGAGTACGAGGACTCGGAGGCATAATCGACTCCATGCTTCAAAGACGAGACAGAGAGACGAGCACACTGAGGCGGTGAGTATGAGCACGAGGCGGTGAGTATCACCGAGCCACTCGATGATCACCTTTGGAGCTTTCTATCTCGGGGATTACTGCGCAGCAGACGCAGTGGGAGGATTAGCATAGGGGAGGCGGTTTCTCGGTATCATTCCCACCTACTCCTCGATATCATCCCCGAGTATCCCCAGTATGATCCCCAACCTCTTCATTACCATCCCCACCTCCCGAGTATCGGCAGCAGCGAGCAATTTCTGTGTGATGCTTATTACTCGAACCGATCCATGTCCGAGTATCATGAGGTGCCTCAAAGCGATGTCGGGGAGCCTCCTCAAGAAGATCGGAGGAGCCTCGGGAGGAGCCTCGGGAGAGCGTCGACCCTCTCTTTTCACCGACTTAGCAGATCATGTCTGCGATTCTATACTCACGACCGGACCGGTAAGTTTTGCATTTTTGCTTAAATAATTTATTTAAGTCACATAGTCTGCACTTTTGCTTACATTATTTATTTATTTTTATTTCAGAGTATCGTGAGTTGTCAAAGTATGGGCTCATGGCAACAAAGTCCATACTAGACTTCATCTCCATTACCCGACCTACTTGCCGCACCACCGTGGTCGGGGACTCCAGATTGGCCCACTTCTCTCCGGGCCGCCACGCCACGAAGAGACCATGAGTTCTTTGTCGGCTTTTATTGAGAGGTGGCACTCGGACACTTCCGTCATTTCACTTGCCATTTGGTGAGATGACGATCACTCTGGATGACATCTCTGTCTCACGCACCTTCCCATCCAGGGGAACTATGCCACACCTCCTGCCCTCACTGTTAGCTCGGAGTTTGCCACCCAGCTTGCTGAGACATATTTGGGTGTGTCACGGGTTGAGGCTGCTAACAACACCCGTGGGGGTCCATATTACAGCTTCAAATGGCTGGAGCAGGTTTATGAGCGCAACTTGGAGGAGGGGGGTGACATCACGATTCTTTGTCGGGGCTTTTCGCGCCGCGCTTTCCGACCACTGATATCTTCACCACGAAGACTGGAGACAGGGCTGAGGCTAAGTGGTTGATCTACCTGGATGATCTGAGTCCAGAGGTTCTTGGAGGGTATGCATGGGGTGCGGGTGCACTAGCTGCCATGTATCATGACTTGAACACTGCGTCATCTCGGACTACGCAGATGTGGAGGGTATGCCACCTATTTCGGTATACATTTTAACTTCTTGTATTTTTGTTAAATCGCACCGACTTTTGGTAAATTTTTGTGAATTAAATATGTTATTTATTTTTGCATTTCGTGCTTGGATTATGTGGTATTTCCGGATGGTGGATAGGTTGCCGGTCATATCCGGGTGTGAGCCACCTGGTCGGGCGCTACAGGAAGAAGAAGTCGGACCACCTGGTGAGCCACTACAGGAGGATGCTTGATGAGCCGAGGCCGCAGGATGTCTCTGGCGGCCATTTGAGGAGGGCAGGGGTGGTAGACCTTCTGAGCAGATCTCCTCAGACAGAGGCTTCATCGGTTGGGGTGATTTTGAGTTGCTTACATGCCCGATAGGTGTCTGCTGCGTCGGTTTGGGTACACGCAGATCATCCCACGTGACCTCTTAGTGGCCGTCCGAAGTCATACCGATTGCGTGTTTGGGATCGTCCACTTCATGGCATCTGTGGAGGACATCGCGCGCACTACTCGGGTTGCTCGGAGGCCGGATCGGGTGCAGACGTAACTACTTAGAGTGGTACGTCCGGCTTCTATCCCCAGACTATTACCGGCTCCACCATCACCACCATCACACTGAGATCGAGCCTGGACACCTCCCCGAGATACGCTCACGACGATCATGACCGGATTAGGGAGCTTGTGAGGGCTTGTAGAGCGGGATTCGTGTGGCGACATCGCACATGGCAGTCCGGCGTATCGGACACTCCATAGGATGGTTGGGATGGCAGCACCGGATGACGTGGCTGGGGAGCTTAGACGACGGGGGCGAGGACGAGGTGGACGCCGTTAGGGATTTTTTATTTGTTTTTTTGATGTATTTGATATTATTTTGGCACTTTATTATATTATTAACTTTTTTCGGATGTTTTATTTATTTTACGAGTTTCCATAAATTTTTGATTTCATTTATTCGATAAAACAAAGTTACACAAGCGATAAAACATAAACAACTTGAATAAAAATAGACAGATAAAATGAAAATACAATATAAACTACTGAGGTGGTGGAGTTAATCGACGAAGGATCTCGGGACGGTCCCTTCTGGTTTCGACGTACAGATGAATGTAACTCCTCCATTTAATTGTAATATGAATGGACATCATGTCTCGGACGTCATCCGCATTGTTGACATCCATGGTAGACCAAGAAATACCTCCACTAGTCGTTTGGGTTTCCGATAAACGATACGAATTATCTCATGTTAAATGCGTTCTCTGGTTGAACCATTTGCGATGAGTTTTCGCTTAAGAGCGAAAATGATATATCGTGTTTTAACCTACACGCGAAACAACATCTCTCCCATCGAAACTTATACCATCATCTTTCAAGATGATACCACGATGATCAACAAACCCCATATTAGAATGAACAAGAGTGAGGAAGAAGGCTCGTAGTATGACATTAGCGAAAGCTCTGCATCATCTTCACTTGTGATGTGTGAGAAGAAGGAGGAAGTTGAATTTTTGGTGTGAAAATAGTGATGGTGGGAGTGAGTATTTATAGATGAGGTAAAAGATTATCAACCGTTGATTTTGGCGTGCAATCTACACCGTAGATCAACTTTGAAAGCGAAATCATGGCCAGTTAAATTTTTTTACAATTTTAAAAAAAAAATTTAAGACGCATCATATATATATGTCATTTGGGACATATATCGATGGATCAGATAGGCCTCGAAACATATACGATATATATACACCACCAAGAAGTATATACGATTGGTGGTTATATATACGATCGTATATCTTAACTACTCCATCGATATATGTCCCCAAATGACATATATATACGATGCGCCTCTGATGCGTAAAAAAAAAAAAAGATTACAAAGGCGGTTGGGGATTTCAATTTGGGTGGGGGTGTTAGGGGAATGGGTGGGGTAAAAAAAAAAAAACCCTAAAAAAAATTACAAAAACAAATGTGACTGCAGTAACAAAATCAGGAATAAAAAAATTGGGCCAAAAATTATAAACATAATAAGTACATTCATGCAAGTAGAGGGACCTTAGAATAAATAAAGTATAATTACCAAACAACATATTATAGAGGTTAAAGGTAAACAATCCTAGCCATTTAACATTTTTATCATTAAATCTATGGTTTAAAAGGGACTTTCTCATGATGAGAAAGTTTTTTCACTCTCCCATTTTAAACCCAACCAGATAGAAATCATCACTAGTCGTCTAGTTTGGTAAATTAAATTTGCAAGTTCTCAAACAGACCGAAGATTTTCTTTTTGTCAAAATTTCATTTTTTTTTATCTGAAATCCTCCAGTCCAATTCTAAAAAATTCAGGCCAAAACCTCAAATGATCTCAGCCATCAATATTTGTCGTACACATCCAACGGTTGATTTAAAGATGCCGCTCCCTCAAGGGTTTTGAGCAGAGCAGGGTTTAGGAGTAGCAGCACCTTTCCTCTCCATCCTTCTCTTCTTTCGTCTCTGTGTGCTCTTCAACTTCTTCATTCATTTCAAACTCGTTTGTTGCTGATTTTTCCAAAGCATGTGGTATTTGTGCGTTTTCTTCCACAGATTATTGGATTACAGAAAACCCGAAGTTGAATCTCTTGCGCAACTATTTAGATCCTTTGAAGACAACCAAAACGACGAGTTTCACTCTCAAATACAATTGCAATGGAAGCTCCCTCTCCATCACCACCCGGATTCTCCTTTCCATCTCGTCAATCTCCCTTCTGAACAACTTGCTCGTAACATTGCAAACCGAAGTCAGTTTTTCACTTTCTTCTTTCTTTTATTTTTTATTTTTTTTTTTATTTTTATGATTAACCGTTGAATGATTTTTTGTTTTAATTTTGTGGGTTTGTTTAAATTTTTAATTTTTATGTTTTTCTTTTTGGGGTTTGTAATTTTGTAGGCATACTTGTGAAGGGAATGTATGAGTTGTGGGGTGAAGGAGGTAGTTATGAGGAGTTGAAGGATTCTATATTGAGTTACCCTGATGAGAGAAAGTTGCCATACTTGGAACCTGACAGTACTTTCAGAATTACTGTTGATACCTTTGGCAAGGCCATTAGTCTTCAGGAGCAAAAAGAACTCATTCAAGGCCTTTCTTATATCCCTTTCAAGGTTGGCTCTCATTTAATTTCATTATTATTGTGAATGTTCTGATAGTTCCTTGAATGCAGAAAAGTAGGAAACTATTAACTTTGTGCTTACTTTCAAAAAGTTAGTGGTGCAATAGGACATTTTTATTTTGTGTGTTGGGTTTTGGTAGATTTGTATGTTGATTATAAATAGTTATCTAAAATGCAGTTTGAATCATCTATGTTCATAACCGTTTCATAGGAAACAATATTGTTTGATCTCGCCTGGGCGTGATGGGAACTACATTTCGATTTTGTGAGGAGCTTTTGGATTTATATTTCTCACCCCTTTGTTTGATAATTGGATTTATGTTTTTTTTTAGCATCAACTGAATTTTCAACAATAAGGATTATTTGTTGGTTAGTTTTCATCAAGCTTTTGAAGTTTCTAATCTATCAAGAATTATTTTACTTTTTTCCCCCTCATATGGGCCTCTTGTCCTTCTCATTTGTTTTCACTTGATTTGAATGATCCCTCATTGTTGGTTGCATTAGCAATTTCAGCGACATTGGGACGCCAACTCTCGGGTTTGAACCCGACTGTGACCGTGCGAGCAATGGTAGTGTGTGTGGTGTTAATTTGCCATTTAGTCTAAATTGACAAAAAAATTGATTTGAGATGGCTATGAGTCCCGCCTTGATCTTATGAAGTCAGATGCATTATAACGTACAATAAATGGAATTTCTCATTATTTATTTTGCTGCTTTGTATAAAACTCATTACTGCAAGAATGTATTTCTCATTCATCATTGTTTGCTCATTTTGTTTGCAGGGACGAGTAAACTTGAAAAACCCAGATCAGAACTTCTGGCTTATAGAATATGATAACTATGACGGCAATAATGGCCTTCCTCCAGTTGTCCAAAAGAGAATATTCTTTGGCCGTGAAGTTGGTGGTGCTGATAGGAAGCTTTTACCCACATATCAGTTGAAAAGTCGTAATTATCTTGGGCCAACAGCCATGGATGCTGAGATGGCTTTTCTAATGGCCAACCAAGCACTGGCTACTTCGGGAAACTAGTTTATGACCCTTTCGTTGGAACTGGAAGTATTCTTGTTGCAGCCGCTCATTTTGGAGCAATGACCATGGTCTGCTTCTGCTTCATTTACATTCTTCTAAGAAAATTCACGCCATTATGCACGTAGATGATTTTCTTTAACAAGAACTGATCTAAATTGTTCAGGGTGCTGACATTGATATTAGGGTAGTACGTGATGGACGTGGTCCTGACTGTAATGTATGGAGTAATTTTAAGCAGGTAACTGTACCAAATGTTCTTACAATTGTTTTATGGCCACTATAAAAATTAGTGTTTACATAGTTATTTGGAATTTTGCACCACCTATAATGTTACATAGAATGAATTGGCTTGAATAAAGCATACTTTATGATTTGTATCATTTATTGATTTTTTGATCAACTTATTACTATTAGGCTTTTCATTTTGCAGTACGAGTTGCCAACGCCAGTTGGTCTTTTAAGGGCTGATAACAACCTTCCTCCCTGGCGTCCTGGGCTGAAAGAGGTAATTCTCCGGGGAGAGAAATCCCCATATGTCTCAACCCTCAAGTTAAGAATTTTTCTGATATCTGCAAAAAAAAAAAAAAATTGACTTTTTTCCAACTAAATAAAGTATCAAATATAATAAACCTGCCTTGTGGTGTTGCTGACTCTGGCTCTTTTAAGTAATGGTGTTGCTGACTCTGGCTCTTTTAACTTGCTACTAAATTATAAAAGAGGTAGATTGACATTATTCATAATGTTGATAGCACTTGGACAATAGACTTTTAATAGACCGAGTATCCCACCAACGCAAGTCACTGGTAGGCTTGAATCCTACTTGGGAGATTTTATTCCTTCCAAACTAAAGAATTAGAAAGGGAAAGGTTTGCTTGTTAAGAGTAGGTCATGTGTTTCCCTGTCTTTGTTTCTATTACATTGTATCTTATCGTATCGCATTCCGTTCTGCAATATTTGAGACTCGTCGTCAATACCTAGGCGCAGGTTCGGGATACTCCTCTGTTCTACATTCTGAGTCTATTATGCTATTTAAAATAGTCAATTAAGAATTCTCGAATATAGTAGTACTTGCAATAGTTTGTTGCATCTTTGATCTCCCAAGAGGCGACAATTACCACGAGCAAACATTTTAATGACGAGGAACACATTTTTTCTATGCTACTAATACTTCACTTGCTCTAGACGATGAACACACTTTTTCTATGCTACTAATACTTGCTCTGAACAAAATAAGTATGTGGATGTTTTGAGTCGCTACTTCATTCTTTGACCAGGCTCTTTGTAAGCCTTCTGTATCTATCTGGTGCTAAGTATTTAAATGCTGAATCCTGTGTAAAATGGCTGTTTAGTGTTTAAGAACAACAACGAAACCTTTATGCCTTCATCCCATTAGTTGGAATACATATCCACTCAACCTTAAGTTCAGAATGCACTGTACCAAACTCTATTGTTTCTAATTTTCAATTACTTAGTAATAATAAACCCAGAGTATATAGCTTTGGATTTATTATCAAATCTTCTCTAAAATTCGAGTGGAGTAATAAAGGATCATAGAAATTTCAGTTGCCTGGCAAGTTTTGCCACTGGTTGCTATGTACTGGATTTGTGAAGGTAACTGGGGATGTTATCTCCAATCTTGTTTAAAAGGAAAACTACATTGTGAAATGCAAAAATAAATTGCATGGATGCAATGCAACTTTATTCATTGTATATGAACCTTTTCTAATTTTTACTGATAACTTTGCTGTTAACTAGGTATTTGATGCGATAATATGCGACCCACCTTATGGAGTGCGAGCCGGGGGACGCAAATCTGGTGGTAGAAAGCTACTAAAGGGGATAGTAGAACCCTACATTGTTCCTGATGACAAAAGGGCAGGTCACATACCATCAACTGCAGCTTACAGTTTAGTTGAGTGTGTACATGATTTGCTTGATCTTGCTGCTAGGATGCTTGTAATGGGAGGCAGGCTCGTGTATTTCTATCCTGTATTGAGAGAAGAAGAATTTGCACACATTCAATTCCCAGAGCATCCATGTTTTAAACTGATTTCTTCTTCTGAGCAGATCCTTAGTACACGTTATAGCAGAGTATTACTGACAATGATCAAGATAAGTCCTTACACAGAGGAAATATATGAAGCAGCTAGAATACAACACCTTGAGTTTAGGGAGAATCATGTAAAATGGCTAGAAGATGGTAATCTTCATTCTGCTGTTTTCAGTCCAGCTGATACTCAGTTAACTGAGGATGCTGATTCCAAGTCTAGTAAGGATCCAAACCGTAAATACAGAGGAAAATACGTTTAGTATGTGCTTGGATGGAGTATTTTTGGGAGTAATGTAATTTGAACTAATTTATTACAATTCCCTCCAAAAGTTACATTACTTCCGAAAAATGTTTCATCCAAACATAGACTTAATGGGTTAGATGCTCCCTGTCACTAACCGTTATAGTAGATGCACTAACACTGCATGTTTGTTTCCGTTCAAGAGGAAAAATTGTTTCATCATAGGTAAGCCAGTGTACTCATACACCTTTTTTTTTTTTTTTCAAATTAGTGATACTTTTATCTTATTTTGTTTTGTAGAAATATTTCTTTATTTCCTTTTAATTTTATTCAATTTGATTTGATTCGATGAAGTTGATCAATTCCAACTTTCCTTTTTGTTTTTTGTTTGAAAGTGAAACATTTCGTTAATAGGGTAATGCCAAGGATGACAATGAGCTCTTTGAGCAGGGTAATATAATATCTGTTTTCATACCAGCGTTTGAAAATAGTGTTCATACTCAAGTTCGTACTTGCGTAGGCAGCAAGTTTAGTGTCCGTTCTCATACCCTCTTGTCACCAAAGTACTCACATTTGTTCCTACACTTTAACTATGAAAAATTGATAAATAATGCAAAAATCATCATAATTCTATTACAAAACGATCAAAACATCTATTAAATTTGTCCATTGAATATTACAAATAAAAGTATTTTTTTAAATAAAAACTCAAAATATTAATTGCTGGATATAAAACTAAACGGTCAAATTATTTTTTTTATTTTTTTAAATTGAATAATTAATAACTAGCAATTACAAAAGGGGAGAAATTCTTGAAGGAGGTTCAGAGTAGCGATTGGAACCTTATCAGAGTGTCGAGTAATGTTGAAAGTGAGTGTTGCTAAGTTGGTTATCTTTGTCTCTAAAGGTGTTGTTCCAATGGGGAAGAGGGAGGAGATTAAGCAAGTGATGGGGAAGAATATTATAAATGACTAGACCATTACCCGTGCGATGCACGGGGCAGCATTGCATGCCATGTGCATGACTAATATGGTTTTAAATTTGACATTATATATATAGACACACACACACATGAGCTGAATTCCATAATCTTGGTGTAGTTTGTGATTGTACTGTAATGTATTCAAAGAAATGAGTGTTTTTCGATGAACAATGACATGGGCACTCATTTTGAAAAACAGATTTTGAGGGATGCATAAAATTGAAGTAAAGACATGGGCAATTTGAAACACATGTTTGAAATTAAAAGGCAAAGACCCAGTTTGATTACACCGACAATGTAAAAATGGCAATGCGGCGAGGTAGGGGCCGGGAGTACTCCCGCTCGCCATCCCATCACTACAAACTATTCTCTGTTTCCGTCCCCCGCCTTGCACCGATCTATGTTATCTAGAGTTTTACTCCCACACTGTTTCCCACGGGGTGTGGTCCTTATCCTTGTTCAACAAATTTTTCCTCGTCCCCGCTCACGATTCCCGGTGCAGGGAAGTATTCTCTCCCGCTCTATCCCGGAGGGGCACTGGTAGGTCATGTCCCCGTCCCCCAAACTTTTCTCCGCCCGCGATCCCTGTCATGAGAAAGTTTTCTTCATTGCTCCTGTCTGCACGAGGACATGGTCCTCTCCCTGTATCCGAAATGACCGCAAATGATTTTCTCCTTGGCCGATCTACATGGGAAAAACTTCTCGCCCATGGTCATTTCCTAGGGACACAAATTGTTAGCAAGTGTACCAATATTACATGATAATATGACTTTTCAATATCCAATGCATAGCATGATGGACAATTATATTCTCCGACCAATCCACTTTACAAACGACCCTTGAATGGGCATAATATGGTGCATACCACTTCCTTCTGAGAAGCATAATTTATTGTATATACAATCATATCCTTAGGAGTGCATGTTCAACATCCAATGGTTGTGTGACAAAGTGAAAGGGCTCTACTTGAATCAAAATATACTAAAAGCAAAACATGTCGTCAACATCGATAATTTCCAAAGTAATTCTATGTTTGTTAAAGAAAAGGCTAGGAGAATGAAATTAGTGGAAGAAATATGAAGTTCTAGTAACTATTTATCTTTAAATTTGACACATAATTGGTGCTATTGGAAGTAGGTGAGCATTGGAAAACAACATGGTGCTATTAATTATTGTGTTTCACGATGCTATAGTATTAATTATCCTTAAACTTTACATGTAATTGATGCCATTGGAAGTCAATGAGCATTGGAAAACAACATAGTGCTATTAATTGTTGCTTTTCACGATGCTATAGTATTAATTTCATTGACTATGTAGCTCTTGTTTCAATTTTTGGCCATCAAAATCCCGTAAGGTGTGACTTCTCATTTACGGTGTATAGTTATTGTGTGGTGGGTGACTTTTCGCTTACGATGCATAGTTATTGCTGCCAAATTTAATAATACAGAAATTTCGACAACGATGCAATGAAATGAATGCTAATGAGTTACTTCTCCATATACCATGGCTAAGTGTGTGTATATATATATAGTCCTCTTTATCTTCCCCATGCGCATATATTCATTGAACCATTCAAATTCCCCATCTATTAATGATGAACTTCGATAATAATGCAATGTATATAAATAGTCTTCTTTTTTCAATGTGTTTATTTTGTTGGATAAATATTTAATTAATGTGCATTAAAAATTGGTGCGTAAATAATGAATGTGTGTGTTGGAAATAAGATAGGCTATAGATGCTATAATTGCAAGTGGGACAGACAATTATTATAAACTTTTTAAGTATAATACCCTCCATTTTGGCAGACTTTCTCCCGCCCAAATGTCTTCTATTTTTTCTTATTTGTATCCTACTTTTATACATAAAAAATAAATATACAGCGGTGTCCCCGTATCCTATGTTTTGTTTCCTACTTTTTAGAATGCTCACCTATTATTCATTCAACAATAGTGAGATCCCAACATAAGCAATGAATTTTCCAAGCAAAGTTTTGTTGCAAAATCTATATTTCGAGGCCTTGTCTTCTGGGTAGAGTCCAGTAACATGAATCCCTTAGACAACTCTTGATATATTCTGAAACAAAAAATAGTAATGACAAAAACAAAAGGGAACGAAGCCACAATAGAACCATCGGCCATAAGAAGAACAATATAAGTAAAAGCATAATGGAGCAAAAATGAAACAGCTGACACAAATGGCTTCAACATAAAGAAAATTTGACCTTTCAATCCCTTTTAGAATAACACAAAAGCAATTAGATCTAACCTTGATGTAGTCAAAAATATAGATTCTCACTAACCATAAAATATAGCTTGGTTTGAAGAATTTCAGCAATTGTAGAACTGAGTTTTCCATTAACAGTTGGACCAACGCCCTCAATTTATAGAGAAGAAAGAAACCTCAAATGTCCTTCTCATCTCAATGTGATTTCAAAATAGTAATTGCCACAAATCATATCTCCCATGTATTAGAAATATAAATGGAGAGTTAATATGTATCGACTATCAAAAGGGGTGAACTATTTATATTTCCCAGTATCTATATTGTTACAGTCATAATTGTTGTTGAAGTTTAGTTGCAAACGTGAAGAGTAATTTTGGCTTCTTGGAAACATGTGTCTAATTTAAATACAATAATGCTACAATTGGAATCTCAGTTTAGTTGCCTAGAAGCAGCAAATACGAAGTAATAGGTGACTTCTCGTTAATTGTGTATAATTATTATTGTCAAACTTAAAATGACCAAAAATTTTAAATGACCGAAATGTCTTTAATTTGGCAGACTTTTTTCTGCCTAAATTATCTTTATTTTGTCTTTATTTGTATCCTAGTTTTATATATAAAAGATATTGGGAAGTAGGCTTTAAAATTTATCACGGGAGAGTTAAGAAAGAGGACTTCAATGGTATTTTGGATAGAGTGAATTCTGAGTGGGTGCAACATAAAGTTAAAACTCGTGGGGTTGTGTTGTGGGTCGAGCTTCTTAAAGCGATCTACACATATCATGGTTCGATAATTCAATAAAAAATTACTAACAAACAAAATATAAAAAACATAAAAATAGCAATTAGGGAAAAACATAGTATAGAAAAGAAGAAGAAGCTTTGTGTGAAAATTAAAATTGGAGACTTGACTCTGTTAAAAGTGTATCAAGAAACCAAGCAGAGTTCCAATAGCATTTGAGACGTCGGCCCATATGAGCATAACCGGCCCAAACTCGGTTGCTTGGAGCGCACTTTGCGCCAACCGGCCGAAATTTTCGCACAACGGTCGGGACTCTACAGTATATATATGTCATTCGCATATGGCATCGTGACGTTCTCTATACCTAGTGTTACCCCGCGAGCGACCTACACCGACTCGAGCGTCGAGTGTGTCATCGTGTACCACCCGAGGTGCTCAGCGTGAAGCCAAGACCAGTCCTTTCCCTCACTCAACGACCGGCCAATCCAGCAAACAGCAACATCACTTCATTGGTCTAAGGTACGATCAACTCCATTGATGATAACAGTGAAGACTCAAAGGTGATTTGAGCAATTTGATAGAAAAGTATCGAAGAAGAAGAAGCTTAAAGAAATCTAATACTTCATTGAAAAATAAACTAGGATATTACAAGGTATATATACAGAGTAAAGCAATTGAATCCGTTGAGGAATTATAACAAACTTCAACTGATTGAAACTAACTCAATCTAACCTAAAACTATCAGGAAAGGGAAAGCTTAGAGAGAGAAAATACAAGGTAACACTAGATGGAAAAAAATAACCAGCTTCACTTCTTTTTGGTGTTGACTTGGAGGGTAGGGTCACGTGGTGAATTTGCTGAGGTGGCAAAGTCAGCTTGACTTGTACTGTTAACTTCAACACTTTGTTAGGGGCAATCAGTGACAAACAAAGGATAATTCTTGTATTGAACGCGCTCATGGTACATACCCATAGTGTTTTATGCACAGTGACACTTCGCAAAATATTCCTTATTATAAAAATTCCACCATATTTTAAAGATTCCTGGATCCATCCCTGACAATAGCTCTTTGCAAGGTTATCTATATAGGTATATCACACAATCATTATTTAGGTGCTTCAAAGTGTTTTTCCCTTATGTGACTCTATGTCTAACCTTAGAGGAAAAAGGGGATAATTTTTTTTGGTTCCGAACATTGTTTGGCAATATACGGAATGTCTCAACACTTTCAACGAAAGACTAACATCTGTTTGTTTAGAAGCAAATTTCACACTAACTAATGTTGAGTTCTCACTACAGAAATAAACCCTGGGAGGACAGGTCGACCTCCCAGTCCCATGGTAGCTCAAGCCACTAGGTCAATGGTGTTGGTTAAAAAACGAGGATGATTTTTTTTTGACGGGACAAACGAGGATGATTATTAACACTGATCTGGAATCTACTGCCTCTTTAACCAAATAATCTACTATCGATTCTACTATTCTCATCTCTTTAATCAAACAACTCACTACCTTAATTACTATACCCATTACTATTTTTTATCAGATTAACTCATTTGAGGGTAAATTTGACTACAAATAAAATTATTCACATATGTTATCCTTTTCATGGGTCTGCTGCACATTTACCAAAAATTCTTTTCTCACCTTTTTCAATTGTGATTCACTCCATACTCTCTCTATTCTTGTTTCAAAAAAAATTCAATCTATCTTCTATTTATTTAACCAAATCTATCTACTATCTCTTTAATCAAATAACCCGTTAACAAAATTTTTATGTTATCTATTACATGTTTGTCATAATAATATTATTTTATTTTCACAAATGTCTTTATTTTATTTTTTTTTTGACAAAAGAAAACTTATGGAATTTTATTCAAAATTAAAGTATCAATACATGAAGGAATACGATCAAAGACTTGGATGCTAGCAAAATTCAAGATGCGCTCTAGCAATAAAGTAAAGGAAGAATAAGGTTGACTTGCCTCCGAACAAAACTAACACAGTAGTTTTCTAGATTAGACAAAAGATTGCGACAAATATTTAAAATAGAGCCATATTCAGTATTAAAACTAGGCGAGCCCCGTAATCCATCTACTACCGCTTTACAGTCAAGTTCATTTCTCAAAAGAAACTGAAATTTTAAGATTAAGTGCACACATATTTAAAAGTGGTGACGTAGATTGAGATACATGTTAGACATTTTAATAATAGACATTTGACATTTGTCATTTCCATTTCTTGAGAGGGTAATGATAGAGGCCATCTCATCTATCCTATAATGGACGTTAAATAAATATGAAAGGTGATTGGGAATTGGATACATATTTAGAAGGCTTAGTTAAGTTGGTCATGGTTCCCTTGAAAAGGTCAGAGAGAGATGAGAAAATATTTACGAGCAATGATGCATGTATATGTCATGACATCTCATTTGTTCCCACATTTTGATGCTACAAAAACGGATTATGGTTGGCCATTTTGAGCCTGGTCATAACGCCTTGACCCAGAGAAGAACAGAGAGAAGGGAAAGGGGGGAAGGAAGAGAGAAATCTCATTTCAACCTTTTTTTTTTCTTTTCCCTCTCAACATCAACATCTGGCATTAAGGTCACTTCCATTTCAGAAATCAATCTCATTGGGTTTCTAATATATATGCATGCAATATATATCCATATGCAGTTGAGGTTTATGAATCTATCTTCACATTTCTCTTAATTATTTCAGGTAGCCTTCTGTTTTTTCTATGTTCATGCATGTAGTGCATATGCATACACAATTCTCTATATTTCCGATTATATAAGACATAACAGAGGCTAATGTTACAGATTTATTGTAAACAAATGTTATCATGTTGGAACAATTTGAAATGTCCCATGTGCAAATTTTGGCAATTAATTCAAAAAGTTAACAGGTTGGAACAATTCTCAACATTATTTTCAGGTCACATTGAACAATTTTTGGGAAATCCAGAATTTGAACATTCAATAGTCTGATCCACGCCAAATTGAAACTAGTCCTAAGGCCTAAAAAGAAACCATGGCTCCAAGCACATTCAGAAAAGCCATTGGGGCAGTCAAGGATCAAACAAGCATAGGCCTAGCCAAGGTGGGAAGCAGCGCCTCACTTGGTGACCTTGAAGTGGCCATTGTGAAGGCAACAAGGCACAATGAATACCCAGCTGAGGAGAGGCACATTAGGGAGATTCTGAGCTTAACATGTTACTCGCGAGCATTTATCAGTGCGTGTGTGACCATCCTCTCCAAGCGTCTCAACAAGACAAGCAGTTGGGCAGTGGCTTTGAAAACACTTGTTTTGATTCAAAGGTTGTTAGCAGATGGTGATCCTGCATATGAGCAAGAAATATTCTTCTCGACTCGACAAGGGACTCGCATTCTCAACATGTCTGATTTTAGGGACAAGTCAAAGTCTAATTCATGGGACTTCTCTGCTTTCGTGCGCACGTATGCATTATATCTAGATGAAAGGCTTGAGTACAAAATGCAATACAGACGTGGAAAGTGTAGTAGGTCTGCTTATGATGATGATGAAGAAGATGAGCCAAGGGAAAGAGGAAGAGATAGATCTAGAGAAAGAGACAAGGAAAGACAGATCGTCATGAGATCCACCCCATTGTGTGAAACAAAGACAGAAAACCTATTTTCCAAAATGCAACATTTGCAATTGTTGCTTCAGCGTTTTTTAGCTTGTCGTCCCACAGGTTTGCAGTTATTAAAACATGCAAATTCACATATTTTTTTTAGTACTTGGCCACTAATTGTTGTAAAATTGCATGCACTTATATCATTGATCAAGATGAGTAGTAATGCACTCTTTCAATTATTGCACACATAATTTATCTAATTAATACAATCACATATAGAAGCATAAAAGGCAAGCTCATGGTTATTTTAACTCAACAGGGACAGCAAAGACTCATCGAATTGTGATAGTGTCTCTATACCCGATTGTGAAGGAGAGTTTTCAAACATATAATGAAATGACAGAAATACTAAGTATCTTCATCGATCGTTTCGTTTACATGGAGACACCAGACTGCATTAAGGTGTATGACATCTTCTGTCGTGTTGGAAAACAGTATGATGAGCTAGACTTGTTTTACACCTGGTCCAAGAGTATAGGAATTGCACGTTCTTCAGAGTACCCAGATATTGATAGGGTCACAACAAAGAAGCTGGAGCTCATGGATCAGTACATCAGAGATAGGTCAATCTCAGCACAAAACAAGAAGCTTAATACACAAGAGGAAAAGAATGAAGAAGTTGAACCAGAAGAGGATATGAGTGAAATGAAGGCACTGCCACCTCCAGAAGAGATCCACGAGGAACCAATAGAGGAAGAAAAAGAAGAGATAAAAGAACCAGAGCCAAAAGAAGAAGAAACGGTACAAACAGAAGGTGATCTGATGGATTTAGGAGCCGATACGCACAATCAATATGATGGGGACAAACTAGCCTTGGCGTTGTTTGACGGCGCTGCACCAACAAGTACAACTCAAGCTCTTCCATGGCATGCTTTTAATAATGGGGAAGATTGGGAGTCAACACTAGTTCAATCAAGTAGCAACTTGTCGAACCAGAGGCCATCATTAGGAGGTGGCCTTGATACATTGGTGTTGGATGGTATGTATAAACATGCAGAAACAAATGCAGCAATGCAAGGACTGGGTTATGGAATGAACGGTAGTGCCAGCAGTGTCGCACTAGGGTCAGCTGGATCGCCCGCAGTGCTAGCACTACCAGCACCACCATCACAGAGTGGTTCAAGTTTTAGAAGCACAGATCCATTTGCAGCATCAATGGCTGTGGCACCACCCTCTTATGTGCAAATGTCAGAAATTGAGAAGAGACAGAGGTTATTAGTGCAAGAACAGGCAATGTGGCAGCAATATGCAAAGGGTGGTATGAACGGTCAAGCTCCATTTACAACACAACCTAATAACAATGCCTACATGGGAGGGTATCCACAAACCTACGGGAACTACTATAAATAATAACTAGGAAAAAAATGCATTAGTTTGGAATGACCCAACTGCCCCCAGTAGATTTTAATCTGTCCACTAAAACTTGTTTACAAGTTTACTGTAATTGAACACCCAGAAAAGTGAAAAAATGCAGATAATCGTTTCTTTCCTCCCCCTTATGAAACTAAAGTCTCATCGCTAATTAGCAATATTCTACAGCGTGCAACTACAACTGTTTACATGATAATTTAGTGGGTAAAATTTTCACAAACCCTTAATTCAGTCCACGAACTTGCATAACTTAGTTGATCTCCAAAGTATGCCAAAATAATTAGAAATCTTTGAAGTTTGTGAAGTAGTAGTGGTAGCCCCTTACCAAAATTAATGAGATGAATTTCACACGACCGTAGAAACTGCTAACAAAACTCTGGGACAATTTCCAACTAATTACTTTCATATACTCTAGATCCAAATCCAAATAGGAGAAAATGTAAAATTTTAAGCACTAAATTTGAGGGTATCCAAAATCATAAGCCCCCCACCCCACACAAAACCTGCTAATTTGCAAACATTATATTTGAAATCTCAGTCGAATAACAATGCATAAAAATCGACTCCATAACACTAATCAAAAATCTATTTTTTAAGGGCAATGGGAAAAGTTTCACAGCAACAGCAAACCCAACAAAGCACAATTCAAATTCAAAACGATTCTACAATGAACCCTTAACAACCAATAGCTTAATTGCCCGTGTCCAGGGGCAGAACAGAAGCATCATAATTCATAGGCATGAGTTCCAATTCACTATTGTGCCTAGAATTCCAATTCGGCGATATACAATTATAAAAAGCAATAGGATAGAATTGCAATAATTCAATATAAGGAAGAAAAGATCCATTTGATAATAGAATTAGAACAGTTGTCAAACACAAGAGTATTTCTGCAAAATTATAAAAGCAAAGATGGGTACAAAATAACAAAGCGAAACTGCAAAATTCTAATAGTCCACCTAGAAAAGAGATGTTCCTTTTCCCTTCTTGTCACCACCAATCTCAAAGTGCTTGCACCTCTGAAAACACAATCACAAACAAACCATAAGATAAAAAAACCTAATAACAAAACGATAATTACAAAAACGACAGAAACACACGCTTACCTTGATGGCATGTTGAGATACATGCTTGCAACCCTGACACTGCAGCCTCAAGACAATTTTCTTGGTAGTTTTTGCCTAATTAAATTTAAACAAAAAATGAGAACTTCAAAAACTAATCAATTGAAGTTTTTAGGGTACAGTGTCCAAGAAATTAAAAAAAAAAGGTACCTTTTTGTGAAAGACGGGTTTGGTCTGTCCACCATAACCAGATTGCTTACGGTCATAACGACGTTTACCCTGAGCAGCGATACTGTCCTTACCCTTCTTGTATTGGGTAACCTTGTGCAAGGTGTGCTTCTTGCACTCCTTGCTTTTGCAGTATGTCTTCTTTGTCTTTGGAACGTTCACCTGTGAGAAATTCAAAGAGAATAAGAGGATGACAAATTATTGATGAATGGAAGGAGCATAGGTAGCTTGGGATGAGAGGAAAAAGGGGATCTTACCATTGTGACGGCAAAGGAGGAGGAGATCAGCTGAGCAAAGGGAGGAAGACGAAACAGAATGAATACTTAGGTTTTATTGGCTTTGGGAATTAGGGTTCAACTTAAATGTTCTTCCTCATTTTGGGCTTTCTAGTTTATCGGGTTGGCCCGGTCTAATTTTTGGCCCAAAACAAATCTTTCGTTCCAATACATGGAAGGCTCATATTTTTTCAACCCCCTCCTACTTACCACACACCCCAAAACCTAAATATTCCAAAATTACACTCACGTGGAACACGCGGGGAAACCTCCTCACGTTGTATTTTAGAATGGTTCGGTTGCCAGTCTCCGAACCAGTTCGGTTGTCATGTATCGAACAAAATACATGATGGAAGTTCATGTTAAGGTTTATGTTCGGTTGCCAGTCTCCGAATGGGTTCGGTTGAGGCAACCTGAACCTTGTAAATTTCAAAAACTGGGGTGTGTGTCAAAACATATAAGGTACAGTTGAGGGTAGTCGAACCTGTTCGATTGACCATAACCAAACCAACTCAATTTTTTAAAAAAAAAACGGAGGCGCTGGCCTCATTATTGGTATTTGGTCATTTTGCATAGTTTTAAGGGTGTGTGGTGAGTAGGAGGGGATGTGGGAAAAGTCAGACCCTACATGGAAATAATTGTGTCAAATAAAAAGTTACATAATCGAGCCTCGTATAAATAAACACTACATACAGAAATAATTATTAGTTGCCTCCTAAGGTGAAAGAGCAACCATGTCGCTCATAATTGAACTAGGTAAATTGATCGTAAAGTATAATATAAATACTATGAATGGTTGAGATTATATAAACCAATATGAGATTTGCGCAAAAACACGAAATTGAAGTTGATGGAGATATTTTACTTTGCTACAAATGATTTGGAGGTGGGAAAATTAGGGTTAGGATTCGAATAGAAAAGAAGATTATATTTTAATATTTTACTCATTAAGATTGCCACATAAGTGACCCTAACGTCTACATCATAAATCTTTTTTTTTGGTGGAAAAAGAGAGGGTTAAAACACGTCAAACAAAAATCTAAAAAACATGAGGAAAACTATCCCACTCACATTAGCCAAACAAGCAAAGTTGACAGGGTGTGGCATTACATCATGAATTCTATCGTTAACATTTGATAAACTTCTCACCTTCCCGAAAAACATGTCTTTGAAACTATGAACGAGTCTTGACAACGGGTGAAGAACGAGTTAACATCATCGATCTAACGTGATACATCAGCACTCAAACGGCTCGATTTCAACGAAAATTAGCAAGAGACTAATGTGTACTTATTTTGTAATTATCGGAAACTAAAATTGATATTAATTTCCTTCAAAAAAAAATTGATATTAATTATTTTTGAACACCAAATTATAAAAAATAAAAAATAAAAAATTGTGGAAAGAAAACAATGGGCCAGCTGTAATGCTGATTGTTCTGCATCCCACACAGCGAGCTCAGCCACCTACCACTGCGGCGCTTCCGACGCCACTGAAAGGGGAATGGAGAATGGCGACGTTGGAATAGAATTGTTGATCGAAGAAGACGGAAAGAGTTTGTAGGGTTTATAGATAGATTCCAATCATTTTCATTTTTCTTATTTAGCTGTTAAAATGGACGACTTGTCCAAAAATCAGATTTTCGTTGTTCATGGGATTCTTGGTGCTGGTTCAGTGGCTTTAGCCACAGGTTTCACCTATCCTCTCGACACCATTAAAGTCCTCACTCAGGTTCTCATTTTTACAACCCTTTCTATTTAACCTCTACCAATGTGATGCTCATACTTGTCTCTTTATTTTCTTTACTCAAAGGTTGGTTCCAGTGCCGGTAAAGAATTCAACCCTGCCCAGGTTATATTGAGAGTACTCTCTGTGTCCGGTAATTCAGGTACGCCTTTTTTCTTTTTTCAAGGAATTTAGTGTCTTTGGATGGGCTGATTCAAATTTTTAGTGTATTGAATTGAATTTCATTCATTTGTAATATTTATTGCTTGGATTCAGTTATTGAATTGTTTCAGTTGCAATATACGTTGTTCGAATAAAGTCATTGAACTCTGTTCATTTTCAAAATTGATTGTTTGGGTAAAGTATTTATACATGGTTTATATTTGCTTATAAAGCACACTAATTTAGATAACCAGTTTCCTAATCATGTATGTATCCTTTCAATCAGTTGCAAGGAATATTTGGCACTGTCAATTTGCAAATCTCAGTTTACTGATTGCTGAAATATTCTGATGGAAGATATTTTGAATTTCCAAAACCACATTAAACAAACTTCAAAAAGCGATGCCTTAACTAGGAGTCACAAATCATTTATATTAGTCCTACAAAGCACCAACTACTATGAAAAAGGTATGCACCATCTTAGCACACCCCTCACCTCGGCACCAAAAAATCCAAAGTCATTCTTTTTGTTTTCGAAACCGAAGCCATGAGGGCTTCTGTAGATCGAATGTGGCCACCAGAGATAGCACTCGGTGAAGTGAACAAGAGGCTCATAAACGATATACACTAATGATAAAAAATATGCCTCTAGTCCTCTACCACTGCATAGAGGACTCATTAGTTTATAAAAAATTTCATCCACATTTAATAAAAGAATTACTATAAAGTCATATATCACAGAAAGCTATAAGTTGTTTTTCTACAAAGTCGTACAGGAAGAAGGCTTCACAAAAAAAAAAGGAATTATAGGGTGAATCCACCATCCCATCATCAGAATTAAAAAACCTGATTTAAGGACCAAAGAATCCACGCCATCCCCCCCTCCCTCCCAAAGCACTGGTGATTGAAAGTAGCAGAACAAACCCCTACAAAGCCATTCCATCTATCAACTTCTGACTGAATTATACTTTTCCAATTTCATAACAGTAGTAGTAAGTAGTAACTAAGTCTAGTTGTTATAGATTTGAACACACAAATACACAATTCAACAGTGGGACTTGGTCATTTTGTTAAGCGCAACACAATTTAAACACAAAATACTAAATGATTGTTACCACTCCAACCCCAAAAGTTTCATCACCCAGCTATAGAAATACGCAAATGCACAAGCATTGAACACTAGAAGATGAGTTGTTATGAAACTAACTGGTTTAGGTTCATAGAATTTAAATGAGATGAAAGTTGTGCTCTGAAATTTCCAAAGAGAAAGAAAACAAAGCACAGATCCATTGAGCTCAAATGAAATTTTGAAGAAAAATGAAAACGAAAACAAGCCTTGATTGATTGAGAGAGAGAAAGACTGAGATTGAGAGAGAATGAAGAGAGAGAGAGAGATAGATAGATAGATAGATAGAGATAGAGAGAGAATATATTTTCCTGTTGGCTCGGCGCGCAAACTGAATATATTCTCTATGCTAATTCTGGTGTCTCGTTACTTCTCGCCATTTCAGGTCTGTTCAGCGGTTTTGCTTGGTTGGCATATGGGAGAATTTTTGGTCTGGGAGCACGATTTGGGGTTTACGAAATCCTGACAGCCTTTTGTAAAGGTAATTACTATTTTCTTCTCCTAACTCTTCCGTGTGATTAATATTCCTTTTTTGTTTCATTTTTTTTACTTTAATTTAAATGAACATGACATGTTTCTCTTATTCAAGATTGGTGTTTCGGTATTATGTTTGATTATCATGTAGCAATGTCTCGTTTTGTGACGCCCTTTGTTTGAATATTTGTTTGACCTTAAGTCATGCGTACTTGTTTTATACCTTGTGGAGTTTTTTATTTGTGAATTACGACATCTAGTGTTTTTTTCTTCTTCTTGGAGAATGATTTGGGTGCTCACGAGTGCATTTTTTACAGATGGCCGAGAAGATAATTACATCTCTACTTCTGAGGCTTTTTTGGCTGGCATGATTGCTGGTGCCACAGAAACATTCATAAGCTCTCCATTTGAACTCATCAAGCTTCGTAGGCAGGTTACCTCTGCTTCATATGTTCCAAACTCTAACTTTGCATTGGAAAAGGGGGCCCGCAAACCGCTAATTGCAAGAGTACTTAATGGCTGCTATCCAGACAAGAGGTCCTTGAACCAATATGTTGGTCTCATCTCCACCCTAACATCCAAAAACACTAACATGACAGGGGCTTTACTGGAGTATCCATGGGCAATGACAGGATCTGGGAGGCCACCATCAGTTTGTAATGTGAGAAGGCTATCAGATGTTATATCTTTGGAAGGATGGAGCACATTATGGAGAGGACTTCGTTCTGGAATTGCTCGAGATTCTGTATTTGGTGGCGTATTTTTTTCGAGTTGGCAATTTTTGCACCAAACAATGCTTGATTGGAAGGCTGCGGGGATGAATCCTCCACCCAGGTTCAGCTCTTAATCATCAATTAAACGAACATTTCTTACATATCATTCTTCTTTACATTGTGTTTAGTTAAGTATATTTTTATGAAAAAAATCTGAGTGGGGAGTGGTCAAACTAAAGCTGATGATATTTGTTTAGCATTCAATGTGTACTTTCCTCTCTTTATTCTCTTTGTACATGGCGGAGAGCCTTGGCGCAACTTGGTTAGAGTTATTACCATGTGATGAGGAGGTCACGAGTTCAACTGTGAACTCAACCTCTTACAAATGTGAAGTATAGATTCATCGTTGGACCTCACCACCGTAGTGGCAATGTTATAGCACTGAGTTGTCCTTTTGTAAGTGGCAATGTTATAGCACTGAGTTGTCCTTTTGTCTTCTTTGTACGTAGATTGAATTGCAATAACCTTTAAGTCTGTTGCAATAACCTTTAAGCATGTGATGGTGGCTCTTATTCATTTAGAGGCCCTGTTCAATAAGATATGGATAAGGTTGATGGTGGCTCTTATTCTTACTGTGACTTTTGCCTATGATAGGGTCTAGTAGCTGTTGGAACTTGATGCCTTAATAATATGTCATCTATCAGTGCTTTTAGACTAGTTACATCATCTGCAATTGGGTTAAGTTGGTTTTTCTTGTTTAAGTGTGCTTGTCCTTGGCTCAGGTTAAATGATGAAGTTGGTCCATTGTCTCCTTTGGCCGTTAGTCTTGCTGCTGGATTTTCAGCTTCATTTGCTGCTGCTGCTTCTCATGGTTTCGATACTGCTAGAAGTAGATCGCAGTGTACTGTGCTGCCAAAGGTATGAATATTACTACTCGTTGATAACAAGTTTCAAAACCTTGTGAGTAATGGTCTTCTTGTCTTGATTACTCTTACATGACATATAATGCCTTGTTATTAGAAAAAAGGAACAGATTGTGGTAGATATTTTCCATATAATGATTTTCCTATACTACATTACTATCTTGTGCACTAAGAATTGCTTTTTTATTTTTGCAACAAAAAATGATTTTTTATTTGAAGAACAGAAGGAGTACAAAGATTGAGGACGCTAAGATAGGCTCCTTAAACTAAATAAGAGTACCTCTTTAAGGTTAAAATTAATATCTCTTGCATTTCAACCAAGGAAAAGAAAACCATACGCTAAAGATGTTTAAAGTTATCCTGTCCCATATTAGGTCCATGGGTCAGAACTTTTGTCTTCAAATTCCTAGATCTCGGCATGTTATTTGCCCTCAAATAAACATTTTTTTGTTTAACCCAATAGGAGGAGCCATTTTCTATTTCCAGAGATGTTCCTCTATACTCTATAGTCCCAACTCCCAACAAGCACTTAATAGCGTAGCCTTTCTTTCCCCATAGCCATTCACACTTGCTAACCAGAAGTTTACTTCTGATATCTGATTAGTAAAATAAAACTTTATAACTGAAGATAGTGGGACAAAATATTTGAATGATGTGCAATTAACTAAATTAAACATGGTTAACTAAATCAGGTTTAGATTAATTCAACTTATTAACTTTCTTTTCATTTAGACTTGCAAAGACATATTTGTGGTTACCAGAGATTATTTTCTCTAAAGTTTAAATGCTTAGTTCTTTATTATGTCATCTCAAATACTGAATAATATCTCAAGTAAAATAAAAAATGTAGTTTCACTCGAACCAATATCCGATAGTAATTTATACATTCTCTGATTCCAGTTTGTCACAATGGAGAGAAAGTTACTGAAGTGGAAACAAACAGGAAACAAGTTCGAAAGAATTACTGGGATCCATCCATCTGACAGGAATGTCTTGTCTCGTGGTATTGGGTTGCGGATGGCTCGCTCTGGTTTTGCATCGTTCATGATCGTAGGAAGTTATTTCTTTGTTGTTGATCATCTTGCTTCTAGCTTAACTTAATAGCTACAAATATATACCATATTTTTTTTGTTATTAGTTAGTGTTTACCATATTTTCTCCTAGACAAGAACAGACACATAGTTTTGGTTGCTGTTCTGTACTAGTCAGTAAAGAAAATATAGAAACGAGACAATAGTTGTTTGTTGCATACCACAGTTGAATTGTATACTGGTGTAAAATCAGGACTCGGATTGTAACTTAAAGAGAGAGCTGAGAGACTGCATTTGTTCAGTACATGTATGAGATCCTTCTGAGTTGGGGTAGTTGCAATGGTGCACCCCCTTCTGAGTTTGAATAACAAAGGAATTAGTATTATGAATAATAACGTGATCATTAGTATTATGAATAATAATGCGATCATTTCTGGCGCCCACTTAAAAAAAATACACACTAGTTTTCCTGCTCAATAACATTTTTTTATAGGCGAATGTAAGTGGTTAGTAGACGTTAAGGGTGCGGAAAATGTTAGTTTTCACGACTTGAACCCTGGATCTTCTTTTTGCAACCCTTTGATGTCTTTTAGTTTGCCGGGAAGGCATAAAAAAACCTCAATAGCAATTGCTATAGGGTATGTTTCCCTAAAGTATATGGAAAAAATCTATAAAGTTTGTGAAATTTGTCTAATTAGTCTCTAAAATTTTATAAGTAGTCTCTAAAGTTTTGTAAGAGATTACTTACTAATTTTTAAGGACTAATTTGACGGACTTTATAAACTTTAAGGACATCGTATTATTTTAGTATACTCTAAGAGTTAGACAGAGTATATAAATTGGAGATTTGGTCAAATAAAAAAGCTTGTTTGTACGGAGTTATTTGGTTGTGAATTTGGCCCTTAATTGGAAAACCACAAAAAAGTTTGTACTCCTTTTGTTTTCTTTACAAGTTATACGACCTGTCCCTTAGGCGACAAGTCCTCTTCCTTTAGCACACTCAAAACTCACTCAGTATTGTCACCTTTGGAAGCCTTTCCCCTAATAGATTATTATCCCTTTGTGTGGGGTTGACTTATTTTAAACTTTTTTGTTGACCTTTGATGGTTGCATGGATGGACTAGTAAACATTAACTTCACTCAAAAGCTACCTAGATATTGGCCTCACAATCATTCTCGCTCGTTGCCAAAAAAAGAATAATAATCATACCTAAAAAACAAGCAAGCCAAAAGGCCAAGAGGGTTAGAATAGATAGATTGGTACATGTCAAACATCTACTAACTCCCCTTCCTTTTTTTGTTGTTGGAAACAACCAAAGCTTTGTGAATAAGATGAAAAACACTGAGGCCCATTTTGAGGTTTTCATGATAGACAATCATAATAGCTTCCAATATGATTTGGCATTTTCTACTTTCTAAGTCCAAACTAATAAGGGCATGTTGTTTCTGCAACATTGAGAGTCACAAAGTAGTATAATTGTGTGCTTTAAAAGTAATGGGGGGTTATTGGGTTTTGGTCACTCTTTTTCATTCACTCAACTCACATGTGGTGTGTTAATGAGCATGCACTTGTGAGATGATTAAGAGGTTCAGTGGTTACGAGCTGATTAAGCAATGAAATAGTATTATTATATAAGAAACATTGGAGAGCATGGTATTTTGTTTCCTCAAGCAACACAAAAATCGAAGGGCAGACAGGACAAAACCTCTATTGTTTATTTTATTTCATTTTTCATTTGAGTACTATGTTTCAGATGTTGGATTCTGTCTTAAGTTTTCAAACAACAAATGAGAGAAGGACCATGTGACTTTTGGAAAATTACCATTTTTATTGAAACCTTACTTGTATGATATGACTTGGAACACAAGGTTTACTTCTTTCAATTGCAGCTTTTGAGGTTTGAGGTTTGAGTTGTGACTGTTATTATGTTAATTGTAAAATTGAAGGAAGACAATCTCTGTATGTATGTATGCTGGCAATGACTGATTGTTGTTGACTTCCCTTTGATTAATTAACATAAAGCAAGTATAAAGGATGATGTTTGCATGCAGTAATCGACCATCCAATCTGAGAAAAATTCTCTCAGATCGGACAATCCTCATTTGACTTGAGAGGATCCTTGTCCCATTTTCATCTATGGTCAAAAGTTGCCCAAGGCTCAAACACATTTCACATTCAATATTTACTATGGGTACGTTTGGAACCACGTTCGTGAGCCGTCTAACGCGCATTGAAGTAAGGCAAATGTTTAGGGTTCTATGCATTTACTTTTTTATTTATTAAACGAAATTGTACATACATTCTTCATAGATATACATAAAAAGGACAAAACTTATGTATAGTTTCATAAATGCTATAGGTGTCGTTATGTGGACAATTATATACTTTGAGGTATTATGAGTTTAAGTAGTTATTGACGGTTATAAGCATGTTTAAGTGAAGAATGCGACCAACCACATTTACATATAAGTTTTGTTCAAAAAAATTATATTCATTCACCAAGAAAAGGGATATTTAATTAATTTCTAAGATGTAATTTCGTGAACATGATGGCGTCGTCATCCTTCTACTACACCATGTTGGTTGTGGAAAACAATTTCAATAATTAGTTTTTCTGTTATATATTTTAAATTTGACACTTCTCTTTAGAGTGGAATTGGATAATGGATATGATGTGGTGTGATTTCGGCTACTTTACCAGCATTGAAAATGACGTCATATTAATCAAATATTGCGCAAGCTTTCACCGTATGTATGATCAATTAAGGCGCTGTTTGGGGTGGTTAAGTTTTTGGTTTTTGGTTTTGAAAGTCGATTTGAAAAGCGAAACATGTTAGTGTAAAATGGGTGAGTTGGTTTTTCGCCGATAAAAATAGGTTTTATAATTTTTTTTTTGTTTTGTTTCATCCACCTCCGATCGTCAATATATATCGACCACCACCAACTACCACTCCGACCACGCCAACCACCACTCTCGCCACCGCGAACACCACTCCGACCCACCGTCAACCACCACTTTGACCACCACTCGACCACCGTCAACCACCACACCGACCACCACCAACTACCACTCCAGACCGCGCCAACCACCACTCCGACCACCGTCAACCACCATCAACCACCACTCGACCATCGTCAACCACCACTTTGACCACCACCAACACTACTCCGACCACCGCCAACCATCACCACCGACCACCACTCGACCACCGCCAACCACCATCATCGACAACCATCAACTACCACTCAGATCACGACCCAATCACAACCAACCACCACCGTCAACCACCACTTTGACCAACACCACTCAGACCACCATCAACCACCACTCCGACCGCGCCAACCACCACTCAGACCACGGTCAACCACCACTCGACCACCGCAGTCCACCACCACTTTGACCACCACCAACACCACTCCGACTCACCGCCAACCATCACCACCGAGCCACCACTCGCCATCACAACCACCACAGCGACCACCATCAACTACCACTCCAGACCGCGCCGCCACCGCCGTCAACCACCACTTTGACCACCATCAACCACTACTCGACCATTGTCAACCACCGCTAACAACCACCACCGCCACCACCACTCCGCGTACGGTCAATCACCACTTTGACCACCATCACCCACAACCACTCTCGACCAATATATTGTTGTAATATTTTAATTTTTCAAACTTAATGTTTATATATTGTTTTGATTAAAATAAAACATGATGAATTTTTATTTTTATGTTCGTATTTGGAAAATGATTTTGAATTTTGAAAATTTCTTAAGCGAAAATTGGTTTTGGTTTTGGTTTTGAAAACTTCAAAAAGCTAAAGCGATTTGATTTTGAATTTTAAAAATTTAAAAATAGAAAAAGAAAATCACCGACAGGGCCTAAAGTAATTTGAGATTTATACTAATGACAAATTAAGGAACCTTAATTACCTCTGTTATTATTGTAATAATATTTATGATAGTACAACATATTTTAAACTCATGATTGTATGGCTAGTGTTTGTTTAGAAAAACCACAGATCGAGTTCGTTAGTCATTATCTTGTCTGTTCTAGTGGATATATATATGAGAAGAGAAAGAAGGTGAAGAAGCATCATATCATGGGGTCTGTCCTCTCCTCTTTTGTGATGACAACAACATAAGGATATATAATATAGTGCTCCTCTTGGTGCTTCATAGCATGCTTAATTTGCTTTCATCACACATGACTCTATGCTTCCTAAGCAGGAACCCAATAAAAATAAAAATAAAAATCAATTGTCCCTTATTGTGACACAACTTAGACAACTGCTAGCTAACAAATACATACCATCAAAGTAGGCAAAAATGCCTAATAATAGCATTATTTTCCTCCTCCCTCCCTCCCAATGTTCATTTCCAAGCATTCCCTACAGTGCTCAATGGACCCCACAATCCTCTCTCTCTCTCTCTTTCCACGTGACACAATGCCTTTCATCATCCATTCCAAAACAAGTTTCACTTCCTTTCCTATTTTTGTTCTAAGAAAATTCACTTTCGTGCTAACAATTAATGGTTAAGTGAAAAATATTAGTTATATGGTTTTTCTTTATAAGCAAAGATTGTATTGAAAGAGAGTATTAGGGGTATTCCAACCCGATACAACGATCGTTATTGTTACGTTAGGCATCCCTGTTAATATATATACGGTTGGTTGAATTGCTTCATGATTATGGAAGATTCAACTAATTTGGATCAATCTCATTCAAAATTCTCAAATAGATGAATCAAAGGTCTAAATTAAGAGAATTCAAATCCGTTATTAGTGGTGGAGAATAGATAATTGGTATGTGATTATCCACGTGTCAGCATAAGGAGAAAATATGCAAGATAGCCGTGGAAGAGAATATTTGAAAGCATAACGTCATAATGCATATTGTTTGGTCATGAATTTAAATTGATTTAGTGCCCCACTTCCAGGGCTGGCTGCTATATACTACTAGCAACATCACTGATTACAATGGAATTGCTACATTAACATTAGTGCTATTGGATTTAGCTAGCTAGCTAGCTACAATCTTTAAATAACAACAACAACAATATTTTTAACTTAAATATTACTATCATCCCATTTGCATTTGCATCATCATCTAATTTGGCAAGCTAACTTCTTCAAGATCATCCAATGACAAGAAAACTTCATCCAAACAAGACAACTCTGTTCCATCACCATCTTGATCATCACCATCATCATTATGCTCATAAACTCTACATATCACCCATTTACTATGATCCTATAAATCAAACATCAAAAAAAATTAAATAAAAATAAACATTTCCAATTTGATATTAATTTTTGGAATAAAAAAAAAATTGATGTATGTACTAACTTGTTTTCTTTTGGATGATCTGCTGCTGGATGAAGCAGAATCAGGTAAACGATACTCTTGCATTATCCAATTGGTTTTGTTGTTAGAAGCATCAGAATCAGCACCTCCCATATGGAACACATAATATTTCTTCATACCAACTCTTTTGTTGCTTGAACTTGTAAACACTGCTTCTTCCATTCCCATTGGTATCCAATATCCATTGTTAGTCATTCTGTTTTGTGTTCTTCTGCTATAATAGTACCATTGGTTTCCCTCACCCAAAGCTCTACCTACAAAAATATCCACACAATAACTCAATCAAAAAAACTTCATAACGAGTTGCAGTTTTAGGTTCATTGAATAACTGATGTATGCATCTGTTCGTTATTCGATGAACCTAGAGGGAGAGTATATGATAAATATTATTATATGTATAGTAGTATATATACCATCAAGTTCCCATGGATCATAAGGGTAGAGATCAAGATCAGGGATAACATCTGGATGACAAGGTAAAAGGGATGCTTTTCTGTGAAGGAAATGGACTAAAAGTTCTTCATCTGTTGGATAAAAATGAAATCCAGGTGGAAGGTTGATATTGCTATTATGATCTCCCATTAGATATTTAGAGAGAGAGAGAGAGAGAGGAAATGAAAGATGAAGGGTGGTTTGTGTGTGTGAATGTTTGGTATTTATAGAAGAAGTACAATGAAGATTAAATAAATATGAGACTAGACGTGAAACTGAAGCTTTTGTTTATCTCACGTAGTACAAATACAATCAATACTCATGATATATAAATATATATATATATATATATATATATATATATATATATATATATATATATATATATATATATATGTATTTTTGAATATTTGATAAGAGTTTTGTGAGGGGGCACTTTCAGCAGCATTTCCACACACTAAGCAAGTAAGGCGGCTGATAACGGAACGTGGTGGATTGAGGGATAGATAGATACTTGTTTGGTCATCAAATACAACAGGATCTTCCAAAAGTTGTATTAGACTTTGAGGGTCTTCTCTTCTGTGAGAGAGACAGAGACATTAGTGCACCTTAATCTTTTACAACTTTAATTATTGATCTTTGCTTTTTCATTGACACAAATTTATTTATAGTTTACAGATATAGAAACTTAAATATGCAACTAATTTCTATTTAAGCTATTGAGGGGATGAGATTATGGTTGATGATTTGGCAAAAATTCTTCAACAGGTTGAGTTGCAAATGTGATCTATCACCGTGGTTGTTAATAGCAATGTTGGAGTACTCTCTAGAGATAACATAAGATTAGCCATGACAACAAAACCCATACATGGTGGTACCAATACGAATCCGCCCCGATTTGTGGGTTTTTCCCACTTTGACAGGTTTGGGTTTGGGTTTTCCCCGATATCAAAATACGGGGACGGGGAGGGTAATGGAGATATATGTCCCCACCCCGAACCCTCCCCGAATGTATAAAATTACAATATTACCCCTCTTATATTAGAACATTGATATTTTGGCTATATGTTGATATGCAACATCATTGTTGTTGTTTAGGCTATATCTTAATATTTTTAAATATTGATATTTTAGCTATATGTTGTCTTGCATTGGTTTTGTGTTGTTTTGTTAAATTCCGTGTTTGGGGCGGGTTTGGGTTGGGGACATGTAAAAACTATTTTTTAATTAAAAATTGATTCCACTATGAGAACGGGGTTGGGGACGGGGATACCCAGTTAGGTATGAGGATGGCGATCAATATAATTCAAACCGTCGGGTTTGGGTAGGGAATGGAGAACTATATGGGATTTGAGTTTGGGGATCGGGAATGTAAAATACGTCCCCGCCCGCCCCGCCCCATTGTCATGCCTAGATAAGATGATGCCACATGCTCAAGTGACATCTAATATATTTAGGTCTGTTAAGAGTCTCACATCAGATGTGATATGGCCTGAAAAAGAGTTTATAAGTGGGTGGCATCCCTCACCTTACAAGCCGGTTTTGTGGGGTTGAGTTAGCTAAACCACATTCTAAGATAGTATCGAGGCCAACCCAAGATCCGTTGTAGCCACCTCTCTGCCATTTCTCGGGTCACACGCCAGTTGTCCAGTCCTAGGCGTGAGGGGGTGTGTTAAGAGTCCCACATCGGATGTGATATGACTTGAAAAAGAGTTTATAAGTGGGTGACATCCCTCACCTTACAAGCCGGTTTTGTGGGGTTGAGTTAGGCGTTAAACCACATTACAGAAGGTGCTTATGTTAAGTATGACTTATGACTTATAGGGGTTGGGGCAGCTAGGCTAGCATAGTGTAGCGAATTATTCCGAAATAATATCATAAAAACAATGTTAATTTTTTTGGTTATCAACGAAATAAGAAAAGAAAGGAAAAAGAACAAAATGACGACTAAGGCATATCGTCCCTAAATCATCTGGCAACAAGAGGGACATCCAGTAACTTCCAAGGTATGCCAGCTTGCACACCTTCCTTAGCTAAGAAATGACAAGTGCTAATGTTAATTTATGTTGAGAATTAAAGTGTGAGTGGTTGATATACTCCGATTGAATAGTAATGAAAGCTAAATGAAATATATGTGTAATATGTGACCCAATGTTCTTGTTAGCTAGTTAGAAGCCTATTAGTTAGTTGGTTAGGATGTTAGTTAGACCCGGGAAATAAATAATTAGTATCATGTACCATCTATTGAATATAGCACGAAAGAAGCAATTCTAAGTCAGATTAGAAATTAGAATAGAGAGTTGAGTGTGCGGTAGAGCAAATTATGTAAGAAATTAAGTCTTATAATCCTTTTCTATTGTTTAATGATAGTGGATTTAGCCTTAAGTACTAAATCCCCATATGTAAGTGTGTTTGACATCAATCTAGGTTGCCATTTGTGGTGTTCTTGATTCTGCACATGTTCTGCATTCATTCATCAAACATGTTTTTGGTGTCTGCACTCGTGTCTCTGTGTGCATCATGTCCGAGAGCTGTGTTGCGTGCTTGCACCCGTGTTTGAGAGTTCCTTGTGCTCGTGTCGTGTCTCGTGTTCTTGTGCTTGTGTTCGAGGACTCGCACTTGTGCTCTCGAACAATGATCTTGGCACTAGTGCTTGTGCGTGTGCTACAGATATCTTGGTGCTTGAATTGTCTTGAATAATGAGTCACAATAGTGACATTATTTTCATAACAATATAAAATAGAGGCGACTTTTATACTTAATGCTTTATGGTTTTGGTGGAGATGTGTTGTCCAAGTCTCTTTCTAGTCCTGATCATTTGTTCATCGTTACTCCCCAACAATTTATTTGTTACATGATTTTGGTTGCTCAAATTTGGATTTTGCCATTGCCATATAACATGAGGTGGTAATAATGTATTCATAAAAACATGTAATAAACAAAATTCATATTCTTTAGGGTCATCATCACACTTCATGCTGATATCATCCAGGTATAATATCCACGTGGCAAGCAAGTATATATTTGGTGTTGGACCAATTGAAATTATGATGACCAGGCTCTTGGAGTGTGTACCTACATATGCTTCAATCATAATTATCATAAGATTATTTTTGGATTTAAATACAAAGGACATTTTGTTTGTTCTCTACCCATATGCTTTTTGCCTTGCTTTTTAATCAACAAATTAATTACTAATTAGTAGGAGGAGTAGCACAGTGGGAACTGCACATACATTCATTCTACATGGAACATAGCAATCAAGTGAATCAACCCTTTGGAGTTTAACTGATTTGCTAGGGGCCACATTATTATATAATTAATCAATTATCATTATTATTATTATATGTTGCAAACATACCTAAAAAAACTTACACTACGAATCAAACTACTTTGCTTATAACTTTTCCAACCATAAACTACACTTTGCAGCTCAATTATATTTCTTCCATTAAAGTAGACAACATTATTCTGTTCCTGATCACTAATATGAATGAATTTATGTTGTTACTCCCCCCAATTATAACCATATCAAGAGTTACTTACTATTACTATTTTTGTAGTACAAGGTTTTACTTTACTTTTACAGTGTCTTTTTCTTCTTATATGTACTTTTATACCTTTAAGTCGGTATGAATTGCCAAGAGACTAAAGCCAAACAAAGAGGTATCAACAACAGAAACAATAACAGTTTCACAATCTCACTGACATACATATATTATATGTTTAAATCGGCGCCAAACTTGCTGAATCGCGATGACTAGACCACGGTGAAGTAAAAGCTCGTATTTGTAGCTTCTAAAATTCCACGGTCAAAGTGTATATGAATGTGAAAATCCTGATGTGACACGATTTCATAGTTCATCAGAACATAGGCTAACTATTTTTAACTCATAAAGATTGGTACCAAGTTCAAAATTTACTTGCCTAAATTTTAGTTTATGATACATGTTCTAGCTTATTTTTTGAAAACAGAAAACTGTTAAAAGTATAACCAAACATGTTTTGTATCTTTTTTTGTTCCATCGGTCTCCTCCATTGAAGATAATATATCATGTGAGGCACTCTGAGATACTAAATGTGGACACCTTTTTCAGCAGAGATTCGAACCTTAATTCGCTGCGTTGTGGGAGACTAACCCCTTATGCTAGACCCATTTATTTTATGAAAGGTAAAAAGAAATCATTGAAAAATGCTAAATTCTAAATGAATGTAAATTTTTTGTTTACACTGGTGATTTTTCTAGGAGGGTATAAATATAATAGCTACAATATTTGATGTTTTGAATTCACTAACTATATAGAGATGTCATCCTGCTACACAGGCCACAGCTGTACGTTGTTTTTTCTGGTATGGTATGTAGCGCGAAGATTCAGCTGCGGATACTGTTGAATTTTCTACTTTGGTGTAGAATGATACTTTTGGAAAGGAATCTATGTGAGTTTTAGTAGAGATTATTTTGCCTGGGTGCCTGACTCACACACACTTTGTGTAGTTTTCTCACACATCTTGGTTGTGAACTTAGTTATCAATAAAAACTTTTCCTACTTAATAAATAAAACTTTGGTATATTTATTTCGTTTTCATTGCCATATTCTCAACACCTTAAGAAAAATATCCAAAATACTTATCCTCGTTTTAGTTGTTGTTCTGATATAATATATAATACACAGAGTGAAGTTGATTTAGATAGAGTGGAGTAGGAGGTGTACTAAAAGAGCGAGGAGCATTATAATGCTAGCTCCTAAATGGAATGAGCATGGAAGTTTACCTGACTTGGATTGTGAGTGAGTGGTGGGTCTGAGAGTTAGGCATCTTTCTTAATTATTCATATTCCTATTATCCTTTTTCCTTATTATTGGCCGACACCATAGTGAGAAAATTTCAGTTCAATAGTAGTTTCTAACATACAACAGTACACCAATTATTTACTCTCACCAGTAGCTGTGATCAATTGAATTCACTATGTATGTAATCAATTGAATTCACACTTCAACATTTTAAAGAGAACAATAATAATGCATTCAAGTCTTAAAGAGTTCTTTCAAATTCAAATCAACAATAGTAAGTACTATATATGTGTTTTGCTGTTTGTTTTTTTATATATAGCAGCAACTTGGATTGGACTTTTTTTAAAGAGAACAATAATAATGCATTCAAGTCTTAAGAGAAAATACTAACATTAATAATGAAAACAATTAATCTTGGAAAAAACATGAGGTGAAATGTCTCATCACTACTACCTGATCAGGTGTGTTGGTGTGAGTGGCACTGTATCTGTATTGAAAGCGAATGAATGTGTGATGCTTATTTGATTAATTCTATGATTGATCTCTATGTCTATTGCTAACATTTAGCGGTAGATTTTGAGTGTTGAACCACTTTACATGACTGAGAAAAGTAACAACCATTATATTTTTGATTTGAAATGCAAGAGGCAGGCATTTTGGGACACGTCTTAACTCTTGATGTTTGCAACCAACCATTGCTAGCTTCTCTATTCTGTTTTAGCCACCCAACAAATACAGCCGGTGGCTGGTTCGTGCAGATATGGGTTGGCTAGGCGGAGATGAAGATAGAGCCCAAAAGAGAGGTTTGCTTGTAATTGTAGCCATCACAACAAAACTCAAACTCGTGTGTACCTACCCGATTCCAACCGAGTTTGATGGGGAAAACCCACTATGACCAAGGCGTGCGTGTATGGGTTTGGGGATGTAGATACCCACCTTCCCTGAACTCACTCGACAAAATATTAATTATTTACTTTATGTTATTTATGCATGTACACTCATTTATTTTGTTTCATAAATTTTGTTTATTTTTAATTTTGATCTATTTTCAATAGAAAAATTTATTTTAATTATTTTAGTTTTATTTTATCAGTATAATAGTTATGATTTTATCTTATTAATTATCATAAATATAAATCTTTTTATTTTTCTATAAACTAGTGGTGAAATGGATACATGCAGGAACCGCGCTACTTTGGATGGAGATCCACTAGAGATATAGGGGGACAAATGATGCAAAACCCTCTTCCGCCCCACCCTGTTGTCATGCCTATTTGCTTGCAAACGCTGATAGTGCCTCAATAATAAATTAGAAAAGGTCATGAATTATAGCGCACAAGTCTAGAAATACATTTTGATTTTCAAAAGTTTTTTTGTCAAATGCTGCATTGATTAAACAATGGGCAAAGCCCAAACCAATACAAGCCAAAGGTCCAACAATTAGAACCCAGTTCCAAACTGAAGTCCACAACCCGGACTAGAACTACGAAAATTTAAAAATTACATTTTGATTTTGTAAAAAACAAACCTGCATTATTAAAAATTTAAAATTACCATATCAAAAATTAAAATTATTATTGAAACTCTTAATAACCAAGTGACAAAGATTTCAAGGAGACAATATGTTAAGATAAATCACTTGGAAAAAACACAAAGACTTAATATGCAGACTTGAAGCTTACTTATGGAAAGGGGAAAAAAGGTTTATAGTAGTTAACTGTAGCAATAATAAACATCTATTTATCCTTCTATGATAAATCACAGGAAAGCATTAAATTAAGAAAGAAATGAAAAATCATAAATCTCATAGATCTTTAATACATGCCTACTTCATTTAATGTAAAATTATACTCAGCAGATCAAGCATAGGCATATGGGCGGGGTGGGGGCGGGTTTAGCATCCCCATCCCCGAATCCCATATTCATCCCATTCTCTATCCAAACCCAACGGGAGATGAAAATTGTTCCCATCCCCATACCCAGCGGATTCTGGGATCCCGCCCAACCCCATCCCCCTTGAGAGAATCAATTTTATAAAATTAAAAAGTTGTTTTTAACTGTCTCAAACCCGAACCCGCCCCTAAAACCCAATATTTATATCACACCTAAACCCACCCCAAACCCGAAACTTAACACAACAACATAAAACCAATGCAATACTACAACATATAGCCAAAATATCAATTATCCAAAATGTCAACATATGAGAGTTTCTAATTTTAGATGGGTACTAATGTAATTTCATACATTCGGGGCGGGTTCGGGGATGGGACCTATATCCCCATTACCCGTCCCGTCCCCATATTTTGATTTCGGGGAAAACCCCCAAACCCAGTCAAAGCGGGGAAAACCCGTCAAATCGGGGTGGGTTTGGGTCGATCCTCGCGGGTATGGGTTTTGTTGCAATGCCTAATCAAGCAGTGGCTCACATATTCACATGACTTGTCGTAGAATTAGCTGCTCATGCACCATTCTGAATTTCTCTCTCAGCCTTTTGATCTGAAAAACAACCAAAGAGTTAGATACCATGGAAAACAAGATAAAGTTACCGTTTCTGGAAATTGTTCATAAGGAAAACCATGCAATATAAATTATGATATACCCTTTTCAGTTCAATTTCTGTATCTCTCTTCTGTTGCCCTAATGAGTGCTGCAGATTTGTTATGTCAAAAACATTTTCCAGGTCATCTTCAAAAGCAGATTCTAGGTCCTCCCGAAGCGCGCCCGCAGCTTGTCCACAATAGGCATCAAGAGGAAACAGTTGAACTGAAAAATATTTGGTCTAATCAGTGTATATAAAAGATAGAAAGGAAAATAAACGGGGTGATAAATCTCAACTATTATGATCACCCCAAATTAATGCATTATCGGTGTTTTGAGATATTGTCTTCTAGTAAATAATAACTTCTATAAAGCCTAATAAACTTGCAACCTGTTGCGGGCTATTTTGCATGTGTATGCATGAAATTTAGCATATATATATATATACTAATATACATACTGTCCATCCTTTAAGATATGATCGTCTTATGAGTTTCTAAACTCAGACAAAAACTAGTGCTTCTATACATTTTTTCTCATGAACTTTGGATTTAATGGAAGAATAAAACAGAAACAATAGAGATCAATTAAGTATTTCATTTCCACAGTAGAAGTGAAATTTACAATGGCTTTAAGATACTTGTCTTTTATGATGTCATTTTAAAAGGAGAAAGGGCCCCTTGGCTATTTTGCAGGCGGTGTGCAAGAAAGTTTTCATATTCATAAACGAGAAGAAAAAGAAAAAAAAACAGGTTTTAACAATATCTGGTGTTTTCACGCATATAATATCAAACATAAACAATAGATGTGAGATGTGAAATTTACAATGGCTTTAATTTTGAAAGCCAACAGAACCTTTTTAATTAGTCACATATTCTCACCATATACTGCAGATTGTACATGTAATTAAACCCACAGAACCAACTCTTCATTTCTACACTCACTATGGCAAGCTTGCACTTCAGGCACGAAAGAGGAAATTTGCAGACTAAACACATAAAGGTGCATGCATGAACAAACAAAAAAATATTGCAAACCTTTAATTCTGTGGAAACCAAGAAATATTCTCGTATGCCATGAAATATCTGTTGTACCAAGCCATAAACAATCCTTTCAGATGAAGGTGCAAGCCTCCGATTCCAAAGTGTACTATCCAGAAGGTCAGCAAGTTTCGTTTCGGTTGATTGAGTGGATGTGCTAGAATCAGTCCCAGAGGCCACGTGACTGAGCTTAACATCTGATTGTGACTTTGTGTCTTCTTTCTCTTGTGCAGTTGCTTGTGATATAACAGTTGTGGTAGGATTATTACAAACACTGGAATTTTCTGTTCCACCAAATGAATCTAAGAACTGCCGTAACCCAGCCCGACTCTGAAAGGTTGACAGTGACAATACAACACAAGGATTTTAAAAAAATGAGCTACAGCAAATCATATTTTAACTCATAGGTTCTTACAGTTTAACTTTATAAAGCATACCTTATTGTGTAGAGACCATGAGACATAACGTGTGGTGCTTACTAAGTCCTCCATACATCTGCAGCGAAGAAGCATGGTAAAATGGCAGGAAACAGTGAGGGACTCGTGATTTCATTTTACATGTGGAAAGAAACTTATAGTAATTGGGGACAAGTGATGGTTAACTTTCGCGCATGATTTCTCAGCTTGATTCGCAAAGTTATCAAAGGCAGCTGCAACACGCCTGAGGAACACTGATGTCCACTTAGATACTCACAATCTTTCCGCCGTGAATCAAAATACATAAATAAAATAAGTTACTAATAATTGCAAGAAAACAGGACTATATGAACTTAAGGAAATGGACATAAGTGTTTCCCTTATACCAAAAAGCTTCAACTATAAGATAAAAACTCAAAAATAGTTTTATATCTTAGAAGAGAATAAGAAAGTGAATACCTGAAGAAGATAAAAAAGAGATTGGCAGTAATCTCTTAAGTATATACAACAATCTAGACCCCAACTGTGTCAAAAACAGTAGGTGAGTAACTTAGTTATGGAACAAAA